>JAUPFV010000004.1:141954534-144526179 GCA_036936605.1 Limnanthes douglasii subsp. nivea | reverse complement strand
TTATGTAAGTAAATTTTTATTAAGTACTCAACCTAGATACTTACGGACTGAAAATGTTGATTTAGCATTGGTGGTTGCGGCTAGAAATATGAGGCCATACTTCCAAGCTCACAAAATCATAGTAAAAACCTTATTCCCTTTAAGAACTGTACTAAAAAAGCTCGATGTGTTTGGAGGGTTGACCAGGTGGTCAGTGGAACTATAGGCTTACGACATATAGTTTGAGTCGATACTGATAATAAAATCTCAAGCTCTTTAAAATTTCTTGACATAATTTCAATTCAAAGTACATATCCTTACAAATGAGAAATCAAAATCTACTTGGAAAGTCAAAATGAATAGTGGAAGAAATAAATAAGTCTCATAAGCAAGGGTCCAACTGATATCCCTAACACAAGGGTCTCATAAGTTCAATTCTCAACTTCTAATAACGAGGCACAATATAAGCTGATATTGCAGGTTTTTGGCTATCTCACCTTTATAAATCCAAAAGGGTCCAACTCTTCGCAAACTTCCAGATGGTGGTCAATCGAGCTTTAAGTTACACTGAAGCTAAGAAAGAAAATATCATCAAGTATTTATATGAATTTCAACGCCACACAACTTTATTTAACCATGTTGATTTTAAGAAAATACCAGTAGTAATGTTGTTGTTAATTCTTCGTTAATTCTTTGACATTATTGTGCAACAACAATACTATACAACATTTACCAAGAGAAACTAGCTATTACATTGCCAAAATAAATTCTTATCAACAAGCTGTGACTTAAGATTCATAATAATAAGAAGGGAACAAGTT
Source organism: Limnanthes douglasii subsp. nivea (assembly GCA_036936605.1). NCBI lineage: Eukaryota > Viridiplantae > Streptophyta > Magnoliopsida > Brassicales > Limnanthaceae > Limnanthes > Limnanthes douglasii. The sequence continues at coordinate 144,525,379 of JAUPFV010000004.1, read as the reverse complement.
GTCCAAGTTCAAATTCAGATATTTTCTATGAAAACCGAGAACAAACTTTGCAACAACTTTCAATGATGCGTCATAAGTAGTTGTAATCATTCTACTTGAAAATTTTCCTCAAATTTGGCTTCTAGTGTTTATTCTAACATTTTTTTGAGCTAATTCCACGTCCAACTGTTTATGTAGTCTTTTATGTTCCGTTAAGGCTTCTTCTTTAAATTTAACATGCTCAGTTTACTCCAATGTATGAAACTGCTTATCTTTGTTCACCTTTGGCAACATAATATTTTATATCACGATGATAGAAATAAAATATGAAAGCTTGATTAAGATTTACCCTATGAAGGAAACGACCAAACAAAGAAAGAAATGAAATCTTATTATCGACATTGTTCAGTAGATTGTGTTTTGTGCAATAAATAAGTACTTAGATAAAATTTGATTCCCAAGAAAAATCTCGTCATTTTATTTTTATTTTTAACTCATCCTTCAACTTTTCTTCGACAATAATTCAATTATAAAGCTCACATTTCAATTTATCCTCAAAATAATTTTTTGCATGAAGCACATATTTTAGTTATGAACCATCTTCAAAAGTAATACGACAACTTCTAATATCGGTCAAAGATCATGAACATGAGAAAATAGATTATTACAACCTAAATGTAACAAGGTGAATGCATCCAATAAATTCTGGAACATAACTGAAACAACAAAATTTTATATAAAACTTCTAACATAATATAAAAAATATCTAAAGCTTATCTTCACTCCCAAGTTCATATGCATCTTAGCCAACTCTAAGATAAAAATATCAGTTGGTAGATTCATCTAGCTGGCCGAAGCAATACTTTGGCATATTTCAAGAATCTACTCCAACGAAAAATTATTAAGCCTCTAAAGATAGAATAAGTCTTAGCCAACAAACTTTCAGAAACAGATGAACTATTAATACATACCAATTGGAACTGTAAAAAGGCTCAAAGTTGTTGGAATCTTTGGAGCATTTGTAGAGTTCTCATCCACCTTTGCTTTGGTGACGCTGTCAACGACAATATTACTTGAGATAAGTTGGGAAATATCTGAGTCAACTTGAGTTCATTAGAAGGTTTGGAAATAACATCAACATCATTTGAAGTCCTTGGTCTCTCATTAATTTAAAATATATATTTTGTAACCTTGGGCTTCTTAACCATTACAAGTGCATCATTTGCAACCTTCATATTTTTAGAAGTTTTAATTGCAACATTTACAACATGTGGATCAATAACTATAATAGCAACATCTACAATATTCAGATTTGCGGAGGAAAAAACTTTCAAAATCAAATTTCTTGATACACATCCTCTTCCGAAAAGGGTCATAAAATGAATACAAGCACCGTACCCCAAAGCTTTGGAACCACTATTTTTAGAACAACCGACTACGAATTAGAGATTTATTGTGACAACAATTGTTTTTTTTGGCATGGAATTTAGTATAAAAAATCAGCCAAACCTTAGGACATCATAGCATTTTCAGATTCAAAAGCTATGTCAATGTCCCCAAGCTCAAATGACCATTGCGTTAATTTCCCTAAAATATCTGATTCTAGAGTATGCTTTAAAAGCATAAAAGAGATTCGTACAGTTATCGAGGTAGCCTGCAAATATTTGTTTTTGTAGCAATGAACAACGCAAGTGCTAGATTTTTTAGTTAAAGGTATCTTTTTTTTGCATTGAGTAAAAATTTTCTTATATAGTAAACAAGCTTCAAAAAAATTTCATCATCTCTTATCAAAACAACACTCATAAAATGATCGGATATTTCTAAATAGATAAATAACATTTCTCAATAAGAGGTTTGGACATGACTCATTAGTTAAAAAATATTATTTGATATTGACAATTGTTTCATCATATTCTTTGATCCATTGAAAATTATTGGTCTTTTTTAACATCTAAAATAAAAGGAAACAATTATCAAAAGAACAAGAAATGAATTTGTTTATAGTCGTTAAACTTCCAGTCAAGATTTGAACTTCCTTAATGTACCTCACAGGAATCATGAAGGCTATTACCTGTAATTGAGATTAGCCAATCTATATCTCCCTCTTGTTGATGAGGTAGCCAAGCAATTTTATGGACCACATCCCGAAGGTCGTTTCTCCGTATTACGTTTGAAGTTGATCTCTCTTAAGTTTCTAAAGGTATCAACCAAGTCTATAATTTACTTTAAAGGCATTGAACAGTAGATCGTCCCTCGACTATCGCGTTTGGTGGCAGATAGTCCCTTGACTTTGAAATGTCCGTTGACAGTCCCTGGACTATCGCGTTTGGATAAAGTTAGTCCACCAGAGCCTCTGATCCATGAGAGGATGCCACCTGTCAGCATAGTCCCCATATTTTTGTATCACCACTAGTCCCTTGAGTTTAGGTCAAACCCAAAATTTAGAATATTACGAATAACTAAACTCAAGGGACTAGTGGTGATACAAAAATCTGGGGACTATGGTGACAGATGGCAGCCTCTCATGGATCAGAGGATCTGGTGGACTAACTTTATCCAAACGCGATAGTCCAGGGACTGTCAACGGACATTTCAAAGTCAAGGGACTATCTGTCACCAAATGCGATAGTCGAGGGACGATCTACTGTTCAAAGCCTTACTTTAAACATCAAATGTTTTTACTAACCTATCGTCTATATACACCTCCATGTTTCGGCCGATCTGATAAATAAATGTTTTGTTAACGAAGCTCTGATAGATTTCTCTAACGTTTTTCAATCAGAATAGAGTAAAATCACCTTGTATTAATATGAACCCCAATCGGTTATAAAAGTATTTCTTTATTGATTGCATGTGTGTATTTGAATCAAATTGTAGCCTAAATATACATCAATGAATGACGAATTTTTGTTTCCTAAAGTGCATTCTACCGGCCGTGGGACTAGGAAATGGCCTTGGGGACAGGTCGTGTTCAAATAGGTAAATTAGACAATAATCCTCAAATTTTCCTATTTTTCCTTAATCAACATAAGTTTTACTACCCTAATAGTTTATTTAGAATCTCTTATGTGTCTTACCTTAGAAAATCGTTCCACTTTGGCAATGATGGTTTTAAATTCTTTCACCGAGAAAACTCACCTATTTAATTTAATGGGTCATAAATTCCTATTGAATATATATTGTGACAAATAATACATAGAGGAACTTCTACCACATCATCAAATGTCCAAGAAAACACATGGACATTATTAAATATAAATATTTTCAACTTGCTTTTAAGGTATAATTCTTATTAACCTCTTCTATAACAACAAGGCTTGGGGACTTTCTTCGGTTATCTATCATTTTGACCTTAATATGAGACCTTATTAATTATTATTATTTATTCGTAATGAGAGGTGATGTGAAGGACTTTCGAGCGACCTTTTGGTTGCTCCTTATCATCATGATCTTGTAGTTGATAATATAGTGAAGGCATTGAAGAATGATGGAGGATATGTCATGCACTATATCAAGAAATAACCTACTAAAAATTGTATTATAAAAATAAGATCTTTTATAACCATAAATATAAATCTAACCATTTTTTAATACTCTTGCCGGCCCGACACAGTTTCACCCTCAAATTCACCAATCGTTGAAGCGTTGGCTCATGTGAGTCCTCTTATCATGTTTTCAGAAAGTTAAAGCTACAGAAGACTTTGCATATTATCATGGGTGAAATTTAATATTATATTAGTGGAGACACTTATATTTATCAATAATCTCATGATCTTGTTTTCCATAATGCTCGTGTTAATCAATATGACGACGTCTTCATAGGGGTATGTCACACATCTGAGATTGTTACCGTCAAAGATGACCGGGGGTAGGGGTCTTCGCTTAATACTGAGCTTCAAAGCTCCGAACATGTATCTTTCTAAAAGAGTTTATCATATCAGAAAAATAATTCCCTCTGATAATGGTTACTATAGTGATGGCTTCTATAATGTGTCTCTTAAGATCCGGGTATAAGGACTCGACCACATGGTTCAAGATAATAATGGTTTATTATTCCTTGGGAACTAATATAAGAGCCTCGACTCTCTTATCTCCTTGACTTGGTTTGGCCTTCACATACCCCTTCGTCGAAGATTTCTGACTATTTACAAACTCAATTAGTTTTCCATTATCAATCAAACTTTCCACCTCTTCTTTTAATGCATGTGATCTTTGGTCTAGTAACCAATATTATTATGATACTTACAAAATATGATGCTTCTTTCTTACCAAGACCTCGTTATCGAAAATTATTTTTTAATGAAACAATTTTTTTAATATTTTAAAAAATAGATGCAAAACTTTTGACCATCTCTATGTAATTATCATAATGCACCCTTTTATTTTGGTTATCATCCGGACCCATGTTTAATGTTTCGTCGTGATCAGGAGTAACTTGGTTATGCCTCTATTTAGTCAGAGGTTACGCTTGTTGGGCACTTAGTTGAATGATCGATGGAGGATAGTATGGTTTATGCTATTGCATTGGTAGGACCTGATAAACTGCGACAATAAAGGTTTGTACAATATTGTTTAATGAAGTACAAGTCGAAGCTTTTGTTTTGGTACTAGTCTCATCCTCGTTGTCTTTTCTATTGTAATTTGTAGCACCACTCAAGCCAATAGAGACTTGAAAGATATGGCCTTTTTTATATTATCTTTAGCCAAAAGACCTAGAATGATATCCTAAACGAAGCACAATATACCGTTTCATGTAGTTATCAAGGCTATTTTTCGTTTAGACAAAACACTTGGTGTAATTTTGAAATTTTTCACCACCCTCTTGCTTGCAATAAATAATCAATTCATCATCACTTTTGATATATTTGATCTAATAAATGGATCCCTAAACAGGGTCCACAAAGTTTTATAACTCTTTATCGGGCTGAAGGACAATTGATTAAAATAGTGTTCTTCTAAAATTCATCTTACTCGGCGCATATATTAGTCAACCCCCCCCCCCCCTTAAATTAAAAATCACATTCTGAAGCTGATCAATATGATGATCTGGAACGCCCAAGCCACCATATCGGTCCATTTTGTGTTGGTCAAAGTTTGGTGCTAACTCCCCGAGTAAAATATCTGAAGCTAACATAGACCGAATTTTATTTGTGACAGAGTTGTTCGCTGAGGTTTGGCCTGAGGCTCAGGATTTTGGGTCTCAACTAGCTCAACCTCCCTTCTAGATGAAGATCTTAGGTTAGGTCGACCTCCCTCTAAAACTTAGAATCTCATCGAGCTCGTTTGGTCTGGAGCTATTGACGTGTATGATTATGTTTGCTCCAAAGACGATGTCTCATTTCTAGAGAAGAGGAGTATTACTCTGGTAATATTGTCGGGCTCGATACTTTTTTTTGGAGGAACCATAGCTTCTATCGAGTCAGAATGCTCTAAAGACTCTTAATATTGATCATCGCCCTCAATACTTTCAGAATCCACCACGTAACCAAAATTTATCTTTCTTACTTTTTATTTTTATTTTATTTTTAAAAGATCCATATCTTTCAAACCGGAGCTCGAAAATTATAAATGAAAGTACCATCGCTTTTGTTTTTTTATAAATAAACAAAACTAGATCCATTGATGATATTTTTTGTTTTTTTTAAATAAAATTTCACCAGTAACAACTCTCAGGAAATCGAGAGAGTTGCAAACAACTCTCAGGTTAGTTTTTCAAACAACTCTCAGCTTCGTTTTTTCAAACAACTCTCTGGTTAGTATTGGTGAAGTTACCGACGGGTATATATAGTCGGGGGTATTTTTGTCCAAATTTCAATTCGAATTACCAAGTGACACTATCCAAAAAACGGGTACTCATGGGTAATTAGATAGTTGAGTGGGTATTTAATGGTACTTTTATCAAAATCTAAATATACACAACAATCCAAATTATATTTTGAAATCTCTAAAAATCTTAATATACACGTTAATCCAAATTATATTTTAGAATATTTTACATCAATTTGAGATGAACAATATAAAGTTTATTCATAACATATCAGTTTTCTTTTTTAAACAAAAAAGCGGTAGGAATACATATAAATGATATTGTCGTGTAATCTTCCGATTGTATTTGGTATGCAATATTCGTTTGAAGTATCATATCAGTGTAATTTGTAACTCGCACCCAACATGCATAACTCATCGACACTTGGGTGTGATATATTTTTGTATCGTTGTTACGTATAATCTTATTTGTTTTATTGTTGTTTTATAATTTCAGATTACGAATTTATATTTTAAGAACAAAAAAACCAACATGTATGATGGTCGAACACACATATTTTTTGCCACACACAAGTATTACACTAAAGTCGATTTGGACACATGAGTTATATCCGAAGGCGATAATATAGAATTCGTAATCATCATCTCTCTCTACGACAATGGTAAGTGGGGTAAATTCCTAAGATATATCGAATATGTGAGAGGTATGACGTTTATAAACCAAATTAGTACGATGGTGTGAAGAAAATAATTTATACATAAAAAATATGATTGTCATTTCCAGTTAAAAGTATCTATAGTTGTTGTACTATGTGTTTACATCGTTTTCTTGTAAGTATTATCCATGATAAATACCCGTGAATATATATACAACAAGTAAACAATCATAAAATACGTGAAAAGTATTTCGGTGATCATGTATGTTGCACCGTTTGTCTCATGCCGCACAGAGTAATTAAAGTTACACCGATAATTTTGAGCGATGATATTTTTACACACGGGGAAGCAAGCTAACTACACACGGGCTTGTGCATTGATGGGGGATAATATTTGTGCATTTATAAGTACTATTGTAACAGACCGGGAGTTAACATTTATGTGAACTATTGGTAACGTATTTCCAAACGTAATCGACATACAATGAAATGGCATAAAAAATCTTACAAACGCAAAAAATTTTGATGGCCAAAGAGGACGATGCAGAAGCAAAAACCATGGAACAATATAACACAAATCTGGTAAAAATACAATAAGTATTTGTCTTTTGACAATAATTATAGATTAAGTTATGAGTTCATGGAGTACATCATACGAAGATTAAACTCTTCATTACCTCACGAACGAGATTCAACATTTGAACAACACAACAGCCAGGTAAGTGAGATTTTCAATTTGAAACTTATATTTATCCAAAATAATCAATTTTATAATCAAAATATTTCATTTATATGTTTGTAACGAGCGCTCCCTCGAGCCTAAAGCGCTAAATGAGTTCTAGTCAACTAAATTTTAAAATTTTAGGTGGCAAACTTTACGCATTACTTGATCTTCAACTTCAAATATTTTTGGATCACTTGAGAAATGTTAGTTTTGTATAAAAGTTTGCATACACTTTATATGTTTAATGAGATAAAAAGTAAATTATCGATTTGACCATAGATGTAATCGATAAAACTTATCAACATGCTAAAAATATAAGCGTAGATTTGGTAGCATGTGGTTGTGTTGTTAAAAAACACACGGATTGCTTGTGCATATAAAATAGCTATGAGGATAGAGAACATATGCCCATTTTTAGGACGAATATGATATATTTTGGAGAATATTAGACATTGTGCCTAAATATAAAATTACGTCTGAATATGTTATAATAAAAAAATATCCATCATAGATAGTTTTATTCATGGTTACAAACCAGATTTTCAAGATTATATAATAAATATGGTGATACAAATCCTCAAACCCGAAATAGTTCATGTTATAGAGCCCAAAAAATCGGTTAATACTAGAGTTTGAAAAAGCGTCGAGCCGAACCGGTTGATAAAACATGAAAAATATCAATTTAAATATGTCACTAAAGAAAATCATATTCAGCTGAAGAAGAAAAGACGTAGAAAATTCTGTACTTCGGCAGATTCAACAAATTTACCTAAATCAAGATGGTCATTACATATATGTGTGACGAAGATATAATAACGACTGATTTGACCAAATTTACCTAAATCAAGATGGTCATTACATATATGAAGGTGATGGATGAACTGGCTAACTACTCCCACCGCGTATGCAATGTCGGGTCGAGTGTGAGCCAGGTAAATAAATTTTCCCACCAACCTTTGGTACGTTTCTTTACTCACTGGTCTGGCCCTTTCAATTATCTTTAGTTTGTGATTCACAACCATAGGAGTGTCATTTGGTTTGTAATCCACCATGCCAACTTCAGCTAATAAATCCAATATATATTTCCGTTAGGAGATATAAATCCCTCCTCTTGACCTAAGAACCTCGATTCCTAGGAAATACTTCAATCCTCCAAGGTCTTTCATTTCGAACTCCTTGAAGAGGTTTTTCCTAAGAGAGCTAATTTCTTCTTCGTCATTCCCCGTTATAATCATATCGTCGACATATATTATAAGACAAGTGACTAATTCTCATCTTTTTTTGTAAAACAAGGTATAATCCCCATTACTCTGTTTGTAGCTATACTGCTTCATTGCCATTGTAAACCTCCCAAACCAAGCACGAGGAGACTGTTTGAGCCCATATAATGTCGTTTTCAGTTTACATACCTTATTTTCTTGAAAACCATCAAAGAACCCTGGTGGGGGTTCCATATATACCTCTTCTTCCAAGTCTCCATGTAAGAAAGCATTCTTTACATCAAATTGATGAAGAGGTCAATCTTTATTCGCGGCTATTGAAAGTAAAACTTTGATAGTGTCAATCTTTGCAACCGGAGAGAACGTTTCAGAGTAGTCTATACCATATGTTTGTGTATATCCTTTGGCAACCAATCCTGCCTTGTATCGCTCAATGGTGCCATCAGATTTATATTTTATATTACACACCCGTTTATACCCGACTGCTTTCTTCCCTTGTGGTAACACACAATTCTCCCATGTACCATTCCTTTTTAGAGCTTCCATTTCGGTATTCATTGCCGCATGCCATTCAGTCATATTTTTAGCTTCTTGAGCTGTTTTAGGGATTTGTTCAGAGAGAATAGTAGCTGAAAACGCCTTTACAATCTTCGTCATTCCTTTCCTGTCCATTTTTATCGGATATGTAGAAGCACGAGGAACGTGTTCCGGTGAATACTGGTAAGGAGGAACCCCTCTATTTTTTCTTGGGGGAAGAACCAGAGTTTGAGTTTCAACAAATGAACTTCCTGAAATGTTATGATCAGTAGCATTTTGTGAGTTATGACATTGTAAATTGTTTACCTCTTGATGGATATTTTCTTCGGCTGAATTGGTGGTAAGAACTGCCTTGTCAGTCTCCTTTATGTTGGAAGAGGCGTGTTCGGTGGCGCCATTTACCGACTCTGTCGGCACATCCTCAAAGTAACTTTCATATAGAAACCAGTCGAGTGATTCACTTACTTTCTCCCCCTGAGCACGAGATTGGTGGTCAAAAAAATAATCGGATTCTAAGAAGTCACAGTCCATGGTGACATGGATTCGACGAGTAACCGGATTGTAACACCGATATCCCATTTGATGAACACTGTATCCAACGAATACACACTTTTCAGCACAATGATTAAGTTTGTTTCGACTAGTTTTAGGGATATGAACAAACACCGAACAACCAAAGACACGAGGTGGTAAGGTCATAACAGATGGAATTATAACTTGGGTGGCAAGCACTTGTAATGGAGTTTTATTTCCTAGACATCGGGTTGGTAGACGATTTGCAAGATACGTAGTTGTAGCAAGAGCTTCTGACCAAAGAGAATGTGGAACTCTAGATTCAATCATAATAGCACGAGTTTTTTCAAGTAAAGTACGATTTTTTCGTTCTGAAGTACCGTTTTGTTGAGGTGTGTTTGGACAAGTCGTTCTGGGAGTGCTTTTTGACAAACTCTAGTAACATTCCATTCTCGACCAAGGTGTGCACTTCTTTTTTCAAAGCTATGCAATCCTTGGTATCGTGCCCAATATCCTCATGATACTTGCAATACTTATTAACGCTTCTGCTTTCCCTCGGAGTCTGTATGGGAAAAGGCTTCCTGAACGGTACCGTAGATTTTGCTTTGTCGAATATTGCAGCAACATTTTCTGTTAACTCCGCAAAATAGTCGGGTCGAACCCACTTATTCGACATGGGTCTCGTTCCTTGATTGTAATTTTCCTGGTTGCCATAGTATTGTGGGTTTGATTTCTGCCTCGGCAGATATTAACCCGTATTCTTGGCCTGAACATTAGAATGGGGGCCCTGGTTACTCGACTCAGATCTTTAAAATTGATTCTTATCCAACTGGTCCCCATATCATTTTTCCGACGCCTGAGTCTCTTCCACCAAGATCCTTTTTTCAACCTGATCTAATAACGCTCTGAAGGTCATTGCTTGGCTCTCTGCCACCGTATCCTTCAACAATCCGGGGAGTAAGCCCATCCTAAAAGCTGCAAGCGCCACTGAATCTTTACAATATTCCATGTCTGTTTTCGTTTTGACAAAACGATTAGTGTAATCCTTCAGGCTCTCCCCAACTTTCTGTCGACAATAGATGATCGTGTCTCCGTTAGCTCTGCACTTCTTGCTCCTCACGAAGTGTTGTCTAGAGATGTTCCAAAACATATCAAAATTATTTATAGAGCCATGCGGAAGCCTATTGTACCATTTAGAAGCTACACCCTTGAAAGTCTGAGAAAATGCTCTGCACAGCAACTTATCATCATCGTCGAAATTAATCATAAAATTTTTGAATTGTTCGATATGATTATCCGGGTCTTGTATCCCATCGAATTTTTCTAGCTTTGAAATATCAAAATGCTTTGGAAGGTTTCCCACTAAAATTTCCGGGGACGGAGGAGAGGCTCTCCAATTGTGACCCGTGCGATAAATGTTGGATCGTAAATTGTCATTGTTCGAAAAGTGTAAGCCCTCCTCAGATGGTAGAGTGTATCGGTGCTGCCACTCCGAATTCCGCGCTCCCATGTCCTCTTTCCTATCAGTATACTTTTCCTGTCCATGAGACCGATCGCCACCTCGAACATGGTGACTCTTTTCCCTCAAAGATTTCCTCTCCGAGCTTCTTCCTCTTCGGAAATCGGTGTGCCTGCGATCGCGTTTTTTCTTTCTGTGGTATTTCCGAGGGGACGACTCTGAGGAGCTGTATTGAGGGTAATCACTTGAGTCAGCCGAATTCGAACGTCGCCTCTCTCTTCTCCTCGGCGATCGCCGCTCGCGTCCCCGGTATCTGTCGTCTCTATTTTTTGGACGAAATTCAGTTTCGCGCTACTCTTTTTCAATAACTGCCTCCCTCTTTATCTCGGATCGAAGGTTCTCCTGTACGGTTTCCTTTTCTGCTTTCAATCTTTCGATCTCTGGGAGAAAATTATTCCTTCGAGCCAACAGATCTGAGTCGTCGAAAGCGTTTCCAACTCGCTGGCCCCCTAGTCCCTCGTATTCCATATAGTTCCGGTAGTCATCGCCTACTCGGTTCTCCTCGCAATTGTTAACCAAATCGTCCCCTTGTTCTTCCATAGTTCTCCTCGGAACATGAATTATTTCCAGGAAGCGATTGCCTTTAGAGAGATCTTCGCTTCCCACAGACGGCGCCACTGAAGAGTTCTAAGAAAGTCCAAGGGTGTTTTTGCGATACGAGGATTTCTTAGTGATGATTCTGTGATATGAAAATCTCTTAGTGTCAATATGAATAGATCTAATTTGTTTGGTTGCAGGTTTTAGAGAGAGAAAGTAAGAACTCTTAGGTTAAGTAGAGAGAGAAAGTATATTATATTATTCATCTCGGGATTTGTGAAGCGTGTGTGGTCCTTTTATAGTACAATTGCGGACCCCACACGCTTTCATTCCCATTAATTACATCTTTAGTCCTTACACTTTATTTTCTTCTTATTCTGGCTATTTCTTAGACAGCTTTTACAATTTAACGCTCACACAATTTCCTCTCTGCACTTTCCTCCTATCATGTTTCTCCTTTGCACTTTTCTCCTATCATGTTTCTTCTTTGCACTTTTCTCCTGTCATATTTCTTCTTCACACTTTTCTCCTTGTCTTTTATTCTTCCTTATCAGTCACAAATAGTCCATTGACTATCCATTTTGAATAAATATTGAATTTGAGTAAATTTCAAAATAATAATTTAAATTAAATCAAAATCAATCGATTTATCTTTTAATTAGCATTCAAATAATGTTTGAGGGTTCTTTGAAATCCTCTACATATTTATTTGTGTCATCCTCGTCATGCAATTCCAAAGTACATAAAAAATAAAAATAAGTAAACAAAACACATACCCAAAATATAATATAAAAAGTAAAAAACAAACAGCATTCTAACTGGTGGTATTATGGGTTCAAAGTTGTGGTACTAGGGGTTCAAACCGATGGTACCACCAGTTAGAATCACTGGTTCCGCGATCCTGCACCATCAATTCAAGGGGTGTGAACCGATGGTGCAGGGCTTCGAAACCGGTGGAAATCAGCTAGGCACCACCTATTCACCAAGAACACCGATTGTTTTTTAAAACAAAATGTTTGTTTACCTTCTTTTCCGACGATTGTAGATTTTCCATAGATAATTCTTCTTCATTTTCTATCTTCACATCTTCCGGTACATGCATATGTCCTTCCTTTTGATTGTGTTTGTGTTGAAATTTATTTTTTGTGAAAAATAACATTCTTAAGGACAATAATTGTTTTTTTGTTTAAGTGCGGTTAGAAAATAGTTCATACTTGTTTTGGTTAACCGTTGATTTTATAGATAAAAATATTTGAGTTGCAGTAGGATTTTATAATAGGCCTAACAATACTTGAAACAAAACCCAACAATACTTGAAACAAAACCAAAAACCTCATGACTTAAAATAGGGTGCCATAAGAAGCCGCGAAATAATTTCACCAAAATTGAATTTTAAAGAGCCAAATTTGAAATCGAAATAGTCTTGAGCTTCCGCGGAGGGCTTAATGCCTGAGTCGAGAAAAAAGTTGAAAATCTCTAATACCATAAGGTTCATTTTATTGCTTAAACCAGAAGATGGAACAGAGCATCGACAAGCTGCAAAACTGAACTGGGATAAGGATGGATTAATAAGACGGCTCTGATCTGATGTAGCTAACCCCCCGGTTTTCAAGGAAGATTATGGCTCTGAGATAATTAGGAACTTGATCTCTAGTTAAAGTTCATGTCCTTCTTTTCTTTAAGATATTTCTTTGCAATCCAATCGGCTGTAGTGTTCTGCACACGGTAGACATGTATTAGATTCGGTGGTAGACAGAATAAGTTTCATGCATCAGGTTATAATAGGTTTAAAAACCAAGAGTAATTTCATTTGAGAAACATCTTTGTTAGTATAGATAAATCTGTTTTAATGTCAAGCTATTTGATATCCAGAGACTGATAGAGAAGAAGACGCACTCTACATTTTGTAATTACAGACAAGATTAAGAACGAAGTTTCTAAGTTTTGATTGAAAATAAATAGATGTTTGATCTTTAATCATATTGATATTGATGAATATATGTTGGTGTTGATGATATACTTAATATATATTTTTGTTAGGAGTAGATTGGATAAAACAAATCTAAAATTGAATAAGAAATTTATTAGATTGAAATTAGATGAATTTTGGTCGACCCGTATTTATTAGTAAGGATTCAAATTTTAAAACTATAAATAAGTTTTATACGAAAATAACACTAGGGAGAAGTTGTGTCAAATTTGCGCCAATTTCTTTTAGATTCTTGCTCTTAATGTGTATGATCTAGGTCACAATCTACAAAACAGGCTAGATCTCATTTAGGAACTTCTGAGTAGACCAACAGGATAGGTTAACTCGGTCGATACGTGCACTAGAAAGGGTTGTCAGTTGCGCGTAGTAAATATAGAAAACAGTGTTTCGATTCCGGATAATTTCTGAAGTTTTGAAAATAATTTCTTACTGAAATATTTTTGGGGTTCTCCAAAAAATTTAATTGGATAAAATCAGAGATATTCAATTTGAACAAAGATTATGAATTGATGTAATGTCGTTTTTCAACAAAACTCATCTTTAATCAATTCGACCAACAAAATCAGTTTTACAGTTAGGGTAGTTAAGGTCTTTAAACGGGATTTGTAATAAAACGGCTGAAATTTGAAATTTGAATAAAATGTTCAAATTTCCAATTTCGAAATTCTGTTGACTTGCAACAATAGCCGATTTGGATCCTGCAAGGGCCTCTGCCCCCTTGAACCCAGTTAGGGGCTATGCCCCTTGACCCTGTTAATCATAATATAATCTAACAAGCGTGCACTCCGCACTCGACGACTTGTTTGATTAATGTATCATGATTAAATTGGTCGACTAGTCGATCCCATTACACTAAAATATCTAACAGTAAACGACTTTGGATCACAATTATGATTCCTGCACTAGGAAGGGTTGCCAGCTGCTATAGAAAACTACTTTGGATCACAATTATGATAGACTTTATTAAAATAATAATATAGTTTTTTTTCTCACCAGTAAGGAGTACTACCTAGATAGATTCCTCTGGATCATAGTTTTTTTTGTAGAGAAAAACATTTATTGTTCAATATAAGCCATTTTTTAGCATAAGGAACTATGTCTTGATATGTCATGATTTGTCATTCATATTTGGACCTTAGACTTGAATTGTTACACATTTTATACTCTTCTATACTATATATTATCGAGTTAGTTTGAATTTATAGGGTCCATCTCATTTGGTCAACGATCTTTGGCGTCATTTATACATATATTTTGTCTTTTGGTCGTTTAAGTTTGGATCATTAAATATATCATTGGTGCTGAAAAAAAAAATAGATTGTTATCCTAAATATATATTCAGTAAAATAGTAAATAGTAAATAGTAAAAGTAATCTAAATTTATAGGTAGGTGCTGTAAAGGATTGGACGCAAATCTCAACATTTAAGTTTGTACTAATAATTGAGAGTGTAAATTGATAAATTTAATTTTTTAGGTTGTAATTTTCGATCACGAGATTGTATATGTTAATTAACCAAATGAAACTTAAAGTTCAAGTTGTATAACCTATATAAGAATAACTTAGGATTTTGTATTCCTTCAATTATACGTAAAACAATAATTTGTTTTGGGATTGGAAGAACTTATAGCCTTTTGCAGGTATCTCCACAACATATCTTAAAGTAAATTGAAGAATTGTCGAATACCAAAGATTAAGATAATGAATAACAATATCAGACAAAATTGTAAGTATAATTTTTTATGTTTATTTTGTAGTAATATCATAAACTGGTATATTATGTTTTTGCGTATTTGATGAACTAATTGGTGTGATTCATTCGATATTCATCAACTAATATCGTTAAACTCACTTATGATTTGTAGCATAAACGATTGCATATTTATTATTATATCATGTATGTTTTTCTTACTTTAAAGAATGCATGTCATTTGGATTAAATTTTTTGTTGAC
This sequence comes from Limnanthes douglasii subsp. nivea, assembly GCA_036936605.1. Taxonomy (NCBI): domain Eukaryota; kingdom Viridiplantae; phylum Streptophyta; class Magnoliopsida; order Brassicales; family Limnanthaceae; genus Limnanthes; species Limnanthes douglasii. The sequence goes on along the minus strand of JAUPFV010000004.1, from coordinate 144,509,986 downwards.
TATGTTAGGACATGGATTTAGGGTTTGTACGAAAACTATGATACATAGTGATTTGTTCTTGTTAAAAGTATGATTATATGTTTAATTATTATTTTGAAAAATATACTTTATGGGATAGATTTTGAGTTTTCGATAAATTTAGAGTTTGTAAGGATTAAATTTCTCCCCTAATTAGCATCAAACAATCTCCAATTCAGCAAACCAATTCAAAACTATTGGAGAAACGACCCATTGATTGCTTAACTTCTAATGTTAACGCTGATTAAACGTTGTCCAACGATGTTCATTTTGGCCAGTGAACTGTTGAAGCTGTAGATGAATAGTAGTGGGGGTTACACACTGGGAAAAATTCTAGTGGCAGCTGCTTGTTGGGCGGGTTCGCTCAGTGGCTGCAGTTGCATGTTAGAAACTTTAAAAAAAATTAAATTAATTGTTAATTAATTTGTATTTTTCTGTAATTTTTTTCACATATGAATGTGTTTGGACATGTTAATTTTTTGTATGTGTTTATGAAACAAATTGTTTTAGTGGGTTGAATGTTAATTGGATATGTAGGACCAAAGTTTTAAATTACGATAGGTGAATCTTGAAATTAATTTAATCGACTATCTTTAAGGTTATAATGATCTATTTGAGGATATTAGGTTTCAAAAGGTAGAGGTTAATTTAAATTATGACTATTTTAATTTAATTAAATGGAATTAGACATCCGCAGGGTTTCAATGGTACTTATGAAAGTTAAAATAATGATCATGATATTTTTTTCAAATTCATATATACATGCTAGTATGATTTACCTTCTGGTATCTATTATCAAAGTATTTTATGTTTTATATGTATATACCATGGTTATGCATGTTAGTTTTTGTATGTTACGAATGTAAATGTGTTATTTATTGTTTTTTTATTGAGCTTGGTATATAGTCTACTGTGGAATAAACCCCTTATGCTAGATTGTGCAAATTTTACTATGTGGAAAGAAAATATGCTATTGTAATTGTTTGTGCATGAATATTGATGAGTCTGAATTCTGCCTACTCCCTGGACAGGGACAGATAGGCCCAAGGCCTCCGGACCGGACAGATCACTTCGAATAAAAGCTCTATGGAACTGTTCGAACTATGACAAAAGTATTAAAAAACCTAAACACTTCTTGACTAAGAAACTTACTCTCCTACTTAGAGCTCATGGGTCTTTTGAACATGACCCGGGTCCATTGAACATGACCCAAAAGCCCATAACGGCCCAAATTTAAGGGTATAAATACCCAACCACCTGTATTAAGTCTGGGTAATGAAAATTAACTGCAACCAGCCAGCTTAATTCTCCCTCTACTCTCTACTCTAAACACAAAACACCCACATACTTCCTTAAAACATCAGACAAATTACAAGCCTACCCTCAGGCGATAGTTATCCTCACCAAATATGACTATGCAATGATGAACCTCAGACATTTTTCTCTTAGTCCGGAAAGTACACTGGAGGAAATTAAAGTGCATGAGAAATGGGAGAAGTCTAACAAGTTATGCATGGGTATTATGTTACAAGGAATACCAGTAGCACTTCGTGGAGCTGTACCTAAAGATGCTGCCAAAGCTACGGATTTTCTCACCAAAGTTAAGAAATATTTTGCCAAGAATGAAAATGTAGAGATGGAACATTTGATTAATGAGCTCTCTACCAAAAAATACACTGGAAAAGGCAAAATTCGTGAGCATATTCTACGAATGTCTATGATTGCCCAAAATTTAATAGCAATTGGAGTAGACGGTTGTGTGATATGATTTACTTTTCAGCCATTATCAGAACGTTTAAGCATTTCGAGTCCACCTATAATTTTATAAGGGGAAATGAAATATTAACGAGTTGATTTCACGTGCCATACAAGTGGAGGAAATCCTTAAAGAGGTAGTTCTTGAAGTGAACATAATAACATCTAAGAATGGGATGGGGCCTAAGCGGAAAGTTAATAGCAAAGAACTTGACCAAGGTCCGACTAAGAAAAAAAGCCAGATGAATCGACGATTGGTCAATATTTTTTATGCAAGGACAAAGGACATCTAAAGAAGGATTGCGAGAAGTGTCGAGCTTACATGCTAAACAAAGGTACTCTCACAATTTTGGTTGTTTCGGAAAGTAATATTGGGTACGTGGGAAAAAATACTTTGTGGGTTGATTCGCTGCAACAATTCATGTATGTATATCTTTGCAGGATACATCAAGGGGCAGAATGCTAAGTGAGGATGAAAGATCCATCTTCATCGCAGACGGAAGCTCATGTCATGTATTGGAAATTTTTGATTTACTTTTATAAATTTCTACTGTTTTAGAGAATGTAACGTTTGTTCTCGATTTTATTATAAGAAATAGTGTTAATTTTATTTTTACATATTGTTATTGTTTGACATGAAATATTGATAAAGGAAGATAATTTTATTTGTTAAATACTATTCATAATCATAAAATTTATATGAATGCACAATGTATATCAAATAAAATTACTAAGTCTAAAACAATTCTCTAAATTATGATAGAAACAATTAAGTCATATATCCAAAGATAGGATGAACAAGGTTGTACGTGAAACCCCAAAGGGGTATCCGAGTTGGTTAAGTAAGGCATGTTTATGATCAAATGTCATAAGTCCGAGTCCCTCTTCATACGCTTTCTCGACTGAGCCTGTCACCTTGTGTGGTTTACTTTCTGACATTCGTTTACAGGCTATCGCGTCAGACTGAGGGTTTACCCTGTGCGCACTCATTGCACTCTGAGTAGCGGCTGCGGGTTCCCTCCAAAATAAAAATAAAAAAAAGATTGTACGTGAAGGTTTATTAGGTTTTCTAGGATTTTTTTATTGCGGTACATATATCGAGTGTATGAAAAAGAAACAAACTAAAATGAAAACCAAAAGGGTACGGGCATATAGAGCGACTGAAGTCTTACAATTTATACATGCCGATATACTTGGATCATTTCCATAAAAATCGTGGAGCAGACAGTGGTGAATAATATGGTAGATATGACGAATTGGGAGAACAAAGTTAATGAACACTTGCAAAATACCTAGAGAAATTGGGTTCACCCCGCATGAATGGGGTATCTAAGAGACAATAGCGTCAGTAAAAGATATAGTTAGAAGTATGATAGGTAACTCATATTTACCACCATCTCTATGGACGGAAGCCATAAAACACTGCTTATATACTTAATAGATTACCCTCTAAGGAAACTGTTAGAACCCTTATAAATTTTGAGTAGACGCATGTCCAATTTAAAGCATTTGCATATATAGGGGTGTCTAGGTGAGGCAAGGGCTTACAACCCTCAGAAAAAGAAACTTGACCAAAATATTTAGCTGCTTCTTCATTAATTATTTTGAACACTCAATGGCTTTTAAGTTTTATGATACTCTGACTATTAGTATATTTAAACAAGAACGACATTTTCTTGAATATGTTGAGTATGGGAGGAAGAATAAGGGAATAAAAATTTATTTTGAATAAAATTTTGTAGAGATTCATTAAGTTTTTAACGGAGATACTCAAGTATCTGATGATTAAGATTTTATGTCAATCATTTTGATCTTATTTAGACAAGGTAATACTTTGAATAACATTGATAACCACGTGAAGAGTTTAACCACAATACAATTACAGTCCAGTTAGAACAAGATGAACCTCAATGTAATCTTTCACATGAATATCAAAATAACATTGTTCATATAGATCAAACTCTATTACCTCAAAAAATTATTAATACTAGGGGATCATCCAAAAAATTACTTATGAATGTCAAAATTAGATAAAACTCTACTTATAATCTTTATAATCTTTTTGTACGTGCTTAATTATTTAAGGAATATGTAACATATTTTTATAAATTTTATATGCCTAATAACGAAGATGAATATTATAATCCTCTCGCATCTCAACGTTCTCAATATTGTCTAAAAATGGTGCATTTGTTTTTGTCATACTTAAATAGTATATTCAAGATTTTGCTACACATTATATTCTTAATGCTCATATGACCCCTTGAGTGTATTTTCAGTCTTACCATGCATTTAAAATAATATATATTAAAGTATGTCTATTTAGAAATTGTGTCCATGATGGAAAACAATTTTTATGTATTTTCATGTGATTGCACACATTAGGCTATTGTGTGCGTTTAAAATTCTCATCTAAAATAAAAATACTTTTATTGATATATTGAATATTTTAATAAAAGTATTAAATTTTCTAATTATGATTCCAATAAATATTGTCAAGATGTTTTTATTTGTATAAAATTTATAATTTTTATGTTTCAAAGTAGGGACCAATAATAATGTTTCATCTTTGTAGTTTTTCTGGTAGCGTGGAAACTAAAATAAAAATTTGTCACAAGTATTTACACCAGAACTATCAAGCCATGCACTATATTTTCTGAACTGACCCAATATTTGCAAACTCTTTGAATGATTTGAATTTGTATAAGGAAGAAAACTTGCTTTGATGTCTTAACATGGTGGAAGTCCAAGTCCGAATTTCTGCATGTTCTTTCTAAGTTAGTCAAAGAGGTTATTACTATACATATGAGTACGATGGACAAGTGAATCTGTATTTAGTATGTCCAAGCTGTAATACACATAAAGACGATCAAGATAAACTAGCCAAGAAATCGGCATGTGTGATGCAATCAAGGATTGGACTCAATATATGATGCAAGATAAATCATTTTCGATGTACTAAGTGATACCAAAGAAATGTTTTGAGGAAGAATATATTATAAGTATATAATATACTATATAACCAAACTATAACAACACTTATCACTTATATTATAAATATATCACTTATGACATAATCAAACCATAACAACCTTATAACATACATTAACCAAAGCATAACAGTCACATACGTTATAAGTAGGCGTGAGCGAGAAGTAGTCCGACCGACAAAAAAAGGTGACGATAGTAGCCGGCCGAAGGACAATAGGACCGAACGTGGGGACCGTACGCTACACACGGAACACTCGGTAGGGCACAAGGTCCGTGTGCTCATAGACAAGGAGGAGAAAGAGGAGACGGGGGTCCCTGAGCCATCACCTCCACGTGAGGTCCGTACCCAAGGTTGTCTAACCGATCCGGAGGGTTGGAGGAACCTTTTCCTAGACTAGAAAAATATCCTTCTCTTCTCAGATTATATGCAGCACGAGGCTTACTTCACGTTCATAAACGATGTAAGTTTCTAAATTTTGGAACTAATTATTTACGATTAACTGTAAATATGTTATTTACCGTTTTTCCATGTTTGTTTTTTTCAGTCCTGATCCGGAATAAAGGTGCAATACAAGTATGGGCTTCTCGGTCAATAGGACCTTACCAAACAGTTGGGGGTCAGGGCTCTATTGGAAGAAACCATGTTTTCGCCATTGATACATCATCTGGCGAAGTTCAACTTCCACCTACAGTTGGACAAGGTTTTTATTGAGAGGTGGCACGAGCAGACGAACATCTTTCAGTTCTCGTTCGGTGAGATGACCATCACGTTGGATGACGTACACGTGATGACCAGCCTCCCGATCGAGGGGAGAATTTCCTTTTGGATGGAGCTGATAAAATCAAAGATATGCACACTATGCATATTTGTTGGGAGTTTCGGTGGAAGTCGTGCAGAAGGATATGGAGGCGCATTATGGGAGTGGGTTTGGCCTCGGATGACTAAGAGAGACTTTCTCCGGGGCCGCATATTTGGACACCAACGCCGCTATCACTACGGACATGAAGAAACAAGCCGTTCGGGCTTACATCATGTTTTCCTCGGGTGTACCATCTTCACCAACACTAGCCAAAAGAACATCCAGTGCAATTTTCTCCATCATCTTGAGAACTTGGAGAAGTTTGAGAAGTACGCGTGGGGTATATGCGCATTAGTATGGCTATACAAGATCTAGGGGGCATTCCAAAACACACTTTGAAGAGCCTAGTTGGTTTTTCGGCGCTACTAGAGAGTTGGGTGTACGACCACTTCCCAGCTTTTCGCGCGGCGGTGAATCTCGTTTATAGCCCGACCGATCCAAAGATGCTAACTTCGGCGTCAAGAAATTTGGCCAAAGCCCTTATTCGCGGGAAGCCGTAAAACCGTGACATTCTCTCGGAGTTAACAAAGACAGATGTAAGTTTGTTTCTTTTCATCAAATTAAATGTGTGTTTATTTATACAATGTTAACATGTTTAAATGTTTATTACAGGTTGTTTTCCGACCTTACGAAGACGTTCGTGCAGTGTTCCCGGAGTAGGCAATAGGGTTGTATCGCAATCCTATCCGCCTAATGTTGGTGAGCGAGGCGTACCACCCGGACCGAGTGATGTGACAATATGGTTGGATACAAGAGAAATCGATGGCTTCGCTTGTTCTTAGAACCGGTCTATCAAGAGGAGACAATCTCTGTTACTTGGTATAGGGTAGGCACTGGATAAACTGTAAGGAGCATCTGTACGTGATTGATAGGTACACACACCCTTTGGAAGGGAGTAGGTGGACGTCATCCCCCCAGTACAAACTGTACGTCAAGAAACAATCTCAACATCACCCCTCGTATCCTTAGCGAGCGCTCCGTGGGGGATGTGGTGAACATGATAAATCGTGTTTGGTTGTTAGAAGAGACACCTGAAGAGCTAGTGTCCTTCACAAGAAAGGTGCTTAACCTAACTAGTCCATGGTTTGTTGTAATGCTACTGTTGTTTGTTGTTTGTATGTTTTTTTAGTTTTCTTGACCATGTTTTTATGTTTTAGACTCAGTATTTGGATGTTTTTTTATGTTGGATTCAGACGTTGATTTAGAATTTTAAAAAATGAATACTTAGTAATTGGTTTTCTTTATAATTTGTATCGTTTATATATAGATTCTCTTTTTTAACCAAGTTACTAATATAGGAGGTTGATTTTTTTGACTTAGGAAATTTAATTCTATTCATCCGCCAGTGTTATTTTCAACCTGCGGTTGAAAGCGCGGATTTGAATTTTGACATGAGGCTAGAATTTATAACTATTCAACCGCCGGTTGAGGTATTTCAGCCCGCAGGGGCACTTGTCTGTCGGTTGAATAATTTTCAACCGTCGTGTAAGTTAACACCCTGGTGGTTGAAAAATACTCAATCTTCGGGTGCGGTTTCCTTTCCATAAGTCAATGTTGACTGTGGTTATGGGTTACATCCCCGGCGAGTTGAGAATTGTCAACCGTCGGGGATGTTAGCACCCCGGCGGGGAAGTAGTCAACCGGCGGTTGACAAATAGTTCACCGCTTGTTGGAATCTTATACACTTAATCTCACACCTACTTTGAAATTTATGACATCAACGGTTGTTTGAATAATTTTCAACCGGTGGTTGATTACTTCCCTGCCGGTTGACAATTGTTTAACCGACGGTTAGACCATTAAGGATGAAATAATATTATTATTGTATTGCTTCCCGCCAAAACATATTTACCCACGAAAGGAATGTTTTTTTCCCGCTAAGCTTTTGGGGATGTAACCTCCAACTACCCTACTATAAGTAGTATCACTCAGATGTATCATTACACTTCAAAGGAATAAGAATGGGTGATTCTAGCTGGAACGTGCACGAAGATGTGAACCTTTTGAATGCATTTGAGTCTGTGAAAGACACCCTTCGAGAGGAGAGTCCAGCCTTTGTCGATGCTGTTTTATGCATAATTTTCTTCAACCACGGTAGGGAGGAATTGTATCCCGGCTGTGTAATGTCTGACCGCGAGGATGCGAAGAAGTGGTCGATAGGTTAGCATATCTTAAAATCGTGGCAATACCGACTGAGTCACTTACTTACAAAGTGCGGACTAAATCCCGCAATATATTCAGTATGGCATTTCAAATTACTATTACTCAAGAGATTGTGGAACATGATTTGCACAAAATTCAAGAGAGAGAGAGCTGACGTTAGACTGAACCCAACTCCTGAAGAATCTAGCGAGGATAAGGACAACTCGTCCGAGAAACGCTTCGAGTATGGGTGGAAATTTCTGTCGCCATGAAACTAAGTCTTTTATGTCAACTAGGGGCTACTATCTTCCTTGATGTTTTTTTAATTATGTATTTTTAATTACGTATTTTGAATTATGTAATGTCTTAAATTAATTCGAAACATAACTTTAAGAAGAAAATGTCACAATATTTTTAAGTTAAACGTCATAATAAGGTACAATGATACAACTTCATTTTGAAGCAGAAAACGTACAACTTTTAAAATGCCTTAAATCGTACAACTAATGATATTGTGCTTAAACAAATACGGATAAATCGGTTACTTCGGGGCTAAAACTTTTAAGCTCTTTGTATCTCTTGTAATGAGAGAAAATCGGCAAATCCCAACCTTCCGCTTCCGGTGAGCGCAACTTTAGGCAACAAGGATATATCCTTGTGTATGGGGCCTCCGACTTAATCCCAAGCTGCAAAATGAAAACAATATTAAATAAATGTCTTACTATTTAAACTAACTGTCAACAGAATTCAATAATTATGTTCACGAAGTGGTTGGAGTTCACCCAACCCAATCTGATTTCCATGCGGTTTGGCATCTGAGGGGTGCACCTCTTAACGGAATAAAAGTGAAGCCAACATTTGTAGTTCGGCATTGTCCTATGAAACAAAGAATGCAGTTCAACGCAGAAGCGATTGCGACTCCCATCTCGGAAACAAACATCCGATGGTCTTTAGATATCTTAACATACACGGATGCATAATCCATCAGCTCGTTGTAAAGGGCATCCCTTACCAACTTCCACCCATCCTGTTGCCCGTTAAATGCAAACTCTATCGAGCTGTACCTGCAATGGCCATCAGATTTAACGTCGCTAATGGACTCTATGAAAGGTCTAACGTAGATAGGGAATTGGTTTAAGTATCCTTTAGGTTCTACCAAAGTTTTCTTAGTCGGTATCGTAGAGCTTGACCTACAACCGACCGTTCTATTATAAAGCATCGTCACACTTGCTTGCGTTAGAATAACACTACCTTTCTTCGAAGCGGGGGCCCTTTCCCAAAACGTTTTGGACCCGACATTTTTCCCCTTTACTTGAAGTTGCGGTCAGAGGTTTGAACTCTTTAGCAAACGATAACGAACTAACTTTTTCTGAATTGAGCACATACTCGTGCCCACTTTTATCGCGTTTAGTGGATGATTCAGATGCAATAATAGACAACTTACATTTGATAGGTGGACGACCTCTTGCTTTTTGCTTCACCAATGGCTCCAATAGGGAAGTTGTTTCGGGATGGACGACGACAAACCATTTCTTATAAACGTGCCTTATGCGTTTTTCATCATTGGATTCCATGACATCGCATACTAGTTTATCAATTTTGGCTTTTAGTTGCTCGATCATCGTGAGATTGGTACGAACAAGAATGTCCAACCTCTTCCAATATACGTCAAATAACTCTAGAGGCACCTGTATGCCTTTGGCAACAAACTCGTATATTTCGTGCGCGCAAGGGATACCGTGTGTAGTTCGTATTGCACAACCGTTGGGCATGCCGACTGCAATTGTCATGTTGCGGGCACAATCATTTCTCAGGATAAAAGTTCCAAAGCATAGAGGGAGACGTTGCTTTTTAGTTTACCGTACACAATGTTCGCGAATTTGTATAGGGCTAACAAGCAGATCTTTTCAAATGAACCCTTGATGTCCGCGTGTTGCAATTGTATCAAAGTATGCAACTTCAATAAAAAAAATCTAAGTTACCTTTGCTCGTAACGATGAAACGCTTGAGGCTCGAGTGAGCGCAGCCCACGCGGTTTGTGGCTTGGTTACCAAAATGTATCCACTTGTTTGTTCTCCACGTGACAAACTTATCACCGTACAGGCCTAACCAACGTTCGGTATATTATATTGCTTTCGGATACTCTTTGAAGTCACGGTGGAATTCGGACTAATAGTCGTTGAAGGCTACTTCCGTTTCTGCCAACATCATTTGATTCCACACTTTTAATAAGGCGTTGGACACTTTCTCTTCCTTTATAAAAAATTTCGTTTTGCCCAAGACGTTCATGTTGATGTACCATCGACACAACATGTGTGTTGCATTGGGGAACACTTCCTCCACCGTTTTCACAAGCGCTAAGTCTCTATCCGTCAAAACAATGGACTGTGGTTGGATGGAGTGAGTTACCATCGATGAATGTAAGCACTCTAACACCCATTTGTAGCTCTCAATTATTTCGGCCGATATAAACATGAAACCAATATAGAAAGTTTTCACGGTATAGTGGCTCCGACGACCTCGTACAACGGCATCTCATATTTGATTACCTTGTACGTGTTATCCATTTCAATAACGTTTGGAAATGGTCGTAACAAATCCAAACTAACCGGGTGCGCAAAGAAAATCCCGCCTATGACATCGCTTCCGTCTTCCGACTTTCTATGGAATTCGTAGTAGTTTCACCTCTTCAGTTCACCCAACAAGTATTGGAATTGCAACCGACCGCATTTCTTGATCTTGCGATGTTTTAGTTGAGCGTTGTACACGGTGCGCATTGAAGACGAATTCTTAGGGTTCAATTTCTTCACCCCACTAAAAATGTCGCGAGGACGGGATCCCATTTTCATAGAATTAACTACGAAATCCATCTCTTCTTTGTTGAATCATTCCAAGTACGAATGACCTTCTTTGTAGGATGTAGTATCGTGATTGTGAGCGCAGCATTCAACCTCTAATCCCCACAAATCACCATCCATCTTCCTTCCTTTGAGGGTAAAAGGGCATCCGCATTTTTTCGTACCAGTAGACTTCCTTTTTAGATGCTTTGGATCTACCAATTTTGTGTAAACTCCAAATCTTTCACACACAAAAACTAATCTCGTAGTTTTTTAGCAAGTTTGTCGCATCGACGTAATATAACCACAAACTCGTTGTCTAACGCGGTTTGCTTAACCCATTCAATCAACTCTACTTGAGTGTAGTAAGATTTGGTGTCGAACGAGTGGCTATAATTGACGGAGCAAGGCTCCGCCATTTCCTCCTCCTTCACCGTGCACGAATCATATAAATCATCATTTAATTATTCATCATCCTCCTCCTACATAAAACAAACGTAAACTATGTCAATGTGACAGAAAAATAAAATGCCCGACTCGAACCAACGGTCGACAATTTTTACACTTTCGGGGACGTTGTCAACCGCCGGTTGATAATAGTCCACCCGACGGGATTGAACCAGAAAAAGTTTATTACATGTGTAAATAAACTAAGGTACGTCAATCACCGGTTGACAATCATTAAACCAGCAATTGATGTTTGTAGCCCCGTCAGGGACCTAGTTCAAAAACCAACTCCACGTCTAACAAATTAACTTGGTTCAAAACCGGTTGGTATGATGCTAAACCCCGACGGTTTAAATCTAATTCAGCATCGATTGCTCCGGCGGTTGAAGATGGCCTTCCCAACCAAAAAAATCGTAAAAAAATATTTATTCTTCATCTCGTGGGTTGAATGGGCCTCCACGGACGGAAAGGTCGGATCCAAATACAAATCGCGTTATGTATTCATATGGTTGTTTATTTAAATACTAATAATACAAATTAATTTTTCAACATATATGTCTGGTACTTCTTAAATACATTTTAAGAAGTTTTAGTGTTATTTTATTTCTACCGGTTTGAATGTCCGATTAAAACAGATATTTTCAATTCTTAAGGATTGTCATTGGCTCAATAAGATGCCAAGTGGGTTCGGTCGGTGTGTCCAGCAATGCTTAGTGTGGTGAGGTGCGGTGCGGTGCACAATAATGAACTTATGGTATTCATTTGTATCATAATTAAACTAATAAATATATACAAACAATAATAGCACGTTTTTTAGTGTGCTGGTTTTATTGGCCCGCAAATAAATACTACTACATTGCATGTTTATCTTATCAATTTATTACAAAATTATTGAAAACGCTCCTCGCATTTTCCTTGTTTCGTGCATTTTGTTTCTTTATATTATATAAAATATTTATGGGGAAGGTTTTATATGTAGATTGATTTTTATAAATGAATTGAACTCTTGTTTAAGATAATGGAGTATCAAACAAATCATTGTCATTGACATTGTCTTTTAATTTTCTTTATCAAATGGACTTCACAAAATACTGTTTAAATATATTTACAAAAATATATAATTTTAAAATGTATAGAATTAAGTTTTATAATTGAGTTTTTTATTTACTCACGTGTTATATTACATTTTATAGAATTTTGAAATTCTATTTATTTTGATAAAAAAAAGTCATTTACTATATAATGTTTGTTTTTTATATTGAGTGTGTTTATTTAATTTGGCATAAATTTAATATTCTGCATCACTCATTTATCTTTTGGACCAAGGATAATTTTCCAATGAGTTGGATGGTATTATTCCAAAATGTCTTTAATTTTTTAAACTTCAATCATGTTTTTTTATGATGGTAGTTACAATAAAAGTATCTAGGGTCATGCAAGCTCCAAATTTGGTTTTTCTTTAAGTTACTTTAATAACTGGGTTTTTTTGGATCCATGAAACGTCCAACTGGCATCCATCCAATTTACGACATTTTTGGTATTTTTCTTTTGGCATCATTGTCTACCAGGTTTGGTGTGAGAGGAATGCCAAAAAATTTAAATCCTCTCCTATCCTTGCCTCCGTGATATCTCAGTGCATGCTTTCTGAACTGCGGTTCAGTTCATGGTACGAAGGTTTTGTTTTATTTTTAAACTATTGCCGACTTCTATCACTACCGGTCTACTAGCTTTGCTAATTTACGATGCTGCTATTTAGTTCATTTGGTAATATCATGCCAATTCAATCCATTTATCGTCTAATTTAATTTGTTCGATTGAAGAGTCCATCTATTTTTACTGGTTTGTTTTTTTGCTCGACATTGCTACTTGTCTCTACTAGCATTTTGGTTTTGATATTTAGTTTTGTTTTGTTATACTTGCTTTGTCAAGCTAAGGTTAGTTTTCTCTGATTTTTTCTTCTTTGATGGCCATTAAATCACTTCTCGAAACATGTCGTACGAATTTGTAAAAATCATTTTTATTCTTATTTAATATTTTATTTTAACGAAAAAACATATTTTCATTTATAAAATGTCTTTTTTATTATGGTCTGATTTGGTTTTTTTAAAAATTATTTTTTATTTTTTATTAATCGTACAAATGGTTTTTTTTTATATTTAAGAGGATCCCTCCACTAATGGATGCATATTAAATAAATAAAAAATCAGGTATAGAAGAAAACTCTTTATTTTGTAAAGCACTAACGAATATCAAAAGAGTATTTCGGATCTAACCGTCGGATAAAAACGTCCACATTTAGAGATTGCACGATATCTAAAAGATAATACTAAAATAAAGATACAGTATGATCTTAATCAGTTGGAAAGATTCTTGATATATGCATCTGGTTATAGCTATTGCATTATACATGCCCTGGGGCACTGTGTTTCCACATTATCTTTTTATAAAGGGCAAGGAAACAGCCCACATTCTTAAATTAGTAAGTTCAATAATTGGAACCGTGTATATATAATATTTGAAAATTAAAAATAAAATTATGAATAGTTTACAATGGTCTGTATAATATATACTTAGTTCTAACTATTCAAGATTTGTAGTACAAATAAGTATGGTTTGAATTCAGGATACTAATCTTTGTTTGTTGCTATAGTTTTGATATGTTTTAAAAAAAAAAAAATTGTTGGACCCTTTTTGTTTGATTAATTTTTGCTCTAATTTGCAATTATCTTTTCGTTTTTTTTTTCGATCAATGTTCTTTGTAATGAGAGATGATTTTTTTGTAATTATGATTTTTATTTTATTTTTATTTGTTCGTATCGAGTTATTGAGCTATTCTTTTATGATTATATAATTTTTTAGCTATGATAATTCTTTGATTTCATACATTCATATAATTATTTTGACAATAATTTGATTTCGGCAAAATAGATTGTAAGATTTTTAGGTTTTGCAGGTTTGGTTGTATAATTACGTTCATTTAAGTTGTTTAATTAGTTATTGTTGTTGGGTTGTGTAATTACGTTCAATTTGGTTGTGTAATTAGTTAGTGTGTTCGTCGCGAAAATACTTATATTTTTGTTTGCGTAATTAGTAAGTATTTTTGTTTGCGTAATTAGTAAGTATTGTTGTGTTGCGTAATTATGTGTAATTTTGTTGCGTCATAATTATTTCTTCTTCTTGTGTTTTGGTTGCGGGAATATAGGAAAGTTAAATGCGAGAATATTTAAAATTTAATATATTTTTTTCTTTTATTTTGTTTACTTATAGGTTTGTAATGTCTTCATTGGTTATTTTTAACAAACTAATTAAGTTTCCATTCGTCTACTTAGTACTTTTGAAAATTATCAAATGATGGTTGATTTTGTAATTAACAAGTGAGATTGGCTGGTTAGGAATCGTTTTAGCTTGAATTATTTATTTGGTGAATATAATAACTGCTTTTTATGTTATGAAGGTGATTTTATATCATTGGTTACATTGGATGGTCGTAGTAAAGGTCAATATATTGTTATTGAGATTGTTGAAACTATTGAACTAGAGTTTTAGGTATTGATGGTACTGATTTGGATAGATTATCATTACATAATATTGATTTGATGGCTGAAGATAATATATTAATTGGAAAATCTAGTTTGGGTGTTCATATTTTTTACCATAAGAAAAAATAGTTCGCTACTAGAAGACGGGTCGATGGTATTCAAGGTGTAGGACATATATTTAAATGTAGTGTTACCTCTATGTGTCTTGCTTAATCTCGATTTGCTACAGAACATGAATTTACTTATAAATTCATTCATAATCAGAAAAAAAATTAAGTGTTCATTGTTCGATGAAGGAGAGCAAATGATGTACATGGAGGCTTTATGCTACAATTGATGAGTCAAATGGATAAATGGTTAAAAACATTATATTGGTGATTATAACGGTTATCATGGTTTCTCAATTTGACGTTTGATTTAATATCAAACGTGATAAGCGATCGAATTAGATCAAGAAGTGATATTATTCGGAAAAAAATCCAATCCATAGTTAAATCCGATTATGGTTCATATATTTCTTATCACATGTTATGGATTGCTTGGAGGAAATCTAGAAAAGAAGTTTATGGAGATAGTTTTACTTCTTTCAGCTTGTTAAAACGTTATTTTATGGCCTTAAAGAGTCTAAACACTAGACGTAAGTTTCTTTTAGAGTATGATGGAGGCAACCATTCTTTAAACGATGTTTTATAGGTTATGAATCTTTTCTTCAAGGTTTTCACTCTTGCCGTCTCATTCTCTTACCGTTGGCATATTTTTTACCGATACACGTCAATGGGTTTTACCTTGCTATGTTCAACAAGAATTGGTCTGATACTTTCATAAATACTAAGGTCATTCATCATGACCCCCTTCTTATTTCTGCTAATTCCTCTAATAATTCTATTTTTTATAAGAAAAAATTCAAATTTATGAACATGTGGGTGAATGATGATCATTTTCCTAATGTTGTTGATCATAATTGGAATCTTAAATATGTTGGTCTGCCTAACCAAATCTTTTTGTTTAAATTGAAGAGACTTAAGAAGTGTCTCAAGAACTGGAATACTACTCAATTTGGTAACATTTTCAGTAAAGGGAAGGACCTTGAAGAGAAGGTGACGAGGTTGGAGAATATGGTTCAAATAAACAACGTAAATGAGACTAAGGTTGATTTGAGAAAGGCCAACAGTTTGTTTTTTCAGGAATTGAGAAATAAGCATGATTTCTGGAAGCTGGAAAAGTTACAACAATTGGCTCAGGGATGGTGATCAAAATTCTAAGGCTTATCAGGCTTATATTTCTAAAAAGAAAAGGAAAAATACAATTAAAGGGATCAAAGAGAACAATACCTGGATTTACAATCAGGGAGAGATTGGGACTTCTGCTGTTAACTTCTTCATGGATACTATAACTAAAGATCCTTATAATAGCAAGAAATATGAGAATGTTCTGTTGCGGGATAAGATCTTTGATTGCATTCCTAACATTGTCACTCTTGAGGATAATCATAATCTAATGAAGCCTACAAATGAAGATGAGGTTTGGAAGGTTATTAATAGTATGAATTCATCAAGTGCTGCTGGTCTTGATGGTTATAACATATTGTTTTACAAAGTCTATTGGAATATTATTAAAAGTGACCTTTGTATTCCTATTAACTCTTATCTCAATGGTCAGAGTTTATCTAATGGCATTTTTGCCACAAGTATTAGCTTAATTCCTAAGATTTCTAACCCTATCTCATGGAACAATTACAGGCCTATTAGTCTTTGTACAATGCTGAACAGAATACTTTCTAAAATCTTAAACTCTAGGTTGGCTGATATTTTACCTCATATTATCTCTAATTATCAGAATATGTTTGTTAAAGGGAGATTGATTCATGATTATATCTTAATTACGAAAGAGCTTATCTTTGATATAAATAAAAAGCCTAAAACTGGGAATATAGTGAGTAATCCAGTTAGACATGTCAAAGATATCTGACAGAATGTCCCACTCCTTTATAACTAAAGTTTTATCTTTGTTTGGCTTCTCAAATGTGTTTATTACTCTTATTAACAAACTGATTAAAGATGTAAATATTTCAGTTTTGATTAATGGGGAAGTGTTTGGCTACTTCAACCCCAAAAGAGGCTTAAGGCAGGGGGGATCCCCTGTCCCTAAGCCTCTTTATTATTAGGGATGAATTTTTAACTAGAGGTCTTAAAAAATTTGTTCAGTTCTAATATCAAAATGAGATACTCTACAAGAACTGATTACCTGATTCCAAGTTTAGCTTTTGCTGGTGATATTCTTGCTTTTACCAATTGCTTGCACTATACTATTGATTTACTTAGTGATTTCCTGGATATATATCAATTAGTTTATGGTCAGACTATTAACAAGGATAAGACAAAGATAATTACATCTAAGAAGCTTCATCATACCAGAGTTCACTTTCTTGAAAACCAAACTGGCTTCTTTACTCATTCTCTGCCTACAAATTATTTGGGTGTTAGCCTCTGCAACAATAAAAAGCTGAGAACTTTAATATCATCATTGATAAAGTTAATTCAAAAATAAATGACTGGGATATTAAATTCCTCTCTTTTGTTGGAAGGATTTCTCTTATTTCTTCCGTCTTAATGTCTATCCCTTGTTTTTTGATGCAAAACAGTGTAATTCCTTCCTACATCATCAAAAGATTGGAGAAATATTTTAATATATTTCTATGGAGAAGTAAATACAATGTTAATAGCATTCATTAGACTTTCTGGAGTAATTTTAGTAGAAATTTTGAAGAAGGTGGGCTAGACATCAGAAAACTTTCTGATATGCAGCATGCCTGCTCTTAAAAACTATGGTATAACTTCAGAAAGAATGAAAGCATTTGGGCTAATATTATGAATAATATATACTGTAAGAATTCTCATCCTTTAAATTTTAGTAACAATAAACAATCTTTTTTATATGGAAAAGACTTACAAGAGTTAAAGATACTGCTGAAAGGAATATCAGATGGTTGCTGGGGAAGGGTGAGGTTGATTTCTAGAGAGATGATTGGCACAATCAGCAGCCTATCCTGAATCAAAGCAACTTGGGTGACATATAATGGTATTTGGATGTAAAAGTCAATACTTTCTAAAAGAATAACTGCTGGAATTTGAGATTAATGGAGAACTTCCTTCCTGAAAACAAAATTAACAGAATTATGAAGTTTAAAATCAACAACAACAATAAAGATGCGTTGATTTGGAAGATCTCAAATGATAGCACGTTCAACACACAAAAAAACTTGGAACAAAATTAGGAATCATTCCACTCTTTCTGGTTTATACAGGAAGATTTGGAATTCCTTGACCCCAGGAAGTATTATTTTTTCCTATGGAGATTTTTTAAAAACTATATTTCAACTGACTTGTTTTTGCAGAAAAGACATGTTAACCTATCTTCAAAATACTAGTTTTGTTGTCATGTTGAAGACATTAATCACTTGTTTGTCAAATACAAGTACTCATGGAAAATCTGGATGCATTATTGTGACTTATTCAATATCAAAATTGATCTGGTCTTGGTTTTCAAAATCTAAAGTGCATATAACCCATGTTATTCATGCCATTATCTGCTCGATGATTTGGAAGAGCATGAATAACTCAAAATTTAATGGAATCTATGATTCTGTTAACAAACTATATCTAATATAAATAAGATTATAGTGGGTCATGATATTTCAAAAAAATTAAAGAAAAAACATTGGGCAAACGTTGTAAATGCAAGTATAAGTTTGGGTTGTTGTTCTGCTACTAATATCAAAGTCAGAATCGATTACCTCAAATGGCAAGCTCCTGAGAAGGCAAAGCTGAAGATGAACATCGACGCAGCTTGTATCAGGAATAAAGAGTCGAGCGGAGGAATTGTGATCAGGAATTGTTATGGTGAAATCGTTCATTGTTCGGGTAACACCTATGGCAAGCTCTCTCTCATGCTTTTTGAAGCTCGTGTTCTTCGGGAAGTTTTTATTACCTGAAAAAAGAATAACTGGAAGAATGATGATATAGAATCAGATTGCTTACTTCTTATAAATCTAATTGCTAATGGTAATTCACCCTGGTTTATTAATCCTTTAATTGAGATTTGTAGGAAATTAATTACCTCTTCGATGAAAATTAAATACATCTACAGAATTCAGAATCAGACGGCTGATTATCTTGTGAAATGGTCTCTGAGAGCTAAAGAAAAGATAAATTTTCCTTATTTGAAGGCTTCAAATCAGCTTCTTGCTATAGCTCTTCTTGAAAGTCTGGTATTATGTTACATTAGCTCAATGTCTGATTAATCTAATTGGATTCTAGATCTTTATTACTGCCGATTTTTTATTTCTAAAATTTCAGAATTTGATGCTGAAAGATTTGTATAAGAAGATGGTTGAAGGATTTTAGCTGGCTGATGGTAGAATAAGATTGGTTCAAAATTTTGAGGTCAGAAGAATTTGGGAGAGCTTGATAGGAGAAGAAGAAAAATCGCCTATAAAAGAGTTCTGTTGTTTTGCTTTTCAATACGGATTTAATTGTTTATTTTTCCTTTAAACATTACTTAGATTTAATGTTCTTTGAATATGAATGTTGTATGGTCCAGTGGGACCCAATATTATTAATAAAAGTTTATTTTTTTCAAATATATATATATGTACAAATTCTTTTTGAGGTTCAATATTTTTTGTTAAACAGTTATGTAATTATGTGCAGATTGGTTGCATAATTAGATTTTTATTACAGAACTAGTCTGATTCTGTGAAAATATATAATTAATTTTCATTCTTTAATTATACTTTAATTGGTTGCATAATTAGTTTTTATGTCATGAATTACAAATCATATAATTGGTTGTTAAATTACTATATTTAGTTGACAATTATTGTCCTTGTATCTTATGTAGGTCTTGTTGTAGTAGAATTTGATATTGTTGGGGCTGCAAATGGTGATAATTGGCAATGGTTTCTGGAGCCATTAAATATTTACTTACTTATGGTTCAAATCAATTTTATATGGTATCGTCAACTTAGTATAGTTGATGTTGTCTCAACTGTTTTCCTAGATTTCTACCATTCATATTATTTTTATCATTTTATTACTAATCTAAAGCATGCTTGAGACGTTCACCTAAGTATTTAAGAAAGTAGACAGTTCAAATTTTGAAACTGTGTGCTTATGCACCCACTAAGAGTTTATTCAGGGATTTCTTAAAGAATGTGGTACAAAAGTACTTACCTTCGTGAAAAAACCTTCATTTTCAAAGTACGCACTTATATTTATGTAGGTAAACGTTATGATTTTATGGCTTGTAATCAAGCTGAGTCTTTTAATAATAAAATTAAAGAATTTTATAGCTTGCGTATTTCAGAATTATTAGATAAAATTAGGATTATTATTATAACCCATATGTCAAAGCGTTACTCTGATTGTTTACATTACAGTAGCGAGATTCATCGTTATATTAAGAAGAATGTTAAAATCAATGTTAAAAATACCGTACGTAGATTATTCGGCCGTCTACCAAAGTATTATTTGAAGTTCAATTAAAATCGGTTATGGTTGTTGATCTTTCGAGCTATAAATTTACTTGTGATATTTGGAAAATTAAATGTTTCCTTTGTTCACATGCTTGTGCGGCTATATTTAGTATTTAAGAGAATCATTTGACATATGTGGAGTCGCGATATAGTACAAAGTCTTATATGTAAACCTATCATTGGTGCATACCAGCTTTATCTACTTTTTGGGAAACTTCTAGTTCAAACCTATCTCTTGTTTTTCTTCCACCTAGCTTGCTGAAAAGAAACGTATTTTATCCCAATGTGAAACGTTGTTTCATAAATGCAAGGGTTAACGTTGTAAAAAATGTGGTCGTAATAGAAAAACCTTTAAAGAAAATATATAAAATACTATTTTTTTATTTTTTGTAATTGGATATGTTTTTTCAATTCTATTATTTTGTTTCTTCAACAGTTTGGAATGAGATATTTTTCTAGATTTGAAAGTAACCATTATTTGTTGGGTGCGTGATTACGTTATAATGGGTTGCAGAGAAAAAAGATATTGTTAAAAATACAAGTGTAATTGGATGTGTAATTACGTTATAATGGGTTGTAGAATTATATTATAGTTGGTTGTGTAATAACATTTTAGTTGCTTTAATAGACACATGTTATAAAAAAAATACAAGTGTAATTAGGGTGCGAAATTAGGTTTTAATTGGTTGCATAATTACGTTATAAATATTTTCAGTTTTGAAGTAACAATATATAAATTAACGGTAAAAGATAATTAATATTCCAAATAAAAAATAGTGTAGTTTATAGAAAAAAAACATAGTTTTGACTTTAACATATGAGCATCTACCAGTATCTTATTATATGTTTATGGTTAAGAAATAATGTAAAAGTTTATGCTCTTTGTTTGATGCAAGATTTTCTTATGTTTGACATAAGATCTTCTTGGAAATGTTTGAAGAGATAGATTGATTGTCTATTTTGAGTTGTTCAACATGATCTTTAAGAATAACATTTGATTCTTACAGCTCTTGATGGAAAAAATAAAATAAAATAAAGCTTGTCAAACTGTGGATGTGTAATTACGTGCATCTGTATTGAAAGAATAAATTTGTAGATGTGTTAAAGCATGGTTGCGTAATTACGTGTTAACTTATTGTGTAATTATGAGTTAAACAGTTGCATAATTAGTTTTTTTTTCTCCGTAAAAAGACTAAAGTTACATATTAGTATTGATTCTTCAAATTGTTGACTTTTTCTGAAGATTTTTTTATTTCGTACGTGAGTTAAAATGTGTATGACATTCCCGATGTTTAGAATACTGATTCTTTTTTATGTTTTTTTTATCAACATTACAAAGTTAAAATACATGTAGATTAGTATTAGATGAACGGTAAGTTGGGTGCGTAAATATGTGCAATTTGGTTGCGTAAAATATTTGTTAGGTTCTAAAAAACCAAAAAGAAAGTGAGTCTCAAAACTGACCATAAGTTGGGTGCATAAATAAGTGAAATTTGGTTACATAAAAAAATTAAGTTTGAAAAAAATAAAATGGGTTTGAAAACTAACTATAAGTTCGATGTGTAAATATGTACAATTTGGTTGCGTAAAGTTTTTTTAGGTTTAAAAAAAATCAGGTCTAGAAACGACCTATTAGTTGGGTGCATAGATATGTTGAAATTTGTTGTGTAAAAACGTTTCAGGTTTGAAAAATAAAAGTGAGTCTGGAAACTGACTATTAGTTTGTTGTGTAAATACGTTGAAATTGATTGCGTAAAATAAAAAAAAAAATCATTCATAACTTTTAAACAAGTACACAAGTAGTTTCTAAGTTGCTAATTATATTTTTGTTGCGTAAAAAGACATACAAATCACCAAAACCAAACACGGACAATTTTTAGGTGATGTATGTTATTTACAAACACAAAATCTACAAAATTAAAGACTAAATAGACTAATTTCTTCGTGAAAACCTAATTTAATAGTTTCTTTATGCTGAAATATTTATAGATAGAGAATCTCACAGTAGAGGTAAATGCATTTTTCATGAATAACAAACGTTTATCCTCTTTATAGGCATAGTATATCCAATAGACCGGATGGACCGAATATTGATCATATAGACCTAATGGACCAAAAACATAATAAGACTATTATTCAAGTAAGACTAAATATAAATATTATTAAATCATTACAATTTTCTATTTACGAAATAAATGTTAACTTAATAATTTATTTATCTGATTTTTCCTACAAATAATTTTGTCCTCGCCGTTGATTATAATTTTATTATTTTACATATGGATTTTATTTGTAGGAGATTATGTTTCAGAAAAATCTCATAAGTATTCCTTGGATGAAAATCCTAACACATAAAAAAATATCTAGACGACAAAGAATACACCAAAAATTAAACACTGTTTTTTCCATCTTCTTTTTTTACTTTCGGTTTTTATTTCTTTTTTATTTTTATATTATGAACAAGATTAGCATGACCTAATCCTTTTTGTTCAGAGGTTAGAAAAACTTTGTAAATAAAATAGCTATGTAGTTCTTATTTTAATTTAATTTTACTTTTCACTTATATTTTTTAGCATTGATTGAAATCTTAATGCCTATAATTACATTCATGTTCAATTTCTTGATAACAGACTTATGACTCAGACTATGAGGTAAATTCCAATATTAAATTGCATCAATGTCACTAGGTTAAATGAGTAGTACGCTATGTTCGTGACCAAGTGAAATTTGAACTAGATTCTTAGTTTTTATGACCCAATTATAGTAGATAAAAGACTAGAGATATAACCATCCATACAAAAGAGTTAGTTGTTTGAGATCAAGAAATAATAACAACGCCCTGCAAGAGAATTTTATTTTAAAGAATATAGATTTAAATTAAATTATAAAATAAATTTAGAAATTGTTTATACATTTTAATTAACCCCGAAACTATTTTAATATATATTGCTTATTTATTTTTTATTTTGCAAATACAAACTCTTAAACATACTAACAACAATAGCTTGGGTTTACTGGTTAGAGAGAAAGGATCTCTCTAACCCTAACCCTTTCACCAACGCCGCACTTCTTTTCTCTTAAAAATTAATGCTTCTAACTTTCATGACCTCTACTCTTCTTTATCCTTACGACACTTGTGTTTACTTGTCGTCATTAAGTTTTATATTGGCTGAATCCTCTAATTGTTTCTCCATGTTTCAGGATATCTAACTCCCCCGACAAATCAATTTGAATCTTAATTTTTCTCTCTGTTTTAAGAAACAGTCTCTTAGATAATGATGATTATCCCTATTATTTTCACTAGTGTCGTCCTTCTTATTTTTTAACCCTTAAAGCCTTATCCCTTCTTCATTTTTGGGTGTTTGTATTTTTCTTGTCGTTACAAAATCCTTTCTTGGCCAATTCATTCTCTCTCGTTTAGTAGGTATTTTCCTCATTTCTTCTTTTACTGGCTTATTTTCCTACAGTCAACTATTTTCGCTTCTTTTGGTTTTAGTAATTCAATGTGGCTTAAACAAAGTTCTCTGATCCACCTTGGGATTTCTAGTTAAACTCTTCTCACACCCTCTGGTGTCGGTCCCTTATTTTCGTATCAGGTCACTTTCGTGCTTATAGATTTAATTAATAGATAGATTACACCATTGGGTTTGATATCTTAATTTTTTTACTAACTATCACTTGAACGAAAAATTGTATAGTTGTGATTTTGTACATCTATATCTAAACTCAAAGTTGTCTCATGATATATTTAGCCTATAAGGCTTTCCATAAACTTTTTTTAACTTTTAAAAAAGTTCCATTACTCTTTAGCGTATTATAAGACCGATTCCAACAGTTGGTACATTGATGATCTCATGTTGATCTTCAATCAGATATGTTTGGATGGCCTCATCATACATATCTAAAAGATATTTATACATAGAGATCTTGCTGATTAGATGGACCAACCCCCCAAAATGATAAAAAGGTATGTAGACATATTAAGTCATTGTATGAACTAAAAATAACACAACATATGGTACATAAATTTGATCGTGTTAGTATATCCAATGGATTTAGGCATAACAATTAAAATATGTGTTTGTATACTAGAGTTTACGAGACCACGGGTAACTATTTACTTATGTGTAGATGAATTAATTATTATTAATAATGATACATTTAGAATAATGGAAACAAAAAAATATATTTAAGTTTTCTTTTCGTGATGAACAATCTAGAAAAAAATAGACATTTTTTATATAAATAAACATTGAATTAGTAGTGATTATTCACTAAGTTAATCTCACTATATTAAAAACATGTTGAAAATTTTAGATATCTTAAAATTTATTGAGTAAATTGATTATTCTATCACAATGTTAAACTTATAACAAAAAATTGAATAATGATAGTTATATTAATATATATATATATATATTCTATAGAAAGTATATTACATGTAACTTTGTGCACTACATCATGTATTTTTTGAGTAAGTAAGATGTCATCGAAAGACTTATCATGTATTTAAGAAAAACAAATAAATGTATCTTTTAATAATCTATTTTTATTTAGACATACAAAGAGTGTATTGATGAAAGTTGGATTACTAATCTTACAGTTTTATAAGTGATGTTGGTTTTTTTAGTTCAAATAAACAAAACATATGCATCATTTTACTATTGAACCGAAATTCATAGGGTAGCCATAAGTTGAAAAGAAACTAAATTTTCAAGAGATATATTGCTGAAAATAACATTCATTTCTATAAAATAAATGATTTTCTGAAAATATATTGTTATAGTTAAACATCATTTATAGAAAATCAAAACATATTAATCCGTTCACACATATACTCCCTCTATCTCATAATATGAGACGTTTAAGGTTGTTTCACCAATATTAAGAAAAGTAATAATTACTTTGGAAAAAAAACAACAACAAATTTGATTGGTGGGATGAAAAGTTTATGCAATCAATTAAAAATTCTATTGGTGAAAAGTTGAAAAGACATAATTAATACTACCTTGAAAAAAGAGAACGACAATTAATATGAGACAAAAAAAATCTCCTAAAACGTCTAATATTATGAGACGGAGGGAGTACATAAGATACTTGATGCATTATAAAATCATATAATTGTTTTATGTATGTTTTAGTGAAAACTTAGTAAATCTTTTTACCAGACCATTATCCCGAGAACATCTAGCTTCAACATCTCTAATGATAAGACATAAACTCTTATATAAAATTTTCCTCATTGATGGTAACCAATATCAGTTATAAATAAATACATAGATATCGAATATTTATTAGATATAAATAAATCAGTAATAAACAAAGAGTTTTCAGCACATACATTTTAGTAATTTCATCTAAGATGAAATATGTTGATTGTTATTAGATGTTGAAATAAAAATTTCAAACTTTTAAGTATCATAAAATATATAAAAAAAACTAGTAAATATCATACCTGTCAGAATTAAAATATGATGAAGTCTCTTATAAGAGGTGGAGTTTCGCTCAATGAATTTTATAGTTAAATGAGCATATTGTCTTAATATTTTTAAATATAAATCATAATAAATAAATAATAAATATATTACGTGTGTATACTTGTTAGTTTTATCATTAAAAAATAATTCGAAATTTCCACTAACAAATACTTCACAAAATGTTATTTTTACACTAAGATACAATTTTAAAGGATATATATTTTATTGTGTGTAAAAATAATATTTACACATCTATATAGGTATTAATCAACGAGAGGATTGCCATAATTTGATTAAATTAAATGATTAAAAAGGTTTTTTTAATATTTTGGATTGAAAACATAAAAATCAAAAGAACAAAATTTAAAAGTACTAAATTTCAATATACGGTGAGTTACAGGTCAAATTAAATATATCGTGTACCTACATGGTACATGTCGAGTGACACATGACACGTATAACTTGCCACTCAAACACATTGAATCATGTTAGGAAAGACACGTTGTTGCAACTAAATAACAAAAAAATTATATATTTTGAAAGGACTCGAGTTTATGATAACTAATTGTGAGTGCTACGACCAACAATATTGAATTGACACTTTTCGTTAAATATTAGAATGTTTAAATTTTTAAGTATTTTACCACAATAAGAAAGTTGAGCGCCACGAAGAAACTCACCGAAGACACCATTTGAAAATATTATTTTAAAATATTGTGAGTTTTCAAAAAAATATGTTAGGTTTTATAGATAATTAACAATTACAAGTACAAGAGAAATATATGTTACCTTCATCATAATGGAGGGCTTTCTTCCTCTTCAAGAAAGCAATTCTTGCAACTATTCTTGCTTAACCATCAATGTAGTTGTCGAGTCTGGAAGCACCATTGAACGAGATACAACAGCCCCGAACATCTTTTCTGCATCATCTCGATGTCGTCAAACGTTTACGTAAGCCACTCAAGTTATCTGCGTCATTACCAGCTAAAATCAACAAAGACAAATCAAATCAAATCAAATCAAATCTCATGCCAACAACCATAAACTCGGTATTTCAATGGTAGAAAAATGTAAGATGAATCAAACCAAGACTATCCCACATTGAAACAATCATTTACTCTTCAACAATCTTGACATTCTTACCATACCACAAAAAACTCCAAATCTTCTGAACCAACCCAACATACAAACAAAATCCATTTAACAATTGCTGTAACAATCAACATCCACCTTAGTCAAATAACCCACTCTAGATTTTCAAAACATAAGTTGATGCTACAAAAACTCAACCTATATGCATCTTTAATGACAATGTTAAAATACATATATGGAGGATTACATTGCTGTAGAATCTATAAAAAAAGAAACATATTTGGATTTTATGGTCAAATTCACAACGATTGGTAAGTTTTTTGGTGGAGTACCCTCAATACCTAAAATTCACGAATGTTTTGGATATTTAGGACCCCCGTCATTTGCTAATTCAAATAGACCTTAAAGAAGACATTAGAAGAATTTGGAGGTGCAATGTCTGGATTGTATGACACCTTACAATACGCATCCTGAAATAGACTCTTAGCTTCAATCCTAAAAAAGAATCACCAATCACACCTACTTGGATATCATTCCCTAATATTCCACCTTATATGCACAATTTTGAAACCTTTAGAACAATTTCTCAAACCCTAGGTAATCTTATTAATGCTTGGGTCCTCCAAAAGAATAAAGTCATGTACAATTATTCACATGCTTGGATTGAATTGGACTTGACAAGAGAACTCACGACCAAATTATGGATCAGTATTGGAAATTCCGAGGGCTACTGGAAAGAAGTATCCTATGGTGAAAGACCTTGTTATTGTATAATATGTTTTCACATAGGTCACAATAAAAAAATATAGAAATTCTAAACAAGATAGTCAACCTCAACCAGATAATCAACGTCAAAATCAAACTATTTTACACCATAACCAACCTAACCATTCTCAAATAAGGAAGCCAAAGTTACAAAAGTCATTTTTAAGTAGCCAATATAATTAACCTTAGATAATAACACCAATGACCGAACAATACAAGACAATACTGCCATCTCAACAAGTCAAGTCCTTAGTGGCCCTATAACCAAACCTAAATTATCACATTTCAAACCTAACCTACATATATCTTCATGTGAATCATTTTCCAATAAATCTTTTAATCAATTAGTTTCAATCAATCACATACTTGTAATCCAAGAGTCTAAGATAATTGAAGCCTTACATTCTTTAGAAGTTGGAATCCTGGTGAGAGAATCTAATGTTCAAGAATCTCTATCTCCTGAAAGTCCTATTCTAAAGCATCAAACTACAAGAAGCCTTCCCTCTGCACCTATATTTCATGTTTAAGAAAGAAAAACATTTAAGAAATTTTCAAGAATAAAAACTAAAAAACAAGCTCAAACATTTCAAAGGTCTATACATATCGGAAGCCTTAGACCACAACCTGGCTATTCTAAATGAAAATCTCACTTTTGCGTTGGATCGTCAGAGGGATAAGCAATAAAGGGAACACAATACAACTACAAATTGGCTTCCAAGTGGAAATACAAATGCAAGATAAAATTAGACCTAAATGAATCTCAAATTCCAAAACCAACTCAGAGCTATCGCCTTATCGGATGGTTTTGGATCTGGATTCATCAGAAAGCTTCATTCCCAATAACAAAACAATCTCAACATTGGATAATTTTCTTCTATATTCCAAATTATCTTTATGAAAAGTACAATAACAATTCTCAAGAAACTAACAATGTATCATGACAACAAAATCTTTTGCACACTCTACGAGAGAAATATTATAAGTTAATTACGATACATAATTTTTTAGTCTCGTAGTATTATGGCTTTGTAAATTTATGTCTCTGTACATTAATAAAAATTTGACTTTTTTCTAAATAATTTTCAAGATAATAAACCAAAATTTATTACATCTCAAAATATATTTTGAACCATAATATAAAAAAATATAATGAACTAAATCTATCTTTTGACAGAGTTTATCGTGATAAATTTCTTGTATGTTGCTCTAATTATTTATCAAATGTATATATACATATATATAATATATGTTTAAAATATAATATGTTATTTATCTCTTACATTGAGTGAAAGTTATTTTTAGGTTTGAAAATGAGGAATTATAAACTCTTGAAGTACGAAATTTAATTTTCTTCCAAACAATAAAATTGATTTAAAAGGTAATCACACATCAGATATGATATGTTTTGTATAGTATGAAAGATATTAACAACCATATTCTATTATGACCACTTGAAAATGAGACTGATTACATAGATGATGGACGAAGGTTTCAACATGCACGAAGAGATTTCCTAGTGAGTCTGTCTTGTGTTGTATAAGGTAATTAGCAAATCAACATATGATACCATTTTAAAGTATGTTGGTAGAACGTTTTCGAAATGATACTTTGTCAAGAGTTTGTTTCATATTTTTTCACGAAATTTTTACCTCTAGCCGAAAGGAAACGTATCCATTTATAGACTTCTACCACACAATCGATAAAATTTGCATCTAAATAACCCACGATCTTTAAGCTAACTAATTTTCTATATGTCAAGCCGTAATATTTGGTTTCTTTCAAGTTTTAGAGGACCATTTTGACTATTATCTAGTGGTCAACATCTAGATATCTCAAGTATCTACAAACTATATATATGGTATAATAGATACGCGAGCATGTATGGACACATCAACATGAATTGAATATTTGATTATGTCTTTCACTACTAACTTAACAAATAATTATTAGCTTTAACTATATGAGTATCCATAGTGTTGTTGTATACCATGTTGTAACACTGTAACATGCTCTCACTGTATATCTTTTGTGACAAATCTATAATGATTTGAGAGTGATTTGAATATTTTAGATCTTTGAAAAAATAAGATTCACCAAAATATTTCATATCAAATTTCTACGGCAACAAAACCTTAATAACATGAAATAATTTCACATTATTTGTGAGAATGGATACGACATCGATATACAGCACAAAATATTTTAATTTACTCTCACTGGATTTATGATATATACGATTCTTCACGTAACTATCTCAAAATAGAATGATGTGATAATATCCAAAAAACTATGGTATGAGTGGTGAAATTCGTACTTATCTCATAAATAGATTTTTTAAGTTTGCACCATCAATTTAGATGACTAGAAATAAAGTTATCAATTGGTTTTATATAAAAAAAATTTCCTTAATCTCTCCATGAAGATATATTATCTCAGCATTAATCTGATGAAGCTCAAAATAAAAATTCACAATTATGATTATCCTAAATGATTCTTATTTGCTACTTTAGTATGTACTTTAATGTATTTTGTTTTCTAGATAAACAAAAAGTGGTTTGGTACCAATTGTTGGGTACTTGAAGGTCGAAGATCTAGTAAACTAGATAATCTATGATGATAAATATATCATAGAATGTGGGTTGCGGAAACCAGACTAAAGACATCTTGAAATAACTCTTCAGAAAAAAAAACGAGAATTTCAGACATTTTCAAAAATTATTTTACAGAAACAAAAAATCTTTGAATAATTTAGCATATGTGACTTCTTTTACAGAAAGGACAGAACATTTTCACATAAATTATATCCATAAATTCCACAATGAAACCCAATACTTTTATATCATTCAGACCATAAATTATTTTGGGTTCATAAAATCTAATTGCTAAAACGTTATATTAAAAAACTTTCGTCTATTATTTCTTAAACCAACTATTATTTATATAATTAAATATATTATTTAATATTATTAAACAAATAAATTAAATTAATTACAAATTATTATATGTAGTTATTGGACAAATATTTATATTAATTTAAGTCTAGTATGAAGTAGGTATTTATGTTATAAATAATATTTATATTAGGAATGTAAGTTTAACTATTAATATTTGGTGTCTCAAAGCGTTAAATAAATAAATAAAATAGTGTTTTACAAGACCACAAGGTATGATCTTGAAGTGGTGTTTGGATCAAGTAGAGGTATAACTAGAGCATAATCCCAATAGAAATAAAATACATATTAGTCTTGAATTGAAGGTTTGGAGACGAATATTTTAATAACACGAGATAAATTGATCTCATTCAAATCAACAAACATGTAGCTTCAGACAACCACAAACTTTGTGCAAGAAATAACCACAATTCGAGAGGAAACTTTGGTGACATCGACGCAACCATATTAAGATAGATCGAACATTCATCGTCTACAGATCTAAACACCAAATGTTTTGGGTTAGAAAGGAGATGCTCAAAATTAATATTGTTGTGATGCTAAACTATAACAACAACAATTGGACTGAATCAACAAGAATCAAAATCGCAAACTAAAAACACATAATCAAAATGGTTGAAAAAAAGATTATCGTTCGATTGAATAAATTTTTATACTTATGATGTATTGTAGAGGAATCCTAAATTTAAATACGAAATTTGTTATATAACATAAAATTATTCTTAAAATCCTTATTGAATAAACCACATAACTAAAGTATTAAAAATAAAACTATAATTAAAAATGGGTATCTAACTATCAATGATAATTATTTAGTATTCAAATATGGAACTTGACTCTCGTCTAATACTTAGTTCATAACACTTGATCACATGTCATGACATTCAGTCTCTTTGTTTTATTTAAAAGTCCATATCTTTCAAACCATAGCTAAGAAAAAATATATATGAAAGTATGATCGATTTTATTTTTTTAAAACGAACAAAACTAGATCCATGAATGATATTTTTTAATATATTTTTTTCAGCAGACCCAGTTAGAATGGTCTTGAACTATGTTTGTCTGATCTTGCATCTCACACTAAGATATATCATGATCTCGCATGCTGTAATAGAACAACCTAATGTAAGACTAACATAAACAAGTCTCGCGAAAAAAAATTCATAAATCTAGTTATGTTCGCCATAAAAAATAAAACCGAAATTATTTATGCAAATTACCATTTCAATAAATAAGTTCCATAGATACCTTTTAATAAATAAATAAAAAGTTGATTAAAAATTAATTTAAAAAAATTACTTTTACTTTATCTCATAGTTGAGAAACTTGTTTTACACAATAATAAGAATAAAAAAAAGGTTCCCAGTGTCCTTTTAGATGACTCGCCTTTTATAAATTATAAAATAAACAACATAAGTTGTTCTAATAGTAACCAGTACCACCAAACAATAGTTGGTTGTAATAAGTTCCGAGCAACAAAAGTTGTTGCTCTAGTAGCCACCAAATCCGTTATGCACTCAAATCACCATCTTAATCTTGTATGTCTGGTTTATACAATATCAACTTTTATAAGTATAAAATTATCCTTATTTGTCATACCAATCTAACGTTCAAGTTAGAAAAATATCATGATTAATTATTATCAATACATTAATTCTTTGATTTAGATGTTATTATTTTAAAACCAAAACAAAAGCTAATATTATATTATAGGTTACGTTGACCGGTCTTTTAGATACCGGTTAACAAGTATTTAATTTAATATTAATTCCTTTTATAATTATCCACTTGTTTTTAGCTTAGTTTCATAAATTATAATAATCATATAGTTTTTTTTCTATAAAAAAAATTCTAAATTGAGAAATATGATAATATCAAAATTCGATTTAAAAAACCACTAGAATATAAGGACTCAAACTAATTTCCCCAAAAAACCTAGTTCAAAACTTTAAACTTAAAGAAAGTAACCGTTACAAAACCAGTAACTAATCTTAAATCAAATAATCTATTCAAATCGATTTCACCATCTCCAGCTACCCAATCAAACATCAACGAGAATAAAAGGATACTCATAGAAATAGCTTACACCTTCGGCTTCAACC
The DNA here is from genome assembly GCA_036936605.1 of Limnanthes douglasii subsp. nivea. Lineage (NCBI taxonomy): Eukaryota > Viridiplantae > Streptophyta > Magnoliopsida > Brassicales > Limnanthaceae > Limnanthes > Limnanthes douglasii. Next base: position 144,477,477 of record JAUPFV010000004.1, on the reverse strand, counting down.
TTAATCCAGGACTAAGAAGAATAAGAATCATCGAAGGATTAAGAAAACAGAGCAGTAACCAAGCTATCAGGAGATAGCTAATGTAGCCAATACTAATGCTTTCCAACAGAACAATAGAGAAGCTCTGGAGGTGCATCAAACTGTTAAACATCAATTTTCTGCTTACACTTTAATGTCCACTTCGCGAGCCAGTCAGCAACTCTGTTTTGGACACAAAGAACAAATTTTATAGCCATAGCAGAGGAGATGAGGCTTCTGCAGATTGTAATTAAAGGTTTCAGAAGCATTGGATATTTTCCTTTCGCAAGATACTCCACTAATGCTTGACAATCAGTTTCAATGTCGACGTTTGTCCAGCCCTTCTCACAGCAGAGAAGCAGACCCTTTATTAAAGCTCAAGTTTCTGCAACAATCGGAGACAGCTTACCAAACGTCTTTCCTTGACCTTTCACCAAATCACTATTAGAATTTCTAACAATCATGCCTCTTGTTGCTTCACCGTTTTGAATAGAAACTGCATCAACATCCAACTTCATCCTGTCTCCTTTTGGATGAGACCATTTAACGTAAGTTTTCTTACTTAACTCCTCAAAAGCAGAACTGCATCCTAGAGTTGTTCCTGCATCATAGGCTTTAAACCAATGTTTCTTAGTTAGCTTCTTTGAAATGTCCAAACCACACACAATTTCATTAACATAGTTTATTGCAGAATCTATAGAAAGACTTTTATTTTTTAACTTTAGATCATTTCTACTTTTCCACACTATCCAACAAATAATCGGAGGAATAACATGAGTTATATGGACTTTACAATTCGAAAACCAAAACCATTCTCTAAACGTATGAGTTAAAGTCATATACTTCTCTAGTCTAATGTTAAACAACAAGCTAAAATGATCCAAATGCTCCAAGCATATTTGATGTTCACAAGTAAATGATTTTAAGTTTCATAATTTTGACAGAACATGCATTTGGATGCCAAACTAACATGCCTATCTTGCAGAACATAATCAATTGGTAAGTAGTTTCTAATAATTTTCCATAAAAGAATAGAATACTTCCTTGGAGTTAGCTGGTTCCAAATTTTGTTGAACAACGAGGATTTGTTGAAATAATATCTAGTATTGCTCCAAGCATGATTTGTATTAAAGTCCATATTTGGAGAGTCAGTCCAGATCATTAAGTCTTGCTTCTGGGGGGTTGACTTTATAGAGAGAAATTTGATTAATTCTGTCATCACTTAGGAAACTGCTAAGCATATCAATATCTCACTTCTCCTCTTTCCAGAAAGTGTTTACTTACTGATCAAGAAACCAGAGATTGGTAGTATTGTCTCTATGGTCCATGATAGGAGCCTGGTTATGCCAGTTCTCCACCCAAAAATCCATGTCGCCCCTGCCAATTATCCACCTGATTTTAGATTCAGCATAATCTTTAATCAATTTCAATCGTTTCCAAGTGAGAGAGCCAGTTTTAGAAAAAAATCACTTTTAAAAGGGTATAACTATGGATGTAACTATCCTTTTTCTCATAACAACTTATAATTTTTGCGGGCAAATATTATAAAAATATAATTTTATTAATTTTTTTTTGTTTTTCACAGTTAGATATTAAATTTATTTATTGGTTTTTTTAATAATTTAACTTTTTCGAAATTATTTTTTATATAGTTTTTGTTTATAGATTATTTTTTAGATTTATAAAGTCATTTATTGACTACTTTTGTCTCGAACTGAATGTAGGATATTTTAAGAAATATATCTAATTATATTTGGTTCGTATTAATATTTATTTGAAAAAAATGTTGTAAAAAGTTAATTTCAAATAAAAATAGCTAATTATTATTTTTTGTAATTTTTAAATAAGAAAAAATTAAAAAAGAGAAGAAAATAATTTGTTGGAAAACTTGAATTTGAACTGATGTTTTGAAAAGTTGAATTTTTATATAAAAATTTGATTTAAAAATTTAAAAACGGTTAAAGACTATTTACAAATATAATTCTACATTATATTTAGCTATAAATTACCGTAACTAAATATAATAATATAATATAATATAATATAATTGGAAAAAAAACACTCTAATCAGAGGACCCTTCTAAGAATAGAAGAATTCATCCAAGAAAGATCCAAGAAGATGATTACTTTCAATTCCTTCCCTTAACCACCCAATCATCCTTCTAAGCTTCTTCCATGTCATCTTCTTCCTTAACCAAGATGTGTTCCTACAGCAGTCCAGTACTCATCAACGAAGATTCTCTGACCTTCAACATTCAATAATCAAATCGATTGTTCAACAACCAAACTTTCAGCAAGAACTGCTGCAAAAAGAGAAAGAAAAGATATCTCAAGAGGCAGCAAAAACAAAAATGGCAGGAATATATGGAGAAATTACAAGTGAAAGCACCAAGCAAGAAATACTAAAAACATTAAAGGTGGATCATAAATCGGACCACATTTCAATTCAATTCAAGCAAGAAGATATAGAAAATTTATCTTTAGATACTAAACACACTTTAGTAGGTAAATTTGCGCAAGGATTGCCTAGACAGAAAACCTTAAACCTGTTCTTGAACTCTATAAAATTAAAAGGTGAATGCAGCACAACAATATGGGATTCGAGGCATATTTTCTTGGAGTTTGATCTAAAGGAAGACCTGAACAGAATCTGGTACAGAAAGGTGTGGACAGTAGGGGAAAAGTCTATGAGATTACTAAAATGGGATATCAATTTCAACCCTAGACATGAAAATCCTGTTACCCCGGTATGGATCAGAATTGAAAGACTTCCAGAATACATGTATAAAGAAAGTATCATCAACTCAATTGCAGCAAATTTGGGAAACCCACTGAAATTCAACATTCCAAAAAAAATAGAGCTTATTTTAACGCATGCTACGCATGGATTGAAATAGATGTTTCAAGACAAATTCAACACAAAATATGGGTGGGTTATGATGAAAACCAGGGTTGTTGGTTAAGCATAAGCTACAAAGATTTACCTTTGTATTGCAAGCAATGTTATCATCTTGGTCACAGCACGGAATCCTGTAAGATAAAGAAAGGAAAACATTAGCAAGGTGAAGAGATGCTTCAAGATAACAAGGCTGATAAAACTTATGACACTCAAGATCGGGTCAATGAGATAAACCATCCTAAAGTTAAGCCACTAATGATTTTCCCAGAAATAACAGTGATTCAATAATGTCAAACAGTAAAGACTTGGAAAATAACCCTCCTGGAGAAACTTCTGCCACGAACATATCAAACAACAAGCATGGGTCTTCACTTCAGCAAAAGAAGAAGAAAAAAAAGAAAACGCTAAGCTCAAATCAATCGTAATCAGAACTACTCAGCAATCCAGTAAAGATAACATTCCAAAAAGCCTAAGTAAACTTGCTGAAAACCAAATCACAGCCCAGAAATCTATTCATACCTCTATGAAACTCAATAAATCTGGTAGCCTTCCAATAACTTCTGCCACTACACATGAGATCAAAGCTATTGGGAAGCTCCTGAGCAGAAAATCAAAAAGAGAAAAGTTAAAACCACCAAAAGGATTAAACACAACAAAGGTCATACACTTCAAAGGGTCAGCCAGGCATCACTGGCATCTCTAAATGACTACATCAATCAGATATTCTCAGGAGATTTTCAGCATAATGGTCTCTGTTTAAAGTAATCTTACCAGTTCATCCATTTGACCCAAGGAGATTTGCAGTCGATTTGAAGTCTCCTTGCTGTTCGAATTGAGTAGTTTTTGGATCTGAGTCTTGTGCTTCCCAATCATTCTACTCTACTTACAGTATTTTGCTCGGACTTCCTTTCCTGATTCATGAAAAATGAGGAAAAATTAGAAATTTCAATCTTCATCAAGATTCTAGATAATCCCCTATGCATAAACTAATCAGAAGGCACACAGAAGTAGTCAATCAGTTCACTTACAATGCTTTTCAGTTCTCTCCGATTTAGTGGTTAGAACCTTCAGAAAGTAGAGAGTTAGGTATCATCGCAGCGAGATCCTCTTTAATCTCAGCATCAGAAAGTTTAGACTTAGCTATCATCGTAGCGAGTTTCTCTTTAAGTTCTCAAAGTAGGGAGTTGGCAAGCATAGCTTCGAGAACCTCCTTAAGCCCGTCTTCAGAAAGTTCAGCGAGATCCTTTTGCAGCTCATCTTCAGAAAGTAGCTCATCAAAATCATCTTCCTCAACCTGATGAGTTTCCCGAGGGTTTAGAGCGAATGACTCCAATTTAGCTACAATCTCCTGCATCTCAGTTTTATCCTCCGAAGAATCTGATATCTTCTTCATATTACGTTTTTGCCTCGCATCAGGATGATTTTCGATCTCCTCTTCATCTGTTAGATCAGTTTCCTCCTTCAGTGGTTGATTCCCCGCATAACCGAGCTCCAGCAAGCATTGCACCATCAACTCCATATCTTCAGCCTCCATGGCCGAACTTATCAACGTATCCTCTGCATATGATTGCTTCATTGCTAAACCTCAATTTCGATTTGAATCCTTTTCCAGAAGATTTTGTGTAAGCTGGTTTTCGCAGCTTTCTCCTCTGTGTTTGTTCGAAGGTTTGTGAAGAAGTTGTGTGTTAGGGCTTCTGATTTGGGTGTTTAGGGATTTTTAGCTTTCGATTTTCAATTTAGTCCTTCATCTCTTTAATCCTTATTAAGAAGGCTTTGTAATTGTAAAACATTTCAATTTAGTAATCCAGTCTTTTTTGCTTAAAAAAATATAATAATATAATATTAACCCTTTCTTTAAAATGTGGTTCTGGAGAGTTGTTTAACCGTAGTAGTAGTAAATTCTAAACGTGGTAAGATGTACGAAAAGAGTTGCTTTAGTAGGTGATAAGGGCGAGACACTGATTCTGCCCAATTAGTATTTGATTAGAGAATAAACCACCACTGAAAATCAAACATAACCCCACCAACCATCATTAATGATAGTGCCATGCCATGAGCATGGCGCTTTCCAGATCTGTTAGGCCATCATGTGACAGACCATCAGTCTCTTCGATATATGATACGAGTCACGCAGCAATTATAATTTTATATTTAAGTATAATCTACTACTTCCGCAATCGCGTTATTTATTTTATAAATAAATTTAATTTTATAAAAATAAAAAACTTAAAACAAATAAGCACATATTTTTGTAGGTTCAACAAATGATTTTGGTTTTGTAGAAGAGTAAACTTCATTCCATATTTGGTCAAGAATCTCACGTTACTGGATAATGAAAAGTATAGAGTATATATAAGTGGGAATGTCTCTCAACAAGTAAGAAGGTTTTTTTGGAGTATACCAAAAGCAAATTCATGTGGTTTTTTTTAGACTAAAACGGACAATATCTTGCTAGTATATGAGTCACGTTTCACACCTAAACATCTATTCTAACAGCTTTACCAAGTTGATACACTGTCAGATAACTGTACATATACTATGACTTTTTTTTCAAAATTCTGTAGTAATAGGTTTCACCTGCGGAGAAAAGTACTTTGTATTTGTGAAAATATAAGTTCTGAAAATCACGAAATAGATTAGGACCTAAGACTTGCTAACAAAAAACTTGAAAGCCTAAAAAAATTAAAAGAAAGGATTTAATCTACGGCTTCAAAATTTGATACATGTCAAACAATTAAGCAAAATAGAAAACGGCACCACCACTAATACTCAAAAGATCTTTAGCTACTATGCTTTAGTAATTTCGAAAGACATCGACTAGCTTAAAGAAAAATAATTTCAAGAGAATCCAGATTCCGAAGCGAGCTAGCGATCCTTCTCTAGTGACTGACCCGAAGTAATACGATAACAAAACTTGCCGACGTGAAGCCTAGATGAGAAGAATATTTGTTAGGAGCTCGAATGAGATGATGGGAAAACAGAAATATCTGAATTTAATTTGTATATATATATATAGGAAAACACATGTATTTTACCTTAAAAAATATAAATTTTTAAAAAAATATAACATTCATGAATTTTATTTTGTTTGATAATAGATTTATCGGTGTTTACCAATATTTATTTTGAGTTATAGTTATAAAGATACAATATTTTAAAGAGTGATGGTCATTTTGGTACCATAAAATTTTCAAAATAAATTTTAGATACCCAATAAAATTTAAATGGAAAATTAATACCAGAAAAGTACTAAATTACATGATAGCCCTCAAGACCCTTTGACTCTTCTGGGCTCATGAACTAGTACCTCTTTCCTTCAGTTTTTCTCTTGGAAACACAGTTTGTAGATCAATAAGACTGATAAAGTTTCTTCATCAAACAACAAAACCACCATCAATCCTTAAATCAAATTTCAAGTTTTTCAATCAATAAAGTTTTTAGGTTTTTCAATAGCTAAATCGTCAGATTCTGAATCTGATTTAGCTAAGTCAAGAAGATTTTCGTGATTTTTAGGTGAGCATCGATATCTTCATTTTATTTTTTCTTCTACTTAATTTCTTTTGAATTCAAATCGCATTTTTGTTGTTAGGAGCTTGTCGTTTGTCGGTGTTATTGGATTCGTCTCCAAACCTGCAGAACCTCTCAAGAGCATTACACAGCATGTGATTTTCTTAATTTGATTATCGGTATATAATCATAGTCATAGTCTGATTATGTATGCTTGATAAGTTTCTTCAAAGGTATTGATAGTAACATTGTTTCTTTAACTGAAATTAACGTACATGAACATTATGGTACAAATCAAGAGTAGTTAACCTGATTTTATGTATAAAAAAACTCATTGTATTATCTAGAACAATAACCATTATACTGTATGAGATTCTGGTTGAAGAGCCTTCACAACTATTGTCGTAGTCTGCATGAAATCTGCATGTTACTGAACACCAAATCTGGCAACTGCTGCTAGTTTGGGAATCTCTTTGGGAGGATAGTCATTTTTAAGTTTGGGATCAACACATCATGTTACACAATACTGTTGCTCATCATTCGGCTACGATTTTTTTAATTCGCTTAAATACTATACCTTTGAAGTAGTTTTTTATTTAAAATATTTATCATTGGTTACACTATGAAGTAAAGCGCTTGCTTTTAAAGGGAGGTCAGTTAGAGCAATAATTTTAACGTGTATTTTGGTACATGGAGTAGATGCTCTGGTTCAACACAATTGTTTCTTGTTTCCCTCATGTTAACGTTAGCTGCCTTCCATGTTATAATCCATAGATTATTATTACTATGTAATGCTTTCTCTAGTGGCCAACATTTTGTATCACCGGTAACTGTTGCTCCATAGTTAAATTCCGTCCATAAAATCTTAAATTCCATTAGTTAACAAACGAAACAAAGATAATCAAAACTAGATAAAAAGTACTAATAAATGTTTATTTACTTATTTAAGATGATTTTATTTTTAATAGTATTTAATTTTGGAAAATTGAACCTAAAGTACCTATTCAACTATTATACTTCCATTTAATACCAAAGTTTCCTTTTATAATTATTTAATATCCATCTCAACTATTTAACTTACACTTAATACCTAACATTTTTTTAATACCAACACTACTCTCTAGCTACTATATAACAAGAATTTTCTATTTTCTTTGCCCTTTCTAGATTTTGAAGATTTGAAAATTTGAAGCCGCTTCTAACCACCTAACCTTACGGCCAACAAAAACCACCAAGAATCCTAAATTTACACGTGATCGGCGAGTTTAAGGTCGGTATATATACGTAATCTTGATATAAAAGTCTTTTAAATACTGTTTTGTACGTATAATACTGTTCAATTAGTGTACTAAGAGTTGTTAATTGATATTGATAATGTGTAAATTTGATATTGATGACATCTGATAATGCGAGTTCTTTAATTAGTGTACTGAGAGTTTTTAATTGTATTATTTGCGAGTTTTTTTATTACTAACTTACCTATTGGTATTTTTATACCACGTAAATGCTTTTATAATTGTTCAATGCATGGTAAGGTATGTCTAAACCACAAGTTTGTATTTTAAAACATAGTCACTAAACTGCAATTGTGCCTTTCACGAAGTTTGAAATATTTCAAAGCATCCAAGAGTACGCGGAGAGCAGATGGGAGGAGCTGGTTAGAGGTAACTACATTATTACTTACTCATGAGGGGATCACAAGAATTGTTTCTTTAATAATGAGAAAGAGTTTGTTGGTTTAGAATTATATCTAGATTTGGAGTGTTTAAAACGGGTTAGTTTTGTCATAGAACATTGTTTTTTTGATAAAGGCTGGTGATAAGGGTATTGGTCAATAGTGTAAACAGTCGACCATAAGTTTGGGAGAAACCTCTCATAATCAACTAACTAGCATGGAGATTACTAATGGTTTAGTTAATTCTGATCAGAGGAAAAAACAACTTGCTACTACTGGTCGGGCTGATGCTATCACAGGTGTTGTTCAAAATTTTGAAGAAGGTGCTGCACTTCTAAGATTATCTTTATGTTGATACACTTTATAGCTTGGTTTTTCTTTCAAATACATGCATAATACATCAAACAAGATCACTACTTATTGTGAAGATAAATTCACAAGCGGGTGCAAATGGAGACTTTATGCATCAATCTATTCTGACACCGACTTAATAAGGATTAAGAAGTATGTTTTGCACCATAATTAAAGTCCTGTTTACTCTCAACAAAATAAGATTCATATGCATTTTACATAGGATTTGATTGCGGAGGAAATTCATGATTCTATCCGGACATGTCATTCGTTGACAAGCAAAAGCATACAATCGTCTGTCAAACAAGACTAAAGTTTAGATATCGCCTACCGTCTGTCATGGAATGCTTTAGAGAAGGTACATATGGGATTTTTCAGAGATAGTTCAAGTTCTTTTAGTTTATTAAGGGAATACTTCAAACTATTGAAGAGCCGTGATATTACTACTGACTGTCATTTGGAATTATCAACTGGAAACATCGTTAAGCGTTGTATATAGCATTTGGTTTATGTCTTCAAGGTTTCCATTCATGTCGTCCGATGTTGTATGTCGATGGAATCCACTTAACCGGAAATTATATGGGTGTATTACTTTTTTCGTAAGAAAGGACATCATGAACGGTTAGTTTCAAAAGAAATTGTTATAATTTGATGGATTACGAGAATTTTTAAAAGCTATAACATACAAATCGTAAATTGTTTGTTAACTCATTGAGAGTTGTTTGATTAATTGCGATTTGTTCCCATATAATATAGTCATGCGAGTTGTTCCCAAATGATTTACATACAGGTGCGAGTTGTTTAGTATAATATACACATACGAGTTTTTTAAGTTATATTTTGTATAATACCCATTAGCCAATGTAATACAGCGTAACGCGAGTTGCGTTGTAACACATAGCTCGAGTTGAATTGTAACAGATATTGCGCATTGTTTTGTAACACTCATTGCGAGTTATTTGGTAACACATATTGTTCATTAGAGGTACTGCGAGTTCTTTTACAAATGATATTATGGTTTGTGTAAACCATTTGACCATGCTTGTCTTTTATTTCAGGATTATTCCATGTTGCATTTGCAATAGTGAGTCCTGAGGATTCAGACAATTGGCTATAGTTTTTGAAGTGCTTGAAACCTTATTTTTTGAAGTGCCAAATTACATTTATTTTGGACCGTCATGCTGGTATCATTAATGTTGTTTTTGTCTTGTATCCAAACTGATTTTATACGTACTCTTATTTCCATCTTGTTCACAAATTGAGAAGTGCTCTGGATCACACTAACAAGGATTATAAGTCTAGTATGCTAAGTTTCTTCCATCGTCTTGCTTATGCTCCCACTCAATAGATTTTTAAGGATATACGAACAGATTTTCTATGTGAAAGTGGTGATAGAATTAAAAATTTCCTTGAAAATTTATGTCCAGATAAGTACGCTCAGGCCTTTGTTAAAGCGAAACGATACGGGGTCGTGGCTTCTACGCGGCCAAATCTTTTAACGCACAGATAAAAAATATTGTGGGCTACCCATTGTTAAAGCCATAGACCGGATTAGAGTCTTGCTTATGACTCAAGTTTCACGACAATATCAAAAGGCGCTAAGCTGGAGTACTAATTTATGCCGCAAGTATGTGAAGAAGCTAAAACAAAATTTTAAAAAATGTCGAACTTGGGTAGTCCGTAAGTCTTTTCCAACCGTGTTTGAAGTCTTTTCGACACCTGTAATGATTGTTAATATGCAAGATTTAAATTGTTCTTGTGATGCGTGGCAACAAGAGTGTTTTCCATGTCCTCATGCATTAGCGGTAATACAGTCTACCCAACAAGATCCTCTTACGATAACATAATCGTTCTTTACTGTTAAGAATTACAAGTCAAGGTACTCTTACAGCATACCAGCGATAACAGATTTTGGCAAAAGATCAAGCTCTAACAATTCGTCAGAGCCAGAAATTCTGCCTCCTAGTGTGAAAAGACGTCCCAAAAGGCCTAAGAAGTTGTGGAGCCAATATATATATGTACACCAAAAAAATCCCAACCAATAGATGACTACCAGTGTTGGTTAGTGTTTTCATTATTTAGGAAACAATAAAACATTTCAGCTCTCATATCTCTTACCATATCTTTCTGGTAAGTCTTTGGCACCCAACCTTTTTTGATAATATATTTGGTGTATTGGCAAATGAAAATACTACAGTCGAGGCTGCCTTGTTTTTGTTGTGAAATACCTCTTGCATTTTTTACTTTATATCCATTTTTTGACTGGGGTAAGTATCCATTCTCGACATAATATTCCAACGGTCGATAAAATTTTATGCCATGCGTCATATATTAATAAACAACTAGTTGTTTAATAAACATTAGTGCAAGTTGTTTAATAAAATATTATATCGCGAATTGTTTACTAAAATTACTATTAAGATAATTATTAACTAACATCATATTATGAATTGTTTTGAAAGACCAAGATAGGGTTGTTTTTAAGTAGCTTATGCAATTTGTTAGCAATTAAAGTCGGCGAGTTGTTTGAAACGTTTTTACTCTACGATTATGAAAACATGGTAAAATCTTACAAGCGGAACAATTGTCCTTGTTGTGTAGTCCGTTGTATATTTTTTAAGAGGCAAGAGCAGGTTGTAGTTTGTTGTTGTCGTTTAATCTATATCAATGAATAGCAATGTCCAATGGTTCATTTTATCCTTCTTAACGTTGTAGACTGGAATGAGCACAATCTTCGTGTCTTCTCTCATGCTTTTAGATACTCCGTCAATTATATGTGTTATGTCCTCTCCATTGGACATTGTGTACTGAATTCAAGGAAAAAGTACATGACAACGCGAACGTGAGAGTTGTTTGTAGTTTATAGCTAAAATTACCGTAGTCATGCGAGAAAGTTGTATGGTTCCGTATTTGGCGACAGGGAAACCTTTGCATACAACTTTCCAATCTACTACTTTGAGTATCTTTAGAATCCAAGCGTCAAGAATTTACCAAATGACGGTTAAACCGAATTGTTTGGAAAATTCAACAAATCAAATTTCTTGAAAATACCAATAGAGGTGTGTTAATCAGATTCTGCGAATTACTAGCAACGCGAATCGTGCGGAATAGGAGAAGAGCGAATTGTTCAAAAAAGATCATGAGATACTGTATTAGACAACCAATTTCATGAACACGAATTCCATGAAATATGATTTGCATGGGTAGAGAATTACATGAAACAAATGAAGAGCGAGTTGTTTGTAACTAGGTACCTTGTAGTCCAGGTCCCGTTCGAAGGGTAGCGCCAACACTTCACTCACGGCCGCGTGAAGTCTTTAAGGAAACTGGGACATTGGTGAATACCATACATTTGGATCTAACCCATCTTCTATGGTTTTAATTATTTGTACTTTGTAGTATTCACGGACATCGATCAATTCAATTGTTTGTGTAGTCTTTTGCCAATCAGTTAGAGTTACCGGTGCCATTACCGCTGAAGCTTCTAAAATACTTACCTCATCCACCAGTGGCTGTGGTAGAGTCAGTAGATTGAAATTATGAAGTATGCCATCCTCTTCCACTATCTCTTCCCTTTACTTTGAACATATAAAGGCGGGGTAAAAAACACCAGTCGTCCTTCACGTTTGCCACTTGTAACAAGTTCGTCCCTCACCTTTGAGGCTGTAATAAAGGGTCCTTATCGTTTATTAAGTAGAATAAAATAAAACCATCCTTCTTTAGTCCAGCCCAACATTTGTCCCCAAAATACCCTTTGACCGGCCACATCAGCGATCCACGTAGGACACTGATGTGGCAACAGTAAAAAAAAGAAAAACAAGTTTTACTTTTTACCTACTCATTTTACCCTATTTTCAAACCTTAAACCCGACCCATTAAGTATTATAACTCGGTTAGCCCATTGGACTTCTCTTATCCAGCCCAGATTCTAACCCTAGATCCAACCCTGACCCAATAACCCAACCCTAACTCTAACCCAACATAATTTAAACCGAAATTAGTCGAACCATGTAGATTCCAACCCGAATTGTAATCAGTGATCGATTTATAAACATTTCCCTATTGATTTCTCTCTTTGTCTTCAATTCAACTACTAATTAAACGAAAAACCCAGATCCCAAAAGAATAAACCACTGAAAATCAAAGTAAGCGTTGCAGTAACAGAGAGAACCGAGAAACAGGAGAAGAAAAACAACAAGAAGCTGAGAATCTTGTCGCCGGAAGCGGAATCGGCGGTTTGGTTTTTTGCTTTGGCGGCGAAGAAAAAAATGTTTGATGTAGTGGTTTTCGAAAGGGATTTGAGTGCCGTTAGAGGAGAAGGACAATACAAAGGTCCGATTCAAGTACAGAGTAACGCTATAGCTGCTTTAGCTGCTATTGATTTAGATGTTGTCGGAGAGATTTTGGTTGCTGGTTGTGTAACTGGCGATAGAATCAATGGTCTTGTTCATGGTGTTTCTTTCTTTTTCTTTCTATAAAGAGAAGATAACATCGATTCAGTGTTCTTCGTTAATCCGTATAACCCTAACTCATCAAACGTCCTAACCTGTTCTTCCCACTGTTTAGCATCGGCGAATCTTCTCATCATCTTCGAACACAGTATTGAGCGAAATGAGATTGTTTATTCGCATTTCTTCGATAACTGATCTCATTTGATCCCATTTTCTTGACCAACCGAGAATGTCCACCACCGTATCGTACGATTCCGGCAAATGTTTGTATCCACTCGCTGATTCCGCCAATCTGAACACAACCATTGAGGATTTCCAGTCATGTTTGAATCGATAAAGAAGTTTTCGAACTAGGTCGTGAGAAAAGTGAATCGAATTAGATGATTGAGACTAAATAACCTCGTCGTCGTTAGTTCTACCATGAATTTGAGCAACGATTGAATCGAAAACGGATTTATTTTGGTGTTGATGACCCTGGTTCTCGATGGAAGCGAGAAGAGATGATAACGATCTTGTTGGATTGAGAAGGAAATGTAAGTTTTTAGGGGTTCTTTGACATGGGAAAGCATGAAGAGGATTAGAAAAGTGATAGTTGTCACTATGCAAACCAGAAGCTTTAGAGAGAGAAGATGGATCAATGTCGCGAAGATGAGAATTAGGGTTTAAGAAGGTAGAGAATTATGAATGGCCCTGTGTTGTTGCTTTGTTCACATTAAATCCTCTTCTAAAACTTGTTTTTTCTTTTTTTTACTGTTGCCACATCAGCGTCCTACGTGGATCGCTGATGTGGCCGGTCAAAGGGTATTATAGGGACAAATGTTGGGTTGGGCTCGAAAAGGATGGTTTTATTCTACTTAATAAAACGATAAGGATCCCTTTATTACAGCCTCAAAGGTGAGAGACGAACTTGTTACAAGTTGCAAACGTGGAGGATGACTGGTGTTTTTTACCCTATAAAGGCGGCTGTTTATACCCGAAAAATCCAAACTACACATTTTGATGTATAATTATTTGAAAATCCACTTACCACACCATCAGCAACGACCAATGTTGTTGACTCCTCTAGAAGCTTCTCAGCATCACCAGCTTGACAAAGTCGATTAATTGCATCCTCCGACATATTCTCCAAAGTCTGTTGTAGAATAACATCCAACTCAACATTATCAACTTCATCTAAAACCGACTATGTAAACTGTGAGTAATAACTATCTAAATATACATTTGGTAAACATATTGTGTTATTGTGCGTATCAGAAGATTCTGAAACTTGTTGTTCTCTATTTTCAGGTTGATTCGATATTGGTTCCACAACAGCTGCTTGAATCAGTGGTTCTGACTTTGCATAGGCCAGTCTCTGGTGTTCAGGTACCTCTCTGTCTTGCTCTTTGTTTTGTACTGGTGCTTCTTGTTGGCTGAGTACTTTTGACTTCTTACATGGTTAGGCAGACTTGAAATCTTGGTGTAGTATAAGTTGTGCTTCTTCGGTTTGTGTCAGCCTCTCACTCTTGGCTAAGGCTAGGTTTTTTTGTTGTTGTTCTTGTTCGAGTTGTTGTTGGTCACCACGCTGTTCCATATAAAAATTAAGATATCTTTGCATTAAAAAAACAACTAAGAGCTCTTTACAAACCTAAAATGCGAGTTCCCCGAAACTATAGAAGCATAACACGAATTGTTTGTTTTTAAAACTGAGATTTGTTTGAAAATGCATATCATACGAGTTGTTAGTATGAGACTAACAAGAGGTGTCTGCAATACAAATTGTTGGTAACACAAATACCTCTAGTTTTTCAAAATATATTCACGTGGTTGTATCTTAATGTACTTCAGAACTACTTACATCTTCACGTCCTTCTACATCCGTCAGGCCAGATTCTTTGGCTGTCACTTGCTTCTCAGGAGTTTCTACCTCATTCACTCCAAATTATTTGCAACCTCATTCCTCTTGTACTTGAAGTACAAGGTGTCGGCCATCTGTTTGCGCCTCCTAAGGAAGGGACTTATCTATTTTTGTCTCCTTTGGAGGACTCAGACATGTTGTTGCCTCCTTTAGGGATGAGACTTGTATGTATGTCTCTCCATCATGTTTGTGTTTAGGGTGACCAATAAATCTTATGGTCTGGGTTTGGATGGCACTTCTGCCGTCGTTTCAGATGGTACCGCTACAAGGGAATCGTTTCCATCAACTTCTTGCTCTACTGGAAGGCCTTGATCAAAATTTTGAGCCTTCTGCACTATCTTGTCATGATTTGGGTCCTTTTCCTACATTTCATATGGCACAAGTGGTTGTATTTCAGTAGACACCACATTTGTTGGTAGTGCAGGTCTCTCCAGTTCCTTCTCCTTGATAGGGCTTCCAGTGGAGCAAAAAGGCGACACGACAACATTGCAAAGTTGTTGTTCTTCAAGTTCTACTAACTTTGACCGTAACTGTTCAATCTGCGACAATAATACCATAACCATTATAATTTATTTAGTACTCATGGTTAATAATTTCTGCTGACTTTGCACGGTCGGATTATAATGAAGAACTCTCATGTATAATATTTAATAAACTTGCATGGTTAAAAATATACATAACTCTCATGGTTGGAAACATAATTTACATAACTCTCATGGTTAAAAATGTACAAAAATATCATGGTAAAAAATATACATAACTCGCTTGGTTAAAAATGTACAAAACTCTTGTGGTAAAAAAATATATAGTATTCTCATGATAAAAAATGTACAGAACTGTCATTGTTAAAAATGTACAAAACTATCATGCTTAAAAATGTACAAAACTATCATGGTTGAACTCGCATGTTACTGGAAAATTTTGGTTTTTTAAAAAAATCAATGGATATAGTTTTGTTTGTCTTAAAAAAACAAAGCCGATGGTACTTTTGGATTTTTTTTCCAAGCTCCTGTTTAAAAGATATAGATATTTTAAAAAATAAAATAAAAAAGAAAAGTAAGAAATAGAAACTTTGGTTCAAGAATTAGAAGTAGTTACAAAATTCGTTGTTGATGAAGCGTGGATATTTGAGGTATTATTAAATAATTGAGTATTGATTGGGAGTTATATAGATGAGATGAGTATTAGGTAAGCTTAAATAATAGTTTGGTCATTAGATAACAGTATAATTTGTGAGTAGGTTCCTATGGTGGTATATTCCAATTTTAAATGTTTGATCCAAATGATCAAAATTTTGTAGTTTATATTAAAGTTTAATAAAAACAAAAAATAACATCAAACTGAATGTAATCAATATTAAAATCATTCAACGGTATTAAACTATATATATAAATCTTATTAAGAATTTTACACAATTAATTAAATTAAATCTAAACATATTTTTTCAAAGCAAGGTTACCTTTTAGAGGGATATCTTTATCTAACCTTCTTGTATGACCGGTTATATCTCTAGTCTTTTATCTCATGCAATTAGGTCAAAAGATCTAATAACTAGCTCACACCGGTTAAATGACCATAACATACTATTTATTCAACCTAGTTGTATTTACACAGATCTCAAGTAGGCATCACCTCTCGGTTTCAACCTAAATCTATTAGCCATCAATTAATCATGTATGAAATTGAAAGAATTATGTTCACTACTAATACTAAAAAATCGAAAAAATAATAATTCATAACAAATGTACACATAGAGGTTTTTTAACTAGTGAGCAAAAAATATTAACTCATATTAATCGTATTCATAGTTTTAATAAAGATTCCATTATAAAAAAAATTGTCCTAAAATTTGGGATATGGTTAAGATTTTTTTTGGTTTGTAAAAAATGCATTTTTATTTCTTTATTTATGAAAATTTATAAGAAAAGTCTTTTACCTACAATTATGAAAAAACAATAATTTATAATTAATCGATATAGTGATAATAAATTTATGTTTCATTTTATTGTAAATAAAAATATAACTATTTTGGTTTTGATATTCAAAATCTAATTTATTTATTTTGAATTCACTTTTCTTTTCTTCAAGTTCTTGGTTTTAATCAATTGATTCAATTATAGTTCATTTTTGCGATTTAGCTCATATTTTCTCTTTTATCTCTCAATTTACTAATGAACACAAAAATAAACAGATTATAGTATCTTATTTTTTATTAATAAAAACTAACAATTAAACTAGTAATAAATTGAATATAAATATATTTTAATCACTTTTTTAATATAATTTGAATATGAAATACTTATCCATACAAAACAGAAATTATAATCTATTTTGAAGTCAAAATTGATGGAAAATTGATAAAAAAAAGGCTCATCAGTGAGGATCCAATTGATCTCTCCAACATGAGATATCATGACTCAATATATAAAATTTGGTTTCTCATGTTCTAATAATGGTGTAGAATATTTAATTGATATTGGAGGTGTTCAACAAACAAACATTTGTATTCCCAAGATAGTCCAACTCTTCACAAGCTGTCATATGGTGGTCGATCATGATTTAATTTGTACCAAAGCTGAGAAATAAAATATCATCCACTACTTATATAAACTTCGAAATCGTACATATTTATTTGACCAAGTTGATTTTGAACAAGTTTCAAGACTATAGAATATTGGTGATGATATTTTGAATCTCGGCTTGTACAACAACAAAACCAATGGCTATTTTCCAAGAGAGACCATCTATCACCATGCCAAATAAATTGTTATTAACAGTTTCATATTTAGGAGTTATAATAATTGAAAAAGAAGAAATTATCCAAGCCCAAATTCGAATATTCCTATGAAAAGCGAGAAAAAAATTTCCTTAACTTTCAATGTTGCATCATAAGCAATCGTAAGTACTTCTACCTAAAAATTGGCCTCAAGTTCAACTTGATGTACATGTTTGGCTCCCAGCGTTTCTTCTAACATTTTATTTTGACCTAATGTCCCAACAATCTGTTTCCACGACCTCTCTCGTTCTGCTAAGGTTTCTTTCTTATATTTAACATGATCATTTTTCTCCAATGTCTGAAGTCGTTTCTCTTTATTCAACTTGGCAACATAATTATTTATGTCATCAAAACATAAATAAATTTTGGCAACTTGATCAAGGTTTACCTTATGATCCAAGCCACTAAACAAAGATAAAAAAAAATTATATTCTGGGAATTCCTTATTAGATTATGTTGTTATGCCACCAATAAAGACTTAGAAAAAATATGATTCCCAACTGTTTTGGCTTATAACTCAGCCTTTAATTTTTCTTCAATAACAATTATATTGTGAAGAACGCCTTTCAATTTATTCTCAACATCAATTTTGGTGTGAAGCATAGATTTTAACTTTGAACCATATTCAAAAGGTTCTATAGTAGCTTTTAAAGTTTTCTACATATGAGGAACATGAGCAGACAAATTATTACAACATTGGCGTAGCAAGGTGAATGCATTCAACAAAGTTTTAAACAGAATATAAACAACATTCAGCATAGAATATACAACTCTCAACATAATAAAAACCAATATATGAATCTTACCTTCACTTTCAATTTTATATACATCTTATCTAATTATAAGTCACAATGATACATTGGTAGCTTTCTTTTGTTGACCGAAGTAAAACATTTATTGATCACTTTAGGAATTCACTCTAAGGAAAAAAAATTAACCTCTAGAGATAGAAGAATTCCAAGCCAAAGCACCCCAGGTAATAATTGGACTATTGAAAGATTTTTACCAACTAAAATTGTAGGAAAACTCAAAACTGTTGACATTTTTGGAGCATCTGCAGAAGTCTCATCCACATTCGGTTGGTTAACACTATCATCAACATCATCACTTAAGATAAGTTGGAGAAATACATGAGCTAACTCAAGTTCATTAAAAGATTTGACAATAATATCTTCATCAATTGCAGACTTTGACTCATCGGTTGTTTCAAATGTATCATCTGCAACATTTGGATTCTCAGTAGTTACATGTGCATCATTTGCAACCTTAAGATTTTTAGCAGTTACAACTACAATATCTGCAAATTTTATATTTTAAATAACTACAATAGTGATATGTGAGAATTTCGGCTTTGCATGAGATAAAACTTTCAACATTATCAGAAGTTGGCCATCAAGAATCAAACAAAGCCATTTTTAGCCTTTGTCTTTTACCTTTAGAGGTTTAGATCCTCTCATTTTTTTTCTTTCGAATAAATATTTCCCCAAGCATACACTCAACTTGGAACAAATAATCAACAATAGCTCTCTCCCATTTCCTTGAAATTTGCTTTCGACCTCATGTCAAATAATGAAGTTTTCCATTTTATAACATGAACAGAAAATGATCCACATGCCAAGAACCCCATTCAGCCATAATAACTTTATTGGTGTTAACATGAGTCTTCGCATTCATGAACTTGAGCTCTTATTCAGTCAAAACTTCACCAATAGAAACAAATTTGACTCCTCGACTCCTACTTATAATTAGAATATTCATAGTCGAAGGAACAGCATCATAGATTTCAAGAAATAAATTATTCAAAAGAGTTACATTAACATGAGAAATTGTAACATTTTCCTAAGAAAAAAGTTGGGTATCGGCTTTGTATTGAAAATATGGGCTTTGAATTGATAGTCTTGGTAGCCTAAGCTTTAACGCACTTAGATGAGAAATTATAAGGTTAAAATACATCAAGGATGGCGAGCTCGGTAGACAAAATTGAGCAGGAACATGCGACAACAAAACTTCGACAATATCTGAGAACCAAAATAATAATTCAAGTTCTTAGTCATTCCTCAATACTCTCACAATAATTGGAAGTACTCATAAAATTAGAAATTATTTAATCATAATATTCGATACATAAAAATTCAGCCTCTATCAAACTAATAAACGAAGATGATTAAAAATAGATTGAGAAAAACGATAAATAGATATTTAGTCTAATATATTTCAATCAAAAATATTTATTTTAATATTTATTTATTTATTACTAATAAATGTTATATCGGCATATATGAAAAATATTTTTAGTATATAAATAACAATTTGTATTAATAAAGAAATAACAATTTCTTTGTTATTGTTTATCTTAATATTTATTTTTTAAAATAATTTTAAATCTCAAATCTAATCAAATATATTCTATTCGACGTAGTTGATTTTTTACTGTATCATATTTAACAAAATTTACTAGTATAAAAAATTAAATTAAAAAAGTTGACTAATATATCATCCAATAAAACTCTATAAATATCTATTCGTATAAAAATCAATAATAATATATCATACAACATAGGAGTAACAACAAACGAAATCTGATAATATGGAAAAATCCAGAGAATATACTCTCAGTGATGAACCATTTAAGGTTGGTAGGATATAATCGGAACAATTTTCCCTATCACACGTTAGGTTGGACCTAAAAATATAATAACCGATTTGTTAGCTTGGACATTTTCAATATGGAAAATAAATAACTAAATCCGATGATTTTAGAATTCCATACAAGTTTCTCAAGTGTAACAAGATAAAAGGAGATATGGTGAACAGCTCCTTATATTTACTTTCTTAATTTTTTACAAGCATGTTATGTGCTTTTATATATACAAACTAATTATACCATACACATAAATAAAGGGAAGATGCTTTTTAAATAACTACAACGGTTGACAATAAATAATTAAAAAATTTATATTTTTAAAAATCATATATATATATATATATATAATATATCCTTTTTAAAATATCTTTCAAATATAAAAGCACAAAGTGTATGTCATTTTATTTTATTCCGCTTGTGATTTTTTTTTTTTTAAATTAGAAGTTTCAAATATCTCGAATTACAGAATCCTGCAATAAAATTTAGTAAATTTTGAAGCATTTCAACACAAAACAAGTACAAAATCAGATTTTCACGATGAAATTAATGTATTCCGTCTTACATTTTTTACTTGTGTTCCTGACCTAATAAACTGTTCATGTTTGGTCTTGATGATCCGTATGTATTTTTACGTAACCAAAAGTACACTTAATAACCTAAACATTACTTGTGTATCTGTTTTAAGGTTTTTGATGAATTTATTTCTTTTTTCGCAACGAACTTGAACGTATTAACTTACATAGTTTCTAGACTTAGTTTCTATTATGTTTTCAAATCTAAAAAACTTTTTTTGTAACCAAACTGAACTTATTTATGCACTCAACTTATTGTAGTTTCCAAACTCACTTTTAATTCTGTTTTCAAACCTAAAATATTTTTAAAAAAATCGAATTAAACATATTTACGCGCCCAACTTACAATAGTTTCTAGACTCATTAAAGGTGTATATGACCATAAGCATACTTCTTAAAGAAGAAATGGGAGGTCATAGTTGAAATAAAAAAAATTGAACTTAAGAATTGAGCTTTTATATTTTCCGGAAAACCTTTTATACTGACAAAGAAGAAGTGTACTGCTCATTTTGTGACCAAGTCAGGAGAAAGAAAGATCAATATGAACAATAGAGGAACTGAAGTTTCTTCAAATATGAAGAACGACAATCAAGAATCATCACAACCTATTTTCTAGCTACTTCAACGCTCAACTATGTTGAAGATTTTTCAAAAATCAATAAATGTGACTAGACAACAAAAATAAAAGAAAAACTAATAAGTTGAGTGGGAAAATGCTGCCAAAGTAAACCGAAAACAACAACCGCTTGTGTAGCACTACTTGTGGTAAGTAAGAATTCATATATATATATATATATATATATATATATATATATATATATATATATATATAATCTTTGTGTGTGTATAATGAGGTATAATAAAAATAATAATTCATGTACTAATTATCAATCATTGTGCAGCCATTGATTTCTAGGACATACAAACGTTGTATTATACTCAAGATGTAAAGAAACTATGCCACAATATTTCAAATGGGTAACATTGGATACTAGATATGATGTGATATAACACAAAAATGTAAGTTTACAAATATATTTGGCGAGATGTAAGTTTACAAATGATTTTTGCTTCGAGAAAATAATTTTAAACTATAAATTTAATTCATAAAATTTCATCTTATAATAACATATTATCATGGAAGAACTTGAAATAGAGACAAAAAGAGGTTGACATTTTACAAGGATTAATGCAATTGAAAGGGAATAAAGTTTTAATGTTGATGAAGGAATAGGGAACTGATGACGCGACGGAAATAGAAGAAGAGGCAACGATAGATGAAACCATAATTCAAGAGTAAGGGTAACAAAGATTGAAATTTTCAGAGATAAAAAATATATTATTTCAAAAACTTAAAATAACTTAAGGCATATGAGGCTTTATATAAGAGCTTCTCAAAACCCTAAATTATAATACAAGGAAATAAAATAAATATTTTAAAATAAAATCAAATCTTAATATAATTAGATTTGATTTAAGTACATAATATATTTGAATAAAATCAAATCAAATTAAAAAGGCTTTTGTTTGGACTTTCGGGGCTACATCAGGAACTCTGAAAAATGATGAAGATGATACATTTGTTGGTGCCTAAGAGCATACTAGTTCATCAACCAGAGCTACAAAAAAGAAGTAAAATTAAATTGGTGTTAAACAACAAAGAGAGAAGTAGCCGCATGAGGCGGCTAGGGTTTTGTGTTTATTAGAAAATGTTCCTTTTGTATTGAACTGTTTTTTATATTAATAAACCCAAGTAAGGCTTTCAATATATAGAGAACTTAGAGGCCTATACAAGGAAACTTAATACACTGAATATTCTAACAATATCCAAACATGACAAACATTTTTAATACTATGCAGCGTGAATGTGTTACATGATAGCGCACTAAAAACATGTTATTACGTGAATATTCTAACACTCCCCCTCAAGTTGTGTAGTGGGATCACTAATACCCAACTTGGATAAAACTGATTCGAATGTTCTTGCAGCAACCACTTTTGTCAGGATGTCTGCCAGTTGGTCTTCGGATCTAACAAACGGAAGTTCAACTGTCCCATCTTCAATCTTTTCTTTTATGAAGTGCCTATCTATTTCAACGTGCTTTGTTCTATCGTGTT
The DNA here is from genome assembly GCA_036936605.1 of Limnanthes douglasii subsp. nivea. NCBI lineage: Eukaryota > Viridiplantae > Streptophyta > Magnoliopsida > Brassicales > Limnanthaceae > Limnanthes > Limnanthes douglasii. The sequence continues at coordinate 144,454,569 of JAUPFV010000004.1, read as the reverse complement.
GTACCGGGTTCTCTGAAATCTTAATCGCAGCTTTATTATCGCACATTAACTGAGTTGGACACTTCAGAGGGGATCTGATTTCTTTCATTATCTTCTTTAACCAAAGTATCTCGGTAATCCCCTTAACGATTCCTCTAAATTCTGATTCAGCACTTGACAGTGATACTACTTTCTGTTTCTTACTCCTCCAAGTCACCAAGTTACCTCCAAGAAGAGTAAAGTAGCCAGCAGTTGATCGCTTGTCGTTAGGATTCCCCCCTCAATCAGCATCTGTGAATACTTCAACATCAAGGTGTCCATTTTTCTTAAAAAGTATACCTCTTCCTGGTGTGCCTTTGAGATATCGAATAATCCTCATTACTGCCTCCATATGGTGTTCCTGAGGATGATGTATGAACTGGCTAACTACTTTCACCGCGTATGCAATGTCGGGTCGAGTGTGAGCCAAGTAAATCAATATTCCCACCAACCTTTGGTACATTTATTTACTCGCTGGTCTGGCCCCTTCAATTATCTTTAGTTTGTGATTCACAACCATAGGAGTGTCATTTGGTTTGCAATCTACCATGCCAACTTCAGCTAATAAATCCAATATATATTTCCGTTGGGATATATAAATCCCTCCTCTTGACCTTAGAACCTCGATTCTTATTAAAATACTTCAATCCCCCAAGGTCTTTCATTTCGAACTCCTTGAAGAGGTTTTTCCTAAGAGAGATAATTTATTCTTCGTCATTCCCCGTTATAATCATATCGTCGACATATATTATAAGACAAGTGACTAATTCTCCTCTCTTTTTGTAAAACAAGGTATGATCCCCATTACTCTGTTTGTAGCTATACTGCTTTATTGCAATTGTAAATCTCCCAAACCAAGCACGAGGAGACTGTTTGAGCCCATATAATGCATTTTTCAGTTTACATACCTCATTTTCTTGAAAACCATCAGAGAACCCTGGTGGGGGTTCCATATATACCTCTTCTTCCAAGTCTCCATGTAAGAAAGCATTCTTTACATCAAATTGATGAAGAGGCCAATATTTATTTGCGACTATTGAAAGTAAAACTCTAATATTGTCAATCTTTGCAACTGGAGAGAACGTTTAAGAGTAGTCTATACCATATGTTTGTGTATATCCTTTGGCAACCAATCTTGCCTTGTGTCGGTCAATGGTGCCATCAGATTTATATTTTATATTAAACACACATCTACATCCGACTACTTTCTTCCCTTGTGGTAACATACAATTCTCCCATGTACCATTCATTTTTAGAGCTTTCATTTCGGTATTCATTGCCTCATGCCATTCAGTCATCTTCTTAGCTTCTTGAGCTGTTTTAGGGATTTGTTCAGAGTGAATAGTAGCTGAAAACGCCTTTGCAATATTCGTCATTCCTTTCCTGTCCGTTTTTACCGGATATGTAGAAGCACGAGGAACGTGTTCTGGTGAATATCGATCAGGAGGAACCCCTCTATTTTTTCTTGGGGGAAGAACCAGAGTTTGAGTTTCAACAATTGAACTTCCTGAAATGTCATGGTCAGTAGCATTTTGTGAATTATCCATTGTAAATTGTTTACCTCTTGATGGACATTTTTATCCGGCTGATTCGCTGGTAGTATCCATGGCATTTATTTCTTGTTGGATATTGTCTTCGGGAGAATAATTGGTGGTAAGAACTGCCTCGTCAGTCTCCTTTATGTTGGAAGAGGCGTGTTCGGTGGCGCCATCTACCGAATCTGTCTGCACATCCTCAAAGTAACTTTGATATAGCAACCAGTCGAGTGATCACTTATTTTCTCCCGCTGAGCACGAGATTGGTGGTCAAAAAAATAATCGGATTCTAAGAAGTCACAGTCCATGGTGACGTGGATTCGACGAGTAACTGGATTGTAACACTGAAAGCCCATTTGATGGACACCATACCCAACGAATACACACTTTTCATCACACGGATTAAGTTTGTTTCGACTAGTTTTAGGGATATGAACAAACACCGAACAACCAAAGACACGAGGTGGTAAGGTCATAACAGATGGAACTGTAACTTGGGTGGCAAGCACTTGTAATGGAGTTTTATTTCCTAGACATCGGGTTGGTAGACGATTTGCAAGATACGTGGCTGTAGCAAGAGCTTCTGGCCAAAAAGAATGAGGAACTCTAGATTCAATCATAATAGCATGAGTTTTTTCAAGTAAAGTACGCTCTTTCCGTTCTGAAGTACCGTTTTGTTGAGGTGTGTTTGGACAAGTGGTTTGATGGATAAGACCATTTGTTTTGAAAAAATTATGTATTGTTTGGTTGAAAAACTATGTTCCATTATCAGAACGGAGAATTTGTATTTTTTTCAAATTGAGTCAAAATCATTTTATAAAAACAAACAACTATTTCTGGTACTTCCGATTTATGTTTCATGAAGTATATCCAAGTCATTCTTGAGAAATCATCAACAAATAAAATAAAGTATCTGATTTGATTGTTAGTGGAATTTGGTGATGGACCCCAAACATCAGAATGGATTAGCGAAAAAACATAATCAACTCTAGTATTACTTTGATTAAATGAGACCCTACGATTTTTTGCAAGATGTAGGTTTCACATTTCTCATTAATGGAATTATTCAAAAAAAAGACTAGGAAACAAACTTTTAAGATAGCTAAAAGAAGGATGACCAAGTCGCTGGTGCCATAACTAAAGTTTCCTTTCGGTTGTTCCGTGAGCAAGCATGGCATGTCCCTTATGAACTACCTCATCAACATAATAGAGACCTCATTGTTCAGTACCACGACCAATGATCTCCTTCGTACAAATTTCCCGTAAAATGCAAAAAAATGGATACATAAGAACCACACAGTTGAGTTATTTTGTCACTTGACTAAAAATAATAACTTTAAGGATAGTGAAGAAACGTATAGGTAGTTTTTAATTTCCATTTTTTCCGAAAAAATAATTGAACCTCCCCCTTTGACTTCACAAATTTCTCCACTAGCAGTCTCAATATGGGACTTCTTTGGAGATAACATGTCACCAAAGTCTTTAGGATCATAAGACATGATGTCCGTAGTCCCGCAATCAAAGATCCAATTCATTGATTTCTCAAACCCTTTACCTCCAAGTTTTTCATAGGAGTTCGCCGCCATTCCTCCAAAACCAGTGCCACTTCCTTGCTCATTTTTAGTCGGATCTTCACCGCCACTTGTAGACGAAGCCCGTCTGACATTAGATCTGAAACACTGGTTATTTTTCTCCTTATGACCGTCCTCCCACCATTCTGGATAGCCAACCAGCTGGAAACATGTCTCTTTAGTGTGTTTCTTCATCCTACAATGAGTGCAATACAACTTGGATTTATCTTCTTTCTCTTTGGATCAGAATTTAAACCTCTGTGTAGAATCTTTAGCAGCCAAACCCATTCCAATTTCAATCGAGTCACTATCAGAAGAACTTGATTTTAGTATATTAAGCCTGGCCACTTCCCTTCGTATTGTAGCATATGCTGTTTCCACGGAAGGAAGAGGATCCTTTTTTAGAATATCTCTCTTGACTGGTTCCAGCTTGTCATTAATCGCCATTAGAAATTGATAGAGTGTTTGTTCTTGAGTCTTCTTATTGTAGATCTGAATGTCTTCTGGGTCTTTCATAGGGTTTGGATCTCGCCTATCTATAGACATCCAGATGTTCTGCATTTTGTTCCATAATTCTTCTAGTGTATCGGACCCTTGCCTTAATGAATTAGCCCTCTTAGGAAGGTTAAACACCTGTAACGAATCTGTACCAGAACCGTATGTGGTGGCTAACCCATCCCAGAGGGCTTTTGCAGTGGGATATTGCGAGGCATTATTCACCAAGCTGGATTCAAGATTCTCGATAATCCATGTGAAAATACATTGATCATCTTGTTCCCACCTTGTATATGTGTTGTCAGTTTTGGATGGAGGTGTCGGCTACCCTGTAATGTGAGAACCTCTCCCCCTTCCCCCAATTGATTTCTTTATCAAGTTTTCCCATAGGACATAGTTGTCACCACCGAGTTTAATCCCTAGGGATAAATTCTCGGGGTTAGTTGTTTGTTGTTGTGTTCCGAGACCATTTTTCAGAATGACAGCAATCTGCATTGTTAATTCATCAGGGATTTGACTGACTACGACATCATTGCCAGCCATCTTTGTTGAGGATGTTCAGAATTCCCAGAATCACACGTGCTCTGATACCATGTTAAACAACAAAGAGAGAAGTATCCGTAGGAGGCAGCTAGGGTTTTGTGTTTATTAGAAAATGTTCCTTTTTGTATTGAACTTTTTTTATAATGATAAACCCAAGTAAGGCTCTCAATATATAGAGAACTTAGAGGTCTATACAAGGAAACTTAATACACTGAATATTCTAACAATATCCAAACATGACAAAAAATTTAAATACTATGCAACGTGAATGTGTTACATGCTAGCGCACTAAAAACATGTTATTGCGTGAATATTCTAAAAGTTTGAGATAAGGCTGCAAAAAAACTCTAACTCGTAGATTCCAATACGTTTGAAAATACCATCTACAGAATATAATATAATTTTAAATAAAATGTCAGAGAATATGAGGCTCAAAGAACAAATAAATAAATAATTTCAAGAATCAAACTGAACATGTTACTTCTTTCTATTTACGCCACTAAAATCTATTTCACAACTCTTTTACTCGTAACTATGCTGTTATTTAACACGTAATTCTGCAACCGGTTTTTATCACTTTTAAAATTATATTTTGTAACTCAATTACATGTAATTACACTACAAGAATTTGATAAAAACTTTATTCTTTTTATTTTTCAGCCAAAATGTATAGGCCAAACATACGCCAATATGATTAAAAATGAAAAGAAAATACAAAAAACTCACCAAATAGATTGAATAAATATAACGAGAAAACAATGAACTACTTAAACAGATTCAAAAACCGAAACAATCAAATGATTGTCTTAAAAATCAAGTTCAAAAGCTAGAAAAGGAAATCAAATGTGCAAGCAATAATGTTTTTCTTTATTTAATGATTAAATCAAATGGATTACTGTTGGCAATATATCTCCAAAATGAGAAAATAGTTGAGCAAGATCGTCTAATCATAGATATGTATAAAGTAAAAAAATACGAGAACAAAAATTTAATAACTATTACCTATCAAGAGCATTCGTATTCCATAAATTAAAATTGTCCTGGGTAGTTGAACAAACACCTAGAATTATTAATACAACGATAAGTATGATGTTCTTAAAATTAAGTTTTGTATCTCTCATTATACGTTTGAAGAATTATAGAATCAAGTCTACTTAGATATATTGGAAAGGTTTTTATAAAATTCTATATCATAAATCTTAATCATTAATGTTAATACCATTGATCTCAATTTGTATTTTATATAAAACACAAATGTTTTTTGTTTTGTTATTTGTTTTAATATTTTTGTGCCTAATTGTGGATATTTTTATGTAAAACATGAAAATAAAGCATATAAAGTCTTTTTTAGAACCTATTACAAAAAAATGAAATAAATTTTGAAAGAGGTAAGTATCAAAATATTTTAAATTTTTATTGCATTTTCCCATAGGTGATTAAAAATCCAAAAAGAACTTATCATGTTTCGTTTACAAAGTTTTAAATAACTTTTATTTTAGTCATTTTTACTTCAACTCAAAGAGACATAAATAATTGTTTGAGTAATTCTAAATTTATAACAAAGTAAAAACTATAAAAAAAGAATTAAATTTTTGTTCTCCCATAGAGTTAGAGAATTATTGTTTTCTAAAAACCGTCATGTTTAGTTTACAATACCATAAACATGTAATGTTACGGTTTTATTTTTAACTTTAAAATGTATAAAAATATATATACTTTCAAATCTTTATCCTTACCTATAAAACGGAAGGATTAAAAGATTAAGTAATTTATCATAGATTATTTAAATGCCATAAACAACCTATGTTTGATTATTTTTTCATGTATTTAGCCGAGTGTTTTCAAACCGAGGTTCTTCGAGTCGATGGCCTTGAAGACGAGAGTCCTTAGACAACAGTCTTGAAGACAATGGACTTGAATATGGGGTTTCATTAGACGAGTGGGGTCACATGTTTTGGAATTTTGAAAGCCCATCAACTTAATTAAGTCATTTAATGAGTTATTAAAGACTTACTAATAGGTATTAAATTCAGAATTAATAACTCTTGTTAACTATTATTCTTGAGTGTTTTAAAGTGTATATAATCCCCTCTTAGTTTTTGTGTGTTATGTACTTAGTAAATAGAAATAGGATAGTCACATAGTCTTTTCTTAATAAAATCAATCTGCAGCAGGTCCGGACACGTAATCATATTGATTGAACTCTGTTAACAATTTGTGTGTTTTTATTTTAATTTTATTTTTAGTATTTTTGTCACTGATTTTATTACAAGAAATTCATATATTTTCCCAACAACTGGTATCAGAGCTCTAGGTTGGCATCGATCCAAATGAGGCTAGAATTTAGTGGGACCGATGAGTACATACGAAGGAAATATGAGACTTGAAAAATTTGTTGGTGCAAATTTTGGGTATTAAAAAATGCAGATGGAAGATTATATGAACCATAAAAATATTTATTAACCCCTCTGAGAAACAAAACCAGAGAGTGTGGAAGATGAAGAATAAACTCGTATTGACAGATAAGCCCTTTAATTCATCTGATTGACGTTATCCCACAATATTTCTTTCAAGATTGTAAAATAAACAACCACAACAGGTCTTATGAAGGATCTCTCCAGTATACATGAGAATACATCAACGTTTAACAACTTTCACTTGATAAGGCGGTTATTTAATTTGTAGATGATGAAATGTGCATCGGTAGCTCAATATCTCAACAAACTCAATAAAATTATAACCCAATTGAGTTTACTTAAAACTGATTTTGATAAGAGCATTGACACTCGTGTCTTCTCTACTAGAAAGTTTGAATAATGTTGTGACGGGTGTAAGTAGCTCGTCAATAAGCAATAGGTTGAAATTTAATGATGTTCGCGATCTGGTTCTCAGTAAAAATATTCAAATGAGAGAGTCAGATGAATCAGTAACCTCTTGAGTTCCACATATAGAGTCAAGAGGAGTAAATTAAATAAGAGGAAATTCACGTGATAAATCAAACTACCAAGGTAGAACAAGGGACGGGAGGTCCAAGTCAAGGAATCTTAAAATTTCCCAGGGGTCTAAAAGCATTGAGTCTTGGAACTGTGAGAAGATCGAGCACTACAGAGGTCGGTACAATAGAGCATTAAAATACTATGAGATGAAGATAAAGTAATATTTTAATACAGAAGGAGATGATGCGATGATATGCTCTTTCGAGAATAATGAAGAGTCTTGGATGTTAGACCCTGAAGTATCGTTTCATGCTACTTCGAAGAAATAATTATTCGAGATGTATATCATATGAAACCTTGGAAATGTATATATTGGTGATGATCAACCTTGTGATATTATTGGTAAATGTGTAATGAAGATTAAGTTGAATTGGTCTATTTGGGAGTTGAAAGACGTCAGGTTTATCCCCAACTTGAGAAAGAACTTAATCTCAGTAAGGCAGTTAGCTAACGAAGGCTACACTACGATATTTTATGGTGATTATTGTAAGATTTCAAAGGGTTCAATGACGGTTTCTCATGGAAAATGAGTGGTACTCTTTACAAAACATCAGACGCATGTTGTTCAATTACAATTGTAGTAGGAAATAATAATTTCAGTATATGACATCAGAGACTTGGCCACATGAGTTAGAAAATAATAAACGTTATGCATTCGAACCGAAACTACCATGTCTACACTTAATTGTTATAGACATGTGTGAAGACTGCATACTTGGAAAACATCAAAGGGTCATTTTCAGACAAGTGGCAAAACCCCAAAGAAAGAACTACTAGAGCTTGTTCGTTGTTTGGGAACCAACAACTATTTCGTCTATTGGACTGAAACACTAGTTTGTGAATTTTGTTAATGATCATTTACGAAAGATATGGATTTACTTTTTAAAGTATAAATCTGAAGTGTTTGAGGTTTTTAGGAGATGAAAATCCATAGTTGAGAATGAAACATTTTTTTAAGATTAAAAATCTCAAAACCGACAATGATGATGATTACAAAGACACTAGATTCAAGAAGTTTTGCTATCAGAACGGAATCAGAATGGAGAGAATTGTATCAGGTATGCTTCAACACAATGGTGTTGTCGAGCATATAAACCAAACGTTGAAAGAAAGAGCCATAAGCATTCGTATACAGTCAGATCTACGAGAGTATTTCCAGACAGAAGCAATTAACACATCAGCTTACTTATTCAACCAAGGTCCATCGGTTACTTTAAATCGTAGAATAACTAAGGAGGTATGGAGTGGAAAAGAGATAAAACTATCACATAAAAAATGGTTGTGCAACATATGTTTATATCAGTTATCAAGGGAGGAACAAGCTTGATCCTAAATCGAAAAAATACACCCTGATCGACTATGGCAAATACGAGTTTGGCTACCGTATTTGGGATGACGAAACTATGAAGATAATCTGAAAAAAGATGTGATCTTCAACTAAAGAGTAATATATAAATACAGGCATAGGTGTAACACAAACGACTTCATATCAGCATGAGCTAGTATTTGCAGATACATAGAATATTCTAGATAGTTTTGTAACGGAGAGTCCTCAACTAGTCGAGTTAGTTGGACGAACCAATACATAGCAGTATGACACACTGCAACCGATTGTAGTAGATCGTATATTGAGAAGGTCTACACAATGTTGTGTACTTAACATGAGATAGTTGAACTATTTATGTTTTACTAATAGGAGGGCATTGATGCTATGGCAAAGTTTATCAGACTTGTGAGGCTAGCAAGTGGAAGCTTTCCATGAAAAATGAGATCGAGTCCTTAATCTCAAACCATGCCGGAAAATAGCTGAGTTACCCATTAGGAAGAATAAACTTCGTAACAAGAGGGTGCATCGGGTGAAAGACGAGCATGACGGTTACAAGAGATACAAAACCTGACTAGTTATCAAAGGATTCCAAGAAAGTGATATAGTTGACTACACTGATATTTTTGCTCTCGTTGTGAAGCTCAATACTATTAGATAAATGTTGAGTATTGTTGTCATTCTACATTTATATAATATATTTGATCTCTTAATTTTTTACAATATTATTTTTACTTTCTCTGCGATTTATAGTATGAAATTAATTTATGATGTTCCTTGAAATCATTTATTTATAATTTTAACAACATATTTACTAATTATCATTGAATAATGTATATTTTGAAAAAATACCATTCTACATTTAACTAAACAAACAAAGAATCCTCGTCTTTGTTATTGGAACCACTAACGACATGTTGAATGTATCTCTAAAATCAGTTTTGACGTCGATTGAAGAACTGTAGCAGGTAAAACGGTAAATGTATTTTTTTTATTCTATATTAAAATTATTAGAGGGTTTATTGATTTTTGTGTATTTGATTAACTGATTGATGTAATACATTCAATATTCGTCAATTGTACTAAGGTTATGAAATCCTCCTATGATTTGTAGGATTAACGATTGCATCTTTAATATCAAATCATGTATCTGTTTCTTACTTTACATAATCCATGTCATTGGGATTAAATATTTATTAGCTTGGTTTAGGCATGAGTTTAGGGTTTATATGAAAAACATGTTTATAGTTATTTATTCTTATTGAAAAGTATGTTAATATGTTTAATTGATTTAATAAATTAATTGTATGATAAAATTTAGGTTTTCTCGATTAATTTAGGGTTTTATTGATGATTATAAGGTTTTGTCAAAATTTAGCGTCAATAAATCCCTAATTTAAATTCAAATATTTCCTGCCCTTTGGAAGGTTAATATTTTGGGGTTTATTAATCATGAACTGGAGAAAGTTGACTCAAAATGGTCATTATGATAATCTGATTCGAAGTAGGTGAAATCAACCATCTGGAAGGTTTCATTGGTATTTAGGAAAATTAAAGTAATCCTTATAATTTTTTAGTTTTAAGTACGTAAAATCGGTCATTCTCGCCGGTAGTCAAAAAAATTAAATTATGGTTATTTTAATTTAAGTATGTGAAATTAGCCATCTGGAGTCTTTCCCTGATACTTAAGAAAATTAAAATAATTATCATAATATTTTTATCAAACTCATAAATACATGCTAATATGATTTTCCCTCATGTATCTATTATCAGAGTTTCTATGTTTTACATGTATATGCCAGATTCATGCATGTTGGTTGTTACATGTTACGAATCTAAATATGTTGTATGTTGTTTAACGTCCTGCTAACAAGAAAAAGCACGAGGAAGTGATGGTTGGTTAATGTTTCTTATGGAATGAGAAAAGACATCTAAAGAAGGATTACAAGAAGCATTGGGCTTACATGCTAACTAAAGGTTACTGTTACAAATTTGGTTTTTTCATAGAGAAATCTTGTTTATGTGGGAAACAATAATTGGTGGGTTGATCTGCCTGCAACAACTCATGTATGTATTTCTTTATAGGGTACGTCAAGGAGTAGGATACTAAATGAGGATAGAAGATCCATCTTCACCGCAGACGGAGCTCGGGCCATGTATTGACAATTTTTGATTTACAGTTAGAACTTCTTACTTGACATGTTTTATTTTTAGAGAGTGTAATGTTTGTTTTCAGTTTTTGAAGGAATTTAATTTTGTTTTCGTTTTAGACTTTTGTGGATATTCTTGTCTTATAGAAATAATAGTTTTATTCTATCTTTAAATAATGTGATTGTTTGACATGGAAGTTTGATAAAGGAAGATAATTTGTATTTGTTAAATATTTTTAATAATCACAAATTTTCAATAAATGTTGTGAAGCGGTTATGTCATATATCCAAAGGTAGAATGGACAAGCTTCTAGGTGAATGTTTATTGGGTAATCTAAATTACTCTAATTTTGATACATATATCGAGTGTATTAAATGAAAATAAACTGAAACTAAAAGGGTATAGACATCTAAAGAGACTAAAGTCTTAGAATTGATATTTACATATATGGCCGTTTCCATAAGAATCATGGAACGAACAACAGTACTTCATATCATTTATTAATGATTTATCTCGGTTTGGGTACCTTTATCTTCTTCTTGAGAAGTCTGAGGCCCTTGATAAGTTCAAAGTTTTTAGGACCAAAGTTAAAAAAGACAACGCGGTAAGAGCATTAAGAGCGTCAGATCTGAATGTGACGGTGAATACTATGGTAGATATGACAGATTAGAAGAACACCGTCAATGAATATTTGAAAAATACTTAGAGGAGTGTGGCATAGTCCCTCAATATGTAATGCCCGGGTTTAACCCACATGAATTATGTATATGAGAGACGAGACTATATACTAAAATATATGGTTAGAAGTATGATAACTAACTCATAGCACTATCTATGTAGGGCGAATCCATAATATGTGTCACTTGCATACTCAACATAGTAACCATTAAGGCAATTGTTAAGACCCCGCATAAGCTTTGGAATGTGCACAAGCCCAATTCAAAACATCTCCATATATATGGGATTCCAGCTGAGGCAAGGGATTACAAACCTCAAGAAAATACATTGGATCCGAAAATAGTTAGATACTTCTTCATTGGTCATTCTGAATACTCTAGTGGTTTTAAGTTTTTATGATCCTTTCACTGGTAGTATATATGAATTGAGAACTGATGAGGGAAAAATTTATTGTGAGGGTAAAATCGGAAGATCTTTTGTTGATTTAGTGTTTAATATTCTCCTAGAGAGTAGTAAGAAAAAAGAGGTCCTTGTATTTAATATATTTGGAAAAAATCAAAGCCATTTAATGTTGTTAGTTAGAGTATTTTTAATTTTTCTAGGACCCATGAGCCATCTGGGCCGGATATTATATTTGGGTCAATCATATAAGCCCCCAAGCCCAAGAACTAAGGTGTTAGGCACACAACTGAGTCATTGGTCCACTTGAGTTGTTGTTGATTTATTTGAATTTTAGTTACTCTGTCCGAACTACCCCTTCGGATAAAATCAGAATCACTATGATATTCCTTCAACAATATCTGATATGATCATATAGGCCCCTTAGTTCTTTTAAAAAATATTTAGAATAGCTAATTATGATAGATAATTGATGAGTCTGAATTCTGACTACTCACCGGACAGGGACAGATCGGATCTAGCCCTCCGGACCGGACAGACCACTTCGAACACTTAGTTAATGGGACTGTTCGAACTATGACAAAAGTACTAAAAAACCTAAACACTTCTTGACTAAGCTACTTGCTCTCCTACTTAGAGCTCATGGGTCTTTAAACATGACCCGGGTCCATTGAACATGACTCGAAAGCCCATAAGGGCCCAAACGTGAGGGTATAAATACCCAACCACCTGCATTAAATGTGGGTAATGAAAGTTAAATACAACCAGGCTGCTTAATTCTCCCTCTAGACTCTACTCTAAATATTAAACACTCACATACTTTCACTAAACACCAAACAAATTACAAGCCTACCCTCAGGCGATAATTATCCTCACCAAATTGACGACCACGGTGGGAGGAGAAGGTGCCTGAATCAAGCATTCGAAACCAGCAAGAAAAGTCACTCTGAATGAATCTGGACGCCCCGGAAGTACCACCAGCTCTGCTCGAAGTGGTGGGTGAAAACGATGAATACACCATCGAAGAGCGCGATAGGCTGAAGGGTGAAATAGAAGCTCTAAGGGCAGAAAAGGCAAGGATGGGCATGAAAGAAAAATCCAAAGCATCAGTTTCCCATCACACCGATAACCCCAAAGAGCATGAGCCTTCAAAGACTCATGTGAGTACCAAAAAGACTCATGCCAGCTCCAAAAAGTCTCACCGGTCTAAGCCAGTGGAGAGCTCTGACTCAAGCTCAGAATCTTCTGGTAGCTCTTCGGACAATGAGGGCGTTGAAGAATCCTTATCCTCTAGCAGCGATGAGGGTCGAACTAAAAAGAAGCAAAAACAGATTAAAAAATATTCCAGAAAAAGAGATAGGCATGGAAAGATGAAGAGAAATATTGGTAAATGGTCATCGCATAGCCGGAGGCATGTGGACCGGATGCTGATGGATCCTTTCGCTTTTCACGATGAACCAGGTATCTTTGCAACTCCCAATGAGGATACTGTGTTCAGTCGTAGTAGAAATTGGAGGCAATCTCCATTATCTTCCAAAATTATGTCCGGAAACCTCCCTAAGAGGTTTGACAGCACCAAAATGGAAAAGTACGATGGCAATACTGATCCGGACAACCATTTAGAGCAATTCAAGAACTTTATGATGAACTTTGATGACGATGATAAGCTACTTTGTAGAGCATTCTCCCAGTCTTTTACGGGGAGTGCTCTGAAATGGTATAACAGTCTACCACAAGGCTGTATCAAGAATTTCGATACTTTTTGGGTGGCCTTTCGAAGGCAGTTCGTTGGAAGTAAAGAGCTAAAGGGCAATGGAGACACAATAATCTATTGTGCTTAGGAACCAAACGAGTCCTTAAAAGAATATATAAGTCGTTTTGTGAACACCAAGAATGGGTTGGCTGATTGCTTCGAGCAAGTGGCAATAGCATCCTTAAGACAGGGCTTGAACCCTGGCAATTTGGCTGATTCAGTGACCAGAAAGAAGGCCATGACCTGGGGAGGGTTGCTGGATCAGGTTGGAAAATAGATTAACGTAGATGAAACAAAGAAAACAAGGGTGCACGGGCAAGTGAAGTCTGCCCCTGTGGCACCAAACCCCAATCAGAATCAGTCCGGGAACAAGGCAAGGGAAACGGGACAGGGGCATGATAGGGCTAAATCTCAGTCTCAGCCAGCTGCTCCTGCTCAGAGTCAGCAATTCAGAAACAAGAGAGGGACTTGGGTTCAACCGGAGTGGTTCGCAGAATTGAAAGAAAGTGTGGCCACCATTTATGATAAAACAAAGGAAGATGTGCACTATAGAAGACCAGCCACACTGCAATCTCCTAGGGAGCATCGCAATAACTCTTTCTGCCAGTATCACAATGACACTGGCCATACCACTGATGATTATATAGCTTTAGGAGCAAAGAGGTTCAGAACTTGATCGAAAGGGGAAAACTGGGGGCTTATGTCAAAAGAAGAGGAGGAAACAGGCCTGACAATACTCACCGGGTTGGTCCAAGTAATGCTGCTCCGGAGGGAGCCATGGTTATAATTGAGAGGTTTGATGTGGAATGTGAGTACTTGGATCCTGATCCAACTCGAAACCGAGTAGGTGCAATTGAGGAATGTTCTAGGACGGTCTCCGGGATCATTAAGTTTTTTGAATCACTTACAATTTTCGGAGGGGATACTATGACAGCTCCTACTGCTTCTTCGAGGAAGAGACATGTACACACTTTAGCCACCCAGCTAGAAGGAGGCATGACTTCCTATCAATCATAAAATCCTTTCCCCTTCATTTTTTTCGATGAAGATGATTTAAGAGATATAGCTGGCCCCCATGAAGATGTTGTTGTCATAGGGGCATCTATTAGGGGCAACGACATAAGACGAATTTTGGTGGATACTGGAAGCTCATCCAATATCCTTTTCTTAACCACATATAAGAGAATGAAAAATCCAACTGTAATTCAGAGTTCGGACAGATCAATTGTGGGCTTTACTGGCAGCTCAGCAGATGTGATCGGGGAGTTCGAAGAAGAGGTTTTGTTGGGCAAGGGCCCTTTCAAGAAGATGGTCAGGATACTTTTTATTGTGGTGGATTGTCCCACTTGCTATAATGATATTTTAGGGAGGTCTTGGCTCTCTAGGATGCATGCAGTGGCTTCAACAGTCCACCAGTGCTTGAAATATGATGTTCAGGGACAGGTGGGAGTCGTCCGAAGCAGTCAAAAGGTTGCAAGAGAATGTTATGCTACAACTCTGGCTCCCCGGACACTGGGGGCAGTTCGTATCAACGAGCAATAGCAGTTTGAGGGGCTTTCTAGGGGTGAGGGTGAAATTGATGACCCCAGAGAGACCCTTGGAGTGTTGATACCGGTCGAAGAGGTAGAGACACATTGTTTAGAAGAAGGAAAAAGTGTCAAGATAGGGTCTAAGATGCCACCCGTTTTGAAAAATGAAATGTTAAAGTTTTTGAAGAATCATCAGCACGTTTTTGCTTGGTGCAATGCTGATGTTAATGGGGTTCCAGCAGAAGTAATATCACATCACCTATCCGTCCGGAAAGACATAGCACCAGTGGTTCAAAAAAGAAGAGCTTTTTCTAAGGAGAAGGCTGATATCATTGTGCAAGAGGTTGACAGGCTCACAAAGATGGGGCACATCAAAGAGTCTCAGTATCCTTTGTGGACTGCCAATCCGGTTCTGGTAAAAAATAAAAATGGCAAGTGGCGCATGTGCATTGATTTCACAGATCTCAATAGAGCTTGCCCAAAATATTTTTATCCAGTTTCCCGGATAGACCAACTAGTAGACTCCACCTCTGGGAACAAGCTGCTATCATTTATGGATGCCTTCTCCGGATACAATCAGATCCAGGTAGATCCAAAGGATCAAGAGCATACTACATTTGTCATTGACAGGGGTCTTCATTGCTACAAGGTAATACCATTTGGGTTGAAAACTGTTGGGGCTACTTATCAGAGATTGGTCAACAAAGCTTTTGCTGATCATATTGGAAGGAATATGGAAGTATACATCGATGACATGATGGTGAAGAGTGTGGATGAGCAATTACATTTGGCAGACCTCCAAGAAACTTTTGCCAACTTGGTAAAAGTGAATTTAAAGTTAAACCCAGAAAAATGTGTGTTCGGAGTGCAGTCCGGGAAGTTTCTAGGCTATATTATAAGTGAGCATGGGATACAGCCCGATCCGGACCAGCTTAATGCTCTATTCCAGATAGAGCCTCCTCGAAATGTTAAAGAAGTACAACGACTAACGGGGAGATTAGCTGCTTTAAACATATTTATCTCAAGGTCTTCGGACAGGTGCGCCCCGTTCTTTCAAACCTTGAAGGGTGCAAAGGGATTCGATTGGACCTCACAGTGCGATGAGGCTTTTAATGAGATCAAGAAGCACATGTCCTCCCCCAAAACTTTATTTAAACTAGTTGACGGGGAGACACTCTTCGTATATTTGGCAATTTCAAGTTGTGCCATTAGTGCTGTGTTGGTAAGAGAAGTGGATAGTTATCCCCATCCGGTGTACTACATTAGCAAAATTTTGATAGATGCAGAAAGGCGTTACTTGAAACTCGAGAAATTAGCATTAGCCCTGGTAATAGCTGCAAGAAAAATGAGGCCTTATTTCCAGGCTCATCCTATCATCGTCCGGACTTCTTTTCCCTTGAAGAACGTCCTCCAAAAGGCAGACATTTCAAGCAGGATGACTAAATGGTCAGTAGAGCTGGGGGATTTCGACATAGATTTTGCTCCTCGAAGAGCAGTTAAGGCCCAAGCTGTGGCTGATTTTTTGGTTAAATTTCACTCCGACAGAGATTCGGAGCAGACTACTGACATAAAAGATAAAAAGGTATGGGTCGTCCGAACAGATGGTGGATCTAGAACTATGGGATGTGGAGCCGGGGTGTGTTTGACTTCTCCATATGGTGACAAAATGTACCAAGCTATATGTTTTGCTTTCAGGGCATCCAATAATGAGTCCGAGTACGAAGCAGCTATAGCTGGATTAAAGTTAGCCTACATTTGTGGGGCTAAGAGGGTCAGGCTACTAAGTGACTCCCAACTTCTTATCCACCATGCCCAAGGTCAATCTGAGGCTAAAAAGGAGCAGCTTGTGAAATATTTACTCCTTCTTAAAAATGAAGCACTCAGGTTTAAAAGTGTTATTTATGAACATATTCCACGGACAGAAAATGACTTAGCAGACTCATTGGCAACCATAGCGTACACGGAGTCATACCCATGGATCCATGTGCTGGAAAGCCCCTCCATTCAACTTAACATGGGTAAAGAAGATGAAATTTTTGAAGTACAGATGAAACAACCTCAGACTGGAGGTTTCCTCTCCTGCAATACCTCTCCGATGGTATCGTGCCTCAGGATAAATCATTGGCAAGAACATTGAAACACAAAGCTTGTGGTTTTATCATATTGAGAGACGTTTTGTATAAAAAGTCTTACAGTAAACCTCTTCTGCGTTGCTTGGGGGGTGATGAGTCTCAAGTAGTCCTCTCCGAATTGCATGATGGTGAGGGATCAGCTCATTATGGATTCAGGCCTTTAACAAGGAGAGTTTTAATGGCCAGTTACTATTGGCCATCTATCATGAAAGATGCTAAGGAATTGGTAAGAAGGTGTGACCCATGCCAGAGGTACAGCAATGAAATTCATGTCCCACCTATTCCTTTAGAGTCAATTTCTGAGCCTATTCCTTTTGCTCGATGGGGATTGGATTTAGTGGGCCCACTCCCTTTGGTGTCCGGAGGGCGCAGAACTATAATTATTGCTATAGATTACTTTTCGAAGTGGATTGAAGCATCCTCTCTAGCAGGAACAACTTCAAAAGATGTCATAAAATTCATTATATCCAACATCTGTTGCAGATTTGGTGTCCCACGAAAGATAACAACAGATAATGGGCCACAGTTCGACAATAAGGAAATGGAGAGCTTCTGTGCCTCAAGGGGTATACAACATTGTTTCTCTTCGCCTTTCTACCCACAAGCAAATGGGCAAGTTGAAGTAGCTAACAGAATTATACTGTCCTGTTTGAAGAAGAATTTGGAAGGGGCTGCTGGGAAGTGGCCTAGTTATTTACAAGAGGTCTTATGCGCCTACCGAACAACACCTAGGGCTGCAACACAAGAGTCACCCTTTGCTTTGGTCTATGGGATGGATGCAGTAGCTCCCATAGAAGCAACTCTCCCATCGTTTCGTGTTCACAACTTCTCCGAATGCGCTAACGAGGTGGCAATCAGAGGTCAGCTCGATCTGGTAGAAGAAAGACGAGTTAAAGCTCACCTTAGAGCTGCACACTATCAGGGTTTGATGAGGAGCAGATTTGCTTCCAGAGTTAAAAGAAGAGATTTCCAACCGGGGGACAAGGTATTGAGGAAAGTCTTCTTACACACTAAAGAAAAACTGTTCGGCAAATTGGCTCCGACTTGTGAAGGACCCTATATGGTTGTTGAAAGGCTTAAACCTGGAACATATTGGCTAGAAGACAAGGATGGAAGAGTTTTGACTCACCCTTGGAATATCGAACATCTCCGGATGTACTTGGAGTAGCATTTGTGTAAATATTTACTTGTTTAAACATCCATGTAAATATTTGGGGGCATACTCTTTCCTCCATGGTGGCACGGGGAGGTTTTAATGAGGTGTCCGGGCTTTTGAATAAAATTTGATGCCTTCTTAAAAAAAAATTGAAGTGTTTTAAGTTTTTTCCTTTGTCACACCATCTGGATTGAAATAAAAGAATGATGACCACTTAAACATTCGTCATCGGAGAATTTAAACACTCTCACTGAAATAACTAAGGGTTATTTAAACTCTAGCCATCAAAATTGGAACAAACAATAAAAGAAGATGAGAATTGCACAAAACAAAAATATTCATTAAAATAACTTAAAGTGCCTTGGCCCTCCAAGGACTTCTGAATTGTCAAAATAGAACAAAAGCCTATTCGGTCAGATACCGGACACAATTACAAAAAAGAGTGCCTTGGCCATCCAAGGACTTTAGTTTGGGTAAACAAGTAAAAAGTAAATAATGAGTTAAGATTGAGCCTTTGAAGATGGCTCACCTTTATCTGTCTTTTTCTTCCCTTTGAGATCACTTTTCTCTTCGTTGGGGCTCTCCCCGATGTGTTCTTCGTCATCTGATAAGGAAGCACTGGAGTAACCATACTTGTCGCCTTCAGCTATTGTATGATACGGGAGGTCGTCAGACTCAACATGAAGCCATAAATCCCCTAGGTTCCTCTTCGGAAACTTCTCATGGAAGAGTAGAACCATGTCAGACCTCACCTTGGCATACATTTCCTCCTGGGTGTCGATCACGTTGTGGGCATAAGCGTCGATCTTGGCTTGGATCTTGGCCTCCTGCTCCCTTAGAAAAGTAGCTTTCTCCTCGGCAGCCTTGGACACTGTATTCCCAAGAGCAATTTTCTCATTGGTCAAGTTGGTGATGATTTGGTCTTTGGCCTTGGATTCCCCCTTTGAGGTGGCAAGATCTTTCTCCAGTCCGAACAGCTTCTCCCGGAGCTCTATGATGGTGTCCTCTAATGTGATGACTTTTGTGGTGCTTGCCTCTTGGTTTCTCTTCAACTCCTCATTCTCTTCCTTTAGAATGGCAGAGTTTGAAGTGGCAGTGCGAAGGTCATCGGACAGCCTCTCTTTGTCAGACTTAAGATCCTTGATAATGTCTGCCTAATTCCGAACATGTTTCTCCAACGCAAGTACAGGCTGAACATTTCTTAATAAAGAGTGGGCTATGACGTCCCTTTCACTTGAAACAATAAAGGTCTTACCATTGAAAGTGACCGTATTTGAGGTGCTCGGAGGGAGATAAGGCCCAGCAAAGTCGTCTCTGGGAGAAGATTGATGAAGTACTCACCAAGCCCACCAAGACCGGTGATGTCTACCCCATCAATGTTGAGATCTCCCCCTTCGACGTCATCGGTATGAAAGTCGCCCGGTATCTCCTCCGCTAGTGTTGGGTCAGTAGGATCAGCTTGGGAAGGAGGCTCCGGAGCCCGGAGAGAAAGCTCGTCACCCTTAGAGGTTTTCTTCTTCTTGGCCTCCATGTCTTTGCTTTCACTTCCCTGTTTACGATTTCTTTTGGAAGCCCTTGGAGGTTTTGGGGGGTGCACCTCTTGCCTTTCAGTCTCCTGATCCACCACTTCCAGGAGAGCAACATCAATTTGGCTGTGGACTGGCCCCTCCGGGTTTATTGGAGCATCCTCCTCCGCATCAGCAGGGTTAGCACCACCCACCACCTTCTTGCCTTTCTTTTTACCCTTCATCTTGATTGGGGCTTTGGCCCGGCCTGGCAAGTAGAGTGTCCCATCTGGTTCATGGGTCCTTTTAAGCACAACATCCGGAGGAGGCTGAGTGGTGAGCTCCTCCTAAGTCAAGTCTCTCCGACCTGTGGTGTTCCACAAGTGAGACCTTGCCAAGTTTCCTCCGGTAAAAGCAGCATGGAACCGGTTCCCCAACCTCTCAGCAGCCCAAGCATTGATCTTGGTGCAAGTGGCATTCCTTAGGCAGTTCTGCTGAGGCAAAAGTAAGACCAATTAGTTTAAACTAACTCTAAAAAAACAAAAATATAAAGCAGGAGACTTACGGTCACTCCTCCACCTGCTTTTGAGAAGGCTTGGGTTCACTCCGGACTTGATCTTCTTTCTGTTCTCCCAAGCACCACTAACAAACAGGAATTGGGTCCTCCAATTCATCTCCGCCTCTAACAAATCATCTACAACTTTGAAATTATCCGCCATATTGAAATGGTAAAAGGGGATGTGGTGGTTTCTACAAAGACTGGCCACAACAGCAAACTCCTCCATTGGCAGAGGAATCCCGGAGAGCCTCGAAGCCATGATGCAGGACATGAGGGTGTACCAGGCGTTAGGGCTCAACTGGCTCGGACAAAGTTTTATCAGATGGAAGTATCTGACAATTTATGGGTCCAATGGGAGTCTGAGCCCCCAATTGAATAGCTCCGTGAACATGACAATTTCGCTTAACTTGCAGTCCATGGGAGTCTCTGGGTGTATGGGGATCCTGATCTTCACATTCTCCGGTATTCCCCACTTCGTACGCATCCGGCCCAGCTCAGCTGTGTGGATGAATGCGTAGTTGATCTTTTGTAAAGAGAGGAGGTACTTAACGCTGATCTTGTGGAAACAAGGCCCCACATTTCCTTTAAGACTCTCCGACAGATCTGGATGCCTCAAACACAATTTCTCTTTGCCTTTGTCCTTTTTGGCAACTATAGCACTGCTGGTCTGACCGGACGGCTCAGACTCAAATGGAGCCTCTTCAACAGAGTCCTCCATTACTTCCTCCATAATTGTTGAAGGATTTTTAGCAGCAGTAGTAGGGGGAGGGTTCAAATCTGGCTCAGTCTGGTCTTTGGACTGTTGGGCCTCAGTGTTCTTTTGGCTTCTGGCCTCCGGTTGGGGCTCTGGTGCAGATGCTTCTCTTTGAAGACTTGGACTGGTGCCCTCCGGAACGGACAGTCTGTCCTTGGGAGCTCTGATGGGCACTCCTGACCCAGTGCTGCTGTCTTTAGCACCCGACTTTGAAGGAGTGCTCTTAGAACCTTGGCCTTTAACTAACCGGCCTTTTGGTCGACTAGTTTTTGAGGGGGAGTGCTCAGTATCAGACCCCATAGCTATGAAGGGGGAGGGTTTTTTGAAACTGGTTACAGTGACACCTGGCTCAACCACAGGTTCCGATTCTTGAACCGAGGAACCCGAGATAATGGGGGAGAGATTGGTTTGAAATAACTTTTTCGGCTTGGTGCCTTTAGAGGAAGAAGAGCCTTGATCCGACTCTTTGGTTGAAGTTACGGGTCTGTCGATGGGCGAAACGGGTAGTCCTGCTACGATGCGTCTTTCCCTTTCGACCTTTTGCGCCTTTTCTAATTCAGAAAGGTTGAGCCACCCACCTTTGATCAGTGCGTTCCTCGCTGTAAACATAAACTATCTGGGTAAATTTTTGCTTTAGAGAGAGAAAGTTTTAAGAAGTTGCAGAGTAAACTTGAGAGAGATGGTAAAACAGTAGAAAGTGTTTTAATTTATAGTAAATCTGAAAAAGGAGTTTGATTCCTAGGAGAATTCAAAAGGATTGGTAATGATTAAAGACGGCGCTGATGTCACCACCTTTAATTAAGAGGTTGCTTTTCGAAGAAGGTGGGTTCGAAATTCAAGGTGAAAAAACGGCTGAAGCAACCAACCAGAAAGAGACACGTGTCCCACAACCTCTGGCAAAAACCGTTTTGGATTCATGAAGCTTTATCGGTCCGGATAAACCCATAGCCCAAGTTGACAGACCTGTCCGGATTAAAACCACCCCTGACGTCGGACTGTTTTTCAGGATTTTGACAAAGGTATTTGAACAAACACCTAAAAAAGGGGCTCCTGATGAGTCCGAATTCTGACTACTCACCGGACAGGGACAGATCGGACCTAGCCCTCCGGACCGGACAGACCACTTCGAACACTTAGCTAATGGGACTGTTCGAACTATGAAAAAAGTACTAAAAAACCTAAACACTTCTTGACTAAGCTACTTGCTCTCCTACTTAGAGCTCATGGGTCTTTAAACATGACATGGGTCCATTGAACATGACCCGAAAGCCCATAAGGGCCCAAACGTGAGGGTATAAATACCCAACCACCTGTATTAAATGTGGGTAATGAAAATTAAATACAACCAGGCTGCTTAATTCTCCCTCTAGACTCTACTCTAAATATTAAACACTCACATACTTTCACTAAACATCAAACAAATTACAAGCCCACCCTCAGGCGATAATTATCCTCACCAATAATGTCTGATCTACCTTCGAAGTGAACTTGGAGGATCAATCGAACAACTCAAAGGTCGCGACTTTATAATTAGTTCTCTTTTACACGTGTCAAGTGGTAACTTGATCCACTAGCCGATTTAAACATTAAAAGAGATATATTTACTATCCCTTAATCATGGCTAGATGTTAACTTCCCCTTGGTAATATAATCAAGTATTTTTTACACTATATAAGTGTGAATTTTCACTGTTTCTATATATAATGTGAGAAATAAAATTCGAACTCTAATTCTAGATAGAGAAAAACGACCTAATCTTTCAACTTTTTTGATTTCTTATATTTTTCTCTAAAGTTTGTATGTTTACGGAAAAAACTGACTTAACCAAAAGAGGTTGGCTCAAACTATCCTAAAATTAGAGGAAGTGAGGATTCTTATCCTTGATGAGACTCTGATAGATAGTAAAATTAGGGAGCTAGTGGTATATACCGAAGTGCTTAACTGGGTCATTTGGTTCTCTTTGGACCCAAATATAGTAAGATACTTAAATTTGGAAAGGTTATACTCAAGCCAATTAAGTCATAATGCATGGTATACACATTATAGCTTTAAAGCTGTTAAAGATTCTGATGTCAATGGAACAATTTGTTGTTGTGACCAATTTATGCATAAATCACTATATTCTCTTTTACTATTTCAACATGGGGAATGACTATAGAGCTGTTGATGATTTGTTGGATGCCGAAAAGCCTTGGAGGACTCAATTCCTCTACATTAGTGGTCCTTGGGAGAACAACAAGAAAATTCGAGCTAAGGGAAATCCAAGTTTACTGAGTATATATTGGAGAAGTTCGGGTAAACACTTTATGAAATTTTTATTATGTTTTGATGTTAATTTTCACATCAGACTTTGAAGCTAAGTTGTATATTGTATCTATCTTTTAGTGTTTTCAAATATGTTCTCAGATTATCTGGAAGACGGAAGAACCACATTTACCAAGATGCATCAGTGGGCCACTGAGAATTAGAGAACTACTTTCCACATTTATTTTACACCATATGTAGAGAACAAGCTCCACCAGAGAGCTCTCATGGGAACAATTTACCAGTTATCCTGGAGCTGTTGAGATTTTCAAGAGGACTGAAGAGACAGACGATAAACTTTTTCTACCGGCCAGGAACAAGGCTCCTAGCCATCTTGACAAAATTAAAAAGAAGAAGAAAAAATCTGACGACCTTTCTCAAGAATTCATCGATATAGGTGGTTCGGGACCTCCAGAGGAATTTGACCCTACTTTGTTGGAGGATGTTTTTGTTTGGTGGGTGAGACTAAAGGGCCATTGAATTCCCCAGTTGTTAAAAATGAAGGGGCAGAAAAAAAAAGTAAAGAAGATCGTGAGAATAGAACATGGAAAACAATTGCCATCGATTTGGAGATCATACTCCGATCTGAAGTCCTTCCCTTTAATACTCCAATCAACGCTCTTACCCAAGAAGAGGTACATGTTGATCCCCCTTCACCAGTGTTTCCTGTTGCTGACCAACCTTCCGTTGAAGGTATTTGGATGATATACGAAATCTGTGTTTTAGCGAGTTTGATAAAGAAGACTTTGACAAGTCTTTCCCTCAATCTACCAATATTGCCAATGTTGTGATACATGATGGTGAATATTTTGAAGT
The DNA here is from genome assembly GCA_036936605.1 of Limnanthes douglasii subsp. nivea. Lineage (NCBI taxonomy): Eukaryota > Viridiplantae > Streptophyta > Magnoliopsida > Brassicales > Limnanthaceae > Limnanthes > Limnanthes douglasii. Next base: position 144,430,351 of record JAUPFV010000004.1, on the reverse strand, counting down.
ATCGAATCAACATGAGGCACTGTGTTATCTGCTTTTAAGCTATGTCAGACCAATAGTCGACTTGGAGAGGCAGGTTAAATCTCAAGTCAAAGACATCGCTTCCCTCCAAACTGAAAATTAAGGCTTGAAAGTTTCCAACAGAACTGAACATGAATATGTAGAGATTCTGGATCAAGAAAAGAAAAAACTCAGTGATGATTTGGAGCTAGCTAAGTCCAATCATGAAAATTTGCAAACTAGTCATACCGAACTACAGTCTACCACTTCCAATGAAATTAGTTCCTTAAAGGGACAACTGATCGTAAATGTAAGGAAATGATGTTGAGGGGGTGTTAAAGTCTATGGATCAGAGAGCAGTATCTGTCAAATTGGATATGATCCTATTATTCCATCAGACTTTTCCCAAAAGGTCCTTTGAGAAATTATGGGAATACGTATCATTTGAGGAAATACTTTTTCATACCATGACATAGAGTGATAAATTGTGTGTTTCCTCAAATGATTCTGAGTCGAATGATGAGGCTGAGGAAAATTCAGATGATAATCAAGAAGAAAAAGGAGAAGACAACGTTGAGAAGAAAACCGAGGGGAACGAGCCCTAAGGTTAACTATTTTTGTGTTTGTGTTTTGAATCAAAGTCTTTGGATCATGCAAGGTGTTTTGTTGTTTTTATATCGGATTTTCTAGAAACTCTATTTGTACAAGTCCTTATGATTCACAAGGCATTTTTGTGACGTGGGTAAGATTTATTTTATAATCCTATTTTTATTTACTATATTAATATATTAAATCTGATCAAGTCATAAAATAAAAAATACTTTCTTTAAAGGCATTAAACTTTTAATCATGCTTACATTTATCCCAGCCACTCAAAGATAATCCATTTTAGGGCTACAAGTGTTTAATACGTCTTTAATTCATCTGAACCACTCACAGATGATTTATTTTACGGCAACAAGTGTTTAATTAGGCTATAATTCATACGAGCCACTCAAAGATAATCCATTTAAGGCCAAAAAGTTTTTAACCTCAAAGATAATCCATTTGATGGCAAGAAGTGTTTAATAAGTATTTAATTCATCTGATCCTAACCACAACACTTTCTTTAAAAAGGAAAAGGATAGTATATTGATTGAGAACTGAACACCTCATTAAAACCTCCCCACGCCACCAGAGTAGGAAAGAGTGTGCCCCCAAATATTTATCTTGGATAAAAAATGAAGTAAATATTTACAAGATGAATTTATTCTAAGTATAATCTGAGATGCTCAACATTCCAAAGATGCTTCAACAAATTGTCTTCTTTGTCTAGAATCGTGTATGTTGATTACTTAACTCTTTCACATACGATGTATGGTCCTTCCTAATTTGGAGCCATTCTGAACTGCTTCTCCTTTTGTATGTAGGAACACTTTTCTTATCACTTTATCTCCAAACTAAAAAATTCTTTCTTTTTACTTTAGACGCAAACCTGCTCCTCATCAAGCCATGGCAATGTGCAGTTGTTAAATGTGCTTTCACTCTTTTCTGTTCAATTAAATCCAATCGAACCCTCATAGCTATCTCATTCTCTCTTTTATAATAATCTTGAACTCTAAAGGAAGGAAAATTAGCTTTTATAGGAGTAATTTCATCCCATAGACTAAAGCAAATGGAGACTCTTGTGTGGTTGTATGAGGAGTAGCTTGGTATGCCCATAGTACTTCTTGTAAGTAACCTTTCCATTTCCCAGCTGCTCCTTCTAAATTATTTTTTAGGCCTGAAAAAATTGTGCGATTTTCCACTTCAACCTATCCATTGGCTTGAGGATGAAAATGAGAATATAAGCAGTCTTGAATTCCTCTTAATGTACAAAATACATCCATATCTTTATTATCAAATTGAGAACCATTATCTATAGTGATACGCTTGGGAATACCAAATCGGCAATATATAGGATAGAATAAACTTTTTATTGCCTTAGATGTAGTTCCAGATAAAGGTGTCGCTTCTACCCACTTGGAGAAGTAGTCTACTGCCATTATTATGGTATGAGAACCCCCAGAATCCATTGTAAGGGGTCCAACTAGATCAGTTCTCCATCTATCAAAGGGTATTGGTTCGAATACTGATTTCATGGGGACTTCAGGAACATGAATTGCATTTCCATATGACAATGATCACATCTTTTGACCAAATCTTTAGCATTTGACATGATAGTAGGCCAATAATATCCTTCCAACAAGACTCTTATAGTTAGAACTTTATAACCATAATGTGTTGACCCTTCTCCATCATGTAACTCTGATAGAACATTTTGAGACTCATCAGAACAGAGGCAACACAATAGAGGCATGCTGAAAGATTCTTTATAAAAAAAACCCTTAAGACTAGGAAACCACGAGATTTGTATTTTATTTTTTTTTCCAAATCCTTGTCGGAAGGTAAAACTCCATTGGTGATAAATTTTTATATTTTATTCCTCCAATCCTTAAATAGGGTAAAGTTCATTTTATTCTTCTACTTTACCCTTCTCTCTTGTGGTTGCATCTATAGAAGGACATTCTTGTATAAGGATCCAATGGTATGCTTCAGAATATGTTGTAGTGGCTAACAAATCTACCAAGGCATTTTTCGATCTGGGAACATGCTCAGATTCGACGCATTTAAACCCAGTAACGACTTCCTTTAGCACTTGTAGATATTTTATCAAATTATATTTCCTCGGTTTAGATTACCCTTGGGTTTGATAAATGAGTAGTTATGAATAATTTATTAATCGGATTCTTGTTTCCCCACATATTTTTATTAACCTTAAACTAGTTATTTCCACTTCATATTATGATTCATTGTTGGATACCATGAAGCCAAAACATATAGCCTGGGACATGGTATCACCATAAGGGGAGGTTAGGAAAATTCCAGCTCCACAGCGCACTGTACAAGATCTACCATCAGTTTGGATCACCCATTGCTTCTTAAACTTACTGACTTGAGCTTCTTCACGAGGCTTCTTCGAATGAAATTCCACTAAAACATCAGCCACAGGTTGAGCTTTGATCGCAGTCTGAGGTGCAAAGTCAATATCATAATTTCCAAGCTCAACTGACCATTTGGTCATTCTCCCCAATATGTCAACCTTTTGTAGCACATTTTTAATGGAAAATAAGTTAGAACTGTGATAGAATGCGCTTGAAATTAAGGTCTCGTCTTTCTAGCTGCTATTACCAATGCTAAAGCTAATATTTCCAATTTCAAATATTTTTTCTCAGCTTCCAACAAACTCTTGCTTGTATAATAAACCGACCGAGGGTAATTATCAACTTCTTGAACTAAAACAACACTTATCGCATATTCTGATACTGCTAGATACATATAAAGCCTTTCTTCTTCAACATGTATGAACAGTATCTTGGATGAAGATAAGTGCTTTTTTATTTCAAAGAAATCTTGATCACAATTAGGGGACCAGTTGAAGTCTGTAGCATTCCTTAAAACTTGAAAGAATTGTGCACATTTGTCTAATGATCTTGAAATAAATTGGTTTAATGCACCCAGTCTTCAAGTTAATATTTGAACTTCTTTAGTATTTTAAGGTGGATCCATAGCTAACAAAGCATTTAACTGGTCCGGATCAACCTAAATCATTTTCTCGCTTATAATATATCCAGAAATCTACCAGATCGAACTCCAAAGGTGCATTTCTCTTGATTCAATTTCAAATTTATGGCTTCCAAATCAGAAACAGTTTCATCAAGATCGAATATGTGACCTTTCTTCGTAGGGATTTTTACCATCATATTATCAATGTAAACTTCTATATTTATGCTGATCTGATAAGTAAACGTTTTATTCACCAGTCGTTGATAAGTAGCTCCAGCATTTTTCAACCTAAACGACATTACCTTATATCAATGGATCCCCGTGTCGGTAATAAACGTAGTGTTGTCTTGATCATTCAGATTCATCTATATTTGATTATACCCAAAAAAAGCATCCATAAAAGACAACAGTTTGTTATATGATGTAAAGTCCACTAGTTGATCTATCTAGGGTACTAGAAATGGATCTTTTTGGAAAGTGCTATTGAGATCTGTAAATCAATGCACATACGTCATTTTCCATTCTTTTTCTTGACTAAAACTGGGTTAGCAGTCCATATAGGGTATTGAGCTTCTTTGATATGCCCCATTTTGGTTAACCGATCTACTTCTTGACCAATTGCTTCGAATTTTTCCCTAGAAAATGTTCTTCTTTTCTGCAGTACTGGCCCAGCATCAGATTTCACACACAACTTGTGATTAATTACACTGGCTTGTACTTCGGTTATATCCTCGTTACACCAAGAAAATATATGTAGACAATGGGATAAAAAGGATAGTAATTTTTATTTTTATTCTAAAGGCAATTTAGACCCAGTCTGAACACTTATGACCTTCTGCTAACAAATGAATGTCAACTTCTTCAACCTGTATTATTGCACTATGAGCCTCCCCTGGATCATCTATCTCATTCAGTTTGGAAGAAGGCTCTACTAACTGCTATTTCTTGTTAACCTTCACTGCTCCTACCAACTTTGGAGCAAGAGCAGTGACATAACATTCATGAGCTAGCTTTTGGCTACTTCGAACAACGTCGGCCTGTCCTGCCACAACATACTTCAAACAATTGTGGACAATAGAAGTTACTGCTTGCATCCTTGATAAACAAGATCTAGCGAATATGGAATTATAAGATGTTGGACAATTAACTATCACAAACAAAACCATTACTATCTTTTTAAATGGTCACTGCCTCAATTGGACCTCCTCTTCAAATTCTCCAATTACCTCGGATGAGCTCCCAATAAATCCTACTATGATCATATTTGAATGTTTGATGACGAAGGGATTTTTAATTTGCTTATAAGCTGATAAAAACAATATATTTTCCGAATTGCTTGTATATAATAAATCCTACATATATCATTGTCCCCGCTAGATGCCCCTAGCACCACAGCATCTTCATATGGGGCTATAATATCCCTTAGATCATCTTCATCAAAGACAATGAATAGAGCAGGGCTTTGAGAAAGATGTGTAGACATTTTCCCTCTAATTGAGTCGTTAGACTATTAACATGTCATTTTCTTGAACAGTTTGAGGGTGCAGTTATAGTGTCTCCCCCCAAAAATAGTTAAAGATTCGAAGAAGTTACATAGGCGGAAATCGTTGAAGTATTTTCCACTGTCATCCCAACTTGATTCTGATCCGGATCAGGATCTAGATATTCTGAATCTACATAAAACCTTTCTATAATTACCATAGCATCTTTTTATCTCGATGCACCCATACTTTTCCCTGGACCAATTGGTGATGTCGTTTTTGTTATATTTGTATTAGATTGAGAATGAGTGTTGACTTGCCTATTTCTCTCTTGTTTTTTAACAAAAGCTGACAACTTTCCTCTCTTAGTTAAATTCTACACTTCGTGTTTTAGGGAGATGAAATACTGGGTATCATGACCCACATCATCGTGATACTTGCAAAAATGAGTATTCCAATTATTTCTACGAGACTAAGTTGGTGTTGGTCTTCTAAAATTCACAATATTATTAATTTTATCATAAATAGTAGCCATACATTCACTAGTTCGGCAAACCATTTAGGTCGAATCCACCGACCCATCTTGGGTTTAAATTGTTGGGCTTGACTTGATTGACTCTGTCTTGGCCAATGTGACTCCTGTCTGGAATCTTTAGGCCTATAATTAACTATGGCCTGGGATTGAGTATTGGCTTGTGGAATTGATGTTGTAGAAGCATACCTACTCGGGCGTGGTACTCTAGATTTCTTAGTTTTCTCAACTGCAATCTGTTTTCTGACCTGATTTAATAATCCACCCTAATTCATTGCTTTTTTCCGAGTCACCGAATCAACCAACTCACCCAGATTCGACATTTCTCTCTAGAAAGCAATGACTACTTGTTCAAAACAATCGTCCAAACCGTTTTTCGTATTCACAAACCGGCTGATATATTCTTTCAAAAAGGCTGTCTCTAAAATGGCATCCATAAAACATCAAAGTTTTTAATAGATCTTTGTGGTAAACTATTATACCATTTTAAAGAACTCCCATTACACATTTGTGAGAAAGCTTGGCATAAAAGTTTATCATTATCATCAAAATTCTTCCATCGTATTTCAATTTTCGAACTGTCAAACCACCTCGGTAGATGCCCAAAGAGTATCTTTAAGGACAAAGGTGATTGCCTCCCAGTTGTGGTTACGGCTAAACACATTATCTTCATCAGAAGTGAAAAACATACCTAGTTCGGACTGGATAGCAAATTGATCACTTTGTAGATGACCAATACCGTGATCTGTCGACCCTTTTATTTTCCTTGCATATTTTATTCTTCTTCATTTTTACCTTTATATCTCTTTTCTTATTATGTCTTTTGGTTAACCTCGCTTTCTTTTTCTGACGGCTCTGGTCATTACTTGATGAATAAGACCCATCATAGTCAGATGTTATAGTTGAATTTTCAGCAGAATCCGACGTGCTCATCAGCTGTTTATTCCAATGCTCCTTTTTAAAGTTAATATAAGTCTATGGGGATTGATCATTTTCGCCTTGTTTGTTATTGTAACCAAGGTCATCTGTAGATATACCTCTCCCATTAGATTTTTATTTCAATGCCCTTTCAGCTTGTCTTTGGGCTTTTAGAGTTTCAATTTCAGCTCTCAACTGATCATGTCCGTCTTGTATGAATGGTCTTTCCTCCGTACTGTGATTGACATGCGATAGAGTAGCATGCTCATTCTCACCTCTTATTCTCTCATTTTCATGAGGTAGCACTTCTTGCATATTGAGATCCATATCTCAAATATTTTCGAACTTCGAATTACAAGTAAGGTTTTGAATAGAGTTATTCAGGTACTTTTATCTCCCACTGTGGTCTCCAATTTAATGAGGATAAAATGTATTACGAGGGTAAAATCGGAAGATCTTTGGTGATTTAGTGTTTAATATTCTCCTACAGAGTAATAAGAGAAAATAGGTGTTTGTATTTAATATATTTGGAAAAAATCCAACCCGTTTAATGTTGTTGGTTGGGTTATTTATACTTTTTCTATAACCCATGGGCCGTCCTAGTCAAATCTTATAGTCGGATCAATCAAATGAGCCACCAAACCCAAGAACTAAGGTGTTAGGCACACAGCTGAATCATTTGTCCACTTGAGTTGTCGTTGATTTATTTGAATTTTACTTACCCGGTCCAAACTACCCATTCGCATAAAATCATAATCACTATGATATTCTTCTAATGATATCTGATCTATTCAGGAACAAAGAAGTTTCTAGAGGATGTTGAGTTTGGGAGGAAGAATAAGGGAACACATATTTATTTTGATGGATAATTTGTAGGGATTCATGAAGGTTTTAATGGAGATACTCATGTATCAAAAGATTGAGATTTTATGCCAATCGTTTCATTCTCATTAGAACAAGGTAATAGTCAGAATCACATTGATATTCCACTTGAGGGTTTAACCATGACACAATTATGGTCCAGTTAGAATAAGAGAAGCCTTAAAGTAATCTTCTGTTAGAAGATCAAAGAGACATTATTCAATAAGATCAAACTCTACCTCGTCAAAAAATGCAACAAGAGGTAGATGTATCCTTAAGAAGATCCACAAGAGAAGAGAATAATATTATACATCCATATTTTATAGTATATCTTTAGAAATAGGATGAGTTGTATGCTAGAATATAGATGATACCTCATCCTACAAACAGGCCACATAAAGCTCTGACTCTCGGAAGTAGAATAATATTATGGCGGAAGAGTATAAATAAATACAAGATAATAATTTGTAAGTGATCTTTACAAAATCAAAAGCCATTCCCTGGGTAACTTAGAAAGACATAAAGAACGCATTGTATAAAAAGGTTATACTCATCATGGATGAATTGATTTTAAAGAAACCTTATCTTCGATATCGACCAAAGATTCCTTATGAACAATCATGATATTAGTTACACACTTTGATCTTGAGCTTCAACAAATCGATATAAATACCATGTTTCTCAATGGTAATACTAAGTAAATTATCTATATGGTACAAAATGAATACTTTTTATTAAGTAAATCAAATAATCTGATTTGCAGGCTTAAGAAATCCATGTATAGGCTCAAACAGGCTTCTCGTCGGTAGTACCACAAATTCTTTAAACTGATAGTCTATTTTGACTTTGAAGTTAACTCTGTTGAGGATTGTATGTATCACAAGTTTAGTGAGAATAATTTTATATTTATGATATTATATGTCGATGGTTTCTTTAAACAATAAGTAATTATTACACACTACAAAAAATATTTCTATCTAACGAGTTTAATATGAAAGATCTCGGTGATACTAGTTTTTTGTTAAGAATCCAAATACCTCAGGATTATTTTTGTAGTATTCTTGGATTATCACAAAAGACATGTACTAAAAGTTTGTTACAACGTTACATATTGGCAAAACTACAAACCCATGACTACCCAGATAGCAAAGGGTGACATACTAAGTTTTAGGTCAATGTCCAAAGACAAAACTTGAGACTGAGAAAATAAAAACAATCCATTATGCTTCGGCGATTTTGAGTTTAATGTATGTTCAAGTTTGTATTAGGCTGGATATTACCTTTTTGTAAGTATGTTGGGGAATAATGTAAGCAACCCAAACACGGATCACTGGAATGAAGTTAAAATGGTACTCTAATATTTGTAATAAACAAAATAGCACACATGTTGACATATATAAAGTCGTAAAGGCTGGAGATCATTGGGTATTTCGAATCGGAATTTGGTGGATACATAGACATACTAAAAACAGTTTTTACAACATATTCTTATTGGTTTTATGTGCTATATATTGGAAAAGTGTAAAGCAAACACTTATTGCATCATCCACCATGACAACATAATTTATTTCGTGCTTTGAGGCATAGAACCATGCATAGTGGTTGTGGAATTTTGTCACATAATTGTGTATTGTACAAAGGATAGAAGATCCTATGAGGTTGTATTATAACAATAATTTAGTAGTGTAGTACTCTAACATCAATAGGAGCGCGTCTAAATCCAAACACATAGACATAAAATTTATTTATAGTCAAATAGAGAGTTCAAATGGATCTAAAAATATATATATATATATATATATATATATATATATATATATATATATATATAGTTCATTAGCACAAACTTCGTGATAGCAGATGCTCTTACAAAGGCGTTTCGCCTAAGGTTTTCTAGAGACACACCATTAGCATTGGTGTAGTTTATTTAGAGGATTGTAAGTTTCAGTGAGATCGTTTGTATACATAAAGGTTTATTGCAATATATATGCTTGGTTACATTTATTGCTCTCAAACTGCACACCATAACTGACTCAAGTAATTGATTAACAACAATAATGTGACTACAATTACAACCAATAGTTCACATTATGAGAAAGAGGATTTTAGTCTTTTATTTTTTATTGATTGATACGAAACATCGCAACGGTACGATTTTCATTGTAGTTTTAAATTTTTTAAGACTCGTGTATCGAACCCAAAGGAATAAATCAAAATATTTAAATTGAAAATTTTAATATAAAAATTACTAATTAAAAAACTATATTGTAAAGATTAATTTTTATTAAAAGAAAATTAAAAAGTAAAATTTAACTTATAATTTGTTTCAGAGTCTTTTGAACATGCATATTTCATTTATTCAAAATTTTAACAATTAAATAAATTTAATCTAACATAATTCTTTAATAGTCAGGTTTTCTTTCAGAGTGTTGTGATCATCTCTCGATCTCACACAACTAAACTTTTTGTGTGGCTAGTTAAATCTCTACCTCTTACAATTAGGTCATAGAATCTTATAATCTAGTTCAGACTTCACTGGATCATGGCTATAGCGTACTACTCATTCAATCCAATGGTATTACTATAGATCGGAAATAGATTGCACCTCTTAGTCTCAACCTAAACCTAGTATCATTGAGTTAATCCCGTAAAAAACTGAAAAACATTATGAATAATAGTAATATTTACAGAAAATTATGTAAGAAAAAATCAAAACTAAAAGTTTTAATTCATAAATTAAACAATAGCATAGATTCTAAGACCCCAAAACACCAGAAAGTTTTTCTCACATAGAGCATAATCCTAACATAAAAAATAAAAACAAAAGTAAAAGAAATTGAAGAAAAAAACAATGTTTGATTCTCTATTACCTGGATCTCCCTCTCGTTTGATGTGTCAAAGTTTTATTTATAAGATGAGTTGTGGGCTTTTTATTTAACCTTGATCTCCTAAAAAAACAATGTTTGATTCTCTATTACCTGGATGGTAGTTTTGGAAGATATTTAAGTTGTGTTGTATTAAATTCTATATGAACAATGCAAGAGAGAATAGAGATGCTTGTATTTAATATTAAGAGAGAGAGAAAAGTGCAACCCATTTAATGTTGTTTGTTGAACTATTTTAATTTTTTTTTAATCCATGGGTCATTCGGATCGGGTCATTTAACCGGTTCAAGAAGGAATGCTTTTATCGAAGAAGGTTGGCTCAATTTATCCAAGTTAGAAAAAGAAAAAAGGCAAGCTAGAATCGAAACTAGACTACCTGCGTCGCGAGGTGAAGTAGTTGAGAATCAAGATTCTGAACACGTTTAGGGTTTACTCTTCTAAGAAACAAAAAATACCTTCTAATACAAGCCCCCTTGCCCAATCTTCTCCATCTCCAACCAATATGTTTGGTCAATTAAACCATTCTCAACAAAATGAGTTAGTAATTGTAAATCTCATTTAACATGTACCGTCATGGGATCTGATGTAGGCAAAAGTAATCCTCGTAGAATTACCAGGATTTCTAAAGCTAAAGATAAGCTTCCCTCATCGGATAAAGCAACTGAAAAATTATCCGAAACTTCTACCGATGCTAGCGATCCCTCAAGAAAAATTCCTACCCTAGGAGTTGCTACTACAACAGAGCTTCCTTAACCGCTTATTTCAGAAGCAAATCCCACAGTTTCATCTACTGAACCCTCTCAAATCGAGGAAGAGAACCATATTATACAACCCAATGAACCCTAAGAACAAATGCCACAAAAAGTGAAAGAAAAAATGGATGATAGTGGGGAAGATACCCTCTTAGAGACGCCCGGTTAAACTGGGGACCCTCAGAATATGACTAAAAAAAAGGTTATCTTGCCAGAATCCAAACCACTTCCAGAGTCCCTCGTTGGGTGAGTCGGGCCCAATTTCACTAAAGTTAGTGTCAAGTATCTAATGGTTTTACAAAGGATATCATACGTTTATTTTTATCCATCTGAACTGGATGGGATTCGGAAAAAATGGTAATTTCCCGAATCGATCAAGGTAAGGCTACCTCTACCTGATGATACTCTGATGGACTGCAAGGCCGGAGAGTCTGTGGTTTATACCGATGTACTCAATTGGGGCCTTCGGTTTCCCCTGGACCCCAGAAATAGTGGGGTATTTCCACTTAGTAAAGTTATGTCCAAGTCAACTAAGCCCTAACGTTTGGTTTACGTCGTTAGCAAGCATCATAGCTTCCATGTTATCCAAAATTTTGATGGTTATGGAGCAACTAGCTATTGTGGCTGGTTTGTACCGCAATGTTTATATCCCATTTTATTATTTTAGCGTGGGAATCATTATAAAATGCTTGACAACCTGGTAGAAGTTGACAAGTCTTGGAGGACTCAGTTCTTTTTATTAGTGGTGCTTTGGAAAGTGACAGAAAAATTACATCTAAAGGAAATCTGAGTATGCTCACAAGATACTAGAAAAACTCAGGTAAGTGTTTTTAAAGATTTCTTTTGTTTCCACATTTTGATGTTATTATTTCTCATTTCGGATTTGTACTTTAGTGTTCTCGAAGTTCTTTGCACAACATTTGGAAGATGCGAAAGCAACTTTCATAAAGTTGAATTAATGGGCTACTAAAAATGGTCAACTGAGTTTCACATCTGCTTCACTCGAGAAAATATGTTGAGAGTCCACCCATGAAAAAAAAAATCTGATTTGTGAACTTTCAAAGACCAGTTCACTACTCCTACCCGATCTTTTTTATAATTTTTAAAAGCACTGAGTAGACTGATGGCGAACTTTATCTACCAACTACGTTTAGGGTTCCTAATCACCATGACAAAAAAAAGTTATTTTCAAACTATTTCCCAAATTAAAAAATAAAAGACCAATTAATAAAATTGACGAAGCGTTATTGAAAGCGATCGCAGTTAACGTAGCCTAAAAAGACATTACAAATCTTCTGATTTATAATTTCCTAAACTTACTATAATTTATCTTTATAATTAGAAACTAATAATACTAATATATAAACCATACTCAAATGTAGGGCGTAAAGCTTGAGACTTGCATTAATATTTACAAACTCTCCGATAACAACCCTAGCAGGGTACTCATAAAGTAAAAAATTATTGATTATGATCTCATTTATTTGTTCGTGAGTTAACTTTTATTAGATTGTTCTACATTTGAAAGAAATTATTTGTAAGTTATAACGTTAATTTGAATTGGACTGTATTATCATCTAAATGATACCGTAATTATTTAGTAAGCTTCCACGGTGGAAGGAGGGGCCTTTTTCTTTTATCCAATTATTTGGTAATAAGATACGTAAATTAAAAAAACAAAACTGATGCGTTGGATTAGTTATGGAGCACGTGGCCGCCAACTTGTAAACCACGTGTTAGGCAACCGCTAACGTGGGATCGAGCTATTTATGACTCCCACCGGCACGGTTTTGATTGGGAAACACGTGATTCATAAGGATCACGCAATTTGATTAATTGAGAAGCGCGTGAGTGGGATCATATTTGCCTTCAACCAACAAATAAATCAAATTATTATTATTTTAAGCGGAGAAAATTTTATTAGTATTTTAGTTACATGTATGTAACTTTAATGTTGTAAACGTTTATAATAGAAGGTCTTTGGAATAAAGCAGTATTCTAAATTATAGTTTTCATACTTCGCATTATGAGAATAATGTTGCATAATGTTATAAGGTATTGGATGTTCTTCGTAGCTCTTCTTTGCTGCTTCTATTATCGAAGCATTTTTTTTATTGAGGTACTAAACAAGGATCATAAAAAACAAAAAAAATTAAAAGTGAAAGCTATTTCTCTTGCCAATTTTTTTTCTTTTTATAATTCAAATTTTTCAAAATATTTGTCACTTATTTTTTATAGGATTACTTTCATTTTATTTTTTAATTTATAATTAGATATGATTAACCAAATGCAAATCTTTATAGCAAAAAAACACATCATTAATCCAAATTTAATCTAACATATATGATTTTACCCTATAAAATTATATCCTAAAACAAAAAACTTCAATTTTGTCAAAGATTAATCATGAATAAGGAAGAAGCTCAAACCAAACCGGAGAACAACACTCAATCAACAACGAAGAAAGTAATTTAATCTTGTTTTTACGTTTTATATTAATGTAACTTGAAAATTTGCATTCGAGACAACGAAGAAAGTAATTTTATCTTGTTTTTTAGTTACTTGTCGCTAAAAACTGCATAAATCGAGATTTTCTCTAAAAAAAAATTGTTTCAAACGCGAATTTATGGTGTTTGGTCAAGAACACCATAGATTAGTTAATGAACATTTGAATCTATGGTGTTTGGTAGACTTGGGTGAATGAATGGTTAATCTTGGTATTTCTTTTATGGAAAAAATATCAAGATGGAGTTTTTTAGATTTATGGAGAAAATAAAAAATGTTATTGGGAAAATAGCTTCACCATAAAATTAAATAAGATAGGATGACTTGTCATCTTTTCAATTACTCCTCTGTATCATAATATTAACCGGTTTAGAAAATAAATTGGTTGATAATAGTGTCATTTTATAATTACAATGCGAAGTAAATACTATTATTTCACTCTTTACCAATAAGTGTTGATTGTACAACAATTTTTATTAACTTTTGTCCAATCATATTTATTATTTTTTAATTTTTTTTTAAATAAAATATAATTATGACACTTATTAAAGTGTGTGAGATTACCTAAAACGTTTAATATTATAATATAGAGGGAGTACCAACCATCGCTATAAAAAATAGATCATCTAACTTTTGTATTTCTTTTTTATCATTTATTTAAAAAAATTAAACTATAATTCGAAACAAACTTGAAAAGACTATTTGTTTTGTCTTACAAAAAACATAACCAAATCTATAACTAGTATTTTTTGAATATTTTTGCATGATTTTATAGGGTCACTACTCTAGCATCCTACCACAATCTATCTATAAATATAATTATTGATCAATAAACAAAATCACAAACCATTATGTCATGAGAAAGTCGAGGTGATCATAGTCAAAGTTGAACGATTAAATGAAATTAGCCACATCAGAGAATCAATACATCTTGTCTAGACAATGAATTAATCATCGTAAAAAAAATGTTAAATAGAAAAGTGTACATTTCACCGACCTCAACTGAGCATGTATGAAGGATCCACGGTCTCGAGAATTGACAAACTAGTGGGTGTGGGAAACAAAATGTTACCTTTCATGGATGCATATTCAGACTACAATAAAATCATCATGCATCCCAACAATGATGAGCATACGTACTTTATAACCGAGCGAGATCTCCACTTTTATAAAGTAATTCCCTTCACTCTAAAAACTACAGTTACAACATACCAATAATTTGGTAAATAAAACTTTCTCCAACCAAATGGGGCGAATATTCAAGCTTATATTGATGACATATTGGTTACCAACCGAGACGAACAAAATAACCTTCAAGATGTGGATGAGACCTTTGGAACCTTCATGCAATCAACCTCAAGCTTAATTGAGAGAAGAGTACTTTTGTACTTCATTCCGGAAAAATATTGGGGTGTTTAGTTAGTGTAAAAGAGACCGCGGTAAACCCACTTCAGCTAACGAAACTATCAACAATGAAAGCCCCTCAATCAATAAAAAAGGTACAAATCCTCTTCGTCTAACTGGCTACTCTCATTTGGTTCATCTCTAGATTTTTCTAGGCAAATGGGCGTAATTATTCAAAAAACTCAAAGGTTTTTGGCAATTCAACTATACACTGAGTATGATAAGACATTTTGAAGCATCAAAGATTGATAAAATTATACCTCTTGGGCAAGATATATCACTCACAAACGACAAGGTAAGATTGGTAAATAACAAGATGATGACCAAGCTGACAAAGTATGAACGGATAATCATGCAAGCCTGTAGAAAGGATATGTTTAGCCAACAACGAGAGATATGACTGAGAAAATAAAGGAAGATCAAATGATAAGCCTTCGCTCAAAATACGACCAACAAGATAATATAATTCAAGAAAAGAAAGAATTATAGAAGACTAATCGATAGAGGGTAGATTATAAACAACGGCTATTTGGAAAAGACACATGACGTCACTACACCTGTTACTAAGGGAATGTCGGAATATAGGGATCAACGTTTAACCATGAGCAACATGATGTAAACAAAAAATTCCCATAGATAGTGGGAGTAACTAAATATTGATACGGTGTATAAATAGATATAAGCCTTAGACAATAATATACATTTTACTGAATAATAAAAAAACATATTAGAAAATAGTATTTTGTTTCTTAACTTCTAGTTATCCTGATATAATCGAAAATCCATTATCAGATTTGGCGTCGTCTGTAGAAATCACTAACTAACCATTTCTAGTAATAGGTAGTCACATTCTGGGATTTACCAATGGTGGTAATAAGATTATGAATCAAAATAGAAGCCTCGGTAACATAACATAACTGAGGCGAACATGTGATTGTTCAGGGAATGAAAGAGAACTCACCAAATGGAGGGGGTAACCCTCGTCCCGCTCCGACTTCTAACTAAGCAGCCTTGAGGATTACGGTTGGAAATAATGACCAATCTCAAATCAATGTTATGGACACTATCTTCATGCCCGCCCAAGAGGATGATCCTATTAATTTATGTATGTCAACCATCCTATCTAACTTCTAAATTTTAGAATCTCATATAGAGGAGCTCAAGCGGGAGAAACCCAAGAGAATTCAACTATAACTTGAGAGGGATGAACAGGCCAAGAGAAAAAAATGAGAAAATAATTGATGCCCTCTAGTTGCTGATTGAAAAAATTATGCTTGAAAATAAGGGAATACAATACCTCACTTGGGAAGTTAACAAGGTCAGTCGCACCAAAAAAACTAAAGGATGAGCAGATGACGTTAAGCGCACCAAAAAAGGTAAAAGCAAAAAGCATAAGATGAGAAAAGTGAAAGACTTTAACCGAGAGGACCAATTGAAGAATGAAATAGCAAGGAAAGTGTAAGACCAAAATGGTGGTTTATGTACTGCAAGAGTTCCCTTTTGTTAAAGAATCTTAGAAAGAAAGCTCCCGCGAAAGTTCGACCCCTACAAGATGGACTCGTACGATGGCTCATGAGATCTAGAGCACCATATTGAATAATTTATGAACATGATGATCGCCTTCAAGATCGATGACGTCTTGCTATGCAGAGTTTTCTCCATGATATTCAAACGGAATATGTTCAACTGGTTCAACAGTATCCCAAAATGAACGATCAAAGACTTCAAAGCACTTTGGGTCACGTTCATGAATTGCATTGTAGGGAACAAATAACACAAGCGTGAAGAATATTATATTATGGTTTTGTAGAAAAGAAGAGGAGAGCCACTCAAGAGCTACATCTAGAGGTTCTTTGAGATGAACTTCATCAACCTGCGCAGAGCCGGTAGCAGTTGTTGCCTTTAAAAAACAATTTGATCGTGAGGGTCTGCTCTACACTGCCCTCGCCTGGTTCCCGGTTTGGAAGATGAGGAACGTTCTAAAATCATCTGATAATTTCACCAGGGTTGACGACTCAAAGAAAGGGATTCTGCCTACCAACCTTATCAAAAATCCCAGGAATCCAAAGTATCGGTCGGAGATATGAGGCACAGTGATGAGCTTCCACGACGAGACGCCTCAAGAGCCCAGGTAATTAGGCACAAAATTCTTATTATGATGACCCCACTTGAAAATTCACACCCATGACTAAGAACATAGCCACCATATACGAGAAAACCAAAAGTCGAGCTAAGTACCAAACATCGTTGAGCATGTTAATGGTTAGTTACAAAATATCTCGCTGACACTTCTGTGTATACCATAATGATCAATACCATCCCACTAACGAGTGTTGACAGTTAAATGAGGAAGCGGTTAATTGATATTATCGAGCTCGTCTAATACGCTAGGCAACGAGAAAATGAGCATCGTGACAAAAATAAGGAGCGGCCTAGTGGATAACATCCTAGAGAAAATAAATGATACGAAAGAGAAACAACAATGGATGTGGAACCATCTTTGGATGGGGAATCCTATATGGGACGGAAACAGCATCTCGGAAAAGGCACGTGAAAGATATAGAGGTTCACTCAGTGGATGAATCTGTATATCATAACTATCAAAATCCGATGGCTGACTTAAACTTCAATGGCGAAGATTTGAGGAGAGTGTGTGTGTGTGTGGGGGGGGGGTTACACTTATGAGGGCACCCTGACCATTAATGTGGATAAATCACAAGTTATGGTCACGCGCGTCTTAATAGATAACGGAGACCCGACTAATGTCATTTTTAAAACTAATTACAAAAAAATGATTGAGGTACCACCATATAAGCCCACAGGTAGACAGTTGATCAACTACGAAGGAGAGTCAAATTTGTGTGTAGGCTAGGTAGAATTCTTGGTTATGGTGGAAGACACAAACACCAAGAGGATAGTGAGAACTCTCTTTATAAATTTTGATGCCCCCAACTCTTACCATGCGATCGTCGGTCGACCATGGCTCAACAAGCTTGATGGAACCGCGTGTTCATTTCGTCATTGCGTGAAGTACCCGATGGGCAGCTTAGTTGGCATCATATAGGGTAGGTGGATAACTGCTTGAAACTGCTATCCCATATCCTTGGATCTTACAAATCCCACCCAAAATTAATTAACCAACTTGTAGGGTGAGGATTGACAATAAGAATACGGGACCATGAAATTAGAGGTTGACGATCCCATGGAGGAAAACCACGATGAAAGCACCACTGAGGAGGATATCAACGTAACATTAGAAGAGGGGAAAGTGGTTTATATTGGGAACCAGTTCAATCATATTTTCAAAAGAGAACTTAAGAATCTGTTGTAGATGAACTCAGACATAATTTCTTAGAGTGTTGATAAGATCACATAGTTCAGTCTTGAAAACATATTTGAGAGCTCTCCATAGATTAAAAACGTAACACCAGCCTGAAAAGAAGAAGAAAAACCATCTCCTTTGAGAACCCAGAGTTAATTATAAAAGAGGTGGACAAGCTTCTCAAACTCGGGCACATTCTAAAATAAAAATATCTGACCTGGATGGCTAACCTTGTGCTTGTAAAAAGAACGATTAATAGCGAATGCGTATGGAATTCACCGAATTCAATCAATCATGCTCTGAAGATATTTTCCATCTCCCAAGAATTGAACAACTTGTAGACATTGCATCAGGTAATGAACTCCTCTCGTTTATGGATACCTACTCAAGTATAACCAGATTCAAATGCATCATATCGACGAAGAGCATACGACTTTCTAGACAGAGCGTACAAAGTTACACCGTCCGGCTTGAAGAACATAGGGTCAACATATCATCGACCTGTGAAACCAAATATTTGAAAATCAGCTCGACATGAATATAGAGGCCTATATCTATAATATGATCGTTAAAAGCAACACCGAGAGTCGAAAACTCGAAGTGTTAGACATTATATTCACAACCCTCCGTAGGTAAAATCTTAAACTCAACCCTGTAAAATGTTTGTTTGGTGTGCGCAATAGAAATTTTTAAGGTTACATTGTTACCAAGAATGGAATCAAGGTCTACCCTGATCAATTAAAAGTGTTCTTAATAAAAGAGGTCCAATGATTAACTGGGCGTCTCACTCGTTTTGTCCTGTTTTATCTCCAAAGAGTCTGACAAGAGCCAACCTTTTATCAAAGTGCTAAAAGGAGCCAAACTATTGACCTGGATGGAATAGTGCAATGATATATTCCATGTCATTCAAGGACTACTTAACTTTTCCTGAGGTGCTATCAGCACCAGTACCTGGTGAGCCACTCTATATTTACTTGTATGTGTTAAACTATGATGTAAGTGGGAACTTGGTCATGGAAACTGGAGGAGTAAAAAAGTGGATCTACTACGTAAGAAAAGTTTGCTCGATGGTGAAAGAATATACTTGAACCTGAAAAGCTAGCCTTGGGTCTAGTAATGGCTGCTAGGAAAATGCTACCATACTTCCAAATCCATGTAATTATCTTACGCATATCATTCCCACTAAGCAACATGCTGTAAAAACCCGACATCTCAGGAAAACTTACAAAGTGGTCAGTTGAATTACAATAGTACAAAATAAAATATGAGCCTCGAACAATAATAAAGGGGCAAACGGTAGTCGACATCATCAACGAGATTGTGAGTATTAGAAATGAAAAATAGATTATAAAGCACCCATATAAGAAAAAACACCCATAATGGATAGTATAAATCGATATGACATCAAACATCATTGTCAGGGGAGCAGGAATCATCTTAAAAACATCTTTTGGAGAAGATATCAAACAAGAAGTTAAGTTTTATTTCAAAGTAACAAATAATACAGCGACGTATGAGGCCATCCTATATGGGCTAAGGCTAGCTCATATTTGTGGGGCTAAAATTTTGCATGTCCGATCAGACTTGGAGTTTATCGTCAGCCAGGCTAAGGGACTGTACGAGGCTAAGGAAGAAAGCACACGAGGATATCTCGAGGCATTAAAGGATTGAGGGTAAAATATTTTCAAAATATAATACGAGCAAATACATCGCTCTGATAAATCTACTGCGGATTCACTAGCCAAAGAAGCAACTTCTAACGAAAGTCCAAAAATCATTATCCAAGACAACCCCATCATAAATGATAAAATGCCCATGCATGAGGTCCATGAAAATGAAACGGCAATTGAATGGAAAAACGAGTATATTGCTTACTTGAGGGATCAAAATATTCCGAAGGACAAAGCAGAGGAAAGATCCCTATAAGTAAAAGCAGCTAATTACACAATCTTTGATAACATTTTGTGTACGGAAAGTGTAACTCGACTGCTACTATGATATGTCAAGCATGCCAAAGATATCATCCTATTGTCTGACTTACACGAATGGATGGCAAGGGCTCAATATCCAAATCAAGCGTTTCTTTTTGGCAGGATTCTACTGGCCTAAACTAGCAGCTGACGTAAAAGCCCTCGTACGGGGATGCCATTTTTGCCAACACGCACCATCTCTGAGCGAGCCAATGAGCATTGTTATACTGCTTTTTCCTTTTGAAAAATGGGGTTTGACCTGTTATAACGCCCCCAATGGCTACAGGAAAAAGGAAACACTTGGTGGTGGCAATCAACTAATTTACCAAGTGGTTAGAAGGAAAGGCTCTTTCTAAGACTAGAGCTGAAAAGATCTGTAATTTCCTAAAAAATTAGATTTTATCATAGTTCAAAAACCCTCGCATCTTGATGATAGATAATGACCCTAATTCTAGAACACAATCGTGATAGCCTTTAGCAATATATTTGGTATAAATTATCACTTTTCGACATCATATTACCCACAAGCAAACAAACAAGTCAAGGTAACCAACCGTACAATCCTGGATGAGGTAAAAAACTATAAGAGACAAAGGGTAAATGGCTTGACAAACTATCTCAGGTCCTATTGGCGTACTGGATGACCCCCGTATCATCCACAGATGCAACCCTTTTCTCATTAGTGTACATAGTAGAAGCGGTTGTTCTTGCTCAGATCATCATCCCCACTCATCGATTCACGAATTACTCAGAGAAGCTCAACACACATGAATGATAATTATCCCTGGACTTAATTGAAGAGCGAAGAGATCATGCGAGGTTTTGGTATGAGCATTACAAGAGCCTAATGAAGAGCATATTCAAATCCAATCTGAAGCCCAGAGCTTTCAAAGTTGGTGAGATGGTCATAAAGAAAATCTTCCAACAAGCACAAGACAAGAATGCTAGAAAGTTGGGCCTCGGTCGGGATGACCGATACAAAGTAATCTCCAAATAACCCCACGGGGCATATCGACTAGAAGACACAGATGATAAGGCACTGAAATATCTTTAGAAAATCAATCATTTAAAATTATATCACTATTCCATGTAGAACAGATGTGCACTCTTTTTCCCTTCTGGCGGTTCTGAAGGGTTTCTTAGTAAGGGACATTGTAAGCCATTGAATTAATGAAATGTTCCACTGCCAAAATATCTTTTTTTTCTTATCTACATAAATTAATTTTACTAACATGATAAGTTCTAATCGATATAACGTAATCAATAAACTAGTAATCACTTGTGATTATGCTACATAAACAAACCATCATCACTACAAACCACAGGGGGTTAGATAACAACATAGTTTAATGTAAGGTTTAAAATGATGTTGATATGGATATGTAAGGGGACACATTGTACCCTGACTCACAGAATCAACAAAAGCGAGCTGGTTATTCAACCAAACTTATGTGGCTACGCAAAATGCTACACTGAGTCTGAACATTAATGATTGACTTAACAACTTAGTTTACACACCAAGTCTCTAAGGTTACGCAAGAATCCATATTGAGCCTTGACTTACAAAATCCAACATGCAGACTGGTTAATAAAACAAGTCATGCAGGCTACACAACAACCCAATATGTAGTTAACTAAAAACAAACTACCAATCCACCCATCTTATAACTACATCATTATATAAAAATAACATACTAGAAAAATATAAATGAAATTAAAGGAATGTTAATCACCCTTTACGTCATCTTTGTCTCAAAATAAAATTAATACAAGGTAGCCTCATAAAAAAATACAAGTTCAACTAACGAATAAGCGTACGAAAGTCCTTCACAAATTGGTACTTCGAATATTTAATTACAAAAACAAAAAGGGAAACATTACTCAACCAATGTCTCTTTCACAAAAGGGGTGATACCCTTTTTCTTGGAAACATTTCCATCACTTAGTGAGTTAACGTTAGACTCCTTACAAACATGATCCATCTCGGTACCACCCCGAGCGAAATTTTCCTCTACTTTTCTCAAAATATCAACTCCGCCTTCTTTATCTTCATCATTATCCTCCTTCTCCTCCTCCTATTCTTCTTCTTTTTCATCATAAAAAGACCAAAGTAGCTCATATTTTAGCACCAACTCGTTCAAGCACCCTAATGCTAGCTTAGGACTCATCTTCCAGACATCCACTATAGTATATTTTCGTACCCTCTCTAAAAGGTCATACGCAACACTTAAAGTATTATTTTCATCATTCTTGTAAGGTTGACAAGTTTGTTGCGCCCAATATATTTTAGTATCTTCCATATCTATTTTCATTCGGTTAATATCTGCTTTAAACTCAGTATTCTCCACCCGCACAACACATGCTTTCAACTAGAAATTCTCTGGTTGATGCATTTTGTACCACAAGTTTTGTCATTTGTTTTACCAGTAAGTCATGTTGAGCAGTCTAAACCCCGCTTTAAGATATCATGGAAGCCGATTTTCTTTCTGTGACTTTAATGAATTTTTTATCGACATATATTGTTGTAGTAGTCTTGTCACAAGTATCCTTATCCTTAACCACTTTCTTGAAACAAACTTTGGAAGAAGCATAAACCCGCTTGTAACTCATCAGCTCCAGACTAATGGCCTTACCAGGGCCAAACACTTACTACTCGGGTTTAAACTTCTTCATGGCTTCTGTATGTAGGGGTCATACTATGATAAACCAACACCATCGAGTTTATGGTGAGTCTGCCAAGATAAAGCCAATGGAAGATTGGTAAATCAACATACTACGTCCAAGCACTTGAAAATAACGCTAAATTATAAGTCACCTCTACCGCCAGTTCTAGTTATCGTTGAAATATGTCGACCATTGCCGTATTATCTTAATACATTAGCTCTGGACAATGCTTCATTTAGTGGTACATTAACAGTGAGAGCATCGACATAATAATCACAGTTGGGCGCTCATTACCAACCAACAAAGAGGGTTGTTGAATGTTAAAGGGGTCGACATTGGGCCTCTCCGATATATTTTTAGTGCCTCATTTCAGTTGACGGGTCATCGCCTCTTAACCAGCATCAGTAGGAGCATCAGTGGATCCAGAAATGGTCTGCTTACTGGCATGTACTTTAACTGAAATATCATCATCCATTGTTAGCTCATGACTAGAGGTTACAAAGGGAGTTGTTGTACGATTAAAAAATTTAACCCCCTCGTACATAGATGGAGAAAAACATTTTCCTTTTTAATCACATGTCTGCAACCCCCTGTCATAGTAGTATCATCTTGTGTGACTAAATTATAGGGCTAGAAACGATGAACATAGAGGAGTGATAGTGTCATCGGCTATGTATGATAGTCTTTGATTTTGTCTTACCATGCACTTCTGGTTCCTCGTCGACCTTTCTTGTGATCAGGCTCCCAATCAAAATATATTGATATTTCCACACCTTGTACGACTCCTGATAGCGAAGAAATCTAATCTTAGGGTAGTTTTGGAAGATCACTTATTTATATGGTAGCAAATTCCTAATATAATATAGGGAGAGAAAAGATGTGCTTGTATTTAATATTTTGGAAAAAGTTTAGCCCATTTATGTTGTTTGTTGAATTATTTTATTATTTTGGATCCATCCATGGGTTGGGTCCAACTCAACTTCCTTCCATAGTTCTCTTTTTGTTCTTTTAATTTCTTTCAAAGTTTACATGTTTACAGTGATGACTACATTAATCAAACAAGGCTGGCTCAATTTGTCCGAGATGGAGGAAGAAAAAATGCAAGCCAGAATTGCTGCCAGATTACCCACTTCTTTGGTGACTCAAATCCCAGAATCAGACAGGAGTTCATCATTTAGTAGACAACCATTTGTTTCTAAACTTAACCCTCTTGCATAATTTCTTACAATCCCTGATCTATCTTCTCAGTCAGCTAAGACTCCCTCGGTAAAAGTCGTTAACAATCGTAAACCTTTATAAACTTTTTACTCCTATGGGGTTGGATATTGGAGAAAATAATCCACGTAGGCTTACCAGACTTTCTAAAGCTAAAAGTAGACCTTCTACATCAGAGAAAGATGTGGAGAAAACCATCTGAGACTTCTAATGATACCAATAATCTCTCTCAACGAAATCCGATCTTGGGAGAAACTATCACTACTACTCTTCCAACAGCTTTGTATGCTGAGCATACGCATATTGAGGAAGATAACCCTGGTACTCAGGCTGGTGATCCAGCAGAATCGAGACTACAAATGATGGAAGAAATAGAAGACAGTGGTGAAGATACACCTTTAGAAACATCTGATTATACAAGGGATACTCAAAAATATTCTCGAGAAAAAAGAAAAAAAGACCCCTCTAATAGTAACCGAACCACTTCCTGAAAGTCTTATTGGACGAGTCGGGCCCAATTTCAGCATCAAATACTTGTTGTCTTTAAATATATATATATATATATATATATATATATATATATATATATATATATATATATATATATATTATGTATACACTCATACAACAGATTTGGATAAGCTTTGGAACAAGTGGGGTTTTCTAAATCAATTAAATTAAGGATTCTTATCCCTGAAGAGACTCTGATGGACTGCAAGGCAGAAGAGCTTGTGGTGTACACCGAAGTACTTAATTGAGGTCTTAGGTTTCCTTTGACCCGGAAATTGTGGGATATTTTCACATAGTGAAGCTATGCCCAAGTCAACTAAGCCCCAACGCCTGGATTACACTTTTAGCTAGTATTATAGCTTCAAGGCTATCGAAGATTATGATCCTCATGGAACAATTCGCCGTTGTGGTTGGCTTGTGTTGGAATAGTAAAATTCTTTTTTATTACTTCAACATGGAAAATGACTATAAAGTAGTCAATGATTTACTAGAAGCTAACAAACATTGGAGAACTCAGTTTCTCTTTATTCGCGGTGCTTGATAAATGGCAGAAAGATTACCTATAAAGGAAGTCCGAGTATGCTCACAAATACTGGAAAAGCTCAAGTAGATGTCTTAATCTTTTGTTTTATAATTTGTATGCTATTATTAGTTCTTAATTCGGATTTCTTTTACAATGTTCTCAAAGCTATTTTCAGAACACCTTGAAGATGGAAAAGTAACTTTCACCAAACTGAATCAATGGGCCGTTGAAAATGGTCAAATAGATTTCATATATGTTTTACTACATGAAATATGGTGAGAGATCACCTATGGAGAACAAATCCGATATGTGAGCTCTCATGGGAGAAGTTCACTACCCCTCCCCGATCTTCTGATATCCTCAAGAGGACTGAGGAAGCTGATGGAAAACTTTTCGAACCAGCCAATAGAGCTCCCAGTCATCTTGATAAGATTAAGAAGAAACAAAAGAAAAAAGAGGAGGATGAGGAGGCACCATCTCAAGTCATTCCCGAACTGGGAAGTATGAGACCTTCGTATGAGATCGATGCAGCTATGTTAGAAGCTATAACAGTTACCATTGGGGAGATTAAGGGTCCATCAAAATCTCTTATAGTTAAGAATAAAAAGAAGAAAAAAGGAATAATAAAGGCAGTGACAAAAGAGAGGTAAAGAAGAAGAAAACTGTTATTGGTTTGAAGATCATACTCTGATCCGAAGTCCCACATACCATTACTCCTACTGAAGTTTCTTTTCAAGCAGAAACGTCTGTTGATCCTCATTCCAGTGTACTTTCTAATGTTGACAGGCCCTCTTTCGAAGGTGTTAACCAACTAAATGACATAAGAAACTTTAATTTTGAATATTTTGATAAAGGTTTCCCTCAGACCACTACTATTGCCAACGTTGTGACCTTCGATGAAGAATCGTTTGAAGTATCTAAGGAACAAGATAAACGAGGGCATGCAGTTTTAGGCTACATAAGGCCAGTAGTTAACTTGGGGAGGCACGTTAGATCTCAAGTCAAGGATATTACTTCCCTTCGTAATGAAAACTAAATTTATAGAACACCATCAGAGCAAAGAAAGACGGTCGAAAATCTGAATAAGGAGGTGAAGACCCTTAATAATGGGCTGGTTCAATCCGAATCCGATCACGGTCAGCTGCATCTCAAGTTTACTGATTTGCAAAAAGAGATCACCTCTTTGAAAGAGCAACAAGCTAAGGATAAAGTTAACTTTCAAAACTTAATTCGAAGAGAAGAAAAATATGGAAGATTTTCTAAAGAAGAAAGAAAAAGATGAAAATACTAATCTTAAAGAAAACACTGCAAAAGAAATAGGCGATGTTGTAGACGTATATGTTGATGGAGTACTAAAATCTATGGATAAGAGGGAAGAATCCATTAAATCGGACATGGTTATGTTGTTTCATGAAACCTTTCCCAAGCGGTCTCGTTGGGATCCGTGGAAGTTCGTGCTATATGAGCAAATTATGTTTCATACTATGTTTACGGGTGATAAATTAGGTGTTTCTTTGGATGAATCCGGATATGATGATGAGACTGAGGAAGATTCTAGATAATAATAATTCAGTAAAAGAAGAGGAGAAATGATAATGATAATGATAATCCATCCGAGCCATTCAAAGGTAATCCATTTGAAGGCATTTTATCTTTAATTCATTAGAGTCGTTCAAAGGTAATCCATTTGAACG
The DNA here is from genome assembly GCA_036936605.1 of Limnanthes douglasii subsp. nivea. Classification (NCBI taxonomy): domain Eukaryota; kingdom Viridiplantae; phylum Streptophyta; class Magnoliopsida; order Brassicales; family Limnanthaceae; genus Limnanthes; species Limnanthes douglasii. The sequence goes on along the minus strand of JAUPFV010000004.1, from coordinate 144,403,533 downwards.
CATTTTGACTTTAATTCATCCAAGTCATTCAAAGGTAATCCATTTGAAGGCAACATAACTTTAATCCAACTGTATATAGCAAAGAAACTTTTAAAGTCAAATGATGATATATTAAGTGGAATTTGGACACCTCATTACAACCTCCTCGCGCCACCAGGATAGGAAAGAGTATGCCCCATAATATTTACATTTAAGTAAAACAAAGTTAATATTTACAAGATATGTTTATTCTAAATATAACCTTAGGTGTTCAATATTACAAGGGTGTTTCAAGAGGTTACTTTATTTTTTTACAAGCTTGTATGTTCCTTGCATGACCCTTTCATATACGATGTGTGGTCCTTCCCAATTCGGAGCCAACTTTCCAGAATTTGTTTCCTTAGTGTGTAAAAATACTTTTCTTAACACTTTGTCTCTGACTTGAAAATTCCTTCTTCTTACTTTAGATGTAAAATTGCTCCTCATTATGCATTGGTAATGCATAGTTCTTAGATGAGCTTTTACTCTTCTTTAGAAGAGAAACAATATTGAATTCCTCTTGATGCACAAAATATTTTCATATCTTTATCGTCAAATTGAGGACCATTATCCGTAGTAATGCACTTAGGAATACAAAATTAGCAACATATGTTAGAAATGATAAAATTTATCACCTTTTTATATGTTGTTTCAGAAAAGCACGCAACTTCTAACCATTTGGGGAAATAATTTATTGCCACAGTTATTGTACGACATCCTCCATAAGACATCAGAAGAGGTCCGAATAGATCAATTCCCCATCTGTCAAATGATATTGCTTCGTATACAGACTCCATGTGTACTACTGGTACATGGATCACATTTCCATACCTTTGGCAATGGTCATATCTTTTCAGAAAGTCTTTAGCATATGTCATAAAAGAAGGCCAATAATACACTGCCAACAAGACCCTAATAGTTAAAGCTTTATAGCCACAATTTGTTGATCATTTTCCATCATGTAGTTCTGATAGAACACTTTGCAATTCATTGGATCCGAGGCAGCGCAGCAGAGGCATGCTGAAATATGTTTTATAAAATACCCCCATTAGAACAGAAAATCCACGAGATTTCTACTTTATCTTTTTGGTAGATACCTTGTCTTGAGGTAAAACTCATTCAGTGATAAATTCTTGGATTTCATTCCTCCAATATTTAGAAACTATAGTGGATACTTTTATATTTTCTCCCACTTCGCCCTTTATTTATGTAGTTGTGACTATTGAAGGACATTCTTGCATAAGGATCCAATGGCATGCTTTGGAATAGGCTATAATGGCTAAAGAGTCAGCCATTGAATTTTTCGATCTAGGGACATGCTCGTATTTAATGTGCTTAAACCCAGTTATGAATTCTTTCAACACTTCTAAATAATTTATCAAGTGCTACATCATGGTTTGAGATTGTTCATGTGCTTGATGAATGAGTAGCTGTGAATCGCTGATCAATCAGACTCTTTTGGCACCAAATATCTGAGCTAACCTTAATTTAACTATGGTGGCTTCATATTCTAACTCATTATTGGATGCTCTGAACCCAAAACGTATAGCTTGGTACGTAGAATCCCCAAAGAAGAAGACTAGGTAGACACTAGCTCCACATCCCATTGTACTAGACCCACTATAAGTTTGGATTATCCATTCTTTCATGGGCTTACTGATCTGAGTTTCCTCATAAGGGCTTTTGGAATGAAATTCAACTAAAAAATCAACTACAACTTGAGCCTTGCTTGCAGTTATAGGTGAAAAATCAATATCGTAATCCCCAAGTTCAACTGACCCCTTGGTCATTCGTCCAGATATATCCGCTTTTTGTAATACATTCTTCAAGGGAAAAAAGTTCGAACTGTGATAGAATGTGCTTGAAAGTAAAGCCTCATTTTTCTGGAAGCTATCACCAATGCCAAGGCTAATTTTCCAAATTCAAGTATTTATTTTCAACTTTTAGTAAGCTCTTACTTATATATTACACAGGACGGGAATACTTATCAACTTCTCGTACCAACACTGCACTCACAGCATACTCCGATACTGCCAAATACATCTAGAGTCTTTCACCATATACATGTTTAAATAATATTTTGGGTGAAGATAGGTGTTGCTTGATTTCAAGGAAACCTTAGTTATAATTTGGGGACCAATTGAAGTTTTTAGCATTTCTTAAAACTTGGAAAAACTGTGCACATTTCTCATATGACCTCAAAATAAGTCTGTTTAATGCTACCAACCTTCCAGTTAATACCTAAACTTCTTTAGTATTCTGAGATGTATCCATGGCCAACAAAGAATTTAATTTATCTCGGTCAGCTTGGATCCCCTTTTCACTTATAATGTAGCTTATAAACTTCCTAGATCGAACACCAAAGGTACAATTTTCAAGATTTAATTTCAAGTTTATGGTTTCTAAGTTATAAAACGTTTTTTGGAGGTCGGATATGTGTTTTCCTCTTTAGGGCTCTTAACCATCATGTCATCGATATAAACTTCTACATTTTATTCAAATCTGGCTAACAAAGGCCTTATTAACCAATTGTTTATAAGTGGCTCCAACATTCTTCAACGCAAAAGGAATTAATAACAATGATGCCCCATGTCAGTGATAAAAGTAGTGTGATCTTGATCATTCAGATCCATCTCTATTTGATTATACCCTGAAAAACATCCATAAAGGACAATAGCTTGTTTTCCGAGGTGGAGTCTACCAGCTGATCTATCGGCGGTATTGGAAATGGATCCTTGGGGCAAGCTTTATTGAGATCGGTAAAGTCAATGATCATACGCCATTTTCTAGTTTTTGTTTTGACTAGGACCGGGTTAGCTGTCCAAAGAGGGTATTGAGCTTCTTTAATGTGTCCCACCTTTGTTAACCATTCTACTTCTTGGACTATGACTTCAAGTTTTTCTCTGAAAAAAACTCTTCTTCTTTGTACCACCGGTCCTGCCTCAAATCTAACAAAAAATGTGTGACCAATCATGCTTGTTGGTACTCCAGTTACATCCTCATTACACCAAGCAAACACATGTAGATTGTTAGATAAAAATGATAATAACTTTTCTTTTAATTCAATTGATAATTTAGATTCAACCTTGACACGTTTACCTTCTGCCAAGCGATGAACTTCAACTTCTTCAACTGGGATTACAGCACTAGGAGCCTCCCTTGGATCATATATCTCGTTTGATCTAGCAGAAGACTCCATTAATTGCTATTCTTTGTCAACTTTCACTGCTTCTTACGACTTTGGGGTAAGAGCAGTGACATAACATTCTCGGGCTACTTTTTGACTACTTGGACAATGCCTACTTGGCCTCCCACAGTATATTTCAAACATGGGTGGACTGTGGACGCTATATCATGCATCCTAGATAGCCAATACCTACCAAATATAGCACTGTAAGACGTCGGACAACCAACTAGCACAAACAAAACTCTTACAAACTTCTTTAATGTATTTTTTCCCAATAAGACCTATCATTTAAAGTCCCCAATCACATCGTTCGAGTTACCATTAAATCCTATTATGGTCATATTCAAACGTTAGATGATTGAGGATTCTTCGTTTTCTTGTAGATTGATAAAAATAGAATATTTGCCGAATTGTCTGTATCAATCAGGATTCGACATATATCATTGCCCTCAATGGATGCTCCTATTACCACAACATCTTCATATAGGCCTGTAACGTTTCTCATATCATCTTCATCAAAGACAATGAATAGAGTCGGGCTCTGATAAATATTTGTAGACATCTTCCTTTTGAACTGAGTAGTTAGACTGTTTACGTGCCTTTTTCTTGAGCAACTTGAGGGTGCAGTCATAGTATATCCTCCCAAAAATTATTTAAGATTCAAAGAAACTGCACAAATCAGATACTATCGCTATTTTTTCCACTATCACCCCAACCTGGTTCTGATCCAGATCAGGGTCTAAATATTCCAAGTCTACATCAAATATTTCCACAATCTTCATAGCATCATCTTGTCTAAATGCCACTATACTCTGTCCATAAACATTTGGTGAATGTTGATTTTCATATTGTCTCCTTTCTTTTTAACAAAAGCAAACAACTTTCCTTTTTCAATCAAGTTTTTTACTTATTGTTTTAGGGAAATTCAATATTGGGTATCATGACCCACGTTGTTATAATATACATAAACGAGTTTTCCGGTTTTATTTTGGGGATTGAATTTGTTTCGGTCTTCAGAAATGCATAACATTCTTAGTTTTGTCATAAATGGTGGCCACATTTTCACTTAATTATACAAACCATTCAGGTTGGACCCATTGCATCCTTCTTGGTCTAGATGGTTGACCCTGATTTGACTGAATTTGCCTAGGCCGATGTGAAAATTGTCCGGAGTATTTAGGCCGGTAATTGATTGTGGTCTTGATTGAGTAATGGCTTGTGGGATTGAAGTTATTGGAGTATACAAATTTGGGCGCGCTACTCAAGACTTTTTGGAATCTTCTATTATGATTTGCTTTCCGACTTGATTCAATAATCCTCCCCATGTGATAGCTTTCTTCCGAGTTACCGAATCGGCCAACTCACCCAACATTAACCTTTCCTTAAAGAAGTGATGGCTACTTGCTCAAAATAATCAACCAATTCGTTCTTCGTATTTAAAAAATGGCTCATGTAGTCTTTTAAGGTGAATGTCTCCAGTTATGGCTACGGCTAAACATATGATCTTCATCAAGAGTGGCAAAGATACTCGGTTCAGATTAGATAGAAAACTAATCACTTAACATATGATCAATCTCGTGGTCTGCTGATCCCTTTACTTTCTATTAATATTACTTCTTTTTTCATTTGAACTTCCTATCATTTTTCTTAGAATTTTTCTTAGTTAACCTTTCTTTCTTATTTTGACGGTCTTGGTCACTACTATATGAAGAATTAGAAATATCTGAACTCATATTTTGTGGCAGAATTTTCAAAAAATCTGATATGTTCATCAACTGTTTAGCCCGATGTTCTTTATTTGAACCTATGTGAGCCTTTGGAGATTGATCACTTTCATCCTTTTTGTAGTTGTTGCTCGGCTCGTCTATAACAACACATCATGCAGTGAACATCCCTTTTAATTCTATTTCAGATTTCTTTTAGGCCCTTAACGCATCAATTTCAGCCCTCATCTGATCACGCTCATCTTGCATAAACTGTCTTCCCTCTGTATTATGATTGACATGTGATATAGTAGCATGCTTATTTTCTCCTTTTATCCCCTCATTATCTAGAGAGGGTACTTATTGCATATCGAGATCCATGCCTCAAATAATTCTGAAATGGAATCCACCACTGAGGTACGATCCGCAACTTTAGTTTTGAATAAAGTTATTCAGGCACCTCATGCTCCCACTATTGTCGTCAATCTGATAGTGATGAAATCTAATTTTAGGTTAGTTTTGGAAGATCTTTTGTTTATATGATATTAAATTTATAATAGAATTTTGGGAGAGAAAAGAGGTGCTTGTATTTAATATTTTGGAAAAACTCCAACACATTTAATGTTGCTTATTGAACTATTTATATTCTTTTTGGATCCATGGGCCATTCGGTTTGGGTCATAGATTTGAGTCAATATCACAAGCCCCCAAGCCTATAAACATAGACTAAGTGATTAGCTGAGTCACTGAGCTTACTTATAATACTGCATATTCATCATGTTTTAGCTATCTGGTCCGAGTTACCCCTCTAAATAAATTCTGACCCATTTTACTGCAAGGGACATGCAAAATATTCCAAATTGATCCTATCAACTCCAGCAATCATTCATAAACCTCACTTGCTGGAGATAGTTAAGTGGTAAAAATGAAAGGTTGGGAACTGGGTTAACTGACTAACGATATTAATTTTTCAATGTGAAAAGAAGTCTCCGCTACTTTTTAGAAATTATTATAGTCATCAAGTTTTACCAAGCATTCTGCATGGTTTGGTTAGGTTACGTGTCAACCACCTCAAAAAATCTAACCAAGTGTGGATACAAGGGAGCTATAAGATCTAATTAAAAAATTGATATAAATAACTATTTTATCATCTCTAACAGAAGCAAGAGTTTCACCAAATACAGGAAGATGAAAAATAAAAAAGGAAGGGATCTTATACATGCACCAAAATTGGAAAGATAGTCGGAATCAGAGTATCTGTAATCAATATTGGACAGATTGTCCATCACAACTCAAGAAACTTCAATATAAATAGTGGAAATGGTTTTTGGATGGCTCGAGCTGGACTGAACCACATGATTTGATGAAGGCGGTGAAGTTTCGATTTTTTGGTGACTCGGTCATCTTGGGGAACTTTTTCCACCGTAACCTCATTGGCGTTAATATTGAGTATCACAATTCCTCGAAAGATTAGGTCATCAGAACTATATGCTTTATACATATTATCCTTGGAGCTAGGTTCTATATGGGTAACGTTCATGAGTTTTATCTTAATAGTAATGGGTCCTTTGGAAGATAAAAAAGCTCGTTGTGGTGAATAACTACTTGGAAACTACTCTTTTGTCCTCTAACGGTGTGCTGATACTATTCAAGTCTCCAAACAAAGAGTAACTTCATTTTCATCATAACTTTTATTATTTAGAGCTATTGTTTACTTGTTTATTTTCTAAATTATTTATTGGCACTCACTTCAACTAAAATCCTTATTCTTTAAACATGTTTACTTATTCTACTCTACTAAAGTTAACATTTGATCAGTTATACTAGAATAACCTTCCCTAGTATGTCAAACCCACCTTTGGGTGTATATAATATATGCAACCTTCCTTAGTTGAACCAAATAATATTATAATTTTTCGTTTGAGCTCACTGTCAAATGGGTAGGATAACAAAAATTGTCATTAGTTGAACCAAGCAATATCATGTTTTCCTTTAGAACTAGTCTATGAGTGGATATGATAGTTGAAACCTTCACTAAAGTGGAAGTGTTAAAAGTTTTGTTTTCAAGCAAGCAACCAAATTTTCATTTGGTTCGAAGAGCCAAAGTACTAAATGCAGGGGCAAATCAACCACAAATTCTGAAGTAGTTCAAATAACTAACATATATTATTCATAAAAATGTATGTATCTCCCCGTTCTAACTTATCATTTATAGTATTTCTCTGTTGTTTACTTGAAGTATTATGGCCTTACCTACCTTTGGAAAAACAAAAAAATCGAATATATCTTCACCTTAGACATAACACACCAATTATTCTAGCAAACTACTTATTCATTTACTTTTGTTATTTCCGAAAAAAAATATAGTTTTTTTAACGAGAGTATAAAAGAGATATGAGTAGGTACACTATTGAATCAATAAACTCTTTAGAGTTATATCGATTAAGTTAAAGTAACTAAGTATGCAAATACACAAGATTTGGAGGCAGAACAAGCATATGGCTTGACAGTTCGGTCATTCCCAACCTCAAAAGCTCGGTTTCACACACCAACTAGTTATAATTCAAGTTTTGACAATCTAGTAGGATCTTGAATTCATACACTAGCCAGTAGAAATTTAAAGCCCGACAGTATGGTCAGGCCAAAACTTTAAGAGTTCGGCTTTAACCAAACAACACTCAAGGTCCGATAGTTTAGCCATACTTAAACTCACCAGTTTAATATTATGAACTAGTTAGGCAAATAAAGTTTTTGTTAGTTGGTTACATAATGCAACGATTTCGATCTAAAAAAATATTATCATCCAAAAATCATACTCCCTCTTCATTCCGTTCGCAAGGACTATGAAGGTTACTCATAAAGGTCAAATACGTAAATTGGTCAAACCTAAATAAAAAAATAAAGAAGATCATATGGTAGTATGTGATAAACGAACGAAATTTTGTTAAAAGATAAGATATGTTAATTACTGACCTTGGATGAAGCTTAAATTAAGTTTAAAAACAACAGAAACATAGGAATTTAGCTTAAATATAAAATACTTTATATGTATTCTATTTATTGCACTAAAAACATACACCAATGCGATCAACAATAAAATATAACTTCATTTCATAAAGCAAATCACGTAACTTTTATTTTCAGATTATTATTTACTTGTTATTTTATTTACTTTTCATTTATTTCGTACTATTTTTTTTATAAACATTTTCACCCTTTATATTTGGACCAAATCAATATTTTATCAATTGTACTAGAGTGACACATTAATGATAATTTTTTTACATGAATACATTTAAATATAAATGAAAAGACATAATAAATGAAATATTCTTTTCATAATTTCATATAACAAGTTGCATAACATATAACAAAATTTTAATGCTATACTATATTAGGTACATCAAAATAAAATAATAAAATAATATTGTCATTATATATAATCTTGGTACTTTAGCCATGCTTAAACCTATATTGTTTTTCAAAATAAAATAATAAAATAATATTGTCATTACATATCCTATAAAAGATATTTTTTTTATTTTTGAAAAACAATATACGTTTAAGTCGAAAAAAACGACCTGACCAAAAAATTATCGGTTTTGTTAGTGTTGGTTTAGTTTTGGTTTGAAAAAGAAAACCAAACAAATTTTGAATAGTTTTATGGTTTAAAAATCTCTATATAATAATAATATTTTTTACGTTTAAACTTAGCCAATTATATTGATTAGGCCTGTTGTTCAGTTTTCTCACATCTATGTTGTTATCATAAATTTAATATATTTTAAATTCTAATTTTTTATCACAAATCTTATAATCCAGATTGTCTAAAGTTGGTAGCATGCGGTTGTTGATTCCATAAATTTGGTTTATACTTATTTTTTTTTGTATTTTATAGTCTAATATATTCGATTTATCATTTTATTTTTATATTTATCTTACAATTTTTTTTGTGATCAAATTAAAATATATTTTATTATGTTGGTTGGCTTATAGTCTTAGTTTATATTTTTCGACTCAACTCTTATTTTTATTTTTAAGTTATAGTTTATAATTTTTAGCGTTTGATAAATAATATTTTTATATTATTGTGTTTTATAATTATCTCATTCGGTACATTTTGTGTGTGTTTTGTTTGATTTATACTATTTGGTCTTTTATCTAATTTATTATTTTACATCCTTTTATTTTTTTGTGTTTGTTTTGTAACATGTTCTTACTTGGATTGTCTAATAATATTATTTTTAATTTTCGGTCTATCATTTCTTTCTTATGTTTTTTATTATAACATTTCTTTTGGATTTTAATTTAAGGACTCGACTTTACCATGTTTGAGGTATAGTTTTACTATGTTGTTTGGTGTAAAATATAGTTTAATATTGTGTATATATATTTTATTTTTTGTTCATATTGTTCGACTAATTGACTTAATTTTTCATCATTTGGTGTATAACCTCGTTTTGTTATTCGTTCTGTTTGGCTTATTTCCTTGTACAGTTGTATCGTTAGTCATTTATGGTTTTAATGACCATTTGAAACTTGCTACTTTGTCTTTGTTTTTGTTTACACTTTTTACCATCACTCAAGTGTGGGGATATTATGATGTCATTATTTTGATGGCTACAATCATAAACAAAATCAAATAATATCGCATAAAAATGTAATATAATAAATAAATTAATGACATAATAGAAAAAGGAACAAAGTAATTTTAAATTAGATAGAAATCATGGTTACTCTATAATGTTTCTTAATATATTGATGTTCAACTTATTGGACTCGGTTAAAGTTTGACAACGAGTCAATTTACTACCGGTTTTTATTGTTTATGTGTAATTATGTATTATCAATATTTCTGTTTATGTATGGTTTATGCATCGTCATTGTTGTCGTTTAGGAATGGTTTTTGCATCATCTCTGTCACCATTAAAGTATACTTTTACATTATCAATGCTTTTGTTTAGATGTAATTTATGCATCGTCGTTGTCACCATTTATGTACGATTTTCAGGTCATCATTGTCACTATTTATATATGGTTTATGCATTGTCAAAATTGCTCTTAGATGTAAAATTATTATAATTTAAGTGTGGTTTTTTTACCATCATTGTTTTTTGTTTAGGTATGATCGTGTATTCTCTTTGTGGTTGTTTATGCGTAGTTTATGCATCATTTACTACCATCATTTATGTGTGATTTGTGCGTCATGTTTGTAACTGTTTACGTTGTGGTTTATATATCATTACTATTTACATTTAAGTACCTTTTGCTTTTTATATCAACCATTTATGTGTAATTTATGCGTCGATGTATTAGTCATATATGTGTTTTTTTGTTATAAATGCCGAAATTTAGGTGCAAATTATGCACAGTTCATTTAGGTACGATTTATGTATCATCACTTATATTTTTAGATTTTGTTTTAAAGTCTCGCTATTATTATATAGGTATGGTTACTGCATCATCATTTTACCGTCTATGTATGTTTTATTTGTCGTGATTGTGGCCATTTATGTACACTTATCGTCGACATTCCTGTTTAAGTACAGTTTTTTGTCATCTTATTGCCACTTAAGTGAGATTTATACATCATTATTGTCATATTTTTGTGTATTTTTTATGTAATTGTTACATTGATTTTCAATTTATATGTTATCATTATCATCATTTAACTACGGTTGATACATCGCCATTATCATTGTTTATGTGTATTTTTTACGTCGTTGCTATCACCATTTAAGTGTAGTTGCAATGCCATAAGTGTTACCGCATAGGTATGGTTAATGCATCATCAATGCTATTATTTAGGTACAGTTTATGCATCACAACAACCATAATTTAGTTATAGCTTAAGCATAGAACTATCACTGTTTACATGCAATTTATGTTTCGCTATTATAATTATAATGATGTATCGGAAACAAGTCAAAGAAGAAAGTAAAGCTAAAGTGACACATGACAAGAAAAATATAAATATATGGATCATATTCTAAAAAACAAGATAAGTGAGAGAATTTTTTACATATATTAAGTCAAAAATAAGATCAAATTTGGGTTTGTTAGAGGCCTTGCTATCTTCAAGTCTTATATTAGTTTTAGGAGATTAAATGTTTGACCTTAGATGAAGCAAAACTGACTTCCCATTTAGGTCACATATTTATTATTTCTTAGAAGTCAACAACAAATAATGAATATCAATAAAGAAGAGAAAACATAATTTTTTAAAGGAACTCAACGAGAGAATCTAACTCATAAAATATCATTTCATCCCCCTTACTAGTGGGGAATCCGCTTATGGATCATCGCTCTGCTGCATCTGGCAAGTTCTCTACGTAGATTCCAACAATATAGAGTGTGGTAAAATACACCACACCCTTTACTCCAAAGATCTCTCTCATCAGTTTTGGTGTGGTTTATTTTCGTCTGAGGGTAAGTTTGTAATTTTTGTTTAGAGTTATGTGGAAGTTTGTGAGTATTTAATATTTGGGTAGAGTGTAGAGGGAGAATTAAGTAGCCTGGTTGTATTTTATTTTCATTACCCTCATTTAATGTTGGTGGTTGGGTATTTATACCCTTATATTTGGGCCTTATGGGCTTTCGGGTCGTGTTTAATGGACCTGGGTCAAGTTTAAGGACCCATAAGTTCTAAGTAGGAGAGCAGGCAGCTTAGTCAAGAAGTGATTATGTTTTCAAATACTTTAGTTCTGTTCGAACAGTCCAATGGATGATGGTGTCCGAACTTCTCTTGTCCGGTTAGGTAGACATTGTCCGAACTGACCCTGTCCGAAGAGGTGACGGAATCCGGACTCATCAAGTTTTAGGTTTTGGTGGCCCAAAATTGATTTGGCTTCGTACTCTGAATCTATTACTACTAGTTTTATGTTGTTGCAGTTGGTTCTCGTTTGCGCTAATAAAGATCATTGGCTTCAGTAACTTCTTATTTTCTAACAAAATCCTTCTAGATGTCGTTTAGATTTACTTCGGTAGCTTGCGAATGAGATATACACTTTTGAATTATTGGCAGTGGCTCAGAAGCTTCCGACACCGAGAGATGGATTGAACAAAGCCCCCCTCCCCCGAAACATACCTATATAAAAAGCGAATAATAAAATTTAACGACATGTCTAAAGTTTATCAGTTGCGCATAAAAAAAATATGGTTCGAGTCTAGTTTATTACACAAACATAAGCCAAAGTCTAAAACCATAGTCCAATCTAGAGGATTCTATTTTGATCCAAACCCGATAACCCTTTGTTATATGCACACTAATCTCATTAGATGTTATATTCTTTGTTTGACCAAATGATTAGAATAATGTTTTAAAATAATATATATGAGAAATATTAATAATAAGTGTAGTTTTAATACAAAATTACCTTTTAAACAAATTTGTATTTAAACAAATAAATAAAATAAAATTTGATTTTCATAAAATATACAAGGTTTATGCTATAATGAGACCTGTTTTTTATAGAATAAAACCCCCAATTCATTTTTCCCCAAAAACTTGAAAATACTAATTTACCAATAACATATAAAAACTCAAATTTCAACCTAAATACCTGGAATTTTACTCTTTCGCCCAACCTGTAACTCTCCAACACTAACTTCAACCTAAAAAACCTAAATCATACCTAGATTATGGATTTGAGTGACTTAAATGACGAATTTTCTTAATAACTTACAGATTTTGCATTAGAGGAGGAAGAACCACTAATGGACCATCTGGAAACACAAGTAGAGGTAAATTTCTTAGTTTTTTAGTTTTGGTGACAATTTCACATGTATCACGCGCGTTTGGGTATGAACGACACACCCAGCATGCGTGAATTATGGTAAAATTAGATAGATATTCGTGCTTGATTTTGCCCAATTGCATGCATGATCCCGCGTAATTTTAGGCAAATTTGATGCATGATCGCGCGTGATTTTGGACCAATTTGATGTATGACCACGCGTTATTTTGAAACAATTTGATGCATGACCGCGCGTGATTTTTGGTTGATTCAATGCATGATCGCGCGTGATTTCGTATATGGTAACAAAACAATTACATTATAGTAAGTAAATCATTATAATTACTTTATAGTATTATATTTTTTTATTACATAATTTTTATCCAAATTTTTGTTTTATGGGTTGTTTTGGATGGACTGTTGCCTACAATATATCTTAGTTGGTTCGTGTTTCGCACTAACGAAGACGTAACTCGTTAAACGATTCTGCTTAACAAACAATTCAACAAATATCATCAAATCAAACTCGTCCAAACATCTACAGTGCGTGATGGAACAACACACTTCTACGATTTGACTGGATATTTCTGATTTTGTACACACATTATTTATTTTTTGTATCGCTTCGACGGTTAATTTAGTATTATTTAATCTTTAGACATTAAATTTTGTTGTACGATTCATTTTCCTTTATTGTTTGACATTATATAATATTTAGGCACTAAATTTTGTTATAAGAATTCTTTTTCCGTTATTATTTGACATTATTTTCATGCATTAAATTGGCCCAAAATCGTGTGCGGTCATGCATCAAATTAGCCCAAAATCACGGACGGCCATGCCTGTAATTGTGAAAAATTGCTCACGCATGATGCGTGAATTCGACTATTCATGGCGTGATACCTGCGTACAATCTCAAGAACCGTCTTAATCCCTAAAAAATTCCAAAGCCATTTATGTTACCCCAAATCAAGCAAATAACATGCCTAAACAAAGATCTAGACCTAACTTAACATATAAAACTAACTAGAATTCAAAAAAACAACTACAACTACATAAAAATTTGATTATTCAGATTGACTATTAAACTCTAAATATCACTAAAAATACCTATCTAAATTGAAAACAAAATACATTAATAAGTAGAGAATACATAACTTGGCATATTTGTAAAGTTGGATTCCAAAAATCTGAAGTTTCAAAATTTGCTAATTGGAAAGAGTTAGGGTTTATTCAAGAAATGTGGCTGAAATTATGAAGAAATTACATTTTATATCAGTGGCAGTATTATAAATAGTGGAGGTCTCGACTTTAAAAAAAAATAAGTATTATTATATGAGGGTCTCATTTTAAAAAAACTAGTTTCAATACACGTAATATTTTTTAAATAAAATATTATTTATTATGATTAATTTTAATCTATATTTTTATTTAGTTATTGTATTATGATGAATTACCATCTACTATTTAGTAGGAATCAAATTATAATTTATTATACAAAAAATACAAGTTACTAATAGGTAATGAGGTAAACCCCACTCAAAATCTATCAAAATATTTTCTAGATAGATAATAGAGTGTTTAAGAGAGAGAAAAAGTAATAAAATTTATAATGAATGAGAAAATTGTTTTTTTCCTCAATTGTAGGTATATTAACTCCTAATAAAAAGTAAATACCTTTATACATTAATTACATAAATATCTTTATAATTATATTAATATCCGAATATCTTATCCTCATTAGCCCCCCTTCGTCCTTGAGTTGGAATATAAAATAAAACTTAAGGACTATAAGTATTTAGTATAGTCGGATAATGTAATCTTCAAGTTTTTTTTCATAGTCCATGCCAATTTGCATTATCGTCTTCTTTAGTCCAATTATGCTCCATGTCAATTTGCATTTTGGTGGTATTTAGTCTAATTGTTCTTCACGCTCTTTTTTACGAAACAAGACTATGCAAAAGCTTAATTCAGTAAATGATAAATATTTTTGTTTTATTTTAACCACTTAGCTTAGAGCTTGTCAAAATGTGGTTTTAATTCTGATCTCACTTATAGAGTTAAATATCATATCCATCATCTAATTATTGCATTTTCTTCTTATTAAAAATGCAGTAATTAAATGAAGTCATTTTATACCCATCGTCTAAAGAACCTATGAAGGTCATATTTTGACATCATATAAAGAACATATTTTGATGTTGAACATAAAGAGAACATGTTTTAACATTGCTTTACAACCATCCTCTAAAAAATATACAGAGAACATCTTTTGACGTCGCTTTACATTAAAATCATTATAAAGTGCACTTTGAAGAGTATTAGAAATATTAGAAATCGTTGCTCTGGAGATCATTAAAAAAAATTAGAGACCACTGCTTTAAAGATTATTGAAAATATTTGAAACCGTCGCTTTATAAATCAACATTAGAAACCGTCACTTTGGAGATCATTAGAAATATTAGAAACCGTTTCTTTGAGGATTACTATAAACATTAGAAACCATCACTTTAGAGATCGTTAGGAACATTAAAAACATTAGGAACCGTCGCTTTATAGATCATTATAAATATTACAAACTTAGTGTAACCTCATACTCTTTTCAGATGGGTTAAACTTATACTCATGTTCACTTTTGTTGGTGCATGACCTCTTATGAATTATCACATGAGCTTAGCTTATATCCATGATGACAAATAAGATCTTTGCAACTTTTTTAGTGTGACCTCTTATATTTTCATTTGGGCTTGGTTTATAGACATATTCCCTATGAAGAAATATAATTTTGTAACTCATGTACCTTATTCTACTTCTTGCTTTGAAATATCGTCATAAAAAATAATAAAAACCTTCATTTTGACGCAAATTAACCTCATAACCATCGTCTAACGTCGTTTATACGAAAATCAACCCCACAGGGCTCCCAAATCCTTCAATAAAATTCAAATTATTTGTTCAAGTACTAATAACTGATGATGACAATAAAAAAATCACTAGAACAATGGCTTGAAAATTTCCATTTTGAAGGTTTATTTCACGACCTCTTTTTTGTGGATGTATAATTTCTATTTAAACCATGTATAGAAAATAATATGAAATCCTTAAATTTATGCCAAGGTAACAATAAATTCTTCTTAAATGTATGTATGATGATGACTTTTACTTAAATATATGAATGTTAACTAATATGTTATGACAATTGAGTTTGTTTATAAGAAATACCTCATGTTCGAGCATTTGTTGATGAAGTCGTAGTATGAAAAATCCTAAGTAAGTGTTATCATAAATATATCCAATAACCATCACTTGTCAATTTTAACGTTGAAACGTTTCTGAGAAGCTCCATTATTATTGACGTTGACTATGAGGTTATTTATTATAATTTTATGTTAACGATATTTTTTTATCAATATTAATGTTTTTTTATATTGTTGGTGAGTATACTCTACTATAAATTTTGTTGATGAAGGTATTTCATTGAGCTTATATATTTTTCTATTCATAAAGGTATATATATTATAGGATGCACTAATCCTTCACCAAACCCACTTGGTTTAATGGTTTACTAGGTTAGTCTTACTAATTCAAAATACAAAGTTATAAACCTTGATTTTGTCTTTTCTTTCTCGAATTTGACTATATTGATTAAAACTTCACGTGACAGAGAGTATTAATGGCAAAAACATGGTGATGATAATCGAATCATTTTCAATTGCTATTGATTCAAGCACATAATTAGTTTTTAGTGAGAACTCTGCCAAAGATTTCATGAACTCCAAGAACTTCTCTTACATCATCGTAATCGTAAAAAATACGTCGTATACCAAAACTAACAAAGACAATTTGAACCTAACACTGTCGGACATAAGTGTGCATATCGTTCAACCCATTTGTGGTTCTGTAAAGTGTGCGGTAGTGTTAATCTTCAGGTAGACCTCTTGTCATGCATCACTTGATCGATAAATAAATACACATGTAGTTGCATAACTATCGGGCTCAGAGGGCTATAAAGTTGCTGATATTTTGTTTGGAGACTACGGTTTCACTGGTAGTTTACCTTGAACATAATTCAAGACATTTGATCAGCTTCTTACGAATATCAACGATGCTCATTATGATCCTAGTTTCCCATTTGGTTACAGATTCAAATATTTTTCTTTATTTTTCCCGCCTTTACTTAATAGCTTTTATAATTCAGACCGAGAATTCAAATCGTGTACAGTTTCAAGTTTAACAGCAAAGGACTGAAAAACTTACAGAAACTGACGCATTATATCCATAAATAGTTGACAATAGCTTGTTATTTTATTCAAATGCAAGCATGTAGGAGTTAAGAAGCAACAAAAACATGAAAACAACTAAGGAAACTTTATAAAGAAAGAGGAATATTTAATTATGAAAGACTTGTTGGGATTAATTTCATTCAATAACCAATGTATCAACTTCTTCAAATCTATATGCTCATGCTTAGAGTTGTCCAAAAATGGTCCACCAACAATTGATGATAATCTATAAAAATAATTAGATAACAAGAATGACACGAAATCCAGATGTTATCTACATTCAGTCTTCAAGAAGCTTAGAGAGAACCAAATAATTCATTACTCTGTTAAGAAAATATGAACGTGTTATGTCATTAAACTGTATTTTTTTAAATTCATCAGGTTCCAAAACATGAATTGACGGAGCATAATTACAAATGTCATTGCAATCAGTTGTCATTGGTTATAATTATAAATTATTTGCATCATATATTCAAAATTGAATCTCAATGCCATCACCATAAAATGACTTCACTTTAAATGGAACTGCAAGATCGAAAAACCCTCCAAACCGAATAGAAGTAAGACATAACAAGATCAATCTATAATGCTCCCTAAATCCAATAACATCAACATACTCAATCCAAAAAAATAAAACTTAATCACATCAAAATTTTATAATTTATGTGGTTATATATTTATATGCACTACCAACAATTCAATCCAATCAAAAGAACACTTAATCTTTACATCCCATTGATTAATAGTGTAGCGAACCATTCAATTTAGAAGATGATCGCAAAACCATAAACACGCCTTGCTTGGACCAAGATGAGTAAGTTAAAGATACACCCTCCCAATAAAGTAGCCATAAGTTTGATTGTTGAAGGTAACTTTAGGAACTGCTTTACAAACGCAAAAACTATTGTCCGACTGATCTGACATTTACACCTCTCTCGGAAACATAAAAAATTCCAAATTTGCAACATCGCAAAATTTCTAGTGAGTTTTTTTATTGGTATCAACAAAATATGTTCCACCACACCATGCATAATAAACATAACAACCACAAGTTCATACCATCAATAGTAAACTACACCATGTTTGCTGTAACACTCGCGTGTACCCAATGATCCAAATGTTGGATAACCTAATGTTAATAATAAAAACAACCATGTATTTTGTTCATATTGTCTGACTAAATAACTCGTTCATGTTTAAACACATCACATATGTTAATTTGTGTACACTAAAGACAAATATACCGCACCATTAAAATATCACAAAGATAAACATTAAAACAAACCATAATCCATGAAATCTCTCATTGCATGCTTTAGTTCAAATATCTACGAACTTTAACAATCACAATTCAACAACAAATGAATATACTTTTGATGATTTTATAAAATCAACATTGATACATCTTTAGTATTAATATCATTATTATCAGTCAAACATATACAAATTATAATCAAGAATTCATCAAATAAAATCATTTATAAAAATTGAACCTTTGTTAATAATATATTGTCATGAATCAATAAATAAATTCGAATCAAACTTAATCAAGAATTCAATGTCTAAATATCAGATCATCTCATCAACAACAAAAATTAAAAATTAGTTAAAATGAACTACATAAAACAGTTCGAAGAAAATGGAAACAAATTGTATATATTTTATAAACTTTAAATAGCATGAGAGATAACTAAGAAATGTAAAAATAAATAAATTTGAATTAATAATTAACCAACAAATAAAAAACTAAACCATAAAAACTTTGTTAATTAGAAATCGTGAACTTGAATCACAACCACACAAAAGAATAAACTCAAATTGAGAATCATATAATGTAATCACGACTAATTGAACAAATTTAGAAGATTAATTATATTAAATCAATGTCTTGCTTGCTTTAAATCAAGATGGAATACCTAATTTACCTTATTTTTGAATCATAATCAATTATGACTCATGATTTTTTTTACTTTTAATTCTTGATTGGATTCCTTGATTTTAGAATAAACAACAATGAGATACAAACTACTTTAATAAAACCTTATTTTAGTGTTTTTTTCAATTGGTTTATGTAAGGGTCAAGCTATATATACCCAATTCGGGTTTAAGTATACCTAATTTTGAGTATACCCAAAAATGATCTAAGTATACCCAAATTTTGACAAAAATACCATTTTCTAGGTATATAAGGTTTTTTTTTACTAATCTTATCCACCTCATTTTTTCTCTTACACTCTCTAACTTCTCTCTAAAACCTTCAAGTTCTCTCTAATTTATCCGGCGAACTAAAATCCGGTGAACTAAAATATAAAAACTTAGTCTTAGTATCAAAATTTAGGGTTATGGTTGAATTAGGTAAAAAAAACAGAATTTTAGGGTGTTTGGAGGCCATTTTCCGGCCGGAATTCGACCGGAAAATGGCCATTTGCGAAGGCTGAGCGTACCATAGGTACAGGGGGCGTACCGGCCGGTACGCCCCCCTGTACCGACCGGTACAGAGGGGGTGTACCGGTCGGTACACCCCCTCTGTACCTATGGTACGCTCAGCCTTCGCAAATGGCCATTTTTCAGCCGAATTTCGGCCGGAAAATGGCTTCCAAACACTCGAAAATTATGATTTTTTTAGTAATTAAATTTTTAATTTTTTTTTAAAAAAAACTTCAAAAAAAAACAAGTTTTGATTTTGTGTTTTCATTAGAAGAAGTTTAAAAAAATTAAAAAGAGTTTGAATGTTCTTGAGGCAACTTTGAATGTTAAAGAACAATTTGAAGAATTTCACAAAATTGTAGTAATATGGGGTTTGATCTAGTAGAGAGTTGTGTTTTTTTGGGTATACATAACCAAATAGATTGTTTTGTGAATTGGGTGTATCTAGGATATACTTAGTGTTTTTTTTACTTAGTGGCAATTCGGATATTAAATGAAATTTCAAGGGTTTTTTCGTCCTAAAAAGTCAAACAAAAATCAAATGCGTTTTTTGGGTATACTTAAATCACATTTGGGTATATATAGCCATACCCTTTATGTAATCCACTTTTGATTTATTTTGATTTTTTGAAGAATCACTCGATTCATTTCTCAAACTTATCATCACGAGGTTCTCTTCCTAGAATTTATCCCGTTCTTGAATGATTCTTTGATTTAACTATAGTTTTTCACTAAATTTGGACATTATAAACATCTCCCGATACTATTATTTTCTTTCTAGGAGAGGGAATATATAATGTTAGGTGTTCATCTCAAAATTAGAGAACAATTCTTTCAATAAATAGTTAGTTTTTCTTTATTTTTATGTAACGCCTCTTCGAAGCTTTTCTCCCCCGCCTAATTAAACAATTTTGGTTTTTCAATAAAGAAAACAAATATTTCCCTAAGATGCCATTAATGAAGTAAAACATTCTCAAAATTTGTCAAAAAGTTTTCTATAAAGAGAAAGTAATAAATAAACTAATTTTGTGATAAATAAAATAGATCATTTTCTCGGGGTATTTGTTTTTTATATAAATCAAATTTTAAGTATACAAATATAAAATACCAATATCCTCATATTTGTAGGTAACTTGACTCATAATACAAATTAAATGTCTCCATGTATTAATTACATAAATATTTTTATATTTCTAATATTGTTAGACTATTTTATCCTCATCAATATTAAGACCATATTTTCTACCAATTATATTCTTCAATTTTGAAAAACAGAACTAACTAATTTTTTTTGTCTCATAATTATTTTATTTGTCTATATCTTTCAAATTATAATTCAAAAATATCAGTGATTTTATTTTATTTAAGACGAACAAACTTAATTTATTAATTATATATTTTGAATAAATCTGGTTTTTTATTAAACCAATTAACTTAGGTTTCATAATTCGCAATTCGTTTGACCATTGTTTCGTGATTGTTTTACTATTGATTCGTGATCACGGTTCATGATTCACGACTTACAATTCACGCTTCACGATTCGTACTTAGGAAATTTAATTATTATAAATAAATTGTATTTCACGATTCGTGATTCAACAATATTTTTAATAATAGTTGTTCACGATTCATAATTTTTTTTTGCGTAAGTGCGAATCATAATTTTCAAATCACACCTCGCGATTTGTAATTTGTTTTTTCGAATCATATCACACTTCACATCTCATTTTAAATCTCATTTCAAGATTCATGTTTAACCTGTATAAAAACTGAAATAGTCAATTTTCTAACTTTCAACCACTGGTTTAATAAGAAAACTAAAAACAAACTAAAACAAACTAGTTCCTAAAAATATTAAATACTGTAAAAAAACAAGCATTGGTATAGGTTTAAAAAAACACACCTTAAGTAAACTCTAAAATTGTTATTGAAATTGATTTTTGAATCTATAATTACTCTATATACTTTTTATCTACAATTTGAAATAATTTGAAACAAAAATTATAATAAAACCCAATTTTTTTGAAAGACCTATATCTATTTTCAATTTAGACATATCTTTTATATTTAGATTTTACCCAAAAGCACTTAAACTATAATATAAAAACTATATTGTTGATAAATAATAATTTAATTATTAAATTCATTCAAAATAAAATATTAAATAATAAGTGACAAACTTTTTTAGTCAAAACTAAAATTTATTTCTTTGGAATATAGATTCTTACAGACCCAAAAATGGACTTAGCCAAAAACAAGCTAAAGAAAATAAACTTAAACGAAATACAAAACGGTAAGCTTGCCCGCGAAAACTAAAAATTTGCTCGATATTAGAAGTCCAATCAAGACAAAAGAGATTGGAGAAGATTCGAGCTAGCCAAGGATGGATTTCTGGGATATAAGATAAAATCTAGGGCAAAATCAGAAAAGGGACACATTTTGTAGAGAGCTAAAGGATCGAAGAACTATAGAGATCTAGATGGGCAAGATTCAAGACTTTATATTTGGTAAGATGCTTAACGGAGCATTTGAGAAGGCTGCAAAGAATATGATCCATCAGTAGAGAGAAAGTTTGATGCACAAACGAGAGATTGTCTTCAAGCGAGAAAATAGAGTTGAAGAAAAGCCAGTTGCTGTAATAAGAGAGATGGAAGATTTCATGAAAAAATTTAAAGTCAGAAGTAACATTCTGCTTAAAAAGGTTAGTTAATTTATAGAAGATGATTAGAACAAATAGAATAATATATATTATAAACTCCAATTTTTTTAGGGATTGATTAAATCTATGGCTGAGGATAATTTTGAAATAAAATGATTACACTCTCATAAGATTCACCATTTGATAAACAACTTGCATATGTATTGAGCTTATATATCTCACTAATTGGAGGAGTCTAGTCGGTAGTAATAAAATTTTCGTGAGAAATAAGATGATTAAAGCAATTGAGATCTACTGCAATATCAATATCATTGATCTAGTGATTTCTTTTAAGAATACCAAATTGGTATAAACTTATAAGAATTCTATTGACTTGGTTAATAATGTAGATAGTAGAGATTTTTTCTTAATTGATTTTAGATCGGTTTCTAGCTTTGCAGATACTTCAGGTAATGATATGAGGAAGAATTGTGCATAAATAAATATCATTATGATATGAATTAAACCAATTGTTGATCATGTGGTAGATTTTCATGTGTTAACCAATTTTGAGATTGAAAAAACATCCAAAGTGTCTCTAAACCTGCAAAACTATTTCACAGTAACGCAAACATAATTAATAGTTTCTAGATTCTTACAGTGTTAGAATTTTGATGCTAATTTGATATGTCTATGTTGCATGACATTATCAGTAGAAATCCAGTTGTGAAGGAGTCTCTAGAGGAGTCATGAGAAGTTTTTAGATATTATGTTATTCCAGAGTCTTTTATAGGTGTTTTATTTATTCATTTAGGTATGATTTTGTCCAAGGTTGTATTAATGTTAATAGAGTCATCAATAAATAGAGTCGAGTGAGGTTTATCTTCAATATTGTCTTTAATAGTAAACATTTGAATCATGTTTATGTCAGTAAGAAATATCAGATCCTGGAGCTTGTTGATGTTCCAAGAGCTATTGGAGTAGAAATGTTTGACAGATCTTGAGTATACCACGAGTTGGTTATAATCAAATTAAAGGATATGAAAGGTCTAGAGTTACACCAGTCGTTTGGCCAAAAGTCTACATTTCCTTTCGCAAGCTGTCGAAAAAGAAAGTCATCAACAATAGGTCTTATACTCATTAGTCTTTTCCAAGTGTAAGAGGTGTTAGAAGTTGGTTTAAATTACATTAGGTGTTTATGTCTAAAACATTTGTTGTGCATATAGTTAGTACATAAATAGTTATTTTCTCTAAAGTTATGCTAAATCTTGCAAGATAAGACAAGTTGCATATCATCAAAATTTCTTAGATTTAATCCTACATCTTCATAAGGCATACAAAATCTTTTCCAAGTAAACCAATGGATAACTTTGTGATCTTCGGTAGTACTCCATGAATGGTTACTACATATTCTTTTAATTATGTTCGTTGCAACTTTAGAGAGATAAATACTTCGTATATGGTAGTAAGGAATAACATTAAGAACTGATTGTATGAGAGTCAGCCTTCTCCCACAGGATAATAGAAGCTTGTTCCATTCACATGTTTTCTTGATAATCTTAAAAATAAGGTCCTCGAGTTGGATAACCTTAATTCTGTTGTTGATGTTGACATCCAAGTAATTTAAAGAAAAAAAATCATATTGAATTTAGTGTTGTTATTGAAAAAGTTAATTTTTGTATGAGAATTTTTTTTAGAAAGGATAAAGATAGACTTATATTTGTTGATGGTCTGATAGATGCTTCTTGATATTGCTTCATGATATATTGAGGATTTTAAGAATGGATGTTGTTCAATTGGTAAAGATTACAATATCATCAGCAAAGACTAAGCTTGAGATCTAGGTAGGTCCAATATTCTTGAATCTTACATTATAGTCTTGAGTGGATATAAGGTTTAAACTTCTGATTAATACCTCTTCTACAATGATAAAAATACTTGGGAATAAAATATCCCTTTGCCTTAATCCATTAGTGGAGTTAAATAAGCATTTAGGCTCTTCATTGATTATGAATGAGAATGTATTATTGATGGTAAGTCTTTTGTATGATGCTAATGAACTCTTGACTAAAACCAAATACATTGAGGACTTGGTATAAGAAAGAGATGTATAACTTTTCAGATGCCTTTGTCTTGTCTAGCTTTAGGACAATGTTGCCACCATTGTTTTTCTTATCTATGTTATAAATAATTTCCTACATTAGACGGACATTATCTTGAATCTGTCTACCTTTAATGAAGCCACGTTGCTCTTTTGAGATGATCTTAGGGAGGAGACTAGAGATCATGTCGTTTATAATTCTGGAAAACATTATATTGAAGATCGTACACAAGCCAATAGGTCTGAATTCACTCCATATTTGAGGGTTTTCTTTCTTAGGTTTGAGGTTACTAATAGTAGCAAAGATACCTTTTGGAGCAAATTCCCTTCTAAAAGAAGCTCTAACATTATTGCATAAGTCCTTTGCAATAATTGGCCACCTGCTTTGAATTTTTTTTACATTAAATCTATATAATCCAGCCATACTTGTTGAGTTTAGTATTGGATAAAGTTGAAAATCTCATTATCAGCATGGGTAAGAATCAGAGTAATGTTATTATAAGAAGTTATACGGTTTGGGATTATGTTTTGCAGGTTTGGAATCATCAATGAGTCTTTGTGGTCTGAGATGAGAGTTATAAAGTGGTCAACTACAGAGACACTCAAACAATTATGATCTTCAATCTAGGTATTATTCACTTTGATCTTATGAATTTTATTTTTCCTTCTTAATTAGTTGTCATAATTTAAAAAAGTTGTTGAGTTGCGATCACCATTTAGAACCTAATTAGTATTAGCATTTTGCTTCCAGTAACTGTCTTCTCTTGCCAAGAGTTGCATATGAGAAGCTTGAGCTTAGTCTAAATTTTATTTATCCTCAGGGTTCTTGGAATCTATAAATATTTTTTTAAAAATAACAAGCTTCCTCTTCAGAAATAATTTCAGTCTTTTTAATATGTGCCAAAATGAGACAAAAGAAGGACCTTACATAGGCTCATTCAAGATTATTTTAATAGTATTAAGGTAGGTGGAATGAAGTATCCACATATTTAAGAATTTGAAAAAGGTAAAAAATTAGTTAAGTTATTAAAGAGGGATATAAAAGGAGGAGAATGATTTAAGCCTATTCTAGCAAAATGTTTGACAATAGTTGATTCAAAGGTGTTTGACCCTTTCTTGTTGTATAAAACACAATCTAGCCTCTTCCATTTATGAGTATTATTTCAAGTGTATGTTGAGCTAATATACTTAACATCCATTAGATTACAGTAAGATATCATGTCATTAAATTGATCCATACTTTAAGAGGAACGAGTTTTGCAAGAAAGTTGTTCAATTAGGGTTGAAATGGTGTTGAGATCACCCATTACAAGTCAAGCTTGAGAGTTTTCCTTAACATCTCTAAGATTGTTCCATAACTCGGTCCTTAATATCATGTTACATTTAGCATAAACAATTAAAATTAGTATAGTAACGTTTGTTTATAGCTAAATAAATAACTTGAAAGGAGATGATTTGGTCATGATTGGTCAAAATGTCCACTTTGAAATCATTATTCCACATCATCATTTTATTTGATATGTTGATATGACTTTTTGATGGTTGTTATGACTTGTAATATACAAACTCTTTTTTTAAATGACAAACTTAATTCGATAATAAAAATTAATAATTGATATTTAAAATAATAATAATATGAATTGATTTAAACTGGTAATTCACCCCAAATATTATAAACGGGATGAAATGGAAGAAAATAATAATTATTATTGCAGAATATGAGTAAAAATAAACAAATACTAATGAAATCGGATTGAGTAAAAATAAACCGATCAGAGTTTGGTTATCATTAAACAAAACATGTATTTAATACTAATAAATTTAAGGATGTAGAAATAGAGTTGTTGCGATGAAGAGCTTAAGGCGCCGTCCCATAAATGAACAATCAATTCACGTCTAAGTAAACTTAATGCTTTTGATGTAATCGCAAAACCATAAATAAAAACGTCATAAAACATTTACTCCTTTGCTTTGCTTTGCGTCTAGATATGGTCAAACCACAATAATTACGTGCAAGTAAAAAACCCGAATTATACACTACCCGATTCCGTGCTTCTATTCTATATACGTATTTTCAGACGATTTCGTAACCGACTCATTCCATGCCATAACAAGATATACTTTAATATTTTCCATCATCTAAATAAAACCGGGACCGAAAAAATTAAATATTGACAGATATCGGTGTCATTCCATAACGAATTTTAAGTGACGCTACTAACTTCGCCCTGCCCCCGCAATAAATTAGTACTCGTCCCCTCACAACTAACAAAGGACCACTAAACTAAATATGGCTATTGCATTTAAATATTCTTTAACTTTTTTACTTTTATTTTATTATATAATATATACCCTATATATAAATTATACGCTAGTAGTAAAAATAGTATATAACCTAAAAGAAGGAATATTAATGCACAAAAGAGCGGAGAGAAAAGGACATTGACCAACTAAGGCATGTTAAATAAAGTTTTCTTTATTAAATACTAACTTTATACCAAAATATCTGGAATAATCTTTAATTTAATTATATACTTTAAAATAACTTATATAACTTTATTGTTGAATTTTAAATATTTTAATAAATTCATAATTATTTATGTCTAATTTAGCATGATTATATTTACGATTGCATGTTTTTGTCAGAAATATCTCCACCAACTAATGTAATATTGTCCGCTTTGGGCGATTAGTTCCGCACGGTTTTGCTTTTGGTTCACTCCTAAAAGACCTCACATTAGTTGAGATATTTCATTCACTTATATTGTAAATACTTATTCAGTCTAAGCGACGTGGTTCACTCCTAAAAGACCTCACATTAGTTGAGATATTTCATTCACTTATATTGTAAATACTTATTCAGTCTAAGCGACGTGGAGATGCTTAGTTACTTGTTGGGTTTCCGTTTTTATTTTTTGGGCCTTGCTCTTGGGCTGGGTCCTTTGTTGTATCTGACGATTGTTTTTAATATATGAGTCTCTTTCGCCAAAAAAAAAAAAAAAAAAAAAAAAAAAAAGCGACGTGGGGTAAAGGATCAAGTTTACTCACTCTTAACCGTTTTATAATCTCTCTTCTCTGTGTTTGTGGTTTTGCATGGTTCAGTATATTCGATCTATTATAAATTAAGTTTTATTTGTTTTATAACATGATCAATATATTTTTAGATTTTTTTATCCGATTTGATAGATTTAGGTTTTCTTAAAAGTAAAGTAAAATGAAAAAAAAAGGAAAGAAAATAATCTTTGTTGAAAAAAATGATTATATGCCTTATTATAAAATATAAATATTTTAAGTATTATTTAGATAAATGGCTAGTTAAGTAAAAAAAAAATTGTATTAAATAGGTAATAATTAAACTTGACCTAGACTTTATATAATAGCTTATAACTTCAGAATTTCTAATATTTCTAATAAATTCTGATTATTTTATATTTTGACACCCAGCTTTAAAGTATTCTGCATTGAATACTTAGCAATAAATTTACTTTGTGGTTTATTTAAATTTAAAATATAAAAGATAAATTAAAAATCACTCCTTGAAAGTTTAAAGTTGCAAATAATCCAAAATTAGAAAAGAATTAGCTGAAAAAGAAAGAGGGCAAAACGAAAAAGTAGAAAAACATGAGTGGGTAAATAGAAAAGTTTGATGAAAATTAAACAAGAAGTCCTCTTCTACCTCTCTCCCTGCCTTTATGGTCTGGTTATGGTTCGTGAACTTGACGCCTCTAGCTTAAAAAAGCTAGCTATCTCTTTCGTATACACGTGCATGTATATAAAAAAATAACCTAAAAACATGACATATACTCACCGGCAACCACAACACAACAAACTCACCTGGAACTAAGATACTCCTTCCAAAAAAAAGAAGAAAAACCTCGACTGAGAATATGAAAATGCTTGAGAACCGGGTCACCGGTTTTAAACGAGAAGACCCGGTCGTTTCCGGTGGGCGTACGGTTCTTGTCGGAGTTAAATTCGATCCACAAAGCAGAGAGTTACTCACATGGGCTATGGTCAAAGTTGCTCAGCCCGGCGACACCGTGATCGCTTTACATATCCTCGGTGACCATGGTAAATAGAGAAATCTGAAGAAAATCGGGGTTTTTTTTATTATTATCGTGATCTGGGTTTGGTTTTGTTTAATTGGTGTGTGTGTTGTTTTAAAGGGTTTTTAATTTTGATGTGTTTTGGTTTAGAAATCGTGGATCGATTTGGCAAGTCTTCGCTTCTTTCTCTAGTCAAAGCGTTTGATTCTGTTCTAGCTGTTTATGAAGGTTTCTGTAACTTGAAACAGGTTAGGCTCTCTTACCTTTGTTACTGCATTTGTTATTCTCTTCTCTGTTAATTTTGTAGACCTAGTTAAAGTTGCTTTTTGGTGTAATGGTGTTGCAGGTGGATCTGAAGCTCAAGTTGTGTCGGGGTTCATCGGTCAGGAAAATTTTAGTTAGAGAAGCTGAATCATATCACGCAGCCAAGGTTATAGTTGGAACTGCAAGGACTCACCATACTATCCGGTCATCGTCATCTGTGGCTAAGTACTGTGCCAAGAAACTCCCAAGGGAGTGCTGGGTTATTGCTGTTCATAATGGAAAAGTTGTTTACCAGAAAGAAGGTTCTATATTTTCTTTCTAATGAATTCTTTCAGATCTTGGGAAATTAGTGTATTAATTTTGATGATCCTAGCTAATTCTCTTAGGTTTTGAATATGATTGTGATGATATTCTTATTGCTCAATGGCACAGGAAAGGAAGATCATCACCATAATAGTTTGCTTAATTTATTTCACCGCTCCAGATCATCAGCTAAGAACACAAAAGTACTAAGTATAGAAAACACTGGTATAAATCTCGAGCAGGCATTGGTAAAAGTTAGTCAACAATCCATTGAGGGTCGTACAAAGCCGAATTGCTCCATTTGCGGATGTGATGTCGTGTTAGCCGACGCATCTTGTGTTGATAGGGGTGCTTGTAAAAAGTCTATGGTTATTATCCCAGCGGAGACGGATGCTATCGTGAAAAAGCACTTGCCTGAAGTCAGACCAGGTTGGCCGCTGCTACGTTCTGCAATAGTAAAAGGTGCAATTTTAAAAGACCCACAAGGTTCTTTTCGTTCTTCGTTACGGCAGATATCTGTTGTCCAGTGGGCATTGAGGTTGCCTTCTAGAAATACTTTGTTACTAGGTGACTCAGATCGAAGACAAACTTCAGGTCTATTAGATGGTAAAAATGGAGCTATTGTTCTGGTAGGAACGGAGAATGAGACTTCTACATCTTCGCCTGATTATTACAACTGGAGAAGCTTACCTAAAGAACTGGAAGGCCTTCATGACAAGTACTCGGCAACTTGCAGATTGTTCACGTACGAAGACCTTGTCTCTGCAACATCAAATTTCCTGCCAGGTATGTCATGTTCTTAGTTAGTACTTGAAATATTTGATTTTAATGCTCTTTAAAATAGTTAGATAAGGATGAATATTATATGAATACCTCAAGATCGGCCCTGACACGATTTTGGACCATTTAGTTGATTAACCGGTTCGCGTTTGGTTCACAATATATATAATGTATCGTTATGATCATATCAAAAGGTCGTCCTTTAGCGTCAAAGAACAAAAGGGTTAATATTGATGCTGTTTGATGATCAATTATGCTATGCTCTTAAAAATTTGAAGAATTGAATCCATTAGTACTTTATTATCTAAATGAATTTTACCGGCTTATGTTTCTTTTTGGTTTTTTTCTTTATCAGTTACGACAAAAAGAATAGAAAAAAAAAGATTTATCTATATTGTAAGATCGAGTTTGAGCTTAGCTCGTCTAGGCTCTATATTAGATTCAAAATCTTAAGCGAGCCGAGCTTCAGCTTAAGTGTTTTACAAGCTACAGCTTGGGGGCGAAGATGATAATGTAAACGAGCTGGAGCTTGCGAATTCTAGCGGCTCAACTCATTTCCGCACCTACTTCTAATTAATTTGATTTTTTTTCTAACAAGTTACACATGTTTTTTGGCGTTCTTAGAGAATTTGATTGGGAAAGGAGGAAATAGTCAGGTTTATCGTGGTTGTCTGCCTGACAGCAAAGAGCTCGCTGTCAAAATTCTAAAACGGTCTGAAGACGTATTGAAGGAGTTTGTTCTAGAAATCGAGATTATAACGACCTTGCATCACAAGAATATAATTTCGCTTATAGGGTTCTGTTTTGAAGATAACCATCTTTTATTAGTTTATGATCTCTTATCAAGAGGAAGCCTTGAGGAAAACCTTCATGGTATGCATCTGATTCTCTCGTATAGTGTTATTTTCTTTCTTTTGCTTTATTTCATGAATCCAAGCAAACCCTTATTATTCAAATTTTGGGTTGGTTATAATTCAAACTTCCTTAACCTTTACTACATACACTAAGTTTTAAGGCTCGTTCAGTCAAATCACGTGTTTGGTGATGTCTAGAACTGATTATTCATGACTTTAACACAGGACTGAAAAAGCTGGACTATTTTAATCCAATTCTAATTTGTTTTATGTTATCCACTCAAAGTCGTCTTATACTGATCCAAACTTGGCATTTAGGTAATAAGAAGGAAGCATTTGCATTTGGTTGGTGTGAGAGATATAAGGTAGCTGTAGGTGTAGCTGAGGCGTTGACGTATCTGCATGATGGCACATCACAACCTGTAATCCATAGGGATGTTAAATCATCCAACATTCTACTCTCTGATGACTTTGAGCCGCAGGTAAGTTCAGTTTATGTTGGGCACTATTTACTTGGTCCTATCCACAATGCGGTGATTCATGGTGTTTTCCATATTTCAGCTCTCTGATTTTGGACTAGCGAAATGGGCACCCACGACCTCGTCACATATAACTTGTACTGATGTTGTGGGAACCTTTGGGTATGTATATATATATTCCTCTTCTTGTTTGAGACTTAAATATAAGAAAGTACAGACCTAAACACGATGAAAATAAAGTCAACTTTAGAAAAAATTGAGAGTTGATTGTGGAAAGAAAATATAGAGTCACTACCAGAAGTTTGCCTTTTGAGACTGAAAAGAAAAGTTGAGAAGTTAGGATGTGTTTGGTTCATCAAAATTTCCACTCTCTTCATTTTCACTGCAAACATAGATTGATACTGATAATGTGTTTGGTAGCTGAAAATGTAAGTATTTTTTTCCAGAAAATACTAAACAATTTTCTAGTTCGTTCTCCGCATTTAAGTTTTTGTGTATATACTATTGATCTTAATGTTTTTTTTTGTAATTTATAAAATATATAAATTGCGGTTAAAGATTTACGATTTTAATAAAATGCAAACGATTTCATTTTTATGTACCAAGTACATTGCCTAATCTTTTGTAAATGAAAATGAAAATTGTTTTATGAATTATTTTTGCTGAAGAATGAACGCAAAATGCGTTTCCATGAGTCAAACGCAACTTTGGTTCTTCTCTAGTTTCTGTGAAGTTTTATTGAGGTTCTTGATATCCATCTATAAGCATTGTAGTATTGGAAAAAAAGTCTTATTCAGACACTTTTTGCCTTTTAAAACATAGGACAGTTTCACTTACTTTCCTTCATTTTTCTGCTGACTTTCTTGATTTACTACATCGAAATACAGCCAAAGCTTCCTATTGACAGAAAAAAAATACACCAAACTTTTGTTCAACCGAAATGGCTCTGATCTATATCTTTCTACGTGATTCAGATATTTAGCTCCAGAATACTTCATGTACGGAAAAGTAAATGAAAAGATCGATGTCTATGCATTTGGTGTTGTACTCCTTGAGCTTCTTACAGGTAGAAAGCCAATATGCAGCGAGTATCCCAAAGGCCAAGTGAGCCTTGTCATGTGGGTTAGTCCTCTTTGCAATGAACTTTTGCTACTTACTGAGCTCATTTTTTAAATATCCATAAATCACATTGTTTCAGGCAAAGCCAATTTTAAATGAAGGTAGAGCTTCTTTGTTATTGGACCCGAAATTGGGAGAAAACTATGATCTTGACGAGTTGGAAAGGATGGTTTTAGCTGCCACTCTATGTATCAGACATTCCCCTCGTGCTAGACCTCGAATGCGCACGGTATCTTAATTACTTCCTTCATCTCCTTGTATTGTAGGCTATGTTTAGATTTGAGTAAAATATATTCATGGTTGGTTGTAGAGAAAAGGGTATGTAGGCAAAATAATAATATATAGTTGAGTTTGCCATCTATCTGATACACTATGTTACGAGGATTACTTTCAATAAAACTAACATTCTAACTTATTTTGTAATAAGTAAAACTTTCAAATATTAAGTTAATTTTACTTTTAAATAGATTGTTATTAAGAATTATTTCAACTTTGAGCTTTAGTTTAGATATCTGAATCGTGGAATTCCTCTAAGTATGATGTTGATGTACTTGAGCTTTGATTTTGACTTTTGAAAAGTTTAAACTTCAAGAAAAAGTTCTTTAAATAATAAACTGTTGGTACATGAAATAGTTTTAGTTGTTAAAAACATTATATTGACCGGACTTTAAGAATTGAAGTTAACGAGCGGAATAATAAACTATGTGCACTTGAAAATGGTATTTTTTTACAAACTCTATGGTATTTGTAAATGGCATATCTTAATTTGTTTGTGCTTTTCTTTTTATAGATTTTGGCCCTTCTTCAAGGTGATAGAGAGACATCTAATTGGGCAAGGCAACAAGTTAATGATTTATCGGAAGAAAATAACGTATTAGACAATGAAGGTAATCCAAGACCTAATCTCCAGTCACACCTTAGTCTTGCTCTGCTTGACGTGGAGGACGATTCACTCTCCATGAGCAGCATTGATCAGCAAAGGCTCAGTTGGGAGGAGTACTTGCAAGGCAGATGGAGCCGATCATCTAGCTTTGACTAACCATATATACATCATCGACCCAAAATGTCCTAGATGGTTCACTTTGGTGTGATTTATGTTGTGTAGTTTTCTTCGATAGTGCAAAATTTAGCTCCTTTTTTCCCCTTGTCCAGTAATGGCCTTATTTACTAGAAGTTGATATCCGACTTCTGCCCTCCAGCCTCCTTGAAAGGAGGACCTATGTCCTCATTGAGCCACATGGGCTTTGGTCCTAAATCTAGCTACATCTTACGTCTGGCCTCCAGCCTCTTCGAAAGGAGGATCTATGTTCTCATTGAGCCACATGGGCTTTGGTCCTAAATCTAGCTCCTGTACCATTTTTAGTTTTGTTGGTAGATCGTGTATAGAGTGCAAGGGTCTTAAACATTGAATGTCAAAATTGTGTTATATATAGCATATGGGCGACAGATTACCAAATTCAAGATTTTTTAAAATTTTTATTTTTATTATTATTAGACAAAGCTATGTGAAGTATTTAGATAGAGTAATGCATTTTTGTCATTTAGAATATTATTTTCCACGAACGAATTATTCGTGGGTTTTTTCATTTTGGCTGACATAAGACGTTATTTATTTTAGCGAAATAAAAATCCCATTGATAGAACCAAAAAGTATCTTAAGACTATGTGTTAGGGCCAAGTTTATAAAGTATATTATTGGACCTGATCTTGTTAATTAGAGGTTCAAGAATCTATTCGTTTTGAACATGAGTTTGGTTGTTGGAACTTTGTAGTCTTGAAGATATCTGCTTTTTTAAGTTAATTTTTTTTAAACCTCGCCTCTAAGTTGACGATTATCTTGAGATAGTAATTAATTAACAAGTCAGCTATTTTGAGTCATAATGCATTTTTAAGTCATTTTTTTTAAAACCTGGCCTCTAAGTTGACAATTATCTATTTCTTACGTAAAGAATAAAGATTTTGTCAAAGATAACACCTCCAGAGATGTTAGTCTAATTATAAGATAAATCAAAACTGAATTCAGTCAATTATGTATCTTCTTCATATAGTCCAGATGAGTAATTTCCAACAAAAATTATAGCTATGACAAGAGAAGAATAAATAGAGGAAGAGAAATCACAATTGGCTTTAGAGAAGAATAAATAGAGGAAGAGAAATCACAAGCCCATTTGACCATTAATCTACCACATGATTCTTTATCATTTTTAATAACAAGAGCCTATTTGACCACCCAATCTACCACATGATTCTTTATCATTTCTAATAACAAATCCACCACTAGATTCACCATTATTCAAACAAGAACCATCACATTTAATCTTAACTATATTAGATACACGATGATTCCATTTAACATAAGAAACAATTTTAAATCAGGGAAATGGAGAAAACAGCAAATTGAATTAGTTGTTTTCAAGTCTCCACACCAAAGTTTAGGTTTTAGTAAATTTGTCTAATGTTTTTACGATTTATTTTATTCTTCTTAATGTTCCTATGTTACCAGCTCCCATAACATCAATTTAGTTAAAGTCATCTTAAATGATCGTTGATATTAAATGCTTGCTTAAAGTGCCTTTAAGAGTTTTAACTTTTGTTTTTTTAATTATCTCGTTTATGGGCGTGCTTATGGCAGATATCTTTTTCATTAAAGATGAAAGTGGAAAAGTGCCGGACTTTAAAAGTTCAGGATTATCCTCCTCAATGTCTGAATTGTTTGTCTTTGAATATATAGTGAGTGAGTTTTCTATGTCTATTATATGAAGTGCCTCAATAATATCATTTTCTATTACTTCATTTTTTTCCAGAGTTATGGGATATTTTCAATGTGTTACCTTTTATAATATTATCTTGGTTAACTGTATTATTAGTTTTCTTTGTTTTATCTTTTATATTCTGGCGATAGTTGTTGTTTAAATCTCATTGAGATGAGTCAGATTTAGAATGAAGAGTACTAACCAAATTAAAACTCTCATTTGAATTTTATTTTTTCTTTACCTTTGGTGAATTGTTTCTAACATTTGTTTAATTTCATTTTGGATAAACAATCACACTTTTTTTCTTTTGGACCCAGATTTATGGCTTTGAATACTTCCAATTTTTAAGTTCAGTACATTATTTATCTTTTAGATCCTTATTATAATTTTTATCTCTGTGACCTAAGTGTATGGAGGGATATCACCATAGGTGATATCCTGCCATAAGCCATCATTTCCCCCATAACTTATCCATATTTTTTTGGGAAGAAGGGTTAATACATCCAGAACAAACGAAACTTTACAACAATTAAAGCCTGCTTAAGTTTCGGAAAAAACCCAAATTGCTAAAGATAATCCAATTACCTTTTCAATTTAAGCTATAGTTTTTTGGTTGTATAAGTATACAGGTATTTTTGGGAATGTAACCCAACTAAAGTTTGAGAAGACTTAAATCTCAGATTAAAGTTTGGAGAACATTTCAATAACCTAAAGGAGAATTGACTAACACCCCATACATTTCTCTTCCATTTTTTAAATATCATAATGGATCCGTAAAAAAAGATTTTTCAGATTATGCGAACCCTTGTAGTTTTGAATCGGATTTTTAGAATACCTTCTGGATCTTGAACTTGGTTGATTGGATGAGACTGAGTCTTTTGATACCTGTTTTTTAAGATTAAAGACCTCATAGCAAGGTTTTGTGTTGTTAAACACCATAGATGAAGCTTGATATGGAACTCGTTATGCAAAAAAAAATTGTAGTTCCCAAAACTCTTTTGTATAAATTTTTGTTTAATTTTTTTCCTGCATATTAAGTTCCAAGAACAAATTTTTGTTTTTTTAGTATCGAATTAATTTTTAAAACTTTAGAAATCTGTTTTTGATTTGTTTATTTAAAAAAAAACTTAACATGTTTTTTATTCTTTATTTTCTGATTTTTGTTTGTTGTCATTTTTACAAGATTGAATTATTTTGTTGGTTTATTGGGATATGTTCTCATGTGTTGAATCTTTGGTTTGAGTGTCTTCCTTTTCGATGATTATTTTTTAAGAAATTTTAGTTTATTTATTTATTTTTAGAGTTTAATTTTAGAACTCAAATGGGATATGTAGGTTGTAATTTGACTTAATGATGTGTTTGTTGGAATGAGGGTTGGAAAGTGCATAGTGGTATCAAAACATAAAAAGTAATAGCAATTGTTGAGTATTTTTTTGGAAATTTGAGATAGATAAAATAATAAATCTTATGTACCCATATTTAAAATAAGGAAGATGGATAGTAATAACATATATTTCTTTTTAAAACCTATTGTTCTCACCATTTTAAATACGTTTAATTTTAGTTTCTTTTATTAAATAAGTTTTTTTATTTTTTATTTGCGATTAAAATATTATTTGATATTTATTTACAATTGATTTTAATAGCTACAAATGATTTCAAATTAATGTTTTATCAATTTAAATTTGGTCGGTTTAATGATTTTTTATTAAATAAAACATCAATTTTGATTTTATTTAAAAAATGAT
Source organism: Limnanthes douglasii subsp. nivea (assembly GCA_036936605.1). Classification (NCBI taxonomy): domain Eukaryota; kingdom Viridiplantae; phylum Streptophyta; class Magnoliopsida; order Brassicales; family Limnanthaceae; genus Limnanthes; species Limnanthes douglasii. The sequence continues at coordinate 144,367,094 of JAUPFV010000004.1, read as the reverse complement.
ATTTATTTAAATAATTAGTATATGTGTGAAAATTTAAAGTAGAGATTAAAACACAAATTTAAACCAAATAATATATTTTAATTATTTTAAAAATAATTAAAAGAGAATTAATATGTAAAAAGATTTATCGTGATCTAAATCAAACTAATAAAATCGCTCTAAATTGGACTTCAAGAATAGACTTCAAGAACATAGCATCTTATTATTCTTGCTAGTCAGTCTATCTTGATTTTTGTTTTAATAAAAAACAATGACAAAATAAGTCTCCAATACAATATTTGTTCGAGATTGAATCACCAAATCAAACCATCAGTGCAAAAGCATATCTAAACACCTTGACCATGATTTTGGAACAAAAAAAACAGAGCAATGAAACATTAGAAAAAAACTATGAATCAAAGACAATAAATGTATGAAGATACATTACCTTCCTTACCTTATAAACATATGAAGTTTATCCATACTGGTGTTTCACAAATCCAAGACACAAGAAACAATCTAATTTTTGATAATGCATCACCAAACCAACAAAAAACACACATTTTGCACAAATATATCAAAACACGGTCGCATGTTGAAGCTACTAGAATCAAGACAATATAAAAATTCAAAACAAATAAAATTTCAAAGTCATTGTATTTTCGGAACAAGATAATGATAACTTAATCTATATCTTTAAATTTAATTTAAATGCAAAGTTTTCGTTTGGTGGGCTTAAGATAAAATAAAATCAGAGTTTCTTGGTTTGTTTAATATCTCGCTATGAGATTACAAACATATTATTATAGAATTTGAACATATAGAGGATGTTAAAAAAAACTTTGGAAATGTAACGTCTGGACAATTAGACAACACTCTCTTAGACTTTTCAAATGGTACCCAAATTTTAACCCAAAAATTGAGTCACCAATAATCTATGTTTGGGTATCATTTCTTATTTTTACCTGAATATATGTATAATCAGGATACCATATATAACATTTCTAAGGCTATATGCAAGCCACTCTCAATCTGGGTGGCTTCCAAAAATAAGGCCAAATTCAACTGTTATATAACATTGTTAGAGCTGAATATATCAAAATCTCTTCCTCGAAAGGTTTTTAATAAACTTTAGGGAAAAGATGAGTTTTGGAAAGATATCACCTATGTTGATACGCCATCCTATTTCCTAGATTGTAAGCACTTAGGACATAAATCTAAATACATGAAACATCTAATTATAAATCTACACCCATCTTCTCAAAGGGAAACATGGGTTCCAAAAATCAAGTCTCTTACTATTCAAAATACACAAATCTAAAACACTAAACAATCTTTCAGTAGAAGTCTATACAAATAACGAATATAATCTGAATACTTAAAGGACTTTTGATAATAATTTACTTAAGATAAATCCACCATTTGTAGTATTACAACGAAAACCAAAGTGAAGACAACATATGAAACAACACAGATAACATAAGTAATAATATTTTTTACTAAACTTAGACTCACATGAGATTAGAAGAAAAGAAATAACAAAAGCCTTGTATACTATAGATTATGATATGGACAATAGACAAAAAAATTATATTATGGTTCAATTACTACAAATGTTAGAAACGCTCAAATAACTAAAGTACCACAAACAATTGAACTATAACCATAATTTAAAGAAATTATTAGTAAGAAAACAAGAAAGACTTAAATAAAACCTATTAAAGGGTTTCCAAATACTAAAACAATGTATTTTAAAAGGTCTCTAGACCCTTCAACTCATTCTCTAAATGACACTCAAAGTATTAAGCAGAATACTATATGTGTGGTTAACAAATGGACAATAATAAAACTTAAATCAATAAAAAAAAGTTGACAAAATCCTAAAGATACTAGGATTCTATAAAACTAGCATCAATTAATTATTAGACTAACAATCTTGCAAAATAGATTATCATATCTGAAATTTTATGCTTCGAGTTCTTCAATAATTACGCATGAACCATAGATTTTGGAGAAGTGAAATAAAGAGTTCCAACATGGAGTCAGCTACTAGGGTTATGCCTTAGAAATGAACTTCAAAATCCTGGCAGCTCTGAAAGAGATCAACTACTATGCATGCAAATAATTATTTAAGTTAAACAAGTGACTAAAATAGTTGGCTTAAATAAAGTAAAAAACCTCATCAAAAGGTGAGCAACGTGAGAAATTGTCACTTCAATGCTTTCAACTGTGATCATCCTTTGGTTTTATGTGGAAACCAACAAAGAGGTAGTTTGGAGTTGTATTAGCATTTTCATCTTATTTTTCTCCTCAAATTGGCCGGTAAGTAAATATACTAATAACTTGTACAATAAGAATAATATTAAATGAAATATCTCAAGTAACATCGCATCTTATTAAAAAATACTAACGAGTCACTCATATTAGAAAGTTTTAAGGCGACCATAGTAAAGTATGCCATTTTTATCGTTTACACAATGGAAATGTAAGAAGAAAAAAAGCACCAGTTTTGGAAAATAAATATTCTCGTAAGAGCTAGAAATCTGATTTCAAGTTCAAAATTTAAATAATCTTACCTGAACAATCTTCCAAAACCCTAAAATTATAAAGGGCTCAAGTAAGCGATATTATATGTATCATAACCAAACCTTAGTATATAAAGAGTTTGTGAACGCGCTTGAGAAAAAGTAAACCCATTATTAGTATTCAAATTGTGACATAATAACCATTTACTATATAATTATTGCTAGTGTTGCAACTGTAACATAACTGGAAATAGATTTCGAACCTAAGAGTTCGAGATGATACTCCGACCACACTTGGATTATTCATCATCTATCACTTGTTGTTTTTATCTTTATCTTATTCTCTCTCTCTCTCTCTATATATATATATATATATATATATATATATATATATATATATATATATATATCAAAGTAGTACTTAAAATCCTAGTTTATTTTGTTTGGAATATATCCCATTAGACAGAACAAAATCACAACACATTATTGACATTATTTGTGAAAATCGAAATATGTCCATAACACTTTCTTCAAAAATCGATTCCAAAACTCTTTTATAACCAGTATGAGAGCTACTGATAAGGGAATGATTAACCTGAGGCTAGATACTCGGTCTGGAAAGATCCATTGAATTATTTAGCTTGATACCTTATAATTATTTGGTAGACTCATGTTCTTTATAACGATATCATTGTATATAAACTGAGCTTATTCTATAATCAAACACATTTCGAATACTATAAATAAAAAATTCACTCTCATTTGTGAGTATCAAATACTTTATTCCAAGAACGTATACATTAAGTTTTACTCATATTTATTATGTGACAATATAAATTCTTAAACCTATCATTCTAGTCTGAATCTGCATCTTCATCACCGAACAATAATTTTTATATATTGAAAAAATAAATATATTACATAAATTTTTATATGAATAACAATAAAATATATATAATAATTATTTTAAACAATTATTCATTATTTAATTAAATATAAATTTTTTTACATATTATTTTTTACAAGTGTATAATGTGATCTATATAAAATTAATATAAATAATATTATTTATATTAAACTAACAAAATAATGATATATTTGTATTTTAAAATTGTATGTTTTTTATTTATATTATATTTAATATTTATATTATTATTATTATTATTTTTTAAATTATATATATATATATATATATAATTTTAACAAAATAATTGTTCATGGTACCGATATAACAAAATATAAGAGAGATTATACATGTTTTTTTTATATTTTCTTATGAATATTGAAATTCTTTTAACAACCGCAAGAATGACATTCATAAGAAAATAGAGATGCAAATAACAAAAATGAAAATACTAAATTAAATTTTTGCCATATACTAATTTTTTAAAATTAGTTGGATAGAACAATTAAAATAGTTATATTTAATGTTGATGAGTCCAGATTCGAAGAGCTCCACAAAAGGGTAGTCCAAAGTAAAACTCCCCGGAAACCGGACAGACACCAAGATTTCAATTCGAACAGCCCTGTTTGAACCGGACAGATGACTTCGAACACAGCAAACATAAGACAATTCGAACTATGACTAAAGTACTAAAAAACCTAATCACTATCTGACTAAGCTACCTGTGCATTTGCTTAAACTTCATGGGTCTTTAAGCATGACCCGGGTCCATGAAACTTGACCCGAAAGCCCATAAGGGCCCAAATTACACACTATAAATACCCAACCACCAGCATTAACTATGGGTAAGAAAAATTAACTGCTGCCAGGCTGCTCAATTCTCTCACCACCCTTGAAACACTTTGAAACACCCTGAAACATCTTGAAATATCCTTAAACACCACCACACCACCGTGAAACACCCTAACGCCACCTTAAAACTCCACTTAAAATTACCAGCCTACCCCCAGGCAACTTTTATCCACACCAAATTGGCGACCACAATGGGAGCACGAAGGTGCCTGAATCAAACATTCAAAACCAAGTAAAAGAATTCTGTCCGAATGAATCCGGATAATCCAGAGCTTCCACCAGCTTTGCTCGAAGTGGTGGAAGAGAACGATGAATATACTGTCCAAGAGCGTGACAGGTTGAGGGTTGAAATAGAAGCTCTGAGGGATGAGAAGGCCAAGATGGGCATGAAGGAAAAGTCCAAAGCATCAGTTGCTCATCGCTCTGATAACCCTCGAGAGCATGAGGCTTCGAAGACTCATGTGAGCACTAAAAAGACACATGCTAGTTCTAAAAAGTCTCACCGGTCCAAGCCTGTGGAGAGTTCTGACTCAAGTTCAGAATCTTCGGACAGCTCTTCGGACAGTGAGGGGAATGAAAAGTCCTTGTCCTCCAGCAGTGACGAAGGGCGAACCAGGAAAAAACAAAAGCAAGTTAAAAAGTATTCCAGAAAAAGAGACCACCATGGAAGAATGAAAAGACACATTGGGAAAGGATCATCTCACAGCCGGAGACATATAGACCGGATGCTGGTGGATCCCTTTGCCTTCCATGATGAGCCAGGTATCTTTGCAACCCCTAATGAGGATACTGCGTTCAGTCGTGGGAGGAACTGGAGGCAATCGCCATTGTCTTCTAAAATTCTGTCCGGAAACCTCCCCAAGAGGTTTGATAGCACAAAGATGGAGAAGTACGACGGCAGTACCGATCCGGACAATCATCTGGAGCAATTCAAGAACTTCATGATGAACTTCGATGATGATGATAAACTACTCTGCAGGGCATTCTCTCAATCCTTCACGGGGAGTGCTCTGAAGTGGTACAACAGCCTTCCTCAGGGTTGTATCAGAGATTTTGATACCTTTTGGGTGGCCTTTCGCAAGCAATTTGTGGGAAGTAAGGAGCTCAAGGGCAATGGAGATACTATAATCCATTGTGCCCAAGAACCAAATGAATCGTTAAAAGAGTACATAAGTCGTTTCGTGAACACAAAGAACGGGCTGGCTGATTGCTTTGAACAAGTGGCAATAGCATCCCTGAGACAAGGTCTGAACCCGGGCAACTTGGCTGATTCTGTAACAAGGAAGAAAGCCATGACCTGGGGTGGTTTGCTAAATCAAGTTGGCAAGCAAATAAATGTTGATGAAACAAAAAAGACCAGGGTGCACAGGCAGGTGAGATCCACCCCGGTGACACCAACTCCCAATCCAAACCAGTCCGGCAACAAAGCTAGAGAAACCGGACAGGGGCATGGAAGAGGAAAAGCTCAGTCTCAACCAGCTGCTCCTGCACAAAGTCAACAGTCTAGAAACAAAAGGGGGGCGTGGGTCCAACCGGAGTGGTTTGCAGAGCTCAAAGAAAGTGTGGCAACCATTTTCGAGAAAACTAAAGATGAAGTACACTACCGGAGACCGGCAACCTTGCAGTCTCCCAGAGAACATCGAAACAGTTCTTTTTGTCAATATCACAATGATATTGGCCATTCTACTGATGATTGTATAACCTTGAAACAAGAGGTTCAGAATCTGATTGAAAGAGGGAAGTTGGGTGCATATGTCAAAAGAAGAGGAAGCAACAGGCCTGACAACACCCACCGGGCTGGTCCGGTTAATGCTGCCCCAGAAGGGGCCATGGTAATTGTTGAAAGGTTTGATGTGGAATCAGAATACTTGGATCCTGATCCAACAAGGAACAGAGTGGGTGCAATAGAGGAACGTTCCAGGTCGGTCTCCGGGCTCATTAAATTCTTTGAGTCCTTGACAATTTTCGGAGGGGACACCGTAACGGCTCCTACCACTTCATCAAGAAAAAGGCATGTTCATAATTTGGCAACCCAACTAGAAGGGGGGATGACCTCTTATCAATCGTCAAATCTATTCCCATTCATTGTCTTTGATGGGGATGATTTGAGAGACATTGCTGGCCCTCATGAAGATGCTGTTGTCATAGGAGCATCGATAGGGGGCAATGAGATAAGGCGAATCCTGGTAGATACTGGGAGCTCTGCCAATATCCTTTTCCTAGATACTTACAAGAAAATGAAAAATCCAGTTGTGATTCAAAAGTCAGACCGATCGATTGTAGGCTTCACGGGCAGTTCAGCTGATGTAATCGGTGAGTTTGAAGAAGAAGTTTTGTTGGGCAGAGGCCCATTCAAAAAAACAGTCCGAATACTTTTCATCGTGGTGGATTGTCCCATGTGCTATAATGCTATTCTAGGGAGATCTTGGCTCTCTAGGATGCATGCAGTGGCTTCAACAGTCCATCAGTGTTTAAAATATGCTGTTCAGGGGCAGGTTGGGGTTGTCCGGAGCAGTCAAAAAGTTGCAAGAGAATGCTATGCCACTGCCTTGGCTCCACGAACGCTGGGGGCAGTCCGTACAAATGACCAATAGCAGTTTGAGGGCCTTTCTGAGGGTGAGGGTGAAATTGATGACCCCAGAGAGACCCCCGGAGTGTTAATCCCGGTTAAGGAAGTCGAAACACACTGCTTGGAAGAAGGAAAAATCGTCAAAATAGGGTCCAAAATGTCACAAGTGTTGAAAGAAGAAATGTTGAAATTCTTAAAAGACCATCAGCACGTTTTTGCTTGGTGCAATGCTGATGTAACTGGAGTACCATCAGAAGTGATTTCTCATCACTTGTCTGTCCGGAGAGACGTAGCACCAGTGGTGCAAAAAAGGAGAGCTTTCTCAAAAGAAAAGGCTGATGTCATTGTACAAGAGGTTGACAGACTCACAAAGATGGGGCACATTAAAGAAGCTCAGTATCCTTTGTGGACTGCCAATCCAGTCTTGGTAAAAAAGAAAAACGGTAAATGGCGAATGTGCATAGACTTCACAGATCTCAATCGAGCCTGCCCAAAAGACTTGTATCCGGTTCCCCGGATAGATCAGCTGGTAGATTCTACTTCTGGGAACAAGCTACTCTCCTTCATGGATGCTTTCTCCGGATATAATCAGATCCAGGTGGATCCAAGAGATCAAGAGCATACCACTTTTGTTACTGATAGAGGTTTACACTGCTATAAGGTGATGCCCTTTGGCTTGAAAAATGCTGGGGCTACTTATCAAAGACTAGTCAACAAAGCATTTGCTGATCAAATTGGAAGAAATATGGAGGTTTACATTGACGATATGATGGTGAAAAGTGTGGATGAGCAGCTACACTTGTCCGACCTCCAGGAAACTTTTGCAAACTTGGCCAAAGTAAATTTAAAGCTAAATCCTGAAAAATGTGTGTTCGGAGTGCAGTCCGGGAAATTCTTAGGGTACATTATAAGTGAGCATGGAATCCAGCCCGACCCGGACCAACTCAATGCTTTGTTTCAAATGGAGCCTCCTCGAAATGTTAAAGAAGTGCAGCGGTTAACGGGGAGGTTAGCAGCTTTGAACAGGTTTATCTCTAGGTCTTCGGACAGATGTGCTCCTTTCTTTCAAACTTTGAAAGGTGCAAAGGGGTTTGAGTGGACACCACAGTGTGACGAGGCATTCAATGAAATTAAGAAGCATCTGTCCTCTCCAAAGACTTTGTTCAAACCAATTGCTGGGGAGACTCTTTTTGTGTATCTGGCTGTCTCAAGTTGTGCTATCAGTGCTGTGTTAGTTAGAGAGGTTGATGGGTATCCTCACCCAGTATACTACATCAGCAAAAGCCTGATTGATGCTGAACGCCGTTACTTGAAACTCGAGAAACTAGCATTGGCCTTGGTGATAGCTGCAAGAAAGATGAGGCCTTATTTTCAGGCTCACCCTATTATTGTCCGGACATCCTTCCCTTTAAAGAATGTCCTTCAAAAAGCGGATATTTCGAGTAGAATGACAAAGTGGTCAGTAGAGTTGGGGGACTTCGACATAGACTTTGCTCCTCGAACAGCAGTAAAAGCTCGGGCTGTGGCTGATTTTCTGGTCGAATTCCATTCTGATAGGGACTCAGAACAACTTGCTGATTCAAAAGACAAGAAAGTGTGGATTGTCCGAACAGACGGGGGATCCAGTGCTATAGGATCTGGGGCAGGAATATGTCTCACTTCCCCCTATGGGGACCACATGTTCCAAGCTATCTGCTTTGCTTTCAGGGCGTCCAATAACGAGTCCGAATACGAAGCAGCTATAGCTGGATTAAAATTGGCTTACATTTGTGGAGCAAAAAAGGTCAAGCTGTTAAGCGACTCCCAATTGCTTGTTCACCATGCCTTGGGCCTATCAGAAGCTAGAAAAGAACAGTTAATCAAGTATTTACTTCTCTTGAAAAATGAGGCAATGAAGTTTAAAGCTGTTGTCTATGAGCACATTCCCCGGGCAGAGAATGAACTGGCAGACTCATTGGCAACAATAGCATACACGGAGTCCTATCCATGGATCCATGTGCTTGAAAGTCCTTCTATTCAACTTAATGAAGGGGAGAAAGAGGAGGTCTTTGAAATACAAGTAAATCAGCCTCAGGATTGGAGGTCTCCTCTTATCCAATATCTGTCCGATGGCGTCGTACCCTTGGTTAAATCACAAGCCAGAACGTTAAAACACAAGGCTCATGGTTTCATCATGATTAGAGAGGTCTTGTACAAGAAATCCTACAGCAAACCTCTCCTACGCTATTTAGGAGATCATGAGTCACAAATGGTTCTCTCCGAATTACATGATGGTGAGGGATCAGCCCATTGTGGATTTAGAGCGTTAACAAGAAGAGTGCTTCTCTCCGGATATTATTGGCCTTCAATAATGAAAGATGCCAAGGAACTGGTAAGAAGGTGTGACCCATGCCAAAGGTACAGCAATGAAATTCATGTACCAGCCATTCCTATGGAATCAATTTCTGAGCCTATCCCTTTTGCTCGATGGGGATTAGACTTAGTTGGGCCTCTCCCTATGGCGTCCGGAGGGCGTAAAACCATAATCGTAGCCATTGACTACTTTTCGAAGTGGATAGAAGCAGCCCCCTTGGCAGGAACAACATCAAAGGCTGTTATAAAATTCATTCTATCCAACATATGTTGCAGATTTGGTGTCCCTCAGAGAATAACAACAGATAATGGGCCACAGTTTGACAACAGAGAAATGGAGAGCTTCTGTGCCTCAAGGGGTATTCAGCACTGCTTTTCTTCACCATTCCACCCACAAGCTAATGGGCAAGTTGAGGTGGCTAATAGAACAATACTGTCCGGCTTAAAGAAAAATCTGGAAGGGGCTGCTGGAAAGTGGCCTAGTTATTTACAAGAAGTCTTGTGGGCCTACCGGACAACGCCTGGGGCTGCCACACAAGAATCACCTTTTGCCTTGGTCTATGGGATGGATGCAGTAGCTCCCATAGAGAAGACACTCCCCTCTTTTCGTGTTCATAACTTCTCCGGACAGGCTAACAAAATAGCAATCAGAAATCAGCTTGATTTGATTGAAGAAAGGCGAGTAAAAGCTCATCTTAGAATGACACACTATCAGGGCTTGATGAGAAGCAGGTTTGCTTCCAAGGTTAAAAGAAGAGACTTTCAACCAGGAGATAAAGTATTGAGGAAAGTTTTCTTGCATACCAAGGAAAAACTCTTCGGAAAGCTGGCCCCAACTTGGGAGGGTCCGTATACTGTGGTTGAAAGAATCAAGCCTGGCACATACTGGCTGGAAGACAAAGATGGCAGGGTTTTAACTCACCCTTGGAATATTGAACACCTTCGAATGTACCTAGAATAAAATCTATGTAAATATTTACTTGTTTGAATATCCATGTAAATATTTGGGGGCATACCACTTCCTCTCTTCGGCGCCACGAAGAGCTTTCAATAAAACTTGGAGCCTTCTTAAACAATTTTCTAAGTTTTTACAAAATTTTGTTGATTGCCATACTACCCGGACTGAAAGATCTAAGGGCTATTTAAATTCTAGCCAGAGAAATTAAACACTCTCACAATACGAAGTATTTAGGCAAACCGTGGAATAAGAGAAAGGTTGTGCAAGATAAAACATTCATTCAATAAACTTAAAGTTGCCTTGGCCTTCCAAGGACTTTTTGAACAAGTTTAAACATAATACAAAACTCTGTCCGGATAAAACGGACAGCATCACAAAAAAGGTGCCTTGGCCTTCCAAGGACTTTGGTTCAAACAAAAATTAAACAAAACAAGTTATAAACTAAGGAAGAGCCTTCGAAGACGGCTCACCCACATGTGTGTTCTTGTCTTTAATATCACTCTTCTCTTCGACTTTTTTCTTGCCTTTAGGGTCGATCTCTTCCTCCCCAGGGCTCTCTCCAGTTTCTTCTTCATCACCAGATGAAGGCTCATCAGAGTACCCCTCGTCATCAGCCATGGTCCAGTATGGGAGATCGTCATCGTCTACGTAACGCCATAAGTCCCCTAGTCTTCTCTTCGGGAACTTCTCGTGAAACAGAAGGACCATGTCGGACTTCACCTTTTCAATCAGTAATTCCTCACTCCGAATCATCTCTTTGGCATAAGCGTTGATTTTGCCCTTGATCATCGCCTCCTGATCCTTCACCAGAGCAGCCTTCTCCTCAACAGCTTGAGTCACTGCATTCTCTAAAGCAAGCTTGTCAGTAGTCAGATTGGTGACAATCTTCTCTTTTGCTGCAGTCTCATCTTTTGAGGTTTTCAAGTCTTTCTCCAACTCGGACAGCTTAGCCCGGAGATCTTCTAGGGTTTTCTCTAAAGAGGCAACTTTTGTGTTGCTTTCATTTTTACTCCTCTTCAGCTGTTCGTTTGACTCCTTAAGCAAGTCAACCTGGGTAGTGGCACCCCGGAGGTCATCGGACAGTTTCTCCTTCTCAGACTTAAGCTCCTTAATGGTTTCTGCCTGACTCCGGACTTGCCTTTCCAGGGTGAGCACAGGTTGCACGTTGCTAAGGAGGGAATGAGCTATGATATCCCTTTCGCTGGAGACCAAGAAAGTTTTGCCATTGAAATTCACCGTGTTGGAATTACTTGGAGGAACATATGGCCCTGCAAACTCATCCCTAGACAAACCAAGGAAGTAGTCACCTAGAGGACCCAGGCCGGTGACATCCACTTCATCCATGTTGATCTCTCCCCGTTCAATATCATCAGTGTGAAGCTCCCCTGGAATCCCTTCGTTAAGGTTTTCTGGGATCTCTTCGGCTAATGTAGGATCAACTGGAAAAGTGGGCTCCGGGTCCCGGAGAGCAAATTCTTCTTCTTGAGAAGTTTTCTTCTTTTTTACTTCTCTCTCAGCACCCTCGCTTACTTGCTTACGGGTTCGTTTGGAGACCCTCGTAGGTTTTGAGGGAGTCTCTCCGTGTTTCTTACTTTCCACTTCTACCACCTGTAGAAGGCTTGCATCAACTTGAACTGGAATTGGCACCTCTGTGTCAGTTAGGGCCTTTTTCTCTGAATCTCCTGCTGTTTTCCTCCCTTTCTTCTTCTGGCCCTTCATCTTACTTGGGGCTTTGGCCCGGGCAGGGAGGAAAAGGGTCCCATCGAGCTCATGAGACCTTCTCAGCACTATGTCGTCATCAGGAGGGGTGGAGAACTCCTCCCATGTTAAATCCCTCCGACCTGTGGTGTTCCACAGGTGAGATCTGGCTAAGTTTCCCGGAGTGAAAGCCTTGTGAAACCTGTTCTCCCAGTTCTCTGCGGCCCATGCGTTTATCTTTCCACAGGTATCCTGTCCGGCTTTCGCATAGTCTCCGAATTCTTTTGGCAGTTCTAGCAAAACGAAAAAATGACTAGTGAGTGAAAGTTTAAAGAAGGGAAAATTCGAACAGAAACTTAAAGAAAGAGCTTACGATCACTTCTCCATCTGCTTCGGAGAAGGCTAGGATTCTCTCCGACTTTAATCTTCTGGCCATTCTCCCATGAGCCACTTATGAACAAAAACTGGCTCCTCCATTTATTCTCCGACTCCAGGAGATCATCGACAGCTTTCAAGTTGTTCCCCATATTAAAGTGATAAAATGGGAACTGGTGGTGTTTGCACAGATTGGCAACAGCAGCGAACTCTTCCATTGGAAGAGGAATTCCGGACAGCCTGGATGCCATAATGCATGACATCAAGGTGTACCATCCGTTGGGGCTCAGCTGCGATGGACATAACTTCACCAAATGGAAATAGCGCACTATTTCTGGATCCAATGGGAACCTGAGTCCCCAATTTAGCAGCTCCGTAAAAAATACGATCTCATTCCTCTTGCAATCCATCGGGGTCTCCGGGTCAATAGGAATTCGGATCTTTACGTTTTCAGGGATCCCCCACTTAGTGCGAAGCCGTCCCAGGTCTCTAGTGTGAATAAACGAGTACTTGGTTTTCAACAAAGACAGAAGATACTTGGACTCTACCTTATGAAAGCAGGGCCCAACTCTCCCTTCAAGGCTCTCCGGCAGGTCCGGACGCCTTAGATACAACTCTTCTTTGCCTTTCTTGGCAACAACTATGGCAGTTTCAGCTTGTCCGGAAGACTCGGACTCAAATCTGACCTCCTCAGTGGAGTCTTCCATCCTTTCCTCCATTACAGTTGGAGGAGCTTCTGCAGAAACAGCCCGGGGAGGGATAAAGCTTGGCACAGCTAATCCTCCGGACTGTTGGCTAGATGTGTGTTTTTGAGTTCTTACCTCAGTTTGAGTTTCTGAGGTCGAGGTTTCCTTAGGAGGTAGTGGACTGCTAGCCTCCGGACCGACTGCCCTTTCCCGGAGAGTCCTAACAGCTGACCCTGACTCTGATTCGCTAGTTTTCTTTGAGGAAAGTCCTTTAACCAGTCTGCTTGGTCTTTTCATAATCAGCTTGTCTGGAGAATGATCGGAGTCGGACCCCATGGCAATAAAAGTAGACTTTTTTCTGACACTTGTAGCAGTAACCCCCGGTTCAACAATGGGGATAGACTCTTGAACTGAAGAGTCTGAAACGATGGGAGAGAGTGTTGTTCGAAAGAGCTTTCTAGGTTTTGTACCCTTTGAGGAAGACGAACCTCTATCAGATTCTTCAATCGAAGGGGCTGGTTTCTCGACAGGCGATGCTGGAAGCCCTGCTGCAAGCCTTTTCTCTTTTTCGACCCTTTGAGCTTTCTCTAGTTCTGAAAGATTGAGCCAGCCACCCTTGATTAAAGCTGTTCTTGCTGTGAACATAAAACGATTAAGGAAATTTTAAGATTTTAGAGAGATGAAGTTTTGAGTAAAATGGCAAAGTGAAAATGAGACTGTGAAAGATGAATAGTATTTATAGTAAAAGTGAAAAAGGGGGTTTGATTCCTAGGAGAATCCGAAAAGTTGGGCAATGATTAAAAGACGGCGCTGACATCATCAAAAGCATTTAAAGAAGTTACTTGTTCGATAAAGTGGTGTAATTTTCGAGGCAGAAAAACGGCTGGAATGACCAACCAGGGTGTGACACGTGTCCCACTACCTCTGACAAAGAACCGTTTGGAATTCGTAACGGTTGGGCTGTCCGGGCCTGTCTCAACTCTCTTCGAATTGGAAAACCACTTCTCCAATCGGACTGTTTTTCAGTTCTTTAAACAAAGATACTTGTTCAAATACCTAAAAAATGGGCTCCTGATGAGTCCGGATTCGAAGAGCTCCACAAAAGGGTAGTCCAAAGTAAAACTCCCCGGAAACCGGACAGACACCAAGATTTCAATTCGAACAGCCCTGTTTGAACCGGACAGATGACTTCGAACACAGCAAACATAAGACAATTCGAACTATGACTAAAGTACTAAAAAACCTAATCACTATCTGACTAAGCTACCTGTGCATTTGCTTAAACTTCATGGGTCTTTAAACATGACCCGGGTCCATGAAACTTGACCCGAAAGCCCATAAGGGCCCAAATTACACACTATAAATACCCAACCACCAGCATTAACTATGGGTAAGAAAAATTAACTGCTGCCAGGCTGCTCAATTCTCTCACCACCCTTGAAACACTTTGAAACACCCTGAAACATCTTGAAATATCCTTAAACACCACCACACCACCGTGAAACACCCTAACGCCACCTTAAAACTCCACTTAAAATTACCAGCCTACCCCCAGGCAACTTTTATCCACACCAAATGTTACAATTTTTTTAATAAATGTATACAATAATTTTATATAACGTCTTTACAGATGTATTAAAATTAGAATGTATCATCACATGACGATTCAGAGTAAGCATGTATGCTATATATCAAAATAAATAAATGTAATCAACCTTTAGTTCATTGGACCTACATATAATAATAAGTATTATGGAAGTTTATAACGTAAATAACAAGTAGGCTTGTGTGGATCTTGAGAGAGAGCCCATCAATTCAACGTTTATGTTATTGGGATCTAAAATCTTAATAAATATTATGATCTTATGTAATGGCAAGCACATTAGGATTGTAGTAGTTTTTAGTTTCAATTGATGTGTAATTGAAAAGAAAAAAAATAGTTTATAGGTTGTATTCAGAACCTTTAGTAAAATACAAGGACCGATAATTAGTGGAGGATATTCAAAAGTTAAATAGCAGTCTAGAAACCCTAATTTTATTATTATTGAATCATATTCTTAAAAAAGCCATGTATGTCAATCTTGATTTATCTTCTCCTTATATCTCATCTTTCTAGGGTTCTTAATCATTTCAAGTTATTAATAGTGATTGTCTTTATTCTTCATAGATAATGTCAAAAGAAACTTGCAAACTACATGGAAAGCCACATATGATTCTTCGTCAAAATCTCAAATCATATAGTCTTCCATTATAAAACGATGAATTGAAACTTGAAGATGCAAACTCATATGTATACATTTTCATTATCTTATTATTTATTTATAGATTAAAGGATTAGAATTTTAGTGTTTTTATAGCTTTTAAACCCTATAATCGTCTTATCACTCCATGATTTAAAGTCAAATACCTCTACTTTTGGGGAACATGTAAATTTTATAATCTTGAGACCTTAATCTATGATAAGGGTTATGGAAAATAATATGCATTATTAATGTTGATTTGGTGCAATGAAGATCACTTATTTGACTATATGTGATGTATGATTAAATTTGTTGGTCTAATTTTTGAAAATTTTAGATCAAAACCCTAATTTGGAACAATTTATGGTTTTAAGTTTTTGGACTCACATGTTCGTTGCGACAATCAGGTTTGTTGTTGCAACAAACTACTTTAAAAACCCAGTTCGATGCTGTATCCAACACCTTTGCCGCGATAAAACTCGAACCTAAGGTTTTCTGCAGTAACAACCCTTCTTGTCACCGCTACAAACTGTCTTTATATGTATGATGATTTTAATTTATTTATTTTGTGTTTGATTGCATGTGAGTTTGCTGCAAATAAACCTTCATAAATACAACAAACAAATTTAATTTTTCATTAATCTTAAGTTTAATTGTATGCTTCTTAATTCAGTATGTTAAGCATGTTCAGGGTTTGCACATATATGTTGGCATATTTAGACTTGTTTTCATGTTTGGATAGATTGTTAAATGTTCAAGGTTTTACAGTTATGTGACCATATCTATATGCCTATTAAAAAACATCTAGTGATTGGGAATGTTTGACCCTATAGATGGGAAGTGATTACACATTGTCATTGGCACTTGGATTTTAGGATGTAAGAGTTGATGGCTTGCATGATCAAGAATTGGTTGTTTCAGGTTTGGAGTTTGAATGATATTCATATTATTTATATGGAGCACTTGACAAGATATACACTTTAGCTGCGTTTGTATGAATCACAGTGTGAGCACTTCATATGAAAATTATAAAGAACTATATTGACAAACATGTTATCCTCCTTGTGTGGGTACTATCAGACGAGTCCATTAGAATAGGGGTTGAAATGCTTATATATAGGGGTAAATTATTATGTGTGTAAGACGAACCTACGAAAGACTAACTCACATATGTCTAAAATATGAGCCAACCATTGTACGATGTAGTTGATGCATGTACATGCATCATACTCATTCATAAATAGTTTTTAGTGTTGAATGGTTCACTTAGTATACCATAAAATAGTCAAGTACAACCCTTATAGAAGGCTTGTTTATTTTCATATATGGAATCGAACCAACATTATCTTGCTTAAAAGATTGTCTACATAAGTGATGTTTAACACGATGACAGTTACCGTCTCTACTAAGTACCACGACCATTCAGTTCATATGAATACCTTTTAGAACCTAATTTGATAAATTTTAAATTGTGTGTTAGATTATGTTTGGATTCTTTCATAAATTGTTTATTTTGTTCATGTTTTATTCTTTGGTTGTTCATTTATTGACTCTAAACTAAGAATTAACGTTCAGGTTCCCCTACTATCCGAAGGGGTGGTAAATTTAAGAAGTAGAAAGTGAATATTTTCTTACGATATGAATGAATCACATAGACCATTGGCTCCGGGAGGACCAACCTATCATTTTAACAAATAAGAGAACTCACGATGAAAATATGTGATTCGAGATGCGGGAGTGTTTTAATCACATAATTTGATATGTCCTATAAAATAGAGTTCTATAAGAACTTTTAGGTTCTAAAACCATCGATATGGATAATGTTAAAGACATGTTTCCTTATACCAAAAAGAGTTTTCTTAAATTATCACATGTTGAAATTAAAAACCTGATTGTTAAACTCATTTTAGTTGTAACTTCATAAAAATATAGTTTCAGTGTTTAAAAACACATGATGGGTTAGAACAATCATAACTTAGGTATATGTATCTTTGTATGGATTAAACCAAAACAAGCCTCTTAGTGATAGGAATCTTTAGATTTTTACTACCGATGAGACCATGTGCCATATGGAAGCCATTTGTAATTTTTAGTTGGTTTTAGATTTTGGACATATATTATATTTGACAAATATTTTGTTTATTTATTATTTTTGTTTTATTTATTGGACAAATTTGGTTATATTTTTCTTGGTAATAAATAACTCAATCTTTTATTTGACAATAGATTGGTTGGTACATCTGTGTTTGATTGTGTTGATAATTTGTATAAATTACATTATATTATTAATTATCAAATTGCTATTAATTTCTCACATATAGTTGCTTCTGAAAATTCAGCCTCCATATAATACATGCGTTTATGCTACATGTATAAAAACAGGATTCATATATTTGTTACTTAAGGTGTCTTAGGTCCCTTTTATTGCACTGGTTTGAGAAATGAGTTGGGTGTATCAAAGGGAAACATACTAAACAAAGAATAGATAAAGTTTCTTGTTCTAAATATGTTTTGAAGTTATTGCACACTGATATATACAATCCATTCCCTATAGCTTCATAGAATGACGAAATATAGTTGATTTTATTCAGAGATGGTTGTTTACGATATGAAAATCTATACTTGTTTCATGAGAAATATAAGGAAATGACATATTCAAATTATTTAAGGTTAAATTTTAGTTAAAACTAGGTAAACATATTAAAGCCATCACATCTGACCGTGGTAGTGAATACTTTGAAATGTACAATGGTTATGATGGAACAACGTCATGCCATATTTACCCTCTATATTTATGAGTGTGAGATTGTCTCTCAATACACAAGGTTGAGTTTGTCCACTATGAATGATGTATCTAGACGATAAAATTGCATATTATAATAAATGGTTATGAGCATGATTGTTAATAGATCACTAACCATTTCCTTATGTTGGGAAACTCTTAAGTTTGTAACATACATCATTAATAGGATACTTACTACAACAATAACTAAGATACCACATGAACTATTCAGAGGGTGCAAACCCGACTTTAGTCACTTTTATGAATACAAATGTCTAGCTGAAGCAAAGATTTAGAGGCCGAGAAAAAATAAGCGGAAATCTAAAACAATTAACTTTCATTTCATACGTTACCTAAACTACTTAAGGGGTTACAAATTTTCCCATTAAGCATTTAATTTTTTAGACGAGAACTTTTGTATTTTTAAAGATGAGGATTTTTAAGGGGAATGATTCGAACAACAACATTGTTTTTTAAACAAAAATAGAAACGAATTAATTTATATATTTATGTTTCAGCTACAGTAAATCTACCGGTTATCTACAATATGTTAGGGAGTTAATTACCTCAAACAGATGTTGAACTTCCACCTCAATAAGAGAATGTTGATTTTGTTCATGGTGGGAAAATTCAACAACCTCAAAAAATTGAGTAATACATTGAGCATATATTGTGTGGATCCACTGGATAAAGAATGAGATCCTTACCTTTAGATTATGTGGTATTACTTAATGAACATAAAGAGACTTCAAACATTATGGAAGATGATCCAATCATTTTTTAAGATGATATTGATAGGATCAAAACTTTTTGGAATGACATTCCTAGATTAGACCACGCAAACTAAAATTATCTGACCAGACAATACGTGACTCAGTTGTGTGCTAACACTGAACTGGATCCATGATCCATTCCAATAAAACCCATGGATCAAAGAAATAATATAAATACCCCTACCAACTTTATTTAATAGGTTAGAATTTTCTAGAAAACATTAAATACAAGCACACACCTCCTTTATCTCACTGCTCATTACCCAAAAAATAAGATTCAACTCACAAACTTCCTAAAGTACCCTTTAATCACAAATCAACCTCACGAGATATGAACAGTTTAAACTCTGAATTATATATTTATTCTATGAAAGATGAGTAAAAACCATGCAAGGTAAATCAATATGAGATCTTTTCATCTTAACTGAAAAAAACACTTGGTAAAAAATGGTTGTTTAATACCAAACGCGATATTATAAGAAAAATAAAAAGATATAAAGTGTGCATTGTAGCGAAATGGTACAACCAATATAAAAGTTGATTATTCTAACACATTTTCTATAATTTCATCAAATAACTCATCCATGACAATTATAGATCTTGTTACTCATTTTGATATTGAGCTTCATCATATGGATGTTAAGACAGCATTTCTAAATAAAAACCTTTCTTTTAAGGCCATATCATATAATAGTTTGAATACTCTAAATACACACATTGCAATATGATTACATAAACCTTTTATATTTATTTATTAGAAATCAATGTATTATTTTTTACATGAGAGAAGTCATTACATCATCTATAATATATAAGGCTAATCAAATTCAAAACCACCCTCACCCAATGATTTTTTAATATTTAACAATGAGATTAACACTACATTATTGAAAATATGATGAAACTTACTATAAACATAAATTTGACAAATATGAAAACCATGTGTAATAAAAAACACAATATAGTTTAATATGAGTTTTGATATGACAGACATAAATGAATCTAAAATTATAAGAGATTGTAAGATGAAATTTTGATATGAATGATGACAATGGTATAAAGTGTCGAACCCATAAAATGACCATTAAAAATTTAAAGTCCACCATAAGCCTATTTGTTTAATCCCTCAAATAACCCATTGGGTCAGTCCATTAGATATTTATTATCTATTAGACGAGATAAAAAACAAATTAAAGATATCAATAAATACTAATATTATATTAAAAAAAATAAAAAAAATTTAATTTGTTATATATAATTTATAAGGTAAGTTACCAATAACAACATTTGACATATTAAAAGTACATATAACCACCTATACTTTCAAGTTTGTCGAAAACCACATGTAACATGATTTTTTATAGAATACTCTAGGTACAAACATAGAACTACCAAGAACTCTCCATTTCTTCTTCAGCTCGAGAAACACCTCTATTTATCTCTCTTAAAATTAAAACTCACATAATCTCCCAAATTAAATATTTCTGCAACAAATTTAAGTGAAATCGTAACCATTTGACCATAAAATAACTATTGAACAAAAATGTCAGGATGAAATTACTCGATTTCGTCTTAATTTTTTTAATTGATGTGTTTGTAAATAATATGCATGACCTAAGAACTGTTCATATTTGATTTTGATGATTTGTATGTACTTTTACAAAAAAACAAATACACTTAGTAAATTAAGAACTATTTGTGTACTTGTTTAAAGGTAATGAATTAATTTTATTCTCTTACACAATCGATTTAAACGTATTTATGCAACCAAATAACAATACTTTACGAATCTAGTTTTTATTATGTTCTCCAAAACTAAAAGACCTTTTTTGCAACAAATTTCAACTTATTTATGCACTCATCTTACAGTCAATTTCCATAACAAGTTTTAATTTTATTTTCAAATATATTTTTGCATAGCTCAAATGAACGTATATACGCACTCATATAACAATTACTTTCAATACTAATTTATATTTTTTAACTTTGTATTGTAGATACAAAAAAAAAAATATATTCTCCACATCATGCATCCTAGATACATTATAGCTTACCGAAGAAATAAAAAATATTATTGAATAATTAAACAATGATAAGAATCCATATCAACGTGTAACTTCAATATTTTTTCATAACAAAAAAACTATTTTTGCAACCAATTTACTCATAATTACGTATCTAATTTACTCATAATTCACAATCATGTTTAACACATCTAAAAATGTATTTTCACAAAATGATTGCATGTAAATACGCAACGATATTTGAAAAAAAAAACTTTATTTCTTTATATTTTATAGTCATAAGATATGAATCTAGACAAAGACATCATTAAACAAATTGAAGAACAGGAAATAAAAATTAACGAACAAATTAAAGAAATAAAAGAATCAAATTATATTCTCAATATCATGTTGAAAAATTAAATAAGGAAAATCGATGTATTTCAACAACCATCCACAATGAGATCGTCCATAAAACAGAAGAAAGTCTTGCATCAAACAAAAGAGCATAAAACATTTTCCTATTTGTTAACCAAAAACATACAATAAGATATTGGTAGATGCTCGTTTGTTAAAGTAAAAAAATGTTCTTTCCTAAGAGTTATGTATAACTAAACTAAACTCTTTTTGTGTTTGGAGTATTAATATCATTTTATCGTTTATTTATATATTTTTATTTCAAAAATACAACTATTTATAATGTAATTGCACAACCAAATTAATCTTAAATCCGCACCCTTATTACACTTGTATTTTTAATAATAGACAAAAAATTTATTACGTAACCAGTTATAACGCAATTTCATAATAGATTACAATGTAATTTTACACCCAAGTAAACTACTATTTTTATCCATAATAGTTCTCATTTTTCTAAACCTTTTATAACACAATTACGTACCCAACTAATAATGCTTGTTTTTATAGCTAAAAAATGTCCAATTGCAAATCGTTTAAGAAAATATAATAGAAATAGAAAAAAAATAAGTTAAAAAATAAAAAATACATTATTTTTATATATTTTCTTCACATGTTATTCTATTATGACCATATTTGTTACAACATTATCGTTGTTTACTTTGTGAAAAAATTCTTCATTTCGGGATATAATACGTTTCTTCTTAGTCATTCTAGTTCTCATTTTCAAGCTATGTGGTAGAATTAGGAGATGGATTTGAACATAAGCTTCACCAAAAGTGGAGAAAGCTGGTATACCCAAGATTAACTTTTCATATACGAAACCAACAATACTTTCATAATTTCCAAAAGTACTAAGTAAACAAATGAAAACCCGATTATTTTGTTCGAAAATAACTAATAAATACATTAAAAGCCTACAAACAAACAAATTAAAACAAAGAAAAAATATACAAGTTTAGAATATTTTTGTAGCTAACTTTTACATATTTCCACAACCAAAACACAAAATAAAAAATAGTTATTAGACAACCCGAGGATAGATAATTTCACAACACAACAATACTTCATAATTACATAACCAGAATGTACTTAATTTTAGCACATAACAACAGTTTCTACTTATGTAACCAAAATTTAGTTAATTTCTTAACCCAATCACACTAACTAATTACGCAACTGAAATAAACATAATTATACAACCAGACCTGCAATAACCGAAAATCTCAAAATATGTTTTTATTGAAATCACTCTTTTAATATAATTATCAAAATATTTCTCTGAATATATGGAATCAAAGAGTCAACATAACTAAAATATCATATAATTATAAAACAAAAAAATTAACTCGACACAATAAAAAAAATTAAAAATAAATAAATATAACATGTGGTTCGATAAAGAATAAATAGATGTAAAAAAACAAAGGAAAAAAAACATGATCAACAATTGTATAAGATCATGATTGAAGGAAGAACACATAACTAAATCAAATCGCATAAGAAATTGATCAAACGAAAAAATAAAACAAATATATCAAAATTCTAGTAACAAAATGACGGTATGATTGATGAGTATTAAAAAAAATCAGGTAGTTATGAGTAATTTAGTTTCAAAACCAAATAATTATCAATTTTTTCTCAAAACCTAGTTGGTTAGTGGTAAGTAGTTTTGATGTTGAATAACTATGGATATAAAATCTAATTTTAAACATGTACAATGTATATTTTAAAATAATTATGCATATTTTTTTAACAAATTCCTAAAATCATTCCAATGAACGTGCTAAATGACATATTAACTAAAAAAAGTTAATTTTTAAGCATTTGTCAAATTTCAGAGTTATTTAGCAAAACTACATCATCATTTTTTATTTTTTTTTCATTTAATTTGTTTTTTAAAATTTTTATTTTTATTTTTCGTGTTTGTTAACAAATATAAAAAGTGAAATAAAATAATTTATAAAAAAACCAATAAATCTTAATATATTATTTTAAAAGTACGATATAGTTCAACTTATGGCTACTTTCATTCCATTAATGAGGTGAGGCAGTACGATCCTCTATCACACAACCTTTTTATTATTTGTTGAGGAATACTTACTTAAGCATGTCACTCGTCTCTTTTAACACCATAATTGTATGAGATGCAATTCTAGAAGAAAGTTTAACATTAACAGTTTGACATTTGCATATTATATCATAATTTTTATGAATAGTTCATCTGTAAATTTTAAAAATCTTATAGATTTTCTCAACCATTATCAAAGTGTGTCTGGCCAAATTATGAACAAAACCAAAACAAGATTTATAACATCTTTGAATAGAAATAGAAATAAAATTAAAATAATTGAATATAATACTGGTTTCAATCATACATTTATCCCTGTAAATTACTTGGGAATCAAGATCCATTGTTCACTTGTTTCTTCATTGTAAGTATATATGATAAGTGTGAAAATACTACCTACGAACTTTTGGTATCCTAATTGAGAATCATATGAATTTTAGGCATATGATTTGTAACTGGTTTTCTTCAACTTCAAAAACAACTCATATTGGAACTATTACCCCTTCAATTATTACTTGGGAAATTTGGACCTCTCGAAACAAATCAAAACATAAAAACACTAACATCTCTGATTATTTTATTGAAGAGAAAGTTCACCTTGCCTTGATTAAGTTGGATTGTACAAACTTGCAGACTAAAAAGATATGGTTTGATGACTTAAACTATGCTTTGTTTCTACATTTCTTTCACCATAATAAACCCACTAACAAAGACATATAACTAACAAAGGCATATATGTTAAATGGAACCCTCATAATAGGAATAAATTTAAATTAAATTCCAATGATTTTTGTTATTCAATGGTGCTATGATTTCTCTTGTTTATTATATGGTAAGAAATATTCCTTCATTGCTGAGACTAGAGCATTATTGGATGGTTTAAAGGATGTGTAAAGAATGAAGTCTATCTAATGTTGGATATTGAAATAGTATCTAATATTCTATTTAATACTTTAGCCTCTCATATTGCCCCATGGTACATTTCCCGAATTATATTATATTGTACAAAGTTAATTCTCTCTTTAATGACCATTAAACACATTGTTAGACAACAAAATATTGCTGCTGACTGGATCGCTAAGAGAACTTTTGGAATAAATTCAATAATGAGTAGATTCCCGACAAGCTTAGAGCTATCATCTTTTAAAAATATTTAGGTATGAGATACCTAATACTTGAAAATAAATAGTATACTGTTTGTTGAATATTATATGGCTTGTAACAAACCAAGCACGCTACATGCATGACTTTGGATTCTTTCTTTATTTTGCAGATACAGCAGGTAGCGTGGCAATCTTCGAGTCTTCAATAGCTTTGGTGCTAAGCAATTTGCTGGATAAATGGAGGATGCGAGAAAATGATCCACCTAACATATTACGCCTCTCAATCTTGACGCCATGTTGTGTTAATATTTTCAAGGCTTTATGCTTTTGATGTGTCTTTTAATTTTGGAATAAAATCTTTTGGGCCCAAAATGTAATTTTCTCCAATATTAATATCAATTATCTTGTAATTATTTATTTATTTTACTTTATCTAAAATGACCATTTTACCCATCATATAAAACCAAGTTTTAAAAAAATCTAAACATTCTTCATCTTCTCTAACTAAACTTCTCTCTAAAACTAATCTAATACCCAACGAATGAATTACATTAAAATCTAACTATTTTCTTCATCTTTCTTAACAAAACTTCTCTATATATTTTAATTATATTTTAATATCGCCTTGCGGAACTTTCCGACTTTTCATTAGCGTAAAAAGAATGAATCAAAATTATATTACAATGAAGTAAGATGTAATCAGTAGACCTAGTAATTTGTATAATTTTCTATTAAGAAATAAACTAGTAACTGTGAAAATATATCCCATCCTCATGGTAATGACAATCTTGTTCTAAACCCGATCATCTTGATGGAAAGATAAAAAAATCAAAGAAATCAATATTTGAAATCAAGATCTTTGATTAATAGCGAAATCAAAAACATCAATCAGATAACAAAACCACAAGAAATAAAACAACACGATTTCTAAGTTTGAATTAAATTTACAACTAGAAACCCTAAATCCCCAAATTTCATAACCTAAGAACTTGTACAGTCTTCGTTCCTTAAGATACAACATGTTTAGCCAATTCACCGGACAACACCAACCTCACCACAGTATGGATTTCCCTTGAAGTGATAGTCGGTTTCTTGTTGTACCTCGCAAGCTTCGCAGACTCACCATCCAATTTCGAAGCTATCGTTGATGAAACTATTCATGATTCCCATAGCTTTGCTGGAAATACCGATATCAGGATGAACATGCTTCAAGATCCCGACCCGAAGATGTAGATCTTGTAGGTCTCGACGCTTTTCTTGGATCGTTTCTTTTTTTATCAGTTCCGGTGCCAGCTTCTTTTGGTAACTTCTTTCTAGCCAAGGGATATTTCTCGGCGACCTTCTTCTCAGTCGGCTTCTTTTCTGCTTAGGTTGCTATTCTTGATTTTGATTAGGAAAGATTAATTGGATAAGATAAATAATTTTCTGATTTTGATTGGGTAGATGCGAGCTTCAACTTGAATTTGATAAAAAAGAAAAAAAAAAGAAGAAGAAAGATAGTAGGCTGAAAAAGGTTTGAATTTGATAAAAATGAAAAAAGAAAAAAAAGAGAGATAGTAGGCTGAAAAAGGTTTATATATTAAATATATTTTAGTAAAATTTAGGGTCTCATTATAGCTGAAAAGGTCTCATTATAACTAAAACGGATCTCGGTTTAACTTGGCCCTAATTTAATCCTTACGTTTATAACTCACTCGTCTATTGTCTTAATTTGGTAATAAAATTTATTTTTTTGAAAAAAATATATTTTTTAAATCCATATTTAGAAAATATTATATAATATATATATATATCGAAATAAATTAGGGATGCCAATTTTTTCCACGCGGGTACCCGAGCCGACCCGATATGATGAATTATGGGTTAAAAAAAATTCCACGCATAGGTTGTGGGTTTGAAAATTTACTATCCACCGCGTATGAGATGCGTTATGGGTTCAAAATAACGAATTAAATTATACCAAAACTATGCGTAATTATTAATAGATAACAATTACATTAGGTTTGAGTGTTTTTTTTATAGATTGGTTTAAATCTAGAGACCATTGGGTAGTTTTTTTTTTTAGAAAAATACCATAAATATTACGACAGAAAAAATATAGACGACGCGCACCCATCCCGACCCATTACCATTCATAAAATAAATCAAAATTTGTTATATAAATATCCGATTTTTTTAAAACTAAATAAAAATACAATCAATATTTTTATATAAAAATTATATAAAATATATTATTTAAAGATATATTAAAAATTATCACCGAAACAAAATAGAAATTACCTACAAATAAATCTTTATATGCTGTATTTTTATATGCGTCACTACTATAATATAAAATTGTCTGCATGTTCCTATAATATCTCTTATTTATTGGAGATTTACTTTGTAGGTATTTATAAAGTTTGACTCAAATTAAATATTTTCCTAGTCTAAAAAAAAAATAATAATAAAAAATATATAAAAAAAAATATTTTCCTAGTCTCTCCCTACTCTTACAGAAACATAATCACACGATGTCGAGAAACCGAAACAACTTTTAAACTTTCTAGAAGGCACGCGAGTCTCCGTTTCAACGCAGCAACTCCCAACCAAGCAATCGCGACAAAGAAACAAAGAAACCGTCAATCGGAATCCGGTCAGCAGCTATCGTCGTCAATGGATCCTCCCTATCTTCATCACAGCCGCAGCCATAGCCACAATCAAAGGTACTCTCCAATCTCTCTTCATACACATCCCCCGCCTCCCCCTCCTCATCATTCGTACCCGGAAAAGCCTATATTTTACCGACCTTACCGCGATGTTCAATCGGACCATCGCCTTCCTCCTCCTCCTCCTCCACCACAACTTCCACCTCCGCCGTTCATGCCACGATTGGCGCCGCGGATGCCGCATCAACCACAATCTTATTACTCTTATCCATCCCCGCGCCCATATGAACCTAACCGATTTGATTATAGTCCTCCTCAGCCTAGATCACAACAATTATCGTCATCAGGCCGGTCGCAATTTCAATTTGATAGTCTCGCGCTCTCTCCTCGTGTTCTGTCCCTATCAATCGGACCGACTTCGAGGAACCCGGGTGCAAGTCCGGGTCGCTACCGTCAATTTGATCATAAACGCGTTACGCCAGTTCGTTCCGATGATAGGTTTAGGAATGAATTGGAAGGTAGTGCTAGGTTTAGGGATGAATATCGCGATCGTGGATTTGCGAGAGAAAATATTGCTAGAGGCAAACCTGAGGAAAGATATCATCACGCAGGGCAGTTTGTAGGTAATTCTGGTAGGTCATCTAGGGATTTTGTGGTTCCAAATAGAAGTTTTGATCTTAATTCAGGTAACCATGATAGACGGTATAGCTCAGCAATAGCAAGCAAGGGGATTAGATATACTGGTAAAGGGGTTTATGAAAGTCCGAGACGGGTTGATGGTTGGCAAGCTAACAGAGACACAAGCAGTTCAACAGCTGGGTTTGTTAGTAGCATGATTGTTGTGGGAGGTGGAACTCGTGATCTTCCTGGGAGAGTTGGTCATTCTTTGGAGTTCGAAAGATCTGGTGATAAGGGAAGCATAGAGGGTTCTCATGAGTATAGCAAGAACTCAGGGAAGCAAATGCAAAAGAAGAGCGCTCTCTTACGGATTCAAACTCCAAAACCCAATCACATGGGTAGAGGGGCACATGATTCGCGTAATTTGGATACACACAAGTCTAATTCTAGGTCTAGGGATCAAATTGTGAATTCTGACAGGGAGGTAGTTAAAGAGGGAGACGAAACTCATATGGACCTTGATGTTTCTTTCAAATCCAATGTTCTTGTAGCTAAAGCTATCGTGGCCCAGCAGGTAGGGGCACAAACAAAGTTGGATTCTTTTTCTTGTGCGAGTTTTACACCTAGGCCTCAGAAAGTTAGGAAAAGTATGATTGCCAATAAACTTTGCAAGACTGCAGGGACTAGTACTCAAGGAGACAGGTCAAAAGATGTTACTGATGCGGACTCTATTTCTATAGAGGGCTTAAATCAGTGCAAGGAAAATGTCATTGTTCGTAGGGATGAAAATAAGTTTAATACTTATCCAAAGCCGTCTCCAAGTTGGGAAAACTCTCACTTATGCCAGAGTGAAGTGGAAAATGTTCCTACCTTTTCAGACAAAGCTGGTTGTATAGACGCCTTGGCCAAATCTATGAAGAAAAAACAAGTTAGGAAGAAAATACTGAAGAAAGTTGTCAAGCCTTTTTCACAGTTCCCTACAGAGAAGATTGTAGAGCCTGTTGCTCCATCAGAAGAGAAGATTTTGGAGTCTGTAGAAGCAGGTAATCATAGTCATGCTGTTTCTATTACTGACGAAATTGAAAATAGTGTTACATCTTTGGTCAACAAAGTCTCATGTACTGGTATGCCAAGTGTGGAATTGGACACTTGTGCGAATGGTGCATGTTTGCTGCCTGAAAAGGGTACAAAAAGATCAAGTGATTTAGTTTCTGAGGACGTGGGCATTGACATTGACAGTGGTCATAGGGGCATGCTTAAAAATAAGAGAAAACGGATCAACTCAAGTTGTTGCCTGGTTTCTACAAGAAACAGTGAAATACTAATCGGGGAAACAGGTTTAGAACCAGATAATTTTGCTTCAGAGAAGGATACCTTGTCTAACAACGAGGTCAATTGCGAGAAAAAGTCTCAAAAGGCTATTTCTTTCATTGATAGTAGCCTTATTCTCCCTTCACCATGTTCAGCAGGAACCAGAGCTGATTCCCATCAGATGCTTCCAAACAACTACAAATTTGACGAAGAGACTTCTTCAGATCTTAACATTTGCTTTAACAATTCAGTGGAGTCAGGGCACGGCCGTCTGGGTGATGTAGCTAATACCTGTAGTGGTGAGGATTTGACTTGCAAGTTAGATATGTCTGACATGTTACCAGCTGACAAGCCAGTTGAGTCTATAAGTGCTGATAGCTCAGAACATGGTGTGAATACACCCTTAACTTTATATGTGAAAAATTCTAGTTCTATAGAAAGTACAGTTATCCGCTCCAGGTGCTGCAGTGTTGGTGTAAGTCCTACAGTGGGAGATAGTATTTTGAATCTTGCCAGTCCCAAGGATAACTTTTCTGAGACTGACCTTTCAGATAACAGGGATAACAATAATTCTAACTTGTCTCTGCTTGTGAGAAAAGAATTGGACAAGTTCCCGAATGAGTGTGACAGATTTTCTGGTCCAGCAGCATCAGCGATAAACATTAGAGATGTAACTGCAGATATTCTAAATCATACTTTTTCGGCAATGACGGCCGCGTCTAATGATTGTACTAAAAAAGAAAATGTTATATTCTATAATTTAGATACTTCTCAACTCGGAGAGCCAATTTGTTTAGAAACTGCTGATAGTTTGAATGATGGTCAATCAACTGTAAATTTTTGTTCAGTTTCTAAAGATACTGGCTTTTGTCCTTCCCGTTTGGGGTCTGAGCTGATTGGTAAGGCAGCTACTTGTATAGACGATAAGAAGTGTGAGAATGACATCATACAAAGGGAAATTGGTGAGGGAGACAAGATATATGCAAATGGTGCAGAAGGGCAGATTGCGATTCATAGTGAGACTGCTCAATGCAAGATTTCAGGTGTTGATTCTTGTTCCGCCAACAGAGATTTGGCTGTTCAAAGTGCTGCATCCTTTCAACGGTTAGGTTTAGGTTGTGAGCAAGTAGAAAGTGCAAATCCATCTCCATCTGGTGCTTTTCAAGAGAAAATAATTGACTTGAAAAGTGAACATGGAGAAAAAATAGACGAGGATGCTGCCAAAGAAAAAATTATGAGCTGCCTTGGAACATTCCAGTCGAGGATTTCCCTGAAGCATCATTCAACTGGCTTAAATAAAGAGTTTCTTGGTACGCACGTGAAAGCTGATGCAATTTTTGCAATAAATGATCGTGCTTTCGCTACCGTTGGTAATAGTGGAGCTGCTACTGCTAAGTCTGGTGATGATTTGATAGCATGTGAACCAACTATTGTATTTGATACTAAATCTCCGAAAGACTTACATACTGGTAGTCCTGATATCGACACAGCATCTCATATATTTCCTGCTAAACGGATTCGTGGAGATGATGAAGATTTTAAGGAAATTTCTGCCGGCATGAGTTGTCCTAAGTTAACTTCTACTCCTAGTCCAGAAAATGGGAAAAATCTTATCGCTTCCAACCATACTACGCAACGTCATTCAATCATAGGAAATTCTGGAAAGTTACCGGTACTCAAGCCCCAAAAGGATAATCAATTCTTGAATTCCTTGAAAATGGAAACCCATGCGAGGAGAAACCATCTCAAACCTACTGATCCTAAGAGCTATTGCAGTTCTTCATCTTTTGTTTCCGCAGCTATAAAAAATGTATCTTCTTCAAACTATATCACAAAGCCCCGAACATGGCATCGTAGTGTTAATGCTTACATCCCGCCCATGTCACAGACCAAACCTTTATTGGGTACTTTTCCTCATCAAGGACATATGGCACAGAAAGCTACTGAAGTTAAGAGTACCTATATTCGCAAAGGTAATAGTCTTCTTAGGAAACCTGCTTCTGGTGCTATTCTTCCCAGGGTTTCTCAAGGATTAAGTTCATCTCTCTGCAAGTCTGACAGTTTGCAACCTGATGTGACAAAGGGAATTGAATCTGACTGTCAGGTTGACGTTGTTGATCCACCAGCTTTGTTGAAAAAAAGAGATATGGATGCTTCCTATGAGAGGCCTGGAACGCCATCCAGTGTAAACAAAGTAGCAAATCAGGCTATACTTTCATCATGTCATTCCTCTGTTACCCAAATGGCAGAGCATGCAACTAGTAGCTCCAATGGAACCTCAAAAAAATCTATAAAATCTTTAGAAACTAGTGTTCGGACCTCCTGCAATGACGGTGAAGATCAAACTACTTACATGTGCCAGAACGGGCTGAATGATGTGAAGTTGGACTCTTCAGATGCAAGAAGGATAACTTATGTTAAGAGAAATTCTAATCTGCTGGTTGCAACTAAAAATGATCTCAACGTCAACAAGGCCCAGGTGCTTTCATCTGATGGCTACTACAAGAGGAGAAAGCACCAGCTAGTTAGAACGTCAGGAGATGGTCACCTCAAGGAGGCAGCTTCGCCAATTGACAATGCTCTTAATGCAGAAGGGAAAGTGGCTCCGAGGATTACTCTTAGCAGAAATTTCAGTATGAGGCGCTCTTGTAAAGGTTTGTCTGAAAAGCCGAATTACCCTGTGCATTTTAAGATTAATAATGGTTTATGCTTGAATGGGCTCTATTTCTCTATTGTTCTAGGGGTAACAGGAAAGGACATATTTCTCTTTTATTTTTATAGTGCTGCATACAAATTTGCTCATTCCAACTCTCCGGTGGAAGTAGATTTGATGAATGCGTTCATACTCCCATTGTTATATCTATTAAGCATTTATAAGAGCTTCTCTTTATTGGGAAATGGAACATATTTGTGTTATTAAACGTGAAAGATGCAAATAAGCAGCATACTCATAAAACTGAAGGCGCTAGCATAAGTGAATTATAATTTATAACTATCAAATTAAATTTCTATACATATATATTATAACATACTAATGCTCAAAGAAATATGGAATCCAAATTCAGATGTAGTTAGAAAGTAGTTTTTGTAAACATAAATGGCTTGAAAGCCTTATAATAAAGCATAAAATTTTATACTATTCTAAATATTAATTTTTTGTAATAGCACGGAGATACCTGTATAATTTTTGATAATTTATTGTGGAATCCTAGACAAGTAATGGTAGTCAGATCTGTTGACCTATCACTCCGATGGCAATCACTTTTTATGCCCTTTTATTTGCAAGCCTAGAACTGCTCGAAAGGACGAAGAAAATAGGCTGATTTAACAGAGGTGGTGTCTCACCCTTCTGTTAAGGTGGTTAGGCGCCAGCCCAAACACGCGTAGGATTTTACTTAGTGACCAGGCGCTAGCGCCTCACCTTTCTCACCTAGATGAGGTGCCTCATGCATAAGTGGTATATTTGTTAAGCATTTATGATAGTTGACCTATTATTTAGGCATGAGCAAAATAGAAACTCACTTTTTGTCTTCTTGCAGTGGCTAGAAAAGCCTTTCAACGTTCTAAATTCTCTCTGGTTTGGACATTACATGGTGGGCAGTCATCAAGTAACCAGGGTGCATCGTTGAACCGTCAGAAAGTCTTGCCACGATATTTTCCCTTGAAAAGATCAACATATCTGCGAAATTCTATGCCGAGCGTGACTTCTGTTTCAAGCAACAGCTCTTCGGTTACTATCAGGTTCTTCTTTTATATTTGTTGCCTCTATTCTGTTAAGCTGCATTTAGTTTTGTCCACTTTTCAGCTAATTTGTGTACGTGATAAAAAATACTTATGATTTCCAGTAAAAAATTGCTGCTGAGAAAGAGAGATGTTGTTTACATGAGGTCAAATCATGGATTTTCACTTCGAAAATCCAAGGTGTTAAATATTGCCGGTTCCCATCTAAAATGGTCAAAATCAATGGAAAAGGAGTCGAAGAGAGCTAATGAGGTTAGCTTATTGTGTGTTGTTCTTATTAAATTATCATTAACTATTGGTTGATTACTTTAATTAATGTCTATGACTGCTCGAGCCTAGTTTTTATTGGACTCCATTTTTGTTCATACAGGAAGCTACACATGCAGTTGCTGCAGCAGAAAAGAAAAAGAGGGAACGTTGTAGATCTATTGTTTCTCGGTCTATGAACAGAACCCATTCTTCACGTAAGTCAATTCATTGTACAGTGCTGTGCCCAGGTAGTCCAACTATTGACCTCGGTGTTGCAGAATTCTAGTTCTTGGCTTCGAATGAAAATATATTGCTCTACATTTCTAACATTCTAATTCTGAGACTTTGCAGGAGAACGTATATTCCGAGTTGGTTCAGTTCGCTACAAGATGGATTCATCAAGGCGAACCCTTCAGAGGATATCAGGTGGTTTACTCTTGCCTTTATATAATGGAAATTGCCATAATACAGTTGAGCATATATTCATCTTACTCATCGGATGCAGCTACACTAGTAACTTGAATGTATTCCAAGCTTTCGTCTTTGTTTCATTGTATTTGGTTTTTGGATGATTCTGTTTTGCTATATGGGGAAATTATTTTGCCAAAGTTATTTTAAGTCAGACACTCCCATCTGCCCAGATTGCACCTATGACTATGAGGGTGGATGAAGGTCCTGGTAAAAACAAATTTGGCTACATATCTTTAGTTTTAGAAATGTTCTGCTGATGCTTATCTTTGCAACATGGATGTTAGCCAGAATCTGATATCTTGAATGACTTATGTCTTGTATCTTGACGAGCACAACTATGGTTAGTTGTGCAATATCGTCCAGGAGTTTTTGAGATATTTTTAAACGATCCATCTTTATTGTGACGAAGACAAACTATGAAATTAATTATTTTAGACCGGCTAGCGAGAGAATATTGCCTAGGCTGTGTATATATTTCCTTTTGGATATGTAAAACCTCTTGCTGTGCGAGGAAAGTGCAAGGGTGCGATGCATTTTTGCAGAGCAATAACATGATACTTGAATCTTTTTTTTTTTGTATAGCTTCTTATTTTATAATCGAGGGTAACCTTTTTATATCATCTCTGCATGAAGTCATAAGACTTGATAACAAGCACCGTGAGCTGTCGGCTATCCAGCTAGCATAAAGCTGTGGAGATTGAAGTTGCGGATAAATCTAGTGATGTATTTGTGTGGAATGGATCAGCTGATGGTTCATTTATCCTTTTTTATTTGTTGTTTTTGGAGTCGGTCAAAAGTGAGGAAAGGGTATTTTAATTTGAATAGTATTTGATGTAGATGATGATACACCATGTTCTGGAGCTCTCTTATCAAAACTAGATGCCAAAAAATCTTTTGTGCCAAGAAGAGTAGTCATTGGGAATGATGAGTAAGTTTCTGTTGGTTATTTCTGTTTGTTATACCTTAAGTGTTTAGTTCACGACAGCTAATAATTATGTTAAAAGATGAGCTCCTCACAGAAATTTCTCTTTTGTACTATCCAATTGCTTAGTTATATTTGAATTCCACGTGACAGATACGTTAGAGTCGGCAATGGCAACCAGCTTGTTAGAGACCCTAAGAAGCGGATTCGTGTCCTAGCAAGTGAGAAGGTTCGTTGGAGCTTGCACGCTGCAAGATCGCGGTTGGCTAGAAAGCAAAAATACTGTCAGTTTTTTACAAGGTTCGGAAAATGCAACAAAGACGAGGGAAAGTGTCCTTATATTCACGATTCCTCAAAAATCTTAGTATGCACAAAATATTTGAACGGCTTGTGCTTGGATTCAGATTGCAAATTGACTCATAAGGTTCACTCTCATGCCTTCTTGTTGAATTTGATTTGGCTTATTGTAGTTGATGGCCAACTCTGAACAAGCTAGTTTATTAATTAAACTGTTAATATGCTTACTCATACAGGTGATTCCAGAGAGAATGCCAGATTGCTGTTACTTTTCGCAAGGTAATTATGTTTATGATGTATATGATTATCTACAATAGTTTAGTACTTGATAAATGTTTTGGCAGGTTGGTGCACCAACGAAGCTTGTCCTTATAGGCACGTACATGTAAATCCAAATGCTGCTACATGTGAAGGATTTCTCAAGGGCTACTGCGCGGATGGAAATGAGGTAGATTCTGATCTTTTAAAGGAATACTTGCTTAGATATGCGATTTTTCTATACTTCATTGGAAATCAGATTTTTCTTTTCGATATGAAAATTTTGTTTAGGCTATATTTGGATCATATAGATGTGAATATTCTAAAATTATGAAGATTTTTCTTTTCGATATGAATATTCTAAAATTTCCCCAGATTTAGACATAAAATTCATATCTAGAGAAAGGTCCTTACTCCTTATATAATTTTCTATTTAGAATCATATACGATAGTACAGTATTTATCTGTTAACATGCTGAATATAACATGTACGCCGGACCAATTTGATTTACTCTGCTAGTAGTTATTGTAGTTGTAAGAAAGCTGATAGTTCTTAAATGTATCTTACACAATCCTCTCCCGAGTGCGTTCTCTCTCTCTCTCTCTCTCTCTCTCTCTGTCTCTGTCTCTGTCTCTGTCTCTCTCTCTCTCTCTCTGTCTCTCTCTGTCTGTCTGTCTCTCTCTCTCTAAAACTGAACGCAGCCCGACAGTCATCTTTGATTATGTAAAATGGATGTCTCTGCTCACAGTGTCGAAAGAAGCACAGTTATGTCTGCCCTGTTTTCGAAGCAACAGGAATATGTTTGGAGGGATCTAAATGTAAACTTCACCACCCCAAGAAACAAAGTAAAGGTATAAAAAGAAAAAGGTCACCCGAACATGGAAATGATAGTGGAAGATATTTTGGGACAGTAGTCTTTGAAAGCCATTGTCTACAAGGTGGTGCAGTTTCTGAAGAGGAAGGTGGTGAAGTTTCTGAAGTGGAAGGTGGTGAAGTTTCTGAAGAGGAAGGTGGTGGAGTTTCCAAAGAGGAAGGGGAAGGCTGTGCAGTTTCCAAAGAGGAAGGGGGTGACTATATTAGCCTTAATGTTAGTGATGATGAAGTTGATGAAAGTGACTACTCCGAGTCGCAACTAGATATAATAGTGTAGATGAGCAAATCATACCGCCCCGCGTAATGGACAGATTCTGAAGACATGATTTTCCTTATTTGCACACTTAGGAAACAGTTCAAGGAGGTATTCATTCTGCAAAGGTAAAAGGAGTTTATTTAGTGTAATTCCAGGCATCCGGATGAAGTTCCTTTTGTGCCATTGTCGTATGTAGTATAGTTCTTTGTACTATTTTAGTTTTTTTTTTTTTTTTTTTGTTTCTTTTTGTTTCATAGGAAATAGTTTTTCAAGTGTATATCAAGGGAGAAAGAAAGAAGATCGGCAATAGGATGATGTAGCAAAATATTGATATAATTTATATGAATAATATATACTTGTAATAAGGAAATTATCTTTTTGGTTTGAATTTTTATTTTCAGGTGGGTTTGATCATACTAATTGTTTGTGGACCAAATGAAGTAGTGGGGTAAACCGAATATCTCATTTTGGTGAATCTGGACACCTCAATTTTAATTAATTTTTTCTGAAGTTCTTTTTATATATATTAGCTGGGATTTTAAAAGTCTAGTCCTGGGAAAAGATTTGGATAGGACGGTTGTATTATGTCGACTCGTCTGGAGCTTGGAAATAAAATATTTGTGCCAAACGTAATTCGATTTATAACTGATTCGTAAAGTAATTTTACTACTGTGATCCTTGGCCGGCAGTTTTTTCAAGTTTTCTTTTTGCTGAATAATATATTTATATTAAAGGGACCTACGTGGGGTGGTTTTAAAGACGAGTACAAAAAGAAGCGCCATTTGACGAGTTAATTTTCAAAAGCTCTCCACAAATTATACAAACTATAGCTAACCATAATCTTCTAAGCTGGTTTTTTGAACTTTTTTTTTACTTCTTTATGTCTTCATTCGGGTTTGCATTAGAGAGGAGCTTCCAAAATATAGTAATGCTCCAAGTCTTTACTTCTCTGCTTCTGTGAATGGGCGAGGAATAATTGCTTCAAAGCTTCTATTAGGGAGCCCAGACGTGGAGGATAAATTAAGAAAGTTAAAATTGGGTTAGAAAAGAGTAGGGATAGAGGGTTAAGAATTGTCCTCGATGTAAGACACATTTTGCTTTTCAAGCAGGATGATGGATTTCAGGTGTGGAGGAGTGTTGCTTGAATTATAGAGAAGTTTCATCTTGCACTTGTTGGTCCATTTAACCAGCCAATCAGCTGCGATGTTTTGAGAGCGATTGATGTGCTTAAGAACCATAGAAGTCTTGAGGAAGCTGCGACAACAAGAAAGAGTTCTACCAAGGGGATTAGTGAAAGAACCAGTGACTAATAAGGATACAATGGATTCACAATTAGTCTTAATGTAAGCGTTGAAGAAGCCGTTTTGGTAGCAAATCATAAGGCCGCGGAGCAAAGCTTCGGCTTCAGCGAAGAGAGGGGAAACTTTTCCATACAGAAAGCCATGGGCTGAGATAAGAGAGCCTTCACTGTTCTAATGATAACGCTGCCACTAGCGTCTCCATTGGGTAAGGATGAACCGTAAGTGTTGATTTTGATCCTGTTGTTGATTGAGGGAGACCAATAATGCAGAGAAGGAGGCTTGAATTTGATGCTATTAAAGCAGCCAAGCTCAGAGGCAGCCGAGTGAAAATGGGACGAATGCTTGGGATTGAGAGAGTCAATTATAGTAATGATATAATTAATAAGGCTAACAGTTGAGGAAGTAGTGCAATCCCTTTCAATTTTTTGATTTGTTTCTCATTTTCCAGATGACCCAAGCAATGATCGGGGGAGGATAAAGCATATGTGAACTGCTTTGTTTGATGACCAAAGCCAAGTCCTGAGAAGGTGAGGAAATGTCATGAACTTCCCAATTCTGATTTAGAAAATGAGAGAGTAGTGATTCCATATACTCCAGGCCAGGGGGCAATCTACAAAAAGGTGATTTATGGTTTCAAAATTTCTGCAGAATTGGCATTTCGACGCTAATGTGAAATGTTTTTTTCTGCAGAGAGTTATCTGTTGGGAGCCATCCATGAAGAATCCTCCAAGTGAGGAATGAGCATTTTCTAGGGGTTATATTGTTCCAGAGATTGCCAAAGAGCTTTTATTGATTGTGCTTGATTCTAAAGAAATTCCAGGTTTCTTTAGTTTTAAAGATGCCGTCTTTTGTAATCTTTCACGATTGCACATGATATGAGGCTGTGCGATGTCTTTGATGTTTGAAAACCTTTTCCAAACTTTGGGGAATTTCTTGGTGTTGAAATCGGCTAAAAGAGAATGACTGTTATTACAATAAGTGCTATGATAAATCTAGTCCATAATGATATGTTTTATCTGAATTTCATCCATAAATTGCAGGAAGCAACATCTTGGAGATCCTTCAGGCATCTGGCATTAAGGCCTCCCTCAAGGTAAGTTTTGCAAACCCTACTCCATATACACCAGTGAGTTTTAGTTAAGTTTTGTTTTGATCCCCAGAGAGAAATATTGAAAAGCTTTTCAATTTTGTCGATGATACTATTGGGAAGAGCATTGCTTTGCATCTAGTAGTTTGGAAGGGCCATTAGGACAGTGTTGATAAGACTTAGTCTGCTAGCGAAAGAAAGATTCTTTCCTTCCAACTCACTAATTCTGTTTCTGATGTTGGTAATCAGGGATTCATAGTTCCTAGCCCAGTTATTGTTGTTGAGGGTGACACCCAGGTAAGCAATATGTAAGTTTTCATATCTATAACGAGTGCTATCAGACAGAGTTTTGACTTTAGTGATGGAGTAATTGATTGAGGTAATGATTATTGTTTTCTCCTTGTTTATCATTTCCCTGATGTATCTTGGTAATCCTGAAAAAACTTTCTTAAAGTAACAATAGCGTAGTTAGAGCCATTTTTAAATATTAAGATATCGTTTGCGAATGCAAGAGATGGAATGCACATATGGATTCTAGTTTTGTATTAGATATTCTTGTTGTTAAAGAAAAAACATATTAAGACCTCTAATGAGGGTCTCCTCAGCAATGATAAAAAGGTAAAAAGACCAGGGGTCTCCTTGTCTCAAACCTCTTTTATTTCTAAAGTAGCATGTTGGATTGCCATTGATGATGACAGAAGTCTTCAACAAAGAGTAATGATATTGTTGATTAAATTATGAAGATTTTACTAAAACCAAAAGTAGAATGAACTTTGCCAAAAAAGCTGAATGACAATCTGTCAAAAGCCTTGGCCATATCGACCTTAATGAGAATGTTTCCATAGTTTTTTTTGTTTAAATCATAGATTAGCTCATTGGCCAGAAGAATGTTATCGCAGATATATCTTTTGGCTACATAGGCCCCTTGACTTTCAGAGATAATGTTAGAAAACAAGGTTTCCAGTCTATTGTTAATTATTTTAGAAATTATTTTGTTAAACGTGGAGCACATGTTATAGGCTTGAACTGCTTCCAATTCGTAGGATTTTGAGTTTTAAGAATGAGAACTAAACCTGTGGCTAATACCCCTTGAGGAAGATGGTATCCATTAAAGAAAGAGGTGATAACATCCTTGAGATCAGCTTTCACAGTGTTCCAACAATTGAGAAAGAAAGTGGTATTGAACCCATCCATGCCTGCTACGTTTGTAAGGCTGAGACCTTCAGTTTGCATGCTCATGAGGTAAGTGTTATCCATCTTAGTGAAAATGTTAGAAATTGCATTAAATAAATAACTATTGAGATGAATTGTCTCAGATTCAAAGTTAGAATAAGGATTTTCAGTGATAATATTTTGAAAGTAAGAAACAACATAATTGTTGATAGGGTTCTCATCAGTGATCCAATTGGATCTATCTTTGATTATGGTAATTCGATTCTTTCTAATTCTTTTTTTAACATAGTTTTGGTAGGTTTTAATGTTGCGGTCGCTGTCTTTGATCCAGGTAGTATAAGTCTTTTGGGGCCAGTAACTCTCTTCCTGAGCCAGAGCTTTGATAAGGTAAAAGTTTTCCTTGGACAAGTTGATTCTATTGATGTTGTTGTTTATTAACATCTATCCTTTGAGAGAAACTTTTAGACGCTTTAACTTGTTCCAAAATTTGCTTAGATGAGATCCCTGCATATCAATCATCAAGTTAGAAGATACAAAGGGGAGAAAGTATCATTTAAGCACCGCATATTAAGGAATTCAAAACACGATTTATTGTGGGTATTTTCATTGGAAACAGAGTTGAGGATGGGCATGTGATCAGAGTATGTTCTAGGAAGATGCTGGACAAGAGTGTTGTTGAAGAGATCAGTCCATTCTGTGTTGTACATGACATGGTCTAGGCGGTATTGTTAGACCAGGTAAATCTGTTTCCCATGTATCCAGCGGCTTCAAGGTTACATAGATTGATAGCCTTGTTGAATCATCAGAGCTAATAGTGCATAATTTGGTGCAACCTTTTTGTTCAGAGGAGTTGATTATAGTGTAAAATCACCGAGGAAAATCCAAGCTTTAACAGAACTAGCAATGTCACTAAAAGTCTACCAAAGAGCTATTCTACTAATTTTTGGCACTTGACATAGATAGCATATAGGGAAATGAAATAGTTGGAGTTAAGTAATGTTATTTACGTATTGCGTAGCTGAGGATGATCTACATTTATGAGGATGCCAAACCATTCTCTCCCGAAAAGCCAGATCTTGCAGTTGCAGTTGAAAGAGAAGAGATTGAATCCAAGTTTAGCAGCAATAGAAGAAATTTGAGCAGAGTCCACCATGGGTTCTTGAATTGAGACAATACTGATCTTGTTGGTATCAATGATATTTTTGAGTTTTCTGAGGGAAGCTTTGTTGAAAATTCTACATATGTTCCAGTTAAGAATGTTGATCATGATCATGTAAGGTATTGTTTTGTTTCTTGTTCCCAAATAAGGGCTTGCATATTCCTTTTTCATTTATGCTGCTGAATTTTATTGCTTTAAATCTTTTGCTAAGCAAAGCCTTGAAACTAGGAATTTTTATTTTATTTTGAAGATTGATGTAGATGGTAGGCTTCCAAAGTTAAAATGATTTGGTGTGTAGGATTCATTGTCTTCATTTTTTTGATCTTGGCTTTGAATCCCTTTACTGTCTTATTCAAGATCTATGATTCCTTCTATAATCTCAATGATTTTAGGTGTACTGACTTGTTCAGGAATGAATTCTTGAATTTTTCCGTTGTCTCCATTGTCTCTTTGGTGATGATTAATTAAGTCAGGAGATATTGAGTTAGAGATGATTGTTTCGTTTGATTTCTCCACTGTCTCTTTCTCTTTCTCATTTGAAATTGGTTTGTATATCATTGATTGAAGTTTTGGCTTGCTTTGTTTGGTATCATTGCTCTTTTTAGTGTCACTAACTTCTTCTTGGCTTCTTGAAGAGTTTTTCCTGTATATAGTGGATTCATATCCTATATGGTAGCACTAGTTGCAATATGCAGGAACGTCTTTGTAACTGACATGG
This sequence comes from Limnanthes douglasii subsp. nivea, assembly GCA_036936605.1. Lineage (NCBI taxonomy): Eukaryota > Viridiplantae > Streptophyta > Magnoliopsida > Brassicales > Limnanthaceae > Limnanthes > Limnanthes douglasii. The sequence continues at coordinate 144,325,724 of JAUPFV010000004.1, read as the reverse complement.
AGTAATTAGCCTTCATTGACTCAGAATCCTACCCATATATTATGTTGAAGGCTCCGAGAGATGTTGAGTTTTATGAGGACATAACATGCGTTGAACAACGCCCCATTCTTGGGAGGGATCCAACTTTTGCGGGACTCTCCTATGGTTCCTGCTATTGTTAGAATTATTTCTTCTTTAAACAAATACTCAAGTACATGTTCAATCCTTATCCAAGTAGGAACAACATGGTTTTCATATTTTATGCTGAAATCGGGAGACCATTTGATCAGTCTCATGATCTTGTCTCCAACAACCTACATTATTCTTGCCCATAATATGCACATATCATATTTGGTAGAAAATTCAATGAGTAAATGTTTTTAGTCCCAATTTCTCACATTGACTTCTCTATTGAATTCCTTAAGTCCAAAAAGTGGTTTAAAGTCTGTTTTTAGGGATCCCATGGAAGAACTTTACTATAAGTGTAAACTTACGACAAATTTCAATGTAATCCTTAGTTTCCTTATTGAATTGAATAAAAATATGTGACTAAAGGTGTTTGATTGTTGTTGGCTTCAGTTTTTATCAGCATTTGGGATGAGTCTTGAAGGCTTAACAACATCAACAAATCTTTTGGTGAGTTGAGGTTGAGTTGTGGGATGTTGCTGAGATTCCTTGGGCGGATTATAAGAGCTTTGAAGAACTAGAAATTCTCTATCGAAAAGCTCCGTTTCCTATATTTTCCAAAAAATAGAAGAATATACAAGCAATGGAAAAACGTGATTGATGATGGGAGGAGAAAATCAATAGGATTTATTAAAAAAAGGAGGAGAAGATCGTAGAATAAGGCTTGTATGGAATCTGTTCTTGGAGGACGCTTTCTTGGAGGAGCCATCCCGAATCCCAATTTTGAGACTTAAAAATTAAAATAAAATTTAGATCTGATGAGATTTGAGCTGCACATTTGTTTTTATGGATTTGCTAAAAAAACCAAAATTTATATATAGTTGCATTTTTTGATTTTTTAATATTTATAAAATTGGTTTTTATTATGATTGAATATTATTAAAATTTTAATTAATTTACTTATTTACTTATTATCATTATTCGTAACATAAAATCAATTCAAACTCAAATTCAACTTTATACTAACAAAACCAATTTTTTAAACGTTTAAAATTCTAAATTATGACCAGAATAGACGAAAAAGATGTTCCTCTAGAGACACCACTAACATGAAAGAGTTATACAATATTCTAGTATACCTCTTTAACAAAACTCGTTTAATTTTTTTTTAAAACTTTATACTCGTTAGGGGCATCCAAGTAATGTTTTTCGCCAAAGTCCTAGCGAAAAAGATGAGAGTTTACGCCACAAAATTTCCACCAAAGCCATGACAAATTGTTTAACAATTTTGCCATAACAATGACAAATGATGTTTCTAAATTCAGTTTCCAAGTTCAATTGATTCGTTTTCTTTATATGCATTGTAGGAGGTATCCAAGACAAAATATTAGATATTATGGACTATGCTCACCTTTTATTAACATTACGACGAGTATAACTTTGACTAGGTGACCCATGCAAGATATTTGATTTCTCACTTATAATAAGATCAAAGGAGAAATGAAAAAGATAATGAACATAAAGAGTAGATTACGTATGCCAAAAATCTGATATCTACATGTCTATGGTCAAAGAGTGTGCTCGTAAGAGGAAGGTGTGCGGTAATAAAAAAATCAATTATCATTTTCATTTGGTTAGTAATCCGGTTTCATATGATGATAAGTGGGCATTAAGTGTGAATTACAACAAATTGTGAAGTTACAACCAAATAAAAAAATAATTTAGAAGTTTTGATGATAAACGAAACAACTCTACATAAAATATTTGGTTCCTTAAAGGAGGTCGATCTGGAGAATGCGTCCAACATCTGCTACGTGTACAATCAACATAAAAAGATAAGGTTCCTTTAAAAGGATGGTCGGTCGCAAATGCAATGCTAGTTAGCAAAACTACAAATGCATAAATACATTAAGTGACATCAAATGACCAATGAATGATATAATGTTATGACTGATTTATTTTTTGCACACCATGTTAACATTAATTTCCTATGGATCTTCCTCCGGTTGCTAAACATGAATAACACTTACAAACGATCAGATATGTGCAATAATGGTAAGTAGTCAAGGTTGCATCAACTAACAGAAAGTTTTGCATGATTCGCATTCATGGTTCAAGAGAAGGAAGAAAACAAAGAATGAGATTTCAGATGTTTGAAACGGTTATGGATGAGAACGATTATGAGTTGTATTGTGTTATAATTACAGATCGTGAATTTTCTTTAGTAAATACCATAACAAACTATTTTCGACCGTGAATCACATGTTATGCGAATGACATATAAAAAAAAATGTAGTTGGGAAAATAATTTTTTTTGAATGGTAATAGTCCAACAAATTTTTGAGAGCTTTGAATAACATCGTCGAATCGTCTATCGTTGACTGAATGAATGAGAGGTTAAATAAAACGTGTTTGAAAACCAAGAGAATGCGGTAAAATATGTCACCGACTCACATAATATATCATATGTAATCATAACCATTTAAATGTATTTTCTAATTACTTTGCACCCTTATACAACCTATTTACCGGTTAAAGATGTACAAACAAATTTATCTTTGGTAGAGCTCACACTTGTTTTCGTGAATGCAAATTATTTTGTTTATACACGTAATTGTTTTTATAAACGCTTCTAGTTATTAAAATGATATAATTGGTTTATATAGTTTATTTTTATTTTTTATTATTTTTATTATTTTTATTTTATCGATTTAGATTCAAGGTTTACCGTTACCACTGATAGATCCTACGTGAGTGTTGACTACTAGAGAAGATGCTAAATCTTGATCGGTGCCATTGTTTGATAGAATTAACAATTTTTCACTATAACATCCGAGGCTAGCACCATCCAAAGCACAATTCATAAAATGCAAATCATTAATAGTCGATATAACAATAGTTCTATAGTGTTTAAGTCATTTACAACTTTTATCAGTTTTTTATATGCAGAAATTCTACTTGTTTTTCTTGTTAATTATGTCTGTTTTATGTATTTCACTTAAAACTTGAATTTTATCATGGAACGAACATTTATGGAATATTCAAAACTATAAAACACCTGTCTCACCTCCAACTTATTATAGATAGATTTTATAATATTTTAAAAGTTGATACACATAATTTGTTTTTGTCTATTACCACCAATTTTTACGCATATAATGTTCATTCCGCAAATGGCTGTCGTCGACATGGAACCAACCACGAAGGGATGGGGGACACCCAATCAATTCCGCTAACAGTATGATGAAATATAGTTAATTTTCGCCACCACGAATGATAGACAAGAAACAAAAAAATGGTAAAATGTTGCATGTTGTCGTCATTCATCGCTAGAACTCAACTTATTTCCACCAACCAATGGCATCACTATGAACAAACCATAACATGATGTTTTAAAAATTCATGCTATGATTAAATATTGAATCAACACACTTAAATATTGATCAACTTGAATTTTATTTTGGAACAAATGTTTATGAATCTTTGAAGGCATAAAACATAAACTAAAATACATCATAAACTAAAAAATATGAGGAACTAATACATTAAACATAATTCTAAAAAATTCATCATAGATTAAAAAAACTGTAGAAGTAAATACATAGAAGATAAGCAACAAATATTTAGAATACCCACCCATGGTCCTCATCCCCTATAATGAGGCCTCTTCGAGGTGATGATATATATGTCAACCGTAACACTCCAAACATAGTACTGCATATGGTCGGTCAAATACTATAGGAGGAATATATGTATGTAATTTACTTATGTGTTGCTCTTGTCATCATATAGAATACGCCAGAATATGTGAAGAATATATTCAGTATGAGGTATCATCAATAATGGAACTCGACTTGTCCACTATGACCAGAAGCAACACGACATCATCGTCGAATTTAAGACTCATGATCATATGAACTTCATCAAAAGTGATGGTCATCTCAGTGAATTTAAAATATAAACTATTTTTTTTCTTGATGCCTACGCTCTATGAGCACCTCTGTAATCGCGGTACGTAGCTCAAAGAAGGAAAACAGTTCGATTAGTGTATCAAAATGTGGGGCATCTAATACCACTCGAACCCGACCCTGAACTGCCAAACTCTAACTCCTATGACTGGTATAGTGAGAATAAAAATAACAAGATGGATTAACGTTAGTAAAAAAAAAACTCACCAAATTAATATATAATTTAAATAAAAATAATAAATTGTGAAATTACCTCTTTATGCCAAACATAGTAGGCACTGTGGTTTCTGAACGTCTCACTAAAGAGTTCAAGTAAACGCTCGGAGGGTGGAGCTCGACGAGATGGAGGTGGTCGTTTTTGGAGGTAGAGCTTGATGAGGTAGAAATGAATGAAAACGGAAGTGCTTTAATGACAACAAAGAAAGAACAACCTCTCTTCAAATTTCTCTCCTTGATTCGCAAATCGCCAATGTCATCTGAACCTGCTTCAATAATCTGGTTTTTTTTATATAAACCTACTTGAAAATACTAACTCCTAAATAACATTTTTTTTCTAAACAAAAGACAGCATAACCAAATAAAGAAGAAAAAACCGGCCGAATAAAATTAGGTTCCCAGAAGTTCCATACACCAAACGTTTGGTACGAGTCTGGCCTTCCACCTTTGTTTGGTGGAAACCATCCATTCTTAGCATAGTTTTGATGGTAAACACATGCCTAAAAAATATATATAATTTTAAACACTAAATATAGTGTGAAGAACTAAAATCGATTCGAAATCATAACCCAAAATCTGAAAAAAAAAGAGTCAAGAAATATAAATCTACCTATTGAGTTGAGCTTACATTGCTTAGAGCTTCGAGTATTGCTATTGCTTTAGGCCAAAAGTTGTTGCTTTAGGCTAGAACTTGTAAAAGGTGTAGTTGTTGCTGTTTTAGGTGAAGGTTTTGTTTTGAGTTGTTGTGATAGGCATAGTTTAGGAACTGCTTTAGGTGATAGGGTTTTAGAAAGGTAGTTGAAAAGTTGCTGAGATGTTGCTTTAGGGGCTAAAAATCATGACTGGTTACCGATGTTTGACACCTGTGACAAACCTGCCACTAAGGTTCTTTCGTTCCTAAAACTTGTCATATTGTTTAGAAATGTTGCATATTCATCGGCGCGTATCAATTAACTAGGTGATGACACGCGACACCCAAAGATATAATTTGTTGTTGCAAATACGGTTACTTAACAATTAATACCTAAAATAGGAAACCTTTTATCTTTACTTATTTGCTATTACTTAACAATTAATACCTAAAATAGGAAACCTTTTATCTTTACTTATTTGCTACTACTCCGATAACCCATATGTGTTAAATGCTACTACTTGTTAAATTAATTGTATTGATATGGGTCTGGTCCGCATATTCCGCCTCCGTATATAAGTAAGAACACAACCGGTCTCGACACTAGTATGATATTGTCCGGTTTGGACCCCGAAGGCCCTCACGGCTTTGCATTTGGTCCACTACCAAAATGCCTCATACTAGTTGAGGTATGTTCTTACTTATATACCGCTGATCCTTCCCATGTTTAACCGATGTGGGATGTGGAACTTTGGTCGCCACCCTAACACGAATATATTAAAAAAATAGTTTTTTTAAAAGTTATTTTTTAAATAATATTAATTCAAGTAAGAGAATAACAAAATTATTTAAAAAAAAGTAGAAAAAGATGAGATAAAGTTTTTTTTAGAAAAAAGTAACAATTGTATAAAGTTATTATTCTAGGTAAGATTTAAAAAATTCAAAAAAAATATTCATAATCACCTCTTTTGATAATATTTCGTAGATCATATTTGATCTTATTTTTTATTTCGGGAAATCCCATTTTCTATTATAAATGAGAGGGTTAGATTGTGTTTAAAAAGATAGACTCTAAATAATACTGAAAAGCTCAAATAAATTCATTCAATTTTAATTTACTTCTACCGATTATAAGTCGTTTAATTTTTTTTTTTCCATTTTAAGTATTTTAATTTAATCATTTATTGTTTTAAATATATTAATATAAAATTTAATATTGTTCATTGTTCCCTTCATTTTTTATGAAAAATACTAACTTTTTCAATATTTATATACAAATATTAAAAAATGTAGTAGTGGTTATTTTTTGAATATTAATATCGAGTCCAATTAGTAAAATATAAAAATATTAAATTTTGTATTAATGTACTAATTTCTTTTAAAATGATACGAAAAATATTTTAGAAAAAAGGACAGCAAATAAAAGACTTTCTATAACGGTCAAAACAATTTTTTCATTTTGATAAAATCATACTTTACATAAAAGTAAAAAGAGAATTGAATTATTAAAATGAATATTAGACTAACTTGTAACTGACTCCAAAAATATTTACATATTTTTAAAATAATCATTTTTCAACTAGTATTTCGGGTAAACAATTCTCTTTTAGCGCATTAAGAAGGTATAATGAGAGATTCCTCTCCTTTTCTTACTGTCCAAAAGGCAATACTTACTCTCTTACTATTACTCCAAAATTGTAGACATCGCTCTTCTCGGTCAGCTGATTTGCGGGCAAATATTCAGAACGTAATTACCGAGCGTTGTTTGAACTATTGTTAATATTTTAATTTGATTGGCCGGAAAAAGAAGGCGCCCAAATCAAATACTTTAGCCGGTGTACTTTGTTTGAAACAAAAAAATAGAACTTTTTGCTGATATTTGACGTATATAAAACTAGTCTATATATGTCAAATAATATCATCAGTCATATATTAAATAATGAGAAAAGTATCGCAAAATATTTTTTCAAGTATGAAATTTCTAATGAGTACCTAAATATTAGATCCTCTTCACTACTAGTAAAAAGCCAATTTTGGACTAAATTAGTCCTAATACTAGAAGAAATAGAAAGTAGGTTATTATTAATTTAATTTTCACTTTCTCCCCAAATCCCAATAACTTTTAGAAACTGAAAAGACTATAGAAGAAAGTCAGAAATGAAGTGAAACCCTAAAAGAACTCTGTTGACGGTCTCGTTGTTACCGAACAAACTCCGGAGAATTTAGAAGAACTATCGTACGAAGCGATCGCCCAACTCCATCTTCATTTCCTCGCGTGAACCAAGAACCACCATTGCCGGCGAAGTTCGTTAGTCGAAACTACCGTTAAGGTACGGGACATTTATTTCTTACTTTTTATGTTAATCACGTTTTGTCTACTGCTTGTTGGATAAGTTCGTCATAGACTGTTTTGTTTGATAACTGCGTCATCGGTAAACTACTGGGTTTACATTCTCTGGCCGGTGATTGTATGTTGTCTTGTTTTGTAAGGTCGATTGTATGTTATTTGAGAGGGAGAAACAAATTTCTTCTTTAGTTGCGCCTATGACCGATTTTAGTTTTAGGTAGGCGTAACATGTCGATTCAGGCGTGGTGTCAGGCTTGCTTTGGTTTTTTATTTTCCTGTAAGTGCATGCTTGTCTGGAATTGATACTTGGGCAGTGCATCATATTTATAGATTATATCGCATCTGCTTTGGTGTTTTAATGCATCATTTTTACAGTAGTTTTAGTATGTGTCTCGCGTATCATGGATTCTATAATGGAAGATGAGTTTGCTGTTTTTAACGTATCTCGCGCAGGGCGTCATCACATCTCGCTTTCTGTGTCGTAGAGTTTGAAATGGTAGTCGAGGTTGCGTTTGTCATGTGTATCTCGCGGATGGGATGGCTGCCATGTCGCGTAGTGTATCTTGGGTTATGTAATTGCATGCTCGTTGGGCGTTTGATGGTCGTATGTCGCACATAAAAGGGTTACCATCTCGCATTATGTATCGTGGGGTCTGTAGTGGATGTTGACTTTTGTGTTTTTGATATGTGTCTCGCGCATGAGACGATCGTATATCACGTTGTGTGACATTGAGTGCCTAACTCGCGTGGGTAATTGGATTTGTAATACCTATCTCGCTTATAACATCGTCATATCTCGCGTGTTACGTAATGGGAGGTCTCTCGGATAATTCGTAAAGGGTAATACGCACAACATGTAGTGAGCATGCCACGTCATACGGTTGCTGGATGTCGCTACTATATGGGTCATTGGCGTGTATCGCGCGAAACATGTTTGATATAACACGCGTTGTATATGTTGACTTTTTTAAATTGGGTTTATAATAAGTTTTACAATGGGATATGTATTACTAAAATCTAACATGGGTGTTCTTTTGTGTGTACATGTTCTGCTATGGGAAAAGGTACTTTTTACAGGTCTGGTTTGGTCAGCATATTCAATTTGCTGCAGAAAAACATAGTGGCTGAGGAGCATATCGAGGCTACGAAGAACATGCCATTCTATACGTTGCTGAAAACTTCCTTCATGCTAAGGAACGAAGATCTGCTAAAGAAGAAGTTTAACAAAGTTATAGAGGAGATTATAAAGAGATATTATGTAAAGAATGGGTGTTTTAGAATAGGCTCAAAAAGGGTTAAACTGACCACACACGATGTTAAAGCCATCTTCGGTCTTAAACACGGAACAGAGGAAATACCGATGAACAAAACATGGGCATTCACTAAAAGATTTGCCGATGGTGCGGAGAACCAGTCTCCACTGATGCAGAAATATTTCTTGCGTCCAAGGGCGAGGAAAAGTAGACCATCAAACCAAGAGGCTGTTTCAAATGCGACGATAAAGGTAGAAATAACAGATTATGAAACATAGGCATGTTTTAGCATATAAAATTAAATAACTACTGTCTGTTTTGTTATAGGAAGCAATAGAAATATCAACAAATGATGGGAGTGAGGAATCAGTAACCGATGTTGCCAAGCTTTTGATACTCTTCATTTGTTCTACCCTGTTCTACTCTGTATCTGGAGATATCATGGACTGGACAATGGTCTTCTACGTAGAAGACATCCTAAAAATTAATGACTATGATTGGTCGCGAGCAATTATTGAGAAACTGACGAAGTCTATGGTTATTTTTTTGGAGAAAAGGACCCCAGATCACGTCATCAGCTGCATAGCAGTCTTATTGGTGAGTATTGAACTCGCTCTTTGTATTATTTTGATTTCTTATAAAAGTGATACGAGTGTGACCGGTTTTTTCCCAGCCCTTCATAATGGAGCACACCACGTTAGGGATTATTTGGTAAGGCCAAACATGATTCCTAGGTGCTACAAATGGTGGGGGCTGGAGTGCAAGGAGTCCAGAATGGCGCTTGTTAAAAGGCTGAGGAAGCTCCCCGATGATGAGGTAATATATGGCCGTCGCACGATAGTTATCTATTGACTCACGTCATATATCACAAACGTAGCGCGAGACATATTAATTGTTAATTGCTGAATCGCGTTATGAATATGTATGCCTTTTATAATCGCATGAGAGGTCTAGGCATTCAATCGCGTAATTGGTATGTGATTGTCATTAGAAAATCGCACCGTATGCTGCATGGCAAACACACGACATATACGTTAGTACAGCACGCATCGCATCATATGTTCTTTATGAGAAAACAAATCGCATCTCAGAATACATACGTGACTCGCGCATGAGGTCTACGGTTATATGACGCGAATCGAATGGAATATTGTAAACGAATTGCGAGCTATTTACTTAATAATTACGCGATTCGCATCTTGGTATCACTTCATGCGAATGAGTCGCGTTTTATACGTGTGTGTCCGTTGTTTGTTTAAAAATACATATTGCATGCTGCAGATATTGGAATGAGAGATAAAACTATCAGAAGCTGAAGAAATGGCCTTTGGGGTCGGGGGAGACTAGTGGAGTGTCTAGTAGGAAGTTGACAAACAAAAGGAAAAAGACGATGACCAGTCAAAGTGAGAAGCGGTCGAAGTATTGTATTGGAGGGGAAACAATGAGATAGAAATTGGGCTGACATCTGAAACAGTTTATTACGGGGGAGTGGATGAGGATTACGGTCAACCACTGCGGGGTGGTTGGATCAGAATAAAAATACACTCAAGAAAGGCGGCGGGGATCAAGTACTCGGATGAAGATGATGAAAGTTTACAAGCCAATCACTTGTAGTATTTTATTTTAGAGAATGGAATATGTCAAGAAGAGAACCAGTATAAAATACAGATACTCGGTAGAAAACAAAAGGCTTAATATTTCTCTGGCACGAAATAATAGACAAGTAAGTTGTTTAAGAGGTTGTCAATTTTAATGATGCATTTTTATTATTTTGGCTAATACTTGTTCAATTTCCCCACAGATTGAAGAACTCCAAAGGGAGGTTGCTTTGAAGCTTCAAGAACAAGCTGATCAAGGTAATGAAGATGATGGAGATGTTAGGGGTTAATGAAGCACTAGAGAAGGTTTGTGTACTCCCTTTCTGTTCGGTAGAAGATGAGTCACTAGAGAAAAGTGTAGAGGTATCAATGACAGTGGATGAGGTTCCTAAAACAATAGTTTATGTCTCAAGAAAACATAGTTTCAAAAAGTTAGAAGTAGGACAGAAAAAACATGACAAAGAAGAAGAAGTTGTAGAGGGTTCTACACCTGATGACAATGAGCAAGACACAAACGAGGGGGGTAGAAGATGGAGGTGAAACAGATGATGAGAAAAATGAATCTGGAGCTGCTGATGGACCGAATGATGTTACTGAGACATCTGGCGAGGGGAAGGTAAATGAAAAAACTTTGTATGTTTTGGGAGTTGACAAATGTAGGCTTGTGGCGGCCGATTCTATTAGCGGTGTACCAGCTTCTTTTAGAATTGAAAATGTGGAAAAAGATGAGGAATTAACCACGCATGGGGTAGATATTGGTGTGAGTGTAGTAGCAACAGATGCTGAGGTGAAAATTCCTATTGTAACCATAGAAAAAGAACCAAATGTTGCTGTAGCTGAAACTGCACAAGAGTTTCAAGACCAAGCTGAGCAACATGATATTATGGGAGCAGTATTTGAACCAACACCCATAGAAACAAAACCAAATGTTGTCGTATCTGAAACTGCACAAGAGTTCCAAGACCAAGCTGAGAAACATGATATTATGGGAGCAGTACTTGAACCAACACCCATAGAAGCAGAACCAAATATTGTCGTAGCTGAAACTGCACAAGAGTTTTAGCCAGAGGTTGTAGGAGAAGAAAATCGCGGAGAGGCTGTAGATGATGTACATTGTGGTCAAGGTGCTTCAAAAAATACTGAGGCTAATTTGGCAATTGGAAATGTTGGTGAGTTAACAAGTGGGATGGAAATGAATAGAGATGGGCCACATGAAAGTTGCAGTAGCGTACCCAAGCCCATGGACCAAGGACATGAAGATGTAAGTGAATCTTAAAATATTAAGATTCAACTTCTTATAGCTATCTTATAGTTGCTTTGTTTTTAATTTGGCCAAGCTGTTGTTTTTGAAACTTCGGATTTTAATAGGGGGTTTTAATGGTTGTTTATTACATTATGGGATGTTTTTAAATTTATAAGTACTGCAAATTTTATGTTATAGCTATTATGTGCGTATTTTGGTAGTTTTAAGACTTGATATTCTTCTTAACTCGCATTCAGCATGTGGAATGTTATACCATCTGTCCTTTTGATATCACGTCATGGTAAAAGCAAAAAAACCCCTAGAAAAAACAATAGTTAGTGTTCTATGGAGGCATGGGTGAATCGCATGTTGTATGTATGTGAAACAAAGCAATTAAATTAAACTTATGTTTAGGTTTTAGTAACTAATAAAACATACGTGTTGTCTAAGTCGCGTAAGTCTATTATTTATTGCCTAACTCGCGTGGTCGTCTAAATCGCGTGAACCTACTATTTATTGCCTTCCTCGCGTGGTGTCTAGATCTCGTAAGACTACTCTTTCTTACCAAACTCGTGTGGTGTCAAAGTCTAGGAAGACTACTATTCATTAGGTAACTCGCGTGGTCCGCTTGAGTAAACATGTCAGGGGTCATTGGATAAGATAACACACATCGTTGGTTACATTTTGACAGGTATGTAGTATGAAAAAAACAAGATTAAAGAAAGGAATACATCAATGCACACAAGGAACTAGTAATCAAAAACCAAAAACTGAAACCGTAATGGAATTGGAAGCTACTATAAAATCAACAAAAGAGTTACAACCGAAGCTGGAAATGCAACGCAAAACAAAGGTGGAAGTCCAATTGACTTCGAATATTCGCATATGTTATGTAACTTGTGATAAACTTGAAGAAATTATTTGAAGCAATCATCTTAAACAACGATGCAAAGCAATAATATAATACAATAGTTCGAAGCGTATTCAAACCAAATAGCAATTAGCAATGATGCTAAAATCTGATAACCTTTCAAAAATAAAATCTCCTCGAAACACTGTAATAGAATATTGCTTCAAAATATTATGCAAACAAATCGTCTTCGAACATAACCGTTGCACATATTAAATTAACCATTGCTCATAATCGTTAAATCCATCATAATCCTAGAGGTCTAGCCTGACAGATGTCGAGAATCTGATCAACTCAACGATTTATATCCGAACCTATCATCATAAGAGTCTTTCCACCTTCACACGTCTTTACTTCCTTTGTATAAATACAGTCTGCCTTTTATTTTCTCATTCTCACCACATAAATCTTTTTAGAGAGAAGTCAGAGCTTTTGGCTACCCTCACCGTGTTCTTCCCCTTTTTTCAGTATCCTCACCAGAAAATTCAAACTTTCTGACCAATCTTCATCCTCTCTGATCAAACTGCATTTGGTTTATGAGAAAGAAACCAAAAACCAAAAACCAAAGGCTATTCTACCCAAAACACCAGAATCTTCAGACTCTGATACCAATTTTGTCTTCAAAACATACGACTACTTCTGTATTACACAAAAAGCCGAAGAATAGAAGAAAGCAGGATTGATCAACAGTCTAGGAGTTGGAACTACCACTGAAACAATCTATTACGGTAATTTCGATCCCAATAAAGCTCATGTTCTTTCGCCTTCTCCCATACTCGAAGAACATTCCTCATCTAAAATCTTAGGGCCTAAAACACCTCGAGCCTCCTCGTCTCAGAGTAAAATTTCTCCTATGATTAGTGAAAAATCCCCTCTAAAACCAAAGGAAAATATCCCCTCTTCAAATCACTCTTCGGTAACCACGAAAAGAAGAACTTTCATCGCTATGGGAACTAAATCAAACATTATCCGAAGTCCTTCCCCTCCAAATCCAAATACTGAAAATCCTCCTCAAAGAGAAGTAATAGACGAAACTCCTCGAACACGTAACCCTTCCTTCAGAGACTTTTAACCCAACATCTCAAAATCCTCGAGAAGAAACTTCGAAAATCAACGAAGTTGATTCAGAAGCTATAAAAACCAATCTCGAGGATGACTACAACGATGGGAATTCCGCAAATACTCAGAAACATCAAGAAGAAACAAACACTTGCTTCATTCCCGAAGAAAAAAGAGCAAAAATTGGAAGAAACCTGAGGAACCTTAAAGGTAAATATACCATTGTTCTGAAAAAGGTCTGCTACATATACTACAAGGATAACCAAGCTTTGCTATGAAAAAACAATGAGGAATGAGAGATAATATAACTCTTCGTCTGTCAAATGAAGGATAAACTCCGTTGGGCTGCAAAGATGACGAACTAATAGTCTACCCCGAAAGCATCAACTGGGGTCTTCGGTTTCCACTAGATCCCATGATCGTGGAATACTTTGAACTCCTCAGCTTATGCCATACCCAGGTGAAACCGAATGAGTAGTTCACCCTTATGTCAGTGATCATGGCATCTCAACTGTCTAAAATTCCCATCAGCATCAAAGACTTCATCTCACTGACCCAATTGTCGAAAGGTCCGAAGCTTCCCTTTTAATACCTCACCCTGATGGATGATCTCAAGATCATCGATGATCTCTTAAAGGCTGACAAATTCTGGAGACAGAAATCCGTCTATATATCAGGAGCGTGGAAAAATGGCAAAGCAATTTCCGAGGCCAATCCTTCAAAGCTAACTCTCGGCTGGAGAAGCAATCATAAGCTCTTCAAATTTTTATGTTATGAATAAAATCTACATTTTATTTCTCCCTTAATTTTCCGTTATCTAATTATTTCAGAAATTTTGAAGCGTTACTCAACACATCGAAAATCTGTTAAGGAAATTTTCCAAAAACTCGCTGCTTGGGCTGAGAAGGAATGGAATAACACATTTCATACTGCCTTTCAACCCATTAATTTCCTTACCTGTCACATGTTTCTAATTTCCGAAGGTGCCTTGCCACCTAAGGATCTGCTATCAGACCACGATCCGAATATAGTCTACAATCGAATAGTTCAACCAAATTGCAAAATATTCTTTCCCATTCGCAATAGATCATATAGCCATTTACCAAAAAAGAAAAAAATAAAAAGTCGTCAAAGTAAATAAAAGCAAAAAGACAGCTAGCACATCTGGTGCTAGCCCTTCAACTCCATCGAAGCCAAATCCTCGAAAAAATAAAACTGCAGAACCATCATGTCTCACCCATCGAAGATGGTAAAGATCAAGTACCATCCTCAAAGAAAAAGAAAGATTCCTCTGGTTCCGATGGCAAGAAAAAGAAACAAATGAGAATCACTTCGTATGCACTGGTTGACGAAGATGAAAACGCTGCTGCTGGAAACCAACAACACCCACAAAACCCTTCGGTCGAAGAGAATCCTACCAAAGATAACCCTGTGATTCTCTTCGAAGACAATTCTTCCAACAAAAATCAGGTTCCTACAAGCTTCAATCCTGATATGTTTATCAATTTCGAGAACACTGAAGCACTTACTGGTGAAGACGATCGTGTTCTTCAAGTCATCCAAAATCACATGCTTGACTTTGGGAGACCAACACCAAACGTAGTTCCTCCAGAAGTTACTCGTTCTCATGATCCTATCACTCCTCTGGATATGATTCAAGGTCCTAGCACATCGGAAATTCGCACTCCTCCTCAAAATCTTGCAATCGCTGTCGCACTTCAACCATTTTCTGACCTTGATGCTGCCGCAAAAACACTTGCTTCCCAAGTCGAAACTTCTCAGAACCATCTAAAGTAGTTGGCCAAAAATATGGTTTACTACAAGGAAGCTTACGAAGTTGAGAAATTTTTTAAAGAAACTTTACACGCTAAGGTAATTGATCAGTTTCATATGTATGAAATTACGAGGTCCGAACTCATAAAATGTGTTCTCTGCATAAAGGATCATATGCGAATCAAGCACATAGTTGATACAAAATTGTTGAAGAAATCTCATGAAACAAAGATGAATAAACTCAAGGATGATCATGCTGCTGAACTGGACACTGAAAAATCCAACTCATATGAGCTTCAAAATTCTCTCACTCTTTGTGAAACAAAAAACAAAGAGCTAACCGATGAGATAGCTAAATTGAAGAAGGATTTCGAAGCTGAAAAAGCTGCTGCTGAGGCTCAGCTTTCAAAATATATGCAAACTGCTATTAACTTCGGAAAAGAAGATGCAAACATTCTCCTTCTTCGAGAGCTTCACGCTGCTTATCCAAAAGTAGACCTTACAAATTTTTGGAATGACATCCCCGAAGAGAAACGCCCAAGTGAAGATTTCGACCCTGTTCCTAGTTCATCGACCTCAGAAGATGAATCATCCGAAGAGGAAAAGTCCTCTAATTAATTTTATCACTTTTTGGTTTCTGTCAGATTAATAAATCTCTTTTTTTACCTCAACAAATTAATCTAAATGACAAACATTTTTTTGTATCCTATCATTTTTCCTTACATATTATTCGATGGTAAATTTTTAAAGCAATATAATTATAAAGTGTAAACTTAGCACCTTAAATACCTTAACGAAATTGATGAATACAGTAGTATTTCGAAAAAATCTCAATATGTTGTTAAGCTTTGGCAGCTCTTCGAAAAATTCTCAATGTGCTATTAAGCGTTTACTTCAAAATAAAAATGTAATGTGATTATTAAACATGGTTGTTTCGTTGAAAAGTGTCATAAACACTTCGGAACATTCTACTCTTAACTAATCTCAAAGGTGACCAGTCTTTGATGATTTGTTAAGATAGTATTCAAACATATGTAAACAACCATTGACCAAAAAACGAACTTTATTGTTAATATTGAATATGTACACGACGTCTCGTTAAAACCTTTCTGGGCCAACAGGATATGAAAAAGTATGCCATTCAAAACAAAAAATCCAAAGTACAAAAACATATTTACTACCAATGTTGCTTCAAGTGTTGGATATTCCACGGAGGTTGAAGCATCCTCCCCTCAAAATCACAAAGACGATAGGAACCCAGCTTAATTCTTTCAACAATTGTATAAGGTATTAATTGTTATTGTTTTTACCATTCAAGGGCTGACCCTGATTATTGGCTGCCTGTCCCGAATTTTTAGGACTGCTAACTGGTTTGCCTCAAACTCTACTCGAGTCCTCTACTTTGATCTGATCCTTAAATTGAGCCATCAAAGCTCCAAAAGTCAAGGCCCTTATCTTTGTTGTCTTATTAACCAGATCCCCTCGCAATAAACCTTGGCGAAAAGCTACCATCGCCATATTTTCCTCACAGTTGTCCAAACTAGCCTTGGTCAGCACAAATCTCTTTGTATAGTCTTTCAACTTTTCTCCCGGTGCCTGCTTGCACTGAATAATGGTATCACCATTTTCTCTCATCTTTTTGCTGCCCACAAACTACTTTCGAAAAGCAGTATAAAAATCTCTAAATTATACCACTTAGGAGCTGTTCCCTTAAAATTTTGTGAAAATGCACGACGCACAAGCCGGTCGTCATCTTCGAAGTTCATCATATAATTTTGAATTTTACGATGTGATCATCGGGATCGTGCATCCCATCAAACTTCTCCACCTTCAAAATGTCGAAACGCTTCGGAAGCGTTATGGAACGAATTTCATCTGTCAACGGAGAAATTCTCCAGTCAACACCTTGAACGAACTGATCATCAGTTCCCATTGTGACATATGGATTCCTATCAGTTTCAGCGTACTGATTCGAGAGATTTCCTTCATGCCAAGTTGAACGAGGAGCATTCTTAGATTTACTCTCCTTTTTATACTTCCTCGAATAATCTCTATCTGATTCCCCTTTCGAAGAACCTCTATACCTCTTAAAACCCGAGGCTGAACTTTCGACCTTCTCGTCACTAGAAGTCACTAATTTATGTTTATCTTTTTTCTCATTTCGAGACGAGTATCTCTCTTTATGAGACACAAAACATGTTTTTTTGTGCTCAGACTTAACACGTCGATCATCAAAAGATCGATCTAACTAACCTTCCATCTCGGTCTTTTCAATTTCCTGTTTAACCTCGGATCTGAGCCTTGCCGAGAGTATCTCTTGTTCCCTCGTTCATATTTCTCATTCAATGTATTGATTTTATCTAAGAGCTGATTCATTCGCGCCTCGATATCAGATTGAGCTCGGATCAGAGACGATCCATCAGTTCTATTTCCATCCCTCTACAAATCACCTTTCACAGTTTCCATCGCTGACTAAAGCGTAAGATTGTTCTAATGATTCATCGTATGAATTTTAATCAGAAATACAACTAGATTGTATCAATTTCGAACATTATAAGGCACTGATTTTTCTTATTCAGTCTCCAGCGGAGTCGCCAATTTGGTGAGTTACTATTTTTCCTTAATAAATTGTTATGAGAGAATTCTAGAGAGAGATAGAGCTAGAGAGTTTTTAGAGAGAGAAAATACAAGTACAAATGAGTTTCAAAGTAAAAGTATTCAACCCCTTTGTTAGAGTAGCCTTGCTCTTTATATAGAGGAGCCTGGACTTAGTCTCAAAATAAAATCTGTTACAAAAGAGGGCTAATTGCTGTTTAGTCCTAAACAATTATACATAGTTACAAATACTCTCTAAAACTTACATCAGTTACAATTTAAAGACAAAACTTAAATTACTTATAATTAAATCCTTAAATTTACATTATTTACAATTTAGTCCTCGAAATCCTATTTCCATATAAGTTTTAAGATAAAAGAAATATATTTTTAACATTCTAATTATATACTTTATTATTTTTTAAAAACAAAAATACCATTTCTACATGGTAATTATATACCATATTTTTTAAAGACAAAAATACCATTTTAACATTCTAATTATATACTTTATTATTTTAAAAACAAAAATATCCCTTTAACATTTTAATTACATGCTTACTGTTTTTAAAGACAAAAATACACTTTTGACATTCAAATTATATTCATTAATATTTTTAAAGATAAAGTTATCCTTTAACATTCTAATTATATACTTACTATTTGTTACAAGACAAAAATGCAAATTTAACATTTTTTAACTGCTACATATCCTGACACTACAATTAGACCATTTAACATGTATTTTAAAATATTACGTGTACTCATTAGGAAGTCAATCCTTTAATATATTGTGGAAATAAGTGATCTCACAAACACAATTTAAAAATTTAAGTAATAAAAATTTCAATCTAGAAACGACATAGTCTCATATAAATAATCAAATAAAATAAAAAGGTACAAAATCTTAAGACTTGAAGTTGACAATCGACCGACTAATTTTTTGAAATGCATAATAGAATTAGATAATGAGATAGATATTCGAATCAAAGTTGAATGATAACTCATTGTCTAACCCCGGTCCAGAGGAGAACAATTGTACGAATGTGACAGTAGAACATTGCTATGTTTAAATGCAAAAATAATAAAATTTTATGAATGAAAACCACTCAACTATATAATAAATGCAAAAAGACAAATCGAGCTTCACAAAACTCTACGGTATCATTGTTAAAAATAACTTGCTCATAAGAGTAAAAATTATATTGTTATTTCTGATTAAAGTAACGGCTTTACTATTATTCTCTATAGGAATAACATGATTAATTTTAGAATTTTTAAATTAATAAGAAGATTTATTTTCATTAGTTTAAACGATTAAAATAAATGCTTTTATAAAAAATAAAAAACATAACTTATTTCCATTAATTGAAATACATAAGAACAATAGTTTTGTTATCGTTATTCTCAATAGAGTAACAATTTTATTACCGATATTACTAATGGTGATGGTGGTGATAGTTGTGGTCGTACTAAATGGTGGTGCCAAGTGGTGGTGATGATGATGGTGGTGGTGGTCGTGGTCGTTGTCGTAGTGGTGGTGATGGTCGTGATGGTGGTGCTGGTCGTGGTAATGGTTTGTGTTTTTAAAAGAAATGAGGCGATTGAACGATTTTTTTAATTGTAGGGTTCTGTTGTAGTTCCAAAAGTTCTATACACTTATTGAATTATAAAAGTTTGGTGTATGTAACAAAGTTTTTGAAATATTTGGTATACGTCTATAGAAGTCACCCATAAAAAACGAAAGAATAACTGATTTGAAAACAAAATTTATCTCATATTTATTTAATAAAATTAAGATAGATAAAAAAAGAAAAAGAAAAAGAAAAAATACCCATACAATATATGTGGAGAATGTTTTCTTTATTGGGTTGTTTGTTGCCGTTCGTTATCTTTGAATTTGTTGTTTGTGGATGGTAAGTGTTGGCTAATTTGAAAGTTGACTAATTTAAATTTGAAAGTTGACTATTTATGTTTTTTTTAAGATAAAATGTTTCCATAAATCCCAAAAAATACAAGAATAGAGCTATTATACCATGTCTAAAAGATAAACAAATAGTTTTTAGAGAAAATTTTTAATATTTTTTTGTTGATATTTTATTTATACAAAACTAATCTACTTATACTACATTAGTAAAATATATTTATTTATATTGATAATGCGTTATATATTTTAGTCTTTTTTTTTTTTTTTCATTTTGATAATTGAATACTTAATCTTTGATATTCTTCTAATAATTATAGCTTTTAGTCTCTTTTGATAATTATAATCTTTAACATAATTAGCATCCACAAGTTTGTTTGTGGATTTGATGTACATAAACTGAAGAATGCAAGTATGCTAATACCACGCTGTCTATGCAGCTATCTGCAAACAAGTTTCCCAATTTAATGCGGGGGCCATTTTGTTTTACTAATGCGATCACTGAGGGTGCCAGTGGTGACATACTCTTGCAACCCGATAATGGAACTTTTGTTTCCAGACAACAACCTAATAGTTTCACTACGTTTCTATGGTTGATCTGCGAAAGTATAACAACTTGGGTTTATGAATTCTTCAATTTAATTCTTATCAAGAACGATTGACTACTCGATTGCCACTGTTCTTGCATCCGTGTTAGAATCTCTCCCCACTGCATGCTCATGGTTGACGTTAGAAAATACTTTGACACCATATTTTGGAGCTTCCTTGAGAGCAAACTTCATGTCATTGACTTCCCAAGTAAGTTTTTGGGCTGGATTTTAGAGTGTGTCACCACTGCTTCCTTCTCGGTCTCAATAAACGGTGAACTATACAGACACTTCAATGGACAGTGTGGCTTGAGGCAAGGTGACCCAATGTTTCCCACTCTCTTCATCTTGTGCTTAGAATACCTCTCACGCCTTCTTAAAATGAGATCAAAGTGCCCAAACTATCACTTCTACTCTAAATGTGGCCGCACGAATACAACTCATCGGTGTCTATCCTTATGGGCTGCTTGGCGCATTTTGAGGACGTCTCAGGGCTCTCTCTAAACCCCTCAAAATCCACCATATATCTCGTTGGGGTTAAACGCTGGGACTATGATAGTATTATAAACAAAATGGGATTTAAAGTTGGCACATACCCGGTAAGATACTTAGGCATACCACTTGCGCCAACGCCAGTTTCTTTGGCGGACTTTGCTCCACTAACCGAAGCAATATCAGGCTACATTCACAAATGGGAACACATGCACCTTTCCTACGTCGGGAAACTCGAGCTAATCTCGTCAGTGATCCAAAGGGTGGAAGGTTTCTGGTTCAGGTCATTACCTTTGCATTCGGCTTTCGTCGACACAACCGAAACTGTTTGCCTAAAGTTCTTTTGAGGAGGAAGGTCTACTCGAGTCGCTTGAGACATGATATGCAAGCCAAAATCTGAGGGGGCCTTGGGCTTATGGATATAAAGATCTGGAATAAAGCTTTACCCACTCGTTCTGTCTGGCTATTTCACTCAAATTCCATATCTTTATCGGTCAAATGGGTCAACGATTATTATCTACGGGGACAGTCCATTTGGGAATACCTAAGACGAAATCGGGACAGTTTCCTCTTCCGTAAAATCCTTGACATCAGGGATACATGACTGCAACTCTCCGATGGGAAGAATTGTGCTATCCCTGTGCTGGAGGGCTTTGTTATCGGTGGAAAACTTTTTACAAGCAAGGTATATGACTTCATGAGAACAAAGGGAACTGCACAAGTCCACCACACCAAACTATGGAGGAGATTTGTGCCACCAAAATACTCCTTCACGGTCTGGCTTGTGCTGAAGAAGAGACTAGCCACCAAAGACACTCTCCAATTCAGGAGCTTGAAAATACTAATTCTTCTTTTTGTAGGCACAATGAGGAGACCACAACTCACCTATTCTTTGCTTGCCATTTCATTAAAGATATTTGGGCTTGCATTCGCGCTTGGTTGAGGATATCATGTGCAATGACCACAATCGATAACGCACTCAGGTGGATCAAGAAGGAATACCGGGGCACTTCATTCAAATCTCGAGCCACCACACTAACTTTCCAACTTACGGTTTTTAGATATGGCGTGCGAGGAACAAAGTAGCCTTTGAAAAGAGGCTGTCATACAAGACACCATTTTGGTGCGGATAACTATGGCCACTTTGAAGACTCTCTCCAGACTATACCCGCACTATAGACTGAATTGTTGTAATCCTAGTACTTTGCTTGTTTCCTTTGTGTACGCATTAGGGTTTTTGGCGCATGTTCCTGCGCTACTCGACATAGAACTCCGATCTAGCTATTGGAAACTTTACTTGATGAGCTATCACTCTAAATGAAAGCGGTAAGAGACTTAAAACCCCTCTGCGGGCGATAGTAACTCAGAACTTTTCAATATACATACAATTTACCTACAATAAAATTTTTTTAAAAAAAGAATAAAAATAAACAAAATCTAAACTAATAGTTACTGGTTATAATCTAGGAGAGGGTGATGTAGCCCAGAAAGTTCAAACAAAAGCTTTGTTTATTTTATTTTATTTTATTCAAATATCTTATGTATTTAAATCAAATCTAATTATATTAAGATTTTATTTTATTTTATTTTATTTTATTTTAGAATATTTATTTTATTTCCTTGTATTCTAATTTAGGTTTTTGAGAAGCTATTATATAAAGCCTCTTATGCCTTAAGTTATTTTAAGTTTTTGGAATAATAGATTTTTTATCTCTGAAAATTTCACTCTTTGTTACCCTTAGATTAGGGTTGCATCATGTTATCTTTGAATTAGGTTTCATCTATCGTCTATCGTTGTTTCTTCTTCTGTTTCCGCCGCGTCATCAGAGGGGAACACATATTTTAATGTAACCATTTTAATTTCATAGCCAAAAATGGAGTGACATAGACAAAGACTACTTAGGGACTGTGATAGGAATCACAGCAGGCCGGTCACGGTTGCAACCAGATCCATCTCTTCTTCCATCTCCCCAAATCCTTTTGGACAAGAACATATGTAGCTTCCCTTCTTGTTAGTACGTATAGCTGTGCAGTTATTACTTCGCTGATCATTGCATTCGCTTACATCTGAAACGTAATTGATTAGTTTAGTAGAGAAAGAACGGTAATAATCTTTACTCGGACAAACTGAATATGAATCAAGCTTGTATTAAGATGGCTACCACTCTTGCACAGTCCTAGCTATAAGGACTAATCGCGAGTCAATTAAATTTGTTTTTTAATAGGGTGAATTATAGTTAGATGATTTTAATTCTGAAAACCTGCATATGGGTCGACGTCTAGAAATTAATAAAGTTGCAAAATCTATCTGCTGCATTACTATATTTTATTTGTTTTAAGGACGAAATAAATCAATAATATTATTTACTACTATAATATCTTTTTAAAAACAAAAATTAAATCACTAAAAAAGTATGAACGATAATTTTAGATTAAAAATATATTATATATATATATATTTTTTGATAAATATATTAGTTAATTTAATTAATTAATATATTTCAAATTTAATTTAATTTTGTTTTAACAATGCTTTATTTAAATTAAGTTGCCAAATTTAGATGATGAAAAACAAAAAAAAGGAAAATAAATAGAAAAAAAGAAAAAAAAAGAAAAAAAAAGAAGAAAAGAATAATGAGGAGAAAAAAAATTAAAAATAGCAATCGCAAAAGATAAGAAATTACCGGAGCAAATAGTAGATGATTGAAGGTGTTCAGAACTAACCCAAAAAAATCGTAGAAGATTTGGAGCTGAGATGATCGGAAAATACGGTAGATGATTAGAGATAACCCGAATAGATTGTACAACATCGAAGGTGGCCGGAAAAGACCGTACATGATCAGAGCTTAATTTAATTTGGTTCCAACAATGTCTCCCTTAAATTTATAAGATTGCTCATCATTCCCAAACTTTCAACATTTCTTTTGAAGACGTGTGCACGGGGTGAATTTGTGAAGATATGGTCCATCTGATCTAATATTTTATTCGGCCAGTTCCGGTCATCTCCGAGCTTGTATGTTTTTTTCCCTTAAGTCTCCTTCAATCATCTGCGGTCTTTTCTGGTCACCTCCGATATTCTACGTTCTATTTCGTCTCCGATCACCTCTGATCTTCTACCATTTTTTTGTCGGTCGATAACCTCCAATCATCCACGATCGTTTCCGGTCACTTCCGATCTTCTACCATCTTTTTTGTCGGTCCTCACCTCCAATCATCTACAATTTATTCCGATAACTTCTCATCCTCTACTATGACTATTTTTCATCTTCTTCTTTACCCATATTTATACTTTTCATTTTTTCTCCGTTTTCTTCTTCGTTACCTATCCTTTTTTCTTATTCTTATTCTCTTTTTCCTTATTTCCTATTATTTATCTTCATATTCTTCCATTTTATTTCTCCTCTTATTTTTTATTTAGGTTTAATTTTTTGTTTGATTTAAATTTTTTTATTGTTTAGACTTAATTTTTATGATTTTGTTAAGATTTCTAGTGAAAAACATAGATTAGAATTAGATTTAATTTCAAAATTAGATTTAAGATTGGATTAGGAAAAAAAATCAATTTTTGTGTGTGTTTTTGACCATTTCAGGAAAATGACCTTAAGTCCTTAAAATTTTATTTTTTTAAACTAATGTCCCAAAATTTGTTAATTTTTTTCAAAAATTTTGTTGTTTTAGTTTTTATATATTTAATGGTTATAATAACTTTAATTTAGATGTTAATTGTTTATATAACTTTTGTCACCAACCTTAATTTTTTTTTTGTATTTAATCAGTCTTGTAAGACCATTTTTTATATAACTTATAATTTAATTATTTATTAACAAATTATATATTTGAAAATTAATTAATGTGATATTTTTAAATTGAATTTTAACTTAATTATTTATGTATCCTAGTTTAAAAAAAATTAACACTAATTAATAAAATCTCATAATTGTTTTTATAAATATATATATAGTAATGTACCAAGTTTTATATATATATATATATATATATATATATATATATATATATATATATATAAAATATAACTATATTTAAGGCCAAATCATATAAATTGAGTTACAAATTTTGTATATATATATATATATATATATATATAAAAGGCCAAAGCTATTTTCTCATTGATTTTTTTTTTCGGAGGGAACCCTTTTTCGGAGGGAACCCGCAGCCGCTACTCAGAGTGCAATGAGTGCGCACAGGGTAAACCCTCAGTCTGACGCGATAGCCTGCAAACCAACGCCAGAAGGTAAACCACACAAGGTGACAGGCTCAGCCGAGAAAGCGTATGTAGAGGGACTCGAACTCATGACCTTTTGGTCATAAGAATGCCATACTCAACCAACTCGGCTACCCCCTTGGGGCCCATTGAAATTTTTATTTCCTCCATAATTTGAAATCTAAACACTTGAAACATGGTATTACTAGTTTACCCTTATTTTGTTTTCAAATTTAATATTAAGCGCCATTAGTGAAATAGATTGCCAAACATAACATTAAACCCTTTTTAATCCTACTTATCTAATTAACCATAAACCCAAAACACATCAGTTCTTTATCAGTCTTTTTGGTTCGACCATGGAAAATCAAGAATCTCATTCCATGCACTGAAACACTGAAGCATCTTGTTCTTATCCAACCAATTTTTTTAAGTGTTTAGACATTACGGAAGAATCAAATTTTAATATAAACTGGGGTTTTGCAACTGATTCCGAGTGGCCATCTCGGAATCAGTTGCAAACAAATTCGAACTAAGTTACGTCAGATTCCGAGATGGACACTCGGAATCAGATGACCATCATTGTTCTGCTGTTTTTTAGCAGAGAGCATATGATTCCGAGTGGCCATCTCAGAATCACATGCGTTTTTTTTAAACCGAAAAACAGGTGATTCCGAGATGGCCACTCAAAATCACCTGTTTTTCGGTTAAAAAAAGCATATGATTCCAAGATGGCCACTCAGAATCACATGCTCTTTGTTAAAAAAAAACAGCAGAACATCAAAGTCAAAACCAAGTCGAAACAACAAACATAAATCGAAACCCTAATCGAATCTAACAACAAAATCTAACAGCAATACCACCACCCTACTTGAAAAATGAAGAAAAAGAAAAACTAAAGAACCTTAATCGAGTTGGTCAAAGGTAGATAAACTAAAGAACCCTAATCGTAAAATGAAAAAACAAAGAAACTGAAGAAATCTTACCTTCTCCAAGGGCTAATCTCTCTCTCTTCGATGTTGTTTTGTAAGGTACTGAAAAACTTATAGAAAAAACGAAAGGTAGAAACTGTTTGTAGAAACTGTTTGTAATGGGTAATGGTTTTGTTAGGGTTTTTTTTTATTTTAATTTGTTAATGGGTAGGGATAATAGAATGGGTGAAGGAAGGTATAATAATGGAGTTCTTGAAAATGAAAGAGGCAGAATAAATGGGTAGGAGGGAAAATGTGTAATTTCCTTTATAGAGGAAATAACAACATGGTTTTTTTTTTCAAATTATGAAGGAAATAAAAAAATTCATGGAGGAAATAGCTTTGGCCTACATATAATATTTAAAATATAATTGTATTTAAACTTTAATTAATAAAATCGGATATAAATTTAATAAATATATATAGTAACCTATAAGTTTTGTGTGTATATAGTCTAAAATATAATTATATTTAAACTTTAATTAATAAAAGCTATAAAAATTCAATAAATATATGTAGTAACGTACCTAAAATATAATTATATTTAAACTTTCTATATTGGTATATATATATATATATCACTATTTAATTAATAAAAACAACATTGTTAGTATATTTTTTTTTAAATTTTAATATTAATTTTTTAAATCCAATAAAAAATCACTGAATACAAACAATAAATATTGAAATCAATTAATAATTTTTTATTATCTTCCCATATTCGAGCATGAAATAGTTAGCATATCCATCCATATCATCCAGGAAATACCAATTTTGTTTTAAAAATCAAACTAAATAAGAAGATTTTTTTTTACTTAAACACCTTAAAGTAGGAGTTTGGAGCACCAATTGTTTTTTGTGGCCACTGAACCGGTGGTGCCACCAATACCACCGGTTCTGGGCCTGTGAACCGGTTGTTTCGCGCCTTCACACCATCAGTTCTGGCCCTCAGAACCGATGAAGCGAAGGGGCACCATAACGGAAAAAACAAAAAACAACATTTTTTACCTTAATTCGGGTTGATTCATGTTTGATTTTGTGTTTTCATTAGAAAAAGTTTAATTTTTTAAAGAGAGTTTGAATTTTCTTGAGGCAATTTTGAATGTTCAAGAACACTTTGAAGAACTTCACAAAATTTGAGTAATATGTGGTTTGATCTACTAAATTAAACTGTTTTTCGGTAAATATAGTAAAATATGTTATTTTGTGATTTAGGTATATTTAGGATATACTTAGTGTTTTTTTACTTAATGTAAGTTTCGTAATTAAATGGATGTTCGAGATTATTTTTGTAGCTTTGAAGAGTACATCTTCACTCGACTATCGTGTTTGGTGGCAGATAGTCCCTTGACTTTCAAATGTTTGTTGACAGTTCCTAGACTATCGCGTTTGGATAAAGTTAGTCCACCAGATCCTTTGATCCACGAGAGGCTGCCACCTGTCACCATAGTCCCCATATTTTTGTATCACAACTAGTCCCTTGAGTTTAGTTATCCGTAATATCCTACATTTTGGGTTTGACCTAAACTCAAGGGACTTGTAGTGATATAAAAATATGGGGACTATGGTGACATGTGGCAGCCTCTCATGGATCAGAGGATCTGGTGGACTAACTTTATCCAAACGCGATAGTCCAGAGACTGTCAACAGAAATTTGAAAGCCAAAAGACTATCTTCCACCAAACGCGATAGTCAAGGGACGATGTATTGTTCAATGCCGTATTTTTGTCATAAAGAAGTCAAACTAAAATCAACTGCGTTTTTTGGGTAAACTTAACCCAGTTTTGGGTATATATAGTCATGCCCTTATTAATTTAGATTTTTTACTATTACATACACCAAAATTTTCATAATTCTTGTTTGGTGTCCCATAGTATCACTATTTCCTATTAGGTGCATCACAAAATTTGAAATTTCTAATTACTCACTTTATTAATTTTAAAGACAAAAACACCCTTATTCAAAGTTACCCAAAATCGGCCTTCTTCGATGAATACACCAAACAAGCTTACCCCTTTTTGAAAACTTCAGATTGGGCTCAAATTGTAATTGGATACTCTTTCTTTAGGTGACAGACCTTTAAATCGGAAGAAGATGATGAGTAACGTCGGTAACACTGCTGATACGATTAACACTGCCAAAAATAGATTCAGAGAATAGGTGACTGTAAAGGTCAAAGATTTATGATAAACATTTATGAACTCTGTGATGTTCATTTGGATCCATGCTACGAAGAGGTGGTGTAATGACAAATATTTATGAACTCTGTGATGTTGATTTGAAATTTTTTAGCATCCAAGGTTTGTCTTTTTGCTAAGACCTGAATCTGAATTGGTTTTTGTCCTTTTTACGTAATTTCTTACTTTACTTCAATAAATTTATGATCTAATATATCTGTCTATTTATGATACATTGATTTTCCAATGAACAAGGATCGACGTACAGACTAGATAAATTATGTCAACTTTGAAGCTTACTATCAAATATTATATTTGATACTAAGATAGGCTTCATTTTTACATGTGACTTGACTGGAAACATTGCAGCTATATGGCCTTATTCGTCTTTAAAGATATTTGTGTTTTTTTGCGCTCTCAAGATGTCATTGTCTGCCTTGCCAAAATCTCAGACTTTCTGGAAAATCATGGTTGTCGTGGTTGTATCTTAGGAACCATGGTATCCAATTTTGCATTTTTTGTTCTCATTTTGTTGTTCTTATTGGTGTATTGAATAGATGTAGACAAGTAGTTTCGACTAGTATTATACTGTTACCAAAACATCTATTTCTTTCTTATTTCAATCTACATATATATTTTGAGAAATAAATAAATAAATAAATAAATAGAGAAACTATGTTATAGTTCTAGTTTTATAATGTGTAAGTTTTGGAAATTTATATTGTATTTTGTTCTTATTCTTATTAAGAATAACATTAGTAATAAGTTATTTCTGATAAGAGTAACAGTTTTATTACTGTTATCCATTGTACGAGTAACATGATTATTATTTTTATTTTTAAATACATAACAAGATTTATTTTTATTAATCTAAACAACTCAATTTGTTTTATGAAAAAATCAATAATATGATTCATTTAAACAACTCAAAGAAATTAAAGAAAGTTTCAATTGAAAATCTAAAATAATCGGTTTCGAAAGACAGTAGCACAAGCTAGTCACCATATACTTTGTTTTCAAAATGGAAAAAAACATGTTATAGTTCTAGTTTTTATCATGTCCAAGTTTTAGAAATGTTTGTTGTATTTTGTTCTTATTCTTTCTAAGAATAAAATTACTACTCACATTTTTTTACAGGAGTAACAATTTTTTTAATGGTGTTCTTGAAAATGAAAGATGTAGAATAAATGGGTAGAAGGATAAATATGTCATTTCCTTTATGGATGAAATAACAACATGGAGTTTTTTTCAAATCATGGAGGAAAGAAAAAATATGATAGGGAAATAGGTTCATCCTATATATTATAAGTAAAACTGGAGCAAAACATCTCACATTAATACCGTTACGTTTTATATATTATACTTGCAGACTATTCTATTTTACTTTTTAAAACTTTAATCTTCCTAAAATATAGTATTATATGTTTCCACCATTTCGACTGGAACAATTCTTTACTCATAAAAAAAATATGTATAATTACTCCGCATTTTTCAAAATAAATATAGTAAAAAATCAATTATCAAAATAAATATATATTTAATAATATAATATAAATATATTATTAATTTTACATTTTATTTTTTATTTTTTATCGTTTTTTTAACCTTCAACTATTCCTCGACGTTTTTAATATATATATATATATATATATATATATATATATATATATATATATATATATATATATATATATATATATATATATATATATATATATAAATTCTAAAAAATATATTTTTAAACTAAAAAAACATTAGATAATTTTGGTTCACAAATCCTTTTTATGAATTGTAATGGTTATGGTTAGGTATATGCTAAAAGTAATTAGTATAGTTACGTCCAGACTTAAATACCGATATTTGAGTTGGTCGAGAGTTAAAAGCATGAACATTCGACACTCTAACTGACTTAAGTGCAAAGATGTCTGCTAGAACCTAAAAGAAAGATTTCATCTGAGACTTGTTAAATAGTCTGAAATGGATAAAAGATCTTAGTCGTTGATTAATAAAGTTAATTTTGAGTGTGTTTTGGAGGGAGACATAATATTAATGTTGCCACTACTATGTCTCTCTGTACAGTCTAGTAAAGATGCCAGAGTGACTGCTACAGTTACCATTTTGATGTTTATGATAACATGTTGACATTGGTATTTTATATCATTCATCTTTGATTCTACGAATAGTAGAATAAAAGTATGAAAAAACTTTTGTAGTGCGATTCGACGAAAGAGAGAGTTAGAGAAAATATAGAGTTTTCTGATTTTATAGAGAAAATCAAAGTTAGAAAATAAACATTAAGAAAAACTAAAATAACTTTATAACATAAGACGAGTGGTTGTGTTAGTTGTTTATGAAAGAGTTTCCATATAATATTTTATGAAGAAGCGTATAGTCTAGAGACAAATTCAACCAAGTTGTGCATTCGAGGAAAGAACATGCAAGGGATAATGACCTTCATAAGCTTAGAAAACAAGGGTTGCTGGATTGTGACACAGTTCAAGTGTTAACATTTTCTGAGAGCTGCATGTTGGGTAAACATAAAAGGGTTAATTTTGTTTTTCTAACAATAATGCAAACAGTGATACATTTGTATATGTTCATTCAGATATTTGAGGAACTACAAGGCATCCTACAATAAAAGGTGCCATTTATTTTATGTCTCTAATTAATGACTATTCCGGGAAATGTATGGGTTATACTTTTGAAGACCAATGATGAATCATTTGATGCTTTTAAGGACTATAATAAGATAATGAAGAATAAATTTGGGAAGATGCTGAAGAAGTTGATGATTAACAATGACTTGGAATATGTGAATAAATCACTCGCTAGCTAGTGTTCTAAACTTGGAATTGCTAGACATAGAAGTGTGAAAGAAACTCCCCAACTGAATGGGCTTGTCAAGAGGATGAACTAAACATTGTTAGAAATTGAAGGTGTGTGCTTCTCGAATCTAGAATGGTCAAAATGTTTAGGAAGAATTTATGAAGACAACTATTTATATATGCAACAAAGAGTCCATCTACGATACTAAAGTTTAATTATCCACATGAGATACGACTTAGAAATAAACTTCTGGTGGAACATTTGGCAGTGTTTGGATGTACTTCACATTCACATGTAAAGCAAGACAAGCTTCAACCTAGAAAATTAAAGATTTATTCCTCAATCATCCGTAAGGAGTAAAATGGTATAAGTTATGTCGTATGGAGTTTCATAGTAAAAAATCTTTAATTAGTCAAGATATAGTATATGATAAAGATATAATGTCATCGTAAAGACGTTGAAGACTGAACCTAGTATTGCCAAGAAGAGAAGTGGAGTTGATGATGAGTCTAAAAACAATACTAAAGTCGAGGATACTTCTGTCGAAGATGATTTTAGGCTTGGTATAGGTACGACTCACGCAGAGAAGTTTTAATCATTGCATGAGTTAGACAATGGCCAAAATTTTGATGTTTAAGAACCTTTAGATGCTTGACTAGAGAGCAACATGATGATTCCGAAAATTATCAATTAGTGAAAGATAAAGCATTAAGAATTTGAAATCCGAAGAAGATTTACGAATTTACCGATATTATAGGTTATGATTTATCGATCCAAACGCATGAAGATATTCTTGAACACGAGAGCTATCATGATGATATGAAGAACAGTAATAATTAAAAGTGATATAAGTCCATAAGGGAAGAACTGAGTTCGTTGAATAAGAATGACACCTAGATTTTTGGGAAGCAATTGAAGGTTAAAAGCTTGTTGGGTTTATAATTAATATTTAAAATGAAGCAACGTATTCATGCAAAAGATGGGTGTTAGTTAAAAGTTTCTTGCATGGTCAACTGGAGGATACCATCTACATGACTCAACCTCAATGTTAATGAAAGACATGCGATATCTGTTCGCTAAAGATATCCCTATATGGCCTGAAACAGTCATGTATATAATGGAATAAAATATTTGATTTTTTTTAGGTACATCAAGTATGAGAGGAGATGTTATTAAAATTGTGTCTCTTTTAAAGATGAAACAAACATGGAGAGATAGATAACCACACTTGAAAGGAAAATGAATGAAATATGAAGACCCAACTGAAGGGAAAATTTGAGATGAAAGATATAAGAAACATATTGAAAGAGTACTTATTCTTATCTCAACAAGAATATATACATAAAGTTCTCAAGAAGTTTGCATATCCAAATATAGAGATGTTGGAACTCCTATTGGTGCTTATTTCAAACTTAATACCACTCAAACACAAACACAAGTAAAATATAACAATTTTATGCAAAAGATTTCTTATGCCTATGTCACTTGAAGCATCATGTATGTAATGATTTGCACGATACCTGATCTAACATACTCTATTAGCATTTTAAATCAATTTATGTCAAATCTGAGAAAACCTCGCTAACAATCCCTCAAATGTCTCATGAGATACTTAAAGGGTTCGACTGAAGTTAGATTGTGTTATAATCAGAAGTAAAAGATTAATGAGATGTCAATGAAGTATATTAACTCTAATTATACATGCTGTCTTAACATAAAAAAGTCAACTTCTCGTTATCTGTTTACTATTCTTGAAGGAGTGATTAGTTGGAAATAATGTATTCAGAAGGTTGTTGCCTTTTCATCTATAAAATATGAATATATGGTTTCTAGTGAAGCAATGATGGATGCCATATAAATGGAAAGATTATTGAGTGAGATCACTGGTATAGAGCAAGAAATGATAGTTATATGGGATAATACCAGTGTTATTAACTTGATGAGGAGTCAAAAGTTCCATGAGCGAACTAAAAACGTATACATCAAGCTTCACTTCATCCGAGATGTGGTGGAGAGAAAACAAGTGAAGGTGGAAAATATTACAAGTGTTGAAAGTCTTTTAAATTTTCTGACCAAGGTATTACCCATTTCAAAGTTCACGAACTGCATGAGACTTTTGCAATTCTGAGAAGCCAATTGAGTGGATGTCTCTAAAGAATAGTTGGAACATCCACGTAATGGATACTGAGTCATTATAATCTTAGATGGAAAATTATTCGGTGTAGGCTAAAACTGGTTGCTACTGTTATGCCAAGACTTACAGGCCAATGCTTGAGATGACCAAAGACTTAAAGGCATGGGCAACCGAGATAGTTAATGACAAGAGCGGCACGAGTTAAGTGAAAATGCATCTACTGAACACTAAAGGAAAAGACTCTTCCGAGACGTGTTGATAAGTAACTATTAGAACCAAATTACAGAATCATTATTTTTTAGACTACCGAAGTGACACCACCTTAACCTAATATTTTGACCAAACCCCAAAATCTGATATATGCAATTTTGATTAGCATTGAATGTGAACCAGAAATATTCTTGCTTGGTGTCTTTATCCCATAATAGTTACATCCTAGATCACACTATTTTAAGTATATCTTAATCTTTCTTTCGGAGGCATAAAGCTATAAAATGTATATAGCTATTGGTCAATGTAGTATTGATGTCCATTTTTTTTATCATAAAAATACATTGACATACTAATTCAATGGTTTAGCTTAATTTCAAATTATCTATCCAGTAAAAACACAAGCAACTAATCGGTTTGAATAACTCAACACTCCTTCGAAACAAATGGTTGAAACATTCTATTCCTACATATATAATTGAATAAAGGTACCCATTCAACTAATGTATTAATATAGAATTTAATTAACTTCTATATGTTTCTCTATCTCAATGTCAATACAATGAACAAGTCTTCTCTGGCATTGTGGGTTAAAAGGGCTTAACTATACCACATTGGCCTTGAAGAATATCTTCAAGAATTCCCAAACACACAAAAAAAAAAACAAAGCACCAGTAAGCATGGTAAATAATTTAGTGGCACTTACAATTTTCATGTTCATGATTCTTTTATCAATAACAGAAACCTCAGGGTTTCAAATCGCAAAACCTGGTTGTGATGATTCTTGTGGTAGTGTTAAAATACCTTATCCTTTTGGTACATCAGAGGGATGTTATTACGATCCGGAATTTAAGATTATTTGTAACCGTACCTTCGACCCACCTCAAACTTTCATCAATACAGCTAACATCACTGTGACAGAAATTAGTCTCTCAGGCCAATTACTTGTTATGCAAGTAATAGCGTATGATTGCTATGACAAGACTGGTTTCAAGGTAGGAAACAACCTGCCATCACTTAACTTGACGAAATTTGTCGTGTCTAACACCGCAAACAAGTTTGTGGCAGTTGGATGCGATACGGCTGGTTTGCTTGCTGGATACCAGCAGAATAGTGAGAAAGAATATATTGGTGGGTGCCTCTCAATCTGTAACAGTTTTGATTACATCTCAGATGGGTCGTGCACTGGGTATGGCTGCTGTGAGACAACTATAGCCAAAGGATTATATGCTTACGGTATTGTTATGACCAGTCTTTTCAATTACACCAACATATCGAAATTGGAATCTTGCGGATATGGTTTTGTGGTTGAAAAAGATAAATTTAAGTTTACTTCTCAATCTCTCGAGGATCTGAATACTATAGATACCACACTTCCAATGGTTCTTGAGTGGACTATTGGTAACTTGAATTGCAAGGAAAGTCAAAGTCAAGGGATGGACATTGCTTGTCAAGGACATAGCGAGTGTTATGATTCGGAAAATAGCTTGGGTTACAGGTGTAAATGCTTATCCGGATACGGTGGAAATCCATACCTCTCCGTTGGCTGCACAGGTAACTTCATTGATCAGCTACTTTGCAACTCTATTAGTTTCTATCGTGTTGACCTATATGTAGTGTCTCGAGTATGTGGGTTTCGAGAGTTTCGAGAATTAGTCATCTAACTATGCATTCAATCCAAATTATTAATTGAGTCGTGATTAGTCCTTAAAGGTAGGACTATCCAAGAGTGATAGTCATCTATATTCCTATCTAGAAAGAGACCAAAACACCCATTGGTCCTGTTGACTTGGTTCGAACCATCAATCAAGCATGATATATATTTGGTCTGTCCGTGTATGTGTAAGAATTATTTGTATGTGTAAGGATTATTGATGCTTTCAACTACTAAAATTGCCAATTATGTTTCAGATGTAGACGAATGCAGTGCTGCACAAAGTAATAACTGCACCAATTTATGTACTAACGAAGAAGGGAGCTACATTTGTTCTTGTCCTAAAGGATATCACGGAGATGGAAGGATAGATGGATCTGGTTGCAACCGTGGCCAGACTCTTGTGATTCCTATCACTGTAGGTAAGTGATGGTTTGATGATCAGTTCCTGATAATAAAAAGTGAACAAAAAGACGATAGTAAACTTTTAACAAATTGCACTGTCTTATTTATATTTATAGCAGTACGCGTTGGATCATAAATTTGACCCATTTAAAAAGTCCAACCCATTCAATAAGACTGGTTAAGAAAACATCTTCTAGAAATAATTAAATATTATTTTATTTCGTAATGGAGGTTGTGTGTAAGACCATTTTTAGATGGAGTCCAAAAAACTCTTTTTACCTTGAGTGTAAGAAACTCTTTTACCTTGAGTGTCGTCTTGTGAGTGCTTAAGTATCCATAAACTCTTGGATGGTGGTTCTATAAATAGTGGAGCTCTCTCACAATTTAAACCCCACCAAACACCCCAAGAAGAAAACTTAGAGAGAAAATTAGAGTGAGAGAAAAGAGAGACAAGAATGCTCTCTTGAGCGTAAGAAAAAATATTTCTCTTCTAGTGTGAGTTGAAAAATGACATGTCATATTTCTTTCTTTTCCATTTTTATAAAAAATTTGTTTATTGTTTAAGTGAGTGTTGTTACATATTTATTTTCCGCCAACAAAGTGATATCAGAGCCACAAGCTCTATCTGAAATTTTGTTTTTAAATCTTCAACATATTGAAAGATATGGCAAATAGTGTATCATCCTTCCAAGTTCCAACACTCAACAACAACAACTACAAAACTCGGAGTATCAAGATGAAGGCTCTCCTTGGAGTGCATGATGTGTGGGATGTCGTAGAAAAAGGGTTTGACGAACCCGAATATGAAGCAAACCTTACTCAAGAAGAGAAGACAACTTTGAAGGATTCAAAAAAGGGAGACAAAAAAACTCTATTCCTCATCTATCAAGCATTAGATGATGATGGCTTTGAAAAGATTTCAAGTGCATCTTCCGCCAAGCAAGCGTGGGAAAAATTACAAATATCCTACAAATAATGAGTCGAAAAGGTGAAAAAGGTATGTCTCCACACGTTAAGAGGTGAATTCAAATCCTTACACATGAAAGCATCTGAGTTATTTCAGAATATTTCTCAAGAGTAGCAACCGTTTCTAATCAATTAAAGGAAATGGTGAGAAGTTTGAAGATGTTAAAGTAATAGAAAAAATACTCCGTTTGTTGGATCTTAAATTTGAGCATATCGTCGTGACGATTGAAGAAACTAAGGACTTTGAGGAAATGATGATTAAAGAACTCCAAGGCTCATTACAAGCCTATGAAGAAAAACACAAAAATAAGCAAGAGATCACTGAGCAACTCCTTAAAGTAGAAGTCAAGGACATGCATGCAAATCAAATAGATGATAGAAACTTACGTGGCTGAGGTATAGGTAGATGTCGCAAACGAGGTGGTTATAATGGCCATGAACGTGACTGGAATTACAACAATAATAATTCCAACTACAACTACGAGAAACGAGAAAGCTCAACGCGAGGTCGTGGAAGAAAAAAATCTGAACTCGAGGTATGATAAATCTAAAATCCAATGATATACATGTCGAAAGTTTGGACATTATGCTTCAGAATGCAGAGGCCTCAACAATAGAATTGAGGAGAGGGCCATCTGTGTGGAGGAGAAGATGGAGGAAACAAATATGTTACTACTAACATACAAAAACACTAATGAAGGTCAAGAGAACACTTGGTATCTCCACAACAAAACGGTGTGGCAGAAATGAAGAATAGAACAATTCTTGATATGGCCCGAAACATGCTCAAAAGTAAGAAATTGCCTAAGTATTTTTGAGCGGAAACAATGGCATGTGCGATCTACTTGTCCAACCTATCTCCAACAAGAAGTGTTTGGGGAAATATATCACAAGAAGCATAAATTGGAAGAAATCCTGGAATTTCCCACCTGAGAGTATGTGGAAGCGTAGCTCATGTCCATGTACCAGACGAATAACGAACCAAACTTGATGATAAAAGAAAGAGTTTTATATTCATCATTTAAAACTCAAGTTCCAAAGGCTACAAGTTGTACAACCTAAACAATAAAAATATCGTGATAAGCCAAGACGTGATAGTTGATGAAAAAGATGAATAGGTGTTTGGGTCTCATGCAAACGATTTCACATTTTCCCTAAAATTGAAGAAGATGAACATACACCGAATGAGCAATCAGAAAAGGTTGCAACCCCACATGTGTCACCAACATCAAATACTCAGAGAGACTCACAGCCTTCGTCATCTTCAAATGGTAGTCAAAATGAGAGAGTTGTGGAACGTACAAAAAGCCTTAGTGATCTTTATGAGGTAACCGAATCAATAAATAACCTTAAACTCTTTTGTTTCTTTGCTGAATGTGAACTAGTGAAAATTCATGAAGCTACATAAGAGAAACAATGGAGAGACGCAAGGGACGAATAAATTAGAGCCATCGAGAAGAATGAGACATGGGAACTCACATCACTTCCCAAAGGGTGCAAGACAATAGGCGTTAGATGGTTATATAAAACAGAGATACATGCTAAGTGGGAGACTGAAAAACACAAAGGAAATCTTGTTGCAAAAGGCTAATGTTAAAAGATGGGAGTTGCCTATGATGAGGAATTCACCCCTATTGCCCGATTAGAAACTATTAGACTAATAATTTCTTTGGCAGATCAAAACAAATGGAAAATACAACAAATGAATGTAAAGTCAGAATTTCTAAATGATGTCCTTGAAGAAGAAGTCTACATTCAACAAATATTAGGCTATGATGTCAAAGGTCACGGAGATAAGGTTTGAAGCTAAATAAGGATCTTTACGAGCTAAAACAAGCACCAAGTGCATAAAACAGTAAAATCGACAAGTGTTTCCGAAAGAATGGCTTTAAAAAATTTCCCTACGAGCACTCTCTATATACCAAGATCAAAGATAAAGATATTTTGATTGTGTGCCTCTACGTGGACA
The DNA here is from genome assembly GCA_036936605.1 of Limnanthes douglasii subsp. nivea. Classification (NCBI taxonomy): domain Eukaryota; kingdom Viridiplantae; phylum Streptophyta; class Magnoliopsida; order Brassicales; family Limnanthaceae; genus Limnanthes; species Limnanthes douglasii. The sequence continues at coordinate 144,287,489 of JAUPFV010000004.1, read as the reverse complement.
ATTTGATCTTCATCAGAAGCAACCCAAGCATGTTCAATAAATTCAAAGAAGTGATGATGAAGGAATTTTAGATAAAAGACTTGGTCTCATGGCGTACTATCTTGGCATTAAAGTTAAGAAGCAAAAAGATGGAATTTTAATCTCACAAGAAATCTATGCAAAAATTTCCTTAAGAAGTTTAAGATGGAAAACTGTAACCCGATAAGCACACCCATGGAGTTCGGAGTCAAAATATCCAAACATGAAGAAGGAAAAAGTGTAGATCCAACATTATTCAAAATTTTGGTGGGAATTCTAGGTTATCTAACTTGCACGACACCATATATTCTCTATGCAGTTAGATTGGTTAGCCGCTACATGGAATCTCCAACAACAACTCATTTCAAAGCTGCAAAGAGAATCTTTCGCTATATGAAAGGTACAATTGACTTTAGCTTATTTTATTCAATTTCTAATGATTACAAGCTTGTTGGGTATATCGATAGTGATTGGGGTGGAGACATAGACAATCGAAGGAGTACTACTAGATTTGTATTTTTATGGAAACATTGCCTTCATATAGATTTCAAAGAAATAACCGATTGTCACGTTATCCACTTGTGAGGAAAAATATGTTGCTGGTACTACATGTGTTAGTCATGCAATTTGTCTTAGAAACCTATTGAAAGAGATATGCCTAACATACAATAAGCCAACTAAGGTGTATGTCGATAATAAGTAAGTCATTACCTTAGCCAAGAGTCCAGTATTTCATGGTCGACGCAAGCATATCGGTGTCCGCTACCACTACATAAAGGAGTATATTTCAAGAAATGATGTGCAAGTTTAATATGCGAAGACACAAGATCAAGCCGATATTTTCACCAAGGCACTGAAAAACGAAGACTTCAAACGATTAAGGAAACTACTACGGGTCACGAGATCAAGTTTAATAAGGAGTGTTGGATCATAAACTTAATCCATTTAAAAGGTCCAACCCACTTAATAAGGTCCATCAAGAAAGAATCTTCTAGAAATAATTAAATAATATTTTATTTTGTAGTGGAGGTTGTGTGTAAGACCATCTTTAAGTTGAGTGCAAGAAACTCTTTTATGTCGAGTGTAAGAAATTCTTTTACCTTGAACGTAGTCTTGATGTTGAATGCTTAAGTATCCATAAGATCTTGGATAGTGGATCTTTGTCTCCATTATGGTTCCATAAATAGTGAAGCTCTCCCACCATCTAGACACCACCAAACACACCAAGAAAAAAAATTAGATGGAAAATTAGAGTGACAGAAAAGAGAGACAATAATGCTCTCTTGAGTGTTAGAAAACATATTTCTCTATTAGTGTGAATTGAAGAGTGGCTTGTAATATTTCTTTATTTTCCATCTTTATAAAAGTTATTTGTTTGTTTAAGTGCGTGTTGTTTCATATTTATTTTCCGCCAACAGTGCGACTCTTTTTTTATAGAAGTAATAGCTCATAACAACTACTAACAAACTTCTAAACAACTTCAAACTAGTACTAACAATTTCTAACATACTATTACTATCATCTTCAATCTTAACTTTAAACTGTTTTTATTCTTTCACTGTCCCTAAATGGAAGATGTAATGAGTTTATTTGAATCATATTTTTCATTCCTAACGCTGTTTAGATCTTAAAGAATTATTCTTCTAAGAATGATTCCTCTTTCAATGACTTAGTGAGAATATATATTAGCTGATAAATGCTTTTACAATGCTTTAACATAATGGCTCCTTCTTTGGCTATGTTCTATAGAATATGAAAATAGATATCAATGAGCTTGCATACATCATGCATTACTGAATTTTCTGACAATTTGATTACGAAACTATTATCAAATAGAAATTAGTGCATAATTCTAGTTTATATCCCAAACCAGCAACAATTATGTTCATCCAAATTGCTTGACAAACACATAATCAAGCTGCTACAAACTCTGATTCAGTAGTTGATAAAGTTACTATAGGTTGTTTCTTTGAAAATTATGCTATTGATATATAGTTTATTAAGAAGATAAGCCAATGGTTCTCTTTCTATCATCTTTATCCCCAACATAATCACTGTCATTGTAACACAAACTAGTTGTGCCCTTTGGATACCTGAGTATATTTTTAGCCAGCTGTAGGTGCATTAGTGTAGGTCTTGACATGTACCTACTACGACGGTCATATTAGGTCTGATGGAGATCAAACATATCAAAGTTCCAACAGTTTTCTTAAAGTATGTTCCATCAACAATTTTGCCTTATGCATATTTTTCGACCTTTGTGCAGGGCACTATAAGGTAAGAAGCTACACTATATTCACTCATATTAAACCTGTTTAACACTTTAGTATATTTATTATGACATAAAAAGATACCTCACTTAGATTCAGTAACCTCCAATCCTAGAAAGTATTTCACCTTACCAATCTTTGAATTCATCATATGCTGATTGTTTCCTGTGTAAACTAGATCATCAATATACACACTCACACTTAGTACTTCACCATTCCTATTTTTCTTGGTGAACAATGTCTTTTTATCATCACATTTATGAAATTCTTCTTTCCTGAAAATGTGTCTCTATTTTGCTAAACCAAGCTATAAATGGTTGTTTGAGTCCATACAATGCTTTGTGCAGCTTGCACACCATATCTTCCTTTCTTTTTAGTTTAAAACCATTTGGTTGGTTTGTGTACCTTTTCAGTCTAGTCTCTTTGCAGAAAAACTAACTTCACATCCATTTCATAGAGTTTCCAGTTCCTTAATGCAGTCACACTTAGAATCACCATAATTGCATTTATCCTATTATTTGAGCAAACACCTCTGAATAATCAATACCCTAAATGTGCGCACAACCTTTAGAAACAATTCTAGATTTATACTTAGCTACCTATCCAGTTTTATCTTTGTTTTAAAGATCCATTTTACTCGAATTTTCTTACAATTATATGGCAGTTTGGTCAAACTCCATGTATTTTTTCAATAGATCTAAGTTCATCCTCCATAGTCAATCTTCACTTCTCATATTTTAGTGTTTCTTCATAAAGCATATGATCATCTTCCCCATCATGCACCAAGTTCATGTAGTCTTGCATCAACATTGGTGGCCTAATTATTCGTTCCATGCACCAAGTTCATGTAGTCTTGCATATTGACTTTTATCTTATTAGTGTCTTCTTTTTCTTCTTCTTGATCCCAATTTGCATTGTCATCAGGTGTCTCTGAATTCACTTGCTCACTCTTTTTGGTTTTCCAGTTCCAGAGTTTGTCTTCCTTAAAAACAACATCTTTGCTTATTATATTCTTTTCAGAAAAAAAGTCAAATAATTTTCAATCGTTTGTGCCATCACTAAGACCAATGAAAATACACAACCTCCTCCTCTCATCCAGTTTGTCTTTTCTAATATTCTAGTTATAAGCATGTGTTCCCAGATTTTAAAGTATTCAACATATAATTTTTAACTACTTCATGCCTCTTGTGATGTCATATTCTCAATATAGAAAGTGGAACATCTATTCAAAATATGACGAGACCACAATCAATCTTATAGGAATAATTATATAGGCATTTTCTACATGAGATCATAGCCTCTCGCCATATTCATAATGCTTTTATTTCTCCGTTCCGCTACACCGTTTTGTTAGGGAGTGTATGGTGTGGTTAAGTGTCTTTTAATGCCTTGTGACTTGCATAACTAGTCAAACAAAAAATATGTGTACTCTCCTTATCTATCTATTCTCAAACATCTAACAATAGATCTACTTTTTTTCTACCAGATTTTTAAGCACTTTAACTTATTCTAGAGCATTAAACTTATTATCCAACAAATATATTCAACACTTTCTACTATAGTCATAAAAAAGTATTTTTTTTTCAAAAGATGATATTGTCATTATAGGCCCACAAATATTGGAATATATGAATTAAGGTACCTTACTAGCTTTCTATGCTGATTTCTTTGATACATTGGTTCTGGTTTGTTTGTTATTGTTAAAGTCTTTGAAAATAATGTTCTTTCCCTTTATTTTTGCAATCCAAGCACCGTGTTCCGGTCATGTACCTTGTGCATTATTTCATAGTTTAAGTGCTCCAGCTTTTGATGCGAAAGACTTGAGAATTAACTATTTCAATTTTTAAACACTCTTCTTCTGATATTTTTATTGGATGTTTCACAATTTACTTACTCATTTAAGTATAATGTGAAACCAATTAGGATATTGTAAAGACGCATAATACACTTTTCCAATTCGCCCTATACACAACATACCATTCTTGAGATCAGGGTTGGAGATATAAAAATTAGATTTAGGATATTGTAATTTTCATAAAATGTTCACTTCGATTTGGTTTTATGTTTTTATATAAAAATTGTATTTAAAATATGTTAATTCAAGTTTTCAAAAAATATTCATTGAAGTGTTAAATATTTTTGCACAATGTAAAAAAAAGTGTTGAAAAATACAGAATAGTAATGGAAATAACATATATAAATGAATCACGGAAGTTATTATATTTTATATTTTATATTTGTATTAGCGTTATAGTTTTTAATTTTTATTTTATAACAACTTAGTGAATGGCTCCATTGTTTGGTGGAGAAGGTATCAATAATATTTTACCTTTTTATATGAATTCCCCTCTGCCATAGATTAATATCTCCTTGATTATTACCGGTGACTATTCCTCTCTCCACGATAATATGCAGGCATTGGAGTTGGTTCACTTGTGTTGCTCATAAGTACAACTTGGCTATATTGGGGCTACAAAAAATGGAAGCTTATAAAACTTAAGGAGAAGTTCTTTGAACAAAATGGAGGACTTATTTTACAACAACGACTCCCTAAGAGAGACGGGCCATCTTCAGAGACCATCAAGATCTTCACAAACGAAGAGCTGAAGAAAGCGACAAACAACTATGACAAGGATCGTGTCATTGGCGAAGGAGGCTTTGGAACAGTTTACAAAGGAATATTAACCGATGGAAGAACAGTGGCGATCAAGAAGTCGAAAGTTATTGATAAAACTCAAATCGAACAATTCATCAACGAAGTTATGGTACTTTCGCAGATCAACCATAGAAACGTAGTGAAACTGTTAGGATGCTGCTTAGAAACAGAAGTTCCCTTATTGGTTTACGAGTTCATTGCTAATGGCACCCTCTTTGATCACATCAGTAACAAAGAAATGGCGTCCGCGTTGAATTGGGAAACTCGTTTGCGGATAGCTGCAGAGACAGCCGGCGTGCTATCATACTTGCACTCTTCCGCCTCGGTACCAATAGTCCACAGAGACATCAAATCCACAAACATACTTTTGGACGAAAGTTACACTGCTAAAGTATCTGATTTTGGTGCATCAAGGTTGGTCCCGCTTGATCAGATTGGGATATCAACAATTGTACAAGGAACACTTGGGTACTTAGATCCTGAATACTTGCACACCAGTCAGTTGACTGAAAAGAGCGACGTTTACAGTTTCGGAGTTGTGCTATTAGAACTGCTAACAGGAGAAAAAGCTTTATCATTTTTACGGTCAGAAGATGAGCGGAATCTCTCCATGTACTTTGTAAAGGCGCTAAAAGAGAACCGTATGCACGAAATACTTGAAGAATGTGTAAAGAATGAGAGTAAAACCGAGCATGTTAAGGAAGTGGCCGATCTTGCAAACAGATGTTTAAGAGTTAGAGGAGATGATAGGCCAACGATGAAGGAAGTCGCGACCGAATTAGATGCGCTTATCCGCATCGTAGCAGTGAGGCATCCTTTGGAGTAAGAAATAACGTTATCCAGAAGAAGGTGAAGTGTTGCTTGGTCATTCAGTAGACATAACTGAATATGATAGCTTCAAGAACCATAAGATGCAAGAAACTAGTAGCGGATAATGATTGTTTCATTCCACCTTTTGCTTTTGTTTATGTAAAGTGTGATTTTGTTGATTATATACATTGGTGTATACTTAATATATTTTAGGTGAGCGAATGCATAATCTAAAATAACTTAGATATGTTAAGTAGGCTAGCTCATATTATTATTCTGCACTGGTTTAAATTATCGTGTAATTTTATTTTTTAGATAATAATAAAATTTTAATAGTTTATTTTTTGTTGTTTCCCGGTAGTTATTTTAAACCGTTGGTCGGAAGGGAAAAAGAATATCAAGTCATTTCGGTATAAATTTTGTAGTAATTGTTGTGATTTGGTTTTGATGCACGGATTATGATTTTGATCTATATTTGGATTAGACTAAAGATTAGATTTATATTTTGTTATGTTCAATTAGGAGTTTTTGTGTCGTTTGAATCTTGTTTGGGGTTTCTCGTTTGAATATTTTGCATTTGGATTTTGGTGACTGGAGATTGTCGTTTGACGTTTGGCGTTTTGGTTTTGATTTTGATTTTGATTTTGTTTGGACTTTGTCGATTTTGATTTTGGTTTCGATTATGGTTTTGGCGTGTGAGGATTTAGATACGATTTTGCTATTTGGGTTTGTATGTGTAACAAACTCAGAATGCTTATTACTATTGCATTCTGAGTTTGAAAGAAGGTGTTAGAGTTATTAATTCATTGGAGATATTAGGCTTATTAACCCATATTATTATTCTATAAATAATGGCTTAAGCTCTATGGGAATTCATCTTTTTAAAAAAATAGAACCCTAACCGCTTTGTTTCCTCTCTTTTTCTACAATATCTATTTTAAAAAATTGACAATTACCTCAAGAAAACTATTTGCAGTTATCCTTCTTCTCTTTAATGAGACCTTTTTTACTCTCATTGAGTTATCTACAGTTTACTGAAACTTGTGAAATCAAACTTCATACCTTACTACCCTGAGCAAAAGCAGCCTTAGGAGTTTGATTGTTACAAGATATATGCATCTTTTATTGGATTTTTTATGCGTGACTCTCTTATGTATTGCCTTCATATATATATATATATATAACCACAAGGAGATAAAGACTCTAAGTTATAAGTGGGCCTAAATTTATGCCGGACCTTAAAATCTTTTTCTCTAACCCATCACTGAAAAGATACAAATATGAAGTGATCATTTGAATCTCATCACATTAAGCTTACTACAAAGCTCAACCTTGTTTCCAGGGACGACCTTAATCAACATGTATGCACTATTCTTATGAGTTTGAACTTTTCCAACTTTATTTTCTTTATATCGACCACATGCCGCAACCAATAACATACTGATTATCACATCCATATGATGGTCCATGTGTAATACATTTGATTGTGTGATACATTTGATTCCTCCTCAAATTCATAACACATTGATTATCACAAAATAATACATACGCATCTTGCTTCAACCCCAACGCTCGAAGGAACCTCTTAAGCCAACCATCTCTACCATATTAGTTGATAACTCTAAGCATGTTTTAGCTTGGATTACTAGGAAAAGCCCCCTTGAAAATGTAAAAACATTAACGTGAAGTAGACTTCCAGTTATCAATATCACCAGTCATGTCAGCATTTATATACGCTTCTAGTATAGGTTTGTCACCTTCGTAATACAAACTCAAAGAAGAAGTGCCTCACAATCATCTGAAAATCCAATTCACTACTTCCTAATGAACTTTACTCGTATTTGATAAATACATATTCATTGAACCGATGATATATGCAATATTTGTCTTGTACACACCATAACATACATCAAAGAACCAATATCATAAATTTTGAGCTTGGATACATTGTTGAAGGTATTTTCTTCCTACTTAAATTTCAAACATGTGCATCATTCACTTGAGCGATATGTAACTGCCCTTGATCATGAACTTCTACATCATGAAGTTCTTCTTCAAATAAGGTCTTATTAAAATCATCATATTATAAATCACCACTCGTGGAACCATCTCAATATCTTCGGGAAGCACCTCAACATTCTCATTGGCTGGCTGATTTATATAAGGAATAGTAAAAGAAAAAACATCATTAGTAGTATTAAAAGGTATATCAAAGGTAAAAGTGAACCTTGTACCAAAATAATATGTACTATTTTCGTTCTCAAAGAATACCATATCTGTACTTCTCACTACTTTTTTCTTTTGATAATCATAAAGTCTATAACGATACTCCTCGTCACAATATCTAACAGACGCATAAGGATCTTCAAATCAAGTTTGGATCTTTGTTCCTTTGGAATATACATGTATTCCTTGCACCAAAAAAATATCATATGTGACTATGTATGATCTTTTCCTTTACATAATCTCTCAAGAATATGAAATTAAGAGCTGTTGATGGAGCTCTATTCATCAAGTACACAACACAATTAACTTCTCTAACCCAAAATATCTTAGTAAGCATAAACATTTATTGCATGCATATCCTATTCTCTACAATGGTTCAGCTTATTCTCTCTGCTCTATTTTGTTGTAGTGTACATGGTGTTGTCCTCTCATGTCTAGTTCCATAATGTGAGTTATATTTTTTGAATTCCTTTGAAGTATAATCACCATCATGGTCAAATCAAATACATTTTCAACTTACAGACAATAAATCCAGACAAAGATCGGATGCCACACATTCTTAACTGTTAGTATGTACCTAACGCACGTCTTCGCACAGATATCATCCAAACCAATAACGTTACCTAAACTTTGATTTCTCATCTTGACCCTACCAAAATCGGCACTTTTGTAGTTCAATAAATATTCCATATTAGGGATACAATAATATGAAGCACATGTATCAACAAGCTATTATTAATATAAACATCAATAGCACAAATAAAAGATGTATCATCATTACCAGTGGAAAACAACTACATTATTTATATTATCACCCTCATTTTGTGAATTTGACTTGTTAGATTTTCTTTCTTTCATCGATAATAATACTTTTGTATATGACTAGTTTCATTGCACAAATCAAAGATGACACTCACCAATAGCACAAATAAAAAATGCATCATCATTACAGTAGAAACAGCAACAGTAGTATTTTTATTATCATCCTCATTTTGTGAATCTAACGTGTTATCTTTTTATTTCTTCCATCGATAATAATAGTTTTGTATATGAATAGGCTTGTTGTAATAGTAGCATGTTCTAGAATCTTTCCTATTTATGGACTTGGATCTTCCTTTTAAGCTACCATAGAATTTACAAACTTTACTATTGTGGTTTCCTATATTTTAAGTAACAACAGCTTGTGAGTTTCCAACTCCCATCTCATTTCATCTAATCTCTATATTAAACATGCTTCATTTGATAACATTTAAAGATAAAACACCATAAATATCATATTTATCGATAATCACAGTCAAAAGGTCTCCTAATTTTTTGATAAGAACTCAATAAGAACAAAGCTTGTAACTTATCATCAAGAACAATATTCATAGTAGTCAACTTGTTAATATGTCATGGAAGTCACTGAAATTCTCAGAAATTGACTTCCCATTTCTCAAATTAATAAGTTTTAGGATATAAAAACTTTGTTACGAGCGACCTTCCTTTCATAGAGACCTTCCAATTTATTGTATAGATCATACATGCCAGACTATTGAGAAACATAGTTAAAGATGATAATATCAACCCATTGTTTTATAGTCCTCAAAGTCTTCTTTTTTCAACTTCTCCTAATATTTTTCTTACTAATCTTGTGACTTTACATATTTAGTAAAATTACCATAAACATCTTTAATATGCTCAATTGGATCAAACAAGTCTTTGCAATACAACATATCCTCCATCATCGGTCTTTAAATATAATAATTATTTGATGTCAATTTAATCATTAAGTTACCATTATTATACTTCATATTCATCGACAAAAAACCACAAGATTTGATGGGATCAAAAAATGGTTGTATTAAACCCACATACAAAAGCGAACTTCAAGATAATCAACCAAACAAACAAGAAACCTAATTTATCACCAATGATTTACCAATTGATTAACCAAAATAAACCAAAAATCTAATCTCAAAAAATAAATAACGGTAAAATAAAACAATACTCAAAATGTATTTTACGTGGAAAACCCCATTCGATATGAAGAGTAAAAAACCATGGAATTTGTCAGGAGTCGGTCAAAACCACATATATTATTATAATAAGATGATGTACAAGTATATCCAATTCAATCTAATAACAATTTCAAGCATGATAAACTAACAAGAAGAGATTTAAAAGTGAAGAATATCACCAAAATATTGTTATGTAATAGCAGTGATTTCTCAACATATCAAACCATAACACCAAATCAAAATCTAGCCATTCAGATCAAAGTCTTATATGTCCCGTACACTTTTTACACTCACCAAGACCCAACATTGCTTTCTTTGCGATCAATTTTTTTTAATGGAGATGCACTCAACAAATCCGACAATAAAAAATCCTCTCTTCTTATAATTTCCACGTGTAGCTCTCTTATATCCCACCCTCACATATATGATCTTAGAAAGATAGAATATTTAAATTATAAAATGGAAATAAATTTGGACGGTACCCTAAAAACACTATCGAGAAGAAAGTGAAGTGTTGCTTGGTCTTTCTAATGACATAATTATATATGATAGCCTCAGGAACCCTAAGATACAAGAAACTAGTAGTGGTAGATGATTGTTTCATTTTATATTTTTCTTTACTTTATACACAATATTATTATAATGAACACTTTCCTTTATGTAAATTGTGATTTTGTTCATTATATATAATAGTGTGTACTTAATGTAATATAAATGAGTAAATGAAATATCTTATATCTATTTAAGGAAATCAACAATTACTTCAACAAGCTATTTGTAAGTATCCCTTTACTCTTTAATGCGATTTTCTTTACGCTTATTAAGTTATTTATACTTTGCAAGACACCTGTGAAATCAAACTCCATACTATGGTACACTAGGAAAATATGAGTTTGATGGTTACATATTTGTACCAGTCTCTCTTCTTTGTACTTAGAGAATAAACGTATATGAAGTCGAATAAAAAATTCACCTTCAATTAATTATATCATTCATCACACCTTGATTTTTGTTGACCATCTTATTTATATCATTCTCAAGAAAAAACTCTAGCTTTCATTCATATGAGACAGATCATATAAAACCATAATAAATCAAATACTTTAGATTAAAACACTTTAATCAACAATTATAATAAAGTTCTAATACAATAGACACTTCAGATTAAATTTATTTAATAAATGAATACAATATAAATACAATAAACACTTTAGATGAAATATCTTAATCAACAACTAAGATTAGAATCGTACTTACATCCAGGAATAAAAGGCAATGAAAATTTTGATTATACGCATACATTGTTATAATGATATGTTATTTAGGCTCATTAATCTTTGTATACATATGGTAGGTTGGTTAAATTTATTTTCTCAAACTAGCTTGGCCAAAAGTTACATTTTTACACTGATGACAAACTCGTCACTAATAGCAATAATAGAGATCATTTGACATACCTTGCTGAATATTTTCCCAATATTATAAGGGTCAATTGAAAACTTAATTTTCAAAAGTGAACCTTCAACGTAAGATTATGAAAGTTTCTGGGATATATGGTCAGTGAAAAGGGCATAAATGCGGACCTTACAATAAAATTAAATCAGAATGAGAAGAAGATTAGTTGTCTTAATCAAATTCATCTCACGTTGTTTGGACAAGTTTCAACCTTTATTTCATATACTAAAAAGGTTTAGTAAATTCAATTAGACCCTAACTTGGAATGAGGCTTATAACAACGTCAATTATATTTTGTCTTCACCAAAACAATGACAACCCAAATTCAGGCGAGTCACTACTTTTGTATTTGCTTGTATATGATTATTATGTTTGTGATGTTCTAGATAGATAAAATAATGCATATATGACCTTTATTATGTGTTATTTCCTTCATTGTAGACGTCGAGATCCACTACTTGCATTTAGAGTAGCTATCACGAGCCCTAGCAGGTGCGGCCAAAAAGATGAAACCATATTTTAAGACTCATATATAGTAAGAAGTTCTCTGCTTCTAAAATATGTGTTGCAGAAACATGATATATATGATAAACTAATGAGATGATCAGTAAAATTATGAGTCGAGAACAATAGTCAAATCTCAAGCCTTATCAAATTTTTAAGGGAGTTCTAGACATTAAAATATGTGCCTTCGGCAGACCATCCATAATCAACTTGGTAGAACAATAACTTGGATTTTGGAGTTTGAATGCCACTAATATTTCACACAAGGAAAACTATGCGTTAAGTTATCAAATGTTCAACAATAGTTGAATTTAGCCTAACAAACATATGTAAAATAAAAAATAATATCGTTATAAATTTGTTATAGTCAATTAAGGATTAAAAAATAATAAAAATAAAAATTAATTCAATATTCTAAATAATTTTCTAACAAAACAATATTGTCTTGTGAAAATATTTTACAATATATTATACAAAATACTTTAATAAACCAAAACCATTTTATAATTTTGTTGGCCACGGTTTAATTAAAAAATATATATAAAACAAATATATATACTTTTTGTTCTAACTATTGTAGACTCGGTTGATAAATTACGTTATATATTTTTACTAGTTACAAACTTAATTTTGTTATAAAAAAAATTAAAATTTTATTTTATTTACTGACTGAAATATCTAATACATATATATTTTGTTTTTGACAAAATAAAATATTATTTCTAAACATCTCTTTCATGCAATTGTTTAAGCAGATTCATGTTACATAGATTTATTTGATTTTGAGATAACTTAGTATCCAAACTATCTTATAAAACATTTATTGAAAAAGGATTATCCTCCTTGAATGCCTCTTGATGCTTGAATGTGAAATGAATAGCTTCTCCTTTTGAATCCATAAATATGTTTTTGCCTACACAAAATATTTGGAAACTTTGTGAGAGTATATATGTGTTTATGCACAATCAAGTATATTTCCCTATAGATAATAAAAAAGATGTAGACATAGTCATCACTTTTAAGATAGCCACATTCAAGACTTTCCAGAAATAAATAGCACAAAGAGGATTAGGAATTTGGTCTTTACTGAGGTTCATTTTATTATTACATTTTAAAGTCTATTTAGCAAGCCAACCGACTGCTTGATTTTGGATTCTAGTAATATAATCTATAATCATTCTAGAAAATATCAAGGTTTCACAACATTTCAATAAAGGGTTTATGAACCACGAGCCATTGCCTCTACCAAGCATTTCAAATTAAAAATATGATATCAGATTCTATGTCTATATTTCGAAACCATTCTAATTGTATATAAGTAAACCATCATAAATAGAGCTACACTCACCAATCAAATGAAACTACCTACCATAAATCATACCAAAATTCTTAATAATATTACCATTATAATGTCTAATGATTCATGCACCACTAGACTCACTATTTAATAGACATGAGGAATCAATGTTCATCTTGATTCTATTAGTGTTGGGACTTTTCTATTTTACATGAGAAACTATATTATGGTTGGTATAAAAGATACAACCCAATTTGATATCAGTTTTATAATCACCATGCCAATATTTTTAATTTAAAGTGTTATCACAATCCAAATTTGAGATAATACGATATATTTTGTCAATAATACTGTTATAAGATAAGGTAGTGTTGTTATGCTTAATGTTGTTTCTGAAATGCCATATAGTCCAGCAGATGATTATTGGGATTATATGTCTAATGTGCACAATTTTAGTAGTAGACCAAAACCAACATCTAACTAGGCGATTGATGGTCATATAATTTCCAATTGATCCATTAAAAATGTTACCAAAATGGTTCCAAATTAGCCATATGTTTGGGAAGTTGACAAACACGTGGTTGGTTGACTCAATTGCATTGCAAAATTGGCACTTTGAGGTCAGATATAGATTTATCTTTTGAAGGTTTGTATCCACTGGTATTAAAGAATGATATAATACTTGGTGGGGGTAATGAAGTTCCAAATTTTGGCAAACATGTTTGAGGTAGGACACTTAAATCTAATAGTATCCTAATGACTTTCGTATTAAACTTTCCAGAAGGGTCAATGGACCAAATAATAGTATCATCCATATCATTGTTAAGCTTAAGTTTAATAATATTGTTGATATAAGATAGTGTGATTGAATAATTAAGTTTCTCAATGTTCCAATTGTTTTCAAGCCAGAACTTATTTATTTTCTCCGGAGTACACAAATCATTATTGATTCTAGTGAGAATTATAAAAGGTTTGTTATCAAATCACTTATCAAGGCAAAATTCAACATTACCCTTACCAATGTTCCAATGAATAAAGGGTTTTGTAATGTTTTTGATGGAGATTAATCTCCTCCAAGTTTTAGATCTTTTGGTATTATAGGTGATTTGAAAAGGATGAAGGTTTTTTATATAGATAGAATGCATGTAATTGGCCCAATAAGTTTTATTTTCACAAAATTTATACCAAAGATTACAAGAAAATGTGGTTTATAAATTAGAAAGTTTCGTGATATTTAAACCACCTTCCTTGTAGGGCTTGTAGAGAGAATGTCAATTGGTTCAAATAAGGGATTTATTTGTTTCATTTGAGCTCCATAAGAACTTGTTCATTAATCTTTCAAATATGTATAATACCATTCTAGGAATGTGACAACATTGAATATGGTATAAAGGTATGGTCATAATGACATACTGTATCAAGAAAAATCTGCCACCAAAAGAGACGAAAATACTATCCTAATCATTGATTTTAGATCTGAATTTACAAACAATATCATCATATAAGTTAGCTTTAGTATTGTTGTTGATAGAAACACCTAAATATTCTAAAGGAATGGATTTACTTTTTAAAATAAGTAGCATTTTCAATAAGATTCACTCTATGATTATTAATGTTAGATGGAAACATTAAGCTAAATTTATCCTTGTTAATAGTCTGACCATATAAATTTTGGTAGTAATCTAAGAAAGTATTAAGCTTAGATATATTGTTTTTGGAGCCATTTGTGTAGATGACGAAATTATATGCAAATGCCAAACATTTTTTGCTAATAGGGCTTCTAGTTATATACTTCATTTGTTGGTAGTTATTAAAGAGAAGGTTAATACCTTTAATATGTATTCTTTAGCAATGATAAAAAAAGTTGGGAGATAGTGGGTCTCCCTGTCTGATTCTATTTAAACACATAAAATAACCTTTAGTTTCATCATTTATTATAATTGAAAACAAAACAAATGTGATGCTGTTATTTATTAGATTTACAAAGTTATTGCTAAAACCAAAAACCTTGAGAACATTTAGAATAAATGTGTGAGAGATTTTATCAAAGACTATCACTATATCAATTTTCAAGAGAATGTTACTATCTCTAGACTTTCTATTAATTTCATGTATGAGCTCCTGAGAAAGAAGGATGTGTTTATGGATGTTTCTTCCATGAACATAGCCTCATTGCTGAGGGGAAATGATTTTAGGTAGAATTCTCATTGACCTATCATTTAAAATTTTAAATAACCATCTGTTCAAGACATTACACATGTTAATTGGTATGTAATCTCTCCATTATTTAGGGTTGTCCAATTTAGGGCTAAGGCCTATAATAGTAGAGTATATGCCTTTAGGGGAATTTTTACCAGCAAAGAAATCTTGCACAACAAAGCACATGTCAAATTTAATAGTAGTCCAATATTTTTTATAAAAGGTTGCATTGAACCCATATGGGCTTGCAACATTATACATTTCATTTTTAGTGGGGATTTCCATTAGATAATGATTTTTCAGTTTCAGTTACAATCTAAGGAATGTTGTTTAAGATATTTTAAAATTGGATTACATGCCTTGAATTAGTAAGGTGATCTTCAAAGAATTGAATGACACAATCACCAATGTTATTATTATAATCAATCCATGCATTTTCGTGGAAGATACCATAAATTATATTTATTTTATATCTCTTTTAGCATAGCTATGAAACATTTCTGTGTTTTTATCCCTATTTCTTATCAAATTCAGACAACTCTTTTGCTCCCAATAGGATTCTTCTCTTGCCAAAAGAAGAGTAAGATTGGAAATAACATTGGATAAGTTAATTTTATCCTCATCATATTAGGAAACTTGATAAGAATTATCAAGATAGTTAGTTTCATCTTCAGTTTTGGGAACAATTGTGAAGATATTGCCAAAAGAGTTATGATTCCATGTTTTCAGCTTAATTTTTAACCTTTTTATATTTTTTTTCTAGAAACACATAAAAGAGCTGACCATCTAAGGAGTCCCCCATGATTCATCAGTGATTTGGTTGAATTCAGTAAATTTTAAGGAACTTTTAGGTTTTATAAAATAATTTAAAAGGGTTATCGATATGGGGCAATGTTCAGAAAATGTTATTGCCGAATGTTTGATATATATGTTATCAAAACAATTATTCATTTGATTATTGACCATAATTCTATCTAATCTTTTGTACTTCATTTTATTGGTCCATGTATATGGAGTTCCAACAAAACCAACAGCAATAAGGTTACAATCTAAAGTTATGGTATTGAAATCATCTGGACTTCTTAAACATAAAAAATGCATGATAACTGCTCAATGGCTTTAGTAATACAATTAGAGTCTTCCATAACAATCCACTCAAGTAGATTGTTAGAGATCTCTCATTTTATCCCAAAAAGGAATTTTATTGACTTTACTTCACTTGGAATATATTACATTAGCCATAAATTATATATTACTGCTGGTGTGATGAATTTTCAAGTGAATGAGTTGCTCATGATTGCAACTGAAATCTACAGAGAAATTTTCCTTCTAAAGAACCCATATTTTATTATTCAAGTTTTTTATACCATAATGAAAACCCACGACTTCAACGAATTTATTAATGCTTTTATCTGAAACCATTGGTTTCCAGATAGCCAGGAAGTCAATGGCTTCAGATTTAATGATATATATCAGTATTTTTATGGAATTTTTGTTATCAATACTTCTAACGTTCCAGTTTAAATTTTTTTTATGGTCATTTAAAACTAGTGGAGTTAAGGTTTTTTGTGACCGCTTTAATGATATATTTGAGTATTCTAATGGAGTTTTTGTTATCAATACTTCTAATGTTCCAGTTTAAATTTTTTTGGTCATTTAAAACTAGTACAGTTAAGGTTTTTTGTGACCTCTTGAGGGTCATTGAGGATTTTAGTAACTTTATTTTTAGATTTTTTGGATTTTTTTAGGAGTGATATTAGTGAAGTCCAAGTTTGTTTTAAGGTTTGGTATAAGTTGAAGTAACTGGTAAGCTACCAATTAAAGTCTGTTTTGGAGAATCATTTGCATTATCTTCATAAGAAAAGTTCTTTAAGGTGTTAAATCTATTTCCAAGCCAATATTTTATATAGAACTTTGATTTTCAGAATTATTGTTAACAATATTGATACTATCATAGGTAGTATCATTAAGTTTTTATCAAATTTACGGAATATTGCAAATTTTTTCCCTAACATTCTTGTTTGTTTTAACTTGTTTTTTTGTTTGTTGATTTTGGGGTTCCAAAGTGGTTTCCTCTTTGCTGTTATTTGATTTTTTGGTTTTTTGCATTGTTCGGAACTGTGACCAAGATGGAGGCAGTCTAGACAATATATTGGATTATAACCATATACAATGTCCATCCAAAATCCATCATGGTGGTCAAAGTCAATCCATATCTTGTCCCATAAAGGCTTAGATAGATCTAATTATATCCAAGCCTAACAATAATTATACATGGGAATATTAATACTAAGGATCCATATATCAAGGGGTCTACCTAATGTTTTGGAAATTAATTCGATAATATCAATACTATATAGATATTCCGGCTCATTTGAGAGGCTTTATGTAATGTTGGCCAATTGGCCAGATATTTATATGTCTTTGGTCACATGCGGATATACTATAGTTACCAATCAGCTTTAGTTTATTCATAAAAGTATGAATCAATAAAATTGAAGGTCTACCTAATGTAAACTTCTATATTAACATAAATTAGAATTTTAGAGAAGTATTGACTTATCTTTCTGGTTGAAGTATGTTGCTTTGTATTCTTATTTGTTAGATGTCCTTATTTTTTCATGAATAATTTCCTTCATTGTCTGCTTGGGTCTCACAGATTCTCAGTATGAAATCCTCTTTGTCTGGAGTCTTTGTTTGCTTGCTTCTGATGTTGTCCTTGAGTTAGATCTGAGAGGGAGAAATTCTTCTTCTTGATCTTGATTATTTGTACCTTCTTTATCTTCCTGAGAATTTTCTTGACTCGAATGATTCATTGAGTTTTTGGAGTTTGAATATTTTATATTTCCCGTCTCATGAGGGTTCCTTTCGTTTTGCATCTTGAAGTATAACAATATACATCTCTGGCTTTATTTATCGAATCCTTATTTAGAATGCGTTCTGATTTCTTTGTTGGGTTTCATGACTGTAGAAGGTCTTCAATTTTACTCCAAATTTGATCGTTACTTGTTGATGAAAACTTCGATTTCTTCATTGTATTAAGCTCTAGATGATGAAGATCTTCTATGAGGATCTTTTTGTTATGAAAGAGGATGTGAAAAGGAAAAAGTACGCTCGAGACGAAATACTGATGAACCCTAGTTTTGTTTTTCCATTTCTTCTCTGATTTCTTCGTGACTCCAACAACAAAGATTATTCTTGATGGAGATTATCTTGCAGGGTGGATGATTTCTTCACTGTTTATCGGTTTGAAGCTCAGACGAGCTTGATTTAAATCTTTTATAGTGTAATTATAGTATAATTTGGTGTAACTGTATGCTAGGTCTTTATCAGTTACTATCATCTGCTAATTAGTATCAGTCGATGCAACTATCTTAAACTAAAATCACTATTATACTTCCACTTCAAGCTACCAAAGAATTCATTAACCTTATCTTTTATTCTAACAAAATACTAACAATCTATATATATATACGTTTTTTTAAATATCGGTTATTAGAAAATAAGTTCTATTTTTTATTTGGTTGAAAGTAGAGCATAGTCTTTATATTGATGAGATAAAATGCGATAAAAATTAATAAAATATATAATTATTAGATGACCAATCTGATACAGCGAGGTAACTGAAAAAAAGATAAAAAATTATTAAACGAGCATAATAAGGATAACCTAAGGCAAACAAATGTATGCAAGACGAGAAAAATGTTAAGTGCAAACCGATCGCTTAAACTTGAAGCCCAAGCTAACAGTCACCATGATATGACACGTGTTATAATATCTTTGTTACTTAGAAATGTGTGTATGCATTTATTAGGAACGAGAGCGATATTAAAAACATGATTAGTACGTTCTACAAGTAATAATTGACAAATAAATGTAAATATGGGAGTGGACAATAGATATAAATCGGAAAACAACCCAAAATATAAAAGGGTCTGATTTTGGAAATACAAAAAAATAGATTAGTTACTTTCATACTATTTTTTCTCTTTCAATTGTTTACCATTACATTGTAGGATAGTTGAGAATAATTTTCCTTATCAAATTTGACGTAGTTTATGGGAACCATTTTTTTTTAAAGTAGAACTTAATACACCAATGATAATGACTAGATTTGGAGTGAAAATGTATTAACCTTGGATCTGCCTCGCGAGAAACAATCCGATGGTTACCTCCCTACTCGTAGTAGCTTCCTCAATTAACTAGAACACCTTGGATTAAGATCAATTTCCAAGCAGTTCAAAAATCGTGGTCGATCAAGAGCATGGGCCTTATGTTGTTATAACCACGGACGAAGAACAAATATTCATGGTAGCATCGGGATCACAACATGGAGGGTTGCGCGGTCAAGGCGGCCCACTTAGTGTGGAGATTCAAGCAAACATTGATAGCATCCTAATTCAGGAAAACATCCTTCCAAACAAGGTAGGTAGTCTACTCTGTCTAATGTACACCTCTTAGAGATGCATATCGAGGAGGTAAAATGTGAGCAAATTAAAACAATTCAATTACAATTTAAGAGGGACCAGGATACTAAAGCAATACTGAAAAATCTCACTGATGCATTGCAAGTGCTAACTGAAAGGGTTTTATTAGATAACAAAGAAAAGTAGGAGGCATATAAAGATATAAGTAAGGCAAGCAGCACTAATAAGGATCAATCGAGAAATGAAGTCTCAAAACATAGTTAGGGAAGGAGTGCGTTGGAGTACCATGAAGAAAGACTAGAAATTTGAGCCTACGTACTCCAACAATTCCTGTTTGTAAGTAGAATCTCAGAAGGCAAGCTCCCCTGCAAGTTTAACGCTTATAAAATGGATTTATACGACGGCTCAAGTGACCCAAATCACCATGTTGAGAAGTTTAGGAATATGATGATGAATTTTAACTCGGACGACAGGTTACTTTATAAGGCTTTCTCCATGACATTCAAGGGCAACGACCTTGAGTAGTTCAACAATCTACCGAAAAAGACAATACGAGATTTCGAAAATACCTTTAGTTACTCATTTTGACAACAAGACACATAAAAATGAAAGTGATTATATTATAAACTTACCAACAAAAAAGAGAGAATAAAAAAATATTTTTAAAGATTTGTTCACGAGATGAACAATTTGACAAAATATAAAGAAGATATTAAGGAATGGAAAAAAAATAAAAGATTATCCTCATCAAATTTCTTGTTAACAAGATGAATAACATCTTGAGAGAAACAGATTTGTTTATTAAATTCGAAAATGCTAAAACAGGTGACTCTTTCTACCCGTCCTTTTCAAAACACTGGAGATAAATTTATTAATAAATTCAGGCCAACTAACATGCAAGATAAATTTCTATATAAATTTTTCGTATTCAATCAAGTTTTAATGAAAAACAAAAACAAAAATAAATAAAAATATTTGAAATAACTTTCCTACAAAAACAATACTGTCTCGGTGTTGTGAGTATACTTTACAAATATATTATGCAAAATATTTCTTATAAACCAAGACATTTTATAAATTCGTTGGCCACACCTCAACTAAAAATTGTATACAACACAAACATATACGCCTTTTGTTCTTCTTCCTCCAAGTAGTATCGTACACTCGGTCTCATAAAGTACGTTTTCTATTTGCACCAGTTACAAACTTAATTTTGTTATAAAAAAATCAAATTCCTATTTTATTAACCGGCTGAAAAAATCTAATACATATTTTATTAGCGTTTATATTTAGATTTTCCAAAATTGAAAAGAAAGAATCCATTAATATTATACGACTCCCAATAAGTTTAGAATATAGTTAGTGTTAAAGGAAATAATAATATACTTTGACTAAATAATTTAATATAATCAATATTCAAACGTAATCTATTATAGATATTATTAGATTAGATTTTATTACAGTAGACTAGTATAATAATAAGATATTTTCAGAGCTTATATATATATATATATGGTTTTAACTTGTACTAAAATTCTAAGTTATAATAAATCTTTTCTAGTTTTTACATGGTATCAGAGCCATTAGGGTTTCTATAAAAAATCTAGATAAAAAAATCTAGATGGGTGTTCGTGGTGGATATAATGATTATGGTAGTCATGGTAGATCAAACTATCGTGTTAATCGTGGTGGGTATAGTAGATATAACGATTATGGTAGTTGTGGTAGATCAAACGATTATGGTAGTTGTGGTAGATCAAACTATCGTGGTAATCATGGTGGGTACAGTAATCGCAGTAGTCGTGGTGGATACAATAGTCAAGATGGATACAATAGACATAACAGTTCCGGTAACCATGGTGGTGATCTAAACAATGTTCAATTTGCTAATATGGCAACGAACGAGGAACCTCATGTGCTTTCCGCCGAGGAATATGCTCAATTTTCCAAGTACCAAGAGTCTCTAAAGTCACAAGATCTTAAAAACCCTGCAGCTTGTGTGTCAGGTGCAGCTTGTGTGTCAGGTACAGCTTGTGTGTCTTGTGTGTCAGGTAACTCAACTACATGTCTTATTTCTTCTTCCTCTGATTGGGTCATTGATTCTGCTGCCACAGAACATATGACAGGTAATAAACAAGTTTTTACTTCTCTTTCAAATACACATCATTAATGTCACATTGGCAGATGGATCATCATCTTGTGTTTTAGGTTCAGGGAGTGTCAATCCCACCAAAAATATCTCTTTGACATCTGTTTTACATCTCCCTCTGTTTTCATTCAACCTTATTTCTATTAGCCAACTCACTAAAACACTAAATTTTTTTGTTACCTTTTATTCCGATCATTGTTTGTTTCAGGATCTTACGACGAATAAAATAATTGGTAGAGGGCATGAGATTGGAGGTCTCTACTATCTTGATAAAGACTATCATACATCTACTGCATGTTCTAGTATTACATCTCCATTTGAAGCACATTGTCGTATGGGTCATCCATCTTTAATCTCTTTAAAACAACTTTATCCTAAATTTTGGCATTTGACATCATTAGAGTGTGAGTCATGTAGATTTGCTAAACATCATCGTCTTCCATCATATCCTCGTATTAATAAACGAGTTGCATTTCCTTTTGAAATCGTTCATTCAGATGTTTGGGGTCCTTGTCCCGTTGTTTCCAACACTGGTTTTAAATGTTTTGTTAGTTTTGTTGATGATTATTCTCGTGTTACATGGCTGTATTTAATGAAAAATCCTTCTGAGTTATTTTTAATATTTTGCACGTTTACTGCAGAAATAAATACCCAATTTAATTGTCCTATTCGTATTTTAAGAAGTGATAATGGTAAATAATATTGCTCAAATGCATTTCAATTATTTATGGAACAAAAAGGAATGATTCACCAAACTTCGTGTGGACACGCCATCTCAAAATGGTGTTGCTGAAAGAAAAAATAGACATCTTTTAGAGGTTACTCGTGCACTTCTTTTTCAAATGAAAGTACCGAAATTATTTTGGGCAGAAGTTGTTTCCACTGCATGTTTTTTTAATTAATCGTATGCCATCTACTATCCTTTCAAATAATATTCCATATTCCGTGCTTTTTCCATCTAAACCTCTATTTCCTGTTGAACCACGCATTTTTGGCTGTACTTGCTTTGTTAGGGATGTAAGTCCTACTCGTACAAAATTAGATCCCAAATCCTTAAAATGTGTTTTTCTTGGATATTCTAGGTTTCAAAAAGGCTATAAATGTTTTTCCCCATCTCTTGATCGTTACATATTATCTAAGGATGTTACATTTTTAGAACATGTTCCATTTTTTCCTGGTTTGTCTAATTTCGATCCAGAAACTACTACTTTCGATGATGATTTACTCATGTACACCACCGTTCAAAGATCTGATGTACCACCTCCACCATATCGACCTTCTATTAGATATGTTTATTCTCGACGTAAAGCACCTCCTCCATCATGTCCACTACCAATTCCTTCGTCTCCAGATCCTGCTACAAACGATAATGAGTCCACTCCTGATCTTCCTATTGCTCTTCAAAAAGGTAAAAGATAATGTACTTGTCCAATTTCTTCTTTCACAAAATATGATCAATTAACTTCTTCTATCCGAGCTTTTATTGCATCTCTTGATTCTATTTCTATTCCAAAAACTGTCCACGAATCATTAAGTCATTCTGGCTGGCAAGCTGCAATGTTTGAAGAGATTAGAGCATTAGAAGACACTGGTACTTGGAAGTTGGTTGATTTACCCACTGGAAAGAAAGCTATCGGTTGTAGATGGGTGTTTAATGTAAAAATGAATCCAGATGGGACGCTAGCTCGTCTCAAACCACGACTTGTTGCAAAAGGATATGCTCAGACCTATGGTGTTGATTACTCTGAAACCTTTTCTCCGGTAGCTAAGTTTACTTCTATACGTTTATTTATTTCCTTAGCAGCATCCAATGATTGGCCATTACATCAGTTAGATATTACAAATGCATTTTTACACGGAGACCTCCAAGAAGAAGTCTATATGGAGCAACCACCTGGATTTGTTGCTCAGGGGGAGAGAGGGTATGTCGTTTGTATAAATCATTGTATGGATTAAAACAAAGTCCTCCTGCTTGGTTTGGCAATTTTAGTGATGCATTAAATGAATTTGGGTTGAAGAAGAGCAGTTGTGATCACTCTGTCTTTTATAAACGTTCTGCAAATGAAATTATACTCGTTGTTGTATATGTAGATGGCATCATTATTACTGGGAATGATACTAAAGGCATTTTATTGCTTAAAACATTTTTACATTCGCGATTTCAAACAAAAGATTTAGGACCATTGAAGTATTTTTTGGGGGTTGAAATAACAAGAAACAACAAAGGTATTCTTTTATCGTAGAGAAAATATGTTCTAGATTTGTTGATGGAAACAGGAAAGCTAGGAGCAAAACCATGTAATACACCAATGGTTCCTAATTCGCAATTACTGAAAGATGACGGAGAATTGTTTAGTGATCCAGAAAAGTATCGTCGATTAGTAGGAAAACTCAATTACCTTACAGTAACTCGACCAAATATTGCATATCCAGTCAGTGTTGTAAGTCAGTTTATGTCTTCTCCAACAGTTAATCACTGGGCAACACTAGAACATATCTTGTGTTATCTCAAATCAGCTCCTGGACTAGGATTGTGGTATGGCAGTATTGGTCATACAAATATAGAGTGTTTTGCAGATGCAGATTGGGCTGGATCTAAAACTGATAGAAGATCGACCATTGGTTACTGTGTTTTTGTAGGGGGTAATTTGGTATCTTGGAAGAGTAAGAAACAAAATGTTGTATCGCGATCAAGTGCTGAAGCTGAATATAGAGCCATGGCTCAATCTACTTGTGAGATAATTTGGATTTTCCAATTGTTAAATGATATTGGCATTAAGACTACCATGCCTGCACAATTATGGTGTGATAATCAAGCGGCGCTGCACATTGCGTCCAATCCTGTCTTTCACGAAAGAACGAAGTATATTGAAATTGATTGTCATTTTATCCGCGAAAAGATTCAACAAAATCTCATTCATACGAGATATGTCAAAACAGGAGAACAACTATGAGATATATTCACAAAAGCGCTCAATGGATCACGGATTACTTATATTTGTAACAAGTTGGGCATGATTAATATATATGCTTCAGGTTGAGGGGGAGTGTGATTTCGTTTCAGTCTTTCGATCAAGCTTGCACTTCAAGTACTTCAGTTCAAGCACTTTCGCACAAGCTTGAGGGGAAGTGTTAAAGGAAATAATAATATACTTTGACTAAATAATTTAATATAATCAATATTCAAACGTAATCTATTATAAATATTATTAGATTAGATTTTATTACAGTGGACTAATATAATAAGAAGATATTTTCAGAGCCTATATATATGGCTTTAACTTATACTGAAATTTTAAGTTATAGTAAATCTTTTCTACTTTCTACACTGAGCAAGAAGAAGTAGCAGAAGAACCGCCTTCAACCAAAAGGAGAAGTACCGCCTTCCACCAAGAAAGAAAAAGAAGCACCGCACGTTTCACGAAAGTAATAAGGAACTGAAACGTCACATTATCTTAGTACAATATTTTAGGGAATATTTGACCAATCTCAATTATTGTGAGGCTAATTTTGTCTTTTACTACAGATTTTAAACTATAAAAACACCACCTACCTCTCTAAAGAATATAGAGGAATCTGGTTAGTTTACCTTTTTCAGTGTTCTCTTCATGTTTTATTTTAAAAACTTATTTGTTTTTTGCTCTTACAATCCTTCATAAAAAACTGCAGCGACCAGGAACTCGGGAGAAAAGATGTTGAACAATAGAGAGCCAAGATTTAAAGGCAAGGAGGGAAGTGTGATTCCTAAACAAAGAAAATTAGTGAAGACAATGATGTTGGAAACTTTGATCTCCCTCGGCTCAAAAATTTATGGAGAAATGAAAGGATATCCTGTTCATCCTGCAACTCCACCCTACCAGCTCTTGTCTAAATACAAGTGAGTAGTCTTTGTGGGACAAAATAAAAGAGTTTGTATATACTAGTGTATATAGTGCTTGTGAGTTTTAAGGTACCTCCATTAATAATATGCTGTAAGCCTGTAATGATTCTCTATCTTTTATATTTCTGGTATCTTGAACATAATGATGTAATTATGGTGGTTTATGTTTATTGAATTTATCAACAAATCTTTATTGTGTTTTTTATTCTTGACCAGAAAACCAAAATAATTAGTATAGATAGTAGTTATAAACTCCGTATATAAATCATAAAATATTTGAAGAATTGGTTAATAAAATGTTTGAAATTTATGTGGAGAATAGTACAAAACTGAACTAAGTGGAAGATCTTGAACATACCATTTTTTAATAATCGAACATGTCCCGCAATGAAAAAGAATGATGCAAGGCTAGTCCTTTTATTTTATTGAATGTTATAAAATAACAGGAGAAAACAAAAAGGCGATATATTTTTTATAGTATAGTAATAATATAATTTGGTAGCTATTTGCTCGGTCGTCATCAGTTACCATCATCTACCAATTAAGATCAGTCAATGCAACCTTCTGAAACTAAAATCACTATTATACTTCCAGTTCCAGCGACCAAAGAATTCAGTAACCTCATCTTATATTCTAAATAAATATTAACAATCTCTCCTTCTTTCTTTCGTATACAAATTTCTATAAATAGCATCTATTAAAAACTTTTTTTTTAAGGTAGATTCTCTGGATTGACTAGGTAAAATGCGAAAAAACGAATGAAATATATAATTATTGGATGACCAATAATAAAATAAGGTAATCCAAAAATGAGATAAACATTAGCGAGATAAATAAACTAAAAATAATTCGATACAAATAAAGATAGGCAAGATGAGAAAAATTGTTAAGCATAAATTGATTATTTAAACTTGAAATCCACACTAATAACAATCATGAAATGACATGTGTTATAATCGTTTCGTTACTTAGAATATGTGTATATATTTATTAAGAACATAAGCGATTTTTTTTTAAAGTCAAACTTAATACACAAATCGTAATGACTAGGCCGGGTTTCGAAAAAGATTACATCGAGATATGTCTTGCGAGAAATGACATGATGGTTACCTTCCAGGTCGTAGCAGCTGTCACATGGTCAAAACCGATTACGATATTTTTCGCTTGTGCGGCCTAAAATTTCCAACTTTAGTCAGCCTAACTCACACTAAGATCAACACTTAGTAATTTAGAGAAGGTTATTTTAGAAAGGGAAACACACTCAAGACACAATTTAGGACAACCACTCCAGTGGTACTTATACAAATAAGAGGATAACGGGTTACACCTTGCACTAGCAAGTTCTTAGAGAATAACCTTAACTCTCTAGCCTATCTCTACCTAAAACTACTCTCTCCAACCCACTTATTTCGTTGTTTGGGTTACATATTTATGTAGGCATCGAAATTAACTACCCACAAACTAGAAACTACCCATTACTACATAATGACCATTGTGGCAAAATCTTGGCCCTTGGATTGCCCATATCAAATCTCGTCCATTTGATCTGAAATTTCACCAGGTAACTTCCATATAGTTATTCTAGACGTGGTTAAAAGCTGGCCTAACAAAAGTATCCATCTGCATGGAGTTCCTGAAAATCAGCCACGTTTGGCTGGCCAAACTGTGCCGCGTGGCCCTGTTCTGGAATGCCAACTGTGCCATGATCAGTTGTCAACCATAACTTTCGATTTTTCCGTGTCACGTCTCTGAACTCCTGGGCCACATCCCATGATTTTCTCAACTGCATCTAATGGTGAACGTGCTTTTGGCAGTAGTGGGCAGTTGCCCATGATTTCCACTAACCTCCAAGGTTAATCATGTGCTAACTTCTTCCCCACTCGTGCAAACGTGCTCAAACTTTGTGGTGAGGTAGATAATAACTAAATATGTCAGATATCAAATTATGGCAAGGGCTAAATTGTGTTTGGCCCAACCGTTTTTCACTTTGGCCTGTTTTGGCCTGTTTTGGCCCAGTCTGTCCCGTTCTGGCCGGCCAGACATGTGCTACCATAGGCCGCCACGCGCCAAGTTGGGCTACATCCAAATTTCTTCTGGCCATCTTTTACCCACACCTCATCTAAGTTATTTCCAGCTGTCTGCTCGATCCTCGGTCCAATCACACTTCAAACGAACCACTTGCACTTGAACCAAAGTGCCCCCATTTGATATTTTGCCCTAATTTACCAAGTCGCGTGCCAACTCCACGTTTCTCTCGGGTGTTTCTCGGTTTCTTCCGTACTTGTGTTTCCATGCCATCTATCTTGCCCATTGCTAGTGCATTTTTCCCCCATTATAACCATGTCCCTTTAGTAGGATCTTACAAACCTCCCCCACTAAATTGGTTCGATGCCCTCATCGAACCCGCAGTCCTAAGTATGATAAGGATTGCGTTTGATCACCTATGCTTTCTCGATGTTGCTAAACTCAGCCTCTACTGGACTTCCTAAATAACCCCGCTACCTGTACTCCCTGAATTTCTCTTTAAACCTAGTTCAAGGATCCATCCAATGATCCATGCGCTTCTCCTTTTATCGGCTCGTCTTTTGCTGGTTGCCTTCCTCCTCGAACCTTGCACGAACTTGCAACACAAACATATGTTACGATCAACCTCTTCTCTATATTTTTTTTCATGGGTTTCTTCCTTTATTATAAAACAACCCATCATCCATTATTACCATCTAACTTCTCCTAGTTCTAAGACTCGTCCTCCTCGAATCCTTGCACTTCTCCTTTTGTTGGCCCGTCCTCTGCTGGTCGTCTCCCTCCTCGAACCTCGCGCGAGGTAGGTGGTGGCTTGTGCACCAATTTTCCTTTCGGTGGTGGCTTGTATGGGCGCTTCCTCGCATAGTATGGGCATTCATAATAGCCCGAGAAATCCTTGTGAACTTGCAACGTCCTTCTCCTACTAGCTTCCTCTTCTCCTTCTCCAGAAATATTGGCTTGCTCCAGCCCTTGTACAAGACGTCTCTTGTTCTCTGTTGTTGCAATCTTTCGTCTCTTGAAATTGACCGGTTCCTCCTCTCCATCAAGTAAATTGCTCACGTGAACATGACCATCTCCTTCTTGCTTGAATATAGACAAATCATGTCCATCTACATGTGTGCCCCTACGCACTTTTCTCCTGCGCCTCTTTCCATTTTTTAGCGCTTGGTTTCTTATGCCAAGAAACCATTTGGTGTATCCTGGTGCACCAAATTTATGCGTACCATTCCTTAGCACAACACTTTACATACTTGAAGCCACCTTTGTTTGGTCAGCTGTTTGACATCCCATACTATCTAGCCGTTGTCTTCCCATCGGTCTTCTATATGCCTCCTCCTCCTCGTCAAGCAACTTCTATATGGCACAGGCGAAATTGTGTTTGGCCCAACTGTTTTTTACTTTGGCCTGTTCTGGTCTATTTTGGCCTAGTCTGGCCCGTTATGGCCGGCCAGACATGTGCCACCATGGGCCACCGCGTGTCAAGTTGGGCTACATCCAAATTTCTTCGTGCCATGTTTTCCCCACACATCATCTAAGTTATTTCCAGCTGCCCGCTTGATCCTTGGTCCGATCACACTTCAAACGAACCACTTGCACTTGAACCAAAGTGCCCCAATTTGATATTTTTCCCTAATTTACCAAGTCGCGTGCCAAATCCACTTTTCTCTCGGGTCTTTCTTGGTTTCTTCCGCGCTTGTGTCTCCATGCCATCTATCTCGCCCATTGCTAGTGCATTTTCCCCCATTATAACCATGTCCCTTTAGTAGGGTCTTACATCAGCCTTCTTAGTTAACCATGTTGTTTAGGATTGAGATCAACTTCTATGTAGCTCATCCACTGTGGTCGAGCAAAAACATGGGCCTCAAGTGGCTATAACGATGGATGACGACTAGACGTTCGGGTCAACATCGGGATCACAACATGGAAGGTTGTGCTCAGGGCGGCCCAATTAGCATGAAGATTCAAGAAACGACGATATTTCCCCGGATCATGGGAAAAAACCTTCCAAAGAAGGTAAGTTGTCTACTCCGTGTAATGTACAACTCTTAGAGATGCAGATCAGGAGTCAAAATGAGAGCAACTTAAACCAATTTAGTTGCAATTTGAGAGGTACCAGTAGGCTAAGGCAATAATGAAAAATTTGAATGATGAATTGTAAGTGCTAACTAAAAAGGTTTTATTAGATAACAAAGGAAAACAGAAGGCGAATAAAGAAATAAGTAAATCAAATCACATTAATAAAGCAAGAGATAATATAAAGAAGGTCGAGCATGTGGATGAAAGCAGTGGGAAAAAGAAAGAAAAAAGAAAGCAAGTTGAAGCATATGCCCAACATGAGGATCAGTTGAGCAAGAAAGTCTTAATGTAGAACAAGGGAAGAAATATGTTGGATTAGTATGAAGAAAGGTTGAAAATGCCAACCTACGTAGTCCATGAATCTCCGTTCATTAGTAAAAGTATGGAAATCAAGCTCCCATGTAATTTCGACACATGTATAATGGATTCATACGATGTTTCAGGTGACCAAGAGCACCATCTTAAGCAATTTTGGAATATGATGATGGGTTTTAACCTCGATGACATACTAATTTGTAGGGTATTCTCCACGACATTCAAGGGTAACGCCTTTGACTGGTTCAACAATCCGTCGAAGGGTACAATACGAGGTTTCGAGGGATTTTGGAGTGCATTTAGAAACCGATTCTTTACCAACAATGCATATAAAAAAGAGAGTGATTCCATCATGAAATTTTACCAATGAAGAAGAGAGACAATACAGAGTTACGTTCAAATATTTGTTCACGAGATAAACACTTTGTCCACAATGTAAAAAAGAAGTTGAGGATTAGCCAAAGAGAGGGAATTATACACCAATCTCATCAGATTTCCTATTGACGACACAAGTGACATCTTAACAAGAGCGGTAAGTTCATCATATTAGAAGATTCTAAAAGAGGTGAATTTTCCTACCCACCCCTTCCAAAGTACAAAAGATAAGATTTACAGCACCAAATAAAATAAATAAATAATGAAGGTAGACAAAACGAGGTCTCGAGGGTTCCGGTAAGTAGGTCGAGGCCCTCGTATTACCAAACTCCTACGTGGAAGTTCACACCATCAATCGAGAACATATGGTCCATTTACCAATTACATCAATCGAGAACACATCGGTCTATTTAAAATAAAACCAATTGAAGGGAAAATTATCAACATCTTAGTAGCATGTTAACCCCCTACTACGAGAGATCCTTTAGGTATTTTTCCGCATACCAAAACAACCATGGTCGCACAACCAATGACAATTTGGAGTTACATGAAGAAATCCGTATGCTAATTGATTATGAAAAAATCCTTCAAATGAATTTTTTTTAGAGGATTCCACTTAGGAAGTACTAAAAAAAAAATACGGAAAAGAGAAATGACAATGGCTATACACTATTTTTTGGGGGTATCATGTCAGAACATACCCGAAATTCAAGAAAAAGCAGAATAAGGACTAACAAGTGCACGTGATGAACGAGTCTTCACACCATCATTATAAAAATTCAGTATCGAACCTGATTATTAATGACAATGATCTACGTGACGTGATTATCTCTCACGCGGACGATTTGATTATAAACTTTAAAATTGGCTGAAGCATGGTCGCACGTGTCTTCGTAGTCCGGTGGTAGGTCGGCTAACGTCATATTCAAAGTCAGCTATGAGAAGATGATTAGGTTACCACCATACAAACCGACGGGTGGGAAGTTGGTGAGCTACAAAGGTAGATCATCTAGATGTGTAGGTGAATTATAAATTTTAGTAACCAAATATATGAAAGCAACAAAAAGCCCATAAGAATACTTTTTATGATAGTCTATGCTCCCGGCTCGTACCACGTCATCGTGGGAGGCCTTGGATTCACAACTCAAGAAGACCACATGCACTTCCCAATAATGTTTGAAATATTCGGTTGGAAACTCGGTTGGGATTGTAAGAGGTAGTGAGAGGACTTCAATAAATTGTTATACAATCTTCATAGTTCCCAAAAGGTTGACATAATAAAATCAACTAGCCCGGAGAATGATGAGGGGTCCTTAACATCCGAATAATGATCAATTACGTTTTGAGGTTGATAAACCGCATGAAGATAATCAATATGGAGACCCCTCAGGCGTCATAATAATTGAAAGTTTATGAGACGAACACGAAGTTAGATTTAAGGACAAACTCGATCCATCTTTCAAGTGTAGGTTTGTGGTACTATTACAACAACATTATGAATCTTATATGTTTGTATGACGTAAATAATTTATATGTTTATGTGGATATGCATGATTAAGGTATCATATTCCGGTAACAGAATAATAATATTAATTAATCTGTCCAAAGAAAGGTTAATTGATGAGTTGAAGATCCTAGGGCCTTAAAAGTTCAAATGATTAAATTATTTCAATTATTAACAGCCTAAAGGAAGATCAATATCTAGAATGATTAATCAAGAATTAGAGAACATATATTAAAAATTAATCATTAGTTTTAATTAAAGTAATTAAAATCAACCCAAATGAGGGTTTTAATGGTACTTGACTAATTAAAATAGCAGATGATGGTGATTTTTTCAAACTTATAAATAAATTTTAATACGTATTCCCAAATATATCTTATTATCATTGTATGCTATCTTTTACATGTATATGCCACGTAAAGACATTTAAGTGTTGTATGTCAAGACGTGTGTATATATTGTTTTTTATATATAAAGTGATTTTAAATACATATAACCCATAAGGAAAGAAAACCTCATCTTTTTGTGTTAATGTTTCTAATAAATGGAGGTCATAAAATTATATTTGAATTCTTTTGATCATAGCCTGAAACTAAGGACTAAGATGCCCATGTGCCTTCTATAACAATTCACAAAAATAAACAAAGAATTTAAGGCGTGGGGAAGTCACAAAGGTTGAGATTGGCAACCATGCAACAATATATACGTTTGAAATTCCATGAAGCTATCACGATTAACATAACCTCTGCAATTAATTCGCTTTAAGAAATTGCGAATTGTTTTCCAAGGTTTAATAAGGAGGAGATTAAAATATTGATGTCGCAACTCTTCATCAGAAAGATTAATGGAAACAAGGACAACATGTTGTGGGATGTCAATGATCACCTCAAAGTTAAAGGCGTGTATCTTACAAATCAAATCATAAAGCTAAAATTAGGTAAACTTTTACACAAAAACATAATTAATATCCAAAAAGGAAAAATTGATAACTTTGTCGTTAAAATTTTCATTAATCTCACCTTATTATTCTAAAGTCAGTACTTGTATCGAATGTATAAAATGGTGAAATATATCAAAACAAAAATATTATGAGAATATAAAGTAAACAAGATCTTAGAGTTGATCCATACCAATATTTGTAGTATGTTCCCTAAGAAATCATAAAAGAGGTAACGATACATTATATCATTTATAGATTACTTCCCTTATTACAGGTACATCTAAATTCTTCATGAGAAATGATAAATCTTAGACAAGTTCATAGCTCTTAAGATGACAGTTGAAAAATGACTATACCATATATGACAGATTAGGCGAATAACATCAAAGATCATTTCTTGGAAACCTAGACGAGTATGGATTAACCTCTTAAAATATAATGTCAGGATCACCACACATGAATGGTCCACCTGAGAGGAAAAACCAAACACTAAAGGATATGGTTAGGAGTATGATCATAACTCAACTGTATCACTATCACTCAGAGTTGAAGCAATAAAATGTGCAAATTACATTCTCGATAAAGTTATCACTAAGGCAACCTTTATACCCCATATCAGTTATAAATTGGGTACAAACCTAGTTTAATATATATATATATATATATGGGGGTTCCCGAATGAAACAACGAATTATAGGCCTTCCTAAAATAAATTTTACAATAAAAGGGTTAATAGTTATGTTGTTGGATATTTTAACCATTAAAGTGTTATAAATTTTATGATCCTCTCACTATTAGTATTTTGAGATGGGAACAATAAATTTTATTGATGATGTTTGGTATAGAGGAGAAAAATTCAGGAACACATTTTCATTTTGAGGAGAAATCCATAAAGATTCATAAAGCTTTAAACAATTATTAGTAAGTCATCAAGCCCACATATCGACCCAAAATAAGGTTATTGGTGGATTGATGATCAAATATATAGTGGTCATACAACCAACATATCAACCGAAAAAAGGTAGTTGTGGATTAATGTTAAAGTATGAGATGATTAGTTTTCAATTAACTTATTCAATTCATGTTAGAACATTAAGTCATTTAAGTTTAATATTATATTTTATACATGAAATAAAATAAAATTACTAAAAGTAGTCCAAACTCTATCTCATCAAGAAAGCACAAAGTTAATAATGAATTTAAGTAGATCGACTAGAGATAAGAAGAACACTATATCTTTGGATATGATAGTGTATCTTCAAGATAATAAATAGTCATATGGGTTAATGGTAAGCGATTCATCATATTTCTATAAAGTCATGAAGAGTTTTGATTCTCACTTATGGATCATAGCTATACAAGAATAGTATAAATCAATGCATGAAATTATGATATGGGAGTTTTTCATGTTACCTAAATGGAAAAATGTGATTGGTTATAAGTGTGTTTTCAAAACTAAACAAAGTTATGTGGGTAATTTGGAAGGTATAAATCGCACCTTGTAATAAAATATTGTACTCAGCATGAAGGGATTGAATTTAAAGAGATATTCCCCTATTTTGGTTTTAGAATGAATTCAGTTAAGATCAATGGGTACCAAAGGTCCAGTAGGAGTAAGTTCATAATTTTAGTTCACCATTGAATACCTTTACTCACAAAAGGAGACAAATTAAGTGTAAGTCAATGTCCAACGATAAACTTTTATATTAGAAAATGAAATAAGTTCCATATATTTACTAATGTGGAACCTAATGCATGCTTAAGTTTGTGTAATATTAGCTATTGCATGTTTTATCGGGTTATTAAAATGTGTGTAAGTAGTACAAAGATCAACTATTAGAAAATACTCAAAATGGACTATCTGGTATAAGCAACAAACAAAAGGAGACATGTTCATATATAAGAAGTCGGGATTATATCGAGATCAATGGGTGTTTAAACCAAAAATTTGATAGGTTATGTGGACACATTTAGTATCATGTTAGACATCATATTCTTATTAGTTAGAGATTCAACATTATAGAAAAGTGTATAGTAATACTAGTTGCACAATCTTTATGGTAGTAGAATTCGTTGAATGTTTTCATGCTTCCAACTAGTCAATATGGTTAAATAATTAAGTCGTTATTGACGGGAAAGAAAACACCATAAGGCTATCATAAGATAATAATTCTACAATTAAGTACCATAAACGTATTTATGTTCAAACACATGAATATCAAGTTCACGTCTACTAAAAGACAGTTCATAGAGGTTAAATAAGTATAGAGCACATCGGTATATATTTCATAAAAGCAATCCTCTAACTAAAGTAGTATTACCTACGAATTTTAAGGAACACGCCATTATGATGGGTGTTTATATTTAGAAGATCATTGGTTTCACTAAGAGTTTTGTAATAAGGATCGATATATGTATTTGTAATTTAATTATATATATATATATATATATATATATATATATTGGTATATTGGACTATATGTCTCACTTAAATTTTATTGACATTTATAACTTATTTAAGTAAATGTTCACTAAGGTACATTTACTCCAACAGATCCATTGTTTACATTTGACCAGATCGAAACCAGATGCTTCTTCAACATCTCCATCTTCTTCTTCCCTATTCTCTCGATTTTCTTCAAACCAGCTCGAAACCCGAATTCAATCCACACCCTTAAACTCAAAACCTCCAATAACCAATCGAAACCAACAGGAAATCCATAGCAAACAAACTTTTAAAACAAAATAAGCGACCCAAGCCCTAGATACTGAAGTCCATGAGTTCTAGAAGAAAAACCGAACAATTGACGTTTCCCACAAGAAATTGAAGGTAAACTTTACATCTCTAAACTGAATTTAGGTAAAATTAGTGATTTGTGTCAAACCTAAGGTACTCAACCTCAATTCCTTTAAGGAAAATGGCTTTTAGCTTTGTTAGGGCTTGAGTATGATTAAAATCCATCTCTTTTCTGATTTTTAGAGTAAATTTAGCAACCCAATTGGCTGCTTCATTCTGCTCTCTAAAGACATGTTTCAAATTCATGTCTGAAGAGAGCACCTTTCGACAACAATTGACAATACCTTCAAGATACCAAGGAGACTTACCTCTCAAAAATATTTCAGGACAATAATCTGATTAATGTTGCGTCCAATTGTTCATATTACGAGGAGTGTGTATTTATTATTTTATCGTTCATTGATCATCTACGAGCTCGTTCAATTCGGCTATAGGCAATGGAATTAGGACGTCAATTAATGTAAATATATTTTTGTGTAGCATATGACGATACAGATGAGAGATTATTAGAAAAGATAACATTAGACTGTCCAATTAACAAGTAGTCAGATAAATACATTAAATTTTTTTTTTCCGGAGGGAACCCGCAGCCGCTACTGAGAGTGCAATGAGTGCGCACAGGGTAAACCCTCAGTCTGACGCGATAGCCTGCAAACCAACGCCAGAAGGTAAACCACATTAAGTGAGAGGCTCAGTCGAGAAAGTGTATGTAGAGGGATTCGAACTCATGACCTTTTGGTCATAAGAATTCCATACTCAACCAACTCGGCTACCCCTTGGGGGCAAAAAATATTGCTAAATAATGGTAGAGAGACCAACTTCACTTTGGGTTATGTGAAAGATTGAGCTCAAATAACAACACTTGAAACTGAACTCATAAGCTCGAGGATTGACTTGATAGAAATCATTTTAATGGGTTGTGGTCTCTGATTACAAAACGATATATAGATGTATACAGTGGCGTAGCCATGACCAAAACGTTATGGTGTTCTAGAATTGAGGTTGTGGATTATTGACCACCAGAATATTGAATTATGAAATAAAATTTTTGTCTTATGATTAAACTAGAAATATTTGAATGTTCTCATTTATATATACGAGTTGTTTTAAAATATCTAATCATTTATATGAAAAAAAAAACTCAATAGAAATAAAATTTCATCAATGCAAAAAAAAATGTTATGATTTAGGCAAATTTATATATTCAGAAATTAAACTCTACAACTCAATAGCTTAAGAAAAAAACATAGATCAACCCATGTTAATCTCTTTTAAACTAGTGAACAATTCATGGAGCATCGCTAAAATTTTGAGAATTAATAACACAATTCATAGTAGGGAAATGACATACTAAGTACCTTTTGGCCAAACCTATTACAATCTAGTACCCAAAAATGGGTTAATGCTCACTTAATACCCATCTCATTAAACATATCCACTTCTAATACCTTATTTTTTTAAATACCATAATTACCCTCAACCTAGTATATAAGGGTTAATTTGTGAAAAAGGTCCCTTTTGGCTTCAGCACCTTCTTTATTACTTTTGAATTTTGAATTTTGAATTTAAAAGCCCCACTCTCTCTCCTCTCTCCTAACCTAACAAACAACCCATTTTTCAAGAACGTCTTTTCGTTTCAAAAAACGGCGACGTGATCACACTCTTTCCGGCGACCATATCTAACCACCGGCGAACCATCATAATCACCTGCGAACTCATCGAACACCGTTGACCACCGTTCCGATCACCGGCAACCACTCTCTCTCGTCTCTGCAATTTATTTTTTCGACAGTTACACCGTTTTTGACCGTCAGTCTCCACCTACTTCGACTCAGCCTCCTAGCTCCACCGGTCCACTCGACGACCAGCCTAACAGCTCCACCGGTGTACCATTAAAGTCCGTCGAACTAACCATTGAAATCATCTCCGACGTTACAGCATTCAGGTCAGTATCGGACCACCATTGTCAGTTGCAAAATCATTTTCCATTTTCAAAATCGATTATAGAATCACATCTAATGTACGTTAATGGCAGGAAATCTATTTAGTATCTGTTTCTGGTCGATTCAAATAATCGACACCGGCTCCGATAACATTCCGGTAAGAAATTTTAGTTTTCGACCTCTGTTATATAGGTTGCGATTTGTGTGTATTATTTGTATGTTAAAGTCTGTGATTTTGTTGCCTGTTAATGTATGGTGAAGGTTCCCAGATGATTGCATACACCCTGATATGTTAGGTATAATAGGTTGCTAGATGTGTTGGAAAATAGACCATGGCTCCATATACCCTGGTAGTTTAGTTATGACAGGTTGCTAGATGCGTTGAAAAATAGACCACGAATGTATATACCCTGATATTTTAGTTACTGGATATTGCTAGATGTGTTCAACCATATCCCCTGACTGCATACATTATGGTATGTTACTATAATAGGTTGCTAGATTTGTTTTAAAATAGACCATGACTCCATATACCCTGATAGTTTAGTTACGACAGGTTGATAGATGTCTTTTAAATTAGATTATGACTCCATATACCCTGATAGTTTAGTTATGCCAAATTGCTAGATGTGTTGAATAATAGACCACGAATGCATAAACCCTGATATTTTAGTTACGGGATATTGCTAGATGTGTCCAACCATATCCCCTGACTGCAGACGCCCTGATATGTTAGCTATAATAGGTTGCTAGATGTGTTGGAAAATGGACCATGAGTCCATATACCCTGATAGTTTAGGTATGACAGGTTGCTAGATTTGTTAAAAATAAACCACGAGTGCAAATACCCTGATATTTTAGTTACAGGATTTTCCTAGATGTGTTCAACCATATCCCCTGACTGCAGACACCCTGATATGTTAGCTATAATAGGTTGCTAGATGTGTTAATAAATAGACCATGACTCCATATACCCTGATAGTTTAGGTATGACAGGTTGCTAGATGTCTTAAAAATTAGACCACGAATGCATATACCCTGATAGTTTAGTTACGGGATTTTGCTAGATGTGTTCAAACATTTACTTATATCAGTAACACATTCAGCAATTGTACGCTTCCCTACAACAAACTAACCAAAACTCCTACAATTAAGGGTACACAATGTCGAAACCAAAAGTTTGCAATTTTAAATTTGGTACTGAAACAGCTATAGTTCCGCTGTCTGAATTCGAAAACTTCGAGTCTTTTCAACAGTACGTTGAGGAGACATGGCAAGGGCTTGTTAGAGGCAACTACAGCATTACGTACTCTTGCGGTGCTCAGAATAATTGTATGTTTAATAAGGAAACCGATTTTATTGGGTTGAAATGTTACCTTGATGTTGAGCGTCTGAAGAGTGTTAGTTTTCTTATCGAAGAACATGTTGCTGATAAAGGATCCGCCATTAAACTTAAACAACCTGTTCAACTGTTCGAAGAATCCTCTCATATGCAACGAACTAGCGGTGAAAGCAGTAGCTGTTTGGCCATTTCAACCCCCAAAAAAGGCATCTAGCTACAACCGGATGAACAGAAGCTATCATCGGTGTTGGACAGTCTTTTCCAGATGGTGCTCAAGGTCTGAGGTTATCCTTATCCCGTTACGCATTAGAGAACGGTTTTCCGTTTAGGTACATGCACAATACCTTCAGCAAGATCACCGTTCTTTATGTAAACAAAGATTCGGACGGCTGCAAATGGAGGCTTTATGCTTCTGTTGATTCTAAGACCGGTTTGATGACAATTAAAAGATTTGTCAGTACTCATACGTGCAGTCCTGTATTCACAAAGAAGAAAAGCAGGCTTCTGTCGTCCGATTTGATTGCTGATGAAATTCACGATTCTCTTAGGAACTGCCAATCTGTAACAGCTAAGAATATATAGTCCACCATCAAGCAAGACTACAGTTTAGACATTTCATATCGTCTATCTTGGAATGCGTTAGAGAAGGCCCGTCGTGTTGTATTTGGAGATAGAAATACCTCTTTCGGATTGCTAAAAGCATACTTCAAGAGACTAAAGAGTCGTGACATTACTACGGACTGCCATCTGGATTTGGCTCCCGACAATGTTTTCCGTCGCTGTTTTATAGCGTTTGGGGCGTGTCTTCAGGGTTTCCATTCGTGCCGCCCTCTACTGTACATTGACGGCACCCACCTAACAGGGAAGCATGGTGGCGTGTTGCTTTCAGCAGTGGCAAAAGATGGAAACAACGGTCAGTCCATGTTTCAATATACTTTTAGTCTGCTTGATAGGTTAACTTAGATTGCTAGATTTCTAGATTAATTTAAGATTGATTGCCTTATTCTGATAGATAGATAATGTTTTTGTTTTGTGGTTGCGATTTTAGTTATTCCTGACATATTGATTGCTAGCTTAGCAGTGTTGACATTGCGATTTATGCATCGTTTACTGTGCTACGTTGATTATTACACAAGTTTCTTTAGTCTGATAGATATGTTATATATACATTGCGATTTGAGTCCTTTCCCCCTTGTTAATGTAGTACTGTTTTTAAACCGTATCCTTTCCGTTTCAGGTCTCTTCCCCGTAGCTTTTGGTATATTTGGTAGTGAAGACTCAGATAACTGGTATTGGTTTTTGGAAAGTTTAAAACCTCATCTGTTAGGGCACCAAATAACTTTCATTTCAGACCGCCATGCTGGTATTATTAGCGTTGTCGCAACTCTTTATCCTACTGACTACCATGCTTATTGTATCTTCCATCTGATCCAGAACTTGACTAAAGCTCTTGAACACACTAACAGAGTCTACAAACAAAATATGCTAGTGATGTTTAAGAGTTGTGCTTATGCCCCGACGGTGGAACTTTTTAATGAACGTTTTGGTCAGTTTGTGGGCCAAGGCGGTGAGCGTATCCGCAACTTTTTAAGAAATCTGCCACCAGAAAAATGGGCTCAGGCCTATGTCAAAGGCAAACAGTATGGGGCGATGGCATCAACCGCTGTTGAATCGTTCAATTCGCAGATTAAAAAGTTGTGCCATCTGCCTATAGTTGAATTGGTCGACCGGATTAGAGCTCTTATGATGACTCAAATGTCTCGACGTTTAGGAGAGGGCCTGAGTTGGAACACATATTTGTACCCCGATTTTGACAAGATGTTCAAAGAGAATGTATAATGCAGTCGGACATGGTTACTTCGCAAGTCTTCTGCAGCTTATTTTGAGGTTTTATCAGACCCAGTTATGGTGGTCAACATACTTGATTTCAAATGCACATGCGGCTCTTGGCAGCAAGAATGTTTCCCATGCGCTCATGCATTGGCTGCAATTTCATCTCTAAACGAAGATCCTATGACGTTAGTTGAGCCGTTTTCCAGTGCTGCGAATTACCGGTCCAGCTATTCTCTTAACATACCGGTTATAACAGAGTTTGGTGAATCTAGTACTGCATATATTGATGGAGAGCCAGTGGTGATGCCCCCGAACGTTAAAAGACGACTTGGGCGTCCGAGGAAAAAGCGTATTCCATCAAGAGGTGAAGTTTCCAGCAACCAGTCCCGTTGTGGTCGATGTTTCAAATTGGGGCATAATAGGAGGTCATGTGATGCTCCGTTTTAAACATTTTTTACCGATTTTTTTGTAACATTTTACATCTCATAGATAAGCACTCCTTATCTTTCGACTTATGTTTTTGGATACTTTTCACATTGACATGTA
The DNA here is from genome assembly GCA_036936605.1 of Limnanthes douglasii subsp. nivea. NCBI lineage: Eukaryota > Viridiplantae > Streptophyta > Magnoliopsida > Brassicales > Limnanthaceae > Limnanthes > Limnanthes douglasii. The sequence goes on along the minus strand of JAUPFV010000004.1, from coordinate 144,245,902 downwards.
CCATGTCTGTTTGTGTTAGACTCTGATATCTATTCATTTCCACATTGCTAGATACGTTGTTATACTCTGATAGACACTCTATGTAACATTGATAGATCGTCGATTATACATCTGACAGATACATCAATTTATGTATTCTGTTATGCTGTGCATCCATCTGATACCTTACTTGCATTTGTTCAATAGGTCCTTTAAATCTCCCCTGCCTGATTAATCTCGTTATTTAATAGCCAGATAGATTGATGACATAAGTATGACATAAACGAGGGTTGATATATAAGTTAGCTTACATCTGATAGCTTAGGTCTATATGAACTGCTCTTTTAATGTTAACCTAAGTCTGATAGGTTAGTTTACATACCATGCGATTGTGTGTGATAACTGCAATTAAAACTGCTTCAGTCAACTGCTTCATATCAGATGTTAATTTGTTGCACTCAAAAATCAACCCACCATTTTAAGATAGAGAACGCAAAATGAAATAAAACCTTAACATTACTAGAAAATCATTCAATGCTACACATCTTCGAAATACACCAACCCTGTCAAAAAATGAGACTACTGCACAAGGTTGGTGAAAGTTACAGTCCAACTGAGCATAAAGAAAACATTAAAAACAACAAAATAGAAAGATGATTAAATGAAACTACATGAACATGTTTAAACCTAGTCAGAATCCTCTTCTTCTTCATCTTCTTCCACTTCTTCGCCTTCTTCATCTTCAGACTTCTCATCGTCTGCCTCCTCTGAATCATCATCCTCTTCTTTTTCCCGCTTGCGACTGTTCCTACGTCTCTTCCGTTTTTGAAGTGTTTCATCGTCAGACTCATAACTGTCGTCGAACGATCATGAGTCTCATGAACCGTAAGGGGTCTTCTTGGTCCTCAGACCAAACAGACCAGTCGTCTTCTTCATCATCAAAGTACTCCGACGTTGTGGTTCGCTTGTAAGCCTTGTTTCTACGTAGTGGTCAGTTGACCACCCGTCGTCGCTGGAGTTCATTGGTGACAAAGGTGAGGAAGGTGCCATTATCGAAGGTGGTTTGGTTTCAACTTAGGCTAGAGTTTCTGGTTGTTTTTTGCTTTGCAGAGAAGTGTGAGATGAATAGGTTCAAATAACACCCTCTATTTATAGCAAAACGCAATGCCCAAGGCTAAGTCCCATATAGCAACCATACTTACTTTCACAAATTTAATGGCACACGTCTATTTAATGCATGTAATCATTCAAGTCTATCTACCTTTGTGTTTTCAACTTTAAATCTAACCAATAGGTTTAACACATTTACTTCTAATGAGTAATTGGTGTGGTTAAAAGTCCTTTCAAAAAATTAATTTTACTCATCTACCAATAACCATATCCTCCAGTCTATATATATATTTCGTCCATCACTAATATGTTATATGTGATTTACGAGTAATTTACAATGCTAGATAAATTATATTTAAAATTTAAAACCTATCTGCTCTAGATAATTAGTCTGACAGATATGTAAAAGTGTACTATATGGTTCGTAACAAAACATTTTTACATGTGGACATCCATATATAGTAGATAATTAGTCTGACAGATATGTAGTTCGTACTACGATAGATACTTGATTATAACCCCGATAGATAAAACTCATAGACATTGCTATGTACTTGGATATAAGTATGATAGATAATTTATTAAATCTCTGATAGATAATAAGGTAGACATTGCGATATAACTTACTATTACTCAGTCATATCTAGAACATAAAAAATACTAGATACATATGCCCAGGTATGAAATAAATTCATGCAACAAATGGGGGATCTGCCAAGGTAGTTTAGAAAAACATTTCCCTTCATATTTACTTGAGTTTAAGCCTCATTAAAAAGAATTTTGTATAGCCTTACATACACCACTTGTTTAGGATTATGATAGATAAGAAAACAGACATTGCTAGATGTTACACTATGTAGTTGATAGATCTGATAAAGAAGTGGTTTGATTGATACGTTATATAACATTTCTAGATGTTTAGTTCACGTCTGATAGGTAATAATGAAAACTTTGATACCAACTTTAAAACTACTCTGATGGTTACAACATATATAAATTACTAGATTCAACATTGAAGGATGTAACAGTGATGTGAAAATTTCTGTTTACACGTGAGTTTTCTACTACCAACATTCATCATATTACTTGTCTAATTCACCCATAGCTAATCTATCCGAATCATAAAAATGGGTACCAAAAATAAATTACATACTACCAACGTTTGTTTGTGTTTCGATCATTCATGAAATGCTTAAATATTTCAGCTCTTGTTTCGGCCGGCATTTCATTTCCATATTCCCGCGGAACATACCCTGTTTTAATGATGTCTTCTGCGTACTTACAAACAAAAACACCGCAGTCAAGGCTATCCTTCTTTTGCTGTGGGATATTTAACACAGTCTTTATTTTGTATCCGCCTTTTACATAAGGTATGTATTTTTTCTTCATGCAATAGGCCAGCTGCAAAATCAAGTAATCCATAGTTACTATGCGATTTACGAGTAGTAGTCATTGCTATGTACTAATGTATGCATTGATAGATATAGTATGAGACATTGCTAGATAGGCAACCAAGATAGATCCTTATCATTTAAATTCCATACCAGAGCATCAGCTGTGTTTTTCGTCTTATCGGCAATGTGTTTGCTCCACGGCAACAGTGGGTTGTATCTTCTTGCAGCCCCATTCTCCATGTCTATAACCAGGAGCGTCCAGTGGTTCACGCCGGCCGTGTTTACGGTACAAAGGGGAACAAGTGCAACATATTTTTCTAGTTTCATTGTTTCAAAAACCTTGTCCACAATGACAGACAAATCTCCCTTGATAGCCAGTGTTCCCTGTAAATTTAAGTCATTACTACACGAAGTAGATGTTTCCAATATAACACAAATAATTCCCTGAGAACTTACAGTTGCAATCCCAGTTATTTGAATGACGCTGACAGGAAATGAATACTTATCATCAAACCCTTTCAGAGGGACTTTCCAATCTGAATCCTTTAACAACTTATATATCCAAGCATCTATTACCTATCAAAACACAATTACAATCTCAAATCAGTTGAATGACAATTACTCAAAACAATAACCAACGGTTTATTGGTTGACACATTGCTAAATGCTGCATATTAATATTGCTAGACGTATGATAGATACAACCTGAAACCTTATTACCTTGAAGTCAACTTGAGTTTCGTTAGGCAGTTCCATTATCTCGGTCACACTAATGGAAAGCCTGTATGAGAACTCTGCTGTTGGCAAGTACCATACTTCTGGATCTTCTTGTTGTTCTACCTGTTTGAGTTTCAGCACCTTCTCGTACTCATTGACATTGATCAGTTTCGTTGTCTCTGTCGGGAACGGCCAATCTACGACTTCAGTCTGCTGTTGTTGAACCCAGGCATTTCATCAACGGGCACCTAAAATAAAGCATTAGAGTAAACTGTTAACATTACTTTTTGAAGGTTTATTGATAATACAAAATATCTACTTACATCAACGTCTGTTTGCTCTTCCTCGATGGAGTCCAGCGTACGTCTCTTATCGTTTGAATTTTCAACAGCCTTGTCATCTTCTGCGTAAAATGATTGAGTGCAGTCTACAAAGCTATCGTCAGCCAACGGTGTAACCGATCGGACAATCATATCGTTAGATGTTGCTTTCTGTTGTTGGTGTGTTGCGTACGAAGATTGCTCAACCTATGACACTTTTTAATCTTCTCTGCGGATTGCTCTTCTCCGTTGATAATTGGAATCACCTTTAATGGAGAGACAACTTGCGATAGTTGTTCGCACTTTGCTGCTTTTTCAGTCCTAGTGAATGCCAAGGTCTTTTCTTCAGGCGCCGCTGTTTCCACTTCCTAATAACATAATATTACAATATTGGAAAGCATACATTGCGAGATAAGCACAACTATCATTGCTAGATGCGTTTCAAATAGAACAACGCTATTTACGCCTATTATACATTGCGATTTGTTTGCAATGAAAACTGTATTCTATATATTGGGTTTGCGATTTGTCAAACATGCATCAACTAATACTCATTGAGACAATCATTCAAATCGTGTCTTACACTACACAGATACTGTCAGACCAACTTTTTCATACAAAAAACAACCCAGATACTTTAAATGTTATCCAACCTAGAGTTTAAAGCATTCCAAAACAAGCCAAAACATAATTACTAACAATTTATGAATCTTAAGGATTTTAAGATCCACTTACATCTTTAGCCACATTCTCTACCACATTCTCAGAGACAGGTTCTGGACCCTGTAGTTCTGTGGCTGCGTTCTCCAGCACGACAGTTGCTATTGTGCCAGCTTCTCCTTTGTCCTCACCTTTCTCCGCATTCTGTCCTTGATCTACGGTTTCTGGCGACTCCTCCAACTGTTGTTTCAGTGTTTTCGTTCCTTTGTTGGAACGAACGTCCAACAAATCAATTTTGTCCACCATCAGCTCCTGTTGTTCAACCTCGTTGTTTCCAACTCCGGGTCCCTGTGCAGGTACCAAAACTTCATTTTGCGCACCAGTAGCATGAGTTAGGGGTGATAATTCTTCTGCCACCTCCCCTTTCTCATTACCAGCGTCACAACCAGTTATTGTAGTCCCTTTCGGCTTCCCAGCCACATCAACAACAATAGCTTCCAATGTAGTACCCTCTTGCATTGGTTCAACATGTGTTTCGGATTGAACACACCCTCCATCAACTTCTTCCTTCTCCTTCTCAGATACGTCCCTTTCTTTCTCCTCAGCTTTCTCAAGCTCCTGTTGTTCTTCTACTGTTGTCTCCCCATGAACATCCTTTTCTTTTGTTGCTTTTTCGGTGTCAGAAACTGTTTGGTTCCTCTTCGGAACAAATCCATGCCTCCGATATTTGTAAACTAGTGTTTCCTTAACCACCTTCTCAGAAACGTTTGCATCCATGGTTTCAACATCGTCCTCATCAATACAGAAAAATGGCATTGATAAGGTGTTCAGTAGATCGTCATCCTCACCATCCACTCTTTCATCTTCCACCTCCAGCTTCTGTTTCAGCTCCTTCAAGTCTTTCTTCAATTTTTTCAACCTGAATTAAACGAGCATACGAAATACTTACATTATTTTTACAATGATAGATACAGCATATTATCGTTGATAGACAACTTATAGTTACGTTTGCTAAATCAATTATAATGATGTTGCTACCAAACAACATCTAAACATTTCCTATGTTCCTTTTAACCAACATATAGAGGTTATTAGTACTTAAAAACATGGTAACAATAACCCCTTCATTTCTAAGAACAAGCGACGTTTTAAGCCTCTTGTTTTCAACTTTCAACCGGTGCAACCGGCTTCTTTTTTTCAGCTTGTTGTTGTCACGCAGCACCGACTGCGACAGCCCTCCAAAGCTTCGAATACTAGACCTACGTTTGTTTTTGTTTTTCAACCTCTCCCCTTTCTTTTTACCAATTGTTGACTTCCTCTCCACAATGAATTCCCCCAATGTAACATCATCATCAACCTTAGTGTTCGAACGTCTTCTCTTCTTAGTTCTAGCTCCGTCATCTACCTGTTTGACCTTCCTTCTTGTAATTCTGTTCGCAACAGATTTCTTTTTTTTCCTACTCCTCTGTTCACTTGTTTCTCCAGCAGCTTCGCACTTCCTCTGTGAATCATTTTCTCCATAAACAAAACATTCAGTAGCTGAAAACACTAACTCATCGGCCACAACCTAAGAAATACAGTATAATATACATTGAGCAACACAATATTAGAATCATTACTGCGAATTACAGACAATTATGATCCAAGGACATGTTGAAGTTATGACCTTAATACATGGTATGTTATTTGTTTGATATTTTTATCGATAGATATGTTTATTTTTATTTTGTTCTAATATCCATAATTGCGATTTGTGTGTAAGAACCGTGTGTATGCAATTTGTTTGATGCTACAACATGTCCATTGATAGATGCGTTACATACCTGGTCGTCCCTGAGCTCACTGACCATCTCGATCATTTCGAATGTCGACTTCTTGCCCTCTAGTCCCCACCACTTGTAACATCTAGGTATTATGTTTGGCCTTGGTTTGTCAACGTTTATCGAAATATGCTCCATCAGAAATGGCTGCACAGAACATAACTAACCATAAAAAAAAGGTTTCGTAACAAACATGCTGATCATAATCCACTGTACTTACAAATAGCAGAGCAACGTATCCGATCACTCTGGCAGGCTGCCCGACCTTAATAAATTTGTCCAGTGATTTGTGAAGCTTCTCAAAGATGGCTCCAGACCAGTCATAGTCGTTTATCTTTTCAAGATTCTCCACGTAGAATATTGCTGTCCACCCGACGACGTCGCCGGACACTAAAAAGAATAGTGTCGAGCATATGAAAAGTATCAGGAGCCGAGCAACATTCTTCGCTTCATCCTCCCCTCCTTCACTGACTGCTTTCTCGATCGCTTCCTACAAAATCAACAACATCATACCAAGAATACAGCAATAACAATTAAAGGCATCTACCCCTAATAAGACATTGATAGATATGAAGCAAGACATTGCTAGATGCATAAAACCAAACACCAACGTAATACACATGCAGGTTTTTGTATCATCGTCATATGTCTGCAGCATAAAAAAACGACTACATTCTAACAGACTATATTTACCTTTATCAACGCATTGGAAACTGATTTGTCGTTTGTTGGCCCGCTCCTCCTCGTCCTTGGGCTCAAAAAATATTTCTGCATCATAATCGAATCTAACTCAGCTCCATTAGCGTACCGAGCGATAAATGCGCCTGATTTGCTCATAGGCATCTCTTCGTTACCGTGTTTGAGGCCAAATATCGACTTCACATCTTTCCTCGTCAGCCTTACATGCTTCCGTCCAATCCGGAAAGACTTCCATCTAACATCGTATAAACCACAAATCGCCTCGATCAAGTAGTGGAACTTCTTAAGCTTCAGAACCTCGTTCCTTAAGTCGAACGAGGTTTTCAGGAAGGTATAGAACGGGGTTCCTCTAGTAGCCTCGATGTGTTCCGCTTTAATTATATCCCGTCTGAGTACGTTGATTATGCTAACCAACCCGGACCTGTAGAATACTCCTGTTTTTGTCATGTTTACCTGTTAACATTTACATAAGAAGCTAGTTAGTAATCCCATGATAACTAAATCAATAAAACTAAGCAGCCAGTATATACGTTAACTCCTCGAGACATCACTTGTCCAAGTTACTACACAACATCGTATATCTCACTGCATTTCAACGTTGCTAGACGTGACCCTAATCATATACTACTCCGCTAGACGTGCACTATGACATGTAGACTACCACCAGACCCCGATAGATAAGGCAACCCACATTGCTAGATGACTAACAAACCTACGTAAAGTCACACCGGTTAGACCAGCAGCCATATAGGTCCGATAGACGACGGTACACGTTCAGGATTCAACCAGGACAGGTTCTAATCGATGGCGTCGAACAGCACTACCAACACAACTATCAACTACCATCGTCCGGTCGATGAACACTACGAAATACCCTTACTGACTCGACAACATCGACTATCAATGTAAAACAACGGAGTATTCTAACTACCGGAGTATTAAACGTATTCCGGCGATGCTTATATATCGAGGGATATAACTCGAAGACAAACAGTGGTCGAGGGATACCTGGTTCGGTTCGACGGCGTACGAATAGTTCGACTCAGTAGGAGGCTCGACGGCGTAGGTGTTGAACGGTGGTTGCTTGATCGATCGGAAGTAAGGTTAGTTGTCGCCGGTTTTAAGGTTGTGCTTTGGTTTCAAAAACGTCTTTTGGGTTCCCTCTCGTTTCACGTGTTTCTCTCTCCTCAAATTTAGAAATGTGAAAGTGGGGGGAATTGGAACCTAAAAGTCAGATTAGAAGGAGTAAAAAAGTGGGTTTCAACCAAACAACCCCTTTTATACCCTAGAGGGTATAATTGTCCCAAATATGGCTCTAGGTATTTTATGAAACTAGTCCACAAACGGGTACCATTTGGGTATTTGATAGTTGAGTGGGTATTTAGGGGTGCTTTCCTCTTCATAGTATCTTTAAAATTTAGATTATATAATTTAGAATATCTAAATTATATAATATATAACTTTTGTATATTTAAATTATAAAATTTAAAATAATAAATTATGAATATATATAGTTATTTTTTCGTGGTGACTTCTGAATATTTATTATATTTTATTTATTCACGGTAACCTATCTTATAATTGATTTAATATTCGTAGAATAAAGCGTTATTTATTTCTTCTAAAAATGCAATAGAATAATATTGATTTTTCTAGTATCCTATTAATAATAAATTTTATTGAATTTTCTAGTAATTAATAATAGCACGATTACTCCTAATCTGAATGTTTCTGACAGCAGAGATAGTGAGAGTCCTAATAAATGGTTAAGATTTTGAATAAATTTAATAAAATTATCTTTATTTTTTTTTTATTTGGATTTCTAGTTCGATTACTTGATATGTTTTAGTAACATTTAAAATCTATATTTTTATGGGCATCTACAATAGTAAGACTAAAAAAATTTAATCAAAATATAATATTAAATCTAATTATATATATATACTAAAAAATTAGTAAAAATATAATATTTGATTTCTATACTTATAGAAGTTAAATATGATTGATGTAATTGTATTGTGAATTTATTAAATATAATTATCGTGTGTATGAAGAATTTAGTGAAATCAAAATATAATATTAAAACTAGTCACATATATAAAAATTTTAGTAAAATGATAATATTTAGTTTCTATACTAATACTAGTTGAATATAATTGATGTAATTGTGTCATGAATTTATAAAAATATAATTATAATTGTACCAAAATTTTATTTAATGTAATTATATTTTAAATTTATTGAATATAATCAGGGTGAAGCTATTTCCGCCATCATATAATTTATTTCTTCAATGTTTTAACATAAAAAGGACTTATATCAACAAACACATGATTAAGGCAAATTAAATCCAACATATATGATTTATCTTCTAAAATTAACCTCTAAAACAAAAAAAATCAAATTTCTTAAAGATTACTCATTGAAGAGGAACACACCCAAACCAAATATTTAACACCAGAGAACATCCCCAAATCAACCAACAAGTTAATTTAATCTTGTTTTTTACATTCATGTAATTTAAAAATCTGTGTTAAAAAAATATACTTTTGAAAATTCCGATTTGTGCAGGTTTGAGCAGAAAACAATTAATTCCTAGACATAAGATAGGAATCAGAAATAAACACCTGATTTCGAGACAACACCTAGGAATTAGGTACTTTTTTTATTAAAAAAACACATGATTCTGATACAGTACCTCAGAATCAGGTGTTTTTTTATATAAAACAAATGCACTTAATTCCGAGATGTCATCTCAGAATTAGGTGCATTTCATTTGTTTCAATAAACAATGGTGTATTTTTAAGTGTAGTGTTTTTTAAATAACGAATAATTTCTACCTTTGGCGAATTTGAGAAAAACTTCCGTTGTTTTTCAAGATTAGAAGAGAAAACGAATGGGTGGCTAGGGTTTGTTATTTTTCAAGATTTGAAGAGAAATCTGAAGAGAAGACTGTTTTTATAGTAGCTAGGTTAGGGTTTATGAGATTGATGGTGAGAAGCTAATAGGGCTGGTTGGGTGTGCAGAAATTAAAGGGGTGGAGATAGTTGAGATGGTGGTAGAAGTCGATGGAGTTGCTGCAGAATGAATGAGTTTTTTTTATGAAATGCACCTAATTTCGAGACGACATCTCGGAACTGTCTCAGAATTAGGTGCGTTTTTTTTATTATATAAAAACACCTAATTCTGACATGCTCTCTCGGAATCATGTGTTTTTTTATAAAAAAAAACGCACCTAATTCTGAGATGCCGTGTCAGAAGCAGATGTTTTTTTCTTGAAAAAAGTACATGATTCCTAACTGCTGTCTCAGGATTAGTTATTTTCCGCTAAAACTTGCACAAATCGGAATTTTTGAAAATATGTTTTTTAACATAGATTCTCAAGTTACATGAATGTAAAACTAAAAAACAAGATTAAATTATCTTGTTGGTTGATTGGGTAATGTTCTCCGGTGTTAAATCTTTAGTTTGGGTGTTTTCCTTTTCCATGAGTAATCTTTAAGAAATTTGAAGTTTTTTTTTTGTTTTTAGGGTTTAATTTTAGAAGTTAAATCATATATGTTGGATTTAATTTGGCTAAATCATGTGTTTGTTGATATAAGGGTTTCATAATGGTTAATGACATCAAGTTATAAATTAGAAGATAAAATGGTGACAATATATTAAAAGGCAAGGTTATATTCAGACCTCATTTGACCCCAAATCAATTTTTTGATTTTATTTTATGTAAATTGACCATTTTACCCATCATATAAAACAACTTTTCAACCAAAAATCTAACCATTTTCTTCTTCTTCTTCTCCGACCAAACTTTTGTTTAAACCTAATATAATACCAAAAGAATGAATTACATTAAAATCAAATCATTTTCTTCCTCTTCTCCAACCAAACTTCTCTCTACTTTTTAATTATGTTTTAATATGTATTCACGTACTAGATAACCCATGTGTTTATACACTACGAAAGCTGTATAATTTCTTCTTTTATCCTCAGTTTTTTATTATCCACAAAAATAAAGAAGATAGAAATAGATAGAGAGAATTAAGAATTTAAATCGAAATAATTTGTTTGTTTGATTGAATTTTAATAAATATAATCCAATTGTGTTTGAATTGAATTCTTTTTTGCCTTTTGTGAATTTCTCTGTGTTAGTTATATATGATTGACACTTTTCATCGGAATTAGAAACAGAGAAGAGAGAAGAGATAAGAGAGATAATAGAAGGCATGAAAGAGAAGAGAGATAGATTTCATCGGTATTAGAAAGAGAGAAGAGAGAAGAGAGAAGAAATAAGAGAGGGGAGAGAGAAGAAAGATAGTGGGCTGAAAAGGGTTTATATAGTAAGGGTGTTTTAGTAAAATTCAGGATCTTATTGTAGTCATAGTATAACGAGGTCTCATTGTAACCAAAACGGGTCTCGGTTTAGCGTTGCCCTATATTAAAAGCAAGTGATATGTTTTTTTTCATTTTGAAATATGAAGGAAATAAAAAATGTTATGGAGGAAATAGCTTCACCCATTAATATTTTCTTAACAAATTAAAATCTAATCCGTATTTTTAATACTAAACCGATTACTATATATTAGAAAAGGTGGATTCCCTGACTCCATTTATAGATGCATGCAATTGAACTTCGGTTTCAGTGCAGTTGTTTTAGCTATATACTAGAAAAATTGTCCCGCGCGTTGCTGCAGGTTATATACAGTTTGTTAATATACATGAATATGTTGATAAAATAGAACAAATCAAATAAATTTCAAACAAATTTAAGTTGTAACGGTTTTATCATATTCATGGTTAATATGGTTAACTCTTATAACATTGAATTTTGTGGTTGTGATCTTTGAACTCGAGAAGTCCTTTTTCGGATCCAACCGGATTTTCTCTGATTAGCTTCTGATTAGCTTTTCTCTGATTAACTTCATAAGTCGTCATATAATTTACTATGTTGTGGCCTGATGAATTTTAATGTGTATTGGTTATGCCACAAACCTCACGAACTTAGCGGAGCCTGAGTCATTTCTGGTAACCCAACTCTCATTTTCTTTCGTACAATAAGAAGCAAAAATCATGTAATTAAATTACTATGCAATTATCACAAAATGGCTCAAGCACAAAACATATACGAAGGATAAACTTGAATGAACACAGGATTTTACGTGGTTCAACAATTGTCTACGTCCACGGCCGCCGCCAGAGAAAAGAGTTTCACTATGATAGAAAAGGTTACAGATTTCAGATTGTGTTTTGTGTAGCCCTAGTAGTCTATTTATAGGAAATTAATAGACTTAGTAGAAAATGGGCCTAATGGACTCATACCACAAGACTAATGTCACATCACTTGTTTGTACTGCCGGACACAGTACACTGTCAAGGCACAATATCACTATTACAGACACAAAACTGTACTGTCGGACACAGTACACTGTCAAGGCACAATATCACTGTCAAGGCAAAAAACTGTACTGCCGGACACAGTACACTGTCAAGGCACTATTCGACTCATTCATAACAAATATGCACATATTTGCCTTCGGGTGAAGCTTACCATCTCTCACATGAGCATACGCAGGATAACCGAACACCCTCTAATGTTCATAATCAGCCGACGATCCAGACCAAATCTCAAAAGGAGTTTTACAATCAATAGCCTCTGATGGAGACCGATTCACCAAGTAACACGTTGTATTGATAGCTTCAGCCCAAAAATATTTTCCCACATCAGAATGCGAGAGCATACTTCGTGCCTTGTCACAAAGCATTCTGTTCATTCTTTCTGCGACTCCATTCTGTTGTGGTGTTCTAGAACAAGTGCGATGGCGGACTATTCCCTCAGCTTCGCAGAACTCGTTGAACTCACGACTGCAATATTCTAACACATTATCTGTCTTAAAAAGTTTGATTTTTCTTCATGTTTGCTTCTTAATCATCGTCTTCCATTTGATAAAGGTTGAATATGCCTCCTCTTTCGTTTTCCAAAAAGTAAACCCACACCATCCTTGAATAATCGTCAATCAAACTCATGTAGTATCTGGCTCCGCTCTTGGATGGAATTCTGTTTGGACCCCAAAGATCTGAGTGAATGTAGTCCACTGTCCTTTTAGTCTTTCTTACAGCCGATTTGTTGAATTTGACTCTACTTTGTTTACCAAACACACAGTGCTCACAAAATCCCAATGATTTTGCTTTATACCCTTTCAACAAATCTCTATTTCCTAAAATAGCTAATCCTCTGTCACTCATGTGACCAAGACGCCTATGCCACAACTTATTTTGATCTTGCCTACTTTGGCTATTACTCCCTGATGATGCTACTGCAGCATCGCCCATAATAACACTCCCCTAAAGAATCTAAAGACCCTTTCTGCAAACTACCTTTTATGCATACCATTGAGCCTTTTGTCACTTTGATTAGACTGTCTTCTGCACGGTACTTGTAACCCCGAGAGTCTAGAGTCCCAAGAGAAATCAGGTTTCTCTTTAACCCAGGAACATGTCATCACGTCAAGATTCCAACAACCCCGTCAAACATTCTAATTCTGACGTTACCAATACCACCAACAGTCAACGAATGATTGTTCCTTAAATAGACAGTTCCCTGCATTGGCTTGTATGTATCAAACCACTGCTTGAACTGACACATGTGATATGTAGCGCCAGTATCGAGTACCCACGAGTTTTACCCAAAGTCTGAACTCACAGAAAACACATCTCCTCTACCACTGTTTTCACTATCGTCGGAATCGTTCACACCTTCAACAATGTTTGCTGGATTTTCCTTTTGATTTTCCTTCTTACTATTCAGTTTCGGATAATATCTCCTATAATGACCATTCTAACCACATTCATAATAGTTTGAGTGCTTTACCCTTGACTTGGACCTCAATTTCTTCCTTCTTAAAGAACTTGCTTTGCTTCTAGATCTTCCCATATTCATAAGACCTTCCCCTTCAGCTTGATTGTCTGACTACAACTGTCTCATATCCTTTGATTTTCAGTGCCCCTTTGACATCTGCTAGCGATAACATATCCTTACCATAGATAATGGTATCTACGAAGTTTTCATAGAGAGCTGGTAACGATCTCAATACAAACAAAGCTTGATCCTCATCCTCAATATTGATATCTATGTTCTCCAAGTCCATTATAATTGATTTAAAATTATCTAAGTGCTCTGTTATGGACATACCTTCTTTCAATCTGAAATCATACAAACGCTTCTTCAAGTATAATCGGTTTACTACTGATTTCTATGAGTAAAGATCTCCTAGATTTTTCCATGCGCAAGAAGCAGTCTTCTCACCACTAATCTCGCGAAGCACATTGTCTTTCACATTCATTAAAATCCAGCACAAATCCCTTTCTTGAAGATCTTGTTTCTCCTCTTCTTTCATCTCTTCTAGTAACTTATTCTCCACAGCCTTTCACATCCCTTGCAGTACCAATGAAGATTTTAGTTTAATCTTCCATAACGCAAAGCTGGATCCCCCATCAAATTTTTCAATCATGTATTTTGTTGCTGTAGACGCTATTGTGAAACCCTAATTGCAAAAGCCCTAATTTCACCACGTGGCTCTGATACCAATTTTGTTATTAAATACTATGTAATTATCACAAAATGGATCAAGCACAAAACATATACGAAGGACAAACTTGAATGAATACATGATTTAACGTGGTTCGACAATTGTCTACGTCCACGGGCGCCGCCAAAGAAAACAGTTTCACTATGATAGAAAAGGTTACATATTTCAGATTGTGTTTTGTGTAGTCCTAATAGTCTATTTATAGGGAATTAATAGACTTACTAGATAATGGGCCTAATGGACTCATACCACAAGACTAACATGATACTGTCACAACACTTGTTTGTATTGTCCGACACAGTACACTGTCAAGGCACAATATCACTATTACAGACACAAAACTGTACGGCCGGATACGTTACACTGTCAAGGCACAATATTACTAACAAAGCACAAAAATGTACTGCCTGACACAATACACTGTCAATGCACTATTCGACTCATTCATAACAAATCACAACCAAAAAATAATAAAATATTCAGGTTTACAAATGGAACAAAAGAACAAAAATAAAAAACAATTAAAAACAGTCTATTTCATCATATAAAAATTTTCAACCAAAATTTATAAATAGTGTATTTCATACAAAGATCACGCTAAAGTTTATACGTTAACAAATATTAAAATCTACAATACCATCTCACACGTGTAACAACATATCACTTGTACAATATTTACTTGCAAGTGAATCTCATAGAGAAATAAAGAAGATTAACTAAGTATATTCTTGAAGGAAAAAACAAAATAGACTCGAGGACATACTTTGGCCGAATAATAGTTTTCAACTTGTTTTTCTTTCAGCATTAAATCAGACATATTTTTCGATCATTGATGTTATCCATCATTAATGCTATCCATCATTAATGCTATCCAATCTAGAATATATTGAAAGATATTTCAAACCTGGAACCAAAGGTGCAACATAAATGTTAAATGAGGAACTGCAAAGATAACTCCAGTGCAAAGATAACTCCAGTGCAAAGATAACCCCAGTGCAGTGTTACAGATGCATACTACAAAACAAAAACACTTTAATAAACCTAACCTTATTAAGTAGAAATTAAATACATAACATGTATTTCTGTTAATGAGATCATAAATCTTATAATCTCATAAAAGATAATTTAACATTTTAAATCAATCAAATAATTATTAGAACATCTTGATCTATTTAAAAAAGCATTGATCTAGAAACTTGTTTAAGATATCTTGCAAAACAAAGCAACGTCAATATCCAAAATATGTACAGCACGAACACGACCTAAAACATACCTCATTCAGAGCCCATCCTGGAAGCTAGTATAAATTGTATGCCTTAGATGAATAAAATTAAAAAAGAGACAAAATTATTGAGCTTAGTTTTCGATGCGGCGATATGACTTTTATAGTTCTTGGGTATGTAATGGTAGAAATATAAGTCTATACATTTAATTTCGAAAGTAAATTTTAGATATCTATCTTGGTAAGTAACACAATATAGACTACCAACCTTTGAATAATTCAATCCTAAATTTTTTTTACAATATAAATAAACAAACAATCACATGAATATAAAAGAAAAAGAACTATAGAACATCAGAAGAAGATGAAAGAGGAGAGAAAATGGTAGGATTTGGATTTTAAAAAGTTGAAAGAGGAGAAATTGGATTTTAAGAAAATGAAAGAGGAGGAAGATGAATTTTAAATATATTTTGATAAATTAAAAAATTTAAATTATATCACTCAGCCAAAAAATATAAATCTCACTCACTTAAAAAAAACTAACCGACATATATAATATATAATTCAAAACTTTAGTTACGGAGAAGAATAAGATCAGCCACGTGTTACATAAAAGAAAATTTAAAATATATCATATAAAAAAACTAAAAAGTCAAATTAATTTAAATTAAAAATTAAAAAATACAAAATATAAAAAATGATAGTAAAAAACGCACATTTTTTTAAAAAAGTCAATAAAAAAGAAAGAAAGGAACAAAGAAGAAAAATATGAAACATTAGAAAATGAAATTTATAAAAAGTAGATTAACTATTTAATTGACCTTTAAAATAATATGTCTATTTTAGACCCATTATTTTTTAAAAATAGCTTTCGAATTCAGTAAAAGACCGCATAAACTTTTCGTATATATAATAATATTAAATCTAAATAATAAATTCTTTCACTATTCCCCAACAATTATATGTATACACAAAATCCAAACAGTACATATAGTGGCATATACTATCTCTTATATTCTACATGTTCATATTACGTGTACACAGTTTACAAATTAGAGACACACATAAAAAATATATATATAAAGTATGAAACAATCTACTTCTACCAGCATACTGAAATTAGTTATTGTATAAGATCAGCAGCTTCACAAATTCATAAATTCGTTTACGTATAAACAAATGAAATAGATTTAAAACAGTGCGAAATATTAAAAGATTCTATACATTTTATAATATACTCATATGTGGATTACTGCATAAAACTAACATTCGTATCACTTCAGCAGAATTGGTTAATAAAATATTTGAAATTTGTGTGGAGAATAGTACAAAACTAAACTAAGTTGAAGATCTTGAACATACCATTTTCTAATAATCGAACATGTCCCGCAATGAAAATAAAATGATGCAATGCTGGTCCTTTTATTTTATTAAATGCTATAAAATAACAGGAGACAACAAAAGGGAGTGATAGTATAATTTGGAAGCTATGTGCTAGGCCGTCATCAGTTACAATCATCTACCAATGAAGATCAATGCAAGTTCTCAAATAAAAGTCACTATTATACTCCCAGTTTCAGCTACCAAAGGATTTATTAACCTTTTCTTTTATTCTAACTAAATACTCCTACTAACAACCTCTCGCTAAATATAAATTGTTAAAAATAGCGGCTATTAAAAATCGTTTTTATCTTTTTATTCGGTTGAAGTAGCGTATACTCTTAGATTCCCGAGGAAAGAGACGATAATAAGATATATAATTATTGTAGAGTAAAAAACACCAGTCATCTTCCACGTTCGCAACTTGCAACAAGTTCGTCCCTCACCTTTGAGGCTGTAATAAAAGGGTTCTTATCGTTTTATTAAGTAGAATAAAACCGTCCTTTTCGAGACAAACCCAACATTTGTTCCCATAATACCCTTTGATAGGCCACATCAGCGATCCACGTACGACGCTAATGTGGCAACCTTAAACCTTAAACCCGGCCCAAGAACCAACCCTAATCCAAGGACCCAACCCAGCTTCTAACCCAAGAACCAACCCTCACCCAATAACCCAACCGTTCAACAAACCCAACTTCTAACCCGATTTGTGACCTGACTCAATAACCCAACCGTCTTTCTCTATCTTCTCTCTCCTCTCCCTTCTTCCATTTCCATGGCTCTTTTTTCTCCAGGTACCGCTCCCCCTCTCTCTATGTATCTCTGACCCGAAAGTAAGAAGTAAGAACAACCCATTTCGAAATACAAACAATACATTCTCTAACATTTACATGAAATTGGCATTTGATCCAAAGTAAGGTACCACCCAATACATTTACATGAAATTGACATTTTATTAGACATTTGATTCAAGTAAGGTATCAGCAAATACAAATAATTTTATTTATAATTTATATTTCATTCATAATAATCAAAGACAAAACCCCAACAATAAAATCACTCAACACTCGATGACATCAAACTCTTGAAACATACATGGAAAAAAAAAGAACCGGTAATAATCACCGAAACTCCAATCCTTTAAACCCATTTCTTTTGGCGGAAACGATCGATTTTCTCTTCTGGGTATTCGACCTAAACATTGAATTTAAATCAAAATAGGAAGAAGTAATGATGGAATTGACATCGAGGAAGAGATTGGTGATATCAACAAGATGCGTCCTCATAGATTTTCTTCTACTAACTCTTTTCTTGAAAGAAACTCCATTTCCGTTTAAGATGTTCTCTTTGTTGGATTTCATTGTTGGAAAATCTAGCAAAGATTGGTGTTTTGATTATTTCGATTGCGTTTTGGTCGAATAGAAGATATATTCGGAAATGGGTTGTTCTTGTTGCTGCTTATAACAATGGATTTGGAGGGATATATATTTGTGTTTTTTCTTGAAATTTTAATTATTTAAAAATTAAATTGAAAGTGTGTGTTTTTAATATGAGAAGGAGGGAGTTTTCAGGTCAGAGATACATAGAGAGAGGGGAGGGGGTGCCTGGAGAAAATGCGGCCATAGAAATGGAAGAAGGGAGAGGAGAGAGAAGAGAGAGAAAGACAGTTGGGTTATTGGGTCAGGGTTGGTTCTTGGGTTGGAAGCTGGGTTGGGTCCTTGGGTTAGGGTTGGTTCTTGGGCCGGGTTTAAGGTTTAAGGTTGCCACATCAGCGTCCTACGTGGATCGCTGATGTGGCCGGTCAAAGGGTATTATGGGAACAAATGTTGGGCTGGACTCGAAAAGGATGATTTTATTCAACTTAATAAAACGATAAGGACCCTTTTATTACAGCCTCAAAGGTGAAGGACGAACTTGTTACAAGTTGCAAACGTGGAGGATGACTGGTGTTTTTTACCCACTATTGTATGACCAATAATAAAACGAGCTAACCAAATAAGGAGATAAATGGTGACGATGCAAACGTAATAAAAATAACCCAAAACGAACAAAGATATGTAAGACGACAAAAACGTTAACTGTAAGCCGATCGCTTAAATTTAAGGGAGTCACCGTGAAATGATACGTGCTATAATACTTTTGGTACTTAAATTTATTATACAATGAGTAACAATGGAGATATAAATCTTAATATGGAACTCATTGGTTTTGAAAATACACAAAGATTGGGTTATTTATTTTCCGACTATTTTTTTTTTCTCTTTCAATTGTTTATCATTACCGTGGTAGTATATTTGAGAAGAGTTTTCTTTTATCAAATATCAAGTAGTTTGTGAGAAACTATTTTTTTAAAGAAGTCGAACTTAAAACACTAATGGTAACGATTCGGTTCGGAGCTGAATGGGATTGGTCTGAAATCTGCCCCCGCAAGAAATGATCCGCTGGTTACCTCTCACGTCGTAGAAACCTTCCAAGTTAACGTTGATGCTTTAGATAAGATCAACTTCCAGTAAGTTCATCGACCGTGGTTGAGCAAGAGCATGGGCCTCAGTTGGCTATAATGGCGAGCGACGACCAAATATTCAGTGCAACACCGGGATCACAACATGGAAGGATGCACGCTCAAGGCCACCAAATTAGCATGATGGTCAAGAAAACGTCGATATTGCCCCACTTTAGGGAAAGAAACCTTCCAAACTAGGTATGTCCTTATTGTGTCTAATGCACATCTCCTAGAGATGCATATTGAAGAGATAAAACAATAATAACTTACAGAAATTCAGTTGCGATTTGAGAGTGACCAGGAGGCTAAGGAAAGAATAAAAATCTTACTGAGGGCATTGCAAGTACTCATGAAATGGATTTATCAGATAACAAAGGAAAATAAGAGGCGGATAAAGAAATGATGGCTTTGGTGACCCAAAGCACCATCTTGAGTTATTCAAGAATATGATAATGGGTTTTAACCCCGCAAATGTGCTACTTTGTAGGGCCTTCTCCATGACATTCAAGGGATAAGACCTTGACTGGTTCAACAATCGTCCGAAGGGAACAATATGGGATTTCGAGGGCTTGTGGAGTGCTTTTAGAAACCCATTTGCTGGCTATAAGGTACATAAAAATGAAGGCGATTCCATCATGAACTTGTACAAATGATGAGGCGAGAAGTTAATGAGTTACTTTTTGAAGTTTAGTTCACTATATTAACATTGTATCAAAACGTAAGGAAGACGCTGAAGATTGGACAGTTAAAGGGAATTATATGTGGGACATCTTGGTAAAAGTAAATTATTTCATCAGATTTGAAGATGCTAAAAGAGGTGACTCTTTCTACCCGCCCCCTTCCAGATCATAAGAGATAAAGTTTTCAACACCAGATAGAAAGATAAATGATGAAGGCCGCGAGGGTTTTGGTAAGTAGGTCGAGCCCTTCGTATTATGAAAATCCGACGTAGAATTTCACACCATCAATCGAGAACATATTTGTCATGTTTTAAAGAACCAAAGAAAGGGAAAAGTATCAACTTCCAAGCATGCTGACCCTCGACTGCGAGAAATCCCATAGGAATTTTTGAGCATACCATAAAGACCATGGTCACGCAACCGATGACTATTGGCAATTATCAGAAGAAATCTAGAGGCTAATTGACAATCGAGAGCTTCTTTTAGTTTGTCAAGCATAAAGAGGATGAGCGACCAAATGACAAGAATATAAAGGATTCAACCTATGAGGTACTCGAAAAAGGGAAATAACAATGGTTAAGCACTATATTTTAGGGGATACCATGTGGGGAACAGACTCAAAATCCAAGAAAAAGTAGAAGAGGGACAATTAAAATTTACTTGGTCAAGGGGTCATCATACCATTATTATAGAAAGCCGTAGACTTGGTTTTTAATAAAGATAATCTGCCTAACATTGTCACCCATCACGAGGAAACTTTGATAATAAATTTAAACATATGTGGGATCATGGTCTCACGTGTCTTGGTAGACAGAAGGGGAAGTTACATAGGTTGAGAATGGTAATCATAAAATAGTGAATACATTTGGAATTCCATGGGACTGGTACGAGTAAAATTACCTATGCAATTGAGTCACTAAAATAAATTGATATTTTTTTTCCAAGATTTAAAAAGGAGGACATTAAGATGTTGATGTTGCAAGTTTTCATAAAAAAACGTTTATGAAAAAAGAGAAATAAAAGAGCATGTTTTCGGATGTTAATGATAGCTTCAAAGTTAAAAGCAGTTAAAATTGACATTTCCAAAGTTGTTGTAATAGGGTTTGCGTTTCATATTTCCTCAGTTTGAAATTAGATAATTTGCAAAATTGGCTTCTCAAACTAATTAAAACGAGAAAATGCTAAAACAAGAAAGTATTAAGATGCATAAGGTAATATCTTAATATGCTAAACATAAAAGAGAAAGTTTGATAGAGTATTTGATAAGAGTTTCGATTCAGGAGCAACAAGTATAAGGAATCACCTTGTAGGTTGATGTCTCTTTTCAAACCGAAGAGATATATTGAAATGACAGTGTGTAAAGTATCAAGCTTAAATAAAAGGTAACAATGATTTAACAACTTTGGTATGTTCCAAAATCAATTCGGTTTCAGTTGTAAGAAATACATGGTGTGTTGGTACGGTTATAATACTTATGTTTGTATCTATTAAGGATATGATAAGAAGCCGAATCCTCAGTGATGGTGAATACCCATCATTTCAAGGGAAATTCATGCTAAGTGTATGTTGTGTGATTTTCAATTGTTGGATTCTAGTAAACATATATTGAATTTGGAAAATATCAATAGTTATTTGATTTTTTTTCCTATATAGATGTTTATATATAATCAAATGACTTTTACTTTACATGAAATATGATATTCACTAGATATTTAAAAAAATTATAATTTATATCTATAAAAACTATTAAGCATCACAAAGAAGTGTGAACATACATGTATTTGACAAACTAAATTGAAAATTTGAAATTAGGTAAAATTTGGCACAAAAACATAAGTAATATCCAAAAGACAAAAATATATAAAAGTTTCGTTAAAAGTTTCATTATTCTCACCTCATTATTTAGAATTTAATACTTGTATCGAATGTATTAAAGAGGAAAACATTCCAAAATGAAAAAACTGGGAGAATATAGAATGGAAAGGTCTTAAAATTGATCTATACCGACATTCGTGGTCCATTCAAGGAATCGAAGAATAGGCAAAAATATTTCATATCATTCATATGTTACTTCTGTTTTATGGAATCTCTACACTCTTCTTGAGAAATAATAAATCATAGACAAGTTCATAACTCTTAAAGCGGATGCTAAAAAGCTACTATAGAAAATATGATCGATTAGGGGAACAACGTTAAAGACCATTTGCTACGATACCTAGCCGAGTATGCAATAGCCTCTTAGAATATAATGTCGGGATCACCCAACATAGATGATATACCTGAAAAGCGAAACCGAACACTAAATGATATGGTTAGAAGTATGATCATAAGTCAACTACATCACTATCACTCTAGGTTGAAGCCATCAAATGTGCATATTATATTCTCAATAGAGTTATCACTAAGGCAACCGTTATTACCCCATTTCAGTTATGAATTTGGTGCAAAACTAGTTTAAAGTATATACATATATGGGGTTGTCCATATGAAGCAACGAATTGTAGGTCTCAATAAAATAAATTGGACAGTAGGAGGGTTAATTTTTCTTTTATTGGATATTTTACCATTAACAATGTTATAAATGTTTTGATCATTCCACTAGTAGTATTTTGAGATGGGAACAATAAATTTTCATTATGGTGTTTAGTATGGGGGGGGGGGGGGGGAGAATTTTAGGAACATATTTTCATTTTGAGTATAAATCTATAAAGATTCATAATGTTTATCAAAATTATAAGTAAGTCATTAAGCCTACATATTAACCGAAAGGAAGGTTGTTGGTGGATTAATGATCAAATATACATTGGTCATAAAGCCAACATATCGGCCGAAAAGAAGGCAGTTGGTGAATTGATGTTGAGATATTAGATGATTAGTTTTAAACTAACTCATTGAAGTCTTGTTATAACATTAAGTCACCAAAGATGAATATTATATTCCACACAAAGAATAAAATGAAATTATTAAAAGAAGTACAAACTTTATTTCCTCAAGAAAGAAAAAAGTTAATAATGCTTTTAAGTAGATCAACTAATAAGAACACTATATCTTTGGATATTATAGTATATCTTCAAGATAATAAATAATATAGGTTAACGGTAAACGATTCATTATATTTCTATAAAGTCATGAAAATTTTTCATTATCACTTGTGGATCAACGCAATAAAAGAAGAGTATAAATCAATGCACAGAAATATGGTATGAGAGTTTATCATGTTATCTAAAGGGAAAGATATGGTTGATTATAAGTGGATTTTCAAAACCAAACAAAATTATACGGGTAATGTGGAAAGGCATAAATTTCACATTGTAGTAAAACGTTGTAGTCACCTTGAACGAATTGACTTTAAAGAGATATTCCCCTATTTTGGTTTTGTGATGAACTCGATTGAGGACTATGGGTATCAAAGATTTAGTCAGAGTAAGTTTATAGTTTAAGTACACCCTTGAATAATTCAACTACAAAATGAGATAAAATAAGTGTAAGTCAATGTCCAACGATAAACTTTTATATTAGAAAATATACAAGGTTTCATATGTTTTAGTAACGTGGAACCTCATGTATGCTTAAGTTTATACAAGAGCATTGCATGTATTGTCGGGTTATTGAAATGTGTGTAAGTAGTCCACAGATGAACGATTAGAAAAAACTCAAAATGGACTATCCAATATAAACAAAAAACAAAAAAAACACATGTTCACATATAAGAACACATGATAATGTGGAGATGAATGAGTATTCTAAATAAAAAATTTGGTAGGTTGTGTGGAAAAAAATGGTAGCATGTTAGACATCATATTGCTGTTAGTTAGAGATACAACATTACAGAAAAGTATAAAGTAATACTAGTTGCATAATCTTTATGGTTGCAGAACTTATTGAATGGTTTAATGCTTCCAACTAGCCAATATGGTTAAATAATTAAGTCACCATTGAAGGGAAAGAAAACACCATAAGGCTATAATATTATAAAAATTCTACACATAAGTAACATACACTTATTTAAATCCAAACACATGAATATCAAGTTCATGCCTATTTAAAAAAAAAGAGTTCATAGAGGTCAGATAAGTGTAGAACACATCGATATATACTCCATAAAAGAAAAACCTTTAACTAAAGTAGTATTACCTACGAGTTTCATGGAAGACACTATTATGATTGGTGCTTTTGTTTAGATGATCATTGATTTTAGTCAGAGTTTTGTAATATGATCCGATATATTTATTTGCAATTTAATTGTATATAGTTTTGTATATTGGATTATATGGCTCACTTAAAGTTTATTGACATTATAACTCATTTGAGTAGACATTATTATTATTATTATTATTATTATTATTATTATTATTATTATTATTATTATTATTATTATTATTATACACACTATAATTGATCAATGCAACTATTTGATGACAATAACATGATTAATGTTGCGTCCAATTGTTCATATTACGAGGAACAATTCTTTAGTTCTATGTCGTTCATTGATCATTTACGAAGTTTTTAAATTCAGCTATAGATAAAAGAATCACGATGTCCATCAAAATAAATATATTTTTTAGTAGCATATGACGGTCTAAGCGATAGATTGTTGGAAATAGATGTCATAAGCCTTACCAATTAACAAATAATCCGATTAATTATATTTATATATAATTAAATAAAAATTAGACTTACTGGTAACCACGTTATGGAAATATAAGTAGAATTGATTTTAATTTGGACTTTGTGAAAGATTGAAACCAAAAATCAACGGTTATACGAAAACTAATAAATTCGGGATTGAATTAATAAAAATCAATTTAGTGTATTTTTATATATAAAAATACGATTCAATTGGACTTGACTTTAAATCCTTTATCTATAAAGATTAAGACCGAACAATAAATTCATTCGGCACTATAAAATACACAATATATAACCACTCAATTTTCTGCCATATACCATCTTCTTTATTTTCTCTTTCTATATATATAGTCTACTAAGTTAATTATTGCATGTACCGACACAAAATAAATAATTTTCTTTATGTATAAATAAAACTGGGTCAGATAAAAGAAACTGTTTCGTAAACTTCACGATATAAATCATAAATGTGGATTACTGCCTAAAACTAACATCGGTATCACTTCAGCAGAATTGGTTAATAAAATATCTAAAATTTATGTGGAAAATAGTTCAAAACTAAGTTGAAGATTTTGCACCTACCATTTTTTAATAATCGAACATGCCCCGCAATGACAAAAAATGATGCAAGACTGGTCCTTTTATTTTATTAAATGTTATAAAATAACAGAAGACAACAAAAGGGCTATAAATTTTGTATAGTATAATAATAGTATAATTTGGTAGCTCTATGCTAGGTCGTCATCAGTTACAACCATCTACCGATTATGATCGGTCAATGAATTATCTTAAACTATAATCACTATTGTATGCTCCAAGTTCCAGCGACCAAAGAATTCACTGACCTTTTCTTTATTCTAACTAAAATACTAACAATATATATATAAAATAAATTTGATTAATATACCTTTATACAATACCCGTACAGAAGATGGGCAATTTACGGGTTGGAATAAATATTTGAGTAGGCGCCATGGTTTGGATAAAAATTTTCAAATTCTCAGCCAAGGGTTTTAAATCATTTAAATGACATTATCAGCAATAAGCCTAAAAAATTTCTCTGAATTAGGTTACTAAACTTAGAAAAAAGTTTGCCCACCACAAAAAAAAGCAATATAAAATTTTTTATGCTTGAGTAGGGTTTGAATTCCACGAGGAAGTCATAGCTGAGAATCCTAATAAATATACTCGAGAAAGAGAAGAGGCTTATCACAAAGACTCATGTATTGATTTAACAACTTTGATGCCCAACATACAAATTATCTTTATCAACTAGACAATTGTTCCTTTTTTATATTCAAAACGTGCAATTAGTAAGAGTGGTGCTTAGGGAGAACCTGCCCTTTATTAAAACAAAGTCTTAAAAATAGTATTCATTATTCAAGTATCCCACTAATATAGCACAATCCTAAACTTTCAAGGAATGTTATAGCCTTGAGAGAATTAGGAGCGTGGTTCATAGAAAAATCCAAGCACATTTTACATTTCAGCTCCACTTGGCAAGCTAATCGCGATCATGTTTTGGTTGCGATTAATATTCTTTGGAAGTATATATATGAGGGAATCTGGCTCCTGCAAATCTTAAGATGAGAGTAAAAAGTCAGTGGGTAGTTTTTTTAGAAATAAGATCAATCAAAGACTTAGGATCTGATTTGATATCGACATTAGTAACACCCAAAACATTAAAGATATTAAGGCCATCAATGAGGACTTTGGTTTTAACAATAAAATGAGTAAGTTTACCATATATATTTACAAAACAAGCAATGACTTCGCCCTTGTTGTCTCTAATTAAGCCACCCCATTGGCTTCATCTTTTCTTTAACAATAACCATCTACATTTAGCTTAAGTCTGTTAGCAATAGATGAAAGTCACAAATGAGTATTAAAATACTTGCTCTTGTTAAGGTGATTGAAATAGTCCATCTCAAAGGCAATATGAAGATTATTCTGTCAATGCTCTCTATTTAGAAGATAAACATGATTCATGCCACTCATGATGGATTTAATGTAACTATTTGAGCAAACAATAGGAGAATTAGTCTTAAATTTGACTTGATTCCTAGTTCTCCAAATCACCTAACACATAATAACCGAAATAATAGTTCTAACATGACGTTGCTTACTAGTTGAACAAGACCAGTTCAAGATTAGGTGTGTAATGGTCATGAAACTATCAATCCTAATGTTAAATAAGCTAGCAAAGTATAACCAAATACCATAGGCCATCTCATAAGATACAAAAAATGGGATTAAGGGATTCCATCTTATTACACAATTGGTAGTTAGACACAATATATAATTTCCTCTTCTTAAGAATGAAATCAAGAGGAATCCAAGAATTCAAAATCCTCCAAACTAAAAAAAGAGTATTTCTTAGGAGTAATTGAGTTCCAAATGTACTTAAACAATTTTGACTAATTTGTTTTGCTCCTAATGAATTCATAAGTATATTTAGTATTATATGACCATTCTTTTGATAATGTCGAAGTGATAATACCCTCATTATTAGGTTTGATTTTGATAACTTGAATAAAGAGAATAATTAACGAAGTAACCTTACTCTTGAGCTTGGTAGTGTTCGAGTCAGAAGTACCCAAATAAGAGATAACCTTATCTGAAGAATACCAATCAATGTTTTCATATCCCAAGAAGAAAATAAATGGGGAAGAGTGACACAAATTGTCCAACAAGAAATCAGTGTCCCCATTGCACATACTCTAGGAAATGTGGTCATCGTCAAAGTTTTTTATTTCCATTACCTTTTTCAAGATGTGAGAACTGTTATTCTTGAAATTGACTTATAAAGAATTATCATTATTAAAGTATATGGTATGAATGTATTTTTCCAAAATATATTTATTCTCCCCATACTTATACCAAAACTTGCAAGAATAAGCTTTTTGAAGATCACAAAGACTCTTGATATTTAAACCTACTCAATGGACTAGGGGGGCCTCATAAGGTTGCCATTATTAGAAGAGGTGCTATTGGGAAACATATGGTTATAAAGTAACAAACCGGGTGTCGTGGGCACCTGAAGACATTGATATAACAAAATAACACCGAAGGGATCCCATGCTATACCGAGATCACCTATAATCAACGTGAAAACATTGCAACCAACGACTAAACCAAAGCCAAATCACAAGACAACGATGCCAAATAACAAGACATGACGGAGGTGGTCATGAGGCTAAAGGCCGACGTATATTGAAATCTTAATAGCATAACCGAGCAGATGTCATATGGAAAGACCAACATAATCCGATTGAGGCATGTACGAGAGGTAACCTGATCAAGTAGAGGCCTTATGAAAAGACTGACGTAATCAGGTTGAGGCCTATCAAAGAAGTACTATCAATTGTCGATGAATATTTGGCGCAATCGTTACCAATGCACAATAGACAACCTTGAAGAGAGTCAAGAGTAATTGAAAGAAACTTATGACTGAAGAGTCAATGTAAGTGGCAACGAATGAAGTAATGACCATAAATATTGGTCAACGATCATAATTACTAGAATGATGTTTTTAGTGGGAGAGAGAAAACACACAGTAAATTGTATAAATAGGATTACGAGTGTGCAAAAACATATATATTTGGATAAATAATCAATGTTTTGGCATATATGTGTGAGATTTTCCTCTAACAAATTTGGTGTTACCTATGGGAATATTGTATAAAAAACTATTAAAACCATTAACACCGTATGTACTTGTAGGATTAAGGCTGAATATGACCTCTTTGATCTCTTTTTTAGTACAAATTCTCAATAAAAAATCATTATCCTCTTGAATAATCATGGAAGGAATAATATCCAAGGAATGAACATTAGTATTTTGAGTATGATACTCATTTAGAATAATCTGGAAATAAAACTAACCAGAGTGGCCTAGCTAATTTTGATCAATAATCCAGGAATGATTTTCAACAATCCCATAATTTTTGTTTTTCCTTATCCTCTTATTAACATAGTTGTGATATAACTTTATGTTTTTTTCACCATCCTTAAGACAATTAACATAACTCTTTTGTTGCTAGTATATCTCTTCTCTATTCAATAGTTAAAGATAAGTACCTTTAAACTTAGACAACTCAATCTTATCTTGTGGCTTTTGATTAGATTGAGTGATAGTTTCACAAGCATTAACAACCTCTTCTATATTAAATAGCTGAAGATAAGTAGTTTTAGCCTTAGACAACTCAATTTTATCTTCTGGCCTTTGAGTAGATTGATAGATAGTTTCACAAGCATTAACAATCTCTTCTTTACTCAATAGTTGAAGATAAGTAGCTTTAGCCTTAGACAACTCCATCTTGTCTTCTGGCCTTTTATTAGAATGATAGATTGTTTCACAAGCATTAATAGCCTCTTCAACATTAATGACAACATCAAATATATGACAAAGTCAATCCTTATTCAAATTATTTAGAGTATATTTAAACCTCTTTAATTTGGCCCTGAAAACCATCATTAGAGAACCCTCTTTAATATGATTCCAACAATGCTTTACAATATCCATAAAATTATTTTGATGAATCCACATATTTTGGACCCTAAAATGACTTGATATTTGATGTTTAGATGAGAGATGGTAATGCGAATAGGATTATGGTTATAGGATAATCTAGCCATATTATGAGTAGTACTATTGGGAAAGAAGTCAGCCCAAACGTTGTTGAAAATGACACAATCTAGTCTCTTCCATTTATTATTGTTAAACCACGTGAATTTTGTGCCGGTAAAACTAGCTTCTTCAAATATGCAGTCCCTAATGGGATCATTGAATTCATCAATACCTTTAATACATATAGACTAAAAATCCATATGTTCATTAAGGGGAAAGATGACATTAAAGTCATAAAGAATAATCCATTCTACATCATTTTTAGTGAGAGATTGAAGATTGTTCGATATATCAATCCTTAAGTTTTTACAAAATTTAGCATAAATTATGGTAGCAAGGAATCATTTAGCCTCATATGAGTGATTAATAGATATGTGTAGAAATTGCTAATTGTTTTTGAGAATCTCAATCTTGAAACTATCACTCCACAATAGCCGAATCTTGTTATTTGTGTTAGTTATGAAATTTGAAAACCCCAGATAGTTAGCAGTTTTAGCAAGGAGATCTTCTTTGATTAATGGCTCTTGTAATGCAATAAGGTCAATGTTTTCCTTCCTCTTGATAGATTTAAGCCTTCCCCTGAAGGCTTTCTTTCTAACAGCCATTATGTTCTATTTAATGATCTTGATAGTCATCTTTATTTACTTAAAAGAAAACCTTTGGACCCTTCAATTAAAGATTCTTGAGATTAATGAAGCCTTTGTTTTTTCTTTACATTTACCAATATTCCATTTACTAGTTAATACCTCTTTAAAGTCCTTTTTTGAAGCTTTATTAAGGTTGGGGGATCTAGGAAAAGTATCTTTGTATCTCTGATAAGGAAACTGAGGACCAGAGTTCAGATTTTCATAATCCACGGCGGAGGATCTATTTATGGCTTTTTCCATCTTTAACACTTCGAATATCTCATCTTATTTGAATATTTTCCTTCCTTGGGATTTAAGTAAAATACTTTCCTCCATTCTTTGATGTTTATTTAAAGTATGAACTTTTGTTATTTTTTTTATCATAATCCTTTATGTTAACCATCGGAAGATCCATTTTTTCATCTCGAGAATATGTATCTCTTCTATAAACATAGTAGGATTACTTACTTTAGCACTGCATTTTTCTTGATCAACTTTTGATTTTATCTCATGTTTCCACTTAATGTCTTGCAACCATCAGCTTTATGGCCAGGATGGTGATAGTAATCACAATAAACAATGATGCCTTTATACTGAACATCAATCCATCAACCATCGTTCTCTTCAAATTCCACCAAGATGTTATACAGAGTTTTTTCTGAATTATCTAACTCAAGCTAAACGTAACGAAAATTATGTTTTTTATTGTTCCTTTCTGGTATCCAAGTCTTTGTAATGATGAAGCCATCGAGATAGTAATACACTAATTGTAAAGAAACTCCGGATGGTTAATAAGTTTAATCCAGACTAGTGTAATTAGATTTTCGATCTTAGGATTAAAAAATGAAAATTATTTCAATAATCGCATTGAGAATTATCCTATAGACCACACGTTTCTCCTCCAAAGTTTACACAATTCCTCATGAAGATTTAATTCTAAGAGAGCGTGTCTAGAATCCCAGATTGACACATTGACTTCTCTTAAAAATCTAAGATAGTCTAAACATTTCTGAATGTAAGTAAGTTTTGGAATACTTCGTGAGAACTTCCATATTAATGTTGAGGAAGAGTTAGCAATTAATTTATATTTTGTTTGTGATAAAAATTTAATAAAAGCATGATTATCTTTCTGCTGAATAATAGGGTTTTCCAGAATCTGCACTTTATTCGATGGTCTGGTTTTCTCAGCGTATGATTTTAAAGGCCATTGTTTATGAGTAATTTTTTTTTTTTATTTTTTTATTGTTAAGATCTTGTTTCAGATTTGTAGGGGGGGATTAATGTTGGAAATTTTTGCCACAAACTCAGTAGTTATGTTTTCTTGATCTTTTTATTGTTGAATTTGTTGTTGAACATCTATCATCTTGGGAATGCACATGAGATAAAGTCTGGATAGTTGGTGGAGACCATGATATAGTACCCCATTCTAAAATAAGTACATAACCGGTGGTATAATCTTTGGTTTCTATGCACGTTATACAATCTGAATAGGAACAACCAACGATCTCTAGGTTATCTGATCTATGTGCGCCAATTTAAAGTGTTTGGTATTTTTAAAGTACCAGCGCACCCTCTTCACTGCATTTCATTGGGAAAATTCCAGATTTCTCATGTATATTTCAAGTATTCCAACTATGAATGACATGTCTGATCTAGTACATACTTGAGTATACATGAGACTACCAAATGTATATCAAAATATTTGTTGGGCAGTGATAGAGTGATAACTTTTATCTGTTTGCTACATAAGTATGCATAAGTTTTCTCTTATCCAAACTATACCGATGCAACATGCTTTCAATATATGCCTCTTGTGAGAAACCTATGATGCCCTCAGGGTGTTTCCTTACAATACGAATCTCTAACACATAGGAAGCTTTACCAAGATCCTTTATATATAATTTATCTTACATGGACTCTTTCGTAGCATGTAATAAACCTAGATCAATAATGGCTAGGATTATGTCATTGCAGTACAATACTATATATATATATATATATATATATATATATATATATATATATATATATATATATATATCATTTTACTCCTATTGATTTTGTGTGGTATACAAAATCTTTGACAGATTTTACCTCAAAACTAAATGAGGTAAAAATGTCTAGAAACCTGTTGTACCATTGACAAGCCACATGCCCGAGTCCATAAATGGATTAATTTAGTTTACACACCATTGAATTTGGTTTTCCAACCATAACATGTTCAAGTTGCTTTATGTATATAAGTTCTTTAATGTATTTATTGATAAATATTATCTTAGCATCTAGTTGGTGGAGTATTAAGTCCAAATAAGCATCAAGAGTCATGATTGTCCTGAATGAGTCATTCCATGATACTAGAGAAAAATACTCTGAATAATCAGTCACTTAAGTTTGGTTGTACTCTTTCATCATAAGATGAGTTTTGTTTCTTTTCATTTTCCATGAAGTACCATATTTGGTGCAAATAATTGTTTACAATGAAATGTGATGCTTAATAGAAGAGTAAAATTTGTAACCTTGAAGTGGTTTAATTATCGTATGAAATTGAAAATAACTGTTTTGGACTCCACGTTTTGTTCACTAGGCCTGTAAGACTTGGATTTTTATGGACATCCCCCATATGAAAATGCTTAAGACAAGGCTTATGTCCTCTGAATAGTTCATGGAATTTTTTTAATTATTGGTGAAATAGGTACCATGTTAAGGATATATGACGTACACTTAAGAGATTCCTCCGAAAGTGAATATGGTTTATATTTATGAGCAATCATGCTTCAAACCATATCTATTAATGCGTTGTTTTGTCGATCAGATACACCATTCATAGTGGGAAATCTTGACATGGTGTATTGAGGAAAAATTCCGCACTCATGAAGGTATGGGGCGAACGGGCCATGAGGTTGTTTTTGTGATCCATCGTACCTTCCATAGTATACACCACCACGATTAAATTTGATAGCCTTAATGTGTTTGCATAAACCCACCATAAATATATACGTGAGTTGTTTTTGTTGCATCAACCCACCATACAAAAGAGAGCTTACATTTATTTTCCAAACATGTCTTGAACTTGGCAAAATCTCTCTTTCAAGAATCTACGCATTTACAATAGAAAAGGGTAGTACCTTTCCTTTTTCCCTTCTTGTTGGATCTTGAAGATGTAGCATGTGAAACTCTAATGTACTAATTAATCCTATAAATCTAAGGTGCACTCTTACCTATATTAACCATATTTTCCTTAAAATTCCCTTGGTTTAAATGCTTTTCTTCCTCATTGACCAAAAGTTTAATCAGAGTGGTCATGTTATATTTTTTCTTTAAGAAGTCATAGATCGTCTTTAGATTTTTGAATTTAGCAGAGACGGATAGGAAAATATAGGCCACTAAAATAGTCTTATCGAGCTCAACATGGATTGCCTTAATTTTTATATGAATGGCACCAATTTTAAAGATGTGATCTCGGATTTTGCTATGACTCTTGTCCTTTATAGTAAAAATCTTCCCAATCAAGCTCTTGATTTCAAAGTGAGGGGATTAACTAAAGTCTTCTAAAGGTAATAAATATATACTTAGCCATTTCATGTCGGCGGTCTATGAACTTAAAATCCCCGGTGGAATTCGAGTATACAAGAAAATTTATGTTAAGGCGGTTAGTACATTCCCACCGCTGAGAGCGCACCCTTTCCTCACGAATGTTTACTTCTTTATGAGCTGGCGGTTTGTCATCTCTAAGCCTAATATCTATGTCACTGAGTCACAATAATAGTAAAATAATCTTTTTTCACTCCTTAAATTTTCTTTCCAACAAAACGGGGACCTCAAGTGAGTTTCTAAGTTGGTTGTCATTTGGTGAAATAAATAAATAAATATTGAATTAGTGAAACAATTGTGTTTTCTTACCAAACATATCTAATATATACTGAATTTTATCATGCTAGGGATTGTGATTCAGAATTCTTATGTACATTACTCGTATTAATCATTAGTAGAGATATTAGATGCGAACGTGGTATACATTAGCCAACACTTTTACGTAAGAAAATATCGGTTCCATACCATATATGAAATCAACCAAACCTTATGTATGAGTCGTACCTGATTGGTTCATGATAACTAAATGAACCTTTAAATACTGAGAAACCAACTGTGCATGAGTATAGTATGTTGAATGCAATAACTTCATGCACTAGGTGCTCACCATCAGGAAATATAAAAGATAGTCTTCTGTAGGGTCCGAACTACAAATACAACAATCGTTCCATAAGTTGTGAGGTTACAACTCTTTTTATTTGATGACTGTATTGACATTCCATGTAAGTGGTATTCTAGGTATGCCAATCAGTTCCTGGAAATATGCATTTAAAGTCCTCCAATTTTAATTCGTACGAATGTTACTAGTAATATATATATATATATATATATCAAACCTTAACGTGTCGTACCTCAATAATTTATGAACGACTCAAGTAGTTCGGGGATGTAAAATAGGTCTCCTAACGCTCAAAAATCCGAAAAGAGATGAATGCCACTAAAATTCTTGTACCTAAAAAATAACAGTCCATGGGCAAACAAGACATCACCTCGTACATCCCATAGTCCAAGTGTCAACGACAATAGGTAATTACCTCACATCTTGAAAATCATGCATACTCAACAATAGATGATTCTCAAGGCGCAGATAATGGGGATAAATAAATGTGAACTCCTAAACATATAACACTTCACTAAAAATCGCATACAAAATTTAAAATACCAACATAAACGTTTTTGAGCTAAATATGGTATACAATCATAAGATGAACTCCTTTGTCATTATATATACGTAACTAATTTAAACATATTATATATATAACTAATTTGAAAATGCTATATGTATATATACATACATATATACATACAAATATAAATAAATATATATAGATACATACATACATATAGACATACATACGTACATACATACATACTTACATATATACCTACATACTTATATATATATATATATATATATATATATATATATACATACGCACATATATTTATACGTACCTACATACATACATACTTACATATGTACATACATACATACATACTTACATATGTACATACATACATGCATACATGCATATATATATATATATATACATATAAACATACATATATACATACATACAAACATACATATATATACCTACGTATATATATATACATATATGCATATATATTTATTTACTTACATACATACATACATATGATAAGGGGATGAAATATTGGAAAAAATAAGCCAAATTGAATAAGTAAATGAGTGAATTTGATGTAATAAAATATTTAGTACAAACCCAACAAATATGTAATATTGAGGATGTTTGGTATAATAACTAATACTTGTTCTTATGATTAGTAAAGTAATGAGGTGTAAGTATCATAAAAGATGGGGTAAATATGTAAATCATGGCCCATCATTTGTACTATATAAAATATCACCCTTTATTGAGAAAGAGGTCGATCATTACTCAATCATTGCTGATTATTCCTCTTGTCAATTTCTCTCTTTACTTATTCTTTTATTTATCTCTCTAATATTCTTCTACGAACATTGTTGTAATCGATAACCCTCATACGGAATCTTTGGAGCTATCATTGGCGTCGTCTGTGGGAAAATGATTGGTACCCAGAATCGTTTTCCAAAACCATAGTATTATTCTAAAACATTAGAGAGTAATGGATACAAAAATGCTACAAGAGCTAGAGTCTCGCAGAAAGAACCGAATGATTGGAGACTTACTTGCAGATTTCCCCCACCGTGGAACAAGTGCTGAATGAAAAAAATGAAAATGATCAACATACAGAGGAGCTGTTAGATGAATCTGCCTTAGTAGCTCGGCGGAAAGAACTTTTGGAAGATATTGAAAGATTAAATGTTGACAAGGAAGCGATACCGAGTTTATCGAGGGCTAAATCGGAGGTCCAAAGAGAATGGATAACTGAAAAATATCATATGGAAGATGCTCAACGGGCTGATGAAAGGCATCGACGACAAATTTGTTATTTTTCATATAGAAGAGTAAAATCTAGACGTTGCTATAAGTCAAATAAATCTAGTGAATATTCATCGTATAGTTTGGATGATTGTCTTTTTCCGTAGGGATAATTGGTGTCCAAAAGTTACAAGAAAAAAGATCTGAGGTGGCAAAGAAATGTTCTTCAGACCTCTCATAAAGCTAGAGGTCCGAAGAAAGAAAATAGTGAAAAAAAGAAAAAACGATTTGGGTCAGAGGAGCAAGATAGGATTGTAAATATAGCTAGACAGGAACAAGTATCTCCACATGTGCAAATACCTTCATGAATTCGTAATTTCGAATATCGTGCAAGAAACCAATTCACATACCCATCTGTGGAAGGTTTGTACACTACACTGAAAGAAGGCCTTGGGGTCAGTGTGTATCAAATCGGTCATAATTGAAGGTCATCTCCCATTTCCCCAAAAACACTTTCAGAGCATCTGCCTAAATGGTTTGATATTTCAAAGCTAGAAACGTTTGATGGAACACAAGCTTCAGACAGCTATATCGAACAGTTCAAGAAATTTTTGATCAACTATAACAATTAAGATAAATTTCTATGTAGAGCCTTCTCCCAAATATTCAAGAACGTAGCTTCGAAGTGGTACAATCGTCTGCCAGAGGGTTGCATTAATATTTTTGATATGTTATAGAATATATTTCGTAAGTATCTCGTTGGTAGCAAAGAATTATGCGAAAATGGTGATACGATTATTTACTATATGCATAGAGTGGTAGAGATCCTTAAAGATTATCTGAATTAATTTAATAAGGCTAAGTCTGACACGGAAAGTCGTGAATATAAATTAGCATTAACCGCTTTCCAAATGAGACTCCTCCCTGAAATAATAAAAGATAACATTGTAGAAAGGAAAACTTTGACATTCGGGGCTTTGTTAGATCAAGTAGAGAAAATAATTTTGGTGGAGTAAATGCAAGCGTTAGAAATGGACTTTTTGGCAGAATTTGAGGAAAAACAGTTCTATCAGACTATGATGGTGCCACATAATAATCCACATTTGACAAATATTTTCCGAGTTCGAGCACTAATTCAAACATCAACTCAAGTACCTCCAAAGCTGAAGGTAAATACACATTGTGAACACAAAGAAATATGTCTGACCTATATGTAACAAGTGGATCCAACCAACCCATTTCGTCGAGCTGACAAAGTGTATAGCGATAATTTTTGACAGAGCACGTCCCCACATACAGTTCCGCAAGCCACTTACAATAAAGACTCTAAGGAAAATTAAAAGCAATATGTACTGTAACTATCCTGTGGATATTGGTCATGACACAAAAGATTGTGTGGCATTGTAGAAAATAAATACATACCTTGATCGATAATTGGAAGCTAACGTCATTTGTCAAGAAAAACTCTCTTAGAACTCTTGAGAAGGAAAATAGTCTATTGATTTCGGAACCTGGTGACACATTTGATGTTTCCACAAAGTATTTAGATCCAAAGTGGGGCAGGAACAACATATTTATGGTAGAGGAATTAGCCGTGCGAGGAACGGTTAGTGAATTATGTGATTTCTTTGAATATTTAATAATTTTTTGAGGGGACACCATTGCAGGGATATCGAACTATTCTTGAAAAATGAACATTCTCAACCTAACAACTCAATTAGAAGCAAGTGTTTCACCACACTTGAATAATAATCCATCTTCAATAATTTATTTCAAAGATGATGATTTGAGAAATGTAGCTTGTCTACATGAAGATGTGGTGGTTAATGTAGCAGAAATTATCAAGGAAGCAATACGAAGAATCTTGATCAAAACCGGTAGTTCTGCTAATATTGTGTTCATAAAAACTTATGAAAGGATAATGAACCCCCCCTCCCCCCAACAACAATTCTTCATTCAGATTGGACGATTTTAAGGTTTACAAAGGTAACAGATGAAGTGGTTGACGAATTTGAGTTAAGAATAAACTAGGCCGGGGACAATCCAAAAAGACAGTGATAGTTTTTTTTATTGTGGTAGATGCTCCAATGTCTTATGATGCAATTTTTGGAAGCTCTTAGTTATCTCAAATGCATGCAGTGGCATCAACGATTCAACAAAGTTTGAAATATGTTGTGGGAAACGATGTTGAAATAATTAGAAGCAGTAAAAAAATGCCAAGAGAATATTATCGAACGACTTTGTCCCCAAAGAAAATTAAAAGGGACAAGTCAAAGAAAACGTAGCAATCAGTGAGGTCTCTTACGGATTCTGATCCCGTGGATGATCCAAGGGAGACCCTCAAGTTTATGGTCATAAACAAAAGTTTTGAGGTTTATGTTTTTTCGAAGGAAAAAAGTCTAAAAATTGGCACAAATTTATCTCCGAAGGTAAGGGAGATGTTGATTATATTATTGTCAACAAAAGTATATATGTTCGCATGGTATTGTGAAGAGGTAACAAGGGTTCCCGCGTAAATCATCTGCCACAGACTGGAAATCTGAAGTCATGTGCGTCTAATAATCTAGAAGCAGAGATCTTTTTCTCAAGAAACAAGAAATCTAAAGTCAGGTGTGTCTAATCATCTGACACATATGAGAATCGTAATATCCTTTATGGATTAACTATCCAGTTTTTATGAAAGATAAAAATGGTAAGTGGAAGATGTGTCTAGATTTCACTGACCTAAATAGAACATGTCTAAAAGATCATTTCCAGTTCCTCGGATACATTAGTTAGTGGATTTTACCTTTGGAAACTGATTACTTCCATTTATGGATATGTATGCTAGATACAATTAAATCAAAATGGATACAAATGATCAAGAAAGCACTTCGTTCTTGACTGAATGAGGTTTACACTATTATACGGTTATGCCTTTTGGGTTGAAAAATGTTGGAGCAACTTACCAACGTATAATAAACAAAGCCTTTGAGCCTCAGATTGCGCAAAATGTTGAAGTGTATATCGACAAAATGTTAGTAAGAAGCATGAAGGATGAGGACTATTTTGCAGATTTAGAGGAAACGTTAAGTATTCACAAAAATAAGTCACCTACAACATAAATAAAAAAGAAATAACAATTCATCATTCTATTCGGAGTTCTCTTCTGATGAATCTTCTTGCTCACTGTCATTTTCATTTTCTTCTGACTCTGTCACTTCAGAAGAATCAGTTGGAACATGGTCGAAGGCTTCCCTAGGACAATTATCTATAATGATCAATTCTAAAATCTTGACATATTGTTTTTAGGAACCTTGTGTGAAATTCACAGAGAAAAGTGATTGTTTGTTGCTCCTCAACAATTTTTATTGTAGTTAAGGTGTCAAGTCCACATTGAGTCTTGGAAGTTTGCACAATGGCTTTTTTTCTTCTTCGAATGCCATCTTGAATGCAGCCATATCAGTAGTTAGTTTCTTCTTTTCTCATTCACTATTGTTCAGAGATTCCTAAAGAGAATAATATTTTTTATATTCCTCGGAATCTCCATCGCATGTTTAGCTTTAAGTTTATCCATGTCACCTTGATGGGAAGTTTTAAGCTCTTTTATTTGTTGTTCATGTACATAGCGTAGATGACATTTGAACTAGATGGCTTCTTTAATATATTCCAATCTATCAGTTTAGAACACATGAAATTATTCCTTGATTTGTTTGATAAATATTTCTCTAATCCTTTCTTTACAACAAAATCATTTTTATATTTGACCATATCTTTAGCGATGGTTTCCAAATGGCTCAACGCAGAATTTACTTATATGCACAAGGCTTTTGATGGTGTTTCAATATTGAAAAAAGGTTGCAGTGTAAAAAAACTTCTTCCGATGACTCTTGGATAGGTATGAAACTTTGATTATTGTAAGCCATGGGAGAAGATGAGGAAGCCAGAGGAATATTTGAATTCAGAATTTCAGGTAAAACAGAAGCAGTAACTTGATGGCCAATTTGTTGAAGTTGCTCTTGGAGCTGTTGGTCCCTCGAATCCATATATTTGTAGAGGTCATGAGGCTTATCCTTACTAATGGGCTCATCAGGTGATCTTCCACTTCCGTTCTTCAACTTCAATAGGAGGCAGTTGTGAGACAGCTTCTTCAGAATTCTTTTATGCTCTCTTAACTGGTGAAGTTGTCGAAGTACTATGTTTTGTTTAGGGCAGTAGTTCTCTTTCTGTTTTAAGAAGGTCCAGCCTCGATTCATTCTCCAATTCTTGGAAAACTAGCTTCAATTTCCTTCATTTTGGTCTTTTTCACCTTCTTTTGTTGGTTCATATTAGTTGAAGGCTAGCACCAAATGCACTAGCTACTTTTTTTTGCCCTTTCTTTTTCGAAGTCATGTGACTTTCAGATGTGTTTCATATAGCCAGAGTAACTTTACCATCGTATGCTACCAATATCTTCACAACAAGCTCTGGGTTTGGTGGCTCCATTAAGTTTCTCGGGAGGTCGGCACCCAGTGTGATCCTCCACAAATGACTAGTGACGACGTTTATGGGCAGAACAGCTGAGTGGAACACATTGCCCCATTCATTTTCTGCCATAGTGGCTAAATTGGCAAAAATATATTTAGTATCTTTCTTGCGACTATTGTATCGCTTCGAAATTCCTAAGTACATTATCAATACATGTGAAAAATGTGTTTAAGTTATAAAAAATAAGAAGTAAAGATGAGAAAATTCCATATTGCTAATCCAGGAAAGGTTAAGTTTGGAAGGGTTCTCCTCGTATATTGTTTTTCCATTCTCCCAAGCTCTAAAGATGAAGATAAACCACTTCGTCTAGAATTCGTTAGCTTCAAGCAGATCGTCGATTATTTTAAAGTCATCCACCAGTATTAGATAGTAGAAGGGAATTACCGGTCCTTTCGAAAAACCAGTCATGACGATGAAATCTTTGATGGAGATAGGAGTTTGGCTTAGTCTTGAAGCCATAATCACTAACATGAGTGTGAACCATAAATTTGGTGTTCCTTGTGTAGGACAGAGGTCCAATATTTTTAATTACTCCACTATTATTAGATCCACTAGGAACCGAAGACCCAAATTGATGATCTCAAGATAGACCACTAATTCATCTTCTTCACAATCAAGTGGAGTCTCTCTCTTTTTTGGAAGTCGAAGCGCTATGTTGTCTGGCATTCCCAATTTATTTTTTAGATGATCAATTTCAGCTTTACTATAATGAATATATGGCACATTTTTCAAAGTCATAATGTATTTGGGGACGAGAGGTTTTAAATTCACACTTATTGAGGCATTAAAATCCTCGAAATTCAAGTGGAACCTTTTTTTTCTTTTCTTTTTTATTTTCTTCTTGTGTATTTGTGGGAGTTTGTTGTTACTTAACATTTATCTTTACGATATCCCTCATGAGAGGCTGGTGATGTATAGTTATTTGTGATATTTTGAGCAATGTTTTGTGAAGTGTTGTCAGCCTCGAGGACTCCTATAGCTATGAATGCTTTATTTTTTATAGGAAAACTTTGGAAGAGATGAACTTTTGGTTGAATCTACAGAGTCTCTTTGTGTAATATTCTAGGTGGATCATAATTGGTGGGTGATGAAATGTTTTTGGTCTTTCGTGAGTAGATGTGCTTTGTGTTACTTTGCAGTTCTTCTGAAGAGAAGTAGATATGGAGCCAGAAACGGGTGGAGAAGAATTTTGAGGCACTAATTGTGAAGAAATTGCTGGTAAAAGGTGTTGAAGTTGTGGTAGTGAAGACGACTTTCAAGGAGATTTCAGTGGATGGTTTCTTTCTGGATGGGATGAACTTTGAAGCTCAGGGGAACTTTGATTGGGATTGAAATTACCGTAAACAGTATTTCTAGTTGAAAATTGAGCAGAATTATCTATTACCCGATCAGTTTTATATTTAGCAGATAACTCGCTGATGCACAAGTAATCGTAGATGCCAAAAACAATTTTTTTAGTAGCTAGGGATTTGTTCATAAACTAAAATGAACAAGGATATGCAAGATTAGTTTATAAAGTTTGAAGGTTGACTGGGAAAGATGATTTTTGCGGTGAAGGTAGCTAAGAAATTGGGTTTTCAGATAAGGATAACTAAGAAATTAACTCTCAAGTAAAGTTACCTCGAGATTTTTTGAGGCAAAGGACAATTTGTTTCACTAAAAGGTATTTGTGTTTCAAAATTAATGAGTGAGAAATTATTTATAAAGAAGAAGAGAAAGAGAAAATGGTGAGAGAAGTGGAAGAGGTGGTGATGATTATTGGGTTGAAAGATGGAATATCAAACATTTGCTTGTAAGTAGATAATGTGACACCTGTTAACTGTTAGATTTAATGGCACGCCTAGTGGGTCATTTCATACGTACTAGACCATTCAAAATGTTTCTAACCGTTATAAAAAGGCCAAGTAATGATTCTATATATGAATATTCAAAGCACGAACAAAAGGTCAAGCCAGTTTCAAGGTAAACATGAATAATAGT
Organism: Limnanthes douglasii subsp. nivea; assembly: GCA_036936605.1. Lineage (NCBI taxonomy): Eukaryota > Viridiplantae > Streptophyta > Magnoliopsida > Brassicales > Limnanthaceae > Limnanthes > Limnanthes douglasii. Next base: position 144,203,480 of record JAUPFV010000004.1, on the reverse strand, counting down.
TTATTCGAGGAAGATAAGTATATGACCATACATTATTAAATCAGTTGATAAACACTTTATATTAGAGAAAAAATATGAATGTGTTTTTATTCAAGGACAACAACTGTTGAGTCAAATTCTCTTGACAATGAGATGAGAAGATCTAATCTGAAGCCAATTATATTTTGGCAAGAAACAATTTTCACCTACCATGATTTGCGATGATTACTAGTGCTTATTAAGTGGCCTTCATAACAACTAGGGGGCCTACTGATAAGGATATGAAATGTTGAGGGCCTAAATGTAATACAATTAAGGTTGTAGGTGATAAATTGCATGGTTGAAAATAGTATTTCAAACTACTTGCAAATAAAAAGGGTCAAAGTGCAATTTACCTATTTGTATAACTGATTAAATTAAACTAAGTCTGGCAAACCATAAAACATCGGGCGAACCATAAAACTCAAACCAAGATGCACAATGATCATTCAATACTTTCAACAACACGCGTCTAACATCTTCCCATATATCCTCATTATTGGATATTAAATACGTTATGAACCGATATCTGTATTGTCCACCCGGGAGAACATCCACCAATCTAGTGATATAAGTGTGTAGAAAAGGCGGGATGCAACCCGGATATATAGTTACCTTTCCATCCTTAATCGTTTTCCTTGGCCGACCGTCATTCTTTTTTGCAAGTGCTGGTTTGGGTGTTATAACCAGAACCAGTTTTGATGCAGCCGTGCTCCCTAACGTGTTAACAAGTGTATTACCTTTCGAGTTTGTTGGACGGTAACACTGACAATTTTTTCGATGGGATATTCCCATGCACTAAGGTTTTTTTTGGTCGATTTATCCAGGCCTCCCTTTGGCCTACCTTTAGCTCTTACCGCTTCTTTAGGCTCTTGAATACGACTATTTTCTGGCTTCAAAATTTGCATAACTCTATTAATAATATTATCTTGTTGGTCATGGCCAAAATTACGAATAGAAGTATTTATGATGAATAGTTTTTTTGCGAGTCATCTTCACGCGAAGTGGGATAGCTATGTACAATATCTAATCGTCTCCAAAGTCTATCCACATATTCCTTAGGAATGTATCTACCTTATCTAGCTATTGACGCAATTTCACATGTGCAAGGTAACCCATGTGTTTACCTAAGGACGCATCCTCCACATACTACTCGAACTACTCTAATATTTCTATAACTTACAATAATGTGCATTAATTCACTTAGGCCCGCATGGGATACATGACCTTTAAGTTTGCTGGTCAAAGTACAAGAAGTACCTGGTAGAGTATGAGACGTGCTTCTCTCAAACGATTCAAGGATCCCGACATGTTGCTTCCTTAGTAGGTTGTGAACCGTTTCCTAAAAAAGTTAGAAATTGCGTTGATTCGTCCCAAGTTATTTTTGACTGTCGTATTTTTAAAGAGATATAATAACAAAACATGTATATAATTAAATGAGATACATATTTGTTGTTGTTTGGTCGTAATGTATGATCTTGTTCGTTCGATATTGAATAAACTTTTCATCATATTTTGTTATACATGCTTCCATAACGTAATCAAAACACTTAGGGTGAGAGACAAACATGTCCTTCAATGTAGCTAGATTCGTTTTGTAAATTTCAACCGTGTTCGCTCCAACTACATAGCCATAAAATGCTACAAATTGTCTCACAATCACATCATCTTAAAATACCTTATGAACTATCCCTAAATTTTCCTTACTAATATATCACGTGTATAGCAAGAGGTGTGTCCCCAAAAATATTTCCTCGATAGATCGCATGAGAGCTAACTCTCGATTGGTAACAATAACCCTCAGAAATGCGCACACACTATCCATCATCAAACCATGAAAAGTACCAAAATCCCATATATAATCTGGTATTGTCTCTCCGCTCACAAACACATACGCAATGGTAAATGTAATTGAAGTAGAAGTTACTTCAACAATCTCTAATGACGGCATCTTATAGCTAGTCGTCTGGTAGTTACAATCCAAGATTAGCAGATAAGGGAATGTACGCAATAAGTTTATACTCGTTGGATGTGCACAAAAAATCATTGGTCACCTTTGAATCGTCTTTCAAACGCTCCCACATCGAATATCCATGCTTCTTCAATTTCGTCAACAAATATTTGATCTGGGATTATCCCTCGTGCTCACTATCCCTATGTTTTTGGCGGAAATTTATATTGCCTGCATGTTCGAAATATTCTCTCGATATATATATTTTTCAAACTACTATATAACTCCATAGGACGTGAACCAATGTGAGACAAACTATGAACTAGTTCATCTTCATCCCGTGCTAGCCTACAAGCGCGAGAATGACAGTCTAAACGAACGTAGCGATCGTTATTATGTTTACCATTTATCACTTCCAACCACCATAACATGGCTAAAACGTCAGTCAGGTGACTGTTAAGTGCAAACAGACAATTACATTTTTTCATCGTAGTCTTCGGCTTTTTTAAAGTTTTCATCTTCGCTTTTGATTTGAAAATATCGTACCTCTCACAAATATAATTTAATCTAGAATTTCTTCCCAATTTTCCACTACCATAAATCTTTATAATCATGACGAACTTAATCTTCTTCAATTTCAAAGAAAATTTATCTTTCGTAGATAATTTATCCATTGTGAAGCTTTTTGTGTAATTAGGATCCATATATGGAGGTTTTCCAGGTTTCTCTAACAACAAATAACAATTTAACTCAAAATATAACGAATCACATATGAGGAGAGAATAATATTGAACGATTCGCATGCATATTGTGACAACTAAAACATTGGGATCGCGTAACGATTTGCAATACATCTATGTAAGATGTAGCATAAAGATGTGCGACGACGAGGTACACCTTATCGCACAATTTGTGCGACCAGGAAGTTGTTAATCGTAAAAATATGTTCGACCAGATTCATAACATAAACTAGACTTCAGATCGTTACCTCCATTCGATATGTATCCTCATCGTCCAGCAAGTCCTCCAAAGAGACGCCTATTTCATTATCTTCTCTGAATACTATGTTGTTTGGTTCTTTGTGGTAGATTTTGGGGATTTGGGGTGCGGAATGTTAGTGTCATGGTAGTTAATGAATAGGGTTTAGGGTAATGTTTAGGGTTTTTCAGATTCTAGGTAATGTTTTATGGTAAATGACAAGCTTGTAATTAGTTGGAGTGAAAATGATAATTTAGGAAATTCAATTTTGAGTTTCAAAAGGGGGGGAGGGGGGCGTAAGGTGAGAGATATATTAAAATATGGATTTTTTCTATCCTTGCCCTGTTGAGGGTGCTTGGTGTAATAACTAATACTTGTGACTAGGATTAGTAAAGTAATGTGGTGTAAAGTATTATAAAAGAAGGGGTAAATATGTGAATCACTGCCCACTATTTATACCATACAAAGCATTACCACTTTTCAAGAAAGGGGTCAATCATTACTCTATCATTGCTGATTATTCTTTTTGTCATTTTCTCTTTCTACTTATTCTCTCTCTCTCTCTCTCTCTCTCTCTCTCTCTCTCTCTCTCTCTCTCTCTCTCTCTCTCTCTCTCTATCTCTCTCTCTTTCTCTCTCTCTCTCTCTCTCTCTCATATTCTCCTACAAACATTACTGTAACCGATAACCCTCTAAGGAAATCCTTGGAACTATCATCATATATACATACATCTATATATGCATATATACAAGTCAGACTATACATACCCAAAACTCGTATAAGTTTACACAAAAAACTTGTTGACTTTAGTTTGACTTTTTTTTGGGTAAAATTCCCTCCAACTTCCATTTAATTACAGAATTTCCATTAAGTAAAAAAACACCTTAAGTATATCCTATATAGACCCAAATTATAAAACAACTTATTTTCCTAACTTGACAAAAAACACTAGCATTTACTAGATCAAACTCCATAATGGTATAACTTTCTGAGAATCTTCCAAATCAACTTGAACATTCAAACTACTTTTAAGACCATTTAACCCCACTTTAAAGAAAAATACCAAATCAAACATGATTGTGCCGGAGTTAAGGATCAATATGGAGGAATTGATATCGCCGGAGGTGAGGGAGGAACATATATCGTCGGAGAATGAGGTTGAGTCGCCGAAGAAGGAGGTTGAATCGCTAGATAAGATAACGGATACTATTTTTGGTCCACTCATTCTGATTGCACCAACAGTTCTAGCCCTTAGAGCCGATGGTGTATAGGGTTTTTGGCACCGTTTCTGGCCATATGCACTATCATGCAAGGCACCAGAACCGGTGGTAATGGTGGTACATAACCATCGGGTTTATGGTCATGCAACACCTATTCAGACCCAATGAACTGGTGGTGCATGGCCCAAAAAAATTGAATTTTTACCCCCTTATTTTAACATGTTTAAGCCATGTATGTTTTTGTTCTCCTAACTACGAGGTTGTGTTTTAATGTTCTTGATTAGAGATCGGATGCTGCGCATGGATACGAGGAATCTTTCTCTACAAACTATACTCATGTATTTTGCATGAATAAGTATTATACATTAGAAAGATTGGTTAAGTGGGTAAAGAATACCGGAAAAGATAACGACATGATTATCAACCTAAGGCGCTGCGATAGAGTAATAAGTAAAAAATCGTTGAATATTATTTTAGTTGGAAAGGTCGGCAAATTATATTCCAACGATAGCCAAAATTATCCTAAAAGAAAGTCGACATGAACCGAAAACATTAGTTGTCCACTTGAGTCAAATGGGTTGTGGGTAGAACCCGATCGATGGAAGTTGGACATTTTTTGAAGGATTCACAACCACGAAAGTTCGAAATAACTTCATGACCTTTCATATGTAGGTCGTTTAAACAAAGATGAGATGGGATTTGTTGAAGGATTGACCGATATATGAACATGCCCAACGGTGTTAAGAAATTGCATGAAGATAATGTTTCTTCAATGCGCTCTATCTACAACGCCAGGTAGAAAATTTGGGTTTTGAAGAAAGTGGGTCGGTCAAAGCTGCAACTTTTGTTAGAAGAGCTTAAGATGGATTATTATTATGAATGACATGAATCTGGTGAAGACGATGGGGAAGTCATTACATATATAATTTTTGCGCATCTAGTTGATGTTGATCTATTGCGGATATTTCTAATAGTTTTGATCATGGATAGCACATACAAGATGATAAGATATAGGTTGTCTCCTTTAATTCCCGCTCACTGAATTGAAGAGCCATCTGTGATTTTGACGGACAAAGATTTAGCGTTTATGAACACAATAAAAGTATTCTTCCTAAAAACAACGCATATGCTATGTTGCTGGCACATAAACCAAAACATTCAGGGGAATACAAGGAAGTATTTCCTTGAGAAAAACGATAGCGTACACGGATTTAAAATTAAAATTGATGATGCTAGGATTGAGATACAAGTAGACTACAAAGAATACCTTTTGCTATAAAATACAATGAAAAGTCATGGCTTGAAAGATACATTTATAAATTTGTTGTTTAGAAAACAAACAAGTTCATGCATTTGGTATATTGCACGACTAACCAGGTCAATAGCGTACATTCTAACTTGAAGCGTTACCTACGTACAAGTAAACTAAACTTTGAGTTATTTTGGGAGAGGGTGCATTCACTTGTCAAAATCCAACATTCTTTAATTAGATAATCTTTTAAAAGAGTCGTTATAGAGTATAGGATATATTTGTCGACAAACATTATGAGAAAATTTGAGGCAATTTTTCCCACATGACGTTAGAACTCTTTCTTACTGAATTAGAGAGTGTGTAAGATGTGAGAAAATCTGTATCAAAGTTGGGGTGAATGTTAAACATGATACAAGCGATGACGTTTATATATGTTGGATATGATCTACACGCAATATACTGTGCAATCACGAGATTCATGAGTTGCGTAACAATAGAAACGTTGCATCTTTAGAATCGTTTCATGACCATTGAAGAAGGTTAGAAATACAAACTCGTAAGAGCCAAAAAACGATGGAGATTCTCAAAGACGATTTGGAAAAACTTGTAAAGTGATGTTATTAAGACAAAATACAAGATTCGTATAAAACACGTTTAGAATAAATGGTTTGAAATTTTTTATCCGGAGATATCCTCCATACTAGAGCCATTGGAGAACCAAAAATACTGCAGTCGTCCACATCTGAAACAAAAACTTGTTGTTGATGTATCATCATTCAATGAGCGAGATAAATGTCATTGGGAACATGTGGATGCTGCTGATTAGGTTTGCGATGCTTCGGTTCCAAACCCCTTTAAAACCCTAAACGTTAACGCCTGTAAAGTATGTCTAAATGAGAATATGATTCGTGCATGCCTAGAGTACTCCGTAGTTCTTCGACTGCCTCACTTTCTAGAAATATCGTACCATGCTATATTATTGGTAGGAAACAACTGATATGAAAGGATTATAACCTTGGTTTCCGACACACTTGATTCCGTTTATAACTGATATAAACGACGTTAGGCCTGATGGTCATTGTGGGTATCATGCAGTTTTATTTAGGTATGGTCATAAAGAAGGTTGGTAGGTGATTAGAACGACAATTGATGACGAACAAATATATAATTATGCAGTATACAACAAGATATAATTGGTAAAGAAGAATATATGAAGATGACTGAAAGTATAAAATGATGAGTCCAAATCCTGCATGCTCCCCGGACAAGTACAGATCGGTCCAAGCTCTCCGGACCAGACATATCACTTCGAACACTTAGCCCAAGGGACTGTTCGAACTATGAAAAAAGTACTAAAAAACCTAAACACTACTTGACTAAGCTACTTGCTCTCCTACTTAAGAGCTCATGGGTCTTTGAACATGACCCGAAAGCCCATAAGGGCCCAAACATGAGGGTATAAATACCCAACCACCTGCATTAAGTGGAAAAAAAGGAGAATTAACTACTACCAGCCAGCTTAATTATCTCTCTACTCTCTACACTAAAAATAAAACACTCACATACTACCATTAAACACCGAACAAATTACAAGCCTACCCCCAGACGATAATTATCCTCACCAAATTGGCGACCACAGTGGGAGAAGAAGGTGCCTGAATCAAGCATTCAAAACCAGCTAAGAAAATTTGTCCGAATGAATCCGGACAATCCAGAAGTACCACCAGCTCTGCTCGAAGTGGTGGGAGAGAACGATGAGTACACTATCGAAGAGCGTGATAGGCTAAAGGGTGAAATAGAAGCTCCGAGGGCCGAAAAAGCTAAGATGGGCATGAAAGAAAAGTCTAAAGCGTTAATTGCCCATCACCCCGACAACCCCAGAGAGCATGAGTCTTCAAAGACTCATGTGAGCACCAAAACGACTCATGCCAGCTCCAAAAAGTCTCACCGGTCTAAGCCAGTGGAGAGTTCTGACTCAAGCTCAGAATCTTATTATAGCTCTTCGGACAGTGAGGGATTTGAAAAATCCTTATCCTCTAGCAGTGATGAGGGTCGAACTAGAAAGAAGCAAAAGCAGATAAAAAAATATTCAAGAAAAAGGGATAGACATGGAAAGATGAAGAGGCATATTGGTAAAGGATCATCTCATAGCCGGAGGCATGTGGACCGGATGCTGATGGATCCCTTCGCTTTTCACGATGAACTAGGTATCTTTGCAACTCCCAATGAGGGTACTGTGTTCAGTCGTGGAAGAAATTGGAGGCAATCTCCATTGTCTTCTAAAATTCTGTCCGGAAACCTCCCTAAGAGGTTTGACAGTACCAAAATAGAAAAGTACGATGGCAGTACTGATCCGGACAACCATTTGGAACAATTTAAAAACTTCATGATGAACTTTGACGACGATGATAAGCTACTTTGTAGGGCATTCTCCCAATCATTTACGGGGAGTGCTCTAAAATGGTACAACAGCCTGCCTCAGGGTTGTATCAAAGATTTCGATACTTTTTGGGTAGCCTTTCGAAGGTAGTTTGTAGGGAGTAAAGAGCTAAAGGGCAATGGAGACACAATAATCCATTGTGCCCAGGAAGCAAATGAGTCCTTGAAAGAATATATAAGCCGTTTTGTGAATACCAAGAATGGGTTGGCTGATTGCTTCGAACATGTAGCAATAGCATCCCTAAGACAGGGTTTGAACCCAGGCAATCTAGCTGATTCAGTGACCAGAAAGAAGGCCATGACATGGGGAGGGTTGCTGAATCAGGTTGGAAAAAAAATTAATGTTGATGAAACAAAGAAAACCAGGGTGCACAGGCAAGTGAGGTCTACCCCGGTGGCACCAAATCCCCATCAGAATCAGTCCGGGAACAAAGCAAGAGAGACCAGACAGGGGCATGGTAGGGCAAAAGCTCAGTCTCAGCCAGCTGCTCCTGCTCAGAGTCAGCAATCCAGAAACAAGAGGGGGCCATGGGTCCAACCGGATTGGTTCGCGGAGTTAAAAGAAAGTGTGGCCACCATTTTTGATAAAACAAAGGACGAGGTGCATTATCGGAGACCAGCCACATTGCAGTCTCCCAGTGAACATCGCAATAACTCTTTTTGCCAATATCACAATGATATTGGTTATACCACCGATGACTGCATAGCTTTGAAACAAGAAGTTCAGAACTTGATTGAGAGGGGAAAGCTGGGGGGTTACGTCAAAAGAAGAGGAGGCAACAGGCCTGATAACACTCACCGGGCTGGTCCAAGTAATGCTGCTCCGGAGGGAGCCATGGTTATAATTGGGAGGTTTGATGTGGAATCTGAGTACTTGGATCCTGATCCAACTCGAGACAGAGTGGGTACAATTGAGGAATGTTCTAGGTCGGTCTCCGGACTCATTAAATTTTTTGAGTCGCTTACAATTTTCGAAGGGGACACAATGACAGCTCCTACTGCTTCTTCGAGGAAGAGGCACGTTCATACTTTAGCCTCCCAGCTAGAAGGAGCCATGACTTCCTATCAGTCACAAAATTCATTCCCCTTCATTGTTTTTGATGAAGATGATTTAAGAGATATTGCTGGCCCTCATGAGGATGCTGTTGTCACAGGAGCATCTATTGGGGGCAACGACATAAGACGAATTTTGGTGGATACTGGAAGCTGAGCCAATATCCTTTTCCTAGCCACATACAAAAGAATGAAAAATCCAGCTGTAATTCAGAATTCGGACAGATCAATTGTGGGCTTTACAGGCAGCTCAACAGCTGTGATCGGGGAGTTCGAAGAGGAAGTTTTATTGGGCAAGGGCCCTTTCTAGAAAATGGTTAGAATACTTTTTATTGTGGTGGATTGTCCCACTTGCTATAATGCTATTCTAGGGAGGTCTTGGCTCTCTAGGATGCATGCAGTGGCTTCAAGAGTCCATCAGTGCTTGAAGTATGCTGTTCAGGGACAGGTTGGAGTCGTCCGGAGCAGTCAAAAGATTGCAAGGGAATGTTATGCCACTGCTCTCGCTCCCCGAACACTGGGGGCAGTTCGCACCAACAAGCAATAGCAGTTTGTGGGGCTTTCTGGGGGTGGGGGTGAAATTGATGACCCCAGAGAGACCCCTGGAGTGTTGATACCGGCTGAAGAGGTAGAGACACACTGTTTGGAAGAAGGAAGAAGTGTTAAGATAGGCTCCAAAATGCCGCCCGGTCTGAAAAATGAAATGTTAAAGTTTTTGAAGAATCATCAGCACGTTTTTGCTTGGTGCAATGCTGATGTTACTGGGGTCCCAGCAGAAGTGATATCACATCGCCTATCTGTCCAAAGAGACGTAGCACCAGTGGTTCAAAAGAGAAGAGCTTTTTCTAAGGAAAAGGCTGATGTCATTGTGCAAGAGGTTGACAGGCTCACAAAGATGGGGCACATCAAGGAGTCTCAATATCCTTTGTGGACTGCCAATCTGGTTCTAGTAAAGAAGAAAAATGGCAAGTGGCGCATGTGCATTGACTTCACAGATCTCAATAGGGCTTGCCAAAAAGATTTGTATCCGGTCCCCCGGATTGATCAGTTAGTAGATTCCACCTCTGGGAACAAGCTGTTGTCCTTTATGGACGCTTTCTCCGGATACAATCAGATTCAAGTGGATCCAAAGGATCAAGAGCATACCACGTTTATCACTGACAGAGGTCTCCATTGCTATAAGTTAATGCCGTTTGGGCTGAAAAATGCCAGGGCTACTTATCAGAGATTAGTAAACAAAGCTTTCGCTGATCAGATTGGAAGAAATATGGAAGTATACATTGATGACATGAAGGTGAAGAGTGTGGATGAGCAATTGCACTTGTCTGATCTCCAAGAAACTTTTTCCAACTTGGTTAAAGTAAATTTGAAATTAAACCCAGAAAAATGTGTGTTCGGAGTGCAGTCCGGGAAGTTTATAGGCTATATCATAAGTGAGCATGGAATACAACCCGATCTGGACCAGCTCAATGCTCTATTCCAGATGGAGCCTCCTCGAAATATTAAAGAAGTACAGCGGTTAACGGGGAGATTAGCTGCCTTAAACAGCTTCATCTCAAGGTCTTCGGACAGGTGTGCCCCTTTCTTTCAAACTTTGAAGGGTGCAAAGGGATTCGATTGGACCCCACAGTGTGATGAGGCTTTCAATGAGATCAAAAAGCAAATATCCTCCCCTAAAACTTTATTTGAGCCAGTTGATGGGGAGTCACTCTTCGTATATTTGGCAGTATCAAGTTGTGCCATCAATGCTGTATTAGTAAGGGAGGTAGATGGTCATCCCCATCCAGTGTACTACATCAGCAAAAGTTTGATAGATGCAGAAAGCCGTTACTTGAAACTCGAAAAATTAGCATTAGCCTTGGTGATAGCTGCCAGGAAGATGCGGCCTTATTTCCAGGCTCATCCCATCATCGTCCGGACTTCTTTTCCCCTAAAGAATGTCCTCCAAAAGGCAGACATTTCAAGCAGGATGACTAATTGGTCAGTAGAGTTGGGGGACTTCGATATAGACTTTGCTCCTCGAACAGCAGTCAAGGCCCAAGCCGTGGGAGACTTTTTGGTTGAATTCCGACAGGGATTCAGAGCAAACTACTGATATAAAAGATAAAAAGGTATGGGTCGTCCGAACAGATGGTGGATCTAGCACTATGGGATGTGGTGCAGGGGTGTGTTTAACTTCTCCATATGGAGACAAAATGTACCAAGCTATTTGTTTTGCTTTCACGGAATCTAATAATGAGTCCGAATACGAAGCAGCTATAGCTGGTTTAAAGTTAGCCTACATTTGTGGGGCTAAGAGGGTCAAGCTACTAAGTGATTCCCAGCTTCTGGTCCACCATGCCCAAGGCCAATCTAAGGCTAAAAAGGAGCAGCTTGTGAAATATTTACTCCTCCTTAAGAATGAAGCACTCAAGTTTAAAAGTGTTGTTTATGAGCACATACCCCGGGCAGAAAATGAGCTAGCAGACTCATTAGCAACCATAGCATATACAGAGTCATTATTCATGGATCCATGTACTGGAAAGCCCCTCCATTCAACTTAGTAAGGGTAAAGAAGAGGAAAGTTTTGAAGTAAAAGTGAAACAACCTCAAGACTAAAGGTTTCCTCTCCTGCAATATCTCTCTGATGGTGTCGTGCCTCCAGATATGTCACTGGCCAGAATATTAAAACACAAGGCTTGTGGTTTCAACATATTGAGAGAAGTTTTGTATACAAAATCTTACAGTAAACCTCTCCTGCGATGTTTGGGGGATGAGGAATCTCAAGTGGTCCTCTCCGAATTGTATGATGGTGAGGGATCAGCCCATTGTGGATTCAGAGCTTTAACAAGAAGCGTTTTACTGTCCGGTTACTATTGGCCATCCATCATGAAAGATGCGAAGGAGTTGGTAAGAAGATGTGACCCATGCCAGAGGTACATCAATGAAATTCATGTCCCAGCCATTCCTTTAGAGTCAATTTCTGAGCCTATTCCTTTTGCTCAATGAGGATTGGATTTAGTAGGGCCTCTCCTTGTGGCGTCCGGAGGGCGCAAAACTATAATTGTGGCCATAGACTACTTCTCCAAGTGGATTGAAGCAGCCCCTCTAGCAGGGACAACATCAAAAGCTGTTATAAAATTCATTCTATCCAACATCTGTTGCAGATTTAGTGTCCCACAAAAGATAACAACAGATAATGGGCCACAGTTCGACAATAGGGAAATGGAGAGCTTCTGTGCTTCAAGGGGTATACAACATTGCTTCTCTTAGCCTTTCCACCCACAAGCAAATGGGCAAGTTGAAGTGGCTAATAGAACTATACTATCCGGTTTAAAGAAGAATTTGGAAGGGGCTGCTGGGAAGTGGCCTAGTTATTTACAAGAAGTCTTGTGGGCCTACCGGACAACACCTGGGGCTGCAACACAAGAGTCACCCTTTGCTTTAGTCTATGGGATGGATGCAGTAGCTCCCATATAAGCAACTCTCCCGTCATTTTGTGTTCACAACTTCTCCGAGCATGCTAACGAGGTAGCAATCAGAGGTCAACTTGATTTGATAGAAGAAAGACGAGTTAAAGCTCACATGAGAGTTGCACACTATCAGGGCTTGATGAGAAGCAGGTTTGCTTCCAAAGTTAAAAGAAGAGATTTCCAACCAAGGGAAAAGGTATTAAGGAAAGTCTTCTTACACACTAAAGAAAAGCTGTTCGGAAAGCTGGCCCCAACTTGGGAAGGTCCGTACGTGGTGGTTGAAAGAATTAAACCTGGAACATATTGGTTGGAAGACAAAGATGGAAGATTTTTTACTCATCCTTGGAATATCGAGCATCTCCGGATGTACTTGGAGTAACATTTGTAAAATATTTACTTGTTTAAACATCCATGTAAATATTTGGGGGCATACTCTTTCCTCCCTGGTGGCACGGGGAGGTTTTAATGAGGTGTCCGGGCTTTTGAATAAAATTTGATGCCTTCTTAAAAAATTTCCAAGTGTTTTAAGTTTCGTCCTTTGTCACACTATCCGGACTGAAATAACTAAGGGCTATTTAAACTCTAGCCGGAGAACTTAAACACTCTCACTATGAAATAACTAAAGGCTATTTAAACTCTAGCCAACAAAATTGGAACAGACTATGAAAGAAGAGGAGAATTGCATGAAACAAAGATATTCATTAAAATAACTTAAAGTGCCTTGGCCTTCCAAGGACTTTTCAAATTGTCAAAAAACAGAGCAGAAAACCTATCCGGTCAGTTGCCGGACACGATTACAAAAAATAATGCCTTGGCCTTCCAAGGACTTTAGTTTGGGTAACTAAGTAAAAACTGAATCATGAATTAAGGCTGAGCCTTAGAAGATGGCTCACCTTCATCTGTCTTTTCCTTCCCTTTGAGATCACTCTTCTCTTCACCAATTTTCTCCCCGGTGTGTTCTTCGTCATCTGAATCACTAGAGTAGCCATACCTATCGCCTTCGGCCATCGTATGATACGGGAGGTCTTCAGGCTCAACATGAAGCCATAAATCCCCCAAGTTCTTCTTTGGAAACTTCTCATGGAAGAGTATGACCATATCAGACTTCACCATGGCATACATCTCCTCCTGAGTGTCGATCACATTATTGGCATAAGCATCAATCTTGGCTTGAATCTTGGCCTCCTGCTCTTTTAGCAAAGTCTCTTTCTCCTTGGCAGCCTTAGACACTGTATTCTCAAGAGCGATTTTGTCATTGGTCAGGTGGGTGATGATTTGATCCTTAGCTTTGGATTCTCCCTTTGAGGTGGTAAGGTCTTTCTCCAGACCGGACAGCTTCTCCCGGAGATCTCTAATGGTGTCCTATAAAGAGGAGACTTTTGTGGTTCTTGCCTCTTGCTGTCTCTTCAACTCCTGGGTTTCCTCCTTTAAAATGTCAGCATTGGAAGTGGCAGTGCGAAGGTCATCGGACAGCCTCTCTTTGTCAGACTTGAGATCTTTGATGATATCAGCCTGGTTTCGGACTTGTTTCTCCAACACAAGTACATGCTGAACGTTGTTTAACAAAGAGTGGGCTATGGGATCCCTTTCACTAGAAACGCTAAAAGTCTTGCCATTAAAAGTGACCGTGTTGGAGGTGCTTAGAGGAAGGTAAGGCCCGGCAAAGTCATCTCTGGGAAGATTGAAGAAGTATTCACCAAGCTCACCAAGATCGGTGATATCTACTCCATCGATGTTGATACCTCCCCCCTCAACCTCATCGGTATGAAAGTCACCCGGAATCTCCTCGGCATGCGTTGGGACAGCAGGATCAGCTTGGAAAGAAGGCTCCGGAGCCCGGAGAGAAAACTCATCTCCCTTAGAAGTTTTCTTCTTCTTGGCCTCTCGGTCGGTGCCTTCGCTTCCCTGTTTACGATTCCTCTTGGAAGCCCTTGGAGGTTTTGGGAGGTTCGCTTCTTGTTTCTCAGTCTCTTGCTCCACCACTTCCAGGAGAGCAGCATCAATTTGGCTCTGGGCTAGCCCCTCCGGATCTGTTGGAGCATCCTTCTCTGCATCAGCAGGGTTAGCACCACCCACCACCTTTTTGCCCTTCTTCTTCTTGCCTTTCATCTTGCTCGGGGCTTTGGCCCGGCCTGGCAGGAAGAGTGTCCCATCTGGTTCATGGGTCCTCTTAAGCACAACGTCCGAAGGAGGCTGAGTGGTGAGCTCCTCCCAAGTCAAGTCTCTCCGACCTGTGGTGTTCCAAAAGTGAGACCTTGCCAAGTTGCCACTGGTGAAAGCAGCATGGAATCGGTTCCCCCATTTCTCAGCAGCCCAAGCGTTGATCTTGGAGCAAGTAGCCTGCCCGGCTTTCTGATAGTCACTGAACTCCTTGGGCAGTACTACCAAGGCAAAAGTGAGACCCATTTGTTCGAACTACGTTGGAAAAAAAAGAAGGAAACAAAAGTATAGAGTGGAAGACTTACGGTCACTCCTCCACCTGCTTTTGAGGAATAGGAACTGGGTCCTCCAATTCCTCTCTGTCTCCAACAAATCATCAACATCCTTGAAGTCATCCCCCATATTTAAATGGTAGAAGGGGATGTTGGGATTTCTGCACAGGCTGGCCACAACAACAAACTCCTCCATTGGCAGAGGAATCCTAGAGAGCCTCGAGGCCATGATGCAGGCCATGCGGGTATACCAGGCGTTGGGGCTCAGCTGGCTCGGACAGAGTTTTATCAGATGGAAGTATCTGACAATCTCTGGGTCTAAAGGGAATCTGAGTCCCCAGTTGAATAGCTCTGTGAACATAACCACTTCGATCAGTTTGCAGTCCATAGGAGTCTCCGGGTGTATGGGGATCCTGATCTTCACATTCTCCGGTATTCCCCATTTTGTACGCATCCGGCCCAGCTCAGCTGTGTGGATGAACGCGTAGTTGATTTTCTGTAGGGCGAGGAGATAATTAACGCTGACCTTGTGGAAACAAGGCCCCACTCTTCCCTCGAGGCTCTCCGGCAGATCCGGATGCCTCAAATACAGTTTTTATTTTCCTTTGTCCTTACTACTGCACTACTAGTCTGACCGGAGGGCTCAGACTCAAATGGAGCCTCTTCAACAGAGTCCTCTATAACTTCCTCCATAATTGTTGAAGGTATTTCAGCAGCAATAGTGGGGGGAGGGTTCAAACTTGACTCAGCTTTGTCTCCGTACGGCTGGGCTTCTGTGTTCTGTTGGTTTCTGGCCTCCGGTAGAGTATCCGGAGCAGGTGCTTCTCTTGGGAGACTTGAACTGGTGCCCTCCGGACCGGACAACCTTTCCCTGGGGGCTCTAATAGGCACCTCTGATCCGGTGCTGTTGTCTTTTTCCCCCGACTTTGAGGGAGTGTTTTTAGACCCTTGGCCTCTAACTAACCGGCCTTTCCTTCTATCGACTAGCTTTTCAGGGGAGTGCTCCGTATCCGACCCCATAGTTATGAAGGTTGAGGGTTTTTTGAGGCTAGTAGCTTTTACTCCTGGCTCGACAGTAGGCTCCGATTCCTGAACTGAGGAACCAGAGATGATGGGGGAGAGGTTGGTTTGGAATAGTTTTCTAGGCTTAGTGCCTTTAGAAGAAGAAGAGCCTCAATCTGACTATGTGGCAGAGGTGATTGGTCTATCGACAGGCGAGGTGGGTAACGTTGCCGCAATTCGTCTTTCTCTTTCGACTTTTTGAGCCTTCTCTAACTCAGAAAGGTTGAGCCACCCGCCTTTGACCAAAGCGTTCCTCGCTGTAAACATAAACTATCGAACAAAGTGTTTGCTTTAGAGAGAGAGAGCTTTGGGAAATTTTGCAGAGTAAATGTGAAAGAGATGGTAAAACAGTAGAAAGTGAGTTTGTATTTATAGTAAATCTGAAAAAAGAAGTTGATTCCTAGGAGAATTCGAAAAGATTGGTAATGATTAAAGACGGCGCTGATGTCATCACCTTTAATTAAGAGGTTGCTTTTCGAAGAAGGTGGGTTCGAAATTCAAGGTGAAAAAACGGTTGAAGCAACCAATCAGAGAGCGACACGTGTCCCACGAACTCTGGCAAAAACTGTTTTGAATTTGTGAAATTTATCAGTCCGAATAAACCCATAGCCCAAATTGACAGACCTGTCCGGATTAAAACTACCCCGATGTCGGACTGTTTTTTAGGTCTTTGACAAGAGTATTTGCATCAAACACCTAAAAAATGGGCTCTTGATGAGTCCGAATTCTGTATGCTCCCTGGACAAGGACAGATCGGTCCAAGCTCTCCGGACCAGACAGATCACTTCGAACACTTAGCCCAAGGGACTGTTCGAATTATGATAAAAGTACTAAAAAACCTAAACACTACTTGACTAAGGTACTTGCTCTCCTACTTAAGAGCTCACGGGTCTTTGAACGTGACCCAGGTCCATTTAACATGACTCGAAAGCCCATAAGGGCCCAAACATGAGGGTATAAATACCCAACCACCTGCATTAAGTGGAAAAAATGAGAATTAACTGCTACCAGCGAGCTTAATTATCTATCTACTCTCTACACTAAAAATAAAACACTCACATACTACCATTAAACACCGAACAAATTACAAGCCTACCCCCAGGCGATAATTATCCTCACCATAAACTATAATGATATACCACCTTCAACCAAATATTATATGACAATGACAGAGATGGGTATATCGATTATAACAAGGTTTCAATACATTGTTCATTTTGCATCACAAATGAGATCTCACAATTGCAGCCAAAGTTTTATGCCCCTACTAGGTGTACCCATGTGATGTCTAAAAGACATTATATTGGGTTTGGTTTTGTTGATACTAATCATTTTATTAATGTAAGTCTTTTGTCTCATTTTTATGATTTTTAGTACACTAAATATCAATAGTGATACTCTAATTCTAAACTGTTATTACAGCTATCCGTAACCGCTAATTGTCTGTGTGCACGTATACATATTACATGGAATTCCTTGTACAACTATGACACTTCCAGTTAGAAGTTACCATTACTTAGTCGTTACAAGACATATGTGGAGCTCGAAGGTGAAAAACCAATTAATTCCTACCCATAAGTAACTAATCTGGATGAATTTGTTTTCTTGGTTAAGGTTGTTTCGTACTTCATTTATGTATTACTTCAAACTTTTCGTACTTCACTTTAATGAGTTATGTTGAGTTCGTACTTATATGTTTTATTCGTAGTGAATATGCTATGTTTGTTTTTAGTTTCGATGGTACAACAATTGGCTACTGAAAGAACAACGAAAATTTATAATTTCATAAACTTCATAAAAAGGACAACGATGACTTCTAATTTCAATACATATTATAAGATAAATCAACGCTATATAACTTAAGATATAATAAAAAATCATAGCCTCCATTGTCGGTAAGTCTGCATAATTCGTCCTTCTCTAAAACGATTCGATCCTTAACGTATTCCATCATTTCGTTGGAAAAATAATCCGTGATTATAAAACCAAATGAGTCAGATAGTTCATTCCTAATATCTGGTGGCTGGTTAAACACCAAAAACACGGGTCCACTTGTGATATACATGTATCTTGTCGTTATATCTTGAGGACTATGCGGGGGAGGAATTCGTGTAATCGTAGACATGTCGTCGTACATGAAATACACGATAGACATTACTCATATATATAGGGCCCATAATGTATAAGCGTGATACATGTATTTAGTGGGTATAATTTTAGAGTAACCACGAATAAACTATGGTATAAAAGATATAAATAGGAGATATAATCCAATAGCTATGTAAGTCTCTTCTCTGGTAGACAAAAGTAACTACTTAGAAATTTCTTTTGTTATTTCCAGTAACAAATTTGGTGTCCACTGTGGGAACCCGAGAAAATTTTAAGTTATTTAAACCATGGTAGTTACTGGTGTGGTTTCTTTTCGTCCGAGGGTAAGTTTGTAATTTTTGTTTATAGTTTTGCGGAAGTTTGTGAGTATTTAATGTTTGGGTAGAGTGTAGAGGGAGAATTAAGCAGCTTGGTTGTATTTAATTTTCCTTACCCTCATTTAATGTTGGTGGTTGGGTATTTATACCCTTATTTTTGGGCTTTATGGGCATTCGGGTCCTGTTTAATAGACCCGGGTCGAGTTTAAGGACCCATCAGTTCTAAGTAGGAGAACATGCAGCTTAGTCAAGAAGTGATTAGGTTTTAAGTACTTTAGTTCTGTTCGAACAGTCCAATGGATGATGGTTTTAAGTACTTTAGTTCTGTTCGAACAGTCCAATGGATGATGGTTTTAAGTACTTTAGTTCTGTTCGAACAGTCCAATGGATGATGGTGTCCGAACTGACCCTGTCCGAAGTGCTGACAAAAGCCAGACTCATCAGTAGCCCCTTTTTTAGGTGGTGTTCAAAAACCTTTGGCAAGACCTAAAAAACAATCGGTTGCTAGTGGCAGTTACATCCGGACAGGTCCTTCGAAGTGTGTCATAGCTTTATCCGGACTTAAAAAGGTTTTTTGAATTCAAACGGTTTTTTGCCAGAGTTTGTGGGACACTTGTCTCTCTCTGGTTCGTTATTTCATCCGTTTTTTCACCTTGAATTTCGCTCCCACCTTCTCTGAAAAGTAACCTCTTCATTAAATGAAGATGACATCAGCGCCGTTCCTTAATCATTGCAAATCCTTTCGAATTCTCCTAGGAATCAAACCACCTTTTTGGGTGTTTACTATAAATTAATCACCTCTCCACTGTTTTACCATCATCTTCATATTCACTTTGCTAATTTTCAGAGCTTTCTCTCTCAAACACAAATCCTTCTCTTCTTTTGACATATGCCCCCAACTTTGCTCTTTCAATTAAATTCTGGACTTCTTGCTTTAAAGCAATACAATCGTTGGTGGTATGGCCAGTATCATTATGGTACTGACAGAAGGAATTGTTACGATGTTCCCTATGAGATTGTAGTGCAACTGGCCACACTTTCTTTCAACTCAGCAAACCACTTCGGTTGAACCCAAGGCCCTCTCTTATTTCTAGATTGTTGACTCTGGGCAGGGGCAGCTGGCTGAGACTGAGCTTTAGCTCTGTTATGACCCTGTCCGGGCTCCCATGTCTTGTTCCCGGACTGATTTTGGTTGGGGTTAGGTGCAACCGGGGCAGACCTCACCTGCCTGTGCACCCTAGTTTTCTTTCTTTCATTAACATTAATTTGTTTTCCGACCTGATTCAGCAGACCTCCCCAAGTTATGGCTTTCTTTCTAGTCACTGAATCAGCCAAATTTCCAGGGTTTAAGCCCTGCCTTAAAGATGCTATAGCTACTTGCTCAAAGCAATCAGCCAACCCGTTTTTGGTGTTTACAAAATGACTTATATATTCTTTCAGTGATTCGTTCGGTTCTTGGGCACAATGGATAATTGTGTCCCCATTGCCCTTCAATTCCTTACTTCCAACGAACTGCGTTCGAAAGGCCGCCCAAAAGGTATCGAAATTTCTAATGCAACCTTGTGGTAGGATGTTATACCACTTCAGAGCACTCCCCGTAAAGGATTGGGAGAATGCTCTGCAGAGTAACTTGTCATCATCATTGAAATTCATCATGAAGTTTTTGAATTGTTCCAAGTGGTTGTCTGGATCTTTACTGCCATCGTATTTCTCCATTTTCGTACTATCGAACCTCTTAGGGAGGTTTCCGGACAATATCTTGGAAGAATATGGAGATTGTCTCCAATTCCGGCCACGACTGAAAACGGTATCCTCATTGGGAGTTGCAAATATACCTGGTTCATCATGGAAGGCAAAAGGATCCACCAGCATCCGGTCTACGTGTCTCCGGCTATGAGATGATCATTTCCCTATATTTCTCTTTAACTTCCCATCTCTATCCTTTTTTCTTGTATACTTTTTAATCAACTTTTGTTTCTTTTTAGATCAGCCCTTATCACTATTAGAGGATAAATACTCTTCAACTCCATCTTCGTCCGATGAGCTACTGGAAGACTCTGAGTCTGAATCAGAGCTCTCCACTGGCTTGGACCGGTGAGACTTTTTGGAGCTAGCATGAGTCTTCTTCGTACTCACATGGGTCTTCGAAGGCTCATGGTCTCTAGGGTTGTCAGTATGATGAGTAGCTGATGCCTTTGACTTCTCTTTCATGCCCATATTTGCCTTCTTTGCCCTTAGAGCCTCAATCTCGCCCCTTAATCTATCACGCTCCTCGATGGTATATTCATCATTTTCACCCACCACTTCAAGCAAAACTGGTGGTACTTCCGGTGCGTCCGGATTCTTCTGATGGTTTCGAATTCTAGATTGAGGCACCGTCGTGCTCCCACTGTGGTCGTCAATTTGGTGTGGTTTATTTTCGTCTGAGGGTAAGTTTGTAATTTTTGTTTAGAGTTTTGTGGAAGTTTGTGAGTATTTAATGTTTGGGTAAAGTGTAGAGGGAGAATCAAGCAGCCTGGTTGTATTTAATTTTCATTATCCTCATTTAATGTTGGTGGTTGAGTATTTATACCCTTATATTTGGGCTTTATGGGCTTTCGAGTCGTGTTTAATGGACCCGAGTCGATTTTAAGGACCCATCAGTTCTAAGTAGGAGAACAGGCAGCTTAGTCAAGAAGTGATTAGGTTTTAAGTACTTTAGCTCTGTTCGAACAATCCAATGGATGATGGTGTCCGAACTGCCCCTGTCCGGTTAGGTAGACATTATCCGAACTGACCCTGTCCGAAGTGCTGACAGAATCCGGACTCATCAGTTAGTAGGTCAATGATTGAGAGAGAAGCCCCAGAATCAAGTGAAGCAACGGGGAATTAGAGATCGTCCGACGTTCCACCCACTAGCACTGCCATCAATCCGGAGGCTGTAATGATAATCCCTATCACGCCTATGGAACCAGTGTTGAATTTGTATCCAACAACATGGGGGGAATGAAGGGCGCACCCCTAAGGTCTATGGTGGCCCCTATCAAGACAGACGTACCAGACCTAAACTCTGCTATAAACCCCACTATCAAGGAGCTGGAACAATAGCTCCAACATAGTTAGGAGGACAGACTCAGAGTGGCATGGTAGTGAGACGCACGAGAGCAAGCCATGAACGCTACCTTAGCGGGAATGAATGACGCTCTTCATGCGCTCATGACCAAGGTGCGGGGAGCTAGCCGAGTTAATTATCAGTCATGATCAGAGGCCATTCATGCTAACTGTGTAGATCGATCATCCAAGTGTGATGATAAAAAAGGAAAGATAAGGCATGATTGGGGGCAAAAAATGCTCCAATGAACAAGAGCCTGCTCAGGAGGGAGGCTCCGCAGTATTGAAAAAATCCTGGGAGGATGAAAATGTCTATTACAATCAGGTGAGACATAGAATTTCTTACTACATCCTCAATGAGTCGGCCTTTTAAAAAACAATCCTTGAGGTGTAGTTGGAAAAGAAATTTGACCATTTTCGGATGGAGGCCTACGATGGCCCAGGTGATCCGGAAATGTATATCGAACAGTTTCCTAACATGATGATAACATTCAATCCAGATGATTCTATGCTATGCATGGCCCTTTCCATGACACTTAAGGGGAACCGAATGGACTTGTTTAGTAGTTTTCCTAAAGGATCCATCCATGACTTTGGTGGGTTATGGAAGACATTCAGGAAAAAGGTTCGTTGGCAATAAGGGGCTTAGGCGCGAGCGGGAATCGATTTTGGACCTCTAACAGAGGTGAGGTGAATTACTTAAAAGTTATATCAGATGTTTTGTTTATGCAATTAATCTTCTTCCAGGTCTAGAGGATAATATGGAAGTGGCCTCACTCAAGCGAGGACTAGATCGGCGGGGGGAACAGTAAGCCAAAGTGATCAAATTCCCAACATAGGTGATAGGAGATCTTCTTTCTCGTGCAGGCACGTTTATCACGGTGGATGATGCTCGGAAAATGGATTTTCCTGATAGACATATCCCTGAATATAAAAGTGGGCTATCCGAGCGCAAAAACGATGAAGAACCCCCTCGACGAGACAACATCCAAAGGCCTCAATACTTCGAGAATCCATCTAGACGATTCAGCTGCTTATTGAGTCTATATCAGTCGTATACGATCGAACAAATGGTAGGACAAAATACAAAATGCCTCGGGTGATGAGCACCCCTGGCTTGAAGCGATCATACTGATACTTATGTTCTGCCCAGAACGGCCATTGGCAACCGCCTTACGAATGGTGGCAGCATCGGGAGGAGACCAAATAATCATAGAAAAATGCCGAGTTAGTACAATTCATTATGCAACGTTATCAACGTCAACAACTTGATCGGTGGGATGATGTGCACTCTGTTATAGAAGACAAGCCATGAAATGATTAGTGAGACGATGCGAGGAAGTAGCATTGGCTACTCGCTATTCTCAGGGGACACTCTGTTATAGTTAATAATGACACCACGTTTTCACCCGCTCATATGATTGGAGAAATATTTGAGGTCGCCAACAACGCTATCTTATCGAAACAGGATAGCGGCCCATTTTTTCTCACTATTGACAGAGGAAACTCATTGGTCTCACAGGGAACAACTTTTGATAAAAGGGCACATATATATGTTGATGTGTACGAAGTTGATGCCATATCATACCAAAATTATTAAGACTTAATGGCGGACTTATCATTCAACAATGACGATTTCAGGGGTGTCAGTACGCCCGGCAAAGATGCCTTGACAATACACACAAAAATTGGAGGTGTGATGGTCAGACGAGTGCTGATGGATGGAGGTAGATCAGCCAACATCATTTTCAATGCATAAAGTCTCGCCGTATAAGCCTACTCAATTAATGTCTGTTGAGTATGAAGGAAAAATATCTCAGTTCATGGAGGAAGTAGAACTGATGGTTAAGGTTGGTTATGGATTCACTAGGCGTGAGCTAAAAACATTGTTTATGATCTCGGATGCGCCCAATCCATACTATGCGATAAGCGGATGACCTTCGTCACACGGGATGGAGGTGAACACTTTTAATTTCGGGCAATGCGTAAAGTACACTGTGTAAAATACAGTCAGTTTTATTCGAGGAGGCCAACGTACGGCGAGGATATGCTACATTGTAACCATTAACCCAACCAAACCACTCGGATAACAATTAGTTGGCGAATGAGACCCTAGGGACTCGGATTACATGACATGAGTTGGAAATCGATTCGTGTGCTAAACTAGTACGCCAAAAGCAGCGATCGTTTTCCACTTAGAAGCACAAATCTATAATGGTCGAGGTAACAAAGCTATCTTGGTTAGGACACATGAAGACATATATCGACAACATGATTGTAAAAACACACAAAAGGAAACAACAATTAGAGGTGCTTGAGATAGTATTTGATTTACTTCTCAAGTTTAATTTAAAACTCAATCCACTCAAATGCTATTTTGGAGTAAATAGTAGAAAATTTCTAGGATACATGGTCAGCCAAAGGGGTATGTAGGTTGACCCCATCCAGTTGAACGCAATTATACAAATAGAACCCCCACATACAGTTAAAGAAGTACAATGTCATATAGGGCGTCTCACCATATTATTACGCTTCATATCTCGAGCCTCTGATAAAAGCCATCCATTATTTACGGGGAGTGAAGAAGTTAGACTGGACAGAGGAATGCGATAAGACGTTCAATGTGCTGAACCATTACCTTACCTCGCCAGAAATCATGTCTGCCCCTTTAACCGACGAACAATTGTTCCTATACTTGGCAGTTTATCCTTTTTCAGTCAGTGTTGTTCTTGTACGTGAGCGCACATAATATAACAACCTATCGACTATTTGAGCAAAATCCTGGTCGATGTTGAGAAAAAGTACTTCAACCTTAAAAACTTTCGCTGGGATTAGTTATAGGCGCTCGAAAATGCGCCCTTACTTTCAAGAACATATGATTCACGTGCAAACAATATTTATCTTTAAAGTTGTTCTGCAAAATCCTGATGCGTCGGGTTGATTAACTGAATGGAGCATTCAGCTCGGGGGATATGACATACAGTTTGAGTTGCGCACTACTATAAAGGGACAAGTCATAACATATTTCCTCGCCAAATTCTCCTCTTCCCAAACAGAAAACCCTAATGAAGGAGTAGTCGTCGAAAGGAAGCACGTCGACTAGATAGTCGAAGCCCACAGAACTTCCAGCACGTCTGGTGGAGGAGCAGGGGTCATACTTCGTTTGCGTATGGGTGAGGAAATCAAACTATCTATTACATTTAATTTCTTAGTTACGAACAATGTGACAGAATACGAGGCAATTCTTTATGGGATTAAATTGGCTCTTATAAATGGAGCTCGAATTATTAGGGTTCCTTCAGACTCGCGGCTAGTAGTCAACCAGGAAAAAAGAATAAGAAACTATTTAACTATATTGAAGGAGTGGGAGTCTAAGTTTGTGAAAGTATCATATGAGCAAGTCCCTCGTATTGAAAACTTTACTACAGACGCGCTCATAAAGACTGCAGCCTTGGAGGAGAA
Organism: Limnanthes douglasii subsp. nivea; assembly: GCA_036936605.1. Lineage (NCBI taxonomy): Eukaryota > Viridiplantae > Streptophyta > Magnoliopsida > Brassicales > Limnanthaceae > Limnanthes > Limnanthes douglasii. The sequence continues at coordinate 144,178,645 of JAUPFV010000004.1, read as the reverse complement.
TTCGTTGATCATCACTCAGCAACTACCGACCGTAGAGCTCATCAATAGGAACACAATTATCTATAAAATTGACAGCTCCAATGATTGGAGGCAGTGTTATTTATTATATCCTGAGTTCAGTTGTTTTGTCGATCGATAAAAACACTGTTCAAGCAGAAGCCAACTCGTCCTTTGCTGTGTTGCCTGGATCAAGAAAAATCCAACTCAATGCTACACAACTTACATGCATGAGAAACATGAGCACACCACGGGCACCGAAGTCTTATTCGACGTATTCTATTGGATGGATATTATTGGCCAGAGTTGGCGGCCAATGCAGAGCGATTGGTCCAGCAATATCATTAATGCCAACAATTTTCCAATACTGGATATTTACCGAACGAGCCTATGCAAGTCATCCATGTCCCTTGTCCCTTTAATAAATGGGACATCGACCTCGTGGAGTCACTCCCTATGGAAACCGCAAAAGATAATTCTTAATTTTTTACAGTGGACTATTTTACGAAATGGGTGGAGGCCAAAGCATTATTCATAACTAGAGCTTAGGAGTTTTGTGACTTTATCCATTCGATACTTTCTAGGTTTGGAATTCCATGTGTTTCGATGACAGATAACGGCCCTCAATTTCAAAATTCGGTAGTAACAACGTTCTGCAAGATGTATGGGATCGAGCAGCACCTCTCAACACCGTATTATCCTCAAGAAAAGGAACAAGTAGAAGTAACCAAGAGAATAATCTTAGAAGGGATAAAAAAGAAACTTGAAAGAGACAAAAGTAAATGGACTGATATGTTAGCGGAGGTCCTATAGGCATACCGAACTACTCCTCGAGGTGACTGAACGTACCATTTTTGCCATTGTGTATGGCAGTGAAGTAGTGTTCCAGTAGAAGTAATTGTGCCAAGCCACCAGATCGCGAGTTATGAGGAAGAGCCTAATTTAATCAGCCAATGAGAAATCATTGACCTTATTGGAGAACGCCGCGATCAAGCACGTGTTCGAGCATATCACTAAATGATCCTCGTGAGGGGTCGATTTAATGCTCATTTAAAGCCACACAGTTTCCAGGCTGAGGATATGGTGATGAAGAAAATATTCCATAGAGCAGGCGATATAACAGCTGGCAAATTAGATCCCAACTAGGACGAACCCTACACTGCCATAGTAGAGCTTATCAGTTAACGGATTCCGAGGGTTTTGCCTTGAAGCACCCATGTAATGTAAATCATTTGAAGCTGTATGGCCAATCTTTGTAATTATGAAGATGCGCTTTTTCCCCTTGGAAGCGTGAGAGGGTTTTTTAATGAGGCATATAGACTCTTCTTCATCTTATTAATATATTTTATCACTTTCACCATTTCATGTGTTTATTAAATTTTCTCCACCCTTAGAATAACGACTGAGTAAATAATCACGCCTGCGGGCAACGCAAGAGACCATACTAAGTCCAGACCAAGTGTCTATAAGAACAACCGGGCTAATTGGCCACGTCTATGGGCTACAGAAGGGCCACACGGAGCTCGATACCTTGCACATTATATATAGGAGAACTTGTTATAAACCAATCATATTGCAGGCTACGCATTTATAACCTCACCGCGACTCAGCTAAAAGGATAAGTCACTTCCTAAGCTAGACAATGAGCCCTACTAAGCTCGACCTTGTAAGGATTAGCTAGAATGGCTAAAGAAATTAATAAACATATATATATAAAGCTACATCATCATAATGTCGCAAGACATATATCCATTCAAAACAAATTGTTCTTTTCGTAGCATCTGAAACAACAAAAATAAAATTGTATAGAAAAACGATTGAGGCAAATAGACAAACAAGGTAGTAAAATTTAAGGTGCACAAGAGAAACATTATATCAACAAGTTAAGAGCCGAGGGGAGTAGGAGGATCACTGGGGAGGGTCTCGGTAAGAACTACATCGGTCGGTTAGACCCTAGCCTCCTTGGTTTCTATCACCAATATTTTTTCGGTTTTTTGTTCCAAAATCGGATCAGCGCATAGAGGGCTGACCAAGTTAAGAGGGACAGACACTGTTACCAGATAACTTAGTGATCTCAGGTTCATCCCGGGGTCCAATGAAATCAGTTCTGCCACAGTCTCCCTCTGATATTTTGCCATCATATCCATCGCCAGCCCCATCACTTGCATCTCCCTCTCATCCAAAGCAGCCACCAATATCTTTTTGCATCGACAACGTTCGACATACATCTCCTTCTTTCCATTCTTTTCCTTGGTCTTCGGTTCTCCATTTTCCACCATCAATGCGTCTAGAAATCATCTTGATCTTCAACTCTTTGTGCTTATGCTATGTTTTGTGTAATAAGACCAGCACTCTGTGATATCAGGTCTTTATTCAGTTTGATCAGTTCGTTATTTTGGGCAAAAAAAGTGGAATTACTATACAACAATTCGTTTTTGCATCTTTCTTCGTTCATTGCCAATAAAATATACCCGAAGTCTCGTGCTTGACATATCCGTAGGTATGCGTAAATCGGATGAGCTCGGTCGCCATATTCTTAGCCCACCCGAATAGCATAACTCTACGGTTTCCATTTCTCAACGACCTCTAAGTCAAAATTCGACATCTGGTGGTAGGATAGCACAAGTGAATTGTGATACATTTTCGGAAACATCTGATAAGTTTCTGTTTGATATATATGTTATTTGAACAAAAACAATTTAAGTATATATTGACTTACCTCAATCGCCACTTCAACTTGGCGCTGTAAAATGTCACTCATTGGCATACATTCATCGTAAGAAAGCTCGGGGCATCGTTTCAACTGCTCAAAGACCAACATTTAGGGGCACATCATAACAACTCTGGTCGGCGGTAGCTCCTCCATGGGTACTTCCCTTATGTTGGACCAACCTCTTTCTTGCTAGTAGGAATCTGAGTTGGCTTACGAATATTTGCAGAAGAGGTTCTTTTATCCCTCTGTTAGGCTTTCCTTACACCAATCCTGATGAGTCCCTACACCTGCAAAGACGAGTACAAACAAACTTTAGAAACAATGCTTACAATTTATTTTCCACTTTCTCTCTAACTGGATATTCCTTTATTTTCAGTTTTTTCAGTTTTCCTCACGGTCAATTGGGTGTAGAATCGGAAATTACTTATTCTAACACCAGGTGATTTTCCCAGAAAAACGCTAATCATAGATGAATAAAATCGGCATACCTGTGTTCGATTTTGAAGGTGAGGAAGATCGTTTTTGAGGGATAGTCTTGAAGAAGCACAAAATAACAAAAAATGAGGAATTAATGTCGATTGAGATCACAAAGGAGGAAAAGGCAAGTGGTAAGTTTTTAATTTACCTTCTACCCACGTGAGATGTGATAAGCAAGTTGTCAGAGTTATTAACGCTTAAACACGCATCATCAAAACCAAAGTGTAATTTGCATAAAACGGTTGGGTTTCAGAATCGTCAAATCGCACGCGTGATGTTAAAATCAGCCACGTGTTGATAACGGTAACTAGACTCAAGAGGATCTACCAACGTTATAATTCTAACGTTAGACATAGACATGACAAAAGCTCAATTTGTCTGATTTTCTTGTTAAAATTAATTCATCGAATCTACGCTCTCAACACAAAATCCATAAAATAAGGGATGCCTTAATGAGGGAGTATTCTTCGGTTGACGGGAAAGAAGGTATCCAAACCGAAAATATAGCTAGAAGCATGGGAAGCGGCCGTGTACAGTGTAAGTACGGGCGGCAGGCATAGGGAACAAGATACCAAGCTTAAACTACAAGTTGAACTTGAAATCAGTGTCCGCCTAACGATGATGAACAAAATGGATAGCACTCGGACCAATTAAGTATTTCACCAACTTAAGGAGTGGATGGACAAGTTGGCCTGAATAGAGAACCGAGCGAGACATCCCAAACGACCAGAAGTTGGTCAATGAGATCGAGCTCGGGTCAGCACTTGGACTAAACCAAACACCATAGGGAATAAAATCCAATATATTTGTAAGTCTCTTCTCTAATAAACCTAATTAACTACTTGGAAATTTCATTTGTTATTTCCTGTAACAATACGGATGGTGCCTAGTTGATGGCACCATTGCTGCATCATCTTCTCCACCAATGGTGTAAAAATGAGGCACCATTGATGCAGATAGTAATGCACGGATGGTGCTAATTACTAGGCACCGAGCGTGCGTTATAAATATTATGGTACGATTATAAGGTTATTATAGTTTTATATTTGATTACTATTCTCGTTTGATTATTATAATAAAGTTGTTATAGTTTTATATTTGATTACTATTCTCGTTTGATTATTATAATAAGGTTATTATAGTTTTAGTTTGATTATTATAATTTTAAAGTAGTATAAGGCTGGTGTGGATAAGTTTTGATTGAGGCTAATTTTGTCTGCAGTTTTGTGGTATTTTAAGGGTATTTAATGTTTAGTAAATTGCAATGAGAGAGTTGAGCTGCATGGTTGTATTTAATTTTCATTACCCTCATTAAATAAAAGTGGTTGGGTATTTATACCCTTAACCTTGGGCCACATGGGTTTTCGGGTCGTGTTTATGGATTCGGGTCGAGTTCAAAGACCCATTAGTTTTAAGCAGGTAGGTAATTAGCTTAGTCATAAACTGATTAAATTTTTAATACATCAGTTCAGTTCGGATGGTTCAATGGGTGGATGTTGTCTGAATTGCCCCTGTCCGGTTCTCATAAAGAGTGGCGATAATATCCGGACTCATCAAAGACTATTATAGTTTTATACTTTATTAGGTTTAAAAGCACCACATGTCCTCCATGTTTGTCACTTGTAACACATCAGTCCATATTTTTTATCTCTGTAATAAACCGGTCCCCTATGTTTTAAAAATGTAACAAACAGATCCTTTTTTAAAAATTTGAGGGACCTGTTTATTACAAATTGAAAACGTGAGGGACCTGTTTATTACAGACATGAAGGACCTATTTATTATAAAAACGATCTGTTTGTTACATCTTTAAAACATAGAGGACCGGTTTGTTACAGAGAAAAAGAATAGGGACTAATGTGTTACATATTGACAAACATGAAGGACCTGTGGTGTTTTTTACCCACTTTATTACTATTATGGTTTGATTATTATGATAAGATTATAAATATTACAAATATTGTTATATTTTAATCATTATTTATTCGTCCATGTGTTATTATTATTCGATAAACAAATTGTTATATAAAATGTATATTACAATTAAAATTAGTATAAAGTTATTATAATTTTATTATTATTATATTTTAATTATTAATATGGTTGATTTTAAGTACAACAAGTGATTTATATTATTATAATCGTTACTTATTAGTGACAAAACATTTTTATAGTTTGACTAATATATAACTTGTTATATTTGTATGTTTTATAAGTTGTGAACAAAACTCTAATAAGTTTTTATATTGTGAGATTGACGAAAAATAATATTTTTTTATTAATTTAAGTCTTTCACATTTTATATCCTTGCATGCCATAAGTTATATAAATATTATCAAAATGAACTATTATATTACAAAAGCTCTAAAAAAGAACTCTAACAATTTGTAAAATAAAAAAAGAAACTATGAAGCCTAATTGATAAGGTTTAAAAATGATGACCATCTAATTGAAATTGAAATTATTGTTAACAGAACTATGTCATATTTCGAAGAACTCCATGATAATAGCTATAATACACATTTTAAGAGAATAAAATTAAGAATTATTATTTTGATGATATGTACTCTCTTAATATGTGTATTATAAGTTAATATTATGACTTATCTTAAATACGACATAAATGTGTTAACAAGAATGTCAATTACAATTTAATGGTCATCAATGTAAACTTTATCCATAAGACTTCATTATTTGTTTTTTTTTATTTGACAGATTATAATATGAAACAATTAATAAATGAAACAAATATCAAAAAATCGGACAAATAAAAGAAACAAAAGATTATATCAAACACTTAAATCACCAATGGTCCTTCACCACCAGGAAAACTTGATTGAATAGGTCGATTGCAAATTTTGGTCGAATATTTTACTAAAATATAGGATAAGGTTTTGGTTTGAGATTTTATAATAGTAATTGTAGTAATTGGTTTAGAAGGCATAATATTTTTTAGAGATGGTAGAAAGATGAATGATAAATTGATGAGTTCTTTCTCTATTTATAGAAAATAAAATAAAAAAAAAACTTAATCAAATTGGTGCAAAAATGAGGCACCATGGACGCATATGGTGATGCAAAGATGGTGCCAATTACTAGGCACCAATGGTGCTAAGCACCAATGATGTTAGGCACCGAGCGTGCGTTATGCACCGATCGATGCCTGGAACCATCGACGTGGAATGCATTTACCAATGGGTACAGGCATCCTCGGCGACCTGTACTGTGCACCAATGGTGCACAGTAGACCCAACCGATGGTGCACCTCAGTTTTCACCATGGGTGCAGAGTAGTGTGCACCATTGGTTCTCATGACTAAGCACCCATAATGCAAAAAACTTGTTAATATTTTTCATTCTAATATTTTTTTCTTACGTTTCTTTTATTTTTTTCGTTTATTGTTAATTTTACTCGTATTGGGTTTTTCTTAGTTTTGAGGTTTGTGGTAAGGAAACGCAGTAGCCTTCGTGTTTATGGTTAGTTCCGATGATAAGTTATATTTTTTGTTAGGTTTGTGGTAATGCAATGAGTGTAAGTTACGTTTTCTTAGTTTGTGCATAAAGTTTAGTGTAATGTTCATCCTTAATTTTGAGTTTAAATTATAGGTTCGTGTTCAGTTTGAAGTATAAGTTCACAGTGCGATATAAAACATAAAGACGATTGAAAATAGAGTAACCTAGTACAAGTTCAAATCATACAGAATACAATACAAGCTCAAGTAATAATAACGAAGTAGAAGTAAAAATAATCCATCTGTCGTCCAATGCGATACCAAAACATAAACACAAAAGAAATCATAGATCAACCTAGCATAACTAAAAAAATACAACAAGAAGGACAACTAGCCAAGGAGAAAAAAAACTGCAAAACTTGATCTCCGCACTGTAATGCACCCTCTAAATTTCATAGGAGAGACAAGGTGGTAAAAGATCGAATTGCCTCCAACAATCTATTGTCGGCAGTGCGCGAATGTGGGATAATCACATACCAATCATACTCAACCAGGTACTTCTAATATGTGTTCGTCGTCGATTGTTTGTAAGTATCGACGGTAATGGTCAAGCGCTCATAAGGAAGCAAGTGTTGACGAAAGTCTAGCCAAGCACTCTCACGCCAAGTATATCAAGCCAAATCTCCCTTCTTGTACTCAGGTCTAGGTACAAATGGGGTTTTGGGTTCATCCGGAACCCATCCAAACTAGCGCATGACTCGATCGGGCATGTATCCCTCCATAGTGCTCATCATCCATAATGGATAAGCATGGTGATGATCTCTTGCATAGGAACTGAACCATAGTCAATTTCGGGGCGAATGTTGATTCCAACAATCCTCTCGGGTAGCAACCCAGAAAATCCATGGATGCCTCGCTACATAGACTAGGTTGTCTGGGGATTTTAATATGGGGAAGTGATCTTATATCTAACAGTCTAGTATGGAAAATTTTTTATAAAGATTATTCTTGGATGATTTTCAAGAATCACCCAAAGCATAAAATAAAAATTCCAATGCACTAGTCCCACATGCTATCTCCCATAAACTCGAGTCCATGTTCTCTGGTGTGGTTAATTTATGTCTGAGGGTAATTGGGTAATTTGTTCAGAGTTTTGTGGAAGTTTATGGGTATTTAATATTTTGAGTAGAGAGTCGAGGGAGAATTAAGCTGTCTGGTTGCAAATAATTTTCATTACCCATATTTAATGGAGGTGGTTGGGTATTTATACCCTTACATCTAGGCTTTATGGTATTCGGGTCATGTTTAATGGACCCGGGTCACGTTTAAAGACCCATGAGCTCTTAGTAGGAGAGCAAGCAGCTTAGTCAAAAAGTGTTTAGGTTTTTTAATACTTTTGTCATAGTTCGAACAGTCCAATGGGCTAAGTGTTCGAAGTGGTCTGTCCGGTCCGATGGCCTTAGTCTGATCTGTCCCTGTCCGGAGAGGAAGCAGTTTTCGGACTCATCACGAGCCCCTTTTTTAGGTGTTTTTTCAAATGTCTTTGCCAAAAACCTGCAAAACAGTCCGATGTTCAGGGGCAGTTTTAACCCGGACAGGTCTGTTCGTGTTGTGGTTTTATCCGGACTGATAAAGCTTCATGAATCAAAACGGTTTTTTACCAGAGTCTGTGGGACACGTGTCACTTTTTGGTTGGTTTCTTCAGCCGTTTTTTCACCTTGAATCTTGCATCCACCTTCTCCGAAAAGTAACCTCTTCATTGAAGAGGGTGACATCATCGCCGTCTTTTAATCATTACCTATCTTTTCGAATTCTCCTAGGAATCAAACCATTTTTTCAGATTTATTATAAATTGAAACATTTTCTACTGTTTCACCATCACTCTCATTTTTACTCTGGAAATCCTTAAAGTTTCCTCTCTCAAAATCAAACTCTTGCTCAGGTCGTTTATGTTCACAGCGAGGAACGCTTTGGTCAAAGGCGGGTGGCTCAACCTCTCTGAACTAGAAAAAGCGCAAAAGGTCGAAAGGGAAAGGTGCATTGCGGCAGGTTTACCCACCTCTCATATTGACAAACAAGTGACTGCTGCCACAGAATTAGACAAGGGCTCTTCTTCTTCAAAAGGTGTCAAACCGAAAAGGTTATTTCAGGCCAATCTCTCACCCATCATTTCCGGTTCTTCGGTTCAAGAATCGGAACCTGTTGTTGAGCCAGGTGTTACTGTTACCAGCTTCAAGAAACCGTCCCCCTTCATAGCTATGGGGTCAGACACCGAAAATTCCCCTCAAAAATTAGTTGACCGGAGAAAAGGCCAATTGGTCAATGGCCAAGCTTCCAAGGGCACCCCTTCAAAATCAGGTGCGAAAGAAAGTAGTGTAGGGTCAGAAGTGCCCATTAGAGCTCCCAAGGACAGGCTGTCCGGTCCAGAGGGCACTAGCTCAAGTCTCCGGAAGGAAACATCTGCATCAGAGCCCCAACCGGAGGCCATGAACCAAGAAAATACTGGAACTTAGCAGTCCGGAAGCCAGGCTGAGCCAACTCTGAACCTTCCCCTTACCATAGCTGCTGAAAACCCTTCATCAATCATGGAGGAAGTAATTGAGGACTCTATCAAAGAGGCTCCATTCGAATCTGAGCCCTCCGGACAGACTAACAGCGCTGTTGCTGCCAAAAAAGACTCAGGCAAGGAAACGTTGTGCTTGAGGCATCCAGATCTGCCAGAGAGCCTTGAAAGAAGGGTGGGGCCTTGTTTTCGACTGGTCAATGTTAAGTACCTCATCACTCTGCAAAAAATCAATTACGCGTTTATCCACACAGCTGAACTGGCCGGATGCGTACGAAGTGGGGAATTCCGGAGAACGTGAAGATAAGGATCCCTATAAATCCAGAAACCCTCATGGATTGCAAATTGAGCGAAATAGTCATCTTCACAAAGCTGTTTAATTGGGGGATCAGATTCCCCTTAGACCCAGAAACCGTCAGATACTTTCATCTGATAAAGCTCTGCCCAAGCCAGCTGAGTCCCAATGCAAGGTACATCCTTATGGCCTGCATTATGGCCTCTAGGCTCTCCGGGATTCCTATGCCAATGGAGGAATTTGCTGCTGTGGCCAGCCTCTGTAAAAACCACCACATCCCCTTTTACCACTTCAACATGGGGGATGACTTCAAGGCAGTGGACGACTTGCTGGAGTCAGAGAGGAACTGGAGGACTCAATTCCTCTTCGTAAGTGGCGCTTGGGAGAACGGGAAGAAAATCAAGGCCAGAGTCAACCCCAATCTCCTCACCAACAGATGGAGGAGTGATGGTAAGGCTCCTACCTTATATTTTTATCTCTTCTTTTATCAAATTCGTTTAAACTAATTAACTTTGTCTTCTTCTTATCAGTACTGTCCAAGGACTTCAATGACTATGTAAAGTCCAGGCAAGACACTTGTTCCAAGATCAATGCTTGGACTGCTGAAAGGTGGGTAAATCGGTTCCACGATGCCTTCACGGCGGGCAACTTAGCAAGATCTCATCTTTGGAACACCACAGGTCGGAGAGACTTGACTTGGGAAGATCTCACCACCCAGCCTCCTCGGGATGTAGTGCTTAAAATGACGTATGAACTGGATGGGACACTTTACTTGCCAGGTCGGGCCAAGGCCCCGAGCAAAATGAAGGGCAAAAAGAAGAAAGGCAAGAAAGTGGCAGGTGGTACGGACCCTGCTGAGGTGGAGGAAACTGCTTTACCAAATCCGGAGGGGTTAGCCACAAGCCGGATTGATGTTTCTCTCTTGGAAGCGGTAGAGCATGAGAGTGTCAGGCAAGAGGTTCGCTCCCCAAATTCTCCAAGGGATTCCAAGAGAGACCGCAAACGGGGAGCTGAAAGCAAAGATACGGAGGCTAAGAAGAAAAAGACCTGTAAGGGTGACGAACTCTCTCTCCGTCCTCCGGAGCCTCTTCCCCAAGCTGATCCCACAGACCCAACACAGGCAGAGGAGATACATGGTGACTTTCTAACCGATGAGGTCGAAGGGGGAGATCTTAGCATTGATAGGGTAGACATCACTGGTCTAGGTGGGCTTGGTGAGTACTTCATCAATCTTCCCAGAGATGATTTTGCTGGGCCTTATCTCCCTCCGAGCACTTCAAACACAGTCACTTTTAATGGTAAGACTTTTACAGTTTCAAGTGAAAAGGGATGTTGTAGCTCAGTCTCTGTTAAGCAATGTTCAGTCGGTGCTCGCGTTGGAAAAGCAAGTTCGGAATCAGGCAGACATTATTAAAGACCTCAAGTCTGACAAAGAGAGGCTCTCCGATTACCTTCGGACTGCCACTTCAAATGCTGCCATTCTAAAGGGGGAGAATGAAGAGCTGAAGAAAAACCAAGAGGCAAGTTCCACAAAAGTCGCCACTCTAGAGAACACTATCACAGAGCTTTACGAGAGGTTGTCCGGATTGGAGAAAGATCTTGCCACTTCAAAGGGGGAGACCAAGGCCAAGGACCAAATTATCACCAATTTCACCAGTGACAAAATTTCTCTTGAAAACGTAGTGTCCCAAGCTGCAGGGGAGAAAGCTGATCTGCTAAGGGAGCAGGAGGCCAAGATTGATGCTTATGCCAACCATGTGATAGATACTCAAGAGCAGATGTATGCCAAGGTGAAATCAGACATGGTCCTGCTCTTCCATGAGAAGTTCCCGAAGAGGAACTTGGGTGATTTTTGGCTTCACGTAGAGCCTGAAGACCTCCCATATCACACAATGGCCGAAGGCGATAGGCTTGGCTACTCCAGTGCATCCTCATCTGATGACGAAGGGAACACCGGGGAGAGTCCAAACGAAGAGAAAGATGATCCTAATGGGAAGAAGAAGGTAGATGAAGCTGAGCCATCTACAAAGGCTCAGCCTTAAATTATGAATTACTCTTTACTTTTCATGTTATCAAAACTAAAGTCCTTGGAAGGCCAAAGCACTCTTTTTGCAAGTGTGTCCGGTATCTGCCCGGATAGATCTTTTACTCTTCTTGACAATTTTGAAAGTCCTTGGAAGGCCAAGGCATTTAAGTTATTTTAATGAATACCTTGTTTTGCAAGTCCTTGGAAGGCCAAGGCCCTTAGTTATTTCATAGTGAGAGTGTTTAAATTCTCCGATGACAAATTTTTAAGTGGTCATCGCTCTTTTATTTCAATCCGGATGGTGTGGCAAAAAACAAAGTAATCACACTTCGGAAATTTTTTAAGAAGGTATCAAATTTAATTAAAAACCCGGACACCTCGTTAAAACCTCCCCGCGCCACCAGGGTAGGAAAGAGTATGCCCCCAAATATTTACATGGATGTTTAAACAAGTAAATATTTACACAAATGTTACTCCAAATACATTCGTAGGTGCTCGATATTCCAAGGGTGGGTCAGAACTCTTCCATCTTTGTCTTCTAGCCAATATGTTCCACGTTTAAGCCTTTCAACAACCATATAAGGTCCTTCCCAAGTCGGGGCCAATTTGCCCAGCAGCTTCTCTTTAGTGTGTAGGAAGACTTTCCTCAATACCTTGTCCCCTGGTTGGAAATCTCTTCTTTTTACTTTAGAAGCAAATCTGCTCCTCATTAAACCCTGATAGTGTGCAGCTCGTAGGTGAGCTTTAACTCGTCTTTCCTCTATTAGGTCGAGCTGGCTTCTGAGTGCCACTTCGTTAGCGCATTCGGAGAAGTTGTGAACACGAAATGATGGGAGAGTTGCTTCTATGGAAGCTATTGCATCCATCCCATAGACCAAAGCAAATGATGACTACTGTGTTGCAGCCCTAGGTGTTGTCCGGTAGGCCCAGAAAACTTCTTGTAAATAGCTGGGCCACTTCCCAGCAGCCCCTTCTAACTTCTTCTTTAAACCGGACAATATAGTTATGTTAGCCACTTCAACCTGACCATTTGCTTGTGGGTGGAAAGGTGAAGAGAAACAATGTTGTATACCCCTTGAGGCACAAAAACTCTCCATTTCCCTATTGTCGAACTGTGGCCCATTATCTGTCGTTATCTTTTGTGGAACACCAAATCTGCAACAAATGTTGGATAGAATGAATTTTGTAACGACTTTTGATGTTGTTCCTGCCAGATGAGCTGCTTCAATCCACTTCGAAAAGTAATCGATATCAACAATTATAGTTTTGCGCCCTCCAGACGCCATAGGGAGAGGCCCCACTAAATCCAATCCCCAACGAGCAAAAGGTATAGGCTCAGAGATTGATTATAAAGGAATGGATGGGACATGAATTTCATTGCTGTATCTCTGGCATGGGTCACACCTTCTCACCAGTTCTTTAGCATCCTGCATGATAGATGGCCAATAGTAGCCAGCCAGTAAGACTCTCCTTGTTAGAGCCCTGAAACCACAATGAGCTGACCCCTCGCCATCATGCAATTCGGAGAGGACTACTTGAGATTCATTATCCCCCAAACAACGCAGAAGAGGTTTCCTATAAGACTTCTTATACAAAATGTCTCTCAGTATAATAAAACCACGAGCCTTGTGTTTCAATTTTCTTGCCAGTGATTTATCCGGAGGAACGATGCCATCGGAGAGGTATTTGAGGAGAGGAAATCTCCAATCCTGAGGTTGTTTCATTTTTACTTCAAAATTTCTTCTTCTGTACCCATATCAAGTTGAATGGAGGGGCTCTCCAGCACATGGATCCATGGATACGACTCTATGTATGCTATGGTTGCAAATGAATCTGCTAACTCATTTTCTTTCTGGGTATATGTTCATAAATAATGTTTTTAAACTTGAGTGCTTCATTTTTAAGGAGGAGTAAATACTTCACTAATTGTTCTTTTTTAGCCTCAGATTGACCCTGAGCGTGGTGGATAAGAAGCTGGGATTCACTCATTAGCTTTACCCTCTTAGCCCCACAAACATAGGCTAACTTTAAACCAGCTATAGCTGCTTCGTACTCGGACTCGTTATTGGAGGCCCTGAAAGCAAAACATATAGCCTGGTACATTCTGTCACCATATGGAGAAGTCAAACACACCCCTGTACCACATCCCATAGTGCTGGATCCACCATCCGTTCGGACGACCCAGACCTTTTTGTCTTTCAACTCAGTAGCCTGCTCCGAATCTCTGTCGGAGTGAAATTCAACCCAAAAATCAGCCACAGCTTGGGCTTTGACTGCTGTTCGGGGAGCAAAATCTATATCGAAATCCCCCAATTCTACCGACCACTTGGTCACCCTGCTCGAAATGTCTGCCTTTTGGAGAACATTATTCAAAGGAAAAGATGTCCGGACGATAATATGATGAGCCTGGAAATAAGGCCTCATCTTTCTAGCAGCTATCACCAAGGCCAATGCTAACTTTTCAAGTTTTAAATAATGCTTTTCTGCATCTATCAAGCTTTTGCTGATGTAGTACACTGGATGGGGGTAATTATCTACTTCTCTTACTAACACAACACTGATGGCAAAACTTGAAACTGTCAAATATACGAAGAGTGTCTCCCCATCAACTGGCTTAAACAAGGTTTTGGGGGAAGACAAGTGCTTCTTTATCTCATTGAAAGCCTCATCACACTGTGAGGTCCAATCAAATCCCTTCGCACCCTTCAAGATTTGAAAAATGGGGCACACCTGTCCGAAGACCTTGAGATAAATCTGTTTAACGCAGCTAACCTCCCCGTTAGCTGTTGAACTTCATTAATATTTCGAGGAGGCACCATTTGGAATAGAGCATTAAGCTGGTCCGGATCGGGCTGTATCCCATGCTCACTTATAATATGGCCTAGAAACTTCCCGGATTGTACTCCAAACACACATTTTTCTGGAGTTAACTTTAAATTCACTTTCATCAAGTTGGTAAACGTTTCTTGGAGGTCAGCCAAGTGCAATTGTTCATCCACACTCTTCACCATCATGTCATCGATGTATATTTCCATATTCCTTCCAATCTGATCAGCAAAAGCTTTGTTTACCAATCTCTGATAAGTAGCCCCAACATTTTTCAACCCAAATGGCATTACCTTATAGCAATGAAGACCCCTGTCAGTGACAAATGTGGTATGCTCTTGATCCTTCGGATCTACTTGGCTCTGATTGTATCCGGAGAAAGCATCCATAAAGGACAGTAGCTTATTCCCAGAGGTAGAGTCAACTAGCTGGTTAATCCGGGGGACTGGATACAGATCTTTTGGGCAGGCCCTATTGAGGTCTGTGAAGTCAATACACATACGCCACTTGCCATTTTTCTTTTTTACGAAGACCGGATTGGCAGTCCACAAAGGATATTGAGACTCCTTGATATGCCCCATCTTTTTGAGCTTGTAAACCTCTTGCACAATAACATCAGCCTTTTCCTTGGAAAAAGCCCTTCTCTTTTGAACCACTAGTGCTACATATTTCCGGACAGATAGGCGGTGTAATATCACATCCGCTGGAACCCCGGTAACATCAGCATTGCACCAAGCAAAAACATGTTGATGGCTCTTCAAAAACTTTAACATCTCTCTTTTCAGATCGGGTGGCATTCTAGACCCTATCTTGACACTTTTTCCTTCTTCTAAACAATGTGTTTCTACCTCTTCGGCTGGTATTAATACTCCAAGGGCCTCTCTGGGGTTATCAATTTCACCCTCACCCCTAGAAAGCCCCCCAAATTGCTATTGCTCGTTGATACGAACTGCCCCCAACGTCCGGGGCACCAGGGCTGTAGCATAACATTCTCTTGCAACCTTTTGACTGCTCCGGACAACTTCCACATGTCCCTGAACAACATATTTCAAACATTGGTGGACTGTTGAAGCCACTGCATGCATCCTAGAGAGCCCAGACCTCCCTAAAATAGCATTATAGTAAGTGGGACAATCCACCACAATAAAAAGTATCCAGACCATCTTCTTGAAAGGGCCCTTGCCCAACAAAACTTCTTCTTCAAACTCCCCGATCACATCGGCTGAGCTGCCAGTAAAGCCCACAATTGATCTGTCTGAACTCTGAATTACAACTGGATTTTTCATTCTCTTGTATGTGTTTAAGAAAAGGATATTGGCTGAGCTTCCAGTATCCACCAAAATTCGTCTTATATCATTGCCCCCAATAGAAGCTCCTAGGACGACAGCATCTTCATGAGGGCCAACTATATCTCTTAAATCATCTTCATCAAAAACAATAAAGGGGAAATGGATTTGCAATTGATAGGAAGTCATGCCTCCTTCTAGCTGGGTAGCCAAAGTATAAACGTGCCTCTTCCTCGAAGAAGCAGTAGGAGCGGTCATAGTATCCCCTCCGAATATTGTAAGCGACTCGAAAAACTTAATGAGCCCGGAGACCGACCTAGAACATTCCTCTATAGTACCCACTCTGTTCCGAGTTGGATCGGGATCCAAGTACTCAGATTCCACGTCAAATCTTTCGATTATAACCATGGCTCCCTCCGGAGCAGCATTACTTGGACCAACCCGGTGAGTATTGTCAGGCCTATTACCTCCTCTTCTTTTAACGTAAGCCCCCATCTTTCCCCTCTCAATCAAGTTCTAAACCTCTTTTTTAAAGCTATACAATCATCGGTGTTATGGCCAGTATCATTGTGATATTGGCAGAAAGAGTTATTACGGTGTTCTCTAGGGGATTGTAGCGTGGCCGGTCTTCTATAATGCACCTCTTCCTTTGTTTTATCATAAATGGTGGACACACTTTCTTTCAATTCTGTGAACCACTCTGGTTGAACCCAAGGTCCTTTTTATTTCTGGATTGCTGACTCTGAGCAGGTGCAGTTGGCTGAGATTGAGCTTTAGCCCTGCTATGCCCTTGTCCGGTCTCCTTCGCCTTGTTTCCGGACTGATTCTGATTGGGGTTTGGTGCCACTGGGGCAGACCTCACCTGCCTGTGCACCCTTGTTTTCTTTGTTTCATCAACGTTAATCTGTTTTCCAACCTGATTCAGTAACCCTCCCCAAGTCATTGCCTTTTTTCTTGTCACCGAATCAGCCAAATTGCCAGGGTTCAAGCCCTGCCTCAGAGATGCTATCGCAACCTGCTCGAATCAGTCAGCCAACCCATTCTTTGTGTTCACAAAACGACTTATATATTCTTTTAAGGATTCGTTATGTTCCTGAGCACAATGGATTATTGTGTCTCCATTCCCTTTAGCTCTTTACTCCCAACGAACTGCCTTCGAAAGGCCACCCAAAAAGTATCGAAATTCTTGATACAGCCTTGTGGTAGGCTGTTATACCATTTTAGAGCACTCCCCGTAAATTATTGGGAGAATGCTCTACAAAGTAGCTTATCATCGTCATCAAAGTTCATCATAAAGTTCTTAAATTTCTCTAAATGGTTGTCCGGATCAGTACTGCCATCGTACTTTTCCATTTTGGTGCTATCAAACCTCTTAGGGAGGTTTCCGGAAAGAATTTTAGAAGACAATGGAGATTGCCTCCAATTTCGACCACGACTGAACACAGTATCTTCATTGGGAGTTGCAAAGATACTTGGTTTATCGTGGAAAGCGAAAGGATCCATCAGCATCCGGTCTACATGCCTCCGCCTGTGAGATGACCCTTTGCCAATATTCTTCTTCATCTTTCCATGTCTATCCCTTTTTCTCTAATATTTTTTGATCTGCTTTTGCTTCTTTTTAGTTCGACCCTCATCACTGCTAGAGGATAAGGATTATTCAACTCCCTCATCATCCGAAGAGCTATCAAAAGACTCTGAGCTTGAGTCAGAACTCTCCACTGGCTTGGACCGGTGAGACTTTTTGGAGCTGGCATGAGTCTTCTTGGTTCTCACATGAGTCCTTGAAGGCTCATGCTCTCTGGGGTTATCGGTGTGATGAGCAACTGATGCTTTCGATTTTTCTTTCATGCCCATCTTAGCATTTTCTGCCCTCAGAGCTTCTATCTCGCCTTTTAGCCTATCGCGCTCCTCGACGGTGTATTCATCGTTTTCACCCACCACTTAGAGAAAAGCTGGTGGCACTTCCGGAGTGTCTGGATTCATTCAGACTGACTTTTCTTGCTGGTTTCGAATGCTAGATTCAGGCACCTTCGTGCTCCCACTGTGGTCGCCAATCTTGTGTGGTTAATTTATGTCTGAGGGTAATTGGGTAATTTGTTCAGAGTTTTGTGGAAGTTTATGGGTATTTAATATTTTGATTAGAGAGTAGAGGGAGAATTAAGCTGCCTGGTTGCAGTTAATTTTCATTACTCATATTTAATGCAGGTGGTTGGGTATTTATACCCATACATCTGGGCTTTATGGGTTTTCGGGTCATGTTTAATGGACCTGGGTCACGTTTAAAGACCCATGAGCTCTTAGTAGGAGAGCAAGCAGCTTAGTCAAGAAGTGTTTAGGTTTTTTAGTACTTTTGTCATAGTTCGAACAGTCCAATGGGCTAAGTGTTCGAAGTGGTCTGTCCAGTCTGATGGCCTTAGTCCGATTTGTCCCTGTCCGGAGAGGAAGCAGTTTTCGGACTCATCATTCTCCACCACATAAAGGTAGTCAGCTTTCACACTCTTCTCACTAGTGTCCACAAATATGGTGCAACCTGATGAGTCCAAATTCTGCATGCTCCCCGCACAAGGACAGATCGGTCCAAGGCCTCCGGACCGGACAGACCACTTCGAACGCTCTGACCATAGGACTGTTCGAACTATGACAAAAGTACTAAAAAACCTAAACACTACTTGACTAAGCTACTTTCTCTCTTACTTAGAGCTCATGGGTCTTTGAACATGACCTAGGTCCATTAAACATGACCCGAAAGCCCATAAGGGCCCAAACATCAGGGTACAAATACCCAACCACCTGCATTAAGTGTGGGTAATGAGAATTAACTGCTACCAGCCAGCTTAATTATCTCTCTACTCTCTACTCTAAACACATAACACCCACATACTACTATAAAACACCAACCAAATTACAAGCCTACCCTCAGGCAATAATTGTCCACACCAAATTGGCGACCACAGTGGGAGGAGAAGGTGCCTGAATCAAGCATTCAAAACCAGCAAAGAATATATGTCCGAATGAATCCGGACAACCCAGAAGTACCACCAGCTTTGCTCGAAGTGGTGGGAGAGAACGATGAGTACACTATCGAAGAGCGTGATAGGCTAAAGGGTGAAATAGAAGCTCTTAGGGCCGAAAAGGCTAAGATGGGCCTGAAAGAAAAGTCCAAAGCATCAGCTGCTCATCACACCGATAACCCCAGAGAGCATGAGTCTTCGAAGACTCATGTGAGCACCAAGAAGACTCATGCCAGTTCCAAAAAGTCTCACTGGTCTAAGCCAGTGGAGAGTTCTGACTCAAGCTCAGAATCTTCTGATAGCTCTTCGGACAGTGAGGGAGTTGAAAAATCCTTATCCTCTAGCAGCGATGAGGGTCGAACTAGAAAGAAGCAAAAGCAGATTAAAAAATATACAAGAAAAAAGGATATACAAGGAAAGATGAAGAGGCATATTGGTAAAGGATCATCTCATAGCCGGAAGCATGTGGACCGGATGCTGATGTATCCCTTCGCTTTTCACGATGAACCAGGTATCTTTGCAACTCCCAATGAGGGTACTGTGTTCATTCGTGGAAGGAATTGAAGGCAATCACCATTATCTTCTAAAATTCTGTCCGGAAACCTCCCCAAGAGGTTTGATAGCACCAAAATAGAGAAGTACGATGGCAGTACTGATCTGGACAACCATCTTGAGCAATTTAAAAACTTCATGATGAACTTTGACGACGACGATAAACTACTTTGTAGGGCATTCTCCCAATCATTTACGGGGAGTGCTCTAAAATGGTACAACAACCTACCTCAGGGTTGTATTAAAGATTTCGATACCTTTTGGGTAGCCTTTCGAAGGCAGTTTGTAGGGAGTAAAGAGCTAAAGGGCAATATAGACACAATAATCCATTGTGCCCAGGAGCCAAATGAGTCATTGAAAGAATATATAAGCCGTTTTGTGAATACCAAGAATGGGTTGGCTGATTGCTTCGAACAGGTGGCGATAGCATCCCTAAGGCAGGGTTTGAACCCAGGCAATTTAGCTGATTCAGTGACCAGGAAGAAGGCCATGACATGGGGAGGGTTGCTGAATCAGGTTGGAAAACAAATAAACGTCGATAAAACAAAGAAAACCATGGTGCACAGGCAGGTGAGGTCTACCCCGGTGGCACCAAATCCCAATCAAAATCAGTCCAGGAACAAAGCAACAGAGACCGGACATGGGCATGGTAGCGCAAAAGCTCAGTCTCAGCCAGCTGCTCCTGCTCAAAGTCAGCAATCCAGAAACAAGAGAGGGCCATGGGTGCAACCGGAGTGGTTCGCAGAGTGAAAGAAATTGTGGCCACTATTTTTGATAAAACAAAGGAAGAGGTGCATTATCGGAGACCGACTACACTACAGTCTCCCAGAGAGCATCGCAATAACTCTTTTTGCCAATATCACAATGATATTGGTCATACCACTGATGACTGCATAGCATTAAAACAAGAAGTTCAGAACTTGATTGAGAGGGGAAAGCTGAGAGCTTACGTTAAAAGAAGAGGAGGCAGCAGGCCTGACAACACTCATCGGGTTGGTCCAAGTAATGCTGCTCCGGAGGGAGCCATGGTTATAATTGAAAGGTTTGACGTGGAATCTGAGTACTTGGATCCAGATCCAACTCGAAACAGAGTAGGAACAATTGAGGAATGTTCTAGGTCGGTCTCTGGACTCATTAAGTTTTTTGAGTCACTTACAATTTTCGGAGGGGACACTATGACAGCTCCTACCGCTTCTTCGAGGAAGATGCACGTGCATACTTTAGCCTCCCAGTTAGAAGGAGGCATGACTTCCTATCAGTCACCCAAATCATTCCCCTTCATTGTTTTCGATAAACATGATTTAAGAGACATTGCTGGCCCTCATGAGGATGTTGTTGTCATAGGAGCATCTATTGGGGGCAACGACATATGACGAATTTTGGTGGATACTGGAAGCTCAGCCAATATCCTTTTCCTAGATACATACAAGAGAATGAAAAATCCAGCTGTACTTCAGAGTTCAGACAGATCAATTTTGGGCTTTACAGGCAGCTGAGCAGATGTGATCGGTGAGTTCGAAGAAGAAGTTCTATTGGGCAAGGGCCCTTTCAAGAAAATGGTTAGAATACTATTTATTATGGTGGATTGTCCCACTTGCTATAATGCTATTCTAGGGAGGTCTTGTCTCTCTAGGATGCATGCAGTGGCTTCAACAGTCCACCAGTGCTTGAAATATGCTGTTCAGGGACAGGTTGGAGTCGTCCGGAGCAGCCAGAAGATTGCAAGAGAATGTTATGCCACTGCCCTGGCTTCTCGAACGCTGGGGGCAGTCCGTATTAATGAACAATAGCAGTTTGAGGGCCTTTCTGGGGGTGAGGGTGAAATTGATGACCCCAGAGAGACCCTTGGAGTATTGATACCGATCGAAGAGGTAGAAACACACTGTCTGGAATAAGGAAAAAATGTCAAGATATGGTCTAAGATGTCGCCCATTTTGAAAGATGAAATGTTAAAGTTTTTGAAGAACCATCAGCACATTTTTGCTTGGTGCAATGCTGATGTTACTAGGGTTCCAACAGAAGTGATATCACATCACCTATCTGTCCGGAGAGACGTAGCATCAGTGGTTTAAAAAAGAAGAGCTTTTTCTAAAGGGAAGGCTGATGTCATTGTGCAAGAAGTTGACAGGCTCACAAAGATGGGGCACATCAAGGAATCTCAATATCCTTTGTGGAGTGCCAATCCGGTTCTGGTAAAAAAGAAAAATGGCAAGTGGCGCATGTGCATTGACTTCACAGATCTCAATAGAGCTTGCCCAAAAGATTTATATCCAGTTCCTCGGATTGATCAGTTAGTAGACTCTACCTCTGGGAACAAGCTGCTTTCCTTTATGGATGCCTTCTCCGGATACAATCAGATTCAAGTAGATCCAAAGGATCAAGAGCATACCACATTTTTCACTGACAGAGGTCTTCATTGCTACAAAGTAATGCCATTTAGTTTGAAAAATGTTGGGGCTAATTATCAGAGATTAGTCAACAAGGCATTTGCTGATCAAATTGGAAGAAATATGGAAGTGTACATTGATGACATGATGGTGAAGAGTGTGGATGAGTTGTTGCACTTGTCTGATCTCCAAGAAACTTTTGCCAACCTGGTAAAAGTGAATTTGAAATTAAACCCAGAAAAGTGTGTGTTCGGAGTGCAGTACGGGAAGTTTCTGGGCTATATTATAAGTGAGCATGGAATACAACCCGACCCGGACCAGCTTAATGCCCTATTTCAGATGGAACCTCCTCGAAACATTAAAGAAGTACAGCGGTTAACGGGGAGATTAGCTGCCTTAAACAGATTTATCTCAAGGTCTTCGGATAGGTGTGCACCTTTCTTTCAAACTTTGAAGGGTGCAAAGGGATTTGATTGGACCCCACAGTGTGATGAGGCTTTCAATGAGATCAAGAAGCACCTGTCCTTCCCCAAAACTTTGTTTAAGCCGGTTAATGGGGAGACACTCTTCGTATATTTGGGAGTTTCAAGTTGTGTCATTAGTGCTGTGTTGGTAAGAGAGTTCGATGGATATCCCCATCTAGTGTACTACATCAGTAAAAGTTTGATAGATGCAGAAAGGCGTTACTTGAAACTCGAAAAGTTAGCATTAGCCCTGGTGATAGCTGCCAGGAAGATGAGGCCTTATTTCCAGGCTCATCCCATCATCGTCTGGACTTCTTTTCCTCTGAAGAATGTCGTCCAAAAGGCAGACATTTCAAGCAGGATGACTAAGTGGTCAGTAGAATTGGGGGATTTCGACATAGATTTTGCTCCCCGAACAGCAGTCAAGGCCCAAGCTGTGGCAGAATTTTTGGTTGAATTCCACTCCGACAGGGATTCGGAGCAAACTACTGATATAAAAGATAAAAAGGTATGGGTCGTCCGAACAAATGGTGGGTCTAGCACTATGGGGTGTGGTGCAGGGGTGTGTTTGACTTCCCCGTATGGAGACAAAATGTACCAGGCTTTTTGTTTTGCTTTCAGGGCATCTAATAATGAGTTCGAATATGAAGCAGCTATAGCTGGTTTAAAGTTAGCCTACATTTGTGGGGCTAAGAGGGTCAAGCTACTAAGTGACTCCCAACTTCTTATCCACCATGCCCAAGGCCAATCTGAGGCTAAGAAGGAGCAGCTTGTGAAATATTTACTCCTCCTCAAAAATGAAGCACTTAAGTTTAAAGGTGTTGTCTATAAGCACATTCCTCGGAAAGAAAATGAGCTAGCAGACTCATTGGCAACCATAGCATATACAGAGTCATATCCATGGATCCATGTGCTCGAAAGCCCCTCCATTCAACTTAGTAAGGATAAAGAAGAAGAAATTTTTGAAATACAAGAGAAGCGACCTCAAGACTGGAGGTTTCCTCTCCTGCAATATCTCTCTGATGGTATTGTGCCTCCGGATAAGTCGCTAGCCAGAACATTGAAACACAAGGCTCGTGGTTTCATCATATTAAGAGACGTGTTGTACAAAAAATCTTACAGTAAACCTCTCCTGCGCTGTTTGGGGGATGAAGAGTCTCAAGTAGTCCTCTCCGAATTGCATGATGGTGAGGGATCAACCCATTGTGGGTTTAGAGCTTTAACAAGAAGAGTTTTACTCTCCGGTTACTATTGGCCATCTATCATGAAAGATGCTAAGGAATTGGTAAGAAGGTGTGACCCATGCCAGAGGTACATCAATGAAATTTATGTCCCATCCATTCCTTTAGAGTCAATTTCTGAGCCTATTCCTTTTCCTCGATGGGGATTGGATTTAGTAGGGCCTCTCCATGTGGCATCCGGAGGATGCAAAACCATAATTGTGGCCATAGAATACTTTTCAAAGTGGATTGAAGCAGCCCCTCTAGCAGGGACAACATCAAAAGTTGTTACAAAATTCATTCTATCCAACATCTGTTGCAGATTTGGTGTCCCACAAAAGATAACAACAGACAATGGCCACAGTTTGACAATAGGGAAATGGAGAGCTTTTGTGCCTCAAGGGGTATACAACATTCTTTCTCTTCACCTTTCCACCCACAAGCAAATGGGCAAGTTGAAGTGGCTAATAGAACTATACTGTCCGGTTTAAAGAAGAATTTGGAAGGGGCTGTTGGGAAGTGGCCTAGTTATCTACAAGAGGTCTTGTGGGCCTACCGGACAACTCCTGGGGCTGCAACACAAGAGTCACCCTTTGCTTTGGTCTATGGGATGGATGCGGTAGCTCCCATAGAAGCAACTCTCCCCTCCTTTCGTGTTCACAACTTCTCCGAACACGCTAACGAGGTGGCAATCAGAGGTCAACTTGATTTGATAGAAGAAAGACGAGTTAAAGCTCACCTTAGAGTTGCACACTATCAGGGTTTGATGAGAAGCAGGTTCGCTTCCAAAGTTAAAAGAAGAGATTTCCAACCAGGGGACAAGGTGTTAAGGAAAGTCTTCTTACACACTAAAGACAAGCTGTTCGGAAAGCTGGCTCCAACTTGGGAAGGTCCGTACATAGTTGTTGAAAGAATTAAACCTGGAACATATTGGTTGGAAGACAAAGATGGTAGAGTCTTGACTCATCCTTGGAATATTGAGCATCTCCGGATGTACTTGGAGTAGCGTTCGTGTAAATTTTTACTTGTTTAAACATCCATGTAAATATTTGGGGGCATACTCTTTCCTCCCTGGTGGCACGGGGAGGTTTTAATGAGGTGTCCGGGCTTTTAAATAATATTCGATGCCTTCTTAAAAATTTTCTAAGTGTTTTAAAGTTTTGTCCCTTGTCACACTATCTGAATTGAAATAACTAAGGGCTATTTATACTCTAGCCGGAGGACTTAAACATTCTCATAACTAAGGGCTATTTAAACCCTAGCCGGAGGACTTAAACACACTTACTATGAAATAACTAAAGGCTATTTAAACTCTAGCTATCAAAATTAGCACAAACAATAAAAGAAGATGAGATTTGTGCAAAACAGAAACATTCATTGAAATAACTCAAAGTGCCTTGGCCTTCCAAGGACTTTTGAATAGTCGAAGTAAGAACAAAAAACCTATCCGGTCAGATACCGGACACAATTACAAAAAGAATGCCTTGGCCTTCCAAGGACTTTAGTTTGAATAAAAAGTAAACAAAATAAATCATAAGTTAAGGTTGAGCCTTTGAAGATGGCTCACCTTCATGTAGCTTTTTTCCCTTAGGATCGTCTTTCTCTTCGCCAATTTTCTCCCCGAAGTGTTCTTCATCATCTGAGGAATCACTAGAGTAGCCATACCTGTCGCCTTCGGCCATCGTGTGGTAGGGGAGGTCTTCAGGCTCAACATGAAGCCATAAGTCCCCTAGTTTCTTCTTCGGAAACTTTTCATGGAAAAGTAGAACCATGTCAGACCTCACCTTGGCAAGCAGTTGCTCTTCGCTTTTGATCATCTGGTTGGCATAAGCATTAATCTTGGCTGGGATCTTGGCCTCCTGCTCCTGTAACAAAGTATTTTTCTCCTCGACAGCCTTGGACACTGTATTTTCAAAGGCAATCTTATCATTGGTCAGGTTGGTGATGATTTGATCCTTGGCTTTGGATTCTCCCTTTGAGGTGTTAAGGTCTTTCTCCAGTCCAGACAATTTCTCCCGGAGGTCTTTAATGGTTTCCTCTAAAGTGGAAACTTTGGTGGTGCTTGCCTGTTGGTTTCTCTTCAACTCCTCGGTGTCTTCCTTTAACATAGCAGCATTGGAGGTGGCAGTGCAAAGGTCTTCGGACAGCTTCTCCTTGTCAGACTTAAGGTCTTTAATGATATCAGCCTGGTTACGGACTTGTTTCTCCAACACAAGTACAGGCTGAACGTTACTCAACAAAGAGTGGGCTATGGGATCTCTTTCACTGGAAACACTAAAATTCTTAGTATTAAAAGTGACCGTGTTGGAGGTGCTTGGAGGAAGGTAAGGCCCGGCAAAGTCATCTCTGGGGAGATTAAGGAAGTATTCACCAAGCTCACCAAGACCGGTGATGTCTACTCCATCGATGTGGATATCTCCCCCCTCAACCTCATCAGTATGAAAGTCGCCCGGAATCTCCTTGGCATGCGTTGGGTCAGCAGGGTCAGCATGGACAGAAGGCTCTGGATCCCGGAGAGAAAGCTCGTCTCCCTTAGACGTTTTCTTCTTCTTGGCCTCCCGGTTTGTGCCTTCGCTTCCCTTTTTACGATTCCTCTTAGAAGCCCTTGGAGGTTCTGGGAGGTTCGCTTCTTGTTTCTCAGTCTCTTGCTCCACCACTTCCAGGAGAGCAGCATCAATTTGGCTCTGGGATGCCCCCTCCGGATCTGTTGGAGCATCCTTCTTTGTATCAGGAGGGTTGGTATCACCCACCACCCTTTTGCCCTTCTTCTTCTTGCCTTTCATCTTGCTCGGGGCTTTGGCCCAGCCTGGCAGGAAGAGTGTCCCATCTGGTTCATGGGTCCTCTTAAGCACAACGTCCGGAGAAGGCTGGGTGGTGAGCTCCTCCCAGGTCAAGTCTCTCCGACCTGTGGTGTTCCACAGGTGAGACCTTGCCAAGTTTCCACTGGTGAAAGCAGCGTGGAATCGGTTCCCCCATTCCTCAGCAGCCCAGACATTAATCTTGCCACAAGTAACCTGCCCGGCTTTCTGATAGTCACTAAACTCCTTAGGCAGTACTGCTAAGACAAAAGTAAGACAAATTAGTATAAACTAAGTCTAAAAAGAAAAAAGAAGAGAGACAAAAATACAAAGGCAAGATACTTACGGTCACTCCTCCATCTGCTTCTGAGGAGGCTTGGGTTCTCTCCAGATTTTATCTTCCTGCCGTTCTCCCAGGAACCACTGACAAATAGGAACTGGGTCCTCCAATTCCTCTCTGCCTCCAGGAAATCATCCACCGCCTTGAAGTCATCCCCCATGTTAAAGTGGTAAAAGGGGATGTGGTGGTTTCTACACAAGCTAGCCACTGCAGCAAACTCCTCCATAGGCAGAGGGATCCCTGACAGCCTTGATGCCATGATGCATGACATTAGGGTATACCAAGCGTTGGGGCTCAGCTGGCTCGGACAGAGTTTGATCAGATGGAAATATCTGACAATCTCTGGATCTAATTGGAACCTGAGCCCCCAGTTGAATAACTCCGTGAATATGACCACTTCGCTTAACTTGCAATCCATAGGAGTCTCCGGGTGTATAGGAATCTTGATCTTTACATTTTCTGGTATGCCCCACTTCGTACGCATCCTGCCCAGCTCAGCAGTGTGGATGAATGCGTAGTTGATTTTTGTATGGAGAGAAGGTAATTAACGCTGACCTTGTGAAAACAAGGCCCCACTCTTCCTTCGAGGCTCTCCGGCAGATCCGGATGCCTCAAGTACAATTTCTCCTTGCCCTTATCCTTCTTGGCAACTATCTCTTTGCTGGTCTGACTGGAGGGCTCAGACTCAAATGGGGCCTCTTCAACAGAGTCCTCCATCACTACCTCCATGATTGTTGAAGGGATTTCGGCAGCTGTAGTGTGGGGAGGTTTCAAACTTGACTCAGCCTTGTCTCCTGACTGATGGGCCTCAATGCCCCTTTGATTTCTGCTCTCCGGTAGAGTGTCTGGAACAGAAGTTTCTTGTTGAAGGTTTGGATTGGAGCCCTCCGGTCCGGACAGCCTGTCCTTGGGGGCTCTAATAGGCACCTCTGGTCCGGTGCTGCTGTCCTTTGCCCCCGACCTTGAGGGAGTGTTTTTAGTCCCCTGGCCTTTAACCAACCGGCTTTTCCTCCTGTCGACCAGCTTCTCAAGAGAGTGCTCCGTATCCGATCCCATTGCAATAAAGGGAGAAGGTTTTTTGAGGCTAGTGGCTGTAACTCCTGGCTCGACAGCAGGCTCCGATTCCTGAACTGAGGAACCAGAGATTATGGGGGAGAGGTTGGTTTGAAATAGTTTTCTGGGCTTAGTGCCTTTGGAAGAAGAAGAGCCTCGATCTAACTCAGAAGCAGAG
Organism: Limnanthes douglasii subsp. nivea; assembly: GCA_036936605.1. Classification (NCBI taxonomy): domain Eukaryota; kingdom Viridiplantae; phylum Streptophyta; class Magnoliopsida; order Brassicales; family Limnanthaceae; genus Limnanthes; species Limnanthes douglasii. Next base: position 144,151,008 of record JAUPFV010000004.1, on the reverse strand, counting down.
GTGATGGGTCTATCAACAGGCGAGGTGGGTAACCCTGCTGCGATGCGTCTTTCTCTTTAGACTTTTTGAACCTTCTCTAACTTAGAAAGGTTGAGCCACCCGCCTTTGACAAGAGCGTTCCTCGCTGTAAACATAAACTATTAAGCAAAGTTTTTTCTTTAGAGAGAGAAAGCTTTGAGAGATTTTACAGAGTAAATTTGAAGGATATGGTAAAACAGTAGAAAGTGAGTTTGTATTTATAGTAAATTTGAAAAAGGAAGTTGATTCCTAAGAGATTTCGAAAAGTTTGGCAATGATAAAAAGATGGCGCTGATGTCACCACCTTTAATTAAAGAGGTTGTTTTTCGAAGAAGGTGGGTTCGAAATTCAAGGTGAAAAAACGGCTGAAACAACCAATCAGAAAGTGACATGTGTCCCAAGAACTCTGGCAAAAACCGTTTTGAATTCGTGAAGCTTTATCTATCCGAATAAACTTATAGCCCGAATTGATAGATCTGTCCGGATAAAAGCTACCCCTGATGTCGGACTGTTTTTCAGGTCTTTGACAAGAGTATTTGCACAAACACCTGAAAAAGGGGCTCCTGATGAGTCCGAATTCTGCATGCTCCCCGGACAAGGACAGATCGGTCCAAGGCCTCCGGACCGGACAGACCACTTCGAACGCTCTGACCATAGGACTGTTCGAACTATGACAAAAGTACTAAAAAACCTAAACACTACTTGACTAAGCTACTTGCTCTCTTACTTAGAGCTCATGGGTCTTTGAACATGACCCGGGTCCATTAAACATGACCCGAAAGCCCATAAGGGCCCAAACATCAGGGTATAAATACCCAACCACCTGCATTAAGTGTGGGTATTGAGAATTAACTGCTACCAGCCAGCTTAATTATCTCTTTACTCTCTACTCTAAACACATAACACCCACATACTACTATAAAACACCAATCAAATTACAATCCTACCCTCAGGCAATAATTGTCCACACCACAACCAAATAAGAACATCGGGTACAATCGTGATACATAGAGATCAGTATCATCTTCTGTATGCTCAAGGTAGCAGCCTTTGGTAAATATCTCCCGCAACAATTTAATCTTGAACTCAACGCCTTTAGTGGACTTGAGCTCTGCGCGGACCTTAGCGACACTCAGTCTGAACATACTAGCACAATAGTTAAAAGCCTTGTCTTCTGGAGCCGTAACCACATCTAGAGTTCGACCTACTACAGAGAGGCCTGTAATGCAACTAACATCATCTAGAGTGATTGTCATCTTGGTGAAGCTGAAGTGGAACCCGTTAGTCTCCTAATTCCATCGCTCGGCGAATACCTCATTTAGTATAGAATTCGTGAAGTACTGAGGCAAGTGAGCAATAAGAGGTCCGAAAGGAGTATGAGCTAAGTGGCGCTACACCTCTGGTTGAGCGTTCAAGTCTCACATACGTGACACATTATAATGTACATGTATGCATAAAGAACTACACGACTGTAAATAAAAAAAATAAGTAAGACAACATACAAAGTAAAACTTAACTATCAAAACATGCAATAACTTGAAACTTACATGTCCAACAAAGACGTGGAACGCCTCGTGATCCTTGTAGTCAAGAGAGGACGGTATCTTGTTACATTTCAAAAATACAAACAACTATCTATGCTCCTCTGTATGTATGGAATCAACATCCTCTCTATCAAAGACATCTTACTTGAGGTCACCAGTAATATCCACCCTAGCGCTAACTGGCGGTGGTCGGGCCGATGTATGCGTCGGGGGTTGTAAACGAGCAGCGGACGATGGCGGTGATATCACGGGTGATCCGTGGACCGTAGATGATCGCACATGTGGTGCATCACACCGTGATGAGCCACTAGCAGCTTCATCAACTATTTTCTCAATAGTTTTTTGTTTTCTCAAACCTTTGTGGATGCAGCACCATGACCGCTCCCTGTGATCCTTCTATGTTTCCTCCTCTCTAGAGCGCTCATTCTCAATCTTCTCCTCCCTCACTGATCGCTCGTGTTTTTTTTCCGCAAATCCTCTCATCTTCCACATCCTTAAAGATATTTATTTATTTTCCCGCGTGAATCACCCTTGGTCGAGGAATACCTTCAATGTGTTTATTGTAAGTTCGTGGATTAACATACTCGATAATGAAATAAAAAAACATAAAAATAAGGTTTGTCGCATAAAATATGGGTGCTTGGCACAACCCATCGAAGCTGACCATTTTATGGACAAATTCGACGTGGAAAATGACCGAAAAACATCCTAACGCTAAATTGTTTTCTACCTAATTGAACCCTCATCTTACCTCTAATCTATGAATCTCGCTAAAATTCCTAACAAAAAAATCATCCTAAACAATATAAAATCAATAGACAAACAAGAAACTAACTCTAGAAATAATTACTTAGATGGTGGTGGAAAGGGCATGATTATTTCTTCTTCATCGTCACGGAGGAGGAGGAGGTTGCCGGATTTTACTTCACCGAAAAATCTAGAGAGAAGTTAGAGATTTTAGACAAAATGAATAAATATGTTAGAGAGAAGAATGAGTGAATATGAATTGTTAGAGAGAAAATGAGATGGAGGGATGTTAGTAAAAAAACAACTTATATACCCCCAAAATGATATTTCGTCTAAAATTGGGTCAACTTATACCAAATGTGGGTAAACTTAAATATGGGTAAACTTAGACCATTTTTAGGTATGCACTTTTAAACATGCAAATACATATATTCAATTATGGGCCTTCAATCGCACTATCCAATCATAATCATGGCTTTTGAGATTTTCTAATCACCTAATAAAAAATTACAACGTTTAAAATTGAAGTTTTTTTTCCTAAAATGAAATTAATCATCTCATTCACATTTTTAACCACGCATCTCTTATCCTAGAGAAATCCGACTCGGATACCAATTTTGAGAAATCCGACTCACTCATATACCAATTTTTGTATATAATAATTTGTTGGGACGTTAAACCATAATTTCCAAAGAGCTAATTCTTGAGATAAAATATACGGACACAAAAGATGAACACAAAATTTACATGATTGCATCTTCTTTATCTTGCGATTAAAGTGTTGTTGCGGAACTAAAAGTCTCGATTTGTAGGAGACAGTGGTTACAATCTTCCAGCACGCACGTGAGCTACGCACTAAAAACAATTTCCAAATGATTAGAAATTATTCCGCCTCTTAATGAATCTGCAAAAATGGAATATATATATATATATATAAAAGAGAGGAGAGAGGAGAGAGGAGAGAGGAGAGAGGAGAGAGGAGAGAGGGGGGGAGAGGGGATAGTATTATTTTTTTTAAATGAATCTAATTATCTTAATTATGAAATTATCTATTCTGGCAATAATTCAATATCTAACCATTTTCGAGGACCATAACCTTTATTGGACTTATGTAGTCCAATACTAAATTATGGAACCATAACCATTTTATTACTAGGTCTTGGACATCGTGTTTGGGACATCTAACTCTTCAATATGATCCGTTGGATTTTGATTTTGTGCTACGGTGCGAGAGAAATAACTACTAGAAGAATGCAATATTTTTGGTGATAATTTTTATTTTAACTTTTTTTTGTTATTTTCAAAATTGTTGGTACATCGTCTGAGTTTTATTAAATTATTTTGGATATACTTGAACCCTATAATTTATAATAATAATAATAATAATAAACATATTAAGAATGGACTCCTCATTAGTGAGATGGTCTTTATTTTATTTTTTATTTTTTTCGGAGGGAACCCGCAGCCGCTACTCTGAGTGCAATGAGTGCGCACATGGTAAACCCTCAGTCTGACGCGATAGCCTGCAAACCAACGCCAGAAGTTAAACCACACAAGATGACAGACGCAGCCGAGAAAACGTATGTAGAGGACTCGAACTCATAACCTTTGGTCACAAAAATGCCATACTTATTAAAGGGGTTTTCCACGTAAAATAAATAGTGTACGTTGATTTAACATTGATTATATTTCTATGATTGACTTTGTTATTTATTTGGTTAACTAATTTATTTTTCTAACATATTTGGTTAATGGTCTTGAAAGTGATTTTGTGCGTGGTTGATATACTACGTTTTGGGCCTATACTAAATATTAGTAAATGCGGTTTCTTTTAACATTAAATATAGAGTATAATAATGGTAACTTATTATGAGCTTTGCATCTTTTAATGTTTATCGTGTGAGAACTTTTTGAGGATGGATGAATTGTGGCATGCCCTCCATCCGGTCGTATATGTTGTTATATAAGATGTTTGTGGAGCTCCCCAAATCTATTAAGCATTAATTAACATTGCGTCGTTTTGACGCTCCTGCTACAGCTCAAAACTCAACATCTGAAAATCCAAAAATGTCATATAATAGTCGATAAAGGTGAGACAAGGTGTGGCCATAGTTCAGTGGCGAAATTTGGTTTTCGTTCTTACTTTCTCCTTCCTCTTTAAGTTTTTTATTACAATATCGTCAACTTGATAAAAATAATAATTATTATCTTCTTCTAAATCAACTCGGTAATATAGAATAGTAGAAGAAAAAAGACATAAAACAAAATTAATCTAGGAAGAAAATTTAAACCATAATAAAATCGAAACAAATTACTGTAAAAGAAGAATAAAAAAATATACATACCTTAAAAAGCTTAGTGGTAAAATTCGGTTCGCGTTCTTACCTACTCCTTCCTCTTTAAGTTCTTTAATTAAAATCTCGTCTCCATGATAAAAAGAAAAACTTATTATCTTCTCTTAGATCAAATCATAAATCAAATCCATAATGTAAAATATTAGAAGAAGACAAAAAGAAAAAAATTTAAATCTATGAAGAAAGATTAAACCATAATAAAATCGAAACAAAAAATTGTAAAAGAATTAAAAAAAACTTATAAAATCAGATTACCTCTACTATTTATAAATAAGTTAATTTTAAAATCTTAAATAGGAATTACCCAAGGTTTTTAGTTTAAAATTTTATTCAATTTTTTTAGTTTAAAATTTTATCCAAAACGTTTAACTTAAAAATCTCTTAAAAAATAGTTAGTTTCCAACTTAATTTTTTTTAATACTTATTATTCTATAAAAAAAAATAACTGATTTTGTTTAAAATGTTATCCGAAATATAAGAATTTAGTTAAAAAATCTTCTAAAAATAGTCATTATCCAATTTAACCTTTTTCTTCTAAAATATTTATTATCCTAGAAAATATGAGACCTACCTCAGTTGAATTAGTAAAAATCTACAGAAATAGATATCGATTGATTAGACAAAAGAGAAGAAAGTGGACGACAATGGAATGATGACGTCAACCCTACTTTTTCTCTATAGTTTTAGCTTTGTACGGCGTCGCTGTGTTACGAGAATAACAAGTTCTACCAAAGCAAAGGCTTAAATTTTTAGTGAGAAAAGAGATGGGGCAAAAAAGGATCGTCCCATTCATCAATGGATTCCTCGTACTTATAATACTGTGAGTTAGTGGTTAGTTACATTCGTTTTTTATTACATTTAAAGCCTCACTAACTCACTAACATCACTTCTCCTAAACTTTCAGAACAACCGCCTAAAACGGTTTGACTTAAAACTTATAACGTTTATTACATAATGAATAAAGCAACGCTTCATTGAGTTATGTGTCAGTCCGAGCTGGCCCATTCCTTGAGTGCGATGAGGTCTGTCTTGGCTGTACGCTCTCGAGCTCGCCCGACTATGTGGTCGACTAATGATCTTCGAGATCATTCTCCACCGAGCTTCGAGGTCAATTAGTTTATATGCGAGCTCATCCCTTGTTTATCCGTTGCTTCCTCAGTCTGATAAATCAATTCGTTGCTCAGATTATTATCGAGCTCGTTCGTCACTTCTCTTTGAGGTCAACAGTAACGTCGAGCTCGTCCTGTGCTTCCTTCTTCCTTTATTATCTTAGCCCAAACTCATCGTCTGCCTTTCCTTCTCCTTTTCTTACTTACTCGGGGAAAACCCCCCTTATCAGGGCTCCCTCTATTTTATACAGTTTATTAATTTTTAGAAAAAACCTATAAAATTAAAAATACTATTAAATTAAAATTCATAAGAAGGCGCATGATTATTCAAAATGTCTCTTGGCTTCATTTGTTGAAATATGTCACTCATGCAACTGTGACGGTTCTGACACCGTCGTATCTGGGATACAACGTCTAATGCTTGAGTTTTTGGTACAACTTTCAATTGTTTGGTGATGTCACACCTATATACTATAAGAGTTTCTATGTCTTTAACTTCTTGCGTGTTTACTAACTTGAAAAAGAAATAGAAATTCCTTCGATCATTTCCTGTCATTCTTGCTGGAGAAGGAGACATCAACTTCAATCTAAAAAATCTCTGTCGTATTTTGCATCACCAACCAGGTACCTGATTCGTTAACACATATGATCATTCGAACCTATGTATAACGTAGAACCCTAGATTGTGGAGTACAACATCTGTGAGTAGGTTATTCCCAAATGTGCAAACGTTTCCTACGTCAAATCGATCGCCCTCGCATGATATAAATATGTTGATTTGTATCCCTACCTCATTGCAGTCTTATTAGAATCTATGGAACCAAAATGGGCGACGAAGACGAAAGCAGACAAAATTGTGGAACTTGTATTTAAGGAGGCCAATGCTTTAAAGAACTATTTCTCGCAGATAGCCCCCAAATACGTGTACTTAGGTGAGGCTGGAGTTACCACTCTTAGGAATAGATGTGGGATTCTTGAGGATGTGATCATAAGAGCACCTGCTATAGGCAAGCACCCCTATCAGGCCCAAGAGATAGAGACGTATCTCTTCACTATTTTGTTCGATTGGGGGTTAAGGCTGCCACTTCCTGAACTAATTCGCGATTACTTTAATGTAGTAGGCATTTTCCCTACTCAATATTCTGTAAACGGGTAGAGGTTATTACTTAGTGTAGTGCTGAGCTCACGCCTGCTAAGAACTGTCGTGTGCTTAACAGACCTGTTAACGGCCACTCACGTTACCAAAATGGCCAAAGCCCCCTTCTTTTATACCCACTTTAAAGGGATGAAGAAGATTTTCGAGCTCCCCTCATCTGATAGGTATTGGAAAAATTCCTTTGTTCTTGTATTTGGAAATTGGGAGCATAAAACACCCACTTTGAATTTTCAATTAGAAAGGAGATGGAAAGTAAAGTGTAAGCCTTAATAGAATTAGTTGAAATATAGAATTAGCGGTCGAGTTCTGTTAATTAGTAACGAATAAGTCTTTATTTGTGCAGGTGAGGAAACTAGTCAGAGTTGGTGGCAGGAGGGGAAAGCTAGAGGTTACGTAAACCCTTTAATTCGAATTGGGAATTTGGCGTGCGAGGCGTGGCAGCAAGATCCCAAACAGCTATTTACGCGCTATAATTATCTAAAGTCAGGGTTGTGGTCCATTCCGGAGTTGAAGATCGCACTAGACGGCAAAGTTACGATGGCAGATGGGTCAGAAGCCATAATGGATCGCATCAGGGCGCTAATGGAGAAGAGATACCATGAGAATAACAACACCGGGGTTTGCCTTGTAGTACCGCATATTACCCGAAAGGGTGTTGAGGCATGAGATTCATGATTTGCGCGTGTCCAACCATGCAGACTAGGAGATGACGTGTTGACCAAAAATGGGGAGGAAGTCGAGCAGAATGAAAAGGACACGTCTGTTGTACAAAGAGTTGCTTAGACTAGCAAAGTGATAGTAGAGCGAGAATATGAGGAGGAAACTAACTCAAGATCATTGGTTAAGCCTTGGAATAAGAAACAAAAGGTGATTGAAGACGTTGTTCCTCTCACTATAAGGAAGTTACAGTTTAGAGATGATGATAGTGATAGCACATGAGTTGCTTCTGGAGGAAAAACTTGTCATCCAGCTCATCCTTCACCTAAATAAGGCAAGGGGTAGAATCCAAATGTTTGGAGGAGCTGATTGATTTGGTGGAAGATAATGAGGAGAACAAAGACGAGCCGCAAAATAAAAAGGTTATTCCGCCAAAGCATGCTGAAAATATGCAACGTTAGATGTATACTGTCGATATGCCTCCTATGACGACGACAACTAGAGAGGGTACTATGCCGCCAATGGTGGGGATAATGGAGAAAGCCAGAAGTGAATATAAAGGCGTTAGGACTAGTCAACAGAGGGTGTAAGTGGAAGAGTTATTGCTAAAACAAATTATCATCCGACACCCTTCTACATTTATGCTTGAGAAGCTTCGCTGAATTCCTAACTTGTCATATTATGATAAGATGTCAGTTCCTGAGATCTTACCGACAAGTTGAGCTGGAAATTAAGGTAAGCCTCTCTTTCTGGCTGCGTTTAATTAAAAGGTGTTAGTATAATTCTAACTTTCTGGCTGTACACAGATTCATCATAACTCGGTCGTACTCGGCTACCAGAACATGTCCCCTATTGATTTAGAAACTATGGAGAAGTGGAGACCAGAAGCCATGGTTTTTGGATCAGCCAAAGCGAGCACTACAGAGGTTATCCGCTTGAGGCATGCATACACTTCAGCAAAGGGGACCAAATATGAGGCGGTTGACACAAAAGCCAAACTGGAGACTACAATGGGAACCTTAAAAGAAGCTTTGAAATGCACCGACGAGAGGTGGAAAACCGCATCCGATAATCACAAGATGGTACTGAACAAAATGAGAACTTGCTAAAAAGGAATGATGATATGTATGTTCAGAGCTCGAACCTCATGGATATGAATTTGATTCAATAAAAAAGGGTGGAAGAGCAGGTTGAGCGAATAGCCACTTTAACTGTTGATGTTACTAAGTTAATTGCCCAAGTGGAGGAGGGGCGTGCAGATCTCGAGCGAGAAATGCATCAGTGGAAAAAGGACTTGGAAGCAGCTGTGGCAGATAAGGAGACGAAGATGTTCACTGTTTCCACAAAAATGATAGCCAAAGAGAATGGGAAACCCATAGTTGAGCTGATGGCTCTGAATCCTGGGCTGAACTTGGGATCTTTAGCGTCTCTCGTTCAGGGCTCTACACCACCTCAAAATGCTAGCTTACAACTTGTGCCAAATGTTGAAGTTGGTATCACTAGTGTAATGGATGTTACTCCATCATAGCAGACCAAACAGCCCCCTTCCCCAAGTGCCAAGCTGTGATATTATTTGTTCTCTTTGTCTTCTTTTCTTGTGTGTTATGTCTATGAAGACCTTGTGTTTGCCGACATATTTTGAGTACATGTTTAACTTATTTTTGGCTTTTCTTACGCTAGTGTGTTTATTGTCATTAATATTTATGGAGAAAACGTAGAGTATGTATTTTTTGTGCTTCGTAGAGATCCTTACAATACCGAGCTCAGTATGGCTCATTACGTAGCTTAGACAATAATTACCAGAATAGCTTGTTCGTGGTGAGGTCATGTAGACCCTATTGCGTAGTCTATTTTAGAATTGGTCTTTAACCAGTTCGTGAATATACCCAGTAAAAAGTATAGGCACAGTATGGCCATTACGTTGCCCGTAGGTGTCGCCAATTAGTCCGTTTGTGTTTATAGACACTTAGTTTGGACTCCGTATGGTCCATTGCATAGCCACGAATGGCGTGGTCATTGACCCTTTCGCTAATTGTAAGGATAAAATTTACAACAAACACATAGTGGCGAAAGCATAAATTATATTGAAGGAATAAAATGTTGTCTTAAGATGCCTCATTAAAAACCCTTCTCGCGCCATCAGGGTGGAAAAAGAGCGCATCAGTAGAGTCTAAATATTTTGGCGATACAATTTTAGGCGATTGAAATTCCAACGTTGTTTGAGTGCTCTGCCATTTTGATCTGCCAATCTGTACGCACCATGGTGCCAGGTTGAGATAATCATTTATGGGCCTTCCCAATTTGGTCCCAGTTTTCCACCTGTTCCACTATTGGAGCCTTAAAACACCTTCTTTAAAACTAAGTCTCCCTCCTTAAAGGAATGTGGCTTTAGTCGAGTATTGAAGTGTCCCCTCATCAAGCTTATGTAGTGCTCTGCTCGTATCCTTGCTTGCTCTTGTCGCTCATCGAGGAGGTCCAAACATGTTGATCTGGCTACTAGGATTGCCTCTTCTTCATATTATTGATTCGATGGCTTGGTACAATGATCTCTGCTGGAATAAACGCTTTTGTGTCATATACCACGGAGAAAGGTGTATCTTCTGTTGCTGAGCGTGGTGTGGTCCGATATGCCCATAACACTTCAGCCAGCTTATCCGGCTACTTCCCTTTAGCTCCTTCCAACTTTTTCATAAGTCCCTCGAGCAGCGTCCTGTTAGTCACTTTGACCTGGTCGTTTTCCTAAGGATAATAAGAGGTGGAAAAGTGCTGGAGAATCCCATATCGTTTGCATAAGTTGGTGAGAATTGAATTTTAGAGTTGTGGACCGTTATCTGTCATTAGAATCCGCGGGAATTCCATATCTAGTTAGATTTTGACTATGGAGGCAGTCACATACCTCCTGCACGCGCGTTCGAAATTGAGCTTTGGCTTCGACCCATTTGGAGAAATTATCTACCGCTATGATAAGGAACCGCCTCTTTCCCGTGGCCATTGTCAAATGACCCACTAGATCTATCCCCCACTTATTGAAAAGACATGGAACAAGAATATTCTTCATAGTTTCGTTGGGTTTATGGTGTGTGTTTGCATACTCCTGACATTTATGACATTGTTGTATAAGACTCTCCGCATCAATTGCGAGCCCGGGCCAATAGTACCCTGCCAAGAGGAACCGGAGAATTAATGTTTTGTGGCCACAATGAGCACGTGCGTCCCCTGAATGCAGATCAGTTAATATCAAATTGGCCTTGTTGTATAGGATGTTGTCGAGAACACAAAACTTGGCTTCTTTGATCTGCAGTGCTCGAGCCTCATTTTTATTTGCTGGAAATTACTCATATTTCAAGTAATGCAGGTACGGAATTATCCAGTCGGTATCACTTGCGATTGAGTTGCTGGGTGTCGTTATAGGTATGAGTTCGATCATGGGGAGTTGTTGGAGTAAAACTATCGGATGCTCTCCCAAGGCTGCAGTCTTGGCTAGAATATCGGCAGCTGAGTTCTCCTTTCATAGGATCTGTTCGTATAAACACAGGTGAACTTAGACTCGTATTCCTTAGGTATAACAAGGTATTATTTGCTGTATTCCTCCCTGGCGGCATAAGTCCCCATTTCTTGGTTAACCACTGACTGAGAATCGGAATTGATCCTAATTTTTTGGGCGCCACATATCAAGGCCAATTTCATCCCACAGAGAGCAGCTTCGTATTCTGCCACGTTATTTGTTACTGGGAAATTAAAAAAAAATTCATGTTTGATCTCCTCACCATTTGGGGATTGCAAGACAACTTCTGCTCCTCCACCCAATGTAGAGGACGCACCATCAACTTTCATGGTCCATTGGTCTGACCTTGTCACTCTATGCTCCACTGTGTCAATTTGTTGATGCCTGGAGGAGGTTAATTTGGCGAGGAAATCGGCAAGTACTCGCCCCTTAATAGCTAGGCGTGGCTCAAAACGAATATTGTATTCACCGAGCTCGATACTCCATTTGGTGAGTCTGCAATAACCATCTAGTTTCTGCAGTAGGTTTACAAGGGAAAGGTTGTTTGCACCGTAATAACGTGCCTTAGAGCAAGTTTTTCAAGATTCAACTACCTTGTTGCCGCATCTGTTAGTGTTTTTCTCGTGTAATATATCGGGCGCTGCACCCCGTTTTGGTCACGAAGTAAAGCCGAACTCACAGATAATGATGACACTGCCAAGTAGAGGAACAGTGGTTCCTCAGCCACAGGTTCAGACAGAATCTCTGGAGATGTGAGATATTGTTTATGCTCGATGAAAGCTTTATTACACTCTTCTGTCCAGGCGAACTTCTTGGCGCCCCGTAAAACTTCAAAAAAGTGATGAATTTTGTCCGACGTCGGGAAGATAAACCTGGATAAAGCTGCCAGCCTTCCTGTGAAACATTGTACTTCTTTGATATTTTTTGGAGGATCCATTTGCAGAATTGCATTTAGCTGGATAGGATCGGCTTCGATAACTTATTGACTTACTATGTAACCCAAAAACTTTCCCTTTGCTACACCAAAAGAGCACTTATCCGGGTTAAGCTTGAGGTTGATAAATCGAAAACAGTCTGTAACGTCTCCAAGTGTTGCACTTCCTCATGAGTTTTAACGATCATTTCGTCAATGTATGCTTCTAAATGGTGTCCCAAATGGTCTTGAAAAATGTGGTTTATCAGTCGTTGATACGTCGAACCCGCGTTCTTTAAACTGAATGGCATGACTGTGTAGCAGTAAAGACCCCTTTCGGTTTGAAATGCGGTGTGCTCCCGGTCGGATGGGTGAAGGTGGATCTGGTTGTAGCTGGAGTATGCGTCCATAAATGACAAGTTTTCGCAACCCAAAGTCGAATCAACTAACTGATCGATGCGTGGTAATGGGAAAGCATCCTTAGGCATGCCTGATTCAAGTAAGTGAAATCCACACACATTTTCCATTAGACGTTTTTCTTTCGAACCAACACGGGTTAGCTATCCATACCGGATATTTAGCTTTTCGAATGTGTCCTAAATGACTTAATTTGATTACCTCAGCTAATACAGCCGCTTGCTTTTCCACTAAGCAAGATCTGCGCTTTTGACGTACGTAAAGGTTGATGGCTAGCTCGTGTTTTATGTGTTGGGGAATTGTTAGGCATCCGATTTTTTTAAATAAGCAAAAGTAATATTGGAACAAGAGAGGGGGCAGTGTCATCATGATACATTCGGCGTATATACCCATTTGGCATCAACTTATGATGTTGCGATGCTATGGGGCTGGTTGATGATGCAATAGAGATTTTGGAGCACGTCTTAAAATTGAGAGTGGAAAACCTAGGAATAGCAAACCCGGATTTCGAAGACTAGAAGAAAAGACTAGCAGAGCTATTAAAAGAAGCAGGCAAATAGCCCAACATGAAAGAAAAATCGCTGAAAAATCTGATTGAGACAGACACTCCTACAATAACAAAAAAGGAAGCCAGAAAGAAGCGGGGTTTTAAATTCTGAAACTGCTCGTGTGTCCTTATTTCACACCTGCATAATGTTTGTATCCAAAAGAATTATTAAGTATTCAAATTTGTTGAGAGAAAAAAATGAAATAAAGTTTACTTTGTCTCATATGTTTTATCAACTTTTTAATTAGCAATATCAAGCTATTTTTTCGAATATTTTTTATTTAATGCAAATATTTTTTTTAAATTGTCTAATATAAAATTGGTAGCGCTGAGATATGAGGTTGAATAGACGGCGACAAACACAAAGAGAAGAAGACGAAAACAAAAATCTAATTTTTTTTATTTATCAAAGTCTGAGGGCAAATTAGAGTATAGGATGTTTTACGGGAAATTGCACCTATAATACCCATTCAAATATTCAATTGTCATCTAGTACCCAAGGTTTGATCAATTGTCACTTAATACCCAACTCAACTACCTAATTGTCACTTAACCTAACTACCATTAACCCACTATATAAGCAGAATTTTCTGTTTTCTTTCTATTTTTCTAGCTTTTGAAGATTTGAATTTGTTAGCCTCTCTAACCACCTAACCCTATGAACCACCATGAAGCACGACTGAAAGCACAATTCTGGTGATCGGAGCGTTCAAAGGTTTGTTTTCAAAGGTCTATTTATTTCTGTAGGTTGTGGTGTAAAACCTATCTAACGACTATTTTCTACGTACAGGAACTGATCGTACTTGTTGGAATCTGTTGTTTTTTGAGTAATTATGTTGTTGCTTTCAGGTAATCGTAATTAACTACCGATTTCGAAGTTATTTGTTGGTTTTCTGAGTTATAATAGGTTTTATTCTACTGTTTTTAAACGCCATAGCCTGATTTCGAGCTTTTCTTTGTTTTTTGTTTTTGTTCCAGTGATCTGTGTTTATTTTATTAATATTTGTCGTTATATACTCATGGCCTTGTTTATGATGTTATATACTAATTTGTAGTGTATTAGATTTTGATTTTGGACGTGAAGCATTTGTAGACTATGAGTTTTAGTTGTCCAGGTGTTCGACACAAGATGCGAATTGTGTGATGTATCCAATGAGGAAGATGCTAATTGTGTTACCAATTTGCATGGTTTCATGCGAATTGCATGGAACAATTTCAAAAGTTTTTCAAACAACTATCAATATATGTTACGAATTGTATGGAAATCCATTGTAATGCATGCTCAAACATATATCAGGACTCTTAGTTTCTTACAAAACTCAGGATGGGTTGCGAACCGTGTGGAACTCTGAAGTATTGCATTTTCAAACAAATATCAGGACTTTTTAGATACTTTGCGAATCACATGATATGTTACGAATCGTGTGGAACTTTTAGGTATTGCATTTTCAAATAAATATCATGACTTTTTTAGTTGCTTTACGAATCAGATGAGATGCTGCGAATTGTGTGATATATCATACCTTATCATCTTTCAGACAAATCTCAAGGAATTAATAGTTGAGAGAAAATCTCAGGTACAATTGCGAATTGTTTAAATTTTTGGTTAATGTGAGTGTACCAGTTGATTTACAAACAACTCTCAGGACAGGATGCGAATTGGTCAATTATAGACTAAAATTATACACAGTTCGCAGCTTATATTTATACATAAATCGCATGATAGGATGCGAGTTGCTTGGTGCAGTGATAAATAACTTGCACTTTATTTTTGGGATTAATAACTAATAGCTTGTTCGGTGCAGGGTAAGGTATGTCTAAGTCACGAGTTTGTATTTTTAAACATGGTCACCAAACTGCAATTGTGCTTTTTCACAGAGTTTGAAAGCTTTCAAAGTATCCAAGCTTATGTGAACACATGGGACAAGCTTGTCACAGGTGACTACCTAATTACCTACTCCTGCGGGGATCACAATAATTATTTCTTTAATAACCAGAAGGATTTTGTTGGGTTGGTGTTATATCTTGATTTGGAGCGTTTAAAACAGGTTAGTTGTCTCATAGAACAACACGTCTTCGATAAGGGTTCTGGTGATAAGGGTTCTGGTGAAAAACGTTCTGGTGATAAGAGCTCTGGTGGTAAGGATTGTGGTGTAAAGTGTAAAGAGCGTAGCATGAGTTTGGGAGAACAGTCTCTTAATTAACTAGTTAGCGGGGAGAGTAGTAACGGTTTAGTTAATTCTTATCAGAGAAAAAAACAACTTGCTACTGCTAGTTGGGCTGATGCTATTACAGGAGTGAGTCAAGCTTCTGAAGAAGGTACCGCAGGTCTAAGGTTATCTTTGTGAAAGTTTGCTTTGGAGCATGGTTTTGCTTTCAAATACCTGCACAACACAGCAACCAAGATCACTACTTATTGTGAAAATAAGTTCACAAGCAGGTGCAAATGGAGGCTTTATGCATCTATTGATTCCAGCACCGGCTTGATGACGATCAAGAAGTATGTTCTGCACCATACTTGCAATCCCGTTTTCTAAAGAAGCATAAGCGGCATAGGCATTTGACATCAGATTTGATTGTAGAGGATATTGGAGCTTGAGCATCCTGAGAAACGTTTGGATTAGTTGGTCACCAAGGCCTATGCTGACGGGCAAAGGGATTCATTGGGGAAGATGAAGCGAAACCTGGAATTTGTTCGTAAGGAGAACATCATTGAGCTCTGGAAGATGAACACCGACATAAACTTGGTTTAGTTTAAGGGACTTGTACCATAGGATGAAAAGCCACGGGTTACCAATGATGAGGTAGAAGAAGAAGATGAAGAATAAATAGTTGAGAAGGTAACAAAGGTGGTCGTCATTCTTTCTGACGTTTCCCTTTTATCTACTGAGGGCTTGGGTCAAATTTAGCATAAGCGGTATAGGCATACGAATCGCATAATATGATGCGAATTGACTTCAACTCTAAAGTATTGCATTTTCAAACAAAATATCACAAAGCGCATGATATGCTGCGAATTGTGTTTTCAAACAAATATTATAACTTTTTAATTTCTTACGAATCGCATTATATGCGAAGAATTATGTCTCAAACAAATATCAAGACTTCTGGTTGCTTTCATATTACATGATATGTTGCGAATTATAAACAACCATAAGTCCTGATATTTTCTTACATATCGTATTTTATGTTGCGAATCATGGTTTGATACAAAAAGCAGGACTTTTAGTTGGTTGCAAAGTGCATGATATGCTGCGAATTGAATGGAACTACAAATCATTACAATACTCAGGCCCGCATGCGAATTGTGTGTAAATAAGTAATATTGATAGACAACATCTTAGGTTAAGATGTGAATTGTTTGCAAGTGGTAATAAGATACGAATTGTATATATGATTCAAAGTTTATACAAAAAAAGGATTCCAAAAAGAGGATTACATGCTTCATGCACTAACAAATTTTCAAAAGTGTTTGTTAGTTGCATTCCAAAAAAACAAAAAAAAACAGACTCTATCAGTCATTACTAAAGGATTCTTCACCATCTTTCTCCTCTTCGTGCTGATCATCAACCTTTTCATTTTCCCCTTCATCTTCGTTATCTACGTCCATCATGCATAAAAATTTGGTCCTTGATGGACTGGCGTCGTCGTCCCTCTTCCTTTTGTTTTTTGGAACCTCTTTCGTCTGAGGTGGAACCTCTGCTGGCTGAGGTTCAGCAGCAACCAGTGGAACCACTTCCACTGGTTGAGAGTCAGCTGAAAAGTAGTCCTCAATGTCTAAATCAAGGATAGAGACTGGGCTGTTTGGTGGTGCTGCCGGAGTGATTAAGTCATCTCTCAAGTTGGTGGTTATGGATGACCATGAGTCACCCAGGGAACCTAGTGAACCAGACTATGTGGTGGTAGAAAATGACATGATGTTTGGAATTTGAAGAGAACAAGAGGTTATTGATAGGCATGAAGGGAGTTTGAGCTTATGAGGTGGTGTGGTTATATTAATCATGACATAGCCTCCATGTTCAATCAGCATTTAATGGGCTCTGGTGATTAGATTGCTTTTTGCGTGCTCAATGCAGTTAACGTTTACCAAGGCAGACGCCATAGCCTGTTCGTATTCTTCAACGGTAGATTTTGAATTATTTATTTTATATCAAGAGTTGATGCGAACTGTTTAGTGATAATTTCGCAGCCTGGAGTTTTCTTAGCATGTATCAGGTTATCATGCGGATTGTTTAGTGATGATCCTATTTTTAATATATATTAGGGAATGGTGGCAATTGTTCGAATACCAACTAATCTTTATATATTAGGTTAGCATGTGAGTTGTTTGATACGAAATATGTCCATCTATATATATCAGGGAATTGCACAATTTATGAAATTAAAAAAAGTCTATATACACTAAAAAATTACAATAAATGTTTGTACACCAAAAAAATCATAATGTCTTACAGAAAATCATCAGTACGTGTTGCCGTCTTCGTTGTTTAGGAAATAATCAAACATTTATACTCTAAAGCTAGGAACCATATCTTCATCGTATTTTTGTTGCACATATCTATGCTCGATAATATATCTAGCGTATTTGCAGACAAAAATACCACAGTCAAGGGTGTCACTTTTTTGTTGTGGAATTTTTCTTTCATTTTTCACCTTCCACCATGTCTTTGTAGTAGGTACGTATCCTTTATCCAGTAAATAGTTGATCTGGTTATAATAATTAGTGTTATGAATCAACACAAATACTTAAACTATGCTTGTCAAACAATTTGCATCATACATTGCGAATTGTTTGACAACCAATCCAACATGTGAATGTCAAACAATTCGCACCCTATTTTGCGAATTGTTCAGCATCTAATCCATTTTTGTCTGCAAACAGTTTGCAGCCTATATTGCAAAGTGTTCATTTTTGTTGTGGAATTTTTCTTTCATTTTTCACCTTCCACCATGTCTTTGTAGTAGGTACGTATCCTTTATCCAACAAATAGTTGATCTGGTTATAATAATTAGTGTTATGAATCAACACAAATACTTAAACTATGTTTGTCAAACAATTTGCATCGTACATTGCGAATTGTTTGACAACCAATCCAACATGTGAATGTCAAACAATTCGCACCCTATTTTGCGAATTGTTCAGCATCTAATCCATTTTTGTCTGCAAACAATTCGCAGCCTATATTGCGAAGTGTTCATCATCCAATCCATTTCTTGAATGACAGCCAATTCCCAGCCTATGCTGCGAATTCTATTAGGGATATGTTGCGAACTGAATGAAACTTAAACGGATTACATTTTCAAAGAAATATCATGAGTTTTTAGTTGCCAACAATTCTCATGACAACATGGGAATTGTTTGCATTTAAATAAAACTAAATTGGTCACAGTTCGCATCATATCCTGATCATGCATTTTAAAATATGTTTAAAAGTAATTGAATAGTTAGGAATTTTACTAGTTTGATAGGTGTCCTTGTGGTGTTGTCTATCACTTTGAGTTTAGGCAGTTGTGGGTTGTAGTTTGTTACCGACCTTCCGTCGACATCAATGACGAGAAACGTCCAATGGTTTATCTGGTCCTTCGTCTCGGTGCATAATGGAATTATGATGATGGTGGGGGTCTTTAGGCGCTTTGCTAAAAACTGCGCCGACTAGATTTGATACATCCCACCTTGATTCTAAATTATGCTGCATTCGAGCGAGAGTACATTACAACGAGAACATGCGAGGAACTTTGAAATTTACCGTAGCTAAACTTACCATAGTCATGCCCAAAATCATAACGCAATCTTGATACACTCCTGGAACATTTTTTCATGGAACTTTGAAGTTTAATTCTACAAGCATTTTTCGAATCCAAACGTCCATAACCTATGAAAGGAGTTGTTTTAATGTTAAATATACGAGACTTGTTTGAAAGATTAAAAAGAGAATTGGTTGACAATTGGATACCTTTACGTCCAGCTCCAGTTCTACACGTAACGCCAACGCATCACTCGTTTGCACTCTAATTATGTAGGAAAATTTGGACGATGGTAAATTCCATAATACTGGATCAATGGTGTCATGCTCGGAGGATTTATTTAACTGTATTTTATGGTATTCTGCGATATCGATACGGTCAGTTGTCTTTGTTTTCTTTGGCCAGTCGGTGTATTTTACTTTTGGCGGTTGACGTTCTATTACAATTATTTGTTTCTCTTCCTCTGCCACTGGATGTTGTGTTGGTGGCAGTAGATTAAAATTAGGATCATCTGCCTCTTTACTTGACTCGAGCTTATTAAATAACAAAAATTAAAAGAGTGTTTGTTTGGACAGGACTACACAACAGTCCTGATATTTGTTTGATAGTTCTCATGTGTTGCATTGTTTGAATATGTATTCAACGAGAAACGCCCGTTGAATATTTTAAATACATACACTAACTTTGTTTGAATATGTATACAACAATAAATATTATTATAGAAACAATTTCATCACAAAAATAAATAAGATATTTGAATCTTAGTGTACTTTTGATCCACCTACATCTTCAAGGCTGTCTGGTGGTCTGTCACTTTTTCTCACGATCTTTTATCTCCTCTCCTACGTGAAGTACGAGCTGTTGGTCATTCGGAAGAGTTTCGTTTTTTTTTTGTTTCGACGTTGGAGGACTCAGAACTGTGGTTGCCTCCTGTGGAGGAGGAGACTTGTCTGTCTGTCTCTCCGTGGTGTCCGTCTCTGTGGACACCAACAACTCTTCATGCATCCTACCAAATGGTACCGATATGGGTGAATGGTTCCCATCATCATCCCTCTCTTCCGGCAGTACTCCGTCAGCATCATGCTGATCAGCATCCTGCATTTGCCTGTCCTGATTCGTGCCCTTATCCTGATTTTCAGCAGGCACAGATGCCTGTAATTCAGTGGACGCCGCTCTAGATGGAAATGTTGGTACCTTCTCAACTTTCGGGCTTCCAATCTGGCAAATTGGATTAGCTATAGCATTGTGGAGTTGTTGTGCTTCAAGCTCCGCTATCTTCAGTTTTGATTCTTCCAGCTGAAAAATTAATAGCAGATGTTTTATAACATATTACGTGCTAACTATGGCGATTATGTAAGGCTCAATTTCATACTTTTTTGGCCTGTTTTTCTATCTTTCTATTGTACTTGTTCTTTTCGGTGTATGTCTTCAAACGCTTTGATTTCCCTACGGTTATAGACGTCTTTGGAGTAGTCGCTCTGCGTTTGAGGATAAAATTACCGATTGTTTCACTCATACTAGTGGTGCCCTCGTTGTCGGACTCCTGCTGGGATGTGCCGATTGGTGGTGTGGATTCGTTGGCTTGGAGAGTCTTGGTGGTTGGGGTCTGGGTGATATCACCTTATTCGATTCTCTCTGTTTCTGTGATGCTCGTCTCCTTGGTTTTGGGGCTGTGTTTTTCTTCCTTTTCTCTGGTCTTTCTTCCGGTGAAATAGATTCAGTATCTGCATCTCCACTATCTACTGCTTCTCCGAAAGGTTCGCTTTCAGCCTCAGTAAGACATAGTGGACCTTCAAAAACCTACCAATAGAGGAACATGAAAGTAAATACCTGCAAGCGGTTTGTTTGGAAAGTATCAGGATGTAGACAGACAGATTGTTTTTTACAAACAGTTCGCATTATATGCTGCGAATTGTGTGAAAATCTATAAGTTTAGAGTTGCAAACAATTCGCATATTACCATGCAAATTATTTGCAAACAATAAGCTGTGAACTGTTTGATATCTTAATTATACAGAGTACCAAACAGAACGCAGAGTAGGCTGCGAATTGTTTGATACCTTATTCTAATATAATACCAAACAAAACGCAAGATGTGCTGCGAACTGTTTGCAACCCCAATTTAATACCTAGATAAAGCTCATATCTGATCATCTTTCAGATTTTGTATTCTAGCAAGCAGCGACACGGTAGATGCTTGACACTCTAATCCCAACCTTTTTAAAACCCTTGGGATCGAGGTCGGCTTCGCTACCTCTAGCCCGATTGTTGAGTGCTCCATCATGAAGGGCTGCATAGGGACAAATATTATCATCAATATGCTCTGTACATAACTAACTTTTATACTGAATAAATAAATCTTACAATTAGAAGGGCGACGCAACCGACGACTCTATCGGGTTTTTCGATAGCTAAAAAACTCCTGATAGATTGTCGAAGCTTGAACAATATTGATCCGGACTAGTCGTAATTATTTATTTTGCTGAGGTCTTCAACAAAATCGAGAGTATTCCAACCTAGGATATCTCCAGATACGGAGTAGAGTAGGGTTGAGCACAAAAACAGTATCAACAGCCTTGCAACGTCTTCCAACTCATGCTCCCCTCTTTCGCTTATGGCTGTTTCTATACCTGTCTATAAAACCCACGACAACATATTATGTTAGTAAAGTACAGCATCCTCCGTTATAAGATGAAGTCTATTTTACAAATGCCTTTAAAATGGCGTTCGTTATTGTATTTGTATTTGTTGGTCCTATACTCATGTACGTTTTAGCAATGAAGTATTTCTTTATCATCCTCGATTCGTCCTCCTCGTCGGGCGCGTATTTGTTGTGAAATACTCCGGTTTTCGTTAACGGAATTTCCTCCGTGCTATACTTCATCCCGAATATGACGTTCACATCATCGACAGTTAGTTTTACTATCTTGAGCCAATATGGAAGGCATCTTCATCGACGGAGAACCTCTCGACAACATACTGAATGGGCGAGTAAACTTTCTTCTTTGGCAGCTCTGCTTCATTACGGATGTCGAAAGATGTTTTCAAAAGCGTGTAGAAAGGTGTGTTTTTTGCAGCTTCAATGAGGGTACAGGTAATACAGTTCTCTTTCAACAGCTTCAGAAGGCTCACCAACCCTGACCTGTAATAGCTTTGTTTTGTTTTCATACTTCCTGCACAAACACAAATCAGTTGGAGTGTCACACACCTCGCATGACAAGTTGCGAACTTCCTATCTATTAGTTGGAGTGTCACACGACTCGCATGACAAGCTGCGAACTGCCTACATGTCAATAGAGTATTTACAAACAATTCGCAGGCTGGCCTGCAAATTGTTTGTAAATATAAGCTGCGAAATGTATGGCATACACATTCAATCAAGCTGCGAATTGGTATGAAATATAAACATATATGAAGCTGCGAATTGTTTGCATCCTAGGTGATGAAGATGCGAACTGTATCTACAGTGCACACGTACATGATGCGAACTGTTCTATTTTTTACATGCACGTTGCAGGGATCTGGGAAATATGGAAACAACACCAAAATCAACAATCAACTAGCTAATGCACATCTAACATATATCACAATTCTCAGGAAAGTATTAACATTACATGCAACGTAGCTTCTACTGTGGATTCGACGATAAACCCAGAAACTAACTGACCAACTATCTTCACTAAATACTTCATTTCGGTAAAAAAGTAACGTCGATCGTGAAATAACAGAAACAAGTGGTTCGAAGTCATCAAAAACGCAAAAGAAACAAATTCCACGAGAATGCTTACATGGTTACTGTTAAACACTGTAGTTTCACCGATCGACGACCACTTGACGGCAACTTGTCGAACAAAAGGTGGTTAGTCGTTGGACGGAGTAAAAGACGGTTAGCGGTCCAATTCCGGTGAAGGTGCGAAGAACAACTGATTTTAGAGAGAAGGTGGAAGGGTTTTGGGTTGAAGAGATAGAGTATCACGAATTCGAACGGTTTCTGGTGGTTTCTAAAATTAGACGTGTTTGGGTTGGTTTAGGGTGATGGGAAGGGGGAAAAAGTGGGTTTAAAGTGAAAAATGGGTATATATAGTCGGGGGTAATTTTGTCCAATTTTGAACTCGAGGTACTAAGTAACATTATTTTAAATTTGGGTACTACTGGGTAATTAGATACTTGAGTGGGTATTTACTGGTACTTTTCTCATGTTTTGTATAGTATTACCTAAAACCCTAATTCCAAATAAAGATAATTACACAAATGTCGCTTAAATATAAAAAGTGGTTTTTAGAGCTTTTGGAGACGAATTTGGGTAGCAAAATTTGTGACAAGTCACAGTTTTAAAATATAACGGGCTCATTTAAATATTCGATTTCAGTACCTGTTTGACCCAACTTCAATACCTGAACAAGAAACCAGTCTGGTGTCCCCGTAATTAAATGGAATGAGTCTCAAATATAGTCTGTCGGATTTTAATTCCATGTTAACCTTTTTTTAAGTAAATCAAATTTTATTAAAACTAAAAGCTCATTAACCGACTAAATTACAAACAAAAAGTTAGGCATATGACACCTAATGAAAACAGAATAACAATGAATTTGGCGCCAATCTAAAAAAAATAAATTCATTTTCTCCATTGATAGAGAGAGAGAGAGAGAGGTATTTTTTAAGCCTCTTCACCAAATCTCTTACGATCTTCCTTTACTCTAACTAAACATATTAATTCGATACTCCATAGAGATCTGAAGCTATAATAGAGAGGTTCCATTCCCGAAATTCAATCAGTCCTAGATCTCAAGGTTCTCCACCTCTTTTATTCATCTCTTCTCTACATCTTCTTTCCATTAAGTATCCTACCTGTAAGTACAAAGGAAATTTTGGTTGTTTGTCAAGCATTACTTGCAGCCTGTTAGTAACATTCATACTGAGATATAGTCATAACACAGAGCCTTTAGTCCTCAGTGTTAAAATATCATAAGTTTAAGCTTTCGAAGAAGGTTATAACCTTTAAAGGATTCGGGGCATCAGATGAAGTAAATTTCTTTTTTTTACTTGCATTTCAGGGTCCATTTAGCAAGCCAATCACCTGTTTGGTTTTGGACCCTAAAAATATGGGAGATAGACATTCCTTAAGCATATAAATTTCGGCAACATTGAAGGGTGAGGTTTAAAGGCCAAGGGAATGTACCATGTGGAATCATGTTAATCAAGATGAGGGAGTCTGTTTCAATTTTGATGTTAGTTAGTCCATACCTTATATATAGAAGCAAGCCATATAGTACCGCCCTTACTTCAGCCATGATGGGTGTCATATTTCCATAGAGGTAAGTAGTTGCTCGAATGATTGTTCTTTTATGATCTCTGATACTAATACTGCCACTTGAATTGCCATTGCATTGACAAGAAGCGGTTGTGTTTAGCTTTAGGAAATCTTAGCTTGGGGGACACCATTTCAGGACCTGTTACTCAGTGTCCGTTGACTCCACCAAATCGATGCGATAACAATTAACTAACGACGGGGAATCAGATCAACCAAACAACACACCTCCCTCACCTGACCCAATGGATGATCCTATAGAAAATTAACGACCATATGAAATTCCCAAGGACACAAATGATGATCTGGTGGCTAATGGACACATGTTAGGCATAGTTAATAGTTTAGATTCAGTTCTTAGAAGTTCTTTGATAAATTTATTGCAAACAAAATGGATATTTCTAAGTGGGTTGCAAGTGACGTATCGGGGGTAGACCCTCAGTAATTTGCCATGAATTAGAGATAGATAGATATGTTGAGCCTATTAGGTATACGTGCATGTAATTCTTAATAGACAAACAGTAGGCCATTAGCAATAAAGTCGACAAGTTATCTCCGATCTGGCACATACAACACACCTGGTACCTCGTATGGGTAGAAAACCCTATGTTGGTTAAAAAGAAGGGGGGACAATGGTGCATGTGCGTTGACTTCACTAACCTGAATCAAGAGTGCCCAAAATATGTCTTTGCATTACCTCGTACTGATCAGATGGTGGATTCCACATCAGGATGCCAATATCTATCATTCATGGACGCATCTAGTTATAATTAAATCCATTTGCATCCAAATGATGAGGAATACACGATATTTCAAATAGAGTGGAGGTTATAATGATATACTGTTATGCCCTTCGGCTTAAAGAACACTGGCTCTACGTATCAACGCCTCATTAATCACATCTTGTTAGATCAGCTGGGGCACCATATGGAGGTATACATTGACGATATGATTGTCAAGACCAATACAAATTAGCAGCAACTTGAAGTGTTGAGTAATATTTTCACCGTTTAACGTAAGTATAACCTCAAGTTAAACCCGCTCAAATGTTCCTACAGGGTTCATAGTGACAAGTTCTTGGGATATATCGTCATCAAAAGGGGGACTAAAGCAGATCCCGTGAAATTAAGGGTAGTAATCCATATGGAGTCACCAAAGAATATAAAATATGTCTAATGTTTAACCTTGCATCTCACAACATTATCTTGTTTCATTTCACGAGCATATCATAAAAGTCACCCGTTTTTCGAAGTGCTTTGGGGAGCAAAAACATTCGACTGGAATAATGTGTGACGCACTCAACGAGTGAGCTTTCGTACATGTATCTTTTCGTTTCTTCTTTTGTAGATGCTGATGTGCTCATCTAAAAGCCATAGGGCATACAATGCCTTTTCTACTATACAAGCAAGATCTTGGTAGATGTTGAGACTCGCTACTTTAGCCTAGATATGCTCGCCTTGAGACTTGCGGCGGCTGCTCGCAAAAATACGCTCTTATTTTCATAACCACACCATCACAGTGCAAACTTCTTTTGGATTACATAATTTATTATAAAAGCCACATGTTTCTGTCTCCCTTACCAAATGGTCAACTTGAGCTAACAGAATACGTTATCAAGTTTGAGACACGCATGACGGTTAAGGAACATGATGTCGCTGACTTCATCACAAAGTTCTCTATGCCTTACTGTGAGCTGGAAACGACTGACCCTTCGCCAGTTGTCTCTGAGTTGGAGTGGATACTAGAAGAAGACGGAGCATCAAGTACATCAGCTGGTGGAGCTTGCATAGTTATGAAGCTGCTCACACAGGGAGGAAATCTGATAAAGCATTCCCTTTTCCCTGTCTGGTCACCAATAACGCGACAGAATATAAAGAGATCAGTGGAGGAATGAGGTTAGCCCATATATATGGAGCTAAGGTACTTCGTATAGATGTGATTTACAATTAGTCATCAACCAATCTAAGGTTACCTACGATGCCAAGAAAGAGGGAATCCGCAGTTATCTCATAACTTTAAAAGGATACAAGTGTAAGTTTCAACTAATTAATTACGAGCATGTTCTCTGCCTCAATAACTCTGTAGCTGATGCCCTGACTAAGATCGCAACCTCATGTAAACATTTATTGGTGATACTGCAGGATCACCAAACCATCAAGATGTCTACATCCCAGAACATCATACGTTCAATCAACACTTCTACTATTGGTGATATTGGCCCCAACTTCAGGTGAGCATCTATTTGTGATACTGGCGACAACCTTATTTACTCTATTTAGATGACATTACCCTCCCCTCAGACAAAGAAATAGCCAAGAGATCAAAACTGCGTGCTGCTAAGTATTTAATATTGGATAATGTTCTCTATCAAAAAAATTACAACACGAATACTGTTGCGCTACTTATGTCAAGAAGAAACTACCACAGTTCTTCGTGACTTACATTCGGGCGATACAAGAGCACATTACGGTCACTGTAGCTTTATTAGTTGGTTTCTTCTCGCTGGTTATTACTAGCCCAATCTGACATCATATGCAAAGTGCATCGTCCAACAATTCCATTATTGCCAACAATTCGCTAATACTGGTCATTTTCAAAGCGAACCGATGAGTTTAAATCTGATCTCATATCATTTCTTTAAGTGGAGCATCAATTTGGTTGGAACCCTGCCGATGGATACAGGGAATTATAAATTCTTAGTGGTAGCTATTGATTATTTTACTAAGTGGGTCGAGGCCAAGGCCCCATCAGGTCATGCTTTGCCGAGCCATTTCGATGACACTAAAAGGTAATGTCATGGACTGGTTTAGCCGTTTAACTTAAGGCTCTATCCACAACTTTCAAGGTTTATGGGGAGCGTTTAGAAACTGCTTTGTTGGAAATAAGGAGTCTCAGCATGCGAGTGACTTCATCATGTACCTCTATTAGATAAGGGGTGAAACCCTAAATAGCTACGTGAAGCGGTTATTCCATACCATAAACATTTTGACAGATCTGGAAGAAAACATGACCGTTGCCTTATTAAAAAGAGGCCTCGACAGGAAGGGCGCGATGTACGTTGATTTATTACATTTTCTAGTCACACATATCGGAGATCTCCCTGCCTGAGCCGACCAGTTTATCAAGGTAGACGATGCAACGAAAGAAGACTTCCCAGACAAAACAGCACCAGATTCAAAGAAATGGATTTTTTTACAGAAGAAGGTTAGACGAGGATTATCGTGGTGAAGGACAGATGGGTAGTGGTAACCAGCGGCCCGTGGCCTACGAGGATCCAACAAACTACTTTAATCCACTGACCGGCACCATCTCCGTCATCTATGACAAGTTTAATGATAGGATGCGATATCAACCCCCTTTTATTATGAGCGCCCCCAACACAAATGATCGAGCAAGCACTTCTTCTCCTACCACAATGACCATGGTCATCCGACAGATGAATGCTAGAAACTGAAAGAGGAGATCCAGAGGCTAGTAGATAGTAGCGAGCTCATCTAATTTGTTAAGCAACAAAAGCAACATTTCCAAAGTGACAAGAGAGATGAGCCTCGCCATACCAATGATGATATCCATTAGGAGGACAAAATGGTGGATAAAGGAAGACAATAGTGGATTTTAACAATTTCTGGAAGAGGATTTATGACATGTGGTGATTAGTGGTCTAAAAAACGGATGAAGTTTGATCATGAGATACATGTAGTCGAGGGATTTTCCTATAGTGCCTATCGAGAACCAGTAGCCGAACTCATGTTCAATGATAACAATTTACGAGAGATCATCACTCCTTACGAAGATTCCCTAACTATCAACCTAGAACTACAAGGAGTTATGATGACTATGGTGTTAGTCAATGGGGGTAGTTTAGTTAATTTATCTTCAAAGAAAATTATGATCAAATTTTGGAAGTACTACCGTATCTAATATCATCCTTAAATAAAGTTATGATTGAATGCATGAAGGACAAACATCATAATGTGTTGGTGAGGACGAGCTCATGGTATAGGTTGGACACGGAGCTACAACGAGCGAAGTCAAGACATTTTTTATAATTTCTGATGCCCCAAGCTCATATAATGACATAATTGGCCGACCATGGCTGCATCGAATGGGAGTTACTCCTTGAAATTTCCACCAATGTATCAAGTACCCATTAGGCAATTCACTGGGAATTATAAACGGAAGCCAGAGAACTGCCAGGACTTGTTACTAAGTGGCAGTTGATCCCACAAAACTAATGCAATATGTAATTAACTGGCTAGGGAGAGCCGACTCGACCAAACAATATACCTCCCCTCACCTGACATAATGGATGATCCTAGGGAAAATGAATGACCGGATGACAATTCTGAGGATGCAAATGATGAGTTGGTGGCCGAGGGGCGCGTATTACGCATAAGGAAAATTTTAGATTCCATTTTTAGAAGTTCTTCGATTAATTCGTTACAACAAAATTTGGATATTTCATGGGTTGCAAGTGATTTATCATGAGTAGACCCCTCGGTAATATGTCATGAATTAGAAATAGATAGATTTGCCCAGCCTATTCGACAAAAGCGTCGATCATTTCCATAGAAAAGTAGGAGGCCATCAGCAATAAGGTCGATAAGTTATCAAAGCTCAGGCACATACGTCGTGCCCGGTACCAATGTCAGTTAAGAAGAAGGGGGGACAGTGTCATATGTGCATTGACTTTACCGACCTAAATCAGTCATGCCTAAAAGATGTCTTCCCATTACCTCGTACTGATAAGCTAGTGGATTCTACCTCGGGATGTGAATTTATGTCATTCATGGATGCATATTCAAGATATAATCAAATCCTTATCACTCGAAGGATGAGGAGCACACTACATTTCAAATCGAGCGGGGGCTATAATGTTCTAGAGTAATTTCATTCAGCTTAATAAACACTAGCTTTACATCCCAATGTCTGATCAACCAAATTTCCAAAGATCAGTTGAGGCTCCATAGGGAGGCATACATTGAGGATATGATTGTCAAGACCAATATAGTTGAGCAACAGCTGGAAGTGTTAAGTAATATTATCACCGGTTAACATAGTGGAAATATTTTAAGGTACGTTGTCAGCAAAAAAGGAATTGAAGCAGATCTCGTGCAGTTACAGTAGTTAATCCAGATGGAGCCACAAAAGAATATAAAAGAGGTCGAATTCTTAATCGGGCCTCTTTTTCAAAGTACTCTTGCAAGCTGAAAAATTCGACTGGAATATAGACTGTGAAATAGCCTTCGTCGCACTAAAGACTTATCCCATATCGCCAAGAATCCTCTTTGCACCTACAATGGGTGAACTTTTGTACCTCTATCTATTTGCTTCCTCTTTTGCATTTAGTTCGGTGCTCGTCATAGAGACTGAGGGCATACATTGCCCAGTGTATTATACGAGTAAAACTTTGGTAGATGCTGAAACTCGCTACCATAACTTGGAGAAGCTAGCCTTAAGACTTTTTCGTGGTTGCTCACAAAATGCGCCCTTATTTTCAGG
This sequence comes from Limnanthes douglasii subsp. nivea, assembly GCA_036936605.1. Taxonomy (NCBI): domain Eukaryota; kingdom Viridiplantae; phylum Streptophyta; class Magnoliopsida; order Brassicales; family Limnanthaceae; genus Limnanthes; species Limnanthes douglasii. The sequence goes on along the minus strand of JAUPFV010000004.1, from coordinate 144,121,486 downwards.
CCCTTATTATATAGAAGCCAGATGATTCTGACCGTCTTACCAAATGGTTCATCGAGTTAGGAGAATAACACATCAAACTCAAGCCGCGAACGGCGATTAAGGGAAAATCCGTTTATGAATTCATCATAGAATTCTCCACACCTCACCATGAACTAGAGGCGATCGAACCTTTGTCAGAGGCCCCGACACTAGAGTGGGTACTAGAAGTAGATGGATCACCAAGTAAATCAGGTGGTGTTTTTGGTATAGTTATAAGGCTATATACAAAGGAAAAAAAATCTGAAAACCATATGTTTTAGCTCTCCGGTCACCAACAACGTGGCGTAATAAGAAGTGGCCATTGAGGGAATGAGGTTAGCCCATATATGTAGATCCAAGGTACTTCGAATTAAATTTGATTCACAATTGATCAGCAGTCAATCCAAGGTTACCTACGATGCTAGAAAAGAGGGAATCTGTAGTTATCTAGTCGCTTTAAAGGAATACAAATCTAAGTTTCAACTGGTTAATTACGAGTAGGTTCCCCGCCTTGATAACTCTATAGTCGATGCCTTAGCTAAGACCGCAACCTCAAAGGAACATCCATTGGTAATATTGCAGGACCACCAAACCACCAAGGTATCTACATACCAGAATAACATATGCTCCATCGAAACTTCTTCTAATTGGAGACAACCTTACTTATTATATTTAGGTGACGGTACCCTTCCCTTTGACAAAGCAGCGACTAGAGTATTACAAATCTGTGCGGCTAAATATTGCATCCTAGATAATATTCTCCATCAAAAAAGTGCAACATGACCGCTACTGCGCTGTTTATGTCAATAAGAAGCTACATCAATTCTCCATATGCAAGATAAATTTCTATATGATTTTTTCGTATTCAATCAAGTTTCAATAAAAAACAAAAACAAAAATAAATAAAAATATTTGAAATAACTTACCTACAAAACAATACTGTCTCGGTGTCGTGAGTATATTTTACAAATATATTATGCAAAATATTTCTTATAAACCAAGACATTTTATAAATTCGTTGGCCACACCTCAACTAAAAATTGTATACAACACAAACTTATACGCCTTTTGTTCTTCTTCCTCCAACTAGTATCGTACACTCGGTCTCATAAAGTACGTTTTCTATTTGCACCAGTTACAAACTTAATTTTGTTATAAAAAAAATCAAATTCCTATTTTATTAACCGGCTGAAAAAATCTAATACATATTTTATTAGCTCTTATATTTAGATTTTCCAAAATTGAAAAGAAAGAATCCATTAATATTATACGACTCCCAATAAATTTAGAATATAGTGTAGTGAGCAAGAAGAACCGCCTTCAACCAAAAAGAGAAGCACCGCCTTCCACCAAGAAAGAAAAAGAAGCACCGCACCTTTCAGTAAAGTAATAAGGAACTGAAATGTCACATGATCCTAGTACAATATTTTAGGGAATATTTGACCAATCTCAATTATTGTGAGGCTAATTTTGTCTTTTACTGCAGATTTTAAACTATAAAAACCCCACCTACCTCTCTACTAAGAATATAGAGGAATCTGGTTAGTTTCCCTTTTTTCAGTGTTCTCTTCATGTTTTATTTTAAAAACTTATTTGTTGTTTGCTCTTGCAATCCTAACGAAAAAACTGCAGCGACCAGGAACTCTGGAGAAACGATGTTGACCGATAGAGAGCCACGATTTAAAGGCAAGGAGGGAAGTGTGATTCCTAAACAAAGAAAATTAGTGAAGACAATGATGTTGGAAACTTTGATCTCCCTCGGCTCAAAAACTTATGGAGAAATGAAAGGATATCCTGTTCATCCTGCAACTCCACCCTACCAGATCATGGCCAAATATAAGTGAGTAGTCTTTGTGGGACAAAATAAAAGAGTTTGTTTATAGTTTACGGTGTTTGTGATTCTGGTATCTCCAAAGTTTGTTATGATTTTATGATTGTTTATGTTTATTGAATGGGAGATTTATATAATGATCTAAAATTTGTTTTTATTTATCCAAGTATATTCTAACGGATCCATTTTACAAATAGATCCAACACATTCAAAAAAGACTCAATTAACTATAAAAACAAAATACTTATATCACCGAATCAAAATATTTAACCCCAATTTCAAAATCAATCTTTCTCTTCAAACTTTCTTTGTCATATTATCAAATTCATTAAAGTAAAATTGTATTTAAAATTTAAGTTTGAACTAATAGATAAATAAAATAATATTTTGGTAGATATTGGTAAAATCTATTTGAAGCTAGACTTATTAGTAAATTGGATACGTTTTTGTACCCAATTGGTATAAATCCTTTATTTAAGAATTTATCACGAATCTTTAATGTGTTTTTATTCTTGACAATAAAACCAAAATAATTAGTAGTTATAAATTCCATATATAAATCATAAACTGCATAAAACTAACATTGTTACATTCGTATCACTTCAGCAGAATTGGTTAATAAAATATTTAAAATTTATGTGGAGAAGAGTACAAAACTAAGTTTTCAAGATTTTGAACATACCATTTTTTAATAATCGAACATGTCCCGCAATGAAAAAAAATGATGCAAGGCTGGTCCTTTATTTTATTAAATGTTATAAAATAAAGGAGACAACAAAAGGGCGATATATCTTTTATAGTATAGTAATAGTATAATTTGGTAGCTATGTGCTCGTCATCAGTTACGACCATCTACCAACTATGATCAGTCAATCAGACTATCTTAAACTAAAATCACTATTATCCTTTCAGCAGCGACCAGGAATTCATTCACTTTTTCTTTTATTCTAAAATAAATAATACTAACAATCCTGTCTCTTTCTTTATATGTGAAAATAGCGAATATTGGAAACTCATTTTTTTCATTAGATTGATAAGGTAAAATGCGATTAAGACTGTATACGATTGATCATAAAATAAGATAACAAAAAAAATAAAGGTTGGAGTGAGGGGTAAACGATATCTGTTCGTGCTGAAAGTTTGACATAATATTTGGGATATCAGGGTTTTAATTGAACCGGTTGGATTGTGAATTGGTGTTACAGATCGGGATAAATAACTGTTTGAACATGCCAATAGTTTTGGTGATACTTTCTCTTTTTGTGCTTCTTTTTTGTTATCTATTATTCTGTGTAATCATTGATGGGTTTGTGGATCTTTGTGAGATTGATTCAGATTACTTGTACCCTTAACTATAATAATAAAAGGGTTTAGGGTGGACTCATAATCCGTACTGTGGTTTTTTTTACTCTTCACATTAAAGGGGTTTTCCACGTATAAATCTTGCACGTTGTTTTTGTTTTCCGCTGATTATTTTTACTGTGTTGATTTGGGATCTAAAGTTGGTATCAAAGCTATCATTTTTTGGGGAATATGTATTTTAGTCATGGTAAATCCACAATTAAATTAACATCAACAAATTATTATATCTGAAGACTAATAATAGAGGACCTTCTATACTACAAGGATTTATTTGATCCAATTGATTCAATTAAAGATGTTGATAGTAAATCTACTAAACCGGTAAAACCGCAAGACAACCTAAAAAAATATTGGGAGAAGTTGAAAACAAAAGCTTTGGGAACTATTCAACAATGGGTTGATCTTAACATCTTCAGCCATGTTTCTTAAAAGTCTGACCCATACGATCTTTGAAAAAAAATTGGTAAGTCATAACAAAGTTTTTTCTATTAAAAACTTGTCAACCTAAAGTTAAAAAGTGGTAAGTCAGTTTCTGAACACCTTAGTGATTTTCAAGATATCATTAACATATTGACTATTATAAAGATTTCTCTTGATGATTAGCTACAAGCTTTATTTCTATTGAGTTTGTACCGGATAGTTCGGAGACTATGGTTGTGACTATTAGCAACTCTGCTCCAGATAGTGTTCTATCTCTAAACTTTATCAAAGAAAGTATGTTCAACGAAGAGATTAGACGAAAAGAGATGAGATCAGAGAATTCACAAGCTCTTGTTACTGAGAATAGATGATAAAGCAAGAGTAGAAGTTCCAAATTTTGTGGTAACTCAAAGGAAAGATCCATGTCTAGAGATTGGAAACACAGTAGGACATGACACTACTGCGAAAAACGTGTTCATATACAGAATTTTTGTTATAAATGGAAGAAAGAACAAGGTCACAAAATGAAAGTGATGATAAAAATACTGCAGATTGTGCTTCTACTAGTAATGATGATGCATTATTAATTTTTTCTATTGGTGAGTTTTATCATATAGGTAGTTCACAGTCAGAATGGCTTGTAGATACATGTGCTTTATATCATTGTCTTCCGAGTATGGAATATTTTCTGAACTACAAAAGTGGCAATTTTGGTAGTGTTAAGATGTGAAATCGGAGCTCAGCTAGCATTGTTGGGTTCGGTGATATTTGTGTGAAGACTTATGTTGGGTACATACTTACATTAAAGGATGTTTGGTTTATTCATGATCTACGTCTGAATTTATTGTCTGCAAATGTACTTGATCAAGAAGGTTTTCGTCACATTTTTTGTGATGGTAAGTGGAAGTTTTCCGAAGGTTCAATGATAGTTGCTCGAGGAAATTTGTGTTTCTCTTTGTATAAGACATATTTAGGTATATGTTCTGGTGAGCTGTATGCAGTTGAAGAAACAAATTCTCATAATTTGTGGCACCAAAGACTAGGATGCATGACTAACAAGAAGATGAAAACCTTGGCAAGTAAGTCCCTCATTCCTATTGATAAATCTATTATTATTGATCCATGTGACTATTGCTTCGCATGAAAGAAACATAGAACTTCGTTATCTATAATGTCCACTAGAAAACAAGAAAAACTAGAGTTAGTATACTCTGATGTTTGCAGTCCAATGGACTATCGGAGGTAACAAGTCTTTTGTTAAATTTATTGATGATAATACTCGAAAAACTTGGGTATACATATTGCAGAGAAAGAGCCAAGTATTCGAGAGTTTTCATAAATTTCAAGTCATGGTAGAAAGAGAGACATGAAAAAATTGAAATTTCTTCGATCTGATAATGGTGGTGAGTATATTTTGAATGATTTTAAAAATTATATCTCATGTTATGGTATTAGAAATGAAAGGACAACACCATGTACACCACAACAAAATGAAGTTGAAGAGAGAATGAAATGAACTATTATAGAGAAGATGATATGTATGCAAGAAATATCTAAACTTCCTAAGACATTTTGGGCTGAAGCAATGGATTGTGTTGTATACTTGATTAATAGAGCTCCGTTAATAGCTCTTGATTTTGATATTCCTGATAAAGTATGGAAAGTAAAGGATCCTATATATTGACATTTCAAGGTTTTCGGATGCAAGACATACATATATGTTCCAAAAGAACAGAGATCCAAACTTGATTAAAAAATTAATCCTTGTGTTTTTGTTAGATATGGTGATGAAGAGTATGGCTTCAGAATTTATGATCATGAGAAGAAGAAAGTAGTGAAAAGTAGAGATGTGGTATTCTTTGAGCACAAAAATGCTGCAGATCTTTTGAGTACAAGGTTAACTTCTACTTTTGATGTATATTTTAATGTTACTAATGATATTTATTCTTCTATTTTCCTTATGTAAATCAGACAACAAATGGTAATGCTGACGTAGTTCCTAATGATATTCAGGATGTTCCATCTGGTGGTGATTTACAAGATTATATTTATCAATAATTCTGATGATATCATACTTGATAAAGAAGTTCACGAGAAGGGGCAGAAACTTATCCTTCATGTGGAGGATACACAGGTTTGAAGGTTAAGTAGAGAGATAAAACCTTCAAAAAAAGTATCCAAGCTCGCAGTTTATTCTAGTCACTTAAGACGGCGAGCGAGAGAATTATGAAGAAGTGTTATCTCATGAAGAGAAAAATCTTTGGCCTGAGGCTATGAAGGAATTTATGAATTCATTAAAAAATAAGTAAACATATAAGCTAGTGAAATCTCATAATGGAAATAAAATCTTGAAGAATAGATGGGTTACTAAACTTGTAGTAAAAGGACGCAACCTAAAAAAAGGCATTGATTTTGATGAAATTTGTTCTCATGTTGTGAATATGACTTCTATCAAAAACTGTTTTGGGTTTAATTGTGAGTCTAAATATTGAGTTGGAACAACTTTGAATGAATAAATCTACATGAAGTAACCTGAACGTTAGAGAAAGAGAAAGCAAAGTTTGTCTGTACGCTGAAGAAGAGTCTTTATGGGCTTTAAACAAGCACCACTGCAGTGGTATCATAAATTCAACTCGTTTATGACAAATAATAGGTACAAACGAACTTATGCTGATCCTTGTCTATTTCAGATAGTTCCCTGGAGGTAAGTTCATAATACCTCTTTTATATGTAGATCATATATTGATAGTTGGGTCCAGCAAAGAAAATCTTAGGCATGGGAATTACTCGTGATATGAATGGTGGCAATTTATGGTTATCATAAGAAAAATATATTGAACGCGTACTTGAACGGTTTAATATTAAGAATGCCAAGACAGTTAATACACCATAATATACACACTTCAAGTTAAGCAATAAACTGTGTCCTATAATAGAGAAAGAGAAAAAGGTATGTCATTTATTCCTTATTCTTCTGCTATTTGTTCTTTGATGTATACTATGATGTGTAGAAGACCAAACATTGCATATGTTGTTGGTTCAGTTAGTAGGTATTTATCGAATCCGGGTAAAATTCATTTGAAAAAAGTGAAGTGGATTTTCATATACATGCAAGGTACATCTACTTTGAGTTTGTGTTATAGAGATGGAAAACCTTTACTTGAAAGTCATACAGATGCTGACATGGCTGGTGATCTTGATAACCGGAAGGCTACCTCAGGTTATGTGTTTACATATTCAAGGGGAGTCATTTCATGGCAATCCAAGCTACAAAAATATGTAACATTGTCAACAACTAAGGCAGAATATATTGTAGAAGTAGAAGCAAGAAAAGATATGCTTTGGCTTAAGAGGCTCCTTCAAGAATTGCGGTTGAAACAACAAATGTGGTATTTTGTGATAATCAAAATGCTATGGATTTAAACAAGAATCATATGTATCACATATGCACCAAGCATATTGATGTGAGATATTATTGGTTGGGAGATATGATCGGAAAAACAATCAAATTTAAGAAAGTCCACACCGGTAAGAATAGTGCAGATATGTTGACTAATATTATTCCCGGAAGCAAGTTTAAGCTTTGTAGTAAGCTCACCGGGATGAGGTTCAAGTAATTACCGCATGATTATATCTTCCTCGTGATGGGCTGGATGAGGAGATTGTTAGGGCCCAGTCCAGTTTATAACCTATAGTTTTAATATCCTTATGGTTATATATATGAGGGCTAGAGATAAGAGACGTATACACCCAAAAGATACACAAAAACAAACAGAGAGATCAATTGTTTGAGAATACAAACAAAGAGTATTCTTCGATTCTGGTAGGCGCAATCATTATAAAGAGGTTGGATCGAGAGACAAACGATGTCCGTTTATGATGAAAGTTTTACATAATATTTGGGACATCTGGGTTTTCAATTGGGTTGGTTGGATTGTGAATTAGTGCTACAGATCGGGAGAAATCACTGCTTGAACATACCAGTAGTTTTGATGATATTTTCTCCTTTTGTGCTTCTTTTTTGTTATCTATTATAATGTGTAATCGTTGGTGGGTTTGTGGATCTTTGTGAGATTGATTCCGATTACTTGTACCCTCAACTATAATAATAAAAGTGTTTAAGGTGGACTCATAATTCGTACTATGGTTTTTTTACTCTTCACATTAAAGGGGTTTTCCACGTACAAATCTTGCGCGTTGTTTTTGTTTTCCGCTGATTATTTTTATTGTGTTGATTTAGGATCTACATATGCCCCACGAAAAACAACCCGATGGTTACCTGCGAACAGTGATGGATCTAGGAATGGAAATAGGGGGGGGGGGGGGCTAAAATATAAAATTGTGTACGTATCCTCCGAGATATATTTCAGTACTTTCGTATCTTCCGAAATATTTTTTGATTACTTTCGTCAAACCTAGTTCTATTGTTAATTTTGAATGCGTTATCCAGCGCTAAAAACACCAACGTGTTAACTCTAAAAACACCAATTTCTCACGACCAGTACGGCGACAAACCATTGTGAAACAATCTTCTTCCAACTATTTTGTAAACAAAAATAACATAAATTTATAAATCTATTTTAGACCAAATCCTTTTCTGTTTATTTCTGTTTCAATGGTGGCTTTGTTTCAATATTTTGTTTTCTCACAAATATTTTAAAAATATCAATTTCTCTCTAATTCTGTTTTAATGATCGACTCTTTGGTACCAAATCTTTTACATGAATTATTTACCATTTTAATTAATTTCTAAGTTTGGTATCCTTTTCAATAATTTACTTAGCTTCCACTTACTAATCTCTATCTTATTATAGGAAAATAAGACGTGTAAGTTTATTTTAAAATTAGTTGTATTTTCTAGTTATAGCAGGTAAAGTAATATGAAAATGAAAAATGAAAGTCAATGTAAACCACTCCATTAACAGTTACGGGACCGGGATGAGGGGGGTTACAGCCCCTGCTAGCCCCCAAGTGGCTCCGCCACTACCTTCTAATTCGTAGAAGCCTCATTAATTAACCAGGACACCTAGGATCGAGATCAATTTCTAAGAAGTTCATTAACTATGGTCGACCAAGAGCATGTGCCTCAAGTGACTATAACTGCAGACAAATACAAAACATGCAAGGTAGCATCGGGATCACAACATGGAGGATTGCACACTCGTGGTGGACCAATTAGCATGAAGACTCAAGCAAATGTTGATATCGCCTCATTTCAGGAAAAAACCCTTCAAAACAACGTATGTATCCTATTCCTTCTAATTTACAGATCTTAGAGATGCAAATCGAGGAGTTAAAACGGTAGCAACTAAAAGCAATTTAGTTTTAATTTGAGAGGGACTATGATATTAAAGCAAGAATGAAAAATCTCACTGAGCCATTGCAAGTGCTAACTGAAAGGATTTTATTATATAACAAAAAAAAGGAGGCTGATAAAGATATAAGTAAGGCAAGCCACACTCATAAAGAAAAAGATAAGGTAGAGAAGGTCGAGTATGTGGATGAAAGAAGTGGGAAAAGGAAAAAAATAGAAAACAAGTTGAAGTCAGTGCCCACCATGAGGATCAATCAAGAAATAATATCTCAAAACATAGCAAGGGAATGAATGTGTTGGAGTAACAGGAAGAAATACTAGAAATGTCAGCCTACGTACTCCGGAAACCCCGTTCATTAGTAAAATCCTGGAAGACAAGCTCTCACACAAGTTTGATGCCTATAAAATGGATTCATACGATGGCTTGGTTGACCCAAAGCACCATATTGAGAAATTCAAGAATATGAAGATGGGTTTTAATCGCTGACAACGTGTTACTTTATAGGGCATTATCTATGACATTCAAGGGAAACCACATTGAGTAGTTCAGTAATCTACCGAAAGTGGCAATACGAGATTTCGAGGTCTTACGGACTTCATTTAGAAACTGATTCGTTGGCAACAAGACACATAAAAGTGAGGGTGACTCCATTATGAAATTGTACCAACAAAAAGAGGAGTGAATAAAAAGTTACGTTCAAATCTTTACTCACGAGATGAACACATTGTCAAAATATAAAGAAGACATTGAAGATTGGAAAGAGATGGGGAATTATCTACGTTATTCCAAAGCAGAAGAGAAAGTTTTCAGCATCAGATATAAGAGAAACGATGAAGGTAGACGAACCAATGTTTGGAGGGTTCCAATAGGTAGGTCGATGCCCTTGTATTATGATAATCCGACGCAGAAGTTCACACCATCGATCAAGAATATATCAATCATTTTTGTAAAACCAAACGAAGGGAAAAGTATAGCTTCCAATAAGTATGTTGACCCCTAGCTACGAGAGATCCTGCATTCATTTTTGTACGTATGATTATGATCACAGTCACGCAACCGGTGACTATTGGGATTTACGGGAAGAAACCCAGAGACTAATTAACAATAAAGATATCGTCCAATTTGTCAAGCGTAAAAGGATGAGTGACGAAATGGAAAAAGTATAAAGGATTCTATTAATGAGATACTCGAGAAAAAAAAGACGATAAAGAGAAACAACAATGGTTATACACTATATCTGAGGGGGATACCATGTAAAAACATGCCCAAAATCGAGGAAAAATAGAAAGGGACTAAGAAGTCCACCTGGTGAACAAGTTCTCATACCCTACTTATAGAAAGCTAGTAGCGAACCTAGTTTTTTAATGATGACGATCTGCGTGACGTGATCACCCCTCACGATGACACTTTGATAATCAACTTGGACATAGGTGGGATCATAGTCGCACATGTCTTGGTAAATGGTGGTAGCTCGGCTAACATTATATTCAAGGTCATGTACAAGAAGATTATTGGGGTACCGTTACACAAACCGACAAATAAACAGTTGGTGAGCTATAAAGGTAAATCATCTAGTTGTGATGTTGAAGTTAAAATTTTGGTAACCGTGAGATATGGCAGCATCAAGAAGTGCATGCGAATATGTTTTATGATACCTATGCTCCCAACTCGTACAATGCCATCATGGGGAGGCCTTGGAATCATAGACTCGAGGCATACCACTTTGTAGGATTTCTTGAAATATCCGTTTGGAAACTTATTTAGTATTATTAGAGATAGTTATAGGACTGCAAGAAATTGTTACACAATCTTCACGGATTCTGAAAGGTTTACCCAATATCAATCAACTAGCCCGGAGGGTGAGAGGGGGGGGGGAGGTTCATCAACATGAGAACAATAATCAATTAAGTTTTAAGGTTGACGAAGTGTAGGAAGATAACTAATATGAAGACCCCTCGGTGGCATAATAATTGAAACTTTGGGAGATGTACAAGAAGAGAATTGGGGATAAACTTGACCCTACTTTCAAGTATGGATTGGTGGAACTATTGCAAGAATATTCTAAATTTTTTATGTATATATAACGTAAATAATTCATGTGATTATCTGTTTATGTGGATATGTATGATTAAATTTTTAGATTTTAGTAGGAAATAATAAAACTAATTAATCGGTCTAAAGGAATGTTAATTGATGAATTGGGGATCTTAAGGTCTCAAACGTTCAAGGGATTAAATTATTTCAAGTAGACCAATATTTAGAATGACTAATCATGAAGTGGAGAAAATATAGTGAAAATTAATCATTAATTTTAATTAAAGTAATTAGAATCAACCTAAATGAGGATTTCAATGGTACTTGACAAATTAAAATTTCAGATAATGGTGATTTTTTCAAACTCTTAAGTACATATTTGTATGTATTTCCAAATGTATTATATTATCATTGTATATTATCTTTTACATATATATCACATTTAAATGTTGTATGTCAATGAAGTGTGTATGTTTTGTTTGTTATACGTAAAGTCATTTTAAATACATATAACTCATAAGGCAATAAAAAACCTCACTTCTGATGTGTTAATGCTTCCAATAAATGGAGGCCATTAAATTTTATTTGAACTGTTATGGTCATGACCTGACATTAAGGACTAAGATGCCCACAGATCTCACTAAAAAAAAATTAAAAAAGAGAGAGAATCTAAGGCGTTAGGAAGTCATATAAGTTGAGATTTACATTCATGAAATAGTTAATACGTTTGGAATTCCATAGGGCTATCACAATTGAGATTACCTATGCAATTGAGTCTCTCAAAGAGTTTGATAAAAAAAATCAAAGGTTTAATAAGGAGGAGATTAAGATGTTGATGTTGAAATAAGGCTTGTGTTTCATATTTCTTCAGTGCAAACATTATACAATTTGTAAACTGGCTTCTCATACTACTTAGAATGAGGAAAGGATGAAACAAGAATGTACTAGGATGCATAATGTGAGATCTTAATAAGGAAACATAAAAGAGAAAGTATGATTGATCATTTGATAATGGTTCTGGTTTATGAGCGAAATATATAAGGAATCACCTTGCAGGTTGATGTCTTTTTTCAATATGAAGGGATATCTCAACATGATAGCGTGAAAAGCATCGAGCTTAAACAAAAGGTAACGGTAACCTCAAAACTTTGGTATGTTCACAAATCAATTCAGTTGTAGTTGTAACACAGGGTGGGTTGGTACGGTTATGAGACTGATATTTTTATCTATTAACGATATGATAAAAAGCTGAATCGTTATTGGTGGTGAAAGATCCATCATCAAGTCAAGGGAAATCGTGCTAAGTGTATAACATTTGTGATTTTTCAGTTTTTGTATTCTATTAATATTTATTAGACTTGGAAGATGCCGATAAAATGACTCTTTATTTACATGAAAATATGATATTTACTATATATTTATAAAAATAATAATAATTTGTATTTACTAAAACTATTAAACATCACAAATAAGTCTGAACATATATGTATCTAACAAACTAAATTCAAAAGTCAAAATAGGTAAACTTTGACACAAAAACTTAAGTATTATCCATAAATTAAAAATGGATAAATTTGCTGTTAAAATTTTTCTTAATCTCACTCTTTATTCAGAAATATCGAATGTATAAAATTGACAAACATACCAAAATAAAAATACTAGGAGAATATATACGCAAAAAAGTCTTAGAATTGATCAATACCAACATTTTGTGGTTCGTTCCCTAACAAATCATGGAATAGGAAGTGATACTTCATATATATCATAGGTTACTTCTCTTGTTACAAGTATCTCTACATTTTTCATGAGAGATAAAAAATCATAGACAACTTCATATCCTTTAATACGGAAGTTGGAAAGATACTATGACAAATATAATGTATTAGATGAAGAACGTCATACCATTTACTAGATACCCAGAGGAGTATGGGATAACTTCTTAAAATAAAATCTTAGGATAACCAACTTGAATGGTATACCTGAGAGGTAACACATAATACTAAATAATATGGTTAGAAGTATGACAAGTAGCTCAACTCTATCAGTATCACTCTCGGTTGAAGCCATTAAATGTGCAGAATATCTTCTCAATAGAGTTCTCACTATTATTACCTAATATTAGTTATCGATTGGGTGCAAACCTAGTTTAAAGCATCTACATATATGGGGTGAATTATTCTATTGGATATTTTAACCAATAAAAATGTTATAAATTTTGTGATCCTTACACTAGTATTATTTTGAGATAGGAAAATAAATTTTCTTGAGGATGTTTAGTTTAGAGGGAAGAATTCAGGAGAAACTGTCATTTTAAAAAAAACATTTATAAAGATTTATAAAGGTTTAAATAAGGTAAGTCATTCATCAATCCAATATATCGACCCACAAGAAGGTTGTTGATGGATTGATGATCAAATATACAGTGGCGATAGAGCTAACATATCGGTCCAAAGGAAGGTTGTTGGTGGATTGAGATTGAGTTATTAGATGCTTAGTTAAAAGATAACTCGTTGAAATCCTGTTAGAAAATTAAGTCACTTAATATGAACATCATATTCCACACAGAGAATAAAATAAAAAAATACGAAGAAGTTTAAACTCTATCTCTTCAAGAGAGCACAAAGTTATTAATACTCCTAAATAGATCCACTAGAGATAAGAAGAACAATATATCTTTGGATATTATAGTGTATCTTTAAGATAATAAATATTAATATGGGTTAACGGAAAGTGATTTATCATGTTTCTATAAAGTCACGAAGAGTTCTGATTCTCACTTGTGAATCAAAGCTATAAAATAAGAGTATAAATCAATGCACACAAATATGGTATGAAAGTTTATCATGTTACCAAAAGGGAAAAAAAATGATTGGTTATAAGTGAGTTTACAAAACCAAACAAAATTATATGGGTAATGTGGAAAGACATATGCCTCACCTTGTTATAAAGAATTATACTCAGTATGAAGTGATTGATTTAAAAGAGACACCCCCTCCATTGGTTTTGCGATGAACTCGGTTGAGGACTATGTGTACTAAACGTTCACTAGGAGTAAGTTCATAGTTTTAGTACACCTTTGAATACCTCTATTGCAAAAAGAAACAAATGAAATGTAAGTCAATGTCCACAATAAACTTTGAGATTGAGAAAAAACAAAATGTTTCGCATGCTTTGGTAATCGGGAAGATGATGTAAGCTCAAGTTTGTTCAAGGTTGGACATTGCATGTGTTGTCGAGTTATTGAAAATGTGTATAAGTAGTCCATAGATAAACAATTATAAAACACTCAAAATGGACTATCAGGTATAAGTAACAAACAAAAATACCCATGTGGACATATAAGAAGTTCGGATACTATGGAGATCAATGGATGTTCAAAATAAAAAGTAGGTTTAACATACTAGGCATTATATTCCTATTAGTTAGAGATATAATATTATAGAAGAGTGTAAAGTAATATTAATTGCATCATCTTTATGGTAGTGGAATTTACTAAATGTTTTAATGCTTCCAACTAGTCAATATGAACAAATAATTAAGTCATTATTGAAGACAAAGAAAACATCATACGTTATTATATTATTATATGATAATAATTCTACAGTTAAGTAGCATAAGCTTATTTAAATCCAAACACATAAATATCAAGTTCATGTCTATTAAAAAAGAGTGTTCAGAGAGGTGAAATAAGGATAGAGCACATCGGTACATACTTCATAAAAGTATATCCTCTTACCAAAGTAGTATTACCTATGATTTTTAGGGAACACACTATTATGATAGGTGTTTTTTAAGATGATAATTTATTTAGTAAGAGTTTTGTAATAGGAAATCATATATGTATTTGAAATTTAATTGTATATATTTTGGCATATTTGAATATATGACTCACTTAAAGTTCATTGACATTTATAACTCGTTTGAGTAGATCTCCACTAAGGTAGGCCGAGTTAAGAATAAATATGTACGATTATATTTCACATTATTATTATGATAATTGTTCACATTATGATAAACCTAACTGTTTGATGGTAATAACATGATTAATGTATTATGATAAACCTAACTGTTTGATGGTAATAACATGATTAATGTTGCGTCCAATTGTTCACATTACGGTGTTTAACAAATTACGGTGTTTCTACGGTTTTGTTCAATTCGGCTGTAGACAATGGAATCAATCAAAGTAAATATATATTTTGACTGTAGACAATGGAATCAATCAAAGTAAATATATATTTTGAGTAGTATATGATGACACAAGTGACGGTGTTGTTCAATTCGGCTGTAGACAATGGAATCAATCAAAGTAAATATATATATTTTGAGTAGTATATGATGACACAAGTGACGGTGTTGTTCAATTCGGCTCTAGACAACGACTTCAATTTGAATTCAACACACTATTACATAAATATATAATCTTCAATTTGAATTCAACACACTATTAAATAAATTGTCCATACACGAGTTTGATTTAGTCAACTTTCAAAAGGCCTCATACTACTTAAGATACGTTCTCACTTATATAACATTGATCATTCCTATGTTTAACCGATGTGGGATGTGGGATGTGGATGTTGGACTTTTTGTCGCCAGCTTAACAAATCCTCCTCTCGAACAGAGTACCACTCTAGCCTTCTCTCAATTGACTTTCATCCGTCTGGGGCTGCCTCGCATCTAGAGCTTATACAACAGATTTATCTGCTCACTCGACCATCTTACATATCCTTAGCTAGGATCGGAACTAGGTCTTACCATTGATTATGCCGCCTGTTCCTTAGCTCCACTCCATTCAGGTCCGCCTCATCTTGATCCAAAGAGTCACGAGTACTCTGAACTAGGTTGTATAGAGCATATCATTCACCTTGAGTAAAACTGTTAGTTCATCATGTTACACCTCCGAGAATTTCACCAGCATCGCGTTTCGTATGAGCCTGGAGTTCTGATACCATTTGTTGAGAATATGGGTACCACATATTCAGTCTCTGTATATAAGTAAGGACAATCCAATCTCCACATTAGTATGATATTGTCTCCTTTGGCTCCTAAAGGTCGCACGAGATACACAAAATTCAAACACTAAGTTTTGATGTACTGTTTTTTATTTGCTTGAGATTATATTTCGTGTTTCGTATTTCATAAAACTAGATAAACGCATAACAAAAAATAATCTAAAAAGGCTCATATACTGAAATAAATTATTGCATAAGTTCAGCAGCCTCACAAATATATAATTTGGTTTATGTATAAATGAAACAGAAATAGATAAAAGATATCGTTTCGTCATATATATATATTACAAATATTAAACGATTCTTTAATTTATGTATAAATGAAACTGAAATAGATAAAAGAAATCGTTTCGTCATATATATATATATATATATATATATATATATATATATATATATTACAAATATTAAACGATTGTTTAAATTTTATCGTAAACTCATATATAAATCGTAAATGCTGCATACAGCAAACATTGGTATCACTTCAGCCGAATCTCCATATATTAATCATAAATGTGGAATACTGCGTAAAACTAACATTGGTATTATCATCACTTCAGCAGAATAGGTTAATAAAATATTTAAAATTTATGTGGAAAATAGTTCAAAACTAAGTTGAAGATCTTGAACATACCATTTTTTAATAATCGAACGTGTCCCGATGTATCAGTACTCTTGTATAATTTGGTAACTATGTCCTAGGTCGTCATCGGTTACATGCAACTACCTTAAACTTAAACCACTATTATATGCTCCCAGTTCTAGCGACCAAAGAATTCATTAACCTTTTCTTTTATTCTAACTAACTAATAATCTCTTTCTCTACCCACTTTTTAATATTTATTACTATCTTTGTTATCTAATCTATTTTATATGAGTTTAAAATATCTGTTATTTACCGGAGCACACGTAAATCTACGTGTTTTGATTCTGAATAATTTCTAAAGTTTTGTATATAATTTTTTGTTGAAATATTTTTAAGGTTTTTTAAAAATTTCAATTGAATAAAATCAGAGATATTTTATTTGAATAGAAAATATGAATTGATGTAAAATTTCCTTTTTCAATCTAACCCATCTTTTATCAATTCGATCAATTTGGTAGTTAAGATAGTTAAGGTCTTTAAACGGGATTTGTAATAAAACGGCTTCAAATTTCAAATTTGAATAAAATGGTCAAATTTCCAATTTCGAAATTTTGTTTACTTGCAACAATAGTCGATTTAACCAAAACAAAAGTAACCCCGCAAGAGGCTCTGTCATTTAAACCCCGCAATGGGCTACGCCACTTGACCCTGTTAATCATGATATAATCTAACAAGCGTGCACTCTGCACTTTACGACTTGTTTGATACTGTATGGTGATTAAATTGGTCGACTAGTCGATCCAATTACACTAAAACATCTAACAATCTTCCCTCATCTTAGTATAATTCATGATCTACTAAACACAATCACAACAATTAACAAATTTATGCATAAATGAAATATCGTAACGATTGAATTTCACATTTGTATATTACACATTCCAAATATTCGAATATCAAGGTATCACTAAGGATTGAACCTTTACTATTCACAATGAATACATGAAAATAATATACACATAAATTTACATATTCACTTGTTCTTACTTGACACTATTTTTACTAGCCTTGTGTTCGTATCCTTCTTAAGCATATCAAAGCCAAGTCTTAGCTTCTTGAAGAGGTTAAACTTCATGCTCAAATAGGTAGCTATTTTCTTCTTGCACCCGCATATGCAATTTTCTAAAAGGACTATTAAGAAGATAATCTTCAACCTTCATAACTTGCAGGTGTAAACACATACCTTGGGATGATATACAAATGTGTTCCAGTCTCTAGATGTTAAGCTTTCCACATTGAATTCAGAACCTAATGTCATATTAGATGGGAATTGAGTATCTCAACATGGGATATTTTAGATGGACTTTAATCCCATCCCTATAGATGATTTGTGCACCAGATCTCTACTTAAACCTTTGGTTAAATGATCGGCTAAATTATATTGAGTTCTCACAAACTCTACTGAAATAACATCATTCGTGATGTGCTCACAAATCATATTGTGTCTAACAATTAAGTTTCTAGACCTGTCTTTGAAAACTTGTCTACAGACATTAGCCAAGGCAGCTTCCTTATCACATCTGATAGATATAGGTGATATCGGTTTGGGACACAAGGGAATTTCATACATTAAATTTCTTAGCCACTTAGCTTCTTTACTCGTTGCTTCTAATGCCACAAACTCTAATTCCATTGTTGAATCAGTAATACAAGTTTGTTTCTTAGACGCCCAAGAGATAGCACCTCCCCCAAGTAAAAATACTCATCCACTTGTGGAAGAATGATCTTCCAAATTGGAAATGTTACTCGCGTCTGAATATCCTTCAAGTACAGAAGGAAATCCGGTATAAGTTAAACCATAATTCATGGTCCCTTTCAAATACTTGAATCTGGTATAAGTTGAAAATTAGATCTGAACGACTTAAATTTTCTGACTCTAGTACTTCTCCTTGGTTCAGAAGGTTTAGGTACACAATTGGTACCACTTGATATGTTTTTAATTCTACTTGAGTTCCTATTCAAATAGTGTTAAATCAAATCTCTAGGTCTAGGTATAGAAGTAAATCTCTCTTCATCAAATATTGCATCTCTTGACTCGATAACTGTGTTCACCAACACATAGTCATTGGATTCTAACACATAGAACCTATATGAAATGGAATGCTCAGCATACCCAATGAAGATACAATTTATACCTCTTTCACCCAATTTTTTTCTTTTAGGTTCAGTGAGTCTTACAACTGCTCTACAACCCCAAACTCTCAGATAATTCATTATTGGAGGCTTCTTAAACCAAAGCTCATGCGGGGTCATCTTATTCCTTTTAGTAAGAACACGATTCAATAAATAACAAGCTGTTAACATAGCCTCACCCTAGAATCCTTCACTCAAACCTGAATGAGACAACATAAAATTGACCATTTCTTTCAAAGTTCTATTCTTCCTCTCAGCTATACTATTTTGTTGTGGTGTATAAGGAGCCGTGGTTTGATGAATTATACCCGTAGACTGAAAATATATAGGATCATAATATTCACCTCCTTTATCCGTACGTAGATTTTTAATCAAATCATTCTTATGTAGCTCTACTTCTTCCTTATATACTTTAAACTTATCAAGAGCTTCATTTTTAGCATGCAACAAATAAATGTAGCAATATCTAGATGCATCATCAATAAAAGTAATAACATACTTTTTATTTCCTAACGAAGATGTAGCATGATAATCACATAAGTTACTATGTACTAGTTCCAATATTTTGGAAACTCGGTTAACATTATTGAAAGGTTTTCTAGTTATCTTAGTTAACATGCAAGTTTTACATTTTTTATTGTTTGCATCAACATGAGGAATAAGGCTCATTTTCGACATGTCTTTTATTCTTCCATAATGAAAATGTCCTAATCTAGCATGATATAATTCTGTTTTATTCAAATTTCTACACATACTGGTAGAAGTCATACAAACATAATCATTTTTGAACGAAACATTAATATTTAACATAAACATACCATTACACAAATATCTGAATCCTATAAAAACACCATGTTTTGACAATACATATTTGCCACTTTCGTACACTTGTTTGAAACCATAATTGTTTAAAATAACACCAGACAAAAGATTCTTTCGAATCCCATGAACATACAATACATTGTTTAATAATATGTATTTTCCAAAAGTAAATAGTAATTTAATATTTCCTAGTCTTTTACGGTTGCAACATTTCCCATCTTAAGTGAAGATCCATCTTAAATTGGTTGAAAGTTATTGAACCATCGAAGATCCTTACATACATGACTTGTTGCTCCCGAATCAATCCACCAAACAATATTGTCATCATGCACATAAAATACCTCAGATATTAAATATATATAATTCTGACCAGAATTAAAATTCCGAATTAAATTCTGACCTTGTTGCTTTTCAGGATCCTTAAATCCACTTGAACCATCAATGTTTCCACTTGAACCATCATTGTTCCCACTTGGACCAACATTATTTTTTCGTTTACCAACTCGACAATCCCTCCTAAAGTGACCAGGTTTGCTATATTTCCAGCATCCCATTTTTTCGTTTATTCCCCTTATCTGTATTTCCATTCTTAAAGAATTCGCTTCTTTCAGCCATATTTACAGATAAGTTCCCCACTTGGTTTTTACCCTTAGGATTACTTATTTCATCTTAAGCCCTTAGAGACTCTTCAATCTTAAAATGACTACCAAGTTCGACTAAAGTAATTTCTTCTTTGGTGTGTTTCAGTGTGTGTTTGGAATCCTTCCATGAAGGAGACAATTTGTCAATAACAGAAGACACTGAAATACATTTGTCCATTTTCATATTGTGTTGAACGAATTGACCTAGAATTATTAGTAGTTCATTATACTGTTCCATTACAGGTCTAGAGTCAACCATTTTGTAATTTATGAAATTACTAACCAGGAACTTCCTACTAGAAGCATCTTCCGCCATGTATTTCAATGCAATGGAATCCCATAACTCTTTTGCATATTCGAAATTTTGGTATACATCAAAAAACGTATCAGACATACTGTTTAATATGTGGCTACGACAAATGTAGTTATCATTCTTCCACTTGTTGCGCCTCCCTGTTTGTTCCAGCGTTTCATTCTCCATGATCTCGGGACATGGGGTACTCAGGACATATACAACCTTGAGGGTAGTCAACAGAAAATGTATTTTTTTCTGTCAGCGTCTGAAATCGTGTCAATTAAACTTGTCAAGTTTAGCGAATTTGCTTGTCATCTCCTTCACTGATTCTCCTCCATTCGTCATCTCTATCTTCATCAACAAGAACATCATATTTCAATCATTTGTAGAAAATAGTATTTTGATTCCGGATAATCTCTGAAGTCTTGTAAACAATTTCTTATTGAAATATTTTTGGGGCTCTCCAAAAATTTCAATTGGATAAAATCAGATATATTCTATTTGAACAGAGAGTATGAATTGATGTAAAATTTATTTTTTCAACAGAACCCATCTTTTATCAATTCGACCAGTTTGGCAGTTAGGGTAGTTAAGGTCTTTAAAGGGGATTTGTAATAAAACGGCTTCAAATTTGAAATTTGAATAAAACGGTCAAATTTCCAATTTTGAAATTTTGTTTACTTGCAACAATAGCCGATTTAACCAAAATAAAAGTAACCCCGCAAGGGGCTCTGCCATTTAAACCCCGCAAGGGGCTACGCCCCTTAACACTGTTAATCATGATATAATCTTACAAGCGTGCACTCCGCACTCTACTACTTGTTTGATAATTTATCATGATTAAATTGGTCGACCAATCGATCCAATTACACTAAAATATCTAACATCACGTTCTACATCGTATTTCATCGAACATTTCTCGCGTATTTTTTCAACATTACAATTGGATGATTCTTAGATTTTTCACGTATTTTTTCAATATTCTAATTATGAATGGTATATTCAGTCCAGTAAATACTTGAGTATACATGAGACTGCCAACTGATGAAGTATACAAAATCATCTGAATGACCTGAATCTTTAAAACTGTTTTGAGATAATGATGGAGTGATAATTTTTATTCTTTCCCTTCGGGATATCTATGGGTATGCTCTTATCCAAACCATACTGATGCAATATGATTTCAATATATGCCTCTGATGACAGACCTAGGATGTTCCAATAGTGGTTTCTTATAATACGGATCTCTACCACATATGAAGCTTCACCAAGATATTTTCTATCAAATTTCGCTTACAAGGATTCTTTTGTAGTATGTAATAAACCTAGATCGTTAGTGGCTAGGAGTATGTCATTGATTATTTGTTGAGGTTGCTTCATGTAAATCGTATCTTCAATATCTCTATTGGGAAACGTTGTCTTAACATCCATTTGGTGAAGTATTAAGTCCAAATGAGCAACAAGAGCTATAATTGTTCCAAATGACTCATTTTTTGATAGTGGAGAAAAAGACTCTGAATAATCCATTGTTTTAGTTTGATTGTACTCTTTCGCTACAATACAAGCTTTATATATTTCCACTTTCCATAAAGCATCACGTTTGGTGCAACTAGTTGTTTAGAACCAAACGTGATACTTAATGGAGGAGAAACATTTGTAAACCTAAAGTGGTCTAGCTACCCTATGAAGTTACAATTAACTTTTTTGGACTCCATCTTTTTTTCATTAGACATGTAAGACTTGGCTTTTGATGGACATTCCCCACGTGAAAATGTTTAAGATAAGGCTTACGCCTTCTGAATAGTTTATGCAATGTTTTGTTTATGCTGAAGTAGGTACCTTGAATGTGCAGTTTTCTCGGTCAAATACACCATTCATAATCGGCAAGCCCAACATTATGTATTGAGCGAAAATTCCATACTCTTGAAGCTAGAGAGTAAATGGGTTATAATGTTGGATCTTGTATCGCTAGATCTCAAACCGTTTTGTTAGATCTCTCATCATTGTTTAGACCATTTTACATATTTGAAAAAAATGTATAAATAAAAATTGTTAGATCTCTCACAAATGTTTTCCCTTTTTTCTCTCAAAACCTCTCAAGCAACCTAAAATCAATACAACTACTTTTTTTAATATGACCTCGCAACAACATCAAGGTATATCAAACCAGCTTAGTACTGTAGTTTTTACTCGATTTCATTGAATATTTTGGTAGATATTTAGGTTTTAAATTTCTATCGTTTAAGTTGTTGTTTTGTTTATTTGATATGCTATTATTATTTGTGAGTTGTAGATATGTATTTTTTGTTTAATTTGGAGTTGAATGTTGTTGATTGAATGGTTAAAGGTTTTTGAGTCACGGCTATTGTGTTAGTGTTCGTCGTAGGACATTTACGACCATGCGTGATGTTTTTGCACATATTGTGCAACGAGGACGAAGGTCTGTCGTAAACATTCATGCGACAGACCAACCTAGAATGTTCCATGATTTTTGTGCAAAGCTTAAAAAGATTTGGATAGTTTGTGTGAATTACATGATGTTAGATTTTTTTTCCTTACATGATTTGTTGATTATGTTGATGCTTTTGTCTACGCTTACATGATTTGTATGTAGTTTAAAATTTATTATTTTTGTAGTTATTTGAAAATATGTGTTTTGTATTAGTTTAGTAATTACTAAACCAATGTTTTTTTGTAATTTTTTCACAAATGGTGCGAACAAAGATGATTGTTTCTAAGTAGCGTTGTGGGGATACAAATCCCGATGCACCGTGGCCAAACAGGTGGTCCCTTGAAATGAGTCGTCGGGATCACGTAATAAATGAAGTTTGCGTCGTGGTGGTGCAGCTGATGATACAAGTCATCATGTTGGGTGGACTGCGGCTGGCAACAGTGGTGCTAGATAATCTACACAAGCAACATATTATGATGAGTTCGAGTGGGTTAATCATCACGTCCATTGTTTGTATCCCAATTATGCCAACCACGAACCGTATAGTGTTTTTCACGAAGATCTAAGTTTCTTTACAAATTTAGTATTTAAAACCATATTATTCTAATTTTGTTTCAGCTTAATTTTAATCTACTACTTTATTATTTATAGTTTATGTGTTTATTACATATTGTAAGAGAGAGTGAGCTTACATTGCTTCTCATATACGAGAGTCTCCGGAAGTGGAATTTGAGTGGTAATCAAACTAGGGTCCGGACTAGGGTTATGGATACTATTTTTTGCATCTTTATTGACGCTCTATCCCATTGGTATATAAACATTTATTTGTTAGAGGTGTTTTTCGAATGTTGGCATGAGGAAACATCTTCATTCCATTTCTGTTTCAGAGAGATGATCGTCACTCTTGACGATGTTCATGTCATCACTGGCTTGATGATTACAGGTAATGGTTTCAGAGTTCTTACTTTTACTGATGAGGTGAAGAAGTTGAGGAAGTATAGAATGATGGTAGGTATACGACCATCCCATCTAGATAACAGCCTTAAAAAAAGTAGTAGTGTGACCTTGCATTGGTTGCGGGTGATATTTTTATTGGTGCGATATAATGATAGTAGGGTCATCGATCTCATGTGTCATCAAGTACCCGAGCGTATATACTATACGTTTTAAGAGCCATTATATGCACTAACAAAACTACAAATAATATTTCGCTTGATTACCTACAGTTCGTAAACCAGTATCAGACAATGGTTATAGTATTTGGGGTCAGCTGGTTTTGGCACAACTTTACCAGTCGTTTGGCCAACGTTCTATGCACGACACGAGTTATATCCGGGTTTACTAGGCTATTAAAGGCATATGATTTTATTTTTCCATAATGTAGGTCTGAAATACAAAGAAAACATTTTAACTTATATTTTATTTTATTCTAATATTTTATATAATTCAAATCAAATATAATTATATTAAGATTTTATTTTATTTTATTTTATTTTATTTTATGACATTTATTTTATTTCCTTGTATTCTAATTAGGATTTTGAGCGACTATTATATAAACCCTCAAATACCTTAAGTTTTAAACACTTTTTGTAATATATATATTTATCACTAAAAATTTCCAGTCTTTGTTACCCGTGGCTTATGGTCTAATCTATAGTTATTATTTTTTACCATTCTGCTACATCAGTTTGGTATAGGAACCTCGGTTCCTACTAGGGGGAAACATGTTTCGAAAGACTGATTTTTCTGATTCACGATCTAAAGTATAGAACAACATCTAGGGTCGTGAAGATCTCGAAGATCATTTCGGTATGCTAGGACACACCACACGTTTCGGTGACAATCGTGTTGACCATTTACTATAGGAGTTTGAATTCACTACCAATCTTCGGATGAAGTATAAACTTTCTTATCGAGATGTTCTCTCAGGCTACGAAAAGGTTTTCGAAACCAATTTTTTATTAACTAGACATCGGGAAGCTTTCTAAGGTATAAAGAGATTTTTTAGACCAATTTTTTATATCACTTGCGACATCATCCTAGTGTCGAGTGGATGTCTGAGCTCATCATATAGCCTTATCATGGTAGTGTTCTCTGAGTAGCCAACTTAACAAACTTAGTATGAATCTGAAAATTTTCTAATGAGAAAATAATAGATTTCGAAGTGGTAGTTTGGGCTGAAGATGTAGCAAAGTTGGATAAACCATAATTTTTATCCAAAGTCACAACGTTGAATGTATCATCATTAGCACTGACAGAATAAACTTTCTAAACATCATCGACAATCTTTGAAAGATCATGATCAACGATGATAGGAGGATATAGAATGACTAAAAGGTCAATATGACGTTTGGTGGTGATAACCACATTTTCCTTCAACCTAACCTCTCGATTAACGACTTCCACAACTGAAATAGGATCAGTCACTACAATGTAAGCTTATTTGGAAACCTGAATAATGGTTCCATTATCAAAAAGGAAATCCAGGTTGATATAAGGAGACTTTTAACTAGAGGTTTACCTTTTCGCTTATTATGTTGTAGACATAAGAAAAAAAAGCATCCCGGTCTTTCTTGTTGGATGCTTTACCTTTGGATAATGTCTTATATTGCATATTATCAAAATCAGGCTTTGAAATAAACCATAAAAGAACCTCTACATCTCCAACAAAACCCGGGAACCTTGAGTCAAAAGGGCTAGGACATGAGGGGGCATGAGGTGAAACCTCAATCACATTTGTCCTAACAAAATTATTTATAGTAAGAAGATGATTAAAAAATAGAAGAGATTTATGAATTGTAGGATTACTTCACTGCTCGGTTATGGGATCTAAATGTATATCCTTTTTATCATCAATAATTGATCTGGTGATACTAATAACATCAGGAGGCACATTACCTTTGGTCGATTGTTTTTTTCGTATATAGTGCATTTCATTCTCTACCGTGAGAATAACTGAAAAAACTTTTCATTTCTGATTTAAACCAATAATGTTCTTAAATATTAATTTTCAAGCTTTATGAGTCTCGATGACGACGCCCGAATCATCAGAATTAGAAGCAAGTAGTTTTTTTGAATCTTGATATTTTGCTTAATTGCGCAGTTCCATTTTGGAGCACTTCCGAAATACCTTATCTTCAGCCAATTTCTTCTATACAATCCTCTTCTTCAAAGATTATCTTTAAACCTTCCTCTTGAGAGAATACGAGTGTTTTAAAATTCATGTTTATGAGAAGCATAAATATAGAGCCCTCATCATTCGAAGACCCTAGACCATAACTGTTTGTTGATAAGGTACCAAAATGAACGAGTGGGAATAAGAAAATTTCAAGCTTTCTCCACTATGATAATGTACTTTCGGTGGTTACATTCATCATTCTTTCCATTAAAAGGAATATATATAGCAGGGTGTGAAAGATAGAATACTGAAATAAGTGAGGGCCAAGAAGACATAGATTTGTGCTTGGAAATCCAATTTTGGCTAATCTGAGGGTCTACCGATCTATAATTTATCTCTTAGTTGTTGGATACACAAAAAATTATTCTTCCAAAATTTATCACAAGTGGGAAGGCCATTAACCATTTTGGAAAACGGTTCTATCGCGAACAAAAGTTGAAAGATAGCTTTAATATTGCATTTGAATACTTAAAAAGAAGTGAAGAACTCATTCAACGAGAAGCATTGATTAAATCTTATTGATAAATTTATAACCGAGAAGAGGGCGCTTAAAGAATTTGGAAGAAGTTGGTTATGGTGTATATTTGTTTCCTACAAGAATTTAACAATGTTTAAAGAGAGAGTTAGCCAAAGTCCATGATCGATACAATAATTGAAGAAAACAACTTTATCGTTATGTCTATCAAATAAATTTTCCATATTTATAAAAAATAAAACGCCCACGTCACGTGAAATCACCTAATCAACAAGTTTCTTTGCCAATTAATCTTCTATCAAATACTGATATGGATGATTAATAATTCCATATTTTGTATTTCATTTAAAACTTTATCATCCACTTGTAGAGCATCTTGGATACCGTCAATGTCACCTCGGCTACTACATTTTATAGTTGAAAGACTTATACCTTCAAGTTCGTATTGAGTAAAATAGATTGTATAGAGTTGAACATCAACTTTGAATAATTTATCTTTCTTTACAACAACTTTCTTGTTTTTCTTTTAGACGGAAGGACAACTAGGCATGAAATCTTAAAATTTTCTTATTTATAACAAGAACCAGTTTCAAAAAAACCCTTATTATTATAAGTTTGGATATCAGGGATAAAATTCGCAAATTCTACTCATTTATAAGAGAAATTACAAGTTTATTATAATAATAAAAAATTAACAATCGATTCAAGAAATTCAAGAACCGGGGAAATAAGGTTAGGTGAAAGTATAAGAAATCAAATCAAGAAATTATAATTATGACAAAAGCGGGTATTTATACCAAAATGTATGAGTTAATCTAAGCCCTTGATCTTGTCTATTATATGATTTGGATTAACTTCCAGAATGAGTGGTCTGAATGTAAACAAGTTTAGAAGGCCAAGATTGAAGGAACTAAAGATGATACCCATATATACTTTAAACAAACAACTTTCTTACATGTGTAACCTTCTATCAACCGCTTGTGTTTTCAGCCAAAAACTACAAACATGTCCTCCAACTTAAAAAATTTGACTACGGTAACACACCAGATAAAGTAACCATCATACCAACGCAAAATCATTTTATCACAAGTATCTATACCACATTACTTTGGTTAGAAGGTAGTAGTGATAAAAATAAGTTAGTAAATAAGAAATAGGTAACCCTAGCAGCCTACCAACTGTTAATTATTTTGTTTCCTTTCACCTATAGTCTTTTATACTTAAGAGAGGTTTTAGAAAGATGGTTGTTATATAAATTACAATATTTAAAAATATAACATGTTTGTATTTGAAGACAAATCTTTGGCAAACATCAGATTCAGGTAAAAAATAGTTAGTCAATACTGATAAGGATATATAATATTGAGGGCTTTAATGTAATAGAAGTAAGGTCATATATGATAACTTTGTATACTTGTTGGATGATTTTTAGACTAAATCTAAATAGGGGGGCTGGAACACAATTAACCCATTTATGTAATCGAATCATTTATACAAGTCTTTATGGCTATAAATAAAGGTGGAGGCAATGAATGAACGAGAGTAAATTTTTCACAGAACTAATTCGACTTTACATTATTATTATTCTCTCTCTCTCTCTCTCTCTCTCTCTCTCTTTCTCTCTCTCTCTCTCTCTTTCTCTCTCTCTCTCTCTCTCTCTCTCTCTCTCTCTCTCTCTCTCTCTCTCTCTCTCTCTCTCTCTCTCTCTCTCTCTTTATAACTAAACTCTGTCTTTAGTTTCTCTCTCAAGAAATCAGATTTATACTTAACAAATTGGCAATCATAGTTGGATTTCTATTCGATTGATACCATAGTTTCACGTCATAAACCAGAAATTTTAGAATTCTTGATCAATTGTATCACTCTAGATCGATATGAAACCAGGAAACAAAGTTGATCCAACGGTTCAAAAAGTAATTGAAACTTTAAGATCTCATTTGCATAGGTAAGAAAGTGGAGAAGATACTCAAACTCTGGTGCAACAAGGACATCCAAATATCAAGGTTCGAATGAATCAATTGATGGACGAAATAACAACATTCAATAAGAAATATGTTAAAAGAGAGCAACATATTCAATCCGGAAGGCTAAAATATGAGGTAAGACAAGTTGAACAGGAATGTGAGAAAGAAAATCAATATGATCAATCATATACAGCTCATCGAATTCGAAGTGATCGAAAAAAACACATTTTGAATCTGATAAATAGCATTGTACCTCACGAAAAGAAAAGAAAGACAAACGCGTGTATATTACGTCTAGTGATGACAAATTTGATAGTTTGGAATCCAAGGAAGGATCATCTAAGCAAAAGAGGTATCGAGGATATTCAAAAGAAGAAAGAAGCCAACCTCAAAAATTGCGTAAACAATGTGCCTCGTTGTTTGAGGGAAACTGAATGATATGAAAAGAATACATCTAACAAATACACATGAGTGGTTCATTGGAATTTGTATGTTGTTATAAGAACATGAGAAGATTACTAGTACGTACAAGTAGACTGCAGAAATTCACCTTTAATAACTAATATAAGGTTATTACTTTTCTGAAGAGTTTTGACATTTCTAAGATCGAGAAATTTGATAGGATGCATGATCCTGATGATCACATCGAACAATTCAAGAACTATATGATAAATTTCAAAGATTATGACAGGCTGGTGTGCAGATCCTTTTCTAAGATATTTAAGGGCACATAATTGAAGTAGTATAATAAGATTTTAAGGGGATCTATTACCAACTCTAGAGATTTCTATACAGCTTTCCGACGTTAGTTTGTAAAAAGCAAAGAGATGCGAGAAAATGGCGACACTATTATACAGTGTAAGCAGGCAGTGGGAGAAACAATGAAGGACTATACGAAGTGTTTTGTGTTGATAAAAGCAGGATTAGATAACTGCGAAGAGCTGGTGGCTATGGCTGCATTTCAACAAGATTTATTACCAAGTGGTTTAGCAAATGAAATAACAAAAATGAGAGCCTTGACTTTTGGAGCACTCAGCGCTCAAGTTGACGACCATTTTTAAGTGGAAGAATCAACTAGGGTTCGAGGAGTGGTTGGACCTAGTCAAAAGAATTAAGGGCATGTGTCAAATAATCAAGGACATTCATGAAATTATCAGCCATCTCGCCAAGAAATAACAACAATTTGCCTCCTTGAACTGGAGGGTATACAACTCAAGCTACAAAATATCATTTTCGAAGATAAAGGCAAAATCAGTGGATAAGGCCAGGGTATTATGCTGATTTAACTGAATATGTTACTCCAATTTATGAAAAGTCCAAAGGTTATTTTAGTTTTAAAAGCTAGCTCTGATTAATAGAAGAGCGCAACAACAGGTTATGTAAGTATCATAATGATATTGGACATGATACTACAAATTGTATAGCTTTAAAGAAGGAGTTACAGGTGTTGATAGAATATGGCAAGTTGGCTGCTTTTATTAAATGGCAAAGTAGTGGATCAAAAATTGCGAGAAACATCGGCACAACAAGCTGCTAACCCGAATTCAAAAGAAGAAAATGTGATGATTTTGACGCAACATCGGAATATTTGGATACTGATCAAGATCGGTTAATTTTGATGGTTATAGATAAGTTAGTAGAACACGGACGTGTTTGAAGCTATGTGAATATATGAATCTTTAGCCATTTTTGGGGGAGATATTATAACTGGTAACACTAATAGTTCCAAGAAAAGGCATATTGTTAGTTTAGCAACCCAAGTATATAGAAAAATGTCTACTCGTTTATATGGCAAACATGATACTTCTTTTATTCTGTTTGATGAGGATGATTTGAGGGGAATAGCTGCTCCTCATGAGGATGCAGTGGTTATATGGACATAAATATTTCGAGTTAAAATTCGACCTGTTCAGATTGATACAGAGAGTTCATCAAATGTGTTATTCAAATCTACGTATGATAGAATACATTATCCGCCTCGAACTTGGAGTTTAGGATTAGTGATAGAAAATGGATAGATAAAAATGGGTGCAATGATAATTTGATCATTTAACATTTATAAAAAAAAAATTAAAAGTTTCACTATAAAAAAATCTTGAATTAGCATAGCCCTTCAATTAGATAATTTTTCGTGTCAATATTTTATTTCCGGTTTGAACATCCATATATATATATATATATATATATATATATATAGATCCATAGTTTGTCCAAAGTGAGAAAATAAAAAAACGGTTTTTCTCTTGACTTTTTGCACTTGCGAGTTTTTTTACCCTCCTTCGAACTCTGTAGGATGAAAAGTAGGTACAGAGGGCTCCTGAAAAATTAGAAACAATATGGAGGGCTCCTGAAAATTAGAAACAATATTGAATAATAATTTAATATTGAGATTTTTATTTAATTATAGGAAATATCATTGTAATAAAAATTTATTATAGTATTATAGATATGAAAAACGTACAATAAACATATCATAAAAGATCAATAATAATTTTTTTTTCTAACATGCTATCCAACTTTTCTTATATTTCCAACATGGTTGAGCTACTATGCTGATGCTCTGGATAAAAGTATATACAGACGAGTGAACGTGTTAGAACCCCACGCTGCTCATCTTCCCAATATCAAGAAAACAAAATACCTTCGAATGTGAAAATATATACTCTCTCCATTCCGGTTTATTAGTCGTTCTAGAAAATTGTCGTTTCCAAAAATTAAGATGATATTAAATATTATTTTATTAAAACAATAAAGTACAAACCAATAGATTAACTTTATTTTTTTTTTTAAATGCATTAAATAAATAAAAATGGTTCATACATCATATCCGGGGCATACCCGAGAATACATCAATAAACTATTAAACAACGTCTATGCGGAAAGAAATATCAGGAGAGACGTCTCATTCCTAGAAGGGAGTGGAAATGTTCAGTACATATAGACTAAGGTGCTAATAAAAATGGTGGATATCCGAGTAAGTAGCCACAATCCACCAATCGGTCCAAGAGAAGTCGGATCCCGAACTGCTCCAGCTGTGCCATCCTGCAATTTTAAGAGAAAAAAGTAGTAAATATTAAATTTAGAAAGGCCACCCAGTCTTGGTGCCTTGGAATCTAAGTCGAAGGTCCGAGAAAATTCGGTGGGACACCAAGGATACTAAGGCCGGAGGGGAACCAAATGTTCTAAGGTTCATCTCCTTCCAGACGTGGTATATTACAGCGGCAAAGCAAGACTGCCAAATTGAGAGGTTTCGATGTGATGACCAATTTGCCGCTTCATCGACCCAAGTCTGCCAACCGGAAGCTGTAAAGAGGAATCCTAGTTTAAAGCTAGCATTGGTCCATATAATCTGTATGAAACTGCACTCAAAGAAAAGATGAGTGGTGGTTTCATTATGAGAGTTGCATAGGACACAGACAAGTGGGATGTTATAATCCCATCTGAGGAGCTTGTCTTTGGTGACAAGCTTACCTAAGATAGCGAGCCATAAAATGAAAGAGTGACGCGGAATATTAGATTTGTTCCAAACTAACCCGGCCCATCCTACTTTAGGGTTGGGCGATCGAATGACATGGTACGTGTCCTTGATGGTGAAGGTAGGGCATCCTTCTTCCGCCTTCCAGAAAGTAGTATCATTGAGGAGAGAGGTAGGCGGAGGGAGAGCGAGAATGAGAGATTTGATTTCCAGCAGGTTTGCGCGGTTGCATGCATTAGCCGATCTAGAATTAGAAGGCCAATTCTAGTTTCCATTGAGTATGAAATCGGAGACTTTGAGAGATTTCCCAAGTCTCGAGTCCTTAATATTACTTTCTCCATAATGGGAAACTAGAGATGAAGAGATAAGCCATGGGTCAAACCAGAAGGAGGTGCTTGAGCCATTTCCAATTGCAACCCTGCAAAGTTTAGAAGCCAAAGGACGAACACGAAGAATCTTCCTCCAGATCCACGAGGGTGAGGATCCAAGGGGAAGGATCCAGAAATTATTATTTTTAATTTTTTCCATCTTAATCCAGTCACTCCATATAGATTGAGGATTATTACGCACGATCGACCAAAGGTGTTTTAGGACAGCCTCCTGATTCCAAATTTTTAAATCAAGAATCTCAAGGCCGCCCTCTATGGTGGGTAACGTGACTGAGGTCCAAGCTACTTTGGCTCTATGAATTTTCATTGCCGAGCCAGACCAAAGGAATCGACTGAGGTATTAGGTCAATTCTTTTAAAATCCTTGAGGGAAGGATGAAAATGGAAGACCAATAGACTTGACCCGCAAATAAGACAGACTTAATGACTTGAAGTCTTCCAGCATAAGAAAGGTGCTTAGTGGTCCAGGATTCGATTCTCGAGGTGATTTTATGGAGGAGCGGACGACAGTCAGAATGGGTTAGACGGCTAGTAAGGAGGGGCACTCCCATGTATTTAACCGGGAGGGATCCTTCCGCAAATCCCAAGATACTGCTAAGATCCCCACGAAGAGGCTCATCAATACCAGAAAGGAAGATTTGACTTTTTGAGGGATTGACTTTTAGGCCAGAGAGAATATAGAATTCATCAAGGGCCTCTTTGATCAGAGAAAGGGAACAGACATCCCCATGATAAAAAATCATTAAATCATGAGCAAAACTTAGGTTAGTGATTTTTAGCTTGTGACATTTCCAATGATACCGGAAATTCTCATTTTTGCTTTTCTCCTGAAGAATGCTGGATAGAAACTGCATGACAAGAACAAAGAGGAATGGGGAGAGTGGATCACCTTGTCTAAGGCCGTTCCTTCCTTTGATATTGCCATAAGGGTCCCCATTTAAATTGATGGAGTAGAAAGGAGAAGAAATACATTTAATAATCCAGGTGATCATTTTGACCGGGAAATGCATCGCTACAAGGATGTCAAGGATAAGGTGCCATATAACATTGTCAAAGGCTTTCATTAAATCGATTTTCAGCGCAACCTTTTTATCCCTACTGTTCGAATGATACCCCTTTAACAGCTCTTGGGATAAGAGGATGTTATCCGAAATATTCCTTCCTTTAACGAAGGCCGACTGCGAGTTGTCAATGAGATAAGGGAAGGAATCTTTTATTATATTGACAAGGATCTTTGAAATTATCTTGTAGCTTACATTTCTTAGAGCAATGGGTCTAAAGTCGGCAGGATCAGATGGAGAGTTCTTTTTAGGGATGAGAGAAATTGAAGTGGAGCTCCAAGAGGGGTCCAGGGAGTTAGAGTGAAATAAATCGAGGACATCATTACAGATGTCGTGGCGAACAATGCTCCAGTTAGATTTGAAAAAGCAAGAGTTGAAGCCATCAGGGCCCGAAGCTTTGTTACTATCAATACTGAATAAAGCAGATTTTATTTCTTCGGAAGTAATCTCACGAATCATAGAATCCTTATCCGTACTAGTAACTCTGGAGGTTAGGAGAGAGGAAACGGTATCCAGGCCAGGATAGTCGGCCGTATTCTTGGTCCCAAGAGAGCTATCAAAGTATCTCACAAATACCTTGGATACACGGTCAGGAGTGGTGACAGTAACTCCTCTATTATCTCTGATTGAGATAATCTTATTACGAAAAATCCTAGCCTTGATGCTGTTATGGAAATTTTTTTGTATTTTTGTCACCAAGTTGGATCTAGTTTTCTCTAGATTTTTGTTTCAGAAAGGATTCTTCGGCTCTACTAAGAAAGATAAAATCTTTTGAAGCATTACATTCCTCCAAAACAAGGGTGGGATTGAGAGGATCACTAGCAAGACTAGTTTGAGCTTGGAATAGTCTTTTTTAGGCATTAACCACTCTGAAGCTTATGTCGCTAAACTCATTACGATTGAGTCCCACAATCATGGACTGTAATCTAATTAGTTTTTCAGAGACCAATCTCATCCCAGAAGAAGCAATGGGACTATTCCAACTCTTAGTCACAATATCTTTGAAAAGCGGGTGAGATTGCCACATATTAAAAAAATTGAAAGGATTTTTACGCTTAGAGCGGGGGAAACCAAGGTTAAGCGTAACAGTATTGTGATCGGAAGATCGAAGAAAACCAAAATGGACGAAAGATATTGGAAATAAATAGTCCTAGATAGGGTTGAAAAGGACTCTATCAATTTTGGATAGAATCGGATTGAGAGGCTGCTTATTAATGCATGTGAAATGGAAACCAGATGATCTCAGATCACTGAGTTAACAATTGAAACAACAATTATTAAAATCATCTATAGCGGAAGACCAATTTTCAGTGGATCCAATACGCTCATTCGGGTGGCGAATGACATTGAAGTCCCCAAGCACCACCCAAGGAATAGTCTTGTCTACCATGGAAATGGTAGAAAGGTCTTTCCAAAGAGGGTACGTATCCACAACATCATTGAAAGCATAGATTGCAGTAAATCTAAAGGAAGCATTGAAATTATAAGGCTTAGCTAAACAGTAGATGAATTGAGGTGATTGAGACTCTCTAGTTATGGAAATTACACTAGGGTTCCAGATAATCCAAATTCTACCTAGATGATGAGACGAATGATTTGTAAGGACATGCCAGAAAGGCACCATATTCCGAAGAATCGGCTCGACTTTGGACAAATGAACTTTTGTTTCAACTAAAATTAACAGGGAAATACTATTGGTGATAATAAAGTCTGTAACGTCTTTTTGTCTAACAGGGTCATTTAAACCCCTCACATTCCAAGAAGAACTATTCATAAATAGGATACTTACAGCGCACTAGACGATGGTCCTGTCGGAGGACAAATCCAGAATACCCTTAGCCTTTTCCTCGGAGATACGATTCCTTTTAGGAGGCGAATATACCTCCTCTCCACTTTCCACCTCATTGACTTCCTCGAGGGAATCAAGACGTTGTCCACTTAGACGAGATTGCTCAATCTCAGAAGGATCAGATTCCTCCGATGTAGTATGCGAGGGGTGACCGAAAGGAATTTTGGAAGTTCTTTTTTTTACACTTGATAGAGGTATGTCCAAAGACAATACAATTTGCACATTGTGGAGGGAGCTCTTGGTATTCAAAATTCACCGAAATATGTTTGTCCCTTATCTTGAAAGTGACCTTGTGACGGATTTCTGATCCTGCTACAATCAAGATGCAAATGCGAGCAAAGCGGAGTTTCTCCATCTTTTCAGTTTGATAATCCACATAAAGAGGAGTGCCTAGAACCGAACCAATTTTACTAAATCCCTCCGCGGTCCAGAGCTCCAAAGGAAGATTGAAAACTTTAACCCAAATTGGGTTTTCCTTATGGGGATTTTTGATCAGTGTAGAGAGCGGGACCCATTTCTTGAGAATAATTAAATTCCCTCTGAAGTGCCAAGGAGCATGATCTAACACGTTTTTTACCATTTCTTCCGACCCAAATTTAAAGAGAAAATATCCTTCGGGAAGCGGTTTAAAATCCAGCAGTCCAAATTTCTTCCACAATGATTCCACATTCGCTTTGAGGAGGGTGAAATTTTGAGGTTCAGAGAGGAAGTACCCCGATAAGCACGCCTTCCATAAATCAGGAGAACCCATAGCCGATTTATTTAAGATAAAATCAACTACATCACGGTCCATATGATTAAGCCCAATTACCAAATGGGAGCGATTGTCTTGGTGACCCGCAACAATGCTAGCATAGGAAGGGTTAGAAATAGACTTTGGCCTTGATTTCATTCCTGAAGAGTTAGAGTTTGTGGATGTGGGATTTGAAATCTTTGAAGGAGATTTGTGAAATAGAGACATCTTGTTTAAGAATTTCCGCCCCTTTGGGCCTTTGCAGCATTCGCAAACTTCCGAATGATGGAAGAGAGCTTGAAAGTCGATCCGGCCCCAAGAAATCCTTTTTCTTTATTAATTACCGGCCCCGCAAAAGAGATAATCTCGGCTCGTCCAATAAAATTGGACTGCTGGCCTAATAGCCCAAACTTTTGGCCCAATTCATAGTTAGTTACTTGCTGTCCCAAATCTGTGATCGAAAGGCCCAAAACACCTTCCCTTTTCTGCTGGCCCGGTTCATAAGGCATCAGGCCCATACTGGTGGACTGAACACCCGAAGAAGACAATGGGTGTCCAGTCCCATACACTGGATTTAGGCCTATGACAGAATTGTCAATGGATGGACCCGACTTGGACAAAAGACCCAAATTATGGTTCTCCCTGACCTCGACATCGAGAGAGTAACCAGCAGGGTTCAGGGAGTTGAAGAGAGAGGGAGAAGGCAGGGCTAGCATCGTAACAGGGATGTCGTCTTCTAGGGTTCGAGAAACGTCGATACCTGTGTCTTGTCCGGTGGAGGTCGATGACGGGGAAGCATAGTAACCAGCAGGGTTCAGGGAGTTCAAAGGATAGGGAGAAGATAAGGCTAGCATCGTAAAATGGATTTCGTCTTCTAGGGTTCAAGAAACGTCGATACCTGTGGCTTGTCCGGTGGAGGTCGACGATGGGGAAGCATAAACAAACCTGTAACATTAGGATTCCAGTGCCGGGATGGTCATACGGGGTCGAGAGAGTGGCGCTTTTCCGACCTTAAAGTGCGCGGCTTCGAAGGAGTTACCGGCATCCGAGAGGGCAGGGAAGGCTAGATCCGGGTGCGGGTTCTTGTAGAGGGAGGGAGGTGATATGGAAAGCAGCGAATCTGGGGTTCCATCTGCTTGGAATCGAGAATTGACGGTTCCAGATCCAGCAGGCTGACCATTGGAGATCGGCGACCGGGAAGCAATCAGCGACTGGTAAGCAAAGGGAAGACGGTGACAGGGGGATCCAAAGACGGTTTGGTCGAACTGGGTCGATAGAGAGGCGTTATATCGACTTCCAGGATTGGGGGTGGAAGAGGGAGCCCAGTTGTCACTCCGATTATGACCCTCAGAGTGGTCTTCGATAACTGCTACAAGGTTAGAGTAAGATTCCTTTGAGATAAAGCAGATATCAGATTCGACAAGAGCAGTGGCTCACAGAGGAGCTGATGGTTTAGCGGGGACGGAGGAGAATTCCAAGGGAGGTATCTGACGAATAGGAGGAGCTTAAGGAGAAAGATATGCTTTCAAACAGGGGGAGGCCACATTCTGGAAGAGAATGTGCCCTTGGCCAGACTGCATGTGATGTCTGGCCAAGGCTAACGTTTGCTTGACGTACTCCTCGTGCTGAGGAGTGATACGCAAAGGACCAGAGGTATCCAGAGAAGGCTTAGAGATGGGCAAAAGAGGTTGGTGAGGAGTTAACGAAGCGGCGGGGAACGTGGCCAAGGATGAGGAGAACCCTTCAGACCGGATGGAAGAGAAGGCACCAATCTTTCAGATGGGTTTCTCAGGGCGAAGGGAGGCTTGGGAGTCCATGGAGAGGGTGATGAATGATTATGAATGACTTACTAGTTTGGCTTAGGCTGGGTTTTGGTAGAAATATGAGATTTTGGGGATAGGTTGGAGAGAGACGGGAGTCTAGGTGAGCAGATGGGATTGCTAGGGTTAGCTGTTCTGATCATCTTAAAAGAGGCCATTAGTATAGACTGAGTATAGGAATACAGAGATAAAGATTCATCGAGAATAGAGAGCCTAGGGGGGGAGGCCTTGGTCTTGAGCTGGAAGTAGCTAATTTTTTTAAATAACACTGAGACCTGGAAAGTATTCCAGCAGAAGACCCAAAATAGATAAGTTAGCAAATGACTGTTGGGGCTTAGTTTGGTTAGCTTAACTGACTTTGATTTGGGAAACCAGAATACTAGATATAGGTATGGTGAAAAGTTTTCACCACATTAAAAAACCAAATCTACTGATAAGAAAATTGGGACTTGGGATAGGGGGTAGGTTGAGGTGTTTAGACTGATACCCTCCATTGATTGATGCAGGATTGAGGATTGAGATGATGAATCCATGGGGTAATCTGGAGACCAGATAGTACCTTGGTATACTCGTGTGGATTTCAAGAGGGACTCCACTAGAATATGAGATAGATGCTTTGATGGGACTGTGACATCTACCTTTGCTTTTGTACTGCACTTGAGGTTGGAGATGGAAGCAAGGTACAAGGAGGTTTTCGATCGAGGTGGGTAGAAGATGAGACCCCCAGCAAGGACATGAGCATAAGATATCCATTTGCTCAAAACTATAAAATAGAACTTGGTTGTCCATTGGTTTGTAGTCTATGTACCAATTCCAGTAGAGTACAAATCATGGAGAATAAGAGCCAGAATCATTACATGACCGCCCTTATTCAGGGGAAACCATTGAAGATCAAGGTTGAAGGAGATCAAAGGAGTTACCGTTGGCCGAAAGCAAAAGATGAGATGAGAGAGGAGAGAGCTTTTTTTATTAACTTTGTTCTCTATTTTTAAGAAAGGAAAAACAATTTTATTAGAACTGACCAATTAAATATGATTGCTTTTACTCCTCCACAAAAAATAAAATCATGATTACTTTTATTAATATCCGTGTTATTATCTTAAACGTCCAATATTGTTGAACGGAAGGAGTATAACTCATCCAGAAATAAATTATCTTCGGACAAAATATTTATTTAAGTTAAGATTTGGATGAATGGAGTTGCTGATATCAGTCCTTGATACTGTTAAAGGAAAAAACCTATATATAATTAAGTCTTTTTATTCTCCAACAAGCTCTACTATAGCTCCCAAAAATAATCATCACCCCCTAGATATGAACTAAAACCCGGACGAAGTTTTGGAAACTATATATGCTGTCCACCCTTGCTAATATCTGCATAGTCTTGAAACATTTGGAGATTTTCAATAGGAACATGCGCATCGACTTCAGTATCGGCTGTAGCTGAGAACGGACCCAATTCCATTCTCAAACTGCACCTCATACTGAAGTAGATCATCCTGCATGTTTCTATCAATCTAGAAGATGTTCAAAGTGTTTCATGACTGTGCAGACAATAGCAAAGGTGTAGAATTTATTAGGCCACCTCTAATGGCTGTACCGGAAACCCGGAGTAGAAATTGACCTCTAAAGGTCAGTTTTCACACTAAACAAATGTTGTTTGAACTCGATGTGGGACTCCATAAAAACCCGATAAATGCTTTATTAAATCATTTAATTTCGAAGCCATTAAATCTTGGGGATTTTATTGAATTATCACTATGAAAAAACACTTCATCTACTATTAAAATACCAATATCAACCGTTTAAAATTACTTTGAACAGTGAGTCGTCCCTCGACTATCGCGTTTGGTGGCAGATAGTCCCTGTATTTTCAAATGTTCGTTGGCAGTCTCTAGACTATCGCGTTTGGATAAAGTTACTCTAGAGGATCCTCTGATCCACCAGATTCTGCCACATGTCCCCATCCTCCCAGTTTTTTGTGTCACAAGTAGTCTCTTGACTTTATGTCAAACCCCAAACTTATTCCGCGACATTAAATGACCCACCTACCCCTTCAATTTCCAGCTTGACATTTAAAATTAAATCAGTTTGTCCATGTGGCATTATTATGCCTACGTGTAATATTTTACCCCAAATTTATTTATAATAATATCAATCGGTGCGTTACATTGTTACATTTTATGTTTTAATTAATTTAATTTAATTTATTATAATAATTAAACCAATTTTTTTTTTAATTTGCTCGATTATATGACACTACCAAGCACATAACCTTCAGCACTAATAATTAAACCAATTTTTTTTTAATTTGCATAATTAGTTTTCAATTTGTGGCCAACTTCATTTTCCTTTCTGTCAAAGAAAACAAGAACATCGTCAGGTAAATCATTAAATCTCTCACACACAGGGCTAACAACAGCGGTAACAGCGTTCTCAACAGTCCCCACCTTTGATTTCAACGGCCCAGAGTTCTGCTTCGCGTACTCGTACAGATTCGAAGCGCAAAACAAAGTTCGAATCGCAACGATCCTAATGAGGCTTAAATGTTTCAGTTCATGATTCTTTCTCTCAATCTCCACCTTAGCTATGGCGAGAATAACTTCTAATTAAAAAAAATTAAACCAAATCTAAACCCTAGATTTTCTGCATCCCTGAACTGAACAGACTATCTCTTTTCAAATTCCAATCCCTCGACTTTCTCCTCTCCCCTCTCCCTTGTTCTACAGCAAATCCCCAAATCAAACCCTAATCTAAACCCTAAACTATACCTAAATTTATACCCAAATCGAAACACAAACCCTAAATCATCTTCCTTAATCTCAGTCTCCACACCCTGTTTGCTAGCCCAAACAAAGAACAATACTAATAAAATTACTTCTAATAAAATTACTTAATTAAAAGAATAAAAGGAGAAGGAAAAGAGAATAAGAAAAAAGAAAAAAGGAGAGAGAGGAGAAGCCATTCGAGTTCGAGGAAGATGAAATTAGGAATATATGTAATGGTGTTCAATTATTAATTTAACTTAATTAAATAAAACAATGACACATAGGATTCATTTAATAGGTGCCACGTAGGAAAAAATTGCCATCTCACCAACATCTATACCAACAAGGATTCTGGTCAAAGGGAGAAATCGTACCTAAAGTCAAGGGACTACTGGTGACACAAAAAACTGGAGAGTATGGGGACAGGTGACAGCAACTGGTGGATCAGAGGATCCTCTGGACTAATTTTATCCAAACGCGATAGTCCACGGACTACCAACGGACATTTGAAAGTCTAGAGACTATTTGCCACCAAACGCGATAGTCGAGGGACGACTCACTGTTCAAAGCCTTGAATCATATATATGTATAATTAAGTTTAACTTGTGTATATGATTGCCTTCCAATTACATCAACTGCAATAGCATATTTTGCAATGGAATACAGATGAATATTTCTATAATAAAATTATATAATTTATTGCCATATTTTTAAACTAAACAAATTAATATACTTTTAATTAAATGAAGATTTTATTAACATATTTTCTAGATGAGATTGAACGTTTTTTTAAATTTGAAATATTAAAAGTTGTGTTATTAAATTACTATGCAATTATCACAAAATGGCTCAAGCACAGAACATATGCGAATGAAAGTTTTAAATGAACACAGGATTTAACGTGGTTCGACAATTTGTCTACGTCCACGGCCGCCGCCAGAAAAAAGAGTTTTACTATGGTAGCAAAGGTACAGATTTCAAATTGTATTTTGTGTAGTCCTAGTAGTCTATTTATATGGAATTAATAGACTTACTAGACAATGGTTCTAATGGGC
Organism: Limnanthes douglasii subsp. nivea; assembly: GCA_036936605.1. Lineage (NCBI taxonomy): Eukaryota > Viridiplantae > Streptophyta > Magnoliopsida > Brassicales > Limnanthaceae > Limnanthes > Limnanthes douglasii. Next base: position 144,079,733 of record JAUPFV010000004.1, on the reverse strand, counting down.
TCATACCACAAGACTAACACGATACTGTCACAACACTTATTTGTACTGCCAAACACAATACACTATCAAGGCATAATATCACTATCACAGACACAAAACTGTAATGCCGGACACAGTATACTGTCAAGCCACTATTCGACTCATTCATAAAAAATCTTCCCCTTGAGGCGAATATCCTTTCTTCACCATCAACAAAGAAACTTCTCTTCTTCTGACTCACCAAATTCCCCTAAGGCATTCACTTATACTGCGAACACCAATCCAGTTTAGGCACTCCCTAAACTTTCGAACTGATACTGCCTTGGTTATTATATCTGCTGGATTATCGTGTGTAGACACTTTCTTTACATCAACAATTCCCTTTGATATTATATCACGAATAAAATGATACCTGATATCTATGTGCTTTGTACGCTCATGGTACATCTGGTTCCCTGTAAAGTGTATGACGCTTTGACTGTCACAAAACACTTTTGTAGTAGTCCTATCCAAGCCCAAATCTGCCACCAAACCTTGCAACCATATTGCCTCTTTAACTGCTTCTGTTACCGCCATGTACTCTGCCTCTGTTGTAGACAAAGCTACAGTAGCTTGAAATTGTGCTTTCCAACTGATCGCACTCCCAGCTAGAGTAAATACATATCCTGTAAGAGATCTTCTTTTATCCATATCACCTGCAAAATCAGAATCAACAAAACCAACCAATGATCCTGCAACATCATTCAGCAATTCACCAATATCAGTCTTGTTAATAGTTAAGCCAACATTCACAATATTCTTAAGATACCAAAGTATCCATTTCACTGTCTGCCAGTGTTCTTTCCCAGGACATCCCATGTACCTGCTAACTACACTAACCGCATGTGAAATATCAGGACATGTACATACCATAGCATACATGATACTACCAACTCCACTTGCATTGGAACCTTCAACATTTGTTCTAACTCAACATCGTCCTTGGCCGCTCCTACTGCGGACAACTTGAAATTAGTAGCAAATGGAATGCTAACTGCTTTAGCATCAAACATGTTCAAATTGTTGTAAAACTTTCTCAATATAGCTACGTTGAGACAAGTGTAATGATCCTAAATTTTTGTTCCTAATAATCTCCATACCAAGAATTTTTTTTTCTCTACCCAGGTTTTTCATCTCAAACTCGGCACTACGTTGCTTCTTTAACTGCACAATGTGTGACATACTACAAGCAGCAATAAGCATATCATCCACATACAACAACAAATAAACATATGAATCATCTGACATCTTTTGATGATACACACAACTATCATATGGACTCCTCATGAACCCTTTTGACACCATGAATGTATCAAAACGTTTGTACCATTGCCTAGGTTACTGTTTCAAACCATACAGTGACTTTTTCAGCAGAAAAACTTTATCCTCCATATTAGGTTCGATAAATCCCTCTCGTTGTCTCATGTAGATTTGCTTTTCCAATTCACCATGTAGAAACGCAATCTTCACATCCAACTGCTCAAGCTCTAAATCTTGCAGAACTACTATGGCTAAAAAAACTCGAATCGAACTATGCTTCACCACTGGAGAAAACACTTCATTGAAGTCGATTTCTTCCCTTTGAGTAAAACCCTTACCGACCAGTCTTGCTTTGAATCGAGATGCCTCAACCCCTGGATTACCTTCTTTTTTCTTGAACAACCATTTACTGCCTAATATCTGCTGTCCTTTAGGCAAGTCAACAAGCTTCCATGTTTGATTCTTATGAAGAGATTTAATCTCTTCCCCCATAATACTAATCCATCGATCTGCCTCTGAACTCGCTATAGATTCTCTGTAGCTATTAGGTTCATGCATCTCAAATTCTTCTGAAACTAACAGAACATATGCAACTATATTCGCATACCTTTTTGGAAGTCTAATATCTCTTCTTTCTCTACCCAATGCTATGTTATAAGGTTGTTGTTCTGGTTCAGGCGCATCATCTTCACTATCATCTGATACTGACGCTTCACCTCCTGATTCTGGATCCACCTCAGAACCACTTGAATTATTGGACCTTCTAGGAATCGATTCTACTTCAAGCTCCACATGTTTACTCACAACCGATCCTGATTCGACAATTTCTCATACTTCCTTCTGGCTGTCTATCGAACAAAGTCATTAAAAGTAACGTCCCTACTGATGAGAAAACCTGGAGACTTTGGAGAGGTAAACCATAACCTATATCCCTTCACTCCAGTAGCATATCCTAGAAATATGCACATCTTTGCCATCAGCTCAAGCTTACCATCTCTCACATGAGCATACGCAGGACAACCGAACACCCTCAAATGTTCATAATCAGCCGACGATCCAGACTAAATCTCAAAATGAGTTTTACAATCAATAGCCATTGATGAAGACCGATTCACCAAGTAACACGTTGTATGGATAGCTTCAGCCCAAAAATCGTTTCCCACACCGGAATGCGAGAGCATACTTCGTGCCTTGTCACAAAACGTTCTGTTCATTCTTTCTGCGACTCCATTCAGTTGTGGTGTTCTAAAACAAGTGATATGGCGCACTATTCCCTCAACTTCACAGAAATCGTTGAACTCACGATTGCAATATTATAACCCATTATCTGTCCTAAAACGTTTGATTTCTCTTCCTGTTTTCTTCTCAATCATTGGCTTCCATTTGAAAAAGGTTGAATATGCCTCATCTTTTTTTTTCAGAAAGTAAACCCACACCATCCTTGAATAATCATCAATCAAACTAATGTAGTATCTGGCTCCGCTCTTGTATGGAATTTTGTTTGGACCCTAAATATCTGAATGAATAATGTCCGCTGTCTCTTTAGTCTTTCTTACACCCGATTTGCTGAATTTGACTATAGGTTGTTTACCAAATACGCAGTGCTCACAAAATCCCAATGATTTTGCTTTATACCCTTTCAACAAATCTCTCTTTCCCAAAATAGCTAATCCTCTATCACTCATGTGACCAAGACGCCAATGCCACAACTTATTTTGATCCTGCCTACTTTGGCTATTACTCCCTGATGATGCTACTGCAGCATCGCCCATAACAACACTTCCCTAGAGAATGTAAAGACCCTTCTGTAAACTGCCTTTCATGCATACCATTCAGCCTTCTGTCACTTTGATTACACCATCTTCTGTACGGTACTTGTAACCCCGAGAGTCTAGAGTCCCAAGAGAAATCAGGTTTCTCTTTAACCCAGGAACATCCCAGCACGCAAGATTCTAACAACCCCGTCAAACATTCTTATTCTGACGTTACCAATACCACCAACAGTCAACAAATGATTGTTCCCTAAATAGAAAGTTCCCTGCATTGGCTTGTACGTATCGAACCACTGCTTGAACTGACACATGTGATATGTAGCGCCAGTATCGAGTACCCAAGAGTTTTTCCCAAAGTCTGAACTCACGGACAATACATCTCCTCTACCACTGTTTTCACTATCGTCGGAATCGTTCACACCTTCAACAATGTTTGCTATATTTTCCTTTTGATTTCCCTTCTTACCATTCAGTTTCAGACAATCTTTCCTATAATGACCCTTCTCACCGCATTCATAACAGTTTGAGTGCTTTGCCCTTGACTTGGACCTCCAATTCTTCCTTGTTAAAGAACTCACTTTGCTTCTAGATTTTCCCCTAGTCATAAGACCTTCCCTTCAGCTTGATTGTCTTGCTGCAACTGTCTCATCTCTTTTTATTTCAGTGCCCCTTTGGCATCTGCTAGCGATAACTTATCCTTACCATAGATAATGGTTTTTATGAAGTTTTCATAGGGAGCTGGTAACGATCTCAATACATATAATTCTTGATCCTCATCCTCAATATTGATATCTATGTTCTTCAAGTACATTATAATTGATTTAAAATTATCTAAGTGCTCTGTTATGGACATATCTTCTTTCAATCTGAAATCATACAAACGTTTCTTCAAGTACAATCGGTTTACTACTGATTTCTATGAGTAAAGATCTACTAGTTTTTTCCATGCGCAGGCATCAGTCTTCTCACCACTAATCTCGCGAAGCACATTGTCTTTCACACTCATTAAAATCCAGCACAAAGTCCTTTCTTAAATATCTTGTTTCTCCTCTTCTTTCATCTCTTTTGGTAACTTATTCTCCACAGCCTTCCACAGCCCTTGCAGTACCAATGAAGATTTCAGTTTAATCTTCCACAACGCAAAGCTGGATCCCCGAACAAATTTTTCAATCATGTATTTTGTTGCTGTAGACGCCATTGTGAAACCCTAATTGCAAAAGCCCTACTTTTAGCACGTGGCTCTGATACCAATTTTGTTATTAAATTACTATAAAATTATCACAAAATGGCTCAAGCACAGAACATATGCGATGAAAGATTTAAATGAACACATGATTTAACGTGGTTCGACAATTTGTCTACGTCCACGGGCGCCGCCAGAGAAAAGAGTTTTACTATGGTAGAAAATGTACAGATTTCAAATTGTGTTTTGTGTAGTCCTAGTAGTCTATTTATATGGAATTAATAGACTTACTAGACAATGGTCCTAATGGGCTCATACCACAAGACTAACACGATACTGTCACAACACTTATTTGTCTAGCCGAACACAGTACACTGTCAAGGCACAATATCACTATCACAGACACAAAATTGTACTGCCGAACACAGTACACTGTCAAGGCACTATTCGACTCATTCATAACAAGTTGTTATATTTAAAAAGTTGTTTTCTAACTAAGTTTTAAGTTATTATTTTAACTCTAAAAAAACAAAAATTATATTCTTTTAATTATTTTATTTTCATATTAGTTAGATTGGTATACCTGAGATAATTTATCAATTATTCGCCATATTGGATTTAACTGATTATGAAAACTCTTACATGATTATTTAAATTTGAACTCACTCTGATTACTACATATTGTAGGTTTTTATTAACAACCTAACTCATATATAATATTTTCCTCGACATTTAGTTATTGTAAACACAATTACATATATATACTAATGGCTCAATAATAATAAATTATAAATTTAACCTAAAATAATAATGTAAAAAAGATAATTATCGTAAATATTGAGTTATAATATAATATTAAAAAGATCGAAAGAAAGTAATATAATATGAAATAGAAATAATGAGATGCATGATTTAAATGGTTTATATTAGAGGTAAAGTGTTTCCAAAATAGGTAATGTAATGTGTAATAAATTTGTAAATAAATAAATGTGTTTGGGTTTACACGGGATCACCGAACAGACTTACTATTAGTAGAAAATACTTTAAAAATAAACAGGTAAATCGTGCTTCCAAATCCTTTTATTTAATCTGAAACTGCTTTCATTAATAAGATAATATTACAAGAAGAGTTTGATACAATTGATGAAACTGAATTTTACAATTTGAAATTTGAATTGTTGTAATCCAAGATCATATTGATTTTTGTTGTTTTGGTCTTTGTTTCAGCAGCAATAATTCCTATCGCTTTAATTTGTGTAAGGCTTCATTGTTTCTACTCTTTCGTGCGCCATTGCATCCTTTATCCTTGTTTACTTGTTCCTCCCTTCTCCTTGCCATCTTTATATCCATCTTCCTCCTTGTCTTGCTTCTCCTTTCTAAGTGCTTCTGTAACAAATATGTTGGCCAGGTTGAAAACCAGCGATAAAGTTGTTAGTATGTTAAGATAAGTGTCTGAAATAACTCAAGTTCAAGCTTTCTAGTAATAGAATAGCATTAAGAGGGCTAGGAGTGTTAATTTCATTAAAAGACCAGTCTTGCTTTTGTTTCAAAGCATACTTAGCAATCCAGTCAGCAGCACAATTCTCTTCTCTAAAAATATGTTTAAGTATCATTTATGAGTTTATCAGTTTTCTGCAGCATGTTAATACTTTGGATAAGAACCACGAGTACTTATCATATGCTATCATGTTAAATAAATCTTATGAGTCAATTTTAACATCTATTTCTTTCAAGTTATACATTTGACAGAAGCTGAGGCCATGTAACAGAGCTAAAGATTCAACTATTGAGGGTGTGCATTTACCAATCAATATTCCTTGTCCTACAATTAGCTCACTATTAGAGTTTCTGATAATGAATCCACTGCTAGACTCCCCATTATGAAGTGAGGAGCCATCGCAGTTAAGCTTAAACCGATTTGTGGAAGGAGAGTGCCATTTAATATAGAGACAGTTCTTTTTGTTTGGAAAATAATTAGAGCAGTTTAAGTCCTTATCTAGATGGAGATCTTTTCTTCAATGTTTGGTTTTGATTAAATATGATGTGTCTAAAGTAGATAAAAGATATGTGACTTGGTTAATTATCGATCTATCAGTACTAATCAGGCCATCATGTTTCATTTTATTTCTTGTTATCCAAACTGTACACACTATCAATGATGGTACAATTGTTCTAACATGAGTCATATACAATATAGAAGAGAACCATTTCTTTATAACATGGTTAATAGTCATATGCTTCCCTATTGAGATGTTAAAGATATTCTAAAAGTGTAACCAGTCATTCCATGCTAATGGACAAGAGACAAACAAATGATTTAACGTTTCACATTCGGGACAGAAGTGACATTTAGATACTAAACTGATTCCCATATGTTAACTGTTAGAGTCTACTGAAATTAAGTTGTTAATGACTCTCCACAAGATAATTTAGCACTTTTTTGGCGTAATATTATTCCAGATTTGACTTTTGAAAAACGATTGAACATTTTTTATTCTTATGTTATTCCAAGTGAGTTTAAGATTAAACTTACCATCTGGAGAGAGTTTCGAGATGATTGAGTCCTCATTGTTAGGATTAATCTGAATCTTAGCTATCTTGTTAATTTCAGAATAAAAAACCACATCATTCTTAATTTTTGTCATGTTCAATAAGAAATTAGTCCAATATTCATTAACCCTAGTTTTTGTGTACCAAGTGATTGATATATTCAGTATTAATTGAATTAGAGCCCTAGAATCATACCATTTGTCTAAGAAAAAGTCTACATTTCCTTTCCCAATTACCTAAAATATGTTTTCTTCTACTTTAGTTCTAACTTTTAACATTCTTTTCCATATTCTAGAATCTGATTGCTTACGTAAAACTTGTAAATGATGTAATTTTGAGAAATATATATTATTTAATAAGTTGGCCCATAAAGTATTATTTTCCCTAAAGTTGAACCATAGTTTATGTGACCAAGCTAATTGTATGGTTGAAAGGTCTCTAAGGTTTATGCTATTTTTACTAAAAGGTGTACATAATTTAGGCCAGTCAGTCCATAATATACTTTCATTATTCTCAGTGTGACCCCATATGAACTTATTGAGTAGTTTGTTAATTCTGTTAATAATTGTCTTTGGTATTGTGATACACTGCATATAGTAAAGAGGATAAGCAAACAAGACTGATTTGATCAAAATCAGTCTGCCCCCAAACGATAATGACTTAAAATTCCAGTGGTTTATATTAGTTCTTATCTTGTTAATGATTTCATCATAGTAACTCGTTTTGTTTGTTATAAATATTGGAATACCTAAGTGTTTGAAAGGCAATGAGCTATGGTTAAAACCTAGTAAGTGTTCAAGAGTCCTGATACGTTGCCTAGTTAAAGTAGATGGAGCTATAAAAGTAATTTTATGTAAGTTGATTTGTTGACCAGATAAACTTTGATAGGTACTCATAAAGTTACTTATCTTTTTTAGATTCCTAATTGAGCCACTTAGAAATAATAGAACATCATCTGCAAAGGCTAAGCAGTTTATGATTAAGGATCCTCTAGGTTTGTAAATTAAAGTAGGATCTAAAGATATGTTTTTGTTAATTCCTCTGATTAAAAATTCCTCTACTAAAATGAAAAGAGAGGGGGGATAAAGGATCCCCCTATCATTCCATTTGAAGATTTGAAAAACCCATATGATATTCCATTTACAATCACAGAATATTGGATATGTTGAATGATTTTTTTAACTAGATTGATAACTCTATTTTTAAATCCAAATGATTGCATTACTTGATTATTAATACCCCTTTGTTTCTTGTTTAAGTCATGAACTAATTCTTGGGTAATCAAAATGTTCTCGTGTATATTTCTATTAGGGACATATGCCCCTTATTCTTTTGAAAGTAGTTTGGGTAGTAGTATTAGTAATCTATTATTTATAAGTTTAGAAATTATTCTGTTGGAAACATAACATAAACTAATTGGTCTAAAGTCAGACCAGGTCTTATCATGGTTTTTTTTTTGTATTAAACAAATAGAGGTTGCAAACATTCCTTTCGGGAAGCTAGGTTTGCTAAGATAATCAGAGATTGCATTAACTAGATCTACTTTAATTATAGGCCAGCATTCTTGATAGAATCTGGAGTTGAAACCATCAACTCCAGATATACTACAACTATTAAGACCCTTAATAACTATATATATCTCTTCTATTGTAGGTTCAGCTAACACGGATCTATTGTCTTGGTCAGTTACTAATTGTGGTATAATGTGAGATGGAAAATCAGGGACATGATCATCATTCTTATTATTTAATAGTTCTTGAAAGAAAATAACAACTGATTCACCTATAAATTTTGATCATCTAATATGTTATTATTATTAATGATCTCATTAATCCCGTTTTTACATATTTTCTTTTTAACAAAATTATGAAATGTTCTAGTGTTATTATTGATGAGAGAATAAATGACTAAGGAATATCTTGAATCTTATATCTGATGTAACTAGAGAGGAGAGAGTGTGTAAAGAGAGAAAGAGCAAAGAGAATATAATAATGTGGAATGTCCCACCTACCAAGAATAAAGAATCCCCTTTTATAGTATTGGAAGGTGGACCCATTTATGTCTTAGGTGGGCTTACTTTATTTCATCTTTAGTCCATTCTTATATACATTGTTTACAAATTACTCTCTAATTAATGATAAATACTCTAATAGACATTTTAACTTCCTTCTATTCATAATTGGCTCCTTGTTCTTATTATCGGCGAATTTCTCCCTTATCAGTAGCCCCCCAGTCTTCGGGAGAGGAGGGAGTGAAGACTTTTAGACGGTTTGGCTCAAAATGCCTTTGTACCTTGGCCTCGGGATCGATCTCGGGTTTCTTTACCGGGCTAAAATTCCCTTCCACCTGACGTCCGCCCATTCACATTTTCGTTCGATGGTCGGGTGCAGATTTTTTCCTTCCATCTGTTGCCCGACCCTTCTAGTTTGTTCAGAGGTGGTCGGGAACGTTTATCCCGCAAATTGTTCTTTATTCATTTTGGGTCTACCTTCGCTCCTATGCGACACCTTTATGGGCCTTGATTGGTCACACCCTTTCAAGTTGGTGGGGCCCATTCGAGCTTCTCTGTCTGACCTAGCTAGCCCACGCCTGCTGCATTTTTCTGACCAAAAGCGACACGTGTTGATCGACTACTCGAGGCGTGCTTGTTTACACGAATTCTCATGAAACCCTTTCGACTTCCCGCTGCTTTCCACCGCTTGGACTTCCCCGTGCATGCAACGTCTAGAAAAAGTTTCCTATAAATACGTCATAAACAAACATTGCTCTCAGAAGCGTTCTAGAGAGAGAAATTACTGCTCAGATTTTTCTAGAGAGAGAAAGCTCGTTTTATGAGACATAGCTACCCGAAGCGGAAACCAAAACCCAAGAAGAAACAACCAGTGTTCGGATTTGTGGACTGGGCTAGCATCGGTGACCATGCTGAAGAATACCGACTCGCAGGATTAATTTGGAGTCCTAACACCAAACCGTTTACACCCGTACCGCAGCCTCACGACCCCGTTATTGCCCATCCGACCCCCGCTGAAGCCTTCATCTTGCCTGAACCATCTGGAGTTCAGAACCCGGAGCCTATTGCTATATCTTCTAGCAGCAGCTCTCCGCACTCCCCCATTTCCCAATTAAGCCGCCCGACACCTTCGTCGGTTAATTCTTACTCTACCGCGCCTCCTTTCTCATTCCGACGTCGCGGAAGAGGTCAATTTCTTTCTATGGGAGAAACCAGTTCTCCGACTTCTCCGGCGGGAGGTAATTTCATTGAGATGGTTTAGCTTACTCCCTTCATACGAGGATACAGAACCGGTACTAACAGAGTTGTGACGTTTTTAGGTCTTAATCAGCGGCCCTTGACTCCCGCAGAAATGGATCCTGAACGCGTCCATCGAGAACAAGATGAGGTTCATCCGACCCAAACTGGTAGCTGTTCGAACCCTGCCGACCATGTCGTGCGAGAAACCGATCCGGGCGTGGCCGGCGCCCTTAGTTCTGATAAAATCCTGGTAGCGAATACCGAGGAATCGGATGCAAACGTTCTGCCTGTCGGCGCTCTGCCTGTTGGAGACGGTGCTGCTGGAAACGCCGCTGCTCCTCCCACACAGCCACTTTCTGAGAAGATAGAAGTGATCGTTACCACTATCTATCATCGCTGGTTGCCCGCGGACTACGTCATTTCTCTGTTCGAAGGCAAGTATCTCTACTTCATTGCTGAGGAACAGCCAGAGCTGCTGGTTCGGTGGGGCATCCCCGAGTGCGTCACTGTTAGGTTTCCAGTTCCTAGGGAGACTCCCGTACATGTTTGCTCACGAGAAATTGTGGTTTTTACCGAACTATTCAATTGGGGCCTCAGATTCCCCCTGGACCCCGAGATTGTTCTGTATTTCAGAACTCTGCAGATCTGCCCCTCTCAGCTGACGCCCAACTCCTGGTACACGCTGATGTCCTGCATAATTGCTTCGCGCCTCTCAGGTCTGGTTATGCCCATAGAGCAGTACATAGCCATGTCCGGGCTGTCTAAATCTCTGAAGTCGGCTTTCTTCTATTCTTCCCTTGCAAACACCTGGAAGATAGTGAACGATTTTCTTGAGGGCGACAAGGGTTGAAAGCACCGCTTCGTCTTTTTAAGTGGCTGCTGGGAAAATGGCCGCCCTTATAGCCGAGAGAATCCGAGGCTACTGCTACGGACATGGGTTCCTGATGGTAAGCTTCTCGCACCTTGTTTTTAAATCGGAACCTTTGTGCAGTGTCGAAAGAGTTTGTCCAGGAGCTGAAAAAGGACTACTTTAAAGCGGGCAAGGTTACCTTCCAAGTGTTGAAGGATTATGCTAAGAAACACTGGGGTCGGGCGATGCACCAGGCATTTAAGAATACAAATCTGATCATGAGCAACCTCTGGCGTTGTTCATCAGAAGTGTTATCAATCGAGCAGCTGTGTCAGCCCCCGAGCATGGGGGACTTAATCGCAAAGACAAAAGCACCTGATGTGCACCTGTTTCTACCGAAGCGTAACAAGGCGCCTAGCAAGCGCCCAAAATTCGACGATGAGGTCGAACAAGGTGTTACCAGTGCTGAAGAGACTGATGCTCGCGGGCCTCAGGACGAAGCTGCTGCTGAGGGCGAAGAAGCGCCACCGACCCAGGATCTGGTTTTGAAGCGGAAGGGGAAGGCCGATGCAGATGGGACTCGGGCTAGAAAACCCAAACGCTCAAAGAGAGAAAACGGTTCGGTCCCCGGTATTGAAAATGCCATTGTCCCGGAGCTCTTCGATCAGTATGAGAGGGTTGACGGTGGTTCAAAGGTTTCCCCGTGGTGGTAATCCCTGATGATGCTAGCCCACCGAAAGTCTCGAACCCTGTCGCGTCGTCATCGAGTGGTACAAAGTACTCGGTGCTGTCTATGCTCGGAAGTCCGCACACGTTCCCGCTGTAGGGAAACGATGGACTGGCCCTTTCTTTGTACAATTTACTTGTACCAATGGCCATGAAGGAGCGTCGGGCGATTGAGCTGGGCCAGAAGCTAGAGGGCGCATAGGCAAGGATTGCTGGTCTGGAAGAGGAGGTGCAGAAGGCTAAAACGGCTCGGGAACTGGTGGAGGGGCGGCTTTTGGAGGCCAATTAAGCCATGGAACAGACAAAGAAGGTCGGGGAAGACCGCGCTGCTGCCTTGACCCGGGAGATCCAGGATCTGAAAACTGCGAACACTGTCTTTGGAGACAGCTGAAGCCAAGGCCGCATACGTGCTGTCGTTTCATAATCGCTTCTCGGACCTTCACCTCGGGGCGATGTGGCTGGATATGCCGGAAGATGAACGCCCTTCTGACGTTGTCTGCGAAGACGAGTCGGATGACACCGGGTCGGAGGAGGATGATGCGTGATCCCGACGCCCTCGTTTTTTGTTTTGTTGTTTTTTGACTTGTGGGGACTGCGGAGTCCCCTATCAATTTCCCTCTGTAAACAAAATTCTCAGACAATAAATATTTCTTGTATGTTTATATTTTATTGGGTGTTGGTTTCTATAATTTTTTTATAGATGCATGGTAGGATCAGAGCCCCGAGAAATTGGTGCTAGATTGAAAATTTTTCGTAGGGTCGGTAATGTAAAATGTTGATCAATATGATATCAAAAAATTTCCCAGTAGGTCGGGAATTGTAAAAGGTCGATCAGTTGAGAAACTGAAAAACCCGTAAAGGTTCTGTAGATCAATGTAACATTGAAAATTTCCCTTAGGGTCGGGAATTTTAAGATGAAGATCAGTTCGAAAACTGAAAAACCGAAGAAGGTTCTGTAGATCAATGTAACATTAAAAATTTCCCATAGGGTTGGGAATTTTAAGATGTAGATCAGCTCGAAAACTGAAAAACCAAAGAAGGTTCTGTAGATCAATGTAACATTGAAAATTTCCCATAGGATCGGGAATTTTAAGATGTAGATCAGTTCGAAAACTGAAAAACCGAAGAAGGTTCTGTAGATCAATGTAACATTGAAAATTTCCCATAGGATCGGGAATTTTAAGATGTAGACCCATCAAAGTTAGTAAGGAAAAGCGTCGACCAGCTCGCCAGCTGACCTAGTTTGTAATACTTCAAAGATGGGAAGGCAAAAAAGATTTTGATTAAGTTTAACAAATGGGGGTCGGGTGTTAACGATGCCTCATTAAAACCTTATCGCGCCACCGAGGTAGGAAAGAGTGCATCCCCGACCAATAAGTTCTTACACAATGCTTAACAAAATATAGGCATGTAAAATTACTCTAAATACAATTTCAGATGTTCGATGTTCCATGGCAGTCGTAACGAGTGCCCGAGCTTGTTTTGCAAACGATATGTTCCGCTCTTAATTCTTTCTATTACTTTGTATGGTCCTTCCCAATTCGGGGCGAGCTTTCCGAGGCTTTTGTCTTTGGTGTGCAGAAAAACGTGTCTCAAAACCTTGTCACCGACTTTAAACTCTCGACGGCGTACTTTAGACGCATACCGACTTCTCATCAGGGTCTGATAGTGTAAGGAATTTAACTGAGCACGACTTCTTTTTTCTTCTATGAGGTCGAGAGCGAGCCGTCTGTCGTCTTCGTTTGCGTCTTCATCATACGTACCGATCCTGAAAGATGGAAAAATGGATTCTGCCGGAGTGACCGCGTCCATACCATACACCAGAGCATAAGGTGACTCCTGGGTCGCCGTCCGAGGGGTGGTTCGGTAAGCCCATAACACTTCTTGTAGGTAGTCCGGCCATTTACCAGCCTTTCCTTCGATGTTCTTTTTGAGTCCGTCCAGGATGGTTTGGTTAGTGACTTCGACTTGCCCGTTCGCTTGGGGATGGAATGGAGCAGAGAAACACTGTCTGATCCTGTGAGTTGTGCATAAAGATTTCATTTCCCCGCTGTCGAATTGTGGTCCGTTATCCATGGTAAGCCTTTGGGGTACCCCGAACTTACAACAGATGTTGGACCAGATAAACTTGATGATGTCTTTGGTCTTAGTGGCGGATAATGGCTCAGCTTCAACCCATTTGGAAAAATAGTCCACCGCCACCACGATAGTCTGTCTCCCGCCAGATGACATTGGTAGCGGTCCTACAAGGTCGATTCCCCATCGGTCGAAAGGTAATCCTTCTGATATGGATTCTAAAGGAGCTGCGGGTACGTTTATTGCGTTCGCGAATCTTTGCTGTGCGTCCGCTGTTATCGTCGGCCAATAAAATCCGTCGAGAAAAATCTTTATGATTAAGACTTTGTAACCACAATGAGCCGCACCTTCTCCATCATGTAGTTCGGATACAATTATCTGCGACTCGTGGACCCCCAGACTTCTTAGCAATGGACGGCTAAATGACTTCTTGTATAGTATGTCGCCTAATAACACATAACCTCGGGCCTTGTTGCGAACCTTCCGAGCCGATGCGCCTTCGCCCGGTAGTCAACCTTTGGCTAGGAAGGCTATGATATCACGCCACCATTCTGAAATCGTCACCGAAGAAATCTGGCAGGCGATTTCAGGTCGGTTATCAAGCTCCTGCCTTTTGATGATGGACGAATTCTCTTGCTCGGTTATCCAGGGGTAATTGCTTGAGCAGGAAGCTGATGCTAAGGAGTCTGCTACCATGTTCTCGCTTCTCGGGACGTGTTCGTGCATGATTTTGACAAATGAGGCAGCTAGCACTCTTAGCGCTGCTAAATACTGGACCAGATGCTCCTTCCTAGCTTCCGAGGCCCCCGAGGCTTGGTTTATCAGATGCTGGGAATCACTAATGAGGTGTACTTGCCTCGCTCCACATACCTGTGCTAGCCGCAGTCCGGCCAGGGCGGTTTCATACTCGGCTTCGTTGTTTGAGGTAGGAAATCCGAATCGGATGGCCTGGTGCATACTGATGCCTGTTGGGGTGACTATTTTCACGCCCGCCCCGCAACCACTGACGTTCCCCCCCCCCCCGTCGGTGCGGATGATCCACTCATTTGGTTTGGCCTCTCCAGATGGTGCATCATGATCCGGATGCTCGGGATGGAACTCCACTAAAAAATCAACCAGAACTTGGCCTTTGATGGACGTCTGAGGCTAAAAGTTGATGTCGAAATCGCCTAACTCGACCGACCATTTAGACATTCTCCCCGACATGTCCGGTCGCTGGAGGACGTACTTGGCGGAAATGAGGTACGGACGATAATCGGGTGCGCTTGAAAGTATGGCCGCATCTTCCGTGCTGCGGTCACTAAGGCTAAGGCCATTTTCTCCAACCTCAAATACCGCTTTCCGCTTCCAGTAGGCTTTTTCTTACAAAGTAGACCGCTGTAGGGGCTGGTGCCGACTCGCTGATCAAGGGCGCATTAACTGCAAAATATGTAACCGCAATGTAAAGAAAAAGGGTCTCGCATGTTAGCGGCTTATTTAAGAGGTTTGGGGACGATAGATATCGCTTAATCCCTAAGAATGCTTCGTTACATTCGGGTGTCCACATAAAATTCTTGGCATTTCTCAAGACCTGAAAAAATGGAGCACACTTGTCAGACGAACGAGAGATAAAACGATTCAGAGCTGCCAAACGCCCAGTTAGGATCTGGACTTTTTTTTATGTTCTTAGGAGGGGTCATGTCAGTAAGAGCTCGGAGCTGGATGGGATCGGCTTCAATCCCCTTTTCGCTAACAAAGAAGCCTAAGAACTTGCCTGGCCTGACCCCGAAGGAGCATTTTTCGGGGTTGAGCTTGAGGTTTATACTTCTGAGGTTTATACTTTTGACTAACATGTCATCAATGTAAACTTCCATATTCCTTCCGATCTGGCCCTCGAAGGTTTTATTAACTAGCCTCTGGTACGTTGCTCCGGCATTTTTCAGTCCGAATGGCATGACCTTGTAGCAATATAGGCCTCGGCCCGTTATAAACGTGGTCTTTTCCTGGTCTGCTGGGTGCAACGTGATCTGATTATATTCGGCGTATGCATCCATGAATGACAGTAGTCTATTTCCCGAGGTCGAATCTACCAATTGGTCAATCCTCGGCATTGGGAAAGGGTCCTTTGGGCATGCCCGATTGAGGTCGGTGAAATCCACACACATCCTCCACTTCCCGTTTTTCTTCTTTACCAGGACGGGATTGGAGGTCCACAGCGGGTAACTTGCTTCCTTTACGTGTTCGACGCTGATCATCCTTTCGACTTCGTGTAGAATAATGTTTGCCTTTTCCGGGGTAAAAGCCCGACGCTTTTGAGAGACAAGTCTGACGTTCTTGTTGACAGTTAGCCTGTGAATAACACAAGACTCTGGGACTCCGGTTACGTCGCTCGAGCACCATCCGAATAAATCTAAATTCTCTAGTAGTAAGGCCAACAACTGTTCCCTGAAGATCGACGACAAACAGATCCCAATCTGCAGAACTTTACCTTCGGCAAACGGGTATTGTTCACATTCTTCGTCTGTAGTCAAATAGCTAGGAGCTTCCCTAGGATAATCAACGGGTAATGACCCCAAGGGGGAGCCCCTTTAACTGCTATTCCCGGGCCTGATCCATCTCTTGGTCCTTTTTGGGTGCTAACGCCGCTCGGTAACACTCTCGTGCTGCTTTCTGGCTGCTTCGGACTATACCCACGTTGTTTCCGAGTACGTATTTCAAACACTGATGGACTGTGGATGATACCGCATGTATTCGCGATATCCATGATCTGCCGAAAATTGCATTATGGGAAGCCGGTGCGTCTACTACCACAAATAAAACGGTGACCTCCTTCTTAAATGGGTCGCAGCCTAGCTGCACAACGCCCTCAAACTCTCCGATAACGTCAGCTGCTGACCCCGTAAATCCCACAATGGTACGATCCGACCGCGTGATGACCGGAGGTGTCCTAAATTTGGCGAAAGTGGAAGCGAAGATTATGTTGGCCGAACTACTGTTGTCCACTAAGATACGTCGGACCTCTTCCCCCGCAATGGCCGCCCCGATCACGATGGCATCCTCGTGAGGCCCGGCTATATCTCTCATGTCGTCGTCAAAATACATGATCGGCGACGGGACGCTATTGGAGTGAGGTTAAGTCCGAGCCTCTAATTGGGTGGTTAGATTCACGATATGCCTTTTCCTGGAGGAGTGTGTGGTACCTGCCATAGAATCTCCGCCGAAGATAGTCAGAGATTCAAAGAATTTACAAAGGTTTTTTACATTACCGATACTCTCTTCAGCGTCCTCTTCGATGATCCCGATGATGTTGCGATTTGTCTCGGGGTCGAGGTATTCAATTGAAACATCAAAAGGGTCGGTGATTTCGGAAATGGTCATAGCGGTTTCGGGCTTCGGAATCGTCACGACTTCTCTCGAAGCTGTGCTTTGTTGGGCCTTCTTCTTTACATATTCTAGGAGGTTTCCGTGCTCTATGAGCATCTGTATTTATTTCTTGAGGGCAATGCAGTCCTTGGTATCGTGCCCCACGTCTTCGTAATATCGACAATAACGGTTATTCCTCTGTTCCCGAGGCATTGGTATCGGGAAGGGCCTTCGATACATCCCGCTTTTCTTGGTTTTCTCGTAGATTGACGATACACATTCTGTCAGGTCGGCGAAATAAGCAGGTCGGATCCACTTGTTAGATATGGGTCGCGAAACCGTTTGACTCATCTGCTTCGTCTTTTGGTTCGGGGGAACCGAAGGCTTGATAGGTAAGGATTGGGTCGGGGGTATTGTGCTAACCGGTTGGGCTGCCTGAGCGTAGCTGGATTGAGTCCCCTGTCTTATCACAACCGCCGCTTGCGCACTTTGCTGAATTTGTGCAACCAGTTCGGACGCCTCGGTTTCTTCGATCAATATCTGTTTTTCTACTTGGGCCAGAAGGGCGGAAAAAGTGAATGTTTGCTTCTTGGTTACCGCTTTCTTCATTGGTCCCGGGAGCACTCCCAAGCGATATGCAGTTAGCGCCACGTTTTCCTCGCAATGGTCCAGGTCGGTTTTAGCGTCGATAAAATGCCTGGTAAGCTCCCTGAGGCTCTCTCCCAACCACTGCTTACAATTCATAATAGTGTCTCCGTTGGCTCGGAAACTCTTGCTTCCGACGAAATGCTGTCTAAACATTGTCCAAAACATCCCGAAGTTTTTGATGCAGCCTTGTGGTAACCGGTTGTACCATTTGGAGGCCCGGTCCCAGAAAGTCATCGAAAATGCCCTACATAGGAGTTTATCGTCATTGTCAAAATTAAGCATGAAGTTTTTGAAGGCTTCCAAGTGGTTCTCCGGGTCCTTTTTCCCGTCGTATTTTTCCAATTTGGAAATATCAAACCTCTTCGGGAGCTGTCCCGCTAATATGTCATCAGACAATGGTGAAGCTCTCCAATTCATCCCGTACCCAAAAGCTCCGCCTCCGAGTCCTTCTGTCTGAACTCCGTAGAGCCCTTCATCCTCCGGGTTAATAAACTGGCTGCTGGTTCGGTACCCCTGGTTCTGGCTGTTCGAAGGCTGCCATTGTACTTGAGGCAGTGCTACCCGCTCTTCTCTGCTGCCCGCTGACATTTCTTCTTTCTCAACTGACGCTGGCGTTTGTTTTTCGGTGCTACCTTTTTTTTACTTTGGGGAGTCTGACCGGGGTCCCCTGTGGCGTCGGGAACGATTTTCCTGTGCACGTTTGCTTATTCTTTCCCGTCGTCGGTACTCCCTTCCAGACGAGTCATCCGAGGTGTAATTGGCGGAAATGCCTCGATTGTCCTCTAGGTACCGTTGTCCCCTGGTGTTTTGTTTCTCCTCGGGGCGGGGCTCCCGATAATATCTGACAGGTCGGGCCTCGATGCGATGTCCCGCACTCGGCTTGCCTGCGCTGCGGTCATCCATGAACGGTTCTTTGCCTTTTCCTTCCCGCACCCTTTTCTCGTCTAACGCTCGCTCTCTTTCAGCGTTCAGTCTGGCAATGTCTTCCAGGAGATGTCTTCTGGTCATGATAAGGGTCGATCGTTTTTCCCGACCCTGGGCATAGCGTTCCCGACCCGGGGCTTCTTCGCCTTCGGATAAGGAAACGGCTCGGGCTACTTCTCTCCCGACCCTCTCTTCGACACCCTCGTCATTCATCTTTTCAATCGCGATTTACAAAGAAAAAGATTCCTTTTTGGTATCACGGTTTCCCACAGACGGCGCCAATGATGAGAGAATAAATGACTAAGGAATATCTTGAATCTTGAATCTGATATGACTAGAGAGAGAGTGTAGAGAGAGAAAGAGCAAAGAGAATATAATAATGTGGAATGTCCCACCTACCAAGAATAAAGAATCCCCTTTTATAGTATTGGAAGGTGGACCCATTTATGTCTTAGGTGAGCTTACTTTATTTCATCTTTAGTCCCTTCTTATATACATTGTTTACAAATTACTCTCTAATTAATGATAAATACTCTAATAGACATTTGAACTTCCTTCTATTCACAATTGGCTCCTTGTTCTTATTATCAGCGAATTGCTCCCTTATCAATTATCTCCATCTTTTAACCATTTGGAGGCACTCTTTTGTTGCCAGTAAGTCTCTTCCCTAGCAAGCAGAACTAAGTGTTTGGCCTTTAACTCAGAAAGTTTATTATTGTTTTCAATATAATAAGATAACTCTAAAATTCTTTCAATAATTTCAATTTCCTCTTCAGTTTTTTCAATACAATCAAAAATGTTACCAAATACTTCTTTTTTCCAAGTTTTTAAATGCTTTTTTAATCTTCTAAGTTTAAACCATAATAAATGAATGTAAGAGTTGGTAGAACGTGATGTATCTATTGGTGTATTCTGGTGTGGATAATAATCGCCTAAGGGTAGGCTAGTAATTTCAGTTGGTGTTTTATGGTAGTATGTGGGTGTTATGTGTTTAGAGTAGAGAGTAGAGAGATAATTAAGCAGCCTGGTAGCAGTTAATTCTCATTACCCACACTTAATGCAGGTAGTTGGGTATTTATACCCTGATGTTTGGGCCCTTATGGGCTTTCGGGTCATGTTTAATGGACCCGGGTCATGTTCAAAGACCCATGAGCTCTAAGTAGGAGAGCAAGTAGCTTAGTCAATAAGTGTTTAGGTTTTTAGTACTTTTGTCACAGTTCGAACAGTCCTATGGTCATAGTGTTCAAAATGATCTGTCCGGTCCGGAGGCCTTGGACCGATCTGTCCTTGTCCGGGGAGCGTGCAGTATTCGGACTCATCAGGAGCCCCTTTTTTAGGTGTTTGTGCAAATATTCTTGCAAAAGACCTGAAAAACAGTCCGATGTCAGAGGTAGTTTTAATCTAGACAGGTCTATAGGTTTATCCGGACAGATAATGCTTCACGAATTCAAAACGGTTTTTGCCAGAGTTCGTGGGACAAGTGTCGCTCTCTGATTGGTTGCTTCATCCGTTTTTTCACCTTGAATTTCGAACCCACCTTCTTCGAAAAACAACCTATTTAATTACAGGTGGTGACATCAGCGCCGTCTTTTAATCATTGCCAAACCTTTCGAATTCTCCTAGGAATCAACTGCTTTTTCAGATTTACTATAAATACAAATTCATTTCTACTATTTTACCATCTCCTTCAAACTTACTTCTGTAAAAACTCTCAAAGCTTTCTCTCTCTAAAGAACAAAACTTAGTTCAACAGTTTATGTTTACAGCGAGGAACGCTCTTGTCAAAGGCGGGTGGCTCAACCTTTCTGAGTTAGAGAAGGCTCAAAAAGTCTAAAAAGAAAGACGGATTGCTGCAGGGTTGCCTGCCTCACCTGTTGACAGACCTATCACTTCTGCATCTGAGTCAGATCGTGGCTCGTCTTCTTCCAAAGGTACCAAACCTAGAAAACTATTTCAAACCACCCTCTCCCCCATAATCTCTGGTTCCTCAGTTCAGGAATCAGTGCCTACTTTCGAGCCAGGAGTCACAGCCACTAGCCTTAGAAAACCTTCTCCCTTTCTTGCAATGGGATCAGACACGGAGCACTCTCCTGAGAAGCTGGTTGTCAGGAGGACAGGCCGGCTGGTTAAAGGCCAGGGGACTAAAAATACTCCCTCAAGATCGGGGGCAAAGGATAGCAGCACCGGATCAGAGGTGCCAATTAGAGCTCCTAAGGACAGGCTGTCCGGACCGGAGGGCTCCAATCCAAAACTTCAACCAGAAACTTCTGCTCCAAACACTTTACCGGAGAGCAGAAGTCAAAGGGGCACTGAGGCCCATCAGTCCGGAGATAAGGCTGAATCAAGTTTGAACCCTCCCCCCACTACAGCTGCTGAAATCCCTTCAACGATCATGGAGGAAGTGATGGAGGACTCTGTTGAAGAGGCCCCGTTTGAGTCTGAGCCCTCCGGTCAGACTAGCAAAGAGATAGTTTCCAAGAAGGACAAGGGCAAAGAAAAGTTGTACTTGAGGCATCCGGATCTGCCGGAGAGCCTCGAAGGAAAAGTAGGGCCTTGTTTTCACAAGGTCAGCGTTAACTATCTTCTCTCCATACAAAAAATCAACTATGCATTCATCCACACTGCTGAGTTGGGCAGGATGCGTTCAAAATGGGGTATTCCAGAAAATGTAAAGATCAGGATCCCTATACATCCGTAGACCCCCATGGATTGCAAGTTAAGTGAGGTGGTTATGTTCACGGAGCTGTTCAGACTCTGTCCGAGCCAGCTGAGCCCCAACGCTTGGTATACCCTTATGTCATGCATCATGGCATCAAGGCTGTCCGGGATCCCTCTGCCCATGGAGGAGTTTGCTGCAGTGGCTAGCCTGTGTAGAAACCACCACATCCCCTTTTACCACTTTAACATGGGGGATAACTTCAAGGCGGTGGATGATTTGCTGGAGGCAGAGAGGAATTGGAGGACTCAATTCCTGTTCGTCAGTGGTGCCTGGGAAAATGGCAAGAAGATAAAGGCCGGAGAGAACCCAAGCCTCCTCAGAAGCAGGTGGAGGAGTGACCGTAAGCATCTTGGCTTTATATTTTTGTCTCTCTTGTCTTTTCTTTTTGGACTTAGTCTATATTAATTTGTCTTACTTTTGTCTTAGCAGAACTGCCCAAGGAGTTTAGTGACCACTTGAAAGCCGGGCAGGTCACTTGTGGCAAAATTAATGCCTGGACTGCTGAGAACTGGGGGAACCGATTCCACGATGCTTTCACTGGTGGAAATTTGGCAAGGTCTCACCTGTGGAACACCACTGGTCGGAGAGACTTGACCTGGGAGGAGCTCACCACCCAACCTTCTCCAGATGTTGTGCTCAAGAGGACCCATGAACCAGATGGGACACTCGTCCTGCCAGGCCGGGCCAAAGCCCTGAGCAAGATATAAGGAAAGAAGAAGAAGGGAAAAAGGGTGATGGGCGATGCCAACCCTGCTGATGCTGAGAAGGATGCTCCAACAGTCCCGGAGGAGCCAACCCAGAGCCAAATCGATGCTGCTCCTTTGCAAGTAGTGGAGCAAGAGACTGAGAGGCAGGAAACGAATCTCCCAAAACCTCCAAGGGCTTCCAAGAGAAATCGCAAACAAGGAAGCAAAGGTGTAGACCGGGAGGCGAAGAAGAAAAAGACTTCTAAGGAAAACGAGCTTTCTCTCCGGGCTTCGGAGCCTTCTTTCCAAGTTGAGCCTTCTGACCCAACGCACGCCGAAGAGATTCCGGGGGACTTTCACACTGATGAGGTTGAGGGAGGAGATCTCAACATTGATGGAGTGGACATCACCGGTCTTGGTGAGCTTGGTGAATACTTCCTCAACCTCCCCAGAGATGACTTTGCAGGGCCTTACATTCCTCCGAGCAGCTCCAACACGGTCAATTTTAACGGTAAGACTTTTATTGTCTCTAGTGCAGCCGCTACTTACGTTGGAGAGACAAGTTCAGGGTCAGGCAGACATCATTAAAGACCTTAAGTCTGAGAAGGAAAAGCTGTCCGAAGACCTTCGCACTGCCACCTCCAATGCTGCCATGTTGAAAGAAGAAAACGAGGAGTTGAAGAGAAACCAAAAGACAAGCACCACCAAAGTCACCACCTAGAGGAAACCATCAAAGACCTCCAGGAGAAATTGTCCGGTCTGGAGAAAGACCTTGCTACCTCAAAGGGAGAAACCAAGGCAAAGGACAAAGTCATCACCAACTTAACCACTGATAAGATTGCCCTTGAGAATGCAGTGTCCAAGGCTGCCGAGGAGAAAAATACTTTGTTACAAGAGCAGGAGGCCAAGATCCAAGCCAAGATCAATGCTTATGCCAACCAGATGATCAAGATCGAAGAGCAACTGCTCGAGAAGGTGAGGTCTGACATGGTTCTACTCTTCCACGAAAAGTTTCCGCAGAGGAACCTAGGGGACTTATGGCTTTATGTTGAGCCTGAAGACCTCCTATACCACACGATGGCCGAAGGTGACAGGTATGGCTACTCTAGTGGCTCCTCGGATGATGAAGAACATACTGGGAAGAGCCCAGATGACGAGAAAGACGATCCTAAAGGCAAGAAGGTAGATGCAGGGAAAGACAACCCTAAGGGCAAGAAGGTAGATGAAGGTGAGCCATCCTTAAAGGCTCAACCTTAACTTATGATCCACTTTGTTTATTTTTTTTTTCCAGACTAAAGTCCTTGGAAGGCCAAGACACTCTTTTTGTAATGGTGTCCGGTATCCGACCGGATAGGTTTTTGTGTCGTACTTTGACCATTTAAAAGTCCTTGGAAGGCCAAGGCAATTTTAAGTTATTTATTTCAATGAATATTTCTATTCTGTGCAACTATCATCTTCTTTCATTGTTTGTTTTAATTTTGATAGACATATTCTAAGTAGCCTTTAGTTGTTCCATAGTGAGAGTGTCTAAGTTCTCCGGCTAGAGTTTAAATAGCCCTTAGTTATTTCATAGTGAGAGTGTTTAAGTTCTCTGGCTAGAGTTTAATTATCCCTTAGTTATTTCAATCCGGATAGTATGACAAGGGACAAAACTTTAAAAACACTTAGAAATTTTTTTAAGAAGGCATCAAACTTTATTCAACAGCCCGGACACCTCATTAAAACCTCCCCGTGCCACCAGGGAGGAAAGAGTATGCCCCTAAATATTTACATGGATGCTCAAACAAGTAAATATTTACACAAGTGCTATTCCAAGTACATCCGGAGATGCTCGATATTCTAAGGATGAGTTAGAACTCTGCCATCTTTGTCTTCCAACCAATATGTTCCAGGTTTAATTCTTTCAACAACCATATATGGACCCTCCCAAGTTGGGGCCAGCTTTCCGAACAGCTTTTCTTTAATACTTTGTCCCCTGGTTGGAAATCTCTTCTTTTAACTTTGGAAGCAAACCTGCTTCTCATCAATCCCTGGTAGTGTGCAACCCTAAGGTGAGCTTTAACTCGTCTTTCTTCTATCAAATCAAGTTGACTTCTGATTGCCACCTCGTTAGCGCGTTCGGAGAAGTTGTGAACACGAAAGGAGGGGAGGGTCTTCTCTATGGGGGCTACTGCATCTATCCCATAGACCAAGGCAAAGGGTGACTCTTGTGTTGCATCCCCAGGTGTTGTCCGGTAGGCCCACAAGACCTCTTGTAGATAACTAGGCCACTTCCCAGCAGCCCCTTCCAAATTCTTCTTTAAACCGGACAGTATAGTTCTATTAGCCACTTCAAATTGCCCATTTGCTTGTGGGTGGAAAGGTGAAGAAAAAAATGTTGTATACCCCTTGAGGCACATAAACTTTCCATTTCCCTATTGTCGAACTGTGGCCCATTGTCTGTTGTTATTTTCTGTGGGACACCAAATCTGCAACAGATGTTGGATATAATAAATTTTATAACAGCTTCTGATGTTGTCCCTGCTAGGGGGGCTGCTTCTATCCACTTCGAGAAGTAGTCTATTGCCACAATTATAGTTTTGCGTCCTCCAGACGCCAGAGGGAGAGGTCCTACTAAATCCAATCCCCATCGTGCAAAAGGAATAGGTTCAGAAATTGATTCTAAAGGAATAGCTGGTACATGAATTTCATTGCTGTACGTCTGGCATGGGTCACACCTTCTTACCAATTCCTTAGCATCTTTCATGGTTGATGGCCAATAGTAACCGGAGAGTAAAACTCTTCTTGTCAAATCTCTAAACCCACAATGGGCTAATCCCTCACCATCGTGCAATTCGGAGAGGACCACTTGTGATTCTTCATCCCCCAAACAACATAGGAGAGGTTTACTGTAGGACTTTTTGTATAATACTTCTCTTAATATGATGAAACCACGAGCCTTGTGTTTCAATGTTCTGGCTAGTGACTTATCCGGAGGCACAACACCATCAGAGAGATATTGCAGGAGAGGAAATCTCCAGTCTTGAGGGTGTTTTGCTTGTACTTCGAAAATTTCCTCTTCTTTACCCTTACAAAGTTGGATGGAGGGGCTTTCAAACACATGGATCCACGGATATGACTCTGTCTATGCTATGGTTGCCAGTGAGTCTTCTAGCTCATTTTCTGCCCGGGGGATATGTTCATAGACAACACCTTTAAACTTAAGTGCTTCATTTTTTAGGAGGAGTAAATATTTCACAAGCTGCTCCTTCTTAGCCTCAGATTGGCCTTGGGCATGGTGGATAAGTAGTTGGGAGTCACTTAGCGGTTTGACCCTCTTAGACCCACAAATGTAGGCTAACTTTAAACCAGCTATAGCTGCTTCGTATTCAGACTCATTATTAGATGCCCTGAAAGCAAAACAAATAGCCTGGTACATTTTGTCTCCATACGGGGAAGTCAAACATACCCCTGCACCACACCCCATAGTGCTAGATCCACCATCTGTTCGGAAGACCCATACCTTTTTATCTTTTATGCCAGTAGCTTGCTCCGAATCCCTGTCGGAGTGGAATTCAACCAAAAAGTCTGCCACAGCTTGGGCCTTGACTGCTGTTCGGGGAGCAAAATCTATGTCGAAGTCCCCCAATTCTACTGACCACTTAGTCATCCTGCTTGAAATGTCTGCCTTTTGGAGGACATTCTTTAGAGGGAAAGAAGTCCGCACGATGATGGGGTGAGCCTGGAAATAAGGCCTCATCTTCCTGGCGGCTATTACCAGGGCCAATGCTAACTTTTCGAGTTTCAAGTAACGCATTTCTGCATCTATCAAACTTTTGCTGATGTAGTATACTGGATGGGGATGACCATCGACCTCTCTTACCAACACAGCACTGATGGCATAACTTGAAACTGCCAAATATACGAAGAGGGTCTCCCCATCAAATGGTTTAAACAAAGTCTTGGGAGAGGATAGGTGCTTCTTGATCTCACTGAAAGCCTCATCACACTGCGGGGTCCAATCGAATCCCTTTGCACCCTTCAAAGTTTGAAAGAAAGGTGCACACCTGTCCGAAGACCTTGAGATAAATCTGTTTAAGGCAGCTAATCTCCCCGTTAAGCGTTGTACTTCTTTAATGTTTCGAGGAGGCTCCATTTGGAAAAGAGCATTTAACTGGTCCGGATCGGGATGTATTCCATGCTCACTTATGATATAGCCTAGAAACTTCCCGGATTGCACTCCGAACACACACTTTTCAGGGTTTAACTTCAAATTCACTTTCACCAAGTTGGCAAAAGTTTCTTGGAGATCGGACAAGTGCAACTGCTCATCCACACTCTTCACCATCATATCGTCAATTTATACTTTCATATTTCTTCCAATTTGATCAGCGAATGCCTTGTTGACTAACCTCTGATAAGTAGCCCCAGCATTTTTCAAACCAAATGGCATCACCTTGTAGCAATGAAGTCCCCTGTCAGTAACAAATGTGGTATGCTCTTGATCCTTTGGATCTACTTGAATCTGATTATATCCGGAGAAAGCATCCATAAAGGAAAGCAGCTTGTTCCCAGAGGTGGAGTCTACTAACTGATCAATCCGGGGAACTGGATACAAATCTTTTGGGAAAGCTCTATTGAGATCCGTGAAATCAATGCACATGCGCCACTTGCCATTCTTCTTTTATACCAAGACAGGATTGGCAGTCCATAAAGGGTATTGAGATTCCTTGATGTGCCCCATCTTTGTGAGTCTGTCAACCTATTGCACAATGACATCAGCCTTTTCTTTGGAAAAAGCTCTTCTTTTTTGAACCATTGGAGCTACATCTCTCCGGACGGATAGGTGATGTGATATCACTTCTGATAGAACTCCAGTAACATCAGCATTGCACCAAGAGAAAACGTGCTGATGGTTCTTTAAAAACTTCAACATTTCATTTTTCAACACAGGTGGCAACTTAGACCCTATCTTGACACTTTTCCCATCTTCCAAACAGTGTGTTTCTACCTCTTCGATCGGTATCAATACTCCAGGGGTCTCTCTGGGGTCATCAATTTCACCCTCACCCCCAGAAAGGCCCTCAAACTGCTATTGTTCATTAATACGGATTGCCCCCAGCGTTCGAGGAGCCATGGAAGTGGCATAACATTCTCTTGCAATCTTTTTGCTGCTCCGGACGACTCCAACCTGTCCCTGAACAGCATACTTCAAGCACTGGTGGACTGTTGAAGCCACTGCATGCATCCTAGAGAGCCAAGACCTCCCTAGAATAGCATTATAGCAAGTGGGACAATCCACCACAATAAAGAGTATTCTGACCATTTTCTTGAAAGGGCCCTTGCCCAATAACACTTCTTCTTCAAATTCTCCGATCACATCTACTGAGCTGCCTGTAAAGCCCACGATTGACCTGTCCGAACTTTGAATTACAGCTGGATTTTTCATTTTCTTGAATGTGATTAGGAAAAGGATATTGGCTGAGCTTCCAGTATCCACCAGGATTCGTCTTATGTCATTTCCCCCAATAGATGCTCCTATGACAACAACATCCTTATGACGGCCAGCAATGTCTCTTAAATCATCTTCATCTAAAACAATGAAGGGGAATGAATTTTGTGACTGATAGGAAGTCATGCCTCCTTCTAGCTGGGAGGCCAAAGTATGAACATGCCTCTTCCTCGAAGAAGTAGTAGGAGCTGTCATAGTGTCCCCTCCGAAAATTGTAAGTGACTCGAAAAACTTAATGAGACCGGAGACTGACCTAGAACATTCCTCAATTGCACCCACTCTGTTTCGAGTTGGATCAGGATCCAAGTACTCAGATTCCACGTCAAACCTTTCAATTATAACCATGGCTCCCTCCAGAGCAGCATTATTTGGACCAACCCGGTGAGTGTTATCAGGCCTGTTACCCCCTTTTCTTTTCACGTAGGCCCCCAGCTTTCCCCTTTCAATCAAGTTTTGAACTTCTTGTTTCAATGCTATGCAGTCATCAGTGGTATGACCAATATCATTATGATATTGGCAAAAAGAATTGTTGCGATGCTCTCTCGGAGACTGCAGTGTCTTCGGTCTCCAGTAATGCACCTCTTCCTTCGTTTTATCAAAGATAATGGCCACACTTTATTTTAACTCTGCGAACCACTCCGGTTGGACCCATGGCCCTCTCTTGTTTCTGGATTGTTGACTCTGAGCAGGAGCAGCTGGCTGAGACTGAGCTTTTTCCCTACCATGCCCTTGTCCGGTCTCTCTTGCTTTGATCCCAGACTGATTCTGATTGGGATTTGGTGCCACTGGGGTAGACCTCACCTGCCTGTGCACCCTGGTTTTCTTTGTTTCATCGACGTTTATTTGTTTGCCAACCTGATTCAGCAACCCTCCCCATGTCATGGCCTTCTTTCTGGTCACTGAATCAGCTAGATTGCCTAGGTTCAAACCCTGTCTCAGGGATGCTATTGGTACTTGTTCGAAGCAATCAGCCAACCCATTCTTGGTGTTCACAAAACGGCTTATATATTCTTTCAAGGATTATTGTGTCTCCATTGCCTTTTAGCTCTTTACTCCCTACGAACTGCCTTCGAAAGGCTACCCAAAAAGTATCGAAATATTTAATACAACCCTGAGGCAGGCTGTTGTACCACTTTAGAGCACTCCCCGTGAATGACTGGGAGAATTCTCTACATAGCAGTTTGTCATCGTCATCAAAGTTCATCGTGAAGTTTTTAAATTGCTCCAAATGGTTGTCCGGATCAGTACTGCCATCGTACTTCTCTATTTTGGTGTTGTCAAACCTTTTAGGGAGGTTTCCGGACAGAATTTTAGAAGACAATGGAGATTGCCTCCAATTCCTTCCACGACTGAACACAGTATCCTCATTGGGAGTTGCAAAGATACCTGGTTCATCGTGGAAAGCAAATGGATCCATCAGCATCCGATCCACATGCCTCTGGCTGTGTGATGACCCTTTACCAATATTTTTTTTCATCCTTCCATGTCTATCCCTTTTTCTTGAATACGTTTTGATCTGTTTCTGCTTATTTCTAGTTCAACCCTCATCGCTGCTAGAGGATAAGGATTTCTCAATTCCCTCACTGTCCGAAGAGCTATCAGAAGATTCTGAGCTTGAGTCAGAACTCTCCAATGGCTTAGACCGGTGAGACTTTTTGGAACTGGCATGAGTCTTTTTAATTCTCACATGAGTTTTTGAAGACTCATGCTCTCTGGGGTTATCGGTGTGATGAGCAACCGATGCTTTGGATTTTTCTTTCAAGCCCATCTTGGCCTTTTCAGCCCTCAGAGCTTCTATTTCACCCTTTAGCCTATCACGCTCTTCGATAGTGTATTCATCGTTTTCTCCCACCACTTCGAGCAAAGCTGGTGGCACTTCTGGATTGTCCGGATTCATTCGGACAGATTTTCTTAGCTGGTTTTGAATGCTTGATTCAGGCACCTTCTACTCCCACTGTGGTCGCCAATTTGGTGTGGATAATAATCGCCTGAGGGTAGGCTAGTAATTTCAGTTGGTGTTTTATGGTAGTATGTGGGTGTTATGTGTTTAGAGTAGAGAGTAGAGAGATAATTAAGCACCCTGGTAGAAGTTAATTCTCATTACCCACACTTAATGCAGGTGGTTGGGTATTTATACCCTGATGTTTGGGCCCTTATGGGCTTTTGGGTCATGTTTAATGGACCCGAGTCATGTTCAAAGACCCATGAGCTCTAAGTAGGAGAGCAAGTAGCTTAGTCAAGAAGTGTTTAGGTTTTTTAGTACTTTTGTCACAATTCGAACAGTTCTATGGTCATAGTGTTCAAAATGATCTGTCCGGTTGGTGTGATCTGTCTGGTCCGGAGGCCTTGGACCGATCTGTCCTTGTCCGGGGAGCGTGCAGAATTCGGACTCATCATATTCCAATTATTTTCAACTGTTGTGTTGAAATTTTGATGACTTAACCACATATTTTGAAATCTAAAGGGTGGCTTTTGTTTAGTTGACACAGGTGAGATTGAAATTATTAAGGGTGAGTGGTCTGACCCAGTTCTGGCCAGATGCCTCACCCTAGTTATATCAAAATAATCTCTCCAATTATCATTATATAAGACTCGATCTAGCCGCTTCCACTTATGGTTGTTTGTCCATGTAAAATTTGAACCTGAGAATCCTGGATCCTCAAGTTTACAGTCCAAGATCATATTATTAAAGTCCTCCATTGAATTCATACACAGTGTAGTACAATTAAGTTGTTCACTTGCATTGGAGATGGTGTTAAAATCTCTAACAACAAGCCAGGGGTCATTGTTATTGTTATTGGACAAGTTTCTCAGTTGGTCCCAAAGGTTCATTCTTTGTATTCTATTACATTTTGCATATACTATGGTAACCAGAAACTCTTTCAAAGAGTGAGAATGGTGTACCATAGTGTGAACAAGTTGATCAGCATAAAAAACTATATCAATTTTGTATAAGTTTCTCCAAAACATCCATATTTTATTATTTCTATTACCAAAGAAATGATCAAAACCAAGTTTTTAGAAGTTTTTTAATTTTATCACAAGATATCATAGGTTCTTGAAGCACTATGAGATCTATTGAAAACTTTTTAACTATATATATTTTATTCTTCTAATGGTGTTTTGGTTTCCAACACCTCTGACATTCAAGTTTAAAAATGAAACTGTCATTTTTAATATTTTTTGAGGATCTTACAGATCCTTTAAAGGTTATTGGCTTGTTAATGAGATTACTCTTAAGAATTTTGATCTTTATCTTATTAGTTTTCCTTAGACCTTTCTGTTCTATCTTATCTGTTTGTTCGGCAACTGGAGACTGTGGTAAACTTAAGTTTTGTCTATCACTAGATATTTCACTGAATTCTTTATCAGAAAAAGAATCATCATTCAGAATGTTAAAGGTGTTGCTTAAATTTATGGATTGTATGGCTTCAATGACGTCATTTTCATTAATATCAGGGGTATCATTATTCTGATTAAAGACCATACAATTTTCTTCGGTGTTTGTCTTTTTAGGCAAAGTTAATTTTGTGTTATTATAGTTATACTCAATTTGGTCTTTCAGATTATTCTCTACAGGTTGATTTATTTCACTAGACATATTTTGACTTGTATTCAGACCATTATTTGAAGACACCACTACTGATTTCAACTTGGGAATCCATTTCTCATTTATGGTTTCACCTTTTTAATAATCTTCTGGTTTTCTTTTGATTTTAACTCATCCATTTTACAAGAATTTTTTCTATGACCTAGATGTCTACAGTTTTTGCAATAGGCAGGTTTTTCATTATAAATGACATCTTGCCAGAAACCGTCTCGATCACCAAAGCTTATCCAAATTCTTTTGGGAAGGAGACTTGAGGTATCTACTACTGTCCAAGCTTTACAAACATTAAAGCTTGCACGGTTTATGTTTGGTATCCATATTGACAAAGGCAAACCAATTGCATTTGCAATATGTTCAATTGTGTCTAGGTTGTACATAATTTTAGGAATCTTAGGGAAAAAGATCCAAACTGGAGTCAAAGGAGACTCCCGTTTGGGGTTAAAGTCAGTGGTCCATCTAAGAATTCTAAAGGAGAATTGACCTATAGTTCTAACTGTTCTTTTCCAGAATGATTTAACGTCTTCTAAGTTATCAAATTCCACGAAAATGTGCCTATAGTCCCATTTATAGATACTATAGTTCCCTATGAACCTAAAGGTTTCCAAGAAGGCCATAAAATCTATGACAGTAGGCGATCCATAGGAAAATTTTGCAATTAAAGTAGTTTTAGCTAAAGAAGAAATAGTAGACTTATATGTTTCGTCAAATTTGACAAATTTGTAGTCCTCCTCAACTTCACATGTGAAATTTGCATGCACGAATCTTGTAGTGTTTCTCTTAGCGTCTTGTGGATCCTTCATCCTAGGGTTCTTCTTCACCATATCAGCATATGAAAGCCTTGTAGTTTTCGTCTGATTCACCGGTGCGTCTTCAAATACAAGATTGAGGAACATCTGATCTTGAGCAACAAGATGTTGCGTGTCTTGACTTTCATACTAGAAGGGTTGATTTCTTTCTTGATAGAAGTTTGAAAAGGCATTTTGTTGAAAAAAGAGGATTTTTTGCTCTTCGAGAAAAAGAGCAGAGACGTTTGACTGCATCTTAGAAATAGGAGTTTAGGGTTATCGAGAAGATTGCGAGTAGACTGAGAGGCCAACCTGATCCGGTGTTTTACGGCCTATAAACCAAGAAACCCATTTATCGTTTATTGGAGCCCATCAGTCACCTTTTTAAAAAGAACTCAGTATCTCACTTGTGCTTTCCAAAATATACTTTATATATATATAAACACACACGACAACTCCAGGAATTTAACTTTTTCTAAATATTGGCTATTGTTCATTCAAATTATTGTTACTTATGAAACGAACGGAATAATATCAAATTATTTTATCAAGCTAGTAAAAAGTTAATAAACTCTTTTATGATTTTTTTATAGAATAATATAAAAAGATTTAATGTTTTGTTTTTTATAATTGTTTTATAGATTTTATTGCTTTTGAATCCTATTGTCTACAAAATAATTGTTAATATTTTTTTTGAAGGGAACCCGCAGTCGCTACTTGGAGCGTAATGAGTGTGTACATGGTAAACCATCAGTCTGACGCAATAGTCTGCAAACCAACGTCAGAAAGTAAACCACACAAAGTGACAGATTCAGCCGTGAAAGTGTATGTAGAGAGAGTCGAACTTATGACCTTTGATCACGAGCATGTCTTACTCAACCAAGTGGCTACCCCTTTGACAGTTTAATCTCTCTTTTATTAAAAACCAGCCATCAAACCATGAATGATCTTTCTAATATTTAAATGAACGAATATATATTTAGTCTATTTTTCCATAAATATTTTTAAAAAGTTCAGTTAAACCGTAACGTGTTATTAAAAAAATATTCAATTTTAATAAGATATCTGAATTTATTATTAACAAAGAAACTGTACAACCCAACAAAATATTCAATTTTAATAAGATATCTGAATCTATTGTTAACAAAGAAACTGTACACACCAATACATAACCATGATATAAGACTAAATACATATTTATTAGACTACACCCATACTATTTGTGTGTTTTTGAAATTTTTTAAACAACCCCGATTTGTAAGAGCATCAAAGAAGAAACATGTTATTTCGACAAACAACAAATTCAGCCAATACTAAAAAAGCGGGTGAAGTTAGTAGATATTTCGGATACTACCAAAAGCTTAAGATAAATAAAGCTTGTCTTTTCTATTTACACACAATGATTAAAGACTACAAATAAGTGTATAAATAGTCTAATCTGCCTGCATTATCAGGTAGTTTGAATAAAATAGTACTAAATATTCCTAATATATATATATATATGGGAGATTTACGTAATGGGTCTAAAATTTGTCTCTATTTAGCCAAACATACCCCAAGAGATCCATTTTACAAATAGATCCAACCAATTTAAAAAAAAGACTCAATTATCTATAAAAACAAAACAATTACATCCCAAATTAAAATATTTAACCCCAATTTCAAAATCAATTCTTTCTCCTCAAATTTTTTTTGTCATATTATCAAATTCATTAAGGGTAAAATTGTATTTAAAATTTAAGTTTGGACTAATAGGTAAATAAAATCATATATTGGTAGATATTGGTAAAATCTATTTGAGGCTGGACTTATTAGTAAATTGGATATGTTTTTGTACCCAATTGGAAATCCCTATACAATATATATAAAAGAGATATCTTATATAATATAAATTCTATATATAAAAAACTAACGATTATTAATAAAACATTTTATGGGAAACCAGTGTATGTAAACAACAAGAGTTTTTCCTCCAAGAAAGCTTAGTCTTCGTTCTTCGGTTCTCCGCCGGAATTGATTTGTTCGTCTCCGACATTGGTTGTTATCGTTCCTCTCCTTCTGTATTGTCTCTCTCTGTTCTTCAGAGTTTGTTTCGTTGGTCGAAACCTTCTTGCTTCTCTGGGTTTTCTTAAACAGAGTCGTTCTGTGAAATCAGAGTCGATTGGTTCTTGTGCTGTGAGTTTGCCGATTTGGCCGTCGCTGGTCTGTTCTGGTTCTTGCTCTTCTTTGCATCTTTTTCTCTGTCCTTCAGAGTTGGATCGGTTTTGGTGTTCTTTAATGAATTTCGGGAAAACCAGAAGAACAGGGTGTTCTTTCTTATTATTTTCTTCATCATGAATCTTCACTCTAGCGAGGAATTCCCCGCTCTTCATCCTGGTTTAAGTGTGGCCAAGCAGCCTAGCAAGAAGTTTACGGAGTTATTCAAATCGGTGGAAGACTCATCTTCTTTAAAGCCGGAATTTGTGAAAGAAACGGAGCACCATTTCTCGGTGCAGTTTAGTGAACATGATAAGCTGTCTCTGCTTACGAAGTCAAGAACGACCCTAATAGGAAAGTTTAGTACTGGGATTCCAAAAAAACAAAAGCTCGACGCCTTCTTGGATACCTTGAAATTTAAAGGATTCTTCTGCTACAAAGTCTGGGACTCTCATCATTTTTTCTTTGAGTTTGACTTGAAAGAGGATGTGGCGAAGTTCTGGTCTCGAAATGTATGGAAGTTCGACGACATGGTGATGCGTATATTGCGATGGAGACAAAATTTTAACAAACAATTTGAAGACCCTACTCTGTTGGTCTGGGTCAGGTTTGAGAATTTACCTGAATGTTTGTATGACTCATCTTTGATTAATGGCATTGCTTCTGCTATTGGGCCTGTGTATAAGGTTGTTGTGCCAAATGAAAATCGTGCTCATGAAAATCGTGCTCATGCAAATGCATGCTATGCTCAAGTGGAAGTCAATATTTCGAAGAAATTGTAAAGAATGATGTGGATCGGATTTGGTGTTAATGATGGATACTTGATATCTATTAGTTACAATAATGTTCTATTGTACTGCTCAAGTTGTTATCATATAGGTCATTCTCAATTAATGTGTAAGAAAGCTGTTAAGGATAATGTTGTTGTTCTTGAAGATGCTAAGCTGGTGGATGAAGATATGGTTGAGAAGAAGGAAGAGAATTGTAAAGATCCTCTAGTTTACATGAATATTTCAAGAAATACTATTAAAGTGTATAGATGTAAACTTAAATCAATTGTGATGCAAAAAGATACTGATGAAGGAAATATGGATATAAATAAAGTTGGAATTCAATCAAGTGTTTCTCATATTCAGGTGGATAAAATTTTACAACAGAATTCTGATAATGATAAGGTTGGCTCTCAAGGTACAAGAATTGATACAAGTAACGAAATGATTGAGGCCATTAACATGATTGATGATATTACATATGGTGAAGATGTTTCTCATGATACAAGTAATATGGGAATTAACAAGATAGATGTGGTTCAATGTCGTTCTCCAGATCCCAATACAGGCAGCTGCTCTCCTACTCCAAGGCATTCTCCACAGCATAGTTTCAGTGAAGTCCTCTCTTCTAGATTAAAGGCTACAAAAAAAGAAGATCAAAAGATAGGTTATCCATTAAGTCTCTTAGTTTAAGAGATAAAATTTACAAATCTTACTCTGAAAATGATCAGAGTGATTAATTGGAATGCTCGAGGTGTGACTAACAAGCCCACCTTGAGAAGACTTAAATCAATGAAAAGTTCTGAAAACATCAAAGTGCTTGTGATTCAGGAGCCTATGTCTAAAGGGGATAAGATTAAGGTTGTGGCTGAGGTGCTTGGTTTTGATAATTATGTTGCTAATAGGTCTGATAAGTTGTGGGTCTTTTGGGTTGCTGAGGTTAACATTAATATTGTTCTTGATGTTGATCAATGTATTCATATGGAGTTAATCTATCCTGGTATTAATGATAAGTTTTATATAAGTGTTGTGTATGCAAAATGTAGTAGAATTCTAAGGTTGGAGCTTTGGAGTTGTCTTAAGGCTATCTGTGACAATGATAGGCCTTGGTTGTGTGTTGGGGACTTTAATACTATTTCTGCCCATGATGAGCAGTTGGGTTGTTTATCTTCTTGTCAAGCTAGCATGGATGATTTTAATGACGTTATAAGATGTTGTAATTTGAATGATGCTGGGTATTGTGGTCCGAAGTTTACTTGGGCCAGAAGTAACAAGTGGAGAAGGCTGGATATGGCTTTAATTAATGATAAATGGGTGTCCATGTTCTCTGATACTCAGGTTTTACACATGGCCAGAACTTGTTATGACCATGCTCCTCTCCTTATAATTGCTAATACTAACAATTCTAATGATGCTATTAACAGGAAAAAGAATTTCAGATTTCTTAATTATTGGTGTGATGATGATTATTTCTTAAGTTTGGTTGAACAGGATTGGAATCAGCCTCTTATTAGTCACCCTAGTTACACTTTCTGGTATAAGCTCAGAAGGCTTAAAGGGTGTCTCAAGCTGTGGAGCAAGGATAAGTTTGGTAATGTCTTTGACAGTGTTAAGGAAGCTGCTTGCAAGGTCAAGGCCATGGAGATTATTCACTATACTAATAATG
Source organism: Limnanthes douglasii subsp. nivea (assembly GCA_036936605.1). Classification (NCBI taxonomy): domain Eukaryota; kingdom Viridiplantae; phylum Streptophyta; class Magnoliopsida; order Brassicales; family Limnanthaceae; genus Limnanthes; species Limnanthes douglasii. The sequence goes on along the minus strand of JAUPFV010000004.1, from coordinate 144,043,211 downwards.
ATTCTCAGTCTGCTGATAACTTATCTAGGGCTAATGGTATGTACTTAAAGGCATTAAGAAATGAAGATTCCTTTCTTAGGCAAAAGTGTTTTAATAGTTGGCTTCATTAGGGGGATGGCAATTCTAAAATGTTCTACAATTATATTGCTAAGAGGAAAAAGAAGAATGAAATTAGGAGTATAAGAGATGGGGTTACCTGGATATATGACAAGAAAACGATTGGGGAGTCTGCTGCTACTTACTTTAAGAGCATTCTCACTTCTGATCCCTACAAAGACAAAGATGAAGAAGTTAAGTTGTTGAATGACAAGAGTTTTGATTGTATTCTTCTTATTGTGACTACTGAGGACAACAACATGTTACTTAGCAATGCTACTGAGGAGGAGATCTGGTCAATCATAAGTAAGATGAAGAAGGACAGCTCCCCTGGTATTGATGGTTTTAACCTTATTTTCTTTAGGAAATGTTGGCATATCATTAAAAGGGATCTTTGCTCTGCTTTTAACTCTTATATTAATGGTTGTTCTATTCCTATTGGTCTCTTTGCTACAGGAATTTGCCTGATTCCTAAGAAATCTAACCCTACTTGGTGGAACAGTTATAGGCCTATTGGTCTGTGTACTTTTGTTAACAGGATCGTTTCTGGCCTTATAAACTCTAGGTTGTCTAGTGTCCTCCCTAAAATTGTGTCTAATTCTCAATCTGCATTTATAAAGAGTAGGCTCACTCATGATAACATTCTATTGGGTAAAGAATTGTTGTTTGATATCAATAAGAAGCCTAAGAATGGTAACACGGTGGTCCAGTTAGATATGTCGAAAGCTTCGACAGAATTTCTCATCCTTTTATTCTTAAAGTGTTGCACTCTTTTGGTTTTAATAATAAATTTGTTGACCTTATTAAAAGTCTTATTTCTGATGTTCATGTTTCTATGTTAATTAATGGGGACACTTATGACTATTTTAGGATGATAAGGGGTCTTAGGCAAGGAGATCCTCTTTCTCCTTGCCTGTTCATTCTTGGTGAAGAATTTTTTAGTAGAGGCCTTAGTATATTGTATAATTTCTATAGGCTATGTGTCTAGATGCTCTTTGGTCATCCCTTGCATAATGTTTGTTGATGACATTTTGATTTTTACTAATAGTAATGCTAATTCTATTAATATCCTCAGTGGTTTTCTTGATTTGTATCAGGTCATTTCTGGTCAGGCTATTAATAAAAGCAAAACTAAACTAATTGTGTCTCTTAAGCTTAATTCTTCTAGGCCGCGGGATCTTAGGTTGCAGACTGGTTTTGAGGTCGATTTTCTCCCTCTTTCTCATCTTGGTGTTACTATATCTAACAACAACAAAGCTAAAGTTTTTACTCCTATTCTTAATAATATAAATGATAGAATTACTGATTGGGATACTAAGATTCTATCCTATGGTGCAAGGCTGTCCTTAATTACTAATGTCTTACTTCCTATTGCATACTATTGGGTTCAGTGTTGTGATATGCCTAAGTCTATCATTTATAAGATTGAGCAGACTCTTAACAGGTTCCTATGGAGAACTAAGCAGAGTCAAAGGTCTATTCATTGGTCTTCTTGGCATTACATTTGTAAGCCTTTCAGTGAGGGAGGGTTAAATGTCAGGAAATTATTGGACATTCAAAACTCTTTTTCTCAGAAACTTTGGTTTAAGTTTAGAAGTAATGGGTGTTTATGGTCTAATGTTATGAATAACATCTACTGTAAATCATCCCATCCTTTATATACTAACATAAATGGATCTTTTGTATGGAAAAGACTTTGTAGTATTAGGCATCAGGCTGAGAAGAACATTACCTGGGCCTTGGGAAGAGGCAATGTCGATTTCTGGAAGGACTCCTAGCATGGCTTGCCTGCAATAGCCTCTGAGCATAACTTATCCTGGTACATTGACGTAAAAGTTAGCACATTTTGGCATAATAATTCCTGGTGCTTGAATAATGTGCAGGACAGTATAGATAATGACAGAATGATAAGGATTAAAAGTACTCACATCTCTGATAAGGATGATATCATTTCCTGGACTCTCTCCGATAATGGACAATTCAATTTGAAGGATACCTGGGAGCATTTAAGAGATAAGTATAATGGTTCTAGTCTTTATACTAAGCTCTGGAATTCTAAAGTGCCTAGGAAGTTCTCTTTTCTAACATGGAAGCTTTTACAGAATTTCATTTCTGTTGATTCTATTATGATTAAAAACATTTTAGTATGGCTTCAAAATGTGTTTTTTGTGAAAACTATGAGGATGTGAATCATTTGTTTGTAAGTTGCTCTTTTGCTTGGCAGTTGTGGAACTGGTTTGAAAATATTTTTAAAATAAGAATCAAAAGAACTATGGTCCTTACTCACATTCTTAGGTGTTGGTTTGGATTTTCTAAAGCTAAGTTCCATGTTTCCCATCTCATTCCTCAAGTGATTTGTTGGATGGTTTGGAAGACTAGGAATTCTTTTAGGCATAAAGGGGTTCTCTTTAGTGTTTCGAGAGCTGTTGATAACATAATAAGTATTGTTAAGGGCTTGGACAGTAAGGGTGGTCTCTGTTTTAAACATTGGTCAAGTGTTTACAATGCATGGACTATTTTAGGATGCAATTATTCTATAAGAAAGAGTAGACCTGTGTACCTGAGATGGAGACGTCCTGATAATGATCGTCTGAAGATGAATGTTGATGCCTCCTGCATCTTCAATGGAGAGGCTGCTGCAGGAATAGTCTTCAGAAACTTAGATGGGGACATCTCTGCTGCGTATGGGTTTCTTCTGGGTAAAGCTTCTCCTCTTCAGGTTGAAACTTTAGCCATACTTTATGGTCTTTCTGTTTGCTTCAAGAATCATTGGTTTTGTGTTGATGTCGAGACGGACTCTCTCGTCCTTGTCAATCAGCTCTCTGCCTCCAGGTCTGATTTGGAGGACCAGAATCTGAGCTACTGTAGAGATCTCTTGGACAGTAGCATGTCTCTCAAGCACATTTCAAGGGTCCAAAATCAGGTTGCCGATTGGCTAGCCAAATGGACCCTTAAGTGCAAGCAGAAACTCTTCTATCAGCAATGCAATGTCCCTCCAGCTTTGCTCGCCATTTCGTTTCTCGAAAGTCTAGATTTAGGATATCTTGACTGGTAATGTGTACTGCTAGTTTTGTGATTTTTTTCAGATCTGGCGAGATTGTGGCTGATTTTGGATGGTTTCGAAGAGGTTTCGTGGGTGTAGTGGCGAGATCAGGGAGCTGAAAAGCTGGTGTTTGTGATAAAATGAAGGGTGCTGTTCAGGCTGATGATTGCTCGAAGCTGGAAAGCTGGTGGTCGGAGTTTGATGATCCCCGGAGCCTTCGGTGGTGCATTCACCCAGTTCAAAACCTTTCTCTTCAATGGAAGAGAAAGGGTCCTGAAGGTGGCGTCGACCTTGAAGATCCGGTTGATATCATGGTTTTAGGGTTTGTTTGAATTTGGCTTAGTTCTGATGAAGAGATGGAGATCGAAGACAAAGACGATGTGGTTTGGGATTGTATTTGTTTTAGGGTTAGGGTTCAGATTGACTCCATTGTCAATTTTGACCCCTAATCTCTTATTTTGGCTCATTTACTCTTTGGGTCTATATTTTGTAAATTGTTCCATTTGGGCTTCTCATTAATAAAGATTGTTCTTCTGATTAAAAAAAAACATTTTATCATTTATTTATAAATTTTAAATTTTTTTATCTATTTTTATTATTTTTATTTTTCTAATTTATTTACGAATTATTTTAGATTTCAAATCAAACCCCAATCACTCTAAATTTTCACATTAAATTTGACTACCTTCAAATGTAATTTAACTAAAAGTTTTAAGCAACCTCATATCTGTGTATAAAAGAGATTTGACAATCTTACTGAAAACACAATATATAAAAGAACACAATATATAAAAGAACAATGAACAATATATGAGTTCGATATATATGAGTTATTGTTATTGATTAACTTCAAAACTTTTGATAGAAGATGATTTAAAACATAAAACAACGAAAAAGACATTTATGCGAATATTTTTTTATATAAAATATAATGTAGCTAAACTTTCGAAAAAAACAAATAACATTTGAAAATATCAGAAAAACTTAAACAAAAAACATCCAGAAAACTGTTTCCTACTCCAAATCTTAACTTGAAACGTTGTCAAAAAATTAAACATAAAAACAATTCTTCAGTGTCGCATATCATCTTATCTTTTCTTCAACTACATTCAGTCATGGAAGCTCTAAACTTCAGTCATCAAATGTGGTCTTCCTTCCTGAGAAGCTAGGCTTGTTGTAAGGTGTACCTCGTCCACCTCTACCACGGCCTCCACTGTCTCCAAATCGACCACGTCCACCACCACGACCACCAAAACGGCCACCGCTATCTCTACCTCCTCTTCCACCGCTAAATCGACCACCTCCTCTTCCACCACTAAATCCACCACCACTGTTATCTCTGGGTCTGGCTTCCTCGACAGTCAAAGGATAACCTCCAAGCTCACTTCCACTGAGCTCTAGGGCTTTGTTAAATGCATTAGCATCGGAGAAATCCAGGTAGGCAATACCTTTAACACCTTCAGTTTCACGATCAGTTGGAACAGAAATTCGCGAGATCTGACCACACTTTCCGAAATGACCTTCCAAAGAGCTCCTAAGATCATCAGCCGATTGACTTGTATCTAGTCCCCTGACAAAGATTGTTTGGGTTTGACCTCTGGCAGCACCATTGCCGCTCTGTGGTGTGTATGCACCTCTGTCACCTCTCTCCTGAGCAATATCAAGTCTAAGCTCACGCCCATGGAGAGGTTTGCCATTCACTGTATTCAATGCCTTGTTGGCTCCTTCTACAGTTGCAAACTCCACGTGCCCAAAACCTCTCATCCTTCCATCCTCTTGAGTAGCAAAACGAACATCAATAACTTCACCGCAGGATTTGAAGAACTCTTCAACATCATGTTTCTCAATTCTGAAAGGTAAATTGCCCATAAAAAGAGTCTTGGATCCACCACTTTCAGCTTGAGGGACAGGGGTCTTGGGCTGCTTCTTAGCTGAAGCATCAGTCATCTCGACATCAGTTTCCTTTTTCTTTGGAGTGTCCTTTTCCTCCTCTTCACTTTCCTCATCACTAGAATCATCACTAGTGCTTTTCTTAGCGGCAGGCTTAGCTTCTGCAGCCTTGGTCTTGGCAGGCTCATCTTCATCAGAGCTCTCATCATCTTCATCAGAAGACTCAGATTTCTTTGCAGCAACCTTAGCAGGGGCAGCTTTAGCAGCTGCTGGTTTCTTGGCAGCAGGTTCATCATCAGAAGATTCTTCCTCGGATGAGTCATCGCTGTCGGATGAAGCTGCTTTCTTCGCAGGAGCACCCTTTTTAGCAGCTGCAGGTGCAGCAGGCTTCTTAGCAGCAGGCTCTTCATCAGAAGAGTCATCATCAGAACTGGATTCCTCTTTCTTGGTGACTACTGCCTTCTTTGCAACAGCAGGTTTTTCATCCTCCGAAGATTCATCAGAAGAGTCATCAGATGATGAATCAGCTTTGGCTACAGGAACAGCTTTCTTAGCAGCAGGCTTCTTAGCAGCAGGAGTTTCTTCATCTGAAGAATCCGAGTCCGAAGAATCCTCACTGCTGCTTGCAGGCTTAGCTTTCTTTGCTGCAACAGCTGGAGCAGGCTTCTTAGCTGCAGGCTCATCATCAGAAGATGAATCTTCACTGCTGGAATCAGCAGCAGGTTTTCCCTTAGCCGGTGCCTTTTTAACAGGCTTCTTTTCTTCTTCAGATTCAGAAGAATCAGAACTAGATTCAACCTTCTTCTTAGTTTTCTTTGCAACCGGCTTCTTTTCTTCTTCAGATTCAGAAGAATCAGAACTAGATTCAACCTTCTTCTTAGTTTTCTTTGCAACAGGCTTCTTTTCTTCTTCAGATTCAGAAGAATCAGAACTAGATTCAACCTTCTTCTTGGTTTTCTTTGCAACAGGCTTGATAATAGTCTCTTCCTTCTTTTGTTTCTTGGCATTCAATTTCTTTTCAATGACATCTTCAGCCTCTCTCTTACCTTTCTTCAAAGGCTTAGCGACGGGAGCCGCAGCGGTGACAGTAGCTACTTTGGTGGCTGATTTCTTTCCCATGGTAGACTGAAAACAAGAAATAGAGGCAGAAGTGTAAAACCCTAAGTTTGGGATGATTAGGGTTTAAAGCGAGAGAGAGGGGATGATTAGGGTTTAAAGAGAGAGAGAGGGGATGATTAGGGTTTAAAGAGAGAGAGGGGGGTTTTATGCGAATATTACGACAGGGAAATTTGGATTGTATATCAAATGATAGAAATAAATAATATTTAGCATTATTTATATAGTCAAAGAGTTGTATATTTCCATATTTTGTTTTCACAATCAAACTCTACCATTTAATTTTATATTTTAAGCTCGTAATTTCCTAATCTGAATATATTTTTTATTTCCTCATTTGAGTATCTTATACAGAGAGAAGAAATCCATCGTTCGACCAAAGAGAGTAAATAAAAAATCGTTCTGTTCTGATTACTTATTCTCTTGTTAGTAATTTACGTTCCTCCGAGCTCCGTAGGATGAGAGGTGGCATTGAAGATGAGAGGTATGAGCGGCGGCTGAGCTGGGATGCTCTGGGTAAAAGTATACACAGACTAGTGAACATGGTGAACCCTACAAACCTGAAAAACTTTGTGTTCGAATTATTTGGGGATAATTTGATCCGTGGCAGAGAAATTTTCAGCAGATGTTTGATGATGGCGAGTCCAAATTTGACCCGTGTTGTTTCGGCAGTTGTCAGCTGCAAAATTCCGCAAATCGGTGAACTGGTTAAGTTCATAGCACATCTAGTGAATCAGCAAGTGGGTCACGAGCTTATACCTTTAGAACTGGTTACTGTTTTAGTGAAGAGTCCTACAGATCACAGTTTTGAGGTAGCTGTGGGTTTTGTCGGGGAGTGTGAGGCAATACTACAGAATCTTTCACCAAAGGTACTGCTTGAAGTTTTTGAGAGACTTCGTGGTATTCTTCTTCAAGAAGGAGATACAGGAAGGTCGGTCTCGGTCGGCATTTTTATCAAAATTCTTTTACAGGAACTGTCCCAACACTTTGGAATTCACTTGTTGAATAACAACCTTCAGGATCAGGATCAGGGTTCTTTTGATTCAATCTTCCTAATAGGAATATCCCGCCAAAGCCGTATCGACATTAACCTCTTTATATCCATACAGTTGGGTGCCATCATTCAAAATTTACTAGACTATTTGAGGACTATGCCACGCCAAAAGCCAGAATCTAAGAGTGAAAAAGCATAGGACATTGCAGGAGAATAATATCAAGTAATTGCTTATTTCTTTTGGTTGTTAAACTTTGGTCTATGTTATAGAATTTGTAGTATTAATCTATTAGAGGATTCTTTTGTGCCTCCTAGTGTGACGTTAAATTAGCTTAGAGTTTGGTTATGGAAGGATCTATGATGGTTTGCGTACAAACTGCTTGAGCTTTATTTCATAGACTTGTTCGATTGTTATCTCATACACTTGTTCTATTGTAGAATGTATGCATGCTAGAAAGAGACCATCATGAATGTGGAGAAGTTTAGATTTAGTTAAGTTTTTATTCGGAAGTGAGCTCCAAAACCATGTACTCTATATCCAGTCATTCTTATATGTAGTGGTTGTATTTACTATATTCTTCTGTGATAAAAATAAAGCATAACTCAAATATTCAGTTTTATCCGATTTGGATGGTCTAAATGCTGAATAATTTCTCCATTATTGGTTTTTTTATTTATTCCATCGACTTTATTTTTTTGGAATTTTGACATGGCAAAATTTATAAATTTAATATTTAAGTTTGATATCTATAAATTTAGTTTTTAGTTCTAGAGAAAAGATTGAGAGACTAAATTTATAAATTTTACCAAGTCCAAAGATTTGGAATGGATTTTAAAATTGATGAATTAAATGAAATAAATGGAGCTAGAATAATTTAAGTCTAATATGGACTTTTTAAGTCACAGTTTCTAAATATGAAAACCTGTGAAATTATTATTTTAGAATGGTTTGGTTTTTTGTAAGATAAGTTTGAAATTTTTTGAATTGTTTTAAAAGATTTTTGGAATTCAAAAAACATGATAAAAATTACAATATTTGTTTTGGTTAATTTAAATATATAATTTTGGTTAATTTAAATATATAATTTTTGGAGATGGTGGTAAAAACCCAAAATATGTATATAAATATATAATTGTTTGGAGATGGTGATATATTATTGGTTTTAGTGTGTTAAGGTTCATTTGAATGAAAGACTCATTTTATGGATCGACTCATTTTAGATTGTGTAACAGAATCCGCATAAGTTCTTTGCTGTTGAAAGTTGATTGCTTGATGAGCTTTCCTTTGTTGTTTTCCTGAATATTTGGATAAAGAGTTGATTGTAGATAAGTGAAATCTTTATGGGATTTGTTTCTTTGAAGATTGTTGATTGGATTCTTCATTTTTTGATACAATTGCAATTGGCGAGCAGCCAATAGAGCTCAAATGAGAATAGAAGAGAATATATATGAAATTGCTTGATGATCAAGAATCACTTTCTTGGAGGGAAAGGTTCCCTTTCAGAGATTTTTTTCAAGGAGCTCGGACAAACTCTTTGATATCAGTTGATCCAATGTGGTTTCAAATGATTTACTGATATTTACTGATGGATTAGCTTCCTCTATGGAGAAAATTGGTAAATTTTTGCAGGTCTACCAAGATATTTCAGGTCAAGCTATAAACAAAGATAAAACAGAGATCATCACATCTGTAAATTTTCCTCAGGACAGGATAAAATTCCTTGCTATTCAAACTAGTTTCAAATCTAATTATCTTCCTACAACTTACCTGGGAATTACCTTAAGTCCTCACAATAAAGCTATTAATTACTTTTCTTTCATAGAAAAAATCAGAGAAAAAATATTTGATTAGGAATGCAAAAATCTTTCGTAAGGTGGTAGACTAACTTTAGTCAACTTTATCTTAATGTTTATTCCATTGTATTGGTTACAGAGCTGCTGGCTACCTAAATCTATAATTTCCAAGATAGTAAGACTCCTCAACAGATTCCTCTGGGTTCTAACAGTGAATCAAACAAGCTTTATTGGTCTTCTTGTCCAGATATGTGCAAACCATTCAGCGAGGGTGGACTAAATGTGAGAAGTCTCCATGATATTCAAAAATCTTATTTTTGTAAGATGTGAATCACGTTTAGAGAGAATAAATCTCTATGGACTAAACTACTTCACAACATATACTGTCAGAATAACCACCCTCTCCAACTTAACTTCTCCAAAAAAAGGTTCTCAAACTTGGAAAAGGCTGGCAAACATTAAGGAATTTGCTGAAAGCAACATCAGATGGACCTTAGGTAAAGGAAATGTGGATCTTTGGCTGGACAACTGGTTTGACAATCATCCTCTTATCAACCTTAATTCTGATTCTATCAATAATGAGCATGTGGATTATGCAATCCATTCGATTCATTCGAAAGATTAATCTTATCAAAATTAGACCACTATTAACTCACTCTAACATTAATCTTATTTCCAAGCTTAGCATTAATGAGCATGTGGATGATGTAATCCACTAGATTCCTTCGAAAGATGGAAAATTCAATATCAAGGACACTCTGCACTTTAGTAAGGCTAATAATATCAAATCTTCTCTATATGAAAAGATTTGGAATCATATCACACTGATAAAATGCTCTTTCCTTGCTTGGATACTCATTCAAAACAAGTTATTATTGATTTTATTATGCAGACTAAGTTCCTAACGTTGGTATCTAAATGCCAGTTCTGTCAAAACTTGCAATCGAAGGATCATCTCTTTCTTTCATGTATTTTTGCTTAGAGAATATGGTCTCATTTTTCAAGTATTCCAAGAGTAAACATTAGCAAGTATATGACAGCTAAGCATATGATACGAAGTTGATTCTCGTCTTCCCCTAACAAGACTCGTATCAAGACTATTTTACCTACTATTATTAGTCGGGTTACGTGGTAGTAAGAAATAAATTTAAGATTATGGGATAATCTTTCTCCTCAAGAACAAACACTGGAAACACAATGAAGAAGCTGCAATAACCTTAATATGTATTAAGCATCTTAAGATGAAAAATAAAATTTATTACCTCTCTTGGATCCTTCCTCTTCCTGGCAGATGCAAGCTTAATTCAGATGCATGCTGTCTTGCTTTGGGTGAGTCGAGTGGAGTAATTATAATTCGTGATAGTCAAGGGTACATCATACATGGTTATGGAAACAGCTACGAAAATCTCTCTCCCATCAAAGCTGAAGCTCGTGCACTTCACGATGGCCTCAAAATCTGCACGATAAATGGATTAAGAGAAGTAGAAATTGAAATAGATTCTGAAGTTTTAGTTTCTCTTATCTCTTCTGGCCAATACCCTTATCACTTAAAATCTATTTTGAATATCATAAGAAATCTAATCTCTCTAAAAAAAATTCTTCATCACATTTTCAGAGAGCAAAATCGAGCAGCCGTTTGGCTTGCAGCCCTAAAGTTTGGTGAAGATCGGTGGTTCAAGCTTTCATAGAAATGAAGTTGGTCCAAGCACTCATAGATTAAAAATTTCTAGAAAGCCAAGTGTTCTCTAGCTCTGAACTTTCATTGAGAGAATAATTTTTTTAATTTCACGAGGCGCCATTTTTTGTTGCCTACTCTAATATCAAATAGTTCTAATTAAACCTTGTAAGGGCTTCATCCTAGCCCATTTCTTTGTTTAATTAAATAAAAGTCTCTTAGCCTTAAAACAAATCCTTGGAATGAGTTTTTATTGACCATTGTTGTTTTGAAGGATGCAATTTCTCTTATCCAAATTTACTAATTGTGGAGTGAACCGTTAAGGATTATAATTATTTGGAAAAAAAGATAAAAAAAAACAATGTATTTAATAGGTTATCAATGAAATTATGAGAAAATAATGCTAAAAGATATAACATAATTATTATAAATAGATTAGCCTTGCATATAAAAAATATCAATAAACAATTTAAAATATTTTCCTCCAAAAGTTTTATTTAAAATTTTAACATGGTACGAGAGAAATGTTCTTCGATCTTTAGTGCTTCAGAAAAACATTCTATCTTCCAACAAAAGCACAAAGTAGCTAAGCTCCAAATTCAAATTAGTCAAAATTGATATTGAAATTAGTCAACCTTCAAAACACTTATCTTCCAAACCACAATTACATATTCAAAAACGACAAACAACAACAATGAAGTAAAATGTTTTCCTATATCCATCTTAGTTTTATCAAATAAATTCAAAATCATTTTTTTTCAAATCAATTTATTTCTTTTATACAGTCATATTTAAATGAATCTTTTATTTTATTTAATTATTTTCATATAACTTAGATTGATCATTTTGGAAAGCCAATAACTAATTTTTTGTGGAAGGTTTGGTTCTACTTTGCTGCCTACTTCAACATCTATATCACCAGTGAGATGTCTCTCTCTCACATGGTGAGATCTTGGTTCTGGTCGACTGGTAAAGTGGTTCACATGCGCACCATCATACCCACTATTGTTGCTTGGGTAATTTGGAACACAAGAAACAAAATGAAGATGGATAATAAAGTCATAAGCTCTGAGAGTATGATTGGTCACATAATCTATATACTCTCAAACTTAGACAGAGCCAATTTGTTTAAAATAAAAGACTGAGATAAGGACAGAGACATTGACATCTCTATTGGCTGTATAAACCAATTGGTCAGGCCAAACTTACCAGTCTAGCTTAGCTGGGTTTGTCCTAAGCTAGGCCGTTATAAACTAAACTCAGTTGGGGCTTGTCCTGGGTCTGGTGAATGTTTTGGAGGTGGTATGGTCAGGTATTTCTCTGGGAAATTTTTATTTGGTTATGGCACGGTCTATGGCAAAGGAAGCCCAATTATTGCGGAGACCAGAGAGATGCTGGACGGCCTTCTCCTTTGTTTAGACAAGGGGATCAACTTGTTAGATATTGAGACAGATTATAGCACTCTGACCCAAATGTTACTAACAAGCAGAGCCCTTGGTTTCTCAAACCTTTTCTTAATTGTTGCTACAAGCTTATCTCCTCAAAGATGAAGGTTATCCATGTTTTCAGAGAACATAATGTAACAGCTGACTGGATGGTGAAGCATACTCAAGAGTTTAATAGGAATCTATTCCTATAAGGAACTGAAATCCCTAATAAACTTCGTGCTATCACATTTTTAAAAGGACTGGGAGTGGGCTACCTCAGAGTTACTCAGTAAAGTTTATCAATTACGTCTTTACCTGGCACAGCTTCGATAGTCTTAATAGAAATCTCGATGTAACCTTGCAAGATCTGGATTTTGGCTTCAATGGTTGGTAAAAATCTTCGATGATAGAGGCAAGGATCAATTTTGGCACTATTGTTGAGTTTGGATGAACTGCATGTTATCTTGGGTGATTGGATTTGAGTATTTTGGTCGAGAAAGAAGTCTGAAGGTGAAGAAGAGAAGAACTAGGGTTTCGATTTGGGGCTGTAAGTTTGGTTCGATAAGCTGCTATACAGTGTGTATATTTGTTTTAAAAGCATTAATAAAAGGACCAAGTTGAAGTTAATTTTTTTTATATCAAATAAACTAAATCACCACCACAACCTAGGATATAATTATTGAGGTCATCACAAGACTATCTTAGTCTGAATTTATCTCGAACGAACACATTCTATTTATTTAAAACAAAATTCAAAGTCATCAAACATACCAAGCTAACGAATTATAATTTCACAATTTAGTTTGAAAATACCTAGTTGAGTTTAAGATATCGTGTACTTGTGTTTGACAATTTAAAATTTAAAATAAACGTGTCTCACATATATCATTGAACATTAACAAAAATATCGCATAGATCGTTAAAAAAAGGTCGCATACGAGAATTAATAAAGTCGCGCATCTATCATTGGAAAATAACAACGTCTCGTTTTAAAAGTAACAAAGTCTCGCATTTGGAGAATTAACAAACTCACGCAAATGAAAAATAACAAGCAATCGCATCACTCAACTATTATCCAGCCATTTGTCTTCTCTTGTTTCGCAGCAACTGCAAGACGATATATGCAAGATAGGAGACAAACAACACATGATTTAAATACAAAACTTCATCTTCCTCGCAAAACTTACCTACAATATATAATTCTAGTGAAGATGTACTATCACACAAAATTGTTTTGAGTGCCGACGTTTATAGTTCTAGAAAGAAAGAAAGAATATATGTTATTTTTTGAGTTTTTACATTATGATATTATAAAAAAATTGAATAATAAATTAAAATATTAAGTTAAATATTTTTTGTTAAAAATTAACGATAATAAAAATAGTAATTAAAAATAGTTTTGCTTTTGGATGGTTATTATTTTTTAAATATATCCGATAGGCATTAGTTGACGAAATTAATGAGATAATAAGCATTATTGTTTAAAAATTTAAACTAATAAGTAAAATGTATATTTGATTTTAAATAGCTATTAATACATATTTTTTATTATAAAGAAGAGATAATTCCTTACAAAATTAAAGCAGCTATTAGAATTAAAATGCATAAATCTCTTGCTTTCTCCTTTAGCTCGAGCCTCTCTTCCTGTCTCTGGTTCTATTTTTATTCTATGTTCTTCAGAATTTTGTTGATTCGCTTGTTCGTTCTCTGAGGAAGCAGCCTCTGCTTCTCTGGTTTGCTTCAGTCTTCTTCTGGGTTTTGTCATTTGGGTCTTCCTCTGATTCTTCAGAGTCTTTAGTCTGATTCCTTGGTGGTATTATGATTATTGCAAGAAAACAGAGTGTTTTCATCGTAAATCTTTGCTGATATGGATCTTCATTATAATGAAGAGTTTCCGGCTCTTCGTCCGGTGTTCAGTAATTCTAATCAGGCGAGTAAGAATTTTTCTGAGTTGTTCAAGCAGTGGATGATTCAGATTCATTAAAACCAGAGTTTGTTAGCAAAACAGAGCACCAATACTTTGTGCAGGTTAGTGAAAAATATAAACAGACATTGTTAAAGAAATCAAGAACGACTTTAATAGGAAAGTTTAGTACTGGGATTCCGAAGAAGCAGAAGTTAGATGCTTTCTTGGATAATTTGAAATTGCGTGGTTCGTTCTGGTACAAGGTCTGGGATTCTCATCATATTTTCTTCGAGTTCGACTTGAAGGAAGATGTGGCGAGGCTCTGGTCTCGTAATGTTTGGAGATTCGATGATATGGTGATGCGAGTTCTAAGATGGCGGCAAAACTTCAACAAGAAGATAGAGGATCCTACTGTCTTGGTTTGGGTCAGATTTGAGCATTTACCTGAGTGTCTGTTTGACTCCTCTTTAATTCATGCTATAGCCTCTGCTATTGGGCCTGTGTATAAGGTCGTTGTGCCAAATGAAAACCGTGCGCATACTAATGCGTGTTATGCACAGGTTGAAGTGGATATTTCGAAGAATTTGCAAAGGAAAATGTGGATTGGGTTCGATGTTAATGACGGGTACTGGGTATCCATTAGCTATAAGAATGTTCCTCTGTATTGTTCAAACTGTTATCATATAGGGCATTCACACTCTGTTTGTAAGAAAGTTAAGGTTCGTGAGGACTTGGTTAAGAACGTGGTGAAGTTTGGTACTCAGGAAGCTGGCAAGAGCATAGGTGATATGGTTGATAATGCTGTGGTTAATGAGAAGGTGGAGAAAAAGGCTTCGTCTGTTGATATGGCTGTTTCTAAAGATTCTCTTAAGGTGTATAAACGGAAATTGAAGTCAATTGTTTTGCAAAAAGATTCTGGTGAAGGATTGAAGGAAAGTAATAAAGAGGAAACTCATTCAAGTACTCAATTTGATAAAACTGAACAACAGAATTCTGATATTGGTATTCAAGATACAAGCAATAATACTAGTAATGATGTTATTGAGGCCTTAAAAAAGATTGAAGAAATTACATATGTTGAAGATGATTCTTATTATACAAATACAATGGTTATTAAGAAGTTGAAGCAATGTGATTCTCCTGATCCTAATAGAGGTAGCTGCTCCCCTTCTTCAAGGAACTCTCCACTGAATAGTTTCAATGAGATTATCTCTTCCAGATTGAAATCTGCAAAAAAAGAAGATCAAAGGAAAGGTTAAAAATTAAGTCTCTTGGTTTAGGAGACAAAGTCTACAAATCTTACTCTGAAAATGATCAGAGTGATTAATTGGAATGCTCGAGGGGTGTCTGATAAACCCACCTTGAGAAGACTTAAATCAATTAAAATTACTGAAAATATCAAGGTCATGGTGATTCAGGAGCCTATGTCTAAATGGGATAGGATTAAATTTGTTGCAGAGGTGCTTGGTTTCGATAAATATGCTGCAAATGTGTCTGATAAGTTGTGGATTTTCTGGGTTTTGAAATGCTGGTTTGGGTTTTCTAAGGCTAAATTTGAAGTTACTCGTCTTATTCCTCAAATCATTCTTTGGATAATTTGGAAGACCAGGAACTCGATAAAGCATAATGGTGTCTTTATTAGTGTTTCTAGGGCTATTGATAGAATTATAAACATTGTTAAAGGCCTCGAAACTAATGGTCGTTTTAGTCGCAAGCACTGGTTGGGTGTTAGTAATGCAGGTACTATGATTGGATGCAATAGTTCTATAAAGGAGAAGGTTATGCCAGTTTACCTGAAATGGATTCGCCCGAGCAGGGATCGTATCAAGTTGAACGTTGACGCATCCTGCATCACTAATGGCGAGTCGGCTGCAGGAATTGTTTTCAGAGATGTTGAAGGCGTCATCTTGGCTGCGTATGGCTTTCTTCTTGGAAAAGCATCTCCTCTTCAGGCTGAAACTCTATCTTTGCTTCAGGGCCTCGTTATTTTCTTCAAGAATGGATGGAATTGCGTTGATGTCGAGTCGTGCTCGCGATAACCTTTGGAGAGTCTCGATCTGGGTTACTTGGCTTCGTAACATCAGGTTTCTAAGCTGGTATTTGGGGCTTCAAAGGATTCTATTTGGATTAAAGAGTAGATTTGTTGGGTTGATTGCATGTAGGAAGTGATGACTGCTAGTAGTGCCGATTTAGGGTTTCTGTTTGGAGGATGGTTGATTGCATTTTTTAGGGCTTTTGGCTCTTCAGTAGTGCACTCACCTTGTTCCTTCTTTCTCTTCGAGATTGAAAGAAAGCGTACTGAAGGCGGCGTCGACCATTGAAGTTGGCCATGGAGATTCTGGTTCTGTCTAAAGGCGAGGGAAGAGGGAAGAGTTGTGGCTTTGTGTGTATTAGGGTTAGTTGTTGACCCTTGTTAAGTTTGACTGGTTCGGGTTTATTTGTTGGGCTCGACATGTGGGCTTAACGCTTCGTTTGGTTTTATTAATAAAGGGTATTATTCTGATTAAAAAATAAATAAATTAAAATGCATAAATCACGTAAAACAGTTTATCTTTTTCAGAGAGTTTAGGTTCCCATCTAGCCCTTTTTAAAAATTTTGGAGTGAACTTAACCTTTTTCGAATTTCTTATTTTATATTTCGCTGTTTAATTCCGTTCATATAAGCGCCACAATAGTCTATGAGTAATTTTGTTAAATATAAAATATTTTTTTCGTAATTTATAATTTAAATTATTATCTTTTGTCACCACTTATAATTTATAATTTAAATATATCAAAGTATTATAAAAAAAAATCTAAAAAACTTCCAAGTCTTCTCACTCTAAATACAAAAGATTAAACAATGTAGGTCTTGTCCTGTTAAGACATTGATAAGGGAAGACCATGACTTGCTTCTATACCTCAGCTTTAGTTGCATACTTATCTACGTTCTATTTGCGTATTGGACAATGGAAGACCTTGACTTGCCTCTCTACCTCAGCTTTGGTTGCATACTTTTCTACTTTGCAGTTGATAAGGAAGGAAAGACCTTCACTTGCTTCTGTACCTCAGCGTTAGTTGCATACTTATCTACATTGTGTTTGCGTATTTGACCGTTACTTGTGATGAGTAGAAAGGGAAGACCCTCACTTGCTTCTCTTCCTGATCAGCTTTGGTTGCATACTTTGCATACTTTTCCACTTTGTCGTTGTAGCCGCACAAGTCGAGATAAGGTGAGAGGTCCACACAATTTGGCTGCTTCCGAAAGACCTTGACTGCACTATTTCCATATGAGATACATCTATAACTTTATAATGTAGGTTCGTTCATGCAGTAACAATATACAAATTGTAAACTTGTTTTCCAGTGAGATTAAACTTATTAAAATTACAATGCATTTCATTCAAGCTTTTTTTCTGCTTCTTTGTTTCAAAGCTAGTTTGGTTGTTAACAGTGTCACCAACTTAACAACCGATGAAGCTACCCTCCTTGCAATTAAAAACCACATCATGAATTTTCACCCTAATTCCCTGGCTATGAATTCCAATTGGCCGACCTCTGCCTCCGTTTGCGGATGGGTTGGCGTTACATGTGGAGGTCGTCACGGGAGAGTGGTTGGTCTTAATATGTCAAATATGGGAATTGTAGGAGCCGTCCCTCCAAAGATCGGGAACCTTTCGTTTTTATCATCTCTAGACCTCACCAACAATAGTTTCCACGGGAGACTTCCAAGAGAACTCTCTCGGTTACGTCGTCTACGGTCTATTGTAGTGAGTAAAAACTACTTATCTGGCAATATTCCTAGATGGCTAGGGACCTTACCAAGTCTTAAAATCTTGAATCTCTTCATGAACAACTTCACTGGCACCATCCCTCTCTCTCTATTTAACTCATCAAACTTGGAGGAGTTGGATTTAGGATATAATGTGTTAGGAGACAATATCCCCTTTGAAATTGGTAAATTGGCCAACCTAAAGAGCTTTAAAATTAGAGAAAACACTATTTCTGGAAGTATACCTTCATCCATCTTTAAAATGTCTTCCCTTCAAATAATAGATCTGTCACATAATAGATTGTCTGGTACAGTACCAAATAATATATGTGATTTTCTTCCGAATCTCGATGTGCTTTCGGTTTCTGTAAATGAGTTAGAAGGAGAGCTTCCTTTGAGCTTAGGAAACTGCAGCATCCTCCAACGATTTGTCAATGTCTGCGAACAAGTTCAGTGGGAGACTACCTAGGACTCTTGGAAACTTAACAAATCTTAAGGAATTATATATAGGAAAAAGCAACATCGAAGGTATCATCTCAACTACTATCATTTATCGATTAGAAGATATCGAAATTCCATAAGCTCAAGTTCTTTTTTTTTTATTGAAAAACATTTCATTATTTTGACATGCATGATACTTAATGTGAGATAATTTGCAAATTCAAAATTTTAATCAAAATGTGATATCATCATCTCAACTCTCTTTATGCATAATTTTATAGGTCTCTGTATGTTCTAAAAGTCATTGGCAGAGAGAAAGATTTAGTTAATCAACACGTTTTGCAAACATCAAATATGTGGAGTTTGATTTTCATATTCCTTTCACTAAACAAACAAGTCTTTCATGTTTGGTTACAGGTGAAATACCAAGCGAGATTACTAATCTTTTAAGATTAGAGACATTATATGTTGGAAGCATGGGACTGAGTGGAACTATTCCACTTGCCATTTTCAAGATGTCCTCCCTACAAAGAATAGATTTGTCAGATAATAGACTGTCTGGTACACTACCAGATAATATGTGTGATTTTCTTCCTAATCTAGAATACCTTTCCCTTTCTACAAATGAGTTAGAAGGGCAGATTTCTATGAGTTTAGGGAACTGCAGCAGCCTCCAAGCATTAGGATTGTCTGGGAACAAGTTCCATGGGAGAATACCGACAACTCTTGGAAACTTAACAAATCTCAAGACATTGGTGGAGTACTCCCACCCACTATCTCTAATGCTTCCAAAGTCATTCATATAGAATTAGAAGCTAACAGATTTTCAGGGGTAATTCCTGATACATTAGGAAATTTGTTAGACCTTCAAAGACTCCATCTTGCTTCAAACAATTTTGTTTTGGAATCTTCAATCCAAAAAATAAGTTTTCTCAAAACTTTAACTAATTGCAGAAAATTGCAATCTCTTATTGTTAGTGATAATCCATTGATTGAGGGAATGCTGCCCGCATCTATTGGTAATTTTTCCACATCTCTTCAAAATCTTTTCATGAGTTACTGCAAAATAAGAGGCCAAATACCTAGAGAAATAGGCAATCTTACCGGCCTCGTATCATTAGATCTAGGTACAAATGAGCTAGAAGGATCTCTTCCAACAACTTTCAAGGGACTAACAAATCTACAAGGATTGTATCTTTCCCATAATCATTTACAAGGATCCATCCCTTATGATTTATGTGACATCAACCAACTTTATATTTTGGAGCTATTTTCTAACAAACTTCAAGGACATATACCCACATGCTTTACGAATTTGACTTCTTTGAGGTATCTTGACTTGAGCTTCAACAACCTAAATTCCTCTATACCTTCTAAGTTTTGGAGCCTTAAAGATATATTAAGTGTAGACTTATCATCAAACTTGTTAACGGGTAATCTCTCAACAGATGTTGGAAATCTTAAGGTTCTTATCAAGTTTGATATTTCAAGAAATAAACTCTCGGGTATTTTACCTACTACTATTGGGGGTTTACAAGGGCTAAGTTATCTTTCACTAGCCCATAACAAATTTCAAAATCAGATTCCCATATCGTTTGGAGGCTTGCTAAATTTACAATTTTTAGATCTCTCGCGCAACAATCTGACCGGAACCATTCCTAAATCTTTAGAAGCATTGAAGCACCTCAAGCAGTTTAATGTGTCTTTCAATAAACTCGAAGGACAGGTTCCAACCGGAGGTTCTTTTGAGAACTTTTCAGCTTTGTCTTATATGGGAAACTATGGGTTATGTGGTTCACTCAAACTTCATATACCGCCGTGTAAAAGAATTGTTCAAATCAAAAAATCATTTTCACACCTCTTTCTTAAAATAGTTTTGCCAATAACCGTCCTAATGACTTTGATGGCTATCTGTGTTATAATCTTCATAAAACGTTGCAAACAAAAAGTGAGACTTCCAAACCAAGAAAGTTTGATAGATCTTGTAGCATGGAGAAGGATTTCGCGCCTAGATATAATACGCGCCACAGAAGGGTTTAATGAGACTAATGTTCTTGGTGTTGGGGCTTATGGATCTGTCTACAAAGGAGTCCTTTCAGACGAGACAGTTGTTGCAGTAAAAGTTTTCAATGTGCAGATGGAGACTGCGTTTAAAAGTTTTGAAGTTGAAAGTGAAATTTTCCGAAATGTTCGACATCGGAATCTTGTAAAGGTTGTAAGCAGCTGCTCTGATGTCGACTTCAAAGCTTTGGTCTTGGAATTCATGCCTAATGGAAGTCTTGATAAATGGTTATATGCTCACAACTATTTTTTCGACATAAACGAGAGGTTAAATATCATTATAGATGTAGCAGCAGCTCTTGAATACCTCCACCATGGTTATTCAACTCCTATTGTACATTGTGATCTCAAGCCAAGCAACGTATTGCTCGATGAAGATAAGGTTGCACATTTGAGTGATTTTGGCATTTCAAAACTTTTTGAAGAAGGAAGGTCAATGACAGAGACCATTACACTGGCAACTATCGGTTATATGGCTCCAGGTGTTTTTTTTTTTTTTTCATTTAAATGGAAATTCTAATTTTTTTTTGCTAGAAAACTTATAATATACGTCAAATACAGAATACGGATCAATGGGACTTATTACAATAGAAAGCGATGTGTATAGCTTTGGGATTTTAGTTATGGAGACATTTACAAGAACAAAACCTACAGATGAGATGTTCGAGGGAGATTCCAGCTTGAAGGAATGGGTGAAAGAATCATTACAGAATGGAATAGTTGAGATGATGGATGAGAATTTGGTAAAGAGAGGAGAAAGACATTTTAGAGCCAAAGTAAATTGTGTATTTTCCATCTTGGAATTAGCTTGCAATTGTTCTTCTGATGCACCTAGCGAAAGAAGCAACATGAAAGAAGTTGTCGCCACACTTGAAAAAATAAGACAAACGTTTCTGAAGGATACAATAACAACAAGAGTTTAATGTCTAATTTGATATTATGTTCTGCTGCTATTTGAATTGCATGTATACAAATAACTTTTCTGTAAATAAATGCCTATTAATTAGAAAACTTCATTGGGTTTAAATATATTATCAAATATTGCATTTTTATTAAGTGGTTTATAAATTAGTAGTGTACAAAAATAAAATCTAGTAAAAGAAATTTTGTGTTTTCATGTGCTGAAAATCAATCTCTAAATTTCCCAAGTATATTAATTGAATTTTCTTTTGAGAAAAGTACTTGATCCTGTACAAATTTAACTCTTCGAAATCAATGGTGGTTAAAAACGTAGTAAGATATCTCCTAACAAAGGTGATTTTGTGTTATAGCATGTGTTATATTTGGTTGAAAATAATGGGATTATCTAAAAATATTAACATAGAAAAAGGGGATAACATAAAGTATAAGGGAAACAACAATAATTACTCAACAAAAAGCTTAAGTTGACATATAGGAAGAATCGGAAACCTAGTTATTTCAATGATGATAGTAGGGTTGGTAAATGCAAGAACAATGTTGGTCCAAATATAAGGATCCAGAAAAACAACTTTGCGTTTTCATGCGCTAAAAAATTAATATCCGAATTTCCCAAGTATATTAATTGAAACTTTTAAAAAGTACTTGGTTCTATACAAATTTAATTTTCCAAAATCAATGGTTATTAAAAACGTAGCAATATATGTCATGACACAATTGCTTTTTTGCTATAGCATATGTTGCCTTAAGCTGAAAATAGTTGATTCATTAAAAAATGAAAACAATGAAAAAAGTAATAAAAAAAATTAATGGAAAAAAAATAGTTATTCTAACAAAAAGCCTAAAGTGTCATGTTAGAAGTGTGGCAAACCTAGTCATATCAAGAAATATTGTCGGGTTAGTAAATGAAATAATAATGCTGGTCCAAGTGGGTTTAAGGATCCAGAAAAGCAACAAGGTAAGATTTTGATTCAAAATAATAATTATGGTCAGAATTATGTGTCAATAATATCTAAAACATTTTATATACAGGACAATAATGTTGTATGGTGGATTGATTATGGAGCAACAAGTCACAAAATTAATTTCAACCAATTGAAGTTGAATCTACATTAAAGATGTGAAACATTGCAACTAAACCAATCAAATGAATCAGAAATGCTAAGGTCGTTTTTAATTATGGAAAATATGTATTATTGACTAATATATTGTATATTCCTCGGATTTGGAGGAATCTCTTGTTTGGTATTGTCTTGAACAATTATGGTTTCAAACAAGTGTATGAAAGTGGCAAGTATATCTTATCAAAATATAATATATTTGTAGACTTTGGAAATTTATGTAGTTGCATATTTTATGTCAAATAATAATGTTTCATTTTATAATGAATGTGTTTGTATGGCTTCCACTAATACTTGTACAAATTTGAATAAAACAGAAATATTTCATGCCAGACTAGGATATGTATATTATAAAAGAATAATATACATGTCAAAAATGATTCTTATACCTCCTATTGATGTAAATAATGATAAATGTAAGACTTGTATGTCAACTAAGATAACTATAAACCCCTTAAATAATGTTAACCGAGTTCCTAAAATATTGGAACTAGTACATAGCAATTTATGTGATTTTCATACTAAAACTTTATTAGGAAATATAATTAATTTCATTGTTTTTATTGGCAATACAACAACAGATTATTATATTTATTTTTTGCATATTAAAAGTGACGCTCTTGATAAATTTAAAATCTATAAAGAACAAGTAGATCTACATAAAATGATTTGATTAAAAATCTATGTACTGATAGAGGAGGTGAATATGATAATCCGATATATTTTTCAGTCTAGTGGTATAATACATCAAACAAACGTATACACCACAAAAAAATTGTTTATTTACTAATGGTTTTATTTTTAATCAAAAAGACAAATGTGTATATAGAAACTTTGACGCTTCTGGTAAAAGAGTTATGATTTGTCTATATGTGGATGACAAGTTTATTTTTTGTACTTACAAAAATTAAGTTGATGAAACCAAGAAATTTTCGCAATCTATCTTTGAGATGAAAAACTTGGGGAAAGCTGCGATGATTCTTTGTACGAGGATCAAGAGAAAAAACAATTGTATGTTAATTTCTCAATCTCATTATATCGAGAAGCGATTGAATAAATTTAATTTGAAATATTATTATCATGCTATAAATCCTATAGATCTTAGTCTTAAGCTTCTACCTAATAAATGTGTTGCAGTATCTCAACTTGAATACTGAAGATCCCTTAGTTGACTTATGTATACCATCACTAACATTATGCCAAAACTTTCCTATGATATTGGAAAGCTAAATAGGTATACTATAAATCCTAGTTCACATCATCAGCAAGATTTAAACTGAGTATGCAAGTATATAAAAGGAACCGTGGATTATGATTTGACTTATATTAGATTTTCTTTGGTTCTTGAAGATTATTCAGATGCGAGATATATTTCTCATGTGGAAGACAATTCTTCCACAAGTTGATGGGAATTTCTTCTTAAGGGAGGTTATATCTCTTGGGCATCAAAGAAACAAACTTTTATTAATGATTCAATAATGGAATATGAGTTTGTGGCATTAACAATAGCTAGTAAAAAAGTTGAGTGGATAAGAAATATGATATATAAATTCCATTATGGCCTAAACCGATAAACCTAAATCTATCAAATGTGTTAGCGAAGCTTCCTTTTACAGTGCCTATATATAATTTTACAAAAGCATGTATATAGATTTAGATGTAATGCACATCATCATTCGTGAGTTTATCACGCATGATGTTATATCAGTGGAGTTTATGAATACTCGACATAATTTAGTCGATCATTTAACCAAAGAGTTATTTAGAGATCTTGTGCACAAGTCAGCTATGGGGTAGGTTTAAAATTCATATGAAATCTCTCATATTGATATACCCAATTCCCATCTAATATTACATTAGGTGTTAAACTCAATGTGGAAACCTTAACATCTAGAGATTGGAACGCGTTAGTAGTATCATCCCAATGTATGTGTTCATACGTTCAAGTAGTGGAGGTTGAAGTATATCTCCTTAATAGTTCTTTTGAAAAATTGCATATGTAGGTGCGAGAGTAAAATAGTAACCTATTTGAACATGAAATTTAGCAGCTTCAAGAAGCCAGGACTTCGCTTTGATATGTTTAAGAAGAATAAATACACGAGGCTAGTAAAAGATAATGTCAAGTAAGAATGTTTGAGAATGTAAATTTATGTGTATATTTTCTTCATGTCTATATTATGAATGGTAAAGGTTCAATATCTAGTGATACTTTGATATTCAAATATTTGAAATGTGTAATATACTAATATGAAATTCAATCGTTACGATATTTTATTTATATATAAATTTGTTATTTATTGTTATGTTATTTTAGTTATTCACGAATTGCACTAAAATGCGAGAGAATAGTTAGATATTTGAGTGTAGTTGGATTGACTAGTCGACCAATGTAGTCATGATTTTTTATCGAACAAGTCAAAGAGTGTGAAGTACATACTTGTTAGATGATATAGTGATTAGCAGGGTCAAGAGTCGGTAGCCTCTTGAACATTTTTAGTATACTGAAATTACATTTGAATTTTTAATTTTAGTCGTTTTAATTCGAATTC
Source organism: Limnanthes douglasii subsp. nivea (assembly GCA_036936605.1). NCBI lineage: Eukaryota > Viridiplantae > Streptophyta > Magnoliopsida > Brassicales > Limnanthaceae > Limnanthes > Limnanthes douglasii. Next base: position 144,018,429 of record JAUPFV010000004.1, on the reverse strand, counting down.
AAAAACGGTTGTTTTTTAGAGTTTGAACTTCTTCTACAATTTGAAAAATGTTGTTCAAAATATATGTTTGGTTTTAGTTCTAGAAGATCAATTACGAAAATCATTATCTTGTTAAAAAATATTCTGATTTTATCTAGCTGAAATTCTGAAAACCGAAAATATATCAATCTTCATAAACAGTATATTCCAATCGTTTTAAATAAAAACGTACTTGAGATACAAGATAATTATGAAGCCTAAAGATAGACAATTTCAAAATGAAATATATTTGATGATTCTCCAAAAATCTCAAATGTATAAAATCAAATTTTGATATGAACAAGAGAATGATTATTTTTATAAATGATCTTTTAAAAACTAGAACGAATCTTATATTTCGATCAAATAATTTCAAATTGTAGAAACAGTTTTAACTGTCCAGAAACACCTAATTTTAGGGCTAATTTGAACATTTAAAATTCAAATAATTTTAATGTATGCCACAAATGTTCAAAAGATTATCATCCATTCATCCCGCTAATCAGAGTATAATCTAGTAAGTGTGCACCATACGCTATTCAACTTGTTCGTCAAAATATCATAACTAGATTGATCCACTAGTCAAACCAAATGAAATAAAATATATAACAAAATTAACAATGTAACAATATTATTATTTTAGATTAAATTGCTCCAAAAAAAATCATTCAGCCCTTTTTATAGCTTTAAAATTTATATGTTATTTAAATAAAATCGGTAATCCAATAAATACATTGTTTATTAACATTTTTAAATATTTATCAAATCAACTTGTACACATAAAAGTTTTGATCGGCTCCGAAAGGGGTAGTCGAGTTGGTGGTGTTAGAATATTTTATTAAATGTCATGCGTTTGAGTCTTTCTACAAATATTTTTTTGGCTGAGTTTGTCAATTATTGTAGTTTATCTTTTGCCGTTGGTTTGTAAACTATTGCGTCAGACTGAGGGTTTACTCTATGCGCATTCGTTGAGTAGCGGCAGCAGGTTCCTTCCGGAAAAAAAAATTGAGAGTAGACGGGTAGACTACCTTAATTCGTTTTCTGAAAATATGCAGTGTGGTTTACACATTTTTTTTCGGAGGGAAGCCGCTACTCAACGAATACGCACATGATAAACCCTCAGTCTGACGCAATAGCCTGCAAACCAACGCTAGAAGGTAAACCAGACAAGGTGACAGACTCAACCAAAAAATTGTATACAAAAGTAGTCAACCTCATAATCTTTGATCACAAACATGTCTTATCTTTTATATATATATATATATATATACACGCATTAGATGTGTTTGGATCGTTTTTTTTTCTGGTTGAAATTATTCAGAACCTACTGTTTCGAAAATCCATTACTGATTATTGTTTCTGTTATTGATTTTTGTTTCGACTTTTTCAACCATGCAATTCATTATCTGTAATTGTTGTATTTCGCATTTGTTTAATTACTTTTTTATTATTTTTTAATTAAATATCGTTTCACATATATCAAAATGCGTTTTATTTTTTAGTTTTCATTTATTTTACTGCAACAGTTTTTTAATTTTATTTTTAAATTTTTAGTGTCAAATTTTTCATTGACACCGGAATGTAAAATAATCACTTAAATATGGCGTTGATCTATAAAATTAAATTTAAATAACTGTGTTGTTTTACTTACAAACTATGTCACATATATATATTAATCATTAAAGATATGGAATCAATAGTCATTCTCTAATTAAATGCGTAAAATTACAGTAAAATATCATCGAGATTTTTTGTTTGATGACGTAAAATATGTTTTTTATAAACTTTTATAAAACCTTGTTTTTTACTGTCTGTATTTGTTGAAACTATGTTTGATTTGTAATAAAATAATACGTCATTATTAGCATATATTGAATATAATATATTAATAGATTAAATATAATTTTATATTAGAGTATGATTTTAAAATTATTACAAGATTATATGTAATTATTATAGAATTTTGAAAAAATTATACGATTATATGTTATCATGATAGGAGGCTAAAACTCTTATAATAATTTTGAAAAAATGCATCAAGACAAGTGAGAAGAGTTGTAAACCGATATTTAGCTTCGGCTCTAGAGCGAGCAACAATATGTTTTTTTTGTCTTCCACGAGATTAAGAATTCCCCAATTTGGATGAACCATCCAGATAAAAAACTTCGGGAGAGTGGACATGCAGCCCAATCCGAATCACACCATCAACTGAGTTTAAGATCACTGTCTGATCTAAGGAGAATACCAAGTTCTGGGGAACCCTTCAGATATCGAACCACACCAATCACAACGTGTCAATGGTCTATTTTGGGTTCTTGCAAATATTGAGCCAAAGTGTGAACGACATAAGAAAGATCCATACGAGTGACCGATAATACACCAATTCTCCTATAAGCCGATGATAGATAAAATGATCAGCAAGATGATCTCCGGTAGCTAGGGACAGTCAATTATTTTGTTCAAGCAGAGCACCAAGAGGACAAGCTCCAAGTAGACTTGTTTCCGAATTAATATCAAGCGCATATATGTGTTGACTCAAAAAAAGTCAGGATAGTTGCGGGCAACTTCAATGCTTAGAAAATATTTTAGAACACCAAGATCCTTCATGTGAAAAGAATCACACAAGTATTTTTTTAAACTATATTATAGTTCCAAAATTGTATCCTACAATGACTAAATCATCGAAAAACACCAAGACATAAATCACGGCTGACCACGATGATAAGAAAAAAAAGAGTTATAAAAGTGTGACAGAGTAAAACCATAGGTATGCATTCCACCATAAATTTTAGAAAACCAAGATCGCGAAGCTTATTTCAGTCCGTACAAATATTTTTGAAGCTTGCATACAAGATTATTATGCATTTGTTGGAAACCACGAGGGGGCACATAAATATTTATTCCTGTAAATTACCGTGAGGGAATGCATTGTGAACATCCATCTGATGTAATTATTACTTCTTAACAGCTGCAATATTAAGAAGTACATGAACGGTCATGAGCTTGACAATTGGATTAAATATTTCATTATAATCGAGATCATCTTCCTGTTCATTTCTCATAATGACAAGTCGTGCTTTAAACTTTTATATTTGTCCATCTGAACGACGTTTGATCCACTTACCCACTTGCACCTTAAGGCTTTCTTGTTCAAAAAAAGAGGAACCATATTCCACGTGTTATTTGCCTCTATATCCGTAATTTCCTCAAACATCACTCTCCGTCATTCCATACACTGAACAACCTGTTTATAAGAGTTCGGTTCCATATTTGTATCAAGCGAAACCATGACGCCGTGATTTTCTGTAGAGACTTTATCATATGAGATATATTCGTGCAAAAGATACTTACAACTCTGAATATTCCTTTGAATCGTGTACATGTGAAAATCATGCAACCGCACATTATCGTTCTTCACCCATTGCCTACGTCCAAGATTTTTAACTTCACCCTCAACCTGGATCAATGAAGCTTGTCTCGTGCGGTTTGACATGATTGTATCAGCTAGGGCCACCGGTTGGCCATTTTCAAGATTGGGTGAGGTGGACAGATTAATTTGTTGTACACCAGAAGTAGATCATGAAGAGTTTGTATTGGAGACTAAGTCATTGGAGGTGAAGCTTGCGTACCCTCCTTGGGTTTTCCTGTCGTAGTTCTCGGGACATACATAGGCTATTCATCAGCAATATATAACAATCGATCTGTAGGTGTAGGACTTGTAAAGATAATGGATTCCTCAAAAGGAAAAATATTTTCACAAAATATAACATCACGATAGACAATTATATTGTCTGTGTCCAAAAAATATACGCGCCATCACTTTTGTCCCAAAGGATATCCCTCAAATATTCTACGATTACTTCTTGATGCAAACTTATCACCACCACAGTTTTGATTATGAATATAACATCTACAACCAAATACCCGAATGTGATTCATATGTGTAGGTTTATCAATTAACAGTTCAAATGAAGTTTTTCCTTGTAAAAGAACTGAGAGGGTGCGAGTAATCAAGTAAGCAGCAGTAATAGTATATTTTCCCCAAAATTTGATGGGTCATTAAGCTTCAAACTGTAAAGCACGCCCAACATTTGAAATATTCTATGCTTCCGTTCAACACGCCCATTATGTTGGGGTATCCCACTACATGAAGTCTAATGAATTATTCCAGTATTTTTTAAAAATCCATTAAAATATTTAAACTTCTATAATAATTATTTATGATATTTTAACCTTTTAGATTTAATAGAACCTATTGATTCTCTTAATAGTTTTATCGTTTAAAATGTGTAAAACATTATCAATATGAAGAATTTACTTATAATAAGCAAAATAGTTTAAGAGGAACGTTGAAAACTAAACTTGATTTTGGATGTTTGATCCTAAATATTAGTACAATTTCCATTATTTCTCTTGAACCTTCCATCTCTTTAATTCTTTTAAGAGTATTCCATATCTAGATAATTCTAGTAGAATTATCTAGATTTTCTAGAGAATTTCATATCAAGATAATTATAGTCCAAGTCTCTAGTTTTAGAATTAAAATATTTTAGATTATTCTAGATTGGATGCTATAAATACCTCTCTCTTTCATTTGTAATCAAGGTGTTAAAGTTATTCAAAAATAATTCAAAGAGTTCTTTATACTAATAGAACTAGATATTTTAGAGAATTTCATGTCTAGATAATTGTAGTAAAACTCTCTAGATTTAAAATTAAAACATTTTATATATTTTGTAGATTGGAGGCTATAAATACCTCTCTCTCGAGCCAACTCAAACATGTTGCAAACGCTTAATTCACCCTTCTATGAAGATTGTCCATATTTTCAGAGAAAAAATAAAGATATCGATTGGTAGCTAAATGGACTTTAAAATGCAAGATGAAGATGAATCTCAGCAACTTCCAAACCCCTATACAGCTGAATACAATTACTTTATTGGAAAGTATAGGCATGGGTTACGTAAGACACGAGAATTTCAATTCCAATTGGAATTCTATTTTATCAAAGTGTTTCTAATATAAATTTTAATTCACTAACTTTATCAATTTTGCTAGCAGATTTCCAAAAAATTATATGCATGTTCTTGGCTTTTAAATATTTGGTAGGAAAGCAGAGTAAAATCATCGGGATGGTTTAGCAATCAAGCTGCATAAGCATCCATCTCCCTCATATCTAGGTCTAGTGAGCTGCCTATAGAAGTCTAAGCGAGTTTTCGTACAAAATTATCTACCCTACTTATTGAATAATCTCTTAGTTGGATTCTTCTTTTATGAAAGTTATGTATTTCTCGTTAAGGCTCTGAGTTCAACAAAATCTTCCTTCTCTTTTGATTTTAGATTAAATGTCTAGTTAACCTTTAGTATACCCACAAAAGCTATGGTAGAAGCTGAGATGGATCAATTAATTGTTGGGAATATTTGTTTAGAGATTTCCAGATAAACTCTAAAGTCTTGTTTTAATAATTTCAGATTGAAATTATTTTGGTGGTTCTCCAAAATTTTCAACCGGATAAAATCAGAGTGTATGCATTTGAACAACGAGAATGGATTTTTGTTGTTGTTTTTTTGTTTCTTCAACAGAACCATACTTATTTATTCAACCAAATTTCAAAAACTATAAAACAGTTTTAAGTCCAATAACGGCTATAATTTTAAATGATAAAAACGAGCAAAATTATTCAAATTCAAATTTGAATTAATTTTTCCAAATTTAAAATTTCCATGAATATTCACAATAGCCTTATCATTCAAAATAAACTTAACCACAACCAGGAGCCGCCCCTTGGACCCACTAATTATAATATATTCTAGCAAGCGTGTAATTCACACTCTCCGACTTGCTCGATAATATATTACGACTGCATTGGTCGACTAGTCAATCCAATTACACTAAAATATCCAACAATCTTCCCCCATTTTAGTGTAATTCATGATTAACTAAAACAAACTCACAACAAATAAAAAATTTATGCATAAATGAAATATCGTAACGATTGAATTTCATATTAGTAAAGGTATCACTAAGGATTGAACCTTTACTATCCATAATGAATACTCGAAGATAATATACACATAAATTTACATTCTCAAATGTTCTTACTTGACACTATCTTTTACTAGCCTTGTGTCCTTATCCTTCTTAAACATATCAAAGCCAAGTCCTAGCTTCTTGAAGCGGCTAAACTTTATGCTTAAATAGGTAGATCTTTTACTCTTGCACATGCATATGCAATTTTTCAAAAGAGCTATTAAGAAGATAAACTTCAACCTCCACAACTTGCATGTCTGAACACATAGTTTGGGATAATACTACTAATGTGTTCCAATCTCTAGATGTTAAGCTTTCCACATTGAAGTCAGCACCTAACGTCATATTAGATGGGAATTGGGTATCTTAACATGAGAGATTTCAAATGGACTTTAATCACATCCCAATAACCGATTGTGCACAAGATCTTTACTCAACCTTTTAGTTAAATAATCAGCTACATTTTATTGAGTTCTCACAAACTCTACTGAAATAACATCATGCGTGATGCGCTCACGAATCATACTCTATCTAACACCTAAGTGTCTAGACCTGCCTTCGTAAACTTGTATATTTACATTAGCCAAGGCAACTTCACTATCATATCTGGTAGATTTAGGTGATATCTTTTGGGCCACAACGGAATTTCATACACTAAATTTCTTAGCCAATAAGCTTCCTTGTTAGCTGTTGCTAATGGCACAAACTCTGATTCCATTGTTGAATCAATAATACTAGTTTGTCTCTTAGATGCCCAAAATATAGCACGTCACCCAAGTAGAACTACACATTTATTTGTGGAAGTGCGGTCTTCCATATTCAAAATATAACTCGCATCCAAACATCTTTCAAGTACGGAAGGAAATCCAGTATAAGTCAAACCATAATCCATGGTTCTTTTCATATACTCGAATACTTGAATTAAAGCTTGACAATGATGTGAACTAGGATTGCTAGTATACCTACTAAGCTTTCGAACAACAAAGGCAATATCCGTCCTAATGTTAGTCATGCCATACATATACCAAGAAGCCTATCAGCTTCTTCTAAATTTTTCATCTCAGAATTAGAGGATAAGAATGTCTTTGTTTCATCAACTTGATTTGGTTAATGTCAAAAATCAAGATGTCATCCACATATAAACTAATCATAACTCATTTCCGAATAACATCAAAATTTACCAAATTCGTAAATTATATTATATGTAAATAACATCAAAATTTACCAAATTCATAAATTATATTATATATAAAGTTATACTCAATTGCATAAACAATTCAATAAATCACTAGTATTATGCCACAAACTTTATATGCGTGACACAGTATATAAATTCTAATTATATAAATATATATATATATATATATATATATAAAACTTTACTAACCAGGAGCCGTATTTCTTTAGTGAAGGGCAGTCCAGCAATTTCCTTTTTAATATATATTAATACAAACAACTTTACTACAATTCTCACACATGCAGAAGTATTTACTATAACACTGTCATAAACCGTTAAATTCTGGCAGAACATTGCAATCAGAAATATATCTAACAAATTGTACTTCCATGACATGTATGGAGGCCATGTATATACCAACAATGTTTCCATGCAAAATTCATATATTGCAATACATTTATACATTATAACTATCGGGCGTGTTTTACTCTCCTTATACCGTTATAGTCGTTTCAGTGTGAACACAAATCCATACCTTTAATGCAATATTAAGCCAAACTTAATTCACACAAAATTAAGTTAATGGCCACATAAATAGAGCAGTAGACGTCTGTAAACACAAATAATAGCATTTCAACTGCATGCAAATTTAGACATGCAGTCTTTCATGATAGCCTCTGGTTATTTAGACAGGTCCTTAATATGTACTGATTTTCGAGGATGGTGTCTAGCGTGTACTCTCTATGCTAGGGTTCTAAGGGATAGTTTCCTGTTATGGAGCAGTGCATGCACAAGTACTGTTTACGTGTAGGTACAGCATGTCCATGTTTCATTACGCATACAACATTCAATATAACAAAAATTGCACTGTTGTTGTTATTACATCATGGGTGAGCCATTCATTGGCAAGAAACACATTTATGTGCTGATGGACGTCTAGTTTGATATCCTTCACTGGTTATTAAATTGTATTATGACATATGAACTCCAGTTTTTAATCAAGCCACGCAAAAATCAAACTCTTATTGCTTCTGTGTTTCTTTCCTAAATGTTATTTTCAAGTACAATTAAAGAATATTCAAATGTAAGATCAAAATAACTGCAGCAAAAGTAGTTATTAAACAAATAACCTACTCTTCATTTTCCAAATAGTTTGGAACAATTTAAATCACAGATGCATGTTTATAAACAGAGATCATCACCATTTTTATAAACCGAAAACTAGAAATCGATATATAATAGTCCACCAATAACAAAAAGGGAAAAACTTACGGATGATACCATAATTCGTTTCCTGCTTTAATACTTGATAATGAATTCATCGATGTCAAAAAATTCTCTTTCAAGTTATCCAAAGGAGATGCCATGTTATAACAATCTCCTCATTTCAATCTACCTAAAACAAGAAAAGATAATTTCAATCTTTTGTTGGGAATATTTGTTTAGAGATTTCCGGATAAACTCTGAAGTCTTGTTTTAACAATTTCTGATTGAAATTATTTTGGTGGTTCTCCAAAATTTTCAACCGGATAAAATCAGAGCGTATGCATTTGAACAACGAGAATGGATTTATGTTGTTGTTTTTTTTTTGTTTCTTTAACATAACCATACTTATTTATTCATCCAAATTTCAAAAACTGTAAAACCGTTTTAAGTCCAATAACGGGTATAATTTTAAATGATAAAAACGGGCAAAATTATTCAAATTCAAATTTGAATTAATTTTCCAAATTCAAAATTTCCATGAATATTCACAATAGCCTTATCATTCAAAATAAACTTAACCACAACCAGGAGCTGCCCCTTGGACCCACTAATCATAATATATTCTAACAAGCGTGTACTTCACACTCTCCGACTTACTCGATAATATATTACGACTGCATTGGTCGACTAGTCAATCCAATTACACTAAAATATCCAACATTAATCTCTCAAAATTTAATTTTGGCGCTCTACCAAATTGTTAAGTGGCCTTTTAATTTTAATTTATTGTATTCTAACCTTGAATACAATCAAAGGGTCATCCATGATACCCCTCTCTCGCTCATTTGTAATCAAGTTGTTGAAGTCATTTCATGATAATTCAAAAATTTCCAAAATAAACAATAATTTTCCTTTTTTTACAATGTCTATTTTCTTTTCTATATTTTTAACCGTTTTCTCCATCACTTCTTTTAATTTTTATTCCAATCGGAAAACAACTTGTGCAAGATAAAATTGTAAAAAATAAAAAATAAACGAATGGTAATGTGGTAGAGAAGGTTGGACGAGCCACTCCTAGTCAGTCACAAGTAGGGGTGGCAAACGGTCTGAACCGCAAACCATCGGAACCGTTTAAATCAGAACCACGGTTTGCGGTCCTGGCAGGTTGCGGTCCTACCGGGTTGCGGTCCTACCAGTTTGCGGTCCTGCCGGTTTGCTTCTTATGCGGTCCTGTCAGTTTGCGGTCTTGCCGGTTTGCAGTCCTAATGGGCTAGTTTCGCAATTAAACCACCAGTTCAAACCACCAGATAAACCATTTAAGAACCGTTTATCAGAATATTTTATAATGTTATTTAAAATTAATTTGTAAGTGTTAATTGAATCTAATTTCAATAATTGAGATATGTACCATATACACGAGTTAATTATGCTATTTCATGTATTTTAATTTAAATATGTTATCATTTTAATCGAAATTTTATAATCAATCAATTACATTCTAAAAAAATAATTGTAATTTGATTTTGATACGTTTGATTATATATTTATATTTATGTATTTAAGATATTTTATTTAATATTATATAGATATTAAATAAAATATATACATCTACTTGTATTTCGATTACAACATTGGAAGTATAAATTTAATATTTGAAGTATTCAATATTTGAAGTATAAATTTAAAGTTTTTAAAATTGTATAAATTTGGATTATGTTCCAATTGCGTAAACACATGTAATTTGGTTGTGAAATAAATTCAAAAATACCAACTATGTTTCAATTAACTACGTGTAATTTGTTCCTAAAAAGGAATTATATTCGGATGGCATAATTAAATATAATTAATTAAATATATTTATTTAGGAGATTAACATCATCAACAATATAAACTATCTATTATGTACCATTAAGTGAAAACAACAGCGCTCCGGGCATCCGGACAAATGTCCAAATTAACTTGTTAATAATATAAAATTTCTTTCAATAAACTAGCAAAAAAGGAAGGGTTAATAATATAAAATTTCTTTGAATAATCTAGAGAATTTAATATATATTTTTCATAAAAGTACTAAAATTATTAAAAAACTAATAGTTCGAAAAATCTATTTATAGAGTTATATTTTTTTTAAATAATAGTTTGAATTTCCTATTTATATAATTTTTTTTAATTTTTTTTTTAAATATTAGTGCGCAATCCTATATATAGAGTTTTGATTTTTTAAATAGTTTAAAGCGCATAACTTATAAAAAAATTAATTTTTTTATAAAAAAATATTTTTTTTAAAAAAAAATCAGTCACGGATGACGTCAGCAAATGACGGTATCCGTGACGTCATCCGTGACGTCACCGTGCGGATGGTCCGCACGTTCAAACGCAACGGCTAGTTGATTAAACTAGCCGTTGCGCAGCATGTCCGGACCATCCGGACGAATGTCCGGATGGTCCGAATTTCACATTCAGGCATCCGGACAGTTCTTTTTTTTCGAAATTTTCAAAAAAAAAAATTGGGTCACACGACGCATCAAATGTGCCACTGAACCTACGAATATGAGTAAGACCCTCAAACAAAATTTTAGTTTGAAAATTTCCGATAAGGAGAGGCAAAGCGTCAAACTTGTTAGTACTACACGTACGACTTTGAGTAAGACCGCCAAACCAACTTTTAGTTCTAAAATGGTCGACAAGGTGACACAAAGTGTCAAACACCCAACTATAACTAAGAGTAAGACCGTTGTTCCTAAACAAAGTCTTAGTACGAAGACAAAGATGGTGGATTTGATTGCTGCTGCGTTAAGTAAGGTTAATCGTGAGACTCGAGGACAAGTTTTGGGAGATCCATTACAAATTGCAGTTACTGTTGAGAAAGTTTTGCGACTTAAAAAAGTGGTTAGCGACAAGAGACTAAAAAATGTATTTTAGCAATTGTAATATTAAATATTTTAATATAACTTGTAATGTTTTAGCATTTGTAATATTAAATATTTTAATATGACTTGTAATATTTTAGCATTTGTAATATTAAATATATCTTAATATAACTTGTAATATTTTAGCATGATAAAATATGATTTTGGTTTAAAAAATAATAAATAGCATTTGTAATATTTAAAACCAAATCACAATAATAAAATTCAAAATGTAATATTAAAATTATAACAATATAACTTAAAAATAATAAATAACACTTGTTATATTTAAAACCAAATCAGAATAATAAAATTCAAAATGTAATATTAAAATTATAACAATATAACTTAAAAATAATAAATAACACTTGTAATATTTTAAACCTAATCACAATAATAAAATTCAAAATGTAATATTAAAATTATAACAATATAACTTAAAAATAATAAATAACACTTGTAATATTTAAAACCTAATCACAATAATAAAATTTAAAATGTCATATTAAAAATAATAAATATAACTTGTAATATTTTTGCATGATAAAATATGATTTTTGTTTAAAAAATAATAACAAAGGCTTGTAATATTTAAAACCAAATCACAGTAATAAAATTCAAAATGTAATATGAAAATTATAACCATAAAATTTGTAATATTTTAACATGATAAGATATAGTTTTGGTTTGTAATATTAAAATCAACACTACTAATATTAGATCTAAAAACATAATAATAATATTCAAAATGTGATAATAACATAAGTAATATTTAAAATTTTGGACTATATAATAATTACAACACTTAAAATATTAATAACCAAAACAAATTAATATTAACCAAAATGTAATAATAATTCTATAATAATATGCAATATCTCAATATTTTTTAAATATAACATTTTGGTTATAAAATAAATAAAACATTTATAATATTTACCAATAAACCGCGGTTTTTTACAAATAAACAGTGATTTCGCAGTCCTGCCGGTTTGCAGTCCTAATGGTTTGCGGTCCTGCCGGTTTACTCCTTATGCGGTCCTGCCGGTTTGGCGATCCTGCCGGTTTGCAGTCCTAATGGACCAGTTTCGCAATTAAACCGCCAATTCATAAACAGATTGTCAGCTTTGAACCGCGGTTCCAGAACCATTTGCCACCCCTAGTCACAGGCTGCATAAGACGTGGGCTAGTTTGGGGAATCATTGGTGCGGTTTGACTTAACATTGACTTTTCTTGTCAACGAGATGTTCAACTATAGTAGATTAGAAGTTGGGTCTTATAGGTTAAATGTAGATTTTATTGGGGCCTTCACTAAAGTCGACTCTCCCTTAAGTCACATTAGGCTGTTGTCGTGGGCTCTAATTTTTAAGGGGTCTATTTTTAAAAAAATACTAGCTTAGGATTAATAAAAAATTATCATAGCTCTCTTATTCATATTTTTTTTCTTTTATTTATGTTTGACAAGATCCATCGGCACAGTTTTAAGATATTTTTTAATGTCTTTTTTGTAATGGAATTTTTTTTCTCACTGTAATGAAGATATATTATTAATCTTTATGTTTTTATATTCCTAATTTTTAATATTATTTTTTAGTGATATGCCTCCAAAATTTAGGGTATGCCGAAAAAATATTATTGAAAAAAATTCATAAAAACTTAAATATTTTAATATCGCATATTAAAAATATGTAAATATTTCGATTACAACTTAAAAGAAAATTGTAGTCCAATCCAACCGTAAATGCATTCTCCTCTTACTCACACATTGAAAGCTTTTAATAATATCTAAAGAAAATTATAGTCCAATCCAACCGTAAATGCATTCTCCTCTTACTCACACATTGAAAGCTTTTAATAATATCTAAAGAAAATTATAGTCCAATCCAACCGTAAATGCATTCTCCTCTTACTCACACATTGAAAGCTTTTAATAATATCTAAATTATCAACCGTAAAAAATATTCATTGTAAAAAAATAATTAAACAATAATTTGATTAAATACCTTTAAGATATTAATTTGCTTAAAAAGAATGAGTACAATAATTTTCTTAAATAAAAAATATGGTTTCCATATAGATTAAAAAAATCAATTAATATAAAATTGAAAAATATAAAATATTACAAATTCATATGAAATATGTTAAAAAAATAATAAATTTTACAAATTCATATGAAATATGTTAAAAAAATAATAAATTTTGTCAAAATATTCATTGAAAAAACTTTGGTATCTAGTAAGATTTGAATTCATGACCTATAATATTTTAGAAGAGACCTTTGCCACTATACTAAATTTATTTCACTGATTTAGGTTGTCCCCGGCATACCCATATCCCCTCTAAATCATGCCTCCAATAAACTGTAGAAAATAAGCATCTTGATAAAAAAATAAATAAAATGAAGAGTTTATTAAATCACAAGGAAATTATATGTTTAAGTTCGTAACAAGATCTGCGACTGTCGGAGATGAAATCAATGAAAATAAAATTCGGATTGATGCTTGTGAGAATGGTGAAGAATTTGTAAATATCGTTGAAGATGAAAACATGAAAGATGATGAGGATAAAAGTCATGCAGAATACAACAAAAAAAATAAAAACGTTGATTTTAGTGATCTAGGAAGCTCGAAAAAATTGGGAAACAGCTAAAATTGAAGAGTTTTTTTTTTACATTTTTAATGGTCAGTGATACATAAGAAAAATGGCTTTTTGACACCTTACGACAGGTATTGGTTAGTCTTAAGTTGAAAATCAAATTTGAGAAGATAAAGCTATGATAATGGAGCAACTATGAAGGGAAAATATAAACGGGTGCGAAGCATATTACTTGAAATTAATCCAAGAGAATGTTATACTCCATGTGGATTTCATAACCTTAATCTAATCCTTCGTGATATGACTTCCGCATCTGCAAAAGCGGTATCTTTTTGTGGGATTATTCAACGTATTTATTGTCTATTTTCAGCTTCAACTAAGAATGCAGAGAAACTCAGGGAGATGGTGAATGGTCTAACACTTAAACCATTATCACAAACTCAATGGGAGACTCAAATCAATAGTGTGAAGCCTATAAGTTTTCAAGCTCCAAAAATTTGAGAAGTTCTATTCTTTCTAGCCGGAAATAGTGATAATCCAATGCATCAAAGTGAAGCTTAATATTTTGCTGAAAATTAAACACATGGAATTTGAAGGTTTAATTTCTTGTTTGGAATGATTATTTAGCTCGAGCTTCTTTTTTCTTTTAACATAATAAGCAAGACATTACAGTTAGAAGACATGGATATTGATGTTTTTATTTTCCAACTAAGAAGGCTTCTCTCATTTTTTAGAGAATATAGAGAAACATGTTTTGGGAAAGCAAGAGTTCAGGCACTAGAGATTTCAAATGAGATGGGAATCGAACCTGCATTTTGTGAGAAGCTAAAACATAACAGAAAAATGAAAAAACATTCTGATGAATATGTAGAAAAAGATGGTGACAATATGTTATTATAAGACGACGAAGGGTTTAGAGAGGATTACTTCATAAACATCGTTGATCACGTTATTGTTTCTATTGAACCAAGATTCCACAAGTTCCAAAGTTACGAAAACACTTTTAGATTTTTGTTTGATTGAAGAATCTTAAGTCCACTAGTGAAAAAGAATTGATGAGATCTTGTGTTAAGCTTGAAACATTTTTGACACATGGTGCACTTTCAAATGTAGATGGAAAAATATTGTTTATGGAGTTGAAACTTCTAAGAGAAGTGTTGCGAATAGAAAACAAAAAGGCTGTTGGTGTGCTAAATTTTATGAAAAGAATAGAGGATTATTATCCAAATACATCCATTGCTTATCGGATATTGTTGACAATTCCAGTTCCAGTTGCATCCGCCGAAAGGAGTTTTTCAAAATTGAAGTTACTAATCTCAAGATCGGTTGAATGGATTAAAAATTATATATATTCAGAAGGATATGATTGATAATCTCGATTATGATAATTATAGATGAATTTGCGGAAAACAAAGCTAGAAGACTTGTTTTTTAAAAATAATTTCTATTGTTTATTTATGAATTGTATTTGTCTGATAGAAAGAAATAATTTTGTTAATTTTTAAAATATTCCATGAAGAAAACACCTTAGACATTATCAATCATCATACCTGGGATATCACAATTGTAAGTTGTAATGTTGTGTATGTTATTGTTGAGTTTAACTTGTGTACAAAGGATCCATTTTATTTCTATGGGTGCATATGTACTAATGAAAAAAGGTTGTTGATAGCTGCATATTGTCAAATTCTGGGACATTGTTAAAGTTTCTTACATGTTTTTGAATCGGCTGAGAAAGAAGTTGATATATGTTATGATGAATCATGAGGTGAAATGCATAGTATGATTTTGCTTCGAGAAAATATCAAGTGTAGCATGCAGCGTTCGTCTGAAAATACATAAGGTGTTAAAGGACCCTTTGTCAATACATGGATAAAATCCAAAATATGACTCTTTTGCTCAAAAAGAAAAAGACTAGGTCGCTGCAGAGAAAACTTTAGATATCATGTAGGAAAGTGCAAGATGGCTTTTGCTTGAAAAGGAATTGAAGAGCGAGCGAGAGTAACCAAAGGCCAAGATTGGTGTGCTGGGGATGGAAAAATGTGAGATTCTTACGAAGGCGATAATTATCATCCAATTGACATCAATATATCTTAAAGATGAGGTGTTTATCACCATATTTTAGAAGTTAAAAATTGTAGGGCCTGCTCACGTCTCTCTCACACATTTATTAGTGTGGGCCCTACCTTTTGGTTTCTTACAAGAAACAACTAAGCATTAAATGAAGGGTGACTTACAAGCAACCTCCTTTCATTTAATGCAAATGGGTTTCTTGCAAGTAACCATTAGCTTCATTTGGAAGCATAAGTGGCTTCCTTTGTAAGCTTTGTTTTGCTAGGACCATGAGTTGGTCTTGGATAGCATCACTTGAATCACTTGAAACACTTCACTAGAGTGTAGCATTTATGTAATATTATGTGTGACACAATTTAGAGAGAAACACTTTGAGTGAGAGAGAAATACGGGTAGTGTTTAGGAGAATTTGTTTGAGTGATCTGTGAGATTACTATTCTCTTTTGGGGTATAATATTTGGGGTGAGAAAAGTGAGTGTATAACTCTTTGGTGTATGGAGTGAGACTCCAATCTCTGTAATATTTTGAGTTATATTGATTCTTATTTTTCTCCCGTGGACGTAGGCAAATTAGCCGAACCACGTTAAATTCTTTTTCTCTTGTTTGTTCTTACTTCCGCATTCGTGGGATTATTTTTCCCTACAACTGGTATCAGAGCCAACTTGTAATTCCATATCCTTCTTCTTCGTACAAAAATGGAGGAACGTACAAATATTGGTGGCAATTCCATGATCATACTCACGGAAACAAATTATTCCATTTGGAAAACCATGATGGAAGATTTGTTGTACTGTAAAGACTTGTTTGATCCCGTTGAACTAAAAGGGGTCAAACAAGGTGCAACAAGTAAAGCAGATTGGAAGAAACTCAACCGTAAAGCTGTTAGTGTGATTCGACAGTGGGTTGAAACAAGGGCGATTCGCGACACCGCAAAAGAAACTGATGCTTTCAAATTATGGAAGCATTTAGAAGAAATGTATGAGCCCAAAAATGCTCAAAATAAAGCTTTCATCATAAGGAGACCTGTGAACCTGAAACTTTATGATGGGCAAAGTGTATCTGACCACTTGGCGAAATTTGACGAGATTCTCGATAATTTGATGAAGATGGAGCTGGCCTTAGCTGAAGAAATCCAAGCATTGATTTTGTTAAGTACTTTACCGGATAGCTGGGAAACACTTGTGGTTGCTCTTAGCAATTCATCACCACAAGGAAATGTGACGTTAAGCATGGTAAAGGAAAGTATCAACAGAGAAGGCAAAAGAAGAGCGGAGCAAAGCTCTTTCAGCCACCCTCAAGGACAAGCATTAGTCACGGAGAGAGGAAGAACTAGAAACAAACATTTCTCCAGAGACAAGAGAAACAAAAGAAAGTTTAGAGGCAGATCAAAGTCAAGAGGAGACTTCACTTGCAACTACTGTCATAAACCTGGACATTTCAAGAAAGATTGTTGGAAGCTGAGAGAAAAGGAGGCTAAGGAAAATAATGAAGACAATAGAGGAAATGCAGCTGTCATATCCAACGATGGTGAAACATACCTAATTTTTTACGAGGGACATGTCAACCTTGCATGCCAAGACACATGGATGATTGATTCTGGGGCATCATTCCATGTAACAGCCGATAGAAGTCTTTTGACCACTTACACAAGTGGTGAGTTCGGTTTTGTCAGGATGGGAAATGAGGCAAGATGTGAAATTGTTGGTCGAGGTGATGCAACACTGGAAACTAGCAGCGGTTGCAAGCTGTTATTAAAAGATGTTCGACATGTTCCAGACATCCGAATCAATTTGATCTCTACTGGTCAACTTGATGATATGGGATATGAAAACACATTTGGAAATGGAGTTTGGAAGCTTAAGAAAGGGAATCTGGTCGTGGCCAGAGGTAAGAAGATTGATCGTTTGTATTATATGCAAACAAAACAATCAAGTGGAGTAGAAGCGAATGCGATCAAGTATGAAGAATCGGCGAATTTATGGCACGCCAAACTTGGTCATATGAGTGAGAAGGGACTTAAAATTCTCACGAAATAAAATCTTATACCGAATCTTCCAAATATTTCTTTAAAGCAATGCACTCATTGTTTGGCAGGAAAACAACACAGAGTCGCATTTCGAGCAGGACGACCACATAGAAAGAATAATATTCTTGATCTAATACATACAGATGTATGTTCTATGGGTGAGAGAATTATCGGCGGATCATTATACTTTGTCACATTCATTGACGATCATTCCAGAAAGGTGTGGGCTTATCCTTTGAAGACCAAAGATCAAGTGTTAGAAGTATTCAAGAAGTTGCATGCCAATGTTGAAAGGCAAACTGGAAAACTTTTGAAATGTATTCGCTCCGACAATGGTGGTGAATACATTGGACCATTTGAAGAATATTGCATAGTTCATGGTATCAGGCTTGAGAGATCGGTACCCAAGACCCCGCAACATAATGGTGTTGCAGAAAGAATGAATAGAACTATTTGTAACAAGATCGTGTGTATGCTATCCCATTCAAGATTGTCAAATTCCTTCTGGGGTGAAGCATTGATGACGGCGGTAGATCTTGTCAACTTATCCCCTTCAGTTCCTTTAGATGGTGCAATTCCCGAAAGAATATGGACCGGGAAAGACATAAGTTACAAATACTTGAAGGTGTTTGGTTGTAAGGCGTTCGTACATGTCCCTCCAGATGAAAGATCCAAGCTGGATGAGAAAACCCAAGAATGCATATTTCTTGGTTACGGACATGATGAGTTTGGTTATAGACTTTGGAATCCAAGAAGTAGAAAAGTCGTTCGAAGTAGAGATGTTGTGTTCTTCGAAGACCAAACTCGTGGAGATATGAAGAACGACGAGAATACAAAATCAGACGTCAATACTAAAATTGACTTAGTTACGAATGCACCATTTCCAGTTGAGTATGAAGATCATGGCGAGGCTCCCGACCTTGAAGAAACAGTTGACGTTGAAGGAAATCATACTGAAGAACCCCATTTGAGAAGATTCATTAGAGATCGTCGACCTTCGACTAGATACTCAACAAAGAATGCATATTTCTTGGTTACGGACATGATGAGTTTGGTTATAGACTTTGGAATCCAAGAAGTAGAAAATTCGTTCAAAGTAGAGATGTTGTGTTCTTCGAAGACCAAACTCGTGGAGATATGAAGAACGACGAGAATACAAAATCAGACGTCAATACTAAAATTGACTTAGTTACGGATGCACCATTTCCAGTTGAGTATGAAGATCATGGCGAGGCTCCCGACCTTGAAGAAACAGTTGACGTTGAAGGAAATCATACTGAAGAACCCCATTTGAGAAGATCCATTAGAGATCGTCGACCTTCGACTAGATACCCAACAAATGAGTACGTGTTACTTACTGACGGGGGAGGACCTGAATGTTTTGAAGAAGCTCTGATGCACATTCAAAAGAAGGAGTGGTGGAAAGCCATGCAAGAAGAGATGAAATCATTGCATGAGAACCAGACATACGATTTGGTAGAGTTACCGAAAGGGAAGAAAGCACTCAACAATAAATGGGTGTTTAAGCTGAAGACTGAAGAAGGAAATCCACAACCAAGATACAAGGCGCGGCTGGTTGTCAAAGGATTTGGTCAGAGAAAAGGTATTGATTTTGAAGAAATATTTTCACATGTAGTAAAAATGTCATCTATTTGTGTTGTTCTTGGAATAGCTGCTAGCTTGAATTTGGAAGTTGAACAACTTGATGTGAAAACTTCCTTTCTCCATGGTGATTTGGAATAAGAAATTTACATGAAGCAACCTAAAGGGTTTGAGACTAAAGATAAAGAGCATTTGGTCTGCAAACTAAAGAAGAGTTTGAACGGTCTCAAACAAGCCCCACGACAGTGGTATAAAAGGTTCGATTCCTTCATGGTAGAACACGGGTATAATAAGACTTCATCTGACCATTGTGTTTTCATTAAGATATTTTCTGAAAATAATTTTATCATCCTTATGCTCTACATGGATGATATGTTGATTGTTGTTCGTGATATTGGAAAGATAGAGAAGTTGAAGATGGAGCTCAGCAAATCTTTCGCAATGAAGAATTTGGGTCCTGCAAAGCAAATTATTGGGATAAAAATCACTCGAGATAGGGTGAACAACAAATTATGGTTGTCCCAGGAAAAATATATTGAGAAGGTTTTAGAAAGATTCAGCATGAGCAAAGCGAAACCTGTTACTTCTCCACTTGCACGGCATTTTAAACTTTCTTCCAAGAAATCACCTACAAAAGAAAGCGAGATGGAAGAAATGAATAAAATACCTTACTCTTCAGCTGTTGGCAGTTTGATGTATGCCATGGTTTGTACAAGACCTGATATTGCTCATGTTGTCGGAGTAGTCAGTCGATTTTTATCTAATCCCGGAAAAGAGCATTGGGAAGCTGTAAAATAGATATTCAGGTATCTTTGAGGAACATCTCAATTATGTTTATGTTTTGAGAATGGTAAACCTATTCTTGAAGGCTACACGGATTCAGATATGGCTGGTGATGTTGATAGTAGGAAATCTATTTCGGGATATTTGATGACGTTTTCAGGGGGAGCAATTTCATGGCAATCAAGATTACAGAAATGCGTTGCATTATCCACTACCGAGGCTGAATATATTGCCATTACTGAAGCTAGTAAAGAACTTTTATGGTTAAAGAAGTTTCTTATAGAGTTGGGCCTCAATCAAGAAAACTATACTCTCCACTGCGATAGTCAAAGCGCCATTCATCTTAGTAAAAATCCAAGTTTGCATTCGAGATCGAAACATATTGATGTTCGATACCATTGGATTCGTGAAACCTTAGAGTCAAAGCAGCTGAATATTAAGAAGATTCATACCGATGACAATGGATCAGATATGATGACAAAGTCACTACCAAAACAAAAGCTTAATGTGTGCATAGAGGTTTCCGGACTGGTAACACTCTCCTCCTGAGCAGGCGGGGGAGATTTGTAGGGCCTGCTCACTTCTCTCTCTCTCACATTTATTAGTGTGGGCCCTACCTTTTGGTGTCTTACAAGAAACAACTAAGCATTAAATGAAGGATGACTTACGAGCAACCTCCTTTCATTTAATGCAAATGGGTTTCTTGCAAGTAACCATTAGCTTCATTTGGAAGCATAAGTGGCTTCCTTTGTAAGCTTTGTTTTGCTATAAATAGGACCATGAGTTGGTCTTGGATAGCATCACTTGAATCATTTGAAACACTTCACTAGAGTGTGGCATTTATGTAATATTGTGTGTGACACAATTTAGAGAGAAACACTTTGAGTGAGAGAGAAATACCGGTAGTGTTTAGGAGAATTTGTTTGAGTGATCTGTGAGATTACTATTCTCTTTTGGGGTATAATATTTGGGGTGAGAAAAGTGAGTGTATAACTCTTTGGTGTATGGAGTAAGACTCCAATCTCTATAATATTTTGAGTTATAGTGATTCTTATTTTTCTCCCGTGGACGTAGGTAAATTAGCCGAACCACGTTAAATTCTTTTTCTCTTGTTTGTTCTTATTTCCACATTCGTGGGATTATTTTTCCCTACAAAAATGTGTAATCCTGGAATACACCTCTCCCTGAGTGAGGGTGGATTTAAGAGGATCTCAAGTAAGAATAAGATTTTATCTTGTCGAGAAAGGAATACATATTCCCTTATCCGCATACAAGCTGTTCGCTATTCGTTGTGGTTGAATTTTACCGAACATCGTGTAATTGGGGTGGAGAAAGATGCGGGGCAGAAAAACAAACGAAAGTGGAGTGAATATTAACCAAGCAAGGTTTACCTTATATTATAATTAAGCTTAAAGTATTGATCGTTTTGTATGATCTTAAAAAATTTCATTTTATCAAGTCATTGTTTGCTATAAATAGTAATTTGATTTTTTTATTTGTGACGTATTTATGTAGTCTATTTATATAAAAAAGTGTCGGTTGCTCGTGGATGTAGGATTTCTTCGTAGTCTAAACTATGTTAAATATTGTATTGTGCTCGGTTTTATTACGTTTTTTTATTTGTTACTTGTTTTGGACGGGACAATTAGATCGTGGTATACATTATTCGAAATCGCATCAAATAATATATAACAAAGCAAAATTTTAAACAGAAACCATTTTGTGGATTCACCTAATGAATAAACAGAAAACCAAGAACAATTACGAGTTGCTTGTTGCTTTCCATCTCGCATTCTATTTTGTTCATTTTTGTTCTTTACTGATAAATACTTTCAAGAACTATTAAATAATAAATTGGATAAATCTGTTCCTGATTTCCATGTGATTTTATCCCAAGATGAGTTAATGACCAGGATAATAGTTCTTTATTAGTTGAGCCTACTTTAGAAGAGACATACCTAGTCATTAAGAGCCTGAATAGTTGTAGTGTATCTGGATTTGATGGTTTCAACTGCAAATTCTATCAAGAATGCTGGCCAATCATAAAAGTAGATCTAGTTAATGCAATCACTGCTTATTTTAATAACCCTAGTTTTCCAAAGGCTAGGTTTGCAACCTCTATATGTCTAATACCTAAAACAAACCCTACTAAAACCTGGTCAAACTTTAGACCAATAAGTTTGTGTTCTGTCTTTAACATAATAATTTCCAAACTCATAAACAATAGATTACTAATATTACTACCTAAATTAATCTGAAAAGAACAAGGTGCATATGTTCTCAATAGAAATATTCAGGATAACATTCTGATTACCCAAAAATTAGTTCATGACCTCAACAAAAAAGAAAGAGGTAGTAATATTATAATCAACCTTGATATGAAAAAAGATTTTGACAAAATGAATTTTAACTTCATATATCAAGTAAAGCAATCTTTTGGTTTTAATAGTAGAGTTATCAACCTTATAAAAAAAACATTGAACATATTCTTTATTCTGTTATTATAAATGGTATTTCATATGATTTATTCAAATCTTTAAATGGAATCAGATAGGGGGATCTATCCCCCTCTCTTTTCATTTTAGCAGAGGAATTTTTAATTAGGGGAATCAATAAAACTATATCTTTAGACCCTAAACTTACTTATAAAACTAGAGGTTCCTTAATCGTCAACTGCTTAGCATTTTCAGATGATGTTCTACTATTTTTAAATGGATCAATTAGGAATATAAGAAAGATATGTAGCTTTATGAGTAAATATCAAATCTTATCTGGTCAACAAATTAATTTACAAAATACAACTTTTATATCTCCATCAAACCTAACTAAACAGCGTATTAACACCCTTGAACATATTCTAGGATTCAGTCATAGCTATCTGCCCTTCAATCATTTAGGTATTCCTATATTCCTAACCAACAAAACCAGTTATTATGATGGAATCATTGAGAAGATAAGAACTAACATAAATCAGTGGAACTCTAAATCATTATCTTTTGGTGGTAGACTGATTTTGATCAAATCAGTCTTACTAGCATATCCTCATTACTATATGCAATGTATCATTATACCAAAGACAATAATTAACAGAATCAACAAGTTACTCAATAAATTTCTTTGGGGTCATACTGAAAACAATAGGAATATAATATGGACTGACTGGACTAAACTGTGCAAACCCTTTAGTGAAAATGGGCTAAACATTAGAGACCTTTCAAACATACAATTAGCCTTTTCATATAAACTGTGGTTTAACTTTAGAGAAAACAAAACTTTATAGGCTAACTTATTAAATGATATCTGTTGTTTAAAATTACACCCTTTACAAGTTTTACTTAAACAATCAGACTCTAAAACATGGAAAACAATGTTAAAAATCAGGACTCAAGCTGAGGAAAACATCTTTTGGGTTATTGGAAAAGGCAATATAGATTTCTACTTAGATAAGTGGCATAACTCTATGGCCTTAATTCAACTAATCCCCAACCCCTTAAGCAATTTGTATACTCAAACAAAGGTGAATGAATACTGGAATAACTCTTTATGGAACATGCCTAAAATTAGGAATGATGTAATTTTTTAATCTGAAATTAACAAGATTTCTAGAATTCCAATTAATCCAAACAACGAGGATTCCATCATCTGGAAACGCTCTCCGTATAATAAATTCAATCTTAAACTTACTTGGAATGACATAAAAGTAAAAAATGTTGAATCAATCTTTAAAAGCAAAATCTGGAATAACATTAACCAAAAAAATGCTCAATCACCTTGTGGAGAGTTATAAATAACTTGATTTCAGTAGATTCTAACATAGAGCTTAAAGGTATTAGCTTAGTGTCTAAATGACAGTTCTGTCCCGAATGTGAAACATTAAACCATTTGTTTGTCTCTTTCCCAATTACATAAAATGTCTCACTATATTTATCTAGTATATTTAACATTTCATTAGGGAAGCACATGACTATTAATCATGTTATCAATAAGTAGTTCTCTTCTACATTGAATCAGTCTCATGTTAGAACTATCTTCCCTTCACTAATAGTTTGGGCGGTATGGATAGCTAGAAATAAAATGAAATATGAAAGCCTAATTGGTACAGATAGATCAATCATTAAACATGTCATATACCTTATTTCTAGTTTAGACAGATCCTCATTGATCAAGCCTAAAAATTGGAGAAATAATCTACATCTAGCAAAGCATATTCATTGTTTTAATCACCTGCCAACTAAAAAGAGATGCGCTTATATCAAGTGGCACCCTCCCTCTACTAATCGATTTAAACTCAACTGCGATGGCTCTTCTCTACACACGGGGGAGTCTAGTTGTGGTTTCATCATTAGGAATTTTGATAGTGAATTAGTAATGTGTCAAGGCATTTTGATAGGTAGATGCACACCTTTATAACTTAAACCGGGAGAGCATATTTAATATTTCAGCACATCCCACAATTTTATACTCTCTCTTCCGCATCGTAATATCTTAAAAACATTCATTGTCCAAATCAAACAACTCAAGTCTCTATTTATAGATCTCAAGAAATTATAAATCATGATATAATTTTTTTTTCTTGCTAAGATATTCCGAAAATCTTTTTGAAAATACATAATAAATAAAATACTCAAACTATTTTGGTGTCCGAATCAAACAAACCAAGTCTATACTTGTAGATATCAAAAAATAAAAAATAATGGTATACTTTTTTTTTACCAACCAATATTCTTATAAAATGATTTTTTGTAAGAAATAAAAAAATAGCGCCTGCAACGTGCCATGTGGCACGCTGCGGTTGGTGATGGCAGAGATGAACCCGGGTTCCTTTAAGTTTAGTCAATGTGAATGTTGATTTTTTATTTTAAATCCTTAATCATGCAACTCTAAAGCCATGGATACAATTAGATATCTAACGCGTTTATCCAAGTGTAGTCGGAAACACCCTTTCAAACAAATGGATGAATATGTGTTCTTAACTCTCCTTGACGACTATAACTATAAACTTCTTTGGTAATAGGTTTCATGATTGAAGATCTTATATATATTCCAACTCCACGTTAATCTAATTTACTTAATAATATCATTACTTGATTATCTTTTGTTCCTTGGGGACCATAACTTTTATTAGACTCATAGATTTCAATAGTTTAAATGTTGGGTAATAGAACTTTTTATCATAATGTATGGAACCCAATTGGTATCTTGATAATTTATTTTATATTATTATCTCAATATTTTATGACTTAATATTCATTAATAAAAATATCTATCAACTTCATGGAATTATAATAGTATGAATATTCTAAATATATCTATCATAGTTAGGTGCAAAGATATTTGTTAAAAACATAAAAGAAGAGTTTTTGCGAAGAAACGTTTTATGTAACTATCAGAAACAAAGGTACAGATTCAATGCATCTTGGACCTAAGTGTAGGAGCATGTATGCAGATGCTTCTGAAGATACTTATGAGTTTCCAAAGAAACTTATTCACTGATATGTTAAATAATCTAAAATTGACCACCAATATTTACCAAATCGTTGATATATGCATGCTTGAATAATTAACAATTTAGTACACAAATTATAGCAACTTCAGGTGTCATTATTAATCGTGCCATTACATGGCATAATGTATAATTGTACGAATGGAAGTTGTATAGCATCGTGTATATTTGGTTTCATGTGGAAGAAAATATAAAGGTATTATTATGACACTGAATGATCAATTCACTCATTATTTATTTTATATATAGTGGAGGAGAAGTATGAAGCATGTATTGAGCGGGCATGGTGAATTTTATAAAGAGAATAAATCTAGAGCTTGTCTAATTTCTGAGTAAGGTATGTGATAAAAAATGAGAGAAACACTGTAAATTCATAATGCTTTCTGTAAGAAAATTAGCTTTATATGGAAGAAGAATGGTTGTGTTGATTTTGTTTGAGAGAGTCTCGTTGTAACCTTATTCTATATAAAATATGTGTTTATTTCCCGTGGACGTAGGAGTTTTTTCAATCTGAACCATGTTAAGCTTGTCTGGTGTGATTGGTTCTAGTTTATGTACTTATTATTACCTTTTTGTTTGAAGGTTTACAAGCTGAAGCACTACTTTCTTCTTGTGACATTTGGAAGTAATGAATTAGTTAAGAATTAAGCTACGACCTACTATCAAATTCATGTAGCTTAAACCTAAATATTTGGCCACTGCCAAATCACTTGATATTGTGATTACCATTGAGTCTCAAATATCAACTTCATTGTTTGGCCATATCCTTAAAAACTAGCGTGGTAAGCATGGATAATTTATGAAACTATTGTTTTGCATGTCATATGCACAAAAGACAAAATATATTTTAGATCTTGAGGTTTAAGATTTTGATCTCATTAAAAAATTAAAAAACGTTACAAATATGATTTCCAAAAAGTCGATCATGATAAACTTAATAGAGAGGATAATATTTGATGAGGTCGTTATTATCAATATTAAGTTCATCGGGCAAGATACAAGTAGAAAAAACATTTAAAACATAAGACCTAGGTCAAACCGAGGAACCTCCACTTCATAATAAAACAACATGCAAGTTATCCAAGAATATCATTTACTGATGCCCAAACCGAGGCCTATACGAGAGATAAGAAGATCATCTTACAAAAAAAACCGAACAAAAGTTGAACGAAACGACCAATATAACCTGATCCAGGCTCGTGTCAGCGATAAAGTAACTAAGCAAATAATAGAGCTTAACACGAGCTCGATCAAGATGTAGCCAAGCAGAGATAGTATAAAGTAGAACCAAAGAGGAAACTGAGAAAGATATATTACTAAAAGGGACCGCGATCAGGGATTTACCAAATAGGGATAATACAGAGTAGAGATATTCATAGACAGATGCATGATAATGAGGCCGATAAAGTTCGGTTGACAAGATAAAAGGCTAAGGAAGAGATCATAAAGAATTTAATGTTTGTTTTAAGGAGCGGTTGACTAGTCCACACATGTAACACATTATGACTAGAGTAAAGACCACAATTCTAGGGATATTATCATGAATACAAGTCCACGACCGAGATTAGTGGAATAATGTAATTAACAATATATTAAAATTGTTATGTAAATAGTATAAATAGGTTTAACATTATGTATTATGGGATTTAACTTCTTGAATCAATAAAATTACATTATTAGTGACTATTTCTTAGATTTTCCTTTAATAAATTTGGCGTCGTCTGTGGGACATCCTGAAAAGCACGCATCTGTATTTATACCAATGGTAGTAAGAAGATCCGAGATTGATAGAGTAGCCTTCGAGAGAAACATCGTAATGACAAACCAAACTCGAGTAATAGACCAAACTGTCGGGCTGATTACCGTCCCACCCCATATTGCATCCCACTGGAGGCTCCAGTGGGCATGCACCCGACCCATGTCGATCCTAAAATCGTTACACTAGTGGGATAAATTGTTGCAGATCAGGTCGACCCAGCTGGTGGAGTCGAAAATCCCACTCATGCCACAGGAAATCAGTGATCTGAACAACAGATCCAACTTATGCAGGAGGCTCAACATAGGGTCTTTGGTGATCAAAAGTCTAAGGATCATCCAACTAAAGCAACCTAGTCAAAGATGAATAACACTCTTCACGCGTTAATATTCAAACTTTGAGATGGGAGTATAGGGCCACCACGATCCGGAGTCGAGGGAACTCGGGAACCTTCGAGAGAAGGATATTCTAAAAACGAAAAAAATAGTAAGGGAATGGCAAAAACAACGGGTCAGAAACGCTCGAAAGAGAAAGAGAACCATCATTAGGATAGGCAAGCCACCCCCAAAAGGACCAAGCAAAACGAAGTCCAACAGTATGATGAGATACGCCCTAAAATTGATGTATACGTGCTTATGGAATCTCCATTTGTCGAGAAGATTCTTGCGGCGAAGATTCCCTAACAATTTGATCTAGTCCCCATGTAAGCCTACGATGGTACATGCGATCCAGAGAGGCACTTGGAGCAATTCAAAAATATGATAATGGCATTTAATCTAGATGATTCCACATTTTTTCTCGCTCTATGTATGCCCTAAAAGGTAATGCCATGGAATTTTTTATGAGCTTACCTAAAATCTTTATTCAACAATTTTGCAGGACGACAAAGTGCATTTTGAAATACATTCGTTGGTAACAAGGAACTGAGGCATAAGAGTGACTCCATCATGGATCTTTATCCAACAACAGGAGAGTCATTAAAGCGTTACGTCGAGCGATTCGTCCATACTACGAACACTCTACCAGATCTCGCAGAAAACAGGGCATATGCCTCGTTAAAGAGAAGACTCGAGAGAAATGGAAAATTGTATGTTGATCTCGCGCACTTCTTTGTAGAAAAGATAAGAGACATCCTTGCTCGAGCCGACTAGTTCATCAAGGTGGATGATGCAACAAAATGAGACTCCCTAGAATGATTCACACCAGACTCTAAGAGAGGGAATTTTGATAAGAGCAAGATAGACGAGGGCCTTCGGCGTGAAAGGTCAACAAGTACTAATTACCAGCAGGTCGTGGCTTACCAAAATTCAATAAGACACTTTACTCTGTTGACCTTGATATCATCTCTATAATCTACAACATGACCAAAAACGGGATGCGATATCAATCTCTCTATATCATGAGCGCCCCCAGCTACAAAAGATCTAGAGAGTATTGGACAGCGGCGAGCTCGTAAAAGTTGTTAAGACACAAGAGAAGTATCACCAAAACAATAAAAAATAACGACGCCAGAATAGTGACAAAACCTGTTGGAAAGATAAAAAGGTCGATACATGGAAGCAACAATGGCTTTTTACGAGCTCCAGAGGTGGAACCCTGATATGTGAGGATCAGCAGTCCAATTATGGTTGAAAGCTGACCATGAGATGCATTCAGTCGAGGGCTTCTCCTATAGTACATATCGATAACCAGTAGCCGATCTGACGTTCAATAACGATGACTTAAGACATATAGTCACTGCTCACGAAGACGTCTTCACAATCAACCTAGTACTCGCCAAAATAGGTATGCTCCAACAGCACCAATCCCACAAGCTAGTACTCAATCTTAAGACACATTTAATTACAGGCCTAAAGATTGTGGACAAGGATCACATCGTCCAAGACAGATTCAATCAAGTCAATCCCAACAATTTAAACCCAAAAGGGGTTCATAGGTTCAACTTAAATGGTTTGCCAAACTAGGGGAGAGTATGGCTACTATTTATGATAAAACTAAGAATGTTGTGCATTTTAAAAGACCAACATCAATTCAGTCTCCTAAAGAGAATCAAAATACTTGTTTTTTAAATACCACAATGATGTGGGTCACGATACCGAAGACTACATTGCACTAAAACAAGAAGTGCAGAACTTAATTGAGATAGTGAAGTTGTCAGCTTTTGTAAAAAAATAACAAGGGTGGAATAGGCCAGTAAATACCCAATCTAATTTAAATACAACCCGAGCTGCATCACCAACTGGTTAAGGACAAAGCATGGTAGCATCTAGACAAGAAGATGTTATCGTAATTATGGAAAGATTTGATATGGATTCGTAATATTTAGATCCTGACCCGGATCAGAACCATTTTGGAATGATAAAAGAGAAGATTTCTACAGTATCGGATATGCTTAACTTTTCTGAATCTCTTACTATTTTTGGGGGAGATATGTGACTGCACCTTCAAGTTGCTCAAGAAAAAGACATGTTAATATGCTAACAACTCACATAAAGAGAAAAATATCTACAAATCTTTATCAAAGCCATGATCCATTCATTTTCTTTGACGAAGATGAATTAAGAGACATTTCTACGCCACATGAAATGTTGTGGTAATATGGGCATCTATTGGAGGCAATGATGTACCGCGAATTTTAATTGATACTAGCAGTTCGAAAAATATATTGCTCCTATCAGCCTACAAGCAAATGAAAAATCCCTCAGTTATCCAGCGTCCAAATATGACCATAATAGGGTTTACCAAAAGTATAGCTGATTTAATTGGGGAATTTGAAGAAGAGGTTTTATTGGGCAAAGGGGTCATTTAAGAAGTTAGTAAGAGTTTTTGTTTGTGGTAGTTGATTGTCCGACATCTTACAATGTTATATTTGGTAGGTCTTGGCTACTCAGAATGCATGGGTAGCTTCCATGGTCCACCAGTCTTTGAAATATGTTATGGGAGGGCAAGTGAGCGTCGTCCGAAGTAGCCAAAAGGTAGCTCGTGAATGCTATGTATTTGCTCTTGCTTTGAAATCATTGGAAGTAGTAAAGGTTAACTCTGAATAGCAATCGGTGGAGCCTTCTGCCTACCAAAACAAGATAGATGATCCGAGGAAGGCTCCCAGTGCGGTAATCCCATTTGATGAGGTAGAAATTCATTACTTGGCAGAAAGTAAAAGTGCCAGTGTCGGATCTAACCTACCATTAAAGCTAAAAGAAAATTTGTTATATTTTTTATCTGATAATTTACACGTGTTTCCATGGCACAACGAGGATGTGACTGGAGTGCCAGCTATTGTGATTAGTCACAAAATATCTATCTAAACTGATGTTGGGCCAGTGGTACAAAGAAGAAGATCATTTTCATAATATAAATCTGAAGCGATTGTCTATCTGATCTGATGTTCGGCCAACATATGGTGTTGATTTGGAATTCCTAAACGCATCACCACATATAATGGACCTCGTTTTGATAATAATGACATGGATACTTTATGTGCATCTAGAGGAATTCAACATTTTTTTCTTCTATTTTTTATCCCCAACCAATTGACAAGTTGAAGTAGCCAATCAGACAATTATGTTAGGTTTCAAAAAGAATTTAGAAGGAGCTGTTGGGAATTGATCAGTCCACATACAACCACATAAGATTCTCAATTTTCTTTAGCTTATGGCATGGATGTAATCACAGTTAGAGAGGAAACTCTCCCTTCTTTCAAGGTTCAAAATTATTCTGAAATCGAGAATGAGATAGTTATGAGGGCTCAGTTGGATTTAGTTGAAGAAGAGAGGGTGAAGGAACATTTAAGAACTACGCATTATTAAGGGTTGATGAGGAGCATGTTTGCCTCTAAAGTAAAATAAGAGTTTTCAAGTTGGTGATAAAGTGTTGAGAAAATTATTCATTCACACCAAGGAAAAACAACTCTGAAAGTTAGCTCTTAATTGGGAAGGACCATACATCGTATGTGAAAGAGTTAAGCAAAGAACATACAAACTCCAAAATAAAGAAGGAAACTTGTTGAAGCATCTTTGGAACGTTAAGCTTCACAGGTTATACTTAGAGTGAGCTCATCTTGTAAATATTTCCTTTGTTTTACTTCAATGTAAATATTTAGGGGCATACCATTTCTTATCCTGGTGGCGCAGGGAAGTTTTAATGAGGTGTCAGGATTTCAATCATTATACTATCCTTTTCTTTTTTTAAAAGTTTTTATTTTGGTTGGATCAGACGTATTAAAGACTTATTAAACAGCTGATGGATTGAAGGCTTATTAAACGTTTGTTGCTCTCAAACAGATTACTTTTGAGTGAATCAGATGTATTAAAGACTTATTAAACACCTGATAGATTAAAGGCCTATTAAACGTTTGTTTCCTTCAAATAATTGATCTATATATGGATCTCGTAAATGTAAGACTGATTAGGTGTTTAATTCCTTGATCATATTTAATATACGCATATGGTTTTATTATGTTTAAATACTCTGATATTAATGGAAGTATAAAAGAAGACAAGGAAAAATACTAAGTAAGTGAAAGTTGAAATAACATCAAATACGATTAGGATCATAAAAGAATCCGTCCACATTACAAAATTCCTTGTAAACCACAAGGACTTGTACAACTATAGTTTCTAGAAAGTCGGATATTAAAATAATAAATGCCTGTCATACTCCAAGGACTTCGATTCAGAATACCAACACAGTAAAATAATTAACCTTAGGGCTTGTTCCCTTCAGTTTTCTTCTGAGCATTACCTTCTTCTTTCTCCTCTTTATCATCACTTGAGTCCTCATCAGCTTCATCACCAGGTTCAGAATCATTCGAGGTCATGTTGAATTTATCACTTTGTGCCGTAGTATAAAAGGGAACTTCGTCATCCGAAAAAAAACTCCACAGTTTCCCAAGAGACCGTTTGGGAAACCTTTCACGGAACAAAATGACCATATTCGATTTAATAGACTCTTCCCTCCGTTTGATTGATTTCAACACCCCCTCAGTATATCCATTCTTTAAAGCGACTATATCTTGGGTCTTTATTTCTTTCCAAGAGGTTATCTCACCATCCCTGTTCTTGAGAATATATTGTAATTCATTCTTCTATTTGGATAGTTGTTCATTTGAAGTCTTCTTCTTGGTTAGTGTTTGATTCAAGGAATTAAGCTCATGGGAATGGTAGATTGTAGTTCCGTATAGCTGGTCCGTAATTTATCTCGATTGGCCTTAGCTTGTTCCAAATCAGCACTTAATTGCTTTTTTTCTTTGCTAAAATTTTCAACCTTTTTCTGTTCGACCACGAGGGAATCCTTCAGGCCTTGATTGTCTGTGTGAAAAATACGTGATGTCTTTTGTTTGAGCTCTAAGTTGTCTTTCCAAGTCTACTATTGGCATGATGTAGCCTAAGACTACGTAGCTCAAGATATCATGCTCATTGGATACTTTAAAATATTCACCATCATGAATCACTGCATTCCCTATGGTGGTTGATTAGGGGAACGTTCGGTCCAAATATTCTTTGTCAAATTCATTGAATTAAAAATTCCCTATATCATACATGTTAGCATCACCTTCAACAAAAGGTTGGTCAGTGGTAGGAAACACTAGAGAGGAAGGATCGGAATGTACCTCTTCTTTGGGAGGAACTTTAGTAGGAAGGATAGGAGGAATGACCTCAGATCAGAGTATGATCTCTGAACTTATGGCCCTTTCTTCTTATTTTCTACTCTGTTATCACTACCCTCTTGACGCCTCTTGTGCCCTTTTTTTTCTTGATTTTTTTAGAATGTTGTAGCCCTTTAGCCTCACCTACTATTACCGTGAAATTCTCCAATAATGCAGCATCAATCTCTCCTGGAAATCCTAAACTACCTACATCGGGAAGCCCTTGAGAGGAATCTCCACCTTTCTTTGTATTCTTCTTGATTTTGTAAAGATGATTAGGAGCCTTATTCATAGCTGGGAAATAAAGTTTACCATTTTTTTCCTCAACCCGTTAAAATATATCAGCAGCTTCATGAGGACTT
Source organism: Limnanthes douglasii subsp. nivea (assembly GCA_036936605.1). Taxonomy (NCBI): domain Eukaryota; kingdom Viridiplantae; phylum Streptophyta; class Magnoliopsida; order Brassicales; family Limnanthaceae; genus Limnanthes; species Limnanthes douglasii. Next base: position 143,984,744 of record JAUPFV010000004.1, on the reverse strand, counting down.
GTAACTGTTCCCATGATAGCTCCTTGGTTGAGCTTGTTCTCCATAGATGGGCCCTTACCATGTTAGCTGTAGTAAACAATTATGGAACCCAGTTCCCAAGTCTTTGAAGCCCACTGATTTAGCTTCGAAAAAGTGGTTCGTCCCTCATTCAAATATTCTAAGAACATCTTTGAGAACACTTAATATTATCATCCGTTGTAGTTCAATATTAACATCCGATGTGAAATTTAATATTAATTGTATAGTGTTTACTTGAACGTTTCCATTATCTAGTTAAGGCGGTTGGATTTCCTTTGTAAGTGATCTTTTTTTTTCCATTTCCCTAGGAACCACGGATGAAAAGGAATTGAGTCCTCCAAGGCTTATCAGCCTCCAGCAAATCATCAACCACCTTGTAATAATTCCCCATGTTGAAATAATCGAAAGGGTATGATGGCTCCAACACAAGCCGGCCACAGTAGCAAACTGTTCCATGACCATTGGAATCTTGGAAAGTCTTGAAGCAATGATGTTTGCTAATAAGGAATACCAAGAATTAGGGCTTAACTGACTCGGACATAGCTTTACTAAGTGAAAGTATCTAACTATTGTTTGGTCCAAAGGGAACCAAAGACCCCAGTTAAGTACTTCGGTGCATACCACTAGTTCTTTAGCCTTGCTATCCACTGGAGTCTCCTCAACGATGGGAATTCTCACCTTGATGGGCTGCGGAAAGCCCCATTTCTTCCTTATTTTATCCAACTCAGAAGTGTGGGCATACAAATAAGAGATTTTTTGAAATGTTAACAAATACTTAACAAGGACCATGGAAACGTTAGGCCCCACTCGCCCAACAAGGCACTCTGAAAGCGGTTCAGCACCAGTCTATGCTACTACCTTTTGTTTTTTCTGAACCATACTGGTGTTACTGATATGTTCAGAGGCCTCTAATGGGATATTTTTGCCACTATCTTCCATCGTCTCTTACATTATTTGTGGCGGTTGATCAGCCGAATTCATCCCAATATCTTCTTTCTCATTATGAAGCTTTGGTGGGAGGAATCGATTGGCTTGGATTCAAAGTAGGAAATACTGGAGACTATATCCTTGTAGAACCTTCATTTAGTTTCTCTGCCTCATTGGCAGTTGGAGTTGCAGTTTTGGGTTTAGAAAGCCTAGTAACCCTTCAAGGTGGACTCTCTTTTGTGTCTAAACCCATAGAAATGAATGGAGATGGGGCTTTACGACTGGTAACGACTCTGGTTTTGGTAAAAAGTGGTTCGTTTATCTGAACTGGTAGTTCTGGTTGTTCAAGATTAGTTAAAGATAAAGCAAGAGAATTTTTCTTGGAAACTATTGATAGTTTATGAGAAGATGAACTCCTGTCCGGAACTGATACCTCTTCAATAATCACTCTAACATGAGAGGCAGGTTGTCCGACAGTGATTTTGGCCTCCCTTTTCTCTCTACGTAACTCAAAAAAGTTGAGTCAATGTCTTTTAACTAAGGCAGTTCGTGTTGTGAACATAAAAATCTTGAGAAATATTGGAGGAGTAGAACACTTGTGAGATTTCTAAGCTTCTCTCTCTAGATTTGAAATTTGAAACTTTTTCTTATTCTAGAAATAGAATTAGTAGAAAATCATACTTATATAGAAAAATAGTCTACTTGAGTGCTTTACCTAGGGGAAATGAATCGGCTAAGTAATTATTAAAATCTATTAACTATACCCCCATTAATTTTGGAAATTTAGCTACAAGTACCTAGGAGAAAACGACTAGTAGGTCCAACTAGAAACTGACACGTGTAACAAAGGACTAATAATAAAATTCCGACCTTTGAACTTATCGGTAAACCCTTCAAATTCACTTCGAAGGCATATAAGACATTATTCATCATTCTTAGATCTGCCAAAGATTTTATCTGAAGCATATCACCAGTGATTCTGATATTATCTGAAGGACATTTGTGACAGATCGAATAAAAGTCAATGGATGAACAGTAGCATGAGTAGAACAATGACTCAACTATATGCTTAGCACCTTATTTCTTGGGCATGATGACTCATATGATTGACCCGACTATAGGATTTCCATCCCGTGGGTCAGAGAGAAATAGTTTAAATACCCCAACCAACATCATTAAGAGGGGTTGGACTTTTCTAAAAATATTAAATACAAGCACACACCTCATTTCTCTCACAACCTCTTACAAAATTACTTAATATTAACGAGAAATGTTTAAAACTAGATTTTACCCTTGAACCAAGTTTAACCATCACCAATACCCATTCATGAATAACTTATAAGTTGATGAGGACGGTTTGCATGATGAAAAGTCCCCACTCGCCGCAAAGATTTTATATAGTCTTATGCCACTAATATTTGAAAACTATAATATGGATAAGTACTTTGGAAAATATGACCCATTATTCACTACAAGTAATTAAAAGCATCAAATACTACATTATTCACTACAAGTAGAGGTCTAAAACAATTTTTAGAAAATACACCTAGCGGTTCTTAGAAACCAATTCTGAATTCTAATTATCAAGCTCAGGTGGTCGTAGTTGCATTCAAACAGGTATTTATGGAAGCTTCCCACTCTCATAAAATAAAAAACCTTTAAATTTTGGAGATCTACTTGCTCGAGCGGAGAAATATATTAAAATAGATGAAGTTGTCAGATCAAAAAATATAAGAGATATTAAAACTCTGAGAACATACCATTTGGGCAACAAGACTAACACAGTGGCTCAGATGAGTACATATAACCAAACACGAAGGAACAATGGTACAACAACTTCCATCAATCCACAAAACGATCTAACTCAATGGTATAAGAGAAATTTGAAAAGCCTCTACAACGGTAATAGTAGCAAGTAAACTGACCACCTCCCAAAATGACCATTTACAAAGCTAACACTCTAGCTATAATCTAGAAAATACAAAAATTATCGTCTAGTACAACCGACCGGGAAAGTTATTTGGAGCACGAGATCATGGAGATAAAAATAAGTATTATAAGTTTCATTGTAACATTGGTCATTTTAGTAGATTTTGTTGAGCTTTGCAAGATCAAGTCGAACGTTTAGTGGATAAAATAAAACTCAGTGATTTTACTAAGAATAAATAAAATAAACTGAGGCAAGCTTTCGGGGAAAATACCAAGCAAGTTACGGCACATTCTAAAGAACAAATACAAATGCTATCATAGTGACCGACTTAGAAGAAAGATGTATGGACGTAAATCCAAAGAGATATTCAATTTGTATAATTGTTAGAGAATATCTGCACTCTAAAGTTTAAAAATATCAAGGAAGAGATATGCCGATGAAATAGATGTGGTGTGTCAATGGAAGATGTACCAATATTTTTATCAAAATCCATATCAAATGCTATCATTCATGTGTTATGATATGAGATGAGTGTCTTCCATATACAGCACTAGAGTACTAACAGTAGGTAATGATGGATATTGGATGTTTAATAAATATTGTATGTAAAGGTACTTATGAAAAGATGAGAGGATCTCTAGTGTTGACCCCAACTCAAACAATCTCAGCCGGCCTTGCCGAAGAAAATACAATTTTACGAGGGAAGAAAACTCTAGATGTAGCTCTCCACAAGAAAGAGTGTAAAGACAAGATGCAACGCCTATTCATGGTGGTATATGCACCAACATCGTAAAACATCATATTAGGATAATCTTGGCTCGATCATATGCAATATGTAGTATGCATAATTCATTAATGCCTAAGATGCTCAATTGAAGAAAAGTAGTTGTAAAAGGAAGAAACAAATCAGGACGTGTTATGTAATATTTCTAGCACTTAAAGTTTTGAAAGCATGAAGATAAGGGTTTGTCTTTAAACAATGAATGACCTCAGATAACGTCTCTGACTGTTAAAGTCATGAGAAGATGGAGAGGATATAGTAATGGAAAAAAGAAAGACCCTGAAGATTGGTCAAGATATTCCAACCAATTCAAGTATAAAATTATTAATATTTTAGAAAAATAAGATGGATATTTTATAATGAAGCACGAAGGATGTAACCCGAGTCTCATCAAAATTCATATGCCACTAGTTATATATAAATAATAACTTTTGACTTATTGTATAAAAATGAGGTTATACTCTCAACAAAAAAGATAAGTGGATGTTAAAGAAGCGCACATATTGAATCATGTATGACATATAATAGAGTTGCATTATAAAATGTGGACAGCTAATCATATTTTGTTCAAGAAGAAAAATTAAAAATTGAGGATGGGTGTAGGCTTCACAAACCTCAATAAAACATATCTAAAGGATCTATTTCCATTATCGAAGATTGATCAACTAGTCGATACAACATCAAGAAATAAAATTCTATCTTTTATGGACGTATTGGTAGGACGCAATCAAAGAAATATTTGTGAAGAGGACCAGAAACACAAAAACTTCCTCACCGAAAAAAGCTACATTGTTATAGTAACGTCTTTTTCACACCATTTACTTTACAAGATTTTGGAAACTTAGCTTATACTTGATCATTCATTCCCTTATTTATAATATCTTCAATGAGATTGAAAATATAAGCACCACCTTTGGTAAAACCCGAAAAAGGACATGACTTAGGAGATTTATCACTTCATTCTAAGTCATAACATCATAAGTAATATAAATTCACATTCGAATATTCCTCACCGAAAATCCATACTAGCCAAGAAAGAGCTTCCACAACAGCCACATGAGCATACTTAGTCATTTTAGCATGATAAGAAATACAATATTGGTCATATCCTAAATTTCACTAAGAAGTACTTCCTAAAGGAGATTATTTTTTTAATTTAAAACATCAAACTGCTGCTGCAACTCTGACATTATTTCCTTGACTTTAACTTTCGTCTCAGTGATATTTTTCAAAATCGAAGAAAACAAATCGTCAAAAACAGTTTGCTCGACCTTAGAAACAATTAGTTTTTCTTTACATTGAGAAAACATACTACATGAATAGAAGTAACAATCTTCCAAAAAATTACCAAACTCATAGCTAGTCGATATGGTTTCATGGCTATGAAAAAATACACTCATTAACTAAGGCAAGGAAAATAAATTTTTGTTAAGCTTTTCATTTAGTTCACCATCAGCCTTAGTCTTGGATTGTACCAAGTTTTAACAACATCTCCCTCTCTTGAAAACTTTCAAGTTTATCCTCCAGTTGCTTCTAACATTTAATTTTGACTTCAATAACAACTCTCTGACAGATGAGATTTATTCTAAAGGTTTAACATCACCATCAGGAAGATAAGTTACAAGATGGAACTTGGATTGATGGAGTATGGTCAAACCATTAAGAATTCCATGAAAGCATCAGATAACAAATATTCCAATAATAGTTAGTCTTTATACCATAACAGAAAAAAATAAGTTTGGAAAATAAGATAAAAAGAAAATCCATCCATACCTCAAATCACAAACTCAATTTCTTTTTAGTTAGCTCTATCGGAGAAAGATGGGTTGGAAGCTTCCTCTAGTTGGATAAAGTGGAAACCCAAGACACCAGTGCATGAATTTATTCCAGGGAAAATAAGTTTTTATTATAGTAGTAGACTCGATCGAAGGTGCATCCATATTGGATAAGTTATCACTTGGATCCACAACCATGACATCATTAACATTTGTATATGAAACAACAGGATTTGGCAAAACAGTTTCGATAGACTTTAAAAGGTTATCAATAATATTGATAAAAGAATGTGAAGCCATTGAGAAGTTACCATAAGCTGTAGTAATGACAACCACATCATCCTTCATTGTAACCTCTTCGTTATTTTCCTTAAAAACCCACATAACTATCAAGTGTATGGTATCATCTCAACAACACAAATTGTTTCAGAACCTGCAAAAACAGTTACATTATCAATATGGAATGCAAGCTCCGCAGATGAAGATCTGACTACCTTAGGAATACCTTTAGCCTTGTTATGTCGTAATATGAGATGAAAATAATCATCGTGATCATGTTTACATGCCACACTAGCTTTAATAATTGTCTTAAATTTCATAACTTTAAAGTTATGTTGTGTGCTAACCTCTAGCAGAGTCACTTTATATTTTCCATAAAAAATCAGGGACTCATTTTGGCGCACCTCATTCAAATATAACAACTCTTTTTGAAAGAATATAAGAGAAGATTCACATTGGTAGCAATTCTAGACCAATAATATCTTCACATAAAGCTACATATTTGGTAGAATAACATTTCAAGAGAGAAGTGATAGGATTTTAAGACTTGTAACATTTATCAATAATATTCTTTAAGGCATGAGAATATTGGGGAGCTTGAGAAGAAACAAAAGTAGAAGTACATTTTTTCTTGGCTATGTGAACCAAAGGTATGCCAATTTTATTTTTTAGAAGTTGAATTTTCTTTAGGGTTTCCAATAATATTATCCTCAACTTTACCTCCAGTTTCCCACCATTTAGTTAAAGGTATATTATCTTCTTCATCATCAACCTCCTCTTTAAGAATAATAGGACAAGGTTTGTTTTATTCTTTAGGCCAATAAAACTCATTATAATTTCTTTTACAAGCATTATGAGCCTCGACTCCGACCTTCATCGCATTTCAAGAAATTTTTCCAATAATATTTTCTTCTGATATTTTTAATCTACGGCCTCTTACCTCAGATATTTTCTCTCAATATATTTTATGTATGAAGAATGTTTTTTGTAAAATTATCCTTTTTTAGTACAACACAAACAAAAAAGTTATCTCACATAGTAATACTCGAACATAAACCGTTAAGCACAAACTACTTAGGTACTAGAATGGAAGAGCATGAATGGAAAAAACTTAGAAACTTTATTTACCAAATTAGTATACTTATGCAAATACATGTTTCCCAATTTTCATAAAAAGGCATCTTAATAACGGAGCTAAGAAAGGAAAGACAAAAAAACACAATCAAATATATACAAAGTGAATTAAAACAAAATAGATTACCAAAAATATGGAAACTTATGTTTTGAGAACCAAATTTTAGCTAATAGAAGGAACTACACTTACATGCTTGGTCTCCCAATTGTCGAAGACAAAGACAAATTTAAAATTACATACTTCCATAAAAAAATAGAAAAATAGATTTGTCTTTCAACTATAGACCTTAATGACAATAAGAATTAATTTCTAGAGAAATATTGAAATACATCTCTTGATAAAATTATAGTTAAAGGTAAGAAATTTTTGGGAACAAGCTAGCTAATGAAAACTTTTGTAACTTAATTTTTTTTGAAAAAAAGTCTTGGACAAGTGGAAATCAAAGTCCATGATCAATAGATTAATTGAATAAAACAACCTCACTGTCATGACTGTTTATGGGATTTTCCCTAATTGCAAAGACCCTATTAGTTACATCTTACGTAATCATCTAATCAGAGATTTGTTTAAAAATTCAGTGTTACTAAGATAGTGATATGGATGCTCCATGATACTCTTGATCTGAAGATCATTCAAAGAATCACCTTCAATCTCTAAATCATCTATACGAATACAAACACCGCATTTGTTATATACTCATACCATTAAGAGTGGAAGCAATAAGAGAAACACTTTTCAGTGGAACAACATATTTAAGAGAGTTCTCTTTTTTGAGTATGACCAAAAGATTCAGCCTCAAATGAATCATTAACATGATTATTATGAATGTATGAGTAGTCACTACCTTCACCTTACTTACCCATTTATAGGAAAAAAACTCAATAATTAGTTCTCACAATAAAAATAAGAATGTGACTAAATAACAATGATTAAGAGAATGGTGAGAAAAAACAAAAAGAATGACGAGTCAGAAATTGAAAAAAGTAAAAAAAGCAAATAGACAAGATGGATGAGTATGTGTACCCAAAGGTAAAAATAACTTTAAACCTTTGATATCTTGATATTTGTATGGTGATTAAATTACTAGGTAACATGTCGAGATTAAAATATATATTGAGGGTCGAGATTGAAGAAGACGAAGTGAGCACACACGTCTTCATAGAAAATGTTTCTTTCACGCTTTTTCCACTAATTTTCCTAATTACCAAAATATAATTATAATCCCTCAACTTTCAAAACCTTTATCATAAATACACCATAAAAATACAAACTTTATGCAAAGAAGAAAAAGAAGATGCAAACTCTCGCTTATTAAAAAAGTCGGAGATGTTCTCACATACTATTCAACTCTTACTTTTGTCTTCATCAATAACTATAGGTATACTCAACCAATTTTAAAACCAAGTCAAAGCCATAAATATTTATCGACATATTATTCGCACAAGAATTCTAGAAGTTGAATATCACTTAATATAATAATTCACCATCCTTCATCAAGGGCTAGGGGGCTGCTGTAACACCTCCAGTTACCTGAACCTCTCGAAGCAGTATTCACACTTTGGTTCAACTTAGGCAATCCTTACTACATCCTTCGCCAAGGTCTAAAGGAGTTACTCAATTATAGTTAATGAAGAATTCAAGCATTTTGAAACAAATAAAAAGAGACAGGTTAGTAAATAAGAAATAAATAATACTATAGTAGCCTACTAACTATGAGTTTTATTGTTAACCTTTCACAAAATATATTTTTTTATCCTCAAATGAGGTTTTAGTCAGCGAATGATTTTGCTGAGTCATAATAGTTCAGTACAAAACAAATCGGAGACGTCTCCAATAAGACTTCTGATAAGGTAAAACATAAGCATTAAAATTCTGAAGAGTCTAGCCAAAAATGGCAGACATAATCATAACAATTTTACATAAGAAGTTAGAACTTCGAAAAAAAGAATCAAAAGTATTAGCTTCAGTTAAACAAAAAGAAATCTTCGACCAATCACTATTTTTTTTTGTTACACGCGCAAAGTCTAAAAATACGACTCATAAAAATATAAATAATTTGGTTCGTACGAAACAAATCGGAGACGTCTCCAATAAGACTTCTGATAAGGTAAAACATAAGCATTAAAATTCTGAAGAGTTTAGCCAAAAATGGCAGACATAATCATAACAATTTTACATAAGAAGTTAGAACTTCGAAAAAAAAATCAAAAGTATTAGCTTGAGTTAAACAATTTTACATAAGAAGTTAGAACTTCGAAAAAAAAATCAAAAGTATTAGCTTCAGTTAAACAAAAAGAAATCTTCGACCAATCACTATTTTCTTATTTTTTTTGTTACACGCGCAAAGTCTAAAAATACGACTCATAAAAATATAAATAATTTGGTTCGTCAACCTTAATCAATCAACCATTAAAAATCATAATAAAAAATAAAAAATTATGTAGATAAAAGGAATAGCATAATATCAAACCTATCTAATATCTCTCGTTATCCGATTCGCCTTTAATGACTAACATAGAAACATTTATTCATTTATTTTTATGAAATTCGAATAATATTAATAATCTATGTCATGTTCTCTATTTAACCCTAGGTTAATTTTAGTTTCGAATCCAATTTAACCAACCAAAACTTTACCAATATATTGACAGACATATCCTTCCGTATTTTGCCGCTCTTAAAATTTAATACAATAATTAATCAATTTCGTTTTATCGTACTTGTATACGTTTTTCTAGTATTTCTTACATGCGCTTTTTTCTACGACAAAATTAGAATACCTTAATTGACATGGTAGCTAGTAGATACGACCTATAGCGCGTTACTAATTTGGAAAGCTCTTTACTTTTTTTCTAGGAAAACCATAAGAAGCTTCCGATTTTCAAATAATATTTGGAAACGTAACAATGTGATTAAGTGGTTCTTTTTCGACTGTGTGGACAAACGAAATGTCAACAGATTAAGAATGCAAAATATTTAGAAAACGTATTTTCTATATTTCAAATCCACTTTTGCTCAAAACCACCGAGTCTTTTATACATGACAGTGTCAAATTAAGAAAGCCAAAATCTATATAGAAGTAGGTACTCTAACAAATTATATTAGTTTTATGATTTTCTTTATAATACATTTGAATTATTATTTTTAAAAGCATGTTCTCTAGACTTTATTTAAGTTGGTTTTTTTAACCAGCAAAAAATACTTCTTACTGCGAATGAGCTAAGACCATAATTTTGAATACAAAATAAAAGCCATTATCTTGAGTTCAATATAATGGGAGATTCATTGATTAAAAAAATTAAACTTAAAATTTGCCATAAAATTTAAAATCCGTTAAATTGGTCTACTGGCGGCATCACCGCATCCAAAATCTTCAGATTGAATACTCTATACTACTACTAGCTAAAACTTCAAAAAATTCCATGAATAAAAAATTAATTATATCACGAATTCAACCATCAGAAATCATCAGACGACCTACCCAATTTAGAAAATTAAGTCGATCTTGATCAGAAGAAACATTCGACTCAACTTTTTTGATTTAGGGATTTCAAACCCTAGAATTGAAGAAAAAAAGAGATGAAGGATCTTCAGGAGAAGGTGACTTTTCAGAAACTCGATCTACATGAATCAGGAGAATGAATCTGATTCGGATTTGAGAAAGCAAACCCGATGAACAACTTTCATAATCAAGTCAGAGATCATTGATTATATAGTTAAATGATGAATAACGTCATTATAAGTTTCTAGTCGTGATGATGCAAATCCTTCGGTGCTAATACCTAATATAGATGCTAAAACAAAAATAGAACTGAAAACAGGGAAAATTTCTAGTCAAAAGAATCATGCTTGCTAAGTGAGGGGAAAATATGCATGCTTAATCCAAAATGGATAGCTGAAATAAATCTTGATAAACAGTTAGTCATTAGGTCTAAGATGACTCAAATCAAGAATTTCTAGGAAAATAATAGCACTAAGAGAATTAGGAATGAGAGCATGGTTGAAATTAATTTTTCATTTTTCATTTTTCATTTTAGAGTCAATTTGGTAAGTCTGCCGGGTGCGTTATTTTGAACTCTAGAAATGTACTTTAGGGTCATGTTTGAAGATATCATACTTCTGCAGCAAGACATGTAAGGCTCAATAGTCCATGAAGAATTTCCAATAGAGAACAACACCAGCAGAATTTTGGAACTAGATTCGATATCTATGCAATCAATGTTTAAACGTTTACATAATAACATGCAATCAAGAAAGCTCTAGCATAAGCCACCAGATGGTTAGACTTACCATATAATCTACCATGTCCTTTAACAATGTTACCATGAGTGTCCTTTATTGTCCCTTATTAAACCACTCCCACTAGTCTTCCCATTAGGAAAACAAAAGTCATTTATGTTTAGCTTGTGTTTACCATTGATCGGACGAAACAAATTTAAGATACCTTATTTTTTAGTAGTGGAGAGATGGTTATAACAACCAATAATAAAAGAAACATGTTCAACATTAGACCAGTGGGATAATTAAGAAGATAGGTATGGTCTATATTGATGATCATGAGATTTATGTAATGAATAGCAGAATTAGAATTAGAAATGACACCATTAAATTTGGCTTTATTTCTGAATTGCCAAATAGCTTATATAGAAATAACAGGAATGTTGGGTTTTAAGTGCACATCATTTCTGACATACCAAAACCAGTTTCTTAAGAGGTGAGGGTAGGTCATATCGTTAGCTATAGTGATGTTAAATATGTTTGTATATTAGAGCCACGTATTCCAAACAAATTTATATTTCACAAGCAGATGCTTTAAGGTTTCAGTTAACTCACAAAATTGACATTTGGATACAAGTAATATGTCTTTATTTAAGACAATTATCAGTTGAAATCCAACCCTTAAGAGCTCTCTAGCAAAGAAATAATAATTTCTTAAGACGAATATTATTCCAGATTCTTTTAAAAAGATTAAAAAAGTTGTGTTTGTGCCTTAAAAATGTTGAGTAATTGGTTTTGTAAGAACCATCCTTAGACAACAACCTGATAATTCTCCCCTCCACAAGGTTATCTACTTTAAGGTTTTAAATATTACTAATTATAGTAGAAGTAACTTTGTTTCTAAGATTAGTTAAATTCCATTTATCATTATCATAATCCCAATAGGAGCTAATAAGATCTTTATTAAACCAATCATTGTTCACATTTTCAGCAAGCTTAATGAAAGGGGAGTCCTTGCACCAGTTATCAAGCCAAAAGTCCATACTACATTTGCCAAGATTCAAGAAGATGTGCTGCTCAGAAATGTATATTATGGACATCATCCTCTTTCGAATAAAAGAATGACACTTAGCAACACTGACTTGTAAGGGATGCTGATTATATTTAGAGTAAATATTAGACATGTATTTATTCCAAAGAGTGTTTTGGGATCTGAATTTAAACCATAGCTTACAAGAGAATGAATTTTGTCGGTCCTTGATAGATTTTATATTGAGACCATCATCACTAAAGGGTTTAATAAGGTTAGACCATTTAGACCAATTGATATTCCTAAATTCAGAGGAAGATCTCCATAAAAAGTTATTAAAAGTTATCTCTGTCCGTTGGATAATAGTCTTAGGCAGAATACAATTTTTAATCTAATATAATGGTAAGTATAGTAAAACAGAGTTAATGAGGGTGAGTTTACCACTATTGGACATATGCTTACCATCCCACTAATCAATTTTCCTCACAATCTTAGTAATCAGTGGATCATAGCTAATAATTTTATTAGTAGTATTAAGAGAGACACCAAGATAAGTGATAGGGAGGCTACTCATTAGTGAAACCACTTTGAATTTCAATCAAGGATTTTCTATTAGAGTTAAGACTAGATTTAGCTATAAATTTATTATTTTTTTGATTGATAGAGTGACTAAAAATATTATGGTAGTATTGCATGAATGAGGCCCGGTTATCAATGGATGAGGAGAGGCCATTTGTGAAAATGAGAAGTTCATCAACAAAAGGAGATATGGGGGACAATAATGGGACTTTTAGTGTTGTAAGGCATCGATTTATTGTCATTAAAACGCTTATTAAGACCTCTAATGAGGTACTCCTCAACTATGATGAATAAGCCAGGGGAAAAATGATCCATTTGTCTTATTCATCTAATAGTTTTAAGTAGCTTATAGATTCACCATTAATTAATATTGGCATGTGAATACCTTTAATAATCTTAGCAATCAAGTTGATAAAGTTTTAGAAGAAGCCAAACTTAGATAAGATAGTGAGAATAAAGAAATGAGAAATTTTGTCAAAAGCTTTAGACATATCAACCTTAATAAGAGTATTGTCCGCGTTATTCTTATGCTTGAGGTCGTGAATCATTTCTTTAGGAAGTAAAATGTTGTCTTGAATATCCATGTCTAAGACAAAAACACCTTGAACATTGAAGATTATTTTCACGAAGAAGGATAGGCGGTCTATTATTTAAAATCTTAGATAGGATTATGTTAAACAAGGTACAAAGACTTATAGGTTTGAACTCTTTCCAAGAGGTAGGATTGTTAGATTTAGGGATAAGGAAAATTAGGGTAGCAAGAACCCCATGAGCGATATTTTGGCCCATAAAATAGGATTGAATAGCAGCAGTATGGTCACTTTTAATAATGTTCCAACATGTCTTGAAAAACTATGCTATTAAAGTCTTTAATTCCAGCAGCACTAGAATTGTCAAGATTTAAAATCACTCAATGAATCTCATCCATAGCAGGAGTAGACATAATATTTTAATTATCCTCCTCATTAGTTAGGGTAGGAATTAAGTTTAGAATATGATAAGGAAATTAGACTTGAGGGACTGAAAGGTGAAGAATAACTTGAGGGGCAATGAATCTAGAAAATGACTTGTTGGTTCGGTTAGCTGTTGAAACACTTGAAAAAATTTACAAAGGACAAATGATAGACAATAAGGGTGTACCCCGATTCACCAGACTCAATCTGAGATAGAGTTGTGAATGAGACAGCTTCTGGATAAGATAAATGCTCTAAACAAGAAATACGATCAGAGAGAGCAGAAGATTCAGTCCACAAGGCTGAAATCCGAGGTAAGGCAAATGAATGACCAAAATGATGTTGATGGTCCAACTGATCGATCTTGCACTGATCATCAAGTTAGAAGCAAATAGAAAAAGATGCACTTGGAGACGTCAAAAGAGCGTCATTCTTCTAGGAAATAAAAGAAATATATATAAAGACATATTACATCTAGTGATAAGGAGGTTGAAAGCTCTGGATCAGGTCTTAAAAGATATCGAGGATCTTCAAAAGAAGAGAATGATCAAACTCGTAAATCTAAGAAAGAAAATAAAGCTAGAAGAGCTAGTATACCTCCATGTTTGAAGGAATCCCACTGGTGTGACCGAAATACACCGAATTAATACAATGGGGATTATTGGAATTTATATGCGGTTATGAGAACCAAGGATCAGTATGTTCAGGTGTTGACTGGAAGAATTCTCCACTTACAAGTGAGATTAGATCTACCACGCATCCCAAGCGTTTTGACATTTCAAAAGTTGAAAAGTTCGACGGGATTCAAGATCCAGATAATCACATCGAACAATTCAAAAATTACATGACAAATTTCGAGGACGACGACAGGCTAGTGTGTCGGGCTTTTTCCCAGACTTTTAAGGGAACGACTTTGAAATGGTATAACCAAATTCCAAGAGGATCCATTTCAAATTTCAAACATTTTTATATTACCTTTCGAAGACAGTTCGTTGGGAGTAAATAAATGAGGGAAAACAGGGATACAATTATCTAATATAAGCAAACAACAAGGATTGTACGAAGCATTTTGTCTTAACAAAAGCAGGTTTGGATAATTGTGAAGAACTCGTGGCGATGGCAGCTTTTCGCCAAGGATTACTGCCAGAAGATATGGCTAATGAAACAAAAACAAGAAGATCCTTAACATTTGGAGCTTTAATAGCTCAAGTCGAAGACCAAATTAAGGTTGAATAATTAACTAGGGTTTGAGAGGCAACAATTAACATTCCAAAGAATTCGGGGCAGGTGCCCCATAACCAGGGGCAGTCTTCAAACTCTGCCCAGCTAGCATTTCTGAGAAATAATAACCTACCACCTCGAACTGGAGGGTATTTGAATCAAGTCCGTCATACCAAACCAATAGACATAGGGAAAATCAATGGATAAAGCCTGAATACTATGCAGTTTTAACTGAAAGTGTGGCTGTAATCAAATCAACAAGCTTAAAACTAAAGGGTATGTAAATTTCAGGAAGCTCGCTCAAATCAACAGGCCTATAGAGGAGCAAAATAACAAGTTATATAGGTATCACAATGATATTGGTCATGATACTGCTGATTGTGTTGCTTTGAAGAAGGAAATTCAAACTCTAATTGAAAATGGGAAGTTATTGAATTCCGTAAAAGCTCAGAGTAATGCATTAAAACATCCCATAACATCAACTTCACAACCAATCAATCCAAATGCACAGGCTGAAAATCTCATGATTCTGGATTCAAAGGTTGATGATCTGATGCTGCATTGGAATACTTGGAGAATGATCCAAATCGGTTAATTTTGATGGTAGTCGAGGAGCCAGTAAAGAAGATACATGATCAAAGGTTGTGCGAGTATTTTGAATCCTTGGCCATTTTTGGGGGTGATTCTATGGTTGGTAACACCGATAGCTCGAGGAAAAGATATATTCTGAGCTTGGATACTTCGATAGAGGGAAAAATGTCAACTCATTTGTATAGAAATATATATTGTCTCTTTATCTTTTTCGATGAAGATGATTTGTGAGGCACTACAAGGCCACACGAGGATGCAATGGTCATTGGGGCATAAATTGCTGGAGTTATGATTTGACACGTATTGATGGATACTAGTAGTTCGACGAATGTCATTTTTAAAGCTACTTATGACATGATACATAATCCTCCTCGGATTTCACAATCAGAGTGCACCATAGTTGGTTTTACTAGAGTAAATGTGCGTGTTGCAGGGGAATTAGAGGGGGAGGTAAGTTTGAGAAGGAGACCTTTTAAGAAGAAGGTTCAGGTGCTTTTTATGGTAGTGGAATATCCAACAAGCTAAAATTCCATTTTTGGAATATCCTGGTTGTCGATGATGTATGGTGTTGTATCAATAGTCCATCAATGTTTTAAGTATGTTATCAGAGACCGTGTATGGGTCGTTCGGAGTGACCAAAAGGTTGTTAGGGAATGTTACGCCACTGCGCTTTGGATTCGAGGATCCAAAAGTGATGATATGATGAATGAATAGCAGTCAGGGGGGTTAACCTCAGATTCTGAAGTAATAGTTGACGATCCGATAGAAACCTCAAGGTCATTGATAGTAAGTGAAGAAATTGCGGAATATACTTTTCCTGCAGGAACGGTACTTCGGATAGGAACCTTACTGACCCATATTCTAGGTTAACAGTTATTACAATTTTTATCTCACAATTTAGATTTTTTTGCTTGGAAAATAGAGGATGTAACACGGGTTCCAGTTGAATTAATTTGACATAGCCTAGCTATTAATCTGAAGGTGCAACCTGTTATCCAAAAAAAGAGCATTTTCATTAGAAACTATAGAAGTTATAGTTTCCGAAATTGACCGGTTATCTAAGGTTGTATAAGAAAATCATAGTATCCTTTATGGACAACGAATCTAGTGGTGGTCAAGAAAAAGAACGGAAAGTGGAGAATGTGTGTTGATTTTACAGACTTAAACCGAACATATCCTAAAGATCCGTTTCTCGTTCCTCGAATAGACCAATTGATTGATTCCATTTCGAAAAATAGAATATTGATTTTCATGGATGCTTTTGCGGGTTATAATCAAATTCAAATGGATATAAAGGATCAAGAATGCACCACAATCATCACGGACAAAGACTTGCACTGTTATAGAGTTATACATTTTGGATTAAAAAATAATGGGGCCACATACCAAAGATTAATGAACAAGGCATTTGCTACCCAGATTGATAAAAACATTGAGGTATACATTGATGATATGGTGGTAAAAACTTACCAGATGATGCACATTTGGAAGATTTAGATGAGATAATTATGAATTTAAGAGTAATAAGGTTAAAATTTAATTCGGTTAAAACTTAGCAGATGATGCACATTTGGAGTTCGATCAGGGAAGTTTCTTGGGTATGTTATCAGTGAAAAAGGAATAAAAGATGATCTAGAGCAGTTAAAAGTTGTAGTATCCATGAAATCACTTCGAACTATCAAGGAATTGCAAATTTTTATTGGAAGGTTAGCGGCACTTTACAGATTTATTTCAAGATTTTTCGATAAATACTTCCTTTTCTTTCAAATGTTACAAAGACTGAAGAAATTTCAGTGGACCTTGGAATATAAAGCAGCTTTTATAAGCATTAAAGGTATGTTATCATCAGAAGAAATATTATCCAAGCCTCAAACTGGAGAACAGCTCTTTTTATACATCGTGCTATCGGATGTTGCAGTAAGTGCAGTATTGATAAGTGAAGATTCAGGAATTCCGCAGCTGGTGTACTTCGTCAGCAAAAGTTCGAAAAATTAGCATTGGCATTGGTTGTGGCTGCTAGAAAAATACGTCTTTATTTTCAAGCTCGTGCCATCGAAGTTTGAACCTCGTTTCCATTGAAGAATGTTTTGCAACGTTCTGATATCTCAGGGAGAATGACTAAGTGGTCACTGTAATTGGGTGGTTTTGATATTACTTTTTCACCTCAAACGACAATTCAAGCACAAGCTTTGGCAGATTTCCGTGTTGAATTCAATGTGGATTGTTCGAACAGATGGGGGTTCCAGTATTTTGGGATGCAGCGCTCAATTACTAGCAAACCAATTGCCTGGAGTTTCTGAAGCAAAAAAGTATCGCTTAATTTTGTATCTTCGAGAGCTTTAAAATTTGATACTTTTATTTGATCGCGTTGTTGTGGAACATATAAATCGAGGATGTATCACAGTAGTCGATTCCTTAGAAATTGTCTACAAGGAAAAGTATTTGTGGCTCCTGTTACAGGAAAGTCCCTCGATTTTAGTCCAATCAGACCAGTGTGAACAAAATAAGGAACTATTTGGCACCCCAGATACAGTTCGAGGCGACTAGAGAACTGATATTTTGATTTTTTATTAGAGGAGAGTTATCTGAAGATGAAAAATTGGGAAAACATTGCGAGGGAAATCTTTTGGATACATAGTATTAGATGGATTTTTGTATAAGAAAGACTTGAGTAGGCCATTACTACGACGTTTGAATAAACAAGAATCACATGAGGTATTATCATGGCTGCATAATGGAGAAGGATCAGCGCATTGTGGGTTTAAAGCATTAACTCATCGAGTTCTACTTGTAGGGTTTTATTGGCCTTCGATTATGAACGATTCCATGAATTTGGTTCGAAGCTGTGATACTTGTCAAAGATTTGCTAATTCTATTCATAACCCAGCAATTCCACTTATGTCTATTACCGAAGTCGTTCTATTTGATAGATGGAATAGATTTAGTGAAGAAGAATTTGAGATGAACTGCAGGAAAATTCCTTAATTTCTTACAATAGGTACCATGGGCTTATAAAACAACCCCTAAGAAGGTTACTAAAGAAACCCCGTTTGCTTTGGCATATGGGATGGACGTTGTCGGTCCTGTGGAATCTATCTTGCCTTATATTAGGATAACCCAGTATTTTGAAGACTTGAATGATGAACCTAAAAAATAAAGTTTGGATCTAGTTGAACAGAAACGAGTTCGATCACATATAAATATAATTCATTATCAAACTCTTATAAAGAACAGATATCATTCGAGGGTAAAAATGAGGGAGTTTAAGGTAGGTGACAAAGTGTTAACCAAGATATTCCTTCATACCAAGGAAAAGAGCCCCGATAAGGTTGTCCCGAATTGGGAAGGACCTTATATGGTTGTGGAAAGGATCAAACCACGTTCTTACCGCCTTTGTGATTATCAGGGGAGAATGCTTCAGCATTTGTGGAAAATTCAACATCTAAAACTGTATTGGGAGTGATTGTGTCAGATTATGAAATTGTTATTTTTGATTGTTCAACGCACTTTTTCCTACCATGTTGGCCAAGAAAGGTTTTAACGACGCACTATGTACATATTCAATCTATCAATAAAATATGTTTTTTGGCCAATGTTTGTTTAACGGATGCTTGATCAAACTAATTTAGTAAGTAATCAAAGACTAATCATCTTTGAAGTTGACTAAGAGTAGAATATTCGGAAGTGTTGAATACACTTTTCGAAGAAGCAACCATTCGAAGTGTTACGTCCATTAATGCACTATAATATTCGAAGTGTTATGTCCATTAATGCACGATAATATTCGAATTTCTACATCCATTGATGCACTATAATATTCGAAGTACTACGTCCACTACTGCACTATAATAATTCAAAGTGTTACGCATTGGAATTATTATTTTAAAAAAATAATCTAATGCAAATGTAACTTGAAGAAATTAAAGCATAAACAAAAAATATACTAAAATTATTCATCCTCAAAGCTTTCTTTGAAATCCTCTTTTGAATCTTCCTCATCGGATGATGAGTTTGGAACAGCATCGAAAGCCTCACTAGAACACCGTCCGATGGTAATCTCACCCTAGAAGCTGGAAAGATCAATTTTCGGATATATGGCATGGAGTTCACGAAGGAGCGTGATGACTTTTTGTTCTTTGTCGTTATTAATTGTTGCCAACATGTTTTTGTATAGTCATCTTCAGTGGCAGTAACAACAAGTTGTTACTCCTTATCAAATTGGGCCTTGAGGGTTGTCATGTCATATGTCAATCTTTTCGTCTCTGCCTCACTATTTTCAAGAGAAAGTTGAAGGTCTTCGAGTTTTTTCTTCTCTGCAGCTAACTCTTCAAAATGTTTAAGCTTGAGTTGATCCATTTCGTTCTGATGCGAAGTGATGTGATATTATTTTTCTCTTCGATGCAATTATCTAAGATGATTTTTAACATGGAGAAGCCCTCTAAGAGTGATGAAAATCATTTATTACGAGGTCAACAAAAATCTCCCTCATTTTTTTCTCAGCTGCAGCAGCACCTTTATACTCGACCATGTCTTTAGCCATCTGATTTAAATGACTTTGAGAAAATTCAATTTCTTGATTTAACTTTTGCACTGCAGCATCGAGATTAGTGAAAGCTTGAAGTGCAGCAAGAACATCCGTGTTTGGTTCGACAGGAGGAAAGACAACTGGACTAGATCGAGGAATACGATCCTAGGACGTTGTAGGAACAATAACCTTAGGAGATGTGACTTCGGTGACAGCAGGTTTAGGGATTCTACCGAGATTTTGTAGATGATCTTGAATTTCTTGAACAATGGGATCCTCATGTCCAGCAAGATCTTCTGATTCGTTGAAGTTGATAAGGCTGTCAGGATCGAAATGGTTATCATGTTGATCATCTTTTATAGCCACAACTACTTTTTGTTGATTGGTAGCATTTTAAGGAAGAACTTCATTCTCTTTCTCTTGATTTTGCTGATTATCTCAACCATTATCGTTATCAGATAATACTTCTTCGACAATCTGTACGGTTGTTTTTTTTCTTGGGGACTTGTTTTGATGACACCTTTCTTTTTTGAAGGAGCAGCTGTCTTTTTCTTCTTTGAGGAAGGATTTCCTTCTAATCCTTCCTCGATGGTGGAGATAAATTTTTATTTTTTTCCATCTTCGAACCTCTTGGCTTCGGATCGGCTGAAGGGCTAGCACCAGATGTGCTAGCTAATTTTTTATTATTTTTTGGCTTTTTTCTGAGGAAGATGGCTATCTGATCTACTGCAAATTGGTAAGAATACATTATAGTCAGGATGGACTAACCTTTTGATAGACTGTGAAGAATTGGGTTGCTCCATCAAATTTCAGGAGGCAGAGCTCCAAACATGATCGAGAAAAGGTGGCTGTTAAGAAAATTGATAGGTTCAAAATCAGTGTGGAAGGCATTATTCCATTTCTTTTCAGCCCAAGCAGCAAGTTTGATGAAAGTCTCTTTTTTTTTCTTTTGATGAAGGGCATAACGCCTCGAAATCTCTTTATAGTATAGAAATTAATACAAAGTAAGGACATCACCGATTAAAAATATAATTTAGAGAAATAAAGGTTAAATACTTACGATTACTCCTCTATACGAGGTTCAATCTAGAAGGATTGACGTCGGAAATTTCTTTTCCATTCTCCCAGGCCCCATAAATAAAGATGAATTTCTGTTTCATAACTTGTCTACCTCCAATAGGTCATCGATTATCTTTAAATCACCGTCCAAGGTGAGATAATAAAATGCAGATCAGAATTTTGGACAAGCGGGAGGCTATGGTCATATAAACCAACATGAACCATTGATTTGGTGTTATTTGGGTTGCACACAGATTTAAAACCTTGAATTAATCCACTATTATGAGTTCCAGTGGAAACCGAAGACCACAATTGATGATCTTTGGGTAGACCACCAGTTCGTCTTTTTGCAACCTAAAGTTTTCTTTCCTTTCTTGGGAAGATGAGGCATAATGTTATCTCTCATCCCCCACTGCTTGGCTCTCTTCGTAATATATATATATATATATATATAACACTTTTTTAGAGTCACTATGTAGTTTGCAGCAAGAATCCTCAAGTTCTCACCTATTAATGCACGTTCCTCGTCAGATATTGTGATAAGCACTTTCTTTTTCCTCGGTTTAAAAGTATTTTCTTTTGCATAATTTTCTGATTCTTTTGGATCTTCTTCTTATGTTTCAACTTCATTATTTGATTGAGTGGCATCAGAATCAACTTCGACTTCGGATTCTTTGTCTATTAGTCGAGGAGGTTTGTTTGAGGGATTTTGTTGACACACTACCACCGTTTCAACAATATCCCTCGAGGGAGGAGAAGTGCTTGATGGGTTCGAAGTGACGTCGACATCATCTCCCATGGCTATGGAAGTATTGTTTTTCTTGGATTTCGAGGAGCATATATATTGGTTGAGAGATGAGTTTCTTCATATATTTTCGAAGAGGGTTTGTTTACTTCACGACTGATTTGAGATGATGATTCAGTGAGGGAGGGTGATATTCTAGGTATTTTTGGTGTTCAATTTTTTATGATTGGCTTTCTTCTCTGAGAGGAGAAGGTGAAAAAATTTGAGTTTTGGAAAGATTAACATTACTATAGTATATCGTTATTGTAGACAGTCATCGGGGAGCGTTGCTTATTAATCTAGTTGTCCTATATTCTTTTGTTTAAGATCTGAAGACATTGTTGTCTAAATTTTGGGATTTAGGTATTTTGGGAATTATGTCTTTAGATCTCCTGGATTTTGGAAACTTTCTCATAAACTTATTGAAGATTGAATTGAAAAGATAAGTTTTCCGGTGAAAGTAGCCAGTAGATTGAAAAAACCGGTGAAAAGATTTAGGTATTTTGGGAGTGTCTTTATGCTTATTAGTATTATTAGATCTGATGTCATAATTCTTAATATGATGAGTGTCCAGATTAGGCTTAGATTGAATAAAACCAGTAGGATTATACTCGTCCATATGAAGATTAGAGACATTTATAGATTTGATTTTATGCTATATAGGTAAAGAGATAATATGTTCATGAACCTCCTGGTCTATATAATGTTTAGTATTAAAGTGAATTCTTTTACAAACAAAATTCTGGTGTCCAAGATGGTTACATATTGTGCAGTAAGATGGAATGCTTTTGTAGCATATGTCAAGCCAACATCCATCATTACTGCCAAACCAATCCATAGTTTATGAAATCAAAGTTTTTGTTATATCCAACTCAACTGAAGGATACTAAGAGTTATGTTTGGCTCTATGTTTTTTAGGAATCCATGACTTTAGAGGTTGTCCTATGGAAATAGATATTTATATGATAATGTTTTCATTTTATAAGTATTCACGAAGATTAAATATTCTAATCCATATTGGAGTCACATGGCTTTTAAATTTTGGTTTGAATTCTAGTGCCCATTTGAACAGCCTCATAGAGTGTTGTTCAATGGTCCAGATTTTTTGGTCCAAAGTTTACAAAAATCATCTTTTAAAAAGAATTCAATAAGTATATCTCTAATGACCCAACTAGAAATATTAATATTTCCTTTAAATTTAAAGATTCCACAAACTTGTTTAAAGTGTGGAGTTTATGAATACCTTGTGAGAATTTACCTATCAAGGTAAACTTAGAAGACTCTAAGAGTTTGTCTTTATCATCCTTGCTATATTATATTGAAATATTGTTAGATTTTTCCTGTATGTCTTCAGGTATAAGTGAAGACTTCTTGTTTTGATTGCTCATTATTTCGATATACGACTTATTTGATATCATCATCTTGTTACACGAGGGATATATGGGATCTTGAATATTGTGTATCCTATTGCAGGTTTCCAAATCATGGAAGTCTATCTTATTCAGTGCAGAAGAGCCATTTCATTACGATCAAACGCATCTTTGAGTTGTTGACTGTATCCAGTCACAGTTTGACTCGTTTTAATTAGAGATGATGGCGTGTAGTAGTTTTCTGTTGATTTGGATATCACTTTTCCTTGCCTCGCTCAATGTTTCTCTCCAATTAAGTCACGAAAAAACAAAACTTCAAGCTTTAACGGGAAATATGCCTCGAAGATAACTTTCTTGGAGATAAAAAATATTATCTTAAGTTAGACGAAACCCTCCTCTAATAAAACTCTCGTTCTTTTCATGGATTCAATATCTTGAGAATAATTTATCTATTTAAATTGGTTTAACTTATACGTAATAAAATATATAATAGTTTATCCGTTTATATATTATTATATAATGAGAAAATGATACATTAAATTTCAAATATAATTATTATTTGCACGGGAGGTTATTTTATTTTCATATTAAAAATCAAATTTCGTTTAAATTATTTAAATAACATTAATTTATGATAAGTTATAAAATAGTTTTATCATGTTTGCTATTTTTTATATTTTTTTAATATGAATTTTATATAATATAAATTTCGTAGTTAAAACGAAATTTGAAAATATTCATATTTCAAAACAAAAACAAAATTATATAAGAATAAAATTAAAAAATTATTGAGAATTATATAAATATTCCGAATAAAAGTGTTAATTTATTATATTTGGACCACTATCTAACAATATATATCTGTACTATAAATAATTATATTATGAATATAAGTTTGGCTAATTTAATATAATGTACATTGAGGGAGAGTCAATTTAGTTCAACAATATAGTTATTCGCTCGAATTGCTTGGATGGCGTTTGGATGGTATTAGAGTAGTATTACAAAAAGTAATTAATATTGAGATAGACATAAAGGGAATTGAGATGTTTAGAATTTAATCTATAGAATGAACCTTTAAGATTAAATGGTTTTCATCCACTTTCATTAACAATTTAAAAGCTTATTTATAGACAAATTTGTCATTAATAATTTGAAAGCTTATTTATAGACAAATTAAGTCAAATGAACCTAAGAGACCGAAACAAGGTTCATAAGCCTATTGTTATTTTCCAAACCCATTTATTTAAATACTTGTAATTATTATATTCACTTATATAAGATAATGTTGAACCAATAACTCATTTTTTTAATTTTCTTTTTGAATAATTTTGCCCTTTGTCAATTAAAAGTGAGATAGTGGTCGTCTAGAAACACAATTACAATTACAATTACGTGGGATTATATTAATCAAGATCTATAGCCTATCATGTGTAAAAAAATAATGAATATAAATATTAATATCTTATTTTAGAAATTTATACGAAAAAAATTTAAATGCTTTTAGTTGTAATCTTATTTCGAAAAGAGTAGATTTTTAGCAAAATAGAGAAACAAACCAACCATCGGTAAAGTGATCCGCGTCTTTGATTTTTTTCTTTCTTCACGTTATATTTTTGAAATTTCTGAAGATAAAATTCGTACATCATTCTTGACTTCTACTTCTTACAAAAATAACTAAAAAAACACTCGTGTAGTGTGGATTATCATTGCCTTCGCACCAAATCTCTTCAATAAATTTGATTGGTCACGATATCAAGTATTTTATTATAAACCATCTTTGACGATTCAACTTCTTATAAATATATAGTTTTAAAAATTATTGTATTAATTTTTTTTGGCTCCATTGTATCAACGATTGGTATAAGACCTATATATATATAGGCTAGAAGTTGATTAAGTCATCTCAAATTTATTCTTCTTTTGGTTATAAATATTTATGATTCAATATTTATAATTTTTGAAATCTCATTGCATGTATGATTTTGATTTAGTATTTTTTTTAATATTATTATTACTACATGATTTATTTATAGGCTCAACAAATTTGGATAACACGTTTTAGACGTCATTTTATATATAGACATGAATGAATGTACAAGTTTGGTATTGATGACCGAAGAAACACTAAGTTAAAAATATATATTCTCTATTTATGAGTATCGTGTCACTCTACACTCACGTGGCTCACTACGGTGCATTTTTCCAGTGCCATAACGTGTCATTACCTTGGATGATATGTGAAAATCATGAGCAACATTGTTCCAGTCTTGGATCACATAATGACAATAGTGAGTTACAACCTACAGGCAACAAGGCAACAGACCATATTGTGTTATATTAAGAACAAAGTTTGCCTTTTAAAAGCACTTTCAAGTAGGGACCAAGTCATTTAGTTCTTATCATAACTTTCTTATATTTTTAATAATTTTTTATATATTGAGGATTTATGTTATGTTACCCCTTTATCTTATGCATGTGTAGTTGATGTGTATATTTTTATGTTTCTTCGGTGTTTTTGGGATGTAAAATTATGTCGTCATCATGCCTATGAGTTTTAGAAAACATGTTAGTGTTGATGAGAATGTATGATTTTTGGGATGCATGAGTAATAACGTGTAACTATTGAATGTTTGGACCTTATGATTAGTATATATCGGTAATATCATACATACCCAAAGATTGTTTGGTTTCACGTTTGGAATTTGAAAGAAACTCATATATTTTCATAAATCTAAAAATTGTAACAAATATTATAAGATTTCTAGAGATATCCATAATGTGTCAAAATGCAACACAGCCGCTCATTCGAGTATGAGAGACTATTCGACACTAGTTATTTATGGACACTTAAGATGTTCATATCAGGAACTCTATTGATGATCCAGATATATTGGCAAAGGGATCCTTACTAGTGAGTCATACATGAAAGGAGTTTGATTCCTCACAAAAAAGACCAATAATTGTATGCATAAGACGGCCCAAATAAATATTTTCTGAATGTGAGAAAACTTATACATGATATCGTTGTTACGTTCACATATCGTAGAGTAATATAGAATTAGAATTAACTGTTGAATAGTATATGTTAAATATACCACAAAATAACAAGATTAATCTCAATGATGGTTTAGTTGTTTTCAGATGCGGTTGTGAACAAACATTATTTTCTCAAATATTTTTCTCTCCAAGATTAATTATAATGTGATGGCCCGGAATTCTTTGTTAAGTATTACGACGAGTCAACTCTTTGTTGATTTATGCAATAACAAAGATTAAATATTGTGTATTTGGTAATATTTTATTATTCTTTGACATTTCACTTAGGTTCCGTTACACCTTTTAAGAAATAAAATTTCAAACCATAATAAGTTTAGTTTTGTATAATAGAAATATGATATATTTATTCATTAAAAATGACATAAAATTTATTTGATTATGAAAATAGATAAATGTTTTTCTTCTCATTCTAAAAATAAGCTTAGAGTAAGAGGACAATAGTAAAGAGGGTAAAGTCCAACCGTATAAGTCTAACGATAGTGCATCGGACATTATTAAAGCATATTATAACAGATTTTTTATGAAGATAATTAAAATAATGCTAAATGTCATTATCAAAGTTAGGATTTCATATTTTTTTAGTATCTTCATTGTTTTGGGTGTATCCAAGTTTGTTAAATTTAAAAATGATTGAGATTAAAATGGTATCATTCGACTTTATTATAGATGGTACAAAAAATATGCCAGATAAATCTAAATGTATAAATTTGTATCTAACGAGTAGAATAATTCAAGGTATTATATTTTTAATTCCAGAAGATCGTTTATACATACAGGCTTCTCATGTTTACTATTAAAAGGATATGCTAAGATATCACTCAAGAGACAAATTATACTTATTAATTGTTTGCCATTAATACAACAATTGTGTTGCAGATCGTGTTGTTGAGCATGTTTTCTTTTTTCTTATTCTTTCATATCTTCTAAGTCATGACCAAATGGATTATACTTCCTAGGGGATTGAGTAATTTGGTTGAATAGATTTCACCATTATCAGTTTATGATTATTCCTTGTGAGATAGTCGATGAATGACTAAAATTTTTATGATATTTGCGACACTTGTCATATTTTCTTTGCCAAGACTACTGAATCAAGTGAATCTACTTTTTGTTTGAAGTATAATGTTCTTGATTCTTGTCTAGATGTTGAACCGTACCATGACCTATTTTTTGTCAGAATCCTAAGAGTTTTGAGACACGTTGGTGTTTTATTTAATGTCTTGAACTTAATTTAGTCAAAGAAAACCTCAAAACCATCTCTAGATTGGTTCATCTTGGCCTTGTACATTCCTTGTTAAAAATCATTTGCTGACCAAAACCTCCCTTGAGGAAAAAAACTCTATATTTCAAAATATTAAAAGAGTAAACATAATATATAGCATGTTGCTAGGTTTGTTATAAAATCTGACTAAATCATAAGAATCTCATGTTATGTTGAGGCTGTCTTAAATTGCTTCTCGGTATAGGATAATATCTGCCCAAGTCCTTTTGAGTTATGGAGAAATGATTAACCACAATGGCAGAAGGATTTTGATAGTGCAGTAATGGCTGAAGAATCTAACGTCTTAGAGCCTATAATGATTATAACCAAAATATTAGCACTTTTGATCTCTAGGTAGTTGTACTCGAGAATCTTAGGGTTGAAGCTGTGTTAGGCCTGAATGTACTTAAGGTGAGAATTGATACCCCGAAGGTTTTGAGCAGACACATCTAACTCATTCTTCCCTATAGGATATTTCTAGTTTTGTTACCTCTAGGGGAAATAGTGATGTCAAAACCCCAAGACTTCATGTGATAGATATGATTGGGGCATCTGAACCTCATATGATTTCCTTGGAGCATATTCTTCAGGTTCTGATCTAGTTTGTTGCAACGGCCATCGGAAGAAAGTTGTTAAGCAATTTATCATATGTAGATTTGCGCATAAGACAGCTAAACTTGGGTGTAGAGGTATGTTTAAACTTGTTTTGGACTCATTATCATTTTTGAACATATTTTGATGTCTTTGCGTTTGCATTGCATACACTGCTCAATATTTCAACTACTACACATCAAATATGCAAGACTTCTGCCACTTTTAGGGTCGATTTTTTGCCACTTTTAAAGGTTGCTGATGAGTAATTTTGAGGATATCACATAGCTAAACGTAAGCCTTCGAGTAGATAGAGTGGACAACAAAAAATTGAACGATAAGCTTGAACACAAAGGGGCGGCTAAAAAGGTACTGAGGTATGCGCTTCAAACTAAGATGAAAGTCTTGACTCGACTTTAAAATAACGTTTTTAAGGCCTTTTTAATATCAAAACTCAATGGGGGGTGTGCAAGGGTATCATCAAACAACATTTTTAGAGTTCTTGCATAGATGGAGTGAGAATTTATCACCTCGACTCATAAGAAGTTGGATGATATAAATGCTGAATTAGAAAAAAGTACAAGAGTATCGGGAAGTTTAACATACCAAAATTTAAGAAATAAGAGTTGTGTGAAAATATAGAAGAAACTCAAAAAACAAATCTTAAACCAACCAATGGTGTAATGTATAAAGCTATAAGAAGACTTGTACTGCAATTTCATGAAAATTATAGTGAGATCAATTTGATACATTGTGAAACTATGTTCCTAAGTATGAGAAAATTGAGACATGCGATTATCAACCTCCCCTTAAGTACGAGCCTCTTATAACTTCTAAGAAATTAAATTATACAGTGTATCACCAAATCATGAAGGTTGAGACCAAGAGTTGGCATTATTGACTGAAGAAGATGATGGACAAAGTAATGTTATTGAGCCGGTGATTGTGCCTCTAAGCCAAGTTATTTTTCTGCTCTCCCCAAGTGGATCTTTAGCTGGTCGCCAAAGTTGATAATTTCTGCGAATACGCAACCAACTAATTTCTACCATCACACTCTCAACAGTCTCCTAGAGAGTGAAGTGAGTATATAATATTTCTTCTTATTTTGTACTTTTTGCGGTTAATTTTTTTACTTTCTATTGAATCGTTGTTGAAGGTTTTATTTCATCCATTTATGGACATAAAATATCACTTTATAATCTAGGATAACCCAACTGCTTTTTAACAACCCATACTGAACCCGAAGAAAGGATATCATCGTCGATATTGTTATAGGTTAGGAGTTTGGCATGAGTGTGCGTATGCATCTACTTTATCATGACCATCTTACATCCACCATATTCGAGAACCATAAATTGGCAACTCTGATATATGTGGTATATCATCATTCTGAAGGTGATAAATGATGGTGAAGTACTAAAGTCGATTCATAAGATCATCATGATTAGACATCTAGATAAACTAGTTTTGTTAAGTATTGAATATCACATTTTTTGGATCACTGTTACTATTCTATGATTGGTTATATATTGTTATTGTTTTCATAGTTTCAATACCAACAAATTTTCATCATTTTTTTAATGATGATATGTTTTGTGGTTTGTATTAGATGTTTTCACATATTTTTGTGGTTTTGTATTAGATGTTTGTATTGAATGTTTGTATTGATATTTTTGTTGTTTTGTATGTTATTCTTATATTTGATGCTTTCTAATTGTGACGACTAGTTGCTACTTATTGAATATGTTAGTAGGAATGTTACTCGTTGGTTTTCGTTGGAGTATGAATAATCAATTCTACCTAAGTATTGGATTTTACACTATTAAACTGATCATAGAAGCCTAATAAACTGTAGTGCAACACTGAACTCGCATTATGGATGGTACATCTGTGAGTTATGATTTGATTAGAATTTTAATGTCTTTGTACTTCCAGTATGCGTTAACTTGTAGCATAACTTATATAACTTTTAGAACACGGTAAGGGGTAAAAAGCTTGGGTTTTTTCCGTTTATTGTACAGACAATAGAAACTACTAAAGTTGTAACATAATGTAACATGGTGAGGGTATGTTGATTTTGCAGGTAATATATTATTAGTATTAATTTTCAGTATAGCCATTGTAAGTGCGTACTGCATGTATAATGGATTCCTACTGCTAGTGTATGTTTAGGTCTTTTCACTATGCATTGTCGGTATACTACCAATTAACTTAAAATAATAGTGGTTTGTACTAGCGGTGTGGGTTGTATCTACTTGCAGTACAGTGGTCTAGAAATGAAAAACATCATTCAACCAAAAAACCTGAAGTTATCTATTTTGAACAGAAAAAAAAAACTTACTAAATGATTGGTTAAATCTGAGTTCTATTATAGTGTTTATATTTTCCGACATTTGAGTTTTATCCAAATTTTAATCTTTTATTAAATAAAGTTTTGATTTTCAATTAACTAGTTTATTTTATCAAGAACAAGGTATTAACGTTAAAATAATAATGTTTAATTTTGTTAAGTTCAAAATATAACGAAAATAAGTGTTTGTGATATTTATTTTGTAAGTTTAATTTTGTAAATATAAGGTTTTTTGTAGGGTTTTAATTTTGTAAAGAAAAGTCAACTTCTTGTAAAAAATGAAAAATGGATGAGGTTATGACTATAGGTACAAAATTTAACCAAACATTTTTCTCAATTTGGTTGAAATTTTGACAACTGATTCATTTATATAGTATAGTATGATATATTAAAAATGTAGATGAGATTTTATGTATCCCAAAAATCTGATTATTTACCTCAAAGTCCTCATTTGTATTTAATACAACTAAAAACTTTATAAGATCTCAACCAAAAGTTTTGAAGTTAATCTATTTTTAATTGAAAATTTAAAAAGAGGATAATATATTTTGTAAAAATATTATCTCATAATATATAATGGTTAGGTCAAACTGATATTTTAGTACCGTATTTGATATCGATAAATTTAGATCGTTAGGTTTAGCCAAACTGAAAATTGGACTTGGAGTGATGTGAATAAATATGAATAATAGTATAGTTTCTAGTAATTTTGTAGCAACTACCAAAATTCAAGATGTGAATTTGGTAAACTCATTCTAAATCAGCTACATTCAGGACAAACGATAACCGTCGCATCTATTTTTTTAAATTATGTACTACTTAAATTATGAAACGATAATCGTCTCATACTTTATGTATACAATGGACTTGCACAGATAAGTCATACTATAATAAGAATGATAATACAAATCAAGCTTATAAATTAAAAAATAGTTTCATAATAAAAATATTAATTGTGTAAACTAAAATGATAAAAGAATTCGTAAATAAATCTTAACTGGTAGAAAAAAAAAATTGTACTTAATCCATGATGATTTATGAAAATTAAAATGTCTTAAATCGTGAGAAATAAACAATATATCATTAAACTTTATTGATTACTAGGATGAATTCACTTATATTTATTTGCTTACGCATTTATATGGAGTTTTTATTGTTCGTAAAATATTTAAGGATTGAATTTGAAAATCAATTACACTACGATTTAAATCTTGCACAACGATGAAGATGAATAAAAAAATCAATAAGTTTTTCTAGTTTTTTTATTGAAGTCAATTGGATAATCGATTAACTTTGGAAGTCTTTTAAGGATGAAAAATATATATTAATGAGTCATAAGAATAGCATTTTAATATTAACATTTAATGTTGTGTTAGTTATGTATAAACTACATGTTAATTTGTAAAATAAAAACGTTTTACTAACATATGATATTATTAATTATGTTCCTCTTAAGAAAATTAAAATATATAATATGAGTTAAGTAAAGGAAAGAACCGAACATATGTTAATTCAAATTGTGGTGGTATTTTGGTTTTTTGTAAGAGTATGTCTAAAAGATTAAAATTAGGTGTAAAAGTTTTAAGATGTGTTTTTGTTGGTTACATTGTAAATAACAAATCTTATAGGCTACTACAAGAGTCTAATGTTCTTTTTTAATATAAAAAATAAAATTATTGTCAGATCATGTTATACGGTGATAATAAAAAAAACTCAACCATTAGCGAGAAGGAACGAAAAAGGCTTCAAAATAAGCATTTATGGTATATGAATAACGGAAAAAACTTTATATGACGTAAATGAAAAAATTCCTAAAATGTTATGATTCGATGAGGTATATTTTTTAACGGATCTCATCACATCTACATGAATAAAGTTCTAAAAGTTTTGCATATAATATCTGAGAGGTTGTTTTTAAGAATATCATAACTTCTACAAATATATCACTTTTTACGACTTCGTGTTTTGGCAAAAGAGAAAAAATGAGTAATGGACGCAATTATATGTAACGAGACTAAGGGTTATTTCACTTATCATTCATTCCAAAACCAATTGGATGTGATAATATGTTTTAAAATAAACATCACAAGAACGGAACAACTCGAGTCTTCAAGGTTGGATTGGTTGTCAAATATTTTTGAAAAAAATAAAAAATAAATCATTTTAGCAAATATTATCTAATTGTGATATTAACAAGACTTCAAACATTATTTGTTATTCTATAGATATAAAATCTTAAGATTTGTGAAACGGATCTCAGAACAATATTTCTACATACAAATCTCAATAAAAACATTTACATTAAAAAAACCGAGAGAATTATGTTTTAGATAATGAATTAAAATATATGTAGAATCGTTAAATTATTATATTGTTCTAAACAAGTATATACTAAACCACATGGCTAATAGAGAGAATATAATTTAATTATGTATATCGTATATTATTTATATAATGTGAATAATAGAATTATAACTAAACCAATATGAACTATCTTAAAGTATAGTATTAATATGTGTCAATATTCAAACTTTTAATTAAGGTTAGTATTTATATGTTTGAATATATTGATTATCTTTACACATAATATTAATATGAGTTAGCATTGTAACTTATAATTAAGAGGAATAGTTATATGTTTGAATATATTAGTTATCTTTAACCATAATATAAATATTAGTCAATATTCAAACATGTAATTAATGATAGTAATTATATGTTGGAATGTTGAATTATAATAAGAACTTTATAGTATATCTTATGATAAATTAGAATGCATCTAAGCTATGAATAGAGTCTTTGTAAACTTACAAGACATCACCAATAGTACCAACAAGATAACATAGTAGTCGTTTGACAAATATCAATGTTCAGTGGTGAGGTCGTGCATACATTGAGACAACGTTTTGACATCAAAAGTAATGTTAAGTCTTGTTATTATCAAATATTGAAGGCTCCCAGCTACGTGGTGATATACAATGGGTTAGAAAGAGGATAACTAGAGGTAATATTGAGAGTGAGACTTTTTTGTATGAGAGTGAGAACAATCTCTGCTTGTTGAATTATTGTTCGAGTGAGAAGATTTGTGATATATTTATAGATACTTTATCAGAGTAATGAGACATATTTGTTTGGATAACTTCTACATCCATAAATTAAGTGAGAAAACCAAGATCTTTGATATATAATTCTTGACTAAGAATGGAAATAAAATGATTATCCATGGTGTTATTGTCTATTGTGAGAATTAAATTATCAACAATGGTATTAAAGATACAGAGTGATGTATCAACATATAAATTTTGAAAACGAAACTCGAGAAGGGAAGTTCTGAGTTCATGATATCATGCCTTAGGGGATTGTTTCACATCATCAATTGCTTTCTTGAGTTTGCATACATAAAAGAGGTTAAATTTGTCAAAAACTATTGGTGTTTTAAATATATAGATTCTCTTATATATATATCATTCAATAAATTAATTTTTTACATCAAGTTGCCTTAACAAAAAGCCAAAAATTACCTATATACTCGAAATAATTCAATAATAGTTGATTTGATAACAAGACTAAATGTGTATTAGTAGTCTATTCCAAGATATTGGTGGAATATTCTAGAAATCAGTCAGACCTTAAAGTCTATCAAAATAGCCGTCATTTTTTTGTTTAGTTTTAAACACTCTATTATAGCGAACCATATTTTGATATTATTTTGAAGAACTATGAACCAATTTTCATTCCTCACTAACGCATCATATTCTTCATATACGGGTCGATGTCGCTTATGATCTTTGAGGCTTGGGTTAAGGTTATTGGTTCATGATCATCACTTTTTGTTAATTGAGTCTGAATATATATTTTGATGATAGGCTTGTGAATATTATGTTCGGATCTAGTAGTCATTTGGTGGGTGAGTTGTGAATGAGGCTCGAGTGGGTGTACAAGTGGTACTTATTATGAAGCATTTCTGGTATTTGAAAGCTCACGTATTTTTTTGGAATAAAAATATGATGAACTATTTTAATGTAAGTAAGAAGTCACAGAAGATTGGTTAAGTAAGTTGATTGGATAAATGAACTTGTAAGGAGGCGGCGTAAGGATATTGTTGTTGAATATTAATTATGGGTGATAAATTAGGTCGTGTTATCAAACACAAGATGGAAACTCAAATTGGTGTTGGAATCCAATTTTGATGGAGAACAAGAGGTAAGCGAATAAAGATTAGTTAAAGGAAATATAGTTTCAATTAGTTTGAATTGTGTAGATGTATATGTTCATGAATTGGATGTATCAAGGTAATAATAATAAAATACCAGCCAAGAAATACACATGGTTTGTATCGGGTGTCTTATTATTTGATAGTATACGGTCTCAACCGAGATAACACAAAGACAAGAAAAACATAAGTTCTATATAATTGGGAGGATAAGGAAAAAATTTCATAAGTTAAGAAATTTTCAAGGTAGATTTTGGCATAAAGTTTATGAGGTAAACCATCATGGTAAATACATAAGTTCATAACTTAAAAGTGCATATGCCTGAAAGAGTTATTGTAGATCTATTTCTATAATATGTAGATGTCGACGTTCAAAACATTCATTGTGTTTAAGTGTGTGAGGTATTCTATAATGAGAGATACCATTTGCTTAAATTATATATACAAGGGAAATATATTCAACATCATTGACGAAATAAAGTGTTGTAATGATTTTATTAGAGTATTTTTCTATAACATATTTAAGAATAATAAAAGATTCTTGATTACTAACTTTTTTTTAAAGGGTAGAACCAAATATATCAAGTGAATAAATCACAAAAATGACATAAAATTTAAATACACTAGTTTATAAAATTAGAGATATCCAAACACCGGAGAATATAGTTTGAAAACATGTATGATAGACTGAGAGAATGACGATTTATGACTTTATTACTTAAACAGTCTTAGACTTTTCTAAGTAAGTCATTCATGAAACTTGAGATGAGGTCTTTTTAAGGTCAATTACTCTACTTTGAGTATATCAGAAGTCGCATTTTATGTCTCTCCATATTACCTTTAGAATCTCATTTATTTTTATAATCTTACTTACAATCAATAAGTTTCACTTCTTAAGGTAATAAAAAAAGCTTACAATTGTAATATCTTGCATTAACTTATGCTCTTCATTTGTAGCATTGATCCACCAGTGATAATCATAACTTTGCATGGCTTTATGAACATACGAAGAATCTACCCACGTGAATTTTTATATTCTTGAAGACACATTATATCTAAAGATATAATATTCTTGATATCTATAATGGATCATCTTACTGGTATTATTTTTTAACTTTGCACTTTCTTGAGGAGGTAGATCTTGAACTTATTTGAACAATTTGATTTTGCTCTATATATGAAATATAATATTCATATTCTAGAATGATTTCAATGACTCACATTGAAATCTATGATCTGATACCTGAGCATCAACCCCCAACAATCTTCCGTTGGGCGATATGTCGATCTCCAGGGCCATTTATCTTTCTTCATCAATCCACCAACAATCTCCTTTTGAGCTGATATGTTACCTTTATGACTTATCTATCTTTGTATCACCTTTATTAATCTCTATAGATTCTTCCTCATAATTAATATTTTAATTAATTACTCCCCCCGCTCCCAAAACAAAAACTCAACATCCTCAAAAAACCTTAAGATTCTTGTTTCAAAACATATTTTTATTGAAAGAATCACAAAACTAAAAGCCCTTAGAATGGTCCAAATATCCAAAGAAATAATAGCTAGGTGCTTTAAGCAAGACTTTACTTCAGATAAATGCTTTAAGCTAGGCTTGCACCCATTCCAAAACTCATTTGGAGTTTTTATGGTTGCCTTTGTTAGAACTCCGTTGAGAATATATAATGAATATTTGATAGATTTTCCTCAGAGTAATACTATTTGAGTTGAATGACAAATCATACTTCTCAACATATCATTAAGCGTACAGTTTTTTTCTCAGTTACAACCTTTATGTTGGGCAAACCCGGCAATATATTCTAAGGAACTATACCACACTCATCTAGGTATTTAGAAAATTTTCATTGATGTTACTCATCTTGACCGTCATATCTATTATAGTATTTGTCACCAAAGTCAGTATTAAAAGAACTTAATGCTCTTACGTAGTTTTTTTCAACTTTAAAAGCTATAAAATTGTATAGTGTGTCTCATTTATCATGAAGAATGTAAAAGTACCCGTAATGAGAGAATGCATCCATGAATAATATCGATATTGATCAATTTTAAGACTTTTTTACTTTATGTGCCCCGACCTTTTTCATTTTGGTATGATTTTATTTGATACATTCGATACAAGTATTAAATTTTGAATAATCAAGTGGCTTAATAAAAAATTTACCAAAAAACTTATTCATTTTCCTTTAGAATATTACTTATGTACTTGTGTCAAATATTACCTAAATTTTAGCTTTAGAATGTTGTTTGTCAGATATTGTATGTTTATTACTTCTTTTTTATGGTCAATAGTATTTCATGAATACAAGTTATTATTCATTGTTAAATACCTAGTGTTTGTCACGTATCATGTAAATAAATAGTCATTTGACTATTTTGATACATATTTTAAGGCTACTTTTATTGGGAAACAGTCAAATTCTTATTAATGTCTTTCAGCTAGAATAAATGTTCATTTGAAATCAATATCTTAAAATCAAAAAAATGATATGTACTAAGCACGAACTACCCTTTACTTGATGGATGAATCTTTCACAATAACCTAGGTTTCAGCTCCTTAATGTATCATTTATAGAAATACAAAAATAGTTGATCATAACCGTGTCAATCCACCATGTATTTCCTACAATTGAAATTTAATTTTTATTATGAAAATACTACACTTGTGAGATTATTGTTAGCTTTTATTTAAGCTTGCTATTTTCACACTTCCTTTTAAGATGCCACGACCTCTTGAAAAGTAAAATTCAACCTGAAACAACTGATTCTTTGGATTTTTTTGTTCTTGAAATGGAATTCTTATCAAATACCCTATCATATGCAACTTATGCGCCTTAGGACGTTCTTGTTTCAGTGTCTGCTAAGTAGAGTGATTGGCTAGTTTACTAAACACTCTCACTAAGGAAAGATTGAAACGCAAACCTATCACAACTTCTTTAAGAGTGTCAATCTTAAATTCTTCTAACATAAAGGAGATCATTATAATCGTAAAACATATTGCCTTACTGTCCTTTTTCCATTAAACTTCATAGTGGAGAGCTGCAATCATTATAATCTTAGAAAAATGTTTCTCAAATAATTTGAGAGAATTACTTACATGGGTGATATGAGTCGGGACAACCTCAAAGAATTCCAAAGGTATTCATTGTTTTATGATTTCTAAGCTCAACCTAAGTGACTTATTGGACACTTCAAATTCTTTCTATTCTTTATGAGAACTATCTTTAATGAGAGGCGTGATCTTCTTAGTTTTTCTTGTCAAGTCATGATCAAAATATTTCAGATAAAATTTCACGTCTGATATTCATCATAAAAAAGTAACACATTAAAACTAAGATTATATTTCCTTATATGTTATAGGTATTTACAAAAAAATTACAAATAACAAACAAAACATAGAATACGCATTCGTTAGCATATAATACTTAAAACTTAAACAATTTTTAAACATGACATATTAGATATAAAACATAACATACATCACTAATAATGTGCCTTTGGGTAAATATACTAATATATATTTATGATTTTAAAAAAATTACAAATAATCTTATTTTAATTGATTAAGTACTGGTAAAACTCTCATTTGGGTTGATTTTAATATTCCAATTATAATATTAATGATCAATTTTGGATGACCTTCTCTCGTTCAGGATTAAATATGCCAAACATTGACCTTTCTTCGGGTCGGGAGTACTTGCAATATGATTAATCCATGAATTATTCAGACCATAAGTTATTGATTTCACCAAGCAGGCCAACTAATTGATTTAATGATTTACCTACCATAGTCTGAGATACCTTAAGTTCCATATAAATTTTCAAACATGTAACTTATTTTAACTACACACACGTATAAGCAAACATGTTTCGATGAAAGGAACAAGTCACAAAGAAAAGAACACCCAACTTTGGAACCCTCGTGGCTTCAGTGTAACAGCGAATATCTTATGTGTTGTAACAGCCCAAGATTGTCACTGATAAACTACACATGACAGCAGTTCGGTGTTTCAAATTTTCCCTTTTATCTAGGTTCTATTTGCTGTGGAAATCCTTGTTCCAGCAAAAAAAAGTAAACCTAGATTAACGGGAAAAAACTTAATCTAGTCCTCTAAGAGAATCAAACATCGAAAACCGAAGTTTTCAATCCTTAACATGCTTCTATGATTCAATCAATAAAAAAATACTTGCAATAACCCTAATTTATGCCCTAACCAAATCAGTCAACATATAATCCTAACAACATAGATTCGTTACAATACAAATCAACATAATTTTTAATATAATTCATTGAAACATATATACAATCTTATATCGATTCAAAATGGATCAAAGCTCTAATGCCAATTTATTAAATATATTGAATCGCTCATTATATAAATTATTAAGATTTGAGTTTCAAAATGGCCAGGCGAAAAAATCTATATTTTGTCATTAGAAATTGCAACACCATTATTAAAACCTATTTTCATACTTAAGTTGTCCATATTAGAGTTTAAATCATTGGTTCTTATAGATAAATGAAATCAACATGCTCAATTTTAATGCTTGATTTAATTGTCCTAATAGTGCCTTTGTTTCCCACTCCACGAGCATTCCAATTCAGAAGAGTTAAGGTCATTTTAATAGATTATTAAAGGATCTTGAAGATCTTTTGAATTTAGAAGCCTTGTTACTTAAAGGGTCTTTCAGAATCTTAGGTTTAGTCCTCTTAAGTTTTTTAATTGATTTTTTAAGAAAGTTTGTACTGTTAATTATCATTTTCTTAGTTTGAGAGTTTGAGAGACTAGAAATTTTTAAAAGAGCACAATTGTCTTGTTCAGATTTGAGTTATCTAACTCTTCAAATATGTTAAATGAAGGCTAAAAATGATGATTGGTTACCGATGTTTGGTACTTGTTGCATTATTGCCTCTAAGGACTCTTCGTCTCCAAAACGGTTCATTTTTGTTTACGAATGTTGCATATATGGTCACTGTCGTGTGCCAATTAATCATACGGTGACACATAACACCAAAAGTTATAATTTTTTGTTACAAATATGGTCATCGAACATTTCACACCCAAAATACCCCTTTTTCACGATAAATGGAGCGTAGATCAAAACTAGCGCGACTAAAAATACGATTATTTGACATTTTAAATCCACGTATACAAATCTTTTAAGGGTATTTTTTGTGTGAAATGTCTAATCAACGTGTTTGTAACAAAAAAATTATAACTTTGGGTTCTACATGTCTATGTATGGTTAATTAGCACGCGACAGTGACCATATATGCAGCATTCTTAAACAAAGATGACCCATTTTGGAGACAAAAAAAATTAGTGGCAAGAATGCAACAAGTGCCAAACATCGGTGACCACTCACAATTTTTAGTCGTTAAATGAATTACCTATTTCTATTGAGTTGAGGGCCTCAATAATGTATGTTTCAAAAACATCTTTACATTGTTTTGAAAATCATTAGTCGTGTTTCTATTTATCAAGTTATCATGAGTAGTTTTATTATTTCGTAGAGTGTTACCATCAATTTTTAAACTATTTTTTGTTTGATGTAGACTGTTGTTTTACAATTTTGAATGGGAATGGTCAAGATTAGTTATGCAGTTTAAAGTGTTAACAAAGTCAAGGCTTTCAATATTTTGTTGGTTTTCTTTTGTCTTTTAAAGATTGGGGTTATAATTTGTTTGTGTGTGATTTGGGTCCACTATAACAGATTTAATCTTTTGAACCCACTTTTTTATTAAAGGAGGGTTTTTCTTATATATTTTGCAAGATGTTTCAACGATTTCTAGATTTTTATAAGAAGAAGTATCTTGTGTTTTAAAATCCTTGTAACAGTTTATGTCTATGTGGCCTAAATGTTTACAAACATGACAATGGTGGGGGATATCTCCATAGGTGATATCATGCTGGTACCCATCCTTTTCTTTAAAGATGACCTATATTTTATGAGTAAGAGGGCAAGAAACATTTAAAACCAGCCAAGCTTTGCAACAATTAAAGCTTGCCTGGTTTTTAATGGGACCCAAGTTGCTAAAGGTAAACCAATAGTTTTAGCAAGGTTGGTGATGGTGTCTTAATTATATAGTATTGAGGGACTCTGGGGAAAATAATCCAAATAGAAGTCTCTGGTGACTTAAATTTGTGATTAAAATTAGGTGTCCATTTTAAAAGTCTAAAACTATAGTTTCATGTACTCCAGACGTTTCGTTTCCAGATTTTTTAATATCTTGTATGCTTTAAGATTTTATAAAGAAGTATCTATAATCATATACAGTTATATTATATATGCCGGTGAATTTAAATAATCCTAAAAATGATTTGAAATTTACAAGGTTGGGTTTACTAAAACTAAACTTAACAACTAATTTAATTTTAGAATATTGACTCATAAAGTCCTTATTTTTCTTTGATAGAAGATTGCTATGTATCCATCCTTCTCCTGGTATGTAATCTTCGAGTAAATAAATGGTTTATTGAAGTTCCTTGTTGCTTCCGTGTATGATTTAGGTATCTTCATAGCTCTATTTTCTTGATGCTTTTTTGTTGAAGGTCATGCGTGTTCAAATATATGGTTGTTGACAAGTTTTCTCATTTAACCGTCACCCATGTTATTAACCCCATGTTAGGGAGAGGGAGATGTGGGAAGTCTTCTGTCTAGGAATTTTCCTCCTTATTATTGTTTATTTGAGTTTGGATGAATTCTTGGTTGGAGTTACTATCTTTCGGAGATGAGAAATTTTATAGTACCTTCTTTGTGTATATCCTCTTCAGATGAACTCAACTCAATCTCAAGATAAGATTGATGTTGGGGTTCGCCCATTTTCCTGGCTTAAGAAGAATTCTTGAGCGAGTTAGGGTTAGCCTCAAATTGACTTTTGATGTATGTTTATGTATGCTTCTTTGATTTTATTTCGTGGCTTATTGTATGAAAGATTCTTGAGAAAGACTTCTGATTTTTCAATTTCTTGAAATATTTATGTTGGTGAGAATAAGATCTTCTCGATGTTGATAGATTTATGGTGATCGAGTCCTTCAAAAATGGATGAAGGCATTAAGAAACCTCGATTTGAGGTTAGATGTTGGTACGCACCATTTTAGTAGGTAGATTTTTGTAAATCCGGCTAGGGTTTGATTTGGGTTTTGAGAGAGAGAGAGAGACTCTTCACATTTTTTTCATTTTATGTTTAATTTATTGTATATTTTATAATTTACAAAAAGTTTAAAATCATAAAATAGACAATAAATTAAACATGAAATGATTGTCATGCAGTAACGGCTACAACCATTGCACAAAGTAAACAAAATTTATTTTTCTTTTTTACTTTTATCTCTCTTTTTTCGGCTAAAAACTACCATTAGTCTCTCAACTTTCGTGTTTGTATCAAACTAGTCTCCTATATTCACATTTGTCTCCGTTGATCTCCTATATTTTAGAAATTTATTTATTAGTCATTCGCACATGTGAGTATTGCAAAACTGACACGTGAAAACCCAATCATCAATATTTTGTCTCACTAGCGGTCCTCCAAAAATTTGAAGAATGTAGTTTTGGAATTGAGTATTTAGGATTAAGACTATATGATTCTTTAATTAGGGTTTTAGATTTTTGAGGGACCAATAGCGAGACAAAATTTTGATGTTTGGGTTACCACAAGTTAGCTTCTTAGTACTCACATGTACGGGGGGACTAATAATACACATTTCTAAAGCATAGGGAACCAATATGAGATAAAAGTAAAGTGAACATAAAAAACTAGTTTGGTACAACTCAAAATGTAGAGGCTAATAGTGATTTTTATCCCTCTTTTTCTCTATGTCTTCCTAGTATATAATTTGAAAACGAATTCATTTAGGATTTAGTTATTTTTGTGTTGTTATAGAAAAAAGGGTATGGCTATATATACCCAATTATGGTTTAAGTATACCCTAAATCCTCCTTTGACTTTTTTTGACCAAATTACCCTCGCCGTTCCAATTAATCTCATAATTGTCATTAAGTAAAAAAACTACTAAGTGTATCCTTAGTATACCGAGTTCACCAAATAACATATTTCACTATCTTACCCAAAAAACACTATTGTTTAGTGAATTTATCATCCAAATAGTCTAGTTTTCTGAAAATCTTAAAAAGCAACTTCAAACTTCAAAATACAATCAAGAACATTCAACCTCATTCCAAAAGAAAAACACAAAATCGATCATGAATTACTCGGAACTAGGGATTAGCGTGGAGGAATTGATGTCGCCGGAGAAAACAGATGATGAATTGTCGCCGGAGAAAGAGCTGCAGTCGCCGGAGCAGCAGCCACCGTCTCCGGAAAGGGTAAGGTTTTGTCAAGTTTGACCACGCACCATCGGTTCTAGGCCATGGAGCCGGTGGTGCGTAGGTCACGCACGGCCGGTTATGGTCCTTAGAACCGGCCGTGCGTGACCTACGCACCCCCGGTTCCATGGCACGGAACCAGTGGTGCTGAGGCCTCAGTCCGCTCGATATTGAGGCCTCAGCACCATCGCTTCTGTGGCCTTGAACCGGTGGTGCTGGGGCCTCAGTCCGCTCGGTATTGAGGCCCCAACACCACTGGTTCTAGGCCCCTGAACCGTTGGTTCGCGCAAATTTTCCAAAAAAACAAGGTTTTTTACCCCTTTTTAATTATACATGATTGCTTATTGTGTTTTGTTGTTGTATAATAGGGGACGGATGTCGCCCATGGGACTGAGGAAGCTTTCGCTACTGACTACAGTCATTTGTTCTTCACTACCGATTTGTATACACAAGAAGCATTGATTAAGTGGGCGACGAAGACAGGAAAACACCATGGTTTGTTTATCAACATAAGTCGGCGCGACAAAGTAAATAGTAGAAAAAGTTATAGGATGTTTTTCCAGTGTGAGAGGTCGGGAAA
Source organism: Limnanthes douglasii subsp. nivea (assembly GCA_036936605.1). NCBI lineage: Eukaryota > Viridiplantae > Streptophyta > Magnoliopsida > Brassicales > Limnanthaceae > Limnanthes > Limnanthes douglasii. Next base: position 143,941,168 of record JAUPFV010000004.1, on the reverse strand, counting down.
GTATACTCCAAGAGTAGTTGAGAAAGACCGTAAACGGAAACCATATTCTCCAACCCGTACAAATAGTCAGCCTTGACGCTTTTCTGACTAGTATCCGTAAAAATAGTGCAACCAAATAAGAATATCAGGTATGCTCGTGATATTAATAAATATAAAATTAGTTACTAATAAATATTTAAAACCAAACTCAATAATAATTTGACATCAAAACAATATAAGTTAAACATACCAAAAATATCTTTTCATTATAAATTAAAATTTTAAATGTTTGGAACGATTTCTTCGTTTTTTTTTATGTCGTGCGACTTTTCATTAAGTCTTTACCCGCTTGTTTATTTTTTAAATTTTTTACCAGCACCTATTATTGTTCGGACGCATGAAGAAAATTGTTTCACAAACAAAGTTTCTTCCTTTACCACGGTTTATTGTTTTTTCGATACAACGGTACAGTTTTGCATAACTAAATTTGTCACTTTAAAATTTGAAACTAAACTTTTGACAACCTAAACAATATCTAAACATCGGTTTTCGACCCCTTCAATCAATTTGACGTCAAACATATCAAATCATACGCAATGAGTTCGAAAATAGAAAAAAACTTAAATCAAATAAACCTTAAATTCTCAATAAATTTAAAAAAAATTGAAATCAAATAAAGTTAAATCGAAATATTATATCGTACAATAAAAATCGTGGATATTAAATCAAACAAATAAAAAAAATGCTTAGATCGAAGAAATTGAACAAATGAAAAAAAGTTACCTTATCGATTTAAAAAAAATGATGTATATTTTCTAACTCCAAGGATGAATTTTAGAACTTTTCAATTTCGTTTTTAAGAAAAAAATGGTAATAACATTCAAAATCCAAAAATATTCAAATTTTTTTGTAGAAATTAGAGATTCCAATAAAGCCTTGTTTAAAAAATAAAAAAATAAAAAATAAAAAATAAAAAATAATATTTTTATACCAAAAAATGATTTATAAAACATTGTATAAAATGAACATCCAAAGTAATTCATAAATTTAAATATACTAATTGATATTAATTTTTTTTTAGAAAATATGTTTCGTTTTAGGCCATTTATGGTGTTTAATAATACAATAAAATTTTCAAGTTTGTTATTCTTGAAATAATTTTCCACATTCACTAAAACCATGCGATTGCAAGTAAAATCAACTATATATATATATATATATATATATATATATATATATATATATATATATATTAATCACAAGAATATACTATATTAATAAGAGGCCCAAATGGAACAGTTTACAAAATGCAGACCCAAAGAGTAAATGGGCCAAAATAAGAGAATAGGGGTCAAAATTGACCAGATAGTCAATCTGAGCCCTAACCCTAAAACAAAATCAATTCCAAACCACATCGTCTTATTCTTCGATCTCCATGTCTTCATCAGAACAAAACCAAATCCAAACAAACCCTAAATCCTTGATATCAACTGGACCTTCAAGGTCGACGCCACCTTCAGGACCCTTTCTCTTCCATTGAAGAGAAAGGTTTTGAACTGGGTGAGTGCACCACCGAAGGTTCAGGGGATCATCAAACTCCGACCACAAGCCATCCAGCTTCGATCAATCAACCACCTGAACAGCATCCTCCATTCTATCACAAACACCAGTTTTCAGCTCCGACCTGACCTCACCACTACACCCACGAAACCTCTTCGAAACCATCCAAAATCAGCCACAATCTCACCAGATCTAAAAAGAAACAACGAAACTAGCAGTACCCATTACCAGTCAAGATATCCTAAGTCTAGACTTTCGAGAAACAAAATAGCGAGCAAAGCAGAAGGGACATTGCATTGCTGATAGAAGAGTTTATGCTTGCAATTAAGGGTCCATTTGGCTAGCCAATCGGCAACTTGATTTTGGACCCTTGAAATGTGCTTGAGAGACATGCTACTGTCCAAGAGGTTTCTACAGTAGCTCAGATTCTGATCCTCCAAATCAGACCTGGAGGCAGAAAGCTGATTGACAAGGACGAGCGAGTTCGTCTCGATATCAACACAAGTCCAATGATTCTTGAAGCAAACAGGCAGGCCATAAAGCATGGCTAAAGTTTCAGCCTGAAGAGGAGAAGTTTTACCCAGAAGAAACCCATACGCAGCAGTGATGTCGCCATCGGAGTTTCTGAAGACTATTCCAGCAGCAACCTCCCCATTGAAGATGCAGGAGGTATCGACATTCATCTTAAGACGATCATTATCAGGATGTCTCCATCTCAGGTACACAGGTCTACACTTTCTTATAGAAGAATTGCATCCTAAAATAGTCCCTGCATTGTAAACACTCGACCAGTGCTTAAAACAGAGACCACCCTTACTGTCTAAGCCCTTAACAATACTGATTATGTTATCAATAGCTCTGGAAACACTAAAGAGAACCCCTTTATGCCTAAAAGAATTCCTAGCGTTCCAAACCATCCAACAAATCACTTGAGGGATGAGATGAGAAACATGGAACTTAGCTTTAGAAAAACCAAACCAACACCTAAGAATGTGAGTAAGGACCATAGTTCTTTTGATTCTTATTTTAAAAATGCTTACAAACCAGTTCCACAACTGCCAAGCAAAAGAACAACTTACAAACAAATGATTCACATCCTCACAGTTTTCACAAAAAAACACATTTTGAAACCATGCTAAAGTTCTTTTTAATCATAATAGAATCAACAGAAATGAAATTCTGTCAAAGCTTCCATGTTAGAAAAGAGAACTTCCTAGGCACTTTAGAATTCCAGAGCTTAGTATAAAGACTAGAACCATTGTACTTATCTCTTAAATGCTCCCATGTATCCCTCAAATTGAATTGACCATTATCAGAGAGAGTCCAAGAAATGATATCGTCCTTGTCAGAAATGTGAGTACTCTTAATCTTAAGCATTCTGTCATTATCTATACTGTCCTACACATTATTCAAGCACCAGGAATTATTATGCCAAAATGTGTTAACTTTTACGTCAATGTACCAGGTTAAGTTATGCTCAGAGGCTATTGCAGGCAAGCCATGCCAGGAGTCCTTCCAGAAATCGATATTGCCTCTGCCCAGGGCCCAGGTAATGTTCTTCTCAGCCTGATGCCTAATACTACAAAGTCTTTTCCATACAAGAGATCCATTTATGTTAGTATATAAAGGATGGGAAGATATACAGTAGATGTTATTCATAATATTAGACCATAAACACCCATTACTTCTAAACTTATACCAAAGTTTGTGAGAAAAAGAATTTTGAATGTCCAATAATTTTCTGACATTTAACCCTCCCTCACTGAAAGGCTTACAAATGTAATGCCAAGAAGACCAATGAATAGACCTTTGACTCTGCTTAGTTCTCCATAGGAACCTGTTAAGAGCCTGATCAATCTTATAAATAATAGACTTAGGCATATCACAACACTGAACCTAATAATACGCAATAGGAAGCAAGAAATTAGTAATTAAGGACAGCCTTCCACCATAGGACAAAATCTTAGTATCCCAATCAGTTATTCTATCATTAATTTTATTAAGAATAGGAGTAAAAACTTTAGCTTTATTGCTGTTAGATATAGTAACACCAAGATGAGAAAGAGGAAGAAAATCGACCTCAAAACCAGTCTGCAACCTAAGATCCTGCAGCCTAGAAGAATTAAGCTTAAGAGACACAATTAGTTTAGTTTTGCTTTTATTAATAGCCTGACCAGAAGTGACCTGATACAGATCAAGAAAACCACTAAGGATATTAATAGAATTAGCCTTACTATTAGTAAAAATCAAAATGTCATCAGCAAACATTATGCAAGGGATGACCAAAGAGCATCTAGAAGCATAGCCTATAGAAGGATTAGCATTATACAATAAACTAAGGCCTCTACTGAAAAATTCTTCACCAAGAATGAACAGGGAAGGAGAAAGAGGATCCCCTTGCCTAAGACCCCTTAACATCTTAAAATAGTCATAAGTGTCCCCATTAATTAACATAGAAACATGAACATCAGAAATAAGTCTTTTAATAAGATCAACAAACTTATTATTAAAACCAAAAGAGAGAAACACTTTAAGAATAAAAGGATGAGAAATTCTGTCGAAAGCTTTCGACATATCTAACTGGACCACAGTGTTTCCATTCTTAGGCTTCTTATTGATATCAAACAGCAATTGTTTAGCCAATAGAATGTTATCATGTATGAGTCTACCCTTTACGAATGCAGATTGAGAATTAGACATAATTTTAGGGAGGACACTAGACAACCTAGAGTTTGTAAGGCCAGAAAAGATCCTGTTAACAAAAGTACATAGACCAATAGGCCTATAACTGTTCCACCAAGTAGGATTAGACTGCTTAGGAATCAGGAAAATTCTTGTAGCAAAGAGACCAGTAGGAATAGAACAACTATTAATATAAGAGTTAAAAGCAGAGCAAAGATCCCTTTTAATGATGTGCCAACATTGCCTAAAGAAAACAAGGTTAAAACCATCAATACCAGGGGAGCTATCCTTCTTCATCTTACTTATGATTGACCAGATCTCCTCCTCAGTAGCATTGCTAAGTAACATGTTGTTGTCCTCAGTAGTCACAATATGAGGAATACTATCAAAGCTCTTATCATTCAGCAACTTGACTTCTTCCTCTTTATCTTTGTAGGGAACAGAAGTGAGGATGCTCTTGAAGTAAGTAGCAGCAGACTCCCCAATTGCTTTCTTGTCATAAATCTAGGTAACCCCATCTCTTATACTCCTAATTTCATTCTTCCTTTTCCTCTTAGCAATATAATTGTAGAATATTTTGGAATCGCCATCCCCCTCATGAAGCCAGCTATTAAAACACTTTTGCCTAAGTAAAGAATCTTCATTTCTTAAAGCCTTTAAGTACATACATTAGCCTTAGATAAGTTATCAGCAGACTGAGAATCATTATTAGTATAGTGAATGATCTCCATGGCTTTGACCTTGCAAGCAGCTTTCTTAACACTGTCAAAGACATTACCAAACTTATCCTTGCTCCACAGCTTGAGACACCCTTTGAGCCTTCTGAGCTTATACCAGAAAGTGTAACTAGGATGACTAATAAGAGGCTGGTTCCAATCCTGTTCAACCAAACTTAAGAAAGAATCATCATCACACCAAAAATTAAGAAATCTGAAATTCTTTTTCCTGTTAATAGCATCATTAGAATTGTTAGTATTAGCAATTATAAGGAGAGGAGCATGGTCAGAACAAGTTCTGGCCATGTGTAAAACCTGAGTATCAGAGAACATGGACACCCATTTATCATTAATTAAAGCTCTATCCATCCTTCTCCACTTGTTACTTCTGGCCCAAGTAAACTTTGAACCACAGTACCCAGCATCATTCAAATTACAACATCTTATAACGTCGTTAAAATCATCCATACTAGCTTGACAAGAAGATACACAACCCAACTGCTCATCATGAGCAGAAATAGTATATATCATATATATATATATATATATCATATGTCAAGATATGCGGGAAAAAAACCATTTCACCTATATTTGAATTTTCAATTTAAAATCAAAATTATTATAAGTCATTCATATTTTCTTATAAAATCTATTTTTTATTTCTCAAAATATTTTTGTTGGTACTATTTTGTGTTTATAAAATTATTTAAATTTTATACGAATAAAATGGGTTTCATAGCATTACGCCAATGGGCATGTTATGTATGTTATGTCCAATGTCTCTATAAAAACGAGACCTGGACACACGGAAACAGGGTAGTGGAGCGAGAAGAAATAGCAAAAAGGAGAAGAAAATGAAAACGACCGATGGAAAAACAAAGATGGTTCGATTCGAGACATATCCAGCTCGTGACGGAGATATTACCGAGGATCAACTTCGAAGCCAAGAAGTGAAAATTGTCTTTTAGTTTGGAAAAGGAGGATGCCATTGAAAACGATTGTCGAGTCTCTGTTTTCTTTGTTGTTTCTGTTTTTCGTAACAGCCAATTGTAAACGCGTGATTTCATTTTTTTTTTTTTTTTTAGCAAAATAACCCTATTTATTTAAATGGAAAGAACACCAGATACAAAAATTGTTACAAGGGCCACCCTAATACATAGCCTATACACAAAGAAATCTGGTCCATTAGCTAAAAAACAAAAAAGGACACAAGGCCAAGAGACCAGCCCATAGACAAAACCAAGACAAAGTGAAACTAGAAACCCTAATTTCAGTTAACAGCCTCTTCTTCTCTCTTTCACCAACACAATCGACAAAACCCTAAATCGCAAAGACTCCAAAAATACAGCCACCATTAAAACTCAGTCCAAGCTTCAATCTCCAAAAACACTAGCCACACGAACCATCGAACCCCCAAATCAGATCCAAAAGCTAGCCAGGGTCGATATAACCAACTCCTAAGCTTTCGAGAACTACGATAGCCAGAAGAGGGTTTGGTATATCATGACCTTCAAAAGCTCTGTTCCTATTTTCATTCATGACCCACTTTGAGATCCAATCAGCCGCCACATTTTTATCGAACGCGTGATTTCATATTGATTTAAAACAATTTTTTGCTTCGAAATTTTAGTATTTGTCATATTTTAATCATACTCGACATGTTTATCAGTTTATGTTTAGAAATTTTAATATGTTTTCCATCTTTTTCTTTTTTACTTTTGATTTATCAAATTAAATTACTGATAGCATTTCATAATGTTTCGTTAGTATTGAAATCTACTAATAAAATAAATAATTAATACTATAAATTAAAATAAATAGTATAAAATTAATTTGATTTAATATTATAAATAATTAACCTCTAATAATTATTAGATTAATCTATAGTTTGTGATAGTTTTTTTCTTATTTATAAAGTTAGAATAGACTATAACCCAACCATTTAAATTAGTATCAATTAGGTTATAGAAGTTATTGATTATAATTTTTAACTAACTATATGATTTTGATGAGACGTGTTCAATAAATATTTAATTTAAATATAATAATTTATTGTCACAATACATAGTTAAATCTAGAGTTAATATAGAATTTGGTTTTGTGTTTAATATTTCATAAAGATTTTACCATCATATGATTTATTATTGAGATTTATTTAGTCGACAAGAAGAACACAATTAAATACCATCATTTTTGTTCAATACTATTTTTATTTCACGATGCATGTAAACTACAAGATCTTCAAAGTAGAAGATCACTTCAAACTATAAATAATCTATAATATCGGCTTTAGTATTTAGTATTATTAGTCCATGTTTTTAGTTTATATCTTAGGGGAGATTGAATGATTTAATCCAAAAAAAACGGTATCATAGTTATTCTAAGCATGTTAATAGTTTATTCCGACTCATAGATATTTTATTAAGCTTTTGACTTCAAAATTGGAGTATGTGACTTACTCATAAGCATATTAGATTTGATGAGTATGTAATTAGGACCTGATTTAAGAAGGATTTAATGTGAATTGAGTAAAATTATGTCAGTTATGATGTCATGAATTATCACATCTTACATGCTCAATACATTTATGTTACGTGGGTATATGTAATTTTTTGCACAATATAGGGGTTTAGACAGAAAAAATGTCCATACTTACATATCTATGATAAAAAAAACATTTTGTCGTGACGATCGTGGTTTTTAGTAGTGCAACAATTACAATATCTCAGAGAAGACATGTTTTGTTACGATGAGTCTTGTGTTTGTCGTGGTGCAATGATGTGTGTCGCAAGCCAAATCAATATGTACTCAATACGATGATCTTTGTGTTATAGAAGCAAACTTCAATATCGTAGTATTGCGATAAGACTGGTTTTGTACCGTAATAAAACCTCTGTTTCCTCAATTATTTATTACTTTTAGGGTATTTTTGAAATAAAATAATTTTTTTAGCGTATGATCATTGCATGTGCTTATATGTGATAAATTTAATACTTTATGATGCATGAGGTTCTATGTTTAACCCTTAAAATTTATTGTCAATTTCAAATTTCTTCTCATAAGATTTAGGTCAAATTCATAAGTTGTAGAGGTTTGAGACTTAATTTAGGCAAAAAAATACGCTCTCATAAATATCTTTATCAAAGTGTGTAATATTTAAAATACACATTAAATTTTGAGGAATTTAGTGATTGTAAAATATATTTACAACCAATAAAAACATGTGTACGACTAGAAATATTTACAGATTAATAAGATAACTCGTATAAAAACATGTAATTATCATTTGCAATAACCTTATGCATATTATTGTATCATAAAATTAAATAAATTTAAAAGTATGTACAATTAAGCTTATGTTTTACAAGCATCTGGGTTAAATCTCTATCGATTAGATTGTTGAGGTGTTTTTTTAAGGTAATAAAGCTTATTCTAAAATATCAGATTTTGATATTATATGCATGATGGGCGGGTAAGAAAAAAAATAAAAGTTTAGGTAAGGATACAAACGTATAAAGGATGAGTTTGGTAGGATATGCGAAAATATATATAGGTAAGGGATGAGTCTGGTAGAGTGAGAGATGAGAGATATAAAGTAATATAAAAATTATCGATATAATTGAAGTGATACATAATGCACTAGTATAAGATAAGAATGTGATATTCTTCCCAAATAAGAAACTCAAATTTATAGAGTTTTCACATTGTAAATAACATATTACATCTCATAGAAATATATACAAACGACACATAATAAAGTACCTAAAGTGTATTCAAACATTATCCTTAATGGACTATAAACTAACTTATAATGGTCTTATTTATATAATAACCTTAACTAAGAGAATATGTAAACACTTTGTTGTGAGAATGGTAAAGTCATTTATAAGATAATAAGTCAATTTCTTGCTGACGAAATGGGTACCTATGAAATGTTCATTTAATATGATGGTCAAGATAAATCATATAATTTATATATGACTTTTCATGCTATTATACACATATTTCGTTATCAATCGAAAATCATTAACAACTTCAAATACTTTAAAGTCGGAGTTAAGAAATACATTGGTAAAATAATTAATTACAACATATCTTTCCTATAGTGGTTACGATTAAGAAAGGTCTCGCGGTTCAGTGAACAATGTCATGACCAGTTTTCATTAGTTAAGTGTGCAAATTATCCATTTTTTTAATCTAAAGTAATTATTAAAACATGATGACATCCGGATTCAAAATATTTGTACATTCGATTATGTCCACAAAACATAAAGTCATACATGCTAAAAATACTAGAATTCAATACAATTACTACATATTTTGTTCAATATTCAAAGTTTTTATGATCCCACAATCAAATTCGGATTTGAGATAATATAAATCGTTTTTAGGATATTAGGTTTAGAAATAAATGTGTGGAGAATGCCTTTGATTTGGAAGAAGAATCGTAAATAATTAATTCACATACAAATGATGATAATCCAATTTTTCATATGATCATCTCCTAATTGTATTTATTTCAACTGCTCTTAAATCAAATTTGAACTTCTTACTCAAAAATTAGTACTTGAAGTTGTTCATAAAATAAACTAAACCTAAAAAACTGAAGAAAAAAAAACTAAAGTTAATATGATACCTTTAAAAAGTTCCACAAATAAAAAAAATGAAATATTGTATGACTTCCTCGTATCAAATATTTTTATAAGAACACTAAGACTATTATGGTGTAACTGGAGACTTCAGTCCAAGTATTTATAATGTTATAAATATTTCTACAAGAACATCAAAATTCTTGTGATGTAACAAAATAATTTAGTTTAAAATTTTGTAATACCACATATAGTTATAACTCTCAAACAAGGCTTACAATAACAAGAGTTTAAATTAGCATATTACAATTCAACTTTTAAGATATTGTGTTGTTTTTTAAGAAAAACAGATAAATTGGTTGCAAATAAAGTTTTAACATTGTTCATGACTCGAAACGTAACTTGAAATAATAAATACAAATAATTTTATCAATTATGATTCAATCGGTGTGAAAACATTATCTTTTAAGCAAACATCATTTTCAGTTTAGATAAATTTAATTGTTTAAGACAATTATAGTAAAAATTACATATTTTAATCTTAAGCTTCATTAAACGTATATCATTATCATGATTTTTAAAATGGTGATACTAAGAAAACATGATATATATATTATATGACCTAATGGGGATTGGAAATTGTTTAACGTGGTATGAGATGTTGCGGTTGGATTTCTTCGAAGGAGAAATTAAGACCTAAGATAAATACTATACAAACACTACACTTTTACATTTTGACTCAACTGTGTGTTTGTCACTTCCTCACTTATGATATTTAGCAAATTATGTAAATAAATATTGGTTAATATGATTTCTTAGTTTATGGGCTTGACCTATATACGTGACCCGATCTGTATGGCCCATTAACCCATAATCACCCTATAAATTCTATACGAGAAAGCATTTATGAATTTCAGAGACTTTCTCTCTCTAAGCATTAAATACAGTAGGTAAATTATCTCTCTATCTTTTATTTCAAATTTAATACATGACCTAAAAAATTATCTAAACAAACCTCAAATAAATTTACAATACATCAGATTGGCGGCCACAACTGGAGCATCAAGTAAGGTACCTGGATAAGCAATACCCAAAACCTAGCACACCAAGTTTTATTTTCGAAATGTTTTAGCACATGGATCATGATATGCATATGAGCCCACATTTGAAAATAAAGGGGTTAGGGTCAAAGAGGAGCATGAACACACGCCTCATGTGAATAATGATATTGAGGAAAAACTTCTCATGCAGGAAGAGAGTGATCAATTACGAGCAGAGATTGAAGCATTGAGAAGCCAAAGATAAGGTGAGAAGGATTTGGGTGGGGGGAGGGAAAGATCTATTGGAGTATCAAAAATCCGATGAGCCATATAAAATGAACCAAGGTCAAGACGACCGATCCCCCAAAGCCCACCAAGAATCTAAAAAGAAGTATCGAGCTGAAAATTATTCTAGCACTTCTTCATCAAACTCAAAAAACAGACTCATAAGTTTCATCATTTTCTTCGAGTAGTGAGCATTGTCGTAAAAAATAGAAGGAAGCTTGAGTCTAAAAACATTCGAAAGAACACCATAAATCTAGTAAGCTCGATTCTTTGGAAAAGAAAAGGACCCGAAAGGGTAAAGAGAAAAAAAAGAATATCAGGGAAAAATGAAAGGGTGTTGACCATAGCATAGATCGCTTCCTCAATGATCAATTTTTCATACAATCCAAGCTTTGAATTTTTTCCACTCCTCATGAGGATCACATGTTTATTCGAGGAAATAATTACACGCAGTCGCTTTTGTCTTCGAAAATTCTCTCCGGACATCTTCATATGCGTTTTGACATTTCAAAAATGGAGAAATATGGTGGGAGTCAATACTTGGATAACCAACTTGAGCAATTCAAAATTTTCATGATGATTTTTTTATATGATGACAAGCTATTATGCAGAGCCTTTTTGCATACTTTCAAGGACAATGCCATGAAGTGGAATAATAGGTTACCGCATGGATCGATCAAGAATTTTGACATATTTTAGATGGCATTCCAAAGATAATTCGTCGTGAGTGAAGAGCTTAGACAAAATAGAGGTACAATAATCCATTATTGGCAAAACCCTAATAAATCCTTAAAAGATTATACCCAATAATTTCTAAATACTGAGGTGGGCTGGAAGATTTCCTCGAACAAGTGGTTGTAGCTGTGTAAAGACAAAGACTGTTAGCTGGTGAGCTGGCTGATTGAGTAAGCTACAAGCAGGGAATGACTTGGGGTGGTTTATTAAACCAAGTTGGGAAGCAAATTACTGTGAAGGAAACTAAAAGATTGAGGTAGCTCCATCAATATAGACTTACCCCTTCAAACCATGTCCCACAAGCTAGTAGTCAGTCGTAAGCAATAGTTTGCAATCGCTTAAGAGATTTGGGAAAAGAATCTCATCGGCCTAGATCGATCCAATCTAATCAAAGACAGCAATCTAGACCAAGAGTCAAACATGGATTTGAACCCAACTATTTTGGAGAGTTGGTTGAAACTATAGCAACCATTTATGATAAGGCAAATAATGTTATGAAATTTTGAAGGCCTGCTCCTATCCATACTCCAATGAAAAATCGAAAGACATAATTCTACACGTATCATAATGATGTGACATATGCCATTAAGGATTGTATTTCTTTAAAGCAAGAGATACAATCATTAATCAAGAATGGAAAATTAGCTACCTTTGTTAAGTCGCAAGTAGGTAACAGGAAATGGAGTAACCGATCACAACCAAGTACAAGTAGGTCTCAGGATGCTTTGCATGTTGTCCGAAGGTAAACAATAGAAGCTCCTAAACAAGAGAGTACAATGGTTATTATTGAGAAATTTGACATGGATTCGAAATACTTAGATCCTTGTCCGGATCGGGGTCGGGTGAATGTGGTGGCTGAAAATAGTGGAAAGGTTTCTAAGTTGTGTCATCTCTTCGAATCATTAACTATTTTTGGAGGGGACACGATGAAAGCACCTTCGGGTTATTCTAGGAAAATTCATGTGGTTATTTTGACCAAGCAATTGGAAGGGAAGATGTCTTCATATTTGTATCAGAACCTTTCTCCATTTATATTTTTTGATTAAGATGAATTACGAAATATCGCAGACCCACATGAGAATGTTATGGCGATAGGGGCATCTATTAAGGGAACATAAATCCAAAGAATCTTAATCGACACTGGTAGCTCAACTAATATCTTATTTTTGTATACGTATAAACAAATGAACAACTCATGTATTATTCTCTGATCAAACTAAACCATAGTAAGGTTTACAAAAAACTTGTTATTAGGGAGTTTGAAAGAGAAACAATTCTTGGCAAATTATCATTTAAGAAAATGGTGAGAGTCTTGTTTGCGGTAGTGATTTTCCAACCCCTTACAACGCAATCTTTGGCAGATATTGGCTGTTAATGATACATGTAGTTTCATAAATAATTAATCAATGTTTAAAATATGCAGTTGGAGGCCAAGTATGGGTAGTTCGGAGCAACCAGAAGGTTGCTAAAGAATGTTATGTTAGTGCTCTTGCTCCAAAGAACCTGGAAAATATGGTAACTAAAAAGGAATAATAGTTACTTGAGTCCTCTTCGGATTCAAACAAGATAGATAATCCAAGAGATACTCCAAGTGTAGTTATCCGAATTGAAGAGTTGGAATACATATTTTAGCAGATGGGAAAATGTCAGAATTTGACCAGTTTTCCATTGGAATTAAAAGAAACAAATTTATATTTCTTTTCTAAAAAATTTCATGTGTTCTCTTTGAGCAACGAAGATGTGATCGACATACCACCTAGTGTTATTTGCCAGAAGTTATCCGTGCGATCGGATACAGGCCCAGAGTTCCAAAGAATGAGGGATTTTTACAAAGATAAATATGAAGTGATTGTTAAAGAGGGAGATAGACTAACAAAGGTGGGGAATATTCGGGAATCTCGGTATCCATTATTGACAGCGAATCCAGTACTTGTAAAAAAGAAGAACAGTAATGGAGGATGTGTATTGATTTCATATATCTCAATAGGACATGTCCTAAGGATTCTTTTCCAATTCCTTGAATAGATCAGTTGGCGGATTCCACCTCGAGAAATAAGTTGTTTTCTTTTATTGATGAGTTTGTTGGTTACAATCATATACAAATGGATCTGAAGCACCAGGATCATAGTACGTTTATCACTAATAAGGGCTGCACCGTTACAAGGTAATGTCATTCGGCTTAAAGAATGTTTGGGCTACTTATCAGCACTTAGTTAATAAAGCATTTGCCAATGAGATTAGGAGAAATGTAGAAGTTTTGTATTCCACCTCAAATAAACTTTCTCTAATATGGGTGCTATTAATTTAAAGCTGAATCCAGAAAAGTGTACTTTTGGAGTACGATCCATAATTTTTTTTGGGGTACGTCATTAATGAAAAAGGAATTCATGCTGACCCGTTGCAATTAGATGATCTATTAACTATGGACCTTACTCGGTTCACAAAAAAAGTTTAAATATTAACTTGAAGGTTGGGAGCTTTTAATAGGTTTATTTTAAGGTCAACGGATAAATGTGCGCAATTTTTCTAAGTATTAAAGAACGCCAAAAAATTCAATTGGTCCCCAAATTGTGATAAGGAATTTATTGAAATAAAAAGACATTGTTCTTCGATAAAGATATGTTCAAACTGGTCATCGGAGAAATACTATATGTATATTTTGGGGGTATCAGATTATCTGTAAGTGCAGTTTTTAGTTCGGGAGGTTGATAATTACCCTAGCACTATTTATTACGTTAGCAAGATTTTTTTGGATGTTGAGAAAAGATACCTAAAGTTGGAAGAGATAACCTTAGACTTGGTAATAGCAACTAGGAAAATGAGGCCTTATTTTTAGGCGCACTCCATCACGGTTCAAACTTCTTTTCCCCTTATAAACATATTGCAAAAACCGGATATATCGGGTCAAATGACCAAGTGGTCTGTGGAATTGGGGGGGGGGTATGATATTAATTTTTCTCCACAAAAAGAAATCAAAGCTCAAGGTGTAGCAGATTTCTTGGTCGAGTTCCATTAAAATAGATCATATGTAGAATCTTTTATTTGTAAGCCTGGAAAGGAGTATGTAATTCAAACAGACGAAGGATCTAGCATGATGGGTTGTAGAGCATGAATTTTTATGGCCGCGAATAGTAGAGGCAGAACCGAAAACAGCAAAAACTCAAAAAAAAACAGTAGGTAAAACTCTAACCCTACGTTAGAGAGAAAAAAAGATTCAGAAAAAAAGATTCAGAAAAAAAGATTCAGAAAAAATAATCACAAAATTCAATTAATTAAAATTCTCTTGAAAATAGGGTTTGAGTGCCTTTAAATACAAGTCCTCGCAACCCTACACAAATATTACAGAATGTTCACCGCATAATAAGATAAAGAACATCTCACTTTCAAAGTGATTGGATCTGTCTAAGTATTTTAAATAAATCCAACAAAAATAGAAAAATGCATAAAAACGAAAACAACTAAACAGGTAAATAAACGCTGGAATTTTGGGCCTGAACTTCATATCATGGCTTTGTCTCGTGATGTTTCTGAAATTCGTTGGTCTGCTCGACGCGTTCGATTTGATTAGTCGTAACGCCTAAATCTGATAATCGAGCCCCAAATAAGGCCCGTTATCGTTTGTCCAAAAGGGTCATATAGTCATGGGCTTGTGCAACTAAATTAAATTTGCTTACTCTCCCCTTTTGAAGACTAAATGTATCAAGCTATAAGTTTTGGTTTCAAGGCATCAAATAATGAAGCAAAGTACGAAGCAGTCATAGCTGGTTTAAGGCTTGCTCAAATATTTGGTGCCAAAAGAATCTGATTGTTAAGTGATTCACAATTGCTCATACATCAAGCACAGTGACAATGTTATTCAAAGAAAGAACAGTTAGTGAAGTATCTACAAGATTTAAAAAGATTATTCATGTTTTAAATATGTGAAGCGTGAGCATGTGATAAGGGCTGAAAATTCAATGGTTGACTCTTTAGCCACTATCACTTATTTCGAGGAAAATCCTCGAATTTTAGTGCAAGAATTCTCTTCCACAATAACAGCGCAAAAAATGGAGTATGAACTAAGGAGAAATTGAAAATGTATACAATAGAGAATCAAGATTTGAGGTATGGGATCCAAAAATTTATCACTAAAGGAAGCCTTCCCGGAGACAAAAGCCTAGCTAAGAAAATGAAATTTAAAGCAGATGGGTTTCTGGTTTTAAGAGGGGTCCTCTATAAGAAATCTTTTAGCAAACCTTTATTGCACTGCTTCAGATCTTATGAATTACAAATAGTTCTATTTTAGTTACATGATGGAGACGGGTCTCCCCATTGTGACTACAAAGCTTTAACAAAAGGGGTCTTGTTAGCATTATATTATTGATTATCTATCATAGCAGATGCTAAAGAGCTAGTTAAAATATGTCATCACTGCCAGGAGATTTGAAAATGTAATATATGTACCAGAAGTTCCTATGGAATCAATATCCAAAGTGGTACCTTTTGATAGATTATGCTTGATTTGATTGGACCCTTTTTCAAAAGCTTCTAGAGAATGTCGAATTATTATTTTATTGATTGATTATTTTTTGAAATTGGTAGAAGTTGCGCCCTTCTATGGAACTACTTCTAAATCTTTGATCAAGTTTCTCATTTCCAATATATGTTTCAGGTTCAAAATTTCTAGATGTAACAACAGATAATGACCATTAATTTGACAATAGGGACATAGAGGTTTTCTGTACATCCTGAGGAATTCACCATTGTCTCTCTCCACAGTTTCATCCCCAAGCTAATAGACATATAGAGGTTATAAATATAACTATTTTGATGGGTCTCAAAAAGAATTTAGAATGGACAACAGGTAAATGACCAAACTGCCTATAAGAAGTTTTAGGGCATATAGAGTACTCCACATACGGCTATATAAGAATCTCCTTTTGCTCTGGTGTATGCGATGGATGCAATAGCACCTATAGAAATCTACCATTCCTTCTTTTAGACTTGATTAAAGAAAAAAATAATCAAAGCTCATTTAAGAACGGTTCATCATCAGGGTTTGATGAGAAGCATGTATGCAATTAAGGTACGAAGAAGACAATTCCAAGTACGGGATAAGGTTTTACGAAAGTGTTTTTACACACCAAAGACAGGAAGTCTAGGAAGTTGGCTCCATATTGGGAAGGACCATACATAGTGTGAAAAGATTAAGCAAGGGACGTATCGGCTAGTATACCAAGAAAGTAGTCCTCTGAGGAATCCATAGAATATCAAACATTTAAGGTTATATCTTGAGTAAATAAATATTATAAATATTTACTTTGTTTTTGTTCAATGTAAATATATGGGGACATACTCTTTCCAACCCTAGTGGCTCAGATATGTTTTAATGAGGTGTCTGAATCGTTATCAATCTATCACTTTTGCCTTTAAAAGTGTGTTTACAAGTGTGGGTAGTGTATGTTAAGTTTTCGTTGCCTTCAAATGGCTTGTGTATGTTTTTGTTACCTTAGAATAGATGAACTTTGAAGGACTTGGGTATGTTACGTTTTTGTTGCCTTCGAATGGCTTGTGTAAGTTAAGTTTTTGTTTCCTTCAAATGGCTTGTGTATGTTTTTGTTATCTTCGAATAACTTGTGTATGTTAAGTTTTTGTTGTCTTCGAATGGATTACCT
The DNA here is from genome assembly GCA_036936605.1 of Limnanthes douglasii subsp. nivea. Classification (NCBI taxonomy): domain Eukaryota; kingdom Viridiplantae; phylum Streptophyta; class Magnoliopsida; order Brassicales; family Limnanthaceae; genus Limnanthes; species Limnanthes douglasii. The sequence continues at coordinate 143,923,928 of JAUPFV010000004.1, read as the reverse complement.
TTGAATACTTATGTATGTTAAGCTTTTGTTGCCTTCAAATGGATTACCTTTGAATGGTATGTATATAAAGATTAATTACCTTCGAATAAACTAGACTAAGAAATAGAGATAGGAACATGTAAGGAAACATTCGATGAAATGATAGTCAATATAAATTGCCTTAGGTGACCCAAAGAATTAATAAAATCCGATGAGAATGTAACAAAATGCCTTGGCCAGACCAAGTAATTGTACAACACTTTCTCATTCAAATAACATGTATACAAAAAGGACTTGCACATAAACAACCACATGAAAACATAATGATCTTTGGGCTCGATCCCATGGGTATTTTCTTATTATCCCTCTTCTGAACTCTCACTGTCGGAATCCCTTTCATTTTTATTGTCATAATCGTCGTTGGGTGAATCTTCAGAGATACCAAGTTGATTGGTTATGAGCATTTCAGGAGGTAATAAGTTATCATGGACTAGTCCTCATAAAGACCTCAGGGCAAGTGTGAGGAACTTTTCATGGAATCCAGCATCATATCTGATTTGGTTGATGCATTTCTCTTGTGTAAGGAGTCTATCACCCATATTGGCATATGTATCTATAGCATCAACTACATTTTGGGTGGATTTCTCTTTGAGAGAGGTTATGACATCCTCTTGTTTCTTTAGAACAGCGTCTTGAGTTTCTTCTTTTCCCAACAAACGCTCAATGGTTGCTTTATCATCAACTTTATGGTTCTTCAATATAGTAATCTCCCCAAAGATGAATGATTTAAATTTTTTCATAATCAGATTGCATCTTTTCAGGAGCGGATTTTGCGTTGACCAACTCTTCTTTGACTAATTTAACCTCTTCGAAGACGATTAGAATTGGTTTTCTCCTCTTTGGTAGAAGCTTTCAATTTTTTTGCTCTCTTTTTGAAGAGAGGTGATGGTCTAGATTTCAGACCTCACTTGTCTCTCTAATTCAACAATTAGACTCATATAACTCAACACTGAATACCCCAATATATTATTTACCTTTAAAAATTCAAAGGGAACCCCTTCGAACACTATAGTAGTGGCGTTGCTGGTAGACTGTGAAATCGGTTTTGAAGGAGTCAAAGTAAATCCCTTCAATGCCTTTGATCGGGTTGACATATCTGAACATATGCCTTTCATGTGAGGGGATTGCTAGAGAAGGAGGATCATATATTATAGTAGGGATCATCGGATGAGTGGTTTCTGAATGAAGAACAATCTTCATGCGAGTCAAAGTTTTCTTCTAGTTATTGTCTTGTTTATCGCTGCCTTGATTGCCTCTCTTGTGTGTTTTTTTATTCATAGGCACAAGAGGTTTTGAGGGCCTTTCACCTCCCTGGATAGTGGCATAAATAGCAGCTAACATAGTTGAGTCAATCTATTTGACTTCCCTTCGTTTCCTATTTCAATAACAAACTATGGTCAGCTTTCTTTATTCTTCTTATATTTCTTGTTTCGATGGATGAGGGATCTATTATTGGTTGGGAGATATGGTTTGTCATCAGCAGATTCAGTTCTCTCTAAAATGACTGAAGGTTTAGGTGGAGTACTAAACTGCTCCTATGTTAGCTCTCCTTCGGGATTAGTCCTCCAGAGGTGACTCCGAACAAAGTTGGTAGGATTTAAACACTTATGGAAGCCATTGGACCATTTCGCTACCCACCGATTTAGCCTTTTAAAAGTCGCCTTTGTATCGGCTTAGATAGTGCAGATAGGAATTCAAAATTGCTAATATAAAAGAAATTTATGAGTAAGCAGTAAGATATGTAATGGGAAAGATAAAAAGTCAAAAATAATTTCAAAGAGACTTACCTGTATTCTTCCAATATCAGGTAAGCCGACTCGGATTGCCTTGGGATTCTTGCCATTTTCTCACCAACCGTTGAAGAAAATGAATTGTATTTTCGATATTTTATCTGCTTCAAGCGGATCATCTACCACTTTTTAGCCATTCCCCATGTTAAAGTAATAAAATGGGATTTGGGAGTTGCGAGATAACCCCGCCACGGAATCCAGCTACTCCATTGGCATCAGAGTCTTAGATAGCCATGATGTTATAATGCTTTCCATTAGTGTAAACCAACAATTAAAGCTAGCCTGTTTTAGACACAATCCTACCATACTAAAGTATCTTATGATTTCAGGGTCCAAGGGAAACCAAAGGCCCTAGTTAAGCACATCGATATAAACCACTAATTTCCTAGAATTATAGCTCATCGGAGTTTCTCCGAGCTTGGGTAGTTTTACCTTAACTGTTTTAAGGAACCCCCACTTGGCTTGAATAGCCTCTAATACAGATTCGTGAAAGTAAACATAAGATATTTTCTCTAAAGCTAAGAGATATTTAACACTAACCATTGTAAAGTGTGGCCCGATATGTCCGACTAGAAATGAAGGAAACGTTTCAGTTTATGTTGTCACGGCTTTACCTTTGTCTTTTCCCTCACCATATTTTTTTCTCTTCAGATTTTTCTTCTTCTTCGATGGCCTCGAAGTCACTCAGTTTGACCAAATGTCTCAAGGGGGAAGTCTTTGCTAAGATCTTCAATTTTCTCTTCCATAACTTTGGGACTGGATCTCAAAGTCTCGATAGGTTGAGTACCAGATTTTTCTTCTTCAGGTTGAGAGAACTAAGCTGGCAGCATTGAAGGATTTTCCTCCCTATTTGGATTTGATGGAAGCTCAATTGGAAGAGTTGCAGGATTTTCTTCTTTGTTCGGACTTTCTTAGAGGGTATTATTAGAAGTTCCTTGTTGCATTGATGGCTCTTTTTCCCCCATAGGGTTTAGCTTGGGTTTTTGATTTTCTGGTTACTTTGTATGAAGTATTCTCTTCGGAGTCTGAACCCATGGATTTGAAAGTACAGAGAATCTGACCGCTAGTGGCCCCTTGAGATGGAGATGATTTGAGTGGTTTAGATTAATGGATTGCTGAGGTGAATGACTGAGCTTTTGAATAAGGTTGGAAGGGAATGTTACGTCTATTGTAAGGGTATACTCCTCCGTAATCGATAGACTGAGATACAAAAATAGTACTTGAAGAGGCAGGCAACCTAATAAAGGCCCTTGCTTTTTTCTTTTCTTATCCTAGTCCGGACAAATTCAAACAACCACCATTGGTTAATGTATTTCTCGCGAGGAACATGCAAACACCAACATATTATCGAAAAGAGAATCTACGGTGGTTAACATGGTGAAGGAAGAGAAAAGATCGTTGTTGGAGAAGTATGTATCAACTATGAAGAATTGTTTCTCTATCTAGAATGCATATTTTATCTCTCTCTCTCTCTAAATATCCCTAAAGCGGGAAAATGAAAAAGAAGCTTATATAGAAATTGTAAAAAATGATTGAGTACCATTATAGAGCAGTTAAAACGTTAATGGTAGCTAGGAAACTCTTGAGAAGTGGAAACATTTTCCATTTAATTGGATAGTTTTACCTATTGTTAAATAAATTCATGGTCCCAATCAAGAAGTGACACATGTCATGAATAGTAACTATCCAAAAGTGGTAACTTATGGATAATAACTGTTTTCAAACTACGCCATCGATACAGCTCGAACAAATTTTTATTACTCGGGTTATGAAATGCTAGTGAGTCAGGTCAGAAAGAATGAACCAATATGATTATGAAAAATGTCAGTTAGCTTCGAAAAATTTCTTTGATAGGGCTAAGGGGGCTAGTTGATGGGGATCAGAAATCTTTGAGAGTGATAAGCAATTTTGGGGTCAGATTTCTTCGATAAGGGTAATTTAGACCTAAGATAACTACTATACTGACACTACACTTTTACCTTTCGATTCAGCTATGTGTTTGTCACTGTCTCACTTATGATTTTTGCAAATTGTGTAAATATATAGTGGTTAATAAGCTTTCTTGGTTTACGGGCTTGACCCATATATGTAACGAGACTAGGTGGCTCATTAACCCTAAATACCCTATAAATGCTCTGAGAGACAACATTTATGAATTTTGAGACATTAAATACTTGTCTACCCTATACTTTAAATTTAATACATGATCTAAACAATTACCTAAATAACCCTCGAACCAATTTACAACACTTAATATCCTGGTAACCTTTTTACTTTAATAAGTTATAAAATCTGCTCGAAGAAAGATTACACGTTTGTAAAAGTCATGTGCAAATTTAAAAAATCATATATAAGATTAAGCAAACATGTCATCACAGATACTGTAATTTCTCAAAGTTAATATCTTGTATGGTTTTGAGATAAACCTTGTATAATATTATGCATAACACGAGTTCAATAGAAGTAAATTTATATTCATTTTAATATATCAACGAACACATTCCTTATCATATACACTATGAACATATTGCTACCACCAAAAGATTTTGTTTTAAGTAGTTTGACATAGAAAATTTAGGTGAGGTGTTTGATATGTTTAGAATCAAGATTATCATAATTTCTCTCATTAAAAAGTACACACATTAAGAAAGTATTATAATATTATGCTATGAGGGACAAACATATAGATTTTCTTACAAAGAGAGAATATAAGCTTTCAGTTAATGAGTGTGTGAAATAGATTTACAAATTTGGGAGATGGAAAAGATTTCATATGCTTCGGCAACTTAAACTTTGATATATGTTCACATTTGTTAAAATTAGGGTATAATATTCATGACATGAATCTTATTATATATATATATATATAGGCGTTCCGCATACAGACCATTATATAACGGTAATAAGTTCCTCAATATTTATAAATTAATAAAATATTACTTGTTAATATAAAAATAATCGAGTAAATAGTAGATCCTTTATATATATTATCATTAGAGAATCAACGAAAAGACATCTTTTTACCACTAAGGAAATCATGATAAAACTTATTATAAAAAACTTTTTATTGAGCATCTACATATTTTTATCCTCTCTTTCAAGGCTTAAACTCATTGACGAGCACAAATTTTGTGTACGTATTCTTAGTCTATAGAATATACAGTCTAATTGGTGTTTATTTATACTGGGATGTTGCTTTAGATTGTATCATTTTAGGTTTCCAATGTGCATAAATTTTATATTAAATAATATTATATTCATATTTTCTCTTAAATATTAAGTATGTTATATATATATATATATATATATATAATCAATTTCATTGATCTTAATTACGAATTCGTTAGACCTATTATGTTTTGGTATTTTAAAATTATTGGGTCATGTAGTTTCAAGTATTACGTACCAAAAGAAGTCAAAGTTTAAATATATGATAGTTATCACTTTGATTGGTGTTATGGACTATTGCACGTCCAAATAAACAATATGACATATTTATTTATTTTCAAAATGTTATCTAGATCATACATAACTTTTATGTTACATATTAATATAATAAAGATCTTTAAAGGACTTCTTAATGGTTCAATCAATCTTAGTATAAACGAGGATCCAATTCGAAGAATGTACTAAACTATCACTTGAAATGGATAATTGGATGTTAATTCGATATATCCTAGTTGAAGTTAATAGTTAGTCTAATAATAAAGTAATTAAGTTAGATTAAAGCTTGGACTATATCAATCTAGAATCATGAGTTTTTCATGTAAATACCAGAGCATACTTATGGGCTATTTCCTAGGATAAACCCATTGTGTAACATATCAAGTTATTACGCATTAAAATTTCTCAACTTTATTGGTTTTAATCTGGAAATATCATAGAGTTGCGCAGATATTGATAGCCTAATTAATATGAACTTAAAAAGTATTTAAGACAGATGAATAATTTATTATTAATTATCTTGAATACAAGATTAAGTTAAGAGAAAAATAAAACAACATTATGAGAATTACACTATTCAGTTTGGATCTGGTCTTCAATAAGATCTAGCTATTATAAGGTCTTTTCTTTATAACTTATTCACACATAAAGAAAATGATGAGCACTTGCATACTATTTCAAACATCATCTTTGTTTTAAGATGTCAAAAAACTAAATAATTTTAAGACTTCAAGATGACTTTTGACAGTATAATTAATATATGAATATATATTTAAAAGGGACTTAGATATTTTACCCCAACTTTATAGGAAAATATCCATTATGATGTCCAAAGTAAAACACGACTTGAACTAAAAATATCTTCAAAAGAAAAGTATATAAAATGTGAGTTTGAGGGGAATAGAATAAATATGATGGGTCATTCAAGAAAGAGAGATTCAAGTAAGATGATAATAAAATCCGAATCGGATTCTAAAAGGATTGGGACAGGTTTAAAGGTAATCTATATGCAAGAAGAAACGGTATATCCGTCTGAACTTCCCAGAGAAGGAAAATGGCAACAACTATTAGAAGACTGAAGTCGGAGATGTTGCAATGGTGGTTGATGGTTATGAGTACGCTGATGGATTAATGACTTCTAATTCTTACATGTATAAATATAAATTGGTGTTGGATTTGGATTTGGATTTGGGTGCATCATTTCACATGACTTCCAATAATTAATAATTTTAAGACTTACGAATATATAATGATGCAAGAGTTATCATTGAGAATAACGAATCCGACAATGTCAAAAGGATTGGAACGGTACAACTCAATTTGTTTACAATACTTGAGATAGTAATTAATAATATAAGATATGTACCCAAAGTTAATTGTACCTTTCTTTTATTAGAATGTTAGATGATGAAGGGTTTACCTATAAAGACGGAGACGATAGAATTAGGATTTTGCAAGGATACCTTGTTTTTATAAAACTATAGGACTACTGGTAGGTTATTTATTTAGGGTATTGTAGTAGTAGAAAGGGAGGTGTATAGTATGATGAAAGATTCTACCAAGTTGTGATATTATCGGTTGGTGCTATAAGTAAAAAGAGACTCAATAAACTAAGTAAACAAAGTTTATTAGATGGTAAAGTAGTTTAGAAGCTGAGTTTTTGTGAAAGCTACATTTTGGATAAGAGCAAAAGTTTAAATTTTATATCCATTAACGAGACATCCAATGTATTACTTGATTATGTTCATTCAGATCTTTGAGGTACAACATGGGAACCTACCATATTTGGTGAAAGGTACTTTATGTTACTGACTGATGACTATTCTAGCAAAGTATAGGTTTTAATTTTGAAGACCAAAGATGAAGTGTTTGTTGCCTTTGTGAGCTGGAAGACTTTGGTAGAGAATCAAATCAGGAAATTTGTAAACAAGCTTCATACTGATAATGGTTGGGAATATGTGAACAATGAGTTTACTAGATCTTGTTTAAATTTTGGTATTTCTTGATACTGAACCGCACGTGGGACTCCCCAACATAATGGGTTTTCTAACACAATAAATCAATACCTATAGGAACATGTTAGATGTATACTTCATACAGCTGGTATGAGTCAGATTATCTGGGGAGAAGTCACGACAACAGTTTCATATATTATAAACAGGAATCCAGCTACGGTGTTTAAGTTTTTTTGGCCTCAAGAGGCCTGGACTAGAGAGAAACCTAATCTAGAATATATGAGAATGTTTGGGTGTTTCTATGAACATGTGAAGCATGATAAGATTAAGCTAAGAACACTTAAATGTTTGTTCTTCGGCTATCCGAAATGAGTAAAAGGTAGGTTATGGTGCCTTGAATTTGGACTTCAAAAGACTTTGATAAACATTGACATGGTTTTCAATTAAGAGCTCGGACTAGTGAAGAAGGCCTAGAAACTCAACATAGTAGTGTCGGTAAAATATGTGAAGTTAATTATGGATCTGATCTAGAAAGAGAAATTGATGATGTTTATACCAAAGAATATCTTAGGCCTAGTTCTGCCTCGACCTGTACATGGGAAGTTTAACCACTACATGAGTTTGAAGCAGCCCAATGATATGATTTCTTAGAGGATTTGGATGATCAGATGGGATATCAACATGAATTTGACAGTTATCAATTAGTGAGTTATAGATCCAGGAGATTAAGTAAGAGGTTCAAAGGTACATTTTTGCAGATGTTATTGGTTATCCTTTATCAATTGAAATTTATGGAGATGTTATTAAACCCAAAATATATCACCCATAGAATCAAGAGAAATCACTCACAACCATAAAAGAATAAATGAGATCTCTTAAGAAGACGAAAACTTGGATTCTTATGAAGCAGGCGAAGTGCCAAAAACTAGTTGATAGTAAATGGATGTTCAAGGAAAGCTAGGTATTCTTCGTTTTAAGGTTACTAGTTACAAGGCTAGGCTCTTGGGTAAGGGCTTGACACAAAAATATGGTGTGGGTTTCAATAAAATATTTTCACCGATTATGAAACAAACTTCTATCAAGGCTCAACTGTCAATTGTTTCGAGATTTGATATCAAGTAAGATAAAATGGATGTTACTACTACCTTCTTGCAGGATGAATTTGAAGAGACGATTTGTACGTTCCAACTGTAGAGTTTTGAAGAAAAACAGAGGATTATGGGTGTTTGTTTAATATGGTGCTTGAGTCATAACTTAATTATAGATACGTATACTGATCCTAATCGTTGATATATACTGCGAAGACTAGTGATCATTGGGTAAAAAGAAATATGTATTGAGTCGAAGCATCATTGGTCAAAGCAGGTTGGCCGAAGCAGGATCATCGAAGCAAACTGATCAGAATCACTACTATAATCCAAAGTGCACTCGATGGTTGCACCACTAGGCCGGAGTAGAATATTATATTTACTATGTCTCTTATCTTAATTGAGTTTTCCTATATTAATCGATTATGATTTATTTTAGCCGTTGATTAATGAGATTTAATTTGAAGTGTCTCATGAAAAATTAAGGTTTTTCCTAAACCTATAGATAGAAGAATATACGGTAATTAACGATGTGATGTGATGTGACTGTAATTGTAAATGTAAATAGACAATTACGTGAACATATATTTCCTGAGAAAGTGAAATAACTCTAAATCTTTTGAGTGATAAGTGAGGTGAAAGATAATCACTAGAATAGGGTTCTGCGAATCATTTTATCTTTTTTAACAAGTACTGATCGAGTCTTTCTGTTTGAAGAGTTCTTCTCTAACCTCTTTCAAAATATATATATATATTGTATGTTATTTGTTGATGCACTTTCTTCGCAATATGAACCACTTTAAGTAGTGTCTCGTGTGTTTGGTTTTATTATGCATTTTTTATTTGTTGCTTGTTTTCCATATGGCAATTAAATCATTTTTAGGTTCTTTTAGTCGTATATCAATTATTGTCACAATCAATTAGCATACTAGTTTCTCCTAACATTAAGTTTGTTTATATTTTTTATTGATTGCACACTTCTCCCAAATTGTTTTCAAGGACTTGTTCATTTTTACGTAGGTGTTTAAATTCTGTAATGTTTTGTATATTCGCATTTTTAGTTTGGATTTTTTTGATAAATTTTTTGTATTTTTTTTCTTACCCCCTCATGTATTTATAAGAATTTTTGTTTAGTTATTTAATACAATTTTAAAAACTAATAAAATAATAAAACGCCGTAAATAATATATATATATATATATATATACCCGGATTAAAATTCTGTTTAGGACGGTGGTGTAAAATGTCTAGCCCAAAAGAGTCTCTTACTAATTAAAGGAAAATGTTAAGTGCATACAAAATATTTTAAAATGTGGTGGAGCCAGTGGGTCCTTAATGTCCCATTAGATTATATTTAATAAACACCCACACCAAACCGGGGGAAACTAGTGAAGCGATAAAAAGAGCAAGAAAAATGAAGAATACATCAGTCCAAAAAATAGAAGCGACGGTCCGATCTGATACAGAGCAAGACATGATCAATACCGAGACGGAGATGGTACCAAGATTCAATTTCAAAGCGAAGGAGGGAAGTGTGTTTCCTAAAAAGAGGAAGTTAGTGAAAACGATGATCATGGAGTCTCTGTTTTCAATTTGCTCTGTTTTCAGAAACAGATTCAATGGTAAGCGCGTGGTTCCGGAGTAGATTTAGATTAGTTTATGGCAAATACAATTATTTATGTATTGTTATGGTTATTTTGTGTTTTCCATAGTTTTGTGTTGGGTATAGATTGGTGATGATGATATAGTTTGCCAAGCTCTGTTTTCGGATATCTTATTACTATCCTGTTTTGTTTTTATGTTGGTGATGGTTTCTTCTTTATTTTTTATTATATAAAGTATGATGAACAATTATTGTTATTCATCAGATGAGGATTGTAATCCTTAGATGGATAACTTTCTGAATAGTTTCGGGAAAAAGAATAACATAGACTCCAGCTCATTTACTTGCCAACAATTTTACTCACAACAATTTTACTCAATTTTGTGAAAGGAATCTAACTATTTTTAGTTACATTATCACAATTTTTTATAAAAAATAATTATTATTATCGTTTATGATAATTAATGAGGGTTGAGTATAGAATATATAATTAGATATTAAATGAGTAATTATAAATTATATATTTTTATTATAATTAACAAAAACTAATATGGATTATAACAATTCATTATTTCATCTAATTTTTATATATAGTTTTTAATTTATCTTTTTTTTTAATTATTGAAAGAGAGTATAAATTTTGATTATAATCATCGAATCATGATAAAAAAAAAACTTTTAATTTTTGTATTAGTTTCGACGTGGTATTAGAACGAGTTTAATAATTAAACCTGATTTTTTTTTGATTGAATTGAATTCCTTGCGAATCTAGAATTGAAAGATGAATAGGTTTTGAGGATGATACAACAATGATATCATCAAATTCAACTCTCAATCCTTACATGTCTCATAACCACATCAATGCATCGTTCCCAACTAGTGATATTATGAATGACAACAATTACACCATTTGGTCGAAGATCATAAAAATGTGTATCAATGATCGGGAGATGTAGAGGTACATCAATGGTACTAAAACAAAGCATGCAAAAAAGAGTGAAGAGTATGAAAATTAGTAATCGGAGGATGATAAGGTGAAACGATAGTTATGAGATTCAATATCCACAATAATGAACGTGTATGTTTGTAAACTACGAACGAAGTTTGGGACTCTCTTGAAGCAATCTATACTTGACCTATCCACCTTGATTTTGAATATACCCATTGTGGAGAGAAGGGACACATAAAACAAAAGTTTATGATTTCGTTGGGTATCCGGAATGGTGAGATTTTATAAAGGGACCAAAAATATCAAAGCTACAAAAAAGGATGTCGTTATAAGTTCTCCTTTAGTGAATGTTGTCAGTCATATATGAAAACTACAATTAGTGTTTTATCTGTCAATTCTATGAATAATAATTGGTTAAGCTATTGGTGCACCATATCACTTGATAAATAACACTAGCATGTTATCATCCATTACTAATTCAACACATACCTCTATCTGCACGAGAAATAGTGGTTCCTCATCTATAGTTAGATATAGCTCCACTAACATATCTGAACCTCTGCCATTAAGCTATGTTTATTTCTTTCATGCTTAATAGTATAATATATTGTCTATTCCTAGAATCCCTACTATAATTACAGGTATTGTGACGTTTTGGCCTCAATTTTTTTATTTGTCAAAACATAATGACTCGGTAAGTTCTTGCTAATGGTGTTCGAAAAAAGAAATCTCTACTATTGGTACCTATTTAATAGTGGAGAGCAGCGGATTCATCGGGTGAATAAAGTCGAATGAACTGAATAAGCAAAAATTGATGAGTGGTTATGACATTTACAATTGAGTTATCTCCCTTTCAGATATCTTCACAAATTAAATTCGTTGTTATTTTTGAATTATAGTGTTTCAGAATTAGGTGTGATATTTACGAACTAGATAAAAGTTACGAACAATCTAGTATTATTCCCTCTGATGTATGGGGTCATGCATATATTCTTTCATTCTCTTGATCTCGTTTTTATATGATTTTTATTGATCAATGTAATTGTATAATGTGAGTATCAATAATTACTCATAAAAGTGAAGTCTTTGAAGTATTTAAAATATTTATCACATGCTTTCGATCTGATTTTGAAAGAGGACACAAGTGTATCCATCTGATAATGGAATAGAATTTACTAGTAATGACATGTTAGAATTCTTGGAAAATAATGACATTCGACATCAAAACTCTGATATGTATAACCTAGAGAAAAATAGGTTAGCTTAATAAATGAAACATACCTGTTAGAAGTTGTTCATGCATATTGTTTTGGAAAGAATATGCACTGAATTGATAGGAAGAGAAGTTAAAGTTTGATTCATACTTGAGATATCGCACACCGTCCCTGCAATGTCAAACCTAGAACTGTGAGCTTTTGGATTTGTTTTCTTTGTTCATATACCTAAGTAGCATAGAGTAAATATGGACCATTATGTTCAATAGTATGTGTTTCTTAGATATGTTGATTTTAAAAAGGGTTATCGTTGTTATGATCATGCGGAGGAGAAGGTGCATATCTCTCTAGATGTTTTGTTTCGAGAACTAGAGACATATTTTATGGGATCTTCCCTTTAAGGGGAGAAACAAAATAATGGTGCAGTTCTCCATTATTAGGAATATATTTTACGAACTAGAGTATTTGACAAGTAATTTGAATAAGTGTATTAACCTAACCGATGATGAAAATAAAAATGAACTAGAGCATATGACAGAGGGAGATTAGGGTATTGAAAATTAAACTCATATTAACAAACATGATCAAACGATAAGAGAGATTAAGATAAAGTAGTATAAGTTGTTTGTGACTCTAAATAATTAACACCATTTATGGAAGCACTCCTAGAGAACTTCAAACCTCAAGTATTACCTAATCTTAAAACTATTGATGATATTCAACCTAAACATTCAGAAATGCGTACTAAAGTTATTCTGAATTCTAGTTATAAACCATATATTAACTCTAGAGTCAAATACATAATTTCTGATTATGTGTCCACTTATGTTGTTTAAGTTGTTTACATGTACCATGAATTAATTATCCTCTATATTTATTCCTAGTCATTTGTAGGAAGCCTTATCAGATCTGATAAGGGAATTATATCTTGCATGTAGGTCGGATTTTAGGCTGGGTTTAGTTGTGTTAATTAGTCATAAAAAATAAGTCCAATAGAGAGTCTATGTATAAATAGGCCAATAGTGCTTTAAGACCCACATTGTTACCATAAATATAATTTGTCACACCACTTGGGATGGGTAAACAATCATTATTCTATTATAAAGTATTTAATATTCTCTCTCACTTTTTCACTACTTTCTCTCTTTGTCCTAGTTACTTTAGCAGTCTAGTGAACTAGACCGGATAATTTAACTCGCAGCGCTTTGGGCCGAGAATGAGGCACTGGCTGAATCGGAAGCCTTATGGACTTAGAGAGAAACATTAACAATAAGGTCTTCGGGCATATGGTCCTATATCCATGTGAAAATAGGAACATATACAACCAGAGAATATGAACATACGAACCATACCAAGACTAGAACTGTATAAGTCGATACTATCGGGTAAGACTTTGTTACATATCTTCTACTTCCAATGAAAGCAAAAGTATCCATCTCCATCTTGGTGAAGACACCGCCTAGGGATAACGAATATTCTAGATGTGAACACCATTAACGGTCCACAAAAGCTAGACAAGAAGAGAGCCTCGTACATTTCATAATACTGAGCAAGAGAGATGAGCGGGTGATGCCCCGACTTTGGTTGCAGATGCAGTATGAACTGAGACCGACCCATCAACTCAGCAACTACACAGGATGCTTAGGTCGTTCATTCTCCTGGTGTTCAACATCATATATTTCTTCTTATTTTCCATATGCAAGTTGGTCTCCAGCTTCCGGTCCATAACCAAATGGATATCAACAAATGAATCCCATGTAGGGCCCGAGGTATGGCTATCAAGTGGCGATATACCAAGGATGTCCGTAGTATTATGTGGATCCTTATTCAACACTGAACGAGGATATGAATAACCATTTATATAGCTAAGGATACTGAGAGAAGATCTCACGTATGTCCCTAGAAATATTAGTTGGTGAGCTTTCGAGAAGGTTCAGTCTCTTCAAAATAGAAAAGTATGATGAAAATAGTGATCTAGAAGACCATATCGAACAATTTAGGAATGTCATGTTAAGTTTCGAAGATGGCGATCGACTTCTCTAATGAGGTTTCTCGATCAATTTCAAGGTTAGTGCATTGAAATGGTTTAATCAGTTGGCTCCAGATTTAGGTACCACCTTTAGTAGCCTTTGGACCTTCTTCAAGCATCAAATTTGTAGAAGCAAGAAGACAAAGGTTCATGATGACCATATCATGCACTGTATACAAGAGAACGGGAAATTCTGAGGGATTATACGTGATTATTTGTTCAAACAAAGAATAACCTTGAGTACTACCGTGAGGATGTAACATATGCTTCTTTTAGGCAAAGACTTCTCCAAAAGGCATTGGTTAAATATGTTATGAAGATAATGGCTTTGTATTTTGGGATATTGTTGGCCTAAATATAATCACAAGTCATAGTCGAGGAGAGTATACGCCTTCAGTTAATTCTGAGTGATTAGCCTTGAAATAATTACTAACCCCCACTTTGATTCATTTAATCACCTCAGCTACGGAGCGATCACTACAGGTATAATAAAAACATAAAATCTCATACCCTATATATTTTCCTTCTTATGTATTGGCTAAGTGTTTTCAAACTTAAGCTCTAACTAAGGGCTTGCACAGCTAGCAATATGTTCTAGTCTAAAACAAGACCTCGATAAGAGGTCGGGATGGCCGAATGAATAAATGGATAAAACACAATAACTACACTGAGTTGACTGAGAGTATGCTAATGATATATGATAAAACTAAGAACCATGTACAATACAAAAAGCCTCTTCCAATAACCAAGTCTCATGAGGATATGAGCCACAAACTTCACAAATATCACAACGTTATCGGTCATTGGACAAAAAATTATATAACTTTTGAGAGATTAAATTTAGAATTTGACTGATGACTTAAAATTACTATAGTTCATAAGAAACAATAACATTGAAGCTCCTATAAGCTTAAGAATAGCTTGGGGTCTATTGAAACATGAATATTGGGGGGGGGGGGCAAGTGATTGTTTCAAATGAAGAGAATACTAAAATGGTAATCGTCGGTCACGAGGTGGTAATGTTTGATTTAACATGTGTATAACTTGACCCAAATTGGGACCATCACATGGTGTGTGTCATATCATGAGGACAAATCAAGTGTTTCTTGTAGGCTTCTTAGTATTGTTGGGGGAGATTACGTTTCGAGGATCACTAATGCATATAAAAATAAACATGTTAGGAGTCTCGAAGAGCAATTCCAAAGAAGAATGTCACCTTAACTTAGTCGGGCTCCTTACCCTCATATTATGTTTTAAGATGATGACATTCAAGGTAGAATTGGCCGTCACGAAGATGCCCTAATAATGGAAGTTGCAAAAGAGAGAGAAATGAGGTCTGAAGGAACCTGATAGACAATGAGAGTTTGACAAACATACTGTTTAAGGGGAGATATGATAGGATAAGGAATCCTCATATTATACGTCGTTTAGACATAACAATGGTTGGGTTCACTGGGAAAGTGTTACTATTACTATCTTGGACATTAACCCATAAGCATGCTCACAATCATTAGACATCATTGCAGTATTTTTTACAGTTGTTGTCTTTTCATTTTTTTGGGTAGTCCCGATTGATATGTCATTTCTTCTTGCATATTCAACATATTACCTTTAAACTCAACCCACCCATTTTAGACTTTGACAGCTAGGTTCCTATCCTCTTACTTGAATCTCTCTTTCCCAAACGAACCCTTACATTCAGTCTGTGCTCTTCTGAGCCACCCTTTAGAGCACTCTTTTTTTAAAGATCTTTTGAGTTCAATGCACTATTGACTTTAGACATCGTAAGGAATCATTCTTGTAAAGCATGGTGTCATGTAAGTGTTCTCCTTAGATAGAGAAATTAAGAGGATGATTTGTTGATTATTTTCCTCTATTTTCTCACCAATTTTATTCAATTCATATACGATTCGGTTTTAATTGTCTAGGTGCTTTCAAATCTTTGTGCTACTATCCATTAAGGGCGTGTAAAGTTATTTCTTCATGTATAGTCCGTTTTCCAATGACTACTTCATGTAAGTCACCTCCCAAATATTCCATATACCTAACAACGTATGCTTTTCAGATACCTCTTGTAGCACTTCATCTCCCAAGATCAATATGAGGGGGCTATGAGTTTTAGACAGCACCACAATATCAACTTGTTTGGATTTATCGTTGATAGCAGCCACCAATTATTTTTATACTAGGTAAGCCTTAACCTTAATACTGAAGATAGTGAAATCATTAGATCTATCAATTTTGTTTCTATGATAAGCTTTATGGAACTCATCTATCAACGCTTTCCAGTTTTTCAGGAGATATCTACTTCTCTAACCTCCAAATTGTGATCAATTTACTCCTTCTACTGTTTTTCAACGCTCAACGTACCACTTGGTGGAGGTTGAACCAATACCTCAATCTATTGTGTCAAGAACTGACATACGATTAAACGAACATACAAAAGAACGATCTAATTTCCTCTTACAAGACGAACAAAAAATAAAAGAAAGCATAATAAAACAAGCACACAGGACGATATTTAACATGGTTCAGATTGTGAAATAATCCTACATCCACCGGAAACATAAACTTCTTTATATATAAGTAAGTTATAAAAAAAAACTCTTAAAACACAAAGGACTCAATTACTCTTTATAACAAAAGATAATGTGGTTCACATAACCTTATCCTCAGTGTTCATCTCTCACCTCAATTATCTCTCGAAATACTTAGAGATATTTTACTCTCTCAGCAAATATATTCTCACACAATTGTCCATCTATAATAAGATCCCCATCACATATCTGTTGTATCACACATTGCATAATAATATCTTCTTCTATTTATAGGTTTTAGACAAAAACCCTAATTCTTCATGAGCTACTTTAGATTAAGGCTCATTAATTAACGAATGAAATAACTCATACTTAATTAATATAGGAAGCTCAATTAACATAACATATCTAGTATATAGGGTACTCTGTTGTTACCTAATGTTGTTACGAT
The DNA here is from genome assembly GCA_036936605.1 of Limnanthes douglasii subsp. nivea. NCBI lineage: Eukaryota > Viridiplantae > Streptophyta > Magnoliopsida > Brassicales > Limnanthaceae > Limnanthes > Limnanthes douglasii. Next base: position 143,906,829 of record JAUPFV010000004.1, on the reverse strand, counting down.
CTAGTTTACTTCGACCATCTTGTTTCGATCATCCTGTTTCGACAAGCCTACTTCAACGAGTCCTGCTTTGACTCAACATATATGTCTTTCAAGCCAATGGTCAGTAGTCTTTTATAACTTGTATCAAACCATATGATCGGTAAACATCTCTACAACTGAGTCAAGGCTCAAGGATCAGAGAGTTTCAACAGTTCTTGCATATACATGTAATGATAGATCCAGCACTCATGTAGTTCTTCATTAATACCTTTGCTGACAAGTTACTTCTAGCTTACACCTAACATTATAGATAATATAATGAATTATAATGATTAAGATCCAAATAATCATAATTCACTTATCACGTGTATAGTATTGTTTCTACCCTTTTCAATCTTGAGTTCTATCTCTTCTCTCTCCATATTTTCTTTAGCTCCTCTATGATGTTTCTTATCTTTCAAAAACATATTCGAGTTGAACTGACCTAGTAGTGGAACGATCATAATTTACAAATCATCGATCTTCATCAATTATTTAATTGTTCTTTCAGTATTTCATTGATCACAAGACTTAAAGATACAGAATAATAAATACGGATCTTCATTCCATATATTTTTATACAAATAGATAATTAGTTTTTGAGATAATAAAAATACATACGGTCAAGCTATTCACCCAATTCTCGTCTAACCCTACCCAAAAATTGTATTTGACCAAGGTTTGACTTTATGAATACCAAATTTACCCCAAAGTTGGATTTATTTACGAAACTGCTATTTATGAAAATAAAATACAGAGTATATCCTATTCTCACCGAGTTTCAAAATCAACACTATTTACTAACCCATCCTAAAAATAACACTTTCACCTTCTAAAATTAAATCTAGTTTTCTTCAATTTTTTATGTTCTTACAAATTTTTACTAATTCTTCAATACTAAAACATTTTTTCTTCAACAGTCAAACTTCTTCTTTAATTTTCTTAAACTTCTCTTAAATATAAAACCTAAAATATGATTCAACTAGAAGATGTAATTTTCATGGGAGAGCTACATTCATCGGAGGTGGAGAAGGAGATACGTTTCTCGGAGGAGGAGCTAAACTCACAGGAAAAGGTGAGAGTTTCATTTTAAAAACAAATCTGAGGTGCACCAATATCGGTTTTAGCATCTTGTACTGATTGTGCAGGGTCTCCAAACCGGTGTTACGGGACTTTATGGCCACCGGTTTTGTAGTGATGCACCCCTGCTTCAGAACCCTTGAATCAATGGTGCAAGACAATAAAAAAATCATTCTTTAAAGATGAACCATTAGTTTGAACCCATATTGACATCGACTTTAATGATTTATATTTATTAACTTACTTTGATTTGTGTTTTGGATTTTGGTATTGCAAGGTGCGGATGCTCCGGATGGACCGTCTGAATATTTCAGTACTAACTACACTTATTTTTTTCACAAGTAAGTATTATATGCAACATAAATTGGTTGAGTGAATTAAGAAGATCGAAATATAAAACGATTTAGTTATCAATAAAGCTTCATATTAAAATAAATAGTAGAAGAATTCTCGAATATTCTTTGAATGCGAAAGGCTAGGAAAGTATAATCGGGCGGTACCCAAAATAGATCTTAAAATAAAGTCGGCGATAACAAAAAAATATGTTTGTCCTTTTGAACTTAAGAGCATTGTGATAACTCCGGATCAATGGTCGTTAGAAGTTATAGTTGGCATTCACAACCATGAAAATATTAAATACTTAGAGAATCATTCATGCGCAGCCGTTTAAATAATGAAGAGTTGGAATTTGTTGAACGTTCAACCTTTATGAGGACTTGTCCTAAAGAAATTTTGAATTTAACTAAAAAATTGAATGAATAATTTTTTATCCCAGCTGTAGAATCTTTGACGCTAGGCAGAAAAGATGAAATTTGTATCATTATTGTTAGGATAGCTAAAAAATTGAATGAAGAACTTTTTTATTCCATCTGTGTCTGTGTGAAAAAGATAGTGTACACCTGCATTTGTGGTTCAATTCGATCCCGTTAGGATTGAGATGTAGCATGAATACAAAAACTATCCTCTTGCAATCAAATACACTAAAAATTATTGGCTTAACTGATACATTAATAAATTCGTGGTTTGGAAAAAAAAATAAGTTCATGCATTTGGGACATGCCACAACTTACCATGTGGAGAGCGCTCATTCTAACCTGAAGCGTTATATACATACGAGCAAGCTTAAATTTGAGTTATTTTAGGGCATAGTGAATTCACTTGTTGAACTCCAACATTGTGCAATTAGATCTTCATTTGAAAAGAGTCGGTATATAGGACAACGTAAATTTGGAGACAATATGTTCGACCAAATTAGAGTTAAGGTTTCCAACAATACTTTAGTACTCTTTCTTATTGAATTAGAAAGTGCTAAAGATCATGAGAACCCATATAACATTGGGTAGAAGTTAAACATGATATATAACAGATGAAACTTGCATTTGTGCGATAAGATCTATATGCACGGTAGACCGTGTTGCCACTAGATTCGCGAGCGGGTATATAATGCAACAGTTACACCTTTAGAATTTTTTCACGATCATTGGAAGATGTTATAAATATTGACACGTACGAACCTAACCACGAAGGAGCTTCTAAAATAAATAAAAAAAGATTAACTTGTAACGGATGTTATGTTAACCAATGATGAAAGACGCGTATAACATATTTATAAGAAATGGTTTAAAGTTTTTTATCCAAAGATATCCTCACTTTTAGAACCATTAGAGAAACATAAACATCACGGTCGTCCACATGTCAAACAAAAATTAGTTACTGATGCATCGTCCACTAGACAAGATAAATCTCATTAAGAGATGTTGATAAATCCAGTGAAGCTTCGGTGTCAAACCCTTTTAAAACTCCTAAGGTTAGCGTCCATAAAGCAATCCTTACTGGTAATACCATCCGTTCAAATATACTTATTGTACTTCGAACTCCTTCAATGTCGTCGATATCTAGTAATAGAGTACCAAGCTCCATTATAGGTTCGAAATAAATAATTAACAATTCAAACTGATATTTGTGATGGTTTCCGTATCACTTTAGACCTTTTATAACTGGTATACACGATGTTAAACCTGATGGTCATTATGGGTATCGTGCAGTATCATATGGGTTCTCTATGGCCAACAAAAGGGTTGAGGGTGATTATAAAGGGCCGTTAGACGAACTTATAGATAACTTTGATGTTTATAGCAAGATATACAATGATAAATAATAGTATTTTGAGGTGGGGCGAAAATGTACACTATTATTGGATGACAATACCGGATCAGCTGTTAGAACCTGCAAATAGCTTTATGAGAAATCAAGGTTCAAAGATAATCCGGTCTTCAAACCTGTAAATAGCAATAACAGAGATGTTGTCTCAAGGAAAAAGTTTGCGGATCTATTTACAAACAAGGAAGAAAATATTACACACAAGGATGTCAAAAGAGTTTGGGATAATGAACATGTGGGAATCCAATTCAAGGAAGAAGATATGGCTGCTCTTTGATTAAATTCCACTTTTACTCTAGTTGGTAAATTTGCAGAAGGGAAACCTAATTACTCGATTGTCAAAGAGTTCTTGGATGGATTTAGATTCAAAGGCGAGTTTTATGTCTCCAGTTATGATTTCAGACACATTTTTATAGAATTCAAAAAGTGAGAAGATGTTAAATCTCTTTGGAAAATGAACGTTTGGCAATTGTGAAACAAGATCATGAGGCTGTTTCTCTGGTCTCCTAAGTTCAACCCTAAGGTGGAGAATCCATTGACACCGGTTCAAATTGATCTTCCTAATCTTCCGGAATTTATGTATTGCAAAGACATTATACTAGAAATTGCTAAAACCTTGGGGAATCCTCTAAATGTTTGGGTTCCTAATAAGAACAGAGTAAGGCAGAATTATTGCAGGATATGGGTCATTCTTGATGTTTCGAAAAGACTTCCTAAAAAAATCCAAGTAAGTTTTGGAACTTACAAATACTGGAAAGATCTTGTTTATGGTAGAATCCCAGAGTATTGTCAGGAGTGTGCTCATCTTGGACATTCTGAGAACAGGTGATAGAAATCCACCCAAAGGAAGACAACAAATTTAGTTGCTCCCTCCATCCCAAGCCAGATTGATGAATCTTTAATACCTACATTTCAGGTAAAAAGGATAACCATGTTATTAAGGCTATAATCGTTAAGTAAAGGGGCAGTGAAAAGTTTGAAATGAATAAAGAAGGCCCTGTAACTCCACCTGGTGTTGTTGGTAGTAATGAGTTAATTGGTGCCCTCAACATGTTGGACATGGAAGTGAGCTCTAAAATGGAGAGCACTTCTCAACTGCAGCTGCTGTCACGATCTTCTCCATCCAAGCATACCTCTAGAAGTCTTCCTTCGTCCCCTGTATACAAGCAAAAGAAAACAGAGAGTAGGAAAATTAAGAAGGTTAAAACTTTAAACACCAAAGGGATTTTACCCTCCAAGCTTTTGCAGCATATGAATGCTGCAAAAAATACTAAACAGTCTAAATAACTATCAACATTCTAAATTGGAATGTTTGAGGTATCTGTAACAATCTTACTCAAGCCAGAATTAAAGAATTGAAAAGATCTAGGAAGTTAAGTTTTCTTTCTCTTCAGGAGCCAATGGTTACTGATATAAAGATTGGATCTATAGCTAAGAAGATTGAGTTTCAAGGTTATGCAAGCAACGTAAGAAATAAAATGTGGGTGCTGTGGTCTGGGGATTTTACCGTGGATGTTGTGAGTAATGAAGACCAGTTTTTACATTTAAAAGTGAAACACAATTTATTTCCTAAAGAATCTCTTGTTACGGTCATATATGCTAAATGTACAAGAAGCCTACACAACTTGTTATGGGACAATCTTAGATAGTTGGTGGTGGAAGACAAAAAGTGGATCTTATGTGGGGATTTCAACACCATTGCATATCCCAGTAAGCAAATTCATTGTTCATCAAATTGCTCTGCTAGTATGGATGAATTCAATGCTTTCATCCTAGACTGTAACCTAACTGATGCTGGCTACTCGGGTAATAAGTTCACGTGGACAAATGGGAGGCAATAGAGGCGTCTTGACAGGGTGCTCCTAAATAGTAAATGGCTTTCTTACTACGATGATACTACTGTATTTCATTTAACTAAAACCTGTGCAGATCATTCTCCACTTCTTATTATATTCTCAACTACTAATACAATAAAAATGTCTACTTTCATCTAAATATGTCGTGCAGGCATGATGATTTCTATAGTTTTGTTGAGAATTGCTTGTCTAGGGATTACAGTGGGGCTCCTATGATCCAATTCTCGGTCAAGCTAAAGAATCTTAAAGAAAGACTCAAGGTGTGGAATAAAACAGTTTTCAGAAATATATTTGACTCTATCAATCAGCTTGAAGAGGAGATCAATATGCTTGAATCTAAGGTAATAACAACTGATGACATTCAAGATAAATAAAATCTAAAAGAAGCTAAAGATAGAATGACAGTGCTGCTAGACAGAGAGGAGGATTATTGGGTTCAAAAGTCTCACACAAACTGGTATAGGGAAGGGGAAATAAATACAGCCTTTTTCCACAACTATGTTAAGAAAAGACACAAGAGATCAAAGATCTCTCGTATTTGGACTGGTGAAAAGTGGGAGGAGAATGAGAAGGCCATTGGTGATTCTGCTGTAAGTCACTTTAAATATCTAATTGCTGACCTATCAAATCCTTGGTACCCTAATATTTTGGAAAATTTTATCCCTATGTTGGTCACAGAAGAAGACAGTGAAATGATAATGCAAGTGCCTGATGATTCTGAAATTTTTAAAGTCATTAAGAACTTGGGCCCTAATGTGGCTGCTGGGCTTGATGGGTTTAATGGAAAATTCTATAAACACTGCTGGGCTATTATCAAAGATGATTTGTGTGAAGCAATTAGGGATTTTTTCAAAGATGGTGAGCTTCCTATGGGTTTGTTTGCGAGTGTATTATGTCTAATTCCTAAAGTGGAGGATCCTAAAAGCTGGAAAGACTATAGACCTATAAGCTTAACTACTTTTCTCAGCAAAATTATTTCTAAAATCATCAATAATAAAATGTCTAGTCTGCTACCTAAGCTAGTGTCTACTGAGCAAGTGGCTTTCATCAAAGGAAGAAGCATCCATGAGAATATAATGATTGCTCCGAAGCTCTTCTTGGACCTAAACAACAAGACTAGGGGTGGCAACATCCTTCTAAAGGTGGATATGGATAAAGCATTCGACAGACTAGATTACACTTTTATTCTCAGTGTGTTAAACACATATGGTTTCAGGGATGATTTTGTGAGGATAATTGAAAGGAATATTTCTAACTGTCAGGTTCTGGTTAATGGTCTGGCTCAGGGCTACTTCAACTCTAACAAGGGGCTTAGACAGGGTGACCCATTATCACCCAGTCTTTTCATTTTGGCCCAGGAATATCTTATCAGGGGCTTAAAAAGCACTACTTCAAGGGATGCATCTACAATTTATAAGAGCAGGGGGAGAGAACCTAGCTTGTCTTTGCTTCGCTGACGACATCCTGGTATTCTGTAATGGATCCTCAAATTCTGTTAAAAAGATAATGGGGATGTTTAATAAATATGAAGAGTGTTCAGGTCAGCTTGTAAATAAAGAAAAATCCAAATTTATAACTTCTAAGAAGTTTCCTACTCACCAGGCTAGAAAACTTGAAAATATCTTGGGATTTAAGCATGGGCATCTTCCTTTCAAATATTTGGGAGCTGTCATTAATACAACAAAGCGGGTCAATGATTTTGAAGGTCTAATTGCAAAGACAACTAATAGAATTTCTGAATGGGAGCTTAAGACCCTCTCCGTTGGAGGCAGGCTAGTTTTAGTCAAACATGTGATCTCTACCTATCCTATGTTTACATGCCAACATTCTGATATTCTGAAAATAATCATCAAAAGACTGGAAATCTTATACAACAAGTTTCTATGGGGAACAACTCCTAATAGAAACACTACTCACTTGTGTAAATGGTCCAGTCTTTGCAAGCCCTATGAGAAGGGGGGTCTCAATCTTAGAAAGTTGGAGGACATGATTGATGTTTTTTCTGCTAAACTTTGGTATAACTTGAGGAGGCAAGATTCTCGTTGGGATTCTATTAGTAAATCCATTTACTTCAAGAATCAGCATCCTATGTTGGCTCTGTTAACCCCTAATAGTTCTCTAATTTGAAAAAGAGTCTGGAGGATCAGGGATCAAGCTGAGAACTATATTTTCTGGCACATTGTTCAAGGCAAGGTGGACATGAGAATTAATAGATGGTGTTTTATAAAGCCTTTTTTGCATCTATCTGAAATTAAGGACATACAGGAAATTCCAACTTCAATGGTAAGTGACTATTGGGCTTCTAATAGGTGGGATATACCAAAGCTTGAGAGTGTTTTGAATCTGAATCAAATTCATAACACTCTCAAATTTGGCTTGAATGATATAACTAAAGATACTATAAGCTGGACTGCTAGTTCTGATGGTAGTTTTGTCACTAAGGCTACATAGAATGACTTTAGCAAAAAGGTAACATGTCTAACCTGTACGCTAGGACGTGGAATAATATTACTCATCTCAAACATTCATTTATGTTGTGGAGAGTTCTTAAAGGTTAGGTTTCCGCTGATAGTGTCCTGCAAAAGAGAGAACTTCAATTAGCTTCTAAATGTAATCACGACAACAATTATGAAAGCATTAATCATGTGTTTGTTGAATGTCAGAAGGCCTGGAGGGTTTGGATATTTATGCTGCTTATTTCAGAATCCAGATTTCTAAATCCATGACTCTACCTCATTTGGTGAGGTCATGGTATTGGTCCACTGATAAAAAAGGTGCACATTTGTTCTATGTTACCTTCAATTATTTTTTGGGTTATTTGGCAGGTCAGAAACAAAAAAAAAAAGTGGAAAATATTGATACAAGTGTACTGAACATGATTAACTCGATAATGTTCATCATCTCGAGTCTTGACAAATCTAGATTATTAAAGTAAAAGCACTGGGGAACTGATGTCAACACTGGTATTTCTATTGGTAGCATTTTTCAGCTTAATAAGCATCAAGTACCAGTAATACTTAGATGGAAGGCTCTTAAGTTAGGTTGATTTAAACTGAATTCTAATGGTGCATGTACTAATTCAGGGGAGTGTTTGGAGGGGGTCTGGTCAAAGATCACGAAGGTAACATTATTTTTTCCTATGGAAAGGTCTATGGGAAAGGCAGCCTCATTATTACTGAGGCTAGAGCCATACTTAATGGTCTCCAATTATGTTCACAGAAGGGTATTTCTTCTCTGGACATTGAATTAGACTGCGACACTCTGGTTCGGATGATTTTCACGGGAAAAGCTCCCTGGTATCTAAAGGCCCTTATCAACTGTTGCTTCAGACTGATCTCCTCGAACATGAACGTTATACATGTCTTCAGAGAACAAAATGAAGTTGCTGACTTTCTAGCTAAATACACTATCGAATATAAGAGAAACTTCTTTTTTGAAGGCAATTGAGTTCCTAATAGACTGAGAGCGATTTCTTTGCTAGAAAGTATAGGTCTCAGCTAAATCATAATTAACTGTGAAAGGTAGAGAATTTTACCTGATTTCGGGCTCCTTTGAAGTTTACTAGGCATTCAAAGTCTCCATTTGGCTCTTCTATGCGTATAACTGTCCGAAAAAAGATGATTAGACTTTCAAATATCTCTGATCTATTTAATCGATGTCAGAAAGGAAGAAATTTTTACTTGGGTTGGTCAAGATTGAAATCTTCAAGGCGCTAAGAAGAGGAACACTGAAGAAGGGGTTTGGGTTTTCACATTAGCTTCATCAAGGAGGATGCATGCGCTTCGGTAAGAATCTTCGTCGATAGCAAGACTATGAAGGTTCTGAAACTTGTCTTTGGTTTGCATGTAGACATCGAGGGTTGTTTGGCTCAATCAAGGCTATGAAGGTTCTGGTAATGCTTTTTTTAGTCTTCAAGGGTTTATGTGGAGGGCTATTTCAAGGGTTTTCTGTTGCCTTCGTCTATTTGTTTGCATGTTTAAAATTTGTATTATGTAGAAGTATTTCAGATGGTTTCGGTTTGAGGTTTGAAGTTTTCTCTGCTACTCGGGTCTTGGATAAAGTCTTTGGCTTTTCAGGGTTTTACAACTAAAGGGGAAGAGGAGAGGAGAAGAGGCTTCGCGCTGGAGTTTTGTTTCTGATCTATTGATAATGATTGTGGAATTTGTTTAATTTGGTCTGATTGGGCCTTGCTATTTTAATAAACGAGACCCATTTGTATTTTTTGGAAAAAAAAATGAAAATAGTTTGATCCAAATATATATATATATATATATAAAATAAGTATTTATCACTTATTAATAAATATTAATAATCCATTGATATCAAGCTTAATAATATAATATAATATAATAAATACGGATCTTCATTCCATATATTTTTATACATATAGATAATTAGTTTTTGAAATAATAAAAATATATACGATAATCTTATGATTGTTGATTTATAATCAACCCACCTCATGTATTAATTTTGTGGCTTTAATTTTCTTATTGAAACTCTATTTAAATATTTTCAAAAATTTTAGTTAATCTAACAACTTTAAAGCATTTTGGTCAAAGATGTGAAAAGATCCCAAAAAATATATATTTTGCAACTTGAAAAGATTAGGAAAAAAAAGATAACTGAGAACATAATTAGTTATATATATTGTAAAGTACGTAATCAAAGCCGTAGTTAAGTGCACCGCATTTCACTTTAGCTCATATTCTATACTTAGATATTATTCCATCCATTCCGAATTGACGTGATCTAAAATGGTTGGACATATATTCAAAACTTTATCAAATGGTTTTAATTCTAAAACACGATATTTTTAATAGAAGTTAAATAACATCATCATCATGGTATAATGATAAGATTGTTAAATTGAAATGCAATACTAAATTTCTATAACAATATGTATGACGAAATGGAAAATAAAACAGTTTATTATCGGTAACCAAATTTATATACTTATTATACTACTAAATTAGTTATACACTTTATAGAGCCACCACTTGTACTTATGCTACGTTTTGAGATTAAGACCCATTAGCCTATTAAATTTATTAGCCTATGGACCATCTGTTATTAAACAACAACTGACTTGTATCGAATTGAATCTTAATTTTGTAAATTAACTTTTTCTTTAATAATTATCTTAAGACTAATCTATACTGAATTAAAATATTGGATAAAACTGTATGACTATGAATCTTCATAAGAGTTATGCATTATTGATAAATAAAACGTTTAACCGTAAATAAAATATTTGAGTATTTCAATTGTTCAGAATATAAATTTATCGTAAAATAGTTTGGATTGAAATGTCACCATAAGTTTGTTAATATATTGGAATTATAGCTAATAAAATAAGAAATAAAAATTTATAGGGTAAAAGACAGGTTGGATTCGTTGGATTTGAACCTATTAATATGGGAATGAAAGTTTATAAGGTAAATATGAATTGTATTTATGTAAACATTGAGTATGACATTGTAGTTTATTATATTTTAAAGAACAATGACGTTATAGTACTTTGTGGATGTAAGAATATCAGATTTAAAAGGTTAGAGCTAGTTGTTGAGGTTATTTAAAGAAAAAAGTATCAGTTGGTACTTAGTAGAATTTTTAATAATTAGAAAGGCTGCTATTTAGTTTAGGGTATTCTAACTAGAGATAAATTTGGATGTTCACATCATTATAAAATGTAACATATAAAGGTTTATTCAGATAGATAGACATTTCGGTCGCGTTTGTATAACCTACAAACTAAACACTTAATACGATAATTTCATATAACTATATTGACAGACTTGTCATGCCATCAGCGTGGTCTCTGTTTGGGTGATTCATGGAGGAAATGGGTTTGGCGGCTCATAGCTAAGGACTGAGTGTTGTGAGTGTAGGTCGACCTCTACGGTTGACTATCTCAAACTTGTCATAACGGGTGAGCATTCCATTGTATGGTGTAATTTTTGTGATTACACACATAATAGTCATGCATAACTTGTTTTTAATGCTGAATTTTTCATGAAATAGTCAAATAAGGCCTTTATAGAAGGCTTGGTTACTTTAATATATGGTCTTGAACCAACATTTTATACCTTAAAATGATGTCTCTAAAAGTGATGTATAGCATGCTGGAGCCTACCGTTTCTGCTAATGTTCGCAATTAGAAAATTCATATGAATACCTCTTAAAACTTAAAGCTTGATAAAATTCAGATTGTATAAAAGTTTGTTTGGAAGTCTTTCAATTGTTTTGTTAATTTTATATTTTTTTATTGTTCAAATAGTGATACTCAGCTAAAAAAAACCTTTTAGGTTTTCTTATTATTAGGGACATGGAAATGTGAAATTTTTATCGATTTGATTACGAATGACGTATATTATTAGATTATGGAGGACAAACATGCCCCTCTTATAAAAAGAACCACTCCTGATGAGATTATACACTTTAAGAGTTTGAAGCGTTCAAACCACCTGAGTCGTTATGTACCAGAGAGTGGAGTCATGCAGGTCTTCTTAAGTTCTCAGACCAATAATATATAAAATACTAAGAACATGTTCACCCATCTCAAAAAGAGTTTGATTGATTCACCAAGTGTTGAAATTCAGAGCATGAACGGTAAAATCTCAATGATGATATACAAATAAACTGACAAAGTCTGATGGCATGTTTTTGAAATGGTAAGCTTCAAAAGACTATTTTGGTGTCTTACATATTCATCTTAATCTCTCACGATTTATTGTCTTAGAGACAATCTTCGATTGCTTTGGTATGCAATAGAACATGAAACTTTTTGTCTCTAAACTTGTGTATGAAGAGGGAAATAATGCTCAGATGAGCGAAGAAGCCAATATAATGCATATTACTAAAATGGTTTTTAGTTAAAACATAAGGGAATTCAGTTTCACTTGTATAAACTTCATCTTCATGATCTGGACAAGAGGGGGTTGGCCCTTAGAAAACTAAGGATAAAGGTAAAATTAATGTTTGTTTTCATTTTAGAAGTCTGGAACACATAAAGAGATAGTGTGGATAATGGAAGGCTTAGATGTCCAATAAAGGAAAACTCTCTTTAATTGTAACTTTAGAATCAAATTAGGTTTTAATGTAAAATAATACATAATGGGTTGATACAATAGCCTCAACTCATGATTGTATCTTTTTGCATGGTTCAAACCAAAGTAGAGCTCTCATTGATGGGATTTTCATATTTTTACTGTCGAGGTGACTGTGTACCCTGTAGAAGCCATTTTTAATTTCCAATTAGTTTTAAATTAAGAACATATATTTTATTTGAATAATTTGTTTATGTTCTTTCATTTTAGAGGAACTAAATTTTTTTCTATTGGATACAGTTGGATATATTTGTTCTTTTGTAATATATAATTTCATCGTTCATCTGAAAATAGGTTAGTTGGTACATGTGGGCATGATTTTATTGATAATTTATATAAATTGAGTAATGTTACTAATTATTAAATTGTCATGAATGTATTATGCAAAGATGTTTCCAAAACTTCAGTCTATCTATGACACATGTGTGTAGGTCATATCTTTAAGAAAAGAATTGACAAAGTTTTTTATTGAAGGATTCTTAGGTACCTTTGATTACATGTTGGATATTTTAGTGTAATTGGATTGACTAGTCGACCAATGCAGTCATAATATATTATCGAGCAAGTCGAAGTGTGATGAGTACACGCTTGTTAGGATATATTATGATTAGTGGGTCCAAGGGGCGGCTCCTGGTTTTGGTTAAATTTGTTTTAAATGATAAGGCTATTGTGAATATTCATGGAAATTTTGAATTTTGAAAATTTTGTTGGGAATTTTGTTTAGAGATTTCCGGATAAACTCTGAAGTCTTGGTTTAACAATTTCAGATTGAAATTATTTTGCTGGTTCTCCAAAATTTTCAACCGGATAAAATCAGAGCGTATGCATTTGAACAACGAGAATGGATTTTCTTTTTGTTGTTCTTTTTTTTTCTTCAACAGAACCATACTTATTTATTTAACCAAATTTCAAAAACTGTAAAACAGTTTGAAGTCCAATAACGGCTATAATTTTAAATGATAAGGCTATTGTGAATATTCATGGAAATTTTGAATTTGGAAAATTAATTCAAATTTGAATTTGAATAATTTTGCCCGTTTTTATCATTTAAAATTATAGTCGTTATTGGACTTAAAACTGTTTTACAGTTTTTGAAATTTGGTTAAATAAATAAGTATGGTTCTGTTGAAGAAAAAAAAAGAACAACAAAAAGAAAATCCATTCTCGTTGTTCAAATGCATACGCTCTGATTTTATCCGGTTGAAAATTTTGGAGAACCACCAAAATAATTTCAATCTGAAATTGTTAAAACAAGACTTCAGAGTTTATCCGGAAATCTCTAAACAAAATTCCCAACAAAAGATTGAAATTATCTATTCTTGTTTTATGAAGAGATTTGTATGAAGATGTTCTTGTGTTTATTCAAAGATGTGTATGAAAATTGGCATGAAGAGATTTTTCGTCATCTCTAAGAGAATCCATAATCAAGTATCAAAACATTAGAACTATGGATCATCGTCCTGTAAGTTTTTCTCCTTTGACTTTTACTCATGGATGAAAATGGTGATGATCTCTTAACATGATTTATGGTTAAAAGTTTCATCCGCAAAATAAGTGAAATGAATAAGTGATGTTGATGCTGATTTTTTGTGTTATACATATAATTATGTTATTTAATTATATATGCAAGTTAGGCATGTTTTTACCGGTTGAAATATTTATTCTAGTTGTCGATATATGGTATGAAAATAAACATTTGAATGTACTGGTTATTCAATGGAATTTGTACACACAGTAAAGATAGATGTTATGCATTATATGGTTCGTCTCTAATTTGAATATATAAAAAACATTTTGCAGCGTAAATCATTTGCATGAAATTATAATCTGCGTTATATTATTTTTGTATGTAATGAAGTACGTGAAAGAAAAAAAAATGAGGAAAACATTAAACTACCACCGTAGTTTGAAAGAAAAAAAAATGAGAAAAACATTAAACTGCCACTGTAGTTTAATTATTTAGTTTTAAATTGCAGCGGTGCAGTTTATATAAAGAATTGAAAAAACCACCAAACTGCAACTGCAGTATGAATGTGCAGTTTTAAATTGCAGTAGTACAGAGAATATATATATTAAATGCGTTTACTTTGGTTGAATTAAGGCAAGCATTGATAATCTTGCATGCGATATCGTATATATTATATATATATGATAACTTTATGGAAGAAAGCATGCACGGAATATAAAAATATTGAAAAGTAGAAATGTTAATAACTGCATAAACTTGCTTTTAATTAAGAAAAATTGTATTTAAATCGCAACTTTTGTTGCGGGGTGAATAAGCGATCCATTGACCAGTGCGCTTCAATTATATAATATAAGACATTATACATGTAGTTAAAGGGTTTTACCCTATAATTGGTGGTATGCATTATATATTGGCAACCCATATGAACAAATTGGGATATCTAATAAATATCAAATGTGTAATTAAAGTTATATATATACTAAATGTTTTAAAAATATTATATAAATCGCAGGAAATAAACTTTATTTCATGCATTGCATGCAAATGAAGTTTATTTATATCTATTTGATACCGTTTTCAAACAATGGATTGCTTGTTAATGGTACTTAATTAATAAATAAATATTTAATTTATGATGTTAATACATGATTAGTACAATAAACAGAAAATTGTTTCTGTTTATTAAAGGTAAAAAGTTAATTGTTAAATAACTGTTATGCATGTAAAGTTTATGGCACGATAATCGTTTCTGCATGCATTGAATATAAGTTGTATGTATGATATTATAATTTATAAATTTGTTCAATTTGGATGTTATTCAGATATAAGAATTTGGTAAATTTTGATGTTATTCGGATATAACATAATTTACAAATTTGGTAAATTTTGATATGTATGTGAGTGACATGTTAATTTTTGGCATTGACCAAATCAACTTGAAGAAACCAAGAAATTCTTATCGTCTAGTTTTGAGATGAAAGATTTGGAAGAAACTGAAAGGAATCTTGGTATATGTATGTGATTACTAGCACTAGGTCGGATATTGGATTTGTTGTTGGAATGCTTAGTAGTATATTCGGATGCGAGTTATATTTTAAATATGGAAGTCCACTCCTTTATAAGTGGATGTGTATTTCTACTTGGAGGACTTGTTATCTCTTGGGCATCTAAGAAATAAAGTTGAATTACTGATTCAACAATGAAATCTGAGTTTGTGGCATTAGCAACAACTAGTAAAGAAGTTGAGTGGCTAAGAAATTTAATGTATGAAATTTTGTTGTGGTCCAAAAGATACCACATAATTCTATTACAAAGGTAAGGCTAGACACTTCGGTGTCAGACAGATTATGATTCGGGAGCGGATCATGAATGATGTTATTGCAGTAGAGTTTGTGAGAACTCGATATGATTTAGCCGATAATTTAACTAAAGGGTTAAGTAGAGATTTTGTGCACAAATCGGCTATTGGGATGGGATTAAAAGTCCATTTGAAATCTCTCATGCTAAGATACCCAATTCTCATCTAATATGACATTAGGTGCTGAATTCAATGTGGAAAGCTTAACATCTAGAGATTGGAACACATTAGTAGTATTATCCCAAAGTATGTGTTCAGACATGCAAGTTGTGGAGGTTGAAGTTTGTCTTCTTAATAGCTCTTTTGAAAAATTGCATATGCATGTGCAAGAGTAAAAGATCTACCTATTTAAGCATGAAGTTTAGCCGTTTCAAGAAGCTAGGACTTGGCTTTGATATGCTTAAGAAGGATAAGGACATAAGGCTAGTAAAAGATAGTGTCAAGTAAGAACATTTGAGAATGTAAATTTATGTGTATATTATCTTCGAGTATTCATTATGGATAGTAAAGGTTCAATCCTTAGTGATACCTTGATATTCGAATATTTGGACTGTGTAATATACTAATATGAAATTCAATCGTTACGATATTTCATTTATGCATAAATTTGTTATTTGTTGTGAGTTTGTTTTACTTAATCATGAATTTCACTAAAATGGCGGAAGATTGTTCGATATTTTAGTGTAATTGGATTGACTAGTCGACCAATGCAGTCATAATATATTATCGAGCAAGTCGGAGAGTGTGGAGTACACGCTTGTTAGGATATATTATGATTAGTGGGTCCAAGGGGCGGCTCCTGGTTGTGGTTAAATTTATTTTAAATGATAAGGCTATTGTGAATATTCATGGAAATTTTGAATTTGGAAAATTAATTCAAATTTGAATTTGAATAATTTTGCCCGTTTTTATCATTTAAAATTATAGCCGTTATTGGACTTAAAACTGTTTTACAGTTTTTGAAATTTGGTTAAATAAATAAGTATGGTTCTGTTGAAGAAAAAAAAACAAAAAGAAAATCCATTCTCGTTGTTCAAATGCATACGCTCTGATTTTATCCGGTTGAAAATTTTGGAGAACCACCAAAATAATTTCAATCTGAAATTGTTAAAACAAGACTTCAGAGTTTATCCGGAAATCTCTAAACAAAATTCCCAACATTACACCACCGATTTTAAGAAACTTTTTGGGTGTATCAAATGGAAATAGACCAAAAAATAAGATTTTAAGCCTCTCGTGCTAAATATGATTTAGAGTAATCCATACAAACTTTTGCGGTTCGTTCCCCACAACATCATGTGATGGAAAAATATACTTATTTCATTCATAAAAGATTTTTCATAATATGAATATGTATATTTTGTTTTGTGATAAATCTAAATTTATTTATATGCTCAAATATAGTAAGACCAATGTTGAGTTACAGCTTGGTAAATGGATTAAACCCGTTAAATCCTACCGTTGTGAATACTATGGAAGCTATGCTGGTTCTAACGAACAATGACATGGCCCATATTCTCTCTACATTCAAGACTATGACATTATTTCTTAGTACATCATGACGAATTCGTCCAATATGAGTGATGGTTCAGAAAGACGAAATCGTACATTACAATAAATGGTTTGGAGCATGATTGGTCATACATCAATACCTATTTCACTCTTGCGGGTATCTCTTAACTGTGGAACATACATTCTTAACATTGTATCCAGTACAATATTATTTAAAATACGACATGAACGTTTTATAGGGGAGAAAAAACAACTTTATAGATTTTGGTGTATGACAATGTCCAACTAAAACAAAACCTTACATGCCGACAGAATAATATCTATAAGAAAAAATAATTAGCTATTATTTTATACGCTTTACAGACCACTCAATAGGTTCTAAATTTTAATCACTCATTAAGCGTTTAGGTTTTTAAACGGGAACTACAACATTACTTTTTGATACAGATTTTAAAGGGAAGAATTCAGATAACAATAATATTTTTTAGGAATAATTAGAAATAATTTATTGAGCCTCTGACATTGATGCTCACTTTAGAGAAGCTCTTAAGTGTGCAACATACGTCTTCAACATAGTACGCATTATAACAATATCTAAAATGCCACATGAACTTTCCAGAGGGTGAAATCCCAAATTTAAACATCATTATGTATGAGGGTGTCTAACTAAAGTAAAACCTTATAGGACGAGTGAAGAAAATCTAAAATCTAAAAATAGTTAGCTTCCATTTTATAGGTTATCCCGACCACTCTAGATATTACAGATTTTATTCTTCCATGCGCTCAATTTTATAGTCAGAAACTCAAATACATATTTTGGAAGGACTAATTTAGATAAGAACGTTATATTTTATAAAAAATTAAAACCAATTCATTAAATCTCTAAAATTAATGCTTTTACTAAAGTTAATTTACATGTATCTATAATATTCAAGGGAACTTATTTCCTTGATACGTTACACTTCCACCCCAAGAGGAGAATATTGATGTTGTTCATGATAAGAAAACTCAACAACCTCAAAAGGTTGAGTAATACACTAAGGTTCCATTGCGTATATTCATTAGAGAGAGACAAAGAGCCATACCTTCAGATTATGATCTTGACCATAGTGGTTACCACTAAGGAAGGTCTGACGGTTCATCGAATATATCTTGATCAATTTTTACTAGTTATGTGTGTAAATTTTACCTATTAAACCATATACAATACAGTATTTTCAAACTGGTGCATTTAACATTATGACAACTTAGTTCAAAATATTTTTACATTTGAAGATGGCCAAAATAAATCATACATGCTCAAAACAAATAACTAGAATTGAATATATATATATATATACTACCTATTTTGTTGAGTATTCAAAGTATTTTAGAAACTTTAATGTTACGATACCATAACCAAATTCAGGTTTGAGATATACAATGTGTTACTACGATATTAATTTTAAAAGGAAATATTTGGGGAAAAATGATTTGGCTAAAGAGTTAGAAATTATAAATCCATATTCAAATGGTGAAGATGTAAGGAAATCCTAAATTGGAATGTCTCATCATGTCTAATTTAGGGTATTAAGACATATTGTTACAAGTCCAGTGATATTGCTAACGTAATCAATAAAAATATTAGACGTAAGAGGATGTTTCTTAAAATTACCACATTCACTCCCGAGGAAGCTCTTAGGTATGCAACATATATCTTAAACAAGCTACCTACTTTAATAGTAACTAAAATACTCTATGAACTATGTAGAGAGCATAAAGATAGCTTTAAGTATTCTAATGTGGGGGGATGTCCAGTAGAGAATGAATTTTTACAAGTCTAATGAACAAAAGTTAAAGTGTAAAACAGTTAGTTCCAACTTCATAGGGTACTCTGACCACTCCATGGGTTTCAAATTTTAATCGCTCATTAAGATTTCGATCTTTGAGAAGGGAACTATAAATTTTTTTTGAGGGTGTATAATTGGAAGATAATAATTCAAAAAACATAACACCATCTTTGAGGATGAATCTGAATATATTGATTTAATCTCTAACATTAATGTTTCGGCTACAATTAGCTTACTAGTCGTCAACATTATGTCTAGGAGTTCAGTTACAGCTTATCAATATGATAAGGTGCATCCACCTCAAGTAGAGAATGTTATGTTGTTTATGATGAAAACATTAACAACCTGAAGAAAAAAATGAGTAAGCATTTCATATGTCCACTCGAGAGATGAATAATCCGATTTTCTTCGAACTACAAGGCATTTCTCATTAAACATAATATCATTTTAGACATTTTAGAAGAGGACCCAATCACCTTTTAACACATTATTAAGAGTTTAAACTCTAAACTATGGATTGAAGCAATGAATTTTTATGCAAAGTACAAATCAATGCAAGATAATTCAGTTTAATATCTTACCGATCTTCATGAATGATGAAAGTAACAGGGTATAAATGTTTCCTTAAAACCGCACGTGATGCTTCAGTAAGAGTGGAAAAATACAAAGTTCGTCTTGTAGTGAAAAGATAGAATAACATGTAACAATACATAGATTTCTAATTCTCAAACGTGGTTAATTTTATAAAAGTTTAAATTACCATAGTACAATTCAATTTTAAGATGTTATCTAGTTTTTTTGTGGAGAAATAGATTAATTTGTTAAAATAAATATGTAAAACCAGTCATAACTTGAAAGATAACGTGAATAATGGTAAAAACTTAGTATAATTTTGTTACCATAACGTGAATACTGTGTTTAAATTACCATAGTACAATTTAATTTCACGTTATCTTGAATTGTTCAATAAATATTGAAATATGGTATAACATCAAATAATGATGTATTTCCCATACAGACCTTTTTTACAATTCAATATTATACTAAGGTTCATGTTCAATATTATGCAAAAGGTCCATATGCTTTAGAAATTGGAAGTTTGATACATGTTTAATTTTGGTCAAATTAAAGTATAATATCAACAATATGAATCATAGATAAATATTTAAGTACTTCGCATATAAATCATTATATATCAGTAATAGGGAGCCATCATTATTTAGAAAGAACAAAACACAAACATGTCAACATAAATATAATTGAGTAAATAATAAATGATCCATATATACTCTGACCTTATAGGTTTAGTGAAAATATATTTAGTTCTTTTACACTAAACAAATCATAATAAAACTTTTAAAAACAAATGTTTTGATGCATTTTTTAGATTGCGGAAAAATAAAAGATTCATCTCTTTATTTTTATAATATGTGACTAATATTTTAAGATTCAAATTCACCAAGACAATATATATGTGAGTGTAGTCTACATGATATTCAGTTCTAGTGGATATGCTTTTACATTTTAGTGTATTTTTAGACTCTATCATCATGTGTATATAAATATATTAAGTAATAAATTATTTAGTTTTGCTCTTTAATGTTATGCATATTTATTAATAATCATTTCTATTGATCTTAATTACAAATAAATAGGATCATATATGTTTTGGTATATTAAAATTATGAGATCATGCAATTCTAATATTACATACCATGAGAAGTCTAAGTTTATGTACGCGATGTTAGCACTCTAATTACTAATTTTAACTTTGCATGCCCAAATACGCAACAAGACACATTTATTTATTTCCCAAATTTTATCTATATAATAAAAAACTTTTTATTACTTGTTAATATAATTACTATTTTTAAAGCACTCCTTATTGGTAAAATCATTAAAATAATAATAATAATAATAATAATCCGGTTCGGAGAAAAAATAACACTAGTGTTCAGATATATAATATGATGTTAATTTGATATATTCTAGCTTGATGAGTCCGAATTCAACATGCTCCCCGGACAGGGCAAATCGGTCTAAGTCTCTCCGAATACCGGACAGGTTATAAGGACATAAATCGAATAGGTCACTTGGACCGGACAGATTACTTTGAACACGGTAAACCTAAGGCTGTTCGAACTATGACAAAAGTACTAAAAAACCTAAACACTTCCTGACTAAGCAACTTTCTCTCCTGCTTAGAGCACATGGGTCTTTAAACATGACCCGGGTCCATTAAACATGACCCGAAAGCCCATAAGGGCCCAAACATCATACTATAAATACCCAACCACCAGCATTAACTATGGGTAATGAGAATTAACTGCTACCAAGCTGCTTAATTATCTCTCCACCCTATACTCTCTACTCTAACCGTTAAACACCCATACACCACCTTAAAACTCCACTTGAAATTATTAGCCTACCCTCAGACGATTATTATCCACACCAAATTGGCGACCACAGTGGGAGGCGACGATGCCTGAATCAAGCATTCGAAACGAAGCAAAGAAAGTCTGTCCGAATGAATCCGGACAATCCAGAAGTACCACCAGCTCTGCTCGAAGTGGTGGGAGAGAATGATGAGTACACTGTCGAAGAGCGTGACAGGTTGAAGGGTGAAATAGAAGCTCTGAGGGCTGAGAAGGCCAAGATGGGCATGAAAGAGAAATCTAAAGCATCAGTTGCTCATCACACCGACAACCGCAGAGAGCCTGAGGCTTCGAAAACTCATGTGAGCACTAAAAAGACACATGCCAGTTCTAAAAAGTCTCACAGGTCCAAGCCTGTGGAGAGTTCTGACTCAAGCTCAGAATCTTCAGGTAGCTCTTCGGACAGTGAGGGGAATGAAAAATCCTTGTCCTCCAGTACCGATGAGGGTCGAACCAGAAAAAAGCAAAAGTAGGTTAAGAAATATTCAAGAAAAAGAGACAGACATGGAAGAATGAAAAGGCATATTGGCAAGGGATCATCTCACCACCGGAGGTATACGGACAAGATGCTGATGGATCCCTTTGCTTTCCACGATGAACTAGGTATCTTTGCAACTCCTAATGAGGATACTGTGTTCAGTCGTGGAAGGAATTGGAGGCAGTCTCCTCTGTCTTCTAAAATTCTGTCCTGAAACCTCCCCAAGAGGTTTGATAGCACTAAAATGGAAAAGTACGATGGTAGTACTGATCCGGACAATCATCTGGAGCAATTCAAGAACTTCATGATGAACTTTGATGACGATGATAAACTACTCTGTAGGGAATTCTCCCAATCTTTCACGGGGAGTGCTCTGAAATGGTACAACAGCCTGCCTCAGGGTTGTATTAAAGATTTTGATACGTTTTGGGTGGCCTTTTGAAGGCAGTTTGTAGGGAGTAAGGAGCTGAAGGGCAATGGAGACACAATAATCCATTGTGCCCAGGAGCCAAATGAGTCCTTGAAAGAGTACATAAGCCGTTTTGTGAACACAAAGAATGGGTTGGCTGATTGCTTCGAACAGGTGGCAATAGCATCCTTAAGGCAAGGTTTAAACCCATGCAATCTAGCTGATTCGGTGACCAGAAAGAAGGCCATGACCTGGGGAGGATTGCTAAATCAAGTTGGCAAGCAAATAAACGTTGATGAAACAAAGAAAACCAGGGTGCACAAACATGTGAGATCCACCCCAGTGGAACCAACTCCAAATCAAAACCAGTCCGGGAACAAAGCAAGAGAAACCGGACAGGGGCATGGTAGGGAAAAAGCTCAGTCTCAGCCAGCTGCTCCTGCTCAAAGTCAACAATCCAGAAACAGAAGGGGGCCATGGGTCCAACCGGAGTGGTTCACAGAGCTCAAAGAAAGTGTGGCCACCATTTTCGATAAGACAAAAGATGAGGTGCATTACCGGAGACCAGCAACCTTGCAGTCTCCCAGAGAGCATCGTAACAACTCCTTTTGCCAATATCACAATGATATTGGCCACACCAATGATGATTGCATAGCATTGAAGCAAGAAGTTCAAAACCTGATTGAAAGGGGAAAGTTGGGAGCATACGTTAAGAGAAGAGGAGGCAACAAACCTGACAACACTCACCGGGTTGGTCCAAGTAATGCTGCCCCGGAGGGGGCCATGGTTATAGTTGAAAGGTTTGATGTGGAATCTGAATACTTGGATCCTGATCCAACTCGAAACCGGGTGGGTGCTATAGAGGAATGTTCTAGGTCGGTCTCCGGGCTCATTAAATTCTTTGAGTCACTTACAATTTTCGGAGGGGACACTATGACAGCTCCTACTGCTTCTTCGAGAAAGAGGCATGTTCATAATTTAGCCTCCCAGCTAGAAGGAGGCATGACATCTTATTAGTCACCAAACTCGTTCCCCTTCATTGTCTTTGATGAGGATGATTTGAGAGACATTGTTGGCCCTCATAAGGATGATGTTGTCATAGGAGCATCTATATGGGGCAATGAAATAAGACGAATTCTGGTGGATACTGGAAGCTCAGCCAATATCCTTTTCCTAACCACTTACAAGAAAATGAAAAACCCAGCTGTGATTCAAAAGTCGGATAGGTCAATCGTGGGCTTCACGGGCAGCTCAGCCGATGCGATCGGAGAGTTCGAAGAAGAGGTGTTATTGGGCAGGGGCCCTTTCAAGAAAATGGTTAGAATACTCTTTATCGTGGTGGATTGTCCCACTTGCTATAATGCCATTATGGGGAGGTCTTGGCTCTCTAGGATGCGTGCAGTGGCTTCAACAGTTCACCAGTGCTTAAAGTATGCTGTTCAGGGACAGGTTGGGGTTGTCCGGAGCAGCCAAAAGATTGCAAGAGAATGCTATGCCACTGCCTTGGCTCCTCGAACGCCGGGGGCAGTCCGTATAAATGATCAATAGCAGTTTGAGGGCCTTTCTGGGGGTGAGGGTGAAATTGATGACCCCAGAGAGACCCCTGGAGTGTTGATTCCAATTGAAGAGGTTGAAACGCACTGTTTGGAAGAAGGCAAGAGTGTCAAGATAGGGTCCAAGATGCCACCAATGTTGAAAGAAGAGATGTTGAAATTTTTGAAAGACTATCAGCACGTTTTTGCTTGGTGCAATGCTGATGTTACCGGAGTCCCATCAGAAGTGATATCCCATCACCTATCTGTCCGGAGAGATGTGGCACCAGTGGTTCAAAAGAGAAGAGCTTTCTCAAAAGAAACGGCTGATGTCATAGTACAAGAGGTTGACAGACTCACAAAGATGGGGCACATTAAAGAATCTTAATACCCTTTGTGGACTGCCAATCCTGTCCTGGTAAAGAAGAAAAATGGCAAATGGCGCATGTGCATTGACTTCACAGATCTCAATAGATCTTGCCCAAAAGATTTGTACCCGGTCCCCCGGATAGATCAGTTAGTAGACTCTACTTCTGGGCACAAGCTGCTTTCCTTTATGGATGCCTTCTCCGGGTACAATCAGATTCAAGTAGATCCAAAAGATCAAGAGCATACCACGTTTGTCACTGATAGGGGTCTACATTGTTACAAAGTGATGCCATTTGGGTTGAAAAATGCTGGGGCTACTTATCAGAGATTGGTGAACAAAGCCTTTGTTGATCAAATTGGAAGAAATATGGAGGTTTACATTGACGATATGATGGTAAAAAGTGTGGGTGAGCAGCTGCACTTGTCCGATCTCCAAGAAACTTTTGCCAACTTGGCGAAAGTGAATTTGAAATTAAACCCTGAAAAGTGTGTGTTCGGAGTGCAGTCCGGGAAATTCTTAGGGTATATCATAAGTGAACATGGAATACAGCCCGATCCGGATCAGCTCAATGCCCTATTCCAAATGGAGCCTCCTTGAAACATTAAAGAAGTACATCGATTAACAGGGAGATTAGCTGCCTTAAACAGATTCATCTTGAGATCTTCGGACAGGTGTGCTCCGTTCTTTCAAACTTTGAAGGGTGCAAAGGGGTTCGAGTGGACTCCACAATGTGATGAGGCATTCAATGAAATCAAGAAACATTTTTCCTCTCCCAAAACTTTGTTCAAACCAGTCAATGTGGAGACTCTCTTTGTATATTTGGCTGTTTCAAGTTATGCCATCAGTGCTGTGTTGGTAAGAGAGGTAGATGGGCATCCCCACCCAGCGTACTACATCAGCAAAAGCTTGATTGATGCTGAGAGGCGTTACTTGAAACTCGAAAAACTGGCATTAGCCCTGGTGATATCTGCAAGAAAGATGAGGCCTTATTTCCAGGCTCATCATATCGTTGTCCGGACATCTTTTCCTTTAAAGAATGTCCTTCAAAAAGCAGACATTTCAAGCTGAATGACTAAATGGTTAGTAGAGTTGGGGGACTTCGACATAGACTTTGCTCCCCGGACAACATTTAAAGCCCAAGTTGTGGCTGATTTTCTGGTTGAATTCCACTCCGATAGGGATTCAGAACAAGCTACTGATATAAAAGACAAGAAAATGTGGATTGTCCGAACAGACGGAGGGTCTAGCACCATGGGATGTGGTGCAGGAATATGTCTAACTTCCCCATATGGGGACAGCATGTACCAGGCTATTTGTTTTGCTTTTA
Organism: Limnanthes douglasii subsp. nivea; assembly: GCA_036936605.1. Classification (NCBI taxonomy): domain Eukaryota; kingdom Viridiplantae; phylum Streptophyta; class Magnoliopsida; order Brassicales; family Limnanthaceae; genus Limnanthes; species Limnanthes douglasii. The sequence continues at coordinate 143,881,388 of JAUPFV010000004.1, read as the reverse complement.
AGGCATCTAACAACGAGTCCGAATACGAAGCAGCTATAGCTGGGTTAAAGTTGGCCTACATCTGTGGGGCTAAGAGGGTCAAGCTACTAAGTGACTCCCATTTGCTTGTCCACCATGCCTTGGGCCAATCTGAGGCTAGGAAGGAGCAGCTTGTAAAGTATTTACTCCTCCTAAAAAATGAAGTACTGAAATTTAAAATTGTTGTCTATGAGCACATTCCCCGGGCAGAAAATGAAATAGCAGACTCATTGGCAACTATAGCATATACGGAGTCATACCCATGGATCCATGTGCTTGAAAGCCCTTCTATTCAACTTGGTAACGGTAAAGAAGAGGAAATTTTTTAAATACAACTGAAACAACCTCAAGACTGGAGGTTTCCTCTATTACAATATCTCTCCGATGGTGTTGTGCCTCCAGATAAATCACAAACCAGAACATTGAAACACAAAGCTCGTGGTTTCATCATATTGAGAGAAGTGTTGTACAAAAAGTCCTACAGTAAACCTCTCCTGCGTTGTTTGGGAGATGAAAATCACAAGTAGTCCTCTCCGAGTTGCATGATGGTGAGGGATCAGCCCATTGTGGATTCAGAGCTTTAACAAGAAGAGTATTACTCTCCGGATATTATTGGCCATCAATTATGAAAGATACTAAGGAGTTGGTGAGAAGGTATGACCCATGCCAGAGGTACAGCAATGAAATTCATGTACCAACTATTCCTTTGGAGTCAATTTCTGAGCCCATCCCTTTTGCTCGATGGGGGTTGGACTTAGTAGGGCCTCTCCCTGTGGCGTCCGGAGGGCGTAAAACTATAATTGTGGCCATTGACTACTTTTCAAAGTGGATAGAAGCAACCCCCCTGGCAGGGACAACATCAAAAGCTGTCATAAAATTCATTATATCCAACATATGTTGCAGGTTTGGTGTCCCACAGAAAATAACAACAGACAATGGACCACGGTTTGACAATAAGGAAATGGAAAGCTTCTGTGCCTCAAGGGGTATACAGCATTGTTTTTCTTCACCTTTCCACCCACAAGCCAATGGGCAAGTTGAAGTGGCTAATAGGACCATACTGTCCGGTTTAAAGAAGAATCTGGAAGGGGCTGCTGGGAAGTGGCCTAGTTATTTACAAGAAGTCTTGTGGGCCTACCGGACAACACCTGGGGCTGAAACACAAGAATCACCCTTCGCCTTGGTCTATGGAATGGATGCAGTAGCCCCCATAGAGAAGACACTCCCTTCCTTTCGTGTTCACAACTTCTCCGGACACGCTAATGAGATGGCCATCAGAAATCAACTTGATTTGATAGAAGAAATACGGGTTAAAGCTCGCCTTAGAGTGGCACACTATCAGGGCTTGATGAGAAGCAGGTTTGCTTCCAAAGTTAAAAGAAGAGATTTCCAACCAGGGGACAAAGTATTAAGGAAGGTCTTCTTAAACACTAAAGAAAAGCTCTTCGGAAAGCTGGCCCCTACCTGTGAGGGTCCGTATATTGTGGTTGAAACAATCAAGCCTGGAACTTATTGGTTGGAATACAAAGATGGCAGGGTTTTAACTCACCCTTGGAATATTGAGCATCTTCGGATGTACTTGGAATAACACTTGTGTAAATATTTACTTGTTTGAACTTCCATGTAAATATTTGGGGGCATACTCTTTCCTCCCTGGTGGCACGGGGAGGTTTTAATTAGGTGTCCGGATGGTTGAATAAAATTCGATGCCTTCTTCAAAATTTTCTAAGAATTTTCCAAGTTCTATCTCTTGTTATACTACCCGGACTGAAAGATCTAAGGGCTATTTAAACTCTAGCCGGAGAATTTAAATACTCTCACAATGCAATAACTAAAAGCTACTTAAACTCTAGCTATCTAAACTAAAACAAACAATGAAAGAAGATAATGGTTGTGCAAAAACAGAAATATTCATTGAACAACTTAAAATTGCCTTGGCCTTCCAAGGACTTTCGAGTAAGTCAGGATACAGCACAAAAAACCTGTCCGAACAAATACCGGACACCACAACAAAAAGAGCGCCTTGGCCTTCCAAGGACTTTAGTTTGAATAAAAGATAAACCAAGTAAATCATAAATTAAGATTGAGCCTTTGAATATGGCTCCCCTTCATCTGCTTTCTTACCCTTAGAGTCGCTCATCTCTTCGACTACTTTCTTGCCCTTGGGATCATTCTCCTCTTCACCAGGGCTCTCTCCGGTCTTCTCTTCATCATCAAATGAAGACCCACTGGAAATTCCATCCTCATCAACCATTGTATAAAATGGAAGGTCATCATCATCTACATAGAGCCATAAATCCCCCAGGGTCCTCTTCGGAAATTTTTCGTGAAAAAGGAGAACCATGTCAGACTTCACCCTTTGAACCATTAACTCTTCGCTTTTAATCATCTCCCTGGCATAGGAGTTGATGTTGGCATTGATTGTGGCCTCTTGGTCCTTTAACAGAGCATTTTTCTCCTCAGCAGCCTGGGTCACCGCATTTTCTAGAGCAATCTTGTCAGTAGTCAAGTTGGTGATGATCTTCTCCTTTGCAGTAGTTTCTCCCCTTGAGGCCGTAAGGTCTTTCTCCATTCCGGACAGCTTCTCCTGAAGTTCTTTTATGGTTTCTTCCAGGGTGGCAACTTTTGTGTTACTTTCATCTTGATTCCTCTTCAGCTCCTCATTTGCTTCCTTAAGCAAATCAGCATTGGTAGTAGCAGTACGGAGGTCCCCGGACAGCTTTTCCTTCTTATACTTGAGGTCTTTGATGGTGTCTGCTTGACTCCGGACTTGCCTCTCCAGTGTAAGAACTGGCTGCACATTACTAAGTAAGGAATCGGCAATGATGTCCTTTTCACTGGAAACCACAAAAGTCTTACCATTGAAATTGACCGTATTTGAGCTGCTTGGAGGAACGTAAGGCCCTACGAATTCATCTCTGGGGAGGCCAAGGAAATACTCACCAAGCCGAGCTAGACCAGTGATGTCCACTCCATCGAGGCTGAGATCTCCCCCCTCTACCTCATCGGTATGAAAGTCCCTTGGGATCTCTTCGGCCAGTGTTGGGTTAGAGGGGTCAGTGGGGAAAGAAGGCTCCGGATCCCGGAGAGCGAGCTCATCTCCTTGGGAAGTCTTTTTCTTCTTAGCTTCCCGGTCAGCCCCTTCACCTACTTGCTTGTGAGTCCTCTTGGGAGCCCTTGGAGGTTTTGGGAGGTCTAATTCCTGCCTTTCGGTCTCTTGCTCTACCACTTGCAAGAGGGTTGTATCAATTTGAACCTGGGCCGGCCCCTCCGGATCTGTTGGGGCATCCTTCTCAGCATCGCTCGCCACCTTTTTGCCTTTTCTCCTGCCTTTCATTTTTCTTGGGGCTTTAGCCCGGGCAAGCAAGTAGAGTGTCCCATCTAGTTCGTGGGACCTTCTAAGAACAGTGTCTTCTGGAGGATGGGTGGTGAGCTCCTCCCAAGTTAGGTCTCTTCGACCTGTGGTGTTCCACAGGTGAGACCTTGCCAAATTTCCAGGGGTGAAGGCTTTGTGGAATCGATTCTCCCAGTTCTCTGCGGCCCAAGCATTGATTTTGCCACAGGTAGTCTGTCTGGCCTTCAAATAATCCCCGAACTCCTTTGGCAGCTCTGTTAGAACAAAAGAGAAACTGGTTAATTTAAACTAACTTTAAGAAAAAAGGAGAGAAACGGACAGAGGTTTAAAGTGAGAAACTTACGATCACTCCTCCACCTACTCCTGAGGAGGCTTGGGTTCTCTCCGGCTTTGATTTTCTTGCCGTTTTCCCAGGCGCCACTGACAAACAGAAATTGGCTCCTCCATTTGCTCTCTGACTCCAAGAGGTCATCAACAGCCTTGAGATCGTTCCCCATATTGAAATGGTAGAAGGGGAATTGGTGATGCTTGCAAAGGTTGGCCACTGCTGCGAACTCTTCCATAGGAAGAGGGATCCCAGACAACCTAGATGCCATGATACATGACATCAAAGTAAACCAGCCATTGGGGCTCAGCTGGCTCGGGCAGAGCTTGACCAGGTGGAAGTATCGAACGATCTCCGGGTCCAGTGGGAACCTGAGTCCCCAATTAAATAGCTCCGAAAAGAAGACTATTTCATTTCGCTTACAGTCCATGGGGGTCTCCGGATCAATGGGGATCCTTATCTTCACACTTTCTGGGATCCTCCATTTTGTGCGCATTCGACCCAGGTCAGAAGTATGGATGAATGCATACTTGGACTTCTGCAAGGCCAAGAGGTACTTGAGCTCAACTCTGTAAAAGCACGACCCCACTTTCCCCTCAAGGCACTCCGGTAGGTCCGGATGCCTCAAGTACAGATTGTCCTTGCCTTTTTTGGTAGCAGCAGCATTATCGGTCTGTCCGGAGGACTCAGACTCAAAAGGGACTTCTTCACCAGAGTCCTCCATTCTTTCCTCCATAATTGTTGGGGGAGCGTCTGTAGTAGTGGTCCGGGGAGGATTGAAGCTTGGCTCAGCCTGGCTTCCGGACTGCTGTCTTTCTGTATTTCTTTGACTTCTCACCTCAGGTTGGGGCTCGGACGCAGAAGTCTCTCTTGGAGGTACCGGGCTGCTGGCCTTCAGACCAGATGACCTCTCCCGGGGAGCTCTAATGGGCACTCCAGACCCAGAACCACTGGTTTTCGCCCCCGATTTGGAGGGAGTATTCTTGGAGGCTAGTCCCTTAACTAACCGGCTTGGCCTCTTAATAACTAGTTTCTCCGGAGAGTGATCAGAGTCAGATCTCATAGCTATAAAAGAAGAAGGTTTCCTAACGCTGGTAACAGTGACTCCTGGCTCGACAGCAGGTTTTGACTCTTGGACTGAGGAACCAGAGACTATAGGCGAGAGAGTGGATTGAAAGAGTTTTTTGGGCTTAGTACCTTTGGAGGAGGATGAGCCTCGATCTGATTCTGTAACAGAGACGACTGGTCTCTCAACTGGTGATGATGGTAGCCCTGCTGCTATTCGTCTCTCCTTCTCGACCTTTTGCGCTTTCTCCAACTCTGAAAGGTTGAGCCAACCACCTTTGATCAATGCTGTTCTTGCTGTAAACATAAACTGCCAAGGAAATTTTTTGCTTTAGAGAGAGAAAGCTCTGAGTAAATTTGCAGAGTAAAAGTGAAAGAGATGGTAAAACAGTGGAAAATGAATGTGAATTTACAGTAGATCTGAAAAGAGGAGTTGATTCCTAGGAGAATTCGAAAAGTTGGGCAATGATTAAAAGACGGCGCTGATGTCACTATTTGTAATTAAAGAGGTTACTTGTTGGAGAAGGTGGTGCGAAATTCAAGGTAAAAAAACGGCTGGAGTGGCCAATCAGAGAGCGACACGTGTCCCACTAACTCTGGCAAAAACCGTTTTGAATTCGTAAAGCTTAACTTGTCCGGGTATACCCACAGTTCTGTCCGAATTGAGAACCACTTCATACATCGGACTGTTTTTCAGTTCTTTGACAAGAATACTTGCTCAAACACGTAAAAAAGGGGCTCCTGATGAGTCCGAAGTCAGCATGCTCCCCAGACAGGGCAAATCGGTCTAAGTCTCTCCGAATACCGGACAGGTTATAAGGACATAAATCGAACAGGTCACTTGGACCGGACAGATTACTTTGAACACGGTAAACCTAAGGCTGTTCGAACTATGACAAAAGTACTAAAAAACCTAAACACTTCCTGACTAAGCAACTTGCTCTCATGCTTAGAGCACATGGGTCTTTAAACATGACTCGGGTCCATTAAACATGACCCGAAAGCCCATAAGGGCCCAAACATCATACTATAAATACCCAACCACCAGCATTAACTATGGGTAATGAGAATTAACTGCTACCAAGCTGCTTAATTATCTCTCCACCCTATACTCTCTACTCTAACCGTTAAACACCCAAACACCACCGTTAAACACCCATACACCACCTTAAAACTCCACTTGAAATTACTAGCCTACCCTCATGCGATTATTATCCACACCATAGCTAACGTTAATAATTCATCTGATAATAAAATAATCATGTTCCGTTAAAGTTTGGAATATAGGGTTATAATATTAGTATCGTAGATCTTATCATGCAAATACCAAAACATACTTATTGGATTATATGAGGGAGAAAGCAATAAAATAACATATAAAGTTATTACTTAATGGACTTTATGAGTTTAACTTGATATCATCAAATAACTTCGCCGACTTAAACATTTGACTTGAATAGTTCACTATCCATTATTCTGAATACAAAATTAAGTTTAGAGAAAAATATATAATTTTATTTTTGCATTTTTCTATTCAGTTTGGATCTAGTCTTCAACAAGATATACCCATTATAAAGTCTCGTCATTGTATGTTTTCACACAAGAAGATCATGATGATAACTTAAGTATTTTTTAAACACCATATTAGTTTCAAAATGTCGAAAACCCAAAAACAATCAAAATTTCAAAATGACTTTAAATGCTAAATAATCACATTTTTATCTTTTAATCTATATTATTATTAATCTATAAATTTATAATTCAAAGATGATTAAACGATTCAATTCACACCATTGATACGACGTCTATATACCTCCCATATGTTTATTATCTTTTTGAATTAGAAATTTTTTGTTTATTACTTGTTGAAATTAAAACTTACTTTAGACATCTTAGCACCATCAATTAGATGAATACAAAATAATGTTTTGGCGATTATATAAAAGCTTACTTTAAATATCTGAATGTCACCGTGAATTAAACGAACACAAAAATAATTGTCAGGGTCCTCAGGGATCATATATAAGTAAAACTATTGATGCAGCTAAACAAAAAAAACAAGGATGTTAATTAAGATAAAAAATATGGAATAAAAATAAATAAAAATTATATCAACCAAAAAACATTAATTTCAATAATTATTATTGTAATATTTTTTTATGGTATTCTTTTATGGTTAAGTACCATTTAAGATAAAAACCAATACTATTATCCACTTAAGAATTATATATTCATGTTTATCCGAGAAAGATCCATTTGAGTGAAATATTTATCATTTAAGACGCACTATTACCCTAAATATCCATACTCAATTATATAAAAGCATTTAACATCTGTACTTCACTTTTTCTCCTAATTTGTTTCCCTCTACGTGAATAGAACATTGTCTACCATTATAGGCGATTCTTTGATTTTGTACTCGATTTCTTTATTTTCTTTTGTTTTCATATGATATTGTCTTGTGTTTTTACTTGATTTTGAAGTTTGATTGTTGATATTTGTTTTAAAGTCAATTTGTGTATGTGGTAACTCAATTTTGATTTCGAAATATTAGGGAACTTTAGATCTCTTTTCTTTCTGATATTTGGTGTTCATATGGTATTACATTGCTAATGTAGTTTATTTGTTGTATTCGATTTAGGTTTTCATCGATTTTTAGTCTTTTTTTTTGTTCGTGAAATTTCTATTTGAGTAAAACGGTTCCGGGTTTCAGAGGAAAGAGATGCAAAATGTTTTGTGTCTGTACGTACTGGTAGATGCGAAACGTTATTGTTTTTTTATAGTTAATACAAAATGTATTAAAAGATATATGCAAAACCTATGTATTCCTATTCTACTGGTAGATGGGAAACATACATATTCCTTGTACTAATAGATTCTAAGCATATTTATTGCTAGCTACGAAACATTGATTGTTCTTTTTAAAAAAATAAAAAAATATTCAAAACATATCATGAGTGGTACTAGTTTTGTTCGTTTAAAAAAAATATAACCAATGGTATTTTCGGATTTTTTTCCCGAGTTACGGTTTAAAAGATACAGACTTTTAATATTTTTTAAATTTATAGGATAAACGAAGCAGATGCGAAACCTTCTTTGTTTTGATAGATGCAAAAACTTCTTTGTTTTTATAGATGCGAAACCTTCTTTGTTTTGCTAGATGAAATATCTTCCTTGTTTTGCTAGATGATGCAAAATCTTCTTTGTTTTGCTAGATGTGAAACCTTCTTTGTTTTGCTAGATGCGAAACCTGTTTAAATTTTGTACTGCTAGACGCGAAGGCCGCCCACTATAATAGATGCTAAACCTGTGTAAAATATTATTTAAAAAAATTCAAAACCTATCTTGAGTAGTACTAGTTTTGTTCATCTTAAAATAACAAAATCAATGGTATTTTCAGATTTTTAGGTATAAAATCTCTTTAAAAACTTAGGTATTTATCTGTAATAGGTTTGTTTGATGAGTCTTAAACGGTAAGTCTCCCTTCTTTTATTTTACAATATCTTAGTATAGAAAATAAAATTATACAATATTATTCAAATAAGATTAGAAAGTATTATTTTATTATAATTATAAAGAAATTTTAAAAGAAAATGGTAAAAAATACCACCCAATGGGGTTTTCTACAAGAAACTAAATATTAAAATTAAAGTATTATTTATGAGCTTGATCCGACGCCACTATGCCCGACTTCTTTCTAGTGATTTCCAGTAATCTCCATGAATAACAAAGAAAGAACACAAAACTTACCTCATATATTTATACCAATATATAAACGAGAATTATGGATGAAGATTTTCCTTTAATGTCTCAAAATAAAAGATATCAGATAATGAGTAAAAAATCTTACCTCAAGATCTAACCAATATATGGATCTTAGAAACAATCATACTTATGATTATAAAATTGCTGAAATCAACGATATTCAGCACCTACGAAAAGAATAAAACGTAAGATTTCCTTATTTATCTTATGTTGAACCAACCAATATATCATCAAAGAAAACTTTAATAGAAAATTCTACGATACAAAACGAGGAAATCATATGGTTATTCAGTTTTCTAACCATGTTAAGTACAAGCTTCTTGCTACCTCTAAAATGACACTAGTTGGAAAATTTTCAAGAGAAAGACCTCAAACGAAAAGTATTCAATTTCCTAGATTCTTTTAGATTTTTTAGATAAATTAACATGTTTTCATGGTATTTAAGACATATTATGATAGAGTTTAAGTCTTCAAGATGACTTAGAAAGATATGGAAACATAATGTTTGGTCAATAAGGGAACATTCCATGAGGTTATTGAAATAAAATTCGTATTTCAATCGTAAGATTGAATCTTCTATTACTTCAGTTTGGATTATGTTTTCAAACTTACATAAGTTCATGTTTAATTAAAACATAATAATATCCTTAGCAACCTCTCTAGGTAAGCCTCCAGATGTTTGGATCCCTGATGAAAATCGTTATAGACACAATTGCTGCAAATCATGGATCGAGGTAGATGTATGAAAGAAACTAATTCACAAAATATGGATACGCTTTGGTGAAAATGATTGTCTTCATTTGGACATACTGTATGGTGATAGGTCGGATTATTGTGTCGAAGGCCTTCATCTCAGACATAAACAAACATATTGTAAAAAGCTTATTACAAATATCGAAGAACAGACTCAAATGAGTATTTAGAACCAATCTCATCTTATTACAAACTTTACGAATCAACCTGAAAAGTGGGTTTCAAAAATTAAATCAATTATCCTAAAGGAATATGAATCTCAAAAGTAATCAAACAAACAAGTGGAATCAAATTACCAAATGGAAAGAATAAATATCATCTTGAATAGAGGTCTTATCACCATACTCTACTAACTTAGGGGTTTGTATAAAAGGATAAACTACAATCTAAGAAAACACGTTCCATTAGTAAGTAGATAACAAAGAAGAGACATTGAAAAATAATGAAGAGATCAAAGAATCTAGAAATTATCGTAAATTTAAACTTTAGTTAAATTGCTTTTTTTTAGTCAAGTTATATTTTTTACTAATGATATTTTGAAAAATACTTAAAAGTTGAAGTTATAACTAAAATATTTATAGGGTTTTACGGGTTAGCAAGCATTAAATAGTAGTTTTTCTTACTAATAATTATCTCAGTTTTATAAATAGTAACGGTATTAATGGTTATTGAGATTAGAAAAATTTGAAGACACACTATTAACCTCGTATTTACTCTTTTAACATTATTATTGTAGTCGCCTTTCTTTTATATTAAGTAAGTTTGTTAATATGGTAATATTTATTTTATATTCAGTTTTTCATTAAATACTATATAGTACTTAATTATTTTTATCCCAATAAAATTATTAATTCAAAAATTAGTAATCTAATATAAAAATATGCTATTTAATATTTAACAAATAAAATAAAAATATTAATTAATTAAATAATTAATAATTTTGAATTGCCATAACTCTATAATATTAACATTTATTTTGTTTCTATAAATACAAAATATTAATAATTAATTTATTATTTATCTGTTTTAAAAAACAAATTCATGAAATTATATTCTTATAACATTTGATGTGGAAGTCAATAGTTATACAGAGAAGATGATAGTTTTGTCATTATAAAAGTTAAACTATCGTTATTATTACCATTTATGACATTTAGATAAAAGTAAACTAAAAAACTACTATTTAATATTTGCTACAATAAAAATTAAACTATTGTTATTATTACTATTTATGACATTTAGATAAAACTAAAAGACTACTATTTAATATTTGCTAACCGGTGCCAACCTCGGCTAGCCAAACCCATATTTATATAAAACTACGTATTATTTATATAATATAAATATAATTATAATTATGTGTAATATATATATATATATATATATATATATATACACACACGTGTGTATAATATAACATATGGAACCCTATTTAAAGCTTGGTGGTATAGAAAGTCTTGCCAGGGTGGATTTGTTACTAATTACAGGAATGAGTTAAATGCAAATAAAATATTACTACTAATATGGTGGGGCCAGTGGAGAGTCCTTAGTGTACCCCTGTGATTATAAATCGACCCACATAGCCAAACATGGGAAAACAGAGTAGCGAAGCAAGAAAATGAAGATGACATCAGCCGAAAAACAAGAAGCGATGGACCGATCTTATACAGAGCAAGACACGACCAAGACCAGGACGGAGATGGTACCAAGATTGAAATTCAATGCCAAGAAGGGAAGTGTGTTTCCTAAAAAGAGGAAGTTAGTGAAAACGATGATCTTGGAGTCTCTGTTTTGCATTTGCTCTGTTTTCAAAAACGGGGTCAGTGGTAAGCGCGTGGTTCCGGAGCAAATTTAGATTAGTTCATATGCACAAGAGATAATAAATAAAATTGTTGATGTAGCGTTGTTGTTGTTTTTTGTTTTGAAGGTTTGTAGTCGATATAGATCCGTGATGATAATATAGTTTGCTAAGCTCTGTTTGACTTAAGATATTGTTGTATGTTTTATTTGTTAGGATATTTCCATATATATATATATAAATTCTATAAAATAATATGTTCGGAAACACCAAAATTTATTAATTAAAAGCGTTATTAATTAATTTATAAATTAATAATTAATAATTTATATATTAATTAATATTTTATTAATTTATAGTAAAACATTTAGTTTACCGACTCCTTTCAAGCTTCTATTTAATTATTATACAGTATACAATGCATGTATATGAAATGAACGGTCCAATTTGAAAGAAACCTTCAATCTTCCACCTTATTACTTCTTGTGTTCAATGTATCACTTTATGGAGATTAAAAATATTTTCTATATAAATACAAGATCAAAATAGGTTAACACAAACAAATCATACACACAACATGGCTTCCCATCTTAAATGTGTGAAAAAAACAACAATGACACACGAGATTCGAAAAGCACTATGCAAGTACAACAAGGATAATCCAAATCTCACTCATCCAAGTCTCACTTAAAAGCAATTGCAAGAATGGGTTCATAGTAACTATGGTTTGCAGGTGAGTCAAGCGACAACATCGAATACATTTAAGTGGTCTTTAGAGCATCTCTCACTTGCTCCCGAAAGAGGCGATGTTAAACAAAAAACAGAAGTTTTTACCATGCTAAGGAAAATTAGAGACGAGATTCAAGGGGAAATTGATTTCAACAAAAAACAAAAGACAATTAAGTCATTTTTCAAGAAACCTTCATAAATCATTCATGTAATATGCTATATATAAGGAATTATTAATTTATATTTTATATGGGGTCTAAAGAAATTATCAAAAATGTATTATCTTATAATTTTAGCGAATTATTAATTTAGCACCCTATCCCCGAGTCGGGACTGACCAAAAATATTATCTTAGAGAGTTTATTAAATAATCGAGTATTAATTTATCGAGTTTCTACTGTATATATATATATATACACGAGAGGATTGGTATTTTGTCGATAAATAGTTTTTAGGAAATTATCGGTGAACTCCAGTAACGCAGCCGGGAATACAAAATAAATACTGGATAAGAAAAATATTGGTGAGATAACAAATAAAATTGTTAACAAACGTATAAATGTAAATAAAAGTATTAGAGAAAGAAAGATGAGAACGACGTAATTTGCGTGTTGATGGTCTAAAACACTGAACCAAACGACAACAAAAGTTTCACAAATGAAAAGGAAACAATGAGAGAATCGCAAGACAAATGCACGGGGAGAATAAAAAACTAGAATTTCGACTAAATCATGTGAGAGAGTCATCACAAGCAAAAATCAACTAAAGCATCCACAAAAGCAGGGATGAACCTACAACTAATAAATTAAGTGAGTAACCGAACACACAATTATATCGTCCAAACCACTTTGGATCTAAATAATCTAAACCGAAGGTTAGTTAACACACGTTGTGACACTGCAGAGGTGAGGACATGAGGAAAGAAAAAAACCTTTTGAGTTTCTCTCTCGCCAAACATGATTAACGATTGTACCAAAAAAACACTTCCGAGATAGCCGTATCTAGACGGTCGCCGATTCGAATCCCCCTTATACGAGGAATGCCAATCATCACCATTAAAGAAGAACCCAAGGTTGGAGCTCGCAACAGTCTAATACCCTAAGCATAGGCGCACTCATAAGATATATTGTTGATGAATTCATCACAGGAATTGCACAACACACAATTAGGAGAGGAGTTAATTTCTCAGTTAATGAGTTTGTCTCACATAGACAACTTACCTAGAATGAAAAACCAAATGATAAAAGAATGACGGGGGATATTATATTTATGACATACCAACGCCGACCATCCAGCTACGAGGTTGGTCGTACGTATTGTATTTTAAGTGTCTTTAATTGTAAATTTTATATTCCTAATATTGGCAAACTCACAATGCACATCAACAAAGTTGATGTTATGAAGAGGAGATAGAGAATGGGATGGTTGATCTATTGGAAGTTTTGATGAATTCTAGCACTAGCACACCCTAATTGTATCAGCTAGTTTCAAAGACCATCCTGAATTATATCGGATACTGTTGTCTTGTCTAGAATATAGAATAATATTTTTTCCATAGTGGTTTACCAGAGAGGAAGAGACCAGCCATCGGACGTACCTAAATGAAAATTCTCCTCATTACCAATCGTTACTCAATGCAATTTGTTAGCAAGTGACCTAACATTTAATTTTTCTTTTCCAAATCAGAGAAGAAGAAGAGCCAATCTTGAAAGACAATTTTTTTTGTCTTTAATCTTCGCATAGTTAATTCAGTCATGCCAAATTGAGATGTCATTGTTACTAACGATAGATCACAAGTGTTTGAGGACACCCGTCTAATTCTAGGATTTTAGGTCTAGAATCTCAATACCGCTCTCAGACAATGGCAAAGTAATAACACTTAGTCAAGCCACTTTCACACCCAAAATCTTCATCTCAATACCAGATCAAATAAAACGACAAAGCAGCTGAGAGATTTTTTAAGTAATCTAGTGGGGATAATAAATATTTAAGACTAATAAGCATGTCCTGTGAAAAGCACATATTTAATTAGCTGAAGTTTACCCGCATATGAGAGGTATTTGGAAATCCATGAGGTAGTACGAGTAGTAATTTTATCCAAAAGATGGCAAAAATTGTTATGGAAGATACGACCCATGAAAAGAGGGAAACCAATGTATTTAACCAAGAGAGAACCTACAGTAAAATCAAATATATTCATTTAACTCAATTTTTATAGAAGGGTTAACCTTCGAGAAGAGGTTGATGATCTTAATCTTATAATACTTATAATGGAAGTTGAATGTCATATTAATAATTTTCTCTTTGAGGATACTAGAAAGACCTTGCACAACCAAGACACATAATAAATTTGATAAATGATCATTTTATCTTAGACCCTTTATGTCTTTAAATTTTTTCACGAGGATCATCGTTAATATTAACAGTATAAGAAAAAGTGACGATACATCAAATATATAGTTGATCAACATTTTGAGAATAATGTGCCACTAAATGTTAATAAAAGCTTACATCAGGTCAATTTTAATAGCAATCATTGGGTCCTTATAATTAGTTTGATAATCCTTTAGGAGCTCTTGAGGAAGGAGGATGCTGTCTGCAGTATTACAAACATCCACAAATACTTATTGAGATTTTTCGATCAGATAAGGAAAACATTCTTTAATCCCACAGGACATGACCTTAGATATAATCTTATAGACCATATTCCAACATGCAATTGGTCTAAAGTTATAAACAGAAAATGATGAGTCATTCTTAAGGATCGGGTCGATGTTGTAACATTCTAAGATGGTTCAAGACTTCTAGTATTAAATAACATTAAGATCTCATCGCAAACATATTTTTCGCTGATGTTCGAAGAGTTTTTGAAAAATCCCCCATTGAAGCCATCGGGTGCCAAAGATCTATCATTATCAATACTAAAAAAATTTATTTTTAATTTATGCGCAGATAACAGGACGAACCATCGAACACCTGTTCTAGGGATTAACTTTAGTATAAATAAGCGAGGAGACTCTAACGAGGCCATGGTATCCCGAGAGGGAACTAATTCCCATAAGATTGGAAAAATAATTGACAAAGACGCTCATCATCGCAATTTGGAAGGTGACGAGATCTCTTTTATTTTTAGAACTTATATTATTTTATTTCCAAAATACATTTTTTGATAATTGTATGGAAGAATTTTATGTTACGGTCCCCAACATTAATCCAAGTTTGTCTAAACATTTATCTATATAAAGATTCGTTAACACGCTAAGGAATGTATAACGGATGAGGCAACAATCTTAGCAAAGACCATAAAAAGATTCAATGGATCATTAGCTTATTGGGACAAAAAATATGGTCTTGGAGATTAGACACCCTAGAACTAATATTTTTATAATCCTTACGATTGAGGTCTTGTAGGGAAAATTGAAGTCGAGTGAGCTTATGGAAAACCAAACTCATACCATGAGCAGAGATATGCAGGTTCTAGCAATAAGAGACGAGCTCGTTATATAATTGGTGAAATTTCCACATGTTAAATAATTTAAATGGTTTTCAATTGCATGGTCTTGGGGTCTCCAAAATCAAGGTAACGTTGGTGCATTCTGAAGAGCGGAAAGACCCAAAGTTAAAAATGAATACGGGAGAGAATCATCATAGCCACATTTTGCTAAAACTCGGTCAATTTTAGAATCTATGTGGTTCAAGAGATTCTTTTATCTATACTAAACGAAAACCATACGAACGAAAAATCTAGTTTGTTCCTCAGTATAAAGAATAACATTGAAATCTCCTAAAGAGATCTAAGGATAATCGTAGCATGTTGCCGCTAAAACCTCAACGTCATTCCATAAAATTCGTCGATCAGAACCATCATTGAAAGCATAGATGACCGATAGGAAATAAAGAACATATGATTCCATACTACAAGCTTTCACAATGACTTTGTTGCGAAGAAGAATAAAGTATAAAAAACATAAATGATGCTTGGGTTCCATACAACCCAAATCATGCCGTAATGAGGAGAGGAGTGATTCATTACATAACCCTCAAAATGGCTCATAGTTCGTTTAATAAAATCAATGTTATTCGTATGACTGTTGTTTTCACAAGAATCTAACATAGATATTTTTATTGATGATAAAATCAATGACATCTTTTTTATTGTACGATGTTATTTAACCCACAAACATTCCAAAAACAATAAATATATAAATCTTACAATAATTTTAGGATAGTAAAATACTACGACTACAAGTATTTGAAGAATTACATGAAAAGATATTGAGACATTCAGATCTTGCGGTAACTACCATATATACTCCATAGAGGCAAAACAAATCAGACTTAAAATGAACCATGAACAGGAACATAACATGTCCGATAATATTCATTATCGAACTATCTTTTATGGTGCATAAAAAATAGACAAAAAAAAAATTGAACCTGACTTAAAAATTTGAACAATATTGAAAAAACAAATTAGACATTACTCCCTCTATTCCCTTTTACATGTCTTTTTGGACAATTCCACGGATATTAAAACACCTAGTTATGACTTCCGAAACCTATAAAAATTATAAAAACAAACCATTTTATTGGTCAAAGAATAATAAACGTTCCATCTGTTTTATACAATAAAAAAACAAAGAAATGTGATTGGCTCTTATATATATATAAAATAGACTATTAGGTTATTAAAGCGTCATTTAATTTAGAATATAATTTTTTTCTAAAACGTCGAATAATTTGAATTAGAGGGAATAACAAACATAAAATCAAATTTTATTTCAAGTCAAAAACCTGAAACCATTTTAAAATACAAATATTTAAAAAATAATACGCCAACATAGAATATACCACTATGTATATAACTGTTTAGATTTAAAAACAAAAAAAGATATATAATAATTATTTTTGTCTTAGATGGGTTTTCTTAAATATATGATTCCTTGGATAAATTGTCTTTAACAACAATATTTTAGACTATTTATAATATCTTTATAAAAAACTTATTTTTCTTTTTAAACAATTTAACTTACGAACAAAAGCTTTCTCTTCCGATACGAGGTCTGGGACTCACATCACATTTTTTTTTGAATTCGAGTTAGAGGAAGACGTTTCTAAGATATGGTCAATGAACGTATGGAAATTTGATAATTCTGTTATGCAAATCTTGAGATAAAATCAGGATTTCAATAAGAAGTATGAAAATCCTACTATGTTAACCTAGGTTCGTTTCGAAAACCTGTCGGAAAGTCTTTATGATATCAGTTTAATCAATGATATTGCTGGTGCTATAGGACCAACTTATAGATTTATTGTGCCTCAGAAGAATAGAGCACATACCAACGCTTGTTATGCGCAAATAGAGATACATATCTCTAAATATTTGAGAAGAAAACTTTGGATCAGATTCGAGAACAATGATGGTTATCGGGTTTCAAGCAGTTAGAAAAACGTACCATCGTATTGCAATTGTGGTTACCATATAGGGCATAAGTCCTCTGAATATAAAAAAAAAACTCCCAAGAAAGAAGAAGAAATCATAACAGTGGAGATTAGTGGTAAAAATTATTTTAGAGAAGTTATAAAAGATATGGAACAACAATCAAAGGAGGAAAATGGTTCAAGAAACACACAAATCTTTAAAGTTTATAGAAGGAAGCTTAATTCGATTATTACTCAAAAAGATCATGAAAATGGAAAAGAGGAAATTAGTACTCAAAGGGATCATGACATTCAGACTACTAATCAACAAGTTCAAGTGAACAATTCTTTACAACAACATATTGAAAGCAGTATTAATCAGTTACATTCCTCTGAAAGCAGTAAAGAGATTATTGAAGCTATTGAAAAGATTGATAATGATCATCCGTTTGAGCATTCTCCGGATCCTAACATTGGTAGTTGTTCTCCCTCTCTTACTTATTCTCCTCAGCAAATTTTCAATGAAGTTATATCCTCCAAACTGAAAGCTGCAAAAAGAAGAAGGTCAACAGGAAAACTAACTATCAAGTCTCTTCGTTCTAGGGACAAACTATACAAATCTTATTCTGATAATGATCAGAGCTATTAGTTGGAATGCAAGGGGTGTAAATAACAAGCCTACTCTAAGAAGACTCAGATCTATGGTTAGAACTGAAAGTATTAAGGTTCTTGCTGTTCAAGAACCCATGTCAAAGCCTGAGAAAATAAAAGAAGTTGCTGATATTCTTGGTTTTAGTGACTGTTATGCTAACATTTCTAATAAGCTTTGGATATTCTGGATGGAGAATATCAAGGTTAACATTGTTCTTAACATGGAGCAATGCATTTATATGAAGATTGACTACCCTGGTGTTAATGATAGAATCTATTTTACTTTTGTTTATGCAAAGTGTAATCGCATTCAGAGAATGGATCTTTGGGGTTGTCTTATGGCTGTTGCTGACATAAATAAAACTTGGGTGTGTGTCGATGATTTTTACATTATTTCTTCCCATGATGAGCAGCTGGGTTTTGTAACTAACTGTCAAGTCAACATGGATAATTTTAATGGTACAATAAGCGCTTTAAGTTTCAATGATACCGGTTATAGTGGTTTGAAGTTTACTTGGTCAAGAAGCAACAAGTGGAGAAGACTCGATCGATCCCTTGTCAATAATAAATGGATGCTTACTTTTAATGAAACTCAGGTTTTTCACATGGTCAGAACGTGTTCTGACCATGATCCCTTACTAATAACTATAAACACTTGTAATACTAATACTTCAATTCATAAACAAATAATTTTAAGTTCTTAAACATATGGTCTAATGACGATTCTTTTCTAAGTATTGTTGAACAGGATTGGAAGCAGCCTGTTTGTAGTAATCTTAGCTATACTTTCTGGTACAAATTGAGAAGGCTGAAAGGCTGTCTAAAGACTTGGAATAAGGAGATGTTTGGGAATGTCTTTGATAGTGTTAAAGAAACTGAAAACAGAGTCAAAGAAATGGAAATCCTTCATTACACTGCAAATGACCACTACTCTAAGATGAACCTAGTTAAGGCTAACAGTCTGCACTTACAAGCTCTTAGGAATGAAGAGTCTTTAAGGAGACAAAATTATTTTAATGGCTGGTTAAAGGAGGGTGATGGCAGCTCGAAGCTCTTCTACAACTATGTTGCTAAGAAAAGGAAAAATAATGAAATCAAAAGTATAAAAGAGGGAGATACCTGGATTCTGAATAACGATGAGATTGGAAATACAGCTGCTGCTTACTTAAAAAAAATCCTCATGACTGACCCTTATATCAATGGTGATGATGAGAAAGATATGCTGCAAGACAAAAAAATTGATTATATTCCATCTATAGTTACAACTAAAGACAATATTGAGCTGCTTAAAAGTGCTACTGAAGATGAAATCTGGGAAATAAACAGTATCATGAAAATTGATAGCGCACAAGGCGTGGATGGTTTCAGTCTATTCTTTTTAAGCATTATCAATTTATTAAAACTTATTTGTGCAATGCTTTTAATTCTTATCTTCATGGTGGCTTTATCCCAACAGGGTTATTTGGTACTGGAATATGTCTAGTTCCTAAGATCAATAACCCTACTTGGTGGAGTAATTACAGGCCTATTGGGCTTTGTACTCTAGTTAATAGAATATTTTCTCCTCTTATTAACCAAAGGCTTTCTAACATTTTACCTAAGATTGTGTCTTCTGTTCAGACTGCCTTTGTGAAAGGAAGATTAATCCATGATAATATTTTAATGGCCAAGGAGTTACTGCATGATATCAACAGGAAGCCTAAAACTGGTAATACCATGATTCAGTTAGATATGTCGAAGGCTTTCGACATAATTTCTCACTCATTCATCTTTAAAAATTTTCATTCATTTGGTTCCAATCCTAGGTTTGTTAGTCTAATTAGGAAAATGATAACCTGTGTTCATGTTTCCTTACTTATTAATGGTGAAACATTTGACTACTTTCACACGAAGCGAGGATTAAGGCAGGGAGATTCTATCTCTCCTAGCATGTTCATCCTTGGAGAAAAATTTCTCACTAGAGGACTGTACAATCTTTTTAGTAGTATCCCTAAAATGCATTATGCTTCAAAAACTAAGTTCATAATTCCTTGTATTATTTTTGCTGACGATATTTTAGTTTTCACTAACAGTCTTGCTTCTTCTATTAGCAATCTGAGCAGCTTTTTGGACACTTACCAAAGAACTTCTGGTCATGCCATAAACAAAAGCAAAAGCAAGCTGATTTTCTCTTATAAGTTTCACTTTTCAAGGATTCAAAGCCTTAAGTTACAAACTGGGTTTGAAGTGGATTTTATGCCTATTTCTCATCTAGGGGTTACTGTCTCTAACAATAATAAAAGGAAGGTTTTCAACCCTATTCTAAACAAGATAAATGACAGAATTATGGAGTGGGATAGTAAGTTGCTATCCTATGGTGGCAGGTTATCTCGTATAACTAATGTTTTTCTTCCCATTACTTATCATTGGATGCAATGTTGTGAAATTCTTATGAATATTATCAAAAAATTGAAACTATCTTGAACAGATTTCTTCGGAGAACTAAGTACAATATTAAGACTATACATTGGTCTACTTAGTCCCTAATTTGTAAGACTTTTGGAGAATGAGGACTCAATATAAGAAAACTTGAAGATATTCAGAACTCCTTCTTTAAAAAACTGTGGTTTAAGTTTAGGAAAAACTGTTTTTGTGGTCTAACGTAATGAATGATATATACTGTAATGATGTTCATCCTTTGTATGTAAATAACAGAAAAGGTTCATTAGTTTAGAGAAGGTTGTGTAGCATTAGAGAACAAGCAAACAAGAACATTACATGGGTCCTTAGCAGCGGAGAAATTGATTTTTGGAAAGACTCTTGGCATAATCTTCCTGCAATTGCAACTGAGAACAACATCAGTTGGTATCTTGATGTAAAAGTTAAATCTTTTTCGCAAAATAATACTTGGTGTGTAAATGAAATGCAGAATATCTTATCGAATGATAGATTTGACAAGATAAGAAAGCGTAAAGTTACAAACAAGGATGACATTATATGCTGGAAGTTATCAAAAGACAGCAACTTCGACTTGAAGCAAACTTGGGAAAATCTAAGAATCAAACACACTTTCTCTAACTTGTTCATGAAGATTTGGAAATCTAACATCCCCAGGAAGTTATCTTTTATAACTTGGAGACTTATGCATAACTTTATTGCTATAGATTTTATTATGATGAAGAAACACCTTAGTCTTGCCTAAATGCATGTTTATGATAATTGTGAAGATAAAAACTACATATTTGTTAGTTGCTCATTTGTCTCGCAAATATGGAATTGGTTTGCTGTGATTTTCAAAATCAAAATTAATCGTTATATGGTTTAACTCATTTGCTTAGAATCTGGTTTTGGTTTTCAAGAATTTTTTTTCACATTACTCACTTAGTCCCTCAAGCTATTTGCTGGGTAATTTGGAAAGCAAGAAATGCTATAAAGCATAAAGGGATTCAGTTCACAGTTCGGAAATCTATTGACCTAATTATAAGCATTATCAAAGGGATTGATGTTTCTTCTAAACTTAATCATAAGCACTGGTCTTGTTCATTTAACGCAGGAATTATACTAGGATGTTCTTCTATTGAAAATTATAAAAAGCTTATTTACCTGCGATGGCTTCCTCCTCTACAATCTCGACTCAAAATGAATGTTGATGGATCATGCGCTGCTAATGGTGAGGCTGGAGCTGGTATTCTGATCAGGAACAACACTGGTGACATAGTACAAGCCACTCGAATATTGTTGGGAAAGTCTACTCCCCTTCTTGGTGAAACAAAAGCGTTGCTTGAAGGATTAATTCTTTGTTACAAAAACAATTGGACTCACATCGACATTGAATCTGATTCTCTTGTGTTAATAAACCAGATAGCAAGAACAAGTAACAATGAATTTGAAGACCAAAATGTAAGTACCCGTTGCAAGTTTATCAGCAAAAACATGAGTCTAAAACATATCTCTAGGGTCCAAAATCAGGCAGCCGATTGGCTCGCGAAATGGACCCTAAAGTGTAAGTTAAATTTGAATATCAATCAACCCAATGCTCGTCCTGAACTCCTTGCGATTACATTTCTTGAAAGCATTGGACTTGGCTACATTCATGCCATTTAATCCTTCATGGAATTCTGGGTACTGCTATTATTATTTTGTAAATGCAGGTTAGGAAAGGTGAGAGAGAGATGTAGCTAGAGTTGGTGACTCAAAATTGAAGATTGAAGCTCATTCGAGACTGGCTGATTTTGATTTGTAAAGATGATTCAAACTTGAAGATTGAAGCTCAATGGAGACTGGTTGATTTTGATTTGTAAAGATGGAGACCGGCTGATTTTGGTTGTAATGGCGGAAAATTGGCCCCTTTCTTTTCCTTGCTTAGAATTAGGGATTTGTGCTCTAAGACATTGTATCTCTCATTTATTCATTAATATAGTTTCCTTTTTTTATTAAAAAAAGATTTTTTCTCCGCAAACTAAACAGCTGTTCCTAAACCGGACTGAATTGGTGTGTTTATTAATCATAAACCAAAAAGAAAATTGAGAGTCCTTATTTCACTGTAAATTGGATAGAAATTTTACGATATGGACCAAAGATATAAGCTGAAAGATGTTAAGTGGATTAGTTAAATCATCCATAATAAATCATCCATAACTTTAGCTTTCGAATCAACAATCGATACTTACGTCATGAGATCAGAAGTATCAGACTTACGAGACATGCGGAAAATTATGACCAATACAACGATTACGAGGTGATCTGTTTGTACGTGAACTCGGATTGGAAGTAAAAATATTGGTTTTCGGGTCCTCTCTCCATTTATAAATGGTAAATCTGATATAGGAACCTGGATTTTAGTGAATGGAGTTTTAATCCATAAGATATTAAAAATGAAATATACCATTGTGTATTATAGTTATGCATATTAACCAACAACAATGTCTTTTATTTTTTAAGATTATACAACCAGTAATTTTTTTAAAATAACATAATATTTGAGTGATTTTTATATATTTATTGATAAATGGGATATTGTCCATAATGGTTTAATTAATAAAAAAAATAAACTAATAAATAAAAATATTTTATGAAGATAATTATATATTATGTGAACGACCTTACTTGAACATGATCTGTTCTGTAGGTTCGTACCTCTGTTTATATTAGTTGAAATTTTGAAAAGATTTTTAAGGCTCCAAGAACCTAAAAATCGAATCTTGAATATCAGGCCATGGGCCTTGCTTTATGGCTTAGCTGAGAAGCCTTCTCACTAACCCTAGCAGTGGTGTCGATCTACTCGCAGCCACTCCTTCTGTCTCTTCTCTCAGCTCTCCTCTCAAACCCTCTCTTCCACTCAAATGCCGAAATCGATTCCAGTTCTTCATCAAGAAGAACGAAGACATATACCAAATCCAGCAAATCTATCATCCGAAAATCTCATCCACACAAATCACCTTGCGTCTAACATCATTTCAGAGACTCGATTTTTCGAAAACCCCACATTCGAAAAGGATGAGTCTGTGCAAAAAGATCTACACAACGTCGAAAAGGATTCTTGCAAGGGTCTGCTGGTTCAAAGATCCGCTTCGAAACAAACTTATGCAGAAGCTGTAAAGATGGGAAAGGAGGCGCCACCAGCAAGATCTGTTGATGGATTCAAGCATGAGAAGGTGGAGATTGGTGCTGAAGACGGCTACACCTTCGTTAAATTTAGCGAAACAGATAAGTTACATCTTACTTTTTTGTCTAAATTTACTCTGATTGCGAAATTTTCGTTTGGCTCTCCATCTGCATTAGACTTTAGGGCATACTTAGCATCTTTAAAACCTTTAGGCAACTTCAATATATATAAATGGGATTATAGACATATGTTTGTAGAATTTGAAAATATTATAGATGTTAAAAGTTTCTGGAAGTATAATATTAGGACAGTAGGTCAGTTTACATTTAGAATCTTAAAATGGACCCCTGATTTTAACCCCAAACGTGAGTCTCCTTTGACTCCCGTTTGGATTTCATTTCCTAAAATGCCTGAAATTATGTATAATAAAGATACAATTGAACATTTGGCTAAAGCGATTGGTTTACCTTTAAAATCTTAGATACCTAATAAAAATAGAGCTAGCTTTAATTTCTGTGAAGTATGGACTGTAATTGATGTTTCTAGTATTCTTTCCCAAAGACTTTGGGTTAGCTTTGGGGATATGGATGGTTTTTGGCAAGATGTGTTGTATAAGGATAAACCTGCTTATTATAAAAAGTGTAGACATTTAGGGCATAAAGATAGTATTTGTAAAGCAGAAGATTTCGAATACAAGAAATCACAAAATTTAAAAAAGAATGAAGTTACTGCTAAGGATAAAAAGAAAGATACTAGAGAAATTTGGATTCCTAAACCTATAACTAATAAAAATCTAGTTTTAAGTGATCATATAAACAATGTGCAATCTAATAAGGATATGATTTCTGGAGAACTGAATGTTGTATCAAGTAACACAAATAATATAGAAAACCTTGTTACACAGATAGTTATAGAACCTGGTATTGATCATGTATCTGATAAAGCATCTAATAAACATGGCTACAGAAAACTTTATTCAACATATTAATGTAATCAGTGATAGTAATAAGCAATTTTCATGTGTGAATGTAGAGTCTAATATTGATAAGGTATCTAATAAGAATTTGTATTCTGGTAAACTGAATGATGCATCTGATAACATAATGGATACAGAAAACCAAGTAATACAGATAGGAAAAGCATGTAATAATAATATGACAATAGAAGACATTAGTTTATATGATGATGTTATTAGTGAAGATAGCAGTTTATTAACAGTTAAGCAATTTGTAACAAGTGTTAAAGAACCTGATATTGATAGTAAAATAGAAAAAGCTCCTAATATTAACATGGATGTAGAAAACTTTGATATTGATGTAAGCTGTGATGTTAACAATTTATTAGCATGTAAGCATATGGATTCTGGTGTTGTGATTAGTGAAGATAACAACTTATTAGCATTTAAACATTTTCAATCTGGTGTTGTCTCAGAAAAAGACATAGAAGATGCAATTGAATCTATGAATGTAAATAATCCTTTTAATGTTTTAATGAATGAAGATGTAGATGAAATTATTGAGTCTGAATATCCTTCTCTGATTAGAAACAGATTGAGTCTTTCTCCTAGTTCACATAAAGATAAAAATTTTGGTGATAATTTAAGTCTGCCAGTTTCTCCTAAACATAAGAAAAGTAAGCCTTCATTGAATAGTTTTCTAAGAAGATCTTCTAGAAATAAACTAGTAATTAAAACCAGGAACAGCAAAGGATCATGAGGATCCTCTAAATAACCCTTAAAATGACTTTAAAACTATTAAACTGGAATGTAAGAGGTGTAGGCAATATAAAAACTGTCAGAAGAATAAAGAATCTATCTAAAAAGCATTCTATTAATATATTAGCTTTGCAAGAACCTATGGTATCTGTAGATAAAATTCAAGAAATTTGTTCTAAATTAGGTTTTGAATCCAGTCAGGCAAATATAAACAATAAAATTTGGATTTTCTGGAGAAAAGGTTTTATAATTGACTTCATTGATAATTTTGAACAGCTGTTGAG
Source organism: Limnanthes douglasii subsp. nivea (assembly GCA_036936605.1). Taxonomy (NCBI): domain Eukaryota; kingdom Viridiplantae; phylum Streptophyta; class Magnoliopsida; order Brassicales; family Limnanthaceae; genus Limnanthes; species Limnanthes douglasii. The sequence goes on along the minus strand of JAUPFV010000004.1, from coordinate 143,855,926 downwards.
TGCTAGAGTTAGTCATTCTGTGTATAGGGAAGTTGTTTTGCTTACTGTTGTATATGCTAAGTATAACATTAGTCATAGTTTGTCTATGTGGAATCAGCTTAGGACTATATCCATAATTAATTTACCTTGGTTGGTGGTTGGAGACTTTAATACAATCTCCAACATAAGTGAACAAAGAGCTTGTAATAGTTTGCATACTAAGAGTTTGGATGATTTTAATGAAATGATATTTGATTGTAAGTTAGAAGACCCTGGATATGTAGGATCAAACTTTACTTGGACTAATAAACATAAATGGAAAAGGTTAGATAGATGTTTATATAATGAAATATGGAGAGATACTTTTAATGTTAAAAGGGTGGATCACCTGGCCATAACTTGTTCTGACCATTCACCCTTGTTAATAACTATTTAAAAAAAAATGCATATAAAAAAACATCTTTCAGATTTCAAAACATGTGGTTAAAACATGATGATTTTTTCAAAACTGTTGAAAGTAATTGGTCAAAACCTTTAAATGATTCATCTGATATGTATATATTATGGTCTAAACTTAAGAGGTTAAAAAAGTATTTACAAGCATGGAATAAGAATGTATTTGGTAACATTTTTTTTAATATAAATAAAGTTTAGGATGAAATTAAACTTGCTGAAATTTTACTTGAAGAAAAAAATTGCATTGAGAATCAAATGAAACTGCATAGCTTAAATACTTCTTTAATAACATTGCTTGAAAAGGAAGAAACTTATTGACATCAGAAAATTTATGTGAATTGGACAACTGAAGGTGATAATAACTCTGCTACTTTTCATAATTATGTTAAGAAAAGGAAAGTGAAGAACATAATTAATAGAATTCTAGATAATAATAATTGGATAGAAGATGAGGAATTGATAGGTCTGTCTGCTGTAGGGTATTTTTCAAATCTGTTGAACAAAACTTCTCTTATGAATGATCTGTCTGTTGTTAGGAACTTTGTCCCTAGAATATTAACTCAACAAAATAATGAAAGTATCTTGAAAGAACCTAGTTTAGAAGAACTGTATTGTGTAATTAGATCTCTTAATAAAAACAGTGCTTCTGGAGTTGATGGTTTCAACTCCAGATTCTATTTTGCTTGTTGGTCTATAATTAAATGTGATTTACTTAAAGCTATTAAAGGTTACTTCTTAAATTCAGACATACCTAAAGGAATTTATTCTACTTTAATCTGCCTTATACCTAAAGTTAGGTCTCCTAAATCTTGGACACAATTCAGACCTATAAGTTTATGTTCTGTGTTTAATGCAATAATCTCAAAACTGATACAAAGTAGATTAGCTAAGCTTCTCCCTTTAATAATTTCAGATGAGCAAAGTGCTTATATTGAAAATATACTTATTCAGGAAAATATTTTAATAACTCAGGAACTTGTAAAAAAATTGAATAGAAAAACCAGAGGTGATAATCTTATTATAAGTCTTGATATGACAAAAGCTTTTGATAAACTTGAATTTAAATTTATATATGAAGTTATATCTTCTTTTGGTTTTAATGCTCAAGTAATAGACTTAATAAGGAAATCAATTGAAAATATCTCTTATTCTGTAATCACTAATGGGAAAACTACTGGTTATTTTAAATCTAAGAATGGTCGTAGGCAGGGTGATCCATTATCACCCTGTCTGTTTATAATTGCTGAGGAGTTTTTTATTAGGGGCATAAACAAGTTAGTAGTTCAACAAAAGATTAGACCTTATAATATGAGAAGCACTTTAAATATTAGTTGTTTAGCTTATGCTGATGACATAATCCTATTCTTAAATGGCTCATTATCTAGTGTTAAGAATTTATCTAGTTTCTTAGACTTGTATCGGAACCTATCAGGACAACAACTGAACAAAGATAAATCTATCTTTTTAGCCTCTTCAAAAATGAATAGAAACAGATTAGAATATCTTAAGAATTTTTTAGGTTTTAAGCTTTCTAAACTGCCTTTTACATACTTAGGTATTCCAATTCATTCAAACAACTTTGCTGAACATTTTGAATGCTTATTAGACAAGGTTAAAAATAAGATACATGAATGGAATTCGAAGCATATCTCTTTTGGTGGAAAGATAACATTAATCAATTCTGTGCTTATGTCCTATCCTGTTTATTATTTGCAATCCACAAAACTGCCTTTAAAAGTTATAAATAGATTTAATAAGTTGTTAAATAAGTTTCTTTGGGGCTATAATGATAGTAATAGAAGTTTTATTTGGAGTAGTTGGGAAAATTTATGTAAACCATTTAGGGAGAATGGCCTTAATTTTAGAAGTTTAGAAGATATTCAGTTTGCATTTGCTTTTAAGTTATGGTTCTCCGTTAGAAGTAATAAGTCTTTATGGTCAAAATTCCTTTACTCTAAGTATTTTAATAATATACACCCTTTGCAAGCTATAATAAAGAACACTGACTCAAAAATTTGGAAGAGAATGTTGGAGAATAGATTAGAGGCTGAAAAGCATATTAGGTGGAAGTTTGGTCAGGGTAATGTAGATTTTTGGTTAGATCAATGGAATGATATTAAACCTTTAATTCTGTTAACAAATGTTAATTCTCAGTATTATCAGCAAACTAAAGTTAATGAATACATCTCTAATAACACTTGGAACATGACTAAACTTCAAAGCAGTCTGCCTTTACAATATGTTAACAAAATTATTAAAACACAGATAAATCAAAATGTAATGGATTCTATTATTTGGAAATTGTCAAGTGATGGTTCTTTCAAACTAAAGGATACAGTGTTAGAGTTAAGGCAGAACCATCCATAAACTATTATCAAAGATAAAATCTGGAACAACCTTTCTCCTAAAAAATGTTCTTTTTGTCTCTGGAGAGTCTTGAATAATCTAATTAGCACTGATAATGTCCTTCAAACTAAAGGTTTTCAATTAGCAAGTAAATGTGTGCATTGTGATAACATTGAATCTCTGCAGCATGTGTTTGTTTCCTATGATACTGCATGGCTAGTATGGTGTTACTTTGCTGATAAATTTAACATTAGTATAGGTAAACACATGTCTATTAATCATATTGTTAACATTTGGTTTCTGTCCACTTCTAAAAGAGTTCATGTTAGGACATTATTACCAACCATGATTATATGGAATATTTGGAGGGCCAGAAATAAATATAAACATAGTAGTATTTCTACATTTCATAAACAGATTGTGAATCAAGTTTTACTTATGCTTACATCATTAGATTTAGCATCTGCATTATCTAGAAAGCATTGGTCATCTGACTTTAATATAGCTAAGCAGTTAGGTTGCTATAATCATGTAAATTTGTCTGAACCTTTCTTATATGTTAAGTGGGATAAGCCTATATGTAATCATTTCAAACTAAACTGTGATGGTTCTACATTAATTAATGGTGAATCTAGCTTTGGATTTATAGTAAGAAATGTCTTGGGAAACCTAGTAATGGCTAAAGGAAATGTAATAGGTAAAAACTCTCCTATATGTGCTGAAATAACTGGTTTATTAAATGGCTTAACCTACTGCAAGGAGGCTAAACTTAAGTTTGTAGATATTGAAATAGATGGTTTACCTTTATTTAACATGTTAGCATCTGGTCTATTTCCCTGGTATTTAGAAAAGAGTTTAATATGTTGTAGACAGCTGATTACATCGCAAATGACAATTAGACATGTATATAGGGAACAAAATTTGGCTGAACACTGGTTAGCAAAGCATGCCTTTAAAATAAAGAATAGTTTTTCTATTCATGCAGATCACACTCTTTATGATCTATCTGCCATTTTAACATTAGATGCTATTGGTTTAGGACATATTAGGTATTCTTAATAACCTGTTAGCAAGTTGAAAAACTTGTCTACATACTATGTTTTGTATGCAGCTTTAGATATCCAGGAAGCAGCTAAGGATGGAAGGATAAAGGAGATACAGCCAAGATTGAAAGGACTCAGGAGTTATCGAGGAGGTTTGCTGAGGATGAAGACGTAAGAGGGATTGTTTAAGTCGATAGGAAGAAGCTGAATATAGGCCTAAGTCAAATATAGGCAGATGAAAATTTTGTTGAAAGATTTCAATATTTTGTCATCTGCTCACAATGAGCTATAAATGTAACATTAACATTTGTATATTCATCTTTAACATTAATAAAGATACTCTTTCTTGGGAAAAAAAATTATATATTATGTGAAATTCAAATTTTGTAGATGGTTAAATTTGAATATTGACACTTAAATCTAAACTATAAGATTTTATGTACTATTTTTTTTTAAAAATAAACAAAAAAAATTATAATGAATAGTCCTATTCACTAAACATAGGGATATATTGGACTAATGACAAAACATATATAATATACACGTCACTAATCTAAAGAATTATAGCAACACAATTTATTACATGGTTTGGACATCCAACCAGATATTATGCATCCTAAAAAGGATAGAATATCTTGTGAGGTTATATTGCCACAACAATTTTGTAGTTTAGTATATCAATAATAACATTAACTCATTTAAGTTCACACACATGCACGCATGCACGCGCACGCACACACACACACGCGCGCGCGCACATATATAAAGTTTTTGTTTATAAAAAATGAGTACAAATCGTTAAATCAACGTAAAACACATCATGGCAATATGGTGGTAGATTGTCTTACCAAATCATTGACACCTATGATTTTTCAGGAACACACAATTAGGTGGGTGTTGTTTGCTAAATGATCATTTATTTTAGCAGGAGTTTCTAATATGGCATGAGATATATTTACTCTGTTGTTGTATACATTTAAAGGTTGTATATGTATATAATAAGTATGCTCATTAAAGTTTCAATGAGTTCTCTTTTTCATTAAGTAAATATCCACTTAAGATATGACCAACTATGAATAGATATGCGTAATTAAATTTCATATTATTCTTATCTACATATCATAATAGATCCATATAATTGATTATTGGCGACAATGTGATTATTGTTAAGTTCATTTTTCACATATTAATGAATTAAATAGTTGTTTAATCCTTTATCTTTGATATTCGTGTACGAGATGTTGAGTTTATATATGGACAATAAAATTATAGAAGCTTCATTAACTATATGCATGATTGCGTGCTTATTAGAATTTTCTTATTTGGATAAATCATCATATGCTTAGTGATACATTGATTATAGTCGATAAATGGTTGATTAATAAGTATTCAAATAAATAGGAATACATTTAATAGATAAAAAATATTTTATGGTGCTAATTGTGTAGATACCATATGAAATTCAAATTTTGTAAAAGATTAAATCCGAATTTAACATTTAAATTTAAACTATAAAATTTATAGACTAATTTGTAAAAATAAAAATAGTCAATATATCGTCTCTCATCACACAAACTAAACTAAAAAATAAGATTGCAATTAGTTTTAAGAGAAAAATATCCATAAATACCCACTCAACTATCTCACTACCACATAATACCTAAAAATTGCATATTTCCGACAAATAACTAGACCATGATGACAAACCACAAGTAACCATATCCTTCTTTGGACCAAATTTATATTTCTTACTTTTATTTTTTATATATATTATAAAAAGTATGTATCTTTCAAATCGTAGTTCGAGAAAAAATCTAAAATTACTATCGACTTTTTTTAATGATAAACAAAACTAGATCCATTAACGATTATTTTGGGGGTTTTTTTGGAATTTTTTTTGTCAGTAACATGCGAGACTAGGCATTTGAATTCTAAGAATTATACATTCAAGTAATCAGGATATAGATATAATCTTGAAGCACATTAGAATTTTAGGGATTATGAGTATCAACAAGAAGGTTCTTGAAATAATCTACATCAGATTCACCAATTGAATTTTGATCTTCTAACCATTTGGACTCAGACAAAATCCTTGAGATTCTATTCCTTTTGTTCCTTTTTTATAAAATTGTGAAAGAAGGCAGAACACATATCACTACCTTCTAGCCATGTAGTATGAGTTTTTTGCTCCCAGAAAACTTCCCCTCTAGCAAGCAGCACTTGGTGAGTGTCTTTAGCAGATTTTAGAAGAGTATTGTCTTCAATAGAATTAGATTCTTGATAGTTCTGTTCCTTGCAATAGATTTTTTCTTCTATTTGTTTGATAAAATCAAAAATGTTTCCAAAAACAGTTTATACCAGACTTTGAGATCATTTTTAAGCCTCCTGAGTTTAAACCAAAACTTCTGAATAGGAGAACCCATAAGATCAACAAACCAACTAGTCTCCACCATTTTTTATAGAAATCAGGATGTAAAACCCACATATTCAAGAATTTAAAAGAAGATTTAATATTCTCTAGGTTAAAAGATATAATAATGCTGATGGGAGCGTGATCTGAGCAGGTTTTAGCAAGGTGAATCACACTTGTGTTATCAAAGTAGTTGAGCCAATGGTTGTTGTATAAAACACGATCCAGCCTTCTCCATTTTCTGCCATTTGTCCAAGTGAATTTTGGACCAGAGAACCCTGCATCAGTAAGATTACAATAAAAAATAAAGTTGTTAAAATCATCGATACGGTTGAGGCAAGTAGAGGAGCAGTGAAGTTTTTCATTAGTGTTAGTAATTGTATTAAAATACCCCAATATGATCCATTTTTTTATCTTTATCACGAATAGACCTTAGATTGTCCCATAAAGAGTTCTAAGAACTCTAATGCATTTAGCATAAACCACTGTAACACAAAAATAATTGTTCATAACACTGTGTCTGACATTGAGGTGAATAAACTGATCTTCATTAGATAACACATAAACTATGTAGTCTTGTTTCACATGACCTAAACTTTATTGCTGATAAATTCTTGGAAACCAAGCTTCTTGGATATAGGTTTAGATTAGAATGATTGATCACGGGATCTTGAATAACCATAAAGTTTAATTTTTCAGATCCTTTTAGAGATCTGAGACTAGCCATAGTCTCCTTGTTACCAAAACCATGAACATCTCAATTTATTATAGTATTAGTTATTTGGAAGACTTAGATGGTTTAGCAGTCCCTTTGTGCTGCACTACTTTGGATGAAATTAAAACTTTAGATTTTAAAACCTTCAACTTTTTAGGTTTTCTATAATCTTATTTCTTGTAATCTTTAACATTTCATTTAACATATTTTTTTTTATGTTCCCAGGAGAACAGGGAAGGCTGCCAGTGGTTTCATTGGTTGGGGAAAAAGATTATTGTTGGAGAGTATCATTACTAATGTTGATGTGAGGTAGAGAACCCAACTCAATGGTATGGAGAGCTTCAATAACTTCAAAATCCTTTATCCCAAAGGTAATATGTGTTGATCACTGATTACAGAATAAATATCATTTGAAACTTTAATCCCAGGGCCAATTATAAATACTTCAACATAAGGATTTTGAGTGACTTCCACATTATTAAATTCCATAATCTTGCTTGAGTCCAACCTTGAAAATTCTTCTTGGTTTTTTTTATAACAATTGATTTGAGTATGCTGTGATGGTTTTGGGTGTTAACAGGAAATGAAGGCTTAAGAGCATAAGGACTTTGGGGATTAAGAGGAAGGCTGGATTTCTTGCAATTTTTATCTGCATGGCCAAGATGATACCAATTACAACAATAGGTAGGATAAGAATCATAAGCTAAGTCTTGCCATAAACCTTCATCACCAAATAAAACCCATAACTTCTTAGGTAAGGTTTTTGAGACATATATTTCCACCTAAATCCTACATAAATTAAATTGCCCGATTTTTAGGATGAACCTAAACATTAACATGAGAACCAAGACTCTTTGCAAGTTCCATGACAATAATTTGATTATAAATGAATTCTGAAAGGTTAGGGAGGTTAACATAAACAAGAGTGATATGGTTTTCAATATTAGGGTTAAAGAAAAGTCCCCATTTTAGAATTCTAATGATTTTGCTTCCCACAGCCCATACATTATTACAATAAATTATTTTTAGATCTTCAACCAACTTAAACTCCATAAAAATATGCTTGAAATCAAATGGAAAGACATTGAATTCACCCCCCAAATTTAAAATTGTCCAATAAAATTTTAATAGACTCCATACTAGGTTTCCTTGTAGCAAACTTCTCAACAATTGCGTGGTGGAATATATCTTGTAGTTTCTCATTATCTTTTGGATCAAATCTAATGACAGAGTGATCTAGTTGACAAAAAAAATCATGCATGAAACCATTGAATTTAGGTTTAAATAATTTTGCAAAAGATTTAATTGGTTTGTTAGGAAGAACTGAATTCTGATCCGGAGAAGTTGTTTCTTTGGTTGCTGATAATTCAAATGTTGGATTATTTCCGATCTTTGAACAAATGAGGGCTTCATTTTGTTATAGGTTAAACCATGATGATGTTTGGATTTTTGGTGTAACAAGAGATAATGGTGATCAAGATCAGCAGATGTAGCATGATTAGGTGAAAGAGATTCACCTTCTTTCATCAACTCGGGAGATCAGAGTGTATTCTACGGATGAGAGATGACAATAAGTTAGCTTCTTGACTTTTTGGAGGGAAATTGTTTTCATTTTATTCTTCTACATAATTATATCAATAAACGATTTTTATCTGTAGAAAATTAGGGCTCACTAAAAAAGGTTTTGTTATGAATAAAGAGTTTAGTATTTAATAAAAATCTTAATGTCATCAAACACCTAAACTTTCATGAATAGAATTTAATACTCATCTTCTTAAATAACTTCCATTAAATATTATTAGAGAGTTTAGTATTTAATGAAAGTTATTTAAAATGATGAATATTAAATTTGGATTAATGAAAGTTTAGGGGTTCTTATTTGGCTTTAGATATCTATAAAGACATCTTCTTAATATAAATTAAAATTGTAACTACAAATCATATATATATATAATTATTTATTCATGTTATTAATCTAAAAAAAATTTCCCCGTGTTGATGAAAATTTTATAACCAAAAAATATTTTTTTTACGGGAAATGTTCTATTAAAATAATAATATGGTAAATCAAGATCAAAAGATCAAGATACAGTCAATAAAATTAAGTAAATATAGTGTTTTATGTTATTATTTTTATTTCATTTTTAGATAAATATGGACATTAAAAACATAGTTTTATTCATATTTAAATTTGAGGTAGACTCCCATATAAGTAAGTATCGATATTAGTTCAAAATCAACATTTGATGCCAAATAAGATGATTATCGAAAATTTGGTATCAAACATCTACTAAAATACTAAAATACTCTTATTTAAATATTATCCACTAACTTCTTACAAAAAAATAACTTTTTCTTTCTTTCTTTTGTAAAGTTCGTATATTTTGATTTATAATTTCAAAAATAAAATCGAAATCACCCTTGTGTTTATTTACGAGACGAATCAAACAAGTGGTCTATATGATATGTTTCGGGAAAAAAATTATAACTGTAAAAAACAATTAAGTTAATATTGTTGAAATTATTAACCGTGCTAATTAGCAGTTTTAATTCTTTTAATACTGCTAATTAGCATATTAAAAAAAATAATCTCATTAAAGACTCTCTTTCAAATCACTCACTAACAAAAGTGCATGTTTACACAATTTTTTTCATCGCATATATTTGAGTATTTGTAATTTTGCTAACAAGCTTTACATTTTCGACGGACCACCCTTTTAAACTAGTGTCATGGAATCATAGGTAACCTCTAATATTTTTGGAACCATCTAGGGTTACATTTAGACCATATGGTCCTAATTTTTGTATTATGCATCTCTGGTGGACTACTGGAACTGACTCGAAGACAGACTTGATAATTTGCATCACTCTTTGATGAATGTCTACCCATTTAAATTGATGTTATTGACCAACTCTCTTACGAACTCTGGTATACACTTGTGATTCAATTCTAACCATAGTCATAACAGTAAACTGAGTTTGTATTTGAAAAAGTTGTGATTATCTAGTAAATATGGGTTGTTCGACAGCCTAACCCATAAAACATCTGTCATGAATATTTCAAGAGAATAAATACTTTGAACTAATATTAGTGCAATGTACTTAATAACAACAACAAGCAAATCTAAAACTTGTATAACCCACATGATTGGAATCACGAACCATCACAATCACTCAATATTCTATATCAAAGCTTACATGTTTCAGGAACTAAAATTTGGTCAATTCGACCCGAATTAAATGCGTACAATATTTTAGTATGGACGACCCCGCTGCATCAAGTCATTAAGAGAATGTAGATAGTAAAAAAAATTATCCGAAAAGAATGGAAGTTAAAAAGATTTGAGATTGAGAAGAACATAGTGAGGATTGATATTTGTGTATCGTTGGTCAATTTAAATCCGTCAACTCCAGCCAAGGAACAATGGAGATAAGACTCGGAGTTAATTTCGAATCTTTTAATTTAATAGACGAATAAGAAGAAAGATCATAGTATTTTAAATTTTTAAAAAATAACCAGTATCAAAAAAATGATAATTAATATAATTTGGTCTGTATATAGAATTAGACCTCCACGACTCGACTAGATTTGGATTAGTATCTTATCTTGCCACATATAAGAAAAAAACCTAAATTTGACATACACAAATACTGATTCCTTTTGGGCATAAAATAAACTAATCCAATCAATTGTAACGTATCATTGGGTTTAGTATGAAATCCCCTTTATAATTGTGTGTGGGTCTCATATCATATGCGGGTCTTTTTTTAGGCAAAAATAATTTTATTTATTAAATAAGTAGGCCAGATCCACAAATCTTACAATCTACATGAACTTCAACAATCTCTTCCTTCACCTCAAGCTTTTATCTCTATATTTTCAACCTCCGATTCTCTTCTCAAACAGCTCTAATAATCAGTAGTCATCTTCTGCAATTATTTATAGTATAAAGTCAATTTGAGTTCAGATTAAGGTATCCAATCCCCAATCTCTCAAGAAAAGTAATTGTTAAAATCTGATTAGGAATATTGTGGTTTGGAGCACTTATCTTGTTTGAAGAATTAAGAGCCCATTTAGCCATGAAATCAGCCGCTTGATTATGAATTCTTGAGATATGTTTGATGTTCATAGTTGAATAAATCAAATTTCTGCAAATCTTGATAAGAGAGGAGAGATACCAGGGGGAATTACCCTCAGCAAGGAGGTTTATAAGTAGCAAACAGTCGGATTCAACATCAACCCTGCTCCAGTTGTTCAAGCAAGACTCTGACTTCTGCTAACATCAGAGATAACTTGCCATAAGTATTCCATGAGCAGTGAATGTTTTCACCCTTGCTATTACGGATAACAATTCCTCCGCTTGATTCACCATCACTGAGACAAGTAGCATCCACATTCAATCTCACCCTTTCATGCTCAGGAGCTAGCCATCTGATGTAATCAATTTTGGATATTTTCCTCAGCAGAGGTACAACCCATACTAACATCAACCTTAGTAACCTGAAACCAATGCTTATATTGTAATTTGTTAGAAATGTCAAATCCAGTAATCACTGCATCAATCTTATTAATTGTCTTAGAAATATAATCATAATGACCATTATGTCTAGAGTTATTTCTATTTTTCCAGATCATATAGCAGATTATAGCAGACAGAGTATGAGTTATGTGGACTTTTGAATTAGAAACCAAAACTAGTTTATAATAATGTGAGATACAACCATATATCTCTCAAAACTAGGTTGTAATATTGTGCATTACACCGGACCATAAGCTATCTTTGTTTCTGTAGATGAACCATAACTTCTGAGAAAAAGTAAGCTGCAAGTCACATAGGGATCTGGTATTGAGACCACCCTCACTAAAGGGCCTGCGAATCTTCAACCAAGTACACCAGTGAACACTCTTATCATTGAAGTTAGCTCTCCATAATAATTTGTTGAAGATGAGCTCAAGTCTCTAGATAATGCAGTTGGGAATAGTAGAGTTTTGAAGGCAGTAGGGAAGAATGGCCATAAGAACAGAGGCAATCAATGTAAGTCTGCCACCAAATGTGAGATTCTTAACATTCCAGTCTTTGATTTAGAAATAACTTTGTCAATAATGTTGTCGAAGTTCCTAGCATAGTTGTTGTTGCTAATCATGACACCAAGATGACTTGTAGGCAAAGTCTCAGCAGTGAAACCAGTCTGACTCTCCAAGTTGTGGATTTTGTTGAGCTACATCTTGCTAGAAGTAATCAGCTTAGTTTTAGACTTATTAATAGCTTGACCCGATACAGCTTGATACCTGTCTAAGAACTGACTTAACTTGTTAATAGAATCATACTTACAGTTTATAAAAACTAAAATATCTTCTGCAAAGGCAAGACAAGGGATGATGATGTCAGTTCTAGAGTAGAATTTCATGCTATGATTACTGGTGAACAAATTAAAGAGGCCTCTGGTTAAAACTTCTTCACCCATAATGAAGAGGCTTGGAGAGATAGGATCCCTTGCCTCAAACCTCTATTGGGATTGAAGTAACCAAAGACCTCTCCAGCTCATATAGCAGATTATAGCAGGCAGATTATAAGTTATGTGGACTTTTGAATTAGAAACCAAAACTAGGTTCTAATAATGTGAGATAGAACCATATATCTCTCAATATGAACGTTAAAAATATTTTTGTGCATTACACTGGACCATAAGCTATCTTTGTTTCTATAGATGAACCATAACTTCTGAGAAAAAGTAAGCTGGAAGTCACATAGGGATCTGGTATTGAGACCACCCTCACTAAAGGGCCTGCAAATCTTTAACCAGGTACACCAGTGAACACTCTTATCATTGAAGTTAGCTCTGCATAATAACTTGTTGAAGATGAGCTCAAGTCTCTTGATAATGCAGTTGGGAATAGTAGAGTTTTGAAGGCACTAGGCAGAAATGGCCATAAGAACAGAGGCAATCAATGTAAGTCTGCCACCAAATGTGAGATTCTTAACAGTCCAGTCTTTGATTTAGAAATAACTTTGTCAATAATGTTGTCGAAGTTCCTAGCATAGTTGTTGTTGCTAATCATGACACCAAGATGACTTGTAGGCAAAGTCTCAGCAGTGAAACCAGTCTGACTCTCCAAGTTGTGGATTTTGTTGAGCTGCATCTTGCTAGAAGTAATCAGCTTAGTTTTAGACTTATTAATAGCTTGACCCGATACAACTTGATACCTGTCTAAGAACTGACTTAACTTGTTAATAGAATCATACTTACAGTTTATAAAAACTAAAATATCTTCTGCAAAGGCCAGACAAGGGATGATAATGTCAGTTCTAGAGTAGAATTTCATGCTATGATTACTGGTGAACAAATTAAAGAGGCCTCTGGTTAAAACTTCTTCACCCATAATGAAGAGGCTTGGAGAGATAGGATCCCTTGCCTCAAACCTCTATTGGGATTGAAGTAACCAAAGACCTCTCCAGCTCATATAGCAGATTATAGCAGGCAGAGTATAAGTTATGTGGACTTTTGAATTAGAAACCAAAACTAGGTTCTAATAATGTGAGATACAACCATATATCTCTCAATATGAACGTTAAAAATATTTTTGTGCATTACACTGGACCATAAGCTATCTTTATTTCTATAGATGAACCATAACTTCTGAGAAAAAGTAAGCTGGAAGTCACATAGGGATCTGGTATTGAGACCACCCTCACTAAAGGGCCTGCAAATCTTTAACCAGGTACACCAGTGAACACTCTTATCATTGAAGTTAGCTCTGCATAATAACTTGTTGAAGATGAGCTCAAGTCTCTTGATAATGCAGTTGGGAATAGTAGAGTTTTGAAGGCACTAGGCAGAAATGGCCATAAGAACAGAGGCAATCAATGTAAGTCTGCCACCAAATGTGAGATTCTTAACATTCCAGTCTTTGATTTAGAAATAACTTTGTCAATAATGTTGTCGAAGTTCCTAGCATAGTTGTTGTTGCTAATCATGACACCAAGATGACTTGTAGGCAAAGTCTCAGCAGTGAAACCAGTCTGACTCTCCAAGTTGTGGATTTTGTTGAGCTGCATCTTGCTAGAAGTAATCAGCTTAGTTTTAGACTTATTAATAGCTTGACCCGATACAACTTGATACCTGTCTAAGAACTGACTTAACTTGTTAATAGAATCATACTTACAGTTTATAAAAACTAAAATATCTTCTGCAAAGGCCAGACAAGGGATGATAATGTCAGTTCTAGAGTAGAATTTCATGCTATGATTACTGGTGAACAAATTGAAGAGGCCTATGGTTAAAACTTCTTCACCCATAATGAAGAGGCTTGGAGAGATAGGATCCCTTACCTCAAACCTCTATTGGGATTGAGGTAACCAAAGACCTCTCCAGCTCATATAGCAGATTATAGCAGGCAGAGTATAAGTTATGTGGACTTTTGAATTAGAAACCAAAACTAGGTTCTAATAATGTGAGATACAACCATATATCTCTCAATATGAACGTTAAAAATATTTTTGTGCATTACACTGGACCATAAGCTATCTTTGTTTCTATAGATGAACCATAACTTCTGAGAAAAAGTAAGCTGGAAGTCACATAGGGATCTGGTATTGAGACCACCCTCACTAAAGGGCCTGCAAATCTTTAACCAGGTACACCAGTGAACACTCTTATCATTGAAGTTAGCTCTGCATAATAACTTGTTGAAGATGAGCTCAAGTCTCTTGAGAATGCAGTTGGGAATAGTAGAGTTTTGAAGGCAGTAGGCAGAAATGGCCATAAGAACAGAGGCAATCAATGTAAGTCTGCCACCAAATGTGAGATTCTTAACATTCCAGTCTTTGATTTAGAAATAACTTTGTCAATAATGTTGTCGAAGTTCCTAGCATAGTTGTTGTTGCTAATCATGACACCAAGATGACTTGTAGGCAAAGTCTCAGCAGTGAAACCAGTCTGACTCTCCAAGTTGTGGATTTTGTTGAGCTGCATCTTGCTAGAAGTAATCAGCTTAGTTTTAGACTTATTAATAGCTTGACCCGATACAACTTGATACCTGTCTAAGAACTGACTTAACTTGTTAATAGAATCATACTTACAGTTTATAAAAACTAAAATATCTTCTGCAAAGGCCAGACAAGGGATGATAATGTCAGTTCTAGAGTAGAATTTCATGCTATGATTACTGGTGAACAAATTGAAGAGGCCTATGGTTAAAACTTCTTTACCCATAATGAAGAGGCTTGGGAAGAGAGGATCTCTTGCCTCAAACCTCTCTTGGGATTGAAGTAACCAAGGACCTATCCATTAATCAAGATTGAAGTACTGACATCAGAGATAAGGTCTTTTATTAGCTTAGTGAATCTGTTAGAAAAACCAAAAAGAGAAAGGACATTGAGGACGAATTGATGGGATATCTTGTCGAACGCTTTCGACATGTCTAATTGAATAAAAAAAATTCCAGTCCTCGGTCTTTTATTAATTTCATGAAAAATCTCTCTAGCAATTAGAATATTATCGTGAATGGATCTACCTCTAACAAAGGCAGTTTGGTAATCAGAGATAATATTGGGAAGAATCACAGCTAACCAAGTCTTTAGTAGCTTAGATTAGATTCTATTGAGCATGGTGCATAAGCTTATAGGCCTGTAGTTGCTCCAGTTCATAGGGTTACGATCTTTAGGAATGAGACAAATCCCAGTGGAAAAAATGCCATGAGGAATACTATAACCATTTAGATAAGAATTTAGAGCGATAAAAAGATCACCTTTGATGATATTCCAACAAACTTTGAAGAATTGAAGATTGTAACCATCAAGACCAGGAGCACTGGCCACACTCATGTTATTGATAGTTTTCCAAATTTCCTTCTCATCTGTGTCTTGAAGAAGCATGTCATTATCCTCGTTAATAAGACAGCAAGGAATGTTTTCAAAGATGGTGTCCTTCATCATCACTTGCTTTTCCTCTTTACTTCCATAAGGCTCTTTAGTTAAGCTCTCTTTGAACAATCTAATAACTGAATTCCCAATGTCTTTTTAATTCTGGAGCCAAACATTGTTCTATTTAATTCCCTGAATCTTATTCTTCCTTCATTTCTTAGAAACATAAGCATGAAAAACTTTGGTATTCATATCTCCTTCACTGGGCCATTTATTATAATATGTTTGTCTCCAGAAGATCTCCTCATTCCTTAGGGCCTGGATATATAAGCTATTAGCATTGGCAAGATCAGCCTTCGAGTTAGCATTATTAACATTGATATGCTTTTCCTCAATTTTTCTGACTTTTTCAGCATTTTCTTTAACTTTTTAAAAATATTGCCAAAGTGAGAAGCATTCCAGTCTTTAAGGCATACTTTGAATCTCTTCATCTTGAACCAGAAGAGTTGGTTAGGCTGCCCATTCATCCTATAATTCCAGTTCTTTTTCACAACATTAAGAAAATTGACATTAATAGTCCACAAATTCATAAACTTAAAATGATTTTTGTTGTTAATGAAATTGTTACAACGTAAATTGACAGATATAAGTAAAGGAGCATGGTTAGTACAAGTTCTGACCATGTGAGTGACTTGAGTATCATTAAAGATGTCAAACCAATTCTGATTAATCATAACACAGTCTAATCGTTTCCACTTGTTTGTTTTGTTCCAGGTGAATTTGAATCCAGCAAAGCCTGCGTCTTGAAGGTTGCAACTAATCATCATATCATTGAAGTCCGCCATGCTATTCTGATATAGGGTAGAGCATCCCATTTGATCATAAGAGGAATCAATAGCATTGAAGTCTCCAGCTGTTATCCAAGACCTATCAGTAGAAGACATAGACCTGATCTGATCCCACATGTATCTTCTGTTGACCCTATTACACTTAGCCTAAACAACAGTAAATAAGAATTGTTTATTTTAACAAGTATCAGTAATATCATAATGGATACATTGCCCATGATTCAATAGAATATCAAGCTTAATATCATCCATCCAAGCCACCCAAATATTGTTAGAACAATTAGAGACAGAGTTGTTGAAACCCAGATTAAGGACAATGTCATCTCTTCTATCCTCCTTCACCATGGGTTCCTGAATTGCCAGCACTTTTATCTTTTCCTTCTTGATAATAGAAAGCAGTTTGTTGACTGTTGATTTGTTATGAATACCTCTCAGATTCCAACTAAGAATCTTTATCTTCATCAGAAAAATACTTGTGGTTTTTGTTGATCTCTGAAAACTTCAAAGATTTGATTATAACTTTGTTTGGTTTTGTCTTTTTCACAGTCTTGAGTTTTCTTTTCAGGATCACACTGAAGTTAGGATCATTAGAGTCATCATTGTTGGTAACATGGGATCTAGAATGCTTCATATGTCTTCTGGTTGAGGCGAGTTAGCAATATTGGTTTTTCCATGTTCTTCAAAGGAGTATCCTTGTTCAAGCATTTGAAGAGCACCTATGACATCAGATTCTGCAGGCGTAGAAACATCTTTCAATTTTCCTTATATTATGGGAGAGTTAGAGTCAACTTTGTTTCCAGTTGAATTCATTTCATGGTTCTGATTAACCACAATTGAATGTAATTTTGGTCTATAGACTTTAACATTGCCAGTCTTGCTTTCATTGTCTTTGTCATCAGTATTTTCCTCATTAACTTTCTCAACCTGAGGTTGCGCCTTCTTAAAATTACTGCTTTTATGTCCCAAGTGAGAACAAATTTCACAATAATCCAGAAGATTATTATAATGAATATTCAACCAGCATTCGTCGTTGACACCAAAACTAATCCACAATCTGTTTTGGAGCTTCTTAGTTACATCTAACTCAATAAGAGCCTGTAATCTATTATAATACGCTATGTTTCTGTCCAGTATCTTTATTTTGTAAACAGTTCCCAGAGATTCTCTTATATCTCCAAGAACTTTCCCATTATAAAGATAATCAGGGTAAGTTTTTTTATAGATACACAGGTTAGCGTAATCGGACATTCTTTCTTTATACTGAAATCTGGATTCCATCGCAATAGTCTCATAACAGTATTATCAAAACTCCAAACTTTTCTTGACCAGAATATGCCCACGTTTTCCTTTAAGTCGAACTCGAAGAAGATGTGTCGCGAATGCCAGACGATTACATTGAAATTTCCTTTGAATTTAAACGAGTTTAGAAAGCTGTTCAACACTGGTTTCTTTAGCATTCCAGTAGTGAACTTTCCAACCAACGTGATTTTTGTATCACGAAGCAGAGCATCCTTTACCGATTTATCATACTGAAATGATATATGATCTTCTTTCACCAAACAACTTACTGGGTTGAGATTTCCGTTTCTAAAACCTTTTGGTTTGACAGTATCAAGATAGGATTTAGAGATTCCAGTAGAATCATTTCTTAGAATCTCGTTCATCGTGGAAAGAACAGGAAATTTACTTTCCTCAAACAGAATGTTATCATGAATTTCCATCCATGAATGAAAGATTTAGAGATCGAATCAGAGAAAAATATTATGAATAACAACCCTGAAGAATTGAAGCATATTCAGAAGATCTTGAACCAGAGCTAAATTATTTGGGTATTTTAACCATATCATATGCGGGCTCCAGAATCTGGTGTAGTGTAGATGTATAAGAACAAAATTTATTAAATATTATCTCTTTTTCTTGTCAAACTAATTATATATTTTTTCGGTCCGATTAATTTAAAAAAAACAAAAATAAGAAGTCACCAATCGACTTGAGGACTTCAAACTTGCGCAACTTAATTATATCTTTAATACGACCACGTTTTCCAATATAGTTACGGTGGGAAACGAGATAACATGGTGGCATTCGTCATCATTCATTAGGGTTTCAGTGAGCCATGGAAACTCGTACGTATTTCGTTTCATGATATCAATTAAATTATTTGATCACAAAATGTAGAGAAAAACCTTTCTCTCTTTTATATATATAAGAAAACAAATAAAAAATGATTATACTTTAGGGGTTTTTTGGAGATAAACTCTGTTCTTGACCAAGAACAGAGATAAATATTTTCTTATTCTCTAGAAATCATAGCTGAAGTTTATCCATGGAGGAGGCTAATTCTGCTGTTCAAACAAAATCGTTGATGATCAATTTTCTCAAGATTGCATCAATTGAGGAATTTCCTACGCTTAGGAAATCTACTCCGTCTCAGCCGTGAAATTTGGGAAACAAGGAAGATATGGAGAAATCTGGGTTACTTGGCAATGATTGTAATGTTATTTCTAATCCGGTGTTTGAGGAGACAAACAAGGAGAAAATCAATACAAATTTGCATAAGGGCTCTTATGTTGATACTTTAAAGCCTAGGAAAGCAGAGTTTGTTCATACGAACGTCTCTGTTTCTTTAAAGAACGACTTCCTAGTTATTAATTTTGATCTAAATGATAAAGATCTGTTAATGAAGATGTCGAAACATACTTTAATAGCTAAGTTTGCTTTTGGTAAACCCACAATGGAGATCTTCAGAAAATTCTCGAGCAAGTTCAATTTCAGTGGATATTATAGTATTTCTGTTTGGGATTATAGACACATTTTTGTTGAATTTATGAGGTTGAAGATTTCAAGAAGCTCTGGTCAAGAAATGTTTGGGTTCTGGGCAATAAAACAATGCGATTATTGAAATGGACACCAAGATTTGATCCAAACCTTGAGTGCCCTTTTACTCCAATCTGGGTTTCTCTTCCAAGTTTACCAGAATTTTTATTCAATAATTCTACTATCAATGAAATTGCGAAGGTTATAGGGACTCCTTTGAAGGTTTGGGTGCCTTCTGTTAATAGGGCAAGGAAAAACTGCTGCAGGTTTTGGGTTGAAGTAGATATTTCCAAGCCTTTAATTCACAAAATGCAACTAAAGTTTGGTGAGACTGACAGTTACTGGATTGATTTAATTTATGATAATATTCCTTTGTATTAAGTATTTGTGCCCATATTGGTCATTCGAATGATAAATGCAAGAAACTTCTTCCTGGTGAAAAGAATTCAAGAAAGGATCAAATTAATCTTTCAGATCAATCTATATCTGCAACAAGTGTTCCAGATCAAGCTCATTGTTCTCAGCTTCCCAACAATGATATTGATAACAATAATCCTCAGGATATGCATAAACTTAGTGAACATTCGAATCAATCTGCTTCCGTCAACAATAAGGAGTCTGGTCAACAGCTTAAATCGATTGTGGTCAACAAAGTTATGGAGAATAACTCTTAAGAAGATTATGAGACTGACAGTCATTCTGTTCGTTTGGGGAAAATTGATATCGACATTGTTGCTTCTTCTTTGGATCACAATTTTGACCCTGTTAATGAACATGAGATGATAGACACCTTGAAAACTATTGAAAGAAGAAACATGTTCGAAACTCTAAATGAAGAAATCCGTTTCTCTCCAAGGCATGATGGAAACTTAGTTAATTATCCAGTGAAAGATAAGTCAGAAGAGGTAAATCTGAAAAGATATGATTTAAAGAAGACTAAAAAGGTGTTGAAAATATGGAACTCCAAGGGACCAGTATCTTCAAAACTCATGAAGCTCAAAAGAACCAATAAATCTTCTTCAGAATAATGACTATTACTATTCTAAATTGGAATGCAAGGGGTCTTGCTAATAAGAAAACGATTCAAATATTAAAGTCTATGGTTATTTCTTTCAAAGCTAGTTTTGTAGCTATCTAGGAGCCTTTTGTTAAGCCGGAAAAGATGCAATTGGTTGCTAGGAAGTTGAAGCTCAGTGGGGATAGTTGCAATGTTAATAATAGAATCTGGGTGTTTTGGCATCATGATTATAAAGTGGAGGTAGTTTTTAATAATGAGCAGATGCTTCATCTTAAAGTGTGTCATCCTTCTTTGAATAAAGTTTTTCTAGTTTCAGTCATCTATGCTATGTGTAAAAGAGATCAAAGAATTTTGCTTTGGGATTCCATTAGAAACCTGAATAATCCTTCTCAAGAGTGGATTATCTTTGGTGACTTTAATACTATATCTAACATTCACGAGCAGCTTTCTTGTTCAACAATTAATCAAACGGGAATGAATGATTTTAATAATCTCATTATGGACTGCGGTTTAATAGATGCTGGATATACTGGTTGTCCCTTTACTTGGTCAAATGGGCACAAATGGAGGAGGCTTGATCGTGTTTTATATAACACTTCCTGGTTGAACTTCTTTGAGTCTACTTTTGTGTCCCATCATGCTAGAAATTGTTCGGATCACTGTCCTATTACTGTCAAAGTATCTTCAAGTCTTGAAGGATCTAAAGCTACGTTTAAGTTTTTGAACATGTGGGCTACTCACCCTGACTTCCTGAAGATGGTGAAAGATAGTTGGTTTGCTAATGAGACTGGTGATGTAAGAAATCCTATTATGGCTTTCTGGCTTAAGCAAAAAAGATTGAAAACTGTGTTGAAAGAGTGGAATAAAAGCACTTTTGGGAACATTTTTGATGCAATTAAGCAATCTGAAGAAACCATTAAGACCTGAGAAGCTATTTTGCAAAATGAATCTAATGTTGCTAATAGAACTTCTTTGGAGGAGGCTAGGCAAAATCATCTTTTACTATTGGATATGGAAGAAATATATTGGAAATAGAAAGCTCATGCCACCTGGTTGAAGGATAGTGATAGAAATACCTCTGCCTATCATAGTTTTGTGAAGAAAAGAATGAAGAAGAATAGGATTGACGGAATTAAAGTTGGTGGTAACTGGTTAACTACTAAGGAGGATATTGGGAATTCTTCTATTGAGTACTTTAAAGCTCTGCTTGCTCCTCCTATAAATGATGAGATGGATCCTGATCTGATGAATGCTATTCCTACTTTGGTTACTGAGGATGACAATAATAGCATAACAAGTATTCTTGATGTTGATGAAATATATGATATTATTAAATCTGTAAACTCTGTGTCTGCTGCAGGACTTGATGGTTTCAATGGAGAGTTCTATAAAAAGTACTCGTCTATAGTTGGCACTGATCTCTGCAAAGCTATACAAGGCTTTTTCAATGGTTATGATCTGCCTAATGGGGTTAAAGATACAACGATTTGTTTAATCCCTAAGCTTGAAAATCCCAACAAATGGCAAGATTATCGCCCTATCAGTCTTACCACCATGCTCTCAAGGATTGTGGGGAAAATTATCAACAACAGACTCTCGAGGATCTTGCCTAAGTAAATCTCTGAAGAGCAAGGTGGATTTGTTAAGGGGAGATGCATTCAGGACACAATTCTTGTAGCTCAGGAGTTATGTTTTGATATCAATACCAAAAGTAAGGGAGGCAATGTCATCATTAAGACTGGCATGACCAAAGTATTTGACAAGCTCAATTATAAGTTTCTCTTCAACATTCTACATTTATTTGGTTTAATACTAACGTTACTGCTCTTATTAGCAACTGTATTAGCAAGGGGTTCTCTTCGATCCTGGTAAATGGTGAACTGAAACGTTTCTTCCCTAACTCTCAAGGCTTGAGACAAGGAGATCCGCTCTCTCCAAGTCTCTGCATACTGGCTGAAGAGTACCTAATCAGAAGCATTAAGCTTATTTCAAATGGTAATCCTAATCTCAGATATAAAACTAGAAGTAACCTGAAGATCTCTTGCTTAGCATTTGCAGATGACTTCATGGTATTCAACAATGGTGACATTAACTCTATGCAAACTATAAAGACTTTCTTGGATCATTATCAATGTGTATCTGGTTAGGAGATCAACACTACTAAGTCTAAGATCATTGTTTTAAACAAGATGGATGCTCAGCAAACAACTATCATTGAAAATATTCCGAATATTAAGCATACAAATCTACCATTCAAATACCTTGGCACAATAATTGCTATCAATACAAGACTTGCAAAATTTGAAGACTTAATACACAAGACTAGGAGCAGAATCTTGGATTGAGATAAGTTGGATCTCTCGTTTGCTGGTCGTCTTCTTCTGATTCAAACTGTTCTAGCTACTGTTCCCAATTACTTTCTTCAGCATACCATCCTGCCTGCTGGTATTATCAACAGATTAGAGACTCTTTTTAATAAATTCCTGTGGGGAAGAAAAAATAGCAAAAACGTTATAAACTGGGCTAGATGGGAAAGGCTGTGTAAACCTCTTAATGAAGGTGGGCTAAACCTTCATAGTCTAAAGGATGTTCAGCAAGTCTATTCAATGTAACTTTGGCTTAACTTCAGCCAACAACAATCTCTCTGTGCCAAATATATGTTATCTATATACTGCAGAGATAACATTCATCCTATATTAGCTATATCCTCTTACAAAAAATCAAAAACATGGAATCGTATCATTAATGCTAGAGAGATGTCTGAGGAGTATATATTTTGGTTTCCTGGTCATGGGAACATGAGTTTCTGGTATGACAGATGGGACATTGACAGACTCAAGTCAAAGGTTACCACAACAGAAATCAACAAAATCAAGGAAATTTGTCTATCTGATAAGACTGATATGCTGCTTTGGTCTCTTTCTAAAGATGGTAAGTTCAGCAACAAAGACACGTTGAACTATATCAGATTCAAAGGTAATGTTACAAAACTTTACGCTAAGACCTGGAATGATGTTACTCCTAACAAATGTTCGTTTTTATTATGGAGAGTACTCCATAAATGGATTCCTACTAATGAAGTTATGCAGAATAAAAGTTTTCACCTCGCTTCTAAATGTGTCTACTGCAACAATATCGAAACCACTCACCATACTATGGTGCAATGTCATCAAGTCTGGTCTGTCTGGCTCCACTTCAGTGTCATGTTCAAAATTTAGATTGATCCCTACATGATAATTGGGCACATCATTATGAAATAGTACTGGGATTCCCAAAAGAGCTGTGACATCTTGAATATCCTCCCTGCAATCATAGCGTGGTCAATCTGGTCAGGGCGAAACAAAAAGAAAATCAGTAATGAAAGCACCAGCTCAACTACTATAATCAGACACATTCTCTACATTTTATCCAGTCTCGATTATGCTAAGGTTTTGAAAAAGAAACATTGGGGAAGATTTGTGAAAGAAGCTGCTACTCTAGGATGCGTAAATCAAATGAAAAGCTTGAGTAAGCCGTTGTTCCTAAAGTGGAAAACCCCAAAGCAAGGTAGATACAAATTAAACATAGACGGAGCTTGTATCTTCAACAACGAAACAGGAGTTAAAGTTCTTATCAGGGATAGCAATGGTAGTATTATCATGGGTATAGGCAGATTATATGGTAAAGACTTACCTCTTATAGCTGAGTGCAGAGCTCTTTTTGATGGTTTGAACTTGTGCAATTACCTCAAATTGGAGAAGGTTGATGTGGATATTGACTCTCAGATTCTTGTTAACCTTCTGTTATATAGTAACTCTACTTGGTACTTGGACCTAATTATCAGATGTTGTAGAAAGCTTATCAATCCAGAAATGGTTATCAATCATGTTTATCGTGAGCAAAACTACGGGGTTGATTGGATTGTTAAGGAAACTATGCAACTTCATTCAAATATGGATTTCAATGGGTTAGATGCTCCTCCTCAATTGAAGGCTATTGCTTTACTGGAAAGCTTGAATTTGGGTTATCTTCGTCTCTCAAATTAGGATTCTTGTTAATTTGGGGTTGATTGGAGAAGAAGGGTTTAACGTCTAGTTTTTTCAAATTTGTCTAATTTTGCCTAAAAGGCCTTGTACTTCCTTTTATTTTCAATTCAATATAAATTCTATTAAAAAAAGTACATATTGCTTACTAAATGGCGACATGGTCCATTTATATATATATATATTCTTTCTTTATAAAAAAATGATATCAATAAAATTATTTACATCTTAAGATTTAAGATTTAAGATCGATTTGATTAACAGTCCGAATTAATAGAACCGATAAAAAATGGTTTATTTATATTATTTTATTTTTATTTGTAAAAATAATAATTGATTTGAAAAAATATATTTGAAAACATAAATTATACGATATATATAGTTTTAAATAATATATATTGTTAAAGTAATTTTATTTATAAAAAAGTATAAAATGTTTATACTATATTATATTTTTTGTTATAATTAAAAAGTTTTTTTAATCTATAATATGGGTAAAAAAACCGGTCTATTTAGAAATATCACTTTTATAAAAAAAAATTATTGATTTTTTAGTATATAACTAAAACTGAAATAATATAATACAAAACTCGTATAACAACAGTTTAGTTTGGTGGTTTAGACTTCGTCAATGGATTCAACTCTCATTTTAAAATATATATATATATATATATATATATATATATATATATTTAATTGAAAAAATTTATTGGAATGGACTAAGACCGATCTGTCCGATTATAATCACTTGACGAATCAATTTAAAATCTTAATAATTTGTTCTTGGTTCGGTTTTTGTACCCGATTCACTTAGTGAGCTGATCCGGAGTAACCTATCGGACCGAACAAAAAAAAATTCAAACCTAGACCGGTCCGATAACAATCCTACCGTCCCTACCATTCATTAGTCAACGTATGTTAAAATTCTATTATATTTATGTTTGAGTGAGTTACAAAATAATATCTAATTTGGATTGGTATATAAAAAAATATAAATTATTTAAAATAATTTAGCTATAACTTTTAAAAACATTTTTAAATATAAACACGTATTAAAAAATATTTATTTTCATCTCGACTCTCGCGATTCACCATTCTTTCTCACTATTTAAATAGACCGATGGACTTTCGAATATTAAGATTGGGTCAACTCCAAACTTTAGTCTTCAAATCCTAACTTCCATCTTCTACAATTATCAAACATCAAGCATCTATGTTGTTCAATTGAATATTCATTCTTAATTCAACAAATTGTTTTTCTTCAACCCCGAATAAATTACTTTATTTTCAGTTTATGATAATTACAGTAGTTTATCATTGTGTATTACATTTTATTTTATTAGTATTAGAGATTTGATTTTATGGTTTTGGTTGAAGTAGAGAGTTATAAGATGAAAATACAAAACGTCATGGAACAATAGTTTAGTAAAAAGTTCTGAAGTAGATAAAAGACTTATTTGTATGATATTTTTTAACAATAGTTTAGTAAAAAGTAGTAAAAATATGTGAAATAGATAAGAGACTTATTTGTATGATAATTTTTAGTTTGATTTTTCGGTTTAGTTGAATCAGTGGTTGAAAGTTGGGAAATCTATACGTTTTGCGATTCGTTTTTACTTACGTTTTACGGTTCAAATTTGTAGGATCTATGTTGTATCGTACTTTTCACATTTTACTGTCAATGTTTCACGTTTCACACTTCGCGTTTCTCGACTATTCATGATTTGCATTTGAGTTCTACATATAATTATGTTTTTTTGTTTTGCTTTAATATGAACCTGTATTTGTTGCATACAATTTAAGCACAAAATTATTTGTTCAGATCCCCTTATTCAGGAGATGAATGATTTTCTTAAAGAGGTTCACATCGAAGCAACAAGAAGAACCTTTTTCCATATGCTTTTAATATATATATATATATAATCTAGTTAGAAATAATGATAAAAATACATATATTGATAAAAATTAAGACTTTACGTTAATGAAGAATGAGGCTTCAATTTGGGTTGGAAATTCTTACAACTTACAACCAACTATTTAAATACTATTTTTAGGTTAAAACACAATGAAAAGATCATCTCGTTAAATACAAATAAAAATTACATCCTAAAAAAGAGGAAGAATAACCAAAGTCAAGAATAATAAAAACATATTTCTCATGGAAACGAGGAAGAAACACCACATTCAAGATAAGAAAAACATATTTCTCCAACCTAAGCCAATAAAAAAACCAAACAAAGAAAAACCTAAGTTTATAATTAGATATTTCAACTACAATTTTAAACTATTTTTTTTTAAAGTGGTTGGAATCTCTAGATCTTTAGAATTTGTAACTATTAATTTTTTTTAAATAGCTTGTTAGTTTTTTAACTGTATCTTTAATTTTGTTGAAATATTTAGATTTTTCAACTATTAGATATTTAAAATATTTATTAAATCTTTCAACTAAAAGTTTATTGGATTTTTTAACTATATTTGTAGATATTTTAATGGTTAATTAGATCTTTCAACTGTATCTCTAAAGTTGTTGAAATGTTATATACTTATACAACAATCTAAAGTGGCTGGAATTATTTATATATGCATACACTACTTATACAACCGTAAAGAAAAAAAAATGAAAAAAATAAAACTTACTAACAACACAAATATATTTAATATTTATATAAATAGAACCAGACAATGGATTAATTGATCAAATAATATTGATGTTTAATACAATAAAATAAATAATATAACAAAAAATTATTTATACAATCAAATATAAAATACAAAAACTATCTCAGCATGGTGTTGAATTATCTTTCTCTTGTTTGTCAAAATTTTGTGCTGCTGGAGAATGTGGAGGAGGAGGAAGATTAACTTCCATTTGTTGATTAAGCGAATCCAATGATAACTTCTGAAATATTTTTCATATATACTCGTCGTGATGCAATTGGGTGTTGTGAAATTCACCAAACTGAGTCTCGATTATATTCTAATTGTTCACGTTTTAAGTATGTATCTATTTCATATATTAACGGTCGAACAATACCTTTTCAGGTTGATGAGAAGAACTACCGATATTGAAAGTGGTCGGTTGACTCGATTGTTTCATCTTAGCGTGCTCGATAGGCCTCGCCCAATCTGTAGGCGGATTAGGTGTACCACATCCATTTAACTGCCAGATCTCTTCCGATCTATCCGCCAATAGTAAAAAGATTTGACATTACGACCAAAGTTGTTCTTTCCATAAATATATTTTTTGACTTCTTAGAAATGTATTTCCTACCAAAATCCCACTGAATAAGATGCTCAATGTATCCAGTAACATCTATCCCGTTTTTCATAAGCAACTGAGTTATTATCATCTCATAAGGTAAATATTTTTTACTACTACGTGATGAATCCATATACCTAATAATCAAACTAGGTAGATTCATTTTGTGTTAAAAGATATAGAACTAGTTACAAATGTTTGAAGATATGACAAGTTTAAATTATTATTATTATTCGGAATGAAACAAGTATTAACTAATTTTGAAGTTAATTTATGAATTCCCTACTGATTATGTCTACTTGCTTTAAGTTTACCATGAACCATTAGCTAATTTCTATTATTATTCAGTGTGATTCATCCAACGTTATAGGCCATGAGTAACTCGATTCTTATGAGGATAACTTGGGGACCCTAAATGATTTTTATAAATTTCATGTCGATGCAACATAAATTCTGTATTTGGGTTAGTGAAAAAAAATTATAAGACGTATTATTAATTTTGTAGCTCATCCCTAAATTAGATATATTATCCAAAATTATACTTGCAGTAGAAAAAGGTATTGTACTATTTTTATGTACCAATTGCATCTAAATTTGACCAAATAAACCCAACACGTCATGTTAATAAGAATATCAAAAGTCACTTGCATACCCATGTCATTTTTAAGGTCATCATTGTCTAAACGCATACCCAAATTTATAATGACTGTGCTCACTTTCAGCTTGTAAAGAATGTGAACGTCGTATTCACCACCTTTTTGAATACTCTCACTATATTATGCTTGCATACCTTCAGCTACATCGTCCATTGACTCCATCTCGAATCTTCTTCTCCTCGAGGATGATCATTTGGGGGTATCTTTTCATGTGTTTCTTAGACTTTTCATTGGAGTGATTAGAAATATGAATTGGAAAAAAACTATTTGAAGTATAATTTAAAGTTTAGTATTAGTATAATTGATGAGTCTGGATTCTGTTACCTCTTCGGACATGGACAGTTCGGACAAAGACCATCTAACCGGACAGGGCAGTTCGAACACCTCATCCATTTGACTGTTTGAAATAGGACTAAAGTACTTAAAAACCTAATTACTTCTTGACTAAGCTGCCTGCTCTCCTACTAAGAGCTCATGGGTCCTTAAACTTGACTCGGGTCCATTAAACATGACCCGACAGCCCATAAGGCCCAAACGTAAGGGTATAAATACCCAACCACCAACATTAAATGAGGGTAATGACAATTAAATACAACCAGGCTGCTTAAGTCTCCCTCTACTCTCTACTCAAATATTAAATACCTACAAACTTCCATAAACTCTATACAAAAATTACGAAGTTACCCTCAGACAAAAATAAACCACACCAAATTGGCGACCACAGTGGGAAGAGAAGGGTGCCTGAGTCAAGCATTCGAAACCAACAGGAAAAATCAGTCCGAATGAATCCGGACGCCCCGGAAGTACCACCAGCCTTGCTTGAAGTGGTGGGTGAAAATGATGAGTATACCATCGAGGAGCGTGACAGATTAAAGGGCAAGATAGAAGCTCTGAGGGCAGAAAAGGCTAAGATGGGCATGAAGGATAAGTCAAAAGCGTCAGTTGCTCATCATACCGATAACCCTAGAGAGCATGAGCCTTCAAAGACTCATGTAAGTACCAAAAAGACTCATGCCAGCTCCAAAACATCTCACTGGTCTAAGCCAGTGGAGAGTTCTGACTCAGACTCAGAGTCTTCTGGTAGCTCCTCGGATGAGGAAGGAGTTGAGTCCTTGTCCTTCAGCAGTGATGAGGGCCGATCCAAAAAGAAGCAGAAGTTGATTAAAAAATATTCAACAAAAAGGGATAGACATGGGAAATTGAAGAAGAATATAGGCAAAGGATCATCTCACAGCCGGAGACATGTATACCGGATGCTGATGGATCCCTTTGCCTTCCACGATGAACCAGGTATCTTTGCAACTCCCAATGAGGATACTGTGTTCAGTCGTGGCCGGAATTGGAGACAATCTCCATTGTCTTCCAAGATTCTGTCCGGAAACCTCCCTAAGAGGTTTGATAGCACTAAAATGGAAAAGTACGATGGTAGTACTGATCCGGACAACCATTTGGAGCAATTTAAAAACTTCATGATGAATTTTGATGATGACGACAAGTTACTCTGTAGAGCATTCTCCCAATCCTTTACGGGGAGTGCTCTGAAGTGGTATAACAACCTACCTCAGGGCTGCATCAAGAATTTTGATACCTTTTGGGTGGCCTTTCGAAGACAGTTCGTTGGGAGTAAAGAGTTGAAGGGCAATGGGGACACAATAATCTATTGTGCCCAAGAACCAAACGAATCATTGAAGGAATACATAAGTCGTTTTGTAAACACCAAAAATGGATTGGCTGATTGCTTCGAGAAAGTAGCAATAGCATCCTTGAGACAGGGCTTGAACCCTGGAAATTTGGTTGATTCAGTGACCAGAAAGAAAGCCATAACTTGGGGAGGTTTGCTGAATCAGGTCGGAAAGCAGATTAATATTGATGAAACAAAGAAAACTATGGTGCATAGGTAGGGGAGGTCTGCCCTGGTTGCACCAAACCCCAACAAAAATCAGTCTGGAAACAAGGTAAGAGAGACCGGACAGGGGCATAACAGGGTCAAAGCTCAATCTCAGCCAGCTGCACCTGCCCAGAGTCAACAATCTAGAAATAAGTGGGGGCCTTGGGTCCAACCGGAGTGGTTTGCAGAATTGAAAGAAAACGTGGCCACCATCTATGATAAAACAAAGGAAGAAGTGCACCATAGAAGACCGGTCGCACTGCAATCCCATAGGGAACATCGTAACAACTCTTTCTGCTAGTACCATAATGATACTGGCCATACCACTGACGATTGTACAGCCTTGAAACAAGAGGTTCAGAACTTGATTGAAAGAGGAAAGCTGGGGGTATATGTCAAAAGAAGAGGAGGAAATAAGCCTGATAATACTCACCGGGTTGGTCCGAGCAATGCTGCTCCGGAGGGGGCTGTGGTAATAATCGAAAGATTTGATGTAGAATCCGAATACCTGGATCCCGATCCAACTCGAAATAGAGTGGGTGCCATTGAAGAACATTGTAAAACGGTCTCCGGGCTGATTAAACTTTTTGAGTCACTTACGATTTTCGGAGAGGATACTATGACAGCTCCTACTGCTTCTTCAAGGAAGAGGCACGTTCATACTTTAGCCACCCAGCTAGAAGAAGGCATGACATCTTATCAGGCACAAATTCCATTTCCATTCATTTTTTTTGATGAAGATGACTTAAGAGATATAACTGGTCCTCATGAAGATGCTGTCGTCATAGGAGCATCCATTGGGGGCAATGACATAAGACGAATCTTGGTGGATACTCGAAGCTCAGCCAATATCCTCTTCTTAACCACTTACAAAAATATGAAAAATCGAGTCGTAATTTAGCGTTCGGATAGATCAATTGTGGGCTTCACTGGGAGCTCAGTAGATGTGATCGTGGAATTCGAAGAAGAAGTTTTGTTGGGATAGGGCCCTTTCAAGAAAATGGTCAGGATACTTTTTATTGTGGTGGATTGTCCCACTTGTTATAATGCTATTTTAGGGAGATCTTGGCTCTCTAGGATGCATGCAGTGGCCTCGACAGTCCACCAATGTTTGAAATATGTTGTTCAAGGACAAGTGGGAGTTGTCCGAAGCAGTCAAAAGGTTGCAAGAGAATGTTATGCTACAGCACTGGCTCCATGGACGTTAAGGGCAGTTCGTATCAACGAAGAATAGCAGTTTGAGGGGCTTTCTAGGGGTGAGGGTGAAATTGATGACCCCAGAGAGACCCGTGGAGTATTGATACCAGTTGAAGAAGTTGAAACACATTCTTTTAAAGAAGGAAAAAGTGTTAAGATAGGGTCCAAAATGCCATCCGAACTGAAGAGTAAAATGTTGAAGTTTTTAAAAGACCATCAGCATGTTTTTTCTTGGTGCAATGCTGATGTAACAGGGGTTCCAGCAGATATTATATCACATCACCTATCCATCCGGAGAGACATAGCACATGTGGTACAAAAGAGAAGGGATTTTTCCAAGGAAAAGGCTGATGTTATTGTTCAAGAAGTTGATAGGCTCACGAAAATGGGGCATATAAAGGAGTCTGAATATCCTTTATGGACTGCCAACCCGGTCTTGGTGAAAAAGAAAAATGAAAAGTGGCGTATGTGCATTGACTTCACAGATCTCAATAGGGCTTGCCCGAAGGATTTATATCTAGTTCCCCAGATTGATCAGCTGGTAGATTCTACCTCTGGGAATAAGCTGCTATCCTTTATGGATGTTTTCTCCGGGTACAATCAGATTCAAGTAGACCCGAAGGATCAGGAGCATACCACGTTTGTAACTGACATGGGTCTTTATTGCTATAAAGTGATGCCAGTATGATTGAAAAATGTTGGGGCTACTTATCAGAGATTGGTAAACAAAGCCTTTGCTGATCAAATTAGAAGAAATATGGAAGTATACATTGATGACATGATGGTGAAAAGTGTGGATGAGAAGCTGCACTTGGCAGACCTCCAGGAAACTTTTTCCAACTTGGTAAAAGTGAATTTGAAGCTAAATCCAGAAAAATGTGTATTCGGAGTGCACGGGATACAACCTGAACCGGACCAGCTTAATGCTTTGTTCCAAATGGAGCCTCCTCAGAATGTTAAAGAAGTACAACGGCTGACTGGGAGGTTGGCTGCTTTAAATCGATTCATATCAAGGTCTTTGGACAGATGTGCCCTGTTTTTTCAAACTCTAAAGGGAGCAAAGAGATTTGACTAGACTTCCAGTGCGATGAGGCCTTCAATGAAATTAAGAAACATCCGTCTTCCCCCAAGACTTTGTTTAAACCTATTGATGGAGAAACACTCTTCGTATACTTGATAGTTTCAAGTTGTGCCATTAGTGTTGTATTGGTAAGAGAAGTGGATAACTACCCCCATCCAGTATACTACATCAGCAAGAGCTTGATAGATACAAAAAAATGCTACTTGAAACTCGAGAAATGAGCGTTAGCCTTGGTAATAGCTCCAAGGAAGATGATGCCTTATTTCCAGGCTCATCATATTATCGTCCGGACATCTTTTCCCTTGAAGAATGTTCTCCAAAAGGCAGACATTTCAAGCAACAATCAAAGCCCAAGTTGTGGGTGATTGTTTAGTTGAATTCCACTCTGACAGGGATTCAGAGCAAACCACTGAGATGAAAGACAAAAAGGTCTAGGTCGTTTGGACAGATGGTGGATCTAGTACTATGGGATGTGGTGCAGGGGTGTGCTTGACTTCTCCATACGGTGACCAAATGTATCAGGCTATATGTTTTGCTTTCAGGGCTTCCAACAATGAGTCCGAATACGAAGCAGCTATAGCTGGTTTAAAGTTAGCTTATATTTGTGGGGCCAAAAGGGTCAAGCTGATGAGTGACTCCCAACTTCTTATCCACCATGCTCAAGGTCAATCTGAGGCCAAAAAGGAGCAACTAGTGAAGTATTTACTACTTCTTAAAAATGAGGCTCTTAAGTTCAAAAGCGTTCTTTATGAGCATATACCCCGGGCAGAGAATGAACTAGCAGATTCATTGGCAACCATAGCATACATTGAGCCATATCCTTAGATCCATGTACTGCAGAGCCCTTCCATTCAACTTAATATGGGTAAAGAGGAACAAATTTTAGATGTACAGATAAAACAACCCCAAGACTGGAGATTTCCTCTCCTGCAGTATCTCTCTGATGGCATCCTGCCTCCGGATAAAGCACTAGCAAGAAAAATGAAGCACAAGGCTCGTGGTTTTATCATACTAAGAGACGTTCTGTATAAAAAGTCTTACAATAAACCTCTTTTGCGATGTTTGGGAGATGATGAGTCTCAAGTAGTCCTCTCCGAATTGCATGATGGTGAGGGATCAGCTCACTGTGGATTCAGGGCTCTAACACGGAGAGTTTTACTGGCTGGCTATTACTGGCCCTCTATAATGCAGGATGCTAAGGATCTGGTGAGAAGGTGTGATCCATGCCAAAGATATAACAATTAAATTCATGTCCCGGCCATCCTTTTAGAGTCAATTTCTGAGCCTATACCTTTTGCTCGATGGGGGTTGGATTTGGTGGGACCTCTTCCCATGGCGTCCGGAGGGCGCATAACAATAATTGTTGCTATAGATTACTTTTCGAAGTGGATTGAAGATGCCCACTTGGCAGGAACAACATCAAAAGCTGTCATAAAGTTCATTTTATCCAACATCAGTTGCAGATTTGATGTTCCACAAAAAATAACGACAGACAACGGGCCACAATTCTACAATAGGGAAATGGAGAGTTTCTGTGCCTCAAGGGGTATACAACATTGTTTCTCTTCACCTTTCCACCCACAAGCAAATGGGCAAGTTGAAGTGGCTAACAAAACTATATTGTCCGGTTTAAAGAAGAATTTGGAAGGGGCTGCTGGGAAGTGGCCTAGTTATTTACAAGAGGTCTTGTGGGCCTACCGGACTACACCTGGGGCTGGGACACAGGAGTAACCCTTTGCCTTGGTCTATGGGATGGATGCAATAGCTCCCATAGAAGCAACTCTCCCATCATTTCGGGTTCACAACTTCTCCGAACACGCTAACGAAGTGGAAATCAGAGGTCAGCTCGACCTAATAGAGGAAAGACGAGTTAAGGCTCACCTTAGAGCTGCACACTATCAAGGTTTGATGAGAAGTAGGTTTGCTTCTAGAATTAAAAGAATGGATTTCCAGCCGGGGGATAAGGTATTGAGGAAAGTCTTCTTACACATTAAAGAGAAGCTGCTAGGCAAACTTGCCCCAACTTGGGAAGGACCTTATATGGTCGTTGAAAGGCTTAAACCTGGAACATATTGGCTAGAAGACCAGGCTGGAAGGGTTTTGACCCACCCTTGGAATATTGAACATCTCCGGATGTCCTTGGAGTAGCATCTATGTAAATATTTACTTGTTTAAACATCCATGTAAATATTTAGGGGCATACTCTTTTCTACCCTGGTGGCACGGGGAGGTTTCAATGAGGTGTCCGGGCTTTTTAATAAAATCTGATGCCTTCTTAAAAAAATTCGAAGCGTTCTTACTTTGTTTTTTGTCACACCATCCGGATTGAAGTAAAAGAATGATGACCACTTAAACATTTGTCATCGGAGAATTTAAACACTCTCACTTTAGACTATTTATGAAATAACTAAGGGCTATTTAAACACTAGCCACCAAAATTGAAACAAACTATGAAAAGATGCGAGAATTGTGCAAAACAAAGATATTCATTAAAATAACTTAAGTGCCTTGGCCTTCCAAGGACTTTTAAATTGTCAAACAAAGCAAAGGATCTATCCGCTCAGATACCGGACACAATAATAAAAAGAATGCCTTGGCCTTCCAAGGACTTTAGTTTAGATAACATAAAAGTGAAAAGATAATTCATAATTTAAGAATGAGCCTTTGAAGATGGCTCAAAAACCCTTATCTTCTTCTTCCCCTTGGGATCGTCTTTTTCTTCGAGAGGGCCCTCCCCAGTATTTTCTTCTTCTTCGTCAGAGGAGGAAGCACTGGAATAATCATGCAAGTCCCCATGCCATGGTGTGGAAGGGAAGGTCTTGGTACTCTACATGAAGCCATAAATCTCCCAGGTTCCTCTTCGGGAACTTCTCATGAAAGAGCAGGACCATGTCCGACCTCACCTTGGCGTACATTTTCTCTTGAATATCTATCACGTTGTTGGCATAAGCATCGATCTTGGCCTGAATTTTGGCCTCCTGCTCCCTTAGCAGATCAGTTTTCTCCTCTGCAGCCTTGGACACCGTGTTCTCAAGCGCAATCTTGTCATTCGTCAAGTTGTGGATGACTTGATCCTTGGCCTTGGCCTCCTCTTTCGTTGAGGTGAGATCTTTCTCTAGTCCGGACAACTTCTCCTGGAGCTCCTTGATAGTGTCTTCTAGAGTAGCAACTTTTGTGGTCCACCCCTCTTGGTTCTTCTTCAGCTCCTCGTTTTCCCCCTTTAGAATGTCAGCATGTTGAGTAGCAGTAAGAAGATCATCGGACAGTCTCTCTTTATCAGACTTGAGATCTTTGATAGTATCTGCCTGACTTCGAATTTGCTTCTCCAACACAAACACCGGTTGAACACTACTTAATATAGAGTGAGCTATAATATCCCTTTCACTTGAAACCGTAAAAGTCTTACCATTAAAAGTGACGGTGTTCGAAGTACTCGGAGGGAGGTAAGGCCCAACAAAATCATCTATGGGGAGGTTGGCAAAGTAGTTACCAAGCCCATCAAGACCGGTGATATCAACCCCATCAATACTAAGGTCTCCTCCTCCGACCTCGTCGGTTTGAAAAATCACCAGGGATCTCCTCTGCTTGTGTTGGATCAGTAGGATCAACATGGGGGAGAGGCTCCGGAGGTCGGGGAGAAAGTTCATCACCCTTGCAGGTCTTTTTCTTTTTAGCCTCCTTGTCCTTGCTTTCAGCTCCCCGTTTTCGGTCTCTTTTGGGAGCCCTTGGGGGTTTTGGGGATTGAACCTCTTGCCTAACACTCCCCTGCTCTACCACTTCTAAGAGAGCAGCATCAATCTGGCTTGAGGCTGGCCCCTCCGGATTTGTTGAAACAGCCTCCTCCACCTCAGCAGGGTTAGCTCCACCTACCATTTTCTTGCTCTTCTTCTTCTTGCCTTTCATCTTACTCGGGGCCTTGGCCCGACCTGGCAAGTAAAGTGTCCCATCCGGTTCGTGTGTTCTCTTGAGGACTACATCCGGAGGGGGTGGAGTGGTGAGTTCTTCCCAGGTCAAGTCCCTCCGGCCAGTAGTGTTCCAGAGGTGAGACGTTGCTAAGTTTCCTCCTGTGAAAGCATCGTGAAACCGGTTTCCCCACTTTTCAGCAGCCTAAGTGTTGATCTTGGTGCAAGTGGTCTGCCCGGACTTTAGGTAGTCATTGAAGTCCTTGGGCAGTTCTGCTAAGAAAAAGACAAGACTAGTCAGTTTAAACAAATTTGATAAAAGAAGAAATAAGAATATAAAGTAGAAGCCTTACGATCACTCCTCCATCTGCTGGTGAGGAGACTTGGATTGACTCCTACTTTGATTTTCCTCCCGTTCTCCCAAGCACCACTTACGAACAGGAATTGAGTCCTCCAGTTCCTCTCCGACTCAAGAAGATCATCCACTGCTTTATAATCATCACCCATGTTGAAGTGATAGAAGGGAATGTGGTGGTTTCTGCAGAGATTGGCCACAGCTGCGAACTCCTCCATAGGTAGAGGAATCCCGGAGAGCCTTGAGGCCATGATGCAAGCCATAAGTGTGTACCAGGCGTTGGGGCTTAATTGACTGGGAGAGAGCTTGATGAGGTGGAAATACCTAACTATTTATGGATCCAAGGGGAACCTTAAACCCCAGTTAAAGAGCTCAGTGAAGATGACTATTTCATTGAGTTTACAATCCATGGGGGTTTCAGGATCTATGGGGATTCTTATCTTCACATACTCCGGAATCCCCCACTTTGTACGCATCCGGCCCAACTCAGCTGTATGGATGAAAGCGTAATTGATCTTTTGCAGGGCAAAGAGATATTTAATATTGACCTTGTGGAAACAAGGTCCCACTTTTCCTTCAAGACACCCCGGCAGATCCGAATGCCTTAAGCACAGCTTTTCCTTGCCTTTTTCCTTTTGGGCAGCAACAACACCACTAGTCTATCTGGAAGGTTCGGACTCGAATGGAGCCTCCTCGATAGAGTCCTCTATTATTTTCTCCATGATTGAGGAAGGATTTTCAGTTGTTGTTGTGAGGGGGAGGTTTGGAGTTGGATCAGCCTGACTTCCGGACTGATGAGCTTCAGTACTCTCCTGGATTCTAGCCTCCGGTTGGGGCTCTGATATAGACGTTTCTCTTCGGGGACTTGAGCCAGTGGCCTCCGGACCGGACAGCCTGTCCCTGGGTGCTTTGATGGGTACCTCTGACCCTGTACTGTTATCCTTGGCCCCCGATTTCGAAGGGGTGCTCTTGGAAGCCTGCCCTTTGACAAGCCGACTGTTTCTTCGATCAACCAGCTTGTGAGGAGAAGTTTCAGCATCTGACCCCATGGCTAAGAATGGGGACGGTTTTTTAAAACTGGTAACTGTTAAACCTGGCTCAACTGTGGGTTCTGACTCTTGAACCGAAGAACCTGAGATGATAGGGGAAATATTGGTTTGAAACAACCTCTTCGGTTTGACACCCTGTGTGGAGAAAGAACCCTGGTCAGACTCTGTAGCTGAGAATGCTGGTTTGTCGATGGGGGAAGTGGGTAAGCCTGCTGCAATGCGCCTTTCTCTTTCGACTTTTTGTGCTTTCTCTAGTTCAGATAGATTGAGCCACCCACCTTTGATCAGAGCGTTCCTTGCCATGAACATAAACAATCTAAGCAAGAACTTGTGTTTGAGAGAGAAAGCTCTGAAGATTGTCAAAGTAAAAATGAAAGTGATGGTAAAACAATGGAAAAGTATCTTAATTTATAGTAAACCTAAAAAAGAAGTCTTGAATCCTAGGAGAATTCGAAAAGATTAGCAATGATTAAAAGATGGCGCTGATGTCACCCATATTAATGAAGGGGTTGATTTTCAGAGAAGGTGGGTGCGAAATCCAAGTTGAAAAAACGGCTAAAGCAACCAACCAAAGAGTGACACGTGTCCCATGAACCTTGGCCAAAAACCGTTTAGATTCAAAGAACTTTTTCAATCCGGATAAAACCATAATACGATTCAGAAGACCTGTCCGGATAAAACTGCCACTGACAACGGACTATTTTTCAGGTTTTGACAAAGGTTATTTGAACAAACACCTAAAAAAGCTCATGGGTCCTTAAACTTGACCCGAGTCCATTAAACATGACCCGACAGCCCATAAGGCCCAAATGTAAGGGTATAAATACCCAACCACCAACATTAAATGAAGGTAATGAAAATTAAATACAACCAGTCTGCATAATTCTCCCTTTACTCTCTACTCAAATATTAAATACCTACAAACTTCCATAAACTCTAAACAAAAATTACGAACTTACCCTTAGACAAAAATAAACCACACCAATAATGATTGTGTGAGATATATGAATAAGAAAAATAATATTTATCGTCAATTCGTAGTTCTAGCCATTAAGGAAATGAAGATCCATTTTGGGGAAACAAATTAAACTAGATTTTTTAAAAACAATTAGCTGTTGGAAAATCGGATATCCGTTTTGATCATTTAAAAAAAATAGTCGTTGATCAAAACAAATTTTTTTTCCTGTATAAATAGAGAAAAAACTCCTCCATTTCTTATTTATCTCTCAAATCATCTCTCAAACAATATTATTCTTCCAAAATCTCTTAAACAATTACCATAATTACTACAATAATCTCTCAAACCAAGATCTTCTTATATAATTTGCTTTTATAATTTTCGGTCAAAATTCATAATTGATCTACTAAATCAAATTTGCTTGGTGGTGGATGATCATTACTGATTTAAGTGTTCGATATACTCTTTTTTCTTCTTCATTTTGTGCTATTGTTTGATATTTGTTTCATTTACTAGTTTTTTCATACTTTAAAAATATCTTTAAATTAGATAAAAAAAAATATATGATCAAAAGTCTCAACTAAATGTAAGGATAATATAGACCTAAATTCGTTTGATTATGATTTAAATATGCATGATCTCTTAGATACTGGTCTATAAAACACAATCTTCAAAAGCAATTCTTTCCATGCTAGCGGTATTATTGCTAATACTAGAAGTGGTTCAAAGTCTTGGAAGAAACATCTTGGACATATGACCACTTTATTGAGAATCCCGAAGATAATACAACTATGTGCAAAATTTATGAAAAATCTTATACCTATAAGCCGGATGAAATAAATCATGGCATCGGAGGTATGCCGAGACACTTAGCTAAGCACAATCATTTTATCCGTCTATTTTTTTTTGAAGAATGGCATATAAACATAGATCTGAATATCGATAATGAATTTATTTTTAATCAAAATGAATATAGAGAAGACACTATGAAATATGATATTGGTACTTCACAACTATTTAATTTTGGTGACTCTTGGCAATATAATGGATGGATGTGTAAAATGGGTCAACCAAAGATCCACATGCATCCCATATAATTATATGAGATCATGATCTTTTGAATAATTTAAAGAACAAAAATAAGTCATTCATGCTACAATATGAATGGTAGTGGAAAGAAATAAAAAAAATTAGTTTTAGATTTCGAAACTAGATGAAACTCTACATATTATCTTCTTGTACGTGCTTATACGTATAGACACGAGAGTACTAAGATTTATAATAGACATATACCTAATGATCCTCTTAATGGTGAACATTAACATTATTTTGCTTCAATCTTACGTTTCTTGAAGTAGTTTAAAGATGCAACTAAAACTTTTCCTACACAATATACTCCTAACGTTCATTTTTTCATTTATATATTACTAATCTTACCATGCATATAGATACATATAAGGATCATAATATATGTCTCGAAATGATTCCCAATAATGAAGCAAAATTTGTAAAATATTTTATCCCATCTCACACTCTTATGCTAGTAGTTGTATTTTTTATCCTTTTGAAAAAGGGACAGGTTTTACCTTTTTTAAAAGTATAAAACTTTGGTAATGTAGCATATAATTATCAAGAATATATTCAATAAATTGATATTTTTCTTTATATAATGTATAATAACTATGTTTAAAAATACATGAGAAGTAGAAATACTAGATCTTCAAATGTAGCGGGTTACAGTAACAATATGTGGAGAGGTAAAAATCGTAACAATAATACCTATATGTAAATTGCAACCCTAAATTAAGGATGACAAGAGAAGCTCTTGAAGCTTATAATGAAGTGCCCAGATAATTGAATACTCCATTTGAGTTAAATCTATACGATGGAAAAAACCCTTTTGATATCTTAAGATGGTGGTATTTAACAAAAGACTAGTTTCTTATTCTTTGAAGGTTAGCTAGTAAGATTTTTCTAATATATATGTCTACAGTAGTAAACGAATGTGCATGTAGTCAGGCCAGACGATAATACATGACTAAAAAATCGAGATTAACTAGCAGTGCACTAGAATTAATTGTTGCAGTCAAGAAGTAAATTGCGACAGAACATATGTAAGACTACGAATATGAAATGAAAGAGAATCAAAGGGACATATTCGATGAGTTTTTAAATGTTGAAAAAGATCTTATGAATGAAGCTGTTGCAGGATGTGAGGATGAAAAATCGGTTGAATCCGAAGACAAATTATTTTATGATAAATCACATTTGTAATATAAATTTATTAGTGAGTTTGTGATAAGGTAGTCCAATTTAAGAACATTTGTACAACTCCTAATCCGCAGGAGTATGAACTGTGAAAGACTTAAATTAATAAAAAAATATTATTATTCTTCAATCTTATAATGTAACAACTTATCATAAGTTTTTATACCAATTATAAAATAAACTAAACAATAACAAGTTATACTATAATCGAACTATAACACTTGTAATACTTATAATCAAATCATAATAATCAAAGTATAATAATAAAAATATAATAACTCTATAATACTTTTAAATTATAATATACAAACTATATAATCAAACTATAAATTCCTTAACGATACGTTTATCAAACAATAACAAGACTTCTACTATACGTGTTAAAAAAATAATAGAAAAATGAAAAGTAATTGAATTTTTGTTTAAATGTTATTAACTCAGTTCTTAAAAATCTACCACATTATAAAGAATATGAAATTTAAATTACTATATGTTTTGAACGAGTACAAAATATCAAAATCTTAAATTACCGTGATGCTACCATATTATCGTTATGGAATTGACGTAAATTGAACGTTCAACCATGCATGCGACAATGTTTTTATCATGATTGGGAAGACCGTAACCGAATACCATTATATTCTATTACCGTGTTACTGTAACAACTTGTAATGCATCCGCTGCACCTGGTCGTGCTCTGTTACGTTTGTCATCTTTAA
Source organism: Limnanthes douglasii subsp. nivea (assembly GCA_036936605.1). Taxonomy (NCBI): domain Eukaryota; kingdom Viridiplantae; phylum Streptophyta; class Magnoliopsida; order Brassicales; family Limnanthaceae; genus Limnanthes; species Limnanthes douglasii. The sequence goes on along the minus strand of JAUPFV010000004.1, from coordinate 143,814,076 downwards.
TCATAATGACAAATTTTTATTTTATTATCATCGCTCATATTATTTTATCGGTTTGTTTTCTCTAGTTTGGCTAAATCAACTTTTTCAAAAACTTCAAACATTTTTCTTCGGACCATATTATCGCTTAAATCCACGACCATCATATATACATACGAGTTGGTACTAGTGAACCCCACGAACACTGGGTCAGACCCAATGAATGTCTGTTCGTTCTATTGGTAAAAATATGGCAGGTCCCCCATGTTTTTCAGTTGTCTCACATCAGTCCCCATCATTTACCTCTCTATTAAACAAGTCCCCTTCGTTTCTAAAAATACAATAAACAGACCAAACCCAATTTTCCTCCCATAAATGCCCTTTCACTTTCCACATTAACGTCCACGTAAGACATTGATGTTGCAGCAGTAAAAAATTTAACAGTTTCATAAATGCTGTTAATCAAATAACTAAAGCTATGATTGGTATTGACTCGACAAATAGAATGAACTCTAAGCATTGGTCTAATGTCATAGATGCAGGTACTACCCTAGGATGCAAAACAGTCAATAACAGAAAGCGAAATCCTACTTACATGAAATAGATTACTCTTCGCCCTGGAAGATACAAAATCAATGTTGATGCAGCTTGCAGTTCCTCAGGAGAGACCAGTGGAGGAATTATCGTCAGAAACGACTCCGGTGAGATTGTCACTGGCTCTGGTTGCCTCTTTGGGAAGATGACTCCTCTCCAGGCTGAATGTAGAGCTCTCATGATGGTTTAGTCATATGTGAGAGGAACAATTGGCAGAATGTTGATATAGAGTCAGATTGCCTGACTCTAATCAATATTTTGGCTACCAGAACCATTGCTCATCTTTTTCACCCTTTATTCGATGTATGTCGCGACTAATCCACCCTAGCATGACTCTTCGCCACATTTCGCGCAACCAGAACTTGGCTGCTGATTACATTGCAAAATGGACTATTGCTTCTCATCGTAACCACAACTTCAAAGCTTTTGATGCTCCGATTCATTTGCTCGCAATAATAACGCTGGAGAGCTTAGTAATCGGATACATCGATCCTGGGTAATTCTTTCGATCAATTTGGGTGAAAAAATGGTTTGCTATTTGATCGATTTCCTCTGGAGCCATACTGAGTGGTGCTTTGGTGTTTTGGTGAAGCATTGAATGAGAAGTCGAATCGAAGAATTTAAGATTTCTGATTCAATTTAGGTTTTTTGAATTAATAAAGTGTATTGCTAATAAGTCCTTCTCTTCCTTAATATTCTCAATTTGAGAATAACTTTTATAATTCTATTAATTCAGTAATAAAAGTCATTTTTTGCATGGCCAAACTCTCCCAGCAAGCCAAACAATATGAAGAAGTTATGGAATGTATGGAGAAAGGATCGACTTCTGTCGACGGTAAATAACTCATCATTGAAAAGTTTAACCTTTTTTTTCTCGCTTACAAAAACATTATTGGAGCTAGTCGGGCGTCGCGATCGAACAAAAAGAGGAGAGTCATGGTAACAGAGACCATGTCGCCACCATCCGTGACTACTGTTTTAAGATCGAGATTGACCCTTCAATATCCGGTAGTTTCAAGTTTCTTGTTACCAGACTTATTCTGTATGCTTCCTCTCGAGATTCTAAATATGAAAGGAGATTACCATCGTTGAGATAGAAACTAAATTTGTTAGGGTTTGTTAATCTTCTATTTTCTTTTGTTTTATCTTGAGAGAACAAAAATTCATTATTTTGTTCTAATTGTGAAAATTCTTAATGTGTTTGGTTCCTCAGAAAGTGTGAGAAAAATGATAAGGTCAAGAAAACAAAAGGTAGATCTGGTATCTAAACTTAAATTATATTAATTAATACTTTGAAGAACGTAATATTAAAATAGATGAAGAGATTAGATTTGTTTTGTATCTGCGAATTGATTTTTTTTTTTTAACTAAATAAAATGACGATGAATATATATTATTAGTATGGGTAGAGTTTTTGGACTGGGATATATTTATTATATTAGATTTGTTTTGAGTTTTTTTAATAGGTTGGGTTTCGGTTAGATATAAAGATAAATAATAAAAAGTGAAAGTAAAATATAAAATTTGAATCGACTTTTTAGGTGGAAGCTTACGTGGTAGGTCAAATGTAAAAATGAATAAAATAAATTATGGTAAAAAGACTTATTAGTTATATCTTTTAAACGTTAAAGATGAGTCTATTATAAAAATAAAAAATAGAGACTAATGTAAGACAAATTCCAAAAATTAAATGACTAGCCTAGCCATGTTTTTTTTAGCCTAGGTTCAACCATTGTCTCTCTTATTTTTAGGGTGACAATTTTCCGTTCCAAGGGGTAGCCGAGTTGGTTGAGTATGACATGTTTGTGACCAACGATAATGATTCGAATCCCTCTACATACGTTTTCTCGGTTGAGTCTGTCACGTTAGACTGAGAGTTTATCCTGTACGCGCACTCTGAATAACGGCTACGAGTTCCTCTTAAAACAAAAAGTTGACAATTTTCCAAAACTGCTTGCGGGTTCCCTTAAAAAAAAAGTTGACAATTTTCCAAAACTGCTTGATTCTTCAATATTAGTAATTAACAAAGACACATTCATACACAATGGAACACATGACGGATCTACGTTGGGGCCCGGGGGCGTAGGCCCCCCTACCTAAAATATACTTTTTATATTTTTTTTAAGGTAATAATATAATATTAAAATAAAAGTTAGACGCCCCTTACCTAAATTATACGCCCTCCTACCTAAAATATATATTTTATATAAATAATATTAAAGTAAAAATTTAAGAAAATAATTGTTTTTTAGGAATGTTATAAATTTAAAGTAAAATTTTAATTTAAAAATTATTATGTTGACTATTTTTAATAAAAATTTTAGATTAAAAGTCTGAGGCGTTAAAAATTTTAATTTAAAAAATCTTGGATTATGGCTATTTTTAAGGAAAAATTTAAGTAAAAAATCTTGAATTTTAAAAGAAAATTTTAAGTTGGTATTTATAAATGGTTGGATGTAGTCTCGGCATCTCAATCTCTAGAATATTAGAACTCTTGATTGATTTTGCAAGTATTCTCATTCCTTTTTGCGATAATATGTTTTGATTTTATATTCGTTCAATCTTTCTATTTCTAATTAATTATGTTTTATCTCTTACTTTGATTTAGAAAAAGATAATGAATTGCTGCTTATGAACGAGAGAGACGATATTTAAATCAAAGAAAAGGGGAAAAAGGAAGAATACGATCCGAAGGAAGAATACGATACGTCCCAATTTATTTTTTCAAGGTATGTATGTTTTTTTTGTTTTCTTTTGAAATTTTATTATTATTTTAATCTTAAAACACTCGATAATCAATATTTTTTTTATCTGATTTGTGGTCACTTAGGAAAGTAAAAATAGATTTACATAGTTTTAGATAGCAAAGTTTTATTTACTGAAATTATTTTTTATAAACTAATTGATTTTAATTTTTAATCTTTTTAAAGACAATATATATGGAAATATTTGTTATTTTTTAAAATAAAATTATATATTTATATTATAAATATCTTTTATATAACCAAATTTTATTTATTTTCATCTATTTTTCAAAAATATATTTTTTATAACAAATTTTATTTACTTTTATGTAAATTTTAAAATATCTTTTTAAAATATTAAATTTGGTTTTGTTATATTTTATTTTATTTTATATATCTTTTAAAAATAATATATATTAAGATACATTAAGATTTATTGATGTAATAATAACATATTCTAATAAGATATTTTTATTTGTAGACTTATAATGGAGCGTTATTTTCCTAAAAAACCAAGGAATAGTGTTGGTTCTTCAAGTAGCTCGAGTAATAATAATAATATGATTCATCCTAATCTGATTGCCTCTATATCAAGACCTAATGATGATAGTGTAGAATTTCATTTGAATGAAGATATAGTGAGTGATCCAGGACTACGCCAACTTATTGAAAATCCTGATAGTACTGTTAGAGATAAAATTCGACGAGAATTCATATCAAAAGGACCTGGCCAATCAAAAAATCATATTTTCCCCAAAACACAATTTGGGAAAAATAACCGGAGTTTTCAAGTTACATGGTTCAAAAAATATCAATGGTTGGAATACAGTGTGCATAAGGATGCGGCATTTTGTTTAGCCCCCCCTTACTTCGGTTTTGGCCTTCCATAGGAAAATACCAAAATACCCCTACGACAAAAAGTAAGAGGTAGTCTATGGTTTTGTGTTGCTGCATTCACAGACCCTCTTATGATTCCTAGTAGTCCTATTTGGCCCTACTTTTCACCGAAGAGGGTAGGGCAGTCGGTCACTCAGAGGGGTTGGAGCTACTGGTTATTACAATTCCAAAGCAATTGAATCAGCAGCAATGGTAGGATTTGCCTCTAGACGATGGTTGTTTGTGGGCGTTGAAGGGGTATGTAGCATAAATTTTTGGGACGGATCGGAGATGCTGTCGCTATAAGTCTCTAAACTTCGAATGACGGGACGCGGAGACGTGATTCTGGAGGTGTTTAGAGTCGGTCCTTCGGAGATCCACGACATGATTTTTGCTACTGCCAACTGATATTCCCACAAACATACTTGATAACAGGTGTATCGTACTGTTGTGAAGGATTCGTGATGCGGGATTGTGAAGTACGCCATAGTTACGCCTTGTATGGATGATCGGCTTCTATTCGGTAGGGAAAGGCAAGTGTAGACTAGCACGCTATGAATCCTGTTGTTGATTTGCAAACTATCTGCAAATCTTTTGGATTCGGAGCTGATGAATGTCATCATCTTGTCATTCCTTCAAAACGGAGGAGGGTCGGAGAAAGAAGTTGTGGCCATTGGTTTTCATGATTTGAAAGCGCATGAGTGTGCAGCAATGGTAGGATTTGCCTTTAGACGATGGTTGCTTGTGGGCGTTGGAAGGGGTATGTAGCATAAATTTTTGGGACGGGTCGGAGATGCTGTCGCTATAAGTCTCTAAACATCGAATGACGGGACGCGGAGACGTGATTCTGGAGGTGTTTAGAGTCGGTCCTTCGGAGATCCACGGCATGATTTTTGCTACTGCCAACTGATATTCCCACAAACATACTTGATAACAGGTGTATCCTATTGTTGCGAACGAATCGTGTTCTAGGGATTGTGATGATGCCGATAGTTACGCTTTGGATGTCGATTTTTCGTTCGGTGGTTGCCTAGGGTAGGTTTGGATAAGTAGAACCTATGTTGAATTCTCCCCAGGATTTAACAAAAAAACTTGTCGCGCGCCTAGCGGCAAAGGTTTGGTTTTGATGGAGTATTCCATGTGAATCTTCGTTAGTGAGATGCTCTCGTCGTGTTGGAGGAGGACATCATTACCAAATCGTACGTGCGGCGTATGAGCAGCGGGATGGCAATGTGAGTCGATAGGCTTTGTGTATCCGCATGGAACTATTGACAATCATTTCGAATCACGTATTCCTCGTGTGCTGTTAAAGCTACGTGGGTAGATGCGGGATCCTGTGTTGAGTACCGCATTCATGGTAAGCAACCAGGAAGACGAAGAATCAAGAAGTGATTTTTGCGTTTATTGGAGAGTAAGTTAACGCCATCTCCTTCATTCTTTGTTCTTCATTTTTATTGTTATATAGATCTTCTTTTACTGTCTTTCGAAGTCTTTTACTGTCTTTCGAAGTGTAATATTTTTATTGTACAAGCGACGGAATTAGAAACTCATATAAAAAAGTAGAAGTCTAATATATTAGAAATATATTTTATATCGTTCTTTATTCATCTCATAATTTTAACAGTTTTTTTTATTTGTTTGAAAATATTAAAAAAAATTATTATGATTTTTTTATTAACTAAAAAAATCACTAACATTTATCGAAACTTAATAACATGTTTAAATAATCCAAAGTTTATATATGAATTACAGTTTATATATGAATTAGTGATCGTCATATGTCTAAAAAACCGAATCACAAAACAATAGTGATTCACCAATTTATTAACCAACTAAAACCACAAACCTAATCACAAAAATATAATCAACGGTAAAATAAATCAAAACACCAAAATTTTATATGGAAAAAACTCTTCGATGTGAAGAGTAAAAAACCACGAGACTTATGAAGAGTCCACCAAAAACACTTCTATTATTACGATAAAAATACCAAAAAACCACGAGACTTATGCAGAATCCACCAAAAACACTTCTATTAAAACCTTAGATGTCCCAAACATGATGTCTAAATTTCAACAAAAACTGACACTGTTTGACCCTTGATTAATCCTTTTTACCATGGCTTTCTCCAAAACATCCGAAAATAATTTTTTCCCTATACCAATCTAGTTTGGGGTAAGGAGGGAGGGCCGCCCCCTTGGCCCATATTAGATTCACCCCTGCATATGGTCTCTTGGAATATATTTATTTAATATATTTAATGACCGACAATAATTGGGACTGACATGCTAAATAAACATATTCGATCATTGTATTAAGGAAGTCCAAATTAAAAGTAATCGAGTTAATTATTTAATTAACTAAATCGGACATATCCAAATTAAAAGTAATCGAGTTAATTATTTAATTAACTAAATCGGACATATGATTGAAAAATTGTTATGGGTGAAAAGGCATTATGGGCTAAGTGTGGTAACCGGATTGAATTTGGGCACTCTGATGAAAATGTCCAAAATCTCAATATTTGAGCATGAATTAATAAATGAGGGACATAAAACAAATTATCAATTTAGCGAGTTATGGTCCCTAGAAACAAAGAAGTAATAAAGGATGGGTTTTACAATGGTTGACTTCACAACTATAAAGATTATAAGTAAGAGGCTAAGTTTTGGAATTTCATTATCCTAAACCCTAATAAAATAGATAGCCGCTTCCTTCAGTGTCTGGAAACAAAACTTCTTTCTTTACTATCTCGTTCGATAGGTTTATCAAGTTAATTTACGGATTCACGAAGAACAAAAAAGATCAAAAAAATACTAGATGGAAAGCAACAGGAAAACTCGTAAGTATTCTTGGTTTTTGTTTATTCATTAGGTGAATCTACAAAAGGGTTTCTATTTATTTTTCTGTCTTTTATTATATATTATTTGATGCAATTTTAATAATATATAACACCTCTCTATTTTGGCTTAATTTTAAGTCGTTTTTTTTTAAATGTTTCGCTCCATTTTTCATTTCTTTATTTCATCATTCTTTCTAGACAAATTAGAGAATTCATTTGCTATAGACAAATTCATATTGAAATATTTGAGTGGTTTTCTAAAAATCTAAATTAGATAAAATCATAATCTCTTTTGAACTTTGAGAATGATTTTTTTTGTCATGTTTCTCAACCAAAAACAAAATATATGTTTTGACCAAAAGTACCAAACCAACGTGCAAATTGTTAACATAATTATTAGGGAATTGCTAAAAAAACGGCCAAAACTACTCCGCGAAGTCGCATGTTTCTGATTTTCAATATTTACAAAAATGCCACAAGGCAAAAAACCCAAAAAACCCTTCGAAGTGTAGATATTTACAAGTGACGCCATTGAAGAGAACCAAACTACTCCATGAAGTTGCAAACTTCATCTTCTCCAAACATACTAAAAATAGAAACTTAACAACCAACTAAACCCATTTTTTGAAAAATTTCAAAACCTTCACAACATGGACGGAAAAGGGTCGGAAGTGCTTCCCACACAGAGCAGCATGGTCGTCGAGGAGGTACATTGCATTTCCCTCTTTCATTTCGGCCAAAAAATCGATTTTTGGGAAAAAACCCGTAAAGGTGTTCGTCGCCATCCTCTGGCGTGGCCGACCTTTCGTACGCCATTCCAAAGGCGTGGGGCACACTACATTTGCCATGGCTTGGCGTGGGGTAGCATCCGTACGCCACACGTGTGGCGCTCGGTAGGTCTCCCACGCCAAGCCATGGCGAATGGAGTGTGCCCCACGCCTTTGGAATGGCGAAATGTGGTTCCGGAATCCGGAATGCCGGTTTAATTTGTTATTCTACTTCTTACGTATTGCAGGAGGTGAACGAATGCGATATTTCGCTTGTTTCGGACTATGCTCACCATTTCACCACCCACGACGAGTATAGCTTAGAGTCGATGACCGAGTGGGTAAAAGTTAGGGGGAAAACGTTGGGTTTTTCGATAAACGTAGCATCGAAGGAAGTAGGGAAGAGGGGGAGAACACCGAGAGTGGATTATCGGTGCGAGCGATCCGGAATTTTCAAGTCGGCCGTTAAAGAGTGCGACCGTAAGCGTAAGGCCACCGGTAGCAAAAAAATAAATTGCCCTTTTCATTTGGTGGGTAATCCGTTAAAAGGAGACGATAAGTGGGCTCTTAGTGTCCTTTCGGGGAAGCACAACCACGAACCGATCAAGTATGCCGAAGGACATTTGCAATGGTCGAAGTTAAAACGTAAGGAAAAAGAGCTCGTTGATCTTTTAACGGTGAACGGGACAAGTCCGCGACAAATATTTGGTGCTTTGAAAAAGGCCGATCCGGAGAATGCTTCAAATATCCGCCACGTTTACAATCACCGTCAAAGAACGAGGATGGCCGAAAACGGCGGTCAATCCCAAATGCAATGCTTGTTAGTTAAATTACAATTGCACAAGTATAAGTATTGGACACGGACGGGGAATGACGGTTCTAACGTCATAACCGATTTGTTTTTCGCACATCCGCTTAGTATCGACTTACTACGAACCTTCCCACGCTTGCTAATCATGGATAGCACATATAAAGTCATTCGTTACGGGATGCCTTTGTTCGAAGTAGTCGGGGTAACATCTACGAACAAAACGTTTTGCATTGGTTTCACGTTTATGGTGAGTGAAAAACAAGACAATTACGAATGGTCTTTGGGATGCTTGAAAACGGTAATGGAGGAGAATGATTGTGAATTACCGTGTGTTATCATTACGGACCGCGAACTAGCTTTGATGAATAGCATCGACAAATTTTTCCCTAGCGCTAGTCACATGTTATGCGAGTGGCATATCAACAAAAATGTTAGCGGGAGAACGAAAAATATGTTTGAAGACGGAAAAGTGGCTAATAGTTTTTTGGGGGCTTGGAACGACGTTGTTTCATCCGATACCGTTGAGGTTATGAACGAGAGGTTGGCTAAGATGCGGTCGATGTTCAAAGACCAAGATAAGGCGGTGGACTATGTGGTTGACTCCTGGATTACGCCTTATAAAGAGAGGTTTGTTCACGCTTATACTAACAAGATCATGCATTTTAATAACCACACCTCTAATAGGGCCGAAAGCTCGCATGCTACATTGAAAAAATATGTTGGGTCTAGCCGATTGGATTTCGATGGGTTTTGGGATAAAGTGCATGGCTTGTTAGCGATGCAACATTCTACTATTAAAGAATCGATGGAGCTTAGCAAGTGCCGTTTAATTCACAAATTCCAAGATTTCAAACCGTTCAAATTTTTACGGGGGTACGTATCACCTATTGCATTGGCGATAGTATATGATAACTATGTTGATAAAAGCGGCGGTGAAATTTCTATGTGCGCTTGCACCGATCGTACGATCCATGGTTTGCCGTGTTCCCACGACCTTGAGGCAATCCGAAGAGTGGACGGCCACGTACCTACTCGGATTATAGATGAGCATTGGAAGAGACTAGATATCGTTCCGCGAGTTAAACTCACCGGCGAAGAAGAAGTGAAATTTAATTTGGCTAATCTAAATGCGAAACTTGAAGAGTTTGATGTTTACGAACAAAGTCATTGGCTCAAAAAATTTCAAAAAATTTTGGATCCTTCGACTACACTCCTTTGCGAACCCCTCGAGAAGGTTAAAACCCGCGGTAGAACTCCCGGACGTGTTGGAAGCCGTGGTCGTGGACGGGGTCGGGGTCGGGGTCGCGGTAAGGGTAGCAAAGTCCAACGTGATTATTCTACGAAAAGAGATCCTTCATATCACGAATACGTCGAACAAGAAATGTTTGAGTCCCACGATAGTGCCGCAACTCCACGAGTTGTAACACCCGCCGCTAGTATAGCAACCCCGGTCGGCACTCTCGGTAGCACCGCAAGAACGGTTAAGGCACATACTTCGACTAATTCCGGAGCAAAACCCCCAAAAAAAATAGCAAAACGGGTTCAATGCGTCGGTTTAGGCACTCCGGATACGTCGACCCACATCAAGGCTATACCGTCATTCACGGCTATACCATTACCGACTAGATTACCAAATGTTTTGGACTCGAGATTTTCAAAAGACATACCTCAATATATGCGTCCTTTCATAACCCGAATTACAAATGTAATGCCCGACGGTAATTGTGGTTTTAGAGCCATCGCGCATGGTATGGTTGGTAACGAAAGTGGATGGCTAATGGTTAGAGAAGCCTTGGTTCACGAGCTAAAGAGCGATCGGGAGTTTTATAAACGGGTTGCATATTTCGACGATGAAAGCGAAGTTGATAAGGAGATAAACCGGTTGACTTTTAATAAAGAGAATGCACCTTACGCAAAATGGATGTCCTTGCCTAGTTGCGGAAAACTAGTCGCGACTACATTCAATTGCGTTTTCTATTGCCTCGCTCCCGGTGGATGTACGACTTACCTACCGGTGAAAAATGCACCGGCGAGCGATGGTTCTTTAAAGGAGATCGGCGTGGCATTCGTCAATAAAAACCATTTTGTTCATGTGAGTAAATAACTTTAACTTTCGCACCCATTTTAAGCATTTTATTTTGTAACCGCGCATTTATATTGAACGGAAATTTGTAGGTTGAGTTGGTTAAAGGGTCACCCATACCGACTATAGATCCTACGTGGATGAGATCGGCGAGAGAAGACGCAATTTCTTGGTCGATCCCTTTGCTAGATAGAGTCCGTGTATTTTCAAGACTACAAAATCCCACACCGACGCACTCCGTTGAACATGATGATTCGATAGTGGACTTAACGAAAGATTGAACTTATTTTGTGTTCGGCTATGTTTTTGCTTTTTTTGTTGTAAACTAACAATGTGTTGTACCCTTTAAACCTTTTTAATTTAATTGAATTTTTTTTTTTTAAATTTTGACTTCAAAAATTCGAGATAGCTGTTTTCGCCAGCCTAATGGCGTAACCGCCGTCCCGTACGCCACGAGACGGCGTAACTGCAGCACCCCACGCCAGGGGATGGCGTGGGGATTGCCCCATACGCCATTCACCTGGCGTAGGGGACCTTTTTTTGCCTCTGTCCAAAAAGAACAGAGGCAAGGCTAAGGGATAACCCTATTGCCGCCACTGGTTGGCGAAAACGGGTATCCCTACGCCGTGCTGTGGCGGCAACAGGGTACCCTTTGCTTACAATTTAATTTTTTTTTTTCAACCATTTTTTTAAAAAAAACCATTTTACTTTGGGAATTGGGGACAGAATAGTCAAAATTGTTTTGTGAAGTTGCGTAAAAAATAAATGATTTTTTTTAAAGATTTTTGAAGGTTTTTTAATGAATACAAATTTTGTATAATATGTAAATAAATTGAATAAATAAAATTTAAGGTTTTTGAAATATATTTTAGTGAATAACAATTTTATAAATATTTAAATAAATTAAAATACATTCCATGGACACATTGTTTGTTAAGTTATTCAACTATTTTACTCTTCTATGCGTGGACAGCTCGCGTATTTATAGATACGGATACAGACGAACGCATGAATTACTCTGTGAAGTTGCATAGATTATTGATATCAGCCGGGACCCGCCAACACAAAAACTCCCGCCAACACAAAAAGTCCCGCCTAAAAAAACCCGCCAAAAAGTAACCCCCGCCAAGACAAATGTTCCCGCCAAGGACTCCAGCCAAAAACTCCCGCCATGGAGTCTACATCCTAAAAACTCCCGCCAATAAATGACTATACTATATAAACATGCCACATGATACAATATTCGTAATAGAAGCAAAGGGACACTTAAGAAATAAAACACACACACTTGAACACAAACACTTGAACACATGGAGTTTACAGCTGATGAAGACTACCATATGCTCAAGGCGGTCAAGGTTGTCCGCCGACAAATGGGGGAAGATAGTAGCGATGCTTTCTTCGACCGCCTCCTATGTCAGATGTATTTCAACTATGGGCATTTAGGAGCAGGAGACGTTCAAGTGCGAAGTCGTGACGAAATCAAATCAAGGTACAACTTCATCCAACCGCTCACTGCCCTGCTTTTTCAACCAGCCAGGATTAAGATAGAAGCACCTTTGGTCTGGAACATGACGGTAGTAGACTACATAAGTAGGGATATGGTGGCGTTTCTGGAGGATAGGATTGCGGCACGTAATGGGGGTGATGATTCGGATGACAATTTGGGATACGATTTCGACTGATCATTTCACTATTTCCGGGAATGTGTGTTATTTTAGATAGTACTACTATTTCAACTTGTTAGTTGTTGTTGTATGAACTTGTGATGTTTCATTCCAGTATTTGTTTGACGTTTTTATTTCCTTAGTTGTTGTTATTTGAATTTGTGATTGAATGAATGTAAACATTCGATGTTTTATGTTTGGGTGTTCATCTTGAAAACAGTAGCACTAACACTGCAAAATATGTCGATTGCATAAAAACATTACAATTTAATCCGAAGCATTGCATAATAAGAAATACATAAGCAAATAACTGAAGACAAACGACAGGTGGGCTAACCCTCTGTTAACATTTCACACTTAGATTTATGGAGTCGGATAGTTCATTCCGCTCCCGAACTTATAATCATCTGAATCATAAGCACTTCCTTCGGGGGTTGAACACGTTTCAACGGCGCTTGCAATTGCGTCGGCCATTTCTTGCTCCCTTTGCTGCGTCGCATGTGACACCATCTCCGGCGTAACTGGACCTTGGGATCCCATGTTGAAAACGTGTTCGACATGTAAACGGGTCTCGTAATCCAATGACTCAATCTGTACAGTCCTTGGCTTAAGATAAGCCAGCCTCTCGAACACTTCTTGGCGTCCGCGTGGTCGGGGCATTAAGCATCCTGGACAAGATGCCTCCCTACCGTGGTTGAAGAACATCCTGCACAAAACCGCATCGATGAAACCAGGATTATCCTTTGCATCGTACCTTTGACGAAATGAAATGTGCTTAGGAGGCTTGCATCTTCGTACACGTTCCAGCCTGAATCACCCATCGTTATAATTTAATTGTTTGGGTTCATAGCCAGATTCTAGTATTTATATACTCGTGCTCTGTTGGTTCATTTCTCAAATAATTAGCGGGAAATGGTGTTTTTGTTCCCGCTAAAAATTTAATGAGGCGGGAAACCATCATTTTGTATGTTTTGAGGCGCTAGATATTTGGATAACATGGAAGTTACTGGGAACTGGAGAAGGCTTGATAAAGTTTTAATTAATTCTCAATTGATATACTGTTTTGATTAATCACTTAACTGTTTTGATTAATCCATAACCCTATTTTATATGTATTTTAGAGATATGAAAATGACTTATAATAACTCTTAAGTCTTGAAAATATGAGGTGTTTGGAAATATTTTCACTGTTATTTCCAAAGCAAAAGAGAAAGTCAGTTATTATACAAAATAAATTTCAAGTAACCTAAAACTTTGATGATAAAGAAACTATTACACAATCTGCATCATACAAACCGAAACTATTACACAATCCAAAACCAAAGTATCATACGAAGTCTCAAAAAACAAGAAACAAACCAAGTAAGCGACAACAGAATAAAAGTATCATACAAACACAAAAAACATCGTAATGTCTATGCGAGCCTCCTGGCTGTGGACAAAACATCGTCATAAGCCCCAGCCAGACGATCGAAATCATGATCAAACTCGCTCACTCCAGGAAACAACGAGATCCTCCGCATACCAGCGCGCAAATGTCGGATGATAGCTCCCTCTCGATCCTCGTGGACGTAGTCAGCGAGCGAGTAGATAGCGGTGTTGACGAGATCGAACCAGCTAATACTCTGGTGAAGTAGTAGGTACTCAGGCTCACAGAAAGACTCCATCTCGTCTGTCACCATCCCTCCTCGAAAACCACGATGCAAAGTGTTAATCTGCCGCTGGTCCCAATCATCCGGATCGAATGCATACGCCATCGTCTTAGGCTTTCTCCTTGATTTCGACTGCATGGCTAGCAGGGGATGCGCGATAGGACCCTGGACACGGCCAAACTGCCGCTGAACTCGCTCGGGATAGTATGCCTGAGAGTGCTCCACACCGCATATGACATCCCGAAACCAAGATAGCTCCTGAAACGGGAAATGATCGCGTATAGCACGATAAGGCTCAAACAGGACCTGCATGGAAAAATGGATATGATCATAAACACAATAATAAATCAATTTTGCGATCACTAAACAAAAACACTTACATCGGTCTCTCCGAGGTTGTTGACGGAGATACGAAGGTTCAGCTTCGTCCGCGAGTCAGATACTGCTGCAGCTGTATCCCATCTACCAATAGTGGGGTCGCGCTCTGTGTAGGTGCGTCGAGTAACGGGCCGGAGCATGGAAAAATGATCCCGTATCCACGTGTCTACCATACCGATACATCCGGCCATAGTCCTCGTGTCGTGCAGGGAGGCCTCACCAAGATGGTGGTATGTGTAAGCGAGAACAGCACTACCCCATGAGTACCTGCCAACACCCTCCGGAGTCAAATCGCGCAACAGAAACAAATACTTGTAGTTGGAGTACATGTTGCTCTTGTCGGGGAATATGACCGTGCCGAACATATGCAATATATAGGCGCGGGCTGCAGCATCCACCATCGGATCACTCAGACCAGGGCTGTCATCGCAGAACTCTGGCCCACTAAACCTACTCCGGAGCCATTTAAATCCCAAACCAACGCCCTTGCACTTCTCAACCTCCGTCACGAAGGAAAGATCATCCACCATAAGCAATTCAGCGCACTCGTGCATGGCCAGACTCTTGTCGGAAATATAGGGAAACACAGCAAGCTCACCATCAACTGGGAGTCCCAAAATAGTGTGAACGTCGTCCAGAGTAATCGTCATCTCACCGAAAGCGAAATGGAAGCTATTGGTCTTCGCATGCCACCTCTCTAGGAAAACCTCCGTCATGTTGGAGTGTGTCTGCATCTCGTAGAACGGCTCGATCAGACGACCGAACGGGGTGGCGTCGACTACAGCGCGTACCCTAGTCTGGGCAGCCAAACTCCATGCTCGATGACTGGGATAATGGGCATACAGCCGCATCTCTCGCTCCTAAAAAAATTTGTTCCCATTATCATAGGACAAAACAAAATAGCTTCAAAAAATGTAAAAAATTTTAATTTCGATACTTACCTCTCCCATCCAAATGTGGTATGCAGCGTGGGAGGTGAAATCCTCGCCGAACAGCGGCGGCAATCTGGCCGGAGGAGGAGCTCTACGCTCCGCTGTACCCGGTGGGGGATGGCGTCGTCCGCGGGAAGCGGAAGCGGAAGCTGAACTCGATCCGGACGCATGCGGTCCGGAGAGTATGGGGAGCTCATCCATCTGCACAGGTGGAACTGGCTGGCCACGTACCCTATTCCGCTTTTTAACTCTCCTCGTCCGCGTGCCATCACCAGACAATGTGTACTGTGCATCGTCGCTGTGATCCATCACCTGGTAAAAACAAAATTACTATCAGGTTTCCTCGAAAACACATATTGTAATGGTGGTACCCGTTTTAGATAAAAAATAGCACAAGGCAGGTTATAACGAACCGAAAAACAAAAATAATCCGGTCCCGGCCCATTCCGGTGGCCGGAGATGCCTCACGCCACCACCGTGGCGTGGGCATATAGACGTACGCCATACTGATGGCGTACGTCTACATGCCCACGCCACGGTGGTGGCGTGAGACATGTTCCCTACGCCATCTCGTGTGGCGTAGGGTTGGACCCCCACGTCGCATGGATGGCGTGGGGTTCAGCCTGTACGCCAACTTAAGGCGTACAGGCTGAACCCCACGCCATCCATGCGACGTGGGGGTCCAACCCTACGCCAGTGGATGGCGTAGGGAAGGTGTTCTTCGCCCGTGCGTGGCGAAGAACACCATCGCCATGGCAGAAGCTTAGAGCTTCTGCCTTGGCCTAGAAACAGCCCAAAACACGTTTTTTCTTACGGATCTATCCTAACTAGACCTATCTAAACCTAACTAGCCTATCAAACAATAACAAAATCGACTTACACTTTAATTTCGATTTCGGTTGCGCTTCCCCTTATTCCGAACGGTCTCTCCGGCGACGATTGCGGTGTATATGGGTCGTGCGGTGCTCCTGTGGTGGTCGAAATAGATGCGCCGGTGGGTGTCGGTGGGTGCCGGTGGGTGAATGGGTTCTTGCCGGAGGGTGGGTGGTTTGGGTTCACGGTTTTGGGGCAGTGGGTTTTGTGGTTGTGAGGCTGTGCTTCAACTTTTTAGTTTTGTCCACAGGTATAGTTACTTTAGGTTTTAGTTAGTTTAGGTTTTAATTTAGTGTAATTTAGTAGTTATATTTAGTTTTAGTTTAGGTTTTAGTTATTTAATTTAGTTTAGTTATAATTTTTTTTAGAGAGAAGGTAGAGGAGATTTTTAGTATGAGGTTTTTTTTTTGAAATTATGGTAACTTCGCGGAGTAAAATTGAGTATTTATACGATTCCGGAAGGGCAAAATCGTCAAACAAAATAACTTCACGGAGTAGTTTTGAAAAAAAAATTTAAGCGACTTCGCGGAGTAATTTTGGCCGTTTTTTTAGCAATTCCCTAATTATTAACCATTTGCATGCATGCATGTCCCGAACCGGGTTATTTTCAAATGCTTAAAAAACTCGGTAAAATAGAACTATTAAAAAATAATGAACTTTTTAAAATAACAAGACCGGTTTATTTTCAGCTTGATCCCGAGTTTTTTAGTTCGATTTGAGCTAGGGACCCTGACCCTTGGACCTCGCAAGAGGCTACGCCCTTAATTAGGCTAGCTAATCACAATATGATCTAACAAGCGTGCACTCTACCCTTTCCAACCTGCTCGATAATATATTATGACTATATTAGTTGACTAGACCATCCAATTACACTAAAATACCTTGCATAGTATTTAATAGACTCCAATGTTTCTTTTGCTTCACAATCCGTGTCCATGGTAGTTAAGGTGGCTAAGATTGCTTCCTCTTTCGCTTACTTCTTGGTGCAAATCAAGTCTAGTTTGTATGTGTGCATTTGCATGTTTCAAAAGCAATTTTGGCATACTCATTGTTATCAGCATGGTCGATTTGGCCATGAATTTCGTAATAGAGGCTAGGTGGTTTTTATTAATGAGATTTGCCGTTCTCGGAGAGGCTCCGTCAGAAGATTGTGCTATTATTGTTTCAGATGTGTTCGGAATTGTCAATTGCAACGAATCTCCCCTAAAAAAAATGTAATCAATGACTTTAGATGGTGGATTCGACTAATCTGTCGATACCCCCTTACCATCAGTATGGTGCTCGTCCCCCGCCGACATTCTAAGTATAGAGGTATTTTTCCGATAAAATCAAATCGTTTCAGCCTCCTGGCAGAGCTAGTCCATATTTTTTTTCTATGTTTACACGCAAAACACAAAACCCAAAAATCTCTAAGTGAGCTTGTTTCCGAAGTTTTACAGGTTTTGGTGGCCGGTATAGCCAACAAGACGTGGAAAATGAAAAGGACGAGTAATGAACACGATTATCCGACTTCGTTGTCTCGATCAGAGGCTTGTGTCCTCTGGGTGAAATATAATCCTTTTTATAGCGGCCCACAGCCTCTATTGTAAAAACATTTCTAAACCGTAATAGTATTAACCTAAAGCCCTTTTGCAAGGGCCTAATATTGGTAGACGGGTGGTTTTTTCTATCTTGGTGGGCTGATGTTTTTTAAATATGGGCATGGACTACTTGCTGGAGTTTATTTTTGGTCTTTGGTAGTATGCCTCTACATTAGGCATATGGTTACGTTCTATGTATTGTCTTTATAATTTCTTGTGTTTTGTATTTCAGGTTCAGTCACCTGGTTGTGTAGCCATCGTTTTTCATAGTTTTTTATGTTATTTTTTTAATTCGGTAAAAATATCATCATAACTGACATCATTAGTTTTTAAGTCGATTCGATTTTTACGGTATTCAGAAAGATTTAGATGTATTCCGATAATTTTGTTCCTTTTCGTTAAAAGCCTTGATTGGCAAATATCAAATCTTTTAATTATGTAATTTTGTTTTCGATTACAAATATTTCGAGCAGATAAATGATTGGCAAATATCAAATCTTTTAATTAATAGTGGATATTCATTTTGGGGAAACAAATTTTAGACTTGCGCGATATTATAGTTTGAATATTGTCTCTAAGATTGATAAGCGGAGTCTTCAAGTCACATGGAAGAACATGACCAGACTTCAACGATAATTTGGGGTTTGAATCTATTTAAAGTAGCAATTTTATTTTAAAAAAAAAACAGAGTACAACACTATTGTTTTTACATTTAAAAAAGAAAAAAATAAAAAGAAATTAATTTTTTTTAAATGAATAAATAAAGTAAAATTATATATATATATATATATATATATATATATATATATATATCAAAATCATTTCAATTTTATGTTAGTTTAAAAAAAGCACACTATAAAAATTAAAATTTATAAAACCGTTTACTCGTTATTTTAAGATTAAAAACGAAATCATCACATCGAAAAATCAAAAACCAATTTAAACCTTTATTTTAATAGATATTATAGATAACTAAATGGATGTAAAATAAAATGCAAAATTAGGTTAATGTATATACTAAAATATTATTATAATTTATTTCTCAATTTTTTTCAAAAATAAAGAATTTTTTATTAAGAAGGTGGGCCCTATAACAAAGTTAACAAGCGAGTTTAGCACTACAAAAACCTAAAATTTAGATACAACTTAACGCAAAGCCGCCAAATAGAGACAACTCGATTATCGCTTCCCTCCTAGCAAATTCAAAGTGAAGCCAAGTTAATTTCTTCAACTACTATATTAATAAACTGAGAGCAATCTTCGAACTAGCTAATTGTTGGAGAATCTGCACCTTAGCTGCACGATATAATATCTTCTTCACTCTACTTTTACAAAGCTTTTTTAGAGAGTTTCTAAAGATCGATTTCAATGCGAGGAGCTTTATCTACAAGAAATCTACATATCCAAGACCAAGCACACGCAAGAACTTCTGAAAGACATTTTGCAATGCCCATAGATGAATTCTGCAAGCAGTAAGTTTAAACTTGGTTTTACGAATCGAGAAATCTTTTTAATATACTATATACTATCTGGATCATTATTAGATTCTCAATTAACCAATACCTATACTCTCTAACAAAGTTATAGCCAGTAACTGGTTAGGAGGACTAAAGTCATGGTAAAGAATTTTCATCTCGCACTTAAGGGTCCACCTTGCAGGCCACTCAGCCACAATGTTCTGCTCTCTAAAAGCAAGATAAAGATCATGGATGGAGGGAATAATTTTCTTATGCTAGATAGGGTATTAGAAATAGGATGATGATTAGCTCCAGAAGCTATAATAGATACTAGAATTTCACAGTCACTTTCACCATCTATAGTAGTGATCCCTTTAATTTTGTAGATAGTTAGACCATCTAATAACGCTCTTGCTTTAGCTTGAATGGACGTAAGCTTGCTATAAATGTTACAATAACCATGAAGGATAAATCCATGATGGTCCCTGATTATAATGGCGCCACTTTACTCCCTAGATTGAGAACAACTAGCGTCAGAGTTCAACTCAAGTCTACCTTGAATTGGAGGCCTCCATCAAAGGTGAGTGGCTTTCTTCTTTAACTGAAAGTGATTGAAGCAGTCTATTTCATAGGCAACCTTCTCACAATTCTTCCAGTGATTTCGCTTGAGTAATTTATAATAGTCAAGACTAGTTATAATATTCTTTATGTATTGGATAGAAGACTTAGTTGATTGAGCAACTCCATTAAATTTGACTATGTTGCGTGTTTGCCATATGATCCAGTTTATAATAGGAGGAATGATAGTCTTCATATGAATTTTTGACGGTGAAGACCAAGACCAGCTTCTAGCTATATCCTTAGTAGGCATAAACTTATTGGTTTGAACTTTAAAAATGTCTGCAAAATAAATCCAAATTAACCAAGTATGATCACAAGAGACAAACAAATGTTCGTTAGTTTCAATGCTGTTGCAGAATTGGCATTTAGATGCCAAAGCTAAATGCATTTTTTGTAAGTTCATTTCAGTAGGAATAAAGTTTTTTAGTAATCTCCAATGTAAGATAGAATATTTGATGGGAGTTATTTGATTCAAGGCTCTTTCAAATATTGAAGAAGTAGGATGATTAGTTTTTAAGTTTTTCAAAGCGTCTTTAATATTGAAAAAACCAGTATCAGATAGCTTCAAGTGAATTTTGTATTCCACTTGGCTATTAATTTTGAGTTTAAATATTAAGTTAAGACTAGAGTTGGAGAAGAGAAGACTTATCGAGTTTAAGTTCCAAGACTTGTTATTCTAGTAAGATTTCACAATGTTGCTTCCGTACCATTTGTCATCATCCTCATCTTCAAATTTAATGATGAGAGGGTTGCCAAACTAGTTCTCCAATATCTATATTACCTTGACCCATGATCCATCTAATTTGGTCTTCAGCCTGATTCATGATGTTAGCCATTCTGTTCCAAGTCAAAGAGCCTTTCTTCTTGTAATTGATTTGAGCTGGGTCCAAACCTCTACAATAAATGCTATGAATAAGCTTGGACCAAAGAGAGTTATTCTCTCTACAGTTTAACCAAAGCTTTATAGAGTAAGCCTTTTGATAATCATTCAAGATATGTAAATTGAGGCCTCCTTCACTGTAAGTCCTACAATTATTATTCCAATTTATTTAGTGGATGTTGTTATTATTACTTGAGGATCCCCACAGGAACTTTTTGAACATTTTCTCTATTTTTTTGATGATGGTTTTGGGAAGGTTGCAACTCTGGATCCAGTATATTGGAATAGGTAATGGGACACTCTTTATCAGAGTTAGTCTACCACCTTAAGATAGTTTTTTACCTTCCCAGGAAAGTATCTTGTTGTTGATTTTATCAATCAAAGGATTGAAGTTGATGTTTCTATTATTGGAGTTGAGGGATACACCAAGGTATGTAGTAGGCAATGAGCCCATACTGAATCTCGTTTGAACTTGAAGGGCTATAAGTCTGTCTTGAGGAATGTTTGTTGGTTGTGATGGTTTTAGTTTTATCCTTGTTAATGATCTGCCCAGAAGTGTCTTGGTATTGCTGTAAAAACCTCCCTATAGTATCCATTTGTGAAAATTAACAAATCATCTGCAAAAGCCAAACATGGGATATTAATATTGCTTTTACGAGAGTATTTAAGGGTTCTGTCACTTTCAAGTAACTTAGATAAGCCTCTGATTAAGACTTCTTCTGTAAGGATGAAGAGGCTAAGAGATAGTGGGTCTCCTTGTCTCACTCTTTTTCTTATTTTGAAGAAACCAATAGTCCTACCATTAAGATAAATATAATCAAATACAGAGGCGATTAGGTTATTGATTAGTTTAACAAACCTTTTGTTAAAACCATAACACTTAAGAACTTTAAAGATGAATTTGTGGGATAATTTGTTGAAAGTTTTCGATATATCAACTTTAATAATTATATTTCCAAATTTAGTCTTTATTTTCAGATCATGAATAAGCTCCTTAGCTATAAAGACTAATGGGCCTGAACTGATTGCAGTAGAAATGATGAGTAATTTTAGGAATAAGGAAAATTCAAATGGCCTTGACATCCTTAGGAATATCTTTACCATTGATGAAATCAATCATGGCTTTACAGAGATCAAATTTGATTATATGCCAGCAAGAGATGAAGAAACATCTATTGAAGCCATCCATGCATGATGCACTGGATGGCTTAAGGTTTTTAATAGCAAGGTAAATCTCCTCTTCAGAAGGCTTCGAAAGAAGAAATTCATTGTCAGCATCAGTGATTATCTTAGGAATAGAGTTAAAGATGTTATTGATTAAATCAGTATGCTCATCATTAGAATTATTAGTATTTTGGGATGAGAACATATCTTTGAAGTATGTTTCAACAGAGGAGTTCATTTGATCTTCATCCTTAGTCCATTGGTTGTTGATTTTGATTCTAGAGACTCTACTTTTTCTTCTTTTTTGTTAACAAAATTGTGGTACACCTGCGTATTTTATCTCCATCTCTGATCCAGGAAGCATAACTTTTTTTATGCCAATAACTCTCTTTCATAGTTAAATAAAGAAGGTGATTGGCAGTGGCTTTAGAAAGACTGATTTTGTCTTCCTAGTTATTGCTAGATAGGTATCTAGTTTCACAAACTTTAACTTCATCTTCAATCGTCAGGACTTTATCAAATATGTTCCCTAACGTTTCTCTGCTCCAGATTTTGAGATCACTTTTGAGCCTTTTGATTTTGTTCCAAAAAACAAAAATAGGGTAGCCACCCATATTTATATTCCAGCTTTCTTTAAAAGTCTTTAAGAAACTTGTGTCCATAGTCCACATATTAAGGAACTTGAAGCTATTTTTAGTTTTCAATATATCTTTGGTGATACTGATTCTTAAAGGCGTATGATGTGATAAGGTTCTCGCCATGTGGATAAGATCAAGTATTGACAAAGCTATTAGCCCGATCTTGGCTGATCAATACCCAGTCCAAATACTTTCCTTTAAGATTCTTAGTCCAAATATATTTAGTGCCCGTAAAATTGACATCTTCAAGCCTGCATTCTCTGACCATATCATTGAAGTCCTCAGCATTTTGCTGACAATAATTTAATAAACTAATTGGATCACTGATTGATCTAGTTGAGTTAAAATCACCCAAAATCATCCAATTGTTAACAGAAACAGAAATCTCTTTTAAAGTATTCCACAATTCTACCTTGTTTCTTCTTTGACACTTAGCGTACACATATGTAATGTGGATTTACTTGTTATAGTCTTTATGCTTGATTTCTGAGTGAACACATTGAGTGTGATCAAGATTTATGGTGATTTCAATCTCCTTCTGCCAGAAAAGTCATAATTTATTAGAATTGTTAGCATAAAAATGATTAAATTTAAGATATGAAGCAATAGATTCTTGATTTTTGAAATGAATGATAGGCTCCTGAATTAAGATGAGCTTAATGTTATTCTTTCAGACAATAAACTTCATTCTTGTTTGGGAAGATTTATTTCCTATTCCCCGAATTTTCCAGCTGATGATGTTAATCATTTGAGGCTTGGTTGGTGTTATCAGTTTTGGTCTCTATAGATTTTAAAGACTTTATCACTAAATGTATCTTTTTTTTTGCTTCTGGCCTGTTTGAGCTTTTGGTTTAATATTCTTTGAAAGCTTTTGTATAAGTCTCTTGTCATCATGGTTGGAGTGTCAAGAAAGCTCCCTATATTGTTTTGGTCTAGCGTATGATATCCAGAGGGAATTGAGGTTTGTTCTGGGGAAGATAGATTACAATCAAAATCCATAGATTTGATTGCTTATATAATTTCTTCATTCGTAGTATCTTCCTGAGCTTCTTCATTGCTTTGTTCCTGATATTGAACTTGTATTTGTATTTCTTCATTGTTTTTTTCTGACATTCTTCTTGAGAATTGGAATTTTGTTGTTATACTCTGATTATCGACTTGAGGTTTTTCTTATTTTGCTCAGGAGGATTGATGTCTTGAGTGGTACCAGGTAATGGTATGTCTTTTCCTTGCTGATTTTTAAATTGTTTTCTGCATGTATCTTTTCCACGACCAATATGTTTGCATTGATGGTAGTAAGGTGGGACACTCTTGTACCCTAGTTCCACCCAAAAACCATCATTAGAGCCAAATCCTATCCACATTTGATGGTGAAGACATCTGATATCCATGTTTTGATAGGGTTTCCTATAGTGCTGAGTATAGTTTCTATCATGGAATCATTGTATAGAAATTATGGGATCTTTGATATTCTTATCCATATAGGTGTAATTTGACTCTCTAGTTTTAGATTGAAATTCGGGGTCCATTTAAGGACATACATCATAAAATTACCAATTTCCAAGTTGTTCTGCTCCAAAGGTTGTAGACATCTTCTTTTAGATCAAATTCAAAGAGAATGTGATAAGCATATCTTGTAGATAGATTAAGATTTCCTTTGTATCTTCTTTCAATTATGAGCTTGTCTAGATGATGTTTTTTTGGTAACCTTTCAGAGAACTTTCCAATTAATGTGTATCTTGTTGTTTCCAATAGTCTGTCTTTATCTTCTTTTCAAAATTGGATTGAGATATGATCTGCTTTGAAAGACACGAATTATGGGTTGCAATCATTTGTTGATTTGGGTTTTCCTTTAAATAATTCAACGTAATTCTTCTTAGTAGAAGAAGTAGTCTCATTCTGATTTTTGTTACTATGTTAAAGGATTGAAAAATTCTATATTCTTGGAATTGTTTGTTGTTGTTCCATTGAAGAAGATGCATGCGACCAAAAAATAGAGAAAATTCAGTAGAGAAAAACAGAGAAAAGCAATGAGCATATACGAGAAATCAAAGAGCAGAGGATAGATTTATAAAACTGATGATAAAAAATTATTGATCTTCCCAGCCGGATCAGGAAAATGAATTCCTGAAATCAAGATATAAAATCTTGAAGCACCAACTTTCACATATTTAGATAATGATTTACGTTCAAGTATTGATTCAATTTTTTTTCACCATTAAATGAACTAGTTTGGCTATAAAGAATATCGTCGTGTCAAAATTACTATTTTTAAGTGTTGATGTACATGAAATTATTCATATTATTAAAATTATGCATTATTTATTTATTAATTATTGTTATTATACAAAAAATTGAAAACATAATATTCTTTTTATATTTTTGTTTGTATAGCGATGTAAAATATTTTTGGAAGACTCGTTTTTCTTTTACAAATTCAACTCCAAACCATAAATCTATAATATATATATATATATATATATATATATATATATATACTTTAGGTTATTCCGTACCTAAGAATTAATTAATTTTTTTTAAATTTAAAATCATATTGTTAGATTTGCGGACGTTTAGGGATCGTATCTTCCATAATATAAAAAACAATAATCCATTTACAACACATCTAATTCCACAACCAACACATTATCAATTGTGTAAGAACCATGAAAATTAAATCTCAAGTTCCCTTTAAGAGGTTTAATTCATCTCATCGTGACTGAACCATTGATAGATGAAGTGATATGCGGATTTCGGTTGGTATGAAAATTAGGAGAAGGAATTCGGTTGGTACCAAATCTCATATTTTTAATTTGCTTCCCATGAATTCAACATATAGACATTGATATTTCATGAATTTTCAAGTCATCTAATAATGCTACGCTTTCACTGTGTCAAATAACCCAAAAAATCCAATTATGCTGTAGTGATCAGACCTTCACCAAAACATGCTCATGAGATTTTCTAGAGAACTTAAATTTGTTTTTGAACATGAAGTTAAAAAATAATATGAATATGTATTGAAGAAAGAACATAGTTGATAAGAAACAATTGACCGACCAAAGAAAGCATAACATATACCCAATTTGTTATACCCAATTTTCAAATCAAGCTTTAACTTTTTCAAAAAGAGATTGAAAGATTGAGATTGTAGTCCAATTTATAAATAGAGAGGCATCCAAATAATTTGTTGGAAATGTATCGGTTATTATACTAGTAAGACGAAGAACATTCTCCTTATTTTGATGATTAATGAATTCGGTAAAAAATATAAAAGTTTTGTTGATATTAACCTTTTGACCGACTAACACCTGACTAGCCTCAATTTTTTTGATGTTTGCACACTAGATATGTGAGAAATCATTGGAGGCTAAGAATGAAAGTTGGTCATGTTTATCTTAGAGGAGAATTTTAGGCTCATAATAAAAACCATGTTGAGTAAGTAGGGTGCCAAGTGACTAAGTTCTGTGCCAGCCTTATATTTTATCAATGGCTCTTGGACATAGAGACTCATAAGTTTGACCCATATACATGACCCGATCTGATTGGCTCATGGATACAAAATTATCCTATATATAGTCCAAAGAACATCATTTAATAAAGTTTGTAAGATTCTCTCTCTAGATATTAATTACAAACACCTCATATATCTTTATACCCTCTACTTAAAATTAAATACTTTGTATAAACACTTACCTAAAATACCCTTAAATCAGATTTTGTCATCGCCAGATTGGCGACCATAGTGGGAGCAAAATGTACCTGAATATCAGTATTCATAACCTGACTTGCAGAATAACCTTCAGATTTCTTCGAGACGTGGATCCTTATATGCAGATTAATCCCCTTTTTGAAAATGAAGGGATCAGAGGTGATGAGCAGCATGTGAACATATCCCATGTGAATCATGAAACTGAGGAAATACTTTTCATGCACGAAGAACGCGATCAGCTGCGGACAGAAATTGACGCAATATGAGCCCAAAGGCGTGCTAAAAAAGATCTGGGTAGAAAATAATCCATTAGAATATCCCAAAACCAATGAGCCAAATAATGATTCCTAACCATGATTCAAATTAGGCATGAGCATATGGGTATGGAACCGAAGAACCGAACCGAACCAAACTGAAATAACGAATTCGATTCGGTTCTGGTTCCTTATAAATACTCGTACAGTTCCTTATTTTAAATACTCACGGTTCTCGGTTCGGTTCGGAACCGAAAACCAAATAGTACCCATAAAAAACCGAATAAACAATAGTACTCTTGAATATCCATGGTTCTCGGTTCGGTTCCAAACGGTTCGTTTGGTTACAAAGTAACCATTTGGTTAGAAAGTAACCATTTGGTTCCTTTCAGGTTCAGTTCCAAACGGTTTTTTGGTTACAAAATAACCATTTTGTTCATTTCGGGTTTGGTTTCAAACAGTTCTTTTGGTTACAAAGTAACAATTTGGTTATAAAGTAACCATTTGGAACCAAAACCCAAATGTAATCAATTTTTTCAGTTCTTTTTGGTTTCTCAGATTAAATACCCATACCGGAACGAACCGAGAAGAACCAAACCGAACCGAACCGAATTTTAATCGGTTCCGAAATGGGTACTAGTTCTAAAGAACCGAAAGAACCGAGAACCGAAAGAACCGAGAACCGAAAGAACCGAGAACCGAAAGAACCGAGAACCGAAAGAACCGAGAACCGAAAGAACCGAGAACCGAAGAACCAAATGCCCATGCCTAATTCAAATAACTAGACCTTTAAATCCAACAAAGGGTAAAAAAGGAAACATCAGACTAAATAATATTGAAGCACATCAGGTTCTGTTGGGGGCTCAACAACAGAAGCAGAATTGGATATTTCTTCTTTGTCTTCAATTAATGATCATGGTCGTAAAAATAAGAAAGAAAAGTTGGCTAAAAAGTTTTTAAAAAACACTAAAGGTTAAGTAATCAGGACTCTTCAAACAAGAAAAAGGACCAGAAGAGCAAAGAAAAAAGAAAGACTATCTAGGGAAAATGAAATGGTCATCAGACCACAGTATAGATAATTTATTTAGTGATCAATTTGTTTTGCAGTCTGAACCTAATATGTTTGCCACTCCTAATGAAGATCATATGTTTAGCCAATGGTACAATTGGAGACAGTTTCCATTGTCTTACAAGATTCTCTCCAGAAAATTTCCCAGACGATTTGATAGTTCAGAGATGGAAAAATATGATGGGAGCCAGGATCCTAATAATCATCTTGAGAAATTTAAAATTTTCATGATGAGTTTTAATGATGATGACAAGCCATTGTGTAGGGTTTTCTCCCAAACATTCAAGGGTAGTGCTTTGAAGTGTTATAACATATTTCCACAAGGATTAATCAAGAATTTTGACATATTTTAAATGTCATTCTGAAGGCAGTTTGTAAGGAATAAAAAACTCAATGGAAATGGTGATACAATAATCTATTAGGGACAATACCCAAATCAGTCAATAAAGGATTATATCACCCGTTTTGTAGACACTATAAATAGGTTGGAATATTGTTTTGAACAAGTGGCTATAACTTCATTGTGAAAAGTCTTATTAGCTGGTGAATTTTCCAACTTAGTGACTCAAAACAAAGCAATGACTTAGGGTCGATTGCTAAATCAGGCCGAAAAACAAATCAGAGTGGAAGAAACCGAGAGATTGAGGCAACCTCATGAGTATAGGCCTGTCCCCATCAATGTCTATCTTACAATCAAGTACTCAGTTACAAGCCACAGTCACAAGCATTGATTGAGAATGGGAAACTGACTACATTTGTTAGGTCACAAGGAAGTATAGGCCTTCCCCAACAACCTCCATCCCACAACCAAGTACTCAGTCACAAGCCACAGTCACAAACATTGATTGAGAATGGGAAAATGACTACATTTGTTAGGTCACAAGGGTGTAGTAGACAAGTAAACAACATGCCACAACCTAGTGCTAGTGGGGCGCCAAGTGCACACCCAACACCGGAAGACAAAATACTGAAGCTTCCAAACAAGAGAGTATAATGGTAATTATTGAGCAATTTGATGTGGATTCAAAATAATTGGATCATGATTCAGAGCAGATTCGAATTAATATTGTAACAGAAAATACTAGAAGTGTCTCCAAACTATGTCGTTTCTTCAAATCGTTAACTATATTTGAGGGAGATACAATGATAACACCTTCAAGTTGCTTCATGAAAAGACATGTCGTTAGCTTAACCACACAATTATAAGGAAAAATGTCTACACACCTTTATCAAAATTCAGCTCCTTCTATATTGTTTAACGAAGACGGCTTAAGAGGCATCACATGCCCACATGAGGATGTTGTGGTAATAGGGGTATCTATTAAGAGAACTTAAATCTGAAGAATTTTGATTGACACTGGCAACTCGGATAATGTCTTATTTTTGTCAACTTACTAACAGTGAAGAACCAATCTGTTATTCAACGGTCAAACCAGACTATAGTTGGGTTTACGGGTAACTCTGGTGATGTCATTGGAGAATTTAAAGGTGAAACATCGTTAGGAAAAGAATCATTTAAGAAAATGGTAAGGTTTTTGTTTGTGGTAGTGGATTGACCGACCCTACAATTAAATTTTTCGTAGATCTTGGTTGTCAAGAATACATGCGGTGGCATCAATGGTTTACCAGTGTCTAAAGTATGCAGTTGGAAGTCAAGTGGGAGTCGTTCAGAGCACCTAAAAAGTGGTTAGGGAATGTTATGTCATCGCACTTGCTCTAAAATCTTTGGGAACCGTGGTAGCTAAAAAAGAATAGTAGTTACTTGAGTTTTCTTTAGATCCGAACAAAATAGATGATCCAAGAGAGACTCCTAGTGTTGTTATCCTAGTAGAAGATGTTGAAATACACAGTTTTACAGAACGGAATATTGTTAGAATTGGAGCAATTGCAACCAGAGTTGAAATAAAAATTATTATATTTTTTATCTAAATACTTACATGTGTTTTCTTTGTGCAATGAAGATGTAATTGGTGTACCAGCAAGTACATTTGCCACAAACTATCTGTATGATCCAACGCAGGCCTAGTAGTCCAGATAATGAGGTCTTTTTCTAAAGAATAATCTGAAGCTATAGTTCAAAAAATAGACAGATTAACTAAGGTGGGGCATATTCAAGAATCCTAGTATCCACTTTGGACTGCAAATCTAGTGCTTATTAAAAAGAACAATGGAAAATAGCGAATGTGCATTGATTTTCACATATCTCAACATAGCATGTCCTAAGGATCCCTTTCATGTTCCTCGTGTAGATCGGTTGATGGATTCTATTTTGGGAAATAAATTTTTATCCTTTATGGATGATTTTGCTGGGTACAATCAAATATAGATAGATCTGAACGATCCTTACCAAACTATATTCATCACCGATAGGGGACTTCATTGTTACAAGGTAATGCCTTTTAGGCTAAATAATATTGGGTCCACTTACCAATGATTGATCAATAAAGCATTTTTCAGTCAGATTGGAAGAAATGTTGAAGTTTATATTGATAACATGATAGTAAAAAACTTAAGAGAGGATGATAAAATATTTGACCTCCAAAAAATTGTTTCTAACTTGGAAGCCATTAACATGAAACTGAATCCTGGATCCGATCCGGTAAATTTCTGGTCTACATCATCAGTGAGAAAAGGATCCAAGCTGACCCAGACCATTTGAATTCTTTGTTAACTATGGATCCACCTCAGAGCACTAAAGAGCTTCGCATATTGTTTGGAAAATTAACAGCTTTGAATAGGTTTATTTCAAGGTCGTCAGATAAGTGTGCACAGTTTTTCCAAGTACTGAGAAATGCAAAAGACTTCAATGGATCCCCGAATTGAGATAAGGATTTCTTTGAAATCAAGCGACATTTATCTTCACCTAAAAATCTATTCAAACCCATCATGACTCTACATGTATCTAGGAGCGTTGGATTATACTATAAGTATTGTATTAGTTCGAGAAGTTGACAAGTATACGCGCCCTAGGAGCGTCGGATTATACTATAAGTATTGTATTAGTTCGAGAAGCTGACAAGTATACGCGCCCTGTTTATAGATTTAGTAAGAGTTTATTGGATACTGAGAAAATATACCTTAAGTTGAAAAGGTTAACTTTAGATTTGGTAATAATAACCATAAAGATGAGGCCTAATTCCCATGCACATTCCATCATAGTTTGAACTTCTTTTCCTCTTACAAATTTATTACAAAAAACAAATATATCAGGTTGAATAACTAAGTGGTCTGTAGAGTTAAGGGATTATGATATCGACTTTTCTCCTCAAACACCAAGCAAAACTCAAGTTGTAGATAACTTCTTGGTTGAGTTTCATTCAGAGAGGCCTTATAAAGAATCTTCAATTCAAAAGCTTAAGAAAGAATGAATAACTTGAATGGATGGTGGATCCAGTATGATGGGGTGTGGGGATGAAATTTTCTTACCTTTACCCTTCGAGGATTTAATTTACCAAGCTATATGTTTTGGATTTAAGGAATCGAACAATGAATCAAAATACGAAGCATCTATAACAGGTTTAAGGCTGGCTCAGTTACATGGTGCCAAAAAAATCCCATTGTTGAATGATTCGCAGCTAGTCATACATTAAGTACTAGGGTAATGTGAAACCAATAAAGAGTAGCTGGTAAAGTATTTACAAGTGCTAAAATAAATTTATGCTTGTTTTAAGTATATAAAATACGAACATGTGCCAAGATCAGAAAATTTGATGGCTGATTCCCTAGCCCTTATTGCATATTCAGAAGCTTACCTTGGATTATAGTGCAACAATGTCCTTCTATAACAACACCTTATGAAGTGAAAGTTGATAATGAAGAGAGTTTTCAAATATCAACCACAGTTAGCCAGGATTGAAGGTATGATATCCAAGAATATCGTACCAAAGGGATCCTACCTAAAGACAAACGTTTAGCATAGAAGTTGAAAATCAAAGCGCATGGTTTCTTGCTTTTGAGAGGGGTCCTCTATAAAAGATCTTTCAATAAGCCGTTACTGTGTTGCCTCGAATCCAACGAATCCCAGGAATTTTTGTCTTAGTTAAATGATGGGGAAGGGTCAGCTCATTGTTGTTACAAGACTTTAACTAGACGGGTCTTATTGGCATGGTATTATTAGTCATCCATTATGGAGGATTATAAATATTTAGTTAGAAGATGTGATCTTTGTCAAAGGTATATAAATACAATAAACGTACCAGTAGTTCCTATGGAGTCAGTATCCGAAGCAGTACCATTTGATAGATGAGGACTTGATTTGGTTGGACCCCTTGTGATGGCTTCTAGAGGATGTCAAACTATCATCTTGGCAATTGATTACTTTTACAACTGGGTAGAAACTGCACCCCTCTCTAGAACTACTTCCAAAGCGGTAATTAGATTTATGTTTTCCAATATTTTTTGTAGGTGTGGAATTCCTAGACGTATTACCACAAACAATGGTCCCCAATTCGACAATAAAGATATGGAGGTGTTTTGTGTATTAATGGGAATTCATCATTGTTTCTCCTAGCCTATTCATCCCCAAGCCAATGGACAAAGAGAGGTGGCAAACAAGACTATTTTGACGGGTCTTAAAAATAAATTAGAAAGAGCAGTTGGTAAATGGCCTAATTATCTGCAAGAAGTACTATGGGCCTACCGAACTACTCCACATACTGCCACACACAAATATTCTTTTGTCTTGGTTTATGGAATGGATGTAATCTCTCCAATATGAAAATAAAGATGCGATAAAAGCTCAGCTAGACTTGATTGAAGAAAAGAGAACAAAATATCATTTAAGAACCGTACATTACCAAGGCTTGTGAGGAGTAGATTAGCGTCTAGAATGCGAAGAAAATATTTCCAAGTGGGAGACAAAGTCCCAAGAAAATTATTTCTCCACACTAAAGATAGGAAGTTCGGGAAGTTGGCTCCAAACTCGGAAGGGCCATGCATTATGAGTGAGAAGATTAAACAAGGAACATATCGGTTGGTTGATCATGAAAGAAATGCTTTGAGGCACATATGTATCGAACACCTAAGGTTATATCTGGAGTAAACTCATATTGTTAAAATTTACTTTGTTTTCATCCAATGTAAATATTATGGGGCATATTTTTTCCTACCCTGGTGGCACGGAGAGGTTTTAATGAGGTGTCCGAATCATTATTAATATATTATTTTTTTCTTTAAAGATGTGTTTGTGATTGCATAAAGTTCTTATTACCTTCGAAGGGCTCAAGTACAAGTTTTTTCTGCCTTCGAATGGATTACCTTCGAATGGCTCAAGTAGAAGTTTTTATTTCCCTTGAATGGATTACCTTCGAATCACACAAGTAGAATTTTTTATTGTATTCGAATGGATTACCTTTGAATGGCTCAAGTATAAGTTTTTATTTCCTTCGAATGGCCTAAGTGCAAGATTTTATTGCCATTGACTGAATCATGTCTGAACTTTATTAGTACTCGAATAAATAAGAATATATGAAGAAATTAAACAAGGTGATAAAATGATAACTAATATAAAATGCATTGAATGATCCAAGGAATTAGCAAAATTCGATGGGAAGATTACAAAATGCTTTGGCCATGCCAAGGACTTGCACAAAAATATCTAATTTAAAATTAAAACAAAAAAATTCTTTGTATACATCAATGACTTACTTATAAACAAAAATATCAAAACATACTAGCCAAAAGGCTCGTTCCCATCAGCCTTTCCTTCTTCTTTTTCTTCTGGTCTCTCTTTGTCCCAGTCCTCTTTATCGGAACCGTCTTCGTATGAATAATCAGAAATGCTAAGTTGGTCAGCTAAAGGCATGTTATCATGAGGAATCAGATTAATTGGAACATGTCCCCATAATTCCCAAGGGCTAGCTTAGGAAATATCTTATGAAAGAATAATACCATATCAGATTTGAGCGAGTCATCCCTCTTTTGTAAAGAATCTATCACTTTTTTAGCATACACATCCGCAACATCGACTATATTTTGAGTGGACATTACATTTAGAAAAGTAATATCAACCTCTTTATTCTTGATAAGATCTTCAAGGTTTTTCTTTTCGTCCGACAAGCGCTCAATGATGGATTTATAGCCAGATTACAATTTATCACTATCGGATTTTTCTTAGACTAGCTCATATTTAACGGACTTCACTTCTTCGTTTAGAATTTTAACATTTCCTTTTTATTCCTCAACTGAATTCTTCAGACTCTAGTTATCATTCCGAATAGAAGTGATTTCTTCAACTTGAGACCCCACTTGTCTCTCTAATTCAATAATTGACCTCACATAGCCCAAAGCTACATACTTCTGCTCATCCTTCTCCTTTGATATTTTGAAGGGTACCACATCGTATACCACGACAGTTGCAGCAGTGGTAGACTCAGGAAAGATATGGTCAAAAGCATCAAAATCGAAGTTACCTATATCTTCAATTCGATCGCCAACTCTAAAAACTGGCGTATCAGATGAAGGAAGTAATGGACAAGGACTATCAGATTCTATAGTTGTAGAAGTAGGAACAACAACTGAGATGGTTAGAGGGGGGGGGGGTACTTCTAGACGAAGTATAATCTCTGAACCAATCAAATTCCTTTTATTCTTCTTCGTCTCTCTCTTATCACTATCTTTTTTACCCATTTTGTATTTTTTATTCTTTTAAAAACAGGGGATTCTTATGGCATCATAATTTCTTCAAAAGTAGCAGGAATAACCTCCAACAAGACTGCATCAATCTCATTTGGCTTCCCCTCACTTCCAATATTAGCAGCAAACTGTGACGATCCCTATTTGCTCTTTTGATTCTTGTTCCTATGGCTGGGAGCTCTATTCTTGGTCGGTAGGAATAACTTCCCATAAGCTGCGTCAATCATTTTGAATATTTTAGTAGGTCTAGGGTGACTGGTGAATTTCTCCTACAATAACTCCCGAACAGAGTTGGTCTTCCAAAGGCGAGATCTGACAAAGTTTCCATGGATAAAGCAGTTATGGAATTTATTAGACCACTTTTTATGGTAATATTGGTTCAGCTTCCCAAAAGTAACTTTAGCATCGTCCAAATACTGTAGAAAGGGATTCGAATGGATGATATATAAAAAAAATCTTAATTAGAAATAAAAGATGGCACCGAAAATAATAGGAATATAATATAAGAACAAAGAGACTTACATGTGTTCTTCCAATTCCTTGTAAGTTGGCTCATATTACCTTTACTGGAGATCTTCCTCCCATTTTCCCAGTGACCAGAGATGGACAAAAATTGGGTTTTCCAGATCTTTTCTACTTCCAAGAGGTCATCAATTATTTTGTAATTAATCCTCATATTAAAATAATGATAAAAAAATGTAAGCATTGTAAGATAAACTTGCTATAGTAGCCAATTGTTTCATGGGAATCAGAATTTTAGAAATCCTCAAGGCTATGATGCA
Organism: Limnanthes douglasii subsp. nivea; assembly: GCA_036936605.1. Classification (NCBI taxonomy): domain Eukaryota; kingdom Viridiplantae; phylum Streptophyta; class Magnoliopsida; order Brassicales; family Limnanthaceae; genus Limnanthes; species Limnanthes douglasii. Next base: position 143,779,091 of record JAUPFV010000004.1, on the reverse strand, counting down.
CATCATCAGGGAAAACCAAGCATTCGGGCTAGCTTGGCTCAAACACAACCTGACCGGGCTGCTCACTCTCTCAGGGTCCAAAGGAAACCGAAGGCTCCAATTAAGCACGTCGACGTAGACCACCAACTCTCTAGCCCCACAGTCTATCAGCGTCTCTAAGGGTTGGGGCAGCCTCGCTTTAACTGAATCAGGGAATCCCAACTTAGCTCAAATTCCCTCAATCTCAGACTAGTAGAAGTAAACGTAAGAAAGTTAATGCAAGGATATGAGGTATTTAACGCTAACCTTGCAAAATTAGGACTGGCGTGCCCAACCAAAGAGGAAGGAAGAGGTTTTATTCTACTTATTGGACTTTACCTTTGCCTTTTCTTTGGTTATCACCATCTTTTGGGTCCTTCGTATTTTTCTTCTCTGACGGCCTTGAATTTTCCCCAGTTTCACCAGATTTATCAAGAGGGAAGTCTCCATCACTGTCCTCTATATTTTCAACCATAACTTATGGTCTAGATTCTGAAGGCCCAGTGGGCTTAGCAAGGGTTTCTTCCTCATGAGAGAAGACTCTACTGCTAGAATGATAGGGTTTTCTCCCATATTTGGGTTTGATGGCAGTATTGTTTTCCCTCATGTTTGAAACTGATGTTGTATGAGTATTAGTGAATGTTGGTTGGTTTCTTGGTTCATATTGTGTGGAAGATTTATTTTTTGGTTTTTGAGAGCCTAGTAACTCTAGGTTGAGTACTCTCATTTTTGTATGATCCCATAATTTTGAAGGTGGACGGGTTTGGACGGCTAGTGGCCTCTTGGGATTGTGATAATATAATTGTTTGAGGAGAGCGACTAGGTGACGTGAATGACTAGGCAGTCAAGGTAGGTTCGGAAGGAATGTGGTGTCTATTTAATGGTGAAACCCCTTCGTACTCAATAGATTGACTTACAATAACTGTACCCGAAGAGGCAGGTAGCCCGGAAACGGCTCTTGCTTTGTTTTTCTCTTCCTCTAACTCAAATAAATTTAACCAACACACTTTTGATTAGAATGTTCCTTGTTGTAAACATAGAAACCTAAAAGATGTCGGAAAAGGTGATTCACAGTGGCTAATGTGGTGGAAAAAGGAAAATTTTACCGGAAAGAAACTGAAAGTTTAAGAAGAACACTTTCTATGTCTATAATTAAAGTATAAGCTCTTTCTCACTCTAGAAATACCGGTAGTAAAAAATGATGAAGCTTATATAAAGTCTAAAAAACGTTTGAGTGCCTTACTAGGAAAATTGAATCGACGACGGTAAGTAGTGGGCTCTAGGGAGTGTAACCATTTGTCTCCTTTAATTGGATGGTTTTACCTAGGGTAAAACGAGTTTGTGGGTCCAATAAAAAGTTGACACATGTCTCAAAAAATTAGTGGGTTAAAGTTGTGACCTTTGGATAGTAACCGTTTTTAAATAAACCCATCGAAAGTTGTTCAGATACATGTCTGTTAGCTCTCTCAAAATGTTTTTGAGAGAGCTAAGGGGCTAGATGATAAGGTCAGAAATAATTGGGGGATAAGAATGGAAGTGGGTCAGATTTATCTTAGAGGAGAATTTTAGCCTCCTAATAAAAACCATGCTGAGTAAGCAGGGTGCCAAGTGACTAAGCTGTGTGCCAGCCTTATATTTTATGAATGGTTCTTAGACGTGAGGGCTCATGAGTTTGACTCATATACATGACACGAACTGATTGGCCCATGGATCAGAAACTATCCTATAAATAGTCCAAAGAACATCATTTAATAGGATTAGAAAATTCTCTCTTTAGATATTAGTGACAAGCTCATTTATCTCTTTACCCTTTACTTAAAATTAAATACTTTGTCTAAACACTTACTTAAAATACCTTCCGATCAGATTTTGTCATCACCAACGCTAGAATAGCCTTCATTCAAAAAATAAGAGAAGATCATATATATATAACAAATATGAGAAACCTATACTTTTAATGTGACGCAATTATAAGGCATAACCTTTTTAGTTTTAAACAACAATTTCTTATTCTTCGAAAAATTCTCTAAAGCTAACAAAAAAATATAAGAAAAGATTGTGTCTCCTTGTCTCACCTACCTCATAGATTTGATGAAGCCATGTTGCATCCAAGTAATACCAACAATTCTCAACAAAATTTGAAAACAACATTATGGTATGATTGTGAAGAACCACAATTTTAAACATAAGTATATAAGAATGCTCAAAATATCTTATCATAAGTTTTCTCCTCATCCACTTTCAAAATAAGATTTTCACCTTTAATCTTCTTATTAATATTATGTTTCAATTCATTAGCTATGAAAATATAGTCATGAATCCATTCATATTTGATGAAACCAAGTTCTAACGAAAATGAATAAAACATGCTTCCACATCATCCAACACATCTTCACGCTCCTTCAAAGCTTTGAATTTCAATTCAACATATTTCAATTATTGGAAAATATTCCAAAACATGTTCCAAATTTAATCTTCCAAACATATGCTGGGACTTTTGAGTTTGATATGAAAACAAACCATGAGAGACTGCAACAAGGCTCATCTCAATTTTCTTACCGTCTACATAATCTATTTGTGCTTAAGCCACATGGACTTAAAGGTGAACTGGTAACATTTTTTCTTAATAGGAGCACAATGAACCAATAAAAGAGTATGGTCATATTGTTTTTAGATCGACGAAAGACCTAAATTTTAGGTATATAAACACACCAATTATGATTTTAACAATACTCTATCCAATTTGAAATATGTTCGAGCCTCCCCTAAACAGTTATTACACCATGTAAATCGCATGCTAGTTAAACCATTAATGACAAAGTCACCATGAACTATAAATTCAACAAAATCAATTACCTTCGTAATCAAAATCCGAGATTTCTTCATTGGCTTTAAAAATAATATTGAAGTATCCCATAAACAACCAACAAATACAATATTCCCACATATGTAAAAGATTATGCACATAACTTTCCTTAACTCTCTATCAGAATTGGCATAAATAAAACAATCCAAAATCATTATGCCTTTTGAACTTAGATTAGGTAAATAGTTAGATACGAATAAAAATCAAAACCCGAAACAATAAATTTATCCCATAAAACCTATATATAATATTGACGTCCACATCATCCAAGTAACTATCAAAACTTAACTGCTTTTTTATGTTTTTTCGCATCCATTGCAAATTTAACGGTTTCTATCTTGCCAAGTAGTAGCCTTCGGCTCCACCACTGCGATGGTCGGATTATAAGTTATACTATAACTTATTGTAGGTTAAATAATTGACTGCTCCATCATATTTTTTGATAATGTTTTGTAATTCGCATGTTGTTAGAAATCCGAATTCGAATCCGTTGCGATCCATATTTTCTCAACTCTAAAAATTGTTACACTCAATTGAACATGTATTAATGCATACACTTGGTTAAACTCATAATACGATTATCCATCCACAAATCATCTCATATCCCACTTCTAAAAAGGGCTAACACTTTGACACTAGATGTTTGATATCAAAATATGAAGTTCGTTTTAAAATTTGATAAAAGCAATAATTAATTCTGTAATATTTAGTGCAAGAGCTTTAACAAAATCTAACTGTATCTATGCGAACACCACTGTATGATGATGGATATCTATTAAATTGAACGTAACATTAAAAGCCAATTTCCATTCATTGTCGTTGATTTAACCTCGCATAGACTTTAAAATAACATTACTAAATTGATTATCCATTCCTTCTCAATAGTCGTGATTTCGAACTTCCATCCTTCGATGTAAGTGTAACTGTTACAAAATACAGGTATCACAAAATTCTTTTTATACATTTTAACATGCTTTTTGAAAGACTGATTTTATAACTTTTATGTACTATTATCACCTTTTCGACCTTATAAATACCGATGCAACCAAATACAAACCAATGTCATTTTTGTCTCGATCAAGGTCTGAAACTTTCCCGAATTTTGAAGTTTTATTATCCAACTCTGAAATTTTATCATTGTTTTGTATATTTAATTTTAATTTTTTTGTTTTATGGATGTCTTTAAAAATAATAATAACACTAAATTTGTTTTAAAAACATTAGAAAAAACGACTTAGAGAAAGTTATAAATATTTTACTTGTTTTATAAAACTATATTTAATTTTATATTAGTCTTAGACCATAATTAATTGTTTTTATAACAACGAATAGAATAAAATATAAATAACATCAGTTGAGTGCGGTAATAAAAAATCGAAAAATATTACTTGAGATATTGGAAGTGAATATCTTTTGTATTTTTTTATAATTATAATTTTTTAAATGATCTCGTTAAACATGTTTAAACAATAAATCATGTAAGAAAAAAAATAATACAAAAGCATTTTACGGTTTTAAATATTTTTGTATTTTTAAATCTCAGACTAAATAACTGGTACGATTTGATGTATTGTATGAGGTTTTAAACAGGAATTAGTCTTTTGATTATCCATTTTTGTAACAAATAATTTTTATATTGAAAAAAATTCTGATTAGTCCTTTAATTATCCATTTTGGATAAAGTTATTCCTCCTCCTTATGTTGACTATCGATTTTCCTGACAGATAGTCCTTTTACTATTCATTTTCGACAAAGTTAGTCTTTTGATAGTCTATCTTCGATAAAGTTAGTCCCTTAAATAAACATGCACAGGAGACTAACTTTATCCAAAACGGATAGTACATGGACTAAATCCGAACTTTTTTAGTCGATGAACTATATATATCACCAAAATAGATAATCAAAGGACTAAGTCAGGATTTTATTTAATCGATGAGCTATCTGTCAAAAAAATGGATATTCAAATGACTAATTCATGTTCAAACCCTTCTGTTTTCATATCTAATAATTAGTTTTTTTTTACTTTTAAATAAATATTACATTAAATATAACATGTTTAATATTGTAGAATAAAGCAATATTTCATTTTTTATTATATTTAAAATAATTTATTGATGAAAATAAATAATAAAGGATATTAAATTAGAAGGAGAAGTTATCGATAACTATATGGAAAAATCAATAAATTATCGATAATTATTTGGATTTGAATTTAAAAAAAAATCAAAAATATCCATGAGCACACAACACACGCGGAGTCTGAACCGGTAGTTATTTTTAGCTTTCAAAACTTCATAATTTCAAACTTTTATTAAAAACAATTCCAAAAACACATATTTCTGTTTTTTAAAGACGAACAAACAAAATCCATGAGTAATATTTTTATAGATTTGTTTTCTATCTTCGTAACCAAATTACATGTAATTACACAACTGAAATCTAATTATTTTTAGCAACCAAATTACACCTAATTTCACAACTAGATCATAGTTCTTTTCTCCAAACTTATTTCACAAACAAATTATTATTTATACAACTATTTTCTTTTTATTTACTCAACTCTCATGCACGCAATTTCGCAAGTGAAACAGATTTCTTTTTTTGCAATCAAAGTCCTATTTATGAAAATATTTTCTTCTTATTTACACAACTTATTTCCACGTCATTTGGCAACGAGAGCACAATAGTTTTTTGGTAACCAAATTACATGTAATTCTGCAACTCGAACATCGTTACTTTTTAGCAACCAAATTACATGTAATTACGCAACTTGAAAAATAAAAATAAAATCGAGATATATATTTCATAGATCTAGTTCTGTTCATCTTAATAAAACAAAACCAATAGTATTTTCATATTTTTTGGATTTATAGTTTAAAAGATAATGACATAAAAAACATAAATATATGAAAAAGAAAACGATTGAGAATACAACGTGGTTATATATAAATACTAATTTATTACAAAATAATTATTCATACTTTATAAATTTTAAATGATCATTGATAACTAAATTTGATGTTAGATAGTTATTGATATAGTAATATGTCTAAAATATATCACATTCAGAAATAAAATATGAAATTAGTGTAATAAATATAAACACTGATCTTTTTAAATAAAATCTACCCCGTTTGAAATTATAGTATGAAGTTAGTGTAACATATTTTATATATATATATTATCAAACATATTTTTTTTCTTAAAAATATAAAATATTTTATAAGAAATAATTTAGAACAATCCTAGATAAGGTTAACTCGACCCCAAGTAAAAATTGATTACACCATAATAAATTTTAAAGTTAAAACCCTAAAAAATAAAGGTAGATTACAGAGGCATGGACCAAGGAGTTGAGACAACACCAAACATAGGCTTGAAAGCTGGAAATACTCTTGAGATTGGCATGTTTCCCTTCAATTTATATCCAATATCTGCATCAAATATCCAAACTTGAAGACTTCTTCCAGAGTAGCCGAGAAACCTGAAAAATTTAAATAGCTACAAGCAGTAACTTGCATAATATATAAGAAAATTAGACTAAACATAATGCTATATGATTTGATAAATTTGAAATTAAGTATATTAAACCTAAGATCTTATAAAAGAATATGGATCTAAGAGGGTCATGATGGAGTTATTATTGAAGTCATATTTTATCTTGGTCTTGAGTGTCCATCGAGTCAACCAATCATCAATTTGGTTTATAGTTTTAATGATAAGCTTTATGGTCGTGGAAGGATAAATCAGGGATCTACAACATGGAATAACTTAGTTTAGGTACCATGAAGATTTTCCTTTGCCAAGCATGTTGATTAAGAGGTGAGAATTTGATTATATGCCTATATATTTGAAGCCCTTTAAGTTACAAATAAGTAAGCCATATAATAAAGCTAGACTTTCATTAATAAGAGCGTTTAACTTGCCATATATCTTACTATAGGTGGTAATGATATCACCCTGATTATTTCTAATGATACTAATACCACAAGCCTCACCAACAAAGGAACAAGCACCATAACAATTGAGTTTAAGTCTTTGATCCTTTTAGGAGCAATCCATTTAATAATACTAAGCTGAGTAACATGGTTATTATTATGAAGACAAACTAAGTTTTTAGCTTGAGATAAGTCTTCATACCAAATCTTATTATTGAAATTATTTATAAGGTTAATATGAGAAAGCATGTGACAGATCTTGTTAAGAATGATGTTGTTGTCTATATGGATGACATCAAGTTAACTTCATTTCTAAAAAAACTAGATAGTCCAGCAGGTTATGATTGGAATGATGGTTTTGATATGAGTTTTTATATTGGTTGACCAAAACCAATTTCTAATGGTGTGATGAATGATCATGTCTTTACTAATGGGGATGTTAAATAGAGATGAAAGATCAAAAAAGAATTCTCAAGATATAGAGAAATTTACAAAGACATGGTTTACAGTCTCTATATGAGAGCAAAAAACATATTTAGAAGCCATACTTATGTTTTTCTCTTATAAATAAGTCCACATGAATCCATGATCTTATGGATTTCCATAAGAGGAAAGAATATTTAGTTGGGGTATTGTTACTCCAAATTTCGAAAAATGGTTAGATGAGTTGTGTTTTTTTCTAACGAAGTTCCAAGTGGCTTTAGTGTTAAAGTCACCAAAACTTCTGAAAGTCCATATAATTTTATCATATATATCATGGCAAATCTTCAAATTATTGATCTTGATAATATCAGAAGTAGTGACTAATAATTTAAGCATGTTATTATCACATTGATGATTTGACCAGAAACTATGAACTTTTTTAGAAAGGTACCGGTCATTTTTTTCAGAGTTAGACAACTGGATAAACGGTCTATTCCCAATCCATTTGTCTGACCAAAATTCTAAGTTACCATTGCCAAAACCCCAAAGGATGTGAGGCTCAACAAAATCTTTGATATTGTTAAGCTTGTTCTAGATATATGAACCTTTAAGAGATTTCTTAATTTGGAGAGGAAGTTTAGTTTTACAATACACTAAATTAATGTAATTAGCTCATGGGGTACTATTTTTACGATATGCATACCAAAGCTTGCATGAGTACGCGTCTTGCAAGTCTTCAATAATCTTGATATTAAGACCATCCTCCATATAAGGATAACAAATATTTTTCCATTTGAAGAGTGAATAGCATTTGAGGAGTCATTTGAAACCCCAAAGGAATCTGTATTGTAACCTTTCAATTCTATTTATGACATTTTATTGGTAATTTATAACTTTGAATGCAAAAGTTTTGGCTGGTTATTAATACTGATTGTATCAATACTAATCTACCACCAAATAATATAGTTTTAGTATTCCAATCTTGACTTTAAAAATTAATTTTATGGACAACCTCATCATAAAAGTAGGCTTTGTTGTTATTTGTAATATTATTGCACAAATACCTACTCGGAAAGTCTTTATGAGTGAAAATAATTTGGCCTTGAAGAGGTTTGAATAATTTACATATAGTCGTGTGTTTAATTAGAGACAATTATAGACAAACAAATTATACTTTGCAATGATTCTGTATTTTCATCATTCTAGTCCAATCTTTTTTGTTAAAATAATGTAGGTTTAGAGCTGTAGAAAAACTTTATATAAATAATTTAGCACATAATTTTAAATCATAAAATAATATCTATAGAGATGTATTGTTTTCTATTACAAAAATCAATTTTATTTTGATGTTCTATGATTTTAGCTACTTATTAGAGTTGCTTGGATATTGTAACTATAAATTAATTTATATGGTTTTAAACCCGCTATAAAATTAATAATGAAATATAATAAAAAATTAAAATGTTTAACGATAATTAGCAAAATAATATTTTATATAAGAACTAAATGTATATTATTAAAGTATATTAAATTGTATTAGTTATTTTTTATAGGATTTAAAAAAAAGTAGAATACATTATTGTTGCATATTAATGAATTTGTTTAGTCGAACAAACTTCGGAGACGTTTCCAATGAGCTCATGCCAACCATTTTCTGGTCACATTAAAAATTATTCGTCGATTGAAATCTTATTTGATGAAAATAATATATATTTTACCGAAAAATAAAAATACATTTCACAAGTAGGAGACTACTAAAATTACTAGGACTTCCTAATGGTTTTAACGAAGCTTTAATTTTTTTTTGTCTTTATGGTGTTTTGGATTTTTCTTATGTAGGATAGTAGCCTCCCTATTTATTTTGAAAAATAAAAGAAGAACTATTTAAATTTAAAGAGTTGCCACCTAATTTTTACAAAAAATAAAAAAAGAACGACTAAAATCTTAAGAATAACCACACTAGTGCTTTCAAATAATGAAGGAAGAACTACTTAAAGTGTAACCCAACTAGTTATTTCAAAGAATAAATTTTTTATTTTATTAAAAGTTGAAAAGTAACCCTCAGACTCTTTTAAAGAAGGAATAAAAGACTATTGAATGGCGTATAGTAGCCACAATAATCATTTCTTTGACCAATCAGAGATATTGTACTTATTAAGTACAACTTCTAATGAATTTTTTTTTTTAAACAATTTATTTTATAAAAAAACTACGGTCCTTCGGAGCTTATTTTATTGTTTTAAAATGTAAACATTTAAGGCCTGAATTTTGTTGAATATTTTGTTATTGGAAGTGTGCAAAAAAATTAAGAGTTGTTTAGAGAAGATTTATAATATATTAGATATATTGATTGATATTTGGCCATAACTTTCACTAGTTCACGTGTCTTACCGTTATGGATCTCTTTATCCTAGTCGTTTAATATGTTTCAATCTTCTTCATTGATTTGTTTCATGATTCTTGGTCGTGATATTGATTTTAATTAAAGGTTATGATGAAATGTTTCTTTCAATAACTATTCATTTTTTTGTTTTTTATATGTTTGTACAAAACACTATTACAGCTCTATGATCATGCTTTGATCTCTATTCAATTTATGCATTAAATTTCTAATTTTTTGTTGTTTCTACCAATTTCTTAAATTTTTAATTTCATCTTTATTTACTCCATTTGTTCCATATAATGGTCGATAAAGATATAAAACTTATTGTTTAATATTATAATGAATAAGACGATTGACATTCTAAGGATGATGTTGGTCCTCTTATTCGTTTCAATAAGCTAGTTGTGGAGGATATTTTGTTTATTGAACCTGTCTTATCCTTTGGCCCTGTTGATGCTCATGATAATTCTTCAGCCATGGTTATTTCTTATCTTGTTAAGCAAGTACGAGGGGTTTCAGACCCTAATTGATTATTAGAAGAAGCTGAGATGTTACATGTTGTTCATTATCCTTATGAATACTTCCACCCTTCTGAGTGCAACTAAAGAAGAAAATAATGGGTATCCAAGAGACGCAAAAGTTCAAATCCCTCAACCTGGTGAAAACCTTTTGAAGACCTAAGAGGATGCAATAGTATTCTTTACCTACATTCTTGATGAAAGTGTTAGATATCCAATTTGAAAAGAAATATAGAAATTATGTAAAATAACCTATATGTGTCCAAGTTAGTTAGTGTCGAATAATTGGAGCATGTTGATGACCAACATTATTCTTGCCAAAATGTATACAATAGATTCAACGTGGGTAATTTTCTTGCTCTGAATAATATTAACGGTGAAAAATGTAATCTTTTATATTACCTTGTCATTGGTGATGTTGCAAAAATCTTAGATGATCTTTCCAATTTTAACAAAGTTTTCAAGAATATACTCATTCATGTATGAGGCTTCTCTGCAATAATGGCTACCTAGAGACTATACTCATATTTGTTCTCATACCTGGCCAGAAGGTAATCCTTTAATTTTATTTTCCTTATGCGTTATTATTATCTTATCTTATTGTTATATATTTATTTGGAAGTACCAAACATTGACTTGAATTCCCGAGTGGATTATGCAAAAAGGCAATACGTGAGGATTGTTAAAGTAACATCCCATTTTCAGTATCATTACAAGTCTTTGATTGTTTTTTAGAAAACTTTCACATGTGGTATTTGGAAAAATATTTTGTGGAATTGAGATTTCTCAATATGTAAGCATGACATTAGAAAAATTCATATTAAAATAATTTTTTTTAAAAAATGGTTAATAAATTTGTTACGATAAAAAACTCTCATAGGAAAAATGTTGATCTTTAGCGTTCTCCTGGCACCAAGGGCTAAGCCTATTATTTCTTAAGATACTGGTCTGAAGTTTCTACACTGAAATAAAATAAAATCGCAACTCTTCAGGCCACAAACAAATACCATGATAAAGTATTACAAAAGTATCATGTTGTTGAGAATAAGTTTGGCCATTATGGTGTCAAATATGTTGGTAAAGATAATCTTATTGATGGTTTTAAATGTTCAGTTTCCAAAAATGTAGATGTGTACATTCGTACTTCCGAAGTCAAAATAGATGATCTGAGCCCTTTTCTGGGTTTTGAAAGTGAATATAAGCATGTGTCCCTTGCTCATGTTATTTCATTACCCCCTCGTATTATGAAAAAACATATTAATACTTTTATTGAACACAAGAATCTAGTGGAAACAAAACCGGTTACGCTTATCGTTATTGGAGAGGATTTTGTTGAAAATAAACCCAGTAGATGATTGATGCAACCTTCATTCTACTACTAAATAAGTAGTTATTATTAAATATATTGATCGACCTTTAAAGTTTCATCATTATGTGGGAAATAAAAGAGTCATTTAGTATCGCGTCTTCCCAGAATTGACTTCTCTAAAGTTAAAATCACAACTGAAACGTTGTGAGAGCCAAATCAAAGAGTTACATGAAACATTTAAAGAAAAAATGATCAAGGTTCAACCGATTCCCAAGAATACGAGAGATTAAAAATCGAAAGTGGTGTACCAATAAATTATATATAGTTATATGGATAATATTGGAAACTGAAGTTTATACCAACACTTATAATTGTGAGAATGATTATGCTTTGAGAGAAATTCTTCCAAAAGCTTCTGATGATGCAACTGTTTTTACAAAATTTCATACTACTGCTTATTTTTTCAATTTATATACTGGTGAGCTCATGGATATTACTCATAATGTTCCTTCAAAAAATCTTGCTAATGTAATAATTGAGACAATTCAAACTGATTTTTTCTGTTTGTCCATCAACCTGATGTCAAAGCTTTAAGTTATTTCTTAGACCAAGTTTTTACTTTGCATAATCTCTTTATATCCGTCTCTAGAAGAGTACTTATCCAGTTATCTACCTTACATCTAATGAAAAGACAAATAAATTTGGGTTTGGATTAAAATTATTTTTAGTATTTTTCTTACTATATTTGTTGGGTTTACATGCTATTAGTTTAATACGTTATGTTTGTGCATAATATTATCAATTATTTCACTCTTTTTATTAAGGATGTAACCAGGCTACTAATCATGCTCTTTCTCTTCATCCCTTATTGGAAAGTTTCGTAGGGTCCCTAAATGATGGCTTGGAAATTAAGTCTTTATTGGATCGAAAAGTTGAGGCTAAGAAAAAGGTGGAATCAAAGTTATAAAACACAATTCCTCTTGAAAACAAGTTGAAGTTGGAGTATAAGAGTGATATTGCTTCCAAAGTCAACTAAAAACTAGATTACAAGCCAACGAGATGACCAGACTTGAGCTTAGAATGAGGTTCATTATGAAATACGTGTTAACATGATTTTGGCTGAAAAAGTATATGTTCGTCATTAAGAATTGAAATCTGCCACCAAATAAGAACGGGATCTTCAATTAACTGAACATACTAATCATTATAAAGTGATGGTTGAACTGTTGTCTGAGTTAGATATTTTATGGAAAGAATTAGAAATCTATTTGGAATCAAACATATATTTATAGATGAAACTAGAGAGTAAAAGATCCATCTAGAATGAAACCGTGGAAAAGTTTCAAATATAGATGATGTCCAATTCTTATAATATCGTATGCAAAGTCGAGTATGCTTTAGTGCTTCAATTTTATAAGATGCATTCTGACATTCTCCTGGATAATATATGGAATTTTATTTGTAGGTCTTCAACTTGTCCATGGACTTAATCTTCTGAGTCTCATCTTATCAGATAGATAAAATTAGGTTAATGTTCTGAAAGAGCTTAAAGAGAAACAAATAGCATGTGATGATTATTCTTATGAAGAAGATAAAACTTCTATAAATGTTCAGTTGAATGTCCATTGTGGAGAGTCAAGCCTAACGTCTTCATTTACCCACACTTTTATTTTTGATTTGGTTAAGAATATAACTCCATTTATGAAATTATTCCTTTAATTGCTTTATATGTTTTTTTTCTTGCACGACATGCTGGTGCTTTGTCATGTAATCCAAAATAACGCTCATTTTTTTAGTATCAAGCTTAGACATGATTATGTTTTTAACTAAGTTTTTTTATACGACGATTTTTGTAAGGTTTTTAAACTTTGCATGATTCAGTTATGGTTAGTGCTATGTTTTATTTTTTATTAACTCATAGTTGATGGTTTTTAATTTTTGCTTGAATACTATGTTTTTCTATTAAGAATGATCATATCCATAAGAAGATGTATTCCAATGAAAACGTGGGCTCCTTACTTTCATTGTATCCAGAGTATCCAAATTTTATTTATTAATTTTAGAGGGCTTCATAAAAAAATTTATGATTTCTTTTTAAAATAATCATAAAATTGTCAAGAAATGTATTTATTCATTTAAGTGTCGAAGATTTTGTCTTGGTCTTACCTTTATTTGTGGGGATGTTATAACTCCCGATGTGCTAATTTTACCTTATTTTCAGTTTATAGGTGTACTCAGATCCTTAGATCTTCTTCTTTTGGTGTTATCGAATCCTTAGATTATCACTTTTTGTTTTAACACAATCCTATATTTACTTATTGATTAAAAAGAATTCATGTATTCATTTGTTGATATGTAGATTCACTCATTGGTAGGTTATATCAAAACCTGTAGAATTACTCTTCGATAAAATGATACAATGTAATTTGTAAAGCTGCTTTTATTAAATATTAGATTTCTTGGATCAGAGTACAACTTTTAGAAAATTAAAATGATTTATCATAAGAGGGCCTTAGCCAGAGTTGGTTTAAGTATTCAATGTTCTAGTGATGCCAGAGTTGGTTTTCTTTCTCGGTCAGTAGTAGGTAAGTTCTTTGTTTTACCTTTGATTCCATAGTGCATGGTTCCTCCCAATGTTTGGCCTCTTTATCGAGAGCATTTTTCTTAGTGTGAAGAAACACCATTCTTAAGACCTTGTCCATGACTCAAAGCTTCAGAATCATACTTTAGATTTATATATGTTTCACATTAGAGCTTTGTAGTGCTTTGTCTGTAGTTGAGATTTAATTATTTTCTCATATATGCTTCAAAATTGTTTCTTTCCTACTAAGTTGAGATTTTGTAAGAAGGTATTAATGTTTCGCTTGGTATGACTACTTCCATGTCGTATACCGGTATAAATGGGGTTTCATCTGTTTTTATCCTTGGTGTGTTTCTATTGGTCCATAGAACTTCCTGTAGGAATTTTGGTCAGTTCTCTTTTTTTCTTCATTCTAACACTTTCCTGATCTTTTAAGATATTGTTTGGTTGGTATCTTTTACTTGATCGTTTCCCTTTGAGCAAGTAGAGGTAATAATTATTTTATACATTTCTTTTTATAAAACTATGTTACTTTATCATTTTAAATTTGCGTCTCGTGGTCTGTAGTACTAACACTTGGTATTATATAACGATATTATATGTTTATTTCGAGGAAGCTAACCACTTCTTTGTTTTGATGTTTGTTAGCCCTTGAGCTTCTGCCCATTTGGAGAAGTAAACTACTACAATTATAAAGAAACTTTTATTTCTTAAGAAGCTTTAGGAATGAGACCCATGATATCTATTCACCATTTGTCAAACATAATCACTTCTAATATTGTCTTTAATAGTACGACTGAGACTTGAATAGAGTTGGAGAAACACTTACAGGTGTTTGACCTTCTTGTTTGCATACTCCATTATTGTAGACCAATAACAAAATTGAACGATTTGTTTTTTGCAAGGCCTTATATTCGCAACGTGCACTCATTTCTCAATGATGAAGCTCTTCAATGATAAAGATTATTTCGTCTGGACTGATGCATTTGAAAATAATTCAGGTGAAGCCTTTTTTGTACAAATATTTTGAGATCCATACAAATCTAGTTGACTTCATTTTAATTTTCCTTGTTATTATCTTGTTTCAGAAAATACCTAGCTCAGATATTTGATGATTGAAGTTCTTCAATATTTGTCTTCCTTATCTCTTTCATTTACTATGACTCTCGTAGTTAAGATTGTTGATAGTAATTTATTGGCATCGTGATTGAAGGTTTGTCTTAGAAAATGCTTAATATCCATTAGTTTTGGAGGCCAATGGAGCTAAAGTATCTAAATCCATAATCTTCGCTCTTGGTACATTTTCAAAGTCTATTTTCTCAAAGAGGGTTACATAACGACGAAGCTCTTTGAGAGATTGAATGATTTTTTTCTATTATTTCTTCGGTTTAGCCTTAAACTTAACTAACCACTAATTGGGAATCTACCAAAAGTTAGACTATTTTGGCTCCACAAATGTTTGCTAGCCGAAAACATGATATGGTTGCTTCATATTGTTTTTCATTTTTTGATGTCATGAAGCCAAATTTCATAGATTGAGTGTAATTTTACAAAGGATCTCATGGCTTCAATTTCGTTAATATTTCTAGTGAAGCAAGAAATTGTCTGATATTGTTAAATGCTTATTCGCATGATAAAGTCTAGATAAATTTTCCTAAACCTCGTAAGACTTTAAAGAAAGAATGGAATTGTTTTGATGATATAAAAATGAATTTATTGAGTGCAACAAGTCTTCATGTTAAGATCTTCACTTTTTTGTATTTATGGGAGGACCCATTGCATCTAAGTTTGAAAGTTGAGCCAAATCTACTTCTATGCATTTTCACTAACCGTGTGGCCCAAGAATTTCTCTAATCTTATGTGAGAATTACATTTTATGGATTTAACTTCAAGTTTACCTTTTTTGAGGTTAGAAAAAATCTTAGCCAAATCAACCAGATACTCCTCGCGTATTTGAATTTGTTTGTAATCCATAAAGGATAACAATTTGTTTTCTGATATGATATCCACTAATTAATCTATTCTTGAAAGAAGAAAATGATCATTTAAGCAAACCTTCTTGAAATCCGAGAAATCAACAAACATTCTCCATTTGTCAGTCATATTTTTCACCAATACCGAATTGGTTGTCAATAATAGATAATATTCTCCCGGTATATGCCCTATCGCGGTTAGCTTTTCTATCTCCTTAATAATTGCTTTAGTTTTTTTTATTTTGTGAATATGTTTTTTTTTCTTAATTGGTCGAAGAGTATTATTGATTAATAGTTTATGACATATCACTTAAGCTATAACTTTTGTAACATCTTAAGCATTCCAATAAATAAATTGAGTATTCTACGATAGGTCAAGTAATTTATTCCTTAATTTATCTAAAACATTCCAATAAATAACTCATATACTGATGGTTATTCATTCGCTCTGAATCCTACGTGAATCCCTACGACACATCTGGGTGAGAATGCGATGTAATTGTATTTTAATATTACATTTGAGGTGCTTGGTATTGTTGATAATATGGATGAGTCCATGATCGAACCACCGGAGATTGAAAAATTCGAGGACTCCATGGTTGGATCATTAAATCATGTTGCGAATTAGGCAAAACTCATGGTTGGGTCGTAAGAAATGAGCATCTTTTTTTTATATAAAGTCATTTATTGTTAGAGTTGTGCATCCTTCATGGTCGTTTTCCTCGGTCGGACAATGTTATCAGCGGTTTTCTTTTCTTATTTGTCATTTCTATCTTTTGATGCGACTGTTATGTTCCGTTTCTTTCGATTATGGTGGTGACGACGACACTTATGGCTTTTATTGAAATATTCAACCTCGTCTGTTTTATCTGCTTAGTGCCGTTAAAAGAACGTTGTGTCGGTTGGTGAATATATCTAAAACAATATTTCGAATTGTTTTCCTCTTCATCTCCATGTTCTCTCTCAACGTCGTTTTCAAAATATTTGATTTTGGATTTCACCTTTGGTCCATGAATAATATCATAATCTCCTATAATATTTACATCCGTAATTTAGTTTAGATAAGTTCGGACATAATTCAAAATACAAAATTAATAGCGAAATATTACACCAAACATGATATTTAATCTTATAATGAAAAAAATGTTATAGGTTGTGTATAACAATGCCATAAAATCTTATCTTTCGTGTTTCAAATATAAGTTTATAGATTTTTCGGTTTTTCTTTTTGTTTTGGACAACCGACCAGGTATTTAGTTTTTAGAAGCCCAGCCGATAGATCTTAAACTAACAATGGCTAATCGGTCTTGTTTGGAGTAAATAATATTTTATATTTGTTTGGAAAAAACAAAAAGTTAAAATAAGCGAAGATGTAATTTGAAAATATGTAAAATTATAAACTTGTACGCAATGTATTACTACACTGTAGAGAAAGTTGACGTGGCATCTTATTATTCACTCTTAAGGACACCTACTTACCGAAGACGTGTGAAATCAGTATTATTTCACGCAAGTGGCTCACCCTATGTTTTTTGGTTGAAATCGGTGCCTTATAAACTCATCGTAAAGGTAATTTTTTAAATAAACACCAAAAGTTTTTTTTAATAAGTTTCACTTTTTTTTTCAGCTAAATCTTTAACCTTTTATTGGAAACGAATAGTAAGTACACACAGCTTGATTTATCGAGGTAAAATTTCTAAATCGAACATAATCTTAAAAACTCCTCTCTTTCTCTTCAAGACTCAAAATCGATCCTCACTAATGATTCTTAGCCAAAATCTTTGTTCGATCTTTTAATTCACAAAACTCATTTTCAAAATAGCCAAAATTCTCCAGGAAAACCAGAAAACCACTCATTGGAGCCAAACATACAAGGAAGGAGGACCGAAAGCTTTCAATGAAGTTGAACACCATGTATTTCTTTAAATCTTCCAAACAAACTTATCTTTCAATTATTATGGTTGCTTCTCAAGTAACAAAGACCAATTTCCTCCAGAAAAAGAGTTGCTCTCAATCTATCAGGGACTCCATTACCTTCATAGTGAGAGTTCTTGTTAGATTCGAGAGTAATTGTTGCCAAAAGATCAGTTGCTTCATTTTGTTCTCTAAAGATGTGAATGACTTTCATATTGGAAGAGATCAATTTGAAGCAGCAAGATATGATTGCTCTGAGATACCATGGTGATCTACCAGTTAGGAGCATTTGAACCAGAATGCCAGAATCTGTCTCAATGTCCAACATGTTTATGCCTCTTTCATAGCAAAGCTGAAGACCATCCAGCATGGATATGGTCTCAGTAATTATCGGACTTCCTTTGTCGTAAACCCTACCATAACCAAACAGCATCTTCCTTGAGCTATCCCTTACCAGTCCACCACCATAGTATTCCCCTGAGTCAGAACACGCACCATCAGATTTTAGCTTGAAACGACCAAGTTTTGGACTTTTCCAGCTTAAGGATACCGGGATATTAGGTTTAGATAAATGGTTCACACACCCGATTGATGGACCAATGTTACTGTCTTTGCCCCACTGTTTCTTCTTTAGTAGGTTGGCTTTGTCCAGAATTGATAGAATGTAAATAATATGTTCTATCATGTCCTCAACCTTTAAAATCATATCCTCCATTTTGCTTTTATTCATTGCATGCCAAATTACCCAAACAATAATCTGAGGCATAATGTAACGAATCTGGATGTCCTTACTGGATGACGAGAACCATGTTCTTACCATGTGAGATGGGACTTGTTTCTGGTAATGTGAATATTGAATTAAGCAGCAAAAAAGACCCTCACCTCTCATGCCTTTTTTACATTCAATAAAAACATGTTTAATGTTTTCAGTGTTACATCAGCTTTGGCATTTTGAACCTAATTGGGTATTTCTTTTCTGCAGAACTGATTCAACTGGAACCCGGCCCTTGATGATTCTCCATAGCATAAAGGAGTAATTTTGAGTGGTCACGGAATTCTATATCCTCGCATACAGGTAAGATTTAGTGCCCTTTTTATGATTTCAGACCATGTAGTTTTAGTGTTAAAAACCCCATCCTCACTGAGTGCCCAACTGATTGAGTCACTGCTGTTAGGATCCAGAGAAAGCTTGAGAGTATTTTGAATTTGATTTGAGTCCAAAATACTCTCAAGTTTTAAGCAATTCCATCCACCATCCTCCTAATAATCCTTTACCATAGAGCCATCATAATTAGACCTAGTATCCTTGATGGAAAATTTGATGAAGGGCTCCTTATGACACCATCTATCAAGGTTTATATCAATAGTACCAGTCTTTACATGCCACATGATGTAATTCTCAACATTATCTCTCACTCTCCAAATTATTTTCCAAATGTGAGAGCTATTAGAGTGAAAAGACCCAATTAGTGGATGCTGATTCTTGAAATAGATTGACTTCATAAGATGTGACCATAAAGAATCATGCCTTCTCAAGTTAAACCATAGTTTAAAAGAGTATACCTCCCCAATTTCCTTGATTCTTCTCAAATTCAGCCCTCCTTCATCATAATTCTTACAAAGAGCAGACCATTTGCCCCAGTTAGTAGAAGTCTTGTTAGCTTTAGAGCCCCACATAAATTTGTTATATAGTGTTTCCAGCCTCTTAATGATAGTCTTAGGAATTTCAGAGCTTTGGATAGTGAAAGTAGGATAGGTAGTTAAGACAGATTGCACTATATCAGCCTGCCTCTAAATGATAGATTTGTAGGATCCCATTCTGTGATTTTGTTGATGGTTTTAGCTATTAAAAACTCATAGTCACTAACTCTTTTTGTGTTGTTTATTGCAGCTCCCAAATACTTGAAGGGCAAGAAGCATTGCTTGAATCCCAACAAGGTTTCGAGCTTTTTAACATAAATTTTCGAACATCTCTTTGAGGTAATAATTCTGGAATTTTCCTTGTTGACCAACTGACCGGAAATATCTTCGTAATACCTAAACATTTCCATTACTTTTGTTGCAGCATCAGTTGCCCCATTGCAGAAGACTAGAATATCATCAGCAAAACTGAGCACATGTAACTTCAGGTCCCTTCTATGCTTATATTTTATTGTAGTCATATTAGAAAAAAGAACCTTTAGGCCTCTCATTAGGTATTCATGAGCAATAATAAACAGACAAGGTGATAATGGATCGCCCTGTCTAAGCCCTTTGTTAGACCTGAAAAACCCCCTTAGATTTCCATCAACCAGAACATAAAATTGACAGTTGACTAAACCCCTTTCAATCCTCCTTAGGAAATCTTTCCTGAACCCAAAAGAGGCCATCACAATTAACAAAAAAGTGTGATCCAATCTGTCAAACGCCTTCTCCATGTCCGCTTTCAGCATTACATTACCACCTTTGACCTTTCTCGTGCTACTGTTCTTTGTTTGATTCTTAAAGTGGAGGCTCCCAAGGGCTGGACTGACTTTAGGCCTATCAGTTTAACTACTTTTTTAAGTAGGATTGAGAATTGAGTTAGGATGTAATTGGTATTTTCAATCATCTTCCTCGGCGGTTTGTGAGATTTTTCAAATCAAACAATGGTCGTAAATTTGGTATATTATACTTGCTCATGTGGTAAATGACAATCAGATTATTTCTATGTTCTCATAGTTTGGATGTTATCACCAAAACATAAAAGTGACCATTTTATTGAATAATATTTTTATTTTAGTGTGTATCGAGAATGTTACTCATTACCAATGGAACCTCTTACTTCATTTGTTAAATCTTCAGTTGTTGATGAATCTCATATAGTACAATATTTTATTTTGAAAACACAATGCGATAGACCAAAGAAGAAAAGAATCTATTTCCGAGGTGAACTGATTGTGAGAAACCTTAAATGCAGTACATGCAAAATTGTTGGTCATAATAGAAGGTATTGAACGAGGACAAATGTTTGAGTTTTTATGTCTTTTTCATTTTTTATTTTTATTTTTATGTACAAAAACATATATTTTAATGTAATTTCTAATTCTAATATTATATATATAATATATTTATATTTTAAATAGTATAAATTTTATTGAGCTCTGGTGTAATATCTTATATTTAATTTCATTGTCGTGCGTTTCTTAATTTTTATGAATAATTGTTCTAATTAGGAATAACAATACTATTACTTTTACCCATCGTATGAGCAGTTGACTTCGTATTGTTATTCTAACATTATTAATTAGATTTGTTTTATGAGTGACAATATAACTACATGATCTTATTATATGATTATGTAATTTCGAGACAATTGTATCCATAAATACTATTTTTTTAAATCATGTAAAAACCAAATTTCTATTATGAATCAAATTACTTATAATATTGTCATATGAAATTAAAACATAAACCATCTAATTGAAATTAAAAGGGTTGCATAACATTGAAATAAAATAGTTATAACAATGTGTGTGAAGAGTATGCAAATTTATGAGTATGCAAATTTACATTGAATTTGTCATTTAGGAATGTATGAAACATTCTTGCTCTGAAAGTTTTAGCCTTTTATTTTTTGTATTTAGGATCGATTTATTTTTTGTGGTAAAGCTCATGCAAATAAGCGCATACCATAATACTGCAATCAAGTGAACTACGTATATGTGGCGGACATTGTCATTCTCTTATAACAAATTCATTTCCTTTTATAACTCATATTTTTTTCTGAGGTGATCCATCTTCAACAAAGAATAGAAAATTATTATTGTTATTTCTACATGATATCATTCTATAATAGACATATTTACAATGAATGTTTAATATTTTTATTACATATTCCATGTGTTTGTATTTTGTACTTTTTTTATTTTAGAAACATAGAGTTATAATGTCTGCATATCTCTTGATGTGAATCTAGAACTAGTATTGTCCAATGATCCAATTTTATGCTTCATATTTTTGTGTGAAAAGGAATGGCGACGTAACAATATTCAATAAATGCGAAGTTTTTTAGTTTGTCATATGGGATCTTTTTTTCTATTTTCTTAGTGTACGACTATTATCAATTTATTTTGATAAAATTAGTAAATTATAAAGTATACTATAAACATTGTAATAAAAAAATATTGATAATGCGGCCAAAACTATAAAAACATTGTCACTTTGAGAGTTAATTCTTGCTTCTTTTGGTTGATACGTACTATGTAAGTATGAAAGTTAACCACCAATTATCTATAATGTTAAAATAATGAATATGTGATTTTATCATTTGAAGAAAAAAATGAAATAAACAGGGATTGTCCCTCTTTTTGTTTTACAAAAATGAATCAAAATAACAAATTTAAGTTTCATATTTATCTTAGTTTTAATACTTAAATTCATCAGTTTCGAATAAACTATCTATTTTAGTCCCATGGATATTACATAGAAAACAATTTTAGGCCCAATACCAAACATGCATACATAAAAAACATTTAAAACCCAAAACTAACCAAACAAACAAACCTATATAATATTTTTAGTTATTTCCTATTTCGATTATTTTTACACAAAATCAAACAAACATACACTAACAATAGTTAAATTTGGTTATTTCAATTTCAGCTTCATTACATCCAATACTGTATAAAAATGATAGTCATCGACACTTAATTAATTGGTATCAACATTAGTCTCATGTATATCACACAATCCTTATTTAATTTTTTTTTTTATAAATGTTATAAATATGTTTCAAATTACTTACCGATTTGATTTTTTTATCTTAAAGAGTCATGTTGAACTTATTAATATCACTATTAATCTGTATCTCACTTTATTCTCCTCTTTTTCTATAATATATGGACTTGTGTTTTCAGGAGTTAGTTTTTCTATTCTTCAACATCAATTGTTTGAACTGTTTTTTTTTTACCTTTTCTTAATATCCACTAGTTGGAATTCTTCTATTTTTTCCATTTTCTTAACATCGACTTTTTAACTTCTTCCACTTGCTATTTTTGGTGTTTTTTTTCTTCTCTTTTACTTGTTCGAAATCAAAATCATGATATTATTTCTTTTCTCTTGTGATTTCTTCTTGCAATTACAGATAAAGATACATATGTCTTCTTTCTTACATTTTTAGTTATCGATTCTTTGAGTTCCTTATGACTTGATCTCTTGAATTACTTTGAAAAACATCATTATTAATAATAAAAGAATGAGTCAGCCACTTCTTTTTTCAGAATCCTGATAATGTTTTTGTGCTACTTATTTTCTGTTAGAATAGTATGAGTTAGTTTTTGTTTACCAAATTTTAGTAACATAAATAAAAAAATATTGTTATAACAAAAAGTTTATACTTGTTTATTTTTCATCTATATTTATAGAGAACTTTAGTTTGCATTTCCTATAAAATATAAATTATTAGATACATTATTTTTTGTTATTTTGTTATTTGTAAATCATTTTTTAATAAACAATACCTTTATTTTTAAGAGCTCGCTTGAGTTCATTTTTTGTTAACAGAATAACATATTGGCTATGTTCAGTTTTCAAGTCATTATTCTCTGTTGGCGCTATCTTTTTTCTTTCCTCATTCCTGTTTCAATTCTTCTATCTTTTTATCCGATTCTTTTTTGTAGTCTTCTTCTTTTCTTTTTCATTTTCCATCTTCCTTTCCCATTTCTCTTTCTTTATTCAACATTTTTTTCCATTTCTTGTCGTATTATGATATTTTGAATTTCATCATCACTATCGTCCAATATCACTATAATGTGTTCTTCATTGTTGTCTTCATTATGATCATTATTTTTCTCTTTATTATTTCATATATCAACTTATTAATCTTTACAATTCTCTTTTGTTTCTTCTTCCTTATTTTCCTCCTAATTTTCCTCCTAACTTTCCAATTTTTTCTTCTGGTTTTTATTTGCGATCATCATCCATTATTATCATTAGATCCATTATTTAAGAGGTAGTTCTCGTTATAGTGTTTTTAGAACATGATCTTTTTTATGATAAACAAAATCATCCATATCTTATATCTTTCGCTACCTCTTCCTCGCTATTTTTTTCCGTTAATTCCTTCCTCATTTTCAATTTATTTTATTATTACTTTAGCTTTTTTATCATGCAAAAAGAGTAAATCTCCATTTATAACCTATTTTGAAAACATAAAACAAAATAGCACCAATAGTTTATTATTGTTATTTAACTTAAATTTTATTAAAGTGTAAATTTTGCAACTTTTGGTATTATTTCTTCAAACAATACTTGTACATTTTCTTGATGTCTTAGATTTATTTTCCATGCCCATCTTGCACCTTGGATAATAAAGTTTTGGTAATCTTATTCTTATGTGCTTTAAAAAGAACAATTGCATATGTTAAATCCGATATGAGAATATGATTATCTCATATATTCATGTATTCAAATATTGGGGCCGCGTCATGGTTGTCCAAGCGATAAAAAATAAGTATAATGATATGGTTCTCAATCTTGAACTTGAGGCTCCCACGATTTTCAAATGGGAATCTTGGCCCTTGGTAGCCCTTGTTTCTATCCTAGGCCGTCCGAGATTTTGGATGAAGAGGTCATCATCGAGGGGGATACTTCAACCTTTGGTCCTACTGACTTCATTGTTTTTTATAAATCTCTTAGCCAAATATGTGATGAGGGAATCAGAAAGATACTAAAGGGGTTTCATGTATCCATATCACTTGAGTTGTCTAGTACTAAAGAGAAGAAAGAAATCACCACGCGGGAGGTAGATCAACCCGAGTAATATGGGTGTTGTTACCCCATTTGAAGACCTGATCCTTAAATTCATAGTTAATAGACTTTTGTGCTGTTGTTTTTCGACTTGTTTTTTATAGTTGTTTGTCATGTGTGGCCTATTTTTATTTTGGCTTGTGATATGGGTGTTGGTGCCCCATTTGAAGACGTGTATCGCCTTATGTTTTGTATTCCCCTGATGATATCTTAATGGAAAGTATTTTTACGTATATATTGTTGATTCACTTTCTTTCTGACTCGTTTATGGGTGTGTACTTTTCCTACTTGTCATTAAGATAAAACCATATTCAGACAAATCCATTTGTTTGAACTGACGTTTGAACATATCCCACAAGCTATTTCTGCCTTATGGTTTGGGCAGGCATTGCCACTTGAGGGCTTTCCTGAAGTATCTTTTTTGTAAGCTTGCTCATGCTCTACCGATTTACCGATTTACCGATTTTTATACTAAACAAGTTATCGACCTATCTTTTACCCTTCTGTTAGCCAGCCATGAGGTTGGGTGTAAACTTATATAAAATAAAAAACTATACCTGATAATGGAGGCAAAATGAGTTGAGATTTTGGTATTAGAAAATTATCGGTTACATTGGTAGTGACTTGGGTAACTTGTTGGGATACATGCAAAATGATAGTGAACTTTAAAAAGATTACAGAAAAATAATGGGTTGTTGTGGTCTTCTCTCATGTTCGGGGTTTGCCAAACTTGGATAGATATTTTAGATTCATTAGCGTCCGTTTTACTCTTTTAGGGCTTCGGCTAAACCTTCGTGTGTCATCTTTTAATTGCCTTAAGCTATCTTTACTTCTCCATCGACTAAGTACTTCAAGCACTAATGGTCATGGAGAAAACTCCTTTGAATTTGTGTAGCCACGATCTTCCTAGAATAAGGTTGTAAAGGGTGGGACTGTCGAAGACCACGAACTCGGTCACTTTTGTCGTGGCCCATCTTGCTGCTTCAGTTGACACCCACAAGAGCATTGTCCCTAATGGCATGATGACATGTCTACTGAAACCTACCATGGGATGAAAGACTGGATGAATGATGATTTCAAACGGGAGATGCTTTATTATGAAGTTAAACAACACGTTTACCGCTGCCCCGTGTCCACCAGGTTCTAACGCGCCTTACAACCTACAATGCCAGTTGTTATCAAAAGTGCATCATCTTAGGGATGGAAGATGTATTCTAGACCTTTTTCTGTGAAGAGGATTGTTGGCATTGAAGCCCATCCCCAAAATATGCGCACACGGATGAAGTTTACTATTGGTGTATCAATGACCAAAATCAATTCTTGAATGTATTATTTGCAAGATATGTGGGTCTACCCTGTCCGACTGGTGCCCCCATAAAGAGTCGGTATGTAAGTCTTGGCTTTCTTCTCCATTTTTTTTATTCCTTATGGCCCTCTAGTCTGCCCACCTCTTCTCCAACTCAATTTCCCTAATCTTGACGATCCCGGGGTGCGGTGCACATAATGTGAGGTCTTTCTACTTGGTGTTAGTCTGGTTTTCCAACGTACTTCTTTAAGTGCACCGTTTTAATGAGCCTCTGAATCTCAGCCTTCAACACTCAAAACCTATTTTTCATGTACCCGTGATCTTGATGGTACTCGCACCTCATGTTCTAGTTTTGCATTGCCGGGTGTGAAGTCATTTCTCCCAGATTGTTTAGGAAATTAGAGTCTTTGAACTTCTCATAAAGGTTAGTGTTCACAAAGTAAGTTTAATGTGATTTACCGGCTGGCATGTGCGGAAGCACTACCATATGGGCCTTAATACGGGTGCCTCTTCCAAAATGACTACTACATTTCTTTTTCTAGGTGTGTTTTTGTTCTTTCCTTGATGGTTGTGGGTATTCGCTTCCTCGAGGCTGATACACTTTTGGGCTCGAGTTATCAAGGCGGTCATTGGCAGATGTTCCATCTTCTTAATTGAGTTTTAGAAAATATACTTGGGGTGAAGGCCTTGGTAGGCCACCGATTGTTTTTTTTATGGTCGTGGCAGTCGAACGTTTTTGCACTTAGGTTAATGTTATTAGAATATAAGATAACTATTGCTAAATATTGAATATTCAAGTATGCCAAGAACTGGTTTGTTTATTCACTTGCAGCAAATACAAATATATAGGAACAGATGTAAACTAAATGCTAAGAAATAGGACCACAACGTCCATAAACAAAACTGCTTCCTACATGATCTCTACCATTCTTTTATTCCCTATAAATGCTCCTAACAGTTACATGACCAAGTCATGTAATGACCCTATAAATGCTCCTAACAGTTACATGACCAAGTCATGTAATGACCAGGTATAAACTAACACACAAAATACGTAAATTCAACATAATAAATATGAGATTATCCAACAATTTCCCCCCTTAATCTCAATTTACTTATCCAGCTGCTGCACCCCCAAAAGATTACGCATTCTCTCAAATTTCACAGTTGTCATCGCCTTGGTTAAACTATCAGCTCGCTGCAACTCACTACTCACGTGTTTGACAATGACTTCACCACGTTCCACACATTCATGGATGAAATGATAACGAATATCAATGTGTTTGGACCTACCATTGAACACCGGGTTTTTTGCTAAATCCATAGCCGACCTGTTGTCGATATACAACGTGATTGGTCCTACAAACTCTGAAGTTATCTGGCTCAGCACATTCCGTAGCCAAATCCCTTGACAGGCTGCTGCAGTGGCTGCCATTAGTTCGACTTCACGTGTAGACAAAGCCACGCACCTTTGTTTTTTAGAGACCCAGGATATAAGACTTTCATTCAAGTAATAAGCCATCCTCCCGGTACTTTTTCTATCATCAATCGTGCCACCGATGTCACTGTCCGAATACCCAGAAATGATATTGTTTCCTCCCTTCTCTGTGTATACCAAACCGAAGTGCAAAGTTCCCTTCAAATACCGTAAAATCCTCTTTACAGCACTCAGATGAAGTACCGTAGGCCGTTCCATGTATCGACTCACAACGCCAACTGTATACGCAATGTCTGGACGCGTATTAACCAGATAACGAAGACTTCCTACTAACTCTTTATACATTGTAGCATCAACCGCCTTTCCCATCTCATCCTTGCCAATTTTATCCTTAGGATCCATAGGATACTTCGATGGATTGCAATCCTTCATCCTTGCCCTTTCTATGATCTTCATTGCATAAGATGATTGTTTCAGAATAATGTGGCCTTGGTTTTGCTCAACTTCGATTCCATGGTAGTAGCTGAGTTTCCCTAGATCTGTCATCTCAAATTTCACTCCCATCTGTGTCTTAAAGGCTTCGATCTTAGTAGCACAAGCTCCGGTTACTAAGATATCATCGACATACACGGCTATAATCAAGCTGTTATCGCCTTCTCCCCTTGTGTAGACTGCATTCTCATAGGGACATCGTTTAAATCCCAAATCCACGAGACACTGGTTGAGTTTTGCATACCAGGCCCTTGGCGCCTGTCGTAGGCCATAAAATGCTTTTCTCAATTTGTACACCAAATGTTCACGACCACGCCTTTTATATCCCTCTGGCTGCGAGACATATACATCTTCGAGTATCTCGCCATTAAGAAATGTTGTTTTTACATCCAAATGATGTACTTGCCAGTTTTTCTTTGCAGCTAGAGCCAACAACAATCGAACAGTCTCAAGGCGTGTTACTGGGGCATAGACTTCTTCAAAGTTAATACCGTGTTCTTGAGCATACCCTTTTTCTACGATTCGAGCCTTGTGTCTTGTCACCTTCCCAGTTGTATCCTTCTTTAGCTTGAATATCCACTTTAGTCCTATCTCCTTCTGTCCTTGTGGTAATTCAACAAGGGACCAGGTACCATTCCTTTCGATAGACTCAATTTCTGTATCCATGGCTCTACGCCAGTTCTGATCCTGCACTGCCTCCTTGTAGCTCCCTGGCTCCTCTATTCCCATCAAATATAGCTCTTCGTCCAATGTTACTTCTTCTGTGTCATTGTATACGTCTGATAGCAGTCTGCTCTTCTTGGGAGTGGCGCTGTCATCATAATTTTCTCTTCTCAAACATTGTGATGCAGACTGTGAGACATGACTCTCTGGTTGAGCTTCATTCCCTGTATAGTGATTTCCTTCGTCACCGTCGATGTCCTCAGGTTGAGTATCTTCTATTGTGAAAGTAGCCATTTGCTCACTGTTGTCAATTTCCTCTCCCAATTCCATGCCTTCTTTTCTTCGAACATGACATCCTTACTCACATGTACTCGTTTCTCCTTAGGATTGTAAAGCCTGTAAGCCTTGCTTCCAGGTTCCTTTCCAAGGTTGACAACACAGATACTACGATCGTCTAGTTTAGAAGTGTATTGACTAGGAACCTTCATGTGACCAACACAACCAAAAACACAGATGAGTGAAATATCTGGTTTGTACGTTGTCCATGCTTCATAGGGAGTGATTCCAGTTAAAGCTCTAGTTGGCAAACGATTTAGAACATACACTGCGTGCCTGACAGCCTCCCCCCAAAACATGGCTGGTAAGCTCATTTCCTTCAGTAAGCTTCTGGCCATCTCCATGACTGTTCTGTTACGACGTTCCACCACGCCGTTCTGTTGCGGCGTATAAGGAGCAGTGTAATGTCGTTTTATTCCGTTTTCTTCACAGTATAACTTGAAATCATTTGAACTGAATTCACCCCCCCTGTCTGTCCTAAACGTTTCAATTCTTCGTTCTAACCCAGTTTCAACCAATGCTCGAAATTTCTTAAATGCACCAAATGCTTCGTTTTTGCACTTTAGAAAGTAAACCCACATAGCACGACTATAATCATCTACTAGTAAGAAAACATACCGGTTACCAGCAGCAGTTTCAGGCGTAATCAGGCCACACAAGTCACCATGCACCAGTTCCAACGCCTTGGTTGCACTGAAATTAGCTTTAGTTGGCATTTGTTTCCTTGTTTGCTTTGACAGTAAACAGCCCACACACACTTCTTTTGGCTGAATAACCCTCAGAAAGCCCTTCACCATTTTCTCCTTAAACATTAGTGACATGGCTTGATAATTCACGTGTCCCAAACGAGCATGCCACAACTTTGAATCTTCTTCTGTTTTTGACAACATGCACCTTGGCGTTGCAGACTCAATGATTAGCTTATATAGTCTATTTGCAGACCTTTTGACCTTCATAAGAAGCCTTCCCTCTCTTTCATGAACCCACATGTACTCACCTTTGATCGTAACTTGGTTTCCTTCTTCTGTCAATTGGCCCATGCTAATGATGTTGCTTCGAAGGCTTGGTATAAAGTAGACTTCATTGAGCATTCGTTCCTCACCATTTTTGCAGCTAAAAGCAATTGAGCCCTTTCCTTTTATCTCCACACACGATCCATCTCCAAACTTAACCTGCCCAGACACTCCTTCGTCCAACGTATAGAACTTTGATTTGTGTCCAGACATGTGGTTGCTAGCCCCATTGTCGAGATACCACACGTTCGATTCTCCTTGATTTCCATCTGATCTTTCCTTCAGTGACAGTTTCACCTTCCCTTCGTCAATTACCATCGAACGTGTTTTATTCTTCGAATGTTCAGCCAACAGTAATGCTGGTTCATCATCGTCCATCCGCGTTAGGTTGGCCTCCTGCCTCTGTTCACTATAACGTCTTGGTTTTCTGCAGTGTCTCGCAAAATGCCCATAAAGATTGCAATTAAAACACCTGAGTTTGCTTTTGTCTTGTATTCCTCGAGCCTTGAAACCTGAGCTTTGTCCCTCTGTTCCTCCCTTGTCACTACGTTTGAGCCATTCTTCTCGTGTAAGTAGTAATTTACTCTCTTCACTTTCCTTGATTCGCCACTGTTCTTCTGTAAGCATGAGTTTTGTTTCGATCACATATGTTTTCCCCTTTACTCTTTCTTCGTGTGCCTTCAAAGACCCCATAGCCTCCTCCATACTCATGGTCTCTATATCACCGAATTGCTCCATCGTGGAGGTAATCTGCAAGAATTTTGCTGGGACTGCCCTCAACAGTCGTTTAACCACATCTGACTCCTTCATTTCTTCTCCTAAAACTCGTATATTGGTTACGAGTCCATTGAGTTTCATATAGAAATCATCAAGAACATCTGTCTCTTTCATACTGAGAGATTCGAAGTCTGCCTTGAGGGTTTGAATCCTCGCCTTCTTCACTCGATCTGCACCCTGACACAGTGTCTGAATCGCCTCCCATGTTTCTTTTGCTGTTTTCCTATCCGCAACTGACAGCAAGACTTCTTCTGGTATTCCCTGATACAACATGGCCATTGCGATTTTGTCTGTCTTCTCTTCAACTATTGCTTTCGGATTCGTTGCCTCAATTGCACTCCAGGCTCCTTGAGCTTGCATGTACACTTTCATTTTGATTGCCCAAGTTGTGTAATTTTCTCTGGTCAGCATTGGATATGTAAGGCCAAGAGAGCCTCCTTTCATCTTGTTCGACTCCACGGTTGACATCCTTGCTCTGATACCACAATATTAGAATATAAGATAACTATTGCTAAATATTGAATATTCAAGTATGCCAAGAACTGGTTTGTTTATTCACTTGCAGCAAATACAAATATATAGGAACAGATGTAAACTAAATGCTAAGAAATAGGACCACAACGTCCATAAACAAAACTGCTTCCTACATGATCTCTACCACTCTTTTATTCCCTATAAATGCTCCTAACAGTTACATGACCAAGTCATGTAATGACCCTATAAATGCTCCTAACAGTTACATGACCAAGTCATGTAATGACCAGGTATAAACTAACACACAAAATACATAAATTCAACATAATAAATATGAGATTATCCAACAAATGTACATTGACACAAAGTCTCTAATATTTTCTCCATTCTTCTAGTTGAGCATCCACAAATACTTCGTTACTCTCCTTAATTCCTTTTAAAAAGAGAAACGTGTCATGTATAGTTTGCCTTACTGAGTGTAAATGAGTGATACACCATCCCATTTTCACGCTAAAAGTACTCTCTCAGCTATCTAAATTAAAACATATGGTGATCGGGATGAGTGTTTCTCGTGAAGCATTGTTACTTTATTATGTATAGTCTGACCGGTTTTTGCTCGATGAGTATCATTTGCAATAGCGAGAAATTTTCCACTATTTCTATGCTAACAAAGGCTAGTATGACCGACAAGACATATGGTGTGGCCGATCGAGCAGCCCTAATTTGATGTGTGACCTTTCGGGAAATGTCTTCTCTTTTAAAATGTCGCATATGACCTCCCACAAAGGTGTTGTCAGTTTTATAACGAAGACATTTTGCGCCTACACTTCATTGAATGACATTGATTGTGCCGCCTCAGATTTCAGCTCATTAGGTCGACCTCAGATTGGTATACCAAAATCATGATAGTTAGTTGCAGCGGGATGAACACCCTGAACCTCCCGACTTAGTCGTGGTGGGTTTGCAATTTACTTCTATGAAAGCTCAACCCCTTTTTTCTTCCAAAAGACAATTGGATTTATTGGAAGAACAGTACATGCCTTAGAGACTCTTAGGTTTAGGACTAACATATACCTAGTTACTTATAGGCTCACATACAAATCAAAATGGACTTAAACAAAACACTAAAAATTGAGGCAAAATGGAAGCTCCTACCATTAGAATTGGAGCAAAACGCTAACGAGAGAAGCCAAATGATGGCTTTGGAATCATTTTGATTCAGCTCGATAAAATTTGGAGAAGAAAGCTTCAAGGAATTCAATATCAACGGAGCTAAAAGGGAATCACTTACAGGAACTTTGAATCGGCATTAGCAAAGCTTCAAAGCAAATGAAGGAAATCATGCAAATGAAGATTAACATCTTGCAAGCCAAAGAATGAAATCATGCAAATGAAGATTAACATCTTGCAAGCCAAACAAAAATACATGTGAATCCACAAGAAGATACATTAGGAGAGAAGCAAATGAGATTCGAGAACATCTAGATACAGGGTATCAACAAGGCGACTCATACAGAGATAAAACTTTGAAGATTTTAAACAGGTTAATCACGATTAATGGTGTTAAGATTTTTTGATACGTAAAAGAATTTGAAATAAACAAAGCAATATGGCTTGTGTTTTTCAGAATACTGCTAGCTGCCAATAGGTTAGAATAACATAGAATTGAGATAAAGATTAGAAATTGTTTCTAATATATCCAAGAGGACTTTTCAGAACTGATTATGGGCTTGAAGATTATAGAATTCTAAGTTCATTTTACATTTTGAAGTCCATTTTGCTAACCAATCAACAACTTTATTTTGATCCATAGAGATATGAGTGATAATCATCGATGACGAAAGAAGACTTCAACAAAAATTAATAATAGAGTTAAGAGGCAAAGGATGATTACCAGTAGATAGTAGATTAACAATAATTTGAGAATCAGATTCAACATCTACATTAACACAACCTTTTCTTTTGCAGGTACGAATACCATCTACGAGAGCTCTTGCTTCTGCCACTAAGGGGGTAAGCTTGCCATATTGATAACTTTGACCAAAACTAGCTCTCCATTGTTATTTTTAATACTAATACTACCACGAGCATCATCGTTGGCTTGACAAGAATCATAAGTATTTATCTTGAGTCTGTTAGATTTAGGAGGAGTCCATTTTATGTAGGTAGGTTTGTTTAAAGTTTGAAGATGATGATAACACCCCATGTCAAAAACTATAGAAATGTGAGGTTCACAGTGCTTCCTTTTTAACAGATTGACATGATCAAGACCATAAATCATGTTCTTGATATAATTAATCGAAGAGATAGCTGAGTAGGTAATGTCTTTAAATTTTGATCTATTTTTAACTGCCATATCACCCGAAAAATGACATGAGGAAAGATGATTTGTTGTTTCAATGTTGTCACAGAATTGACATTTAGATGCCAACACCAAATTTCTTTTTTGCATGGTAGTATTATTAGGAAACCAACTGTAAAGGAGTCTCCAAGCCATAAACGAACATTTTTAGAAGTAATTGTTGGAATATATTTATTTAATATATTTATAGACTAACAATAATTTGGACCGATATGCTAAATAAACATATTCGATTATTGTCTTAAGGAAGTCCAAATTAAAAGTAGTCGAGTTAATTATTTAATTAACTAAATTGGACATATGGGTAAAAAGGCGTTATGGGCTCAAGTGTGGTAACCGGGTTGAATTTGGGCACTGTGATGAAGAGGGCCCAAATCTCAACACTTAAGCCTGAATTAATAAATCAGGGATATAAATTGAATTATCAATTTATTGGGTTATGGTCTCGGACACAAGGAAGTAACATAGGATGGGCTTTACAATGTTGGGCTTCACATTGTAAAATCTATAAATAAGGGGCTAGGTTTAGGTATTTCATCACTCTAAACCCTAATCAGAAATACGGCCGCTTCCTTAGTGTCTGGAAACTTTTCCTTCTTCTCTAATCTGATTCTGCAGGTCTCTTAGTTTCATAAACGGAATCGCCGGAGAACTTGGAATCGCTAAAGAACACAAAAGAACGCTAGAGAATACTAGATGGATAGCAGCAGGCAAACCCGTAAGTATTCTTGATTTTCTGTTTCTTCTATAGATGAATCTAGCAAAGGGTTTTATTATTTTTTCCGTGATTTGTTATATATTATTTGATGCGATTTCGGATAATATATAACAATTGGTATCAGAGCCAAATAAACCCATTTTGGATTCAGTAGAATAATCAAATTGAGTATTGATAGACAAAGATGCATATTTTTCTTAATCGTAAAAAATCCATGTCATTGGGATTATGTGTTAATTGAATTGGTAGGGCATGGATTTAGGGATTGTATGAAAAGCATGTTATGTGATTTACTGTATTGAAACACATGTTTTATTATCAGGAAATTGCAATTTTTATAGTTTGGGGATTATTTTTAATTTCGGGTAAAATTATGGTTTATTGATGTCTGGAATTTTTCTCCCAAAATTAGCATCAAATCAACCCTAAAATAACGAATAAAATCAAAATTATTGGGACAGTGGCTCATCGACAGCTTAACCCCTGATGTTAACGCTGATCGAAGGTTGTCCGGCGATAAACACCGTAACCGCCAAAAGAATAGGGACAACAAAAAATACCCAAACGGTAATAACATCAAGATGAATACAGGCTGGATCCACCCAAAACCCACAGCATTACTACAAATAAATTTGTAGGGTGGGCCCGTTCAGGACCTACAGCCTACTGCAAATTGCAGCAGGCAGGTAAGCTGCTGCGTAGCCTGCTGCAAATTGCAGCAGGGCTAAATATTTGCAGCAGCCTGCTGCACGTGCAGGCTGCTGCAAATATTAAGTTAAATAATAAAAAAAAAGTTATTAATTTGAAAATATTTGAACAATATATTTCACAAATATGATGCTTTGATATTTTTTTTGTATGTTTATTTGTGAATTAAATTGTATGTGTGTGAATGATTAGATGACGATGCATGACTAAGGTTTCGTAGACCGGTAGGTGAAACTAAGAAATTAATTTAATCGGCCCTCCGGAAGGTTAAAATTAATTTTCTTAAGGATCCTAGGCTTCGAAATGTTCGGGGATTAATTTAAATTCAAATATTATCGGCCCTCCGGAAGGTTCACGTTTGGGTTTAAATTAATCATGAACGGGAGAAAATAACAGAAAATAGTTGTTGTGTTGATTTTAATTTTAAGTAAATGACATCGGCCCTCCGGAAGGTCTCATTGGTACTTAGAAAATTAAAATAATGATCATGCTATTTTTTTTTCTCAAACTCATAAAATTGCATGTTAGTATGATTTGCCCTCCGGTATCTATTATCAATGAATTTTATGTTTTACATGTATTTGTCATATTCATGCATATGTTTTCAGATATATGTCAATATGCTAAATGTGTTTTGTGTTGATTCTTCTTATTATAGTATCCATGAGTTACAATTTTTTGGGGAATCGTCCACCGACGTTGGATTGTTCGGACTTCCAATTGTGGAAGGAAGAAATGTTGCTGTTTTTATCTATACATGATTACGACTATGCACTGTTAACTCCCAAACTATCTCCCCTTAGTCCGGAAAGTACACCGAATGAAACTAAGGCTGATGAAAAGTGGGAAAGGTCAAATAAGTTATGCATGGCGCTCTTGTTACAGGGAATACCAGTAGCATTGCGTTGGGCTGTCCCTAAAGGTGTTACCACTGCCTCGGTATTTCTCACGGAGATTGAGAAAGCATTTGCCAAAAATGAAAAGGTAGAGATGCAGCGTTTGCTCATCGAGCTAGCTACCAAAAAGTATAATGGCAAAGGTAAAATCCGGGAGCACATTCTGGGAATGTCGATGATTGGCCAAAAGTTAAAGACAATCGGTTTAGACTTACCTGAGGAATGCATAGTGGGATTCACATTTCATTCGCTGTCAGACCGGTTTAAGTATTTCCAGTCCACCTATAACTGCATGCGAGAAAAGTGGAATATCAATGAGTTGATTTCCCACGCTGCACAGGAGGAGGAAAGACTTAAAGGCACAGCGCCTGAGGCTAATGTGATTACATCACCAAATAAGGCAGGACCTAAGCGAAAAGCAGATGGCAAAGGACCAGGTCAAGGTCCGGTAAAGAAGAAAAAGCCTGAGGAATCGACTGTAGGTCAATGATTTTTCTGCAAAGAGAAAGGACATCTGAAGAAGGATTGTGAGAAACGCCGGGCTTACATGATAAGCAAAGGTACTCCCACATCTTTGGTTGTTTCAGAAAATAATATAGTTTCTGTGAAAAGGAATACTTTGTGGGTTGATTCGGCTGCAACAACTCATGTTTGTGTTTCTTTGCAGGGTACGTCAAAGAGCAGGATGCTAAGTGATGATGAAAGATCCATTTTCACAGCAAACGGGAGCTCATGTGATGTTTTAGCTATTTGTGATTTTTCTTTAAAACTTTCCACTGGACATGTATTATTTTTAGAGGATGTAATGTATGTTCCCACTTTTCGAAGGAACTTAATTTCTTTTCCAGTTTTAGACTTGCAAGGTTACTCTTGTCTGATGGGAAACAATTGTTTTACACTCTCTCTAAATAATATGATTGTTGGAAATGGAAATTTGATTAAAGAGGATAATTTGTATTTGTTGAATACTATTAATAATCACAATATTTCTATGAATACACAACATACACCAAACAATATTACTAAATCTGAAAGATCTTCTAAACTGTGGCACAAACGGTTAGGTCATATATCCAAAGTTAGGATGGACAAGCTTGTTGCTGAAGGTTTATTAGGCCCCCTTGATTACTCTGACTTCGGTATATGTGTCGAGTGTATCAAAGGGAAACAAACCAAAGTTAAAAGGAAAGGAGCATATAGAGCGAAAGATACATACCGACATATGTGGACCGTTTCCACAGGAATCGTGGAACGGGCAGCGGTACTTTATATCATTCATCGACGACTACTCTCGTTTTGGTTACCTGTATCTTCTTCATGAAAAGTCTGAGGCCTTGGACAAGTTCATAACTTTTAAGACCGAGGTTGAGAAACAACTTGGTAAAAGCATTAAGACCGTTAGATCTGACCGTGGTGGTGAATACTATGGTAGATATGACGGATCGGGTGAACAACGTCCAGGACCCTTTGCACAGTACCTAGAGAAGTATGGAATAGTCCATCAATACACTATACCCGGTTCACCTCGCATGAACGGTGTATCTGAGAGACGGAACCGAACACTAAAAGATATGGTTAGAAGCATGATAAGTCACTCATCTCTACCAGTATCTCTCTGGGAGGAAGCCATCAAATGTGCCGCTTATATACTCAATCGAGTACCCACAAAGGCTACTGTTAGGACTCCATATGAGCTTTGGAACGGGCGTAAACCTAATTTAAAGCATCTGCATGAGTGGGGTTGTCCAGCTGAGGCGAGGCCTTACAAACCTCAAGAAAAGAAACTGGACCCAAAAACAGTTAGTTGTTTCTTCATAGGTTATTCCGAACATTCTAGAGGGTTTAAGTTTTATGATTCTCTCACTAGTACAATATTTGAGACATGAACGGCGAAGTTTCTAGAGGATGCTGAGTTTGGGGGGAAGAATAAGGGAACATGTGTTGATTTTGAGGAATAATAAATAAAGATTCATGAAGGTTTTAATAGGGATACTAAGATATCTGAAGATTGGGCGGTAATGTCAATCATTTCGATCCCATTAGAACAAGGTAATCCTCAGATTAACACTGATGCTCCACTTGAGGGTTCTAACCAGGATATAGAGATCCAGGTAGAACAAGAGGAACCTCAAGATAATCTTCTACAAGGGAATCAAAATTACATCGTTCATAATGATCAAACTCTACCTCCTCAAGAAGTGCAACAGGAGGAAATAGTGTCATTAAGAAGGTCCACTAGAGAAAGGAAAAGTACTATAGGTCCAGAATTTATAGTATATCTTCAGGAGCATAATGAGTTATGTGCTGGAACTGTAGGTGATCCCTCATCCTACAAACAAGCCATGGCAAGCTCTGAATCTCAAAAGTGGATTAACGCTATGATAGAAGAGTATAAATCAATGCAGGATAATGCGGTATGGGATCTTGTCACATTACCTGAAGGGAAAAGGCAATTGGTTTTAAATGGGTTTACAAAACCAAACGCGATTCCATGGGTAACGTGGAAAGACATAAAGCACGTCTTGTAGAAAAAGGTTATACACAAAGGATTCATTTAGAACAATCATGGCATTAGTTGCACATTTTGACCTTAAGCTTCATTAGATGGGTGTTAAGACCGCTTTTCTCAATGGTAATATTGAGGAAACGATCTACATGATGCAACCAGAACACTTTGTAGAAAGTAACTCAAAAGATCTGGTTTGCAGACTTAAGAAATCCATTTATGGGCTAAAACAAGCTTCTCGTCAATGGTATCACAAATTGCTTGAGGTGATAGTCGGTTATGACTTTGAGATCAACTCGGTTGAGGATTGTGTTTATCACAAGTTCAGTGGGAGTAATTTCATATTTCTTATATTATATGTGGATGACATATTGCTTGCCTCGAACAATAAGGAATTGTTACACACTACAAAAATATTTCTATCAGACAAGTTTGATATGAAGGATCTTGGTGATGCCAGTTTTGTGTTAGGAATCCAGATACAGCGAGATCGTTCTCGTGGTATTCTTGGATTATCACAAAAAACATACATTAA
The DNA here is from genome assembly GCA_036936605.1 of Limnanthes douglasii subsp. nivea. NCBI lineage: Eukaryota > Viridiplantae > Streptophyta > Magnoliopsida > Brassicales > Limnanthaceae > Limnanthes > Limnanthes douglasii. The sequence continues at coordinate 143,740,176 of JAUPFV010000004.1, read as the reverse complement.
AAGCGTGTTACAACATTACGGATTGGCAGATTGAAAACCCCTAAGTACCCCTATAGCAAAGGGTGACAGACTTAGTCCGAGTCAATGTCCTAAGACAAAACTTGAGATTAAGGAAATGAAAACGGTCCCTTATGCTTCTGCAGTTGGGAGTTTAATGTATGCTCAAGTTTGTACTAGGCCGGACATTGCCTTTGCTGTAAACATGTTGGGGAGATATGTTAGTAACCCAGGAATGGATCACTGGAAAGCAGTTAAAAGAGTACTCTGATATCTGCAAGGAACAAAGGGGCACATGTTGACATATAGGAAGTCGGATAAACTGGAGATCATCGAGTATTCCGACTTGGATTTTGGTGGATGCGCAGACACATTAAAAAGCACGTCAGGCAACATATTCTTATTGGCTGGAGGTGCAATATCCTGGAAAAGTGTAAAGCAAACACTTATTGCATCGTCCACCATGGCAGCAGAATTTGTTCCATGCTTTGAGGCATCAAACCAGGCACTATGGCTGCGGAATTTTGTTACTGGATTACGCATTGTACAAGGGATAGAAGGCCCTATGAGGTTATATTGCGATAAAAATTCCACAGTGCAGTACTCTAACAGCAACAAGAGCGTGTCTAAATCCAAACACATAGACATAAAGTTTCTGTCTGTTAAAGAAAGAGTACAGATGGGTCGAATAAGTATATAGCACATCGGTACAAACTCCATGATAGCAGATCCCCTAACAAAAGCCGGTTTTGCCTAAGGTTTTCCAGGGACACACCATCAATATGGGTGTAGTTGATTTAGAGGATTGTTAGTTTCAGTGGGAGAGTTTGTAATAGGATCTGATGTTATATTTTGCAATATTGTGCACATTAAAGTTTATTGCAATATATATATGCTTGGAAATATTTATTGATATTTGTACTGTATTGGATCTTCAAAAGTAGGAACCATTTAAGAGTAGATATGTACGATTACAAGCCATATTACTCTTATGCCACGCTCCATAATTGGCCCAAGTAATTGATTGATAATGGTAATGTGATTACTGTTGCATCCTATTGTTCACATTACGAGAAAGAGGTATTTAGTCCTTTATTGTTATCAATCATGTACGGGGTTGTACCGTTTGCCCATTGACAATGAATATAGGGATCCCATTAAAGTTGAATATGTATTCTTGAGTAGCATATGACGGTCCAAATGGGAGATTGTTGGAATATATTTATTTAATATATTTATAGACTAACAATAATTTGGACCGATATGCTAAATAAACATATTCGATTATTGTCTTAAGGAAGTCCAAATTAAAAGTAGTCGAGTTAATTATTTAATTAACTAAATTGGACCTATGGGTAAAAAGGCGTTATGGGCTCAAATGTGGTAACCGGGTTGAATTTGGGCACTGTGATGAAGAGGGCCCAAATCTCAACACTTAAGCCTGAATTAATAAATCAGGGATATAAATTGAATTATCAATTTATTGGGTTATGGTCCCGGACACAAGGAAGTAACATAGGATGGGCTTTACAATGTTGGGCTTCACATTGTAAAATCTATAAAATAAGGGGCTAGGTTTAGGTATTACATCACTCTAAACCCTAATCAGAAATACGGCCGCTTCCTTAGTGTCTGGAAACTTTTCCTCCTTCTCTAATCTGATTCTGCAGGTCTCTTAGTTTCATAAACGGAATCGCCGGAGAACGTGGAATCGCTAAAGAACGCAAAAGAACGCTAGAGAATACTAGATGGATAGCAGCAGGAAAACCCGTAAGTATTCTTGATTTTCTGTTTCTTCTATAGATGAATCTAGCAAAGGGTTTTATTATTTTTTCCGTGATTTGTTATATATTATTTGATGCGATTTCGGATAATATATAACAGTAATTGGATTCCAAAGCTTGTTGTACATTCTTAACTTATTGTGAGGACTCATTCTAAGATTCAAAGTACATTTAGTGCAAAATTTTCCATCATTAGAACCTAGACACCTGATAGAATCAACCTTATTGCTTTTAATATAAATTTTATCAATGGAGTGAAGGTCATTAGAGGATAGGAAAGTTTTGAGTCTGTATTTGTTCCAAGAGAAATTTAACCCATTAGTTTTCCACATTATCATGAATGTACCAACTATTATCTGAATTGTCATCAATGATGATTAAAAGGGATTTACGAAACCAGTTGTCTATCAATAAATCAATATTTCCCTTGCCCAAATCTCATTTGGCTTTAGATTCAACAAAAAAGTTTATCTTATATAATCTTTTCCAAACTTGAGAAATAGCATTAGCATTGAAATTAGCTTGTAGAGGATGTTTATTCTTGCAATAGATAATATGAATGTAGTTAGCCCAAAGATAATTGTTCTGCCTGAATTTCAACCAGAGCTTGCAAGAAAAAAATATTATGCAAATCCATGATGCTTTTAAAATTGAGACCACTTTGATCATAGGGCTTACAAACTTTAGACCAAGTAGCCCAATGAATCTTGTTAACTTCCTGATTAGAATCCTAGAGGAACTTGTGGAACATGATCTCTATTTTGTTGATTATGCATTTAGGAATAGTACAACTTTCAAGCCAATACATAAAGTAAGCCACAAGAACATAAGAAATGAGAGTTAATTATCCACCATAGGAGAAACTCTTGTCTGCTCAATCATTTATCTTAAGCCTAATTTTGTCTAGAATATCATCAAAGTTGTTTGAATTGAGAGTGACACCCAAATATGTAATAGGGAAGAAACTAATGCTGAAACTAGTGGAGCTAGTTAAGGTGTTGGCTCTAATCAAAGAGATTTTGTTAGCCGTTTAGATTTTGGTTTTCTCCTTATAAATAGTTTGTCCCGAAATATCTTGATAGTCTTATAAAAATAAGCTTAAAATAAAAATCAAAATACCAAAGTAGTTAGTAAAAATAAGGATATCGACTGCAAATACAATGCAATGAAATCTGTAAACTACTTATGAATGCATAAGGTTGTCAACGGTTCTTGGATCATGTATAGGGTTGTCAACAGTTCTCGAGAACCATGAACCGGACCGGAATCGAGCCAATAAAAACCAGACTGAGAATCAGACCAAATCTTAACGGTCCGGTTTGCGATTCCATTTTAAAAATCTAAACCCATAAGGAACCGAAGCAATAAAACCGGTTCGGAACTTAACCAATAAAATTGATAAACCAGTAGAACCGACTAGGAACCGAACCGATAAATCGTTAGAACCGATACGAAACTGAACCGATAAAATCGATAAACCAGTAGAACCGATTAGGAACCGAACCGATAAACCGTTAGAACCGATACGAAACTGAACTGATAAAATCGATAAACCAGTAGAACCGATAAAGAATCGAACCAATAAAACCGTTAGAACCAATTATTATTTTATTATTATTTATTTTTTATACATTATATTGCCAAAATTAATATTAAATTACCAAATTCTAATAAAAATTAAAGATTATTTATTTACGTAAAAAAAATAAAAAATTAAATTAAATTTTTTAAAATGAAACGGAACGGATCGAACTAAAATTGGATCGATAACGGACTGAACCGAACTCGGATCAAACCTAAATCGGAACGAATCGAAACGGATCCGGCCGAACTCGGACGAACCGAAATCAGATACAGACCGAACCAAACCAAAACCGGAATCGGAGCAAACCAAACCGAACCGAACCAAAAACTTAACGGTCCGATCGATTCAAAAAATTAAACTATAAAACATAACGATAAGATCCGGTTCAAACCGATAAACTTAGTTTCCGGTCCGATTCCATCAAAACTCGGACCGATAACACCTCAACTCACGTAATGTATTATTTGTTTGGAGTGTGAATATAATTTAGGGTTCGACTAAATTCGGGCTCAAAATATGTTAACCAGCCCCAAAAAACAAGCGTTTTTGAAGTTTTATAATTTTACCCTTATCCCGGCGGTTGAACCTTTCTCAACCGCCGGTTGGGACCTTCCCACCCGGCGGAAAAGCTGTTTCACCCGCCGGAGTAAGCTTCCCCGCCGGTTGAACCCTCTCAACCGGCGGGGTAAAAGACGGCTGAAATTTTGGGATTGATTAACATATTTTGAATCCAAATTTAACTAAACCCTATAATTTAATTATGTACTGTATATCATTTGAGGCTTAGTATATTATATTAAATAAAAATTATAAAAAGCAAAAGCCAGCTAGGTACTAACGTTGTGCGTCAGTACTACTACTGTCTCAGTATCCCACTTGTATATCTTAAACACACGAGCACGAGCACGAGCACGAGCTGACTCGGTAAAATAAGATTTAAGGATTATATATTGGGCTAGGCTAAAATGAGACCCCAAATCTTTATAGTGAGATCTCTAATTCAAAAAATTTCTGCAATTGTGAAATTACCAAATTACCCCCACATATAAAAACACTAATTGTTCCACCCACTCACTTCTCTCTCTTTTCCTCCTCTCTTTCCTACCAAAACTCTCTCCAAAATTTAAACAAACACCCACAATAATTAATTTCTGCAAACTCCCACAAACATTAAATACACATTAATTATATAAACTTAAACCCAATTACTCCGAGCATGGATTTAAGCGACTTAAATGACGATTGGAGCTGCAACGCTGATGATTTCCTTTCGGAGGAGGAGGAGCCGCTTACTGATCACTTGGAGAGCGTTGCCGAGGTAAAAATCTATTTTTTTTTCAACACAGTACGTAAATTCGCAAGTTCGTGCCTTCGAATGTACACTTCCACGCATGAACATGCGTGGAAGATGACAAATCTTCGCATGAACATGCGAAGATTTTGTCAAATCTTCGCAAAATCATGCGAAGATTTGTCGAAATCGTCATGCAGCGATTTTGCCAAATCTTCGCATGTTCATGCGAAGATGTGGCCAAATCTTTGCATAAAAATTCGAATATTTGACAAAATTGGTTTTGCATGCCTTTTGGGTTAGATTTTGGGTTCTTCTTAGTTTTACATGTTTTTTTGGTTCAATATTGGGTTTGTCTTGGTTTTACATGCTTTTTTTGTTGAATATGGGGTTTGTCTTTATTATTTGACTTGTAAATACATGTTTGTGTTTGTGTAGGATGCCGCCGAAGCACCATGTCACATGGCGGATTATAGTCAAATATTTAAGACGGATAAATTCTTAACGAAGGCGGAATTGATCGAATGGGTTGACAAAGAGAGCAAGAGTATAGGGTTTATTGTCGTGGTAGATAAAGATGAAGATGGTAGTAAAAACGGTAAAACACCGCGGTTATATTTTAAGTGCGAGAGGCACGGTGTTTACAAGCCGAGGCCTAAACCGGGGATTGTGAAGAAACGACGAGATTGTTCATCCAAAAAATGCGGATGTCCGTTCATGCTTAGGGGCAATCCGGTGTTAGAAGAACGGCTATTGGAAATTGGTAGTTATAATTGGAAAACACAACCACCAACCCTTCTTGCATTTGGATGGTCATTCACGGGCTGCGAGGTTAAAGGCGGAAGAGGAGGAGTATGTTCGCAAACTCACAACAATCGGTTCTCGGCCAAGAGATATATACCGTGGATTGAAGTTAAGAGATCCGGAAAATGTATCTAGTATGCGTACCATCTACAACATGAGGCACAAACACCAATTGGTTGATAAAGCGGGCAAATCCCAAATGCAATACTTGTTTGGTAAGTTAAAGGAGCACGAGTACTATTTTTGGGAGCGCACGAACAAAGAAACCGACGAAATCCTAGAGTGCTTATAATGGATAGCACGTACAAGACTACAAGGTATAAACTTCCTTTGCTAGAAATAGTTGGCCAAACTTCGACGAAAAAGACCTTTTGTATAGCTTTTGTTTTTATGAGCTCGGAGAAAGAAGAGAACTACACGTGGGCAATGAGCGTTCTAAGGAGAGTGATGGTGACCAACATGTGCGCATTACCAAATATTATCGTCACGGATAGGGAGTTGGCTTTAATGAACGCTATCGATGAGGTATTCCCGGATGCAACTCATTTGTTATGCACTTGGCATATAAACAGGAACATTTGCTCATACTCTAAGAAAGTGTTGCCCAAAGCGGACATGGGGGAGGAGTTCTTAGAGTTTTATGTCGCGGTTCAACATTCGGCGACGATCGAAGAGTATAAAAAAAACCTTACCGACCTTCACAAAGCCTACGCATCTTGTCCTAAGGTTCTCGAGTACTTGATGAAACAATGGATAGACCCTTACGGACACAAATTCCTTAATGTCTACACTAACAAGATTAAACATTTGGGGAACCACACTAGCAACCGGTGAGTTATATTATCATTGATTTACATTACTATGTTTAACTAGTTGTTAGACCTGTAACTAATCTAAGTTTATGGTTTAGGGCGGAGAGTGCTCACTCTAGTCTAAAACGGGCTATCGGCACAAGCCTATGCACTTTTGAGCAATTTTGGGATAAAGTTCATGCGTTGCTTCGCATTCAACACTCTACCATCTTCGAAACGTTCGAACGGAGTTTGTTTCGTCCTAGACAAGCATCTAGGGGAGCTATCTTTCGCGACATCAAAGGTAAGCTTTCATGTACGGTCATTCAAATATTAGAAGAAACTATTAGAAAGGCCGGGGATTTGTGGTTCACTCCCGCAAAGTGTGGTTGTGTAATTAGGACAACACACAATTTGCCTTGCGCGTGTGAGTGTGATGTGATCGCGAAAGAAGGTCGGTCGATTCAAACGAGTGAATGTGATGTTTATTGGAGTACTTTAGCGATCAAGCCTAGGGAAAACGTTGGTACCGAAGATGAGCTTACGAGAAAGCTATCCTTAATTGATAGTACCATACGCGGTTACGGTCCACAAGTGCAAGATCACATCATAAATAGGATGATGCAAATCCTAGATCCCGCTACAAGCCATGTGTTGGAACCTAAGGAACCGGTTGTCACGAAGGGTCGGAAAAAAGCCGGTGTCGACAAGTCAACTAAGCGGAACCCATCCGGGTTTGAATACCCTAGTGTAGGCGCTAGTAGTACTCCCGCCACGATAGGTAGCACGGCCGCGTCGGCGGTTAAGGCATTTATAGTACGCAAATGCAAAGATAAAGCACAACCACCGAAAAAAGAGAAAGCGACTCGATCTAGAAAATCGAATAAAGGAAAAGGATTGAGCGCCTACGGGAGTTGTTTTCCCGAGTACTTGCACGAGTACTTGGCTACCGTTGAAGACGTTGCTCCGGACGGTAATTGCGGATTTAGGGCGGTAGCTTTGACGATTAAAGGCAATGCGGACGCATGGGAGGAAGTGAGAAGGGATTTGATGTTTGAACTTTCAAGTCAATGTGATCTTTGGGAAAGGGTTTTTGACGGTGCGGAACGTGTTGACAATCTATTGCGGAGATTGGATTGTTTCAAAATGTACGAGAGCGGAACTAGGCACTGGATGACATTACCCGACTATGGGTTGGTGATAGCCACCCGGTATCAATGTATAGTATACCATGTCTCTCTCCAACTACCATACACGTATCTTCCTTTGTGTGGTGTGCCTCCAAGATCATGTCCTATTGTCGAAGTTGGCATTGGTTTCGTCCACGGTAATCATTTCGTGAAAGTAAGTAAACTAGTACATTCTTGATAGTTAGATTTCATTTTATCAAATAATCCGCGACGTATTTAATGTTTCTATATAATTGAAATTTTTAGATTGTATTAGACGGACCGTTGCCGGATATATACCCAATGTGGTTTGCGTTCCGCACTTGCGCTGAAGTTACAAATTGGGCCATACCAATAGGCGCACGTCTCAACAAGTATCACCAAATTAAACCAGCACAACCTCCGACATTAAACGATGGGGATCATGAATGCTACGATTTGACCGGGGATACATAATGCTTTGTTGTATTGTAATATTTTGTGTTACTTATTTTTTTTTAATCCTTTGGAGAGACATTTTGCCACCTCCTACTACTAGACTTGTGTTGTTTTGCATGATAATAATTTTGACTTTTACTTGTGCTTTGTAGATGTTATTGCAAAAAAATTGTTTTTTAAACGGCCGTATGATTTTTTTTACCAAAACAGAGCCTCAATAGGTACCCTTTGGCCATTAATTTTGGAGGAAGGCCAAATTTTTTTTTTTTTTTGGATTTCCAACCTCAAATGTTGTTGAAACCATGTTTTGAAACCATTGGCGAGCCTGAAAGTTCGAAAAAAAAAATTAAAAATGCCCCAAACCCCTTCTTTTATTTCTGGGCAGTGCCTTTTTTGGCACACGTTTTCGTGTGCATGTACAAAAGCACGAGAAATGGCGCGTGCAAATGTACATGCACACGAAAACGTGTGCCAAAAAAGGCACTGCCCAGAAGTAAAACAAGGGCTTTGGGGCATTTTTAAATTTTTTTTTGAACTTTCATGCTCGCCATTGGTTTCAAAACATGGTTTTAACAACATTTGAGGTTGGAAATCCAAAAAAAAAAAAAAAAATTGGCCTTCCTCCAAAAATCATGGCCAAAGGGTACCTATTAAGGACTAAAAAATGTAAAAAAAAAAATTCTACATAAACTGAAGCCGTAAGGTTTAATCATTCCAAAAACTAAAACTACTATTACGAGAATAAGTTTTAACAAAAAAACAACAAGATGAACATTGGTTTGTGCAAAAAAAAAACATAGAATCAAGTTATCACGTACGGCCAAACATATACTGCCAAGAAATAAATGGGGGAGATATTTTAGAGGTCTCGTTATAGCGAGACACCTAATAATAGAAGTTAGGCTATAATGAAACCCCTACTATTGCTCGCCCACCAAAATTGACTCGTCCCCTATAAATAAGACATAAAATCACGAAATCAAAATACACTTGCCAAACACTGAGCATTCAACATAAATAAAACTCGTTAACGTTTACTTATGGAGTTTACGGCGGACGAAGACTACCACATGCTTCAAGCTGTGAAGATTGCCCGCCGGATACTGGGGGAAGATAGCAGCGATGCGTTTTTCGAGCGTGTCCTATGTACGATGTACATGGGCTACGGCCGTTTGGGTACAAGAGGCATCGTTGTGCGTACTCGTGACCAGATCAAGGCCAGATATATTTTTTGTCAGCCAATACAGCATCTGTTGTTCTTGCCATCGTTAATTAAACAAGAAGCTGCTACCGTCTGGAACCTGAGCACAATAGACTACATCACCAGGGATATGGTAGCATTTCTGGAGGATAAGATTATTGCAAGGGGTGGAATTGATGATGTTGAAAACAAACTTCGTTACGATTAATCATTCCACTTGATGATGGTTCTTTCCAGTATTTGTTAGAACTTGTTATTTCGTGAGTTGTTGTTATTTTAACTTGTGATGTTTCAATCCAGTATTTGTAATTTCATTAGTTGCTGTTTTAAATTTTGATCGAATGAATGTAAACATTCGATGTATTATGTTTCGATGTTCATTTCGTAAACAATAGCACTAAAACTTTAAAATACGTCGACTGCATAAAAACATTACATTTTAATCCAAAGCATTGCAAAATAAGAAATACATAAGCAAATAAGCCTCTGTTAACATCTCACACTTATATTTATGGAGTCGGATAGTTCATTCCGCTCCCGACCTTATAATCATCGGAATCATAACTTCCTTCGGGGGTTGAACACGTTTCAACGGCGCTTGCAATTGCGTCGGCCATTTCTTGCTCCCTTTGCTGCGTCGCATGTGACACCATCTCCGGCGTAACTGGACCGTGGGAGCCCATGTTGAATACGTGTTGGACATGTAAACGGGTCTCGTAATCCAATGACTCAATCTGTACAGTCCTTGGCTTAAGATAAGCCAGCCTCTCGAACACTTCTTCTCTTCCGCGTGGTCGGGGCATTGAGCATCCTGGACAAGATGCCTCCCTACCGTGGTTGAAGAACATCCTGCACAAAACCACATTGATGAAACCAGGAACCTCCTCTTGCATCGTACATCTGACGTAGTCAAATGCGACCAGGAGGCTTGCATCTTCGTGCACGCTCCACTCTGAATCACCCATTGTTGTAGCTTAAGATATTTTGTTTCATAGTCAAAATATGGTATTTATAGACTCCAAGTCGGTGTGTCGGTTCTAAAAAAATAAGCGGGAAAGGAGGTTTTTGTTCCCGCGTTAATTAACAAGCGGGAAAGTATGGGCGGGAAGTGCATTAAACGCGGGTGTTTTTGGCGGCAATATTTTCATGAGTCTCGTTGTATCGAGACGTCTAATAATTTTAGTTTCTTAATAATGAAACCCCTATTACTGCACTCCTGCATTTGTGTACTTTTTTAAAAGTTGCCTTCGGTTGTTTTAAGAATGCCACATTGGATAGTCTGGATACAGTGGATACAAAAAAATGAAAACAAAGTAAAATGGGCAGTCAAATAAGAACCAGTAGTACATGCTAAATGTAAAATAAAAAACATTCGAACATTAACTTAAACAAACAGTACATAAACTCCAATAAGCAAACAAATAAAAACATAAGTAATGCCGATTAGTCGAAGTCATATCCCAAGTTATCGTCAGAGTCAGTCCCCTCTTCCCTTTCAGCAATCCTTTTCTCAAGATACAGAACCATGTCACTAGTGATGTAATCTACCACAGTCATGTTCCATACGGCGGCCGCTTCTTGCTGAATTTTAAATGGTTGGAAAAGCAAACGATCCATTGGTTTGCAATTAATGTACCTCTGTTTGATTTGTTCACGGTTACGCACAGCAAAACCTTCAGTTCCTAATCGGCCGTAGTTGTAGTACATGTTACACAAGACTAGCTCGAAAAACGCATCGCTACTGTCTTCGCCCAACTCACGCACGGCAAGTTTCACTGCCTGAAGCAAATGGTAGTCCTCATGAGGGGTAAACTCCATTTTTGCACTGTTTATGTTTGACGAGTGATAAGCATACGCTTATAAGCTAGTGGATGTTTGGGCGGGAAATGCAGTAAATGCGTGTGTTTTTTGCGGCAATATGTTCACGTGTCTCGTTATAGCGATACGTCTAATAATGGAACTTACGCTATAATGAGACCCCTATCTTAAAAGTCTTAGGTGTCGCACAATCATTCGTCAACATGGATTACGCTATCCTTATCTTACAAGTGTATATAATTGATACAATGTTCAAAAAGACGTTTTATAGGCAGTAACAATTATAGCAAATATAACAATTGCAAAATATGTGCCCATGGACTGAGTTGGAAGATCAATATCTGATGATGGCAGCTGCTGAAGTTGGTAACCTTAACATGATGGAGGGGGGTAATAAGCACTGGTGGGCATTGCTATGCAAGATGTACTTTCTGTATGGAAGGGATGGTGTTCAGCCGCCAAAAATTTCTAGACGTGTCGATGAGGTGAAAGCTAGGTGGTCTAGCTTAGTGACATTCCGTCAACATCCAGTTTCTAGCCTCACCGAATTGGAACGTCGTGTTGCGTGTGACCGGTTCAACTGTCAACCCACGGATTTTTTAACAGAGGATCAGCTGGATTCGGTCCGCGGTGTCATTATTGACATTCGCCTAGACGAGATGCGTGACTAACAAGAATGCGAAATCCATATGGAGTCTATGTTTTACAATGGGTTTACGTTATCTTTGATATTTTCGTTTGAGTTTATGTTTACGTGTCTGCTTCGGTTTATGTTCGAGTTTGTGTTGTTGTTGGTGTTTAAAAAACCTTTGGGTTTATGTTTCAGTTTATGTTGCATTTGTTTTACATTCAGATACGTAACCCTAAACTTGGAGTTTCAAAGATAGAGTTTGAACAAACATTCGAAAGTTATATAAAAAAAAGTAACAAATTAACAAAACACATAATTAAAGATCGAACAAGTAGCACATCGCAAAAAATAATCCGGTCAAAAATAAACATCACATATAAATTCTAAAACTGTCAAAAAAAAACATAAATGATAATCAGTCTCTGTACTCGTGAGATATGCGGTATATCTCATCCAAAGGATCCCGGAAGCTATCAAAAGTAACGCCGGGGTGTCTACGGTCGTACTCCTCCATCTCCAATATGCGCGAAGTCAGCTCATGCAGTGTGGTCGCATGTGTGTGTGGTGTAGGGTTCACCCCAATCTCAACATCATCTCTGTCAGCCTCTGGATCAGATATGATGTACCATAAGTTCCTCGTAACCCACGAGGAGTAGACCACAGTGGTACCATCCTCCTGACCAGGAACATACGTCGCACCCCTCAGACTCTCGTGAATACAGTGTGACTCCCAGTTATCCCAACTGAATGCATCCCATAGGTAGAGGGTGTTCGCACGACGATGCCTAGTAGAACCGGTGAGAAGAGGACGCAATGGACCAGGAACCTGTATTTGAAACAATAAGGCTAAACTATGTACCACACATGCGCAATACAAACAATATTAATATTTAGAGTTACAAAATATTACCTGCTGAACGTGACCAAACTGTCTAGCCACCCGCAGCGGATAGTACGCCTCGACAATGTCCGCCGCCTTCAGCGTCGCATCTATCCAGGCTATATCAGGGCTACCTCGAGCAGTCCGCATGGTCGTATACGGCGTGAATGATACCTGTAAAATATTCATATACCATTTATCATTATTAACTAAAATTATATATACGATAATTGAAATGAAACTGATTACAACTTACATCCTGCTCGGTGAAGCTATCCAGACAAACTCTAATACCCTCTCGAGTCTCCTGGCTCTGTCGAAACTTAGCAGGCGCATGAAGGCATATAGTAGGGCGTGAGCTACTATACCTCGGGTACTGATGAACTGCAAACGCCGAGAAATGGTCGTAAATCCACGTCTCTAACAGGGCCAAAAAACCCGATATACCCGAAGTAGAGTGTAGGCAACCTCTGCCTAGCTGGTAGTAGAGCTGCGCCAGTATCATCTGCCCCCAGTTATACCTCACGGAGCTGGTGTAATCGTCGATGAACTGCAAGTAGTCGAGGCTAATGTTGTTGCCCGACTTGTTGGCAAAAATGGTACAGCCGAAGAAGTGCAACAAATAGCCCCTCGTAGCTCTCTTAGCATCGACATCAGTGATCTCCTCATCATAATACTGATGGGTGCAGAATCTCCTCTTCAGCCATGCAAGGCGCACATGCCTCTTACCGCCGCCCTTGTTCTCCTTTATCTCCTCCTCAAGCTCCGCAGGGCTGCACCCAAGTAAGCGAGCGTATCTCGCAGTACGCTCATTAGCAGAGGGGTACTCATATATCTCACAGCTGTGACCGACAACTGAGAGCCCTGTTATCATGTGGACGTCATCCAGGGTGACGGTCATCTCCCCGAACGAGAAGTGGAAAGTGTTCGTCTCGGGATGCCATCTCTCAAGGAAGCCCTCAATCAAGTGGATGTTAGTTGACCACTTACCCAAGGCCTCGACCAAGGGCCAGAAACAGGTGCTCCTAACCTCTGCGAGTACCTTCTCCTGCCGGGATTTCAAGTCCCAGCTACTGTGTGTGTGGTACATCGCATAACAGCGCAGTGTCTGTCGGGCCTGCATGCATTAAAAACATACAATATATATAAACATATATGCAATCTAAAACTTAAGATAATCCAATAACCAACATGTTCAATATATATAAAGTATAACAACTAAGATAAAACAATAACCAATAACCAACAAATACAATGCAGTAGTGAGTCTTAAATATTAAAACCTAAACTCGTCATATCATATAAACTCATTTTAACCTAAACTAATAAACTTTATAACACAAACCTAATTTCAGTAACATATAAATTCTTAACATATAAATTCAGTACATTTATAACACAAACCCAATACCAAATCGAAATCCAATACCAAATCCAATGCAGGTAATATTCAATCGAGAGTGTTAAAAATTAAAACCTAAAGTCATTCTAACATATAAAAGAACTCTAACCTAACCTAAACTAAACCAATATAAAATCCAATACAGTAACATATAAATTGATTCTAACCTAAACTAATAAAATTTCTAACACAAACCAATAATAATAATAATAACTTTAAAAAGTAAATTAAAACTATAAAACTTACATCGCCTCTGAAGACGCTGTATGCCTCGTGCTCTCTATACGAATGAAACGTAGACTATAGGTCTACAACGTGACCATTGTATCCACGGAAGCGCTGCTCCGCAGATAGGCGACGCTGCACAGGTGGGCGCTGAACTACCTGTAAGGTCCCTCTCTTACGGACCCGGACACTCCGAGAAGTCTCACCGCGATCGGCCTCCTCAGTCTCATGGTCCGTGTCGTAGTCTCTAGCGGTAACTGGAGGACGTGGGCGAGGAGGCATACTGCAAAAGACAAAACCAAACAATTAGAATAGTTGAAACTACAAAAAAACAATTAAATCTTGAAATTGCGAAAATTCGCAATTTAATGAGTGGATTTGGAAAATCCACGCAGAAAATTGCGAATTTCTGCACAGAATCCACATTGTGTGGATTCGGTATTTCCACGCATGTTCGTGCGTGGAAATACCTGTTCGAAAATGCAGCCCCCCATACCCAGATCTGTGCTCGAATTCGACCCTAAAACTATAACCCAACACCCTAAACTATCCTAGTCTCCTAACTAACAACATACATGCCCTTAAAATCAAACAAATCAACACCAAATACATAAAAATCGAATTTTTCTACCCGAATGGAAAACACTAAAAATCACTAGAAATAACAATGTAAAATGGGAAAAAAAGCACCATGAAGTGTAGAATCCATACCTTAACAAGTTTGTGGAGTTGGATTTGAAGAAAAGTCGATGGAAAAAATTTGGGTTTTTTCAAGTAGAGAGAGTTAGGGTTTCGGGGGAGAAGAAATGGAAGAAAATCTGAATCTTAGCTATTTATATCGATGGCATTTTGGTAAATAATTGGGGTCTCACTATAACCAACCCGGGTCTCACTATAACCGGGTCTCACTATAAAGATTTGGAGTCTCATTTTAGCCTAGCCCTTATATATTGGCCATTACAATTTGTAATATAAAAAAAAGTTGTTTACAATCTGATTGGATTTTAATTTGGTTGGTCTCGAGTTTTGATGCAAACAGTTTGCGGATATTTATACGCATAATCCTACCCTGCAGATTCGGATTTAATATTCAAATTTTAATATCCCTAAATCCGATTCACGTGTTGGATACCCATTTCTAGTTTTCGTTGGACTGTTAGATGACGATTGAAAAAATCAAGTAAAAAACAACAAAAATAAATCAGAGTATGTAATTTACACTGAGTTATGAATTAATCAGCAAAAGACGACAAAAGAATATTGAAGAGACTACGCGTGGATACGTCGTAGGGCCACAGACCCACAGCTGTGTTTTTCTCCGTGTCAGACCTTATAAGATGATTTGGGCCGGCCCATTTGGCGGGTAGAATCTACACCGCGGATAATGCATCGTTATTTTGTGGTAGGGCCATAGTTGTGTTTTTCTCTGTTGTCAGACCTTTATAACTTTATAAGATGAGTCGGCGGCGCCGTAAAAGATGCCCTTCCATTATTTTACTGACAACCAACCGGACGTGGATATTTTTGTTTTTTTTTTTTTTCAAAAGGGTATGGCTATATATACCCAAAACGAGTTTAAGTATACCAAAAAACAACAGTTGACTTTGGATTGACTTTTTTTTGACATTTTTACCCTCCATCAGAAAATTAATATCAAAACTGCCATTAAGTAAAAAAAAACTACTAAGTTTATCCTGAGTATACCCAATTCACCAAAAGTCCTATTTTGCTATGTATACCCAAACAAACACTCTTCTTTGCTGAATTTACTATCCAAATAGTATAGTTTCTTAAAAATTTTGAAATCTAATTCAAACTTCTTAAGAAAATCAAGAACATTCAAACTAAAACGCAAAATCGATCATGTCGGAAGCAGAATTAGGGATCAGCGTGGAGGAGTTGATGTCGCTGGAGAGAAGGAATGATGAATTTTCGCCGGAAAACGAGATTGAGTCGCCGGAGAAGGAGCCATGGTCGCCGGAACCGCCACCACCGTCGCCGGCGAAGGTATTGAATAACCCGGCTGGCCTAGCACCATCGGTTCCATGTGCTGGAACCGATGGTGCTAGGCCACGCAGCCGGTTGGTTCCCAGCCCCAGCACCACCGGTGCTGAGGCCAAGAACCGGTGGACCTGGGGCCTCAGTCCGCTCGGTTCTGAGGCCCCAGCACCACCGGTTCATGGCCTCAGCACCGGTGGTGCTGATGGCCTTGTCCGGCCGGTTCTGAGGCCTAGAACCAACGGTTTTAGGCCTCAGAACCTTGGATTCGCGCATTTTTTTCGAAAAAAAGCTTGATTTTTTTATGTTGTTAACTATACTTGAATGTTTATTGTGCCTTTTTGTTGTGTAACAGGGGACGGATGTCGCAAGTGGGACTGATGCACCTTCCGCTACCGATTATAGTCATTTGTTCTTCACTACCGAGTTCTACACACATGACGCGTTGGTGAAATGGGTTACGAAGATCGGAAAACTTTATGGTATGGTTATCAACATAAGTCGGCGCGACAAAGTAAACAGCAGAAAAAACCCGAGAGTTTATTTCCAGTGTGAGAGGGGGGGGGGAATATATTCCAAGGGTTGCAGAAAAAGACCGCAAACGGAAGTCTACAGGAACGAAAAAGATTGGCTGCCCATTTGAGCTTCTCGGGTCAATGGTTGCCCCAGATCAATGGAAGTTAGAAGTAAAATGTGGTACTCATAACCATGACACTTCTATACATCTAGATGGTCATTCTTTTGCTGGCCGTTTGAATGATGAAGAGATGGAGTATGTTGAACGAGCGACCTTCATTGGTACTAACCCCAGAGATATACTGAATGGTGTGAAGAAATTGAACGAAGATAATGTTTCTACCATGCGGACGATCTACAATGCACGACAAAAAAATCGGGTTCTAAAGAAGGCGGGTAGGTCACAACTTCAGTTCTTGTGGGGTGAGCTTAAGTCACACAATTATTATGAATGGCATAAATCTGGTGAAGACGATGGACAAATCATTACAGATTTGTTTTTTGTCCATCCTGTCAGTGTTGACCTTTTGCGCACATTTCCTATAGTTTTGATTATGGATAGTACATATAAAGTGATACGATATGGTATGCCATTTTTCGAGATAGTCGGTGTGACGTGTACTGGATTGACTTTCTGCGCGGCATTTGCCTTCATGTCGGGTGAGAAGTTAAACAACTTCAAATGGGTATTAGAGTGTTTGAAATCGTTGATTTCCGTTCATGGAATTGAAGAACCGCGGGTTATCCTAACCGACAGAGATTTAGCATTGATGAATGCTATAGGAGTGGTATTCCCAAAGACAACGCATATGTTATGTCGCTGGCACGTTAAACAAAATGTTCTAGGGCAAACAAGAGAGCACTTCCGCGAGAAAAGTGATCATAAAGAATTTGTTAGTGCTTGGCAGAAGATTGCGTATAGTAAATCAGAGATTGAATTCGATGACGCCAGACGGGAGATGCTATTGAAGTACAAAGCTTACCCTAAAGCAATTGAATACACTGAAAAATCGTGGCTCGATAAGTACATGGACAAATTTGTTGTTTGGAAGACGAACAAAAACATGCATTTGGGACATTGCACAACAAACCGCGTTGAGAGTGCTCATTCTAACCTAAAGCGTTACATACGTACGAGCAAATTAAACTTCGAGTTATTTTGGGGCAGGGTTCATTCGCTTGTTGAAATCCAACATGCTGCCATCAGGGCGTCGTTCGAGAAAAGTCTTTACATAGCACTGCATAAGTTCTCGGATAAACTGTTTGATGAGATTCGAGGCCAGGTTTCCCACGTGGCTTTAGAACTATTTTTCGAGGAAGTAGAGAAGGCCGAAGATACCAAGATGGTCGCTATTGAAGATGGGCCGGATGTTAAAGACACTGGCGAGTGTATATGCGCTGTAAAATCTACCCATGGTATACCTTGCTATCACCAGGTCCGCAAGTGGCGTGAAGGTGGAATGTCTGCCTCTCTAGGTGCTTTTCACGTCCACTGGACAAGGTTAGAAATAATGCCTCGTACTTTCCGTACGACCATGGAAATTCTCAAAGATGATCTGCTAAAGCTAGTTAACGATGTCATGGATACGAAAGATGAAAGCCGTATCAAACATATTTACAAGAAATGGTTTGAAGTTGTTTACCCTGAAACATCGTCATTGCTAGAGCCATTGGAGAAGCAGAAACACTGAGGCCGCCCACAGGTGAAAAGAAAGTTAGTGGTTGATACATCATCCACTAAACGGGACATGAGCGGATGGGAGTACCCGCTGAAAGAGGATGAAGCTAGTCATGACGCAGTCATGCAGTCTTTAAAACCAACAAAAGTTAAAAAGAGTAAAGCAGTTGGTAGTGAATCAACGATTCGGAAAGATGTGCCTAGAGTACCTCGTACTCGTACTCGTACCTCTTCCATTGCCTCCCTAGGTAGCAACATCGTACAACCGTCCATTGATCGAGTCACAGAACTAGTACATGACCCGAAAGGTTTTTTGCGTTGGTTTCCGATTCACTTCAACCCTTTTATATCCGGTATTAATGATGTTAAGCCAGATGGACATTGTGGATACATAGCAGTTTCATTCGGGTTGTATGGTCATGAAGAAGGATGGCGAGGTGTTCGGAAGGCAATATACGATGAGCTAATGGAAAACTACGACACATACAGCAAGATTTATAACGGTAAAGAGGATTACCTGAAGGTTGCAGAAAGTATAAACTACTACGAGACACCAGCATCACCCAAATATTGGATGACAATGCCTGAGATGGGTATTGCGATTGCAACCAAGTTCGAATGCATTGTTCATTTTGTGTCACTCGTAGGGAATCACAACTGTAGTCATACTTTTTTACCTCTGCGCGGTAAGCCTCCCATTATGGCCCAAAGACGTGAGATTGGGTTTGGATTCGTCGATACTAACCACTTTGTCAATGTAAGTCATTCGATATATGGTTATGTTTTTCCTCACCACTATATAACTCAATTGTTGATTCTAATTTAAGTACCTATGAAACAATTATCAATCAAGCCCCTTTGCCCTTGCGCACGCATACATCCTACGTGGCAGAAGTTGAAGAGCGAAGAGGCTACGCATTGGGAGCTACCATTAGTTGGTCGCTGCCAGAAATATACGGAACTCGAAGGTAGAAAGCCAGTTAGTTCATTCCCAGAAGTAACTAATCTTGACGAGTTTGTTTAGTAGGTGTATGTGTTTCGTTCGGGTTTATTGTTTCAAACTCTTCTGTGTCTCTTGGTCGCTTTACGTCATTTGTGAGGATTTATGTTGTTTAGAACTTTGTTTTACTACATCGTTTTGGTTCGTTTGGTATTTTCTCTATTATTGCATTTATTCATTCTGTGTACCGACTAATAACGATAAGCCAATAATCATTTCATAACTAAAATAAAACATCACAAACAAGCAAGAACAACATATTCTAAACATTAGTACATAAATTGATATATAACAGACAGTTAGTCGAAATCATAGCCTCCATTGTCGCTGAGAATACGCACTGTTTCCTCCTTCATGGCAATTTGAGAATGAACGTATTATGCCATTTCGAACGACATATAGTCTGTGATCATTAGACCAAAGGAGTCGAACGCTTCATTCCTAACTTCTGGGGGCTCGTTAAACACCAAGAACACCGGTCCACCAGTTATAGCCTTGTACCTAGTGGCTACCTCTTGACGAGTACGGGATCGAGGCATTTGTCTTGATGTAGACATTTCGCCGTACATGAAATACATCATACACAAAACTTCATCGAAGAACTCATCGGTATTATCGTCCGGCCGTTTGAACTTCACAGCTTTCGCAGCCTTGAGCAGATGAGCATCATCAAACACACTCCAACCCATTAAGATGGACTTCAACTATGTTAAAATGAGAGTTTTGTGTGTTTGGTGTTGTAAGGTATGCTTTCTTATATAGAAGAATGAGAGTTTACATTGGCGGGAAATCTAGAGCGGGAAAAAAGAAAACGCGGGAAAAAAAACCGGGAAAAAAAATCCAAGACAAAATTGCGCACCATAGGTACTGTCTTCTGTGTACCTATGGTGCACAGTCTGGTGTACCGATGGTACACCACACTGTGTACCGATGGTGCAAACTGCGTGCACCATCGGTACACAGTGTAGTGCACCATCGACACACTAGACTGTGTACCGATGGTCCCATGCACCGGTCGGTACGTAACGTGCCGACCGGTGCATGGTACCATCGGTACACAGTCTAGTGTACCGCCGGTACACCACAATGTGTACCGATGGTACCATGTACCATCGGTACTCCCTCCTGTGTACCCATGGTGCACGGGCTACAGTACCATGGGTACGCAGTAGTGTGCACCATAGGTACCACTGACTGCGTACCCATGGTGCAATTTAACTTGTATTTTTTAAAAAAATATGTTTTCGGTGTTGTGGGGTTTTTTTGACAAGTTTATATCCGAATGTTATTCTGTTTTGCTGTTATGGATTTTAAGTGAATTAATTACTATAATAATTTTAGTTTTTGACGAATTTAATATGAAGTGAAGTACAAAAAATGTCGAATTACTAGTATATTGTTATGGTGTTTTCAAGTTATGGTATGACTTATGTTAGATCAAGTTAAGTACAAAAACTCAATAAGAACGAAGGTAGAAAGCCGTAGATAGTAGAAGTCATAAGTCGTATTACAAAGTAGATGTCATAAGTCATAATACAAAACAAGATAATGAAACAACTAAGAAGTCCACATGAATGAAAGATCATAACAACGCTAGAACAAGTCCGATGATGAGGACGAACAACCATGGAGAGAATAGCTGCAGGACCTGATCTCTCCACCTCAGCGCACCCGCCTCCCCACGCTCGACAGGCATAGTAACAATGGAGCGAACGGCGTCTAAAAGTCTATCGTCCGTGGTACGCGGTGGGGGAGTGATAGTATGCCAACCATAGTCAGCCAGGTACCTCCAGTAGGTATTCGTCGCTGACTGTCTATATGTGGCAATGGTAACTGTCAAACGATCCTCAGCAAGCAAGTGCCGACGCCAATCTAGCCATGCGCTCTCCCGCCACGTGTACCTGGCCAGATCTCCTTTCTTGTAACCAGGTCGTAGTACAAGTGGGAGTTGGGGCTCATCCTGAACCCGTCCGAACTGGCGCATAACCCGATCAGGCATGTAGCCCTCGACCGTGCTCATCATCCGCAAAGGATAAACAATAGTGCGGATCTCCTGGACTGGAAATTGGACTCTAATGTCCTCGTATGGCTCAAATAGCACCTGTTACAAAACATTAAAAAAAATAGATTGAATTAAAATCCTAACACTTAATATCAATATTGTAATGTAAAACAAATATTTACCAACTTACATCTGACTCCTTCTGATCAGCAAGGAGAGTACGAATGACCGATTTGGGGCGGATGTTTTGCCCAACAATCCGCTTCGGCAGCCACTTCACAATCCTAGGCTGCCTCGATACGTGGTCAGCATTCTCTGAGGCACTAAACGCTGGGAAGTGGTCATAGATCCAACAATCAAGCATAGCTACAAAACCATAAAGGTTATGTTTCGATGCTTTCGAAGCATCACCCAAACCACGGAACAGGAATGCCAATGCACTCGTACCCCACGCTATATCCCACAGCCCAGAGTCCATATTGGCTAACCCGTACAAGTAGTCAGCCTTCACACTCTTCTGACTAGTATCCGCAAACATAGTGCAACCAAATAAGAACATAAGGTATGCTCGTGATACCTGGCGGATAGTCTCATCATCAGTCTGCTCGATGTAGCGCCCCCTGGTGAAAGTCTCCCTCAGCCACTTTATCTTGAAGCCAACGCCTCTGGTGGACTGTATCTCTGTGCGGACCTCATCCACTGTCAGACCTAACATACTAGCGTAGTAGCTGTATGCCTCGTCACGTGGAGCCGTGACTACATCAAGTGTCCGACCAACTACAGGGAGACCTGTAATGCAGCTGACATCATCGAGCGTAATCGTCATCTCTCCAAATGAGAAATGGAAAGTGTTGGTCTCCTGATGCCAACGCTCAACAAAAACCTCGTCTAAGACGGAATGTGTGAAGTACTGAGGCAGGTGGGCTATAAGAGGACCAAAAGGAGTCCGCGCCAAAAATCGCTGCACATCTGGCTGAGCAGTCAAGTCCCACATACGTAGCACATTATAATGTGCCTGTACGCCCAGTGTAGTGCGACCCTATAAATTAAAAACAAAGTCAGAACATAATAATAGCAAAACCATAGATTAGACGTTTAATAATTAGGTACTTACCTGTCCGATGAAGACGTGGTACGCCTCATGCTCCTTGTAGTCAGGAAATAGAGGGATCTTGTTGCATTTCAGAAATGCAAACGTCTTTCGCTGCTCCTCGGCGTGGATGGCATCTATGTGCTCCTCGTCAATCGTGTCCTGCTCAGGGTCCCCAGTGGCATCCACCCTGTCGCTAACAGGTGGTGGATGCGTAATAGTATGCGCAGGGGACGCACCTCTGCGAGAAGGTGAGGGAGGTGGTGGATCACTAGCAGTGGGAGGTGGTGATCTATGTGTATGCGATGACGACGTCTCTCGTCGTGAGGACCCTCCACATCTGATATCAATCGCCTCAGAAACTATGGCCTTTTCCTTCCTCTGGCCATGCTTGATTCGGCGCAAAGACCGATCAGTCCGTATCCGTTCCTCCTCCTCCCGAAGACGAATAGTCTGAGAGTCATCAGGAGTATCTCGTCCGCGCTTGGCATCGCGGACCCGCTCATCCTCAACCGCGCGAGCAGTCTTAATACTCTTGCCTGGCGGTGGTGGACGTGACCCAGGGGGGTACGCCCTGGATCGTGGAAGACGTCGCTCCTCCACTGCGTCTGACCTACAAAAATACAAAACAAAGAAAGAAATTAATAACACTAACATATAAAATTTAAATCAACAACACTCCTATACGTATGGTTAAATTTGAAGTTTTTTTAAAAAGTACCAAACCAGAACTTTAGAAACCCAAAAATTAGAGTTTTTTTTAAAAAAAATTGGAGTACCATAGGTACCAAAGAGGACGAACCGAGCGGCACGGGTGCCGTGTGCCGCTCGGTTGCGGCACTGTGTACCGAGCGACACAGGTTAGTGTGCCGCTCGGCACACAGATGGTGTGCCGCTCGGTACACAGCTGGTGTACCGAGCGGCACACCATCACGCACCGATGGTGCTGCCCAAGGCGCACCACCGGTGCGCCGCCGGCCATTTTCCAGCCGGCCAGTTGGCTGGAAAATGGCCCAAAAACTCATCCTAATCCTACCCTAAACCCTAATTCTCTACCTAATTCTATTCTAAACACAAAATTCAACCCTAAAAACTAAAATTCATACCTAAATCTAACAAAATTAAGTAACAAAATGAATTTGAGGACTTACGTAGGAGGCGGCGGAGGGTTTTTGTTCTTGACCATAATGAAGGAGGAGGAGGAAGAGTGGTGGTGGTGGTGGTGGTTCGCCGGAAAAAAAAAGAGATAAGTGAGGTGAAATTCTAGAGAGAAGTGAGAGGTATGAGTGAAGTGAGAGAAAGTGGAGTGGATGAAGTTAGTAAAAAAAATGGCTTATATACCCACAAAAGGGCATTTTTGGAAAAAATTGGGTATACTTAGATCACCTTTGGGTATACTCAAAATTGGGTATACTTAAACTCGTTTTGGGTATATATAGCCATACCCTTTTCAAAATTGGAAAAGTTTATTTATTACAAAAACAAATGAATTTTATCATTATTTTTTATTTTTTCGAAATTTATTTATAAGATATATTTAGCATAGTTTTTTCTTAGTTTTTTCAATTTTTTTCGTTTTTTTTAAAACAATTTTCTAAATATTTAAAAAATAATTTAAAAAATAATTTAAAAAATAATTATTATGTTATTATTTTTTATTTTTAAGATCTATAAATAGAAACTTGATTTGTTTAATTTTGGGACCCAAAAATGTTGAGGCTTTTATTATTTAATTTTTTTCAAAATAATTTTATGATGTTTTAATAATTAAAAAAAAAAGGATTGTAGCATTATTTTTATTTTTTAGAATATTTTTTTTAAGCAAAGGACTTATATTTGATAAATTGAAAATAGTTGGATACAAAGGCGGGAATTTTCCCTCCAAAATACAAAAAAGAACTTTGACCAAAATAAAGCCAATTACAAACATAGAGACCAATCACTTGAGAAGACTAAAAGCCAGCAGCACTTAGATCAAACACGGGAGCTTCCAAAATCAATCCAAAGAGCTCAGCATTCCAAAGCTTAATCGACAGACTCAGCCAGCAAAACCTTTACAAACACCATGCAATACTTTCGCTAAAGCTTAGACAACAATCTCAGCCAAGACCATAACACAAGCTAACATCAGAGAACTCAATCAGCAATCATCAGCCTTCCCCAAGATTAACACTCCTTGCAAGGACTTGCTTCAACGGGAATGAACGACAGCCAAGAAAGCTCCAGCAGTAGAGTAAGCCAACCAAAGCGGTGAGAAGGACCAAAAGGACCTAGAATCAAAACTTGCAAACAAACTCAGTCTGGCATGTTTATGTAAGGTAAGCCAAGGCTTTCAAGTATAAGAATAGACTTCAGATTAGCAGGAGCAGAAGTGAACACATATTCAGTCTTGAGTTTACATTTTAAGGTCCAACGAGCCAACCAGTCAGCTGCTTGATTTTGGTCCCTATAAACATAAATAAGGGTCATAGTAGGAGTGAGCATCAGTCTACAACAATTTTTAACATGATAAAGAGACCAATGTAAGGCACCCATATTATCATTCCTCATAAAATCAACAAGTAATGAAGAATCAGTTTCAATGTCGACAGAAGAGAGACCTTTAGAATTACAAATAGTCAGACCGTCCATTAGGGCCCTAGCTTCAGCCATAATAGAAGACAACTTACCATAGACATTGCCACCATCATACAATAGATTACCTTCAAAGTCTCTGATAATGAAACCAGCTCTAGCTTCACCATTGAAAATCACAGAAGCATCAGTGTTAAGCTTATACCTACCAACTGAAGGAGGCACCCACTGAAGCATAAAAGGCCTAGTTAAAGAGTTACAACATAAGTTTAAGAAGCCTAGTCTTTTAGCAATAGTTCTATCACTAGACTAGTGCTTAAACTTGAATATACCAGCAACGTTCATGTAGTAAATGATCTTATGAATGTCCTTAATGATAACATTAGAAGAAACGGTCTTATTTTTGAACTTAGAATGGTTCTATATTTCCAAATGGTACTGTAAATAATAGATGAAATGACATTTCTGATATGATTTTTCTTACTAGTGCTCCTAAACCAAGTTCTAGACATGTGGATAGGAGTCATATATCTATAAACAATTATATTAAAAAGATCAGCAAAATGCAACCAGACAGACCAGGCAACATCACAAGAAATAAAAACATGATCATTGGTTTCACAACTTAAGCAAAATTGACATTTTGAAACAATGTACATGTGCCTTTTCATAAGAACCGAATCAGTAGACATAAAATTATTAACAAGCTTCCAATGAATGAAAGAATGCTTTTTGGGAGTTAAATCATTCCAGATTTTGTAACACAGACTAGATTCAATGTGATGAGTTCTGATGAAATCCCATGTATGCTTTAGACTAAAGTTACCAGTAGAAGATAAGGTCCATATGATCTTATCCTTCTTATTATGGTTGATAGAATAGTTTTTAATACGATCAAGGTCCTCCTTACTAATAAGATTTGCAATACGATTCAGATCCCATTAATAGTTAGACCAATAATAATTAACCTTCTCATGATGAAACCAACTATTGTCAATAGAATTATCAACAAAAAGAAGAGGAGCTGAATTAGACCATCTATCCAGCCATAAGTCCACATTGCCATCACCTAAAGACCAACTCACAAACTGCTCAGCAGTAGACTGAATCATCTTAAGCCTATTCCAGACCATAGAACCCTTGATGTTATAACCAGCTGCAAAGGATGCTTCTTATTGCAATCAGATTAGCCCAGAGTATTCCAGATATCATGAATCAGATTAGCCCAGAGTAACTTGTTGTCCCTAAACTGCAACCAAAGCTTACAAGAAGTAGACATTTGAACATCAGCTAAATCTCTAATGTTTAGGCCCCCTCCTTATACGTTTTACAAATGGATTTCCAACTACACCAATGGATTTTGTGATCCAAGCCAGTAGAACCCCAAAGAAAGGCATTGAAGGCTTTTTCAATTTTGTTAATAACATTACAAGGGATAACATTACTATGCATCCAGTAAAGCACAATATTCATAAGAACACCATTAATGAGAGTGATTCTACCAGCAAACAATAGGTGTTTGGATTCCCAATCAACTATTCTATTATTAATCTTTTTAAGGAGATTGGTATAAATAACAGACTTGTTATTGGTGCTGATAGTTATACCAAGATAATCAGTAGGGAGCATAGCATTATTAAATCCAGTGATGTTAGAAACAAAACTAATTCTATCATCATTCATACCACTAGCAATGATCACCTTTGTTTTGCTTTTATTAATGACCTGACCAGTAACTGCTTGATAGTTCTGCAAGAAGAGATTAAGTGATGCTAAAGAAGCATCCTTGCAGTTAGTAAACAATAGGATATCATCTGCAAAAGCCAAGTTACTAATACATAACTTGCTACGACTTTTGTATCTCATGTTTTTATTATCATTAAAGAGCAAAGATATACCCCTCAACAACACCTCTTCAGCAATAATAAACAGGCTAGGTGAAAGGGGATCACCCTGCCTAAGACCTTTAGCAGTTTTAAAGAAACCATATGAAGCACCATTAACTAATATAGAGACAAATACATTAGATATCATGCTATTAATGAGCCTAACAAATATTTTAAAGAAGAAAAGCAGGTTAATACTTTAAAAAGAAAAGGGTGACTAAGCTTGTCAAAAGCTTTGCACATGTCCAACTGAATGATGATGTTTTTGTTTTTAACTTTTCTATTCAAGTCATAAAGAAGCTCTTTGGCAGTTAAGATATTAGAATGAATAGAACGACCATGAACAAACCCACCTTAAGAACTAGAGATTACTTTAGGAAGCAGAATAACAAGTCTGTCATTCAGAATTTTAGTCATTATACGATTAAGGAGCGTGCATAAACTAATAGGCCGATAATCACTCGAACAAGTGGGATTACTAGACTTTGGGATGAGACAGATACCCGTAGCAAGAATACCTCTAGGAATATTACACCCTCTAATAGACTGGTGAAGAGCAGATATGAGATCTTTTTTTATGATGTTCCTACATTTTTTATAAAAGACTAGATTAAATCCATCCATACCTGCCACACTAGATGCTTTTAGATTGTTGATTGTCTTGAGAACTTCATCTTCACCAGGCAGAGTGAGCAGCCTCTTGTTATCCTCTTGAGTAACAACACAGGGAATGGTATCAAACAGGTTATGACTCAGCTTATCCAACTCATCTTGCTTGTCTTTGTAAGGGCTACAAGCAAGGGCTTTAGTAAAGAAATCAACAACAGAATGACCTATAGAGTCTTTCTCAGTAATCCAAATGTTGTTTTCCTTAATGCCATTAATAGCACTCTTCTTTATTTTCTTGGAGACATAGCTATGAAAGAGCTTTGTACTTCTATCACCATCTCTAATCCAGTCAACATTACACTTCTGCAACCAATACTCTTCCTCCATTTTGTAAGCATTCATTAGCAAAGCATTAAACTTATTCAACTCCTCCTTCGATTGACTAGTATTTTGATGCTGATGTAAAGTATCCACCCTAAAAACTTTATCCTCCAAAGCTTGAACCTTGTTGAAAACATTTCCAAAATGATGCTTATTCCAATCAACAAGAACAGCTTTTAACCTTTTGAGCTTAAGCCAAAACATATTCAAAGGATCATCATCCATATCCTAATCCCAAATATTAGACACAATAGACAAAAACCCTTCATCAAGAAACCACATGTTTTGAAATCTAACATTCTTTCTAGAACTATAAGACAAAGATGAACAATTAACAATGATGGTCATGTGATCAGAACCAGTTATGGCTTTATGAATGACATTAGTATTATTGAAGATATCATTCCAAGAGTTATTAGTAAATACCCAATCCAGACGTCTCCACTTAGTCTTGTTAGACAAAGTAAATCTAGACCCAGCATAACCAGCATCCATAAGACTACAATCACTTATCATTTTATTGAAATCATCAGCACTGTTTTGAAAAAACGTAGAGCAGCCAATCTGATCATCTATAGAACTTATTGAATTAAATTCACCACACACAAGCCAAGCTTTAGTATCACAAGAAATGTTACGCAAAGTATCCCACAAATCTATTCTATTTAAGCGTTGGCATTTAGCATATACAAAAGTTAAAAGAAAGTTTTTATCAAGAATGTTATGAGTAGCATCAATATGCAAACATTGAATATGATCAAGCAAAATGTTAACTGATATGTTATCATTCCACAAAATCGATGCACTATGGTTGAAACCAATTTTAGAAGCACAAGAAACAGATTTTCATTACTAATTAAGGGCTCTTGAATAACAACAATATCAACATTGTTAACTCTAGAAAGATGCTTAAGTCTCCTAAATGAAGATTTATTTTTAATCCCTCTAATATTCCAATTGAGAATGCTAATCATAATTGAGAGAGTGTTTAAAGTTACGTGTTGTTATAGACAATTGATGAGTATTCCTAACCAGCCTCTTCTTTTTGGCTTGCTTGAGCTGTCTGTCATTTATAGTAGTGAAATCCTCCTCTTCTTCTGATGAATCTTTCCTTTGAATCTGACTCCTGGTCAATCTTTTAACAGGCTGGGCACTCCTAGAGACAAGCAAATGACTTTTTGAGGAAACTTAAGGACTCTCACAACCAACTTTAGGAGAAGAAAATTCAGAAGCTAGATTTTCATAATCCTGATTGTTAGCATTCCCCAGGGTTTGTAAGGCTCCAATCATTTCATCCTGTTTGTTATTATTATCCATATCAACTTCTTGAGGATCTGTCACACCATTAACACCCTCAACATCCTCAACGTTACTCCTTGAAAGAACATGCTGACAAGTATCAGCATTCTTATCCTCAACACGGCTACGAAAAGGAGAAGATGAAAGACTCCCAAGATTTGAGTTCTTAGGAGAAAATTTATTCAGATCTTTATCTTTAACACTTTTCAAAACATTAAACCCGAATTCCATCGTTTGAATAGCACCCTCAATATCTGTTCTTGAAGGCATAGCATTAATGGCATGCTCTTCAACAGTTTTAAAACTATCAAATTTCTTACTGATATCAAAATTATTAGACACAACAATAACAATATCTTCACTGGCATGATCTTCAACTTTATCGTTATCCAATTGTTTGCTGATTTCCATATCAGACTTTCTGGATTTCTCAAAACCTTTGTGTTTCTTGCATTGATCAATGCCATGGCCAATATGAAAACAAGATTTACAATACATTGGGAGGTTTAGATATGAAATTCTCACCCAACACTCTTGATTGCTTCCAAAACCAACCCAGACATCATATACAAATCTTTCTTGTTATATCCATTTCAATCCTAGCCAAACAATGATTGTAGAAAGCTCTATTTTTGGATGGAACTTTTATCTACATAGGCCTTCCCAAAGAAGAGGCTATATCAGAGATAACCTTCTCATTGAACAAATGCTCATGCAGATTCTCCATCTTGATCCATATTGGTGTAACAGGACATTCATATTTTGTATTAAAGCCTTCAGTCCATTTCAACAGCCTCATCATCGTGGAACCAATCGTCGACACATTTTTCCTCCATAGTTTAGCTAAATCTTCATACAAGTCAAACTCAATAAAGATATGTCTTGAGTCCTTAATCGTATAACTGTAACTTTGAACAAAATTGAACTTTGAAAAGAAATCGAGAAGATGTATTCTCTTAGGTAAGCCAGCAGAACACTTACCCACAAGAGTACGTTTTGATTTCGATTTTAGATGATCCAAGAAGGAATCATCATACTGCAAATGAACGTGATCATTCTTGTATCTAACTTCCTCAGGGTTGAAAGAATCAACCGAACCTTTTGAATCAGCAGACACAGCATCAACGAAAGACTTCTTCTTCCACTGGCTGCTTTTTTTTATATCATTTTGCAAATTTTGGTTGCTGAAGAACTGAAAACCTCTTGAACAGATGGGAATTGATCCATGGAAAACAAATAAATTACTTCATCAGGAGATGAAAATCAAGGAAGAAGGAGGAATTCTTGTTTCTTGGAGCACAAGCCATTTATGTTCCAACTTCCATTTTTTTTATGTTCAGTCATTTTCTTTATTTTTTAGAATATGTATATAGAGATTTAGTTTGTTTGATTTAGAGATTAAAGTATTTTAAATTTTTTATTTAGTTTTTTTAATAATTTCGAAATGTTTTAGCGATTGAAATAAAATAAAAATTTGTGTGTGAACAAAATTTGATTTTATAGCTTCAATTTATATAATAACATATTATGTATTATTTTATTTAAATAATTTATTTTAACAATTTTAATTTTAATATATATTAAATAAAAAATACAAATAAAAAAAAAGAGACTTACCATTTAAGACTCATCGACAAAAGCCTAAATTTTTTAGGAGACTTTATACCTTAAATACTCTTCTATGCTAAATCCAGTAACACACTTTTCTTTCTTCTCTTTTTTAATTTTAATTTTAAAAGTTTCGTATTTTTTAAACCGTAACTCAAAAAAACAATCCGAAAATACTATTGGTTTTGTTTTTTAAGACGAATAAAACTAGTTCCACTTATAATATGTTTTGAATTTTTTTTATAAAAAATATATTTTACACACGTTTCTCAATTATGGTTTCGCATCATCTAGCATCTATCATAGTGGCCCTGAATTCGCATCTAGTAGTACACAATTTAAATAGGTTCTACATCTAATAAAACAAAGAATGTTTCACATCTAGCAAAACAAAAACGGTTTCGCATCTATCAAAACAAAGAGGTTTCGCATCTAGCAGTACACAATTTAAATAGGTTCCACATCTAGTAAAACAAAGAAGGTTTCACATCTAGCAAAACAAAGAAGGTTTCACATCTAGCAGAACAAAGAATGTTTCGCATCTAGCACAACAAAAACGGTTCCGCATCTAGCAAAACAAAGAAGGTTTCGCATCTAGCAAAACAAATAAAGTTTCGCATATATCAAAACAAAGAAGGTTTCGCTTTTTCTTCGTTTACCCCTATATATTTAAATTTTTAAGAGTCTGTATCTACTTCGTTTACCCTTAATTTAATAGTTTAATCGTCTAATGTTATTTCTAGAACCATTTGTATAGATGAATAAGGCATCAACAAATGTCAGTAAATTTATATTGATATTACTTCTTATGATGTACTTCCTTTGATGGTATTTGTTATAAAGTAGATTAATACCTTTGAGGAGGTATTCTTCTAGATAGATGAAAATGGTGGGAGAGATTGGATCTCCTTGCCTAATATCATTGGTTCTTTTGAAATAACATTTAGTTTCACCATTAATGATAATGGTGAAATAAACAGAAGAAATACCATTAATGATAAGATTTAAAAAACTATTGTTGAAGCCAAAAAATTTAAGGATATTTAACAGAATGAGAAATGTTGTCTAAGGATTTAGCCATGTCAACTTATAATAAGATGTTACTGCCTTGAAATTTCTTAGTAAGATCATAAATGATAAGAGTTTTATAAGTGTTCTCAAGGAAGAAAATTTCATCTCGAGTTTTGGCAACAGCCGAAAATATATTGCTAAAGTTGTCATGATTCTAGATTTTTAATATATCCTTTAATATTTTGATTTTAACCCATAAAGCTTGAAGAGGTTGACCAAACATTAGAGCCTCCCAATAGTCCTTAAAGGTTTTGTTAAAGTTTTGATTTAGTGTCCACATGTTAAGAAATTTAAAAGAGGATTTTGGTTTAAATGAGGAATTTGGTAAGAGAGTGGTCAAAACAAGTTCTAGGTCGATGTTTTATCTTAATGTTATCATAGAAGCCTCTCATTTGGTTGTTTATAAGAATTATATCAATTGTTTTAAATATTTTACTAGACCAAGTAAAAGTATTACCAATAAAACCATGTTCTTCAAGATGAAAATTAGAGATTGTATCATTAAAATCATCAATATTTTTAAGGCATATGGTTTTACAAGAAAATTGTTTAGAATGATTAGTGATGCAATTGAAATCCCCAATAAAAATTCATTCAAGTGGATTGTTGGCAAATGATCTCATTCTATCCCAAAGAGGGAGCCTATTGGTTCTAAATTATTTAGCATAGATTATGATGTGGTTTATTTCTGTTTGAGGGTAATTTTGTAAAGTGTTTGGGATGTTTTGTGGAATTTAATGTTTAGAGTAGTGAGTAGTGAGTAGTGAGTAAATTAAGCCGTGTGCTAGTAATAAATTATGATTACCTTCATTAATAAAAGTGGTTGGGGTATTTTTACTTAATTACTGATCCATGGGCTTATTGGATCGGATCGTGAAGTCGGTTCGAGTTTAAGGACCCATTAGTAATTTTGTTTGAAGTGACAATCAACTAGCTTAGTCATCATTTATTACATTTGTCATGTTCTGAGTTTTATAATAGTGGTCATGGTCCGAGCGGCCCATCAGATTAAATCAAGACACATTAGCTAAAATATATGATCTCATCAGTAGCCCCTTTAGGTCTTTTAAAGAATCTTTGGAAGAGCTAACTCTTAAAAATCAATACCAACATTCTCCGATCTGTTGTTTCGTCTGAGCTGTAAACTTTTCCTTCAAGAGTGACTTTGTTCGAATTTTGGTGGAACTGATTTCTCAATTCAGAATTCTAAAAGTCTTTTTTCAATCGTGGGACACGTGTCAGGCTCTGGTTCGACCTCTCAGCCATTTTCCTCCTTGATTCTTGTACTTATTAGGCTAGAAAGTTACCTAGGCTTTAACTCCCATATCTTACATCTTTTAATCATTACCCAAATCGATTTACCTTCTCCTAGGCAACTGTCATTTTTCATTGTTATATATAGATCTTCTTATTGTTTCATTGTCTTAAAAAATTACAAACATTCCTAGTGAGAGAAAGCTTAATTCATCTTCAAATTCGTGTTTGAGTCATATATGTTCACAGCTAGAAACGCCCTAGTAAAAGGAGGTTGGTTGAACTTATCTGAGTTAGAGAAAGCGAGAAAAGTTGCAAGAGACGAATGCATTGCTGCTGGCTTTCCTTTTTCTTCTGATGAGGGAAACAATCAACCACAAGTGAATACAGACCAGGGTTCCTCATCCTCAAAAAATTCCAAGGTTAGAAAACTGCCATTTGTCACAAGTCTTTCACATCTTCCATCAGGGTCCTTAGGAGTCCCAAAACCCTCTCCCTAAAGAGAAAGACGTATCTAGCATCAGAAAACCCTCGCCTTTTATCGCAATGGGGCAGATACAAAAAATATCCATAGAAACTAACTCTACGCTGAGTCACTCGTCAGTCCAAATCAAAATCCACACCTACTTCTTCGAAACCCTCTAGTTTGAAGGCAGTAAAACTCGTGCCAAAATCCAAACTGTCCGGACACCAGCCCCTGGCAGAAGCCAGACCATCCGAACAGCCATGTGTGCAGCCATCCGAACAGCCTTCCACTGTAATAGAAGATAGTTTAGATGAAGCCCCTTTTGAGGCGTTCGTTCAAACGGGAGACACGACTTTAAATAAGAAGGTCAACACCAAAGTAGGTATGACTCATCCAGATGCGCTTCAAGAGAGTGTGGAAGGTAGAGTAGGGCCAATCTATAAAAAGTTCAATCTGAAGTATTTGTTGGCCCTTCAAAATATAGCCTACGTATACACCCATACTGTTGAATTGGGTCGTATTCGTACTAAGTGGGGAATCCTAGAGTCTATGAAAATGAGAATTCCAATCACCCCAGAAATCCCGATGGACTGCAAACCCAATGAACTGGTGGTCTATATAGAAGTTATGTCCAAGCTATGTCCCAGCCAACTAAGCCCCAACGCTTGGTATACTCTACTGGTCTGCATCATGGCATCCAGGTTGTCTAAGATTCCACTACCAATGGAACAGTTTGCTGATGTGGCAAACTTGTGTAAAACTTATCACATTCCCTTCTACTAAAACAACATGGGGAATGACTACAAGGTAGTGAACGATCTCTTGGAGTAAGAAAATTCGTGGAGGATGCCGTTCTTATTCATCAATGGGGCTTGGGAGAATGATAAAAAAAAATCAAGGTTGACTTAAACCCCAGCCAGCTGACCAGCCGCTGGAAGAGCATTGGCGAGTTTTTTTTATTTCCTCTTTAATATTTTAAGCATTAAGTTTTTAATCCAAACCGATTCATACTTTTTCCCAGTGTTTCTGAAGGATTTTTTAGACTATGTGGAGGCAGGTCAGGATACCTTTGCCAAACTCAACGCTTAGGCCTTAGAGAAGTGGGACAATGCTTTCCATAACTGCTTCACATCGGGGATATATATGAGGTCTCATATGTGGAACACCACAAGAAAAAAGAACCTCACCTGGGAAGAGCTGACCACCATTCCTCCTGTAGATATCATCCTGAGGAGAGCAGAGGCTAAAGATGCTAAACTTTACCTTCCTGCCAGAGCTAAAACCTCCAGTCATCTGAATAAGATGCAGAACAAGAGGAAGAATAAAACTACAATAGACCCACCTCAAACAACCACTAAAGGGACCGGTGCGGAGAACCAATGAGGTATTAATGCTGCTTTACTGGAAGCAGTAGAAGTCATTGTGAAGGAGGCTAGTGGGTTAGACAACCCACCGAACATTTTGAAGAAGAACAAGAAGCGTAAAGCCAACAGTGATAAGAAAGCTTCCAAAAATAAGAAAGTTACTCTCTGAGCAAAAATAATCCTTCATCCTTCTAAAATCCCTCCCCCAGCTCCTGCCGATCCTACTTTACAAGAGGAAATTCCAGCCAATCTCCATTTTGAACAGGTTACTGGCGATGGTAACGAAGAGGTAGACCTTGACGCTTTTCTGAACATCAACATCTATTTCAATGACTTAGATAAATATTATTTTGCGGGGCCTTACCATCCTCTTAGTTCTTCCAACGTTGTGACTCATAACGGCGAGACTTATGCGATATCTAGTGAGCAAGATACCTTGATCCATGTCCTCTTGGGTTATATTCGACTAGTGCTTGATCTGCAGAGACAGGTAAGAGATCAAACTGTTACCATCAACTCCCTGAATACAGAGAAACAAAACTTGTCAAACGATATTCTCAGTGCTCAGCAAAACATAGAATTATTTAGAAAGGAAAAATACGATTTAACTGCCAAACTGCTTAAGTCAGAAACGGCCAGCAAAGAACTTCAAACCAAGTACTCTGATCTGGATGATATCACAGCTTTGAAGGAGCAACTACAAACTAAGGAAAGTACTATCCAAACTTTATCCAATGACAAAGTCAAGTTGGAGAATACTGTCCGAGAGAAGACCAAAGATAAACCTTCCCTAGAACGCCAACAAGCTCAAACAATAGATGTAGGGATAGAGAATTATTCCAGTGGAGTAGTGGATTCTCTGGAGAAGAGGGATGATGGAATTAAGTCCGATATGGTCTTATTGTTCCATGAGACTTTTCCTAAGAGAACTCTTAGTCCTTTGTGGAAATATGTAGACTATTAAGAATTCCCTTTCCATTAGATGGCTGATGGGGACAAGCACAACTACTCCAGTGGTATAGAATCTGATGATGATGAAGAGGTGGGTGAGCGTTCAAATGCTGAACTCAAAAGTCCCAAAAACAATGGTGGTGAAGAAAAGTCTGAAGGGAACAAACCTTAAGGTTACATTATGTACTCTTTATTTTTTAAGACTAAAGTCATTGGATGGCCAAGGGATTTTGTTGCAGTGTTTGTTTAACCTCTATGCTGTAAAACGTTAAAGTTTTTGAACAACCAAGGCATTTTTTGTGTATCAGAGATCGTTTTAGTCCGATCAGATTCTAACTATCATATTCCCATTTGTTTAAATTTTGTTTAACTCTTTTATGGCCAATGTTTCAATAAAATTTAATATTTCAGATGTGTAGAACAAAAGTACCTAACATCTTCGACCACATGTTTTTAATAAACGTGATCAAGTGCTAATCATATCCGATCAACTCAAAAGGACTTGAGAGCCGTGGTGTTGAATAAGTACTTAATATCCGAATTGAAACAATATTGCACCAGACTTTTAAACAATGCATCATATATTATTAAAAAAACCTGGACACCTCATTAAAACCTTCCCACGCCACCAGGGTAGGAAAGAGTATACCCCATAATATTTACATTGATATTTAAAAAGTAAATATTTACAAAAGAGTTTTCCTCTAAGTATAACCTGAGATGTTCAACGTTTCATGGGTGCTTTAGAGCTCTCCCTTCTTTATCTTGGAGCATGTATGATCGTGGTTTAACCTTTTCACAGACCACATAGGGGACCTCCTAGTTCAGTGCCAACTTACCGAACTTCTTTACTTGGTGTGTAAAAAGACTTTTCTTAAAACTTTATCCCATGTTCAAAAGCCCTTCTTTTAACTTTGGAATCAAATTTGCTCTTCATCAAGCCTTGGTAATGCACTGTTCTCATATGTACTTTAACTCTCTTTTCTTCAATTAAACCCAACTAATTCCTAACTGCTATGTCATTAGCCTGTTCAGAATAGTTATGGACTCTGTGAGATGGTAAAGTAGCTTCTATGGGAGTAATTGCATTCATCCCATATACTAGAGCAAAATGAGACTCTTGTGTAGCAGCTTGAGGTATAGTCTGGTAGGCCCATAATACTTCTTGTAAATAACTTGGTCACTTTCCTGCAGCTCCTTCCAAATTTTTATTTAATCCGGACAAGATTGTACTATTCGCTACCATAACCTGGCCATTTTTTAGGGTGCAAAGGCGAAGAAAAATAATGTTGAATCCCTCTGGAAGTACAGAAAGCTTCCATGTCTTTATTATCAAACTGTAGCCCATTATCTGTAGTAATCTTCTGGGAAACTCCAAATCTACAACATATGTTAGATAACATAAATTTAATAACTGCTTTCGATGTGGTTCCAGCCAAAACAGCTGCCTCTATCCACTTACAAAAATAGTCAATAGTGACTATAATTGTTCTACATCGACCGGATGTCATATGAAGAGGCCCAACTATATCCATATCCCATCTGGCAAAGGGTATTGGTTCAGATATGAATTTCATAGGAATTTCTGGCACATGAATTTCATTTCCATACTTTTGAAAAAGGTCACACCCTTTCACCATCTCTTTAGCATCTGCCATTATGGTTGGCCAGTAGTATCCTGCTAATAGGACCCTTCTGGTTAAGGCCTTATAGCCACAGTGTGCAGAACCTTCTTCATCATGTAGCTCAAATAATACAACTTGGGATTCTTCAAATCCTAAAGAACGTAGGAGAGGTCTGCTGAAATATTTCTTGTAAATAACCTCTCTTAGTCTCAAGAAAGCACGAGCCTTGTACTTGATCTTTTTTGCCACAACTTTATCAGGAGGCAATATCCCATCAGAGATGTATTGGAGAAAAGCATATCTCCAATCTTTAGGTTGATAACGAGTATATTCATATTTTCTTCACTTTTCTTTTCCTGACCTGTCTGTATGGATGGACATTCCTGCACAAGAATCCATGGGTAGGATTTTGAATAAGCTATAGTTTCCAAAAAGTCTGCCAAAGTGTTTTCCGATCTAGGAATGTGCTCATGGTAGATATTTTTGAAGTTTGCTGCATCTTCTTTCAACATAAGCAAGTATTTAATGAATTGTTCTTTCTTTGCTTCAGATTTCCCCTGAACATGGTGAATTAGTAATTGGGAATCACTCATTAACCGGAATCTCTTTACCCCACACAGAAGATCCAGCTTAAGACCAGATATGACTGCTCCATATTCAGAATCATTGTTAGAAGCTCTGAACCCAAAACATATGGCTTGATACATATTGTCACCATATGAAGAAGTTAGACAAATCCCAGCTCCACAACCCATAGTACTTGATCCACCATCAGTTCGAACTACCCATTTTTTCTTAGATAAGTTTTCTGATTCCTCTATCGGGAGGATCTATTAGCATCAAATTCTACCAAGAAGTCAGCCACTGTCTGGGCTTCAATTGTTGTTCGAGGTGCAAATTCAATATCGTAATCACCCAACTATACTGACCACTTGGCCATTCTGCTTGATACATCAGCTTTTTGAAGAGCGCTTTTCAAGGGGAAATATGTTCGAACAACAATGGAATGAGCCTGGAAGTATGGTCTCATCTTTCTTGCTCCCACTACTAGGGCCAATTCCAATTTTTCCAACTTCAAATATCTTCTTTCAGCATCCAACAGACTCTTAATGATGTAATACTCTGGACGAGGGTAATTCTCCACCTCTCTTACTAGTACAACACTTATTACATATTTTGATACAACCAGATATATATAGAGATTTTCCTCCCGAACAGCTTTGAATAAAGTTTTAGGTGAGGATAAATGCTTCTTGATTTCAATAAAATTCTGTTCACACTGTAGAGACCCATTGAAGTCTTTAACATTCCTCAAAACTTGGAAGAATGAAGCGCATTTGTCTGATGATCTTGAGATAAACCTGATGAGTCTGAATTCTGCATGCTCCCCGGACAAGGACAGATCGGTCCAAGGCCTCCGGACCGGACAGATCACTTCGAACACTTAGCCCATAGGACTGTTCGAACTATGACAAAAGTACTAAAAAACCTAAACACTACTTGACTAAGCTACTTACTTAGAGCTCATGGGTCTTTGAACATGACCCGGGTCCATTAAACATGACCCGAAAGCCCATAAGGGCCCAAACATTATGGTATAAATACCCAACTACCTGCATTAAGTGTGGGTAATAAGAATTAACTGCAACCAGCCAGCTTAATTATCTCTCTACTCTCTACTCTAGATATAAAATACCCCCATACTTCTACAAAATACCAAAACAAATTACAAGCCTACCCTCAGGCGATAATTATCCACACCAAATTGGCGACCACAATGTGAGGAGAAGGTGCCTGAATCAAGCATTCAAAACCAACTAAGAAAGTCTATCCGAATGAATCCAGACAATCCAGAAGTACCACCAGCTCTGCTCGAAGTGGTGGGAGAGAACGATGAGTACATTATCGAAGAGCGTGATAGGCTAAAGGGTGAAATAGAAGCTCTGAGGGCAGAAAAGGCTAAGATGGGCATGAAAGAAAAGTCCAAAGCATCAGTTGCTCATCACACCGACAACCCCAGAGAGCATGAGTCTTCAAAGACTCATGTGAGCACAAAAAAGACTCATGCTAGCTCCAAAAAGTCTCACCGGTCTAAGCTAGTGGAGAGTTCTGACTCAAGCTCAGAATCTTCTGATAGCTCTTCAGACAATGAAGGAGTTGAAAAATCTTTATCCTCTAGCAGCGATGAGGGTCGAACTAGAAAGAAGCAAAAGCAGATTAAAAAATGTTCAAGAAAAAGGGATAGACATGGAAGGATGAAGAAGAATATTGGTAAAGGGTCATCTCACAGCCGGAGGCATGTGGACCGGATGCTGATGGATCCCTTCGCTTTTCACGATGAACCAGGTATCTTTGCAACTCCCAATGAGGATACTGTGTTCAGTCGTGGAAGAAATTGGAGGCAATCTCCATTATCTTCTAAAATTCTGTCCGGAAACCTCCCTAAGAGGTTTGACAGCACCAAAATAGAAAAGTACGATGGCAGTACTGATCCGGACAACCATTTGGAACAATTTAAAAACTTCATGATGAACATTGACGACGATGATAAACTACTTTGTAGGGCATTCTCCCAATCATTTACGGGGAGTGCTCTAAAATGGTACAACAGCCTGCCTCAAGGCTGTATTAAAGATTTCGATACTTTTTGGGTAGCCTTTCGAAGGCAGTTTGTAGGGAGTAAAGAGCTAAAGGGCAATGGAGACACAATAATCCATTGTGCCCAGGAACCAAATGAGTCCTTGAAAGAATATATAAGCCGTTTTGTGAACACCAAGAATGGGTTGGTTGATTGCTTCGAACAGGTAGCAATAGCATCCCTAAGACAAGGCTTGAACCCTGTCAACTTGGCTGACTCAGTGACCAGAAAGAAGGCCACGACATGGGGAGGGTTGCTGAATCAGGTTGGAAAACAAATTAATGTTGATGAAACGAATAAAACCAGGGTGCACAGGCAGGTGAGGTCTGCCCCGGTAACACCAAATCTCAATCAGAATTAGTCCGGGAACAAAGCAAGAGAGACCGGACAGGGGCATGGTAGGGCAAAAGCTCAGTCTCAGCCAGCTGCTCCTGCTTAGAGTCAGCAATCCAGAAACAAGAGAGGGCCATGGGTCCAACCGGAGTGGTTCACAGAATTAAAAGAAAGTGTGGCCACCATTTTTGATAAAACAAAGGAAGAGGTGCATTATCGGAGACCAGCCACATTGCAGTCTCCCAGAGAACATCACAATAACTCTTTTTGCCAATATCACAATGATATTGGTCATACCACTGATGACTGCATAGCATTGAAACAAGAAGTTCAGAACTTGATTGAGAGGGGAAAACTGGGAGCTTACGTCAAAAGAAGATGAGGTAACGGGCCTGACAACACTCACCGGGTTGGTCCAAGTAATGCTGCTCCGGAGGGAGCCATGGTTATGATTGAGAGGTTTGATGTGGAATCTGAGTACTTGGATCATGATCCAACTCGAAACAGAGTGGGTACAATTGAGGAATGTTCTAGGTCGGTCTTTGGACTCATTAAGTTTTTTGAGTCACTTACAATTTTCGGAGGGGACACTATGACAGCTCCTACTGCTTCTTCGAGGAAGAGGCACGTTCATACTTTCGCCTCCCAGCTAGAAGGAGGCATGACTTCCTATCAGTCACAAAATTTATTCCCCTTCATTGTTTTTTATGAAGATGATTTATGGTCCTCATCAGGATGCTGTTGTCATAGGAGCATCTATTGGGGGCAACGACATAAGACGAATTTTGGTGGATACTAGAAGCTCAACCAATATCCTTTTCCTAACCACATACAAGAGAATGAAAAATCCAGCTGTAATTCAGGGTTCGGACAGATCAATTGTGGGCTTTACAGGCAGCTCAGCAGATGTGATCAGAGAGTTCGAGGAGGAAGTTCTATTGGGAAAGGGCCCTTTCAAGAAAATGGTCAGAATACTCTTTATTGTGGTGGATTGTCCCACTTGCTATAATGCTATTCAAGGGAGGTCTTGGCTCTCTAGGATGCATGCAGTAGCTTCGACAGTCCACCAGTGCTTGAAATATGCTGTTCAAGGACAGGTTGGAGTCGTCCGGAGCAGTCAAAAGATTGCAAGAGAGTGTTATGCTACTGCTATGGCACCCCGGACGCTGGGGGCAGTTCGCATCAACGAGCAATAGCAGTTTGAGGGGCTTTCTAGGGGTGATGGTGATATTGATGACCCCAGAGAGACCCCTGGAGTGTTGATACCGGTCGAAAAGGTAGAGACACACTGTTTGGAAGAAGGAAGAAGTGTAAAGATAGGCTCCAAAATGCCACCCGATCTGAAAAATGAAATGTTAAAGTTTTTGAAGAATCATCAGCACGTTTTTGCTTGGTGCAATGCTGATGTTACTGGGGTTCCAGCAGAAGTGATATCACATCACCTATCCGTCCGGAGAGACGTAGCACCAGTGGTTCAGAAGAGAAGAGCTTTTTCTAAGGAGAAGGCTGATGTCATTGTGCAAGAGGTTAACAGGCTCACAAAGACGGGGCACATCAAGGAGTCTCAGTATCCTTTGTGGACTGCCAATCCGGTTCTGGTAAAGAAGAAAAATGGAAAGTGGCGCATGTGCATTGACTTTACAGATCTCAATAGAGCTTGCCCAAAAGATTTGTATCCGGTCCCCCAGATTGATCAGTTAGTAGACTCCACCTCTGGGAACAAGTTGCTTTCCTTTATGGATGCCTTCTCCGGATATAATCAAATTCAAGTGGATCCGAAGGATCAAGAACATACCACATTTGTCACTGACAGAGGTCTCCACTGCTATAAGGTAATGTCGTTTGGGTTGAAAAATGCTGGGCCTACTTATCAGAGGTTAGTAAACAAGGCTTTTGCTGATCAGATTGGAAGAAATATGGAAGTATACATTGATGACATGATGGTGAAGAGTGTGGACGAGCAATTTCACTTGTCTGATCTCCAAGAAACTTTTTCCAACTTGGTAAAAGTGAATTTAAAGTTAAACCCAGAAAAATGTGTGTTCGGAGTGCAGTCCGGAAAGTTTCTAGGCTATATTATAAGTGAGCATGGGATACAGCCCGATCCGGACCAGCTCAATGCTCTATTCCAGATGGAGCCACCTAGAAATATTAAAGAAGTACAGCGGTTAACGGAGAGATTAGCTGCCTTAAACAGATTTATCTCGAGGTCTTCGGACAGGTGTGACCCCTTCTTTCAAACCTTGAAAGGTGCAAAGGGATGCGATTGGACCCCACAGTGTGATGAGGCTTTCAATGAGATCAAGAAGCACCTGTCCTCCCCCAAAACTTTGTTTAAACCAGTTGATGGGGAGACACTCTTCGTATATTTGGCAGTTTCAAGTTGTGCCATCAGTGCTGTATTGGTGAGGGAGGTCGATGGTCATCCCCATCCAGTGTACTACATCAGCAAAAGTTTGATAGATGCAAAAAGGCGTTACTTGAAACTCGAAAAATTAGCATTAGCCCTGGTGATAGCTGCCAGGAAGATGAGGCCTTATTTCCAGGCTCATCCCATCATCGTCCGGACTTCTTTTCCCCTGAAGAATGTCCTCCAAAAGGCAGATATTTCAAGCAGGATGACTAAGTGGTCAGTAGAGTTGGGGGACTTCGACATAGACTTTGCTCCTCGAACAGCAGTCAAGGCCCAAGCTGTGGCAGACTTTTTGGTTGAATTTCACTCCGACAGGGATTCGGAGCAAACTACTGACATAAAAGATAAAAATGAATGGGTCGTCCGAACAGATGGTGGATCTAGCACTATGGGATGTGGTGCATGGGTGTGTTTAACTTCTCCATATGGAGACAAGATGTACGAGGCTATTTGTTTTGCTTTCAGAGCATCTAATAATGAGTCCGAATACGAAGCAGCTATAGCTGGTTTAAAGTTAGCCTACATTTGTGGGGCTAAGAGGGTCAGGCTACTAAGTGACTCCCAGCTTCTTATCCACCATGCTCAAGGCCAGTCTGAGGCTAAAAAGGAGCAGCTTGTGAAATATTTACTCCTCCTTAAAAATGAAGCACTCAAGTTTAAAGGTGTTGTTTATGAGCACATACCCCGGTCAGAAAATGAGCTAGCAGACTCGTTAGCAACCATAGCATATACGGAGTCATATCCATGGATCCATGTGCTGGAAAGCCCCTTCATTCAACTTAGTAAGGGTAAAGAAGAGGAAATTTTTGAAGTACAAGTGAAACAACCTCAAGACTGGAGGTTTCCTCTCCTGCAATATCTCTCCGACGGTATCGTGCCTCCGGATAAGTCACTAGCCAGAACATTGAAACACAAGGCTAGTGGTTTCATCATATTGAGAGAAGTGTTGTATAAAAAATCTTACAGTAAACCTCTCCTGCGCTGTTTGGAGGATGAAGAGTCTCAAGTAGTCCTCTTCGAATTGCATGATGGTGAGGGATCAACCCATTGTGGATTCAGGGCTTTAACAAGAAGAGTTTTACTGGCCGGATACTATTGGCCATCTATCATAAA
Source organism: Limnanthes douglasii subsp. nivea (assembly GCA_036936605.1). Lineage (NCBI taxonomy): Eukaryota > Viridiplantae > Streptophyta > Magnoliopsida > Brassicales > Limnanthaceae > Limnanthes > Limnanthes douglasii. Next base: position 143,696,291 of record JAUPFV010000004.1, on the reverse strand, counting down.
AGATGCTAAGGAATTGGTAAGAAGGTGTGACCCATGCCAGAGGTACAGCAATGAAATTCATGTCCCAGCCATTCCTTTAGAATCAATTTCTGAGCCTATTCCTTTTGCTCGATGGGGGTTGGATTTAGTAGGACCTCTCCCTGTAGCGTCCGGAGGACACAAAACTATAATTGTTGCCATAGACGACTTTTCGAAGTGGATTGAAGCAGCCCCTTTAGCAGGAACAACATCAAAAGTTGTTATAAAATTCATTATATCCAACATCTGTTGCAGATTTGGTGTCCCACAGAAGATAACAACAGACAATGGGCCACAGTTCGACAATAGGGAAATGGAGAGCTTATGTTCCTCAAGGGGTATACAACATTGCTTCTCTTCACCTTTCCACCCACAAGCAAATTGGAAGTTGAAGTGGCTAATAGAACTATACTGTCCGGTTTGAAGAAAAATTTGGAAGGGGCTGCTGGGAAGTGGCCTAGTTATTTACAAGAGGTCTTGTGGGCCTACCGGACAACACCTGGGGCTGCAACACAAGAATCACCCTTTGCTTTGGTCTATGGGATGGATGCAGTAGCTCCCATAGAAGCAACTCTCCCATCATTTCGTGTTCACAACTTCTCCGAATACGCTAACGAGGTGGCAATCAGAGGTTAACTTGATTTGGTAGAAGAAATATGAGTTAAAGCTCACCTTAGAGTTCCACACTATCAGGGCTTGATGAGAAGCAGGTTTGCTTCCAAAGTTAAAAGAAGAGATTTCCAACCGGGGGACAAGGCATTAAGGAAAGTCTTCTTACACACTAAAGAAAAGCTGTTCGGAAAGCTGGCCCCAACTTGGGAAGGTCCTTATATAGTTGTTGAAAGGCTTAAACCTGGAACATATTGGCTAGAAGACAAGGATGGAAGAGTTTTGACTCATCCTTGGAATATCGAGCATCTTCGGATGTACTTGGAATAGCATTTGTGTAAATATTTACTTGTTTAGACATCCATGTAAATATTTGGGGGCATACTCTTTCCTCCCTGGTGGCACGATGAGGTTTTAACGAGGTGTCCGGGCTTTTAATAAAACTTGATGCCTTCTTAAAAATTTTCTAAAGTATTTTAAGTTTTGTCCTTTGTCATACTATCCGGACTGAAATAACTAAGGGCTATTTAAAATCTAGCCGGAGAATTTAAACACTCTCACTATGAAATAACTAAAGGCTGTTTAAACTCTAAGCCATCAAAGTTGGAACAGACTATGAAAGAAGATGAGAATTGCACAAAACTAAGATATTCATTAAAAGAACTTAAAGTGCCTTGGCCTTCCAAGGACTTTGGAATTGTCAAAACAGAACAAAAACCTGTCCAGTCAGATACCGAACACAATTACAAAAAAGAATGCCTTGGCCTTCCAAGGACTTTAGTTTGGATAAACAAGTAAAAACTGAATCATGAATTAAGGCTGAGTCTTTGAAGATGGCTCACCTTCATCTGTCTTTCCCTTCCCTTTGAGATCACTTTTCTCTTCGCCAGGTTTCTCCCCGGTGTGTTCTTTGTCATCTGAGGAAGCACTGGAGTAGCCATACCTGTCGCCTTCAGCCATTGTATGATACGGGAGGTCTTCAGGCTCAACATAAAGCCATAAATCCCCCAGGTTCCTCTTCGGAAACTTCTCATGAAAGAGTAGGACCATGTCAGACTTCACCTTAGCATACATCTCCTCCTGAGTGTCGATCACATTATTGGCATAAGCATCGATCTTGGCTTGAATCTTGGCCTCCTGCTCCCTTAGCAAAGTCGCTTTCTCCTCGGCAGGCTTAGACACTATATTCTCAAGAGCAACTTTGTCATTGGTCAAGTTGGTGATGATCTGGTCTTTGGCTTTAGATTCCCCCTTTGAGGTGGCAAGATCTTTTTCCAGCTCGGACAACTTCCCCCGGAGCTCTATGATGGTGTCCTCTAATGTGGTAACCTTGGTAGTACTTGCCTCTTGGTTTCTCTTCAACTCCCCGTTCTCTTCCTTTAGAATGGCAACATTTGAAGTGGCAGTGCGAAGTTCGTCGGACAGCCTCTCTTTATCAGACTTAAGATCCTTGATGATGTCTGCCTGACTCCGAACTTGTTTCTCCAACGCAAGTACGGGCTAAACATTGCTTAATAAAGAGTGGCCTATAGCGTCCCTTTCACTAGAAACGATAAAGGTCTTACCATTGAAAGTGACCGTGTTTGAGGTACTTGGAGGGAGGTAAGGTCCGGCAAAATCGTCTCTGGGAAGATTGATGAAGTACTCACCAACCCCACCAAGTCCGTAGATGTCTACCCCGTCAATATTGATACCTCCTCCTTCGACCTCATCGGTATGGAAGTCGCCCGGTATCTCATCCGCTAGTGTCGGGTCAGTAGGATCAGCTTGGGAAGGAGGCTCCGGGGCCCAGAGAGAGAGCTCGTCACCCTTAGAGGTCTTTTTCTTCTTGGCCTCCCTATCTTTGCCTTCACCTCCCCGTTTACGATCTCTTTTGGGAGCCCTTGGAGGGACTGGGGAGTGCACTTCTTGCTTTTCAGCCTCCTGCTCCACTGCTTGCAGGAGTGCAGCATCAATTTGATCAGGGACTGACCCCTCCGGTTATGTGAGAGCATCTTCCTCCACCTCTCCAGGGTTGGCCACTTTCTTGCCTTTCTTCTTGCCTTTCATCTTGCTCGGGGCTTTGGCCCGGCCTGGCAAGTAAAGTGTCCCGTCTGGCTCATGGGTTCTTTTGAGCACAACATCCTGAGAGGGCTGAGTGGTGAGCTCCTCCCAAGTCAAGTCTCTCCGACCTGTGGTGTTCCACAAGTGAGACCTTGTCAAGTTGCCTCCGGTAAAAGCAGCGTGGAAACGGTTCCCCCACCTCTCAGCAGCCCAAGTTTTGATCTTGGTGCAAGTAGCCTGCCCGGTTTTCTGATAGTCACTGAACTCCTTGGGCAGTACTGCTAAGGAAAAAGTGAGACCCATTAGTTCGAACTACTTCTAAAAAAAAGACAAAAGTATAAAGCGGAAGACTTACGATCACTCCTCCACCTGCTTCTGAGAAGACTTGGGTTCTCTCCGGACTTGATTCTCCTTCCATTTTCCCAAGCTCCACTTACGAACAGGAACTGAGTCCTCCAATTCCTCTCCGCCTCTAACAAATCATCCACAGCCTTGAAATCATCCCCCATATTAAAATGGTAAAAGGGGATGTGGGGGTTTCTGCACAGACTGGCCACAACAGCAAACTCCTCCATTGGCAGAGGAATCCCGGAGAGCCTTGAAGCCATAATGCAAGCCATGAGGGTATACCAGGCATTAGGGCTCAGTTGGATCGGGCAAAGCTTTATCAGATGGAAGTATCTGACAATTTCAGGGTCTAAGGGGAGTCTAAGTCCCCAATTGAACATCTCAGTGAAGATGACAACTTCACTCAGTTTGCAGTCCATATGAGTCTCCGGGTGTATGGGGATCCTGATCTTCACGTTCTCCGGTATTCCCCACTTCGTACGCATCCGGCCCAGCTCAGGTGTGTGGATGAATGCGTAGTTGATTTTCTGCAGGGAAAGGAGGTACTTGACATTGACCTTGTGAAAACAAGGCCCCACCTTTCCTTCAAGACTCTCCAGCAGATCTGGATGCTTCAAACACAGCTTCTTCTTGCCTATATCTTTTTTGGCAACTGCAGCACTACTGGTCTGACCGGAGGGCTCAGACTCAAATGGGGCCTCTTCGACAGAGTCCTCCATTACATCCTCCATAATTGTTGAAGGGTTTTCAGCAGCAGTAGTGGGGGGAGGGTTCAAACTTGACTCAGCCTTGTCTCCGGACTGCTGGGCCTCAGTGTTCTTTTGGCTTCTGGTCTCCGGTAGAGTTCCTGGAGCAGATGCTTCTCTTTGAAGACTTAGACTGGTGCCCTCCGGAACGGACAGTCTGTCTTTGGGGGCTCTAATGGGCACTTCTGACCCAGTGCTGCTATCTTTAGCACCCAACTTTGAAGGAGTGTTTTTAGACCCTTGGCCTTTAACTAACCGGCCTTTCCTCCTATTGACTAGCTTCTGAGGGGAGTGCTCCGTATCTGACCCCATTGCTATAAAGGGTGAGGGTTTTTTAAGGCTAGTAGCTGTTACTCCTGGCTCGACAACAGTTTCTGATTCTTGAACCGAAGAACCAGAGATAATGGGGGAGAGGCTAGTTTGGAATAGCTTTCTTGGCTTGATACCCTTAGAAGAAGAAGAGCCTTGATCTGACTCTGTGGCAGAGGTGATTGGTCTATCAACAGGCGAAGTAGGTAACCCTGCCGCAATTCGTCTTTCTCTTTCGACTTTTTGAGCCTTCTCTAACTCAGAAAGGTTGAGCCACCCGCCTTTGATCAGAGCGTTCCTCGCTGTAAACATAAACTATTGAGCAAGTTTTTGCTTTAGAGAGAAAAAGCTTTGAGAGATTTTGCAGAGTAAATATGAAAGAGATGGTAAAACAGTAGAAAGTGAGTTTGAATTTATAGTAAATCTGAAAAAAGAAGTTGATTCCTAGGAGAATTCGAAAAGATTGGTAATGATTAAAGACGGCGCTGATGTCACCACCTTTAAATAAGAGGTTGCTTTTCGAAGAAGGTGGGTTCGAAATTCAAGGTGAAAAGACGGCTGAAGCAACCAATCAGAGAGCGACACGTGTCCCACGAACTCTGGCAAAAACCGTTTTGAATTCGTGAAGCTTTATCAGTCCGGATAAACCCATAGCCCAAATTGACAGACCTGTCCGGATTAAAACTACCCCTGATGTCAGACTGTTTTTCAGGTCTTTGACAAGAGTATTTGCACAAACACCTAAAAAAGGGGCTCCTGATGAGTCCGAATTTTGCATGCTCCCCGGACAAGGACAGATCGGTCCAAGGCCTCTGGACCGGACAGATCACTTCGAACACTTATCCCATAGGACTGTTCGAACTATGACAAAAGTACTAAAAAACCTAAACACTACTTGACTAAGCTACTTACTTAGAGCTCATGGGTCTTTGAACATGACCCGGGTCCATTAAACATGACCCGAAAGCCCATAAGGGCCCAAACATTAGGGTATAAATACCCAACTACCTGTATTAAGTCTGGGTAATGAGAATCAACTGCAACCATCCAGCTTAATTATCTCTCTACTCTCTTCTCTAGATATAAAATACCCCCATACTTCTATAAAATACCAAAACAAATTACAAGCCTACCCTCAGGCGATAATTATCCACACCAAAACCTATTCAAAGCATTGAATCGTCCTGTCAGCCTTTGAACGTTTTTGATATTCCGAGGAGGGTTCATTGATAGTAAGGCATTAAGCTGGTCCAGATCAGGCTGAATTCCCTTTTCACTTATTATGTAACCCAAGAACTTTCCAGATCGGACCCCAAATACACATTTCTCAAAGTTCAACTTTAAATTTACAGCCTCTAAATTGGAGAACCTTTATTGAAGGTCAAGTATATATGAATCTTCCTCTAAAATTTTAACCATCATATCATCTATGTAAACCTCTATGCTTCTACCAATCTGATTAGCAAAAGCTTTATTCACTAACCTCTGATAAGTGGCCCCGTGATTTTTTAATTTAAACGGTATGACTCTATAACAATGAAGACCTATGTCTGTGATGAAAGTAGCTTAATCTTGATCCTTCAGATCTAGTTGTATCTGGTTGTACCCTGAAAAAGAATCCATGAAGGACATAGTTTGTTTCCACAGGTAGAATCCACCAACTGATCTATCCGAGGAACATGATAAAGATCTTTAGGGAATTTCCTATTGAGGCCAGTGAAATCAATGCACATACGCCACTTGCCATTTTTTTTCTTGACTAACATAGGGTTGGCAGTCCACAAAGGGTACTGAGATTCTTTAATGTGACCCATCTTGGTTAAACAATCACATCTGCTTTTTTCTTAGAAAAATACCTCATTTTCTGTACAACTGGTGCAATATCACTCCGGATTGACAACTTATGGGAAATAAATCTACTGGCACTCCAGTGATATCACTGTTACACCATATAAAAACATGTTGATTATTTATTAAAAAGGACAATAATTGGTGCTTTAATTCCGGTGCCAGCTTGGAACCAATCTTTACATTTTTTCCGTCTGCGAGGGAGTGGTTATCAACCTCCTCAATCGGTATTATAACACTGTGAGCCTCCCTGGGATCATCAATTTCATTTTCCTCAGTAGAAGGCTCCAATATCTGCTAATCTTTGTTAACTCTGACTGGCCCTAGAGTCTTAGGGGCAAGGGCTGTTGCATAGCATTCCATGGTTATCTTCTGACTGCTCCGGACAACACCTACTTGTCCCTGAACAACATACTTTAAACATTGGTGGACCGTAGAGTCCACAACATGCATTCTGGAAAGCCAAGATCTCCCAAATATTGCATTGTAAGATGTTGAGAAATCCACCACAATAAATAATACTCTTACCATTTTTTTAAACAGACCCTTGCCCAACAATACTTCCTCTTCGAACTCCCCAATCACATCTGCAAAACTTCATATGAAGCCTACAATGGTTCTGTTCGGACGTTGTATAACCGAAGGGTTTCTTATTTGCTTATAGGAGCTTAAAAACAGGACGTTTTCCAAACTGCATGTTTCAATCAGAATCCGGCGTATATCGTTTCCCCTATTGAAGCCCATATTACCACCATATCTTCATGAGGCCCTACAATGTCCCTCAGGTCATCCTCATCATAAGCATAAAGGGGATGGGGATTGACACTGGTGGGTAAACATTTCACCATCCAACTGGGTGGTTAATGGACATGCGTTTTCCTTGATAAAGTAGAAGGCGCAGTCACAGTATCTCCTCCAAAAATAGTTAGTGATTCAAAAACGTTGATCAGTCCGGAAACCGATTTGGTTTTGTCTGTTATCACCCCCACCTGATTCCGGCTCGGATCTGGATCCAGATACTCAGAGTCCACACCAAATCTTTTAATAATTTCCATTGCACCCTCTTGTGTAGATGTTCCAAGATTGTTCAAAGGACTTGTCCGGGGAGTATTGGTTTGCGCATTATCCGCATTACTCGTTTGGTTCCTGAGCACAATGGATAATGGTGTCCCAATTACCCTTGAGCTTCTTACTTCCAACAAATTGCCTCCAGAAGGCAACCCAGAACGTATCAAAATTTCTTATACACCCCTGAGGGAGACTGTTGTAGCACTTGAGGGAACTTCCTCTGAAACTTTGGGAGAAGGCCCTGTACAGTAGCTTGTAATCGTCGTCAAAATTCATCATGAAGTTCTTGAACTATTCCAGATGGTTATCCGGATCTCGACTCCCATCGTATTTTTCCATTTTGGAGCTATTAAACCTCTTAGGAAGATGTCCGAAGAGTATTTTTGCGGACAAAAGCGATTGCCTCCAATTTTTGCTATGACTAAAAACAGTATCTTTATTAGGGGTTACAAAAATACCCGGTTTGGACTGAAAGGCAACGGGATCAATCAACAATTGATCAATATGCTTATGGGCTGACCCCTTACCCTTACCATGGTGCTTCTTAAGCCTGCCATGCCTATCCCTCTTTCTTGAATGTTTTTTAGTCAACCTCATCTTCTTATTTTTTATCTTCCCTCCTCACTACTTGAAGATAATGATTCTTCAAGTTCCGCCTCATTTGATGAGCTGCTGGAGGACTCAAATGGAGAACTCTCAACGGGCTTAGATCGGTGTGTCTTCTTGGAACTTAGATGGGTTTTCAAAGACTACTCAATTTCTCCAAGATTGTCATTGTGGTGAAGTACTGACACTCCAGACTTTTCCTTAAATCCTTTTTTTGCTTGTTTTATTGCTCTCAGCGCCTCTATTTCAGCCCTTAACTGGTCTCGCTCCTTGATGGTATACTCCTTTTTTCCCCTTGCACCTTCCACCTCATGAGGTAGAACATTCTGCTCATTTGGATCCATCCGCACAACTTTTCTTGCTCGTTTTGAATTATGAAATCCACGCACCATCGTGCTCCCACTGTAGTTGCGAATTTGTTGTGGTTTATTTCTGTTTGAGGGTAATTTTATAAATTGTTTGGGATGTTTTGTGGAATTTAATGTTTAGAGCAGTGAGTAGTGAGATAATTACGTTGTGTGCTAGTAATAAATTTTGATTACCCTCATTAATGAAAGTGTTTGAGGTATTTATACTAAATTACTGACCCATAGGCTTATTGGGTCGGATCGTGAAGTTTAGTCGAGTTTAAGGACTCATTAGTAATCTAGTTTGAAGTGACCATCAACTAGCTTAGTCAGCATTTATTACATTTTTCTGTTCAGAGTTTTATAATAGTGGTTATGGTCTGAACTGTCCATTGGATTATATCAAGACACAGTAGCTAAAATATCTTATCTCATCAGATTACAGAAGTTATGGATTTTTTTATTGTTGTTTATATGATGAAATTTAAGGTGAATGAGTTGTTCATGGTTACAACGGACATCCACCTTAAAGTTATCCTTCCAAAAGACCCAAATTTTATTGTTTAAGTTAATAGTGTCATGATGAAAGCCTAGAGTTTTTAAGAATGAGGGAAATTTAATTTCAGAAACCATAGGTTCTTGTAAAGCTAGGAAATCTATGGATTCTTTTTTTATGATGGATTTCAATCGTATAATTGTATTTTTGTTTCCTATACATCTAATATTTTAGTTGAAAATTTTAATTGTCATTATAACTAGTGATATTTTGATTCTTTATGGCATTTTAGGGCCATTGATAATATTTTTCCTTTCTTTGATTTTGCGGATCTTTTAGGGGTGATTTCAGTTAATTCAATTTGGTTATCATTATAGAATGATGAAGGAGTAACTACCAAACTACCAGTTACAGTTGGATTTGGGGATTCATGAGTTGGCTCTTCATGAGAAGAGTCAAGTACTCAATTAAATCTAATGTTAGTTTTATAGAATGGAGGGGTTCTATTATGTCTAAATTGGAATAATCTATGGGTTTATTACTGATAGGTAATGAGACTGTGTGACTTTGGATTTATGTGAAATCTTGCTTTTGAGGCTAAGTTGTATTATTAACAATATTGATGCTATTTCAAGTATGATCAATATTGTTATGATGATTATTGTTGATTATGATAAATTGAAACTTTGGTTTATGGATCCAGTTAACTTTAAAATTAGGGTTGTTTTTAAGAGGGTATTATGTTGTGTCTGGATTAATATTCTCTTGAGGTTCAATATGATTGTTCTCTTTATTACATTTTTCAACACTATGTCCAACATGTTAACATCTTGGAGAATAATCATGTTTATAGCAATAATTAACCTCCAACCAGAAGCCATCTTCGTAATTGAAATCAATCCAGATTTTGTCCCTAAGAGGTTTTGATAGATCCAGTTCTATCCAAGCTTGGCAGAAATTAAATTTAGCAATTTTGTTATAAGGAATCTGTACATTTAAAGTTTTCCCTAATGATTTTTCTATGTTTGCTATGGTTTCCTTATTGTATAATTGATATGGGATTTTAGGAAAAGTTTTCCTTAATGATTTTTCTATGTTTGCCAAAGATTTTGATATGTTTGCTATGGTTAAGTAAAAATATGAAGGGTTCAATATGGACATTTAGGGTATTATTAGATCTTAGATGATAAATATTGAGTGAAATGAATCTTTCTTATAAATACACTAATAGAGATTTTAAAAGGGTCACGCTAGAAATAAGACACATTTTGATAGATCTTAAACCGCTCTATCGTATACCCATTTGATATATCTCTCACCTAATTTTTGACAAATTTACCCTTTTTCAGAAAACCTAGGTATAAAAGGGTTTGATAAATCTCTCACCATTTTTTTTCTTCTTTTTTTTTCTCTCTCTCTTTAGAAACCTCTCAATCACTCAAGAAGCGACCCAAATCAAACTCGATTTTTCAAGAATCTAAACTCAGCAAAACATAAAGGTAAGTAATACAAACCTCATGCTATAATTTTTTTTTTAGATTTCGTTGGGTATAAACTGTTGAAAATTAGGTTTTTAGGTTTTTAGGTTTCGATTTCAAAAGTTTGATTTTTGCATGATTTTAGGTGTTGTTTTGTTAGATTAGTGTTGTATTCTTGTTAGTTTTGCTAGGATGTATGTTTCTGTGTTTGATTTTTAGTGAAATGAGGTTGCTTTGGTGGGTTTTGGGATTTGGGTTTTCGTTGTTGTTAGTAGCACGATCGTGCTACCAAGACAACACCTCGTCGCATGAGACGGGGTGTGTATTGCCGTCTCATGCGACCACTTACGCTTACAAAATACTTTTTTTGTGTTTCTCACTAATACATATTACTTTATGTTGTTTTTACAGAATGGGGCAGACCAAGATGACAGTAAAAAATCCGTTTAAGAAAGCGAGGGCACGCGAAGCGCGTTTGGCGTGTAAGGCAGCAGAGGCTAGAGTTTCGCCCGAGCCCGAGCATGTGGAGGCAGGTCCCAGTGAGGGACAGACTCCTGGTACACGGACGAAACGACGTCTCCGTCGTCATCGAAATGACGATGACATTCCTACTACTGCCGGTAGCACAGGGGAAAGTTTTTTCTTTGCAGAAACCTGACATTTCTTACGTTGACGATGCAGATGCACCGGAGGATATGGAGGGGGTGGAGCAGGGGGAGGCACCTGAGGCCTCACATTCACAGTATGAGGACAATGCACCCCACTCACCCAATGCGGCACCCCACGCATCCCACGCACCCGAGGCTGAGGATCATGAGTTCTTGTCGGTGATGCCGGCACGTCCCAGCTCTCTATCCCGATTACACCCAGCACGAGGTGTTCAACGTCTGTTACTTTATATTGATTGTTTTATCACTTTCTTACGTATTTGATACATATGTTTATATTCATTGTTTTATAACTTTCTTACGTGTTTGATACATATTGCAGGATAGGGTCTCCCTGCAATGCTTCGCTATGTACGATAGTCTCCAAAAATGGGACTTCAAAAAGAAGAGTAGGGTACGGGAAAGGGTGATGGATACTATTTTTGGCCCTCTCTTCGAGGCACTCTCCCGCTAGCATACGAACCTCCATTTGGTCGAGGCATTCCTTGAGCGATGGCATGAGGAGACTTCTTCTTTCCATTTCTCGTTCGGGGAGATGACAGTGACCTTGGATGATGTCTTCGTCATCACTGGATTACCGGTTGTAGGTAGGTCTTTTGATGTTTTATCTGTTGACTCGGAGGTTGAGCGGATTAGGACTTATGCTAGCATGCTAGGTGTACGACCCACTGATTTGAATAAAAATCTTAGGAATGCTAGTAGTGTGAACCTTGGGTGGCTGCGCACCACATTTACGGGTGATAGGCATAGTGATAGTAGGATCACAGATGAGAGGGTAGATCATGCCACCCGTGCCTACATACTGTTCTTGTTAGGTACCACTATATGTGCCAACAAAACCGGCAACAACATTCCTTTAGATTACCTCCAGGTCGTGAAACAATACCAGGGTATGCATAGGTTCAACTGAGGTCAGTTGGTTTTAGAACAGTGTACCACTCCCTTAGTCAGGGATCTCTGCATGGTACGAGAGGCATTTGCGGGCTCATAGGGATGCTCGAGTCGTGGATATTTGCCCACTTTGTTCAGCTTCGGGCTCCACTGTTTTGCGATTATGACCTATCTATGCCCCATATGTGCCGACATGCGCCGTAGAAGATTGGCGTTTCTCACGATCTGCGCATGTAGTTGAGACATGCACTTTCGACGTGCACGGAGTCAGATGTAAGTCATATTTGTGAATTTTTAATTTTAAGTATTTTTACTAATATAAATGGCTAACTTGTTTATTTATTTATTTACAGGTCATTTTCATTCCCTTCGTACACTTACGGGACCATCATCCATTCCAGCTGATTACTTAGGTTGAGTTGACGCTTAAGCCGTTCGACGTGATTGTGCTGTATTACCATGATCGTGTCACTCGACAGATGGGCTTTGTACAGCTGATTCCTAAAGATATACGCCCTCCTGCATCGAAAAAAAACAGGGAAGAAGATGGTCAGAAGATACATTTGGGACGCTCATTTGTGGAGGGATTGGTCGTACCATGTGTACGCTCCTGATGGACCATTGTACACTGGTAATTGAGAGAGTTCCGACCCGATATACTACATTTGGATGAAGAACAAGTTGTGGTACTTCGTTAGTAGCTCTGCTGCAGCTCGAGGTCCTCGGTTGGAGCCGCAGGGTGCTATTGACTATATAGGATACGAGCAGAGTGCTCGATTTGCTCCATCGATACCGACGCTGGAGTACGACGATATGGTATAGACTGCCCTTCACATGTGCAGGATCGCTGAGAGGTATAGACGTCACTGATTATTACTCACAGCATACTTTTGTCAGAATTTTTGACGTTAGCATTATATTTTGTAATCGGTTTATTTTATGACAGCTTTTATTTATTGTATTTCAATTTATTGTATGCTTACTTTCAATTTATCAATTTTATGGGTTCGATTCCAACTCAATTTTATCCGTTTAGAACTTTAAAATGAAATTCAATAGTAATCGGAAAAGACTCAAATCTACTCAATGTATGGGTCGGGTTATCTGAATCATTAACTGCCCGAACCACCACTCCACCGAGTTCAATAGTAATCTGAAAAGACTCAAATCTACTTTCATATATCCCTTAGCCTGACCCCCACCCCCACAAATCAAATCAAAAATACATTATCATAATAACATATAAACATCTAGAAAGAGATAAAAAGAAAGCATTGGTTTTTTTGTTCGAACATAAGTAACATAAGAATGGCGGTTCTGTCTTCTTCAAGAAGATGTTTTGCTCCCACTAAACCCCAGTTCGTCCAGCCTTGTCTCGCTGGTTTCACCCACGATTGAAAAACATTATATGGTAAGTTTTACCTTTATTTTTTATAGTATTTCATTTAATAGTATATCATTTTATTATTACTCGCAGCATACCTTTAGTGCGAAATATAAGGTCAACATAACTTGAAACACAATCTCATACATAAACTAGAGCACACACTCAAACACAAACTCAAACACAAATTCAAACACACACTCAAACACAAATTCAAACACACACTCAAACACAAACTGAAACTCACACTCAAACTAAAACTGAAACACACACTCATACTTAAACTGAAGCACACACTCATACTTATCTATCATGCCAGTTCTATTTCATCAACCCCCTTTCTTCTTTCACATCTTGGTAATCACACATTTTCTCTATGCGGATGTCGATAATGTCAGAACGGACCTGATCCAGCTGCTCCTTTGTTATAGAATTCGTGACCTGACAACTGAACCGGTTACACGCAACACGACATTCTAATTCGGTCAGGCCAGAAACTGGATGTTGACAGAATGTGACTAAGACTGACCACCTAGCTTTCACTTCATCAACACGCCTTGAAATTCTAGGCGGCTGAACACCATCCCTTCCGTATAGGAAGTACATCTGGCATACCAATGCCTCGCATAACGTTTTACCCCCCTCTGGAATGTTCATGTTACCAGCTTCAACTTGGGCCCTCATCAGATATTGATCTTCCAACTCAGTCTATGGACACAATTTTTGCTTAATTTATCAACTAATTTACACTTGAATGTGAATACAACATCTATTTATAGACAATTTCGTTGCAGATAACGTAATCCAGTTAGATGAATGAAAACGTGACACGTGTAAAGTCAAAAATCAAAAACTCCCGCTCATTCTCAAAAATAAAAAAACTCATGCTCATTCTCAAAAATAAAAAACTCTCGCTCATTCTCAAAAATAAAAAATTCCCACTCATTCTCAAAAATAAAAAACTCCCCCTCATTCTCAAAAATAAAAAACTCCCGCTTATTTTCAAAATTTGAAAACTCCTTCCAAACTTTACTTCACTTTATTAAAAAGTCCCGCTCTAAAAACCCCTATATAAAGGGACTCAAAACCTTTAACATTCTGAAATACTAATCAAACATAAACAGTTTAACAAATGGAGTTTACTCCTCATGAAGACTACCATTTGCTTGAGGCGGTGAAGATTACCTTCCGAAAGATGGTGGTAGATACTAGCGATGCGTTTTTTGAGCGATTCCTTTGTAAGATGTACTACAGCTACGACCGTTTAGGAACTAGAGGTCTAGTCGTGCGCAACCATGAACATATCAAGCAGAGGTACCTTTTTTGCAAACCGATGAATCATTTGTTATTTTTTCCATATACAATTAAGCAAGAAGCGGCCGCCGTCTGGAACATGACGGTGGTAGACTACATCACTAGGGATATGGTAGCGTATCTTCAAGATAGGATTACAGAAAGGGAGGAGGGGATTGATTCTGACGATAACTTGGGAAATGACTTTGACGATTGAGCATTTTGGTTGTTAGCATGTCGTACTTTAATTATTTTCTTATGTTTGTTTAAGTTAAGGTGTTAACTTGTTGTTTTCGTTTTTATGTATTTCCTTCAAGTGTCTTGTTTGGTGTACAGTCGAACTCTAAAATTAAAATTTCCCCTTTTTAATATTATTTTACTCCAACAATTGCATAAACTACGTTATTTAGGCCGTAATATATTAGAATTTGCGTCACATGAGACACAACCCAAAGACCATCGTAATTTGGCCATGCGACGCAAGCCCTCTGTTTGAAAAACAGAGCCAATATATTGGCCTTGCGTCGCATGAGCCATGATCCAAAGACCATCAGAATTTGGCCATGCGAGGCAAGCCCTCTGTTTGAAAAACAAAGCCAATATATTGGCCTTGCGTCGCATGAGACAGGGACCAAACACCATCGTATTTTGGCTATGCGATTTTGGCCCTCTGTCTAAAAAACAGAGCCAATATATTGGCCTTGCGTCGCATCAGACAGGGCCCAAAGACCGTCGTGTTAAGGCCATGAAATTTTAGTCCTCTGTCTGAAAAATAGAGCCAATATATTGGCCTTGCGTCGCATGCGATAGGGCACAAAGACTGTCGCATTTAGGCCATGCGATTTTAGTCCTCTCTTTGAAATATAGAGCCAATATATTGGCCTTACGTCGCATGAGACAGGGCACAAAGACCATTGCATGTGATATGTGTAATATTATTAAAAGTGTATTTGAACAAAAAACTAACATCATACAAAATTACATCAACTATAATACAAAATCACATTAAATGTTAGGTAAAATAACTATAAAATTTTGTACAAAAGCATTTCAACGTCGTCTCTAGTCAAATCCGTTACATGTGGTTTTTCGTTCAAGTTGATTTTCCTAGCGAGCGTTATTTGTGTAAATTTTTTGAACCGACGGTAATAGGGATGCGCCCATTGATTCGCTTCTTCGGTTGCGTAAGCACCCCCAACAAGGGTATAATGGAGGCAACGGTCCATCGGGTGGAGTAGTAATCTACGAGAAAAATTATAAATGAATGCATTTGGTGCTGTTGACTATATAGGATACGAGCAGAGTGCTCGATTTGCTCCATCGATACCGACGCTGGAATACGACGATATGGTATAGACTGCCCTTCACATGTGCAGGATCGCTGAGAGGTATAGACGTCACTGATTATTACTCACAGCATACTTTTGTCAGAATTTTTGACGTTAGCATTATATTTTGTATTCGGTTTATTTTATGACACCTTTTATTTATTGTATTTCAATTTATTGTATGCTTACTTTCAATTTATCAATTTTATGGGTTCGATTCCAACTCAATTTTATCCGTTTAGAACTTTAAAATGAAATTCAATAGTAATCGGAAAAGACTCAAATCTACTCAATGTATGGGTCGGGTTATCTGAATCATTAACTGCCCGAACCACCACTCCACCGAGTTCAATAGTAATCTGAAAAGACTCAAATCTACTTTCATATATCCCTTAGCCTGACCCCCACCCCCACAAATCAAATCAAAAATACATTATCATATTAACATATAAACATCGAGAAAGAGATTAAAAGAAAGCAGTGGTTTTTTTGTTCGAACATAAGTAACATAAGAATGGCGGTTCTGTCTTCTTCAAGAAGATGTTTTGCTCCCACTAAACCTCAGTTCGTCCAGCCTTGTCTCGCTGGTTTCACCCACGATTGAAAAACATTATATGGTAAGTTTTACCTTTATTTTTTATAGTATTTCATTTAATAGTATATCATTTTATTATTACTCGCAGCATACCTTTAGTACGAAATATAAGGTCAACATAACTTGAAACACAATCTCATACATAAACTAGAGCACACACTCAAACACAAACTCAAACACAAATTCAAACACACACTCAAACACAAATTCAAACACACACTCAAACACAAACTGAAACTCACACTCAAACTAAAACTGAAACACACACTCATACTTAAACTGAAGCACACACTCATACTTATCTATCAGGCCAGTTCCATTTCATCAACCTCCTTTCTTCTTTCACATCTTGGTAATCACAAATTTTCTCTTTGCGGATGTCGATAATGTCAGAACGGACCTGATCCATCTGCTCGTTTGTTATAGAATTCGTGACCTGACAGCTGAACCGGTTACACGCAACATGACGTTCTAATTCGGTCAGGCCAGAAACTGGATGTTGACAGAATGTGACTAAGACTGACCACCTAGCTTTCACTTCATCAACACGACTTGAAATTCTAGGTGGCTGAACACCATCCCTTCCGTATAGGAAGTACATCTGGCATACCAATGCCTCGCATAACGTTTTACCCCCCTCTGGAATGTTCATGTTACCACCTTCAACTTGGGCCCTCATCAGATATTGATCTTCCAACTCAGTCTATGGACACAATTTTTGCTTAATTTATCAACTAATTTACACTTGAATGTGAATACAACATCTATTTATAGACAATTTCGTTGCAGATAACGTAATCCAGTTAGATGAATGAAAACGTGACACGTGTAAAGTCAAAAATAAAAAACTCCCGCTCATTCTCAAAAATAAAAAACTCATGCTCATTCTCAAAAATAAAAAACTCTCGCTCATTCTCAAAAATAAAAAATTCCCACTCATTCTCAAAAATAAAAAACTCCCGCTCATTCTCAAAAATAAAAAAACTCCCGCTTATTTTCAAAAATTGAAAACTCCTTCCAAACTTTACTTCACTTTATTAAAAAGTCCCGCTCTAAAAACCCCTATATAAAGGGACTCAAAACCTTTAAGATTCTGAAATACTAATCAAACATAAACAGTTTAACAAATGGAGTTTACTCCTCATGAAGACTACCATTTGCTTGAGGCGGTGAAGATTGCCTTCCGAAAGATGGTGGTAGATACTAGCGGTGCGTTTTTTGAGCGAGTCCTTTGTAAGATGTACTACAGCTACGACCGTTTAGGAACTAGAGGTCTAGTCGTGCGCAACCATGAACATATCAAGCAGAGGTACCTTTTTTGTAAACCGATGAATCATTTGTTATTTTTTCCATATACAATTAAGCAAGAAGCGGCCACCGTCAGGAACATGACGGTGGTAGACTACATCACTAGGGATATGGTAGCGTATCTTCAAGATAGGATTACAGAAAGGGAGGAGGGGATTGATTCTGACGATAACTTGGGATATGACTTTGACGATTGAGCATTTTGGTTGTTAGCATGTCGTAGTTTAATTATTTTCTTATGTTTGTTTAAGTTAAGGTGTTAACTTGTTGTTTTCGTTTTTATGTATTTCCTTCAAGTGTCTTGTTTGGTGTACAATCGAACTCTAAAATTAAAATTTCCCCTTTTTAATATTATTTTACTCCAACAATTGCATAAACTACGTTATTTAGGCCGTAATATATTAGAATTTGCGTCGCATGAGACACAACCCAAAGACCATCGTAATTTGGCCATGCGACGCAAACCCTCTGTTTGAAAAACAGAGCCAATATATTGGCCTTGCGTCGCATGAGCCATGATCCAAAGACCATCGGAATTTGGCCATGCGAGGCAAGCCCTCTGTTTGAAAAACAAAGCCAATATATTGGCCTTGCGTCGCATGAGACAGGGACCAAACACCATCGTATTTTGGCTATGCGATTTTGGCCCTCTGTCTAAAAAACAGAGCCAATATATTGGCCTTGCGTCGCATCAGACAGGGCCCAAAGACCGTCGTGTTAAGGCCATGAAATTTTAGTCCTCTGTCTGAAAAATAGAGCCAATATATTGGCCTTGCGTCGCATGCGATAGGGCACAAAGACTGTCGCATTTAGGCCATGCGATTTTAGTCCTCTCTTTGAAATATAGAGCCAATATATTGGCCTTACGTCGCATGAGACAGGGCACAAAGACCATTGCATGTGATATGTGTAATATTATTAAAAGTGTATTTGAACAAAAAACTAACATCATACAAAATTACATCAACTATAATACAAAATCACATTAAATGTTAGGTAAAATAACTATAAAATTTTGTACAAAAGCATTTCAACGTCGTCTCTAGTCAAATCCGTTACATGTGGTTTTTCGTTCAAGTTGATTTTCCTAGCGAGCGTTATTTGTGTAAATTTTTTGAACCGACGGTAATAGGGATGCGCCCATTGATTCGCTTCTTCGGTTGCGTAAGCACCCCCAACAAGGGTATAATGGAGGCAACGGTCCATCGGGTGGAGTAGTAATCTACGAGAAAAATTATAAATGAATGCATTTGGTGCTGTTGACTATATAGGATACGAGCAGAGTGCTCGATTTGCTCCATCGATACCGACGCTGGAATACGACGATATGGTATAGACTGCCCTTCACATGTGCAGGATCGCTGAGAGGTATAGACGTCACTGATTATTACTCACAGCATACTTTTGTCAGAATTTTTGACGTTAGCATTATATTTTGTATTCGGTTTATTTTATGACACCTTTTATTTATTGTATTTCAATTTATTGTATGCTTACTTTCAATTTATCAATTTTATGGGTTCGATTCCAACTCAATTTTATCCGTTTAGAACTTTAAAATGAAATTCAATAGTAATCGGAAAAGACTCAAATCTACTCAATGTATGGGTCGGGTTATCTGAATCATTAACTGCCCGAACCACCACTCCACCGAGTTCAATAGTAATCTGAAAAGACTCAAATCTACTTTCATATATCCCTTAGCCTGACCCCCACCCCCACAAATCAAATCAAAAATACATTATCATATTAACATATAAACATCGAGAAAGAGATTAAAAGAAAGCAGTGGTTTTTTTGTTCGAACATAAGTAACATAAGAATGGCGGTTCTGTCTTCTTCAAGAAGATGTTTTGCTCCCACTAAACCTCAGTTCGTCCAGCCTTGTCTCGCTGGTTTCACCCACGATTGAAAAACATTATATGGTAAGTTTTACCTTTATTTTTTATAGTATTTCATTTAATAGTATATCATTTTATTATTACTCGCAGCATACCTTTAGTACGAAATATAAGGTCAACATAACTTGAAACACAATCTCATACATAAACTAGAGCACACACTCAAACACAAACTCAAACACAAATTCAAACACACACTCAAACACAAATTCAAACACACACTCAAACACAAACTGAAACTCACACTCAAACTAAAACTGAAACACACACTCATACTTAAACTGAAGCACACACTCATACTTATCTATCAGGCCAGTTCCATTTCATCAACCTCCTTTCTTCTTTCACATCTTGGTAATCACAAATTTTCTCTTTGCGGATGTCGATAATGTCAGAACGGACCTGATCCATCTGCTCGTTTGTTATAGAATTCGTGACCTGACAGCTGAACCGGTTACACGCAACATGACGTTCTAATTCGGTCAGGCCAGAAACTGGATGTTGACAGAATGTGACTAAGACTGACCACCTAGCTTTCACTTCATCAACACGACTTGAAATTCTAGGTGGCTGAACACCATCCCTTCCGTATAGGAAGTACATCTGGCATACCAATGCCTCGCATAACGTTTTACCCCCCTCTGGAATGTTCATGTTACCACCTTCAACTTGGGCCCTCATCAGATATTGATCTTCCAACTCAGTCTATGGACACAATTTTTGCTTAATTTATCAACTAATTTACACTTGAATGTGAATACAACATCTATTTATAGACAATTTCGTTGCAGATAACGTAATCCAGTTAGATGAATGAAAACGTGACACGTGTAAAGTCAAAAATAAAAAACTCCCGCTCATTCTCAAAAATAAAAAACTCATGCTCATTCTCAAAAATAAAAAACTCTCGCTCATTCTCAAAAATAAAAAATTCCCACTCATTCTCAAAAATAAAAAACTCCCGCTCATTCTCAAAAATAAAAAAACTCCCGCTTATTTTCAAAAATTGAAAACTCCTTCCAAACTTTACTTCACTTTATTAAAAAGTCCCGCTCTAAAAACCCCTATATAAAGGGACTCAAAACCTTTAAGATTCTGAAATACTAATCAAACATAAACAGTTTAACAAATGGAGTTTACTCCTCATGAAGACTACCATTTGCTTGAGGCGGTGAAGATTGCCTTCCGAAAGATGGTGGTAGATACTAGCGGTGCGTTTTTTGAGCGAGTCCTTTGTAAGATGTACTACAGCTACGACCGTTTAGGAACTAGAGGTCTAGTCGTGCGCAACCATGAACATATCAAGCAGAGGTACCTTTTTTGTAAACCGATGAATCATTTGTTATTTTTTCCATATACAATTAAGCAAGAAGCGGCCACCGTCAGGAACATGACGGTGGTAGACTACATCACTAGGGATATGGTAGCGTATCTTCAAGATAGGATTACAGAAAGGGAGGAGGGGATTGATTCTGACGATAACTTGGGATATGACTTTGACGATTGAGCATTTTGGTTGTTAGCATGTCGTAGTTTAATTATTTTCTTATGTTTGTTTAAGTTAAGGTGTTAACTTGTTGTTTTCGTTTTTATGTATTTCCTTCAAGTGTCTTGTTTGGTGTACAATCGAACTCTAAAATTAAAATTTCCCCTTTTTAATATTATTTTACTCCAACAATTGCATAAACTACGTTATTTAGGCCGTAATATATTAGAATTTGCGTCGCATGAGACACAACCCAAAGACCATCGTAATTTGGCCATGCGACGCAAACCCTCTGTTTGAAAAACAGAGCCAATATATTGGCCTTGCGTCGCATGAGCCATGATCCAAAGACCATCGGAATTTGGCCATGCGAGGCAAGCCCTCTGTTTGAAAAACAAAGCCAATATATTGGCCTTGCGTCGCATGAGACAGGGACCAAACACCATCGTATTTTGGCTATGCGATTTTGGCCCTCTGTCTAAAAAACAGAGCCAATATATTGGCCTTGCGTCGCATCAGACAGGGCCCAAAGACCGTCGTGTTAAGGCCATGAAATTTTAGTCCTCTTTCTAAAAAATAGAGCCAATATATTGGCCTTGCGTCGCATGCGATAGGGCACAAAGACCGTCGTATTTAGGCCATGCGATTTTAGTCCTCTCTCTGAAAAATAGAGCCAATATATTGGCCTTGCGTCGCATGAGACAGGGCACAAAGACCATCGCATGTGATATGTGTAATATTATTAAAAGTGTATTTGAACAAAAAACTAACATCATAGAAAATTACATCAACTATAATACAAAATCACATTAAATGTTAGGCAAAATAACTTAAAATTTTGTACAAAAGCATTTCAACGTCGTCTCTAGTCAAATCCGTTACATGTGGTTTTTCGTTCAAGTTGATTTTCCTAGCGGGCATTATTTGTGTAAATTTTTTGAACCGACGGTAATAGGGATGCGCCCATTGATTCGCTTCTTCGGTTGCGTAAGCACCCCAACAAGGGTATAATGGAGGCAATGGTCCGTCGGGTGGAGTAGTAATCTACGAGAAAAATTATAAATGAATACATTTGGTGCAGTTGACTATATAGGATACGAGCAGAGTGCTCGATTTGCTCCATCGATACCGACGCTGGAGTACGACGATCTGGTATAGACTGCCCTTCACATGTGCAGGATCGCTGAGAGGTATAGACGTCACTGATTATTACTCATGGCATACTTTTGTCAGAATTTTTGACGTTAGCATTATATTTTGTAATCAGTTTATTTTATGACACCTTTTATTTATTGTATTTCAATTTATTGTATGCTTACTTTCAATTTATCAATTTTATGGGTTCGATTCCAACTCAATTTTATCCGTTTAGAACTTTAAAATGAAATTCAATAGTAATCGGAAAAGACTCAAATCTACTCAATGTATGGGTCGGGTTATCTGAATCATTAACTGCCCGAACCACCACTCCACCGAGTTCAATAGTAATCTGAAAAGACTCAAATCTACTTTCATATATCCCTTAGCCTGACCCCTACCCCCACAAATCAAATCAAAAATACATTATCATATTAACATATAAACATCCAGAAAGAGATAAAAAGAAAGAAGTGGTTTTTTTGTTCGAACATAAGTAACATAAGAATGGCGGTTCTGTCTTCTTCAAGAAGATGTTTTGCTCCCACTAAACCTCAGTTCGTCATGCCTTGTCTCGCTGGTTTCACCCACGATTGGAAAACATTATATGCTAAGTTTTACCTTTATTTTTTATAGTATTTCATTTAATAGTATATCATTTTATTATTACTCGCATCATACCTTTAGTACGAAATATAAGGTCAACATAACTTGAAACACAATCTCATACATAAACTAGAGCACACACTCAAACACAAACTCAAACACAAATTCAAACACACACTCAAACAAAAATTCAAACACACACTCAAACACAAACTGAAACTCACACTCAAACTAAAACTGAAACACACACTCATACTTAAACTGAAGCACACACTCATACTTATCTATCAGGCCAGTTCCATTTCATCAACCTCCTTTCTTATTTCACATCTTGGTAATCACACATTTCCTCTATGCGGATGTCGATAATGTCAGAACGGACCTGATCCAGCTGCTCCTTTGTTATAGAATTCGTGACCTGACAGCTGAACCGGTTACACGCAACACGACGTTCTAATTCGGTCAGGCCAGAAACTGGATGTTGACAGAATGTGACTAAGACTGACCACCTAGCTTTCACTTCATCAACACGCCTTGAAATTCTAGGCGGCTGAACACCATCCCTTCCGTATAGGAAGTACATCTGGCATACCAATGCCTCGCATAACGTTTTACCCCCCTCTGGAATGTTCATGTTACCAGCTTCAACTTGGGCCCTCATCACATATTGATCTTCCAACTCAGTCTATGGACACAATTTTTGCTTAATTTATCAACTAATTTACACTTGAATGTGAATACGACATCTATTTATAGACAATTTCGTTGCAGATAACGTAATCCAGTTAGATGAATGAAAACGTGACACGTGTAATGTCAAAAATCAAAAAATCCCGCTCATTCTCAAAAATAAGAAACTCATGCTCATTCTCAAAAATAAAAAACTCTCGCTCATTCTCAAAAATAAAAAGTTTCCCACTCATTCTCAAAAATAAAAAACTCCCGCTCATTCTCAAAAATAAAAAACTCCCGCTTATTTTCAAAATTTGAAAACTCCTTCCAAACTTTACTTTACTTTATTAAAAAGTCCCGCTCTAAAAACCCCTATATAAAGGGACTCAAAACCTTTAACATTCTCAAATACTAATCAAACATAAACAGTTTAACAAATGGAGTTTACTCCTCATGAAGACTACCATTTGCTTGAGGCGGTGAAGATTGCCTTCTGAAAGATGGTGGTAGATACTAGCGATGCGTTTTTTGAGCGAGTCCTTTGTAAGATGTATTACAGCTACGACCGTTTAGGAACTAGAGGTCTATTCGTGCGCAACCATGAACATATCAAGTAGAGGTACCTTTTTTGCAAACCGATGAATCATTTGTTATTTTTTCCATATACAATTAAGCAAGAAGCGGCCGCCGTCTGGAATATGACGGTGGTAGACTACATCACTAGGGATATGGTAGCGTATCTTCAAGATAGGATTACAGAAAGGGAGGAGGGGATTGATTCTGGCGATAACTTGGGATATGACTTTGACGATTGAGCATTTTGGTTGTTAGCATGTCGTAGTTTAATTATTTTCTTATGTTTGTTTAAGTTAAGGTGTTAACTTGTTGTTTTCGTTTTTATGTATTTCCTTCAAGTGTCTTGTTTGGTGTACAGTCGAACTCTAAAATTAAAATTTCCCTTTTTTAATATTATTTTACTCCAACAACTGCATAAACTACGTTATTTAGGCCGTAATTATTAGAATTTGCGTCGCATGAGACACAACCCAAAGACCATCGTAATTTGGCCATGCGACGCAAGCCCTGTGTTTGAAAAACAGAACCAATATATTGGCCTTGCGTCGCATGAGCCATGATCCAAAGACCATCGGAATTTGGCCATGCGAGGCAAGCCCTCTGTTTGAAAAACAAAGCCAATATATTGGCCTTGCGTCGCATGAGACAGGGACCAAACACCATCGTATTTTGGCTATGCGATTTTGGCCCTCTGTCTAAAAAATAGAGCCAATATATTGGCCTTGCGTCGCATCAGACAGGGCCCAAAGACCGTCGTGTTAAGGCCATGAAATTTTAGTCCTCTGTCTGAAAAATAGAGCCAATATATTGGCCTTGCGTCGCATGTGATAGGGCACAAAGACCGTCGCATTTAGGCCATGCGATTTTAGTCCTCTCTCCGAAAAATAGAGCCAATATATTGGTCTTGCGTCGCATGAGACAGGGCACAAAGACCATCGCATGTGATATGTGTAATATTATTAAAAGTTTATTTGAACAAAAAACTAACATCATACAAAAGTACATCAACTATAATACAAAATCACATTAAATGTTAGGCAAAATAACTTAAAATTTTGTACAAAAGCATTTCAACGTCGTCTCTAGTCAAATCCGTTACATGTGGTTTTTCGTTCAAGTTGATTTTCCTAGCGGGCATTATTTGTGTAAATTTTTTGAACCGACGGTAATATGGATGCGCCCATTGATTCGCTTCTTCGGTTGCGTAAGCACCCCAACAAGGGTATAATGGAGGCAACGGTCCATTGGGTGGAGTAGTAATCTACGAGAAAAATTATAAATGAATGCATTTGGTGATGATAGCGTAAGAAATTGGTATAAGAAACAAAATATACTTACATTAACAAAGTGACATCCATGTACGAAAGCTATCCCAACTTCTATGATCGTTGAATTGTTGACGGGTGGCCTTCCACAGATTGGTAGATACGTTAACGAGGCTGCTTGCGATACATGGTATACCATGCATTGATACCTTGTCGCGATGACTAATCTAATGTCCGGAAATGTCATCCAATAGTGGCTACTAGGGTTGGGCTTGAAGTAATCTAACCTATGTACCAAATCGTCAAACACCTTCGGCGAACCATATACATCCAACCAAGATACATGGTTGTCCCGTAACTGTTTCAACAACTCGCTCCATCTATATTCGTTGTTGTATATTGAATGCACTACGGAACGAAATACGCATTGTCCGTCTGGAAGAACGTCAACTAACTTTAAAATGTAAGTGTGTAGAAATGCCGGGATGCAGTCCAGATATAATGTTAACTTCCCATCCTTAACAATTTTCTTAGAGCTTCCAACTTTCTTTTTTGCTAATGAAGGTTTGGGTGGTACGATGGGAACCACGTTGGATGTGGACGTGCTCCCTAACATGTTAACGAGTGTACTACCAATCGAGTTAGCCGGAGTATTAGCACTAGCGGTTTATTCAATTGGATATTCCAACAAACTAGGGTTCTGTTTAGTCGATTTATCAACGCCTCCCTTTGATCTACCCTTAGCTCTAACCGATTCTTTAGGATCTTATATATGACTTGTCTCGGGCCTCAAAATTTTCATTACCCTATTGATAATGTGGTCTTGTTGGTCGGGCCGGAAACTACGAATGGAGTTGTCAATTATGGAAAGTTTTTTTTGCAATTCTTCTTCACGAGAGCTAGGATATCTATGAACAATATATAATCTTTTCCAAAATACATCCACATCTTATAACGGGATGCACCTACCATCTCTAACTATAAACGCAATTTCACATGCACAAGGTAAACCATGCGTTTTCCTAAAGAAACAACCTCCATATGCTACCCGATCTACTCCTATATTTCTAGCACGTACAATAGCAAGCATCAAAATCTTTAGACCCGCATATGACACATGACCTTTAAGATTTTGGGTCAAAACACCATCAAACCCGGCAATTGTTCTAAACTTAATTCGCTCGAATGATTCGACGATCCCCGCATGCTGTTTCGTTAATAAGTTGTGAACGTTTTCCCAAAATAGCTCAAAGTTGCATTGATTCGTCCCAATGTATTTTTTTAGGGACGAGTGAGCACCCTCCGCCCTACATAGTATAAGTACAAAATTATGAACTTCTCTAAAAAAAGATAAAACAGCTAAACAAAAAATTGGATAAAAGAACAAACCTATTTGTAGTTGTTTGGCCATAATGTTTAATCTTGTTCGTTCGGTACGCAAGAAACTTGTCACCATATTTCGTTATCCACGCGTCCATAACGTACGTAAAACACTTCGGTTGAGAGACGAACATCTCCTTTAATATATCTAGATTTTTTCGGTAACTCTCAACCGTGTTCGCCCCCGCAACGTAACCGTAAAATTCAACAAATTGTTTCGCTACTGCATCATCGTACAATATCGTTCAGACCGCCCCACGAATATTCTTACTAATATGCCACGTGCATAACAAGTGGTGTGTGCCCGAAAAAATATCGTCGATTGCTCGCATGAGAGCTAACTCTCGATCGGTAACAATAACGCTCTGAAATGCGCACACGCTATCCATCATCAAACCACGTAGAGTTTCCAAAGCCCATACGTAGTCTCCAATCTTCTCTCCGCTAAAAAACACGTACGCAACGGTAAATGTAATGGAAGTCGATGTTAAACCGACAATCTCTAATAACGGCATCTTATACTTAGTGATCTTGTACGTACAATCCATGAATAACACATTCAGGAATGTACGTAATAATTCTATGCTAGTAGGATGTGCAACAAAAAAGTCAGTGATCACCTTTGAATCGTCTTTCAAACGTTCCCACGTGGAGTATCCATTCTCCTTCAACTTCATCAACAAATATTGCATTTGCGTTTGTCCCCCGTGCTAAAAAATCCTAATGTTTTTTGCGGCAATTGTAGATTGCACGCATGTTCGAAATGTTCTCGGGATATTGGCACTTCAAACCACTATATATATATATATATATATATCCCTAGGACGCGAACCGAGGTGAGACAAACTACGAACTAGTTCCTCTTCATCCCGTTTTAGCCTACAAGCGCGGGAAGGACCGTCTAAGCGAACGTAGGGTTCATGATTATGAGTACCGTTTATCACCTCCAAACGCTATTTCATGGCTAGTACGTCGATCAGATGAACTTTTAGCACAAACAGACAATTACATTTCTTCTTCGATGTCTTCCGCTTTATTAAAGTTTCCGGTTTCGATTTTGATATGAATACACTATACCACTCGCAAATCACTCTAACCTAGGAGTCCTTCCCTATTTCACGCTATCGTAGAGCTTTGTAATTGTGACAAACTTAATCTTCTTCGATTCAATGTCCACAAAAGCATCCAATTCGTCTTCAGTAAATAACCTATCAGTTTTGAATATTCTACTGTAGTCGGCATCCATAAATGGAGGCTGGGCAGGTTCCTCCTACGAAATATATAATTGGAAACTATAAATTTCTATAACAGTTCGGTCGCACGAGACATGTCTTCAGTGTTGTCGCACGAGACATGTCTCTATTCTCGTCTCATGCGACGGCTACAGCTATATGGCCGCATGTTCGTGCGATGACGAAGCTATTCGTCGCCCGATGTTCGTGCGACCAGGCCAAAAATCGAAAATCGGGTTTTAGGTTCTTATCTCCATGCGGTAAGCTTCCTCCTCGTCTAGTAAGTCTTCCAGAGAGACGCCCATTTCATCATTGTCCATAGATACTCCGATTCTAGATTTTTTGTGGTCGATTTTATGGGTTTGGGTAAAAAATGTAACTTTTTGGGTTTAATGGGTTGAGGATAGTAAATGTTGATAGAAAGCTTGTGGATTTAGGGTAATACAGATAGATTTCAGAGTTTCCGTTGATTTTGAGAGTAAATGGCATGAATGTAATAATATAGAGGGAGAAAAGTTAATTTGGGAATTTCAACTTTTAGTTTGATAAAAGAAGGGGTAAAGTGAGAGATCTATCAAAATGTGTCTTATTTCTAGCGTGACCCATTTTTAAATGGATAATATATTGTTTTTAGATTTTAAATGATACCTAACCAACAATAATAGGATATTAAACGGAAAAACATAAAATTGTGATGTATACAAAAATGGAAATTGTTAAAAAAAACTGTCAAAGCATTTTCAATTTTTTAAATATTTAAAAAATTGATATTCATCAAAAAAAATCTTTAAATCTTTAAATTCTATTTATTTTAATTATTTACATTTTATACAAAATTTATATTTGTTAAAAAATATTTAAAAACTTTTAAATTTTAATAGTTTATTTTTTATGCAATTTCATAGGATAATTTTGACTGTTTTTTAGCAATTCCTTACAAAAATATGACTGGGTAGAACAAAAGTTTAAACCCAATAACATATTAAAAAAAAAAAAAATTATTAGAATACGCTGGCCGGTGTACATGAATTAAAAATTTGTAAAAATAGACATCTAAGAAGGGACTTATTTTTTCTCTTTTAGTGCGTCCTGCTTTATGTTATATTTTTTATTTAATTTTTTGATCTTTTTAAATAGTAACGTAAAATTTAATATTTTTATTATATTTCAATTAATTGGATTGTTTATTTTTAAATATTTTATAAAAACAAAGAATAATTATGAAACTTTTAATTTCAGACATAATTTTAAAACAATATGTTTATGGAACTATGACTATGAGTTAAGGAGGCAAAGTCAAGAAAAGACAGACTACGGCTGGATAAGTTGGGGACACTATAAAAACCCCTTTTGATCTACTTAGAGTTCATAAAAATAGCCATTCAGTACATTACAGACTGAGAAACCTGGTTAGTCTTCCTCTTTTAGTGATCTGTTTTATGTTATATTTTGATATGAATTCGTTTTTTTTTCTTCAAAAGGGTTACTTTATGCTTATCGGTTTTTGTTCTTACAAAATATGTTGTATGATGTAAAACAGAGGAGCTCTTAAAAAAATGAATCCGACCGAAGAAACTGCAGCGACCAAGAAGGGAAAAAAGATGAAGAACGATATAGAGGCATGGGTCAAACCCAGGGAGGGAAGTGTGATTCCTAAATAGAGAAAATTAGTGAAGACAGTGATGGAGGAGACTTTTATCTCGCTCGGCTCTGTTTCTGGTCCAAAATATGACGACATGAAGGGTAATCGTGTTTTTCCTACGACTCCACCCGACCAGTCCACTACACAAGATGAGACGTGTAATATCTCAACGTTAGTGAGTGTTCGTCTGAAAAGAAATAAGTTAGTAAGCTTTAGCTTCAAACCAAGTGTGCGTGGTTTTCCGATATTTACTAATTTCGGGTTTCTTCAATTTAAAGTTATGATTGTTGTTTATGTTTGTTGAATTTATAAACAGAGTCTTTATTGTGTTTTTGGTTCTTCATTACAATACCACCCTAATTAGCCACACATGGGTGCATTTGAGTATGGTATATAAATATATATATATATATATATATATATATATATATATATATATATATTTTTTTTCTTTCCTTACAATTATTTAAGAAAAAAGAACTGCTAGATCACATCAGTTGAAAGGGGTCATGGCCCCGATATTCTCTTCTTCTTTTTCAACCGGAAATACTAATCCAAATTTATCTATTTTTTTTTATATTAATTTTCCTTTTTCATACTTATTATTATTTATTAATTGATGACTAGTATAATAATCTGTTCTTAAACAGTAACCTATTTATTGTTTAAATAATAATATTTACAAATGGGATAAAAGAAAAGAAACAACTTTTGAAATAAAGCTCAATTCCAATACTTCTTGATTTAGAGCAGCCTGACTTGATTACGATAATTAGTAATACAATTAAACATAATTTTGTGCTCCTACAACAGCAACTTCTACAGCAAATGTATCCTCTCTAGCAATTTCTTCACCGGCGAATGCATCTTCTTTGAGATTATCCCTTGAATTAATGATTTGAAACATTTTTTATTTTCTATTTGAAATTGCCCCACAAAATCAAATTGAATAATGAAAGATAAGGGCATTGGAGATTAAAAACAAAACAATCTTATGATTGAGAAATTGAATTAATATTTATCTAATTTCAAGCAATCACTATCTAAACTTTCAAAAAAGGCTATAGTTTTCAAGGGTTCGAGATTTGGTGACTGTCAAGGTTCGATTTCATTTTACATTTTAGAGTTCAACGAGCAAGTCAATCTATTGTTTGCTTTTGAACTCTAAAAATATATTTGATGGTTATTGTGATACTATTAATGTTTAGTAATACTTTAATATAGGGTTTAAATATCAAGTCCCAACACCATGACCAACATATCTATTAACAACGATGAATCAGATTCTATATCTATATTTTTAAGGCGCTTTAGATTGCAAATAAATAAGAGGAGAATGCTTACCATAGAGGTTACCATATGCATGAATAATATTGCTGTTAATATCTCTAAAGATACCAACACCACTTGATTCTCCATGAAAGAGGCACGAATCATCCGTGTTTAATTTGGTTCTATTGACCTTAAGGCGAATCCATTTAATAATTATAGCTGTACTAGGTAATGTGTGCAGGAAGAAATTAATGTTTTTAGCTACATTAAAGTCATCATGCCATAATTTTCTATAAAAGGTGTTTGAGCAATCCAAATTAGATCAAGTTTGATAGATATAATCACCTTATGAGAACTAGGAGAACCAATATGCTTAATTATTTATGTAAAGATAAATCAATAATTTTTTACAACAATTTTATAAATATCACCAAAACTAAAATATCATTAAATATAATAACATTTTTTTAAATTTTATATCACTTCATTTCTAAAATCCCCATCCTAAACGGATAATAAGGTATACTAACAGTTTGTTGTTTTATAAAAAAATCAAAAGAAGAAATTAATCGTTGTGACCAGTGAGTAGGGTGACTCCAAGGTGCTTTACCAGGAGATAACCAACGTTGAACCCAAAGATGTTGATCGTGTCCTCTCTAATAGTAAGACCAACCCCGGAGAAAATTAGACGACTATTCTCGGGGCTAACTTGCAAACCTAATAGGTCGTAAAAGTCCTTAAGACCATCATTTTGAGGTTGAGATATTTAATTTATTTATAACTGGAAATCATTAGATCATCTACAAAACAAAGGTTTTATATCTTAAGCTTTTGACATTTTTAGTCGAATCTAAAATTCCTATCGCTAATTGTCTTCTTATGTATACTGGGAATAACTTATATTACGAAGACGATTAAAAATAGTGATAAAATATCTCATTGTCGGAGATCATTACTACCCTTAAAGTTTATGTAAGGATCTCATTAACATTATATTATAGGATGGGGTGAATATACATTGAATAATCCAATTCATCATCTGGTTTGGGAAATTCATGAACACCTTGATGTCGAGAACAAGGTGTCAGCAAACTTTATCAAAAGCTTTCGGGATTTTAATATTTAAAACGAACCTTAGGCCCTTACAATTAGTTTGGTAGCCCTCACAATTTCTTGTGAGAGAAGAATGTTGTGTGATATTTTTTAACCAACTACGAAAGTTGATTGAGAATTTTCAAATAGGTAAATAAATGAGTCATTAATATTGTTTTCCATAATACTGAATATAATCTTATAGACCATATTGCAACAAGAAATTGGTGTGAAATCCTAGTGGGAGTCCTCTTTATAGACAAGGTAAATATTGGTAGAGTTCCACGAGGGCTCAAGACTTCTAATGTGAAAGAACATAAAGATCTCATCACAAATATATTTTCCAATAACGTCCCGAGAATATTTGAAAAATGAGGTGTTAAAATCCATCAGCCCGGGGGATTGTATTTCTATCAACACTTAAAAAGGAACTCTTATTTTTTTTTTCAAGTAACATGTCAAAATATAGAATTCATATCCCGATATTTACTTTGGAAGTAGTAAGCCCAATATGTCCTAAGAGGTAACTAGAGCGAAAAGATTAGAGAAATGAAAAATTATATTCGCCACCTAGCTAAAGGTTATCACGAGAAAGATAAAATTAAAATGGTTGAATTTTATGTTAAGATCCCTAATTTTTAGTGAAGTCTCTCTGAACTTCTCATTGAAGAAAGATTCTCAGCTTTGTTGAGAAAAATAAAATCGGAAAAAATCTTTATCTCAGCGTAGACGAGGGTCAGATTAAAGGGATTTTTAACAAAAATAGATTAAGGTAGTTAATATTATTATACTTCTTACAAGTAAGGCCAATATGATATTTTGGAGACACGTTAGTTCGTAGGATACCAAAATCATACTAAGAGCATGAATCTGATGTTCCATCTAGTGAAGATTAAATATCTGTAGGATACATACGAGTGTCACATGTTAAAAAGTTAAAAGGTTTTATAATAAATGACCAATATGATGGGAAATAATTAAAGTAACGGTGGTGCATTGTTGTGTACAAGGAGTGATAAAATGGGCATAGGACATTAATAAGAACTCATCCAATTCATTATTGACTAAGACACGGTTAATTTTAGATGTATTTGGATTAATAGCGAGCAAAGATCACTCAGTTGGCACTAATAACAACAATATTTGAAGTCGTCGATGGAACCTTGGTTGGGTATATTGGCGTGCTCTCTACCTTATGAAAGTTATCAAAATTCTAAAAAATAACCAATGTATAATAATGAATCTTCTCCATAATGGCATCGAGATCATCTCATAAAGGGAGACGATCTGAGGCATCATTAAAATTATAGGTGGCATAAAGAAAAACGAAATGGGAAGTTCAAGCTATAAGATTTATAGTGTATATATTGTTGGGAGGAAGAGAATATATATATATATATATATAAATGACACTAAGATTCCAAATAATATAGACTCTATCCAATTCGTGAGAGGAACTGTTAGTGCCAAAACTCCAAAAATGAGTCATCAATCTAATAATAGAATCACCTTTATAGATCGAACACTAGTTTCAGTAAAGATCATAATGAAGATATTATTACTAATAATAAAATCAGTGATATCTATATGTCAAACATTTTACGAACATTCCATAAAGTAATAAATATTAAGCCTATCAATGAATAAAATAAAATATACAACCGGCGGTACTTGCCGAAGTCTTATTTCTTAGGTAATCTTTGTATGGTGGGGATTCCACCTCATCATCTCTTTCTATGTAGAAAATAGGTTGGTAGTTGTATAAGAAATGAGTAGACTCTAGGAAAAGATGTGTTTCTAATTGAGACTAGTTAGAAGATTCTAAAGATCCAACAAATCATTTGAACTCATGATCTTCTAACCTTTTATTATAAAAGCGAAACAATTAGTTAAAAGTAACAAAAATAACTATGAATATGTTGGTAAATTAATTAGTTTAATATTTTTATTTTTAGTATTAATTTGTAAATATTATGAGATAATTCTAAAAAATGATTGAATTC
Source organism: Limnanthes douglasii subsp. nivea (assembly GCA_036936605.1). NCBI lineage: Eukaryota > Viridiplantae > Streptophyta > Magnoliopsida > Brassicales > Limnanthaceae > Limnanthes > Limnanthes douglasii. The sequence continues at coordinate 143,662,644 of JAUPFV010000004.1, read as the reverse complement.
TAATAGATGAACTAATCGAGAAGAGGTTTGTTTTTTGGTTTGTGTTAAAAACAATTCTCCACCAATATTCAACGCAAGAAAAACTAATAACAAGGTGTTGATAATTAAGGTTTATATCTGGATTATTAGAGAGTCTCGAGTCTTGCTGTTTTACTGAAGCCCAATTGAATAAAAAGTTAGGTTATCTGTGATGACCTTACTGAACTTTGGGTAGCCTTTGACTGGCGGGACTAAGGTTTTTGGGTGCTTCTTTGCTTCTTCCACGCACTGCCACCTACATCAAAGATGTCATCGCCTTTAAAATCTAGAAATTTTGAATAAGTAAATGATATAGCTTATGTGGTAATCTCTAATGACTGATACATGTAAGAAGAGCAGTGTTAATAATTAGAATGTGACAACGCGATGTTACGACGAATAGAATGTCCCCAAGTTTATATCACATGCTTCAGGAAGCTCGTTGGTATGTGCAAAATATCCTCAGAATAGAAAGTAAAATAGTGAGATTTATTTAGAGAGACTACAAGTGTGATACAAGCATAAACTAATGCGCCAAAGACTTGGCCATCTCTGCCGCTCGTGAATCGTTGTTCGGTGAATCCACCTACCACCAATGGCTTTTGTGTTTAACGTTCATCTCATCCATCACCCAAATCTTAATTAACCGTGTTGGTGTTAATATTTTTAGTCATGTCCATGTAGAAAACAATCCATACCATAGTGTTTTGCAGAAGAAGATTGACAGATTTCGTGGAAAGTTATCTGTGCTATACTTGAGGTTTTAGAGTTTAAGTTAGATGAATGGGTTCATGTGTATAAAAACTGAGATGTTATTCATATTTTAATACATATGAAGACTAATATCAATCTGGCTTCACACCTTAATCTATGCATCAAATATTTATGGTCTTGTTACTCTTGTAGTCCACCTGAAGCTGAACATAATTTTAATTATTCAATAATTACTATCTTTGTCAACATATCAGCTATATTTTTGTTTCCTTGAACCTTTTTTACTATTAGCAGATCATCTTCCAATAAAGATATCATGAATGGACAATGAAGATCGACATGCTTGGTTCTCAAATGAAGTGTTGAATTTTTTTCCAAGTGAATTGTATTATGACTATCGCTATGCAGATGTTATTCTTTAATTTGAATCCCAACTCAGTTAACAGACCTTGAAACCATGTCATATATTTACTGAATTTGATCATTGTACTCGACATATGTAGTGGATAAAGTGAAAATTTTATGTAACTTTGATATCCAACTAACAGTTGTAGTTCCAACAGTGATTATATAACCGATTGTGCTTTTTCGGTAAATGAATTTCGTCCAAAATCTGAATCTAAGTAGCCTTGTACCTTTAACTCACCCTTCCCAAAATACGAACACTTTCTTGTGGTGCATTGTTAGTACCTTAAAATCCACTTTACTGCTTCCTAATGAAGTTTCCCTAGGATTTGACATAAACCTACTCGCAACTCTCACTGTATAACCAATGTTTGGTCTTATACAAACCATTTCATACATCAAACTCCTAATATCTAAGGCATAAGAAACCTTAGCCATGAAGTATTTCTCTTTATCCTTTTGAGGGGATTGATCTTTGAATAAACGAATGTGACCTTCCAAGGGTGTATTAACTGGCTTAGCATCACCCATGTTAAATATCTACAAAACACGATCAATATTCTCTGACTGAAATAAGTACGAATATTATTTCTTCTTCATGGACCCAAGATTATTTCTTCAATCTTCCAATATCATCTATATCTGAACTTGTTACTAACATATCATCAACACAGAGTAGAAAAATGATATGAGTAGACTTACATCTTTTGAAATAGCAACATTAGACGATATTGCATTTATGAAAACTCTCATTATGCATAAAGACGTCAAATTTCATGTACCACTGTTATGGGGCTTGTTTTAAACCATAAAAACCTTTTTTTGATTATGCATACCATGTTTTTCCCCTTATTTTAAGAAACCTTATAGTTGATAAATGTATATCTCCTCATCCAAGTCCCCATGAAGAAATGTAGTCTTCACGTTATCAAGATAAAGGTATTCAATGAAAACAATACTCAACACTGATATAATACTATTGAGCTTCACAACTATAGCAAAAATGTCGGTGTTATCAATTTATTTTTTTACTAAATTTATTTGAAAACTAGTCGGGTTTTGTATCTCTTAAAGCCATCATGTTTGTCTTTCCCTCGGTAAACCCATTTGTTACGTTTTGCCTTCTTACCCATGGGTAATTCAACTAGTTCCCATGCTTGATTTCAGATTAAAGACTCCATCTCATGTTACATGGAAAGCTCTCACTTGTTAGCATCGTTGGTCTAAAAAGATTCATCATAACATCCATGCTCCTCTCCATTGGTCAGCAATAAATAGTTCAAGTATTTCCCTAGTTGGGCATATGTGGTCAGGAAGATCTTCTCAAAACATGACCTGATACGGTCGACTATAATGTGTTGGACTACTATGTATAAGTTTATCCAACTGACTCTCTTTGCTTAAGGCTTGATCTAATCATATTTGTTTGTTGTCTATCTATGACATTTTCAACATTTGCAAACACTAGCCCACTCGGTCTTGAGTCGTTTGTTTTAGTTCTATGCCTATTTTCTTACATCACTGTTTCGTTGAGGATCACATCTCTGCTTCAGATCATCTTTCTGTTTTCCTCATCCGAAATACAATAGCCAAACTGGTCTTCGCCATAACCGATCAGTATGCATTTTTTTTGGATCAATCTTGTTCCTGCCTTGATCACCGGTATGAATGTATGTCATACAACCAAACAAAACTAGATGTGATAGTGTTATATCTTTACCAGTCCATACCTCTTCAAGTATTCTATGCTTAAAGGGAATGAATGGACCTTGGTTGACCAAGTAAGTTGATGTATTAACTGTTTTGCCCTAGAACCACTTCGGTAGACCTAACTGTATATGAATTATTTCAAATATTTCTATTAATGTTTGGTTCATATGATCGACACTACCATTTTGTTGAGGCATACCCGACATGGTTCTCTCCATCTTGATCGTGCTCATAGCAAAACTTCTTGAATTTGATATCCTCATATTCACCACTATTATTGGTTATGAGCTTTTTAATTTTTAGACATGTCTCATTCTCAACCATAGACTTTCATTTCCAAAAAATATCAAATACTTCAAATTTATCTTTTAGAAAATAAACCCATACCTTTCGAGAATGATCATCAATAAAAGTCATAAAGTAGTATTTTTTTCTATAGATGAAACTGGTAGCCCCAAAACATCAGAATGAACAAGCTCTAGCCTTTCTTTATTTGAGTTTTTTCCACTTGTCTGAAAACTCACATTTTTATGTTTTCTAAGTATGCAATCTTTGCACATGTCCATATTAAGGACTGTAGAACTGGAATTTTTCCCCTCGAGTGCATATTTTTCATCCATTTCTTACTCATATGGCCAACTCAATTGGGATTTTCGTTTCCAATTGCAATTTCAATTGAACACACGCCTCTGCTGTCTGGTAAAGAGTACCACTCTTTTTTTTACGTGAGTAACTGGCATTGTACCCTTTGAAATTTTCTAATTAATCTTATTAAAGATCGTAGTGTAGCTTTCACTAGAAAACTAAAATGACATTTACCTTTGTCTTCATCTCTTAGTCTTTTGAATGCATCATCTCATTTTGAAGTGATATTTACCTCTGTCTTCGTCTCCTGGTATTTTGGTGCTTTTTTGCACTAATTTCTATAGTGATCCATCTTCTCACAATTCAAAAAATCGATGTTTTTTTACCCCTCCAAAGTTTTAGGATTCCTAGACTTGGACCTCTCATCCCTAACTCGGTAGTTCAATTTGCCATGTCCATTCCCTCTTGTTGAATTCGTTCCTCTTGACTATGTATGAAAAACTGAGGAGCTTGATGAATCAACCGACACTCTCATTCGAATCTCTTCACTGAGAACCAGATCATGAATATCATAAAATTTTAACTTCTAGATTCATGAGTTACTCATAGTGCTGACAATCGCATTCCAAATTTCTGGTAGAGAAAATAAGAGTCCCAATGCTCGTATTTATTCATCAAAATAAATTTTGACTAAATGCAACTAGACTGTAATTATGTTGAGTTGATTAAAATGTTGAGCTACAGATGTGCCTTCTGTCATTCGTAAATTGAATAAGCGTCTTATCAAATGAACGTTGTTAGACGCTAATTTCTCCTCACACATACTAGAGAGAGCCTTTAGAAGACCCGTTGTGGTTGTTTTATTTCCAATATTACAAACAACATTGCGGTATAACATCTATCGGATGACTACAAGAGCATGGTTTTCAACAAGAATCCATTCTTTATCATCCATACTCTCTGGCTTTTTTTAGAGGGGTTGATAAAGATTTTTCTAGCATAGATAATCTATCTGCAACTTTTGAAACCCAAATTCTGCCCACAAAATATTCAAGTTTCACATTTTCTTCATATGTAGGCATTGCTGCCACTAAAATCTGACCTCATTTTGATCTCTACCAAAATTGATCTCTGATACTAGTTGTTGAAAAATACACAATTATCGTGTAATCAAATCAATGGGGAAAACACAAAAATAATAGTGAAAAAAAACATACAAATTATTAACGGGGTTTAACAAATTATTTTTTTATGTCACTGGACTTGTTACAGATTGATTTTATTAGAAGGAATCTATGTTTTCGATGGAGTCACAAAACCTAACTATTGGTTTTATACAGAGTTTAACACACAAAGAAAGAAGAAATTATTATAACGGTTATTAATTCTGATTAATAAGCCATTAATGACTCATTTAATTAATTTATCGATCTCTTAGAATTTGAAATATCTTCAAATCCATCATCTAACACTTCTCTGGTCTTGTCATTCTTTATACTTTATTATCATCATCTAATTTATCCCGTTATTTTATAAAATATTGAAAAATAAAATCATTTCATCTAACAAAAATAACTTAGTATCATACACAAATTGGTGACCTTTGTCGATATATAAACGCCTGCAAAAGATGTAATGTAGGATTAAAAAAATTCAAAATATAATGTTTTATCCGAGTGAGTAATTTGTGTGATTTGTAGTATTTGAATAAAAGAGCTCGTTTAAAGTTATTGTTCATCCACCTACTTTTAATATTTTTATAATAACGTGTAACCTGTGAGTGGTAAAGTTTTTAATCATTAATTGGTTCTTATTAAATAATATATTTATATTATATTGTTTTGTAAAAAATAACAACTTCTATCGATTAAAAAATCAAAGAATTAGTACAATCAAGAGATATAACTTGATAAAAAATAAATAAGATGCCTAATGTAGACAAACATGATGAATAAGGCAAATGAAAATAATTAAGATGATAATGAGAATTCATTCAAGAAGAACCTCCTCTTGATGTCTTCATTAACAATTTCTAAGGCATCAACATGAGTCCACAGAGTCTTCCTCATCATATCTTACTTTAGGGTGTTTAAGCAATAGAGAACATGAATCATATTGGAAACAAGTTTGAGTCTAACTTGTCAAAAATAATATCAAATGTTTTAAACTATTACAGTATATTGATGATTAAGCTAGGAAACAACCCTAGTTGGCTAGGTTCAAATATCCACAATCCAAACTTTCAAAGAATGTTATAGCTTCCAAAGGATTGAGAATATGATTACTATCGAGAGTCAGTTTTATTTTATATTTTAGAGTCTAACGTGCATGCCAATCAACAGCTTGATTTTGGATTCTAGAAATGTTTTTGATAGACATGGAAGATGCTATAAGCGTTCTACAACATGTTAAGATTGGTTTAAGATACCAAGCTCCAAGACCATTAGCTAACATGTCAATTATCAAGGATGAATCAGTTTTGATGTCAACATTTTAAGGTCATTTTGATTACAAATTATAAGGCCATCAAGAATGGATCTACACTCAATAATCATACAAGATTGCTTGACATCGAGGTTACCATATGCATGAGAGATGTTTCCATTATGGTCTCTAAAGACCCCAACACCACTTGGTTCTCTATAAACAGAGATATGAGCCATCAATATTCAATCTAATTCTACTAGCCTTAGGTTTTTCCCACTTTATTATTAGGTAATTGCTAATAGTGCTATGAAAAAAGTAGCCAAGATGTTTAGCGACACTAAGGTCCCCATGCCAAAGGTCTCTATTAAACATATTAGAGCAATGAAGAGTAGCTAAAATGAGATAAATCTTATATATAATATTTTTATAAGTGATAGGGCCAGAGTGTTTATATTTAATCTTGAAAAACCAGATGGTCCAACATATAATAGTTGGAAGCGAAATTCTAACATGTTTAGCTTTTTCGATGGACCAAAACCAAATCCCAATTAAGTGATAAATGGTCATAAAGTTAACAATATGGATATGAAAAAATGGCGAAATGGTATTAGATAGGCCATATAGTTGGATATGAGACGGAAAAATGTGTAGTTGTTTCAATGTTATGACATAATTGGAAGTTTGAAGCCAAATTGAAATTTATTTTATAAAGGTTGGAATCCACAGAGATCCAACCTTTCAGGACTTTCCAGATTAAAAAAGGGTACTTATAAGGGATGTAAGTACCCCAAATCTTAAAATTGGGCAGAATTATAAATTCTAAGGTGGTTCCACGTTTTCTTAGTGCTATAGTTACCATAATTTTCAATACACGAGATAATATTATATTCACTATTAATGTTTATTTGGAAGTTATTAATCTTATTAATAATAGAAGGGGTGTCAATGTATCTAAGTCTCTTTAAGTCCCAGTTATTGTTAACCCAAAAGCTACTCACATTATTAATTAGTACCAAAGGTTGTTGTCATTATCAGAAAGGCTGATTAAAGGCTTATTGTCAAGCCATTTATTAAGCCAAAATTCAAGTTTACCATTACCAAGATTCCAATGAATGAAAGGTTCAGCATAATTTCTAGAGGAAATTAATATCCGATAAATTATGGAGCCATGTTTGTTATGGCTAATTTGTAAATGGTGGTATGATATACAGTAAATAGAATGCATGTAATTTGAACATAATGATGTATTATCTCTAAAGCTATACCATAACTTAGAAGAGAAGGTGGTTTGGAGATCAGAACATGTTCTGATGTTTAAGCCACCCTCCTGATAAGGTTTACTAATGTTGTTCCAGTTGGTCTAGATTAAGGATTTAAAATCAACCTGAGAACCCCATAAGAATTTATTCACGAGCCTTTCAAGTCTACCCAAAACGGAATTAGGGATAATAGAGTTTTGCATATGATAAATGGGGATAGTCATGATGAAAAATTGGATGAGTACCAATCTGCCTTTAAAAGAGATGGTGGTGTTGTCCCACTCATTGATCTTGTTTCAGAATTTTCTCATTAATTCATCATATAAGTTTAATTTATTGGTTTTATGAATAGAAATGCCCAGATATTTTGAAGGTAAACGTTTGTTTTTAAAACCAGTGGCTTCCTCAATAGATTTAATTCTAGTATTGGTATTATTGGTGGGGACAATCAAGCTAGACTTGTCTTTATTGATGGGTTGATTATAATTTTTTTGATATATGTTCAAGAAATAGTTTAATAGTTAAATCTTCTAATGTTATTTCTAAAACCATTTGTATCAATGACTAAGTCATCAATAAATGCATGGCAGTTTATATTGATATTACTTCTTATGACGTACTTCATTTGATGGTATTTGTTAAAAAGAAGATTAATACCTCTGAGGAGGTATTATTCTACAATGATGAAAATGTCGGGAGAGATTGGATCTCCTTGCCTAATGTCGTTGGTTCCTTTCAAATAACTTTTAGTTTCACCATTAATAATAATTGTGAAATATACTAGAAGAAATATTATTGATGATAAGATTTAAAAATCTATTGTTAAAGCCAAAATATTTAAGGATATTTAAACTGAAAGAATGAGAAAAACAAATTCAAAGGCTTTAATCATGTCAATTTTTAATAAGATGTGTATGCCTTAAGATTTCTTATTAAGATCATAGATGATCTCTTGACATTTTCTTGTCATCATCATTTTGAGAGTTTTGATAAGTGTTCTCAAGGAAGCAAATTTAATCCCTAGTTTTGGCAACAACTGAAAATATATTGCTAAGGCTGTCATGATTCCATATTTTTAATTTATCCATTAATATTTTGAGTTTAAGCTATAAATCTTGAAAAGGCTGATCAAACATTGGAGCCTCCCAATAGTCCTTAATAATTTGGTTAAAGTTTGGATGTAATGTCCACATTTTAAGAAATTTAACAGGATTTCGGTTTAAATGAGGAGTTTGATAAGGTGATGGCGATAGAAGAGTGGTCAGAACAAGTTCTGGGTCAATGTTTAATCTTAATGTTATCACAAAAGTCTCTCATTTGGTTGTTTATAAGGATTTTGTTAACTTTTTTAAATTTTCTTCTACTAGACCAAGTAAAAGTATTACTAATAAAACCAGGTTCTTCAAGATGACAATCATAGATTGTATCATTAAACTCATCAATATTTTAAAAGTATATGGTTTTACAAGAAAGTTTTTCAAAAGGTTTAATGATGCAATTGAAATCGTCAATTAAAATTCACTCAAGTGGATTGTTGGTAAATGATCTCGAGGGAGCCTATTGGTTCTTAAACATTTAGCATAGATTACAGAAGTCATGAATTCTTTATTGTTATATGATGAACTTTAAGGTGAAGGAGTTGTTCATGGTTACAACGGAAATCCACCTTAAATTTATCCTTCCAAATGACCCAAATTGTATTGTTTAAGTTAATGGTGCCATGATGAAAGCCTAGAGTTTTTAAGATTAAGGGAAATTAAATTTAAAAAACAATAGGTTCTTGTAAAGCTAGGAAATCGAAGGATTCTTTTTTATGATGGATTTCAATCTTCTAATAGTATTTTTATTTCATATACCTTTAGTATTTATAAAATTATAAATGTCAATATAACTAGTGATATTTAGATTATTTGTGACCTTTTTAGGGCCATTGATAATAATTTTCCTTTGTTTGATTTTACGGCTCTTTTAGGGGTGATTTGAGTGAATTCAATTTGGTTATCATTATAGAAGGATGAATGAGTAACATGCAAACTACCAGTTACAGATGGTTTTGGAGATTCATAAGTTAGCTCTTCATCTGAAGAGTCAAGTAAGGAATTGAATATATTGTTAAGTTCTATAAAATGGAGGGATTCCATTACGTCTAAACTAAACTCATCTATGAGCTTATTACTGATGGGTAATAAGACTGTGTGCTTTTGGATTTAGGTGGAATCTTGATTTTTAGAATAAGTTTTATTATTAACAATATTAATGCTATTTTCAGTAGGACCAATATTATTAGGATGATCATTTCTGGTAATGATGTATTTAATCTTTGGTTTAGGGATCCAAGTAGCTTTCAAATGAGGGTTGTCTTTAAGAGGGTATAAAAGTGCCATAATCTTTGGTGAGTACTTCCTTCCTTTTGGTATGACCCCATCTTTGAAGGATTTTCTTATAGTTAGTTGAGTATGATTTCTTTTTCCTGAGATTCAATGCATTCTTGAGGGGTGAAAATCTTCGTCCTAAATCTTTCTCATCTCGTTCTTAATTCTTCATTAGGTTTTGGGCTGTCTCGATCTCATTATTGTGACTTTGCGTGGAAGTTGGCTGGTTCATTAATGGAAGATTCAATCTGAGGCGACGTTTCCCTCAGATAGCGAGAAATCTCTAATTTGGGATTTAAGGATAGTGGAGAAAAAAGAGACTACTCCAAATTGGACGAATTTTGAATTTATTTACTGGGTATAGAGTCCTTTGAGATTGAACCCTAACCCCTTAGAATATTTTACAATTTTTTTCTTTTTGAGGATGAGAATGTACTGCTAGGTAGAGTCTTTGAAATTGAAGACCGGAACGCTGAAATCTTGATTAAAAGCTTAAGCCACAATCGGGGTTTGGTTTCAAAAGATGTAGAAGATGTAAATCTAAGGAAGAGACAAAGAAGAGAAGATAGCTAAAGAGTTTGGAAGAGTTCTTCCAAACTGTACTTTCTTAAAAAGTAGCGCCATTATTATTAAAAAATATAAAAAATAAATTATAGTTAAAATTTTTACATATATATTAAAATATCAAAACTAATTAATTCTCACATATCTATTTTTTGCTTAGTTTTCTGTGCCACCGGTTGGCTCATTAAAAAAAGAGATAAATTATAGAAATAAACATTTGTTTGTATAGTTATTAATATATAAACTTCTTTCTATCTATCAGCTATTCAACTCAATTAGAAAATATACACGTGATTTTTTGGACTACTTTTCCTACCGACTTCAATAAATTAAAAAAATTAATTCTAAAAAGAATTTATAATATAACAACAAAAATAAAAAGTTAAATAAATTAAGAAAAATAGTACTCCAAGTTGACGGCAAATAATAAATATAAAAACTAAAATACTCCATTCGTCCCAAATTATAAAAGGTTCTAGTATTTGGTACATTAATATAGGAATGAGCTAAAAATATTGGTTAGTCACCCGACTTTGTCATGTGTATCAAATATGCCATTGATGTTTTTTTTTAATCAAAACGGTTACTTTTGTTGGTTTTTTGTTATATCCGTGGTCACTCGAACCCAACAAAAATAACTGTTTTAATAAAAAAACATCACTGATATTTTTGATACAGATAACAAAATCCGGTGATTAACCAAAATTCTTAGCCTAAAAAATGCAATCATCATCTTTGAAATTATAAAATGTCTTTTTATTTTTTATAAATAATTTTTTATTTAATATAGATTTTGAATAAGATTTTGATAAATAAAATAAATGGTAGAGAATAGAAATGTAAACCCAACCGTTAATACTATCTCGATATCCGCAGATCGTTGACACTTATCTTTCTCTATATAGAGGGAAGGAAGCGCCAAAAGGGAAAAATAAATTATTCTCAACTATTGCGCACATGCTCCAAGCCCCAAGGACTCGTACACAAAACAGTCCTTTTCATTCTTTCACGTTGATTTTTGGTTAAATAAATATATTAAACAAAATAAATATAGTTTACAATTATATGGACTAGATGGGGTAAAAAGTCGTACAATAAAAAACATGAGCAAGACGAAAAAGGATTTAATGAAAATAAGAATGAATGAAAACATCGAAGGTCACAGTAATTATCGAAATAGTATAATAGACTCGGAAATGACCAAAGCGTCAAACCAAAAAAAATTGGTTACGATTGCAAAAGATAAAAATAAATTAATATTATAGGGATTTGAATAAGCCAGACAATTTTGGTACCAAGGAGTCTGAACGGGAGGTTGTAAAGTGTCAGAAAGCATGTGATACCGCAAAGGTAAGTATTGTAAAAGTGCTGAATTTCTATCTTTCATATCCCTCCACGTATGGTAAACAATTATGCCGAAGCAGACATACCATAAACGACATAAACTGGAGAGAGGTCAATTGGAAGCCTTTTGAGACCAAGAGTCCTAATTGGTGTTGATACTTAAAATAGAACCTAAGCTTTGAGCTTGTGAATTCTCAGATGCTCTCATAATAGCTACAATCATAGAGGATATGATTGATGGATTCAGAGCCGAATTTGCTTAAGACGCAAGCGGAGGAATATTAAATCCACAGCTCAGAAGCTTATCGCGGGTGGTAAGCTTGTCGTAGATGACAAACCAAAAGATAAAAGAATGATGAAGAATATTATATTTGTGTCAAACTAACCTCGCTCACCCGACACAGGGAGTGGGTAACATTGTCAGTGTCTTTGATTGTGAACTTGAGGGATCCTATATTATCAATCCAGTAGTGGACATCGTTGAAGAGGATGTTGGGGGAGGAAGGGAGATGGTTAAGTTATGGATCTCTTGGAGATCGGTGCGATTTTTAGGACTTACCGATCTCATATGAGCATGTCTTTTTCGATACCCATCAATGTTAATATCTGAAACTTTAAGTTTCTAACCCAGCTTTGAGTCGTAGATAATGTCCTTCCCATAATAGATGCCAAGAGAGGAAGAGATGAGCCAATGATCAAACCCAAAAAAGGTACGCATCTCGTTTCCACTCACCATCTTAAATAAATTACTAGCAAGAGGTCTAAAAACTAAAATTTTCCTCCAAGTCTAAGAAAAGGTGGTACCGAGATCAATAGCCCATAAGTTATTATCTTTAATCTTTTCAGTATTAATCCAGTCGTACCAGATAGAGTTGAAGTTATTACTTATAAGGGTGTAATTTATCTGGTCCTAAACGGGTCGAGAAGTTCAAGGGTATGTTGGTATAAATAAAGAAGGAGGGCTTGTTTTATAATAATAAGTATATGAGTAGGTTTAGTGAAAATAAAGGGTAACATATACTAAAGTGGGTCACCCATCTAAGTTTTGGGCCCACTATATTCACTATATAAAGCAAGATTCCCTTTATATGGAAAGGTGAACAATTAATATACGACAACTACTTTTTTCACTTTATTTCTGTACATCCCGTGTTTCTATCATTAAATATTGTTCCAGTGTTATCTCGAAGTTAAATCGGGTATGATACTTATGGAACCATCAATTACTAATAACATACCACACAAGTTTAAATCCAGAATCTCAAAGTCGCCCTCTAACGTGGGAAAATTGAAATTAAACCAAGTCACCTTAGCCTCCCAAGATTTTCATCTCGTGGCCTGACCAGAGGAAGCAACAAATATAGTAGAAGAGTTATTTGAGAACCCTTAAAAAGAGAAGGAAAATAGAAAAACAGTGAACTTGGCCAACAAAAATAACAGATTTGATCAGTTGAATGCGACCAACGTATGAGAGATGTTTGGAAGTTCAAGAGCCAATGGATGAGGTAAAATTACGAAGGAGAATGAAGACTCCAAGATATTTAACTAAAAGTGAACCGACCTTGAAACCTAACAAATTGATAAGGTCATTCCTAAGGAAAGAGTTGATCCTAAAGAGAAAAATATTAATTTTTTAGGACTAAATTGGAGGCCCGAGAGTGAGAAAACATCTTTAAGACCTTTTTTGATAAACAAGACGGATTTGGTATCACCATTACAGAAAATCGTTAAGCCATCTACAAAACAAAGGTTCACTATTTTGAGCTTATGACACTTTTATTGGAAGTTTATTTTTTTCATTATTTTCTCGTTAAGAATGTTAGATAATAATTGCACAACAATAACAGAGAGAAAAATAAAAGATAGGGTCGTCTTGTCTTAGGCCTTTCCTTCCATTGAAATTACTGGAGGGGTCACCATTGATGTTAATTCTATAAGCGGGAATGGCAATATATTAGATTATCCAATTGATAATTATCTTTGGCAAGTCCATTCAGGAAAGGATATTGAGAATGAGGTGCCACCAAACATTGTCAAGAGATTTCACGAGGTCAATTATTAAGACGATCATTTTGTCTCTGGTTTTGAGGTGGTACCCCGTGAGAAGAAAGAGAAGAATAGTGTTAGGTATGTTTCTGCCGGCCATGAATATCGATTGAGATTTTTTAATCGGGTAAGGAATATAATCTTCAATTATATTAGCCAAATGTTTAAAAATTATTTTGTAAACAATATTGTATAAAGTAATCGGTCTGAAATCAAAGGCATAAGTTAGAGATATTTTTTAGAAATAAGGGTGATCGAAGTGGAATTGCAAGAAAGATCCATACGTCCAGAGTAGAATAATTCCATGACTATATTATAAATATTGTTTCCCAAAATGTTCTAAAAATTCTTATAGAAGTTGGAATTAAAATCGTCAGGGCCAGGAGATTGCTTCCAATGTTGGATAAAACATATTTAATCTTTTTACAAGTAACAGACCGGATCATAGAGGTCTTGTATAAAGCTTGGAATCTAAAAGATAAGAGGGCAAAAAATTTGCCGAGACCCACGTAACCATGATGGTGCATAATATCATTCATATCTTTAGAATGACGGAGCAGGACGCTGGCAACACCAATATGATTGGTGATCAAAACACCATGAATGTTAAAAATTGAGATGATTTTGTTGCGTAAAATACATGTTTTAATGTTATTGTGGAAGAATTTGGTATTCATATCCCCAAGTTTTACCTGGATTTTTGCTTAAATAAGGATTATTTGGTACTATTGAGGAAGTTGAAATTATAGAAAACCTCTATTTCTTTAGATATAAGATAATAATCGGAAGGATTCGGGGAAATAAAACTTTGGGAATTTAAAAGGTCCTTATGAGTGGTAGAAACACATGAACTAATATTGTGATAGTTTTTGTCGTTAAGGTAAGAGAAAATTGTAAGCGGGTAAGTTTTTGGAAGACCTGATTCATACGTTGTGTGAGGGAGGGAAGTTCCACATGATGGAGACAATATTTTTGAAATTATGGTGAGATTCCTATAAATTAAAATATTTTAAGGTTTTCCATGGCGCTTACGGGGGTTGCCAAGGTTAAGAGTTATAATGATGTGGGCGGAAAATGGAAAATTCCGTAACGGACTAAAGACATAGGGAATGAAAATCCCGATCGTTGTTGACTAGGGTACAATCAACCTTGGAGAATATAGGGTTAATGTGATTTTTGTTATGCCAGGTAAAGAAGGAACCATTGAAGCAGAGATCACTCAGTTGCAATGATGGCACATTAGTTGTTGATTTCATCAATAAGAGGAGATCAGTTATCCGAGAAGTCAAGACGTTCTTCCGGTTTCAAGATAGCATTGAAATCCTTAAAAGCGGGGGATACGATTGGGGCCATAATTAAAATCATAGATAGTAGTAAAGTGAAATAAGATCAGTGAGTTATGGTGTTTTTCTTTACAATGAATGTATTGAGAAGGATGAAATGGTGTAACACTAGGTTTCCAAAGGATCCAAATCTTATCGAAGGGGTGTGAATCATGGTTTGTGGCATAATGTCACAAAAGTTTTGTAGTCCTACTAATGGAATCGATTTTGTGGATGCGAACTTCAATTTGAATGAGGACTATGATAGATATACTAGTATTCATAGTAAAACCAGTTACGTCTTTTTATGTAACATGTTCATTTAACCCACAAAATTTTAAGAAATAATAAATATAAAGATAAAATACTTACAGGTAGTTAGATAGTGGCTATATCAGAGGACAAATCTAGATAACCATTTACGGCCTCACCAGGAGCGCGAGTCTTGCTAGGTGGGAAGTCTGTATTATCTCTGTTGAGCGACCCCAAACCATTAGAGATCCCAACAACAGAATGCTCGATATGCGATGGCGGAATTATGAGTTATTCTCATCCAATTGAAGCAAGGTTAAAAAGTCTTTACCATAAACTAAGTGGTTGGTAAACTAACCGACAGACTTTCCAAGAGAGTGATGTAGTCTTAGTTTAAGAACTTATCCTTCTCAGAGCATAAATCCACCATCATCGAGGTTATCGTAGGTTTGGGCACTTTTGTTTTTTGTTATTTAAATTCAACATAAGGTATAGCTGATTATGCTACTGTCGTTTTACACATCAAGAAAAAATTATATGCAAATTATTGTCAGTTTTCTTAAAGGTAATTTGTATGTATATTGATAAATTATTATTTACAATCAATCAGAGATGGGCTCTATGTCTCTCTTTACATTTTAACAAGAAGTGATATCCATGAAATCAACCGGACTATGCCCAAGAGCACTAGAACAAACGGTAAAAACCCTACTGTGTACACAAATGGAAAATAGATAATGCACAAGTACTTTAACGATTGAGTCTATAGTGCGGGTTCAATCTAAAGAGTGTCTTTAAGGTGCCAAACTTATCCACACAATAATGGTATGTTGCGTGACAACCTCGTCATCAAAGTCTAGTTTGTTCCGAGCGCGCCATATCTTAAAAACCACATCTTGGAATGCTAGCGTGATAGCGCGAGATTTGAATGAATTACCCCGCTGCTTCTTTTTTATCCATTTGAGTGCAATGTCAAATTTTGTCATTGTACGTGAGATCCCTAACCAAGCATGGATGCGTGCCCAAATCCCTTTGGTGAAATTGCAAGCAAAGAAAAGGTGTGTCATGGTCAGAGGTGCCTACAAATAAACAATTAGTATTTTCAAGCTCCACGAAGTGGAGTGTGTCTCTAGTACCAAGTCTCTTCTTTAACGTGATCCAGACTATGAAATAGTATTTTGATGGCATAAATCTCCTCCATAATTTGGCATGGTGAGCTTTGTCAGTGCCCCTTGTTCTCATGAAGCTGTATACTTTTCTCGTGGCAGGTTTTCCACCAATAACACATCCCTCTAGCTAACGGATATCGCTATGCTGCCCATCAAAAGTTGTTGTCAGGTATCCTGATGTCTAAGATTTAGCAGATGAGGAAAATGTCCTAGTTCCGCCAATTGTCGGCAAAGAACAACAATATACCAATCCAGACCTAAACTACACAACGAAGCCTTAAACTACCAATTGAATCCGTATAACATAAATATGAAGCCCTAAAATACGTTTCAAAACATTTAGTGTCCAATTTGTTGGTCTCGAGATGCTCGATTCGGGACTGAAATGGACGAGGGTGTGAGGTGAGGGTACTGCTATGCTCGATTCGATATTGATATGCTCGATTCGGTGGAGTTGTTGCTTCAAATGGGTTGGTGGTCAATTCGGTCGAGGCTCGCTGCTTTAATCTTGTTGTTGCTTCAGACTTAAGGTGACCAAATTAAATACTGGTAAAAGTACATTGCTGCTTCAGTTCAGTGGGTGTTTCAATTTAAATAGAGGGGGTGAGGTAGTGCTAGAGTCGGTTTGAGGGTTTAGATTAGTTTCTTTTAATGTAAGGGTCATGATAGAAATATAACACATTTTTATAAATCTTACACTGCTGGATCCTACACCCGTTTGATATATCTCTCACCTGATTTTGGACACCGTCCTAGAAAACCTAGGTATAAACGCATTTTATAAATCTCTCACCATTCGTTTCCCTCTTTTTCTCTCTATCTCTCACAAATCTTCTCAAAATATCAAGTTTTTATCGAAAATCAAAAAGTGTTTTTTGAGAAATATGAACTCATAACAACATTGAGGTAAGCCATACAAGTCTGCCACTATAATATTTTCAAATCTTCGTTGTGTATAAGTGGTAGAAAATAGGGTGTTTTGGTTCTGATTTTAAAAGTATGATTTTTGTAGTATTTTAGGCTTTGTTTTCTTAGATTAGTTTTGTATTTTTGTTTGTCATATTAGGATATGTTTTTTGTGTTGATTTCGATTGAAATGGTGTTGTTTGGATAGATCTAGGATTTTTGGATCTCGCAGGTGTACGTCTCACGGCATTGATATCAGATTTGGGCTCGTCGCATGATCGTGCGACCAGGAAGGGTTCCTGACGCATGCGACTCAAGCACCAACCTGGTCACATGCGATTGGTGATGAACTTTTGTCGCATGCAAAGGAAGAGCAGACTATTTTATTTGTGTTTTGCTAATATATCTTACTTTATATTTTCTACATGATGGATCGTATCAAATTCACTGTGAAGAATTCGTTCAAACACGATAAAGATCAGGAGTGCGAGGCGTGAAAGGTAGAGGCAACGCGTGCTTCCCTAGAGCCTGTGGAGGTTGCTCCTACCAAAGGACAATCTGTAGGTAGCCAGACAAAACGACGCCTCCATTGTGGTACTCCAACTAACGATACCAGCCGTTATGATGCTGGTTGGGATGCTGCCGGCAGTAATGGTGCAGGTTCATCTTCGTACACACCTGACACACCTTACAAACCGGAGGCACCTGACGCATGTGGTTCACATGAGGCACCTGACGCATGTGTTCCACATGAGGCACCTGACGCACCTTACGCACCTGAAGCCGGGGATGCGGAGTTCTTGTCGTGATGTCACACGTCCCAGCTCTCGATCCCGATTACGCCCTACATGATTTGTTTAGTATGTATCACATAGATGTAAGTTTTAATTCTCAATAATTTTTTTATATAATTTTTTTATTTTATTAGACAAATTATTCACTTACTTGTTTAATACATATTGCAAGATATGGTTTTCTTGCGATGCTTCACTATGTACGATAGTATCTGCAAATGGTACATAAAAAAGCATAGTAGAGTACAGGCGAAGGTGATGAAGACTATCTTTGGCCCTCTTGTCGACGCAGTCTTCCACTGGCATACCAACCTACATTTAATTGAGGCATTCCTCGAGCGGTGGCATGAGGAGAGCTCTTTATTTCACCTCTCGTTCGGTAAGATGACCGTGACTTTAGATGACGTCCACGTCATCACTGGACTTCCGGTCATAGGTATGCCTTTTGATGTCTTATCATTTGATGATGAGATGGAGGGGAGCCAAACTTATGCTAATATGCTCGGTATATGGCTAGTTGAGTTGATTAAGAATATTAGGAATGCTAGTAGTGTCACACTTAGTTGGTTGTGTACCACATTCACTGGTGACAGATACAGTTATAGTAAGATCACAGACGAAAGAGTAGATCATGCCTCCCATGCGTATATACTATTTCTATATTAGGTACTCACGAGTCCGGAAATTTTCACCACTAACTGTAGAAACCGGACAGGGGAAATTCGGATAAAAACCACCCACTGAACCATCCGAACTGGACAAAAGTATTAAAAGCTAATCACCTTTTGACTAAGCTAATTGCTAATCTTCTTAACAAACTAATGGGTTTTTGAACTCGACCCGTTTTCATAAGTTCGACCCGAAAGCCCATGTGGCCCATAATTAGGGGTATAAATAACCAACCACTTTCATTAACGAGGGTAATAAACATTTAATACAACCAGGCAGCTCAAATCTCTCACTACAAAACACCCAAACATTGAGTACCTTTGAAACACCATAAAACACTTGACAAAATTACCCTCAATAAAAAATAATCCACACCAAATTGGCGACCATAGTGGGAGGAGAAGGTGCCTGAATTTAGCATTCGAAACCATCAAGGAAAGTCAGTTTGGACGAATCCGGACGAGCTGGCAGTGCCACCAACTGTGGAAGAAGTGGTGGGAGAAAACGATGAATACACGATTGAAGAGAGAAATAGATTGAAAGCTAAGATAGAAGCCTTGAGGGCTGCTAAAAGGGTGGAGATTGGCTTAAAAGAAATATAAAAAATGTCATCCGTTCACCACACTGACAATCCAAGGGAGCATGACCCATCAGCAAAAACCCATGTAAGTACTAAAAAGACTCATGCTAGCTCAAAAAAGTCTCACCGGTCCAAACGGGTGGAGAGCTCAGATTCAGATTCAGAATCCTCTAGTAGCTCCTCGAACGAAGATGGAGTGGAGGAGTCCCTGTCATCCGGTAGTGATGAAGGCCATTCTAAAAAGAAGTAGAAGTTGGTTAAAAAGTATTCAAGAAAGAGGGGCAGACATGGAAGGTTGAAAAGGCATCTAGGAAAAGGGTCATCTCATGGTCACAGCCATGGCCGGAGACATGTAGATCGATTGTTGATGGATCCTTTTGCCTTTCATGATGAACCAGGTATATTTGTGACTCCCAATGAAGATACTGTGTTTAATCGTGGTCGGAATTGGAGACAATCACCATTGTCTTCCAAGATACTGTCCAGAAACCTTCCTAAGAGGTTTGACAGCACAAAGATGGAAAAATACGATGGGAGTAAAGTTCCAGATAATCATCTGGAGCAATTTAAAAAATTTATGATGAATTTTGATGAAGATGATAAATTGCTTTGTCGAGCGTTCTCCCAGTCTTTTACAGAGAGTGCTCTGAAGTGGTACAATAATCTGCTACAGGGCTGCATCAGGAATTTTGATACTTTTTGGGTAGCCTTCCGGAGGCAGTTCGTTGGAAGTAAGGAAGTGAAGGGCAATGAAGACACTATTATCTATTGGGCCCAAGAGCCAAATGAATCCTTGAAAGAATATATAAGTCGCTTTTTGAACACCAATAATGGATTAGTTGATTGCTTTGAACAAGTAGCAATAGCTTCTCTGAGGCAGAGTTTGAACCCTGATAATTTGGATGATTCAGTAACCAGAAAGAAGGCCATAACGTGGGGCGGTTTACTGAATCAGGTTGGGAAACAAATCAATGTAGATGAAACAAAGAAGACCACGGTGCATAGGCATGTGAGATCGGCCCCAGCTGCACCAAACCAAAACCAGAATCAGTCCGGGTATAAGGCTAAAGAAGCCGGACAGGGTCCCAACAGGGTCAAGGCTCAATCCCACCCAGCAGCAGCTCAGAGTCAACAATACAAAAATAAGCGAGGGCCTTGGGTTCAACCGGAGTGGTTTGCCGAGTTAAAAGAGAATGTGGCAACCATCTGATGACAAAACAAAAGACGAGGTGCACTTCAGGAATCCAGTTGCGCTTCAATCTCCTAAGAAAATTCGTAATAATTGTTTCTACCAATATCATAAATATATTGGTGATAACACAGAATATTGCATCGCCTTGAAGCAAGAGGTGAAAAATTTGATCGAAAGAGGAAAATTGGGTGCTTATGTTAAAAGAAGAAGTGGAAATAGGTCTGATAATGCTCATCGGACTGGCCCAAACAATGCAGGGACATCGGCTCCGGATGGGACTATGGTGATAATTGAAATATTTGATGTGGAGTCAGAATATTTGGATCCTGATCCAACCCGAAATAAGGTGGGTGTTATCACAAAACACAGCAAGACGGTATCCGGACTCATTAGCTTTTTTGAGTCACTTACAATATTTGGGGGAGACACTATGACTGCACAAACTGCTTCTTCGAGGAAGAGGCACGTTCATACTCTAGTTACTCAACTGGAAGGAGGGATGACTTCCTATCAATCGCAAATTCATTTCCCTTTCATTTTTTTCGATGAAGATGATTTGAGGGGCATAGCTGGTCCCCATGAAAATGTTGTGGTGATAGGAGCATCCATTGGGGGCAATGACATCAGACGAATTTTGGTGGACACCGGTACTTCAGCCAATATCCTCTTTTTGACTTCCTACAAACAAATGAAGAATCCAGCAGTGATTCAGCGTTCGAACATGTCAATTGTGGGTTTCACTGGAAGCTCAGCAGACGTGATCGGGGAGTTTGAGAAGGAGGTTTTGTTGGGCAAGGGCCCTTTTAAGAAGATGGTTAGAATACTTTTTATTGTGGTGGATTTTCCCACTTGTTGCAATGCCATTTTGGGAAGATCTTGGCTTTTCAGGATGCATGCTGTGGCTTCAACAGTCCACCAATGTTTAAAATACGACGTGCAAGGATAAGTGGGAGTAGTCCGAAGTAGTCAAAAGATAGCCAGAGAGTGTTATGCAACAGCATTGGCCCCTCGAACTTTGGGGGTAGTTCGGATCAGTGAGGATTAGCATTTGGAGGGGCCTTCTAGGGAGAGGGTGAAATTGATGACCCCAGAGAGACCCATGGTGTTTTAATACCAATTGAAGAGGTTGAAACTCACTCTCTCGCTGAAGGAAGAAATATCAAGATCGGATCTAAGATGACATCAGAACTAAAGAGTAAAATGTTGTTTTTTTTAACAAACCATCAACATGTTTTTGCTTGGTGCAATGCTGATGTGACCGGAGTGCCTGCAAGTATCATATCACACCAGCTATCCATCCGAAGAGATATAACACCTGTTATACAAAAGAAGAGAGTTTTTTCTAAGGAGAAAGGTGATGTCCTAGTTCAAGAGGTTGACCGGCTTACTAAGATGCGGCATATAAAGGAATCTCGGTACCCTTTATGTACATCCAATCCGGTGTTAGTAAAAAATAAAAATGGGAAGTGGTGAATGTGCATTGACTTTACAGACCTTAATAGGGCTTGCCCAAAAAACCTATATCCGGTCCCTCGGATTGATCAGTTGGTGGACTCCACGTCTGGGAACAAGTTGTTGTCCTTTATGGATGCCCTCTCTGAGTATAATCAGATTCAAGTGGATCCAAAAGATCAAGAACACACTACTTTTGTTACTGATAGGGGCCTTCATTGTTAGAAGGTGATGCGTTTTGTTTAAAAAAATGCTGGGGCTACTTATCAGAGGTTGGTGAATAAATCCTTCGCTAATCAGATTGGAAGAAACATGGAAGTCTACATTGATGATATGCTGGTGAAGAGTGTAGAAAAAGAACTACACTTGGCAGATCTGCAAGAAACTTTTGCCAACCTAATAAAATTAAATTTAAAGTTGAATCCAGAAAAGTGTGTTTTCGGAGTACAGTCCGGGAAGTTCTTAGGGTATGTGATAAGTGAGAAAGGGATACAGCCTGATCCAGACCAGCTTAGTACTTTATTGCAGATGGAGCCTCCTCGGAATATTAAAGAGGTGCAAAGATTGACAGGGAGGTTAGCTGCTCTAAACCGTTTTATCTCAAGGTCTTCGGATAGGTGTGCCCCGTTTTTCCAAACTTTAAAAGGTGCCAAAGAATTCAACTGGTCTCCATAGTGCGACCAGGCTTTTGATGAAATAAAGAAGCATTTATCCTCCCCCAAAACCCTTTTTATAACCTATTGATGGAGAAACATTGTATATATATTTAGCAGTCTCTGAATGTGCCATAAGTGCAGTGCTAGTTAGAGAGATGGACAATTATCCTCGTCCGGTGTACTATATCAGCAAAAGCCTGATAGATGCTGAAAAAAGATATTTAAAACTCGAAAAACTAGCGCTAGCTTTGGTAATTGCTGCCAGGAAAATGAGGCCCTACTTTCAGTCTCATTTTATTTTCGTCCGGACGTCTTTTCCCTTGAAAAATGTTCTTCAAAAGGCAGACATATCAAGAAGAATGACCAAGTGATCAGTGGAATTGGGAGACTATGACATTGATTTTTCCCCTTGAACTGCAATCAAGGCTCAGTATATTGTTGATTTCCTAGTTGAGTTCCATTCGGACAAGAGTACTAAACAAGCTACAAGTGAAAAGACTAAGAAGGTATGGGTTGTCCGGACTGATGGTGGATCAAGTACCATGGGGTGTGGTGCTGGGATATGTTTAACCTCTCTGTATGGCGACAAAATGTACCAGGCTATATGTTTTGCTTCCAGAGCTTCCAATAATGAGTCTGAATATGAAGCTGCCATTGTCGGTTTAAAGTTAGCCTTAATTTGTGGAGCCAAAAGAGTCAGGTTAATGAGCCATTCTCATCTTCTTATCCATCATGCACAAGGTCAATCCGAGGCCAAAAAAGAGCAACTGATTAAATATTTGTTCGTTCTTAAAGATGTGGCACTTAACTTCAAAGATATTACCTATGAGCACATACCCCGAACCAAAAATACTCTAGCTGACTCATTGTCAACCATACCATATTCTGAGTCCTACCCATGGATTCACGTACAGGAATGCCCATCCATTCACCTCAGTCAGAGCAAGAAGGGGACGAAAGTTTAAACATACAAGTAAGTCAGCCTCAAGATTGGAGGTGTCCTCTTTTTCAATATATCTCAGATAGTGTCTTGCCTCCGGAGAAAGCAGTGACAAGGAAAGTAAAGTATAAGGCTCATGGATTTGTAATCCTAAGAGACGTTCTTTACAAGAAGTCTTTTAGCAACCCTCTATTGCGATGTTTGGGGATTGAAAAGTTCCAAGTAGTACTTTCCGAACTACATGATGGTGAGGGGTCAGCACACTGTGGTTATAAAGCTTTAACCAGAAGAGTCTTGTTTGCCGGATACTACTGGCCCTCTATAATGGAAGATGCCAAAGAATTGGTAAAAAAGTGTGATCCATGCCAAAGATACAGTAATGAAATTCATATCCCAACTGTCCCTTTAGAGTCAATTTCTGAGCCAATACCTTTTGCTCGTTGGGGGCTGGATCTGGTGGGACCTCTACCTATGGCGTCCGGGGGATGCAGAACTATCATAGTTGCCATCGATTATTTCTCAAAGTGGATAGAAGCAACCCCATTGGCAGGAACAATTTCAAAAGTTGTCATAAAATTTATCTTATCTAATATTTGCAGCAGGTTTGGGGTTCCACAAAAGATAACCACAGACAACGGGCCATAATACGATAATAAGGATATGGAGAGCTTATGTGCTTCTAGAGGCATTCAGCATTTCTTTTCTTCTCCTTTCCACCCACAGGCGAATGGTCAGGTTGAAGTGGCAAACAGAACCATCTTTTCCGGTCTTAAAAAGAATTTAGAAGGAGCTACTGGAAAGTGGCCAAGTTATCTACAAGAAGTACTATAGGCCTACCGGACTACTTCTAGGGCTGCTACACAGGAATCCCCATTTGCCTTGGTATATGGTATGGATGCAATATCTCCTATAGAAGCAACTCGTCCTTCATTCAGAGTCCATAATTTTTCCGAACAGGCTAATGAAGGGGTTGTTAGAAGTCAACTTGACCTGATAGAAGAAAAAAGGGTTAAGGCTCATCTCAGAGCCATACACTATCAGGGTTTGATGAGAAGCAGGTTTTCTTTCAAAGTTAGAAGGAGGGATTTTCAACCAGGGGATAAAGTATTGAGAAATTATTCCTACATACTAAGGAGAAGCAGTTCGGCAAGCTAGCTCCAACTTGGGAAGGACCCTATGTGGTCAGTGAAAAGCTTAAGTCTGGCACATACAGGCTTCAAGATAAAGATGGAAGGACCTTGAATCACCCCTGGAACATTGAACACCTCCGGTTGTATCTAGAATGAAATTATATAAATATTTACTTGTTTAAAGTCCATGTAAATATTAGGGGCATACTCTTTCCTACCCTGGTGGCACGGGAGGTTTTAATGAGGTGTCCGGGATTTTAAATGAAATTTGATGCCTTCTTGAAAAATTCGGAGTGTTTCGATTGATGGCTTCTTTGAAATTTTTTAAAGTATTACTGGTAGACCGGAGTGAATTGGTAGAATGATGACCATTTAATCATTTGTCATCGGAGAATTTAAACACTCTCACCTTAAAATGCTTGTAAAATAACTAATGGCTATTTAAACATTATCCATCAAAATTAGGTAACTATAAGACAATGCAAGAATTGTGTAAGATACAATTTCCCGGCTAACACCTAGAAGTGATATTAAAATATGTAAAATGCCTTGGCCATCCAAGGACTTTGAAGTTTTAAAAGAAAGGGTTTATCCGAACAAGAGTCGGACACGGTTACAAAAATGCCTTGGTCATCCAAGGACTTTAGTCTAACACAAAAATTAAAGGAAAATAAAAAGATAGTTAAAAATTCTAAGGCTGAGCTTCCTTAGATGGTCCAGCCTCATTTGGTTTATTCTTGGGGTCTTTAGGTTCCTCGGTGGGGCTCTCCCCGGTCCCTTCATCTTCATTGGTAGTATCATCCCAACCACTGGAATAACAATGCTTATCACCATCTGCCATAGTATGGTGAGGAAGGTCTTCGTATTCCACAAATCGCCATAGATCTCTTAGTGTCCTCTTCGAAAACTTTTCATGAAAAAGCAAGATCATGTCTGATTTGACTTCAGCATACCTTTCTTCTTGGGAATCTATCACCTTGTTGGTGTATGCATCGATCCTGTCTTAGATTGTCTTCTCCTGCTCCTTTATCAAGCCATCTTTCTCTTGGTTAACCCTAGACACAGCATCTTCGAGCGAAATTTTTTCGTTGGTTAGGGTCTGAATGACGATGTCTTTGGCCTTGACCTTCTCTTTTGAAGTGGAATGATCCTTCTCCAAGCCATAACACTTGGATTAGAGTTCTTTGTTAACCCCCTCCGAAGTGGCCAGCTTGATGGCCAAATCCTCTTTCCCCTTCTTCAACTACTCGATCTCTCTCCTTAGTGCCTCTGCATTCTGGTTGGCAATAAGGAGGTCGTTAGACAAGCTCTCTTTATCTGAGTTGAGTGTGTTGATGAGGGCTGATTGATTTCGCACTTGTTTCTCCAAGTTGAGCACCGGTTGAATATTGCTCAACAAGGAGTGGGTCACCATGTCTTTCTCTCATGAAACAGAAAAAGACTTTCCATTGAAATTGATAATGTTCGAAGAGCTTTGGGGAGGTAAGGGCGAGCAAAGTCGTCCTTCTCAAGGTCTTCAAAGTAAAGGCCAATCCCTTGAAGACCACTGATGTCAACACCATCAATGTTAATATCCCCTTCGGCACCCTCTCCGCTGTGAAAGTCACTTGGGATTTACCCTGCCTGTGATGGGTCTGTTGGGTCGACCAGAGGAAGAGACTCCGGAGGCCGGAGAGCAACTTCATCTCCCTTGGAGATTTTCTTTTTCTTGTCTTCCCTATCTCCACCTTATGCTCCCCGTTTTCGGTCTTTATTGGGAACCTTTGAGGGTTTTGGAAGTCCAACTGCTTCTTTGGTACTCTCATTTTCCACCACCTAAAGCAGAGCATCATCAATCCCTCTTTGGTCCTGCACCTCCTAGTTTGCTGGGACAGTCTCCTCAACACCACCTTGGTTGACCTCAGCTACATCTGGCTTTTTCTTGCCTTTCTTTCCCTTCATTTTACTTGGGGATTTAGCTCTGCCTGGCAAGGCCAGCTTCCCATACTTTGCATCTGTCCTCTATAGAATGACACCAGAGGAGGCGGTGTGGTTAATTCCTCCCAAGACAAGTCTCTTCAGCCGGTTGTGTTCCAGAGATGGGATCTCACCAGATTGCCAGCAGTAAAATAATTGTGGAATCGATTTCCCCATTTGTCAGCAGTCCAAGCATTCAGTTTGGCACAAGTAGTTTGCCCCTCCTCCAAGTAATCGATGTACTCCTTCAGCAGCACCACCGAGAGAAAAAGAAGAGCATTTAAGTAAACAAACTTTTTAAAGAAAGAAAAGAAAATATGATGAAGTATTAACCTGTGCTTTTCCATCTGCTGGTAACCATGCTTGGGTTGTCACCAGCCTTAACCTTCTTCCCATTCTCCCAAGCACCACTAATGAACAAGAATTGGGTCTTCCAATTCTTCTCCGATTCAAGCAGGTCATCCATCACTTTATAATTGTTGCCCATGTTGAAATGGTAGAAGGGAATGATGTGGTTCTTGCAAAGGTTGGCCGCAGCAGCAAACTGCTCCATCGGAAGCGGGATTCTGGAGTGCCTTGAGGCCATGATGCAGGCCATGAGTGTGTACCAAGCGTTGGGGCTAAGTTGGCTTGGGCAGAGCTTTATCAGATGAAAATATCTGACGATCTCTAGGTCCAAGGGAAATCTAAGCCCCCAGTTGAACAACTCTGTGTAGAAGACTATCTCACTTAGCTTGCAGTCTATTGGAGTCTCCGGATCAACCTGTATCCTTACTTTAAAAGATTCTGGGATCCCCCACTTTGTCCGGATCCGGCCTAATTCAGCAGTATGAATGAAGGCGTAGTTAATATTATGCATGGCTAGCAGATACTTCACACTCACCTTGTGGAAGCAAGGTTCCACTCTACCTTCAAGGGACTCCGGCAGGTCCGGATGTTTTAAACACAGCTTCTCTTTACCCTTGCTTTTCTTAACAATGGCAGCCTCCGCCGTCTGCCCGGAGACGTCAGTCTCAAAAGGGGCTTCTTCAACACTGTCCTCCGTTACATCTTCCATCATCGTGGAAGGGTTGTCAGTTGTCTTTGGTGGAGGAGTGCTGGTAGTTGGCTCAGTGAGCTGTCCGGATGGCTGAGCATCACTTTCCCTTTGTGGTCTGGTGTCCGGCTGGGGCTCAGATCCGGAGGGTTCATTTCAAAGACTTGGTCTGGTGGCCTCTGGACTAGACGATTTATTCTTGGGAACTTTGATGGGTGTCTCTGACCCTGCAACTTTGTCCTTGGCCCTAAACATAGAGGGCCCTGATTTCGGAGACTTAGACTGTGGAGCAACAGCCTGGCCTTTTACTAAGCGGCCTCTTCGTTTAAGTGTCAACTTTTCTGGAAAGTTATCAGCGTCTGATCCCATGGCTATGAATGGATGAGGGTCTCTTTATGCTTGTAATAGCCTTTTCCCGTTCGATAGTAGGCTGTGACTCCTGAACCGATGAGCCTGAGACGATTGGTGAAAGACTAGGTTGAAATAACCTTTTGGGTTTGAAGCTTCTGGCAGAAGACAAACCTCGATCAGGCTCTGAGCTTGGTGTTTCAGATTTGTCGATTGGCGAAACTGGAAGGCCTGCAGCAATGCGCCTTTCTCGTTCGACTCTTTGTGCTTTCTCTAACTCTAAAAGATTAAGCCACCCACCTTTTACAAGTGCGTTTCTTGCTGTAAATATAAACTTATACCAAAAAAGGGTTTTGAAAAGAGAGATGAAATCTTTGAAGAAAAGAAGTGAAAGAGTGATGAAGATGGTAAAACAGTGAAAAATGAGGTAATTTATACTAAAGAGACAAAAAGATACCCAGAAACCTAAGAGAATACGAAAAGGTGGAAGTAATGATTAAAGACGACGCTGACATCACAAGTATTAATTGAAGAGGTTACTTTTTGGGATTAGTGGGAGCGCTGTTCGAGGAGAAAAACGGCTGGGGAGGCGAATCAGAAGGAGACACGTGTCCCACGATCCATGGCAAAACCTTTGAGCTTCTGAAGAGTTTTTCAGTACGGATAAGTCCTTTACTGAATTCTAAATCCTTCCGGAAAATGTCACAAGTGTCCAAAAGCCATTTTTTAGGTCTTGCCAAAGGCCTACGAACAAAACCTAAAAAAAGAGCTACTGATGAGTCCAGAAATTTTCACCACTCACTGTAGAACCAGACAGGGGCAATTTGGAAAAAAACCACCCACCGAACCATCCGAACTGGACAAAAGTATTGAAAGCTAATCACCTTTTGACTAAGCTAATTGCTAATCTGCTTAACAAACTAATGGGTTTTTGAACTCGACCCGTTTTCATAAGTTTGACCCGAAAGCCCATGTGGCCCATAATTAGGGGTATAAATACCCAACCACTTTCATTAATGAGGGTAATAAACATTTAATACAACCAGGCAGCTCAAATCTCTCACTACAAAACACCCAAACATTGAATACCTTTGAAATACCATAAAACACCTCACAAAATTACCCTGAGTCAAAAATAATCCACACCATGTACCAATATTTGCGCTAACAAAACCGGCAATAGTATTCCTTTAGATTACCTCCAGTTTGTGAACCAATACCAGGTTATGAATCGGTACAACTAGGGTCAATTGGTATTAGCGCAGTTGTATAACGCCCTTAGCCAGGGATCTTTGCATGATACATAGGGGTATTTGTGGGTTCATAGGACAGCTTGAGGCGTGGATATTTGATCACTTTACGCAGTTTTGGGCTGCACTGTTTAGTGATTACCAGCTACCGTTATCCCATATATACCGATATGCACCACAGAAGATTGGTATTTCACAGGATGTACGCAGGGAGTTGAGGCATACACTATCGATGTGCATGGAGTCAGATGTAAGTAGTATTTTATAATTTTAACGTTATATTTTCTAACTACTATACTTGTCTAATTTGTTAACTTATTTATTTACAAGTTGTTTTCCTTCCTTATTCGTATCTACGTGACGAGCATTCGTTCCATATTTTCAGTTGGGTTGAGCTTATGCTACAGGCGTTTGACATCATTGTTCTTTATTTACCCGACCGTGTCACTCATCAAATGGGCTACGTTCAGCTCATTCTGAAACAGATACGTCCTCCTATGTCCCAAAAAGCAGGCAAAAAGATGGTTCAAAGGTACGTTTGGGATGATCATCTCTGGAAAAATTAGGAGTTGCATCTTTACACCACTTTAGGCGCAGTATACGACGATGGGGGAGAGAGTAGCGACGCGATGTACCAGGTTTGGGTGAAAAAGAACCTGTGGTATATAGTTAGTAACACTATTTTGGGGAGTTCAATTGGGGGACCTCAGGTGCAGCCTCAGGGTGGTGCTGATTTTGCATGATATGATCAAATCGCATAGTTTCTACCTGGAATACCCACATTTTCGTACGAAGATTTAGTACAGACCGCCTTTCCGATGGGTAGGATTTCTAAGCGATATAGAAGTCGTTGATGTGTAGACTTTTGATGTTTTATTATTATGTTAGTTCGGTTCGTAGACTTTGTTATTATTATATTTGATTTGCAGACTGTTTAATATTATATTTGATTTTCAGACTATTTAATATTATAATATTTTTAGAATACTTTGGATTTTTATTTGACATTAGTCATCTTTTTTGCTTGATAAAATGAAACATTACTATTTTAATAATAGCAAAATTGACTCCCGTCAAAATCGACGATCGCCAAAATTTACTCCTGCCATAATTAACTTCCTCAATCATTTTCCTATAAAAAAGACATCAAAAGAAACGTAACAAGACATCCAACCAAACATTTACAATCCATAAAACAATACAAACACATTTACATATGGAGTTCAACATCGATGAAGACTACCAGTTGCTTCAGGCGGTGAAGGTTGTCCGCCGAGAGATTGGGGAGGATACCAACGATGCGTTTTTTGAGAGGGTCCTATGCATGATGTATTTCAGTTATGTTCGTGTAAGAACAACAGGTCTTGTTGTGCGCAGTCATGATGAAATCAAACGCATGTACCTTTTTGTCAAACCGTTACAGTGTTTGTTATTCTTGTCAATAAAAATTAAACAAAAAATAGCTTATGTCTGGAACATGATTGTGGTAGAATACATCAATAGGGATATGGTAGCGTATATGGAGGATTGGATTACAGAAAGGGAGGAGGGGTGATTCTGAAGACAACATGGGATACGACTGAGGAATCAGCTTTCTTTAGTTGTGTTTTTGAGTTTTATGTTTCGATTAGTTGTTGTTTGATTATGAGTCTTATGTTTTTTATTTTTAACTGTGTTGATTTGTACGCACCTATTAGTAGTCAAAATTTAATTTTCATCTCTCTGTCTGAAAATATGGGGAAAATTGTAAGGAACAGGTCACATCAGCGTGCAATATCTTTCGGACTGTCTCAATGATGTTCTACTAATATGCAACGTGCATAGCAAGTGGTGTGTGCCCGTAAATATATTCTCGATAGATCGCATGAGAGCTAACTCTCGATCGGTAACAATAACGCTCAGAAATGCACACACGTTATCCATCATCAAACCATGAAGAGTTTCCAAAGCCCATGTATATTTTGGTATCTTCTCTTCGCTCAAAAACATATACGCAACGATAAATGTAATTGAAATATAATTAGGCATCTTATACCTAGTCGTATTGTAGGTACAATCCATGTACGTAATAAGTCTATACTCTTAAGATGTGCGAAAAAAAAAAGTGGTGATCACTTTTGAATCTTCTTTGAAACGCTCCCACGTGGAGTAGCCATGCTTCTTCAATTTCGTCAACAAATATTGCATTTGCGTTTTTCCCTCGTGCTCAACATCCCGATGTTTTTTGCGGCAATTTTAGATTGCACACATGCTCAAAATATTCTCCGGATATTGATTCTTCAAACCGATATATATATCCCTAGGCAACGAACCAATGTGAGATAAAAAATACGAACACGTTTCTCTTCATCCTGTTCTAACATACAAGCGCGGGAATGGCCGTCTAAGCGAACGTAGGGATCGTGATTATGCGTACCATTTATCACCTCCAACTGCAGTTTCATGGTAGTACGTCAATCGGATGACCTTTTAATGCATACGGACAATTACATTTCTTCGCCGAATTCTTTCGCTTTCTTAAAGTTTCCGGCTTCGCTTTTGATACGAATATACCGTACCGCTCGCAAACGTAATCTAATCTAAGAGTTCTTCCATATTTTCCTCTATAGTAGAGCTTTGTAATCGTGACAAACTTAATCTTCTTCGAATCAATACCCACAAAAACATCCAATTCATCTTTCGTAAATAACCTATCCGTTTTGATTATTTTGAATACTTTCTAAAATGATACTCCATTCGTTCTAGTTCAAGTGTCGTTTTATAAAAAAACTCAATATTCTCATTTAAATGTCGTTCTCTTGCCTCAATGTGTCTTTAATATTTTTTTACCAATTAAACCGGAATAAATTCATTAAGTGTAATTATTATTAAAGAAATGACCAATCAAATTCAATTACTTTTTTCTATTTTTTTAAAAGTTATGATTTAGGTTTAGTAATTATTAATATCACTCCAAACCTTAAACGAGCATCCTAAAAGAACAGAAGGAATACTTATAAAGAAATAAAACAGTATAAAATAAAATAAAATTTTAATATTTCTAATTAGATTAATATGATTATTGGTTTGTTCCGATAATGTTATCTATATCCAGAGGTGGCAAATGGTTCAGGAACTGCGGTTTAAATCTGGAGATCTGTTTATGAACTGGTGGTTTAATTGCGAAACTGGCTCGTTAGGACCGCAAACCGTCAGTACCGCATAAGGAGTAAACCGGCAGGACCGTAAACCAGCAGGACCGCAACTCATTAGGACTGCAAAACCACGGTTTATTTGTAAAAAAACGCGTTTTATTTGTAAATATTATAAATGTTTTAATTATTTTATAACCAAAATCATATGTTAAGTTGTATTTAAAAAATATTGAGATATTGCATATGATTATAAAATTATTATTACATTTTGGTTAGTATTAATTTGTTTTGGTTATTAATATTTTAAGTGTTGTAATTATTATATAGTCCAAAATTGTAAATATTACTTATGTTATTATCACATTTTGAATATTATTATTATTATGTTTTTAGATCTAATATTAGTAGTGTTGATTTTAATATTACAAACCAAAACTATATCTTATCATGTTAAAATATTACAAATTCTATGGTTATAATTTTAATATTACATCTTGATTACTATTGTGATTTGGTTTTAAATATTACAAGTGTTTGTTATTATTTTTTAAACCAAAATTATATTTTATCATGTAAAAATATTACAAGTTATATTGTTATAATTTTAATATGACATTTTGAATTTTATTATTGTGATTAGGTTTTAAATATTACAAGTGTTATTTATTATTTTTAAGTTATATTGTTATAATTTTAATATTACATTTTGAATTTTATTATTGTGATTTGGTTTTAAATATAACAAGTGTTATTTATTATTTTTAAGTTATATTGTTATAATTTTAATATTACATTTTGAATTTTATTATTGTGATTAGGTTTTAAATATTAAAGTGTTATTTATTATTTTTAAGTTATATTGTTATAATTTTAATATTACATTTTGAATTTTACTATTGTGATTTGGTTTTAAATATAACAAGTGTTATTTATTATTTTTAAGTTATATTGTTATAATTTTAATATTACATTTTGAATTTTATTATTGTGATTTGGTTTTAAATATAACAAGTGTTATTTATTATTTTTTTAACCAAAATCATATTTTATCATGCGACAATATTACAAGTTATATTAAAATATTTAATATTACAAATGCTAAAATATTACAAGTTATATTAAAATATTTAATATTACAAATGCTAAAATATTACAAGTTATATTAAAAAATTAAATATTACAAATGCTAAAATACATTTTTTAGTCTCTTGTCGCTAACCACTTTTTTAAGTTGCAAAACTTTCTCAATGGTAACTGCAATTTGTAATGGATCTCCCAAAACTTGTCCTGAGTCTCACGATTAACCTTACTTAACGCAGCAGCAATCAAATCGACCATCTTCATCTTCGTACTAAGACTTTGTTTAGGAACAACGGTCTTACTCTTAGTTATAGTTGGGTGTTTGACACTTCGTGTCACCTTGTTGACCATTTTAGAACTAAAAGTTGGTTTGGCGGTCTTACTCAAAGTCGTACGTGTAGTACTAGCAGGTTTGACGCTTCGTCTCTCCTTATCGGAAATTTTCAAACTAAAAGTTTGTTTGACGGTCTTACTCATATTCGTAGGTTCAGTGGCAGATTTAACGCGTCGTGTGATCGGATCCCTCTCGGGTGGAGGAGACATCATAAAAGAAGAAAATTCCAAAAAATCAGTTTTCGGAGTTGCTTGTCTTAACCTGTTGTTCAAGCCACAAAATCCCACTGGGAATTTGAGATAATCACAAATAATAACTAATGAAAACTAATAACAATTATTTTTCGAAAAAAAAATCTAACTATTTCAAAAACAAAACTACAATATGTAAAATAAGAAAGTTAAGTTTTATAAAAAATATAGAACAAGTAGAGAGATTTAGAGAGATTTATAGTAGATTTAGAGAGTGTGTGAGATTGGAGTTGGGGTCTCCTCTATTTATAGGGGAGACAAAAAAAATTGAAAAATCTGAAGAAAAAAAAATGTTCGGACGCCCGGATGGTCAATTCGGACCATCCGCACGTCTGACCAGATGGTCCGCACGGGTGACGTCATGCTGACGTCATCCGCAACTGATTTTTTAAAAAAATATATATTTTGAATAAAAAGAATAATTTTTTTATAAGTGTATGCACTTTAAACTATTTAAAAAAATCAAAACTCTATATATACGACAAGTTCGAATGCAATATAAATCCTTAATTTAGGACGCATTAGTAGGTCGAATCTTACGATGATAACTTAAGGACGCTAATGGATTTAAAAAAAAAACATGTCGATGTAATATAAATTATTAATTTAGATTAGTTTAAAAAAAACATATAAGGCGTATTATTAATTATGTAAATCATCCCCAAATTAGATATATCATCAAGAATTATACTTGCAGTTGAATAAAACTATTGTATTATTTCTATACACCAGCTCCATCTAAATTTGGTTAAATAAAACCAACCCATCATGTTACTATGAAGATG
Source organism: Limnanthes douglasii subsp. nivea (assembly GCA_036936605.1). Lineage (NCBI taxonomy): Eukaryota > Viridiplantae > Streptophyta > Magnoliopsida > Brassicales > Limnanthaceae > Limnanthes > Limnanthes douglasii. The sequence goes on along the minus strand of JAUPFV010000004.1, from coordinate 143,627,964 downwards.
AAAAGTCACTTGCATACCCATAACATCGTTAAGGTCATCATTGTCTGAAAACATACTAGAGTTTATAATAATTGTGTTCACCTCCATCTCGTAAAGAAAGTGAACACCGTCTTTGTTTCCTTCTTGAATACTCTAACTATATTATGATTGCATATATTCGGATACATCTTCCATTGACTCTATCTTGACTCTTCTTCTCCTCAAAGCAGATCATTCAAAGGCATTTTTCATGTGTTTCTTAGACTTTTCTTTAAAGTCGTTAAAAATATGACTTAAGAAAACAATATTTGAAGTATAATTTGAAGTTTAGTATTATTAAAATAATAATGTGAGAAATATGAAGAAGAAGAAGAAACATATTTATAGCAAATTTTGTAGTTCTAGCCATTAAGGAAACAAATATGCGTTTTGGGGAAACAAATTGTGCTAGTTTTTGAAAAAACAATTAGGTATTGGAAAATCAGATATCCGTTTTGATCTTTTGGAAACAAATATCGTTGATCAAAGTGGATATCCGTTTTTAGTAAAAGTAAAAAAAATCCTCTATAAATATATAATAAACTCATCCATTCTCATTCATCTATCAAATCATCACTCGAACTTGAATTGAGAGAAGTGTTGAGAGATATCAAGAATTCTCACTATTTCTCAATTCAATTCAGTAGAATCTTTCATATTACTCTTCCAAAAGCTCTTAAAACAATTACCAAAACCATAATTATAATCTCTCATACTAAGAATTTCTTATATAATTTATTTTACAATCTTCGATCAAAATTCATAATCAATCTACTAAATCAAGTTTGCTTGATGGTGGAGGATCATTAGTGATTGAAATGTTTAATATACTATTTTCTTTATTTTATTTGTGATATTGTTTTATATTAGTTTTATTTACTAGTTTTTTATAGTTAAAACATATTTAAATGAGATCAAAGAAAATACGATCAAATTTCCCAAATCAATGTAGGGATAACCTAGACCTAATTTTTTATTATTATTATCATGATATTAATATGCATAATCTCGTAGATACTTGAATAGAAAACACAATATTCAAAAGAAATTCTTCATGTGTTAGCGGTATTGTTGCTAGTACGAGCAGTGGTTTAAAGTATTGGAAGAAAACATCTTGAACATGTGACCACTTTATTGAGAATCCTTAATATAATACAACTATGTGTAAATTTTATGAAAAATCATATACCTATAAGCCTCGAAAAATAAATCACGGTGCTAGGGGTATAACGAGACACTTAGTTAAGCATAATATTTTTTATATTTCTATTTTTTTGAAAAGTGGACTATAAACATAGATCTGAATACCGATAATGCATTTATTTTTAATAAAAGTGCATATAAAGAAGAAACCATGAAATATGATATTGGTACTTGACAACCATTTGATTTTAGTGACTCTTAGAAATATGATGCATGGATGTGTAAATGGGTTAACCCAAGAGCCCCACGCATCCCACGTAGTTTTATGAGATCGTGATCTTTTAAATAATTTAAAGAACAAAAATAATTCATTCATAATACAATGTTAATTTTACCATGGAATGTTTCTTTGACTAGTGATATAACAATTTTTCGTGATTTTGATATTTTGTGTGTTACTTTATATTAGATGAATCTAACTGGATATTTCGAAGAAATGTATATTTTTGTGTTTTTGGCAAGAACATTGTTGCTATAATTAGAGATAAAATGTTACATTAGATAAAGGATTTTAAAATAAGAAATAAATTTATGTCAGTTTCGTTCGACACAGAATTTACGAGCGGTTTAACTATTGAGTTATTTAAAAATGATTGCAAACCTGATTTTCTTCAAATATTTCACACTATATGTCTATGTCATATACTTCAATTGATTGTAAAATATGGAATAAGTATGATATCTCATGATTATATTGATCATATTAAAATGAGGGTCCTACTATGCACGACCTCGGGTGCTAGAAAATGTTTTAGAAAGAAAGATATATAAAAAGATAGCTTTAGATTTCGAAACTAGATGAAACTCTACATATTATCTTTGTGCACGTTTTTATATGTATAAACATGAAAATACTGAGCTTTATAATAGACATATACCTAGTTATCCTCTTAATGGTCAATATTAACATTATCTTACTGCAATGTTACGTTTTTTGAAGTATTTTAAAGATGCAACGAAAACACTTCCTACTCAATATACTCCTAAACATTCATTTATTAATTTATAATATTACTAATATTTGCATGCATATAGATACATATAAGGATCGTAATGTATGTTTTGAAATGGTTCCTGGCATAGTCATCAGTGGCGTGCGGCGGTCCGTGGCGAAGCAGGATAAAAAAGCCACAACAGCGAGGTGTGTAGTGAGGCGATAGCCACATGACATGCGACGATCCCTTCCATGAATAATATATTTTTAGCACATAAATGTAATTTAAATAGTATTATAGACTACGTTTTAGCACATCTGAGTCAAAACATAGACTAAAATACATCATCGTCCGAGTAAACATCTTCACACCTCTCGTCTCTACCATGTTCTCCATTTATATCCCATAATAGAGTATATTCTTCTTCAGAGTCTTCATCAACAAGCCTCCGATCTCTTATGCGAACCGGTGAAGATAATGGATTCTTAGACCAAATATTGTAGTCTACTCCATCAACCTCGACAGCTCCAATATCAACTCCTTTCAAAACATCTTCATCTTTCAAAAACTTAGTTTTAGGTTTTTATTTTTTTAGTTTAAAAAACAAAAACAGGATTAGCGCCACGCCATGGCCGCCACGACAAGCGCCACGACCACCACAACCACCACATCTGCCACGACGAGTGCCACGCTAAAGGACTCACCACACCCCACCCTGAGATGATCTCGCCTCGTCTCGCCTCGCCACGACCGCCACGTGACAACTATGGTGTCCATTATGGAAGCAACATTTATAAACTATTTTCATCCCATCCCATACTCTTATACTATTAGGTGGATTTTTAATCCTTTTGAAAAATGATCGGGTTTTATATTTTTATAAAAGTATAGAACTTGGTAATGTAACATATAATGATCAAGAATATATTATATAAATTGATTTTTTTTAAAATAAAAATAATAACTATGTTGAAAAAATATGAGAAATAAAAATACTAGATCTTCAAATGTAGCGCGTGATTGTAGCAATATGGGGAGAGGAATAATCGTAACAATAATAACTACTTAGAAATTACAATGGTAAATAGGGGGTGAAAAGACAAGCTCTTCAAACCTATAATGAAGTGACCAAATATTTGAAAATTCTACTTGAGTTCGATACATATGTCTACAGTTGCAAGTGAATGTGTATATAGTCAGGCGATACTGCAATACATGACTAAATAATCGAGATAAACTAGAAATGCAATAGAAGTAATTTTGTATTCAAGGAGTAAACTAGGACAAAACATATGTAAGACAACGAATAGAAGAAAAAAGAATCCAATGGACATATTCGATGAATTTTCAAATGTTGAAGAATATCTGAAGAAGATCTTATTGATGAAACTGGTTGAATCAAAGACAATTTATTTTATGATAAATCCAATTTGTAAAAAACATTCTTTAGTGAGTTTGTGATAAGGTAGTCCAATTTGAGAAAATTTGTACAACTCTTGATCCGTAATAGTATGAACCGTGAAAGGATTAAGTAAATAAAAATTATTTTTTATCCTTCAATTTCATAACGTTACAACTTAGTCCTAATTATTTTTTACCAATTATAAAATAAACAAACAATAAGAAGTTGTACTATAATCAAACTAGGCTTAAATCGCTGCTTCGTCCCTCGACTATCACGTTTTGTGTCATTTAGTCCCTCGACAAAAAAATCACGGTTGAGGGTCCCTCGTCTATCAAAAATCTATAAATTCAGTCCCCACGCTTAGTTTTTGCTATAATGCTGCCACGTATCACTATAGTTAAAGGTTTGCGTTCCACAGATAGTCCTTTGACTTTTAATTCCATTTTTACCCTTTGAATTTAATATTTTTTAAATATATATTTTTATTTTTTAGTGTTTCTCAAAACAGAGTATATGCTATACTCTGTTTTTTTTCCCGACTACTTTAGTTGGGTTGGTCCCTTCTTGTGGACATCGTGGATTGTTGTCTCAAGGGAAATCTATTCATGGGTTTGCGGTGAAAGCTGATCTTGATTGCCACAAGATTAAGATCAAGATGAGCTTTCACATGAAGCTGTTGGTAAGCTTTTGAATATGAGAACTACATTTGCAACCCTGTCCTCCTGTCCAAAACATGAAGACATTACTATATCTCGGTGGGAATTTCATCACGGGAAGCATCCCTTTTGAGATCAGAAATCTCGCAAGCCTTACCGGACTTGATTTAGAAAGAAACTCGTTGACTGGGGAAATTCCAGAATCAGTTGGTAAGCTTTTGAATATGAGAGCACTGTATTTACATTCAAACCAGTTGACTGGGTGGATTCCATCTTCTATAGGAAACATCACTCACAACTGTCTCTCTATTTGCTTTTTAATACCTTAGAAGGAACCATACCTCCAACTCTTGGAAACTGCAGTGACCTTTTGATACTTGATCTAAGTTTAAATAAGCTCCATGGTACCTTACCTAAACAAGTTATAGGAATGACATCTCTTTTGAACTTAGATGTCTTTTCCAACTCATTGACCGACCAATTTCCTCAAGAAGTCGGAAACCTGAAGGGTCTCTTTCGGTTAGATATTTCAAACAACAAACTCACATGTGAATTACCAGCCACGTTGGGGAAGTGTTTAGCTATGCAAATGATTTTTATGCAAATCAATCTTTTTAAAGGTTCTCTTCCGGATTTTAGTGGGATGAAAGGAATTGAATTTCTAGATGTTTCAGAGAGAACCTGTCCGGCCACATACCGAAATATATGGCCGATTTTCGCTTGATACATAATTTCAATTTATCCTTCAACGAGTTTGAAGACCAGGTACCGACTCAAGGGATCTTCAGAAACGCTAGTATAGTCACAGTTTACGGTAACAGTAAGCTCTGTGGAGGTATACAAGAACTACATTTGCAACCTTGTCCTCCTGTCCACAATATCAAGATCAGCTTACACCGCAATCCCATGAATAGATTTCCCTTGAGACAACAATCCACGATGTCCACAAGAAGGGACCAACCCAACTAAAGTGGTCGGAAAAAAAACGGAGTATAACAAATTTTGCTATACTCTGTTTTGAGAAAAACTAAAAACTAAAGATATATATTTAAAAAATATTAAATTCGAAGGGTAAAAATGGAATTAAAAGTCGAAGGACTATCTCTGGAACACAACTATTTAACTATAGTGACACGTGGCAGCATTACAACAAAAACCACGCGCGGTGACTGAATTTATAGATTTTTGATAGACAAGGGACCCTCAACCGTGATTTTTTTATCGAGAGACTAAATGACACAAAACGTGATAGTCGAGGGACGAAGCATCGATTTAAACCATCAAACTATAACAATTATTGTATCACTAATAATGAATATATAACAACATTTCTAGTTCTTATAATCAAATCATAATAATAAAAGTACAATAATAAATATATAATAACTCTATACTACTTTTAAATTATTAAATACAAACTATATAATCAAACTATAAATCATATAACAATTTTTTTAGCAAACAATAACAACACTTGTACTATATGTTATAAAAAATAATAGAAAAATAAAAAGTCACTGAATTTTTGCTTAAATATTATCAATTCGATTTTTAAAAATCTACCACATTATAAAGAATGTGAAATATAATTTTTTAGGAGTTTTGGACGAGCAAAAAATACCAAACTCTTAAATTAGTGTAACTTTACCATGTTATCGTGATGGGATGGACGTGGATTCCACGTTCAACTATAATTGTGAGGGCATTTCTAACATGATGGGACGGGTCGTAATAGAATCTTGTTGTATTTTGTTAGTACTCCTTCCGTTTCAAAATATAAATCGTTTAAGTTATGGGCATTGAATAGTAATAAAAATAATTATTACTCCTCTCTTATTTGTAGAAAGAAAAAAAGTAAACTAAATTGATTGGACACAATTGATTGGACACAGTGATAACATGCAATGAGCTCTTTCTAATTTAATTGGTCAAATATTAATTAATTAATTATTTAATATTCAAAAATTCATTGATTCACGAAAAATTGATTCACGAGAGACATTTAAATTAGAATATTTAGTGTCTTCTAAAACGATTTATATTTGGAAAGGGAAGGAGTATTTGTTACCGTATTGTATTGTGATAAATTACCATGCATCTGGTTCGGTCTGTTCTGTTAGGTTTGCCAACCCTAATCATAATGGTAGTTTTTTTATTTTCTTTTCATCCATCATATCGTCTTGTTGGTTTGTTTTCTCTAGATTGGACGAATCAACTATTTGAAAAACTTTAAACATTTTTGTTCAGAATAGATTATCTCTTAAATCTATAACCATCATATACATGCGGTTCGGGTCGAGACTGGTGAAACCCACGACCACTGGGTCGGATCCGTTATCCGATTTCTAAAATTAATAATAAAATATAGTACAAAATAAAATATTAATAATAATTAGCAAAATAATGTTTTATTTATTAACTGAATGTATATTATTAATGTATATTAAATTATATTAATTATCTTTTGTAATATTAAAAAAACTAAAATATATTAATGTCGTTGTTAGACTCGTTAAGGTCTGTAATCACTTCTACATCTTTTTTTTGTTAAACTCTTTAAAAAATTAAATAGCTAGGTTTTGTGAATGTATCGAAAAAGGCAGAGTCACTGAGTCTTTCTAACAAAATCGATCGGCAGCAGGTTCAGAGACGTAGGCATAGTTTGCTGAACTCCGTTAACAATTTGTGTGTTTTACTTTGATATTTTTTTATGTCTTTCACTTTGATCTTATTGTAGGAAAATTCTGTATTTTCCCAACATCTTTCTTACCACAAGCTAGTCTACAAGCCAATTACCAGGAAACCTGTGCATTTTCCTAACAACTAGTATCAAAGCTAAGGCTTTGGTAGTGATCCAAAGGAGGTCAGATTTGAGTGGGAACAATGGCTACAAACGAAGGAAAAATGAAACTAAAAAAGTTTGATAGTGTAGACTTTGGGTTTTGGAAGATGCAGATTGAAGATTATCTGTACTAGAAAACAATTTATCAACCCCTCTAAAAAAAGAATTCAGAGAGTATGAAAGATGAAGAATGGACCCTTCTTGACAGAAAATCCCTTAGAGTCATCCAATTTACATTATCCCGCAATGTTGTTGTTAACATCGTAAATGAAACAACCATGAAAAGTCTTATGAAGTCTCTCTCCAGTATATATGAGAAGTTATTGGCGTCAAATAAAATTCATTTGATGAGGTGTCTATTCAACTTGCGAATGACGGAAGGTGCATCTATAGCTCAACGCCTTAATGAACTCAATACAATCACGACCCAGTTGATTTCGTTAAAATTTATTTTGATAAACAAATACGAGCATTAATATAATTTTCTTCCCTACCGGATAGTTGGAATGCTGCTGTCACGGTTGTGAGTAGCTCGTTAGGAAGTAATAAGTTAAAATTTGATGATGTTTGTGACCTAGTTATTAGCGAAAATATTTAAAGGAGAGAATCGGGTGATTCATAAATCTCCTTATTCTTACATATAGAGTCGAGAGGAAGAAATTCAACAATAGGGTATGGACGCGGTAAATCAAACTACCGAGGTAGATCAATAGGCTGGAGGTCCAAATCCAAGAATCCTAAAAATTCCCAAGGGTTGAGAAACATCTAGTATTGGAATTCTGGGACGACATGAACCTATAAATATCATTGCAATAGAGAACCAAAGGACCATGAGAAAAAGACATAGGTGATAAGGAAAGATATTCCTTAGGGACTAAAATGATAAGTTCTGTAATTATAGGATTAAATTAGGCTTTAGGAGAAACCGAAGGGTGAAAATTGTAAATATGTCAATATGTAACCGTTTCTCTAACTAACTCACCTTGCCTATTTAAAGAGGCTGAAAGAGTTATTTTGACCTATGAAATATTCAGAAGTACTTTTCACCACTTGAAATTCTCACTGTAGACTCTCTGTTCTTAATTCACTCACTACAACTTTAATTCACACCAAATTGGCGCTAGAAGGAGGGGGCGAGGATACCTTGATCAACAGATCAAAAATCGACGTTCGAGTTCTCGTTTTTTAAAGTTTTTCGGTCGAATTTTCATATTTCGTTTGATTTTTCGCTGTTTGAAGATGAATCCAGAGGAAGGTGACAATCCATCCGTTCGCAAGGCGATGGAAACGCTGAAATCCGATCTGCAAGAGGCAGGTAAATCTGTTCCAATTCAATCAGTCCAATTTGACTTTGAAGGAAAAATGAATGAGATGATTAGGAAGGTGGCTGAACTTGATGAATTCGTAAAAAAGAAGAGAAATAATGATGGTGCTAGGCTTAGGTCTAAGATTGCTGGGGGCGATCGGAATGATCAGTCGGATCAGTCGATGGACGATGGCGATGATCACTATGAGCAGTGCAAAGCACGTTCTGAGCAGAAAAAAGAATATAGCGGGATAAAGAGGAAAGAAAAGTTACAAAGGCGATTGTATGAAAACTCTAGTGATGAGGAGAATTTTGAAGATTCTGAATCTGATGAAACACCGAGGTACGAACGCTCTCGAGGCCGTTCAAGAGGAACAGAGCGTGAGTTCCGGCCAGCTAAGGCGTATAAGGAGGGAAGGAAGAAGAAAGAGAGGCGAGTATACTCACCTCGGAAATACTCGCCTCGGAAATATGAAGGTGAGTCCAGCTTATATGCAACTGTGGGGATGAAAAATGAGGATCAGTATGTCCAGGGGGTTGACTGGAGGGACTCACCACTGGTCAGGGAGATCAGATCTGTGCCGCTACCGAGGCGGTTTGATATTTCCAAAGTTGATAAGTTTGATGGGACTCAAGATCCCGATGACCATATAGAACAATTTAAAAACTACATGACTAATTTCGAAGATGATGATAGATTGGTGTGTAGAGCTTTTTCTCAAACGTTTAAGGGAACTGCGCTAAAATGGTTCAATAAGATTCCCAAGGAATCGATTGCAAATTTTAGAAGTTTTTACACTGCTTTTCGGAGACAGTTTGTGGGAAGCAAGGAAATGAGAGCCAATGGAGACACGATAATACAGTGCAAGCAGGCTGTGGGAGAGAAGTTGAAAGATTATACTAAGAGGTTTGTGTCAACAAAGGCTGAGTTGGATGATTGTGAAGAAAGTGTGGCTATGGCAGCGTTCAGGCAAGGGCTGTTGCCTGGGGATTTAGCCGATGAGACTACGAGGCGCAGGGCGTTAACGTTTGGAGCTCTTATGGCCCAGGTTGAGGACCAGATTAAGGTCGAAGAATCGACGAGGGTTCGAGGAGGTGCTAGTACTGTTCAGAAGGGGAGTGGACAATCTAACGTCTCAAATAACAATCCCTCGTGTCCGAAGAACAATCAAAATGTTTCTAACCGAGGAACCTCGAACTCGTATCAAGGGGGATATAATCAACATAATTCTAACAATCAGCAGCAATTTAGGTCCAGGTCGAATGTGTGGGTAAGGCCAGATTACTATGCAGATTTAACTGAGAGCGTGGCTTCAATATATGAAAAAACAAGGGGAACAATCAATTTTAGAAAGCCACCAGCTATCAACAGACCAAGAGAGGAGCGCAATAATAAATTCTGTAGGTATCATGAAGACATCGGCCATGATACAAATGATTGCATTGCCCTGAAGAAGGAGATGCAAATTCTTATCGAAAATGGAAAGTTGTTAGAGTATGTCAGGAAGAATGCCAAGGCAACAGCTCTTAAAGGAGGTAATCCCAATTCTAAGCAGGAAACTGCGTTAATGATTTTAGATGTTGCAGGTGAGGCAGATGGTTTCGATGTAGCCTCGGAATATGTCGAACCAGACCCCAGTCGACTTTTGTTGATGTCGATAGATGAGCCGATGCGTCAGGGACGTGTTCGAGATATGTGTGCCTTTTTTGAATCACTAACCATATTTGGAGGGGATTCGATGACCAACAACACCAATAATTCGAGGAAGAGGCATATAGTAAACTTAACGCGACAAATTGAGGGAGGCGCATCGGCACATCTAAGCAGCAGAAAGGATGTGCCCTTTATAATTTTCGACGGGGATGATTTGAGGGGGATTACTGGGCCACATGAGGATGCGGTGGTCATTGGAGCAGAAGTATGCGGGGTGGAGATTCGACGAGTGTTGATTGACACAGGAAGCTCTGCTAATGTGTTTTTCAAGTCAACGTATGAGAGATTGACTGCTCCGCCTCGAATAGAAAGATCAGAAAGGACTATCATAGGGTTTACTGGCGCAACTGCAAATGTGATAGGAGAGTTCGAGGGTGAAGTTTCTTTGGGAAAGGGGCCTTTCAAGAAGAAAGTACAAGTACTTTTTGTGGTGGTAGATTGTCCATCAAGTTACAATGCTATTTTTGGGAGGTCGTGGTTGGCGAAGATGTATGCTGTAGTTTCCACAGTTCATCAGTGTTTGAAATATGTAATTGAGGACCGGGTCGGTGTAGTTCGAAGTGATCAAAAGGTAGCAAGAGAATGTTATGCTGCTGCATTTAGACTACGGGGCAAAAGTTCTGATGATCTGATGGAGAATTAGCAATTTGGGGGGTTGTCTTCTGATGGAACAGATGAGGGAATTGATGATCCGAGGTCAACCCCGAGTTCTGTAGTGGTCAATGAAGAAATAGAGGAATATATTTTCAATAATGGCAGGGTACTTCGAATTGGCACTCTGTTATCTTTGTCAATGCGAGAAAAGTTGTTGAATTTCTTGTCTGAAAACTTGGATGTGTTTGCCTGGAGATCCGAAGATGTAGTAGGGGTCCCAAGTAACATCATATGTCATAGCCTAGCGGTTGATCCGAAGGTCAAACCAATTATCCAAAAAAGAAGGGCTTTTTCATTGGAGAAGTCTGAGGCTATAGTTGCCGAAGTGGATCGGTTATACAAGATGGGGCACATTAGGGAGGCCAATTATCCGAGGTGGACGGCTAATCCGGTGGTAGTAAAAAAGAAGAATGGAAAATGGCGAATGTGTGTGGACTTCACAGATTTGAATAGAGCCTGTCCAAAAGATCCTTTTCCGGTGCCTCGAATAGATCAATTAGTGGATTCCACTTCGGGAAATAAAATTTTGACTTTCATGGATGCATTTTCGGGGTATAATCAAATTCGAATGAAACCAGATGATGAAGAAAGCACGACTTTTATTACTGATAGAGGTTTGCATTGCTATAAGGTAATGCCTTTTGGATTGAAAAATGCTGGGTCAACATATCAGAGGCTGATGAATAAGGCGTTTGCTTCACAGATTGGGAGAAATATTGAAGTGTACATCGATGACATGCTTGTTAAAAGCAAAGGTGATGATGAACATATTGATGATTTAGAAGAAACGTTTTTGAATCTTAGAGCCATTCAATTGAAGTGGAACCCGGAAAAATGCACATTTGGAGTCCGATCTGGCAAATTTTTGGGGTATATGATTAGTGAAAGAGGAATCGAGGTGGATCCAGAACAGTTGAAGGCTTTGATATCGATGTCTTCACCTCGGAATATCAAAGAAGTGCAAATGTTAACAGGCAGGTTAGCAGCTCTGAACAGATTCATTTCTCGTTTTTCAGATAAGTGCTTGCCTTTTTTCCAGGTGCTGCGTAAACCCAATAATTTCGAGTGGACTTCGGATTGTGAAGAAGCCTTTTTTAAGATAAAAAATCTTTTGTCCTCTCCTGAAATATTATCAAAGCCTCGGAAAGGTGAGCAATTATTCTTGTATATAGCAGTGTCAGATTATGCAGTGAGCGCAGTTTTGATCAGTGAAGACACAAAAATTTCGAAGCCTGTTTACTATGTCAGTAAAAGTTTGGTTGATGCTGAGAAACGTTACTTGAAGCTCGAAAAATTGGCACTGTGTATAGTAGTGGTAGCAAGAAAAATGCGCCCTTACTTCCAGGCACATACGATTGTAGTTCGAACATCATATCCATTAAAAAATGTTTTACAAAAACCAGACATTTCAGGAAGAATGACTAAGTGGTCTGTGGAATTGGGAGATTTCGATGTGCTATTTTCTCCTCGAACAGCTATCAAAGCTCAAGCTTTAGCAGATTTTTTGGTGGAGTTTCACTCAAGCAGATCTGAAGAGAAAGATGCTGAAAAGGTGAATGAGAATCCGACGTGGACAATACGAACTGATGGGGGATCCAGTAGTAAAGGGTCAAGTGCAGGAGTTGAATTGGTGGCACCAACGGGGGAATTTATGTTTCAAGCTATAAAATTTGGCTTTCATGCTTCAAATAACGAAGCTGAATATGAGGCTGTGCTAGCAGGGTTGCGGTTGGCGAAGATTTGTGGAGCGATGTTTGTACGCTTGGAAACAGATTCACAGTTGGTAGTTAACCACGTTAAAGGGGTATCAGAAGCTAAAAAGGAGCGTTTGGTTTTGTACCTACAAGAGCTTCGGGGGATGATGGCGCAGTTTGAAAATGTCGAAGTGGAACATATTCGAAGAGGAAACAACACTATGGCTGATTCTTTGGCAACGATGGCTTATTCAGAAGAATACCCATGGATTGTAACACAACCATCGCCTTCGATCATATCGAATTCTGAGCAATGTGAAGTTGTTGATAAGGTGGTAAATAATCCGACGTGCGCTCGAGGAGATTGGAGGTTTGACTTGTTAAACTTTATTTCGAATGGAATATTGCCTATGGATAAACACTTGCTCAAGAAAATAAAGTACAAATCCCTTGGCTATGTGGTACTGGATGGAGTATTGTACAAAAGGTCTGCTTCGAAACCTTTACTACGATGTTTAAGTAAGGATGAGTCTCAGAATGTTCTGTCCGAACTGCATGATGGAGATGGGTCAGCTCATTGTGGGTTTAGAGCTTTAACACGTATGGTATTGTTGGCAGGATATTATTGGCCTACCATTTTGCAAGATGCCAAGTCGTTAGTTCGAAGTTGTGATACTTGCCAAAGGTATGCAAATTCAATACACAAACCAGCGGTACCCCTAATGACAATTTCAGAGGCGGTTCCTTTCGATAGATGGGGAATTGATTTAGTGGGACCATTACCTATGGCTTCTGGTGGGAGACAAATGATTATTGTTGCGGTTGATTATTTTTCGAAGTGGGCAGAAGCAGAACCCTTAGCTGGGACAAAAGCTAAGGATGTAATCAAGTTTATTTAAAGTAACATTTGCTACCGTTTTGGAATACCTCGGAAAATAACAACTGATAATGGTCCTCAATTTAATAACAAGGAAATGGACTATTTTTGCTCTTCGAAAGGGATACAACAATGTTTTTCCACTCCTTTTCATCCCCAGGCAAATGGACAGGTAGAAGTTACAAATAGATCTATTTTGGATGGCTTGAAGAAAAATTTGGCAGGAGCAGCAGGGAAATGGCCAAATTTTCTTCAAGAAGTATTATGGGCATATAGGACAACTCCTAGAGAGGCTACAAAAGAAACTCCTTTTTCTTTAGTATATGGGATGGACGCTGTGTGCCCTGCTGAATCTACATTGCCCTCCTATAGACTACTACAATATTCCGAGGCAGATAACGATGAGGCTAGAAGAGTGGAACTTGATTTGTTGGAAGAAAAAAGGGTCAAGGCACATTTGAATGTGATCCATTATCAAACATTAATGAGAAGCAGGTACGATGCTAAAGTTAAGAGAAGGGAATTCAAAATTGGCGATCTAGTGTTGCGAAAAGTGTTTCTTCACACTAAGGATAAACACCCCGGAAAATTGGCTCCGAATTGGGAAGGTCCTTACGAAGTTAAAATGAGGGTCAAACCAGGTTCTTACAGGTTATCAGATCGAGAAGGGAGGATGCTCAAGCACCCTTGGAACATAGAGCACTTGAAATTGTACTGTGAGTAAAACTGAACTTCGAATTTTTGTAAAACAGACATACTCTTTCCTTATCTGTTGGCCCAGAAAGGTTTTAACGAGGTGTCTGATTAATATTGAATTTTTTAATAAAATTTCTTTTGGCCATTGGTTGTTTGTTATGATGTGTGATTTATTATTTTGGTAATTTGGCAAGGATTGATCATCTTTGAAAGTTGACCAAGAATAATTTTCCGAAGCGATAGCTTTGAAGAAACAACCAAATTTTTCGAGGTGCCACGTTTTATGAGTGCATCTATTTTTCGAGGTGCCACGTCTTATGAGTGCATCTATTTTTCGAGGTGCCACGTCTTATGAGTGCATCTATTTTTCGAGGTGCCACGTCTTATGAGTGCATCTATTTTTCGAGGTGCTACGTCTTATGAGTGCATCTATTTTTCGAGGTGCTACGTCTTATGAGTGCATCTATTTTTCGAGGTACTATGACTTATGCATTTATGTTTAAGAATAACCAGTTCAAACAAGTATACCAGAAATTCAAGATATAAAAAAAAAAGATAAGTGATTTCCTCGTGGAATAAAATACGAAGTTTACAAAAAGAAAAGGGGGGAGTACTTAATCACATACACAAAAAACAAAAACAAGTTGCCTAGCCTATTAGGCATCATCTTCTTCTCCTTCTGATGATTCCTCTTCGGAACTATTTCCTTCTTCTGAGGAGGAGCTTGGTGGCGCTTCGAAAGCTTCCTTGGGACGTTGCTCTTCTGGAATTCGTTTCCAAAGGTCTGATAAGTCTAGTCTTGGACAAGCAGCATGAACTTCTCGAAGAAGCTGAATAGATGTATCAATTTGAGTTTTCTTCATGCCTTCGAGCATCACAGAACTAACTTTGGTTTCAGCCTTTTTGACTGCAGCTTTCTTTTCTTCTTCGAATCCTGTTCGAAGTGTAGTAATCTCACTTTGGCTTTTTTCTAGTTTATCTTTTGTTTCCTTAATAAGTGCCGTAGCATCGGAGATAGCAGTAGAGTGTTCAACCTTTAACTCTTCAAGAGCTTGCAGATGAGAAGTTTTAAGCGCTTCGACTTCTTCCTTGTGTTTTTTAAGAAGCTGTTCTTTCTCAACTTCGAATTTCTGGAGTGCTTCGTTTTTCGAAGTCTTTTCAGAGGCTGTTTCTTTTCTACTCTTAGCTAACTCTTGGGCGAGGCACTCCAATTGGCTTTGAGATTTGCTCACCTCTTCGTATAACTTTGAGACTGCAGCAATTAAATTTGGAAAAGGTTGGAGAATTGAAATTACCTCATCGGATTTTTCTGAGTGAGGAAAGACTAATGGCTGATGAACAGGAGCGGTAGTGTTAGATGTCGAAGCTGTTCCAGCCCCAGTAAAAATTGGTGGAACAACTTTGGTAGTCTGAGAACCAGAAAGCACAAAATCTCCACTTGAGTTGAAGTCGTCGAAGTTCAAGTAATCATCTATCTGTTTATCTCCGAGTGTTATTTCTCCTTCGGGGTTTTCCTCAACAAAAGTTTTACCCTGCGCCTCGGAAGCTAGCA
Source organism: Limnanthes douglasii subsp. nivea (assembly GCA_036936605.1). NCBI lineage: Eukaryota > Viridiplantae > Streptophyta > Magnoliopsida > Brassicales > Limnanthaceae > Limnanthes > Limnanthes douglasii. Next base: position 143,612,412 of record JAUPFV010000004.1, on the reverse strand, counting down.
CAGCCTCTAGCATATCAGCTTCGTTCTTTTCTTTTGGCTTGCTAGACTTATTCTTTTTCTTTTTTGGAGAAGTATCTTTTTTCTTTTTCAGGATAGGTTGATCTTCTTCGGATATAGTGGGAAGTGAAGGTGCTGATGTTTTTCTTTTCCCTGCACTCTTCGAAGTCTTGGAAGGCTTAGCCCTGCTTGTGCTGGCTTTCTTTTGGGTCAGTTTTCTTTTCTTCTTCAAAGGAAGATGGCTGTCACTTCGATTCCGAAGAGGAAGATAGCATTTCCCATCTGGTGCAAGTATCCTCTCAACTGCTAGAAGGGGATCTGGTGGCGTCATCGGATCCTGAGGGAAGTCGGCCCCTAAAGATATACGCCAGAGATGGCTATTAACGAAGTTAATGGGCTCGAATGCTGAATGAAAGCCATTTCCCCAAGATTTTTCAGCCCACTCAGCCATCTTTTGAAAGATAAGTTTGGCTTCTTTTCGACGACCCTTAAACCGCCTCGGAATTTCTAAAGAGAGAAAGATAATTAGCTAAGTAGATTGATTCAAAAACAACTAGATAAACAAGGGAAGGTATCACTTACTGCTGTCTCTCCAAGTAAGGGTGAGTCTGGAAGGATTGGCATCGGAAATTTCTTTGCCATTTTCCCAGGCGCCTGACAGAAAGACGAACCTTTGTTTCCAGAACTTATCGGCTTCGAGGAGGTCGTCGATAATTTTCAAATCATCTTCAAGGGTTAAGTAATAAAATGGCAGAACAGGACCATTTGAGACTTTGGTCACTGAGATGAAGTCCTCGATTTCGAGGGGAATACCTCCAAGCCTTGATACCATAATTGCTGAGAACAAAGTGAAGAGCAAGTTGGGAGTAACTTGTGTTGGGCACAGTCGGTGGATTTCGAAGAACTTTACTATCATCGGATCAAGTGGAAACCGAAGTCCCCAGTTGAAGAGCTCAGGGTACACTACCAGCTCATCTTTTTGACAGTTCAAGGGTGTCTCTCCTTCAACTGGTAGTCGAAGCGTCATATTGTCGGTTAACCCCCATAGCTTTCTGAGGTGCTCCTTCTCTGATTCGAGGTAGTAGCTGTAAGATACATTCTTCAAGGCAAGAATGTACCAAGCAGAAAGAGGCTTGAGATTTTCCTGAACTAAGGAGGCAACGTTCTCAGGCAGTGTAATGAGACCTTTTTTCCCTCCTCGAGTTTTCTTTGGAGGAGCTACACCATCAGCCTCGGATTCCTCCTCGGCATCAGACTCAGTAGCTTCTGAATCGTCTTTTTTGTGACCTTCATCGGAATGACTTCGAATTTGAGTCTCCTGTTGAGTCACAGGAACTGGCTGACTACACTCTGGCGTAGTATCATCCACTTCTTGTGGGGGAGGAGGAGAGTGTTGAGGAGGAGAAGAGTTTTTTGTTTCTTCACCCATTACTAAGAAAGGTGATTTTTTGGCACGTTTAGCTCTGATAGCCTCGAATTGAGGAGGAAGTGTTTTGGATTGAAGGTTTTTTGTCTCTTCGACTTGAAGGACAGGTGATTTGAGTTGTGATTTGTTATCAGTGGGTGGCTTGTCTAAAGTGACTACTTTAGATTTTCGATGAGGTCTTAGCAATGAAGATTCGGCTGGATTTTGGAGAGGAGAGGCTGTTGAGCTATTTTCTGGGATAGAAGCTAGAGGTGAAGACGAAGTGGCAAGGTTAGGATTGAAGTTGCCGTATTTAAAAGTGGTGCAGGAAGAGTGAGGACCGTTATAGATCAACCCAGCAGCTTTGTATTCTTTGGCTCTTCGAGAAATACAAAGATAATCGTAGGCCCCGAATACTTGGTTACTGGAACCAGGAAAAAGATTTTTCTTTGATCTTACTGGTCTTCTGGGTTTAAATCTATTGTATCTAGGGTATCTTCTCATACAATGGGTTTTGGTATGAGAGATTGCTTGGGTAGACAAGAAAAGATGAACAGGTTGAAGATGAACAGGTTGAAGATGAAGAAGTTGAAGATGAAGAACAGTTTGGAGATGGTTCAAAAGGCAGATTCTCTAAAAAGTTCTTACTGAATGAATAGCTGAAGTATTTATAGGGTAAAAGAATAACGTCGATAATGTGAAAGTGTGGAACAAGTAATCTGTTTTCATTGGGTGGAATATAAAACGAAAAGGAAACTAGTGATGTCATAGGTCTACTACTAGAAGTCTAATCAATCCATCAGGTAGGGTTCAGAGATTTCGAAGTGTTATTAAATTATGTTTGAGGTAATAATGTTCGAAGAAAAGGCAAAGCCATTCCACAAGAAGCCAAATTCGATGATGAGTTAAATTCGAGGCAGTTGAGAAATTCGTTTGCACTTACTCAAAACTTCGAAGAGCTAATAGTTCTTATACATTAATGTATAAGAATTAGGGAATAAAAGATGTAAAATGATGCTGATCCGAGGAAGAATTCGAAGAGCTAATAGTTCTTATACATTAATGTATAAGAACTAGGGGGGCTACTGATAAGGAAAGATATTCCTTAGGGACTAAAATGATAAGTTCTGTAATTATAGGATTAAATTAGGCTTTAGGAGAAACCGAAGGGTGAAAATTGTAAATATGTCAATATGTAACCGTTTCTCTAACTAACTCACCTTGCCTATTTAAAGAGGCTGAAAGAGTTATTTTGACCTATGAAATATTCAGAAGTACTTTTCACCACTTGAAATTCTCACTGTAGACTCTTTGTTCTTAATTCACTCACTACAACTTTAATTCACACCAATAGGCAAATGTCACTTCAGAAGCAAACGATGGGTTACTATGCTCCTTAGAAAACTAGGTAAAATCTTGGGTGTTAGAATCTGGAGTATCGTTTCCCGCTTCTTCGAAGAAATAATTCTTATAGAGGTATGTCTCTAGTAACATTGGAAATGTATATATTGTTGATGATCAACCTTGTGATATCATTGGTAAAGGTACTGTGAAGATTACGTTGAATGCGTTTGTCTAGGAACTGAAAGATGTCAGGCATATTCCCAATATGAAAAAGAACTTAATCTCATTAGGTCGGTTGGTTAGTGAATGCTACACTACGATATTCTATGGTGACAATTGGAATATTTCAAATGGAGAAATAACACTTGCTTGCAGAAAGAAAAGTTGTACTATTTACAAGACCGCAGAGACCAGCTATTCAGTTGCAATAATAGCAGGTTACAAAAATCAAAATGTGTGGCACCAAAGGTTTGGCCACATGAGTGAGAATGGTATGAAGATTATATATTCAAACATGAAGCTTCCATGTCTTAAGTCCATCGATATAGACATGTACGAAGATTGCATACTTGGAAAACATAAAAAAGGAGGACAAACAACTGTGTTCATCTATAGGATGGAAATACTAATTCATAACTTTTATCGATGATCATTCTTGAAAAGTATGAGTTTATTTTCTAAAGCATAAAATTGAAGTGTTTGATGTTTTTAGAAAATGGAAATCTATGGTTGAGAATGAGACAGGTCTCAAGATTAAAAGTCTCAGAACTGATAATTGTGGTGAGTATGAGGATGCCAGATTCAATAAGGTTTGCTGTGAGCACGGGATTGTTGAGCGTATGTTAGACTCAAGTGGGACATTGTTAGACTATTTAAAGAGAGTTAAAGAAGTTTTGAATTTGAAAAGACAATGATGTAATTTAGTGAGTCATAAATTACTCATTAAGGTTTGTAATCGCTTCTACTTATTTTGTGTGTGTGTGTTAAACTCTCTATAAAATCAATATCTAGGTTTTGTAATATATTGAAAAATGTAGAGTCACTAACTATTTATAATAACATCGATCTACAGTAGGTCCGGAGACGTAGGCATAGTTTGCTGAACTTTGTTAACAATTTGTATGTTTTATTTTACTGTTGTTTTTGTGTTTTTTTATTTTGATCTGATTGCAGGAAAACTATGTATATTCCCAAAACCTAAGCCACTTGCCAGAAAAATTGTGTATTTTTCCCAACAGTTGCATGTTGACAGTTTATATTTTTCAGTTAAACAGACTTTATAAACGTTTTTGATGAGCTCATGTCGACCATGTTCTTGTCTTATTAAAAATATTTCGTTGGTTGAGACTTTCCTTGACGGAAAACATTTTTATTTTACCAAAAGGAAAAAATTACAGTTAACAAGTAACATACTACTAAAGGTACCAGGACTTGCTGATGGTTTCGATGAAACTTTAAATTTTTTATCTTCATGGTATTTAAGATGTTTCTTATCTAAGATAGTAGCCCTTCTAGTTCTTATGGATAATTAATGAAGAACTATGTAAGTCTAAAATGTAGCCCCCGAGGTCTTTTTAAATAATAATAGAAGAACTACTAAAATCTTAAAAGTAGCCACACTAGTACTTTGAAAGAATGAAGGAAGAACTACTTAAATTTGAAGTGTAACCCCTCTAGTTCTTTCAAAGAATGAATTTTTTTATTAGGAAAAGTTGAAGAATAACCCCTCTAGATCTTTTAAATAAAGAATAGAGAACTATTCATTGGCGTATAATAGCCACATTAATCATCTTTTCGACCGATAAGAGATATTGTACTTCTTGAGTATATGTTCTATTGAAACATTTGTTCTTTTAAAACAATAATTACTTCTGTAAAAATGAATCTCAGACCTTATTTTATTCTTTTGAAATGTAAACAGTTAAGGAATTAATTGTGTTGAATATTTGTTATTGAAAGTGGGCATAGAATTTAAGGTTTGTTAGAGAATATTAATGAGATGTTGCATCCGTTTGTTCAATATTTTTTGTTTATTTGATTCATAATTCTTGATCATGATATTGATTTCAATTAAATGTTAGGATGATATATTTCTTGGAGACAATGGTTAACCTATATACTCCTATTTTCTCTCGTACCTGGCACCCGAAAGGTGATCCTTTAACTTTATTTCCTTATGTGTTGTTATTATCTTATCCTTATTGTTGTATTTGTATGTAGAAGTATCAAACATTTACTTGAAATCCATAGTGGATTATGCAAAAATGCAATATGTGAGGATTGTTAAAGTGGTATCCCATTTTCAGTATCATTAAAAGTTTTTACTTGTTCCTGGGTAAAGTTTTCACATGTGGTATTCAAAAAAATATTTCTTGGACTGGAAGGTTCTCAATATGTAAGCATGACATTAGTAAAAGTCACGTTAGAAGAAAGTTGAAAAAGAAATGGTTTCTAAATTTGTTACAATAAAAAGCTCTCATGGGAAAAATGTTGATCCTAGGAATTCTCCTGATATAACGGCTAACCCTATTATTTCTTAAGATATTAAGATGAGAAAATTGAAAATTTTCAAACCACGAACAAATTCCATGATCATAAAAGTATCATGTTGTTGAGAATAAGTTTGACCAGTATGCTGTCAAATATGTCAGTAAAGATAATGTTATTGGTGATTTAAAAGGTTCAGTTTCAAAAAATATACATGTGAACATTTGTACTACCAATGTTAAAAGAGATTATCTAAGCTCTTTTCTAGGTTTTGAAACTAAAGATAAACATGTGTGTTTTGCTCAATTATTCCATTAACCCCTCAGATTATGAAAAAATATATTGATACTTCTATTGAAAACAAGAATCTAGTGGCAACTGAGGTTACGTTTTTCGTTATTGGAGATGATTTTGTTCAAAATGAACCCCAACAGATGATTGGTGCAACCTATCATTCTACTACGAAATATGTAGTTATTATTGAATTTGATGATCGACCTTAAAAGTTCCATCATTGGATGGAAAATAAAAGAGTCCCTTAGTATCGCGTCTTCCCAGAATTGACTTTTGTAAAATTAAATCACAACTGATCATCTTTTGAGAGCCAAATCTGAGAGTTATAGGAAACGTTTAATGAAAAATAGAACAAGGTTCAACCGATTACCCAGAATAAAATAGATTAAAAATCAAAAGTGGCGTGTCAATTTCTATGGATGATACAAAATTTCTTGTTGCCTTCATAGATGTTGAGTCCGTCAATAAATTATATGTAGCTATATGTCTAATAATATCCACTGAAGTTGATACGAACGGAATGATCTTACCAATAGAGAAGTTCTTCCAAAAGCTTGTGATTATGCATGTGCTTTTGTAAAATTTCCTAATACTACTAATTTTTTCAATTTATATGATGATGAGCTCATGAATATTATTCATAAGGTTCCTTCTGAAGATCTCACTAATACATCTATTGAGATAGTTCAAACTGATTTTGTTTTGTATGTCCGTCAATAAGAAGATAAAGCTTCAAGTTATTTCCTGGATAAAGTTTATGTTTCACTTAATTACTTTATATATTTCTGTAGAAGAGTATTTATTCAATTATGTACCTTGAATCTAGTGAAAAGACAAATGAATTTAGGTTTGGATTAAAATGATTTTTAATATTGTTCTTATGATAGTTTTTAGATGTACATGTTGTTAGCTTAATATAATCTGGTTGTGTATAATATTATCAATTATTTTACACTTTTTTATGAAGGATGCAACCAGACTACCACTCATGTTATATATCTCAATACTTTATTGGGAAGTTTCGTAGGGTCCCTAGATGATGGCTTGGAAATTTAGGTTTTAGTTTATTGCAAAGTCGAGCCTAAAAAAATGTGGAATCTAAGTTGGAAAAGATGTTCTTGTGAAAACTAGTTGAAGTGGGAGTATAATAGTGTTATTGCTACCAAAGTCAACTAAAAACTAGATTATAAGCCAAAAAGATGACCCGACTTGAGATTAGAAATGATTTTTTTTATGAAAAACATGTTAACTTGACTTTCACTGAAAAATTATATATTCGTCATTAAGAATTATAATCTGCCACAAAACTAGAAGAAGAACGGGAATTCAGTTAACTTAATATACTAGTTATTATAAAGTGATGGATGAAATGTTGTTTAAGTAAAATATTTTATGGTAACATTTAGAAATCTATTTGGAAGAAAACAAAAATTTACAGGTGAAACTAGAGAGTAAAAGATCCGCGTGGAATGAAACTATGGAAACATTTCAAATATAGATTGTATCCAATGCTTATAATATTGTATGCAAAGTCGAGTATGTTTTATTACTTCAATTTTATGAGATGCATCATGATATTCTATTGGATAAGATATGTAATTGTGTTCCTAAGAAAGATAGTCCCCTAACCTGTTCCTAAACTTAACCTCTTGGGCCTCCTCTTATCAAATCGACAAAATGAGGTTAATATTCTGAAGGAGCTTGTGGAGAAACAAAGACAAAATGAAGTTAATATTATGAAAGATCTTGGGGAGAAATAAATGGCATGTGATGATTTCTCTTATGATAAACGTCTTCATTTATCGTCACTTTTATTCTTTCTTTAGTTGAGAATATAACTACAGTTTATGAAATTATTCCTTCAATTACATTAGATACTTTTTTTTCTTGTGGGCCAGACTAGTGCTTTGTCATACAATCCAACATAATGCTTTTTTTTGTAGTATCAAGCTTATATATGGTTATGTTTCAAACTAATTTTTTTTCCATACGATATTTTTGTAAGGTTTTAAACTTTTCATAATTTGTTATGGTTAATGTTTTATTTTATGTTTTATTAACTCATAGTTAATGGTTTTTACTTTTCGCTTGAATACTTTTTTTTATTAAGAATGATTACATCCATAAGTTTTTCTATTAGGGGTGATCATATCCATAAGTAGATGTATTCCAATGAAAACGTTTTATTTTGGTTGTAGTTAGAGTATCTAAATTTTCTTTATTAATTTTAGAGGGATTCATGAATTCTCTTAAGATTTTCCGTAACAATAATCTTGCAATTTTCAATGAATTTATTAATTCCTTTAAGTGTAAATGATTTTTTCATGGTAGAGCTGTTTTTCTTGGTATTGAGTTGTTTTTGTTTCTCGTTTAGTAGCAGGTAAGTTTTTTGCTTTACCTTTTATTCTACATTGCATAGGTCTTTCTAATTTGGGGCCATTTTGTCGAGAGTTTTTTTCTTGGTATGGAGGAACACCCTTGTTAAGACTTTGTTGTCCATAATTACAATTTTCAAAATCATATCTTAGATTCATATATGTTTAAAATTAGATATTTGTAATGTTTGGCCGTAAGTGAGATTTAATTATATTCTTCTATATCATGTCTAAGTTTTGTTTTTTGCTTCTAAATTGTTTATTTCATGCTAAGTTGAGATTTTGTAAGAAAGCACTAATTTTTCAGTTAGTACAACTACCTCCATGCCGTATACCAGTGCAAATGGGGTTTCAATCTATTTTTATCCTCAGCGTGGCTTTATTGAACCATAGAACTCCCTGTTCGAATTTTGGCCAGTTCCCTTGTGTTCATTCTAACACGTTTTTTATCCTTTAGGATATTGTTTGGCTCATAACTTATACTTGACTATTTTCCCATTGATGAAATGTAGGGAAAACATTTTTTTTATATTTTTTTCTAACAAAACCACTTTACTTTATTATTTGAAAATTACATCTTGTAGTTTGTAATACTGGCACTTGGTACTATATAGCAATATCATATGTTTGTTTCTAGGAAGCTAAACACTTCTTTTGTTATGATGTTTATTATTTTTGAACTTCTACCCATTTGGAGAAGTAAACTACTGCTACTATAAAAAAATGTTTATATCCTCATAAGATTTAGGTAGCAGACCCATGATATCTATTCCCCATATGTCAAACAGAATCAGTTCTGATATTTTCTTTAATAGTACGACCGAGACTTGGATAGAGTTGGAGAATCTCTTACATGTGTCATGATATTTGAGCTTCTTTTTTGTATACTCCATTATTGTAGACCAATATCAGCATTGAAGGATTTTTTCGCACGAATTTATATTCACAATAAGCACTCATTTCTAAATCACGAAGCTTTTCAACTATAAAGATTGCTTTATCTGGGCTGATGTACTTGAACAAAAGTATGGTGAAGTTTTTTTGTAATTTTTTTTTTGAAATCCATACAAATCTAGTTGACCTCACTGTAATTTTCCTTCATATTATCTTATTTTCAGGCAATACCCATTGGCTTAGATATTTGATGATTGAAGTTCTTCAATATTTTTCTTCCTCGTCTTCTTGAATTACCATGACTCTCGTAGCTAAGACTATTGATAGTAATTTATTGGCATCGTGATTGAAGGTTTTTCATTGAAAATGACTAATATTACAGATGTTGTGGAGGTCAATGACGCTAAAGCATCTACATCCAAATTATCTGTCCTTTGTACATTTTCAAAGTCTATTAGCTCGAAGAGGGCTACCTAACACTGACACTCTTTGATATATTGAATGATGTTTACTTATTTCTTGGGTTTGGCCTAAAAATTAACTGATCACTAATTGGGAATATGTCAAAAGTTAGACTATTTTAGCTCCACAAATATTTGCTAGCCGAAGGCTTCATATTTTTCAATATTTTATGATGCCGTGAAGCCAAATTTAATAGATTGAGTGTGTACTAAAATTGGTGATATTAATTAAATTACATCCTTAAATTCTTATTAGTACTTCATTCATATGTATGAATATTCAAAATGGATTCAAATTTTTCTATTGAAGGGATATGCCATTCAGATTGGGATTATCTAAAAACTTATGCAGATTCTCAAGTTTTGATTCTTGTTATCGGCTCATATTGGATGTCATAATCTCCTTGTTGTATTGACCATTTTGTAAGTTTGTTGGATACATATGGTTTATGTATAACATTATTTACTACAAAGGATTTTCTAACAATGATTGAATGAGCTTGGAATTATGATTTCACTTTTCTTGTTGTTAATACTAATGCCAGAGCGAGCTTAACAAAGATTTACTTACATAATACATGATTTTTGGTTCAACTCTATTTTTTTATTACAACTACGCTTACGGTGTAGTCTAAGAAAAAAAATATATATACAGAGATTCTCATGGATTCAATTTGGTTAATATTTCTGGTGAAGCAAGCAATTATCTGATATTGTTAAATGCTTATTCACATGCCAGAGTCAAGTTAAATTTTCCTTAACCTTGTAATACTTGAAAGAAAGGTTAATTTTTTTCTAATGATGTAGAAATGGATTTGTTGAAAATACGAGTCTTAATGTTAAGATATATACTTGATTTGTATTTATGCGGAGGATCCATTGCGGCTAAGTTTGAAAGTTGAGCCTAATATGCTTCTATGCATTTTTCGCTGACCATGTGGCCCAATAATTTCCCTAATCTTATGTCTAAAGTACATTTTTTGGGTTTAACTTCAAGTTCACCTTTTTAAAGTTAAAAAAACCTTTGGCCAGATCAACCAAATGCTTCTCATGTATTTGAATTTGGTTGTAATCCATAAAAGATAATAATTTGTATTTATACATGGCATCCACTAATTGATATATTCTTGAAAAAAAGAAAAGGATCCTTTAAGAAAATCTTGTTGAGATTCGATAAATCAATACACATTTTCCATTTTTTAGTCTTATTTTTCACCAACATCGGGTTGGTTGTCCGTGATAGATAATGTTCTTCTGGTATATGCTTTATCACGATTAGATTTTTTTTATCCCCCCATTAATTGCTTTAGTTTTTTCTTTTGTGAATATGATATTCTTTTTTTCTTAGTTGGTCAAAAAGTATTATTAATTGATAGCTTATGCTATATCACTTCAGATGGAACCCCTGTAACATCTTAAGAATTCCAAATGAATAAATCGAGAATTATGCAATATGTCAAGTAATTTATTCCTCAATTATGTAGGGATATATCTGCCAACCCGTAGTTTCTTTTCTCATTCTATTCTTACAATCTCTATTTCTATTCTAGTAGATATCAAGCGGAGGGGTTTTTATAGGGTCATATATGACCAAAGACCCTTTGATGGATATTGTTCTTACTTTTTCTGGGTCAAGGAAGCTGCATAACATTCTATAGATATTTTTTTTGTTTTCTCTGTTACTCCTACTATCCCATTAACACGATATTTAAAACATTAATGAACTATATAAGGCAGAGTGTGCATTTGGTCCAGCCACAATCTTCTCATGATTTTATTGTAGAAAGAATGAGCATCTGCAGTCATAACAAAACAGAAGACCTTTATCATATACATCATGTTGCCATTGTAATTTTTATGGACTTAGATATATGAGTGTTTCTTTAGCGTTGTCATAGGTTATTCTCATATTCTTCGTCTGTTCTGTATAAGGGCCTTTATTTTCTACCCTAATTGGCTTTATATATTTCATGAGATTTTGGGTTTTTATGCTATGATCGAGATGATCCATCGTGGTCGTTATTCTTGGTGGATTCCCCATGTGACATAGAGTTAACTTGTGATATAGTAAGTGAATCTTGTTTCTTATGTTGCTCTTTGGGTATGTTGAGAAAGTGATAGTATCTCCTACAATCCTTGCCTTTTCAATTTCTTTCACCCATATATAGCGTTCCACTTGAACTGATGAGTCACCAAAAGTAATTTTCTATAATGGAATTTGGCAGTGGTTTTGAAAATATTCACCGTATGTATGCAGCGACGACAATTAAATCATGAGAATCTTGCATATTACTTTTTGTTTCCACAGACCTTTGAGTATATTATTTCCTTTGATATTTGGTTATAATGGATTATATAGTCATCATCTTCCTTCATCAATTTGAATGTTATAAAGTAACTTTGGAACATTATCCACAACATCCTAATGTTGAACCATGTTAAGAAGTTTATTCTCAGCGTGAAGACGAATGTTTTGCACCTTATGGTATCGTCTGCCCTTGGGTATCTTAGCATATCGCTTTTAAACTGCTCCAAATGATGATCTGGATCCTCATTAATACTAAAATTATTTAATCTTGTGATTGTTGAGTTTTGCCGATAAATTCTCATATATAAGATGTTTACTACACAAATATATTAATCATGTATACCATCATCAATAAAAGTGAACTTATTTGTTTTATAAGACTATTCCATAAACCAATATCGATCTTATCGATCGACCGAAGGCCTAGTAATATTTTGAAAAATGGGCTGAAATCCAGTAGGATAATGTCCTATGACTGCAAGAGCATAATAAGGGTTTGGCTAAACAGAAGAGTAAGAACCCGATGAGTTTTGTTGGCCCACGAATGTTGGATGGTTAATATACTGGTTGTTATTCATTCACATTGAATCATATGCGAACCCCTACGATACATCGGGGTGAGAAGGTTATGATTGTGTTTTAATATTGTATTTTGGGCTCTTGATATTATTTATAATATAGATGAGTTCATGGTCGAACCGTCGGGAATTGCAAAAAAATAATCATTAAAACATGTTGCGAATTAGGTAAAACTCGTTGCTAGCTGCAAGAAATTGTTGATGATTCTGATTTATTTCTTGATGCGGGAAGATGAGCATGTTGTTCTTTAACCGTTGGGGATTGCAAAAAAATAAAGGACTCCATGGTTGGATCATTAAGACATGTTGCGAATTAGGTAAAACTCTAGAGTTTTTTAGGGCCGCTTTCCTCGGTTAAACAACATTACAGTGGTTTTATCTTTACATGTCATTCCTGTCTTTAAATGTGTGAGTCGTGCTCTGTTTCTTTCGTTGGGTGGTAACGGCGATCTTTTCCATTTTTAGTGAAAGATCTTTGGTGCAATTAAACATTATCGGTTGATGACACATAGAAGCCGATCTTTTAATATGGAATTGTTTTCCTTTATACGTCCGTGCTCTCTTTCACCAACGTCCTCATTGATTTTTTACTTTAAAACCACTAATAGATAATATACATGATCTTCTACGTCGTTCTAACTCGTAATTTGGTTTAAGTGAATTTGGACGGAATTCAAAATACAAAATTGACGGTGAAATATAACAACGACGATAACTTTCGATCCTATAATTAAAAGGGGTTATAGCATGTTTGTTATTTTATATAATTTTATCTTTAATACTTAAAATATAACAGTATACAGCTAGTTGTATATTTTATCTTATTTGTTGGACAAGCGAATAAATTTTCAATTTCCATAAAGCCAGCCGAATGGATCTTAGACTGGCAACGGCTGATTGGTTTTCAAACTCAACCAAATTGATCGGTTCAGTCGAATTACACTCCTATCAGTTTAAAGTAGCTAGATTTTGTAAAATTTTGATCCTTAAAATTTTTTTATTAAAGTTTTGTTGTTCTATAATTTATAATATTGTTAGTTTTTCTTTAATTTAAAATATCAAGTAAGCGAGAAGATGTAATCTGAAAATATGTAAAATTATAAACTTGTACCCAAAGTATTACTACACTGTAGAGAAAGTTGACGTGGCATCTTATTATTCACTCTTAAGAACACCTACTTAACAAAGGCGTCTGAAATCAATATTATTTAACGCAAGTGATCACTTGAGTACCTTATAACTCATCATAAAGGTGCTTCTTTGAATAAACACCAAACATTAAATGTTTTTTTTTATCTTCTTCATTTAATTTATAAAATTATTTAGTTTATAGGGTGGATTGGTTTTAAAAAGTAAGTATACACCGGTTATAGATATGTTTTGTTTAGCTTTAGGTTTTTACTTTTTGAGGATACATCATATATTTGATTTTTATGATTTGTGTACGTGGTTTGATTTAGCCGTCTTAATATACTATCATCATTTTGATGAATGTAATATTATTTTAAATATATTTTAAATTATTATTATTTTATTTTATAAAGTAAGTATACATTAATTATAGTGGTATCCTCTTTAAACGTAAGAGAAAATAAATAAAAAAATTACATTTAAAACTATCCAAATACAAATAAGGTAGAAAGGATCTAAATGTTTGATAAAAAAATCTTACAGAGAGCATATTCGTTATCTCGGTAGTCTCGAGACTTCAACCGAATTACAGCTAAATGAAATTGAAATACATGACAATATATACCCGGTTATAAATAAATTGATTAACGTCATTTTTTTAGAATCCATCTGATCCAACTTCAAACCATGATGCTCCAAATCTTAGTCACACACAATCCTGAATACTGGTAATGAATTCATTTATAATATTTAACTAACTTAAGTTTTACCATCAATGCATCCTTTTCTTGTGTGTTTACCTGTGTTTATGGCAAGAACCAGAGAGTGCAGCGTAGGCAATTATGGAGTCAGCTTTGCCAGCTTTCTTGTGAGGACAAGCCTTGGACTGTTGCTGGTGACTTTAATACAGTTACTTGTCCTGAAGATCAGTTATCCTGTGTCTCTTATGATGACTGTGGTGTTGATGAGTTTAATTCTTGTATCAGAAGTTGTAGTCTGGATGATCCTAGCTTTAGTGGTTCCAGATATACCTGGAGCAATAACAGAAATTGGAAAAGGTTAGACAGGGTTTTGGTGAATCAGAAAATGTTGTCTAACTGGCAGGTTCAGGTTTCTCACATGGTCAGAACTTGTTCTGACCATGCTCCCCTTCTAATCTTAATTTCTAGTTTTAATAACAGGTCTTCTTCTCGTAAGAGTAATTTTAGGTTTATAAATGCCTGGACCAATCACCCTGATTTTTTAAAAAGTGTTAAACAGAATTGGGATAAGCATTGTAATGGTGGCCCTAATGTGGTGTTCTGGTATAAGCTCAAGCGTCTTAGAAAGTTTCTAAAAGATTGGAATTATTTAATTTTTGGAAACATCTTTACTAAAGTTTCTGATGCTCCTAAGGAGGTTGAAAAATGTGAGGTCTCTCATCAGCTGTCTAACAATGGTATTTCTAAGTCTAACCTTTCTAAAGCTAATAGCTTATATATCCTAGCTTTAAAAGACGAAGAGTCTTACTGGCGTCAAAAGTGCTACAACTCGTGGCTTAATGATAGTGATGGCAATACAAAACTGTATCATAACTATGTTGCTAAGAAAAGACAAAAGAATACTATTTATGGTATTAAAGATGATAGTGTCTGGTTAACTGCTCATGAAGATGTTTCTAGGTCTGCTGAGTCTTATTTTAAGCAGATTCTTTCTAATAACTGTTATTCTAACAACTCTGTGAATGCTCAGGATTCTATTCTTAGTAATATTCATAATCTAATCAGTGATAAGGATAATGAGTCTATCTTAAAGTTTGCCAGCAAAGAGGAGGTGTGGTCTGTCATCAAGGGTATGAGGAATGACAGTGCTCCCGGCACTGATGGGTTCAATTGCTTCTTTCTTAAATTCTGTTGGGATATTATTTGTGTTGATGTTTGCAGGGCTCTCAATTCCTATCTCCAGGGCTATAGTATTCCCAGCGGTGTTTTTGCCACTGGGATCTGCTTAGTTCCTAAGTCTCCTAATCCTATCTCTTGGAAGGGTTATAGGCCGATTAGTCTTTGTACAATCTTTAATAGGATTATTTTTGGTCTTATAAATTAGAGATTGGCTTCTTTTCTTCCTAATCTTATCTCTAATGGTCAAAGTGCTTTTGTAAAGGGCAGGGTTATTCATGAAAATGTCATAATTATCAAAGAAATGCTTCATAATATCAAGAGAAGGCCATCTAAAGGCAACATTATTCTTCAACTAGATATGACAAAGGCATTTGACAGATTGTCTCATGCCTTTGTCCTTAACACTCTTAAGTGTTTTGGTTTCTCTAGTGATGTTTTGGCTATTATTAATAGTCTGATTTCTAAGGTCATGGTGTCTATCTTGGTTAATGGGGATTGTGTTGGCTATTTCCCTCAGAAGAATGGTTTAAGACAGGGTGACCCACTGTCCCATTGTCTTTTCATTCTTGCTGAGGAAGCTTTACTTAGAGGGTTATCTAACCTATATATAAATAATAGCAGTCTGAGATTCTATTTGAAATCTGAGTTTATATTACCTTGTATAGCCTTTGCAGATGACATTGTCATCTTCTCCAACAGCTCTCCCTCTTCGATTGATTGCATCAGTGCCCTGTTAAACAAGTATCAACATGAGTCAGGCCAGTTGATCAATAAAGAAAAGACAAAGATTATAACTGCAGCAAATTGTTCACTTACTAATCATGATAGAATCAGATCTTCTACTGGTTTCAATGTTGAGCAGGCTCCATTCACTTACTTGGGAATCACGATATCTGCAAACAATAAGGGGAAGCACTATTTACCTCTTCTTGCTAAAATATATAATAAAATTCAGGTCTGGGATTTGAAAAATCTTTCTTTTGGGGGTCGTTTGTCCCTTATAAAGAATGTTCTTTATCCCATTGTTTATTTCTGGATGCAAAGTTTCCAAATCCCCAATGGCATTATCAGTAAACTTGAGCTCTGTTTTAACAAATTTTTATGGAGAGCTAAGTATACTGAAAATGCCATTCATTGGGCTGCTTAGAATAGTTTATGTAAGCCTTTTGGAGAGGGGGGGCTAAATGTCAAACTTCTGTCTAACATTCAGCTCACCTTCTCCTTTAAGCTTTGGTTTCTTTTCAGGAAAGGTGGCTCCCTTTGGGCTGATTTAATGTATTCCACTTATTGCAATTTCACTCATCCTTTAAAGGCTGAGTGTAAGGTTACTGATTCGGTCATTTGGAAAAGGCTTTGCTCTATTAGGGACCAGGCTGATCTAAATGTCTATTGGAGTCTTGGCAGGGGGGATGTGGACTTTTGGAAGGACTCATGGCATGATATGCCTCCTATAGCTAATAGCTTAGTTTCTAGTAGTTATCTCCTCCCTGTTAAGGCCAACTATTTCTGGAAAAATGGTCACTGGGATGTGCCTACTCTTTCTAGTTTTATTTCCAATGACATATTAATGAATATTCTTAAAATTACTATCAATCATGATAATGATGATGTTGCTCACTGGAAATTTTCTAATGGCAAGTGTTTTAATACTAAGGATACTTGGAATAGTATCAGGATTGCTCATCCTAATCAAGCTATTTTTAAGAAAATCTGGCATAAGTTTATGCCTTCAAAAATTTCATTTCTCTGTTGGAAAATTCTTAAAAACTACGCTCCGATTGATAGTATCTTAATTAAGAGGCATTTAGTAGTGGTTTCTAAGTGTCAATTTTGCTGCAACTGTGAAGACAAAAACCACCTCTTCACCAGTTGCAGATTTGCCTGGTCTCTATGGAACTATTATAGTCTCCTCTTTCGAATCCCTGTGAGGCGTCATATGTTCCTAAGTCATATTTTGTATACCTGGTTCTGGTTCTCTAAGTGTAACATGCATATCACTCACATTGTGCCTCAAATTATAATCTGGGTGATCAGGTCTAATATAAATCATGCTAAATTTCACAATTCTTTTGACAATTTTAATTCTGCTGTTAATCGTGTTAATAGAGTTATCCTGGGTATCGACTCTAGAAATTTCCTAAGAGCTAAACACTGGTCTGGTGTATCTAAAGCAGGAACTACTCTTGGCTGCCTATCTATTGGTAATGCAAAAGCGGTGTACCTGAAGTGGTGTCCCCCGATCGTTGGGAGGCTTAAAGTGAACGTTGATGGTGCTTGTGGTCTCATGGGAGAAGCTTCTAGTGGTGTGCTTGTAAGGGATCACCAGGGTGGAATTTTTTATGGCGCTGGCTTCGTCTTTGGGAAGTTGAGCCCTCTGCAAGCTGAAACCAGAGCTTTAATGGAAGCTCTTATTCTGTGTAATCTTCATGGATGGAAAGCAGTGGATATTGAGACGGACTGTCTCACTCTTGCTACCTCCATTGCTTCTGGAATCGCGATGGATAATTCAACTGCCTCTGTGTGTCGAAATGTTCTCCTCTCCTCTATGCAGCTTCGCCACATTTCGAGATCCCAAAATGCTGCTGCTGATTGGATCTCGAAATGGGCTCTGCTCGAAAAATTGAATCGCTGCTTCACTAATGTGGACACCCCAAACCCTCTGTTAGCTATTATTACTCTTGAAAGTTTGGGTGTAGGGTATATAGACCCGGGCTAGGGTTCTTCTTGTTTCTCTTTGCTGATCTTCAAATTTGAAGTCGTATGTTGGATTTGGGGTTTGAAGCTGTGTAATAGTAGATTAAAAGGCATCGCCTGTTTCAAGATCTGGTGCTTGAGTTGTGTGATTGGTTGGTTGAGGCTGGATGGTTGAGATGGGTTTCGTGGATGAAAGGTTCGTGAGGTTGAAGATGATGGTGGCTGTGTGAATTGGGATTTCTAAATTAGGGTTAGAATGGCTGTATTGCTCGATTAGGGCTTCCTAGTCCTAATCGGGTGTTTGGCGAATCGGGTCTACTTGGGCCTGTTGTTTGTTCTTTAGCCCTAATTTGTTTGTTCCTTTCAATTTGATCCTAACAATGCGTAAAACTTTCAATTTTAATAATATAGTTCCTCTTTTGCTAAATTTTTTTTTTACCATCAATGCAATAAATCCGTAAAAACCGCCAAAAAATCTTTCAATTACTTTTTAAGAGCTGATAAATCAAGACCTAAAGGAGACAAAAAATACTGGGATTAAATGCATAATACATAGACATGCACCCAGTTCCAGAAAACACAAAATATAAATTAGTGTAAAAATCAGTCAGTCAGCCATCTTTTTTAGCTTCAGATCCAAAAAGACCACCAGTAACCAGTAAAATATTTCTTATATAATAAGCGGACAGACGAAATATTTACGTATGCGTGACTGCACAACATAAAATTGAGTAAAACCATTTAAACTTGAAGATCTGGAGTCAAGACGAGCGAAACCCGAATCTCCGGAAACGAGTCCCGAGAAAAGAAAATGAGAGCCACTGTAAAAGGCTATAATGCTCTATATCAGTTTGGTTAAAATCCAACAGCCTACTTCACATACACAAAATCTTACCAAATCAGAACAAATAACCCAAAATAAAAGTTGGAGAACCCAAGATGGAAAACTTCTAATGAAATAACGAGGATTAAATCAGGAAATAGTCTCTCGACTATCACGTTTTCTTTCATTTAGTCTATCGATTTTAAAAATCATCGGTGAAGGTCCCTCGACTATATCGTTTTCTTTCATTTATTCTCTCGACTTTAAAATCATCGGTGAGGGTCCATGGACTTTGCAAATTCTATAAATTTAGTCCATGAATCTAAAAAAACCATTACCAGGGACTATATTTATAAATTTTGCAAATTCAACGGAACTTCACCGTTGATTTAAAAGCCGAATGACTAAATGAAAGAAAATTGGATAGTCGAAGGATCCTCACCGGTGATTTTAAAGCCGATGGACTAAATGAAAAAAAAAACGGGATAATCGATGGACTATTTCTAGATTTAAACCAACTCAAAAACTAGCCGTGTGCGAAAATATAAAGGGCTGCAACGCGAGAGAGGAGAAATCAGAAGGAAGTGAAGAACCATTGAACGACGCTAAACATGAAAAAGGCTAACATACAATCACCTGGAAAATTAAAATGAATAAGAAAAATGGGTGGCTGGATTAAAAAAAAGATTAAGAGATTATGGTTTCTAGAGAGACCATTTTTTTTCTCGACTATTAAATTAAAATTTTGTTTTTAACATGTCAACCATGTTTGTGTTTTACAAATATAATAGAGCCGTTGTTATCAAACTATTAACTTCGTTTGATAATTTAAAAGGTATGTATGATTATATTTTAAATAGATGGTTGTAGTTAATAAAGATAAGGTTAGTTTCAAGTTTGTTTGTGCTAATATTAAGAACGTGTTGTTGTCAAACAAAGATGATTTTATGTCGATGATGACTATTGTTCAATAACGGAGATAGTTTCAAGTGGAGATACATGTTCTTCTTAGTGATGATAATCATATTACTTCATGTATTTATTGATTTTCTACTACACGTTAAAGTATAATGTTTCACTCTTACTTTTTAATGGTGGTACTTTGAATGTTAGTTTTTTGGATGACAACATTAAAGAACTTGCCACAAAGTCAAAAGATCTTTCTCGAGTTTTTAATGGTGGATATGTCAAAATTTAGGCGTTCACTTTCAAATTTTATGATAAAAAAGAGTTATATATTTATATGAACCATAATACAGAACGTCAAATTGGCACTTTATTTGAATTTAAGGAATCTAAAAATTGTTCATGGAGGATATATGCTTTCATTAAAATTTTAATAATTATACGGTTGTTAGGATATATGAAAGTGAGCACACATGGGTGTTATTTTGAAGAACAAACCAAATAAATATTTGGCGTCTAATATAGTGGTTAAAGAAATTTTATGAGAGGTTAAAAGTAATAAAAACATTATTGATACTACTATAAAAGATATTCTAAAAACCAGATATGGGCTGGATATTACCTATAAATTAGCTTAGAAAAGTTTATAAAAAAACAAGGAGTGAAATGTTTGGACATTATTCTACACATTGTGGTCTTATGAATGGCGATATAAAGTAATAAAAATTCTAGATCTATAAATGTAATAAAAATTCTAGATCTATAAATATAATAAAAAATCTAGATCTTAGTGGTGATTTTCGATTGGAATATAATCATGATACGTCTGTGTTTAGTAGTTGTTTCGATGCATTTTGTGTTTTCTTTAAAGAATTCGAAAGATGTATACCCATTATGTACTTGGATGTCATAACTTTAAGTGACAAATACAAACAAAATCTAGAATATCTAAGGACGAAATCAAGGCAACAACTTTAATTTATATACATTTATTTGTTATAACATTCTTATACTTGTTTATATTATTCTTATTTTATTTACAGAGTTGTTTTTCATTTCATTTGCAATTTTTGATTTCAAAGATTAAAGTAATTGGCTATGATGTTTTTACATTGCTAAAACCACAGTTGTTAGGTCGAAAGTTGATTTTCATTTTGGATTATTTTATAAATACTATTACATTTATTTAGTATTTATTTCCCGATGCTTGAAATTTATATTGTCTTTACCCATGGTTCTTATGTTAAGACAAAAAAATTTGTTGAAGACATGTTTGAAATAATTTTTATTAACGTTAGATTCCATTTCATTTGCAATTTTTGATTCCGAAGATTAAAGTTATTGGCTATGATGTTTTTACATTGCTAAAGCCACACTTGTTAGGTCGAAAGTTGACTTTCATTTTAGATTATTTTATAAGTATTATTACATTTATTCAGTATTTTTTCCCGATGCTTGTCATTTATATTGTCTTTACCCATAGTTCTTATGTTAAGAGCATGTCTTAAGAAGTTTGTTGAAGACATGTTTGAAATAATTTTTACTAACGTTATATTCAATTATGAATTCAAAAAAAGATGTCTTAAAATACGATGATACGTTTGAAACAAACTTTATTAACATTATTCTCAATGGTGCCTTAAAAAACAGAACAACTAAAATACGAAGACATGTTTAAAACAATTTTTATTAACATTATTCTCAATTATGACTTAAAAAAATACGAGCACATTTAAAATTATTTCATTAACCTTATTCTCAATTATGAAATCAAAAACATAACTTATAAAAAATAAAAAACATGTTTAAATAATTTTGATTACGTTATTCTCTCAATTATGACATCTAAAACAAATCTGTTAAAATACGAAGACATGTTTGAAACCATTTTTAATAACATTATTCGTAATTATGACTTCAAAAACAGAACCATTAAAATATGAACACACGTTTGAAACCATCTTTATCAACATTCTCAATTATGATTTCAAAAACAAAACTGTTAAAATATGAATACACATTTTGAAAAACATTGATTAATGTTATTATCAATTACGACTTCAAAAAATAAACCTGAAAATATCTATGACTAAAATCATTTGATCTGGATCTGAAATAACTAGAAAAACATTAAAATGACCATCTATCATTAGTATATCAGTAGATGTACAACTAAAGAATTATAACTACATATATGAGCAATATAGTTATCAAACCAAAACATTTACTATCTTAAAATCACCAAGATCTTTGTAGACACCCAATTAAATAGACGGTAAAGATCTCACCAACGGTTTATGTTTTTTGAGACATACAAATCCCGAGAACATCACAAGATCGAAATAAAATAATTGGATACCCAAAACCGCCACCACAATCTCACTCCACCTCCCAATCACCAATCTCCATTTCCTATATTGATTGCTCTTACAGGTGAAGTTTGGTTTCAAAAACTAAAATCCTTAAAAATAAAAGAATATCACCAAAACTGCCGTTGATTGTAAAAAAATCACAATACCTAAAATTGAAAGTGAAATACATAACTAAAATAAATGTTTAAAATAGATATTTTAAAGACGAAGATGAGGCAAAAAAACGTGGTGCCGGGTATGGTTCTTTTGTCTCTAAACTTTCATACTACATTATATTCTTTTGTTTATTTTTTTGGATTACAACTTTCTATCTATATTATCGGCTATTTACCATCATGAAAAACAAATCACTACAAATTATTAAGTTAAACTGTGATAAAATTATGAAAAAGGTAAAATCTACTAATAACACCGAACATCAATCTTCTATATTAATATATGTGAGTCATAGAATTTCATCCGCTCCGTAATTTGGACTAAGTTGCCTCACATGTGGAGTCTTCAAGCAAAGCTAATGCATGAGGCCTCTCAGCCCATTTGTGGCCCAAGTCGAGTTATATCACCACCATTCTCGAGGGTGCTCATCCTCTAATTCCTGTTAGTCAAAGCGTCAGCGTACCGATGAGGTGCCCGAGGACAGAGAGGCTCATCAAGGTACTGGTTTACCGCATCTTCCACCATATTCTCACACTTCCTCCCAGAAGCCGTCCATAAGCATCCGTCGTTTTTTTTCGTTGCTACCCCGACCAATTTTAGGCATTAGATCTTGAAAAAATAAAAAACAAATATTGTAACAAAGGGGTGGAGATGGCTGATCTGATGCTCCGTAAAAATAAGGCCTTAGATATGTTAGGGTGGCGATGAAAGTCCCACATCCCACATCGGTTAAACATGTGAAGGATCAGTGGTATATAAGTAAGAACATACCTCAACTAATATGAGGCTTTTTGGTAGTGGACCAAATGCAAAGCCGTGAGGGCCTTCGGGTGCCAAAGCAGACAATATCATACTAGTATTGAGATCGGTTGTGTTCTTACTTATATACAGAGGCAGAATATGCGGACCGGACCCCCATATTTCCAACACGTGGTATTAGAGCGTCAGGCCCAGACGGAACGCGATGGTGGTAATATTCTTGGAGGTCGAACATGATGAATCACTAGTCATGCTCAAGGTGAATGGTCTACTCTATACATCCTAGTTCGGAGCATCCATGACTCATCAAGCGGTAGTACTTGATTGGAGTGGATAGTGGAGCTAGAGCGTCCATGACTTATCAAGCGGTGGTACTTGATTGGAGTGGATAGTGGAGCTAGAGCGTCCATGACTCATCAAGTGATGGTACTTGATTAGAGTGGATAGTGGAGCTAAGGAACAAGCATAGGATGGTCGAGTGAGTAGATAGATCCGTTGTAAAAGCTCTATTACTCAGGTGGAGGAGCAATCTCTGATTAGAGTGAGCGGATGAAAGTCAATTGAGAGGAGGCTAAGTGGTACTTTGTTTGAGAGGAGGATTTGTTAGGGTGGCGACCAAAGTCCCACATCCCACATCGGTTAAACATGGGAAGGATCAGTGGTATATAAATAAGAACATACCTCAACTAGTATGATGCCTTCTGGTAGTGGACCAAATGCAAAGCCGTGAGGGCCTTCGGGTGCCAAAGCGGACAATATCATACTAGTGTTGAGATCGGTTGTGTTCTTACTTATATACGGAGGCAGAATATGCGGACCGGACCCCCATATTCCCAACACGTGGATCAGAGTGTCAGGCCCAGACGGAACGCGATGGTGGTAATATTCTCGGAGGTCGAACATGATGAACCAATAGTCATGCTCAAGGTGAATGATCTACTCTATACATCCTAGTTCGGAGCGTCCATGACTCATCAAGCGATAGTACTTGATTGGAGTGGATAGTGGAGCTAGAACGTCCATGACTCATCAAGCGGTGGTACTTGATTGGAGTGGATAGTGGAGCTAGAGCGTCCATGACTCATCAAACGGTAGTACTTGATTGGAGTGGATAGTGGAGCTAGAGCGTCCAAGAATCATCAAGTGGTGGTACTTGATTAGAGTGGATAGTGGAGCTAAGGAACAAGAACAGGATGGTCGAGTGAGTAGATAGATCCGCTGTAAAAGCTCTATTGCTCAGGTGGAGGAGCAATCTCTGATTAGAGTGAGCGGATGAAATTCAATTGAGAGGAGGCTAAGTGGTACTTTGTTCGAGAGGAGGATTTGTTAGGGTGGCGACCAAAGTCCCACATCCCACATCGGTTAAACATGGGAAGGATCAGTGGTATATAAGTAAGAACATACCTCAACTAGTATGAGGCCTTTTGGTAGTGGACCAAATGCAAAGCCGTGAGGGCCTTCGGGTGCCAAAGCGGACAATATCATACTAGTGTTGAGATCGGTTGTGTTCTTACTTATATACGGAGGCGGAATATGCAGACCGGACCGGACCCCATATTCCCAACAAGATACCTTCAAATGGGCTCATCAGGGTATATAATTTTCAAAAACCATAACAGAATAGTACTTTTCTTCTCACTAGGACACCATTTTTCTTAAAAAAGAAATCTTAATCTTCTGATGTGAATGTACCTCATTTTATTGGCCCCAAAATCCATTTAGTTGAGGATTCAATTGGAGAAGGCAGACAGATCCTATGTGAGAAGTGTAAGAGGTTGAAGAAGGTCTAATTGCTGAGAAGGGTGTCCATATGGTCAATATCGAGACAAATGATGCTTCTATTGCTTGTCTGAAAGATTTAAAAGAGGATCGTGCTAGGGAAGCCAAATCACAGCGAACACACGAGGTGAAACTTTCCCTTAAGACATAAGAGAATATTTTATCTCATGTATTGATGTGCTCAAACATCAAGGTCACGCCATAGTCGTCCTAGCGATCAAAGATAAGTATCATGATTTGGTTCTCAATCATAAACTTGAGGCTTTCATAAATTTAAACTTGGAGTATTTTCCCTCGGTAGCCATTGTTTCCAATCCAGCACGTCCGAGATTTCGAATGATGGGGAGGTCAACATCGAAAAGGATACTACGACCTCTGGTCATATTGACTTCATTATGTTTTACGAATCTTTTAGCCAAATTTTCACCGAGAGCCTCACGAAGATATTCGAGGGGTATCAACTATCCATAACACTTGAGTTATTCAATGCTAAAAGAAGAAAACAAATGCTACTCAAGAGGTAGATCGACTCGAGGCACAGATCCGAGATAAATGTTGAACACTTACAAAGGGTTCTTTTAAGCCTTCTAGATGTGCATCAATATCTGTAGATGGAAGTCAGACTCGGGATCCCCTACCATCTTCATTTGAGACTCACGAGGGCATGTGTCAGATTTAGGAGTGAAGACTGTTAATGAAGGGACACGAGGGTCATCAAATATTGGAGACCGATCACCGGCTTTTGTGTTGTTATTTTTTGAACTTGTTTATTTATAGCTGTGAAGAACATAAGTTAGCATGTGTGGCCTCCTTTTACTTTTATTTGTGATATGGATGTTGTTGCCCCATTTGAAGATGAGTATCGCCTTATTATTTATAGTTCTTTGATGATATCTTAATGGAAATTATTTTTATCTATATATTATGTTGCTTCATTTGCTTTCTGATTTCTTGCGGGTGCATACTCCTCCTACTCGTCATTAAGATAAATCCACGTCTGAACGGATCCATTTGTTTGAACCAATGCTTAAATGTATCCCACCAGCTAGTTATGCCTTATGGTTTGGGCAGGTTCTACCACTTGATGGCTTTCCCGAGGTATACTTTTTTAAGTTTTCTCATACTTTACCAATTTATCAATTTTAAACTGAGAAAGTTATCGGTTTATCTTTTATCCTTCTATTGGCCAGACATGAGGTTGGGGCGTAAATTTATGTAAAATAAGAAATTATTCCTGATCATCGAGGAAAATGAGTTATACTTTCTATATTAAAAAATTATTGGTTTCAATGGTAGTGAGCTGGGTAACTTGTTGGGATACATACAAAACGATAGTGAGCTTTAGAAGATGACTAGAAAATAATGGGTTGTTGTGGTCTTCTCTTATGTTTCAGGCTTTCCAAACTTGGATCGATACTTCAGATTCATTAGCCTCACTCTCACTCTTTTAGAGCTTCAGTCCGACATTTGTGTCTCGTCTTTTGATTATCTCAGACTATTAATACCTCTCTACCGGCTAAGTACTTAAAGCACATATGATACATGAAGGACATCACTTGAATACGTATAGCCATGATCCTCCTAGAATAAGGTTGTAGAAGATGGGATTGTCCAAGACCACAAACTTGGTCACTTCTTTCTTGGCCCATCTTGCGGCTTCAATTGACACCTCCAAGATCATTTTCCATTGTGGAATGGTGGCATTTCATTGAAACTTACCATGTGATGGAAGGCTAGACAAATGACAATTCTAAATGAGCAATGTTTTATTATAAAGCTAAACAACATGTTTACCATACCACCGTGTCCACCAGGTTCTAACGCGCATTGCAGCCTACAATGTCAGTTGTTATCAAAAGTGCATTATCTTGGGGATGGAAAATGTCTTCTAGATCTTTATTGATGAGAAAGATTGCTAGTATTGAAGCCTCCCCCTATCTGTGCACATGAATGAATTCTGATTTTTGTTTATTGAAAAGCGAAGAAAACTCTCGAATGTATCATTTGTGAGAGCTTTAGGTGTACGTGCTCCGACTGGTGGCACCACGAGGAGTCAGGCTATAATTCTTGGCCTTCTTTTTTCTTTCTTTCTCTCCTTTCGTATGACCCTCTTATGTATCTACCTCTTTCCCAACTCGATTGCTCTGATTTTGACAATCTGGGGTGTGGTGCACAGACTATAAGGTCTCTCCACTTGGCATTAGTCTAGTTTCCCAATGTACTAATTTAAGTTCCCTATTGTGATAAGCCTCTGAATCTCAGCCTTCAACACTCGATACTCATTTGTCGTGTACCCATGATCTTGATGGTTCTCGCACCTCATGTTTTGATTTTGTACTATCGGGTGTGAAGTCATTTCTCCCAGATATTCTCGTTAAGGTTAGTGTTTGGTGTGGTTTATTTATGGCCGAGGGTAATCTGGTAAAGTGCTTAAAAGGTGTTTTGATAATTTTGTGGTGTTTTGTGTTTAGTGTGAAGAGTAGAGAGATAATTAAGCTGCCTACTAGTATTAAATTCTGATCACCTTCATTAATGAAAGTAGTTGGGGTATTTATACTTAATTACTGAGCCATGGGCTTATTGGGTCGGGTTGTGAAACTGAGTCGAGTTTAAAGACCCATTAGTCATATAGTTTTAAGTTTATTAGCACTTAGCTTAGTCAAAAGTTAGTAAAATTGTCCTGTTCGGATATTTGATATAATAATTTTGTCCGAATTGCTCTTCGGATTTAATTGTGGCACAGTGACTCAAAACTCCAAACTCATCAGTAGCCCCTTAGAGGTCTTGTAAAAAATCTTTGGAAGAGCTAAAAATAAAAAAAATCAATACCAACTTATTCCGATCTGATTGTGTCGTTTGAACTGTAAAAGCTTTACTTTAATAGTAATCATGTTTGAACTTTGTCAGAACTGACTTTTTATCTCAGAATTCTAAGAGTTTTTCTTGAATCGTGGGACACGTGTCAAGATCTCGTTCGACCTTCCAGTCGTTTTTTCTCCTAGATTATCGTACCCACTAGGCATAGAAAGTTACCTAGGTTTTAATTTTCACACGTTTGTAACCTTTAATCATTGCAAAAAATCGATCTATCTCATCCTAGGTAACTGCTCATTTTCATTGTTATATAAAAACTTTTCTACTGTTTCATTGTCTTCCACAATCAAAAATATTCTTAGAGAGAGAGAGAACTCAGTTTTCCTTCAAACTTGTTCTTGAAAAATATATGTTCAGAGCCAGAAACACCTTAGTGAAAGAAGGTTGGCTGAACTTGTCTGAATTAGAGATAGCACAGAAAGTTGCGAGGGACAAACACATTGCTACTGGTCTTCCTACTTCTTCAAGCGAGAAAGGTAATCAGCCAAACCAGAATATTGACCAAGGGTCGTCTTCTTCAAAAAAACCCTAGAGTTAAGAAACTTTCATTTATCACAGACCTTTCCCTCTCCCATCTGGTTCCTAAGTCCAAGAATCCCAAAACCCTTTACCCAAGGAGAAAGTCGTTTCCAGTGTCAAGAAAACCTCACGTTTCATCGCAATGGGATCAGACACAAAAAACTCACGAGACAAGTTAACTCCTCGCAGGGTTACGCATCAATCCAAAACCAAATCCACACCCACATCTTCCAGACCCTCTAGTTCAGAGGTAGGAAAGGTTGTACAACAGGATAAAACATCCGGGCAACAGCCTCCACCAAATACTAGAATATCAGAAGCATCATCCGCACAGCTTGCGGAACAACTATTTACAAAACCAACCGAACAGGCACCCTCAAAATCAACCGAACAACCACCCTCAAAGGCATCAAAACAACCTCCTTCAAAACCATCTGAACAGCCTTCAACAGTGATGGAAGAGAATATGAAAGATAGCATAGAGGAAGCCCCTTTCGAGGCTGAGGCATCCGGTCAAATAGGGGATACAAATTCAGACCGGAAAGGAGAAACTAAGATGGGCATGACTCATCCAGACGATCTTCCGGATAGTTTAGATGGTAAAGTAGGTCCCTGTTTTAAGAAGGTAAGTTTCAAATACCTGGTGGCCCTTCAAAATATCAACTATGTGTATACCCACATACCTGAGTTGGGTCAAGTCAGTACTAAATGAGGGATCCTAGAGTCAGTAAATGTGAGGATCCATATTACTCCGGACACCCCAATGGACTGTAAACTGAATGAGGTGGTAGTCTACACTGAAATATTGAACTGGGGATTTGGTTTCCCTTGGATCCGGAGATTGTCAAATATTTTCATCTGGTCAAGTTGTATCCCAACCAACTGAGCCCCAACGCTTAGTACACCCTCCTAGCTTGCATCATGCCGTCTAGGCTATCTAAGATTCCACTACGGATGGAACACTTTGCTCTTGTGGCAAGCTTATGAAAGAACCATCAGATCCCCTTCTACCATTACAACATGGGGAACGACTAAAAGGTGGTGGATGATCTCTTAGATTCCGAAAACCCTTGGAGGACGTAGTTCCATTTCATTAGTGGTACTTGGGAGAATGGTAGGAAAATCAAGGCTGACACAAACCCAAGTCTTCTAACCAGTCGCTGGAAGAGCACTGGTGAATTTATCTTACCTTTTTCCTTTATCTTTTAAGTTATAAGTTTTTCATTTTGACTAATTGATGTTTTTCCCAGTTCTTCCGAAGGAGTTATTGGGCTATCTGGAGGCATGGCAGAATACATACACCAAGTTAAATGCTTGGGCTTCGGAGAACTGGGGGAATGTCTTTCCCAACTGCTTCAAGTCAGGCAATTTTGTAAGGTCTCACCTGTGGAACACCACAGGCAGAAGAGATCTTACATGGGAAGAGTTAACCACCCCTCCCCCTGCTGATGTGATCCTGAAGAGGACAGAAGCCAAGGATGCTAAGTTGTATTTGCCTTCCAGAGCCAAAGCCCCTAGCAAAATGAAGAATAAGAAGAGGAAGGACACAACAGACCTAGCCCCAACAACTACAGATGGGACCAGTTCGGAGAACCAGGGAGTATCAATGTGGATTTGCTAAAAGCAGTGGAGGTAATTGTAAAGGAATCTTGAGGGTCAAAGAACCCACTAAGGCCTCGTAACAAAGACAAGAAACGCAAGGCCAACAACGATGAGAAGGCTTCCAAGAAAAAGAAGGTCACTCTGGAAGCAGAGATAATCTTTCACCCAACAGAAGTTGATGCAGATAGATTAGAGTTAGGATTTATGAAGACAGGCGATCACCCGAATAATGCATCGAATTGACAGTTTCGGAGCTCTCGGTGTCCGATTTTGACCCACATCACCTTATTTTGAACGGAAAGACGCCACGATTACAAATCATGAGCTTTTCTCGTGTCATATGACGTTTTTTGGGCATTCGGAGTCGTTTACTATTTTATTTCGAATTTTTATTACTTTAGGGAATTTTTGGTATTTTCGTATTAGGGTTTTTATTCGAACTCTTATTTAAATAGAATTTGTTTACAATGTAATGGAAGTTGAATTTTGATAAAGAAAATTAGGATTTCCCCTATATTGGCTTCTCTGCGTTTACTCTGTATCATATTGGTATCAGACACAGGCAGTCCTGCGAGATGGTGCAAGGAAGAACCCTAGGTCGCGGCGGCGTTGCTATGGAAGGAGATGCTAGTGATTTCAGAGATTGTGAGAATGCTGACCTGCGCCGTCAGGTCGAGTATCTTGCCCGTCAGATGGCTGAACTTACTGCCAGGCAACCCGGTGTGGAGGCTGAAGGTCCCTATAACCCTTTTGGAGAAAGGCCAGAACGGAATGCTTATCTGCACTGCCGCTGGGAGATTGGATTTAAGGTCAACATTCCTGACTTTGATGGTGGCCTTCGGGCAGAGGAGTTTGTCGATAGGTTATCCCAGGTTGAGGAGGTGCTGGACTTCAAGGAAGTTCCTGAGGAGAGACGGGTAGCTTTGGTTACCATTCACCTGCGCGGCAGGGCACAAGCTTGGTGGCAGCAGGTGAAAAAGATTCGTGCGCGTGAAAGCAAGGAGTAAGTACGTAGTTAGGAGAAGTTCAAGAAGAAAATCCGCAAAGAATTTTTGCCTTACAATTTCGAGCGAGAATTGTTCCAGCGTTTCCAGATTCTTCCTCAGGGGCTACGTTGTGTGGACGAGTGTACGGAGTAGTTCTTTCTGTTGCTTGCTCGTATAGATGTGAACGAGTCAACACATCAGCGGGAATCCCACTATATTGGAGGATTGCACGCTAAACTCCAGGATGTGTTGAACATGTTCGACCCGTTATCCGTTTCTGAAGCACATCGGCGTACCCTCCAAGCAGAAAAACAGTTGGTTCGACGGACCCAGATTG
The DNA here is from genome assembly GCA_036936605.1 of Limnanthes douglasii subsp. nivea. NCBI lineage: Eukaryota > Viridiplantae > Streptophyta > Magnoliopsida > Brassicales > Limnanthaceae > Limnanthes > Limnanthes douglasii. The sequence goes on along the minus strand of JAUPFV010000004.1, from coordinate 143,581,451 downwards.
GCATACAAACTGGTGCTCCTACAGGGACCTCAGCACCCACACCAGTTCCACGTCCAACCGTTCCCATTGTTCCCATTGGTGCAACCAGCCGTTCTGCTGGTAAGTTACGTTGCTTTGGCTGTGGTGAGTTAGGGCATCGTCAGGTAGAATGTCTGAATGCTACGGGTGCTAGGGGTCTTTTCTCTCACGAGGCGTTTGTACCGGCCCTCATTGTTCCTGATGGTCTCCCAAATTTTGATACATATGATGATGATGTGACTTAGGTCGCGGAGGAGGTTGTGACTGGTGATGTTGGTGCAGTTCTGATGGTACGACGCACTTTTATTTCCCCTCGTGTTCCTGCTCAGAGTGATTGGCTGCGGAATAATGTGTTTCATTCCACTTGTACGATTAGCGGTAAGGTGTGCACCTTCATTATTGATACTGGTAGCTGTGAGAATGTAATTTCCAAGACAGCAGTTTCGAAGCTCGGGCTGAAATCAGAGTCACACCCCAAACCATACAAGCTGGCATGGCTGAGTAAAGATACTGATATCACTGTGTCTCAACGTGTGCTTGTATCATTTTCTGTAGGCCAGGCATACCGCGATGAGGTGTTTTGTGATCCAGTTCCTATGGACGCTTGTCACTTATTGCTTGGCCGCCCTTGGCAGTATGATTTGTCTGTTGTGCATGATGGTCGTGCGATTACTTATTCATTCTTTTTTCGGGGTAACAAGATTGGCAGTCTCTTTTGCAGGAGTTTGCAGATGTGTTTCTTGTTGCTAGCCCTGCAGTTCAGTCTCTTTTGCAGGAGTTTGCAGATGTGTTTCATGTTGCTAGCCGTGCAGTTCAGTCTCTTTTTCAGGAGTTTGCAGATGTGTTTCCTGTTGCTAGCCCTGCAGTTCAGTCTCTTTTGCAGGAGTTTGCATATGTGTTTCCTTTCCAGGTAGCCCTGCAGTTCAGTCTCTTTTGCAGGAGTTTGCAGATGTGTTTCCTTTCCAGGTGATGTATGGTGTTGTGCCCCGGGGTCCTGTCGACTTGCTCGTCCTGGCCAGTAAAATTCGTGTTCACACAACTGCTGAGGATTTTGTCTCGCATATTCGCCAAACCCACGAGAAGACATACGATCAGCTTGTCTTGAGCACCGCCAAGTATAAGTCTTAGGCGGATCATCATCGTCGTCCTGTACAGTTCGAAGTTGGTGACTATGTGTGGGCAGTTCTAACCAAGGCTCGATACCCTGCCGGTGAGTACAACAAATTGGCCGCCTGGAAGATTGGCCCTGTGAAGATTGTGGAGAGGATCAACCCGAATGCTTATCGGTTGTGCTTGCCTAGCCATGTTCGTACGTCTGATGTCTTTAATGTTAAGCATCTGATTCCTTATGCAGGTGACTCTTCTGACGAGGAGACTGGTTCTGATTTGAGGGCGGATCTTCTCTACCCCGGAGGGGATGATGCAGATAAATTAGCGTTAGAATTTATGAAGACACACGATCACCCGAAGAATGCAGCGAATTGACAGTTTCAGAGCTCCCGGTGTCCGATTTTGACCCACAACACCTTATTTAGAAGGGAACGATGCCACGATTACAAATCAAGAGCTTTGCTCGTGACATATGGCGTTTTTTGGGCATTCAGAGTCGTTTACTTTTTATTTCGATTTTTTATTACTTAAGGGCATTTTTGGTATTTTCGTATTAGGATTTTTATTCGAACTCTTATTTAAACAGACTTTGTTTACAATGTAATGGAAGTTTAATTTTGATAAAGAAAATTAAACTTCCATTACATTGTAAAGTTTAATTTTGATAAAGAAAATTAGGGTTTCCCCTATATTGGATTCTCTGCGTTTACTCTGTATCAGAATTCCTCCCCTAGCTCTTACCGACCCCACTTTACAGGCGGAAATTCCAACTGATCTTCAGTCCGGATAGGTTGTTGGTGATGGCAATGACGAGGTGGACCTTGAAGCCTTTCAATACATTAGTATCCATTTTAATGATCTGGAGAAAAATAACTTTGTAGGTTCTTACCGCGCTTCCAGTTCTTCCAACATGGTAACTTATAATGGGAAGCCATACTCTATATCCGGGGAACAAGACACCTTGAGCCAAGTTCTCCTATGCTATATCTAACCAGTACTCGACCTAGATAGGTCGGTAAAAACTCAAACAGGCACCATAAATTCTCTAACTACTAACAAACAAAACTTGTCAGATAATCTTTTTAGTGCTCAACAAAGCATAGAGGTGTTGAAGAAGGAAAAATAAGATTTAGCGGCCAAGTTGATCGTATCGGAGGTGGCCAACACTGAGCTTCAAACCAAATACTCCAACCTAGAGACCTCTTCTTCACAAAACCTCACAATTTTGAAGGAGCAATTAAAAACTAAGGATGGTGTTATCCAAACTTTATCCGATGAGAAAGCCAAATTGGAGAGCACTGTTCAAGAGAAGATTAAAGAGAAGGAAGCCCTAAAACGTCAAAAAAATGTTGTTGACGATGGTATAGAGAAGTATGCTAATGATGTAGTGGATTCCCTAGAGAAGAGAGATGATGGGATCAAATCCGATATGGTGTTGTTGTTTTACGAGACTTTTCCTAAGAGGACCCTTGGTCCCTTATGGAAATATGAAGAGTATGAGGACATTCCATTCCACACTCTGGCAGATGGCGACAATCGCAACTACTCTAGCGGAATAGATTCTACAACTGATGATGATGAAGGAACGGGTGAGAGTTCAAGTGCTGAACTCAAAAGTCCTAAAAAGGATGGTGGTGAAGAAAAATCCGAAGGGAACAAGCCTAAGGTTTTATTATGTAATTTTTGCTTTTTGAAATACTAAAGTCCTTGGATGCCCAAGGCATTTTTTGTACTACTGATCGGTTTGAGTCCGATCAGGTTTAATTATTTAATTTCCCTTTTGTTTAATACTTTGTTTCAATCTTTCATGGTTAATGTTTAAGTAGCCCCTAAAATTTCAGAAGTATTGAATCGAGAGTATCCAATATTTCCGATCACACGTGTTTAATAATTGTGACCAAGTGTTAAACATATCCGATCAACCCAAGAAAAATTGAAAGTCGGGGTGTTGAATAAGCAATTTACATTCGAATTGAATTGAAACAAAATCACACCAGACATTTGAAGAATGCATCATATATTATTGAAAAATTTGGACACCTCATTAAAACCTCCCCGCGCCACCAAGGTATGAAAGAGTATGCCCCCTAAAATTTACATTGGTATTTAACAATTAAATATTTACAAAATAAATTTAATCTAAATATAACTTGAGATGCTCAACATTCCATGGATGATTTAAAGCTCTCCCTTCTTTGTCTTAGAGTCTGTATGTCCCCGGTTTAACCTTTTCATAGACCACATAAGGGTCTTCCCAATTCGGAGCCAACTTACCGAACAACTTCTCCTTGGTATGCAAAAAGAATTTTCTTAAAACTTTATCTTTTGTTTAAAAACCTCTTTTTCTGATTTTGGAAGCAAATCTGCTCCTCATCAAGCCTTGGTAGTGTGCTGTTCCTAAATGCGCTTTAACCCTTTTTCATCTATTAAGTCCAACTGATTCCTAACTGCTACATCATTAGCATGTTCGTAATAGTTTTGGACCCTGTGTGATGATAAATTAACCTCTATGGGAGTAATTTCATCCATCCCATACACCAGAGCAAAAGAAGATTCTTGTGTGGCGGTCTGAGGAGTAGTTCGGTAAGCCCACAATACTTCTTATAAATAACTTGGCCATTTTCCTGCAGCTCCTTCCAAATTATTCTTTAATCCGGACAAGATGGTTTTATTTGGAACCTCAACTTGGCCATTTAATTGAGAGTGGAAAGGAGAAGAAAAACAATGTTGAATCCCTCTAGAGGTACAGAAGGATTCCATGTCTTTGTTGTCAAACTGTGGCCCATTATCTGTAGTAATCTTTTTAGGAAACCCAAATCTACAACATATGTTGGATAAGATGAATTTAATAACGGCTTTCGATGTGTTTCCACCCGAAGGAGCTGCCTCTATGCATTTAGATAAATGGTCAATATTGACTATTATAGTCTTACACCCACCGGATGCCATAGGAAGCAGCCCAATTAAATCCATCCCCCACCTGGAAAAGAGTATTGGTTTAGAAATAGACTCCAGAGATACTGCTGGCACATGAATTTTATTGCCATATTTTTTACACGGATCACATTTTTTCACATTTATTTAGGATCCGCCATTTTGGTTGGCCAATAGTATCCGACTAACATAACTCTTCGGGTCAGTCCCCTGTAACCACAGTGTGTTGAGCCTTCCATATCATGTAATTCAGATAGTACAACCTGGGATTCTTCAAACCCTAAACAGCGTAGTAGAGGCCTGCTGAAAGACTTTTTGTGAAGAACTTCTCTTATTATTAAGAAACCACGAGCCTTGTACTTAATCTTCTTTGTCACAGCTTTATCTGAAGGCAATGTCCCATCGAAAATGTATTGAAGGAGAGAATATCTCCAATCTTTAGGTTGAATAACAAGTATGCTCATATTTTCTTCATATTCTTTCTTCTGATCTATCTGTATAGATGGACATTCTTGTACAATAATCCAGGGGTAGTATTCAGAATAGGCTATAGTTGTCAGGGATTCTGCCAAAGTGTTTAATGATCTGGGAATATGCTCATAGCAAATATATTTAAAGTTGGTTGCCACTTCTTTCAACATGAGCAAGTACTTGACCAGTTGTTTCTTCTTGGCTTCAGAATGCCCTTGAGTATGGTGGATGAGTAATTGAGAGTCACTCATTAAATGGAATCTCTTAGCCCTACATAAGAGAGCTAGCTTAAGACCAGCTATGGCTGCTTCATACTCAGACTCATTATTGGAGGCCCTGAATCCTAAACATATAGCTTGATACATTTTATCACCATATAGGGAGGTTAAGCAAATTCTAGCTCCACAACCCATACTGCTTGATCCACCATCAATTCGAACCACCCATTCCTTTTTTATACCACTTCCCGAATCCTGTCCAGAAGATCTGTCAACATGAAACTCTACAAAGAAGTCATCCATCGATTGAGCTTTAATTGTTGTTCGGGGAGGAAAAGTCAATATCGTATCACCCAATTCCACCGACCACTTGGTTATTCTACTTGATATGTCAGGTTTTTGAAGAACATTCTTTAACGAGAAAGACGTTCAGACAACAATAGAATGAGCTTGGAAGTATGGTCTCATTTTTCTTACTACAATTACTAAGGCCAGGGCCAACTTCTCCAACCTCGAGTATCTTCTTTTAACATCCAGTAACTCTTAGTGATGTAGTACACCTGACGAGGATAATTGTCCACTTCCCTTACTAGGACAACACTTATAGCACATTCTGATACAACTAGATACACATAAAGCTTTTCTCCCCGAACATGTTTGAAAAAAGTTTTGGGTGAAGAAAAATGTTTCTTTATTTTAATAAAATATTGGTCGCACAGTGGGGGACAATTGAAATATTTAGCATTTTTCAATACTTGGAAGAACGATGCACACTTGTCCGATGACCTTGAAATAAATATGTCCAATGCAGTCAACCTTGCTGTGAGCCTTTGAACTTCTTTAACATTTTGAGGTGGGTCCATTGCTAATAAGGCATTAGGCTGATCTGGATCAGGCTGGATACCTTTCTCGCTTATTATGTAGCCCAAGAATTTTCCAAATCGGACCCAAACACAGATTTCTCAGGGTTTAACTTCAAATATACAGTTTCTAAATTAGAAAATATCTCTTGAAGGTCCGATATGTGTAAATATTCCTCCAAGCTTTTAACCATCATATCATCTATGTACACTTCCATGTTCATGCCAATCTGATTAGCAAAAGTTTTATTCACCAGCCTCTGATAAGTAGCCTCAACATTTTTCAACCCGAAGGGCATCATCTTCTAACAATGAAGACCTCTATCTCTAATGAAAGTAGTGTGATCCTGATCCTTCATATCCATTTGTATGTGGTTATATCCTGAGAAGGCATCCATGAAGGACAACAGTTTTTTTCCAGATGTAGAATCCACCAACTGATCTATCTGAGACACGGGACAAAGATCCTTAGGGCATGCTCTATTAAGGTCAGTGAAATCAATACACATACGCCATTTTCCGTTTTTTTCTTGACTACCACAAGATTGTGAGTCCAAAAAGGGTACTGGGAATCTTTAATATGACCCATCTTGGTCAACTATCAACTTCTTGAACAATTACATCTGATTTTTTTCTTTGGAAAAAGCTCTCTACTTTTGTACAACCAGTGCAACATCACACCAGATAGACAACTTGTGTGTAATAACATCTGCTGGTACTCCGGTTACATCACTGTTCCACCATGCAAACACATGTTGATTATCCATAAAAAAAACAACAATTTATGTTTCAATTATGGCGCAAATTTGGAACCAATCTTAATATTCTTGCCTTTTGCGAGGGAGTAAGTTTGAAGTTCTTCAATAGGAATTATAACACTGGGAGCCTCTCTAGGATCTTCAATCTCACTCTCTTCAAGAGAAGGCTCCAATTTTTTTGTTTTGAAGTTTAATATGATATAAGAAAATTTTAATTATATTAAACAAAAATATATTTTTAATTTATATCTTTCACTGATGTATTCGATATAATTTGAGTTAACTATTATTTAACATAAATGTTTTTAGATAATATAACTACCAAGGACTAAATTATAAATCTGAAAAAGAGTTATTAGAATGATTTTATTTAATATTGCTTGTTTAGTAATTCCAACATCTACGTATATATTTGTTTTCTAGATTATACCAAACCCAATATATTGGTTGTGTATATGATATATTATGTCGATTTTTTCGAATAAAATTGGTCCACCAATTTAGTAAAGATGTATTAATATAACTTTTTGATTGGATATACTATGTGAAAAAAATCTCCTAAAATAAAATAAAAAAACTAATGCACGTCCTGCCGTGAGGTAATATAGATTCTCAATAGATATGAATACTACGTAGTGTTTATATTATTTGAGGTTTAGTATACTGTAGTATTAAATACAGGGCAAGACTATATTAGAATGCATTTTGGCTAGAGTGAGATTTTCAAATCCAATTTTTTTTATCTGATATAAAATGATCAATATACCTTTCGGATATAAAATCTAATTTTGATCCAAAAATCAAGTTTTTTTCTTTTTCCTAAATCTTTCTCTCTCTAACATACCAAAAATTCTAAAAAACACTGAAACGCATGGATTTGAGTGACTTGAATGATGATTTTAGTTGTAATATCGATGATTTTAGTTGTAATATCAATGATTTTGCTTCGTCACATGAGGGGCCTTTGACAGACCATTTCAAAACCCAAACTGAAGTATTTTTCGAGATTTTTCTACTTTTAGTGCGATTCTCGAAGTTATTACGCCATAAAAGTGACGAACTGTGAACCCATAATTTGCAAAATCACATGTTTTTTTTGTCAAAATCGCGTATACTCACTTCGTGATTGTTAGGGTGGCGACCAAGTCCCACATCCCACATAGTATGAGGCTTTTTGGTAGTGGACTAAATGCAAAGCCGTGAGGGCCTTCGGGTACCAAAGCGGACAATATCATACTAGTGTTGAGATTGGATTGTTCTTACATATATACAGAGGTGGAATATGTGGACTGAACACGCATAATTCCCAACACGTACTAGTAGTCATGCTCTATACATCATAGTTCGGAGCGTCCATGACTCATCAAGCGGTGGTACTTGATTGGAGTGGATAGTGGAGCTAAGGAACATGCACAGGATTATCGAGTGAGTAGATAGATCCGCTGTAAAAGCTCTATTGCTCAGGTGGAGCAACTTCTGATTAGAGTGAGTTGATGAAAGTCAATAGAGAGGAGGCTAAGGTGGTACTTTGTTCGAGAGGAGGATTTGTTAGGGTGGCGACCAAAGTCTCACATCCCACATCGGTTAAACATGGGAAGGATCAGTGGTATATAAGTAAGAACATGTCTCAACTATTATGAGGCTTTTTGGTAGTAGACTAAATGTAAAGCTCTTAACTACTATGAGGTTTTTTGGTAGTAGACTAAATGCAAAGCCCTTCGGGTGCGAAAGCGGATCGGATTCTTTATAAATCTGGATTCTTTATATAAGATTTATTTAAGTAATAAAGACAAAAATAAATTGTCAATAGAATAACGAATAGCTAAAATTTGTAGGAGGTAACCATCTATATGTCCAATTTGGGCTAAATCGCGCATATTATGTCCAATTTGGGCTAAATCGCGCATATTAATGTTTTCAAAATAATTACACCAATAAGTAGAGGATTCATATCTTAACGTGTTTGCAAGTTTGGATTTGAGAAATCTTGAGTTTTGGGTTTGACGATTTTGAGTGGTTTTAGGTTAGAGAAGAGTTAGGCTGAAATGAAGATTTTATATCAAGGGTAAATTGGTCATTTTTTGGTGTCTCGTTATAGCCAAAATAGGTCTCTCATTATAGCCAAATGGGGTCTCTATTTAGCCTTGCCCTTAAATAAAAGCTTATATAAAATGCAACAGCGAAAGAGGTAGGTACTAACGTTGTTTCTGAGTAGTACTCATCGAGTATCCCACATGTATTTTTTTTAATTGGCCCAAATGGCCGACTTTCTTTATTAAATCAAAGAGTTTACAAGCTGAAAACTGCCAAAGAGAGACATTGCACTCAAAGAAACCATTACACCCAAATCGATTTTCAACAGAAGAACTCTAGAATCCAAACTCTATCATTCACATGCCGCCTCCTTAAACCGAAAAGAATCCAAACCCTAGAATCCAAACTCAAGCTTCATCAAACCTTTTGAAACCACGAATTACCAAAAACTGACACCCTAATCGAAAGAAGATCTCAGCAACTGATTCGATGAAAAAGAACTCTACATAATCGGGTAAGTTTTCACAATCGATACATGCATCCCTCTCAAGAGTTGGGAAAGCTCCTTAAGTGGCTTACCCCCAACCCTTCGAGGAAAACAATTGCATTAAGAGTAGAAGGCAAATTGTTGCGATCAGAATCCAATTGACCAGAAACTTCAGAGGCAGAATGAGCAAGCCAATCTGCTGCCTCATTCTATTCGAAGATGTTCATAATTTTCATGCTTGGAGTAAGCATTTTGTAGCAAATATCAATATAAGACCTTAAGTACCAGGGAGACCTTTTAGTGAGAATCATCTCACAAACAATCCGAGAATCTATCTCGATGTCGACGTTGAAGAACCCCTTCGACCGACACAATAGAATCTCATCTAAGAGAGCCCTCATTTCTGCTACTAAAAGGCTCCATTTGCCATAGCTTCTAGAGAAACCAAAAACCACAAAACCCTCACTGTCTCTTAGCAGTCCACCTCCAAAGCATTCCCACATGTATATCTTAAATACAAGAACACGAACAGCTCAGTAATATGTAAGATTTGAGTGTTATACTGTTAAATCTTATCTAAAACAGCCTAACAATTAAGATGATCTCATCAGACGATAATACGACCAATAAACAAACATAATATAAAAACAAAATAATAAAAATTCAAAAGTATTTTACAATTTTTATATACAAATTGGTTGAATTTTAATTTGGTTGAGATGACTATTACGAATTTTAATCCGAACACAGATATTTATATACATAATCCGACTCACTAGATTCGGATTTAGTATTCAAATTTTAATATCCCCAAATCCGACTCACATATTGGAGATCGACTTTTAGTTTCCGTCTGACTCTTAGGTGATGAAGGAAAATAACAAAATAAATTAGAGAATTTATTATACATATGAGTTATTGAGATAAAGACAACCAAGAAAAAAAGGAAGAGAAGAAGAGACCACAGGTGTTGGCACTGGGCATGGATAAGATTCGCTTCATTTTTTCGTAGGGTTGTAGACTTATAGTTGTGCTTTTCTCGGGTGTCACTGTCAGACCTTATAAGATGATTTCGGCTATAAAAGATGCACCTTCATTTTTTTTAAACAACCAACCGAATGTGACATGTTTATGTTGTGTTTTCTGTAAAAACGATTTAAAAGAAAATAATTATTCATTAAAAAATAATAAATTATATTATTAATTTTTAAAATTTATTAATAAATATATATTGGTTTGTTTGATTTAAGTACTGATAAAATTTGAATTTTGAATTTTTATTTAGTCTTCCTAAAACAGTTTTTAAAATGTTTTAATAAAACAATTATATAATTATTTTATTTTTCGTCTATTCACTTGGTTTGTTTGATTTACTGAAATTTTTTGAGTTTTTATTTTTATTTAGTTTTTTACAAAATAATTTTTGAGATGTTTTAAGGATAAAATTGTGGTTTTGAGGTTTTAGATCCACGAAGTGACAGTATTGATTCAGGTGGAGGCAGTGTTGATGACAAAGAAGGTTTTGGTCTTGGTGAAGGTAGATGTGCTGGTTCGAGACAAGAGTAAAGTTAGGGTTTGGTGAAAGAGTAAAGCATTACTCTCATATATGTCGGGTTGTGCATATGGACCAAGTCGACTAAGGAGCTAGCCTAGCTGGAGTGATGGACTGAATTCATTCATCCCCATATATTCCTTTCGGTTTTAGTCTTGTTAATAGAATTAGTTAGATCTTAATTGTGTAACAAGATGCTCTTTTACTAGTATCAGAATAATCACATTTGTATATAAATGTGTCATGATGTAACAATTTAATTATAAGGTGTGATGAGGCAATAAATCACCGATCTCGAGATTAGAAATATTAATTGTTGAGTAAAATAAATGTATTTGTCCTATCTTTGTATTTATTATTAGTTAGAGGAGAATATTCCCAAGGGTTGGAAAGTGAGGAACCAAGTTGTAAAAGTGGAAGGACGACAAAGGAAATATGTGGGGCCACCTCACCCACTATATAAGGGAGCCCCCTTTTCTAGGGTGGGCATTACTCTTTCTGTCCCATTATATTTGTTGTTTTAAGGTTATGCACGGGTATTAAGAAATGCTATAATTACTTCTCGTTTTTATAAAAAGTGAAAAATAAACTCATCCAATTGGTGGAAATCAATAAAAATAATAAATTTTACATTGGAATTCTAAAACGACAAATATTTTGGGACAAAAATAATTTCCTAGAAAAACAAATATTTTGGGACGGAGGGAGTATTAAATACATTCTCTTTCTACTCTCTATACACTTTATTCTCTAGTCACATCAAACCCAAGATCCAAGATACCTACCTTAGTCACTTTTTATCTCATCATTGTCGCCGTCTGTGGGAAAGAGTTATACCTGAAGGTCACATTTTTCCTTAAAATCCCGAATAACCGAAATATGAACGCCAAGATGACTGAGGCCGGATCGGGAGAGGTCCAACCCGAGCTGGATCACTGTCTGATGGAGAGAGATTCCCCGACCATGACCATTATGGACGGGGTCGGGACAAGCGACCAACTTTAATTATGACAAGAAGACAACTAATGGACGAGATTGCAAAGCTGAATGCGAAAAGGAAAAACGTTAAACAAAAAAATGATCCGATAAGGGAAAGGCAAGGAACATGAGATTGACACCGACAGAGAAGACTTTTCAGGTGAGGATCGAAATAAAAACAATTCCCGTGGCAGAGGACTTCGGGAATCAAAATTCGTTCAGGAAGTGGAAAAAAGGGTTATCCTTCAAAACAGGATCGAGACGATTCCACCGATTTCACTACCAATGAGTCCTCGGGAAGAGAATCCCGACGCAGAGTCAGACGTAACAAACTGACCAGGAAGAGCAGATCCAGACGCCATAGAGCGAGGTTGTTCAACTCACCAAAACATAAGAGGGACAGCACGGAAAAAAGAACGCCGAACTCTCACGAAAAAGACGAAATGGTGACAACAAGTAAGGAAGAGCGGGTAGTATTGCCTCAAGTTCAATGGCAACCGTCGGGAAGCCAAACACATGAGTACATGGTCAGCAGCCAGTTCGTCAGTCTAAATAATGAGGGATTGTATATTTGGACATCTCCCGAAAAGATTTAACATATCAAAGCTGGAAACATATGACAGCAAAAAGGATCCATATAATCATTTGGAGGCCTTCAAAAATTTTATGTTGAGTTTCGACAACGATGACAAGCTTTTGTGCTGAGCTTTTTCAATGACTTTCAAAGATCGAGCCTCCAAATGGTACAACAGGTTACCCCAAGGATGCATAAAAAACTTCGGGATATTCTGGGTAATGTTTCGAAAACAATTCATTGGAAGCAAAAGCTTCCGAGCAAATGAAGACACGATTGTCAACTACATGCAGAAGGTGGGAGAAAGCCTCAGGGATTATACCAGGTGTTTCATTGATGCTAAAACAGATCTCGACCATTGCGAAGAAAACGTGGCATTAACAGGGTACCGGTTAGGACTGCTTCTGGGACCAATGATACAAGTTGTGACTAAGAAACGGGTGTTTACTTTTTCTGCCTTTTTCGCACAGGTGGAAAAAAATATTGATTGAGGAGACAGAGACATCCGAACTGGCCGCCCAAATCCAGCAAAGTGGGCAGGCCGCGATCGTTACTAGATATAATACTCAGTCAAGCTATGTCCCGCAACTTCAATAAATTAATACACTTTCCTATTGTGCCCAGCCTAACCCGCTCAAAACCCAAGAATCCCAAGTACAGAAGGTCAAGCAGAACAACCAAGTGGTCACCCGACCCATTTCCAACAAATGGATCTGACCCGCTCACTTTGCCGACATGACCGAATGCGTGTCAACCATTTATGAGAAGACCAAAAAGAGTGAAATCTACCGAAGACCTTTTCTAAACCCTACACCTCGGGAGATCAGGAATAATCGATATTGTAGATATCACGAAGACGTAGGGCATCACGCAAAGGATTGTATCTCTTTGAAAAAGGAAATACAGATGCTGGTGGAGAATGGTAAGTTACTTGAGTATGTGAATAAACGTGTACAACAAGGAGCTGCATCCAAAAAAATCGTGGTAGTTCAGAAACCGGAGACAACGATGGACATAACATATGTTATAGATCTCTTCGATGTATTTGTAGAATAGCTCGATCCCGACGTCAATCGCAATGTCATTAGGGTCATTGAAGAAGAAGTTATGGAGGGTCGAAAGAAAGTAAGTAGTCTCTGTCAGTTTTTTGAGTCTCTAACAATTTGGAGGCGATTCAATGGCAAGAACTACCAATTCTTCCCGAAAGCGACACATCGTGAATCCGGCGACTCAATTAGAATCTCAGACATCTCCTCATCTGCGTGGGAGTCCATCACCAATCATATAATTTGACGACGATGATATGAGGGATATAGCAGGATCTCATGAAGACGCTGTCATAATTGGAACGACCATCGTGAGGGAGGAAGTTTGTCGTACACTTGTGGACACCGGAAATTCTGCGAATATAATCTTTTCGTCTACTTTTGCTCAGTTCAAGAAACCATCGGTAATTTCAAGGTCATATTAGACCATTGTTGGGTTCACAAGGTCAACGACAGTGGTAATTGACAAATTCGAAGGCATTGTGCAGCTTGGCCGCAGACCGTTTAAAAGAGAGGCCACAGTTTTATTCGTGGTTGTTGATGCGCCCGCTTCACATAATGCAATTTTTGGCAGATCATGTCTTTCACGAATACACAGAGTGACATCCATAGTTCATCACTGTTTAGAATATGTGGTTGGAAAAAATTTAGGATTCGTGAGAAGTAGTCGGAAGGCAGCCCAAGAGTGTTACTGTGCTGCGTTGGCGGCAAAGGGCGACCTAACAATTAATGGGGTTTCCTTTGGGATCACTACCGGTAGAAGAACCCCAATAAGCCTCCGGTTTTCTAAGTACTGATGAAGATTGTGAAACCTACAAGTTTACTGAAGGGAAAATCTTGAAGCTCGAAACCAATTTATCACCAGACTTTCTTGAGAAATTGATTTCGTTGTTGGAGAAAAGGTTACAGTTATTCGCTTAGTGTTCGGAAGATGTAACCGGGGTACCAGATGATCTAATTATCCACAGTTTAGCAGTTAGTCGAAACGTCCGACCTATCTCGCAGAAACGTCGGGCCTTCTCACTAGAAAAAACAGAGATTATACTACGGGAATTTGAAAGGATGATAAGCGTCGGGCTCATCAAAGAATCAAAATATCCACGGTGGACATCCAACCCTGTTTTGGTCAAAAAGAAAATGGCTAGTGGATGATGTGTCTGTAATTCACGGACCTCAACAGAGCATGCCCGAAGGATCCGTTCCTGATGCCAAAGATCAATCAGTTGGTTGATTCAACGTCAGGAAACAAGTAACTTTCTTTCATGGATGCGTACGCCGGATACAACCAGATCAAATTAAACCCGACTGACCAAGAAAGCATGATTTTTATAACCCGACAAGGGCTATACTTCTATAAGGTCGTGCCGTTCAGGCTGAAAAATGCAAGAGCAACGTATCAGATACTAGTAAACAAGGAATTTGAGAAACTGATCGAGAGAAACGTGAAAGTTTACGTTGACGACAAACTTGTCAAAAGTGAGACCGACGATGACCATCTTACGGACCTGAGGGAAACCTTCAATAGCCTAAGGGACATAAACCTCAAGCTAAACCTTGACAAATACTCTTTCGACGTTCGGTCGGGAAAATTTCTAGATTTCTTAGTCAGCGAAAAAGGGAATGAAGCAGACCCGGCCCAATTGCAAGCTTAAACTGACATGACACCCCCAAGGAATGTCAAAGAAGTACATATACTAACGGGGAGGTTGACAACTTTAAATCGATTTATCTCCCCTTATTCTGACAAGTGTGCCCCATTTTTTTAGGTTTTGAGAAATGCTAAAGTGTTCTCTTGGACACCAGACTGTGATGAGGCTTTTGCGAGAATCATGAATTACATGTCATCCCCGAACCTTTTAACTAAGCCTCTGAAGGGAGAAACGTTGTTTTTGTACGTAGCAGTCTCTGATTATGCAGTAAGTGCGACTTTCGTCAGCGAGGTAGGGGCGGTCCCTAAAGCGGTTTACTTGATAAGCAAACGTTTGTTAAATGCTAAAACGAGATATCTCAAGCTTGAAAATATGGCTTTGGCTCTGGTTACCGCGGCGCGAAAAATGCGACCGTACTTTCAGGCTCATACGGTAATTGTCAAAATATCATTTCCTCTCAAGTACCTGCTGCAACGACCAGACATCTCTAGACGAATGTCCAAATGGTTGGTCGAATTGGGCGATTTGGATATTAATTTTGAACCACGAACAGCTATTAAGGGCCAAAATTTAGTTGATTTCTTAGTAGACTTTCATTCGAGCCGACTGGAATAAGTGGAATTGCCTGAGGATGTCGGACCAGAGGAATGTGTAGTCCGAACCGATGGAGGGTCAAATATCAACGATTGCGGGACGGGCGTGCAGATAACCACATATGTGGGAATAATGATGCACCAAGCAATCCGCTTTGGTTTCAGCACATCTAATAACGAGACAGAATACGAGGTCGCGCTGGCCGGCTTGAGGTTGGCACAAGTATGTGACGCCAAACACATGCGTCTCGTTAATGATTCCCAGTTGCTAATAAACCAGGCGTCGGGTGCGTCAGAAGCCAGGAAAGAGCATCTGGTTCAGTATTTGGCCGCGCTGCGCGTTTTGGCTGCCTCTTTTACCAAATTTACTTACGAGCACGTTCCCAGGGTTGAGAATATGATCGCGGACTCCCTAGCACCTGCTTCTTGTTTGAACAACTACTCGTGGATAATAACTCATGAAAATCCTTCGATCATTAAGAGAGCAGAGCTAGACAACCGACCCAAAATCGTATGTCAAATATCTTTGTTAGCCTTGTCAGACTGGAGAAGAGATATTATAAAATTCCTAACAGAACATTCGTTACCCGAGGACAGAGCATCAGCATGAAAGATACAAAACAAAGCTCGGTGATATCTCCTTTTGGGAGATGTACTTTACAAGAAATCTTTTAGCAGACCGTTGCTAAGATGTTTGGGAACAAGCGAATCGCAAATAATTTTGTTCGAGCTTCACGACAAAGAAAGAGCCACTCATTGCGGCTTCAAAGCACTGGTAATGAGGGTCTTTCTCGCAGGATTCTATCGGACACAATAACCGTCGACGCGAAAGGCATAGTGAAAACATGCGATACATGTCAGAGGTTTGCAAACATGATTCACACGCCTGCTGTTTCCCTCGAATCAATCTCAGAAGGCCTCCCATTTGACCGATGGGGAATCGATCTGGTGGGGCCCTTACCAATGGCATCTGGTGGAAGGAAGATGATAGTAGTTGCAGTGGATTATTTCTCCAAGTGGGTCGAGACCGAGCCATTATGGGGAACGAAGACTAAAGAAATCATCAAATTCATCTGGTCAAACATCTGTTGTAGATATAGGATCCCCCAGAGACTCACAATGGACAACGGACCGCAGTTTGATAACAATGAAATGAAGTCTTTTTGTTCGTCTCATAGAATCAGGTAGTGTTTTTCGGCACCTTTCCACCGGCAGGCCAATGGCCAGGTCGAAGTAACAAATCAGACTATTATAGACGGACTCAAGAAAAACTTAGAAGGAAAACCCGGCAAATGATCAGACTTTTTGCAAGAAGTACTTTGGGGCTACCGCACAACTCCCGAATGACGACCCACGAATCACTTTATGCTTTAGTTTATGGAACGGACGCGGTAACTCCTGCCGAGACAATTTTCCCTCATTCAGGGTCGGGAGCTATGACAAGAACAGAAATGGAGATGATAGATCTTTGGCTCTTGAATTGGTAGAAGAGAAAAAAGGTCGAGCACATTTAAATTCACTACACTACCAGACCCTGATGATAAGTCGATACGCGTCGAGAGTCCGCCGTCGGGAGTTTAAAATCAGAAATATGGTTTTAGGAAGAGTTTTTCTGCACACTAAAGACAAAAGCTTCGATAAGCTTGCACCAAATTGGGAAGGTCCATATCAAGTCATGGAAAAAGTCAATAACGGAACCTACAGGCTTCGAGACAAGCATGGACGATTCTTGCGACTCCCTTCGAATATTGAGCATTTAAAGCTTTATTTGGGTAAATATTATTTATTCTTTATGATTAATTACAACTATGTAAAAACTTATGATCAGGGATGCACTCTTTCCGACCTTTGTGGCGCAAGGAGGTTTTGATGAGGCATCCATAGCAACTAATATGTTTAATCTACTTGTTTTGCCTTCAAAATCACAGGTGCGTTATTATAGGGGAAGACCTCTAAAAAAGTCTATCAACTGACGAGTTGATAGACATAATCCTTGAAGTTGAGTAATCCAAAATTTTCAATTTTCAATTGATCTACATGTTATCCCGAACCTTAATTGGTTTTCAGTTTTAACTGATCTATATTTTTCCCGACTCTAAAAGGGAAATTTTCAATTTTAAATTGATCTACATGTTATTCCGAACCTTAACTGTTTTTTCAGTTTTAACTGATCTACATTTTTCCCGACCCTAAAGGGAAATTTTCAATTTTAAATTGATCTACATGTTATCCCGAACCTGAACCAGTTTTTTAGTTTTAACTGATCTACACTTTTCCCGACCTTAAAAGGGAAATTTTCAATTTTAAATTGATATACATGTTCTACCGAACCTTAACCAGTTTTTTAGTTTTAACTGATTGACATGTTATCACAAACTTTTTAAATAATTTTTTCAGCTTAAGCTGATCTACATTTACCCCGACCCAAAAAAAAGTGATCGGACAAAGCCATAACATGACCAACAACGTTTTCAATTCCTTTACAAAACATGCCTCCGCGGGCGAAAACGACAACAAAAATTATAACAAACAAAGTCAGGCATCTTCATCGTCGGGATCGGTATTTGACATGTCAGTATCATCTCTTACCTCACCTTCACAAACAGCGATGGGCGGGCGGTCATCTTCTGGAACATCCAACAACATTGAGCCCAGTGCGAGGTCGGGAAGTTGGCTATGAAGGTTTAAAACATAAGCGGCTTTAGCATCGACCACTTCCCCCTCCATTAGCTTCTTACACGTGGCAGCAAAGTGGGCGTTTTCAGCTTTGCCAAGAGCCCGGATTTTGTCAATTTCTTTGTTTTTCTTTACCACGAAGTGGCGGAGACACTAGTTCTGGAACCTCAGTGCCCCAAAATGACGCTCCTTATTGTCACGATCTTTCCTGACTCGCGATAGAGAGGAGCTCACATATTAGTTCTTTTCCTGAAGAGATATCAGTGAAGCCTCGGATTTCGACGCTTTCTCTTCCGCACCTTTAGGCTTATCCTCCAGAATCATTTTGCCTTCATCCCTCTCCTTGAGCTCTTTCTCCATCCCAACTATACGTTTTTTTGGCATCTGACAACTCTTAGCTTAGCTGCCCCGCCTGTCTTTCTATCATGGCCAACGACACGATCATGCAGTACAGCGATAGAGACAAGACATCGTTACTCTGGAAGGGAAAAATATTTGAACTTCCAGGCACCGAAAGCACGGGTAGTTTCGTCCCGCTACAAGATGCTCCGTCAGTACTCATCACATTAGAGGGGTCGACCCTTTTCTTTGGGGTGAGTTCACCAACTTCATCTTCATCGGCAATCACCACAATAGTGGCGTTCTCCGTCGAGAGCGCTGCTGGCGCAGCAAGATCCACAGCTTTGACACCTTCTCCATATTGCTCGAAGAGAGACAGAATAGTAGGGTTCTCGACAACCGGAAAAGCCGTCCCGACTGCTCCTGACTTAGATTCTACCTTTTTCTTCGTTGCTTTTGGCCTTTTGGCTTCATTACCATCGGCCACATATTTCTTTTTTTTTCTTCTTAGCCTCCTCCTCGTTACGACTAACCTTCCCAACATCCGCAGAAACTTCTGGATTTTTCCCCTTAACCTAAGCCTCACCTTTATTTTCCTGCTCATCAATTTTATCAGACTTCAAGCACTTACTCGGCGTCCTGTTACGTTTCGGCAGAAATAAATATGCGTCGAGCGCATCGGTCTTTGCAACCAAGTCCACTAAACTGGGGGGCTGGCGCAACTGTTCTACGGTTAGAGGCTCGTTAGAGCAGCGCTAAAGGTTACTCAGTATCAAGTTCGTGTTCTTGAAGCATTGATGGAATGCTCGACCCCAGTTTTTCCGAGCGTAATCTTTTAGATTTTGGAAGGTCAACTTGGCAGATTCAGAATAATCCTTTTTCAGCTCCTGGATATGTTCCTTACACACTAAAACAATGGCTCGTATATTAAAAAAAATGTAATACCGTCATGAATCCACGTGCGCAGCAGCCGCCTTGGGTTTTCAGGAGTATAGGGTCGTCCATTTTCCCAACAACCACTGACAAAAATCAATCGATGCTTCTATGATTTGTCACCTTCCAAGAAATCATTTACTATCATCCAAGTATTTCCCAAAGAAAAATAAAAGAAAGGTAGCTTTGTCAATTTAGAAAGGTCAGACATGGCGACATACTCTTCCATTGGCATGATATGGCCGGACAGTTCGGAGGCCATGATACAGGACATTAGCGTGTACCAAGCGTTGAGAGTCAGCTAGGATGGACATAGACCAATAACCTCAAAGTACCTAACGATTTTGGGGTCCAGAGGAACTTCGAAATCCCAGTTGAAGAGATCGGTAAAAAAAATTATATCCCGGGTCCTAACATGTAATGACGTCTCCCTAGGAACGGGAAAACACACTTTTACACTTTTGGGTATCCTCACTGGATTAGTAGCTCGGGTTGTTCCTTCAGAGTATAGTACAAGTACTGGCCTTTGTACAAGGTAATAACGTTGTCCCTACACAGAGACCGGTGATAGCTGGTCATCATCACTGCCTCGATCTCAGGAGGAAGAGGCTCTTCCGGAGGAACAGCAGCAGCAGCCCCTTCGCCTCGGCTGCAACTTTTTCTTCTGCTTGGTGCCCCTCTTCGGGATCAGCTTCTATATCAGCCACGGGATCAACTTCAATTGACGCCTCTGGGGCCTTGTCAACAGTGTCCGTTTTCTCTTCAGCATTGATGGGTTCGACTTCTTCCAAAATATTTGAACGAGTTGCGATTTTGGCCTTAACCAAGGCGGGGTTTACAAAGTTTGAGCTACTCCCGATGTGTTTATGCTGGTGATTGCTCTCTGGCAGGTTTTTCAAGGCGTTTTTCTAAATTCTCTGACGCTCAGCGTCCCTTTGAGCAACACCCCGAGGAGTAGCAACGATATTAACGCTTGTCCGAACACCGATAATAGTATCGGTCATCTGCACCATTTCGAGTGTGGATGATGCACTAGAATCTCCCATCGTAAGGAATTTGGGTCGGTTTCTGGTTTTCAAATGTTGATCGGGAGCAGAAGAACTAGCTAAATCACTAGTGGGATTTACTGGTTTAGTTTTCGAGTGACCAAAAAGACCGGCAATGGGGCTCGGGGTACGATCGCTCGAAGTAATAAGAACTGGTTCAGGAGTCTGGACAACAGGCAACTCTTGTGGCAAAAATGTTTCCACGGGCATTGGTGACGAGCGAACAAGATCGTGAGGAAATGGAACAGATGTATGTAGATTTTTGGCAGAATCCCAAATCAATCCAGTAGTGTGGTATTCCTCAGCCCTATGAGTGATATTGGCGTAATCTATGAACCCGAACACTGGTTTCTTTTTCTCCATAGGCTTTCGATTTCTCTTTGAGAGGTTCTTTTTCATAAACACAACTCTTTATCTCTCTAGAACTAACAAGAATGACACTTTCTCTCACTAAAATTTCTCTGAGGAATCAAATAGTGATCGAAGGGAAGAAATATTTATAGGCAGCCTTGTGCCTCAACTTCCTTTTGTATAGGGAAGTCCAAAGGAAAAGAGTTGTGAGAAGTCGAAGAGGCTCATGGGGAGGTGTGCGATCAGACACGCTTCAAATAAAAGAGTGACACGTAGAAGTCAGCATCAGATACTAGAGAGATAAGTAATCATCAAGCGAGCCTGGTAGATGTGCGGTGGCGTCCGAACTCGCGTGTCCCTCAAGCGAGTCCCACATGTACACCAGCGCTAAAGAGCGTGACAATAAGTACCGCGAGAATTGAGAACGGGGTCGGGCACGAGTGTCTCATAAGAAAACGAACCATTAGCCACAGAAACAAGGAGCTGGAGCTGCCCAGCAGCCAAATAAATATCCTGATGCGACCGCAATTTTGCATTTCTACTTATGAAGGATCTGTTCCCGATGCAGTGACGCGCCAAAAGCTACTCGAGCCGACTTACAACAAGTCTTCACTCCCAAACTCTTGAAGAATGGGGGCCTACTAATAAGGCAATAAATCACCGAGCTCGAGATTAGAAATATCAATTGTTGAGTAAAATAATTGTATTTTTCCTATCTTTGTATTTATTATTAGTTAGAGGAGAATATTCCGAAGGGTTAGAAAGTCAGGGACCGAGTTGTAAAAGTGGAAGGACCACAAAGAAAATAGATGGGGCCACCTCACCAACTATATAAGGGAGCCCTCTTTTTCTGGGGTGTGCATTATTAAATATATTCTCTTTCTACTTTCTCTCTCTATACTTTATTCTTTAGTCACATCTAACCCAAGATCCAAGATACCTACCTTAGTCACTTTTCATCTTATCAAGGTGAAATAATAAAAAACTTACTGACATTTCGTTTCCTCTTCTCTTTAATTCTTGACTTGGTACCAGAGCTCAGTGAAGCTTCAATGACAATATTCGATTCACCAACTTTAAGCTCTGGATCTGCAAATCTTGGCTCATCCTCAATGGATGGCCTCATGTGAAACAAAAACTTACAAATACATCAAATGAACACCTTCAATGGAATAAAGTTAGATATAAACAACTTCCTCGTATGGAATACAATGGTGTTACCCATTATAAGGGGTAACAAGCTGGGAGGTTTCATTAGTGGTGAGAAATCATGCCCTCCTAAGCTAGTTGTTGGACCTGATGGTACTAGCTATGATAATTTAGAATACGACAACTGGGTAGCAAAAGACCAACTGCTTCTGGGGTGGCTTTACAACACCATGACCCTAGAAGTAGCTTCCCAGTTGTTGGAGGCAGAAACCTCCAGAGAGCTTTAGGATGCAATCAACAGATTATCTGGTTCACAAACAAAACAAGAATCACTTTCTTTAAAGCTTAATTCTAAAGAACAAGAAAATGAACTTCTTCAATGGAAGAGATTTAGCTAAGATGAAACATATTGGGGAGAGCTTAAGCCTAGCAGGGTCTCCAGACTGGACGACCTACTGTCTTAAGTATTAGTTGGGTTGGATAATGAATACACTCCCATAGATTTACATTTGGTGGATAAAAAGGTAAAAAACTAGTTAGAGCTACAAGAAACATTGCTAACCTATGAAAGCAGGTTGGATCATTAGGTAAAATTCAAGTCTCATTGGCCAACATGAATCTGATTTCAGTTAACAAGTCAGATTTTGGCTCTTATGGGTCTAACAACTACTATTCTAAAACTAGATACCATAATAGGGTGCAAGAAAGGTCTTTCGACAGAGGAAGGTACTCTACTAATAACAACTACTCTAATAGCTAAAGTGGAAGAGTCTCTAACATAGGAAGATGTGGCAGGTTTTACTCTAATAATAATAAACCCACATGTCAGATTTATGGGAAGTTTTGATATGGAGGAGCTATTGCTATTTCAGGGATGATCAAAGTGTGATGGGCCAACTACCTATTAATCATGCTAAAAGCAGTCAGATTCATAATGCTTTGACTGTGTCACAGGATACTGGCAGTGGTGAAGATGGCTGGTTCATAGAGAGTGGTGCTAGTCACCATGTCCCTAACTCATCAAGGATAATCTCATAAAAAGGTGACTACACAGGTAATGAGTCTGTGACAATAGGCAATTGTAATAGATTCAGTATAAAGAAAATAGGTAAGTCTTTCCAAACCACTAAAATAGACAAGCATATTCACCTAAATAACATTCTATATGTACCATAAATTAGTAAAACTCTTCTTTCAATATTTCAATTAAATCAAGACAACAATGTGTTTATTGAATTTCATAATTTTGGGTACTTTGTGAAGGAAAAGAGGCAGGGAGGACTCTATTTACAAGGAAGGTTGAGAATGGTCTCTACAAGTTAGAAGAGTCATCTCGTTCCAGGTCATCTAAGCCAGAAAATATAAACAACACTCCATCTGTCTCTCACATTTCTATTCTATCTAAAAGTCTAGAATCCCTAAATAAAGAATGGGATAGAAAGCTGGGCCATCCCTCTACTAGAGCCTTTTTCATTGTTATGAAAAACTGTAAAATTCATATTGTTTCTATTAATGATTTTTTTGTGATGATTTTAAATTAAACAAATCACATTATCTACCCTACACTAATTCTTCTTCTCATTCTGTTAATGTTCTAAAATTACTTCACTATGATTTGTGAGGCCATGTTCCTATCACATATCAGTCAGGCTACAATTCTATATTCTATTTGTTGATGACTGTACTCGATACACTTGGTTGTATCCTTTAAAACTAAAAAATGAAGAAGTAAACATTTTCAACAAATTTAAAATTATAGTGAAAAACCAATTTGACAGAAAAATAAAATATTTTTAGTCTGACTAGCAGGTGAGTTTAAAACATTTCTTACTATAGCCAGAGAGTCATAGATACAAAAACATTTCCTCCTTACATTTCTGCCCAGAATGGAAGGACAGAAAGGAAGCACATGCATGTAACTCAGACTGGCCTGACTTTACTGGCTCAGTCTATCTTCTTTATTCCTATTGGCATATGCTTTTCAAATAACAATATAATTAATCAACATATTACCTACTGTTATCTTACAAGACAAGTCTCATTTTGAGAGACTGTATGGTCATCAACCTGATTATAAATTCCTACGTAGTTTTGGTTGTGCTTGTTTCCCTTGTTTAAGGCCTTACCAAACATATAAAATTCAATTTCACTCCATCAAATACATCTTTTGGGGCTATACTAGTATGGACAAGGGTTATAAGTATCTTATTTCTAGTGGTAAAGTCTATATCTCTAGGGATGTCATCTTCAATTAAGCATAATTTCCTTGTTTCTCTAGTTTTCTAGGGTCTAAAGGTTTGGTCACTCAACCTAAACTGCTTTAGTTACCTAAGCTTCATGGTCATAACTCAACATATGATTCTAATATCATGCATGGACCATTATCATACTCCATAACTAAGTATCCAAGTGACTCTAACAATACCACTTTTCAAACCACGTATCATCAGCCAATCAGAAATAGTCAAAATCCTTTACCATATCAATTATTTTCTGTTAGTCACAGTTGGTTGCAGCCAAATCCAGAAATTCTTTCCTATTCATCCCCAAGAGCTATTCTAGTGCCACAATTTCCTGTTACACAAAATATGCTAAATCATCAATTGGCTGTTGATTTTCCTCTTGACACATCTACTAATAATTTCCAACCAAAATCTTTGTCTAACAATCACCCAATGACCACTAGAGCCAAAATAGGAATTATTAAACCTAAGTATTTATACTCAGGTATTAATATTGTGTCTACTACTCCTGACAAGGAGCCTACTAAGTTTTTAGAAGCTATTAAAGTTTCCAGGTGAGCTCAAGCTATGAAAACAAAATATGATCCTCTAATAGTAAATCACACTTGGTCATTGGTTCCATATACTTGTAACATAAGTTTAGTGGGCTGTAAGTGGGTGTATAAGTGGAAATACAACCCTGATGGGCCTGTTAAACGTTGTACAACCATGCTAGTTGTTAAAGAGTTCCATCAGAAGCATGGTATTGACTTTACTCATACATTTAGCCCAGTAATCAAGGGCTCAACTATAAGACTTGTCTTAACCTTGATGGTGTCTAAAAATTAGGACATAAGATAATTAGACATTAATAATACATTTTAAATGGTGCTCTTCACGAACATGTTTTTATGGTAAAACCTGAGGTATTTGTGCATTCTAAATATCATTTTCATGTGTGTCACCTACATAAGGCACTGTATGGTCTCAAGCAGGCTCCTCGTGCCTGGTACTCCAAGCTCAAATATACTATGCTATTATGGACGTTTCATAAACTTAAGAGAATATTTCTCTATGTTCTTCCTAATGACTAAATATGTATCTAGTATACTCCTTATCTAAGTTGATGACACCATAGTCACATGAAGCCCTTTTTATTCCTTAAACAAGTTTATTCAGAGAATCAACTCTCGATTTACCCTTAAAGACATGGGTTGTCTTAATTTTTTTCCAGGTATTGAAGCTTACATAGATGATTCAAGGTTGTATCTTACTCAGAAAAAAATATATTCGTGACTTACTTGGTAGACAGGGTCTGTCTTCTGCCAATCCTTGCACTACTGTTATGCGTGTAAGTCATTCAGTTTCACACTCAGATGGTGACAATGTTCTGCGTCCTACAAAATACAAAAGTATATTAGGATCACTATAATTCTTGCTTCACACACATCCTGATATTGTATTTGTTGTTAATAAAATGAGTTGGTACCAGCTGTGTCCTACGAATGTGCATTTACAATATGTAAAGAGAATCATGCGATACTTCTCTGGAACGTCTTTTCTAGGACTCCATATTAAAACTAGTGATGTTCATCAGCTCACTGGGTTCACCAATGCTGATTGGGTAGCTTTCCTAGACGATCAACGGTCTATTGGTGGCTATTATGTGTTTCTTGGAGACTCCCTTGTCGCATGGTCTTCAAAGAAGAAAAACTTCGTCTCCTGTTTCAATACCGAATATGAGTACATGTCTTTGGTCAATCTCCTCTCTGAATTGATGTGGCTCATATAGGTTCTTTAAGAATTGGGTTTCTCTCTTTCACGGGCTTCAGTTATCTGGTGTGATAACCTTGGAGCCAGCTCTTTGGGTTCTAACCCGGTTTTCCAAGCCCAAACCAAGCATAATGAGATCGATCTCCATTTTGTGAGGGACCAAGTAGCTCAACGCCTGCTGGACATCAGGTGCGTTCCTTCACATGATCAAGTGGCTGATTTAATCACCAAACCCTTATTGCACTCTCGATTTTTATTTCTTCGTGACAAACTCGGTCGCGGTGACCCTATGCTTCGTTTGAGGGTAGAAGTGAAGAAATGTGGTTATCAGGTTTTAGATACTGCCAGTGGCAGTATTGATTTAAGTGGAGGCAGTGTTGATGGCAAAGAAGTTTTTGGTGTTGGTGAAAGTAGATGTGCTGGTTCGAAACAATAGTAAAGTTGGGGCTTGGTGAAAGAGTAAAGCATTACTCTTATACTGTCGAGTTGTGCATATGGACCGGGTCGACTGTGGAGATAGCCTAGCTGGAGTGATGTGTTGGATTCATTGAGGCCCAAATATTTCCTTTGGATTTTAGTTTCGTTAATAAAATTAGTTAGATCTTAACTGTGCAACAAAAAATTGTTTTACTAGTATAACAATAATCTTGATGTAACAGATTAATTATAAAATGAAATAATTTTTTTTTTACAAATAGTTCGTTTCCTCTTCTCTCTAAATCTAGATTTTTTAATAATTTTTTATATCATTATTTTTTATTTTCTCAGATCTATAAATAGAGATTTACATTGTTTGATATGGACCCAACATATTTTGAACTTTCTTCATTTCGTTTATTGATTAAATAAAAATAAAAATTATATCATTTTTTATTCTACTAAAAAATATGAGTTTTTTTGTTGTGAACCAAATATAATTTTATAATTTAAATATAGAAAATAATATATTGTGTATTATTTTATTAAGAGTATTAGTTGTAACTATAATATAAATATATATATATATATATATATATATATATATATATATATATATATTAGGTAAAATATAAAAATAAAAAAAGTTATGGAAGGAAACTACCTGGTAAATTGACTTGGAAAATACGGAAGTTTAAATATCTTTTGTTAGTGAAGGTTTTTCAGTTTTGTCATGTGGCGCATATTTTTAATCATGAGACACATGATCTAAAAATTCATAAAAGTCACATGGAGACAAAGAAACTTTTCTAGTTTTGCTCTTTTATTGTACTGTTTTAGTTTTTTTTTTATAGTTTTTTTAGTTTTTTAATGTGAACATAATATTTTTATCGTTTTTCGTTAATTGGATTTTTAAAAAATATTTTATAAAACAATTTATGAAGTTCTGTAATTTATTAACACAATAGATATTATGGAAGTATTAGAGGGATGGGGTTGTTAATTTATGGTTATGCATCGTACGTAAAATCAAGAAAACACAAGACACTAAACTGGTGGACCTGGTGGATAACTTGCGGGGCATATTGTCTTGGATACAAAAGTTTAAATATCTTTTGTTAGTGAAGATTTTTCAATTTTGTCATGTGGGGCATATTTTTAATCATGACTCACGAGGCACATGATCTAAAAATTCTTAAAAGTCACATGGAGACAAAGAAACTCTTCTTGTTTGGCTCTTTTCTTGTACTGTTTTAGTTTTTTCTTTTAGTTTTTTTAGTTTTTTAGTATATTAATGTGAACATAATATTTTTTTATCGTTTTTCATTAATTGGATTTTTTAAAAATATTTTATAAAACAATCTATGAAGTTCTTTAATTTATTAACACAAAAGATATTATGGAACTATTAGAGGGATGGTGGTCCTGGTGGATAACTTGCGGGCCATAATTGTGGCTTTCTATCTCAGACCCTGTTTAAAACCCCCTTTTGATCTGCTTAAGAGCTCATAAAAGTAGCCATCGAGTACATTGCAGACAGAGAAACCTGGTTAGTTTTCCTCTTTCAGTGTTCTATTTTATAGTATTATATTTTGATGTTATTTCGTTTTGTTTCTTAAAATGCGTTACTTTATGCTTATCGGTTTTTGTTCTTACCAAATGTGCTGTGTGATGTAAAACAGAGGAGCTTTGAGAAAGATGAATCCGACTGAAGAAACTGCAGCGACCAAGAACGGAGGAGTAAAGGTGAAGGACGATACAAAGGCATGGTTCAAACCCAAGGAGGGAAGTGTGATCCCTAAACAGAGGAAATCAGTGAAGACAATGATGGTGGAACGCGTATTCTCGTGCGGCTCAGCTTCTGGTCCAGATATTGGCGAAATGCAGGGTAATCGTGTTCTTCCTACAACTCTACCGGACGAGTCGGATACATAAGATGAGACGTGTAATATCTGAACGTCGGTGAGTGTTTCGCTGAAACAAATAAGTTAGTAAGCTTTAGCAAGTGTGTCGTGCTTCCCGGTTTTTTTTATAAATTTCGGATCTCTTCAAGTTAAAGTTATGATTGTTGTTTATGTTTGTTGAATTTATAAACAGAGTCTTTATTGTGTTTTTGGTTCTTCGTCACAGTATCAAAATTAGGGAAATTGCACTTAAAGTACCCACTCAACTATTCAATTGTCACTTGCCATCCAAGGTTTGATCAATTGTTACTTAATACCCATCTCAACTACACTAACAACCTAACTTTATTTTAATACCCTAACTACCCTTAACCCACTATATAAACGTTATTTTCTGTTTTCTTTCTATTTTTTCTTGCTTTTTGAAGATTTGAATTTGTTAGCCGCTCTAACCACCTAACCCTACTAACCACCACGAGCTGGGTTTAAATCACATTTTCCGGTGATCGGAAGCTGCTAAAGGTTTGTTTCTTTATGTAAGTTGTTGTGTTAGACCTGTCTAACCTCTGTTTTATACGTACAGGAGTTCATCACGACTTTTTGGAATCTTGTAGCTTACAAGTAATCGTGTTGCGAGATTTTTAGGTAATTACCTACCGATTTCGAAGTTTTTTATTCGTTTTCTCTGTTGGAATAGGTTCTAGTCTACTGTTTTTAGATGCCATTGACTGATTTCGAGCTTTTCTCTGTTTTTTTTTGTTATAGTGATCTGTTTCGTTAATATTGTTCGCTATATAGTTACGTCTTTGTTTTCTGATGTTATATTCTAATTTGGTAGTGCTTTAGTTTGTGGGTAATGTGTAGATTACGAGTTTTTAGGTCAGTTAGAGTATTGTATTTCGAAACAGATATCAGGACCGGTGTTACAGGCTGCGAATTACTCGATTGTATGTACACATTTCGCATGTTATGATGCGAATTGTTTGATGGTGCAGTAAATAATCTGCACAGTTTTGTGACTAATGACAAATATCAGGACTTTGGTACCTACAAATACCAGGACATGATGCGAATAGATGGTTGTAGGTATACACATTTCGCATGTTATGATGCGAATTGTTTGATGGCGCAGTAAATAATCTGCACAGTTTTGTGACTAATGACAAATATCAGGACTTTGTTACCTACAAATATCAGGACAGGATGCGAATAGATGGTTGCAGGTACACACAATTCGCACCTTAGGATGCGAATTGTTTGGTGCAGTAGTAAATATTTTGCACCTAGTTTTTGAGACTAATAACAAATAACTTGTATTGTCCAGGTTAAGAGATGTCTAAATCACGAGTTTGTATTTTTAAATATGGTCACCAAACTGCAATTGTGCCTTTCACGGAGTTTGAAAGCTTCGAAAGTATCCAAGCTTACGTAGAGAACACGTGGGAGGAGCTTGCCACAGGTGAGTACCTAATTACTTACTCCTGCGGGGATCACAATAATTGTTTCTTTAATAACCAGAGTGATTTTGTTGGGTTGGTGTTATATCTTGATTTGGAGCGTATAAAACGGGTTAGTTTTCTCATAGAACAACACGTCTTTGATAAGGGTTCTGGTAATAAAAGTTTTGTTGATAAGAGCTCTGGTGGTAAGGATTCTGGTGGTAAGCGTAAAGAGCGTAGCTTGGTTTTGGTAGAACCATCTTTTGATCAAATAGTTAGCGGGGAGAGTAGTAACGGTTTAGTTAATTCTGACCAGAGGAAAAAACAACTTGCTACTGCTGGTTGGGCTGATGATATTACAGGGGTGGGTCAAGCTTTTGAAGAAGGTGCTGCCGGTCTGAGGTTATCCTTGTGCAAGTTTGCGTTAGAGCATGGTTTTTCTTTCAAATACCTGCACAACACAACAAATAAGATCACTGCTTATTGTGAAAATAAGCTCACAAACCGGTGCAAATGGAGGGTTTATGCATCTATTGACTCAAGCACCGGCCTTATGACGATAAAGAAGTATTTCCCGAACCATACTTGCAGTCCTGTTTTCTCCCAGAAGCATAAGCATAAGCGGCACAGGCATTTGACATCAGATTTGATTGCAGAGGAAATTCAGGATTCTCTCCGGACCTGCCATTCGTTGACGGCCAAAACCATACAATCGACTGTCAAACAAGATTACGGTCTTGATATCTCTTATCGTTTGTCATGGAATGCTTTAGAGAAGGCTAGGAGGGGAGTTTTTGGAGATAGTTCAAGCTCTTTTAGTTTACTAAGCGGATACTTCAAACGCTTGAAGAGCCTGGATATTACTTCAGACTGCCAGTTGAAGTTGTCAGCTGGAAACCGATTCAAGCGCTGTTTTGTAGCATTCGGTTCGTCCCTTAGTGGTTTTCATTCATGCCGTCCAATGTTGTTTGTCGATGGAACCCACTTATATGGCAAGTACAAGGGTACATTGCTCACTGCTGTAGCAAAGGACGGAAACAACGGTTAGTTACATTTATCTAATTAATGAACGATGTTTTGTGTGAAATTGCTGATGTAATTCGCAGCATGTGATGCGAATTAAGCAGGGTTGTGATCCTCACATTTCGCAGCTGAGGCTGCGAATTAGGTATTATGCTGAATAAACTGTACTTACATCGCAGCTTGAGTTAGGTATTATTTAAAGTTTCCACAAGCTGCGAATTCACATAACACGATGCGAACTATTTGCATGATCAATTAAAATGTCACACACATTTCGCATGACAAGCTGCGAAATGTTACAAGACAGCATGCGAATTGTTTACAATTTTTAAACGTTTGCATACTGTTGTAGTGTTTAATTGATCTGCCTTTTTCCAGGACTATTCCCTGTTGCTATTGCTATAGTTAGCATTGAAGATTGGGACAATTGGATGTGGTTTTAGGGGTGTTTGAAACCACATTTGCTGGATCGCCAGATCACATTTATTTCAGACCGTCATTCTGTTATTGTTAATGCTGTTTCTGTCTTGTATCCAAACTGCTATCATGCGTACTGTTATTTCCATCTCATGCAGAATTTGAGAGTCAAACTGGAGCATACTAACAGGGAGTATAAAAAAAAGATGTTGAGTTTCTTCCACCGTCTTGCTTATGCTCCCAGTCAAGAGCTTTTTAAAGAGATACTAACAGGTTTTTTATGTGAAGGTGGTGAGAGAATGAGTGATTTTCTTGCAAATTTACCCCCTGAAAAGTATGCGCAGGCTTACGTAAAAGGGAAGCGATACGGCTCTATGGCTTCTACCGCAGCTGAATCGTTTAACAATCAGATAAAAAAATATTGCGGCTTACCAATTGTTGAGTTTATTGATTGGATTAGAGTCTTGCTTATGACTCAGGTTTCACGGAGATACGAAGAAGGTCTCAGCTGGAGTACAAATTTGGTTCCCGAGTACGAGAAGAAGCTAAAGCAGAATGTTGACATGTGCCGAAGTTGGGTAGTACGTAAGTCCTCTTCCGCCATGTTCGAAGTCTTTTCGACTCCTGTGGCTGTTGTTAATCTGTTGGATTTCAAATGTTCATGCGGATCATGGCAACAAGAGTGTTTTCCATGTGCTCATTCTCTAGCGGCATTACAATACACTGACCAAGATCCATTGACTGTAATAGAACCCTTCTTTACGGTTAAGAATTACAGGGAAAGTTACTCTTTCAGCATACCAGCTCTAACTGATTTCGGCGAAGGGTCCAGCGCTAACGATCCTTCTTTTGTTGAAGTTCTGCCTCCGAACGTTAAGAGACGCTCCGGAAGGCCTAAGAAAAAGCGAATCCATTCGAGAGGAGAAATCTCAACCAAGAAGTTAAGGTGTGGTCGATGTTCGAAATCAGGCCATAACCGGAGGACTTGTGATGTTCCAGTTTAAGGACATTTATTTTTTGTGCATAGTTATTGTTTTGTACAGCAAAGTAGACATTTGTACATTCGAATCACATGCGAATTATGTACAATTATGTGAAATTTTAACAGGATGTGAATCATCGGTAAAATCAGATCAAACATTTATCATATCTTACGTTTCGCATGATAGGCTGCGAATTAGGACCAGAATTATGATGCGAATTGAGTTCAGTTAGGAGTCCTGATATTTGTCATGTGATAAGCTGCGAATTGTTATTTAATAAAATATCAGGATATTCAGTAAGGTTGAAAATGAGTAATATAGCGGGTAACATGCGAATGATGTACAAAATATATTTCCCTTACAAAAAAGAGGATTACAAGTTGGATTACAAACAGCTAACAGGATGCGAATCATTGGTAAATCAGATCAAACATTTGGCATATCTTACGTTTCGCATGATAGGCTGCGAATTAGGACCAGAATTGTGATGCGAATTGAGTTTAGTTAGGAGTCCTGATATTTGTCATGTGATAAGCTGCGAATTGTTATTTAATAAACTACCAGGATATTCAGTAAGGTTGAAAATGAGTAATATAGCAAGTTAACATGCGAATGATGTACAAAATATATTTCCCTTACAAAAAGGAGGATTACAAACAGCTAACAGGATGCGAATCATTGGTAAATCAGATCAAACATTTGGCATATCTTACGTTTCGCATGATAGGCTGCGAATTAGGACCAGAATTGTGATGCGAATTGAGTTCAGCTAGGAGTCCTGATATTTGTCATGTGATAAGCTGCGAATTGTTATTTAATAAAATACCAGGATATTCAGTAAGGTTGAAAAAGAGTAATATAGCAGGTGGCTGCGAATGATGTACAAAATATATTTGGATTACAAAATGGAGGATTACAAGTTGGATTACAAAAAGGAGGATTACAAAATATATCCAGAAACTAACAACTGTTTACACATATCACTACAAGCTTCTGGCGCTGGTTAGTTGCATTTCAAAAAAACAAAAAACAAAAACCAACTCTAGCAGTTGGTAGATGATTCATCACCAACTGTTTCCTCTTTATCCTTTTTGTGCTGATCATCTTTGTCTTTCTTCTCTTTGTCTTCGACTTTCTCTTTCTCTTTCTCTTCTTTATCCTCAGCTTCAACATCAACGTCCATCATGCTTAAAAATTTTGTCCTCGATGGACCAGCTTCGTCTTCCCTCTTCCTTTTGTTGTTTTTAACCTCTGGCTGAGGTGCAGCATGAAGCATTGGAACCTGTTCTGGCTGAGGTTCAGCAGCAAGCTGTGGAACAACTTCCAATGGTTGAGAGTCAGCTGAGTAGTAGTCATCATATATGTCTAACCCAAAAACAGATACTGGGCTGTTTGGTGGTGTTGCTGGCATGATCAACTCATCACTCAGGTTAACGGTTAAGGATGACCAGGAGTCACCCAGAGAACCGAGTGAACCAGAGTTTGAGTATGAGGTGGTGGTTGTGGTGGTGGAAAAAGACATGACTTTTTGAATTCTAAGAGACGAGGGAAATGAGTTTGTTAAAAAATAGCTCTGGTTTAAAATGTAGAGTTTGTTTTTCAAAATAGCCTCTGGTTTTGTAGTGTTATTTATAGGGAAAGGAGGTGATCATTACATAGCCTCCATGTCCAATCAGCAATTAATGGGTTCTGGACATGATTAGATTGTTTTTTGCGTGCTCAATGCAGAAAACGTTTACCAAGGCATACGTCATAGCCGGTTCGTATTCTTGATATTATTTAATATTTTATTTATGCACCAGGCTGCCAACAGCCTATAAAGCTGGTATACCAGGATGCGATTTGTGTGTGTATTGATAACCATCTATCAGGTTAGGCTGCGAACTATTTGATATAATTTAGGCTGCGAAGTATTCATATAGGTTTTGCTGCGAACTGTTCATACATACCAGGATAATAATCAATCATTATATATCAGGTTATGATGCGAACTAAAAGATAATGAAGATTAATTATATATCACAATTTGTTTATGTATGCACAACAAAAAGAAAATTCACAACAGACATGTATTTACAAGCAACTAACGTATTTACAACCAATACACGAATCAGCCATATGTTACGGTGTCTATGTCATTTAAAAAGTAATAGAACATTTCTGCTCTTAAGGCAGCCACCATATCTGTATCGTATTTTTTCTGGACTGATCCATGCTTAATAATATCGCTTGCATATTTGCAGACGAAGACACCACAGTCCACGGTGCCTTTTTTTGTCGTGGGAAGCCTCTTTCCACTTTCACCTTCCACCCTGTACTATATTTGGGTAGGAATCCTCTATTCAACAAATATTTGATCTGTGTATAATAATTAGTGTTAGGAATATGCACAAAAACAAAAACAGTTGGTGACATACAATACGCATCCTCAGGCTGCGAATTATATGACAATAAATCATACATAATTCGCATCTTAGGTTGCGAATTGTATGACAGCCTTGATAGGATGCGAATTGAGTTATGAACAAGCTGCGAATTGTATCCAACATAGATAGGCTGCGAATTAAGTTATGGACAGGCTGCGAAAAACATCTTGATTACTCACAATTCGCAGCATATCAGATCTCATTTCGCAGCATGCATACTTATAATGTAAGTGTATAGTTTGGAATATTTACCAGTAGTGCAGGTGTTCTTGCGGTGTTGTCTATGGCATGAAGCTTAGGCAGAAGCGAGTTGTAGTTTGAAATTGTGCAGGCGTCAACGTCGATGACGAGCAACGTCCAGTGGTTTGTATTGTCCTTCGACTCGGTGCACACTGGAACCATGATGATGTTGGCATTTTTGCGCCCCTTCCTAAAAGCCATGTCCACCAGATTTTCCACTTGCCACCCTGCTTTCATTTGATGCTGCATCCAAGCAAGAGTATATTAAAGTGATAACATTTCTGTGAACTTTGGTCTATTTACTTGAGCTAAACTTACCGCAGTCATGCCCGAAATCAGTATGGCGTCGTGATACTCTCCTTTAGCTTTAGTGCATGGAACTTTGTAGTCTGCATCTTCAAGCATCTTTCGAATCCAAGCATCGATAAGCTAACAAAGGAGTTGTAGATTTATGTTAAATATAGAATACATATTTGAAACATTGAAAATAAAGTTGGTTGACAATTGGATACCTTTACGTCCAGCTCCTGTTCTAAAGGTAGTGCCATGAGATCACTCGCTTGCACCCTGATTCCGTACGTAAACTTGGACTCCGGTAACTGCCATACCACTGGATCAGGGGTGTCGCTCTCGTAGGCTTTAACCAACTTTATTTTGTGGTATTGTGTCACATCGATACGCTCAGTTACTTTGGTTTTCTTGGGCCAGTCGCTGTATTCTACTACTGGCGGTTCCCGCATTGTTATTACGAACTCTTCTTCCTCTGCCACTTGAGGCTACGTTTGTGTCAGTAGCGCAAAACTTGGCTCCTCTATCTCATTAACCGTCTCGAGCTTAGTATGAAGCAAAAATTAAAAGTAGAGGGCGTCAGTGATTATAAGTGCAACGAGTCCAAACAGTTCGCAGCTTAGGCTGCGAAATGTAAGGTAGCAGTTAAATAAATTTATTATTATATATCAGGGTAGGGTGCGAACTATTTGAGGTTCCACTGAACAGTTCGCATCATACCCTGATATTTGTTTGTAATACTCCAATCAGCATTTGCCACAAGTCACATGTTATGATGCGAAATCATTGTAAGTAGGCCTTACCGCACGGTCAGCGACAACCACTGCCGTTGACTTGTTCGGCATAGAGGCTGGATCGTGTCCGCAGAAATCATTAATGTCATCCTCCGACATGTTCTCCAGAGACCGTTGTATTATAGAATCGTAATATACATTATCAATTTCATTTAAAAATGTCTGTGAAACTTGAGTACTAATACCATCAACAAAAGCATCAGGTAAACCTACTGTGTTATCGTGGGACTCTGGAGCTGGCAGTTGATTTGTTATCGGGCCTACAGTTTGACGTTGGCTTAGCAATATTGACTTTGCTGACAGCACCGTTGGTCTTTGAGGTTCCACCGAAGAAGTGGTTTTGTCTTCTAAGGATGGTCCTTCCTGGCTGAGTAATTCTGTCTTCTCACCGGGATGGACAGGTTCTCACTCTTGAGGTGCTACCTCTTGAGTTAGCCTTTCTCTATTCGCCAAGGTTATCTGCTGCTGCTGTTGTTGTTCTTCTTGTCCTTGTTGCCGGTCTTCGTGTTGAACCTGTGGCTGCTGGTGTTGCTGGGGGTCTTGTTGTTCTTGTTGCCGGTCTTCGTGTGGCTGCTGGTGTTGTTCTTGTTGCTGGGGGTGTTGCCGGTCTTCGTGTTGTTCCTGTTGTTGGGGGTGTTGTTGTTGTTCTTCTTCTTGTTGCTTTTGCTGGCGGTGTTCTTCTTCTTGTTGCTGCTGTTGTTGTTGTTGTTGCTGTTGCTGCTGTTCGTGTTCGTGTTGTTGTTGTTGCTGTTCGTGTTGTTGTTGTTGTTGTTGTTGTTGTTGGGCTTGCTGTTTCTGCTGGTGTTGTTGTTGTCTTTCGGTCTCCTATTTCATACAAAAAAAAGGGTGGAAGGGTTAAGCATAAGTTAATCATTGTGTAATCACATTTCGCATCCTGACCTGATATCTATGTTATTCACTCCTAACAATTCGCAGCTCAGCATGCGAATTGTGTAAAAACCAACCAGTTTATTACATAATTCGCAGCTGAACCTGCGAAACGTTTGGAATGACCAACCAGTAATAACCAACCACTTTATTACATAATTCGCAGCTCAACCTGATATTTATTTGATAACATCATATCATCTACTTACATTATCTACCTCCTGTGTATGTGTCTTTATGATGGGTGAATTGTGGGCATCATCGTCCCTTTCTTCCGGCAGTACTCCAGGAAGAAATGTGTGCTGATCAGCATTAGACACGGATGCTTGCTGATCAGTGGATTTTTGTCCCTCTGGAAGTGCTGCTGGTACCTGCTTTATTGGGCTTTCAGTACGACAGATTGGCAGAGAGATAGCATTGTGGAGTTGTTGTGCTTCAAGTTCCTTTATCTTGCGTTTCAATTCTTTCAGCTGCAAAAATGATAGCAAACTTTTTATAAACATATTAAGTGCTGATTGTAGTGATTATTTAAGGTTCAAGTCATACTTACTTCTCTGGCCTGTTTTTCTATTTTTCGCTCGTACTTGTTCTTGTCGGCGTACGTCTTCAAACACTTTGATTGAGCAGCAATATCGGGATTAGGGTCTCTGCGTTTGAATAAATAATCACCGATCGTTTCACTCATACTGGTTGTGTCGGCGTCGGAGGGCTCTTGCCTGGATTTACCTTTGGGTTGTGGTGGAATTGTTTTCTTTGGGAGTCTTGGTGGTGGAATCGATGGATCTGGTGGTGTTGGGTGTTCGAGTGTGGGAGACATCACCTTATTTGTTACATTTTGTGATGTTGGTCTCCTTTTTTTTTGGTTTTGATGCGGTGCTTTTCGACCTCTTCCTAGGTATTTCTTCCGGTGAAGGAGGTACCGTTACTTCTGCATCTTCACCATGTTCATCATCTTCTCTTTCTCCGAAAGCTTCAATTTCAGCCTTGGTAAGCTGTAATGGACCTTCTAAAACCTACCAACAGATGCACATGTAAGTAAATTAATTGTTTCGAAAGTATGAGGGTGTAGACAAACAAATTGTGTTTTATAAGCAGTTCGCATCATATGATGCGAACTGTGTGGTTTTAAATCACATTTCGCATGTTAAGCTGCGAAATTATTATGGGACAGTACGATGCGAACTATATGTAAAGCATATCATGGAAACTAAGTGTAAACCATATGATGCGAACTAAGTATTAAACATATCATGCGAACTGTACTGAACATGAAGCTGCGAAGTAAAATTAATATCAGGCTGCAAAATGTTTGAGATATTTTTATAAGCCGTTCGCATCATATGCTGCGAACTGTTTGCACCCCAAGTTCAATACATATATTAAGCTTATACCTGGTCAGCATCCAGCAAGGGTGTTTTAATAAGATACCACATGGTTGATGCGTGGCACTCTAACCCCAACCATTTGAAGAACCTTGGTATCGAGGTTGGCTTCGCTACCTCGTGGCCGATTGTTGTGTGCTCCATGATGAAGGGCTGCATGGGGAAAAGTTTTATCAACACGATGCTATGTACATAACTAATTGTTATATTGAATAGATCAATCTTACAACTACAAGGGCGACGCAGCCGACGACTTTATCGGCTCTTTCTACTGCTAAGCAACTCCTGATAGACTGTCGAAGCTTGAACAGAATCGATCCAGCCCAGTCGTAATTGTTTATTCTGTTGAGGTCTTCAACGTAATAAACCGTGCTCCAACCCAAGATATCTCCAGATACGGAGTAGAATAGCGTGGAGCACAAAAACAGTATCAACAGCCTCGCCACGTCTTCCAATTCATGTTCCCCTCCTTCGTTTATGGCCTTCTCTATACCCTCCTGTAAAACCAATGACAACATTCTATGTTAGAAATGTACAGAATCTTGCTTTATAAAGATGAAGTCCATTTTAGACGTACCTTTATGATGGCATTTGTTATTGTTTTGGTATTACTAGCTGATGCTTTCGTGCCAGTTTTTGACATGAAGTATTTCTTCATCATCCTTGATTCGTCCTACTGGCCGGCTTCATACTTGTTGTGAAAAGCGCCGGTTTTTGTTAACTCCATTTTCTTGGTGCCATGCCTCAGCCCGAATATGATCTTGATATCGTTTGTAGTTAGCTTTACATACTTGTTGCCAATCCTAAAGGCGTCTCGTTCTAGAGAGAATTTCTCGAGGATATACTGAATGATTGAGTAGAATTTTTTCCTAGGCAGCTCTTCCTCATTACGGATTTCGAACGCTGTTTTCAGAAGCGTGTAGAAGGGTGTGTTTCTTGCAGCTTCAGTGTGGGCCCTTGTAATACGCATGTCTTTTAGTAGCTTTAGAAGGCTCACCAACCCTGATCTGTAGTAGCTGGGTTTTGTTGTCATTCTTCCTGCACAAACACAAATCAGTTGGAATGTCACAAATAATTCGCATCACAAGCTGCGAATCGCATACATATAAATACTGGCTTAACAGACAAGCTGCGAAATAAGTTCTGACATGATGCGAATTCGATAACTCAAGCTGCGAACTATATGCGAATTGTGTATAAACATTAACTGAGCTGCGAATTGCTTGAATAGTAGGTTACCAGCATGCGAACTGTTACACTTTTTACATGCACGTTGCAGGGATCTGGGAATTATGCAACAAACACCAAAATCAACAATGAACTACCTAATGCAGATCTAACATACATAATATTTCTCAGTAGAGTATCAGTGTTACATGCAACTAAAATTCTACCCCGGCTTCGACTATAAACCCATAAACTGAGCAACTATCGTCAGTAGATACTTCATTCTAGTACCAAAAGCAATGCCTATCGTGAATTAAGAGAAAACAGTGGTTCAGATTCGAAAAAAACGCAAAAAGAAGTACGCTTTCCACCATAATGCATACCTGTTAAATTTCACCGGCTGGAGAACGAGATTTGATCGTTTCAGAGACGACTTCACGACAACTTTGTCGAACGAGATTGAAGGTGTGTAGTCTGTCTGAGTAAAAGAGGCTGACCGGTGCGATAGTGACGAAGGTGAGAAGCTGTAGGGTTTCTGGGTTTGAGAGAGAGAGTATCACGAAGTCGAACGGTTTATTTTCTCGTGGTTTCTAAAATTAGAATTTTGCGTTTGTTTAGGGTGATAAGAGGGTCGAAAAAGTGGGATGAAATTGAAAAATGGGTATATATAGTGGAAGGGTATTTTTGTCCAATTTATTAGTCTGGGTATTAAGTAACACTATGTTAAAAGCGGATACCGCCGGGTAATAAGATAGTTGAATGGGTATTTTCAGATACTTTTCTCCCAAATTTATTAATCACACATAATTCATAATATGGACATAATGTGGACATAATTAATTAATGTAGTGAGAATATATATTTATATATAGATATAGATGGATTACTTTTACGTAAGCAATCATGTAAGAAAAAAAAGAGGCGATAGAGACAAAGTTAAAAACGCAACGACCATGATGCCTCCAATCTTCTCTTCTTCGTTTTCCAAATGCTAATCCAGACAGGTCTACCTATATCTTCTCTTTCCTTTTTAATTAATTTTCCTTTTTCATACTTATTATTATTTATTAATTGGTGACTCGTATAATAAAAATGAAAATTTTTAAATCAATAACTTTTTAAAACAATTTTATAAACATCACCAAAACTAAAATATCATCAAATATAGTTTTTTTTTATATCTCATATCGCTTCCTTTCTAGAACCCCCCTATACTAATCGGATAATAAAGTATACTAAAAGTTTGTTGTTTTATAAAAAAAAGAAATAAATGGTCGTGGCATAAATATACACCGTGTAAATATATTATAATATCAGATGAATATTGCAAAAGAAACGGAGAGTGAAATAGAGACGAGGAATTTCATGATACATCTGTTGATAAACAAAGTGCTGGTTGGTTCCATCATCAAGTGCTACAGTTCAATAATAAAAGTGCTACATAAATCAAAAATTGTTTGGGGATGTAATCGAATAAAATGGTTTAGGCCAACCCCAATATTTTGGTGTTAAAAGGTTTAAATCAATAATCAATAAATACACCTAAGTCAAGGAGGATAGAGAAATCAAATACTTTGAAATTTCTTTTTTACCAGACATGATAAGTAATAGCTCTCTTATGAAATAGTTTTACAATAGTAAAGTTAATTTTTCAATTTTTGTATGACAACGAAAGTTGTTATAATCTATGTTTATGTTTAGATAAGAATATGAAGATGAGATAATCGATTTTTGTGAGATTGTTTTGATTTCTAGTACTATTGCACGTGATACATGCATAGTAGTTCCAATTGTCATTCATAATGATATATGTGAAACTATATATCCTCTGTGTTTGAGGAAAATCGTATAATTCTAAAATTGTTTTATCAATAATATCAAAACTGTCCTCCGATTAAAGAAGAGTGACTGAAATTTATGTCACCTCACCACCTGCAACCTGCCTATCATCATTGGACACGAAAAAAATGATGAAGGGATTCAGAATTTTTTTTGAGAAATCTCGTGGGAATGATGAAAATAGAGGAGCAATATACATGACTCGCAAAACAAAAGACTTAATGAGCTGAAGTTTTCCCACAAAGAAAAGTGCATGAAGGTTATGAAACCAAACCTAACAGTAATCTTGTTAAGAAGAGGGAGCCCGATAATCAATATAGTAAATATGACTAGTGAGTATGGGGACTCAAATGTATTTTATCGGGAGAGAGCCAACGAGAACCCAAAGATGTTGATCAAGTCCCTTATAACAGTGATACCAACCCCGGAGAAAATGATACGAATATTCTCAGGGCTAACTTGCAGACCTTATAGGTCATAAAAATCCTTAAGACCAACATATAAAAAATTAAAAAAGTTAATGCCTCCATAGCCGAAAATCATCATATCATCCTCAAAATAGAGGTTTACAATCTTAATATTTTGATTTTTCTAGTGAAATTTATAAATTCTATCGCTGCTTTTCTCCTTACGAAAACTAGGAAAAACTTCCATTACTAAGACGATTGAGAAGAGGGATAAATGATCTCCTTGTCGAAGATCTTTCATTCTCTTAAAGTTTTTGTGAGGATCTCATTAACGTTTACATTATTTGAATGGGGTGAAGATACATTGAATAATCTAATTCATCATCTATGTTGGAAAATTCATGAACACCACGATGTCGAGAATAAGATGTAATTGAACTTTTTCAAAAGCTTTTAAGAGTTTAATTTTTAGAAACATTGTCTAATATGTTTCGACTGACTACAAACGTTGATTGAGAATTTTCAATAAGGTAAACAAAAGATTCATTGATATTGTTAGCCATAATATTGAATATAATCTTATAGACCACATTATAGCAAAAAATTGTTATAAAATTCTCGACTAAAGAAGGGGGGTCTTTTTTAAAGGAAAAAAATATTGATGGAGTTCCACGAGGGCTTAAGACATCTAGCGATAAAGATTATAAATATATCATCACAAAGATATTTTCCAATAATATCCCAAGAATATTTGAAAAAGAGGCGTTAAAACTATCAGGCCGCGAGTTTTTATTGATATCAATACTTAAAGATGAAACTCTTAATTTATTTCAAGTAACATGTCAAAACATGGAAGTCTTATCTTGGATATTTACGTTATAAATAATTAGCGTGAAGACCCTAATGAGCCCAAAGTATCTTGAGGGGGAACTATAGCAAAAGCAATTAGAGAAATTAAAAAATACAATGGCCACATAACTAAAGGTTGTCGCGAGGTCCACAAACTATTTGAAAATAAGATAATTTTACTAATGAAAGATAAATAAAATTTATACTATTATGGGATACTTTTATGTTACGATCCCCAATTTTGAGCTAAATCTCTCTATACTTTTGGTTGAAAAAAGAGTCTCAGCTTTGTTGAGGGAGAAAGTCTCAGTCTCAGTGTAGACGAGGGTGGGATTAAGGGGATCTTCAGTCAAAATAGATTGTGCTGAAATATGACATTTTGGATGTTGGACACCCAACAGCTAATATCATTATAGTTCTTATGAGTAAGGCCGAATAGGATATTTTGAAGATATTTAAGTTTATAGGCTACCAAAATCATACTAAGAGCATGGATTCAATGTTCTAGCTAGTAAATATTAAATCTATGTATGATAGATGTGACTACCACATGTTAAAAATATTGAAAGTTTTTTAATACATGACCGATGAAGTGGGAAAGAATTAAAGTAACGGTGGCCTAATATGATGTACGAGAAGTGAAAAATTGGAAAATGACATTAGGAAAAACTTATTCAAGTCATTATTAACTAATACACAATAGATTTTAGATGTATAGAGATTAATAGTAAGCGAAGCTCACTCAGCTCATACTGATATAAACAATAGTTGAAATCGAATGAAACTTTGGTTGGGAATTCTGGTGCGCTCCTCTGCCTTACAAATGTCATCAAAATTCTCAAAAGTGAACCATGGATAATCATGAATTTTTTTCAGAATGACCTCTAGATCATCCCATAGAGGACGAAGATCTGAGGCGTCATTAAAAGTATAAATGACATAAACAAAAACAAAACATGGAGTTCAAGCTATATATATATATATATATATATATATATATATATATATATATATATATGATATTAAGATTCCATATAATACAAATTTTATCTCATTCGTGAAAGGAGGTGATTAGTGACATGACTCAAAAAATTAATCATCGATCTATTAATTGTATCAATTTTATAGAATTGAACTTTAGTTTCAATAAGGATCATAATAAAGATATTATTACTAATGATGAAATTAGTGACATTTTAATATGTCGTATTGGCTAATTCAACCCATAAGCATTCCATGAAGTAATAAATATTAAAAATTATAGTGAGTTCATCAATGGACAAAAAAAATATACAATGGTGCTAGCTGTCAAAGTTATGTTTCTAAGGTAACCTCTGTATGGCAGAGATTCCACTTCACCGTTTCCCCTTATGTCAAAAATCGATTGACAATCGTATAAAAATGATTAGACTCAGGATAAAAGATGTGTTTTAAATCGAGGTTTTTTAGATGATTCGAAAGGTCCAAAAAAATCATTTGTATTCAAGGTCTTCAAACCTTTTGTTATAAGAGAGAAACAATTAGTTAAGAGTAAGAAAATAAATGTGAATATGTTGGTATATTACTTAGTTTAATATTTTTGTTTTTAGTATTAATTTGTAAATATTGTCACTTATTTTTTAAAATATGATTGTCATCTAATAAAAGTACCAACCAAGAAGAAATCTGTTTTTTAGTTGGTACCAAAAAATAATTTCCAACCCAATTTCGAATCATGAAAAAATTAATAATATGGTGTCGACACTTAAGGTCCAAATTTGGATCATTTGAGATTCATGGGTCTGGTTATGAAGCTGAATCCCAATTGAATAAAAAGTTGGGTCATGTGCGATAACCATATTGTAATTTAGGTAACGCTTTTGACTGGTGGATCTAAGGTTTTTGGGTGATTCTTTGCATCTATCACCCACACCGCCACATACATCAAATGTCATCACTTTTACCAGTTATGAAATTAGATTAAAGAAATGATATACCTTCCACAGTAATATTTGATGATCGATCCGTACAAGAAGAGTCGCTATGATGCGATGTTATAATGAAGAGAGCTCCCTCAAGTCTATAGTACATGCTTCACAAAAATCACAGGCATGTGTAATAGCCAATCTATCATCTTGAAAGATGCTTTCAAAAATGATTGGTGCATTGTTTTTCCTCCGGATCGACCTAGCTGGTACTAAATTTATTTCTCCAAAAAATTAAACGTGCGAAATTACCTCAAAGTGAAAATCAAAGGTTATAAGTGTTATAGAAGCCTAACATAATGTGTCAAAGACTTGGACATCTCTGTCGCTCCTGACTCGATGTCCGACAAATTCACCTACCAACAATGGATTTTGTGTTTAGGATTCATCAATTCCACCGTCCAATTCCAATTAATAGTATTATTATTAATTATTTTATTCGAGACCGTGTAGAAAACAACCCCGGCCATGGTGTTTTGTAAAAGAAGATTGAGAGATTTTGTGGAAATTTATCTTTGTTACACTTAAGATTTTATATTTTAAATTAGATAAGTGGTTTGATGTGTATAAAAACTAGGATATTTCAAGTAGATAGGGATATTGGACAAAAAAAATAGTTATGATGTCGGTATACCAGAATTTGATCATTGACAACGTGTTTTTTTCGATAACATGATCTAAATTTGTTTGGGCACAATTTGACAGTGCTCCAAGAAAACCCGGTAACAGCGTGATAATGCTCTACCTATCAACTAATCTAAAATTTATAGAATTTGCAACAACTTGAGTATAAAAGTGTT
The DNA here is from genome assembly GCA_036936605.1 of Limnanthes douglasii subsp. nivea. Classification (NCBI taxonomy): domain Eukaryota; kingdom Viridiplantae; phylum Streptophyta; class Magnoliopsida; order Brassicales; family Limnanthaceae; genus Limnanthes; species Limnanthes douglasii. The sequence continues at coordinate 143,536,453 of JAUPFV010000004.1, read as the reverse complement.
GAGAAAAATACATTTTTCATATAATCAAATCAATGAGAAAAATACAAAAACAAAAGTGAAACGAAAAACACACAAATTATTAACGGAGTTCAGCAAATTATGCCTACGTCTCCGGACCTGTTCTAGATCAATTTTATTATAAAAGGACTCTGTTACATAGCTATTGGTTTTATATAGAGTTTAACATAGAGGAAAAAAAACTGTTGTAAATGTTATTAGCTCTTATTAATAAGCCATTAATGATTCACTAAATTATTTCACTCGTCTCTTAGAATTTAAAACATCGTCAGATCCCTCATCTAACACCTCTATGGCTTTATCATTCTTTGTGCTTTACTATTATCATCCATTTTATCTTGTTCATTTATAAGATATGGAAATAATAAAATTTCTCACCTTCAAACGTATCATCTAACAATCACTCACTTGAAGACTGGTTTCAACTCGTCTTCAAACCTTGATCTATGCAACATATATTGGCTTTGTTACTCTTGCTGACCAACTAAAGTTGAATACAACTTCAGTTTTTCAATAGCTACTGTCTTTATCAACATATCAGCTGGATTCTTGCTTCCTTAGATATTTTCGAGTATTATCACATCATCTTCGAATAAAGATCTAATGAAATGATAACGAATACCAATATACATGGTTCTCGAATGAAATGTTGAATTCTACCCCAAATGAATTCAACTCTGTCTATCACTATGCAAAATATTTTTATTTTGTTGGAATCCCAGCTCGGTTAACAGACTTTGAAACCATGCAATCTCTTTAATGTCTTTGGTCACTGTTACATACTCAGCCTCTGTAGTGGATAAAGTGACAATTTTCTGTAAATTTAATATCTGACTAACATTTGTAGTTCTAATAGTGAATATATAACTAGTGGTTCTTTTTTGGTGATCGAATTCACCTCCAAAATATGAACCTATGTATCCTTGTACCTTTAACTCACCCTTACTAAAGTATAAACACTTTCGTGTGGTGCCTTGTGGATACCTCAAAATCCACTATACTGATTCCTAATGATTTTGTCATGTGTTTGACATGAATCTGATCACAATCCCACTGCATAACCAATAACTGATCTTGTACAGACCATTGCATATATCAAACTCCCAATAGCTGAGGCATATGTAACCTTAGCCATGAAGTCTTTCTCTTTTTCCCTCTGGGAGGATTTATCTCTAGATAAATTAAAGTGACCTGCCAATGGTATATCAACTGGTTTGGTATCACCCACATTAAATCTCTGCAAAACACGATCGATGTACTCTGAGTGAGATAATTTTAAAGCTCGTCTATGCTTATCTCTTGTGATTTACATTCCAAGGATCTTCACCGTTGGACCCAAGTAATCATGCCAATTCTTTTGAAAATTGTTGCTTCAATTTTACAATACCATCCTATATCTGAACCTGTTACCAACATATCATCAACATAGAGTAAAAAACTAATATAAATGGACTTACATCTTTTGAAATAGCAAAAGTGGTCAGCATTGCACTTCTAGAAACTCTTCTTGTGCATAAAACCGTAAAAGTTCTTGTACCATTGTCTTGGGGATTGTTTTAGACCATACAAAATTTTCTTGAGTCTGCATACCATGTTTTCTTTACCTTCTTTTGAGAAACCTTCTGGTTGATACATGTATATCTCCTCACAAATTCCTCGTGAAGAAATACAGTCTTCATGTTGAACTATTCAAGATAAATGTCTTCAATGACAACAATACTCAACATTGATCTAATAGTATCGAGCTTCATAACTGGAGCAAAAATATTGGTTTAATCAATTCATTCATTTTATTGGAAACATTTGACAATTAGTTGGCTTTGTATCTCTTAAAGTCATCATGTTTGTCTTTCACCCGACACACCCATTTATTATGAAGTGCTTTCTTACCCATAGGTAACTCAGCTAGTTCTCATGCTTGATTTGAGATTAAAGACATCTAATTTTTAATGGCAAGCTCCCACTTGCTAGCATCACTGATCTAACAAGATTCATCATAGCATCCATGTTCCTCCTCCATTGGTGAGGAATAAATAGTTAAACAATCTCATGTTCGGAATATGTGTTCAGGAAGATCTTCATAAAATATGAGCTAATACAGTAAACTGAAGGGTATTAGACTTTTATGTATTGTTTTGTCCAACTAAATCTTCTTGCTAAGGGCTTGATCCGATTGACTCTGTTTCTTGACTATCTAGGGCATCTTCGATATTTGAAAACACTAGCCCACTCGGTCTTGAGTTATTTGTGCCAATTTTATGCATATATTTGTACATCACTATTTCTCTGAAGATCACATATCTGCTTTGGATCATCTTTATGTTTTTCTCATCTCAAATGTGGTAGCAAAACTTGTATTCTCCATAGCTAATCAGGGTGCGTTATTTTGATTAGGGATCAAGTTTGTTCATGTCTTGATCACTAATATGAACGTATTCTCCACAACAAAAGTTTTAGATATGATAGTGTTATCATTTTACCACTCCATACCTCCTCGAGTTTTCTATATTCTAAGGGAACTGATGGACCTCGGTACACCAAATAAGCCAATGTGTTGAACACTTCTGCCTAAAACTACTTCGGTAGACCTGATTGTATACGAAAGCTTCTGATTCTTTATGTTAATGTTTGGTTCATACACTAAAAAATAACATTCTGTTGATGCGTATCCGGTACGGTTCTCTCCGTCTTGATCTCATGCTCATAGAAAAACTTCTTGAATCTAGTATCCTCATATTCACCACTATTGTGGGTTTTGAGGTTTTTAATATTTAGACCTGTCTCATTCTCAACCATAATTTTTCATCTCCTAAAAATATCAAACACTAAAATAAACCAATCATTTTCGAGATGATCATCGATAAAAGTCACGAAGTAGTGTTTCCCTCTTATTGATGAAACACTTGTTAGCCCCTAAACATCAGAGTGAACATACTCTAGCCTTTCTTTCTTTGAGGTTTCCTGGCATTTGTCTGAAAACAGATATTTTTCTGTTATCCAAGTATGCAATATATATATATATATATATATATATATATTAATTATCTGTAGACCTGATAGTTTCCCCTTATAATGCATGATTTTCATCCCCTTCTTACTCATGTGGCCAAGTCTCTTGTACCATATGTTGGACTTTTATGCCACATTACACTTGTAATTTAAGAACACACATTTGTTCTTTTGTTAAGAGTATCACTCGATTTTCATCGTGCCACCCTCATTGTAGCCTTTGAAATTTCCCAATTATCACCATAAAAAATCATAGTGTAGCATTCGCTAGCCAACTGTCCTATTGAGATTTAGTTCTTTCTCAAGTCGGAGATATGCGTGACATATTTCAACTCCTAAATAGACCCATTCAACTTAATATTCACTGCACATTTACCATTAATATCACAAGGTTGATCATCGATAATATATATATTTCCAAGGTTTCTAGGGATATACCTCTTGAAGAATTCTTTCTTTGAAATAGCATAGAACGATGCTCCAAAGTCTAACACTCAAGACTTTTCTTTACTCTCCAAGGATCATATCATTGCATCATCTTTTTCTGAAGTGATATTTGCCGCTATCTTCAAGTTATGGTCCTTTGGTGTTTTTTTACACTGATTTTAATAGTGTCTGGTCTTCTCACAATTCCAACACTCGATGTTTTTTTACCCTTTGGAGGTTTTGGGATTCCTAGACTTGGATCTCCCATACCTTGGTAGTTTTATTTTCCACGTCCATTCCCTCCGATCAAATCTATTTCTCTTCAATCTGTATGTAAAACTATTGAGGTTGAAGATTCACCTGATTATCTCATTCAAATCTCTTCACTGAGAACAATATCACAAACATCATAAAATTTTAGCCTTATTGCTTCGTGACGAGCTACTCACAGTCGTGACAATAGCATTCCAACTTTCTAGACAAGAGTATCCATGCTCTTATTTCTTTAACAAAATCAATCTTGACTAAACTCAATTTGGTTGTGATTGTATTGGGTTTACTAAGGTGTTGAGCTAGAGATGCGTTTTTTATCATTCAAAAATTAAATGAATGTCTTATCAAGTGTACTTTGTTAGACATCATTGGCTTCTCATACATACTGGAGAGAGCCTTCAGAATACCCGCTATGGTTATTTCCTTTACGATGTTGAAAACAATATTGTGGGATAGCGTTAGTCGGATGACTTCAAGGGCTTTTCTATAAAGAAGAGTCCATTCTTCATCTTCCATACTCTCTAGCTTCTTTTGTGAGAATTGTTGATAAAGTTTTTTCTGGTATATAAAGTTTTCAATCTGTATCTTCCAAAATCCAAAGTTTGCACCATCGAGCTTCTCGAGTTTCACCTTTTCTTCATTTTTAGCCATGGCTCCGATACAAAATTGACCTCCTTTGGATCGCTACCAATCTAGAGCTCTGATATTAGTTGTTTAGAAAAAAAAAATCATATAATAAAACCAATTGGAAAAAACACAAAAACAATAGCGAAACAAAAACACAAATTGTTAACGAATGTTAGCAAAATATGACTACGTCTAAAGATGTGTTGCAGATTTATTTAATTAGAAAATACTATGTGACTCTGTGTTTTCGATACGCTCACAAAATCTAGCTATTGGTTTTATATAGAGTTTAACAAACATAAAGAGAAAGAAAAAACAACTATAAGGATTATTTATCTCTCATTAATATACAATTAATGAATCAATAAATTATTTCATTGGTCTTATCGAATTCAAAACATCTTCATAATAAAATTGGTGATTTTCGTCGATACAAAAATTTGCGAGAGATGTAAGGTAAGATTCAAAATAAAATTCAAAAAATAATGTTATCTAAACTAGTGGTTCGCATGATATGTAATATTGGAATACAATAGTTTGTTGAAAGTTACTATTTATTAACTTATTTTTAAATTTAATATAAAAATATTTTTAAAATTTTAAATAAGATTGTGTATAGTTGGAGTGGTAAATTTTCTTAAATATTAATTGCTTCTTTTGCATAAATACTATAATATCAAAATTAATTAATATTTACATAGCCTGCTAGGTGGCTCATTCGGAAAAAAAAAGAGGAAATGATGAAAACTAGATTAATGATAAAAACATTAAATCTCAAAAACCTAAAATTAAACAAAAAATAATAGATGATGGGAAAAATGCTCCAAGAACTCCAAGAGACCTCCGAAGAAGCTCTGCTCCATAGCCTTTTTCTTTCTTAATTATTCTATTTCTTCATATGAATACGCTCAATATCTATAAAAAAACTACTGAAGAATTTCATGTTCTTCACTAAAATCTGCGAAAAATGAATCATCTAAATAACAAATCAAGAAATCCTTCGTTGATTTGTTTAAACCCAGTAACTGCTCTATCACGATGAATCCTGAATGGATCAAAGAAACAGAGAGTCATATTTCAGTTCAATACTGTGATGATGTTAAGAATCATCTGCTTCAACAATCCAAAACCACATTGGTTGGAAAATTCAGCAATGGTGTTTCGAAAAAATAAAAACTAAATAGTTTCGTGGATTCTTTGAAGTTTAAAGGAGGTTACAGTTATGAAATATGGGATTCTCATCACATATTTCTTGAATTTAACTTAAAATAGGATATATACACTATATGGTCGAGGAAAGTCTAGGGATTTGATGACTTTGTGATGAGAATCTTAAGATGGAGTCCTGAGTTTAACAAACAATATGAAAATCCTATGGTTCTAATCTGGGTTCGTTTTTAAAAGCTACCAGAGTTCTTATATGACTCAAAAGTGGTAAATTATTTAGTTGTTGCTCTGGGAATAACCTACAGAGTTGTTGTGCGAGAAAAAAAATAGAGTACATGACAATGCTGGCTACGCTCAAAGAATGATTATTGCATAGGATGTGGATTGGTTTTGGATCGAACGATGGTTGCTGGATCTCTATCAGTTATAAAAATGTTCCTTCCTACTATGATTATTGCTATCACATAGGACACAATATATCTGATTGCAAGAAATCTTCAAAGAATGATGTTGAAGACACTAAAGATGATACTGAGAACGTTAAAGAAAAAACTGGGATACATGTTATGGAAATTCAAAGTAATAATGATACGAAAAAATCTCAAACTACATTCAAAGTTTAAAGGAGAAGGATTAAATCAAGCATTACCCAAAAAGACCATAATTCAGAGAAGATGAAAGCAACAATCCTTCATATCAAGAACAAAACATTTAAAGTCAGTCTTTTCATGACCAAATTACTCAAAAACTTAAAAAGGTGAACATAGTTGAAGAAAAACTTGTTGAGTCTTGTAAAGAATCTTCTCCAAAAGATAGCATTAAAATCATCGAAGGATTGAAGAAACTGGAACAAGAAATCTCTCAATACAGTCTTCAGGGAATTGATATTACATTTACTCCAGATCCTGAAAACATTGGAAGCAGTTCTGTCACTCCATCCTTCTCTCTTGATCAAAGCTTCAATGATATTATCAATACTAAACTGAAATCTGCAAAAAGAAGAAGATTAACAAGTAAACTGACAATCAATTCCCTTAAAAATTCAGGGGACAAACTCCAAAAATCATATTCTGATAATGATCAGGATGATTAGTTGGAATGCCAAGGGTCTCAACAACATGACAACTGTGAGAAGACTGACATCTACGATTAAGACTGAAAGGATAAAGATTCTAGCTATCCAAAAACCTATGGCTAGAATTGATAAGATGGAGGAGATTGCTAGGTCTCTTGGTTTCAAAGGGTATATTGCTAATATATCCAGTAATATATGGATCTTTTGGATGGATGATATCAAGATAAACATTATTCAAAATCTGGATCAATGTTTACATATGGATGTAAATTACCCTGGTGTAGAGGAAAGTTTCTACTTCACTTCTATCTATGCTAAATGTGAGCATCTTGAGTGAGTTGAATTATGGGATAGCCTAGTGAACTTTACTGAATCAAACAAAGCCTGGATTTCTGCTGGGGATTACAATGTCATCTCTTCATATGATGAGCAGTTGGGCTGCACCTCAAACTGCCAGACAAGTATGGACAACTTTAATAATACTATCAGAGCCTGCAATCTCGAGAATGTTGGTTATGGAGGATCTAAATTCAACTGGTCCAGAAGCACTAAATGGAAGAGGCTCCACCGTGCCCTCAACAATGACAATTGGCTGAATATTTTTAAGGAAACACAGGTTTTTCACATGGTTAGAACTTGTTCTGACCATGCCCCTCTTATTAATAACTATCTATTCTAATACTCATCTTTCTATCTATAAAAAGAAAAGTTGTAAGTTTTTAAACATGTGGTCTAACGATGACGGTTTCTTGAGTATTGTTGATCAGGACTGGCATATCCCTATCCATGGCAAACCTAGTCATGTTATCTGGTATAAGCTGAAGAGGCTTAAGTTTTGTTTAAAAGATTGGAATACCAAATATTTTGGTAATGTCTTTAATAATGTTAAAGCTACAGAGGAGAATGTTAGAAAAATGGAAATCCTTCACTAAACCAGTAATAATAAAAAATCGAATGCTGATCTCTAAAGCCAACAGTCTTCACATGCAAGCTCTTAGAAATGAGGAAGTTTTCTGGAAGCAAAAATGCTTTAATAGCTGGTTAAATGATGATGATGGCAACTCAGAGATTTATTATGCCTATGTGTCTAAAAAGAGAAGAAAGAATGAAATCAAAAGCATTAAGGAGGGTAATACCTATATTCCAGAATCATAAGGATATTTGGAATTTTTCTGCAAATTATTTCAAAAGTATCCTAGCTTCATCTTTTTATGAAAACAACAATGAAGAGACCAATTTGTTGCAGGATAGCATTTTTTAATGTATTCCTTCAATGGTTACTAAGGAAGATAATGATGCCTTGCTAAAGCCATGAAATCTGGAAGATTATCAATGATATGAAGAGTGACAGTGCCCCAGGCATTGATGGCTTCAACATTTTCTTTTTCAAAGTGTGATGGAACACAATTAAAACTGACCTTTTTATTGCTCTCAATTCTTACCTGAAAGGTAATTTTATCCTCACTGGTATCTTTGCGACGGGAATTTGTTTAATTCCCAAAAGTATAAATCCTACTTTATGGAGCAACTATAGACCAATTGGGCTTTGCACCATGATGAATATAATTCTATGTAATCTAATAAACTAGAGACTTTCTAATATTTTTCCAAGAATTGTTTCTAATGTGCAGAGTGCTTTTGTGAAAGGGAGGTTGATTCATGATAACATCATGATTGCTAAAGAGTTTATTCACGACATTAACCGAAAGCCTAAAGCAGGAAATATCATGATTCAGCTGGACATGTCCAAGGTATTTGATAGGATTTCTCATCGTTTTTATTCAAAGTGCTCCACTTGTTTGGTTTCTCTACTGATTTTAGCAGTCTTATTCAGAGAATGATCAGTAATGTGCACATCTCAAATGCTTATCAATGGTGAGGTTTATGATTATTTTCAAATGCTGGGAGGCTTAAGCCAAGGAGATCCAATATCTCTAAGCCTTTTCATTCTCGAAGAAGAGGTTCTGAACAGAGGAATGCACAATCTATTTAATATGAATAATAAGTTGAAATTTGCATCAAGAACTGACTACCTGATTCCATGTATAGTGTTTGCTGATGATATACTTGTGTTTACTAATAGTCTGCCTTCTTCAATAGACACTCTGAGCAGGTTCCTTGACAGGTTCCAAAAGATTTCTGGGCAATCTATAAACAAGCAGAAGATAAAGATTTCCTCTAGAGCTCATCAAACCAGAATTCATAATTTGAAAATTCAAACTGCCTTTGTTGTGGATTTTCTTCCTACCACTCATCTGGGGATAACTCTCTCTAAAAATAACAAAGGAAAGATCTTTAACTCTATTTGGATAAGGTGAACGATAGGATTACTGAATGGGATAATAAATTCCTTTCATATGGAGGAACATTGTCTTTGATTGCTAACATTTACTTCCTATTACTTATCACTAGATGCAAAACTGTACGTTTCCAAAAAATGTCATTGAGAAACTTGAAACTACTTTTAACAGATTCCTATAGAGATCCAAGTATAATGTGAATCCAATTCACCGGTTCTCATGGGTCTCCTTTTGCAAGCCTTTTGGAGAGGGAGGGCTGAAATCCGAAAACTTGATGATATTCAGCAAACTTCAATCAAAAGCTTTGGTTTAATTTTGGAAAAAACCAGTGTTTTTGGTCCAACATAATGCACAACATATATTGTAAAACCATTCATCCCTTAAAAGCTAATAAGAACAGGCTTGGTTCTTTAGTTTGGAAAGGATTAATAGGTATTAGAGATCAAACAAAAAGAAACCTCCATTGGATTCTTGGAAAGGGAGAGATGGATTTCTGGATGGACTCTTGGCACAACCTTCCTTCAATCTCAAGTTCTAACAATAATGAAAGTACAAGCTGGTACCTGGATCCTAAGGTTAATACGTTTTTGAAAAATAACTCATGGGATATCAATGATATGCAAGGCTTCATGTCCAATGAAAGACTAAACATCATCAACTCTCTTCAAGTGAACCCTGAAAAGGATGACTTGTTGACATGGAAGAACTCAAATGATAATAATTTCAATATGAAGCTTACATGGAACAGCCTTAGAACCCAGCACGCTCAATCAAGCATCTTCAAGAAAATCTGGAGTCCTTTCATACCCAGGAAGTTCTCTTTCCTATGTTGGAAGCTCATTAAAAACTTTATTCAAATTGATTCTATCATGATGAAGAGGTATCTAAATATTGCTTCCAAATGTCAGTTTTGCAAAAATTGCGAAGACAAAAATCATCTTTTTGTCAACTGTAATTTTGCCTGGAAATTATGGAACTACTTTGGCTGCTTATTCAAGATAAAAATCAATTGTTTTATGGTTATAACTCATATGATTAGATATTAGTTCTGGTTTTCAAACAATAAATTTCATATAACTCATCTAATCCCTCTGATTGTCTGTTGGGTAATTTGGAAAACTAGAAACAACTTGAAATTCAAAGGAGTGCAGCCAAATGTTAAGAGTTCAATTGAACTGATCATAAACATTATCAAAGGCATCGATATATCAAACAAGCTTAACTATAAGCACTGGTTCAAGTCTTTGGATGCAGGAACTACCCTAGGCTGCATATCCAATGATAGGAAAATCAAAAGGCCAATTTACCTGAAGTGGAATGCCCCGATAAATGGAAGATTAAAGATGAATGTGGATGGTGCTTGTGCTTATAATGGCAAGTCTTGTCGATGTATTCTTATCAGAAATGGTGATTGAGATATCGTTCAAGGTACTGGTATCATCTTTGGTAAGATTTCTCCTCTCTTTGCTGAATCCAGAGCCTTACTTGAAGACTTGTTAATCTACTACAAAAAATGGACTGTTGTTGATATCGAATCAGACTCTTTAATTTTAATCAATGAGTTAGCTAATAGAACTGCCTCATGGTTTGAGGGTTTAATTAGGATAGCTTGTAGGAAATTGATTAGCTCTAATATGACTATTAAGCACATTTCAAGAGTCCATAAACAAGCCGTTGACTGGCTTGCAAAATAGACTCTGAAATGTAAGCAAAAGCTCACCTTTAATCACTTCAATGCTCCTTCTAATCTGTTGGCTATTGTCTTCCTCGAAGGACTTGGCCTGGGTTATATTAACCCTGATTAATTCTCCTTCTAGTTCTCGCTTCTTGTTCGAATTGTGTCTGTTTCAGGCATGGATGAACTAGGGCATTACTCTGTCAATGGCAAGAAGAAGCAGAAGATCTTTCAAGGTGATAGTTGCGAGATAGACAAGTTAGGGATGATATCAATGATGTTGTTTTCGCTGGAGCTGTATGAAGTTTGACGTAAATTTCCAAAAATATGAGCTGATTTGGAATAAGCACTAGAGTTCGAGAAATCAAAATTGCTTAGAAGAAAACTAATGACGCCATATATTTCGAGTTTAATTTTGAAATTTTTGTAATTTTCATTATTAAATCTTCAATCTTTATAAAACTCTCATTTATTAATAGAAAGTTTCCTTTGACTAGAAAAAAAAAGAAAAAAAAAACATTTCACATATTTAGTTATCGATATATAAACTTCTCTCTACCAACTACTCAACTCAACTAGATAAAATACACGTGACTTTTTGGATCATTTTTCCTATCGACGTCATTAAACTAAAAAATTCCAAGTCCAAAAAAGAATATAATATATAATCATAAAAAGTTAATTAAATTAAGAAAATAATAACTCCAGGATGACGGCAAAATAAATATAAAGAAGAAGATACTGGTAGAGGTGTCAAACGGTTTGAACCAGCACCAACCCGCACCGTTTAAGTCTGAACCACGGGTTGCAGTCTCGGCGGGTTGCGGTCTCGGCGGGTTGCGGTCTCGGCGGGTTGCTCCTTATGCGGTCTCGGCGGGTTGCGGTCTCGGCGGGTTGCAGTCGTAATGGGCCAGTTTCACAGTTAAACCGCCAGTTCAAACCACCAGACGAACCATTTAAGAGCCGTTTACCAGTTCAAACCATCAGCCAAACCATTTAACCATTTAAGAACCGTTTATCAGAATATATTATAATGTTATTTAAAATTAATTTGTAAGTGTTAATTGAATCTAATTTCAATAATTGAGTTAATTATTCTATTTCATGTATTTTAATTTAAATATGTTATCATTTTAATCGAAATTTTATAATCATCAATTATATTTTAAAAAAATAATTGTAATTTGATTTTGATACGTTTGAATAATATATTACTATTAAATAATATATACCTATTAGACATATAATTGTATTAAAATTTTAAATTATTAGGTGATTCTTTAGATTCTTTCAAGCTTGAAGTGTTTATGGTTAGATGAATTATATAGTTTATTGTATTTTCGAACTATTCAATATTAGAAGTTTATATGCATAAACATAAATTACTTGTAAGTTGTAAAGAACAAAATAAAAATTGAAAGCTAGGTAAGTGATTTAAATAACATTTAATAAAAAATAGAAGCAAAACAAACAATTCATTAAAAATAAAAACCAAACAAGTAACATAGTTTTCCAATCAAATAAAAAAGAAAAACATTACAACGATAATGAAAATCAATTGCGAAAAACTAAGGAGCTTCATCGTTGTTGTTGTTGTTAGGTGATGGACCTTGCAAATGCATGTTCTCCATCATCTGTCGCATATACTCCGACTGTTGGGCTTGAGAGTTTGCAAATCGCTCATTCCATTGATCTTGTCCATGATGCCACTGCTCGTATTGACCATGCCACTGCTCGTATTGACCATGCCACTGCTGGAGGTGACCAAGTTGATCATTCACCCCTACTTGCCACTGCTGTATCTGGCTAAGCTGGTCATTTACCCCCCCCTGCCAATTTTGAAATTCACCTTGCCATTTTGTAAAATCATCATGCCAAACCATTTGTTGAGTATGCGCAAACTCAGCAAATTCGCGATCGGTTCGTCTTTGTTGTGGCGGTACTCGCAAAGAACCACTAGCATTTGGATCGAAAGACACTTCAGCCTCAACTCGATACTGAGTAGGTGGATTTGGCGGTTTTGTAAGACCGTTCGCAATATATATCTGATTCAAGTCTTCTCTATGGTGGTTCCATGCCTCTAATTTCGAAATCAACTCTCCATCCCAAGAGTATATTTCCTGCAAACGCAAAGAGTTTCTACCTATAGCACTAGTCGGCCTCACCTTCACCGGAGTGTACATACTCACATCAGCTCCTTTCGAAACAAGCAATTTACTCAATATCATCCCATAAGGTAGTTTATCCGTACCACACCTCGCAGCCATATTTCGAATCATCAAGCTGGGTAAATTAATTATTCCCTGATTTCGAATCATAAAAGCAGTAACAAATGTTTGAATATATGAAAGCTGCGAATCATTGTTACTAGGTGGAAGAAATATACTATTTACCAATTTCAAAGCTAATTTCCCAATACCATCCAAATTACCCCGCATGGCTCGAAATTTACCGCTAATTTCCGGAGCTTCCGCACCAGGACAAGTAAGAATCTCTACCGCTTCTCCGTAAGACAAAGGCCAATCAGCACTCCATATCGTAGGGCGATAACTAATGGGAGGTAATTTATTACCGGTATAGATATCATGGGTTGGAACGGAAAAAAGATCGTAGAAATCAGTTTCAAAAAAACTAATGTCTTTACCATCAATCAAACAATTCAATCCTAAACCTCTTGGATCATTTTCGATTAATCTAGCCGTGGAATAAAACTTTCGCACTAGTTCTATATACCAATCACATTTGAATCTAGCTAGATTCATCCAACCTTGGCCATTAGTAGGCTCAATAAGTTTGAAAATTTTTTGCATACCCTCTATTTGGATCAGTTCCTCGTAGTTCAGAAACATACCAGACCAAATTTTTGTTACACCTCGACCTCCTTGCTGATTACTACGGATGCGAATCTCCCCCTCGGGGCGATGTTCGATAGTCTCGCTCTCCGTTACCTCATGCTCCATGGTATGCAACAACATTTCTTCCACCTCTCTCAATTCGGAAGTGGTTGGTTCACTACGTCCACCTTTACGAGCATTCTTTTTTGTTTTCGAAGACATTTGCGAAACCTGAAATTTAAATAGAGTTTGAAAAATATAAAAAAAATTTAGAGAAGTGTAGTAGAGAGAGGGGATAGATTTGTAGTGGAGAGGGAGAGATTTGTAGTGAAAAATATAGGAGGATGTAGGGTGTATTTATAGGGTAATTTTGTGTTTTTTTTTTTTTTTTTTTCTACTAGCCGTTTGATGACGTCAGCATGACGTCATCAAGCGGACCATCCGGCCACGCGTGCGGATGGTCCGCTTTTGGCCGTTGCCAACGGCTAGTTCGTTTGAACTAGCCGTTGGTTGAACCGGGGCATCCGGACGATCGTCCGGATGCCCCGGTTCCAATCGGACCATCCGGATGGGCGTCCGGATGGTCCGAATTGTCTGTCCGGGCGTCCGGGCGAAACTGTCCGGATGCCCCGGATCATGTGTCCGGACCATCCGGACGCCCATCCGGATGGTCCGGGCGATTTTTTTTTTTGTTTTTTCGGTTTTTTTTTTTGGGTCTCCCCTATAAGTAGAGGAGACCCCAACACCAATACTCACACCTCTCAAACAACTCTCTACTTCTCTCTAAATCTATCTATTTGTTCGATAAGTTCTAGAAAACTACAATTAGTTATTTTACTTATTCTACTCCTACTTTCGAAATTGTTTGATTTTTGTTTTTCCGCAAATTGTTTCTTAGTTGTTATTAGTCTAAATTTAGTTGTTCTATCTTGTTATTAGTCTAAATTTAGTTGTTATATCTTGTTATTAGTCTAAATTGTGATTTTATTATTAGTATTTTATTGCATATTTGAAAAAAAAACTGTTATTAGTTTTAAAATGAATTCAAAACGTAGAAATACTGGGATAAACCCACCATCTAATGTGGATCTCAATACCATGGATGATTTTTCTACAGAATTCCCTCACGTTGACACACTCTCCTCCCACGAAAGTGGTGGTGGAAGTACTAGTGGGGGGAGATCTCGTAAGAAAACATCTTGGATTTGGAAACACTATACTCTATCAGAAGATGGTTTGTTTTGTTATTGTAAAGAGTGCAATAAACGTTATCTTCACGTAAGTGGATCTAGAAATATGGGCACTAGCACTATGGTAAAACATTTATCGAAACATGAAATATATGATCCTACAAAACCTAACCCAACTAATGTTTGCACGAACCCTCAAACAGGTCTTCCTTTTGAGTTTAACCACGATACGTATAGGGAAGCAACAATGATTTATGCAGTCGGTAGTTTACAACCATTTAGTTTTGGGGATTCTTGGAGATACGAAAATTGGATGCAAGTTGGGGTAAACCCACAGGCAACACGCATTCCACGTACCTCTTTGCGATCGCTAGCCTTTAAATATTATTTACAAAGAAAAAAAGAGATTATTCAAACTATGCAGACTTTGCCATGGAATGTTTCGATTACTAGTGACATAGCTACTTTTACTGATTTAGATATGATATGTGTTACCCTCCATTGGATGGACGCCCAATGGGTCCTCCAAAGGAGAATTATATGGTTTGAATCAATTGGGAAGCATACCGCACAAATAATTAGGGAGAGTATGACTGAATGCATGAATGTTTATGGCATTAAAAACAAGATTATGTCTATTTCGTTGGATAATGCATCTTCTAATATTAGTGCTATAACATATCTTATAGCAGATTGCAATCCTCCTTTTCCAAAATTGTTTCACACCAAATGTTTATGCCACGTACTTCAATTAATTGCGAAAGAAGGAATACGTAAGGTTCAGGGTGATTATATTACCCCTATAAAAAATGGGATCCTATTTTGCTCGACATCCGCTGCTAAAAAAAGAGCTTTTAAAACACTTGTTCTTTCAAATGGGAAAAAATATAAGAAACTTTTATTAGATGTCGAAACTAGATGGAATTCTACTTACACAATGCTTGCACGTGCGCATGTTTTTAAAGAAGAGATATCGACGCTTTATAATACATATCGTGAAACACCAATTGAACCAGATCATTGGAAATTTTGTGCACACATGTTAAGATTTTTAAGACTTTTTAAAGAAAACACCCTAACCTTTTCTTCACAAAATCAACCTAATGCTCATTTGGCCCTTTTCACGATTGCTAATCTTGCCATGCATATGGATGAATTTAGATCACATTATGCATGCGTAGACATGGTGCCTGGAATGGAATATAAGTTCACAAAGTATTTTCATCCAATCCCTGATAGTTATTCATTTGCTTGCCTTTTAGATCCTTTTTCACGAAAAGAAAAATTTGAATTGCTAGTTGATTGCTTTTATAAATCTGTACGGTTTCCTACAGATATACCACCGACCGAACCAATTGACCCTAAAGGATATATTAGCGGTATATATGATAGTTTGTATAATATCTATGATAAGTATGCTGCAAGATATAGATCAAATACATCTACAAATGTAAGCAGTAGTAACAATAGGGGTAGAGGGAGAAATACTAACTATATTCGATTGGCAATGTTACGAAACAACAATGTTACAGAAACCCCTCAATCCGATAATGAGTTGTATAGATATTGGACCACTAGGTTTGACTTTACGAATTATCAAGACCAAGGTATTGAAGATATCATACGATGGTGGGGTACCAAAACTGAAGAGTTTCCTATTCTTTGCAGGATTGTTAAAGAGATTTATGCTATACCTATGTCTACAGTTGCAAGTGAGTGTGCTTTCAGCCAAGCGAGGTTGCAATACACGACTAAGAGAACAAGATTGACGGGCAAAGCACTTGGAGTGCTTGTGGCAGTTAAGGATTGGACAGCGGCGGATAAAAGGATGCAAGACATAGAGTTCAGAGACGAAGTGAACGTAGACGACATCTTCGAAGATTATCCGGATGATTACGAAGATACACTTGAACAAGAAATTGCGGAAGAAAACGAAGCTGACGGCGAAGATTTTACTTACGAAGAAGACGAAGCTGAAGATGAATGATGTTTGTAATAGTTTTTTACTATTTTGTATTGTAATTTGAAAACATTTGTACAACTCCTGGCCCGCACGAGTATAAACTGTGAACGGCTAAATTATCCAAAAATGACTTTACCTTTTATTATAACAACAACAAATGTATTATGAAATACTTATAACTTCATAAGATCTAATTTTGGTTTAAAAAATAATATCAAACACTTGTAAAATTTAAAACCAAATCACAATAGTAATCAAAATGTAATATTAAAATTATAACCGTAGAATTTGTAATATTTTAACATGATAAGATATAGTTTTGCTTTGTATTAGATATAAAAACATAATAATAATAATATTCAAAATATGATAATAACATAAGTAATATTTAAAATTTTAGACTATATAATAATTACAACACTTAAAATATTAATAACCAAAACAAATTAATATTAACAAAAATGTAATAATAATTCTATAATAATATTCAATCTCAATATTTTTTAAATATAACATTTTGGATATAAAATAAATAAAATCAGCATAATATTTACCAATAAACCACCGGTTTTTTACAAATAAACCGTGGTTTCGCAGTCCTGCCGGGTTGCGGTCTCGGCGGGTTGCTCCTTATGCGGTCTCGGCGGGTTGCGGTCTCGGCGGGTTGCGGTCTCGGCGGGTTGCAGTCCTAATGGGCCAGTTTCGCAGGTAGACCGCCAGTTCTTAAGCAGGTTGTCAGCTTTAAACCATGGTTCCTGAACCATTAGACACCTCTAGATACTGGTCCACTGCAGTCTGCCATAGATAAGGAAGTGCCAGACCAGGAAAAATAAATTCTTCTCGAATACTGCGCACATGCTCTCCAGTTTCCAAGACTCGACGTGCACAAAACATCGTGCACAAAACATTCCTTTTCAATTCTGTTTCACGTTGATTTTTGTAAAATAAATACACTAAATAAAAAATATAGTTTTTATATTTTGTGAGCATATTTTAAGTGGCTTGTAAAAGGATAATAACACAGAAATGATAGATCACATGTTATCGGAATTGAAATAAAAGATGGTTCTAAAGGATCTTGAGGAGAATTTATTGAAATAAAACAAAGAAAACCGAAAGTATGCGAACAAATTATCAAATCGAAGAGAGAGACAAAAACAATACAAACATATATTAAAGATTATAGGGGTTGAATATGGCAGATAACTTTGGTACTAAGCAGTCTCAACCGGAGGTCGAAAAACATACAATATAATACAGCAGAGGCAAGTGTCGTAGAGGTGCTTTAAATTCTATCTTTCACATCTCTCCAAATATGGTAAGCAATCGCACCGGAGTTGGATTGCCATAGATGACATAAACAAAAGTGAGACCAATTGGAAGGCTCTTGAGACCAAATAGTCCAGTTAGTGTTGATATTAAAATAGAACCCAAGCTTCGAGCTTCCGAATTCCCAGATGCTCCAGGAATAGTGACAATAATAGAGGATATGATTGATAGATTCATATGCAGATTTGAATAAGACGCAAGCGGGGGAATATTAAATCCACAGTTCAGAAACTTACCGCGGATGGTTAGTTTGCCCTAAATGACAAACCAAAAGATAAAAGAATGACGATGAATATCAATTTTGTGTCAAACTAACCCCGCTCACGCGACACAAAGAGTGGGTAAGAAAATGACATTGTAGGTGTTCTTGATTGTGAGGAGGATGTTGGGGAGGAAAGGAAATGATGAAGCTATGGATCTTTTGGAGATTGGTGCAATTTCTAGCACTTATCAATCTGATATGAGCATGCCATTTCGAGTATCCATCGAGAATAATATATGAAACTTTAACGTTCTTACCCAGCCTTGAGTCGTAGATAATGTCTTTCCCGTAAAGGATGACAAGAGAGGAAAATATGAGCCAATGATCAAACCATAAAGAGGTATACTTCCCGTTGTGAATCACCACCCTCAAAAAATTATTAGCCATATGGCTAAAAGATAAAATTTTCCTCCAAGTCTAAGAAGGGATGGTACCAAGTCAATAGCCCATAAACTATCACAATTAATTTTCTCAATATTAATCGAGTCGTATCAAATAGAGTTGAGTTATTACTAATAAAAAATGACAAAAGTTTAAGGACAGTCGCCTACTTCTATGTTTTTAAACCCAAAATTCCAAGGCCTCCCTCCAACGTGGGTAAAGTGACGGTAGACCAAGCCACCTTAACCCCTGAGATTTTTATCTCGTTGCTGGACAAAATAAAGTGACAGAGGTATTAGAAGGGTTCTTTGAGAACCCTCGAATGGAGAGTGAAAATAGAAAACCAGTAAACTTGGCCAACAAAAAGAACATTTTTGATAAGTTGAAGGTGACCAACTTATTAGAGATGTTTGGAAGTCCAAGATCCAATGCACAAGGTAATATTATGAAAGAAAATGCAACATCTGTGTGAGAAAGTCTGTTACTGAGATGGGGGAACCCCAAATATTTAATTGGAAACGAACCAATCTTGAAACCTAACAAATTGATGAGATCATTCCTAAGGGATGTGTTGAAGTTCGAGTAAAAAATGTGAATTTTTTCATGACTGACTTTGAAGCTCGAGAGTGAGAAGAAATCATTAAGACTTGCTTTGATAAACATGACAGAGTTAATATTGCCATGACAGAAAATTATTAAGTCAAGCGAAAAAATGTTTTCTATTTTGAGGTTATGACACTTCCAGTGGAAGTTGATTTTTTTTTCATTATTTTCTCCTTAAGAATGCTAGATAAAACTTGGATAACAATAACGAAGAGAAAATAAGAGAGGATCGTTTCGTCGCAGGCTTTTCATCCTATTGAAAAAATTGGAGGGGTCTTCATTGATGTTAATGTTATAAGAGGAAGTTGCAATACAATGGATTATCAAATTGATCATTTTTCTCTTGGAAGTCCATTTAGACAAGGGTATCGAGAATGAGGTGCCATCGAACATTGTCAAAAGCTTTCATGGTGTCGATTTTTAAGACAACCATTTTCCTTTGGTTTTGAGGTGGTACCCCTTGAGAAGTTCTTAAGAGAGAAGACTATTATTACAGATGTTTCAGCCGACCAAAAATATTAAATGAGATTTGTCAATCAGGTAAATAAGAGAATCTTTTCAATTATGTTATTGAAAATTTTAGAGATGATTTTGTAAATGATATCGCATAAAGTAATTGTTTTGAAATTGGAGGTATACATAGAAGATTTCTTTTTAGAGATAATGGTGATGGATGTGGAATTCCACGAAGGATTCATACATCTAGAGTTGAAGAATTCACGAAACCATTACATATATAGTTTCCCATGATTCTCTAAGGATTCTTATAGAAGTTGGAATTATAACCGTCGGGACCAAGATATTCCTTTCAATGCTGGATAAAGTATCTTTAATCTTTTTACGAGTAATCAAAAAGACAATAGATGTCTTGTCTGAAGGTATGACTCTAGAAAATAGGAGGGCTGAAACTTTGTCCAAACCCGGGTAACTAAGAGGATGCCTAGTATCATGCATATCTTTAAAATGACGGACCAGGACGTCAACAACACCAGTAGGATTGGTGATCAAATCACTATGAATGTTAGAAATTGAGATGATTTTGTTGCGTAAGATACATGTTTTGATGTTATTGTGGAGGAATTTGGTATTCATATCCCCAAGTTTGAGCCAGTTTAATCTAGATTTTTGCTTAGGAAAGAATTGTTCGGCACTATTGAAGAATTTGAAACTATAGGAAGTCTTGATTTTTATAGATATAACAAAAAAATGTAAAGGCTTAGGGCAAGACAACTATGGAAATTAAAAAGGTCATTCTCAACGGTAGAAACACATAAACCAATGTCGTTATAGTTTTTGTGGTTAAGATGTTTAAGAGCGAATTAAAGGAGGGTAAGTTTTTGGGACACCAGATTCATACCCTACACGGGGAAGGAGAGAGAAGGGACAGAAAGTTCCAACTAGTGGAGACCTTATATTTGAAATTAAGGTGAGATTCCCATAATTTAAAAAAAACAAAATTAAGGTTTTTTTTCCTGGTGCTTATGAGGGTTGGGAAGGTTAAGAATTACAGTGGTGTGGTCGGAGGAACGAAAAAGTTGGTAATGGACTGAAGAAATGGGGAATGACACATCTTAAATCGTTGTTGACTATGACACGATCTATCTTGGATAAGTTAGGGTTAATGGATTTTTATTGTGCTAGGTAAGGAAGAAACCAGTGGAGCGAAGATAACTTAGTTTGCAATGATAGCAGCAGTTGTTGAACTCATCAATACCAGGAGATCAGTTATCCGAGGAGTTAAAACGTTCATGTATTTTGGGATAACATTGAAATCCCTAAAAGTGACCCAAGGTATACCCTAGTCAAGGGATACAATGGACGTAAGATCCTTCCAAAGGGGACACGGTTGGGGCCATGATTAATATCATATATGGTATTGAAATGAAAGAAGATCGAGAAGTTATGGTGTTTTCCTTTACAATATATGTGTTGAGAGGAGGAGGAAATAGTGGAAATAATAGCAAGACTAAGGTTCCAAAAGATCTTAATCCTATCGAGGGGCTGTGAATCATGGTTAGTGGCAGAATGTTAGAAAAAAGGCCATAGTCCTAATAATGGAATCTACCTTGTGAATGCAAACTTGGATTAAACGAGGATCGTGATAGAGATATTGTTACTCATAATAAAATCAGTTAAATCTATTGTATAATAGGTTCGACTAACTCACAGATATTTTAAGAAACAATAAAACATAAAAATAAAATACTTACAAAGGGTCAGATAGTGACTCTGTCGGAGGATAAAACTAGAAAACCATTTGCAGCCTCATCGGGAGGGCGGATCCTGCTAAGTGGGACTAACCGATAGACCTTCCAACGTATTAATTAAGTCTTGGTAGAAGACCTCACACTTCTCAGAGTATAAATCCACCATCACTGAGTCAAATCGGGTTACAGTATGTTTAGAATCTTTGAAAGAGCTAGTAGATGAGAACTTAATCACGCTCTTTATAGTTTTATTGGAGGGAAGACTTGCCGACAACGCAGGTGTGGTAAATAAAGAGCTTGGGATGACATAGTAATGTTTGTCTAAACCTAATTTAATGTGAAACTTGGCTACAACAAGGATGGATTTGATCTGATCTTTCATAAAATGACTTATGGATGGAGAGACAACCATTTGATGGGGAGTCGATAGAGAGAGGAGACTAGAATTGCGAAGGCCAAGAGAGGAATGCAAGATGAAGATCATAGTCAAGGAACACCATGTGTCACGGTATACGAAACAGAGGCAGTAGTACCAGTTAAAATATTTATGACATCTCATAGGATCAAAACGTAGAATGAAGCAAGTAATGCACAAGCTCGAAGTTCTGAGCTAGATGTAATTAAAGAAAGAATAGTCAAATCACATATTGGGTTGGAACATTACGACGCATTGATGGGGAATATATATAATTCGAAAGTGTGGTTTAGTAGTTTTGAACCATGAGACAAGATTGACAAGGGTTTTTCTTCAAAAAGAATAAAATAGGCTCAACAAATTGGCCCAAAATTAGGAAGGTCCATTCACGCTCGAAGCCAAAGTAAAGTTATAAACTTCAGACTAGTGGATGAAGAAGGAAACCAAGTTCAACATGTTTGGAATATAAAACATCTAAAAGTATATCATAATCCCTAAGACTTTAACTTGTAACTTACTACTACTTCTAACACGTATTTATTAAACTATGATGATGTCCTCTTTCCTATTTGGGCGGTATGAGAAATTTTTAATGAGACAATCAACATTAATAAACATTTATTGTTGCCAAAACATCAAGTTTTATATTATTTTTCAAGAAGAAGTACAATTCTAAACATAAAAGGCCATCATGCCAATAAAATATGATTTTATCATGAACACCTAACGCTTTATACAATCTATACAAATAAAAACAAGTCTCGACAATTATAAAAGTAACCCTAAGACAAACTTCACAAAATGGAGGAAAAACCCTAACGGGAGTAATGAACCCTTAACATTCTTGAAAAATTATAGAACACTCCAAGAAGTGAACATTGTGATCAACAATAAAGTCTATTCCTATTAAAATCGATCAATCAATAGAAAATGCAGAGAAAGCGAAAATGTTTAGAAGAAGAATACAGAATACTCATTAAATACAAAAACAAATAATACTTCAAAATAAAATAATCATCTTGGTACGAAAGTATCTCCAAGAAGTATATCAAAATGCTTTCTGCATTACAGATCTAGAGGAAAACAAGAAAATATTAAAACTAAACATTGTTATTATAAGCAATTGCATATTTGGCTAGAAGACTATGAGTAATAAAATTAGTTTCTTGGCCATAATTATCCTCAAGATCATTAGTTATAACATCAACAAACTAAACATGACTACTTCCAACATTACTTATTCGAACAACACTAACTTCAAGGACATCTGTATTGATAGCTTCTACTTAGTCAATTTTTCGTTTGTTTTCAAGATATTCAATCATGTCATAAATATAAACACCTTATTTCCTATAGCTCTGTAAAAAAGACAAGAGTTAATAGATCGGTCACTCCATTCTAACTCATTTGAACATCCATTCTCAGGAACATAATACCATAAACTATTCAAATTTAAATCAAGGTATTCCTGGTGGAAATTAAAGACCAACCTGGATTGAGCTTCCATAACTACTAAACGAGAGAAATAAATCATATCTTACTAATAAAAAGTATCACCATTGATCACGGTAGGACATTCACCAAGTAGAAGCTCCAAAAGAGAGTTCAATTTAACTTTCAATCCATATAACTTCTTCTGCCATCATGGTTCTATAATCTCACTCTCTGCCTTGGTATAAGTGAGCTTTTTATCAATAGAAGACCAAAGAATTTTAATATCGTTTAAATTATCCTTAGGTTTGTTCCTCTAATCATTATAAGTAAAAATCATGTTCTTCTGAGTGGACATTATATTATTCAATATATAACCATACCTACAACCAACATAGATCGTCTCATGTGCATGAATAAAAGAACAAGCTAATTGAGGAAAATGAAATATTTATTTTCAAGTTCTTCCTTCAATTAGGTCTCGCCTTCAACCTTGGCTGGTAATTCGGATCTCAAACTTCTCTCATTCTCCAAAACTTCTTCAATCTTGGCCTTTAGTCGTTTCTCATTATCAACCTTAGTTTGAATAAGGTATTTAAGTTCAAATTTCTCCTCAAAAAGTTCAAAAATACTATAAGAAGAGTCTAAAGATCATAAATACATGTTACAATATGGATATTAGACTTGTGAAATATGGTCAAACCATTAAAATTCTCTATAAACATGAGGTAACAATTATCCAAACTATAATTAGTTGTTGTACTAAAAGCATAAAAGAAAAAAGAAAAAAAAATTCACCTCAAATCTTAAATTCAACGACCTCTTAGCCAAATCCAATGAAAAATATAGGTTGTAAGCTTCCTCTGACTGGCTAAAGTAGCAAGCTGGATCACTATCTTAACTATTCGAAGGAAAATCAGATAATAACGTAGGAGAAGCCTTGGCCAAAAGAGAACTCATCATGACTCACTTAAATTTGTATATGCAATAGTAGACACCTATAAAATAGCTATAATATACTATTTGGAATTATCAACAACATTAATAGAAGGATCTGAATCCACTAAGGTGTTAATATAAGCTTTCATGGTGACAAACACATTATTCTTTCGCCCAACCTCATAGTCAATTGATTTTATCGCTGAATTAATTACCAAGCCTGGAAACTAATCTACCACAATAACAGTCGTCCCATATCCTATTGAAAAGATTTTGATGGTGGTAAATGTTATCATTGGAAGGTAAGAGTACAATAAGAAATTCTAATGTACATTCATATTGGTTGATAAATAAGAAATTAATCTAAGACAAAATAATTAGTTTGGAAGGGTTATCATTAAATTATGTATAAACAAGATTTTAAGTATGATATAAATATAAAGGACTAAAGTGCAATATATAATAAATATGTCTTTACTTAGTGTAATAATGGGTGATATATTGAGTATGTTAAATGTATGTCTATTACATAGAAATTATCACCCCTATAAATATGTTTTTTTATTGGAAATGGGATCAATAATTACTTGTTGACTTCAACGCTTGTCGCTTTCTCTCTCTAAAATACTATTGAGGCTTTCTCTCTTTAGCGATTCGTTTAACCCCTTTAGAAATAATTTTAGAACATATACTAACTTCTTACTTCTAATTATATATAGAAGCGATCAATGATGACAACAATGGGAGGTATGGTTGGTACCTAGATATAAGATCTGAAACCAGAAACTATTGTAAATCTACGTTTGAATCAGTGTGCTTGATGGATGCCGAAGCGCAGGTAGATCTACTAGTGTTCGTAGATGGATGAGTAGTAGAGGACAAACTTAGACGAAGGAAATTTTAAGTCAAATTATAGTTAGAGGATTAACGCAGTCAATTAGCATTGGACTATTGGAGGAATCAGTTATTAAAATAAATAGATAAGTTAAATGACCAGTTAATTCAGAGGGACCAGTCTATTTTGATGAAACCACAAAGGGTCCGGTCTGAGGTTTAAAGGGTGAATTAAGGTAGAAATTTAGTAGCTCGTTCCGACGAGACTCATGGATAAATTCTTAGAGGAAGGGATAATCTTCAAAAAGTTCAGTTTCAAATGGAACAAGCATATCGTTCCTCTAGAAGGGAAATGAAAGCTAGGCATAGGTATATCCTTTCAGAATCTTGTGAATCACATATTTCAAATTCCGATGGGAATTCTTAGACGTCCGAACGAGATGATGGTTAATATGTGGGTAATAAACATCATTCGAAAAGACACACCAGTCAAATTCAATGATATCAAATGGAATAAAAGTCTAAGAAATAAGTTGAATCTCGACATGTATTTGAAAACCAAACCTTTGAGTATAATGTTGCTAATAAGTTCATGAACCCTTTTGAACAATGAATTTATACGATTACGGATGATGGTATAAGGAGTCAATAAAAATAAAGAATATATTGGATGACATTTTCTTTGTCAACTGAACCCAGGTCTATAGCACTTCTGAAGCGTTTTAATATTACAAAATGAAGAAATTTGATGGAACAAGATCTTGATGATCACATCGAACGATTTAAGAACTACATGATGAATTTCGATGATGATGGTAAATTATTGTGCCGAGATTTCTCAAAGATTTTTAAAAGGCTATGCTTTGAGGTGGTATAATACAGTTCCGAAAGGATCAATAACTAATTATGAAATGCTTTATATTGAATTTCGAAGGTAATTTGTTGGAAATAAGAAAATGCGTTCAAATAAAGACACCATAATTCAATGCAAGCAAGCCATTTGAGAGAATTAGAAGGATTACACTAAGAGTTTTGTGCTTACCAAAACTGAGCTAGATGATTCTGACGAGCAGGTTCCATGTGTCGCTTATCGACAACGGTTTCTTTTTGTAGATTTGGCTAATGAAAAACGAGGAAGAGTGTAATCACTTTTGGAGCTTTAATGGCTCAAGGGGAAGAACATATAAAGATTGATGAATTAATAAGGGTAAGGATGAGACAGTTTCAACGCAAAATCAATTTACAACAGGGGAGCACTTCGAATAATCAAGAGTTTTAATCGCAATCATATTTTTGACACGGGGCTCTAGACAATCTGCCCCTTCGGTCAAGACCATCTCAAGTGACAGCCTCAGTATATGAACTGCAAAAGCCTAGGTACAACCAATGTATTCAACCCGAGTATTATGCTGAGTGTACATAAAATGTAGCAAAACGTTTTGGAAAATCTAGATATCATGTTGAATTCCACAAACCTCCACTTATAACTAAACCTAGACAGGAAAGAAATACTAAATTTTTTACAAATACCACAATGACTTTGGATATGACACTGTAGACTTTATAGTCTTACGAATGGAAATTTAGATTAAAGATGGGAAGTTAACAATGTCTGTTAAAAATTAAGTTGGGTCTAAAAAAGTTCTGCATATAAACCAACAAGAACGAAATGTAGTGAATGTGTTCTCTAAACAAGAAAATATGATGATGATAATTGGGAATGTGGATGGATTCGATGTTTAATCTAGACTGGAGAGTTGTGTTGGTGGTAATGAACCAACACCGTGAATTCGGGTTTAAAGACTATGTGAACATTTTCAGTCATTAGATATTTTTGGAGGTGATACTATGGCAGGAAATACTAATAACTCCCGAAAGAAGCACATCATGAGCCTAGCAACACAGTTGGTTCATGGGATTTCAATTCATCTGTATGAAAATAGTCTTCTATCTTTTATTTTGTTCGATGATGATAATTTGAGGGGTCTTGTTGGACCTCATGAAAATGCAGTGGTGATTGAAGTAGAGATAACATGAAGCAAAATCCGAAGAATACTCATTAATACTAGCATTTCTTCTAGTGTTTTTTTTGTTAACCTACAAACAAATACAAGACTCTCAAGTAATATTTTAGTCATAGCAAACAAATTGATTTTATTGGTATGACATCTAATGTTATTAGGGAGTTTGAAGAGGAAGTCCTGTTGGGAAGAGGGGATTAAAAATAAAGTGAGGCTGTATTTGTTGTAATAAATATTCTGACGATATACAATGTGATATTTGGTAGTTCCTTGTTGTAAAAAATACATGCGATAGCTTATATGATCTAATAGTGTTGAAAATATGTAGTTGAAGATCGTGTAAGGACATGTCAAAGTAGTCAGCAAGTAGCCCGAGAATGTTATGCAACAACTTTGCATACCAAACAGATGAGAAGTGTCAAAGGGATGAGAGAATATCAGTTAAAGGGGTTTGCCTTGCATTTTGAGTTCATATATAAAAGTATACGTGTTTCCCAGTGGAAAACGTTTAAGGATTCGAACATTTTTATCATCATAGATGAGGAAGTGTTTGATAGACTACTTTCCAACAAAATTAACTATTTTTTCTTGGAGTACTGAGGATGTGGTGGTTATTCTATCCAGTATAATTTGTTATAGTCTAGCTGTTGATCCGAACGTAAGACCAATCACCCAAAAACAAAGAGTTTTTTCTTGAAAACTAGAGGCAATAGTGACAAAAGTGGATTGACTATAAGAGAGGGTCATAGAAGAGAAGCTCAATATCTAATGTGGGTATCAAATCCTGTGATCGTAAAGAAAAAAATGGTAAATAGAGAATGTATGTCGATTTTACAGATTTAAATCGAGCATGTCCGAAGGATCATTTTCCTGTTCTAGGAATAAATCAACTTTTTTATTCGACGTCAGGTAATAAACTTCTCTCATTTATGGATGATTTTGCAAAGCATAACTAGATTTAGATTAATTTGAATGATCTGGAAAACACCACGTTTATTACTGATAAAGGATTAATTGTTAAATAATGATTCCTTTTGATCTAAAAATTGTTGGGGCTACCTTATCAAAGATTATTAAACACATATTTTGCTACCCAATTAGGAAGAAATATGGAGACATACATTGATGATATGTTAGTTAAAAGTGCCAAAGATGAAAATAAATTTCAAGACTTGGAAGAAACATTTTTTAATTTGAGATTCATTTGTTTGAAGTTAAATATAAAGAAGTGTACTTTTAGACTGTGTTTGGAAAAATATTTGGGTTACATAATGAGTGAGAAGGGGATCAAAGCTGATCCGAATCAATTGAAGGCTTTGATAACTGTGGAACCTCCTCGAACGGTGAAGGAAGTATAAATTCTGATGGGAAGATTGACGGTTTTAAACAAAATTATCTCTAGATATTTGCATAAATGCGCTCCATTATTTCAAATTTTAAGGCAAGATAAAGAGTTTTGTTGGACACCAGAATGTAACAAGGTGTTTGCCAGAATCAAAGAAAATTTATCTTCTCCAATTTTTTTGACTAATCCCGTTTTAGGTATGAATTTGTTTCTTTACATTGTAGTCTTGGATTTTATGGTAAGTGCGGTCTTAGAAAGGGAGGTGGATGGTTATCCACAACATCCGTATTATGTCAGTAAGAGTTTTCTAATTCGGAGAAAACATATTTGAAGTTGGATAAATTGGCTTTGGCTTTGGTTGTACCTGCTCTGAAAATGTGCGCTTATTCAATCATAGTTCAAACTTCATGATCATTAAAGAATGTTCAGTAAACGTTGGAAGGATGAAAAAGTGGTATATGGAATTTGGAGACTATAATATTGATTTTAGACCACGTACGACTATCAAACATCAAGCTTTGACTGAATTTCTTCTTCAATTTCATTTTAAAAGGCGAAATTCTGAAGGGTTTTACACATATAGGAATGAATCTAAGAAGAATGGTTGGTTCGAACTGATGGGGGATCGAGTATTTTAGGATCGAGGGTAGTAATTCAGTTAATGACTCTGACGGGGTAGGCTATAGACCAGGATATACGATTTGGGTTTAAGTAATCAAATAACGAGGCTAAATATGAAACAATTCTTGCTGGATTAAGACTTGCAATAAGTTGTAGGGCCCAAAGAGTATGTTTGGAAAATGATTCACAACTGTTGGTGAACCATATGTCATGATTTTCTCAAGAAAAAAAGGCTAACTTGTAAGATATTTGAGAGAGTGAAGAAGAATGTTTGTAGAGTTTGAGAATGTTACGTTGAACATATCCCCTAAGGTCAAAATTCAATTCCTGACTATTTAGCAAATAATTTCATATTTCGAATAATATCCATGGATTTTGACACATGAGAGCCCATCTATTACAATGAAATCTGAAGAAGGTCACTATTCCGAAGGGATTTTCTTAATTGTAGAAGAAGAAAAGCAGGATTAGAGTTTTAACTTGAAAGAATTTTTGGTTAAGGGGACATTACTAGGTGACAAGAAGTCGACTCAAAGGTTAAAGTTTAAAGCACACGTATTTATAGTTCTTTAGGATATTTTGTACAAAAAATATTTAAGCCGATCATTGCTACGTTGTTCGGGTAGGAATGAGTCTTGAATGATTTTATCCGAGTTACATGATGGAGAGGGTCCCGCTCATCATGGGTACAAAATTTGACAAAAAGAGTATTGCTAGCAGGATATTATTGGCCCACAATAATGTTCGACACTAAACATTTGGTCCAAAAGTGTGATACTTGTCAAAGATTTTCTAATACAATACATATGCCAGTGGTATCGTTGGATCCATTTCTGAGGTACTTTGATTTGATAGATAGGAGATATATTTAGTAGGTCATACCGCGGGGGCGTCAAACTATTATTGTTGTTGTTGATTATTTTTCAAAGTGGGAAGAGGTGGAGCCTTTATTAGAGACAAGAGAAAATGATGTTATCAGGTTCATTTTGTCTAATATTTGTTGTAGGTTCGGAGTTCCACGAATAATTACTACTGATAACGGAACACAATTTAACAACAAACATATGAATGTTTTTTTCTCTTCGAGAAGTATTAAGTAGTGTTTCTCAACACCCATTCACCCTCAGGTAAATGCACAGGTGGAGGTTACTAATGGTGGTGTTAAAACCAGGTTCAAGCATAAAACCAGAAAACAAAAGTTTAACTAGTGGATATTAAGTATTTTTGTAAGAAGTTGTGAAGGAAAGGAGGTGTGTGCTTGTATTTAATGACTTTGGAAAAAGTCTAACCCTTATTAATGTTGTTGGTTGGTTATATATACTATTTTATCTGACCCATGGGCCGTGTGGGTCGGATCTTATAGTCGGCTCAATCATACGAGCCTCCAAGCCCAAGAACTGAAGTGTTAGGCCCATACCCGAGTCATTGTTCCACTCAATTTACTGTTCATCCATTGAGTTTTATTTGATCTGTTAGAAATTCCCTTTTGGATAATATCAAAATCACAATGATATGCTTCTAGCGATATCCGAACTGATCATACAGCCCTCTTAGCTCTTTCAAAAAATATTTAGAAGAACTAACCATGATAAATAATGTCCGATCTGCCTTCAAAGTGAATTTGAAGGGTCTACCGATCAGTTCAAAGGTCGCGACTTTATTATTAGTCCTCTATTACACGTGTCGGTTTCTCGTTGGACCTACTAGCCGTTTTATCCTAGGTACTTGCAACTAAAATTCCAAAATTAATGGGGCTTACTTAGTCGATTCACTCCCTCTAGGTAAAACACTCAAGTAGACTCCTTTGCTATATAAGTATGTTTTTTCTTGCTGCTTCTATTTCTAGAGTAAGAACAAATCTCAAATCTAGAGAGAGAAGCTTAGAATTATTACAAGAACTCCCATAGTCAAAAGAGGCTGGCTCAAGTTGTCTGAGTTAGATAAAGAGAAAAGTGATGCCATAATCGCTGCCTAATTACATGCTTCTCCTGGTGGATTGATCATAAAAGAGATATCAGAACTGGACAAGAGTTCATCTTCTTATAGACCATCAATAGTTACCAGAAAACCTTCTCCTGCACCATCTTTAACGAATCTTGAACAAGCAGAACTACCAGTTCAGCTAATCAAAACACCTTTTACCAAAAAAACCAGAACCGTTACCAGTCGTAAAGATCCATCTAATTTTATTTCTATGCGGTTGGATATAAGAGAGAGTACACCTCGAATGGTTACCGAGATTTCTAAATCCAAAATTGAAACTTCATCAGCCAAGGATGCATAAAAACTCAATGAAGGTTCTATAATGGTAGAGTCTCCAGTACTTCCTACTTTGGATCCAAATCCATCGATTCCTCCCACCCAAACTTCTCAGATTGAGAAATAAGATACTTAGTTCAAGTCGGCTGATCAACAACCACAAATAATGGAGGAGACGATGGAAGATAGTGGGTAAGATACCCCATTAGAGACCTCCAGATATACTGGTGACACCTGTACAATTTGGGAAAAGAAAGAGATAGTAGCACAACCTGATGCCGAACCGCTTCCGCATTTCCTTATAGGACGAGTGAGGCCTAACTTCTCCAAGGTTAGTGTTAAGTACTTGTTAGCAGTTAAAAAACATTCCTATGTGTATACCCACATTGTTGAGTGGATAAAATTAGGAATAAATAGGGCTTTCTAGAGTCCATCAGGGTGAGAATTCCTATCCCTGATGATACTCCAATGGATAGCAAGGCTAAAAAACTAGTGGTATATACTGAAGTACTCAACTGGGTTTATGCCCGAGTCGGTTAGATACTTTCACTTAGTAAAGTTATTCCCGAGTCAGTTAATCCCTAATGTTTGGTATACCTTATTAGCCAGCATCATCGCTTCAAAACTTTCCAAGATTCCAATGTCTATGGAACAGTTTGCTGCTGTGGTCGGCTTATGTTGAAACCATCATATCCCCTTCTATTATTTTAACATAAAAAATGGTTACAAGGTGGTTGATGATTTGCTGGAGGCTGATAAGCCTTGGGGGACCCAATTCCTCTTCATCAGTGCTTCTTGGGAAAATGGAAAAAATATCACTTCCAAAGGAAATCCAAGCACCTTAACTAGATACTAGAAACGTTCAGGTAAATATTCTACAATTAATATTAAATTTCACATTGGATGTTAATATTAAACTTCACATCGTATGATAATATGAAACTTCACATCAGATTTATCTTTGACTATTTTCAAAGATGTTCCCATAACATTTGGAGAAGGGATAAAACACTTTTTCAAAGCTAAATTAGTGGGCCACATAGAATTGGGGAACTAGATTCCACAATCTTTTTACTATAGCTAACATAGTAAGGGTCCATTTGTGGAGAACAAGCTCAACCACGAAGCTCTCATAGGAATAGTTTGCCAGTCCTCCAAAAGCTGATGATATCTTTAAAAGGACCAACGGAAGATATGGTCAAATTTATTTACCAGCTAGGAATAAGGCTCATAGTCTCGACAAAATCAAGAAGAAGAAGAAGAAAAAATGTGGAAATTCCTCTTAAGGGTTTCCTGATGTGGATAGTTCGGGATGACCATGAGAAATTGATACTGCATTGGCTGTCGCAGTTACTGTAGGTGAGGCTAAAGATCCACCGTACTCTCCAAGGTCTAAGAGGAAGAAAGTGAAGAAGAAGAGTAATGAAGAGAGTGATAAAAGAGAAAAGAAGAAGAAAAACAATTGACCTTGGTTCGAAGGTCATAATCCGACCGAATTCATTCCCCCCACTACACATATTGAACCTTTTACCAAGAAAAATCACATGCCGATCCTCCATCTCCAGTGTTTCCTGTTGCTAACCAACCTTGTCCTGAAGGCGAAGTGAATTGAGACGACTAAGGAAATTTGTACTTAAGTGAGTTTGATAAAGAGGATTTTGACAAGGCTTTCCTGAAATCCACTCCCATTGCCAATGCTGTTACTCATGATGATGAATCCTTTGAATTGTCCAGGGAGCATGATACTCTGGGCTATGCATTTTTAGGTCATATAAGGCAAATTGTTGAATTAGAGAGGTAAGTCAGATCTCAAGCCAGTGACATTGCTTCCCTTTGCACTGAAAATAAAGGCCTAAAGAATTCCATTATTACCGAACAGAGCAAGGTTGAGACTTCGATCAAGAAAAAGAACAACTTAATAGAGATTT
Source organism: Limnanthes douglasii subsp. nivea (assembly GCA_036936605.1). Classification (NCBI taxonomy): domain Eukaryota; kingdom Viridiplantae; phylum Streptophyta; class Magnoliopsida; order Brassicales; family Limnanthaceae; genus Limnanthes; species Limnanthes douglasii. The sequence continues at coordinate 143,503,321 of JAUPFV010000004.1, read as the reverse complement.
GGTTCAAGCTAAGTCCGATCTTGAAAAATCAAAGGCTAGCTATACCAAACTGCAATCTACCACTTCTCAAGAACTTAATTCTTTGAATAAAACAATGACTAAGGAGAACACTGCCAATGATCAATTATCCAAGGAGAAAACATAATTACAAGATCTTCTCAAGAAAAAGGATGATGACATTGATAAGGAAATATATTCTCTAGGGACCTAAATGTAATTAATAAGGACTTAATTGATAAGTTCTATTAATATAGAGTTTAATTAAGCCTTATAAGGAATATGGGGACTGAACTGTAAATATCCTTTATGTAACCGCTCTTGTAACTAACTTGCTAGGCCTATTTAAAGAGGCTGGAGAGGTTGATTACGCCTATGAAATAATCAGAAGCAAAAGGTCATATTCACTACCTAAAATTCTCTCTGTGGATTCTTGTGTTCTCTATCTTCTCAACTCAACTTTTATTCTTACCAAATTGGCGCTAGAAGGAGGGGGGCGAAGATACCTTGATCGATAGATAAAAAATCGAGTCTCGAATTTGTTCGTTTTCTGAAGAATTTTGTTTATATTTTTGCTGATCGGAGATGAATTCGGAAGAAGGAGATAATCCACCTGTTCGAAAAGCTTTGGAGACTTTGAAATCTGATCTGCAAGAGAAAGAGGCAGGTAAGTCAATTCCAACTCAATCAAACCAATTTGATTTCGAAGGAAAAATGAATGAGATGATAAGAAAAGTGGCAGAGCTTGATGAATTGGTTAAAGAGAAGCAAAATAATTATGGCGCTAGACTTAGATCTAAAATAGCGAGAGGTGATCAAGATGATCAGTCGGATCAGTCAAATGACGACGGCGACGTTCGATATGTACAACGTAAAATACATTTCGAACGAAAAAAGGAGCATAGTGGAATAAAAAGAAAAGAAAAGTTGCAGAAGCGACAGTATGTGGACTCTAGTGATGAATAGGATTTCGAAAATTCGGAGTCAGATGAAACACCGAGATACGAGCATTCTCGAGGCCATTCAATAGGAGGAGGATATGAACTCCGGCCAGCTAAGGTGTATAAGGAAGGAAGGCAAAAGAAGGAAAGGCGAATATATTCGCCTCGGAAATATTCGCCTCAGAAATATGAAGGTGAGTCAAGTTTATATGCTACTGTGGGAATGAGAAACGAAGACCAATATGTTCAAGGAGTTGACTGGAGGGACTCACCATTGATCATTGAGATTAGATCTGTACCGCTTCCGAGGCGGTTCGACATTTCCAAAATTGACAAGTTTGATGGAACTCAAGATCCAGATAATCATATAGAACAATTCAAAAACTATATGACTAATTTCGAAGACGACGATAAATTGGTGTGTAGAGCTTTCTCTTAGACATTCAAGGGGACTGCACTAAAATGGTATAACAAGATTCCTAAGGAGTCTATTGCAAATTTTAGAGGCTTTTACACAGCTTTTCGAAGACAGTTTGTGGGAAGCAAGGAAATGAGAGCTAATGGAGATACGATAATACAATGCAAGCAAGCTGTGGGAGAAAAGTTAAAGGATTATACTAAAAGATTTGTGTCAACAAAAGCTGGACTAGATGACTGTGAAGAGGTGGTGGCTATGGCAGCGTTTAGACAAGGATTGTTGCCAGGAGATTTAGCAGATGAGACTACAAGGCGTAGGGCATTAACGTTTGGAGCTCTCATGGCTCAGGTTGAAGATCAGATCAAAGTCGAAGAGTCGACGCGGGTTCGAGGAGGAGGCAGTACTATTCAGAAAGTGAACACTTCGAACAATAACTCATCGCGCCCAAGGGGTAATCAAAATGTTTCTAATCGAGGAGGTTCGAACTCATACCAAAGAGGTTCTTCGAGCTCGTACCAAGGGGGTTATAATCAGCACAACTCTAATAATCAACAACAGTTCAGGTCCAGATCGAATGTGTGGGTAAGACCAGAATATTATGCGGATTTGACTGAAAGTGTGGTTTCGATATATGAGAAAACCAGGGGAACAGTAAATTTCAGAAAGCCACCAGCGATTAATAGGCCAAGAGAGGAACGTAATAACAAGTTCTGCAGGTATCATGATGATATTGGGCATGATACAAATGATTGTATTGCTTTGAAGAAAGAGATGCAGATTCTGATAGAAAATGGAAAGTGCTGGAGTATGTCAAAAAGAATGCTAAAGTTGTAACTCAGAAAATTGGTAATCCTAATTCTAAGCAGGAAGTTGCACTGATGATTTTAGATGCTGCAAGTGATGAGTTTGATGTGGCTTCGGAATATGTCGACCCAAACCCTAGTCGATTGTTGTTGATGTCAGTAGATGAGCCGATGCGTGAGGGACGTGTTCAAGATTTGTGTGCCTTCTTTGAGTCACTGACAATATTTGGGGGAGATTCAATGACTAACAACACTAATAATTCTAGGAAGAGACATATAGTGAATTTAACGCATCAAATTGAGGGAGGAGCATCGGCACACCTAAGCAACAAGAAGGATGTCCCATTTATAATTTTCGATGGGGATGATTTGAGAGGAATAACTAGGCCACATGAAGATGCAGTGGTCATAGGAGCAGAAGTATGTGGGGTGGAGATTCGACGAGTATTGATTGATACCGGGAGCTCTACTAATGTGTTGTTCAAGTCAACATATGATAGATTAACCGCTCCGCCTCGAATAGAAAGGTCAGAGAGAACTATCATTGGGTTTACTGGCGCAACAACAAATGTGATAGGGGAGTTCGAAGGTGAGATTTCTTTGGGAAAAGGGCCTTTAAAAAAGAAAGTACAAGTACTTTTTATGGTGGTAGATTGTCCATCGAGCTACAACGCTATTTTTGGAAGGTCATGGCTGGCTAAAATGCATGCTATAGTTTCTACGGTTCATCAATGTTTGAAGTATGTGATCGGGGATCGAGTCGGCGTAGTTCGAAGTGATCAAAAGGTGGAAAGAGAGTGTTACGCTGCTGCGTTTAGACTACGTGGCAAAAGTACTGATGATCCAATGGAGAATTAGCAGTTTGGGGGGTTGTCTTCTGGTGGTACAGATGAGGGAATTGATGATCCGAGGTCAACCCCGAGTTCTGTGGTGGTAAGTGAAGAAATAGAAGAATATGTTTTCAATAATGGCAGAGTACTTCGAATTGGCACTTTGTTGTCTTTATCAATGCGAGAAAGATTGTTGAATTTTTTGTCTGAGAATTTGGATGTATTTGCTTGGAGGTCCGAGGATGTAGTGGGGGTCCCAAGTGATATCATATGTCATAGCTTGGCAGTGGATCCGAAGATCAAGCCGATAATTCAAAAAAGAAGAGCTTTTTCTTCGGAAAAATCCGAGGCCATAGTTGTTGAGGTAGATCGATTGTATAAGATGGGGCATATCAGGGAGTCCAATTATCCGAGGTGGACGGCTAATCCTGTGGTGGTGAAAAAGAAGAGCGGAAAATGGAGAATGTGTGTAGACTTCACAGATTTAAACAGAGCCTGCCCAAAAGATCCTTTTCCAGTGCCTCGAATTGACCAGTTAGTGGATTCTACTTCCGGAAATAAAATTTTGATATTTATGGATGCATTTTCAGGGTATAATCAGATTCGAATGAATACAGAGGATGAAGAAAGCACAGCTTTTATTACTGATCGAGGTTTACACTGTTATAGAGTGATGCCGTTTGGATTAAAAAATGCTGGGTCTACATATCAAAGGTTGATGAATAAGGCGTTTGCTTCACAAATAGGGAGGAATATCGAAGTGTACATCGATGATATGCTTGTTAAGAGCAAAAGTGATGATGAACACATTGATGATTTTGAAGAGACGTTTTTAAATCTCAGAGCCATACAGTTGAAGTTGAACCCAGAAAAATGCACATTTGGAGTCCGATCTGGTAAGTTTCTGGGGTATATGATTAGTGAAAGAGGAATTGAAGTGGACCCAGAACAGTTGAAGGCTCTGATATCAATGTCTTCACCTCGGAATATCAAAGAAGTGCAAATGTTAACGGGCTGGTTAGCAGCTTTGAACAGATTCATTTCTCGTTTTTCAGATAAGTGCTTGCCTTTTTTCCAGGTGCTACGTCGACCAAATAATTTTGAGTGGACTTCGGATTGTGAAGAAGCTTTTGTGAAGATCAAAAATCTTTTGTCCTCTCCTGAAATATTATCAAAGCCTCGAAAGGGTGAGCAATTATTTTTGTGTATAGCAGTATCGGATTATGCAGTGAGTGCAGTTCTGGTTAGTGAAGATACGAGGGTTTCGAAGCCTGTCTACTATGTCAGTAAAAGTTTGGTTGATGCTGAAAAACGTTATTTGAAGCTCGAAAAATTGGCACTGTGTATAGTAGTGGCAGCGAGAAAAATGCGTCCTTACTTCCAGGCGCATACGATTGTGGTTCGAACTTCATATCCATTGAAAAATGTGTTGCAAAAGCCAGATATCTCAGGAAGGATGACTAAGTGGTCTGTAGAATTAGGAGATTTCGATGTGTTATTCTCTCCTCGAACAGCTATCAAAGCTCAAGCCTTAGCAGACTTCTTGGTTGAGTTTCATTCGAGTAGACCCGAAGAGAACGATGGTGAAAAAGTGAACACGAATCCGACGTGGACGGTACGAACCGATGGGGGATCTAGTAGTAAAGGGTCGAGTGCAGGAGTTGAATTGGTGGCACGAACAGGGGAGTTTATGTTTCAAGCTATAAAATTTGGATTCCCTGCTTCGAATAATGAAGCTGAATATGAAGCTGTGCTAGCAAGATTGCGGTTAGCAAAGATTTGTGGAGCAATATTTGTGCGCTTAGAAACAGATTCGCAGTTGGTAGTTAACCATGTTAAAGGGGTGTCAGAAGCTAAAAAGGATCGTTTGGTTTTGTACTTGCAAGAGCTACGAGGTATGATGACACAATTTGAAAATGTCGAGGTGGATCATATTCAAAGAGGTAACAACACAATGGCTGATTCTTTAGCAACAATGGCTTACTCTGAAGAATATCCATGGATCGTGACACAACCATTGCCCTCGATTATATCAAGTTCTGAGCAATGTGAATTTGTTGAGGAGGTAGTAAATGATCCGATGCGCGTTCGAGGTGATTGGAGGTTTGACTTGTTAAACTTTATTTCGAAGGGAATACTACCTCTTGATAAACACTTGCTCAAGAAAATAAAGTATAAAGCTCTTGGTTATGTAGTATTAGATGGGGTATTGTACAAGAGATCTGCGTCGAAACCTTTATTACGATGTTTGAGTAAGCAAGAGTCTCAAAACATTCTATCTGAATTACATGATGGAGATGGATCAGCTCACTGTGGATTCAAAGCTTTAACGCGTAGGGTATTGTTGGCAGGGTATTATTGGCCTACCATATTGCAGGATGCCAAGTTATTAGTTCGAAGCTGTGATACTTGTCAGAGGTATGCAAATTTAATACATAAACCAGCAGTACCCCTAATGACAATCTCAGAGGCGGTTCCTTTTGATAGGTGGGGGATTGATTTAGTAGGACCATTACCTATGGCTTCAGGTGGAAGACAGATGATTATTGTTGCGGTTGATTATTTTTCGAAGTGGGCAGAAGCAGAACCTTTAGCTGGGACAAAAGCTAAGGATGTAATCAAGTTTATTCTAAGTAACATCTGCTACCGTTTTGGAGTTCCTCGAAAAATAACAACAGACAACGGTCCCCAATTTAATAACAAGGAAATGGATTCTTTTTGCTCTTCGAAAGGAATACAACAATGCTTTTCTACTCCTTTCCACCCCAAGCAAATGGGCAGGTGGAAGTTACAAATAGATCTATTTTGGAGGGTTTAAAGAAAAATTTGGCAGGAGCAGCAGGGAAATGGCCAAATTATCTTCAAGAAGTGTTGTGGGCATATCGAACAACCCCTAGAGAGGCCAAAAAAGAGACTCCTTTCTCTTTGGTGTATGGAATGGACGCTGTGTGCCCTACTGAATCTACATTGCCTTCCTACAGGTTATTATGATATTCCGACGTGGATAATGATGAAGCTAGAAGAGTTGAGCTTGATTTGTTAGAGGAAAAAAGGGTCAAAGCGCATTTGAATGTGGTTCATTATCAAACCTTAATGAGAAGCAGGTACGATGCTAAAGTTAAGAAGAGAGAGTTCAAAGTTGGCGATCGGGTGTTGCGAAAAGTATTTCTTCATACTAAGGACAGGCACCTCGGAAAATTGGCTCCGAATTGGGAGGGTCCTTATGAAGTCAAAATGAAGGTCAAGCCAGGTTCCTACAAGTTGTCTGATCGTGAGGGGAGGATGCTCAAACACCCTTAGAATATAGAGCATTTGAAATTGTACTGTGAGTAAAATTGAACTTCGAATTTTTGCAAACAGACATACTCTTTCTTTATCTGTTGGCCCAGAAAGGTTTTAATGAGGGGTCTGGCTAATATTGAATTTTATTATAAAATTTCTTTTGGCCATTGGTTGTTTAGTATGATGAGTGATTTATTATTTTGGTAACTTGGCAAAGACTGATCATCTTTGAAAGTTGACCAAGAATAATTTTCCAAAGCCATAGCTTTGAAGAAACAACCTAATTTTCGAGGTGCCACGTCTTATGAGTGCATCTAATTTTCGAGGTGCCACGTCTTATGAGTGCATCTAATTTTCGAGGTGCCACGTCTTATGAGTGCATCTAATTTTCGAGGTGCCACGTCTTATGAGTGCATCTAATTTTCGAGGTGCCACGTCTTATGAGTGCATCTAATTTTTGAAATGACAAGTTTAAATAAGTACACTAGAAATTCGAAATATTAAGAAAGTTGCTTGTTTCATCGGATAAAACTTGAAGCTTACAAAAAGGAGAAAACTACTTAATTAAAACACACAAAAAACAAGCGCGACATATATAATCTACTGTTTAGTCATCTTCTTCTTCCGATGAACCTTCCGAAGCATTATCTTCTTCTGAGGAGCTTGATGGCACCTCGAATGCTTCCTTTGGACGATCTTCTTCTGGAACTTGTTTCCAAAAGTCTGTTAAATTCAACCTTGGATAGGCAGCATGAACTTCTCGAAGAAGATTGATACCTGTATCAGTTTGAGCTTTCTTGATACCATTAAGCATCAAAGAACCAACAGCAGCTTCGGCCTTTTTGACGGCAGCTTTCTTTTCTTCCTCGAATCCTGTTCGAAGCGTTGTCAATTGAGTTTGGCAATTTTCCAGTTTTTCCTGAGTTTCTTTAACAAGTTTCTCAGCATCGGTAGATTTTTTCTTTTCTTCGGAAATGGCAGTAGAATGTTGAGATTTTAGATTTTCAAGAGCCAGTTGATGAGAAGCCTCCAGAGCTTCTATTTTTTCTTTATGCTCCTTAAGAAGCTTTCCTTTTTCAGCTTCGAAATTTTGAAGTGCTTCATTTTTCGAAGCCTTTTCCGACTCTGTTTCCTTTTTGCTTTTGATTAACTCTTGTGCAAGCAGCTCCAATTATGTATGTGAATTGTTCACCTCTTCACATAATGTTTTGGCTGCAGCACTTAAATTTGTAAAAGGTCGAAGAATTGAAGTTACCTCATCGGATTTGTCAGTATTGGGAAAGTTCGATGGGTGATGATGAACAGGAACGATTGCATTAGATTTTGAAGTTGTGGCAGCATCGGTAGAAGTTGATGGAATGGTGTTGATAGGTCGAGAATCTTCACCAGTGACTGCAAAATCTTCGCTCGAATTAAAATCTTCGAGGTTAAGATAATCAATTTCCTGGCTATCTCCTAGTGCCAATCCCCCTTGAGGATTTTCTTCAATAAAGATTTTTTCATGCACCTCGGAAGCCAATACCTCTTCAAGAATGTCGGCTTCGTTCTTTTTCTTTGGAGTAGTGGACTTCTTCTTTTTCTTCTTTGGAGTATTGCTTTCCTTTTTTTTCTTTTTCAGTGCAGGTTCGTCCTCTTCGGATATTGGAGGAAGTTGAGATGCAGACGCTTTTCGTTTTCCTGATTGCTTCGAATGTTTGGAAGGATTAGCCTTGCTTGTGTTGGGTCTTCTGAGGGTTTGCTTTCCCTTCTTCTTCAGTGGCAGGTGACTTTCACTTCGATTCCTGGTGGGAAGATAGGTTTTCCCATCTGGTGCAAGTATTCTCTGAACTGCTTTAATAGGATCTGGGGGGATCATCGGATCTTCAGGGAAGTCAGCTCCCAAGGATATGCGCCAGAGATGGTTGTTGACAAAGTTGATCGGTTCAAAGGCTGAGTGAAAGCCATTTCCCCAGGCTTTTTCTGCCCACTCAGCCATTTTCTGGAAGATCACCTTTGCAGTTTTTCGACGACCTTTAAACCTCCTCGGAATTTCTAAAAAAAAAGAGAATAAACAGTTAGATAAGTAAACTTGGTTAATTTGGCTAGGCTTAATAAGTTTTTTTAAAAAAAATTGTTACTTACTGCTATCTCTCCAGGTGAGAGTGAGTTTTGAGGGGTTGGCATCGGAAATCTCTTTGCCATTTTCCCAAGCTCCTGATAAAAAGACAAATTTTTGCTTCCAAAATTTATCAGCTTCGAGGAGGTCGTCGATAATCTTCAGATCATCCTCCAGGGTTAGGTAGTAGAATGGTAAAACTGGCCCATTAGAGACTTTGGTCAGCGAGATGAAGTCTTCTATTTCGAGGGGGATGCCTCCTAGCCTCGACACCATGATAGCAGAGAATAAGGTGAACAGCTGGTTTGAAGTGACTTGTGTTAGACACAACCCAAGAATTTCGAAGTACCTCACAATCATTGGATCGAGAGGAAATCGAAGTCCCCAGTTGAAAAGCTCGGGGTAAACTACCAGTTCATTCTTCTGATAATTCAGAGGTGTTTCTCCTTCTTCTGGTAGTCAAAGAACAACGTTGTCTGATAACCCCCATAGTTTCTTGAGTTGTTCTTTTTTCTGATTCGAGGTAGTAGGTGTATTGTACATTTTTCAGGGCAAGAATATACCGAGGACAAAGTGGTCGAAGGTTTTCCTGAACCAAAGCAGCAACATCCTCGGGGAGGGTAATGGGAGGTTTCTTTCCTCGATATCTTTGTGGGGGGATTACCCCGTCAGCCTCGGATTCCTCTTCGGCATCAGATTCAGTGGCTTCAGAATCATTTTCTTTGTTATTTTCCTCATCGGTAGCTTCATCCTGACGACTTCGAATTTGAGTCTCAGTTTGAGTCACAAGAATTGGTTGACTATTCTTTGGTGTTCTTGCTTTTCTGGGTTTAGATCTTTTGTATTTGGGATATCTTCTCATACAATAGGTGCTGATCTGAGGAGTTGTTTCTGTGAATGAACAAAATGATGCTACTAAGGAAGATAGCTGGAGATGAAGATGAAGGTTGATGAAGAACAAGATAGAGATGGTTCAGGAAAGAAGTGATTTACCTAAAAAGTTCTCAGTGAAGGAGAAGCTAAGTATTTATAGTTGAAAAAAGATGGCGTTGGGAATTTGAAGAGGCAAAACCAGTGAATTGTTCTCATTGGGTGGAATGTGAAACGTGGAGGAAAACGTGTTGAGTCATAGACCTATCAAGAGGGGTCTAGTCAACTTTTCAAGTAGGGGTCAGAAGATTCGAAGCATGAGTAAAGTTATATCTCTAGTCAGAAGATTCGAAGTAGAGGCAAGGTTGTATTTCAAGTTGGTAGATTCGAAGTGGTGGGGAGTCTATTTGCACTTATTCTTATATTCGAAGTGGGGTTGCAAGTCATTAGGCTTCATCATAATGAAGGGGCTGGATGAAAGAAGTTTTATTCACTTGGAGTAATATTCGAAGAGTAAATAGTTCTTATAAATTGTTTGTATAAGAACTAGGGGGGCTACTGATAAGGAAATATATTCTCTAGGGACGTAAATGTAATTAGTAAGGACTTAATTGATAAGTTCTATTAATATAGAGTTTAATTAAGCCTTATAAGGAATATGGGGACTGAACTGTAAATATCCTTTATGTAACCGCTCTTGTAACTAACTTGCTAGGCCTATTTAAAGAGGTTGGGGAGGTTGATTACGCCTATGAAATAATCAGAAGCAAAAGATCATATTCACTACCTAAAATTATCTCTGTGGATTCTTGTGTTCTCTATCTTCTCAACTCAACTTTTATTCTTACCAGACATCACCTCTTTGAAAAAGACAAAGGACCAAGACATAGCCGCTGCAAGGAAAAAATATGTTGAGTGGGTGGTGAAATCCATGGAACGAAGGGAAGAGTCTTTTAAATCGGATATGGTCATTTTGTTTCATGAAACGTTTCCAAAACGGTCTCTTGGGAACTGTAAAGTTTTGTCCCGTATGAAGAAATTCCCTTTCATACTATGGCACAAAGTGATAAATTCAACATCACCTCGGACGAATCCGAATATGATGATGAAGCTGATGAGGACTCAAATGATGACAAAGAGGAGAAAGAAGAAGGAAATACTGAGAAGAAAACCGAAGGGAACGAGCCCTAAGGTTAATTATTTTTACTGTGTTGATATTTAGAATCGAAGTCCTCGGAGTATGCAAGACATTTTGTTGTTTTAATATCAGATTTTCTAGAAACTCAATTCGTAATAGTCCTTTCCATTTACATGGAATTTTGTAACGTGGATCAGATTCTTTTATGATCGTATTTGTATTTCATGGCATCTATTCTTTCATTTACTTGGTATTTTTTATTTGTCTTCTTTTATACTTCCATTAATATCCGGGTATTTGAACATAATAAATCTGATCAATGGGTTTAAAAAATATTTTATTTAAAGGAATTAAACACTTAATCAGTCTTACATTTATCCGATCCATACATAGGTCACCTATTTGGATGCAATAAGTGTTTAATAAACCTTTGATTTATCTGATCCATACATAGGTTACTCATTTTAAGGAACCAAACGTTTAATAAGCCTTTTATTTATCCGATCCACACATAGGTCACTCATTTGAAGACAACAAACGTTTAATAAGCCTTTAATCCATCAGGTGTTTAATAAGTCTTTAATACATCTGATCCACTCAAAGATAATCCATTTGAGGGCAACAAGCTTTTAATAAGCCTTAATCCATCAGGTTTTTAATAAGTCTTTAATACATCCAATCCAACCAAAACATCAACTTTTAAAAAAGCAAAGGATAATATATTGATTGAAATCCAGAAACCTCACCAAAACCTCCCCACACTACGAGGGTAGGAAAGATTATGCCCTCAAATATTTATATCATAGTAAGATAAAGTAAATATTTAGAAGATAAGCTTACTCTAAGTATAACCTGAGATGCTCAACATTCCAAGGATACTTCAATAAGTTGCCTTCTTTATCTTGGAGCTTGTATGTTCCATGCTTAAATCTTTCAAATACGGTATGGTCCTTCCCGATTCAGAGCTAACTTTCCAAACTGTTTCTCCTTAGTGTGCAGGAATACGTTTCTCAACACTTTATCTCCAACTTGAAAATATTTTATTTTTACTTTAGAGGCATACCTGATCCACATGAACCCTTGATAATGTGCAGTTTTTAAATGTGCCTTCACCCTCTTTTCTTCAACTAAATCCAACTAAGCCCTCATAACTATCTCATTCTCTCTTTCAGAATAATTATGAACTCTGAAGGAAGGAAAAGTAGTCTATATAGGTGGGATTGCATCCATCCCATAAACTAAAGAAAATGAAGACTCTTGTGTGGCTGTATGTGGAGTGGTCCGGTATACCCATAGTACTTCTTGCAAGTAACTCGGCCATTTCTCAATAGCTGTTTCTAATTATTTTTTAAACATGAAAGAATTTTCTGATTTGCTACTTCAACTTGTCCATTGGACTGAGAATGAAAAGGAGAATAAAAACGGTGTTGAATTCTTCTCGATGCACAAAACATATCCATATTCTTGTTATCAAACTGAGAACCGTTATCTGTGGTGATGCGTTTGGAAATTCCAAATCGTTATCATATGTTGGAGAGAATAAATTTAATGACTGCCTTAGAGGTTGTTCCAGACAAAAGTACAGCCTCTATCCATTTGGAGAAGTAATCTATTGCCACAATTATTGTACGACAACCCCCCGAAGCCATTGGCAGAGGCCCAACTAGATCAAGTCCATATCTATCAAATAGTATAGGCTCAAATATTGATTCCATGGGGACTGGTGGCACATGAATGACATTTCCATATCTTTAGAAAGGATCATATCTCATCACCAAATATTTAGCATCTGCCATGATGGTATGCCAATAATATCCTGCTAGTAAGACTCTTCTATTCAAAACTTTATAGCCATAATATGCTGACCCTTCTGCATCATAAAATTCCAATAGAGCACTCTGGGACTTATTGGATCCGAGACGACGTAGGAGAGGCATGCTAAAAGACTTTTTATAAAGAACCCCCTTAAAACTAGGAAACCACGAGATTTATATTTCACTTTCTTAGCCAAAGATTTGTATGGAGGTAGAACTCCATTAATAATAAACTCTTGGATATCATTCCTTAAATCTTTAGAGAGTGTATTGCATACGTACAAATTTTCTCCAACTTCAAATTTTTTTCCTGTAGTTGCATCTACAGAAGGATATTCTTGCATAAGAATCCAGGAATACGTTTCAGAGTATGTTATAGTGGCTACAAAATCTAGCATATCATTTTTCGATCTAGGGACATGCTCATATCTGACGCATTTAAATCCGACGATGACTTCCTTTAGCACTTTTAAATATTTTACCAAGTGTTCTTTCCTGGCTTCAGATTGCCTTTGAGGCTGATGAATAAGCAATTTGGAATCACTTATTAGTTGGCTTCTTTAGCCCTACATATATGAACTAACCTTAACCCAACTATGGCCGCTTCATATTCTGCCTCATTGTTGGATGGTTTGAAGCGAAAACATATAGCTTGGTATATGGTATCACCATAAGGATAATTTAAACCAATTCCAGCTCTACATCCCATCGTACTAGACCCACCATCAGTTTGGACTACCCATTCCTTTTTAAGCTTACTGACTTGAGCTTCTTCATGAGGCCTATTAGAATGAAATTCTACTAAAACATCAGCTACAACTTGAGCTTTGATTGCAGTCTGAGGTGTAAAGTCACTATCATAGTCCCCAAGCTCCACTGACTATTTAGTCATCCTTCCCGATATATCAACTTTTTGCAATATATTTTTCAGAGGAAAAGAAGTTGGAACTGTGATAGAATGAGCTTGAAAGTAAGGCCTCATTTTTCTAGCTGCTATCACCAATACTAAGGCTAAATTTTCCAACTTTAAATATATTTCCTCAGCTTCCAACAAACTCTTGCTTATGTAATAAACCGGCCGAGGATAATTATCCAATTCTTGTACCAAAACAACACTCACCGCATATTCCGATAATGCCAAATACATATAAAGCCTTTCTCCTTGTACTGGCTTGAACAATGTCTTGGGTGAAGACAAATGTTTTTTTGATTTCAAGAAAAGCTTGATCACAACAAGGAGACCAGTTAAAATCCTTAACATTCCTCAAAACCTAGAAAAATTGAACACATTTGTCTGTCAATCTTTAAATGAACCGATTCAATGCAGCCAATCTTCCGGTTAATATTTAGATTTATTTGGAACTTCGAGGTGGATCCATAACTAACAAAGCATTTAACTAATCTAGATCAGTCCGAATCTCTTTCTCACTTATAATATATACCATAAATTTATCAGATCAGACTCTGAAGGTAAATATTTCTGGATTTAACTTCAAGTTGATTGCTTCCAAGTTAGAAAACGATTATTGGAGGTCTAATATGTGATTTTTGTCCTTAGGTATTTTCACCATCATATCATCGATGTAAACTTCTATATTCCAGCCGATCTGATTAGCAAATGCCTTATTCACCAGTAGTCGATAGGTAGCTCCAGCATTCTTCAAACCAAATGACTTTACTTTATAAAAATGGAGCCCTCATGTCAGTAATTAAAGTAGTGTGATCTTGATTATTCAAATTCATCTGTATTTGATTATACCCAAAGAAGTCATCCATGAAAGACAACAATTAGTTTTCTCACGTAGAGTCCACTAGCTGATCTATCCAGGGCAATGGGAAATGATCTTTAGGGAAATCTCTATTGAGATCTGTGAAGTCAATGCAGATACGCTATTTTTCATTATTTTTCCTGACCAAAACTAGATTAGGTGGCACTCTTTGATATGCCTCATTTTGGTTAACCGACCTACCTCTTGAACTATCGTTTCAGTTTTTTCTCTAGAAAAAGCTATTTTTTTATACACTGGCCCAACATAAGATCAGATAGATAGTTTGTGACTAATCACAATAGCTGACACTCCAATGACATCCTCGTTGCACCATGCAAACACGTGTAAATTATTAGATAAAAAAATAACAATTTTTCTTTTAGCTTTAAAGGTAGTTTAAATCCGACCCTGACACTTTTACCTTCTGCCAAGGAATGAATTTCTACTTCTTCAATTGGGATTACCACACTAAGAGCCTCCCTTAGATCATCTATCTTGTTTTGGCTGGCAGAAGGTTCCAATGATTGTTATTCTTTATTAACCTTCATCGCTCCTAGTGATTTCGAAGCAAGAGCAGAGATATAAAATTCACGAGCTACTTTTTGGCTACTTCGGACGACACCCACTTGCCCTCCCACAACATATTTTAAAAATTGGTGGACCATAGAAGCTACTGCATGCATCATGGATAACAAAGACCTTCCAAATATAGCATTGTAAGAGGTCAGACATTCAACTACTACAAACAAAACCCTTATGAACTTCTTGAATGGTCTTTTGCCCAACGAAACATCTTCTTCAAAATCCCCAATTACATCAGTCGTACTTATAGTAAACCATACTATGGTCCTATTTGAATGCTGGATAAATGAGGAATATTTTATTTTCTTGTAAGTTGATAGGAACAATATATTTGCCAAACTTCCAGTATCAATTCAAATTCTTCGTACATCATTGCCTCCAATAGATGCCCATATTACCACAACATCTTTATGTGGCGGAACAATGTCTTTTAAATCATCTTTATCAAATACAATGAATGGAGCATGGATTTGATAAAGATGTGTAGACATTTTTCCCTCTATCTGAGTCGTTAGGCTATTAACATGTCTTTTTCTTGAGTAGTCTGAAGGTGCAGTCACAGTATCTCCCCCAAAAATAGTAAGGGATTAAAAGATGTTACGCATATTGGATACTGTAGAAACCTTTTCTGATATCATCCCAACCTGATTCTGATCCGAGTTAGTATCTAAATATTCTGAATCCACATAAAACCTTTCCATAATTACCATAAAATCTTTTTGTCTAGATGCTCCTAAGCTCTGTCCTTTACCAGTTGGTGATGCATCTCGTTGCATCAGATTTGGTATTGACTTGCCTACTACCCCTTTGTTTTTAACAAAATATGACAACTTCAGTATCTCAATTGAATTCTGTACTTCTTGTTTTAGTGCAATTCAGTCTTAGATATCGTGACCCACATCATAGTGGCATTTACAAAAAACGAGTATTTTGATTCTCTTTAGGAGACTGAATAAACGATGGTCTCCTAAAATGCCAACATTCTTAGTTTTATGATAAATGGTAGCCACACTCTCACCTAGCTCTGCAAACCATTCAGCTTGAACCCATGGACCCCTCTTGGGTTTAAATTGTTGGGATTGACTTGGTTGATTCTGGCTTGGCTGATATGATCCCTCTCTGGAATCTTTAGGTCTATAATTAATTGTGGCTTGAGATTGAGTACTAGCTTGTGGGATTGGCGCTGTTGAGGCAGACCTATTTTGGCGTGGTATTCTAGATTTTTTAGTCTCTTACACCGTAATCTATTTTCCGACCTACTTTAATAGTCTGCCCCATGTCATTGCTTTCTCCCGAGTTACTGAATCAACCAATTCACCCAGATTTAAACCTTAAATTAGAGAAGTAATGGACACTTGTTCAAAACAATCAACCAACCCGTTCTTTAAATTCACAAAATGGCTGATGTATTCTTTCAAATATTCATTCGACTCTTAGGAACAATGGATGATAGTATCACCATTCCCTATAAGCTCCTTAATCCCCAAGAATTGTCTCTGAAATGCCATACAGAATATATCAAAGTTCTTTATTGATCCATGTGGTAAACTATTATACCACTTTAAAGGAATTCCTTTGAAAGTTTGTGAGAAAGCCCGACATAAAATTTTGTCATCATCATCAAAATTCATCATAAATTTCTTGAACTGCTCGAAATAATTATTAAGATATGTACTTCAATCATACTTCGCCATTTTGGAATTGTCAAACCTCCTCGGTACATGTCCGGAGAGTATTTTTTAGTACAAGAGTGATTGCCTCCAATTATGGTTACGACTAAATACTGTATCTTCATTAGGAGGGGCAAATATATTTGTTTTGGATTAGGTAGCAAATTGGTCACTCAGTAGATGATCAATACATTGATCTACCTACCCCTTTATTTTTCCCTAATATTTATTTCTTTTCATTTTTCCCTTCTTGTCCATTTTCCTTGAATGTTTTTTGGTTAACCTTATTTTCTTTTTCTGACGACCCTGCTTACTACTAAATGAAGAAGACCCATCAAAATCAGTAGTAGTGGATGAAATATTAGAAGAATCCGATGTACTTTTTGCTTATTTTTCGATGTACCTTTTTAGAATTAGTATGAACTTTTAGAGACTGATGATTCTCGCTTTGTTTGTTAAATACCGCTGTTAAGAAAGAATCGCGCTATCTTTTATCAAGTTCAGCTTTAGAACAAAGGGTATCAGAGGCATCCAAAGAGATCACAGAGGCTCAACAAGAATCTCTCAGACATCTGTTTTTGTGCAGTGATCTGGCCAAGTTCATATGAAGCTCATCTGTAGATATACCTCCCGCATCAGAATTTTCTTTCAACAATGTTTAAGCCTGCCTTTGAGCTCTCAAAGCTTCAATCTCAGCCCTCAACTAATCATGTTCATCTTGCATGATGGCCTATCCTCAGTATTGTGATTGACATGAGACATAGTAGCATACTCAATTTTCTCTCTTATTACTTCATTTTCATGAGGCAACACTTCTTGCATATTAAGATCCATATCCCAAGGATTTCCAAAATTCGTATTACAAGTAAGGTTTCGAATAGAACTATTCAGGTACATCTAGCTCCCACTGTGGTCACTAATTTGGTGGTGGTAAAACCTAATTCAAGGGTAAAACTGGAAACAAACCTTTAGCTGGTGGATATTAAGTATTTTTGTAAGAAGTTGTGAGAGAAAGAAGGTGTGTGCTTGTATTTAATGACTTAGGAAAAACTCGAACCCCTATTAATGATGTTGGTTGGGGTATTTATACTGTTTTTCTCTGACCCATGGTTCGTGTGACTTAGATATTATATTTGGGTCAATCATACGAGCCCCCATGCCCAAGAATTGAGGTGCTAGGCACATAGCTGAGTCATTCTTCCACTTAAGTTACCATTCTTCTATTGAGTTTTATTTGATCTATCCAAAGTTCCCTTCAGATAATATCAGAATCATTATAATATGCTTCCAGCGATATTCGAACTGATCAAATAATAGAATTATATTGGATGGTTTGAATAAATAATTAGAGAGAGTAGCTCGAAGATGGCCTAGTTATCTTCAACAAGTATTATAAGCTTATAGAACAACTCTTCAAACAACACCTCATCAATTACCTTTTTATTTCGTATTTGGGATGGATGCAATGATCCTAGTTGAATCTACTCTTCCATATTAAAAAATATTGAATTATTCAGAGGAAGGTAATGACGAAGGAAGAAGGGAAAAGTTGATTTTATTGAGGAAAATATGACTAAAGCGCATTCGAATTCAATCCATTATCAGACTTTGGTGAGAAGAATATATGCATCTAAAGTTCGACGGAGAGAGTTAAAGGTAGGTGATATGATCATTAGTAAAGTTTTCCTTCATACAAAATAGAAAAGCCTAGTTAAATTGGGTTCAAATTGCGAATGTTTCACAGTAATTTACGAATTAACTATTTTTTGAAGTGACTATTTTTCGAGGAGACTACATATTTTGAATTGACTATTTTTTAGGTGACTATTTTTCAAAATTACTGTATATTTTTTTAAGTGAATAATTTTTTAGGTGACTATTACTCGAGGTTACCATTTTTTAAAGTGACTATTGTTTGAAGTGCTAGTGTTTCGAATGAGTAATCTATGAAGTTCCACTTTTCAAAGTGATAATTTTTAGAGTAATAATATAATTAGTGAAATGAAAGATAACATGGTGTTTAGATATCCGATTCAAAATATGAGATGAGATGACATATACAAAAAAATTGAGGTAAACCACAAACTAAAAAAAACGCATAATAAAACAAGGTAAAATCAATTTTTTGTCTTCAGTTGTCTTAGTTATCCTTCAAAGAACTGTTTGACTTGCTGTTGGAAGAGTTTGCATTCTCTGAATCTTCATTATTCGACGAATTCACACTATCATTTTCACAGTCTCTTGATTTAGGCCATCAGAATAAGGCGATGAAGTATGTTCGTCTTCAGGAACCACGTACCAATAATATTTTAAGTTGAGCCTCCAAAACTTCTTATCATATTAATAATTAAAGATCCCTTAGCCTCGTTTTCAATATTTTAAACATCTTGAGACAATCATTGGCACATTCGTTAACAACAGTGATGACATCAGAGGCTTTATCTTTCTTAGCTTCTAAATATATCTCAGGGATTTATTTTTTCCTTCTTCGCTTCCTGAATATAAAGTGTTGAGTGCCTCATAGTTTGAGTGTGTATCTTGCATTTACTTTTTATGTTTTGTAGTCAGTTCATGTCTTATCCGCATTATGACATTATCAAATTCAGCTTTGTCTTCTTCAAAGGCATGAAACTGATCATTGAGATTTTTTTTGAATACTTTTGGCCCATGATTTGTTGGAAAAGGTTTCTTGTAGAAGTTGAATGACTTCTTTAGCCACCACTTTGTATTGTTCCCGAATAGTTGTGGCCTCATCAACAAATTTATTGGCATTAATTTTAAGATGTTTGGCGTTTCTTTCAATAGTTGCCATAAGTCAAATCACGTTATTAAGCGTAAATGATAGTTCGTCGGAAGGGTACAAAAACAACATGGTTCTTCATATTATTATTGTGTAGGGTTGTTCACCAAATGGACTAGTGAACTATTTTATTGAACATGGTCTTGGTTTTTATTGACATTTTCAACTGATTTTTCATGTTGATCAAATTGAGGCCCAATATCAAAAAATTGATGGTCTTTATTTTCTTCATCATGTCCGACCACATCCAGTGTAAATTCAGGGGATGAAACGTTAACAACTTGATCAAGTGCAGACTCTTTGAGGTTCTTGCCAGTGCAAATTTTCTTTTTCTTTGAAGTACTGTCTTCTTTCTCTTGCAAGCTTCAAGAGTAGTACTTTTGGGGGATTATTATCAGGAGTTATAACCTCATAAGCTTTTCTCTTATTTTTCATTTTCGGGCTAGGCTTCGATTTTTTTTTGTTACCTTTAGATGGTTCTCTCCAAGATTTCTTCTTCACTTTGTGGTTAGGAGCCCTATTCCTAACAAAAAAATAACCCAATCATTTGAGGCAACCAACCTTTTTACAATATCTGAGGCGTTAGGGGGTTCGATCCATTTTTCAGGAGCGATAACTATTTCTAGAGAGATTCTCCACAAATTGCTCTGAATAAGGTTTAGTAGGTTAATGCATTGGTGAAATTTATTTCAGCATTCCCATTTGGCCTATTCACTAAGTTTTTAAATTGTCTCCTATACTACACTAGTGTTTTCTTGGAAATGTTTTATGATTTATATAAAATGTAAATTGACTTAGATAAAAACTATTAGCAAAATAATTATAAAAGCAAGTAAAACTTACATGTGTTCTTCCACTTTAACGAGAGATTTTGCGGATTATAAGTTCAGATCTCCTACCCATTTCTCAATACCCACTTATAAAAAATAATTTATGCTTCCATGTCTTGTCATCTTTGTGGAGATCGTTGACTATTTTCAAACCATTTCCCAGAATAATATAGTAGAAGTGCAGGCAGTGATTCTTTGACACACCTGTTTTGGCTATGCATAGTTGCATCAAAAGTTTCACTTTTGAAAGCCTTGAATCCATGATACATAAAAGAAATATGAACCAAAGGTTGGGGCTAGCCTGGATCGAACATAAATCGATCATTTTAAAGTATTAAACAATGAAAGGGTCAGGTGGGAATCGAAAGCTCCACTTTAGAATCTTTGGATAAACAATTAGTCATCTACAACACATGTTAGAGGAGTTTTTCAGATAGCGGAAATGAGAATTGAGATGGAGTGAGTTATTCCCCATTGTCTTTGAAGTGTAGGCACATCATAATTTGAAAAATACACATATTGCGCATGGCTTAGTGCAATAATTTACTCCGGGAGTACATCTTTGAAATTTTCACTAAGACTGGTACCTAATCCAGTTAAGAGAGTAACGAATTCCTTCGTTTTCTTTTTATTTGTCTTCATTTTTTTAAGCTTCACCTTCAGTTAATATTTTCAAAAAAAATATCCAAAATAAAATATTTATTGATTATATAACTAATCAGAATACTGTAAATATTTCAAAACTATAAAATGAACAAAACATATCCAAAATAAAATATTTTTTGATTATATAAAATTTAAATAAAATGAACAAAAAATTATTTAAAACTATAAAACAAAGTTTGTATGACTAATAAGATTTTTTTAATATTTTTTTGTGGGTTTCATGCAATTTAGGTTAATCCGACCAGACTAGAGTATATAAAATTTTAATAAAATGCAAAAAAAAAAAATTATTTCAAAATTATCAACCGAGCCTAGTGTATAACTAATAAGAATTTTGTTAATTATGTTTTATCAATAATATTTAGTGTGAATTTCATGCAATTTAGGTTAATCCCACCCTGCTAGAATATATCTAAAATAAAATATTTATTGATTAATATAAACTAGTTCCAGTTAATATTTTAAGAATAATTTTTTTTAGATTATTCCTTGCAAATTTTAAAATTTAAGATAAATAAAATTTAAATAAAAATGAAAAAAAATATATTTTCAAACCTATAAATGGAGCTTGGTGTATACCTAGTAAGAATTATGTCAATATTTTCAAAAACTATAAAATAAACAAAAAAATATCCAAAATAAAATATTTATTGATTATATGAAATTTAATAATAAACAAAAAATTATTTCAAAACTATAAAACGAAGCTGTATATAACTATTAAGGATTTATTTAAATATTTTGTGTGGGTTTCGTGCAATTTAGGTTAGAGGAAAGTACCACTAAATACTTTTTCAAGTATGTAATCCTAAATAAGTACCCAAATATGAGACCCTTACACTAGTAGTAAGAAGCCAATATTTTTACCAAATTAGCCTCAATACTAGAAGAAAGAGAAAGTAGGTTATTATTAATACTCATCTCCTTCTCTCTCCTTCGATTTATTCAATATCTTCACAAAGTATCTTTTGTGAAATTGTTGTGAAGGGCATCAACAATGCATCTTTGAAGCTAATAATATAAGAAAGCAATAACAAACCCATAAGAGACGAGGTGAGCCATAAATGAAATAAAAAGACTGCAAATGAGGTTCTTGAGTAATACTACGAGTTAGAATCAGAAAGAAAGCCAACTCTAAATTGAACTCAATTTTGTTAAAAGACCTCTTAAGCATTGAAACCCATGACAAGCTTCTCATGCTTCGAGAAACTCAGTCAATGAATTCTGGCCTAGTCGTATATATTAACACCACCGTCATTTTCTTCATGAATGACGAGACCTTGAAAACATCATTCTCGTTTCGAAATCCATTTTATTGTTTCGAAAATCGAGACCGGGTTTTATTTTGCTTTTTTTTCCATCTATTTATACTATATAAAAATAACTCGTCTAGTGTAATATTACACTTACATCTCCCGTGATGTTGGCAAGTTCAACTCATCTAGCGTCGTAGTACAACTCGTCTAACGTCATAGTCAAATGTTAGGCAAGTACAACTCGTCTAACGTCATAAATACAACTCGTCTAGCGTTATAGTCAAATGTTAGGCAAGTACAACTCGTCTAGCGTCATAAGTACAACTCGTCTAGCGTCATAGTCAACGAACATCTCGCGTGATGTTGGCAAATGCAACTCATCTAGCGTCATAGTCAAGGAACATCTCGCGTTATTTAGGAAAGTACAACTCGTCTAGCGTCATAAGTACAACTCGTCTAGCGTCATAAGTACAACTCGTCTAGCGCCATAGTCAACGAACATCTCGCGTGATGTTGGCAAGTGCAACTCATCTAGCATCATAGTCATCTAGTCGTCTAACGTCATAGTCATCTAGCATCATAGTCATCTAGCGTCATAGTCATCTATTCGTCTAGCGTCATAGTCATCTAGCGTCTTCAACCCAATGACATGTAAGAACAAAACGCCATTACAGAATCTGGATTCAGTTATACTTTCACAAAACTTATCTTTGAAAATCTCAAACCTCTTTTTTCTTTCTCTCCCAAGGCATTGTAAACCTTGCCGTGCTTGATGAGCCACGACTCGTAGATCGACATGACTACGCTCTCGGACCGCAAGGTAGTGGGTTCGATGTTGTGGATTTTATCGTAGGAGATGATTGACATGTCAATCGCCGATGATACGACGATTGTGGTGAGGAGAAGGAAGGCGAATGTGGATCTGTGTAAATCCATGGCTGGAGATCGGAAAGTCTCTGTATTTGTTGGTAATTTAAGTATGGTGGAGAGAGAAATGGAGTGTAGACTGGCCCAAATGTTGAGGCTATTTCAGGAATGAAAATATTAGTTGGGTATTAAAAAGGAATTAGTTTGCTGAGATAGGTATTTAGTAGGCATAAAAGAAAGTTTGGATACTATATGATAATAAGTTTGGTGAGAAGGTACTTAGTGTGACATTTCTCTTTAGGTTAATTCAACCGAACTAGAGTATATAAAATTTTGATAAAATGAAAAAAAAAAACAATTATTTCAAAATTATCAACCGAACTTAGTGTATAACTAATAATTTTTTTTGTTAATTATGTTTTACACAATAATATTTAGTGTGAATTTCATGTAATTTAGGTTAATTCGATCATGTAATTTAGGTTAATTCGATCCGGCTAGAGTATATCCAAAATATAATATTTATTGATTAATATGAACTAGTTCCACATAAATATTTTAAGGATCAAGAATTTTAGATTATCCTATGAAATTTTTAAAAGTTAAGATATATAAAATCTAAATAAAAATGAAAACAAAAAAAAATATTTTAAAACTATAAATTGACATATGCACACATCTGAGTTTGTTCTTTCGAAAGGGAAGACAATAAGTAATACAAATTTTGTTAATTATTTATTTTACACAATAATATTTCGTGTCAATTTGGGTTAATCCGACCAAAACTAAATTTGGGTTAATCCGACCAAAACTAGATTTGATTGGAGATAAAACAACTTTGGTTGATCTAAAAATTATGTATTATGAGGCAGGTACGCCTCTAGTTTGTTCTTTTAAAAGATGGGGCAATGAGTAACACAAATTTTGTTAATTATTGATTTTACACAATAATATCTTGTATCGATTTTATATAATTTGTGTTAATCCAACTCAATTAAAAAAAATAACATTATAAAGAAATTAAAAATATATAAATAAATAAATAACGGTAAAAATCTCTCATAAAATAACATATTAAAATTTAGAGTAAGAAAAATGCACTAACACGTAGCATAATCTAGAGCTGCCACTAGTGAATTTTTGATGCCACTGCATGCTTTATATAGATAGTCAAAACCTTCCAAAAATTTCATTATAAGACGTTGCAGTATCAACCACAATAAACAAATTGTCACTACCTTTTTAAATGGTCCCCGATCTAGTTATATTGTTCCCTCAAATTCTCTAAGAACTTCAGTTGTTACCCCAGTAAAACCTACAATCGTCCGATCAGACTGATTAATTGTTGGAGGTTCACTATCTTATCATAAGTTTTCATGAACATAATATTAGCAGAACTACCGGTATCGATAAAAAAAATTCTAATTTTGTACCCGAAAATTTCTTATGCAATAACATTTTCATATGGACGAGCTACATCCATCATATCATCATCTTCGAAGCAAAGTATTGGAGACAGATCTTTATACAAGTGTGGTGAAGAGACCTACTTCTAATTGTGTTGCTAGGCTAACTATGTACCTATTTTGAGAATAATTCGATGTCCATGCAACAATATCCCCTCGAAAAATTATTAATTATTCCAAGAAATCAGATAATTCACTAACCTTGTCTCTCACGGTTGACTCTTTTACCACCAAGTTGTTGTTCATATCCGGTTTTGGATCTAAATAATCTTGGAAACGTCAAATGCATTAACAAGGTCCGAAATCATTAGAGTGTTTTCTTGCTTAGGAGTTTTAAGAGAGTTTTTCTTCATAAATATTGTTAGCTCCCCATCTTTTATCAAAACCTGTATTTTTTTTAATGCCACACAATCCTTTGGGTCATGCTCAATATCCTCATGATACTTACTGTACATATAACTTTTAATTTTCCTCGGAGACTGTATTAGAAGTGGCGTGCGGAACTGTATGTGAGGACGTGCTCTATAAAAACATTTCGCTACACACTTTGTCAGCTTGGGGAAATGGGCTGGTCGGATCCACTTGTTAGACATAGGTCAGACATCTTGTTGTGTGTTCGTAACTTGTGTATTCACCTTCAACTTTGGAGGTACTTTGGGTGTTTTTTGAATTCGTGCTTGAACTGGGATAATATTTGTTGGATGTGAACAGTTATGTGCTGCCATCGAATTTTGATGGAATTGATTTTGCTCAAACTGTGCCAAATAGTACATTTCTAACGATTGCGTTTCCTCCACCGAATTTATTTTCTCTACTCGATCCAACAAAGCCCAAAATGTTATGGTTGCCTTTCTACATCGTCATCTTTCATTATACAGGGGAGGAGTCCCACTCAGAAAGCAACTAACGCCACTTTATCTTCACAACTTTCCATTTAAGTCTTAGCCTTAATAAAACAATTCATATAATCCTCGAGGCTCTCTCCCACTTTCTTCCTACAGTAAATAATTGTATCACCATTTGCAAGGATTTTTTTGCTACCAACAAAATGTTGACAAAATATATTCTAGAACATTTAAAAAAAATTAATGCAACTCGTTGGCATGCGACTGTACCACTTTGAAGTTACGAGCTTGAATGTTCTAGAGAAGGATCAACATAGCAATTTATCATCATCATCATCATCATCATCATAGTTGATCATAATATTCTTAAATTGTTCAATATGGTTGTTTGGATCTTGCATTCCATCAAACGTTTCCAGCTTTGAAATATCAAACCACTTAGGGAGATGCCCTGAAAGAGTGTCCGAGGAGAGGGAAGATGAACTCCAATTGTGACCCACTTTATACACACTACCCCTACAGCCTTCATTTAGTGTAGTATACAAACCTTCCTCGGCTGGATATGTGAATTTATTGCTCATACGATATTCGAAATTACTTCCTAAAGGTATTTGCACAGGTAAAGTTGTTTGCTCCCGTCTAACGATATTCAAAACCCTATATTGCTTCTCAAAGCCGAGTTATTTTTCTCTTGTTCACTCCTTTTTTCTTTGAACGTCTAGCTTTATAAGACTTTTGAGGACCATCTTTTCGCCACCGCGAATCTTTTCTCGTAGAAATTTTTAGACGTCAATTATCATTTTTCGGAGAAAAGGATTCATCTAAACTATATGATGAATATTCACTACATTTAGTTGACTCAAAGCAGCGTTTAGATTTTACTATTCTCTTTAAAGATTAACAACTTTGTCTCCAATGCTTTTCATCAGTTCAATGAGCATCTTCTATATGATATTTTTCAGTTATTTGTTCTCTTCGAGCCTTTAATTTAAGCCTCCATGAGCTCATTCTTCTCAGGATTCAATCTTTCAATATCTTCCAAAAGTTCTTTCCGCCGAGCTACTAAGGAAGATTCTTATAGCAGCTCCTCGCTATGTCGGTCATTGTTGTTTTTGTCATTCAACATTTATTCCTCAATCGGGAGATATCCAGATAAGTCTCCGATGATGCAATTATTCATACCAAACTCTAGCTCTCCTTGCATTTTTGTATCCATTGTTGTCACATCGTTTGAGAATCATACTATGGTTTTCAAAAAAAACGATTCCGAGTACCAATCACATTTCTCACATACGGCGCCAATGATAGTTCCAAATATTTCCTATGAGGGTTATCGGTTACAACAACGTTTGTATGAGAATATTCGAGAGAAAAAAAAGAGAATAAGTAAAGATAGAAAATGATAAAATGAATAATTAACAATTATTGATTAATGATTGATCTATTTTCCAAAAAGTGGTTATACTTTATATACTACAAATTATGGGCCATGATTTACACAATTACCCTCTCTCTTATGAAACTTTACACCCCCATTATTTTACTAATCCTAACAACAAATATTAGTGATTTACATATAAAACTCTCAATATTAGATATTTGTAGGGTTGTACTCAATATTTTATTACTTCAAAATATCTCTTTTACTTCTCTAATTTGACTTATTCTTCCCAATATTTTATCCCATTATCAGCACGAATCTCACATATTTGGTTATACGCCACTTACTTGTCCTTTGGTAAATTGTCGACACTTAGATTCATAATATGGTTAAATAAGCCATTTAGAAAGTACCATCCTAGGGTTCAGAAGGTAGTTATAGTTCTAAATTCAACGCGATACAAATTTCTGCTCATGCAACGGTAAGTATAACTAAAATTTGTTATCGGTTATTATAACAAAATTTCTTATAATACTTTGTCTTAATGGAGAAAACAGTGGAAAAAAAGAGAGATCCCTAAAACGTTATTGACGAAGCACTCGAAAATATGATGCCCGACACGTATAATTTCTTCCAATATGTAACATAAAGAAAGACAATGAACCACTAGAAAACAACAAAATATAACCCACTAATGTCTAACAGTAAATACGCAACAGACTACATAAGGAAAATTACTTAGCTACTAATAAGTATTTAAAGTCATAAATGCTTTATATTTGATATTGGTCTTACATCTAAGTTTCTAACTACTCTAAACTCTTGTTAACAGTTGGTATATACTGTATGAAAATAAAAAAAATACCTGTTGTAAAGAAGGGATATAAATTCAAAAATGCAAGAGATATCACACAACAGAAACTAGGTAGCCTCAACTGCGGCATTTTTGTTTGTGAATATGCCAAATAAATTATCCAAAAAGGCTTTTTATAAAAAAAACTTACAACGAAGATATGTGAAGATGATGCGAAGGATGATGATGAGTTGTATTAAGACAAAGAAGAGTCTGTTTTACGTTAAGTTGCATGTTTAGTATACAAAATCTAGCGTGGTTAAATATACAAAAACTCGCATGGCTCATCATACAGAGAAATAATATTTTTAATAACAAGAACTCACATATTTCGTGTAATATGATAGAAAAAAAAATAACATGTTTGATATACTAGATATTGCATGTTGGGAGGTAGAATTTCTAGCTTAAATGAATCGTTAGAGCTTGATCTTTTACCAAAATTGGTTAAAGTCGATATGCTGAAAGCGTAAGTTGACCTATAATTGCGAACAATGAAGAATGACTCTATTAACGTCATACGATCTTGCTGAGTCGAATGTATTGTATCAAAAGCGTGAGAACACGAAAACACTTTTGTTTCTAGGAACCACATGAACATTTGAAATCCAGAAAATTAACAACCATAACAGGGTACAAAAAAACTTCAAATATAGTTTCCAAAGACTTACGGACTAGCTAGCTACGAACTAGTTCGACATTTTGCTTTAACCTTTTTTCCATATTCAGGGCATAATTTTGTACTTCAACTTTTCAAATAATTTAAGAATGGGTAGACTGCACCATTTTTTAAATCTGATTGTTAAAGGATTAAGCCGCATAAGATGCCATAAAACCATATTATTTCCCTTTAACAAATACTTGAGCATATTTGTTCTGAGGTAAATTATCAAGAAACTTAACAAATCTGTCACCTCCTTTAGATATAAAAGTTTCAACATCTTTATTAAAATCTCTACAGTTGTAGCTAAGCTCATAAATTAAAGTTATTTATCATCCTAGATTTAAACTTTGGGTTAGTCTGCCTCATATGGTACCTAAAATTATGAACAAGATGCAAAATATAATAGGCATGATACAAGTTTGGATACAAGATATAAACAACATTAGTGATACCTAAATGACTATCCAAAATAAAAGTGATTTGACACTCTAAAAAATGAAAAACCCTTCAAAAACCATAGCCAACTGTCAGCATCTTCTTCATAACCAACAATATCAAATGCAACAAGAGATATACATGCAAAAGAAAATAAATAAACTGGTTATAAAAGTCTCGTATGGTATCTATTGCACTAAAATTGTGTTGTAAATGTTAATATAAATTAGCATGTTTAATATGTTTGAACTCGCATGGTTAGTTATAAAAACAAATAACATATGTTATATACAAGAACTCGCACGTTTGGTGTAATATGATAAACAAGAAATAACATGTTTAACATACCTAAATAGCATGGTCTGTTATGCGACAAGTCACATAGTTCAGTATACAAAGAAATAACATATCTAATATACACGAACTCTCGTTATCGTAAACACTACAACCACTAGGTCATTAAATGTTGTTTTATTCCATACCTTCTACACAACATCAACATCTTATCATTATGAATTTAAGGCCCGTTATCCTTCATTTGAAATACTTAGGATCCCATATCTAGATATAACTTGACTTTGTGGATATCATAAATATCTCGAGCTGTGATCTTGTATAAATCTTTTACTTTGACCCAATTTTTTAAATAGTCAACAACTACAACCAAATACTGTATTTTTCTTGTAGTCATCGGTAAAGGTCTCACTAAATCTATTCCCTATTTAGGAAATAGACATGGTACATAGACTATGCTCATATGTTCACTTGGTAGGTTGCTCGTATTAGCATATTTTTTACTTGTATTACAACCTTGCACCATAGCCTCGGCATTTGCTGCCAGTTTTGGCTAATAAATACCCACAATAAGAAAATTCCTGATCAAATTCGTATACCCATATGTTCCCCAACGACACCATCGTGTAAATATTTGTGGATAAAAATAGCCTCATATTTATTCAAACATCTTAGATACGCTCTTCTAACATTTGTTTTCTATAAATAACATTACCAAGAATTGTATACTTAACAGCTCGTATTCTAAAATCACGGGCCTCAGTCTTATCTTCATAAAGAATTTGATCTCTCAAATATAGCAAGTAGTATCGCCTCTAATCCTTATTTGTCTCAATTATGAAGACCTAGAAATTCTATTTTTTATTTTCTTTAGACGAACTTTCTTGGAAAATAATTAATGGATTATCTACTGACACTACTCCCTTTGCTAGAGAGTCTGCTATTGAATTCTTTCCATCTGGCACATGCTCGTATTCTATTCTCTCAAACCGATTGTTTTAAAGTTTCCAAATACCCTCTTATACTCTCTTGACTTAGTAAAAACTGAGAATCTTATCATACTCGTATAATCTTTGCTGTACTGATATTAGCCAATTTCAAACCAACCAAGATAGCCTCATATTATGATATATTGTTTATTACCTCAAAACCAAACTTCACCGACTGTCTGACCTCTTCACCAAATGGTATACTTAACACGATTTCTGCCCCTTATCCATCGGTTTTTGACGCTCTATCAATTTCCACTATACATTCTAAACTTTTACCTTCATATGATTGTACATTTTCGTCATCGCTAACCCTTTCTTCAGTGAACTTGTTAATAAAATCAATAATTTCTTGAGCTTTGTCGTATAAAATATCATACTCTCCTACTTCTACCGACCATCGCGTAAGCCTCCCTAAAATATTTTGTTTCTACAACATTTTTGTTAAACAAAGAGAGGTTCATAAGACGATGGTATGACTTTAAAAGTATGGTATCATTTTCCTGGTAGCTACCACCAAAGCTAAGACTTACTTCTCCAGGTTTACATACCTTTTTTTTTATGTTAATAAGGCTTTTACTCACATACAAATTTATTCTTTGTATTTTTCCATCTTCTCTAACTAGTATTACTCTTACAGCAAAGCGAGACAAACATAAATATAGCTATAACACCTCATCTCATATTGAAGCTGATACAATTTGTATTGAAGTCAAATACTCTTTTAATGTATGGAAAGATTTGTCATAATCACCATTTCATCTGAATTGTTTCGCTCCTTTAAGTAACTGAAAGAAAAATTGACTTTTGTCAAAATATTTAGAGTTAAATCTTAACAATTCTGCTAATCAACCTGTTAATCTTTGAACTGTAGTGGATCCACATTCAATAATGCTTTCAACTGTTCAGGATTGACTTTAGTACCAATTTTATTAACAACATACCTATGTAATTTTCTACTTGGAATTCTAAAAGTACACTTGAAAGGGTTAAGTTTAAGATTAAATTCCCTCAATCTTTCAAAACAATTGGCTACAACTTCAACTTGCCAATCGTCAATATTTCTTTTCACTATCATATCATCTATATAAGTTTGAGAGGGAAAGATATGCAGACTGTAATTGTGTGGCCTGGAAATATGGGCGTATTTTCCGAGCAACTATTATCAAACCCAACGCGAGTTTTTCCAAATTAAGGTACATATTCTTCGCGTCGACTAGGGTTTTCCTAGTATAATAGATATATCGTTGGACATCTTCTGGCTCTCTTACCAAAAAGTATGCTAAGTGTGATGAAACATATATGTACAAAAATAAGGGCTCCCCGACGAGGGGGG
Source organism: Limnanthes douglasii subsp. nivea (assembly GCA_036936605.1). Classification (NCBI taxonomy): domain Eukaryota; kingdom Viridiplantae; phylum Streptophyta; class Magnoliopsida; order Brassicales; family Limnanthaceae; genus Limnanthes; species Limnanthes douglasii. The sequence continues at coordinate 143,472,430 of JAUPFV010000004.1, read as the reverse complement.
CAGATAAAATTTCTGGCGATGTGAGATAGTTTTTAGCTTGGTGCATGCCTTATTGCATTCCGCTATCCAATCGAAACCCTTTGCCCCTCAGAGAATGTCAAAAAATGATGGCTCTTATCTAGGGGTCTGGAATAAAGCAGGAAAGTTTTGCGAGGTGTCCCGTGAGATATTTCACTTTCTTGATGTTCCGGGGTGGTTTCATTTGTATAACCGCCTGCAGCTAGGCAAGGTCGGCCTCGATGCATTTTTTGGTGACGATATAGCATAGAATTTTTCCACTTTGAACTCCGAAAGAGAACTTGATTGGGTTAAGTTTTAAATTGAACTCACGTAGCAGGTTGAACAACGTTTGGAGCATCACAATTGTTGGTTTGTCGTATGTGTCTTAACGACCATGTCATCGATATAAGCTTCTATGTGCTGACCCAAGTGTTCGTTAAAGATATGATTGACGATACACTGATATGTAGAACCCGTATTCCTGAGTCAAAATGACATTAACGTGTAGCAGTATAGGTTGCGCTCAGTTTGGAATGCGGTGTTCTCTTCATTCGAAAGGTCAAGGAGAATCTGGTTGTAACCCGAGTATACATCCATGAACGATAGAAACTCACATCCTAATGCCGATTCAAAAGTTGGTCGATGCAGGGTAAAGGAAACATATCTTTTGGACATGCCCGATTGAGGTTGGTAAAATTGACACACATACGCCACTAACCCCATTCTTCTTGACTAGAACCGGGTTCGCTAGCCAATACAAATACTGAGCTGTCCTAATATGCTATAACATGGACACTTTTTTTACCTCAGCAGATATGGCATCTTGCTTCTCGGCGGAGAAAAATCGCCGCTATTGCCGCACGAGTTTGGCACATCAATCGATAGCCAATTTATGACAGATAATTGAAATATCAACACCTGAAACATCACTAGCTTCCTATGCAAATATATCCAATTTTATTTCTAGCAGTTCAATTAATGATTAAGTGATTACCCAACACGTATTGAGATGATTTCCCTTCATATCCCACCAGAGCACGTTTGGTGGGTTTATAGGGTGTTACCTCTTGCATGCGATCATAGATAGCTTTGAAGATGACAGTAGTTGAATTGACTCCGTCGACTAAAACTTTGGTGACCATGACTCCACCAATATCCAAGTTAACCTCCAGTGCATCCTCATGTGGTGTGTCAACCCCGCGTAAATCATCATCGTTAAAAGTAAGGTCGACGACTAGGTCCGGGTAGTTATGGTAAGATGAAGCTTCATTGGCTTGCACTTCATGATCGGGTTGACACTTTTGTTAGATTTTTTGGTTGCTTCATGGTAACATTTCTCCCCCACAAATAGTGAACAGTCGATGCTGCTTTTATTTATCAACCCGTTTATCTTCGTAGGGAACTTCTTCATTGACCGGTCGAGGGCCCTCTGCTCGGGCTGACGGTGATGATCTTGCTCCTTAAAAAATTGGATGAGCTTATCATTGTCTATTAACCTATGAATTTCCTTTTTGAGTTACCAGCATCAATCGAACTCTCTTAGCCCTACACTGGAGATCCAATTTAAGACCAGCTATAACTGCTTCATATTCAGACTCATTGTTAGAGGCCTTGAATCCAAAGCATATAGCTTGGTACATTTTATTACCATATGGAGAGGTTAAACAAACTCCAGCTCCACAACCCATTGTGCTTGACCCACCATCAGTTCAGACCACCCATTCATTCTTGGTTTTATCTTCTGAAGTTTGTTTAGATTTTATGTCCGTATGAAATTTTACTAAGAGAGCAGCCATTGATTAGGCTTTAATAGCTGTTCGGGGGGAAAACTAATATAATCAAGAATTATTCCCAATCAAACTAATCATGGCCAATAAACTATTATAATATCAACAAATGTTTCAATCTTGTTCATAAATTACTGATTATGAAAAAAAAATCAATTTTAAATAGTAAAAAGTTAAAAAAAAAAAATATATTTAAATTTAAATTTTTACTCCGTCCATGTTGGCATCCTACGTGAAAGCTAACATGGATGGTCAAGGAGGGAAATGGACAAAAAAACTGATAACTTCATTATGGACTATTTTGTAATGGTTTTTAAAACGTAGAGGACCCTATTTTTACAAAGGTAAACAATGGGGACTAACGTGAGACAAGTCCGAAATGTAGGGGTCTAACCGTGTTTTTAGCCCATCTTTCACTTTGGAACCATCCAAATTAACCTACTTCAAAAAGTTTACAACCAAGTACTATAAGTTATTTAAATGTTCAAACACATACCATATCTATTTAGTTACCCTTTTTTCTCCCTTCACGCACTTCAATAGATTATCCAACACAATCGCAAAGATACCAAATGTACACTAGAGTTAGAAATGACATTCTCAAACTTAAAACTCCATACATTGCCTCTATCACCACGACTGACCAATCTATTTTCAAACCTACCAATTTTTCCGATGCTCTAAAAGACTCAAATTGGGCTAAAGAAATTGACAGAAAATAAAATTCCCTAATACAAAACAAGACTTCGTCCTTTGTTCCTTGGTTTCTAACTTTACAAGTTAAAACAGAACCGAAATGGCTTTATTTAATGTTATAGGCCAGAGTATTTTTCAAGGGATTTCATCAAACCTATAGCATTGACTTTCTCTAAGACCTTTAACCCTGTTATTAGAGCTTCTACAATTTGACTTGTCTTAACAATAACTGTGTCCAGAAATTGGGATATTAAGAAACTTGACATTAAAAATGCCTTATTGAATGGAATTTTGAATCGGAGTGTCTATACGACTCAAACATATAGTTTGAAGAGCTTGGTGCACCCCACACATGTGTGTAAATTACACAAAGCTCTTCGTGGTCTCAAACAAGCCCCAATAGCTTGGAATTCTATATTAAGGGAGACTATACTAGACTGAGGCTCCAAAAACTCAAGATCATACTATTCTTTGTTCTTCTTTATCGTTAAAACGGTGATCCTACTAATCCTAGTCTATGTTGATGATATTATAGTTATAGGTAAAGACACAAGTTGTCTACACTTCATTCAGAGACTTCATACAATAATTTCACTCAAAAGTATGGCGTCACTCCATCTATTCCTTTGAATAGAGGTTTATCGTGACCCGACTAACATATACTTAACACAACATAAACTTAACACTGTTACAGGAAATAAATTAGATTAATATCTAATTTATTTAGTATAATATATATTTAGTATAATATATATATTGTAGTATATTTATTTAGTCAAAGATTTTATAGTCAATAGTCTATGTAAATTTTAGGAAAATAAATATTTTATTAATTGCTGTAACTGCTACAAAGTAGTATAAAAGGTGAACCAGACATATAAATAAGATACTTTTCTTGAGAAACACAATACTTTTGACATGGTATCAGAGCGCAACTGATTTTTTTGTAGAGTTTTTTGGTGGTGAGTTTTTCGCGTATTTTGGGTGGTGAGTTTTTTTTTTCTGAATTTCGAGAGTATTTGGGGATTTTTAGTTTCAGATTTTTCTGAATTTCGAGAGTATTTGGGTAGTGAAATATTTTTTTCTTTTGAGAATTTGGGGATTTTAGTTTTTATTTCAGATTTTTTTTGTTCTCGTGGATCTGTTTTCTTGGTTACATCATGTCACTCGATAAATTCGAGCCGTTTCATATTAAATTTACGGGGAAAAATTATTCTGCTTTGGAATTTCAATTTCAATTGTATGTGAAAGGAAAAGAATTATGGGGTCATATTGATGGGAGTGATCCTGCCCCTCTAGATGCTAATGCTTTGTCCAAGTGGGAAATAACAGATGCTAGAATCATGACTTGGATTCTTAGTTCGCTTGAACCTCATCTTGTTCTCACCTTGAAGCCCTATAAAACCGCTGCTGGTATGTGGAATTATCTAAAGACAATTTATAATCAAGACAACTCTGCTAGAAGATTTCAATTGGAGTATGAATTGGCTAATTACACTCAAGGAAGTCTTTCCATTGAAGCATATTTTTCAGGTTTTCAAAACCTTTGGGCAGATATAATTTATGCCAATATTCCTGCTTCAGCTCTTTCTGCTATCCAGAAAATGCATGCAACCAGCAGACGAGATCAGTTCTTAATGAAGCTACGACCGGATTTTGACATCGCACGGTCTAATCTGATGAATCGTCATCCTGTACCATCTTTGGATGCATGTTTGGGTGAACTTCTTCGTGAGGAGCAGCGAATGATAACTCAGGCATCTATTGAACATCAAGCTAGTATCAGTACACAGGTTCCGGTAGCTTATGCAACACAAGCGAGAAATAAAAATAGAGTCATGCGTGCCATCCAATGCTATAGTTGTAATTCTTTCGGCCACATTGCTCGGGATTGTCCCAAAAAGGTCTGCAACTACTGCAAGAAACAATGGCACATCATCTCTGCTTGTCCCACTCGACCTGAACGACGACAAGGTACTGCTTATCATGCCTCAACTACTGCTTGTTCTACTGCATTGCCTACTGCCTCGCCGATTGTTCATGTTCCTTCTCCAACAACAAATCCAAACACACTTACTCCTGAAATGGTTCAACAAATGATAATTTCTGCTTTTTCTGCTTTTGGACTCTCAGGTAATCCAAAACATTATTCCACACCATGGTATTTCGATTCTGGATCCTCAAACCATATGACAAATACCGTTGTTCCTCTGTCTAATGTTAAAAAATATGATGGAGATCTGAAAATTAACACTGCTGATGGTCATTCTGTGCCTATTAGTGATGTTGGTGATCTTTCTTCCACATTCACTAATGTTTTTGTGTCTCCTGACCTCTCCACAAATCTTATTTCTGTTGGTCAATTGGTTGATAATAATTGTCTAATTTATTTTCATGTAACAAACACTTAGATATTGTCTCTATCCAAGCCGTGCCCAACACCAATGGTTGTTGGCCCTCCACTTTCTAACAATATTGGTTCTACTCTGGTCAATCCTACATAATACAAGAGCATATTGGGTACATTCAAATATCTCAGTTGGAGTAGACCAGATATTGCATTTGCAGTAAGAATCATTGAGCCAATTTCAACAACAACCCACCAACATACATTGGCAAAACATAAAACGAATTTTACGATACTTATCTGGTTCTAGTTGGGTGGGTCTCCTAATCAAGCCCACTTTTTGATGATGATTGTGCTTATTCTCCAGATGATAGCCACTTTGTTCTAGCTTACTACATCTATCTTGGTGCGTCACTCCATTCGTGGTCTTCAAAGAAACCATACGTCGTTACTCGCTCATTCACTAAGTCTCACTATAGAAAACTTGCCAACTTGTCATCTGAATTAATTTGGCAATGTTGTTTTCTCGCTGAGATGTACTTTCCACTCCAAGCTCCTCCCATAATTTGGTGTGATAACTTTGGTGTCGGTGTACTTGTCTCCAACCTTATGTTTCTGATCGAACGAAACACATTGAGCTCGACTTCCGTTTTTACGTGATTAGTTGCTCATAATAACTCTAGAAATTTATTACGTTCCGTCTCACGACCAACTCGCCGATTATGTGACCAAATGATTTTTGCATTCTGAATTTGTCTTTCTCAGGGACAAACTGGGTTTCTTGATCTCCCCGCTTCATTTGAAAAAGGGGGCATGTGAATAACAATGTTGCCAAGCCTATGTCAAGAAGAATTGTGAATAGAAGAAAAGAAAAAGAGGATGATTCAAAGATAAACCGCCAAAAGATTCACAAATAATGAAATTCTCCAAGCTAAGTGAATTTCTTAAGATAGATTCACTTAATTCAATGAGCTCAAAATGCTACGTCATACGTTCATATAGATTTGGGTTAAATTTTGGTTGCACATATCGATACAAAGTTTTTAGACGACCTTAATGTTGGTACTGGGGATCTTACAAAAGAACAGATAACGAAAGAACATAATGATGAATAATTTACCGACGAGCAACTTGAAGAGTCTTCTTTGATAGCTCGGAGGAAGGAACTTCTAAAGGATGTAGAAAGGTTAAACACAGATAAAGAGATATGAATCAGAGCATGTTGGTAGAGGAACCGGTTATGAGCGAAAATGTTAGTAAATTGTGCACTTTCTTTAAATTGGTAACAATTTTTGGAGGTGATACCATTTCAGGGACATTAAAATTATTCTTGGAAAATACATATTGTGAGTTTAGCAACCCAATTAGAAGAAAATTTTCACCACATTTGTATATGATTCCATCTTTCTTACTTTGCTTTAAAGACGATGATATAAGAGAAGTAGCTGGCACGTATAAGGATGTCATGATGATTCTGGCAAAGATTGTTGGGGATGAGATACATAGAATTTTGATAGAAAATGGTAGTTTTTCCAAAATAATATTCATGACATTAAAGAAAAAGATAAAGAACCTGCCAAAAATTCTTCGGTCAGATAGGACAATCGTAGAATTCACAGGAGTGACTACCAAAGTAGTTGGGTAAATTGAAGAAATAATTGAGCTAGGTTGTGGAACGTGTAAAAAAAAGTGACAATGTTGTTCATTGTGGTAGATACGTCAACTTCTTACAATGAAATACTTGGAAGGTCCTGGCTATGTAGAATGCATGCAGTAATATTGACTGTTCACCAATGTTTGAAATTTGTTGTTGGAGATAATATAGGAAAAATTGGAAGAAGGTCCTGGCTATGTAGAATGCATGTAGTAAAAAAATGGCCAGAGAGTGTTATCCAACGGCTTTGGCTCAAAGAAGATCAAGAGGGCGAATCAAAGAAGGTATATAGTTAGTGGGGTCTTCCTTAGGGTCTGATCCCGTCGATGATCCGACGGAGACCCCTGGAATTCTAGTCCCTGATGAAAGTTTTTGGATCATGTTTTATCAAACATAAAGAATTTAAAGATTGGTACAAATTTATCTCGGGAGGTTAAGGAGATGTTAATTCAGCTTTTATCAACAAAGCTGAATATGTTTGCATGGTGTACCGAAGACGTAAGGAGGGCACCCGTGGAGATTATTTGTCATAAGTTAGCAATTCGAAGCAATGTACGTCTGATCATGAGGAAAATGAGATATTTTTCTCAATAAAAGTCTGAAGTCATGGCTGAGGTAGATCGGTTATCCAAGGTTGGACACATATGAGAATCATATTACCCTTTATAGACTGCCAATCCAAATTTAGTAAAAAAAGAAAATGGTAAATGATGAATGTGTGTAGATTTTACTGACCTAAATAAAGCATGCTCAAAAGATCCTTTGTCGGTTCCTCGGATAGATCAACTAGTAGATTCTACTTCTGGAAATTAATTACTTTCGTTCATAGATTCTTACGTTGGGTACAGTCAAATGAAAATGGATCTTAAGGATCAAGAAAGCACTTTGTTAATCACTGGAAGAGGTCTGTATTGCTATAAGGTTATTCCTTTTCGGTTGAAAAATGATGGGGCAACTTACCAGCGCTTAGTAAACAAAAATTTTAAGGCTCATATTAGACAAAGTTTCAAAGTATATATTGATGAAATTCTAGTAAAAAGTGCAACAGATGAGGACTACTTTACAGATTTAGAGGAAACTTTTTCAGACTTGAAGAAGATAAAATTGAAGTTAAATCCAAAGAAATGTACATTCGGGGCTGGAAAATTTCTTGGATACATAGTCAATAAATGTGAGATATTAGATGAACCTGTACAACTGAATGCTTTGAGTTCTATGGCACCACCTCAGACGATCAAGGAAGTAGAAATCTTGACAACGAGGTTGGAAGCTTTGAACAGATTCATATCCTTGTTCTCGGATGAATGTGCTCTTCTTTTCCAGGTTTTGAGATTAGCAAATTGCTTTAAATGGATGCAAGAATGTTCTACAGCATTTGAACAAACTAAAGAGTATATGTCTTCCCTAGAAATAACACTTTACATAGCAGTAACAGCTTATACTATGAGGGCTGTTTTAATTCGAGAAGTGGATAATTTCCCACAATGAGTATATTATGTGAGTAAAAGTCTATTGGATGTGGAAAAACGGTATTTGAAATGATAAAATTTAGCCCTTGCTTTGGTTACTACTGCTTACAAAATGGGACCTTATTTTCAGGCTCATTCTATCATTGTACGAACATCTTTTCTGCTAAAATGTATTCTACAAAGGCAGAATGACTAAGTGGTCTATGGAATTGAGAGATTTTTACATCGAGTTTGAACCAAGAACTACAATCAAAGTGCAAGCCTTAACATATTTCTTAGTCGAGTTCATTTTGATCGGCCAGAGATGGAAATAGATGAGAAACTTTCTGAGGCAGAATGAAAAATCGAAACATATGGAGGTTCAAGTGCATCAAAATGTGGGGTGGGGTGCATTCGGTTTCTCGAGATGGTATTTTAATGTATCAAGCTATTCACTTCAGTTTTTAAGCATCGGATAATATGGCAGAATACGAAACGACTTTGATATGTTTAAGACTTTCTCACATCTGTGGGGCTAAAACCGTTAGGCTAGTAAGTGATTTACAACTTCTAATAAATCACGTGTCTAGCCAATCCAAGGCTATAAAAGATCACTTAGTGAAATATTTGAGAGCATTAAAGGCCTTAGCAGTTGTTTTCGAAACTATCAAGTATGAACATGCTCATAGGGTAAGTAATTATGTGGCTGATTCTCTGGTTACCGCTTCGTATTTTGAGAAGTATTCTTGGAGTCTCACAAAAGAAAGTCATTCTATAGTAAAATGGTTTGCGCAGGTGGAAGGATCAGTTGAAGCTTTTTCATATTTCTACAAGTACTAAAAAATATTGGAGGTACGATATCAAGGAATTCTTGGTAAATGATATCTTACCCATTAATAAAATAATAGCAACGAAAGTGTTGTTCAAGGCACATGGATATGCGGTACTTGGCGAATTCTTATAAAAAAAATCTTTTAGCATGCCTTTGCTTTGATACCTTAGGAAAAACAAATCACAAAAATTATATTGTCTGAGCTACATAATGGAGAAGAATCTGTGCATTTTGGGTACAAAACTCTGATACAAAGAGTTCTTTTGGCAGAATATTATTGGTCAACCATTGCTTCTGATGCCAAAGAAGTTTTAATAGATGCGACACCTGCCAAACATTTTCGAAAACAATCCAGGCACCAGGAGTACCTCTTGAATCAATATCTGAATCCTTACCTTTTCACAGATTGGGTATTGACCTAGTCGGGCCTCTACCAATGATATATAGAGGATGACAACCGATAATAGTCGCGGTAGACTATTTTTATAAGTGGGTGGAAGCTGAGCCATTGGCACGATAAAAGCCAAAGATGTTATAAAGTTTATTGTGTCCAATATTGTTTTTTGCTTTGGTATTCCAAGGAGAATAACGATGGATAATGGACCACAGTTTGACAATAAATACACAGGGATTTTGTTTCTCGAGGGATACAACAATTATTCTCGGTGCATTTCCATCAACAAGCAAACGACCAAGTTGAGGTAACTAATCGGAAAATTCTTAATAGGCTCATAAAGAATTTGCAAGGTAAAGTTGGAAAGTGACCAGATTATTTACAAGAAGTTTTATGGTCATATCGAATCACCCCTTGCATAATAACTCAAGAATCTCCATTTGCACTAGTTTATGGGATGGACACTGTTTTATCATCCGAAACGGTTTTCCCATTGTATCGAATCAAATAATATTCTATAAGAGGCTAATGATAAAGGGAGGCGTGCATAATTAGACTTAATTGAATGAAAGAGAAGGATAGTGAAATAAAATTCCTTGCACTATCAAACTTTGAGGATGAGAGTTAGATGACGAGAGTTTAAAATAGAGGACAAGGTTATGAGGAAAGTATTTTTGCATACAAAAGAAAAACGGCTTGGCAAGTTAGGACCCAATTAGGAGGGCCTGTACATGGTAACTGAGATCGTGAAGCTGTGGACATATCGGCTTAAAGATAAAGAAGGAAGATATTTTTATCATCTATGAAACATCTAACATCTTAAATTATATTTGGAGTGAATGTACAAGTTTGTATATATTTTTGAATTTTTTTGTAAGGATCGGTGGTATACTCTTTCCTACCCTGGTGGTGCAGGAAAAGTTTAACAAGGTGCTATTATAGCAAACTTATATATAATATTTGTTTGCTATTTTAAAACAACTTGAACAATTACGGTAGCACGACCTGTGTCCGCCCTTAAGGATCGAGTTGATTGGGGTGTATTCCAGTTAATTATAAATAATCCAGTAACGCTGAATGGAGTTATAAGAAAACTCCCATGTCAAACAAAATTGTGACCTAATTGTCTCGTGTTTGAAACAATTGGTTGACGTCTGCCTTGTAGTTGGACGTCTAATTACCATAGTTTCGGGTAATCTCCATTGGTCCTATAGGTAATGAATTTTATTTCACAGTTATGGTTAATACCTAACAACAACCTACCTTTCAGAGGATGCAGAAGGTCGAAAACTATCCTCCATAATTGGGAACTCCATCATTTGTTACTTGATTTGTGGTTTCGCCCGTCTCCCTTAGGTATTTTGGGGATGCGATATTGGTACATAGTACAACACAAGCTGACCTATCGCATTCTAATATCTCGTTTTCTGATTTGATGATCAGAATATAGACCAAGATTGGTGTATCAGAGGAGTGTGCAATTTAACCTTGTGGGGTTTGGGAAGCAAATATATTTGTATCTTGTAAAAATGGAAAGTAATGTGACAATGGGGTAATAAAAAAATTAACGTTGAACTTGTATAAGTATAAATATTTTACGATCTTAACCATACACAAGATTATTGATCTCTATTGGTTTTAAAAAAATATCAACAAACATTTTTGACTCGTGAAATGCACACCAACCAAGTGTTTTAGCTACAGTCTAGTCGGGATCCCAACTATCCCATAACCACAAGCGCACTTCTCTTACTACCCTTAGAGGAAAAATTACTTATATGGTCATGATGTCTTTTTATTTATTGATGAAATTAATTTATGTATACACTTTATTTAATATTTCTCCAAAATATAATGTGTATTGTACAAATCTAGGACCGTGAATCTCTCATGATATAGCCTACATGCTCGGGCATGTTAAGGGCTATGATTTCCTCCTGACATTACCTATATTTTTAGGTATATGAATCCCTTCTATTGTCACCTAGGAGCTTAGACCACGATCTTGTCTACAAGATCGCGCAGTTCAAAGGTTTTGAATACATTTACATTTTTTTTCTACAGTTTTACAAATACACAAGGTCTTGTTTCCCTCATAAAATCTTCTCAAGGTTTGGTCAACTACATGAATATATTTTCCTCCCAAACCCTTTTATCGGTTTGGGTGTCTCCTAATATACTGGTATACCGTCTGTTTGTCATTGTCATTTCCTTTTATGCTAATAGTACTTTTGTGGTGTTTACCTTGAAGTCCTACAATGGCCATCTATGTAGGCAAAATTTTAAACAATATAAATATTTTTTCGATTCAAAAAATCATACAAGGTACTATAGGAACCTTCTTCATGTTAGTTGTAGTATTTTCTCTTAAAAAAAGTTAGTTTTTTTCTTACAAAGAGGTTTGGTCGATTATGATTTCTAATGAGATGGGAACATTTCAGCATGAACCGAGCTATCCGAGCGAAGATAGTTCGGTTAGAGAAATTTGGGGTCATCAGTGGGTGATACTAGTACAAATCATTCAATGCAACGATTATCCATGCTAATTACTAAGCCCAAGAAAATTTTAATGAGAGAGATAAACTTATCAAGTGGAGCCTTAGGAGCTCGACCAATTCTAGAAAGTGAGGCTAACTTTCTCAGCCAAATACATAGCTCACACACTCGGGCTCAGCAACCTCAAATCACACAAAATAATAATACGACGACACTTAATTTACTTATAATCCTCCCTTATTTCATTTCGTAAGGACTGAAGGGCTACTGATACAGGTTAGATTTGTATCATGCCTGAACCCAAGCATATGTTGAGCTTGACATGTAATATGGCTGAGCCCTATTATTATAAAAGAGCTCAAACAAGCACCACTATATGTACTCTGGTCGAGTCTCGAATTATATGGGGCTCGAGAACAAGATTTGGCAACAATAAACTATAATCTTCAGTCAACATGTGACATTATGGACACTTACTTATATAATAAATATATTTTAGTGTGACTGTTACTTATGATACATAATCTATAAATAAAACTCAACACGAGGCGTTCACAATGCTTGCATGATTGTGCATCTGGATAATATTATTTGTACATGTGCATCTGTGTCTAAATTGTTAATCTTTTTCATTTAGCTTGATATCTCACATATTGTATTTTCTACATAAAAACTATCATTTCTACACATGAACTAGCCTAAAACACTAGCAATCTTTGTTAAGAATCTACTACGTTATCCCGAACAAAATCCAACCACATCATCCACACCTCAAAACATTTATTCTCCTGGTGAGAACTATATTTAGTGAATGACGTGGTATTTTTAGTCCTTAATGCCAGGTCATGATCTCAATAGTTCAAATACAATTCAATGTCATCTATTGATTAGGAAAAACTCACTTATATAACTTGGAAAATCTATTTTCTAATGGGTTTAAGGTATTGACGATATTTTACACATAATAAACAACACATAAACAATATGTTTATTGACATACAATTATAATAAGTGTTTAAACATGGATGAGACATATAAAACATAATTGTACATCTCTAAAAAGATGTCTTTGGACAAACATATTGACATGCATTTTTAGAAGTTTGAAAAAATATCATTATTGTTCCAACTTTAATTGACTTGATTTAGAAAAACTCTTATTTGGGCTATTATTATTATTATTATTATTATTATTATTATTATTATTATTATTATTATTATTATTTTTATTTTTATTTTGGATTAAACACTTAATGGCATATTCACAATTGACAAGTCTCATGTTTATAATTAAATATCTCAAACATTAAGCTTCTTTTTAGGTGAGTGATGCTCAGAATAGTATTACACATGAAGGTGTCAAAATTTTACATTCTTCAATTCACAAACAAAAATAACTTTGATAATATTTTGGCTTCATAATTCACTTAAGACAGCCTAAATCATATAAACCATATAACAATTAAACACAAAACAACCACATCAGAAACATCGAATCCAAATATATGATGCGGCGTAGGTCCAAAAGAACACACTAAGGTACATTTAAAAATTTAGACTTAAACCCAATTACACCTCCTGAGTTTAGGGTCATATTTTCACTATTTTTTTTCTCTCATATTGATTCATACTCTAAATTTATTCTTAATTGTCAATGTTTCGTTTCAATCTTTCAAAATATTAAAATTTGATCCTTAGTCAAATTACTAATTATTATATTATTAGATTAGTTAGGAGAAAAATGTAAATAGACAATAAGCGAATACCCCTTTAAACATATCTAGGGCTATCAACGGTTCTCCGGAACCGGGATCGAACCGATAAGGATCGGATTGAGAACCGGACCGAACTTTAACAATTCGGTTCCATTTTAAAAACCGAAAATTGATAAGGAACCGAAACAAAAAACCGATTAGGAACCGAACCGATAAAACCGATAAACCGATATGACCGATATGGAATCGAACCGATAAAACCGGTAAACCGATAGAACCGATACGGAATCGAACCGATAGAACCGATAAAAAATCGGACTAATAAAACCGTTAGAACCGATTATTTATTATTAATATTATTATGTATTCTTTTGTAAATTATAGTACCAAAATTAATAATTAATTACTATTTTTTAACAAAATCAAAAGATTAATTTATAAACTTTAATTTTTATATTATTTACTTCAATATAAAAAATTAAAAATCAAATTTTAATTGGATTTAAATTTTTTTAAGTGGACCGAAGCGGACCGAAACCGGGCCGAAACCGGACCGAAACGGGACCGGACCGAACTCGGACCTAACCGAATTCGGACCGAACCGGAACCGGAACCGAACCGAATCGGACCGAACAGGACCGGACCGGACCGAACCGAACCGAAAGCTTAGCGGTTCGGTCCGGTTCCAAAAATTAGAACCGAAAGCTTAACGGTTCGATCCGGTCCGAACCGATAAGCTTAGCGGTCCGGTCCGGTTCCGGCAAAACCCGGACCGAACCGGACCGATAACAGCCCTAGTTACATACCCCGTCAATTTGAAAAGAGAAATAAGTCACGGGGTTATTTGGAAACCTTGTATGACTTTGAGGTCGAAGTTTGTGTTTCCTGGCCTATAAATGAATGCCCAACTCCTCCTAAAACATTCACTCAAATAAACATAAATTCAATACAGAGATATTTGGTTAGTTTCCTCTTTTAGCATCCTCTTTTTTTTTAATATTTTATTTTATGCTTAACAGTTTTTGTTCTTACAAAATGTGCTGTGTGATGTAAAACAGAGGAGCTGCGAAGAGAGATGAATCCCACTGAAGAAACTGCAGCGACCAAGAACGGAGGCGTAAAGGTGAAGAACGATACAGAGGCATGGTTCAAACCCAAGGAGGGAAGTGTGGTCCCTAAACCCAGGAAATTAGTGAAGACAATGATGGTGGAAACTTTGATCTCACTCGGCTCTGTTTCTGGTCCAAAAACTTATGAAGTAATGAAGGGTAATCGTGTGTTTCCTACAAGTCCACCAGGTCAACCAGATCAGTACATGAGACGCGAGACATATAATGTCTGAATATCATTGAGTTGAGTAGTCTTTGTGGGACAAAATAAAAGAGTTTGTTTATTGTGTTTGTTCAAATTTCTGGTTTCTTAAAGTTAATGAAGTTAATGATGTTATGATTGTTTATTTTTTATGGAATTTATTAACAGATTCTTTATACTGTGTTTTTGGTTCCTGATCAGAAAACCAAAATAGTTAGAGATTTATTATCTTAACTAATAAAATTATCATTGTTCTGATTCTTCTCCTAAAGCTAGCCGAGACCGAAATCATTCCTCCGGGATTTGACCCGACCCGAACCGAACCCTAAGGTTTGGCTTCGTCTTCTCCTTATCTCGTGCGCTGCGTTCTGGGGTAACTGATAACGAATGATTTTTCTCTTGTTTAAAGACCTGATAACGACCTGTATCTAGTCAACAGAATTGATCTTTGACTAAAAACGTTCATCAAAGAATTCATTTGACTTTTTTTTTTCCAGCTTAATAGACACATATTTTTGTTGAATCTAAATAGCTTTTATTGTGAAATAAAAATTTGAGACATGAATTTATTATTTAATTAAAATTCTATGGGCTGGATTAATAAATTTAGATTCAACTAGTAAAATATTTGTATGCCACAACACAATGTTCATATATTTTCCTTATATATAAAAGTCAACACTGAAGCAGTGGTAGGTTGAATATTGGATATCGCAGAGTAGTTTCAGTATAGTTTTTTTTATTCTATAGTCGATCTATTTGGTAAGAGTTTTTAGCGATTATAAATAACTATAGTATTGAAAGGGATAAATATAGTTTTTTTAATGAAACGATTTTATATTTATCTTTAAGGTTAAATCATTTTATATATTACACAAATCTACGCATTATTCAATTATTTTTCTAATATAGTTTTCATTCTTAGTTGTTTCCAATTCTTGTGAATGTTTTGTGTGTTAAAGGAAAATATAATAGATATTTGTCAAAATAGTAAGTTTATTCATTCGAAAAGAAAACTTTTGTTTTATATAGTAGTAATCGTATTTATATTCTCTATGTAATGAATTTTTTTCGGTTGCTGAACGAGCCTCGTGCCGTAAAATGTGTATAGAATTAGTCAGTAGGACTGCTTTGTTATCTTTGCAGTATAATAACTTGGTGAAGAAGAATGATTTGCTGATGTCCCAAATTGTTGGTTTGCTATCACAAAACGTGGCCATAACAAAAAGAGTATATGATCAAGCTAACAAGATCAACAACGAGCGGAGTTGTTGGAAAAGACTGATCGAGACTTGGAAGAACGAGAAAAGCAAGTCATGGACGTAACAACGAGGATGTTACAAATAGACCAACAAAAGATGGTGGAGGAGTTATTGGCGCTGAATTTTGGGATGTTATTAGGATTTTATCAGAAGTTCGTACTCCAAAAAGAAAAGTCGAACTTGGAGAACGTAGATGCACATCTCCAAGGGCTAGAAGTAGATGCTCTTATAGTAGATGTTGATGCATCGACTGTTATGGTGACAAATGTATCAGCTTATACTAACACTTCCCGTGGTGGAATGGAGCTAGGGTCTACCTCGACGATCCCTCATATAATTGCGCAAAACTTCAAATTCAAAAAACTTTTATGTTTTGTAATGGGTGTGAATATTGTTACCAATTGTTATATATGACTTATATAATTGCTAGTTGTTAGTAAAATATGTGTTTGGGTGAACAGTTGAGATTTATCTAAATGGAGGTAGATGTAATTATTTCATTCGTTGTTTTGTCCTAGCATTTCCTTACAAGATTGGGCACACTATAGCCCTTCGCACAGCCAGAAAACTAGGGAGTAGCCATCGGTTGATTCGCGGGAGTGATCGATTCAGTCTATTGCGTAACGTAATAGGCTTGGAGTAATTCGCATATTAATATTGGTACAAGGTATTGGGCACAGTCAAGCCCCTTACATAGCCTCAGTGGGCATGGCCAATTGGCTAATTTGTATTATTAGACTTATCTAGTATGGTAACAGTATGTTCCCTTACGTAGCTCGTAGGCGTGGTCATTGATCTGTTTGCGTAATTATAAAGATGGAGAGAAGCGTAAAACAAACACATGTAGTGGCGAAAGCAATAAATTTTATTTAAAAGAAAAAAGTTTGATGTCTTATTAAGAAAAAAATCCCTCCACACCATCAAAAGGGAAAAAGCGTGCATTGGTACATTACATAGCTTGTTGATACAACTTTAGGTGACTAACATTCCAAGGATGTTTGAGGGTGTGGCCATTTTGTCATCAAGGTGGTAGGCCCCATGGTATCCTTTGGAGATGATAATGTACGGACCCTCCTAGTTGGGGCCCAACTTTCCAGAATCTTTATCCCCGGATCCTTGAAATAACTTCTTCATGACAATATCACCTACTTGGAGGGTACATGGTCACATTCTTCAATTAAACCACCTCCTCATCAGGCTCTTCTAATGTTCTTCTCGTATATGTGCTTGGTCGGGACGTTCTTTAATGAGATCAAAACTAATAGATTGGTCGATACTGTTGAAAGTCTTGGAGTTATTAACGATTCCATAGTTCAGTATAATGACCTCTGCTGGTACCACAACCTCTATTCTATAAACGAGTGTGAAGGGAGTTTCCCTTGTTGTTGTGCGCGACGTAGTGCGATAAACCCACAATACCCCGTAGAGTTTATCAGGTTACTTCTCTTTGGCTCCTTCCAATTTCTTCTTGATTCCATTAAGTATTGTTTGATTGGTGAATTCAACTTTTCCATTCGCTTGAGGATAGTAAGGGGTAGAGAAATGTTATTCGATGCCATAATGTTTGCACAATGTTTCGACTACTGAATTTTGAAATTGGGCGCCGTTGTCTGTCCTTAATACACGAGGGATACCAAACCACACAAGTATCTGGCGATCCATGAAATTAAAAATATCATGAGCCCTAGTACATGATAAAGCTTTGACCTCGACCCACTTAGTAAATTAATCAACAACTACCACTAAGAATTAGCGCTTGCGTGTAACTATCAGTAGGGGTCCAACCAAGTCGATGCCCCACTTATCAAAAGGACATGGGATCCGATTTGAAACCATCGGTTCACTTGGAAGATGATCTATATTGGATAATTCTTGGAAGGAATTGAATTGTTGGACGAGATGTTCCACGTCTGATGCCAAGTCAGGTCAGTAATACCCATCAAGAAGAGACCGGGAGATTAGGCTACACTGACCGTAATGTGCTCATGTATCGCCAGAATGTAAATCATGGAGAAACGTGGTAGCTTTTTCTTGACTTAAGCAACGTAGGAGTGCTCGGGTTGCACTTTTTTAATAAAGAACATTAACCAAGACGCAGTATTTAGCAGCACGTAGTTGCAATACCCTGACTGCTACTTTGTCCGAGGGGAGTGTGCACTCGTTGAGATAGATAATATAAGACTGCCGCCAGTCAGTAAAAGTGTCAATTAAGTAGATGTTATTCTGGGAGTTACATGTCACAGTGGCTGGGTGATCATGTGGTATCACTAATGGATGATCCCCTGAGGCGGAAGTATTAGCCAAGACATCGACTGCAGACTTATCGAGGCGAGGCACCTGCTCGTAATTAACTATCTAAAACTTAAACTCGTATTCCTTTAATATTATGAGATAGTTGCGGATTCCCTCTTTCTTGCATCATATGTACCCTTAGCTTGGTTGATAACTAACTGTGAGTCATACCTAATACGGAGCACCTTAGCCCAATATATATGGGCTAACCTCATTCCTCTGATGACCGATTTGTACTTTGATGCGTTATTGGTGACAGGAAAGCCAAAGTGGACGGCTTGTCGTATTTCATCCCGTCTGGGAAGCTTCATAACTATGGAAGCTCCCCCACCGGATGTACTCGGGGCTCCATAGCTCGATATTCTACTTGGTAAGATAGCTGGAAACATTTGGCTTCTGCAATACATTCTGTAAAGGAAAATAAGTTCACACTATGATCGTGTGGACCTAAAAATAAAGGTGCATTTTGCAGGCAACCACCACAAGCCCCAAGACAAGCTTCTCTAGGTTAAGTTAGCGAGTCTCAGCGTCTACCAGGGTCTTGCTTGTATAGTAGACGGGTCGTTGTATGCACTCGGTCTCTTGGACAAGTACAACACTAATTGTATATAAAGAAATAGATAGATTAAGGTATACATGCTCACCCGTTGTAGGTGTATAGAGAATCTTTGGTGACGTGATATAAGTTTTTAGTAGGATGAAGGTTGCATCATACTCGTCGTTCCAATCGAATGTTTTGCCCCCAAAGCACTTTGAAAAAAAGATGACTCTTATCTGATGTTTGTGAGATGAAACGAGACAACAATGCAAAATGCCTGGTTAAACATTGGACGTTCTTTAGCTCTATTTAGATGATTGTCCTTAATTGTATGAAATTTTCTTCAATCCCCCGTTTGCTAACGAGGTATCCCAAGAACTTCCAGTACGAACCTAGAAAGAATACTTGAGCAGATTTAGCTTGAGATTATATGTTCGCAGGACGGTGGAAACGCTCTTCAACCCCTCCAACTATTGCTCAAATATGTTGGCTTTAACGATCATATTGTGTATGTAAGCCTTCCTCTGGTTCCCCAATTGATCTTTGAAGATATGATTAATCATTTGTTGGTAAGTAGAGCTAACGTTCTTTAAGCTAACGGGAATAACGGTATAGTAGTATAACCCTTACTCTGTTTGAAATATCGTGTGCTCACTATTCTTTGGGTGAAAACGGATTTGATTGTAGCCCGAATAGGTGTCCATGAATGATATATACTAACTTCCCAAGGCTAAATCCATAAACTGGTCAATACGAGGTAATTGGAGGACATCTTTCATGCATGGTTGATTCAGGTAAGTGAACTCCACGCACATGTGCCACTATCCCCTTTTCATCTTGAGAAACACAAGGTTAGATATCCATATGGGATATTTGGTGTGGCGTATGTTCCCAAGCCCAAATAACCTATCGACCTCATTGCTAATGGCCTCATGTTTTTCTATTGAAAAATAAGTTGCGTTTCTGCCTAACAATTTTGGCATATTGGTGTATTTTTAACTCGTAAAAATTACTGAGGGGTCAACCCTGACACATCACTTGCAACCTATGCAAAACTATCCAAATTTTGTTGTAATAAATTAACTAAAGAGTTTCGAAAAACTGAATCTTAATTTTTACCTATGCGTAACACGTGGCCCTCAGCCGCCATCTCATTAATAATATCCTCGAGAGTTTCCTCCACTAGTTCAATGTCCTTATGATCATCCATTGGGTTAGGAAAGGGGAGTATATAGTTAAGTCCTACATGTTCTCTGTCGGTACCTAATTGCTATCACATCGGCTTGGTGGGGTTGACCGCCACTGAGTAACATGTTCTAGCTATACATTGGCTTCCACTTATGCCCACCAAATTTCCCATTGGGTACTTGATACATTGGTGGACGGTGTAAGGTCTTTCCTCAATCTAATGCAACCATGATTGTCCAATATCGGCGTGGTATGAGTTTGGGGCATCAGAAATCATAAACAACATCTTTACCTCCCTTTTTATGCCTATGTGTCCAACTCTAACCATAAGCTCGACCTCACCCACACACTGTGATGTTTTGCCTTCATATCCCATCAAATTTCATTGGGTAGGTTTATACGATGCAACCTCTATCATCTTATCATAACTTTCTTTAATAATGATGTTGACTGAACTACCCACATCTCCTAAAACCCTGGTCACCATACCTCCTCCAATGTCTAGGTTAGTAGTTAGAGCATCCTCATAAGGGATAAGGATCCCTCACAAATCATCATCGTTGAATATGAGGTCAGCTACTTGTTCTCGGTAATTATGGTAGGAATAGGCCTCGATTGCTTTACCTCTTGGTTGGCCTTTATTCTTTTTCTGGATTTTTGATATTCACCTCCCAGAGATCCCCCTCCAAAAATGGTAAAGAACCATTTATGCTTTCCTTTTTCAATCCATTTATCCTCCCAACGGGTCTCCTCATTTTTTGAGCGGGGCTCTACTTTTTTGTCACTTTGGTGATGATGCTCTTATTTTTTAACAATTTGGATGAGCTCCCCACTGTCGATTAGTCTCTGGATCTCTACCTTTAACTACCAACATTCATCTGTTGGATGGCCATGGTCATTGTGGTAAGCACAAAAATGCATACTCGACAACTATAGCAAGACGTGCTTATAGTACGGGGTGAAGATATCGATCATATCCTTAGTTTTATCGTAGATGAAGGAGATAGTATCAGTTAGTGGAGTAAAATGTCGCGTTTGATTTTCATAGGGCGGGAGCCGATTGTTTGCATCTCGTGGCTCCTCGCGTCGGGATGCCTCTTTCATTCTCCTTCGGTCATACGCTCCCCATTTCGAATTGGTTGTAACTCGATCGGGGGAGTCACAACCTTTTGTATTCATCCACTTTGATACATTGGTCAACTCGAGCGAGGAGGTCTCTTATCTTTGTAAAGGGAAAACGTACTAGATCGGCGTACAGTTCGCCCTTCCTATCGAGACATCTCTTTAACTCTTCAAGGTCTCCCCTCTTCTCTAGTATATATACATTATAGAGTCGCTCTCACACCGAGACTCATTGTTACAAATAAATATGTTTCTAAATGTGCTTCATAATTCTACAAAATCATGGATAGAGCCTTTAGGTAAACCGCTAAACCAGTCCATGACCTTACTTTTAAGTGTTATAGATAGGGCCCAAAAAAACATGGCGTTATCTAGATAAAACACCATCATCATATTCTTGAACTACTCAAAATTCATTTTTGGATCACCCGTTCCATCGTAGGCTTCCATGCAAAATGTATTGAATTTTCGGGGGAGCTCGGCTTCGATGATCTTCTCCATGAATGAGGATTCTTTAAGCACGTAGGTGGCCATTTTAGAACGGACTTGATCATAATGTTGGGCCTCATTCTCTTTAACATTTTTGGGGGTGGCTTGCTAGCCTTCTCGGTGGTACTCCTTATCTTACGAGCATATTTTAT
Source organism: Limnanthes douglasii subsp. nivea (assembly GCA_036936605.1). Lineage (NCBI taxonomy): Eukaryota > Viridiplantae > Streptophyta > Magnoliopsida > Brassicales > Limnanthaceae > Limnanthes > Limnanthes douglasii. Next base: position 143,450,707 of record JAUPFV010000004.1, on the reverse strand, counting down.
CGCTGCTTTCGCCAGTCCACTCACTATTATCTTCGTGTTCAGAAGATCTCGCTCTCTCTTCATGGTGCCCAAATGGCCTCGACTCCTGATCGTGGTCACCCTCTGCTTCCTTACCCGATCCTATGAGGTTTCCCTTTTGATCCCAGATCTTGTTACTACAATTGGTTCAGACACAGATTTGTGCTCTTATGAGATTTCCCAAAGACAAACCAGATTTGTTAAAGAAAAATCTAACCAATATTTGTAAAAATAGTAATGTTATTGATTCGAGAAGAAAAATCTTATTTTACATAGTGGTAATCCTATTTATACTCTTTACAAAGCATTTTCAGTCTTACATTACTCACATAATTCTATTAATATTGACCGTGAATCTATATTTATGGTAATAGACCTATACTCGTGGTCATTACTCTTGTCATAGTGCATTACGTGGGTCGTCGAGTTAAGTGTTGACTTCTTTTATGATATATTCATTAGTTGTTACTGATGAATGAGATTTACAAGCCTCAAATGACGTTCATCAGTCCTTGATGGACTTTGTTTTCTTGTAACTTTCAGTTTATATCCTCTTCTCGGTAAGATCCTGACTGAGCTCGTGCTAAATTATGGGATCAGCTCGGTTTCTTTATTATTACGGCAACCCTAAATCATGTTCCATTGATCTTTCCGTACAACTTATGCTTGGTTGTTTTTTGTAAAATGGCCTCAATGTCTCTCGTTTGGGCCACATCATGATCGTCAGTAATGATCTTGCACGATAGTTTGCATGTTGTCCTATTATGAAGTAGACACCTCTCGTTTTAGTCTCGTTTCTTTGTCGTTCGGTGCTCTTTCTACTTGATTTAAGTCACATATTTTCCAATGGAATTATTCTAGTAGTGCTTTTAGTGGCCTATTATGCTTAGCAGTCGTCTATCAATAGTTATCCTCAGTCTGCAATATGTTGCATAATATTTATGGTGTAGGTCGAACTTTCTAAAAATGACACCGATAATTGTGTTTTTATAGACGATGTCACTTCAGTACCGTTCTTTGACCGAGCGAACCTCGTCCTTGTCGATAGGTATAATTTGTTCAGAGGGTTATACCTTATCAGGATTCCGGCTACCCCTTTTAAACGTGAACTTCTCTCATACTTTGTCATTTGAAAAGACCAAGAGTTGACTAAGATGAGGTGTTGCGTACTATGCTTCTCTTTTGCTTGCCACGTATCATAGACGTGATTTTATCTTTAATATATAATGACAAGCGTGTGGTATGTTGATATCAGTGCTTTTTTGCCACACATCGTGTATCATGTAACTATGTCCGACAGTTGCAGGTCTGACTTGCATATCTTAATAAAATGGCGTTTCATATTTTTGTATCCATTTGATTGGTTAACATTTTTACTACTTGGAGGTCAATTACAATATCATAGGCTTGCGTCTTAGGTAGCCCTTATTTTATTAATTTTCAAAGTAGTATAAATTGCCGTTGAGTTAAGTTGTTCCTCTTTACTACCTCTTTTTATTTTATTGGTGAATGATATTGGTTAGTTTTATCGTGATGACCCTGAAATAACTCTGATCTTTCATCAGGAAACCCTAAATTTGTTTGGTTACAAGTTTCCAATTCTCTAGTGATGAGTTATCTATTTTCCCTTAAGAAATTCTTCGCAAATGAGTTTCTAAAAAGAAGAAATTTGCTAGTAATATCGTTCATGACCTTCCACCGAAGGATAAGATGGAAGATACAGAACTTTTCGACTGTTATTTTGATCATCTGACCCCTTAATATAGACATTTGACCGATGATAGGCTCCGTAGATTTACGATTGTATAGACTGGGCTTCCCGAGCCGGGTGAACAACCTCATCATCGGTCAAATGTTAGATATCCATATGGGATATTTGGTGTGGCGTATGTTCCCAAGCCCAAATAACCTATCGACCTCATTGCTAATGGCCTCATGTTTTTCTATTGAAAAATAAGTTGCGTTTCTGCCTAACAATTTTGGCATATTGGTGTATTTTTAACTCGTAAAAATTACTGAGGGGTCAACCCTGACACATCACTTGCAACCTATGCAAAACTATCCAAATTTTGTTGTAATAAATTAACTAAAGAGTTTCGAAAAACTGAATCTTAATTTTTACCTATGCGTAACACGTGGCCCTCAGCCGCCATCTCATTAATAATATCCTCGAGAGTTTCCTCCACTAGTTCAATGTCCTTATGATCATCCATTGGGTTAGGAAAGGGGAGTATATAGTTAAGTCCTACATGTTCTCTGTCGGTACCTAATTGCTATCACATCGGCTTGGTGGGGTTGACCGCCACTGAGTAACATGTTCTAGCTATACATTGGCTTCCACTTATGCCCACCAAATTTCCCATTGGGTACTTGATACATTGGTGGACGGTGTAAGGTCTTTCCTCAATCTAATGCAACCATGATTGTCCAATATCGGCGTGGTATGAGTTTGGGGCATCAGAAATCATAAACAACATCTTTACCTCCCTTTTTATGCCTATGTGTCCAACTCTAACCATAAGCTCGACCTCACCCACACACTGTGATGTTTTGCCTTCATATCCCATCAAATTTCATTGGGTAGGTTTATACGATGCAACCTCTATCATCTTATCATAACTTTCTTTAATAATGATGTTGACTGAACTACCCACATCTCCTAAAACCCTGGTCACCATACCTCCTCCAATGTCTAGGTTAGTAGTTAGAGCATCCTCATAAGGGATAAGGATCCCTCACAAATCATCATCGTTGAATATGAGGTCAGCTACTTGTTCTCGGTAATTATGGTAGGAATAGGCCTCGATTGCTTTACCTCTTGGTTGGCCTTTATTCTTTTTCTGGATTTTTGATATTCACCTCCCAGAGATCCCCCTCCAAAAATGGTAAAGAACCATTTATGCTTTCCTTTTTCAATCCATTTATCCTCCCAACGGGTCTCCTCATTTTTTGAGCGGGGCTCTACTTTTTTGTCACTTTGGTGATGATGCTCTTATTTTTTAACAATTTGGATGAGCTCCCCACTGTCGATTAGTCTCTGGATCTCTACCTTTAACTACCAACATTCATCTGTTGGATGGCCATGGTCATTGTGGTAAGCACAAAAATGCATACTCGACAACTATAGCAAGACGTGCTTATAGTACGGGGTGAAGATATCGATCATATCCTTAGTTTTATCGTAGATGAAGGAGATAGTATCAGTTAGTGGAGTAAAATGTCGCGTTTGATTTTCATAGGGCGGGAGCCGATTGTTTGCATCTCGTGGCTCCTCGCGTCGGGATGCCTCTTTCATTCTCCTTCGGTCATACGCTCCCCATTTCGAATTGGTTGTAACTCGATCGGGGGAGTCACAACCTTTTGTATTCATCCACTTTGATACATTGGTCAACTCGAGCGATGAGGTCTCTTATCTTTGTAAAGGGAAAACGTACTAGATCGGCGTACAGTTCGCCCTTCCTATCGAGACATCTCTTTAACTCTTCAAGGTCTCCCCTCTTCTCTAGTATATATACATTATAGAGTCGCTCTCACACCGAGACTCATTGTTACAAATAAATATGTTTCTAAATGTGCTTCATAATTCTACAAAATCATGGATAGAGCCTTTAGGTAAACCGCTAAACCAGTCCATGACCTTACTTTTAAGTGTTATAGATAGGGCCCAAAAAAACATGGCGTTATCTAGATAAAACACCATCATCATATTCTTGAACTACTCAAAATTCATTTTTGGATCACCCGTTCCATCGTAGGCTTCCATGCAAAATGTATTGAATTTTCGGGGGAGCTCGGCTTCGATGATCTTCTCCATGAATGAGGATTCTTTAAGCGCGTAGGTGGCCATTTTAGAACGGACTTGATCATAATGTTGGGCCTCATTCTCTTTAACATTTTTGGGGGTGGCTTGCTAGCCTTCTCGGTGGTACTCCTTATCTTACGAGCATATTTTATCGCTGCTTTCGCCAGTCCCCTCACTATTATCTTCGTGTTTAGAAGATCTCGCTCTCTCTTCATGGTGCCCAAATGGCCTCGACTCCTGATCGTGGTCACCCTCTGCTTCCTTACCCGATCCTATGAGGTTTCCCTTTTGATCCCAGATCTTGTTACTACAATTGGTTCAGACACAGATTTGTGCTCTTATGAGATTTCCCAAAGACAAACCAGATTTGTTAAAGAAAAATCTAACCAATATTTGTAAAAATAGTAATGTTATTGATTCGAGAAGAAAAATCTTATTTTACATAGTGGTAATCCTATTTATACTCTTTACAAAGCATTTTCAGTCTTACATTACTCACATAATTCTATTAATATTGACCGTGAATCTATATTTATGGTAATAGACCTATACTCGTGGTCATTACTCTTGTCATAGTGCATTACGTGGGTCGTCGAGTTAAGTGTTGACTTCTTTTATGATATATTCATTAGTTGTTACTGATGAATGAGATTTACAAGCCTCAAATGACGTTCATCAGTCCTTGATGGACTTTGTTTTCTTGTAACTTTCAGTTTATATCCTCTTCTCGGTAAGATCCTGACTGAGCTCGTGCTAAATTATGGGATCAGCTCGGTTTCTTTATTATTACGGCAACCCTAAATCATGTTCCATTGATCTTTCCGTACAACTTATGCTTGGTTGTTTTTTGTAAAATGGCCTCAATGTCTCTCGTTTGGGCCTCATCATGATCGTCAGTAATGATCTTGCACGATAGTTTGCATGTTGTCTTATTATGAAGTAGACACCTCTCGTTTTAGTCTCGTTTCTTTGTCGTTCGGTGCTCTTTCTACTTGATTTAAGTCACATATTTTCCAATGGAATTATTCTGGTAGTGCTTTTAGTGGCCTATTATGCTTAGCAGTCGTCTATCAATAGTTATCCTCAGTCTGCAATATGTTGCATAATATTTATGGTGTAGGTCGAACTTTCTAAAAATGACACCAATAATTGTGTTTTTATAGACGATGTCACTTCAGTACCGTTCTTTGACCGAGCGAACCTCGTCCTTGTCGATAGGTATAATTTGTTCAGAGGGTTATACCTTATCAGGATTCCGGCTACCCCTTTTAAACGTGAACTTCTCTCATACTTTGTCATTTGAAAAGACCAAGAGTTGACTAAGATGAGGTGTTGCGTACTATGCTTCTCTTTTGCTTGCCACGTATCATAGACGTGATTTTATCTTTAATATATAATGACAAGCGTGTGGTATGTTGATATCAGTGCTTTTTTGCCACACATCGTGTATCATGTAACTATGTCCGACAGTTGCAGGTCTGACTTGCATATCTTAATAAAATGGCGTTTCATATTTTTGTATCCATTTGATTGGTTAACATTTTTACTACTTGGAGGTCAATTACAATATCATAGGCTTGCGTCTTAGGTAGCCCTTATTTTATTAATTTTCAAAGTAGTATAAATTGCCGTTGAGTTAAGTTGTTCCTCTTTACTACCTCTTTTTATTTTATTGGTGAATGATATTGGTTAGTTTTATCGTGATGACCCTGAAATAACTCTGATCTTTCATCAGGAAACCCTAAATTTGTTTGGTTACAAGTTTCCAATTCTCTAGTGATGAGTTATCTATTTTCCCTTAAGAAATTCTTCGCAAATGAGTTTCTTAAAAGAAGAAATTTGCTAGTAATATCGTTCATGACCTTCCACCGAAGGATAAGATGGAAGATAGAGAACTTTTCGACTGTTATTTTGATCATCTGACCCCTTAATATAGACATTTGACCGATGATAGGCTCCGTAGATTTACGATTGTATAGACTGGGCTTCCCGAGCCGGGTGAACAACCTCATCATGCTCAGTAGGGAAAAACATGCTTTTAAACGATCATTTTTTACTAGACATTATGATTGCCCCTACCGGGCTTTATCAATGAGGTTTTTAGGTATATTAGGATATGTCTCATGAAACTGACAGCCAACGGCTGGTGCTTAATGTTAGGCATACTAATTAGCTCTAAGATATCAAACGTCCTAGTGTGACTAACCAATTTTTTTAACTACTATTGACGGTGACAAGGTGTTAAAGACCCCGTAATATTACATATCCATGTGTAGTGGGAACAAGATCATTTATTTTTTTGACTCTGACAAACACTGAAAGCATTCATTTATGTTTGTTTTTGGTACCTAAGAGCATCTCGTTGGGACAAACAATCTTCAGTTAGAACAAAGATGAATGAGTACATGTAAGCTTAGAGTTACTTTTGGTTTTTCTGTTTGTTGGTGTCCTATTGATAGTGATTTTTGATTGTTTTACTTTTATTTGGTGGAATGTACATATTCTGGGAAGTAGTAAGAATTGTGGAGAAAGGTTTACAGAGAACCAAAGGTGAACCCTTTGTAGAAATTGTCAGCTAATCCATTCTTTGCATGGCATCTTGAATATCCACGTCTATTCACCCCTGTTAATGTTTTGGTAGCAGGTTCGTGGCTTGTAGCAGAGCTCACTATGTCGGATGATGGAGATGTAACTATTACTGTTACAGGAGCCACTACTGATCATGTGAGATCGATATAGTTGGAAAGAGTGTGTGGAAAGAATCCATCCGGTGTAAGTTTGGAGCTTCACGTGAGAAAGGTTGGGAAATTTTTGAAGATGGGACCATAGCTGAGGATGCTAAGAAAACGGCATATCGAGATGCGGATCCCATGCAGCCTAAATTGAAAAGAAGAAAATTATGGTTCAAATGGTTGAAAATACATGCTCGCCCGATACCACAGGTAATTTATCTGCGTCTAATAAAAATAAGGTTCAGGTGATTGTGTCTATTTCGAGAAAGAAAGATGATGGAGTGGGGCAGAGAATTCCTTTTCCTGGTGGGTTTATTCAGAAGAAGAGGGCATTGAAGAAAAATGGAGTTCTTGTTGGGGGGCAACATGAGGGGGTTGATCGTCAGCCAGACATTACTCTGGATAAACTAGCCATAGTAGTAAGTTTGACCCTCTTGGATGTGCATGAAAATGTTGCACAGGGTGAAACGAAACTGGTGCTTCTCCTCCCACAACTACCGACAAGTCTTAGTTAGCATATCGAAGCCCTCTCTCCTCATGTACCATCAGTTAAAGCAATTCCCCGAGTTGACATATTATAACAACATGTCTATGACAGACCTTCTTTAGCGCCAATTGAAGTTGGCAGTAAAGGTAAGCTTACATATAAATTTTTGATTTACTGATAATTATAGAGTATTATGGTTTTTCTCATTCTTCTATTTTGATGTGGTTGTTCTTTGTAGAGTCATTACGATTCGATGGTGTTAGTATATTGTAATATGACCCATGCTAACACCAAATCTATGGAATACTTCAGGCCTATAGCATTTCTGAGTTGTGTTGTGACAAATATATGAATGAGAAGTCACATATGTATGATGTGTTAGCTACTCTTACTTTCGAAGTGATGCTTTGAAGGAACGAGATGCAAAAATGACAGAGCAAAATGATATTCTCGCAAAATAATCGACTCAGCTAATTGAAAAGAACTTTGGGCTAAAAAAAATTGAGGAATGTACTATTAAATCTTATAGTCTTCGATTGGAAAGTTCTACTACTGGAGCGGAACTATCCTGCTCGACAACATAAATAAATGAGGCTAAAAAGAAATGGATAGATCGTATAGCTAAAATATACGCTGATGTAGAAAAAGATACGATAGGGGTTGCTCAACATTTACTGTAGAAGGTTCAAAAAGATGCTATCGTAAAGCTTTGGAAGATAAAACCTGATTTAGAGTTCGCAAAGTTGAAAGAGTTAGTACCTAAAGATAAATGACCATGGGAGACAGATAACGAGGAGGACGATGAGGTTTTAATTTTTTTTGTCAATATTGGCAAGAGAAAGAATGATGCTGCTAAGGAGTCAACTGATAGGGATAACACTTTGGTCTACGCTGAAGGGCCTCACGAAAGTATTTTGAAGGAGAACAAACCTATGAAGAAGGGTATCAAGGACGCTTGTATAAATGATTGCTTTTTGGAGTAGCTGTGTATCTTCTATATTTTCTTTAATTAAGGCATGGTAATTTTTTGAACCATAAATTAACTTTTGAGCATGTTTATATTTTGGACAAGTAATACTGCGGTGCTATTTGGAATATAATATTGAATAGTTTTTTGGTGAAGTGTATGTGTTGAAATACTAACTTTTTGTACTTGAAAGAGATGAGGGGATTCTTGGTTCTTTATCAAAGCACATGTCAACTTGTTGCATAACCACCTAGGATTAGCTATTTTGCATATTTGGCTCGATAAGCCCATGATCGGGATGGCCTATAGCCTAGACTTAAAGAATAAACGATTGTTCTTGTTCGCTTAATTGAGCGTTGTCGTTTGGACTGAGTATGGCCACTGGCGTAGCCTTATAGGCTTGGTTTATAAAATCGGTTTGTTTTTTATTGAGTGTTTTAGCAAGGGCTCAGTTGGGCCCATTGCGTAGCCGGATAGACATGGCTGATTTTTAACCGTTCGCATTTATATATTTTACGGACCTTTATCCCCATTTTTTATACCTTGTAGTTGATATGTTACCTATGGAGATTTGTATTCATTTTATTGCTCTGTAAATTATATTACCATTATTTGAACGTAATAGTTAACAAACAAATATATGGGAAATAGAGATTTCATTAAGTTCTTTAGCTTACAATGTGTCTCATTAGAAACCCTTAAACGCCACCAAAAGGGGAAAAAGAGTTCACAACCGCTCTTAATGGTATGGTTATATATTTTGAGATGATTATTACTCCATAAATGCTTTAATGCATTTCCATCAATGTATTCCAATTTGTACGCCCCATGGTGTCCTTTCGAAAGTAATTTGTATGGATTATCCCATTCAAGGGTGAGTATTCCAGTGATTTTATCTTAAACTTATTGGATGATTTATTTAAGACTAAGTTTACCACTTTCAAACATCAAGGTTTTAAATTATCTTGAAAAGTGTTATTATTTACAACAGATTGACAACCAGAAAAGCGAGAGTGTTGTAAAAAGCAGTTTATCCAGTCCTGTTGAACGACTGTAGAGTTAATCTCGTTCTTATCATGAGATATGGATAATTCTAATACTTAATTCATAATCAGCAAGAGCTTCATTTCAAATTTATATTCTTTGATTTCTTCGACAAAACCTTTTGTGATTTCAAAACACTTCATTTAGATGGACGTTTCCTTTATTTTGTAGACAACGCCAATTTTAGTATGCTTTTCATATCCATAAAATTTATAGTTATTGTTCAAGCTCTTCCTTATAAGGATCCTACCTTCGACCATTCTCGTTTCTCTTAACTCACCAATTGTTATACATTTCAATGTTAGGATAACACCATAAAACAAGTTTTATAAAACGTTTTTTAATAAAACTTATTGACCTTTTATTTTATAACAAATTGGGCAGGTCCAGATCTGAGACAAAACCCAGATTAGGTTACATTCGAGATACAATTGAACTATTATTACATTAGATAAAAAAAACAATCCCTATCGAGACAACTCCCAAAAGAAACAATTTTTTCCAAAGATGAAGAATAAAGCAGAGACATCAGATATTGAAGCCATCAAGCAGGTCGAGACCAAAAATCCCTTTCCAATCCAACAGATGCACAAAAACTTTTCAGAATCAACATGTTGATTAAAGTCATAAAAACCCAAAAAATCAATATTCGATTTGAAGCAGCATATTGAAATCGGAACCACAAAAAAACTTTTCAGAATCAACAAACCATAAAAACCTTAGCTTGAAGCCTTCAGCAACTCACAAAAACATTCCAGTATTAGCAGAGAAACTTGAAGCCGAGCAATCCCAAAAACCCTTTCTAGAACCCATTTGAGACAACAAAACCCTAACGAAGGTCTTCAACAAACTAAAAATTCACTTTCAAATCATCATGGAGAGAATTGGAAACCAACAATTAGAACAATCCAAATCCACGTAAGCACTTTAAAGCCTTCTCAAAATATAGTTAAACAACAGATACATGAGAAGCTTCGCTAAGGGTTGGGATCCCTTCTTTGTTCCCAACCCGTGTAGAAAATGCTCCTCATTGTACAAGATATCCACCGAAAACCCATATTTCCAGAAGACCCAAACCTTGTTAGTGTTGTTGTTGCAAAAACCTTAAAAAAACCAGTTTCGTAGAGACGGTACGAAAGGTAGAGTTACTAATTAAAGGCTCTTGAAGAGCCAAAAAATCAGGCTTCTCAGATCTTTTTAAGGCTTTTAATCTGGATATAGTCTCCTTGTTTCCTAATCCATGCACGTTCCAGTTCAACACTTTGATAGTCATTAGGACAGATTTGAAGAATTTGCAGTTCCTTTGAACTGCACACTTTGAATGGAGTACGAATCTTTTTGTTGATTGTTTTGAGTTTTTTGTTCTTCTTTAGCTCGAGTTTTCTTGTTTCTTTAACAATGGTACCCTTTGTATGTGTAGGAGAGCAAATGAGACTCCCAGTTGCATGCTTTGTGGGAGATGGTGAATGTTGAAGAGACAATTCATTAGAGAGAATGTTACGATTAGTAATTCCCAAATCAATCATGTGAAGAGCTTCAATAACTTCATGATTGCCAACACCAACATGTATTTTTTTATTAGTATCATTAATAAGATCTACATCTGTGGGAAAAACCAACTCAGAGGCTATATTATTTGGGAGATTTTGTATGATATTTGATCTGGCTTTTGGAGATGTGTCAGTTTGGTTAGTCTGTTTTGTCATTGTTTTCGGGGAAAGCTCAGGAGATGCATCATGTTGAACAACTTAGTTAAAATTTGATACATTTGGTTCAGTTGTAACATGGTGATCAATTACTTCAGTAAGATTAGTCGCTTCAGGGAATCCATTTTAAGCAGGCGGAGTCAGAGAGTTGGTAAGTTTAATTTTCTTGCAGCTTTTATCATAATGACCCAAATGGTAGCATGATCTATAGTATTCCGGGTAAGAATCATAGACCGGAGCTTGCCAAAACCCATCTTCACCAAATAAGACCCATATCTTTCTAGGCATAGGTTTAGAAACATTCATTTCGACCCAAATTATGCAGTAGTTAACCCTAGCGCGATTCTTTGAAGGTACCCATACATTTAAGGGAGACCAAAGACTTTAGCTATACTGAAGATGGTTTTCTCGTTATACATGAACAGGAAGGTTTATGTAGACAGGAGTGATAGGGTTTTCATAGTTAACATTGAAAAAGAACCCCCATTTTAGAAGACGCATTATTTTGCTTCCAATTGGCTAGACAATTCTGCGCCACAATCTTTTTTAAATCATTTAGGAAGCTAAATTTTATGAAGTCAATATTGGTGATACTGAAATCACTGTTAAATTTGAAACTACCCAAAAAATTCTTTATAGCTTCATAATTAGGTATACAAGTAGAAAATTTTCTTTATCTTTAGATGCAAATTTAACAATTGACATCCATTTTCAAAACCATATGAAACATTCTTATGAATAACTGAATTTGATGAAAATAAATCCGCAAAAAAAAATGTTGGATGAACTGATTCTCTTCTAGTAGCTGTCTTTTAAGTTGGGATGTTTCTGATGTTTAGATAGGTTTTAATATATTTTTAATTCACATTTTCTTTAGGCAGGTAGAAAATATAATATTGTTTATGAGTTCCATTATTAAGATTAATACTCGAGTATAGTTTGAGAATGGCTAGTAGAAGGACTCAGTCCTTCACTAACAAGGTGAGTCACGTAAGTGATGTATATGGTTTCAGACACTAAAAAGCAAATTCGCTAATAAGGCGAGCCTCGTGAACGAATAATAAGATGCCACGTCATCTTTTCTAGTGTGTAAATGTAATGCTTGGTGGACAAGCTTAAAGTTGTCTTTTCCTACAGATTCTAGAATAGTATAAAATCCAAAACCCTTCCTAAAACATTCATTCAAATAAACATAAATCCCATACAGAGATATCTGGTTAGTTTCCTCTTCTAGTACCCTCTTTTTATTTAAAATTTTATTTTATGCTTAACGGTTTTTGTTCTTACAAAATATGTTGTATAATGTACCACAGAGGAGCTGTGAAGAAAGATGAATCCGACTGAAGAAACCGCAGCGACCAAGAACGGAGGTGTAAAGGTGAAGAACGATAGAGAGGCATGGTTCAAGCCCAAAGAGGGAAGTGTGATACCTAAAACCAGGAAATTAGTGAAAACAATGATGGTCGAAACTTTGATCTCCCTCGGCTCTGTTTGTGGATAAAAAGGTTATGAAGAAGTGAGGGGTAATCGTGTTTTTCCTACAACTCCACCATGTCAACCGGATCAGTACATGAGAATGTCTGAATATAAATGAGTGAGTTTCTTTGTGAGACAATAAATTAAAAGAGTTTGTTTAAATTTCTGGTTTTGTGAAGTTAATGATGATGTTATGATTGTTTGTTTTTGTTAGTACTGAATTGTATAAAAGAAAGAAATAGATGATTACTTGAGTAAACTTCGATTGGGATTTTTCATTAAACGGAATGAAAATACAATACATAAATAGAAACTGATAACAACTGCTATCCCTACAAACTAGCAGCACGACCTGGGAGTTTCCTACTAACTTGCAACTACTCCTAATCACCCCAACGTACATGTTGAATTATATAAAATGCAATATAACAAAACATGTTTAGATAAATCCCAACATGCTCCCCCTTAATCTAAACATGTTCCAGATTCTTGACTCCAAGCAGGCTTCTCATCTTTTCAAACTTGACTGTTGACAAAGCTTTAGTTAGAATGTCTGCACGCTGTTCACTAGTATTGACATGCTTAATCACGATTAACCCCTGTTCAACGCAATCTCGAATGAAGTGGTATCGCAAGTCAATATGTTTACTTCTTCCATGAAAGACGGGATTCTTTGCTAAATCGATTGCTGACTTGTTATTAATATACAGGACAACTGGACCTGGTTTGATTTCCATGATCTGACTAAGAACTCTTTGAAGCCATATGCCCTGACAAGCTGCCGTCGTGGCCGCCATAAATTCGGCCTCACAGGATGAAAGAGCAACGCATCGCTGCTTCTGTGAAACCCAAGAAATCAAACTCTCATCAAGATAGAATGCCATTCCAGTAGTACTCTTCCTGTCCTCAACACTACCAGCTAGATCACTGTCCGAGAAACCTGATAGTATATAATTTCATCATCCCTTAGTGTAGATCAGACCATAATGCAACGTACCTTTCACATATCTACAAATTCTCTTTACAGCATTTAAGTGCAACACTGTAGGTTTCTCCATAAAACGACTCACAATCCCTACTGCATATGATATGTCTGGCCGAGTATACACTAAGTAGCGTAAACCTCCAACTAAACTTTTGTAGTAGGTCGAGTTAACTGGTTCCCCATTTGTGTCTGCGTCAATCTGCAATTTAAACTCCATGGGATATTTCACAGCATTACATTCACTCATACCTGCGTTTTGAAGCACTTTTCTAGCATACGTTGTTTGTTTGATCTCGATAAAACCATTTCCTTGATCCACCTCCAAACCCAAGTAATATGACAGTCTGCCAAGATCGGTCATGTCAAATTCTCTGTTCATCTCCCCTTTGAATTTGACAATGTATGAAAGACTGGTGCCTGTGATAATTAGGTCGTCAACATAGACGCCAACAATGAGTGATTCCTTGCCTGATCGTCGTGTGTATACGGCATGTTCATAAGGACATTTCTCAAAACCCAAGTGAAGCAGATACTTGTTTAAACGAGCATACCAGGCCCTGGGTGTTTGGCATAGTCCGTATAAGGCCTTTAATAATTTGTAGACTTTGTGTTCTTTTCCTTTCTGAACATATCCTTTTGGCTGGCGCACGTAGACTTCTTCGAGGAGAAAACCATTTAGAAAAGCAGATTTAACATCGAGGTGGTGAACCTCCCACTCGTTCTTGTTTGCGAGAGCGAGGAGTAAGCGAACCGTTTCCAATCGTGTCACAGGGGCAAAAACCTCGTCGTAATCAATACCTTGTTTCTGCACATATCCCTTGGCAACCAGGCGGGCTTTATGTTTGATCACAGCACCATTTGTGTCCCGTTTCAGCTTAAACACCCATTTGAGGTCAATGGCCTTGTGACCCTGTGGTAAATCAGTTAGCGTCCACGTACCATTTCTCTCAATAGTGTCAATTTCTGTGTTCATTGCAACTCGCCATGCTTCGTCTGTGACAGCTTGCTCATACGTAACTGGTTCATCAATGCCAGACAGGAGTAACTCATCCTCTAGTTCCACAATTTCAGTGTTTGCATAAATGTCTGAGAGGCGTCGGAAGCGTTGAAGCTCACTCTCCGTGCTAGTCATACTGGTACTGGATCCTTCGATTGTTGCAGATGAAGTGGATGAACATAAAGGAGATATAGTTGATGGTGACACATGAGATGTATGTGATGATGACACAGGAGTGTGAGGCGAAACAGGAGTGAAAGGACTGTTGAGCTCAGAGCTGTCTTGTGTATCTTCCTCAGAACTTTCGAGTGTGAACCAACCCACTGCAGGAGCATCTCGTTCGCTGACTGCATTCCAAGTCCAACCCTTTGATTCATTGAAAGTAACGTCTCTGCTGACATGTATACGCCCTGTGTCAGGGTCGTACAATCGCCAGGCTTTGGTTCCTGGTTCCCTTCCAAAATGGACAAGCAGTTTACTACGGCTATCTAGTTTGTGTGTGTGAGCTGCTGGTATCTTCATATAAGAGATGCACCCAATTTTTTTTAAAGAATCAACAGATGGCTTACGTTCAAACCAGGCTTGGTACGGTGTGATGGATGAGAGTGCTCGAGTGGGTAGCTTGTTGAGAATATAGACCGCGTGCCTGACAGCTTCTCCCCAGAACTTTGCAGGTAACTCCATTTCTTTCAACAGGCTTCGAGCCATGGCAACCACAGTCCTATTACGGCGTTCTACAACACCGTTTTGTTGAGGTGTGTAGGTCGCTGTATAGTGTCTCATTATGCCTGTCTCCTCACAGAATGCCTCGAAAGCTTTTGAACAAAATTCTCCACCACGGTCAGTGCGAAAAACTTGAATGTTCTGTTTTTTCCTTGTATTCTCGACTAGCAGTTTAAATTTCTTAAAACACGTTAGTGCCTCATCCTTAGTTTTAAGCATGTATACCCACATCATACGAGTAAAATCATCAACAAGTAGCAGAAAATAATTGTTACCAGCTGGAGTGGAAGGCGAAATAGGCCCACAAAGATCACCATGTATTAGTTCTAGTGCATGCTTAGCAGTAAAATTTGAGTGAGTAGGAAAAGGCTTACGAGATTGTTTAGACATAAGACAACCACCACAAATTTCTTTTGGCTGAGTGATCGAGGGCAGTCCGTACACCATCTGTTCCTTAGACATTAGCTGCATTGCTTTGTAGTTGACATGTCCAAGGCGTGAATGCCACAGTCGTGCCCTTTCTTCCTCCTTTGTGAGTAAACAAACGGCTTGAGTTCCTTCGATGTGGATTTTGTAGAGGCGGTTTGCAGAGCGTCTCACATGCATAAGAAGTCTCCCACAGCTGTCATAGATCCACAAACTCTCCCCATTAAGCATGACTCGATGTCCTTCCTCTGAAAGTTGGCCCAAACTTATGATATTGCTTTTCAATGTGGGGATGTAGTACACTCCATCCAGCATTCTAGTTTCACCATTTCGACAAGAGATTCTTATTGATCCTTTACCCTCGATTTTTACCAAGGACCCATCACCAAACTTAACTCGTCCCTTAACTGATTTATCCAGTTTTTCAAACTTTTCGTAACACCCCGTCATGTGATTACTAGCCCCATTATCCAAATACCAAATATTTTCCTCCATTCCTGTTGCTTTCGAATCTGCACCTTCAGTCAACAGTATCACACCATCTGCACTTTCTGCATACATCGCCATCAAGAGTGCAGGTTCATCATCATTCATTGTTTGTGTCAGGTTGGCCTCTCCTTGTTGCAGTCTATCCTTCCTTGGTTTTCGACATTCGGATGCAAAATGTCCATAGGCACCACAATTGAAGCACCTTATTTTGCCTCTGTCAATTCTGCCACGACCAGTTTGATTATCTCTTTCTCGATAATCATGTCCAACCTGTTGTCCTCCTCGATTTGATCGTTTCAGCCATTCTTCGCGTGTAAGCAAGAGTTTTCCATTGCTGTTTTCTCGTTTTGACCATTCCTCCTCAGTCAACAAGAGTTGTTGTTGTCCTCCTTTGCTCTCCTCTTTTCCAGATAATCGTTCATCATGAGCTTTCAGAGAGCCGATTACCTCTTCAACTGACATAGTTTCCAGATTCCCAAATTGTTCGATAGCTGAAGCTATTTGCAAGAATTTAGGTGGAACCGCCCTGAGCAATTTTTTCACAACATACTCTTCTCCAATTGTTTCTCCAAGTGCCCTGATGTTTGCCACCAAGCCATTTAACTTCAAGCAGAAATCATCCAATTGTTCCGAATCCTTCATGTTTAAAGACTCAAACTCGGCCTTGAGAGTCTGTGACTTTGCTTTCTTGACTTTTTCAGCACCTAACGAGACAGTTTTAATAGCCTCCCACGCATCTCTAGAGGTTTTCCGTTCTGCAAGTGTCAACAGGAGCTCCTCTGGGATGCTTTGATAAATCATGGCCATAGCACGTTTGTCTATCTTCTCCTCCACATTGGTCTTTGGATCCTTGGATTCAACCGCTTCCCATACGCCGTGAGCCTGCATAAATATTTTCATTTTCATAGCCCAAGCAGTGTAGTTCGTCCTTGATAACATTGGAAACACCAGACCTATTCTCCCTTCTTTGTTGCTGCTTGACTCTGCCATGTTGCTTGCCTTCGAGATACTAGCGTTGAACAAGAAAAATATAAAGCTCTGATACCAGATGTTAGTACTGAATTGTATAAAAGAAAGAAATAGATGATTACTTGAGTAAACTTTAACTGGGATTTTTCATTAAACGGAATGAAAATACAATACATAAATAGAAACTGATAACAACTGCTATCCCTACAAACTAGCAGCACGACCTGGGAGTTTCCTACTAACTTGCAACTACTCCTAATCACCACAACGTACATGTTGAATTATACAAAATGCAATATAACAAAACATGTTTAGATAAATCCCAACAGTTTTTTATGGAATTTATGAACAAAGAGAGTCTTTATTATTGTGTTTTTGGTTTTTGATCAGACAACCAAAATAATTAGAGATTTATTATCTTAGCTAATCAAATTGACATTGTTATGATTCTCCTAAAGCTAGCCGAGACCCGAATCATTCTTCCGGGTTTTGACCTGACCAGAACCCTAAATTTTGGCTTCGTCTTCTTCTCATCTCCTGCGCTGCGTTCTGGGTTAACTGATGATAATGACTGATTCTTTTGTTTTTTGTTTAGCGTATAAAGACCTAATAACCACCTGTATCATTTTAGTCAATACAATGAGCTTTGACTAAATATGATCATTAAAGAATTTATTGACCCAGCTTAATAGATACATTCTTTCTTTCTTTTTTAATTCTGAATAGCTATTTTTGAATTCTTAGTATATATATGCTTGTAACAAAAGAATCTTTTTTCTTTCTCTCTGCATTTCCTTGTTTCCCCCTCCCCCGCCCCCATATTGTTCATCCCATTGATATTTTTCAAGGTTCAAACAAAGCTTAACGTCAGGAAAACTGTTTCGAAGACCCAGAGCACCAAGGATATTCTCGCTTTTCGCAGCAGATGAGAAAGAAACATCAACAGTTCAAGATCAAGATAATGGTGAAGACACATTGTCAGTTCAAGACGCGTCCTTGTCTGCGTCTTCGGATGGTGTGGATACATTGTCAGTAGTTCCTGTAACAAAGGAAAACCTCAAAATAGGAAAGGATATTATAGTTTCTTCAAGCGCAACACATGTAAATACAGTGACCGTTGAATCTCATGGAAACTATCAGAAAACCACGACTGTGAACACACATTCTTCTAACATAAGGTCAGCCACGGAGCAAGCCACAAGTGAAGGCACCTTACATCCTCTTCTTCTAGCGCCGTTCAAGTAAATTCTGCAACAAATGAAATTATTAGCTCGGGAAAGGATGTCACTATTTCTCCGAGTGAAATACATGGAAAGGAAGGGACTGCTGCATCCAATGTTGATTCCCGGAAAACGACAACTATTAAGACAAGTTGGTTCTCCTCTGGCTTTCCATTGAAGAAGAAACAACCAACCATAGAGCAAGGAGTATTAGCTCTTAATACTCCTCTATTAGACAAACTTGGCGGATCAAGCGAGCCAGTTGCTAACACAACTCAGGTAAAGAAGGAAGTATCAACAGAATCTATCAGTGTCATGTCTCAACAGAATGGAAAAGAACCGCTTAGTTCCCAAGTTGTCGAGTCTTTGTCACCGAACGAGTTTAAAACAAATGGTGACACGGACAAACTTGACGGATCAAGCGAGCCAGTTGCTAACACAATTCTGGTAAATAATGAAGTATCAAGAGAATCTATTAATGTCAAGTCTCAACAGAATGGAAAAGGATCGCTTAGTTCCCAAGCTGACATGAAACTTCTACATGAAGTAACTACTACATCCCTTGAAGTTAGAGTTGATTCTGAGCCTATTATAAACCCAGAACCTCTACTGCGCAAATCTGGACATGAAGTAAAATGTTCTGTCCAACTGGATGATATTGTGAATTGCGAGATCAAAGAAGATAAAGTAACTATTGTTGTTGATTCGGGGACCGCTGAAGGATCAGATTCTCGAAGGGATCAAAATCTTGTGCCAATACAATCTGACACTATACTGCAAGGTGGCCGCCAATATGAAGCTAATGAGGGCCGGCAACTGGAAATTCTTAAAAGCATAGTATATGGCAGTCTTATAGAATGCATCACAAGTTTAGGAGTTGTGTCTTCTGCTGCTGGTGCTGGTGCTGCCACATTGAACATTTTAGTTTTGGGGATGGCCAATTTGGTTGGTGGACTAATTATTATTGCTCACAGTCTAAGAGAAATGAAGATTGCTAGTAATGAAACCATATGCAATCAGTCAAATGAGCAAGAAAGTCGATACCAGGAACTCCTCGGAAAGAGAGAGAATATTCGACTACACGCATTCATAGCTATTTTATCCTTCATTGTCTTTGGCTTAGTCCCGCCAGTTGTGTACGGTTTCTCATTCCAAAAACGTAACGACCACTATTCCAAACTGACAACGGCCTTAGCTGCTTCTATAGTATGTATCATGTTGCTGGCTATAGGAAAAAGTCATGTCCGTAAACCACCCAAGTCTTACATCAAAACTTTGTTGTATTATACGAGCATTGGACTTGCAGCACCGGGGATTTCTTACGTGGTAGGTGACTATGTCATTCATTTCATCGAGAAACTTGGTTGGTTCGACCCAAGTTCAGCTGCTACAGACTTGTTTGTAGCGAAATCATTAAATGCAGGATTTGCAGCATACTAACTCCGCCGAAACTGAAATTTGCCCCGACAGTTTTCCAAGGAATTCAGTTAAGAGAGATATCGCATTGCAAAAGTTCTTTTTTTTTTTACCCCAAGTAGAGCAAGGATGTTGTAGTTTCGGTTGTTAGTTTCTTCTTGTTTATGTGTTGTCGAATAATGTGAATCAGAATAAATTTAGAATATAAAAAAAAATATATGCTTGTAACATCTAAAGTTTTTAGATTTTTTTTTTCAAAGAAATTGTTCATGCTCATTTTTTTATATTCTTTTTGTAGGTGCTAGATGTTTTTTAAATATTTTTTAAAACTTGCACGGTCATTTTACGAGTTTTAAATATTTTTGTACTTTTTATAATTTCGAATTAGATGTATGATACATCATTTGACCTTACTCGTAATTTTTACGAATACTTGACCACTCAAAATTTTCCGACTTGAATATAACATCCTCACTCCGCGTGATTTACGAGCTCTAAGGTGATTTTACCTAAAATGTTATGGTGGCTCAAGTTTCCACATAATCGTGAACATAATCACCCTTTTTCCAATTTTTTTTACATATCCTCAAATTTGACGTCGTAATTACACGGTCCATCAACCCTTAATGAAATCTCTTTTGTTTGGTAACCCTCACCTATGACCTATTTTCTTTTGCAAGATCCTCCAATTTAGTTTAGCCAAGAGACCTTTATTGAAATTCCTTAAACCCCTAAAACCTACCCCCCTTCCTTTTTCGGTTAACACATTGTGTCCCATGGCACCTTGTATATCTTCCTAACCTCCTCAGATGAACCACATACGAAATCTCTTATAATCCAATCAACTTCATTGCATACATGTACCGACAGCTTCATTTTCTGCATAATATAACTCGAGTTCGCACTCAAATCTGGTTATGCCGGAGTTTCTGACTCGCTAAGGACAAATTCTACGCTTTTTAGTTCTATGTTTCCCTTCATCTTTGTAATAATCTACCAAAAAAACCCATCGGAAGGCTACCTAAAGTAATTGGCGTACCCATATACGTCTTCACAGTTCACTCATAGATGCCAAATCAATTTTATAACTCTAATGTACATTCTAATAATATATTATTATCGACTGCTCACCGCTGATTGGCTGGGGAATGGGGAACCTTGCCTATGGAGACAGATTGTAATCCATTTGACAGTACTACAAAGACTTTGAATGATAAGAGACAACCGTTCAATAGAAACGAGAAAAGGGTAAGAAGCGAGCAGATCCTCTGGCCTTATATCTCATTTTGGAGCGAAATGATGAAGCAATTCTCCATTCCACATAATTTACATTAAATTTAGCCTTATTGAGGAAATTTGGCCTTATTTATGTCGATGAGGGCCCAAAATAAGTAAAATTATCCTTAGTGAACCGTTACCTGAATTTATCATACGATTTGGTTAGGTCAATAGTAATCACCATATATCCTCGTACCAGACTGACTCTACATAATCGATGTCCCATATTCTGCACCAAAGCTATGTTATGTGTAGTAGATTGATCAGGAAGAAAACTAGTTTGATTGGGTCCAATACGCTCAAATAGCAAGGGTCGCAATGTTGATTATTGCTGACAAAATAAACTTTACTGGAACCTTTATCAAGCTTATCCGGTAGAAATGACTCACTCTCTCTGGGTCAATAACTTCAAAATTCAGATAAACATTTGTACCATTAAGCCGAATAGGGATCTCTTCTCTACAAATCGCGTTATAGACTATCTGAAAAATAATGGGACAACTATCTTCCTATATTTATGATAAATAACAGTTGTCGTACCATATGATCATGGAGCTTTTGACGAGTTTGATCGGGTTACGACCTCTGAATCTCGTCATTCAAAAAATCCCCAACTAGAAAATATAATTTGACTTTCTCCAACCAAAAGCTATAAGAATGGGAAAATAAAGCTACAAACCTGAAATCTAGGGAATAAAATTTCTCGAAAACCAATCTAACCAACCTTTGAGCCTCTGACTGATATGAAATCCATTCCCCTTTATCATTCTTAAAACCTTTAGTTCTCGTATTTTTGCTTTTTCATATGGTTAATGGATGGATAAATCACGTGTTACGATCATTCGACATTATCCACTACTTTTTCAAACACTGAATCCTCAACATCTTCTGGTCTTCGAGAACAGTCGTATACTCGTTTTTTAACTATTTACCCCTTCTGAAAATGAAATAATTATATGAACCTCGGAGCAAGAGTGGAATTTTCCAAAGTTTTGTAATAAGTAATATTTTTCGTTAATGAATATCCCTAAACACCTCATATTTCTATAATTGCATGTGACCTTAAATTAATAATATAATTTCTCTCTTCTTTTAACGTGTCCCCCTCCCAAATAAAATCTTGAAATGTATTGTTCAAACATTGAGACGACTTAAAATTATGTAAATTTGTTGGCCAAGTTTAGTCATATAATAAAATTATGAAACTATATACTAGTGGAAGCGATACTATTTTTTTTTGAAAAGACAACCGTACACAAGGTTTTTGTTATAATATGGTACATAAAGGACAATGGTAAAAGTGATCTTTTTCTTTCCTGTAAGTACATACTCGTTGTTACCTCGTTCTTTAGATACCAATTTATTGGTGTAACCTATATGCTCATTTCGCACATCACCTCATTATTCAAATGTTTTGAATAAAACCAAATGTTTTAATTTTTATGATATTAATCTTAGTCATCATAGCCACAATATCTTGCTCCATTATGTTTACATTCTCATTCTTCTTGCCATGAATTATTTTAGAAAGTACGTAACTTTATGATAGTTCTAATGATTGTACCTATTTTTAAGTTTATTTTGTTTCTTGAATCACATGAATTTTGGCGATTATTTATCTTTCATTCGTTTGGATTCTATCGTCTTGTCATTTGTTAAAGTTCCAAGTTTGGAATCCTATTTCGTGTTGTCTTTCACATCATTCTTCTCATCAATCGTGAGATTTTTTTATTCACTCAGACAGGTACTTCTCTAATCGATCAAGAATTTTAATAGTTTTATTCCGAAGAATGAAGTAATATTAGTAAAGTCATTGTTATTTCTTCAACTTTGAAAAGTTACAGAAGTATGACATTTACAGATATAAATTTACTAATTATAATTTGGACTTTATATATTTAGAAGAGGATAGGTCTTTTATTTCTAAACATATAATAAAAATTATCAAGATAAAAAAAAAGATTATTTATTTATTTTTATCGGTTTTGTCCATTTCTTAGAGAATATTAAAAAAATTAAACGTAAATGATTCACTAGTGTCAAATATCATAAAGGAAATTATAATTGCAACCTTTTACCACCAATGTAGCTTTCTGTTTGACTATCTTCACATCATCTCTCTTGTTCTTGAAAATCCATCTATTTTACAAGAATTGTTTTTAGTTAGGAGGTTTCACTAGCTCATAAGTTTTATTCTTTTTCAAGGATTTCATAAAAAAATTCATAGCATCACGAGATAACATTTATTGATTATTCTTTGGCTTTATGTCTTGAGTGATTAGAATAAACTGTGAGACCGAATACCTTGTTGAATATTTTCTCTCCCTAGTTGACCTCCAAAACTATGCATTATCCTCATGAGGGGTAGGTTGATGGCACTGCTCATAAAATTCTTCATCATGAAGTTTCTTCTCCAATAAGGTCTTATCAAAATCATTTTGTAAATAACCATTGGGTTAAACATCCTTAATATCATTAGGAACCATCTTAATATTTTCATTTGTTGGCTGATTTACATAAGAAATAATAAAAGAACAAACACAATTAGTATTATAAAAGATGTGTCAAAGGTAAAAGTGAACCTTGTATCCAAAAGACATGCACTATTTTTTGTGCTAAAAGAATACCACAATTTTATTTCTCACTACTTTCTTCTTCTCAGGATCATAAAGTTTGAAGCCATATGCTTTATCACCATATTAAAATAACATATAAGAGTTAGGCTTCGAATCAAGTTTGGATCTATGTTCCTTTGAAATATGCATGTATGTCTTACATCTAAAAACTCTAATATGTAAATATGTAGGATCATTTATTTTCCATACTCTCTTAGGAATATCAAAATCAAAATTTGTTGATTTAGCTCTACTGTTAGTACACAACACAATTAAATAATTCTTGCATACATCTCATCTTCTCTACGATGATTTAGTTCATTCTATATGTAACTCTATTATGTTGTGGTGTACTTGGTGTTGTTCATTTAATATATAATGCCAGAATGTGAGTTATAAATTTTGAACTCGTTCGAAGTATACTCACCACTAGTGTCAGATTGAAGACATTTCAACTTTCTCAATGTCTCCCAATATACTATGATATAAAATTTTGGAAAGATCTCAAACAACGAAGACATTTCAACTTTCTTTGTATCTCATATTCTACCATGACATCAAAGTTATAAAAAAATCTCGAATACTTATCTTTTTGTCTGCATCATGTATACCCAATTTTTTTCGAGTATCATCATCAATAAATGTATTAAATACTTGTTACTACTAATAAAATCAACATCGAACAAATGTCAGAATGTACCAAGTACAACTTTCCTTGCTTTTTTAGTGATTTTAAAAAAAAATCAAGTTTTATGTTGCTTTCCTACCAAACAATGGTCACAAGGATCAATTATAATAACTTAATCAACAAGAATGAGTGACTTACCAACCAATTTTTCATTCTTCAGTCACTCACGCATCTTATTGTTTGATGCCTCAAGTTAGGAGAATTCTTTTCCTCACCTGTATTTAGCTTACCAGAACATATACCCAAATAGGTCTTATAAAAATAGCAACACAGATCCCCTCGAGCAACTACCATCGAACCTTTGGACATTTTTCACTTACCATCACTAAAAGTATGACAAAAATCTTATTGATCAATAATATTTGCAAATATGACGCATATCTAATAAGTGCATTTCATGTCACTTATTACGCTTCCACTATTCTTAAAATAGTCGCCAGTTAACAATTTTTTGTTGTGTTTCAACGTGTTTTTCATTCATTCTCGTAGGTATAACAATATGCAGACAGTATAAACTTTTTGGGAATAGAATGATCATAATGTTCGTAATAATTTATAATTTTGTATGTTTTATTTCCCTTTAACAATTTTATGGCTAGATTGACTATTGTTTATGTTCGTAATCTTCATTTTATTTCAGTGTAAAGGCATGCATATAAGTAACTGTAGTCCTGAGATATTTCAATAAGAACTGTTCATTATTTCGATTACGATCCTATGATTTTAACATTCCATTTTATTTGGCATCGCAAGAAAATGTTGGTTCGTTTACCTGCACCACTATGCTTTCTGTTCCTGAGAAAATTTGTAGTAAAGGGCTGGAGTTGTGCCGCGAGTAAATTATGATAATATTAATAACCTTGGGGTTGAAATTGAAGAAACTGGAAATTTAACGTACTTGAAAGTAAGTTTTGAAAGAGTTTTAGGATTGCCGTTTTAGAAAGAAAAATTGGGCTTTCATTATCTGTGTTTTATTATCTGTGTGACTTTTAACGTACTTGTAGTTTTAATATTCTAAAACGGCAGACAGTATATATAATGATAAGTGCAGACATAATTTAATATGTCTGCAACAAGTATAGATAATGAAAGCGGCATACAAAATGGGCTTACTAAGGAATTAGAACAGACGAAAGAGAGGGGGGCCCAGTATTAAAAAAAATAGAATAGAGAATAGAGAATCCATGTGTAAACAAACAAAACCCTATTACTCGACTATAGGCTTGCCGATCCTAAGGTGGGTCCAGTGGAAGGAAGAGGCAAAAGGGAGAACAGAAGATTAAAAGCCCAATAGGAAGAAAAAAGTGAATTGATTTCTACTAGGGTTTCGGCATATAAGGGAGCGTCATGCTGGGTTTTCATTGAGAAGGACAGAGAACGAGAATACACAAAAGGAAGAGAAAAGGTAATTGACTATCGTTTTTGGTTTTATCCAGTAGAACAGAACGAAAGCAAGGGAATACGACAGGTCACACTGCTTTTGGTTTTCGGCCGGCAGTTCCGTATTGCTTTTGACAGGCGAGACTTGAGGCAACAGGTGACAGCTACTGCAGTTTTCGATCGGCAGTTGAGGTAACGGCGGAGAGGAAGCAGGTGATGGCTGCTTTTATTTTCGATCGGCAGTTTAGAGAGTGTTTCTGTCAGGTGATACTTACGGCTACTGTTCGATTTAATGTTCTCTAAACTCTTATTCGTTTATTTGCATTCGTCTTGGATCTATGTTAACTTTTGAGCCCATGATGATGATTTGTTCGATTATGAACTAATCGTTGTCATGGAACTCTAACGGATTTATTTGATTAATACTTAGGGTTTGATTGCTTAATTGATTTGTGAGATACGTTTATCGGTTACCTAGTATGGTTATGCTTATCGTTAGATGCGTCGCGAACATCTAGTTTGTTAATCTTTAATGAATGCGAAAATGGATTTAAGGACTTAGAATTTTCCATGCTAGCATAGGTTCTTGAATGATTCGTATTGTGAATGTTCATGATTCGTAATACGTCACTAACCATATTATATTACCCTATGTAATCAAAATAGATAACTTGTGCTTAAAATCAATTGTAACTCAATTCGTATAGACATATAGGATTGTCATGCAAGCGGTGTCTGCTTAACTACTATCTCTTTTGTGGTTGTTTAAGTGGTTTTGTTTACTTGTACTGAAAGGTAGCGTATTCTGATTTCGTGTTATCTGATTAGGAATCGTTTTTTATCATACATATTGATTAAGTATATTAATACTCTGAGTAAAATAAACAATGAAGTTAGGGTTCCATGTTTTCTCTCGCATAAGTAAACTCGTTAGATAATCTCATTAGTTAAATTCATTCACTCGTATTTTATTACTCGTTCAAGCATTAGTTTAATAATCATATGTTGTTGCATAAGTGATTTTTTGTCATATACACCTGGTCTTCGTGGGAACGATCTTTCTTACTTATTATTTGCTACTATTTGACCGCATATACGTGCGTGAGAAAAAGACTAACAATATCCTTTAGTGTAAGTATGTACACAGCGAATATTTTCATACGAATATTATCCAACCCAATAATACTAGTTCAACTCAGATTTTCCATATTGACACTATCAAAATCACCACTTTTATAGTTCATAAAATATCCTCTATTAGGGAAACAATAATATAAAGTGCTTGTATCTACAAATTATTATGAATTTGAACTACCGACATGATGACATCCACCAATAACACAAATCAAATATGCATAATCATTACCACTATAAATAATATCTTGAGTATTCTTGTTATATTCCTCATTTTTTTGAATCTAACTCGACATTTTTCTTTCTTCCATCGATAAGAATACTTTTGTATATGACCAGGTTTGCTACAATAATAGCATGTCATAGTATCTTTTACATATCTGGACATGGATCTTCCTTTTGGGTTACCACAAAATTCTGAACCTTTACTCTTGCATTTTTCTCTATTCTCGGAAACAAGGGCTTGTGAATTTTCAACTCTCATCTCCCTTTTTATTTCTTCTAATGTCTTATTAAATATGTTTTTTTGATAACATTTAAAAATAAAATATCATATGATGAAAAATTACTAATATTCACAACCAAAGTCTCCCAATGGGCCTAAATAGTCCATGGGCTCAACTGAATCTTGAAACTACTTAAAAACATCTAACACTTGAACTTTTGTTTTCAAAGTGTAAGCCCAAACTTTCCTAGAATGATCATCAATAAAAGTAATAAAGTACAGACAACCACTAAGTGTTCAGGCTTTGAAAGGACCACAAACATCGGTATGTACAAAGTCAAGCAAACTTGGTTTTCTTGCTCTTGAACGATACTCTATTCTGCTTTCCAACCAAACAATGTACGCATTTCTTTAAATGAGTTTTATGTATCCCACGAATACTGACATGTGCGAAATGAGTTTTAAATGAGTCTTTTATACCACAAATTAAACATTGTTTCATCGTTAACAACATTGATTTTCTCAGTAGGTACCCTTGCAGACACGATGTAGAAGGCATAAAATTTCTATTATCTTTCCATAATCAACGAGCCCTTAGTAAGTTTCCATTGCCCATTTGCAAAAATACTGCAATAGCCTTCATCATCCAGCTTCCCTGTAGAGATCAAATTCAATCGAAGATTGGGTATATGTTTAACACCCTTCAAAATCAATCTTGCACATATGCTTGTTTCTAGATAAACATCACCAATACCAACCCCTTTAGACAAATCATTATTTCTCATCTTTGTAGAATCAAAGTCACCAGAGGTATAAGATGAGAAAAAATCTCTACGAGAAGTGTCATGAATTGTAGCACCGTTGTCAACTACCCAACCATTTTCATCAGATACGGAATTCACAATAGCATCATCAATAACAACGAAGTAGCTCTCTGGAACCGCAACAACATGTTTCTCGTCACCACTTTATCATAATTTTTCTCCTAGTTTTTTTTCTTCTTTATCATTGTTGGATTTCCTAAAATTATTCTTTTTTCTCAACTTAGGATAAAATTTCTTAGTGCGCCCGATCTCATGACTTTTACCTCTAGTTTTCCAACCATGATTTTCATTTCTACTACTGTTCTCAAAACCTAGAGTTTCTGAATGTGAAGAGAAACCAACTGTTTTTCTTCTCAAATCTTGATTCAGCACACTACTTTTAGCCAATGCCATTGAAATATTACCTTCGGGAGCTGAATTAGAAAGAGACATTCTGAAAGTATCCTATGAGTCTGGCAGCGAACCAAGCAACCATAACGCCAAAACCTCGTCATCTAATTTGATACCCAAAGCAACCAACTTATTAATCAAGCCTTAAAAGGTATTCAAGTGATCTGTAAGAGGTGATCCATCGTGATACCTCAAATACATCAACTGTTTGAACAAAAGTAACTTACTGTTTCCTATCTTCCGACCATATAACTCCTCAAGTTTACTCCACAAATCCCTTGCAACTGTTCTATCTACAACATGATTCAACACATTATCATCAACCCATTGCCGAATAAAGCCACAAACCTGTCGATGAATAATTATTCAATCTGCATCAGACTTATCTTTAGGTTTTTCATCACCGAACACTGGTAAATGAAAATCTTTAACATAAAGAAGATATTTCATCTTCGATTTCCATATATGATAATTCGAATCATTCATCGTCACCATTCTGCTTGCATTCACCTACATATTTGACACAAGACAAATACACTAGCAGTTGCTCTGATACCACTTTATCAGGAAATTGAAGCACAAACAAAATTGTCCTTCTTGTATCAAATATGATTAGAGATAATGATCACAAACAAAATACCAAGTATGAATAAAATCAACGCAAATAAGACTGAACACTTTTTACGTGGAAAACCTTTCTAGTGTAGGAAGTAAAAACCACGGGACTGATTTCGGAGTCCAACCAAATATTCACTATCAGAAGACGTTTTACAAAACTATTCTCTAGATAAAATTAGAGCATACACCACGCAAAGTATGACAACTTCATACACAACCTCAATACACAAGATAGTAAACCGAAATCAGAATAATCACTGAAATATTCCAAAAACGCAGTTAGAAGAAGCTAATCTAAAAACACACTTAGAAAACTCCAAATCAAAATCCCTCTGATGAGATTGTAGAGGACAAATGGACGAGCCTGCTCACCAAAATTGAAGCCGATCGGACCACGGAAGAAAGTCCGATTGAAAACACAAAGTTCCGCCTCGAATCACTTTTTCTCTCAAAACTGCACTATAAAATATGATGTCTATCTCAAAAAACAATGCGATTGCGCATTTTTGAACCATCGATTCCAAAAACAGTGCTACAAGGTTCCGAAGAGCGCTCATGAATAGCATTTATCGAAACAACTTCCCCTTTGGGGACACTAGCAGTTGCCTTTGTAGGTCTTACACGGTGACCATGCGGGCATTCATTCATCCTAGAGAACCTACTTGAGATTTCATCTCTTTGAGATTCCATCCTGCCCTCATCCCTGTCATGAAGCGCTAAAACTCTCCATTCCACGGCACAATAAGATGCTCACGAGTAAGAATATCCTTCTCTACTAAATATTCTAAAACCTTTAGAAGCTTCCTCACTATTGGAATCTTTTTAAATCACTTCTGTATTGCATGATCATATTATGTAACATCTACCAGCCATTTTTCCTAATTATATCAATTACTATTAATCTTGACTTGGATTTCAAAATTGCATCTAAAATCATTGAAAGATCTCTGTTGCTTTGAATTATTCGCGGCAGGCACTACCACTGGAAGCTGCAGTGAGAAGCAGAAGTTTCAAATAGCGTTTTGTTGCATCCTTCCTCTTGCTGATTCCCCCTTCATCGTCTAGCAAGTCATTGAGCTTTACTTCCACTGGACCAGTAGAATCATCAAATTGGACGTTTAATTTTGAAGAATGGTGCCTGAGATTTGTTAGGTACAATAATCTGCCGTTTCTTCCCATCTGTTGCATTACTAGTGAATTTTCCCTTCTTCATAAACCAGATGAACGAAATGTTTCACAAGAGGACGTGAACTTGGAATAGTCTGTTTATATTGCCCTGTAGCCGGTTCAGACTTCTTACTAGCATCAAAACTATCAGATGAAAATTTGGTAACTATTATAGAGGAAGAAGTCCCCATCATGGATGTTTGAGAGTACATAGATATCTTTTTAGCAGCATACTCCTTCTGCCGTGCTCCATAAGCTTCTGACCATTAGCAGCATACTCCTTCTGCCGTGCTCCATAACCTTGCAGATGAAGCACCTCTCCGACATATTCGATGAGGAATTATCCTTCCTTAACATCCTCAAGCACTTTTACCCCATCTCCATTCTTGCCAGATTTGACCTTCTCAAATTTGACATATTTACGCTGCTGGAACTGTTGATTAGAACAAAGGTCCCCGGAGGGGCAAGTACCTTAAACACATTCAATATTAAACATCCCGTTGAGACATTCATCTTCACAACCCAAATTACCATCACGTGGCGGCTGGGACTGGCAAGCCATTATTGTTATATATTATTCGAAATTGCATCAAATAATATATAACAAATTGTGAAAAAATAATTAAACCTTTTGTTAGATTCACCTATAGAATAAACAGAAAACCAAGAACATTAACGGGTTTGCCTACGGCTATCCATCTAGTATTTTTTTTATGTTCTTTTGCGTTCTTCAGCGATTCCACGTTCTCCAGCGATTCCACGTTCTCCAACGATTCCACGTTCTCCAGCGATTCCACGTTTTTCAACGATTCCGTTTATGAAATTGAGAAACCTGCATAATCAAATTAGAGAAGAAGGAAAAAGTTTCTAGACAATCAAGGAAGCGGCCGTATTTCTGATTAGGGTTTAGAGTGATGATATACCATAACCTAGCCCCTTATTTATAGACTTTACAATGTGAAGCCCAACATTGTAAAGCTCATCATTTATTTTTTTTCCTTGTGTCGAGGACCATAACCCGATAAATTGATAATTCAATTTATATCCTTGATTTATTAATTCAGGCGTAAGTGTTGAGATTTCGGCCCTCTTTATCACAATGCCAAATTCAACCCGGTTACCACACTTGAGCCCATAACGCATTTTTTACCCATAGGTCCAATTTAGTTAATTAATTAATTAACTCGATTACTTTTAATTTGGCTTTCCTTAAGACAATAACTAAATATGTTTATTTAGCATGTCGGTCCAAATTATTATTAGTCTATAAATATATTAAATAAATATATTCCAACAATCTCCCACTTGGACCGTCATATGCTACTCAAGAATACATATTCAACTTTAACGGGATCCCTATATTCATTGTCAATGGGCAAACGGTACAACCCCGTACATGACTCATAATAATAAAGGACTAAAGACCTCTTTCTCATAATGTGAACAATAGAATGCAACAGTAATCACATTACCATTATCAATCAATTACTTGGCCAATTATGGAGCGTGACCTAAGAGTAATATGGCTTGTAACCGTACATATCTACTCTTAAATGGTTCCCACTTTTGGAGATCCAATACAGTACAAATATCAATAAATATTTCCAAGCATATATATATATATTGCAATAAACTTTAATGTGCACAATACTTCAAAATATAACATCAGATCTTATTACAAACTCTCCCACTGAAACTAACAATCCTCTAAATCAACTACACCCATACTGATGGTGTGTCCCTGGAAAAACTTAGGCAAAATCGCATTTGTTAGGGGATCTGCTATCTTGGAGTTTGTGTCGATGTGCTCTATACTTATCTGAACCATCTGTACTCTTTCTTTAATAGACAAAAACTTTATGTCTATGTGTTTGGACTTAGACGAGCTTCTGTTGCTGTTAGAGTATTGCACTGCGGAATTGTTATCGCAATATAACCTCATGAGACCTTCTATCCCTGGTACAATGCGTAATCCAGTAAAACAATTCTGCAGCCACAGTGCCTGGTTTGATGTCTCAAAGCATGCAAACAATTCTACTGACATGGTGGACGATGCAATAAGTGTTTGCTTTACACTTTTCCAATATATTGCACTTGCGGCCAATAAGAATATGTTGTCTGACGTGATTTTTAATGTGTCTGCACATTCACCAAAATCTGAGTCGGAATACCCAATGATCTCCAGTCTATCTGACTTCCTATATGTTAACATGTGCCACTTTGTTCCTTGCAGATATCGGAGTACTCTTTTAACTGCTTTCCAGTGATCCATTCTCTAATTACTAACATATCTCCCCAACACATTTACAACAAAGGAAATGTCTGGCCTAGTACAAACTTGAGCATACATTAAACTCCCAACTGCTGAAGCATAAGGGACCGTTTTCATTTTCTCAATCTCAAGTTTTGTCTTAGGACATTGACTTAGACTAAGTCTGTCACCTGTTGCTATAGGGGTACTTAGGGGTTTTCAATATGCCAATCCGTTATGTTGTAACACACTTTTAATGTATGTCGTTTGTGATAATCCAAGAATACCACGAGAACGATCTCGATGTATCTGGATTCCTAACACAAAACTGGCAGCACCAAGATCCTCTGTATCAAACTTGTCTCATAGAAATCTTTTTGTAGTGTGTAACAATTCCTAATTGTTCGAGAAAAGCAATATGTCATCCACATATAAAATAAGAACTTGTGATACACAATCATCAACCGAGTTGATCTCAAAGTCATAACCGACTATCACCTCAAGGAATTTGTGATACCATTGACGAGAGGCTTGTTTAAGCCCATAAATGGATTTCTTAAGCCTGCAAACCAGATATTTTGAGTTAGTTTCTACAAAGTGTTCTGGTTGCACCATATAGATCGTTTCCTCAATACTACCATTGAGGAAAGCAGTCTTAACATCCATCTGATGAAGCTCAAGGTCAAAATGTGCAACTAATGCCATGATTGTTCTAAATGAATCCTTCGTCGATACCGGAGCGATGGTTTCTTTAAAGTCAATCCCTTCATGCTGAGTATAACCTTTCGCTACAAGAAGTTCTTTATGTCTTTCCACATTACCCAAGGAATCGTGTTTGGTTTTGAAAAGCCCTTTACAACCAATTGCCTTTTTCTCTTCAGGTAATGGGACAAGATCCCATACCGTATTGTCATGCATTGATTTATACTCTTCTTTCATAGCATCAATACACTTTTGAGATTCAGAGCTTGCAATTGCCTGTTTGTAGGATAAGGGATCATCTACAGTTCTAGCACATAACTCATCATGCTCTTGAAGATATACTATAAATTCTGGACCTATAGTAATCTTCCTTTCTCTCGTAGACCTTTTTAATGACACTATTTTTCTCTTGTTGCACTTCTTGAGGAGGTAGAGTTTGATCATTATGAACGATGTCAATTTGATTCTCTTGTGGAAGATTATCTTGAGGTTCCTATGGTTCTACCTGGACCATATCTGTATCCTGGTTAGAACCCTCAAGTGGAGCATCGGTGTTAATTTGAGGATTACCTTGTTCTAATTGGACCGAAATGATTGGCATTACAGCCCAATCTTCATATATCCCAGTATCCCTATTAAAACCTTCATGAATCTGTATGGACTATTCCTCAAAATTATCATTTGTTCCCTTATTATTCCCGCAAACTCAACATCCTCTAGAAACTTGGTCGTTCCTGTCTCAAATATTGTACCAGTGAGAGAATCATAAAACTTAAACCCTCTGGAATGTTCAGAATAACCTATGAAGAAACAACTAACTGTTTTTTGGGTCCAGCTTCTTTTCTTGAGGTTTGTAAGGCCTCACCTCAGTTGGATAACCCCACACATGCAGATGCTTTAAATTAGTTTTACGCCTGTTTCAAAGCTCATATGGAGTCCTAACAATAGCCTTTGTGGGTACTCGATTCAGTATATAAGCGACACATTTGATGGCTTCTCCTCATAGAGATAATGGTAGATATTAGTGACTTATCATGCTTCTAACCATATCTTTTAATGTTCGGTTCTGTCTCTCAGATACACTATTCATGTAAGGTGAACCGAGCATAGTGTATTGAGGGACCATTCCACACTCCTCTAGGTACTGTGCAAAGGCTCCTAGACGTTTTTCACCCGATCCGTCATATCTACCATAGTATTCACCACCATGGTCAAATCTAACGGTCTTAATTCTTTTACAATTTGATTCTCAACCTCGGTCTTAAAAGCTATGAACGTGTCCAAGGCCTCAGAATTTTCATGAAGAAGATAGAGGTAACCGAAACGAGAGTAGTCGTCTATGAATGATATAAAGTACCGCTTCCGGTTCCATGATTCCTGTGGAAACGGTCCACAGATGTCGGTATGTATCAATTATAGGACTTATTTCGCTCTATATGCTCCTAATCTTTTAATTTTGGTTTGTTTCCCTTTGATACACTCGACACATATACCGAATTCAGAGTAATTAAGAGGACCTAATAAACCTTTAACAACAAGCTTGTCCATCCTAACTTTGGATATGTGACCTAACCGCTTGTGTCACAGTTTGGAAGATTTTTAAGATTTAGTAATGTTGTTTGGTGTACGTTGTGTATTCATTGAAATATTGTGATTATTAATAGTATTCAATAAATACTAATTATCCTCTTTAATTAAATTTTCATTTCCAACAATCATATTATTTATAAAGAGTGTAAAACAATTGTTTCCCATTAGACAAGAGTCACCTTGCAAGTCTAAAACTGGAAAAGAAATTAAGTTCCTTCGAAAAGTGGGAACATACATTACATCCTCTAAAAATAATACATGTCGAGTGGCAAGTTTTAAAGAAAAATCACAAATAGTTAAAACATCAAACTGGATCTTTCATCCTCATCTTGCTCTTTGACGTACCCTGCAAAGAAACACAAACATGAGTTGTTGCAGTCGAATCAACCCACCAAGTATTTCTTTTCACAGAAACTATATTACATTCTGAAACAACCAATGATATGGGAGTACCTTTGCTTGTCATATAAGCCCGGCGTTTCTCACAATCCTTCTTCAGATGTCCTTTCTCTTTGCAGAAAAAACATCGACCTACAATCGATTCCTCAGGCTTTTTATTCATTACCGGACCTGACCTGTTCCTTTGCCATCTTTTTCCGTTTAGGTACTGTCATTTTTGTTGATGTAATCACATTAGCCTCAGGCGCTATGCCTTCAAGTCTTTCTTCCTCTCGTGCAGCGTGGGAAATCAAGTCATTAATGTTCCACTTTTCTCGCATACAGTTATATATGGACTGGAAATACTTAAACTGGTGTAGCAGCGAATGAAATGTAAATCCCACTATGCATTCCCCAAGTAAGTCTAAATCTATTGCCTTTAACTTTTAGCCAATAATCGACATTCTCAGAATGTGCTCCCGGATTTTACCTTTGCCATTATACTTTTTGGTAGCTAGCTCGATGAGCAAACGCTGCATCTCTACCTTCTCATTTTTGGCAAAGACTTTCTCAATCTCCGTGAGAAAGACCGAGGCAGTGGTAACACATTTAGGGACATCCCCACGCAATGCTATTGGTATCCCCTGTGACAAGAGCGCCATGCATAACTTATTTGACCTCTCCTACTTTTCATCACCCTTAGTTTCATCTGTTGTACTTTCGGGACTAAGGGGGATGATTTGGGAGTTTACAATGCATAGTCGTAATCATGTACATATAAAACAGTAACATTTCTTCCTTCCACAATTGGAAGTTTGAACAATCCAACGTTGGTGGACGATTCCCCAAAAAATTGTAACCAATGGATATTTTAATAAAAACAAACAACACAAAACACATTTAGCATCTTGACATATAACCGAAAACATGTGCATGAATATGGCAAATACATGTATAACATAAAATTCATTGATAATAGATACCGAAAAGAAAATATTACTAACATGCAATTTTATGAGTTTGAGAAAAAAATAGCATTATCATTATTTTAATTTTCTAAGTACCAATGAGACTTTCCGGAGGGCCGATGTCATTTACTTTAAATTCAAATCAACAAAACGACTATTTTCACTAATTTTCTCTCGTTCATGATTAATTTTAAACCCAAACGTGAAACTTCCAAAGGACCGATAATATTTGAATTTAAATTAATCCCCGAACCTTTCGAGGCCTAGATTCCATAAGAAAATTAATTTTAACCTTCGAGAGGGCCAGTTAAATTATTTTCTTAGTTTCACGTACCTATCTACGAAACCTTAGTCATGCATCATCATTTAATCATTCACGCACATACAAATTACTTCGCAAATAAACATACAACTAAACACATCATAGT
The DNA here is from genome assembly GCA_036936605.1 of Limnanthes douglasii subsp. nivea. Classification (NCBI taxonomy): domain Eukaryota; kingdom Viridiplantae; phylum Streptophyta; class Magnoliopsida; order Brassicales; family Limnanthaceae; genus Limnanthes; species Limnanthes douglasii. The sequence continues at coordinate 143,414,394 of JAUPFV010000004.1, read as the reverse complement.
TATGAAATAATTTACTTGATATATTCTAAATTAATAATATAATTAATTAAAAAATTAAAAAAATTAAAAAACAAAAATAAAATCATATATATATTTTATTTTATTTTCGATCTCTCGCAGGTCTGTTGTAGATTGTAGTATTGCTGCAGGTCCTTGGTGGGCCCAGCCTGCAACAATCATGCTGTTACTAGCGTTTGCATATGTTTTCTGTCCCTATTTCTTCGGCAGGTTACGGTGTTCATCGTCGGGCAGCCTTCGATCAACGTTAACATCAAGGGTTAAGCCGTCAATGAGCCATTGTCCCAATAGTTCTGATTTTATTCGTTATTTTAGGGTTGATTTGATGCTAATTTTGGGAGGAAAAATTTCAGATATCAATAAACCCTAATTTAACCGAAAAAAATCCTCAAACTATCAAAATTGCAACTTACTCATAATAAAACATGTTTTTCAATAAGTCACATAACATTCTTTTCATACAATCCCTGAATTCATGCCCTACCAATTCAATTCACACATAATTCCAATGGCATAGATTCTTTACGATGAAGAAAAACATGCATCTTTATTTATCAATACACAATTTGACTATTCAATTGAATCAAAAAGGGTTAATTTGGCTCTGATACCAATTGTTATATATTATTAGAAATTGCATCAAATAATATATAACAAATCGCGGAAAAATAATTAAACCTTTTGTTAGATTCACTTATAGAATAAACAAAAAACCAAGAACACTTACGGGTTTGCCTGCGGCTATTCATCTAGTATTCTCTTCTATTCCTTTGCGTTCTTCAACGATTCCACGTTCTCCGGCGATTCCGTTTATGAAATTGAGAAACCTGCAGAATCAAATTAGAGAAGAATGAAAAAGTTTCCCGACACTCAAGGAAGCGGCCGTATTTATGATTAGGGTTTAGAGTGATGAGATACCTAAACCTAGCCCCGTATTTATAGACTTTACAATGTGAAGCCCATCATTTATTACTTCCTTATGTTCGGGACCATAACCCGATAAATTAATAATTCAATTTATATCTCTGATTTATTAATTCAGGTTTAAGTGTTGAGATTTGGATCCTCTTCATCACAGTGCTCAAATTCAACCCGGTTACCACATTTGAGCCCATAACGTCTTTTTTTATCCATAAGTCCAATTTAGTTAATTAATTAATTAACTCCGTTACTTTTAATTTGGATTTCCTAAAAACAATAACATAATATGTTTATTTAGCAGGTCGGACTAAATTATTGTTAGTCTATAAATATATTAAATAAATATATTTCAACAATTATCTGACCGATGGTTTGAGCCTTAGGTGGAGAAATCGATAAATCTTTATACCTGGAAGCAGGCCTTTTGAGAACTTGGCAGATATCTGAATCCTTGGTCCATTTCCTTGAAATTCGATTGTTCACGAGCATCGACTTCATTATCTCATATTCCTAACTCTGCATTAATATCTTCACTTGACATTGCTTGGGAAATTGAGCAGTCAGAAAAAGCTTTGTCCGAATTGTACATACAGATCCAACGACAATTCTCACCAAGTGAGTCTACGAGAGCCGCTGGAATCCGCTGCGCTGCCATTTTTGACAGTCATCGCAATGAACCCAAGCATTATCTTCAAGAATATACTGTATACTTACACCATGTGGTATCATACCTTGATGGGCTGCATCGGTTACAGTAGCACCGGCGTTATCACTTTTTGCTTTATCCTCTACCACTTGATAGTCTTTCTCTGGCTGACGCTTCACCATGTCCATAGCTTGATCACTGGCCTCCTTGGCTTTACTCTTGTTACCTGGTTTGTGTTGGATTACTTATTTAATCTAAATATGAATTAGTTTATTTGTTTTCTGCATTGACGTGTGAGTCATGGACAGTTGAGTTAGAATAGGTAGTAGTGGAGTAGTGGTGGTAAATCAGGTATGCAGTTCCTGGTTTATAGGATCAACTTAGTTTAAATTCCAGCAATGTCTTTCTGTAACAGTCATCTCTTTAATTTAGTGATTTTTCCATTCAAAACAATCAAGCAGTTAGCTTATATCGTAGTTCATTTCCATTATCTGGTATCAGAGCTTTCAACACTTACAAACCCAAAAAAAACACTCTTCTGAGATGGACACCACGAAGGGCAAGGAAAGTTCATTTGGCTTAAGTTATCCAATGCTTACAAAAACCAACTAATCAGCTTGGTCCATGAAGATGACAGTCTTTATGCAAGCCCATGGTGTGTGGGATGCTATAGAATCGAAAGATCCCAAGGCCGTTGCTAACAACAAGGTGGATAAACGGGCCTTGGCTATCATCTACCAAGGAATTCCAGAAGATTTATTGTTGTCTATTGCTGATAAGAGAACCTCCAAAGAAGCATGGGAGGCTATCAAAACGGTTCATTTGGGTGCAGAAAAGGTGAGAAAGGCAAAGGTTCAGACGCTTAAATCGGAATTTGAGGCACTAACTATGAAAGACAGTGAACAGCTTGATGATTTTTGTATAAGATTGAATGGCCTGGTAACGAATATCAGGGCCCTGGGAGAGAAAATTGAAGAAGCTTATGTGGTAAAGAAAATTCTTCGAGCTGTACCAAAAAAGTTCTTGCAGATCGTGTCAGCTATTGAATAATTTGGTGATATAGAGACGATGACTGTGGAGGAAACGGTTGGATCCCTGAAGGCTCACGAGGAAAGGGTGCGTGGGAAAAGGAGGATGGTGAACAACAACTTCTTTTCACAGAAGAAGAGTGGTTGAAGAGGGAACACAAAGATGGACACTTACTTCTCACAAGGGAGGATTGGTTAAAAAGGACATGCAAATCTGGTTCAGGCAGCAACACTGAATCAAGTAGCAGAGATCACTCTCGAGGTTATAGAGACAGGAGTAAAATACGTTGTTACAACTGCAGTGGCCTTGGACATTATCAGTCTGAGTGTCGTAAGACAAGAAGAGAGAGGGAACCCATGAATGAAGCAAACCTGACACAAGTTGAAAATGATGAACCCACGCTTTTGTTGGCTAAGTGTGATGATGATAAGAGAAAGATGGTACTGTTGAACGAAGAGGGTGTGTTTCCAAGACTCTGTACGTCTGGGAATGATAAGTTGAATGAGGCCAGCACATGGTATCTTGATAACGGAGCCAGTAACCACATGTTTGGTTTGCGTAGTATGTTTGAAACGCTGGGATGAAACGGTGGCTGGGGAGGTCAAATTCGGGGATGGCTCTAAAGTCCAGATACATGGAAAGGGCTCAATAATCTTCACAACAGAGGATGGCAAGAAGTGCATACTTAGAGAGGTATATTTTATTCCGAACTTATGCAATAACATAATTAGCTTAGGTCAGCTATCAGAAAGCGGTAGTAAAGTACTTATTAAAGGCGATTTATTGTAGATTTATGATAAGTATGAGAAGTTGGTCATGAAAGTAAAGAAGTCTTTGAACAGATTGTATAAGATTATTGTTAAAGATAACAGAGATACATGTTTACTGGCAAAAACAGATGATACAACCTGGTTTTGGCACTCACGGCTAGGTCATGTGAATTTTCAATCTATGCTTCTCATGTCTAGGAACAGAATGGTGCGAGGTCTACCTCTTTTTGTTCAACCTAAAGATGTATGTAAAGGTTGTTTAATGGCGAAGCAAGCAAGACGTCCATTTCCATCTCAAACGGACTTCACTGCAAAGCAACGATTGGAAGTGATACACGGGGATATATGTGGTCCCATCTCACCAACAACCCCCTATGGTAATAGGTACTTTTTACTATTTGTGGATGATTTCAGACGTGCTATGTGGGTATACATGCTCAAAACAAAAGATGAGGCTTTCAGCTGCTTCAAGAAGTTTAAGGCACAGGTGGAGAAAGAAAAAGCGGGCAACAAGATACAAATTCTACGGACAGACAGAGGTGGTGAGTTTTGCTCCATTGAATTTATTGATTTTTGTGAAAGCAATGGAATTATTAGACACTACACAGCGCCATACTCCCCACAACAAAATGGCGTTGTGGAATGTCGTAATCGGACTGTGGTAGTTATGGGAAGAAGCCTTCTAAAGGAGAGGAATATGCCATCATACATGTGGGGGGAAGCCATTAGACATGTTGTTTATCTTTTGAATCGAGTACCAACAAAAGCAGTCCGAGGAGCCACACCATATGAAGCCTGGACAGAAGAGAAGCCTCAGGTTGATTATCTGAGAGTGTTTGGATGTTTTTGTTACATGAAAGTCCCGAGCGTACACACAAAGAAGTTAGATGAAAGAAGCAGACGTGTTGTACACCTTGGATGTGAAGCCGGAACGAAAGCGTACAGGTTATATGACCCTGATACAAGGACAATGCTCATAAGCAGAGACGTGGTTTTTGATGAAGCAAAGAGTTGGAATTGGAATGAAACAGAGGCAACTGGTCATGTGGAGACTTCATCCTTTGCCGTAACAGGACATCAGTTTGAGGATTTTCCGGAACAGAACCTTGAAAGCAGAGTAGAGGAGCAAGACGGTGACAGCAGAGAAGAGGAGGAAGGTGGTGACATACTTACGCCTCGCTCTTCGCCTCACTCACTGACACCTACATCAAGTCACAGTTCGGTTCAAAGTTCCAGTCAAAGCTCTATACACCCAGGCAGTACAGCTCAGTCACACCTTGACTTAGATGAGACATACGACGGGAGTGAGCCGCCAAAGAAATTCAGGCTCATTAGTGATATTTATAATGAGACTTAGGAGGTGGAGCTCGCTGACGAACTAGCTGATGAACTTCTATTAGTTGGCATCGATGAACCTGTCTGCTATAATCAGGCAATCAAGGAACAACATTGGAAAGTAGCCATGGACTGTAAAATTGAAGCAATAGAACGAAACAACACTTGGATGTTGACATAATTACCTCCGGGGCATCGAGCAATAGACTTGAAGTGGGTGTTTAAAACAAAGAAAGATACAAATGGTGAAGTTTTGAAGCACAAAGCAAGGTTGGTGGCGAAGGGGTACGTGCAAAAATTTGGTGTTGATTTTGAAGAGGTGTTCGCCCCTGTAACAAGAATGGAAACGGTACGCTTATTGCTAGCACTTGCAGCCAAGAACGAGTGGGAGGTACATCATTTTAGATGTAAAATCTGCGTTTCTGAATGGTAGATTGTATGAGGAAGTATATGTCAAACAGCCTGAAGGTTATGTAAAAGAGGGACAAGAAGGAAAAGTTTACAAGCTATACAAGGCATTGTATGGCCTTCGTCAAGCTCCGCTAGCTTGGTACATACAGTTGAACAAGTGTCTCGAGAGTTTTGGTTTTGTGAAATGTCCTCTGGAGTATGCTGTATATACAAAACAGGAGGGAAATGAGTCGTTAATTATTGGAGTTTATGTTGACGACTTAATTGTTACTGGCACTAGTGTAAGCAATATTGTTAAGTTTAAAAGGCAGATGAGTCAAGAGTTCGAGATGTCTGATCTGGGTTTGTTAAGCTACTATATTGGCATCGAGGTCGAACAGGGAAGGGGTTTCACTGAACTTAAACAGGTGGCATATGCTAAGAAACTTCTTGAGAAAGCTGGTATGTCTAATTGTAATGCAGTGAAGTTTCCAATGGAGCCTAAGTTGCAGATGCACAAAGATGAAGCTGGTAAAACTGTTAATGCTACTGAATATAAGAGTACTGTAGGAGGATTGCGGTATTTAGTACACACTCGTCCAGATATAGCATACGCAGTTGGTGTGGTGAGTCGTTTTATGGAAAGGCCTACTACACTTCATTAAGGTGTTGTTAAACGAATATTGAGGTATGTAAAAGGAACTTTAAACTATGGTCTGGTATACACCAAAGGTCGAGGTGACCACATGTTGTCTGGATTTTCTGATAGTGATCTGGCAGGTGATGTAGTAGACAGGAAAAGTACTGGAGGTATGTCGTTTTACTTGGATGAATCTTTGATTACATGGGTCTCTCAGAAACAGAGATGTGTAGCATTATCGAGTTGTGAAGCTGAGTTTATGGCTGCTACGTCCACTGCTTGTCAAGGAATATGGTTACACAGGTTGCTTAGTCAAATTTCAGATGTTCAAGCTGGGCCGGTCGTGATTTACATTGACAACAGGTCTGCTATTGATTTGGCAAGAAACCCTGTGTTCCATGGCCGTAGTAAGAACAGAAATGTGCGTTATCACTTCATTCGAGATTGTGTAGAGAAAGGACTGATCATTATCAAGCACATCAACACTAATGAACAAAGAGCAGATGTTCTGACAAAGTCTATGTCTGTGATCAAGTTCGAAAAGATGCGTGGGCTGTTGGGAGTTAAGAATCTAAGTCATGTTTAGATTAAGGGGGAATGTGTTGGATTATTTATTTAATCTAAATATGAATTAGTTTATTTGTTTTATGCTTTGACGTGTGAGTCATGGACAGTTGAGCTAGAATAGGGAGTATTCGAGTAGTGGTGGTAAATCAGGTATGCAGTTCCTGGTTTATAGGATCAACTTAGTTTAAATTCCAGTAATGTCTTTCTGTAACAGTCATCTCTTTAATTTAGTGAGTTTTCCATTCAAAACAATCAAGCAGTTAGCTTATATCGTAGTTCATTTCCATTAGTTTGGATTGACTTACCCGCTGCTTAGAAGTGTTTCCTTTTTTGCTCTTTACGGAATCAGAGGATTCGAGACTTAGTTTCTTTCCTCAGTTGGATTTTGAACTTTGAAGCGATTCACGACCCTTAGGTTTTAGAGAGGAGAGCCCTTTCAACTTATTTGGAGTGTAGTCCTTCGAGCTTAGTGATTCTGCAGATTGTACGTCAACACCTAGACTGCAACATGATTTAACGTCCAATTCCAAAGCCTCGGAGTTTTTAAGTGTGGTCTGTCCAGGCAATGTTAAAGGCTCAACAGAAAGTTTTAGGCTACTAGACATGTTGCTTGAGCTCTTTGCAAGGGAAGAAGAGGCAACATCAGTGGAGTGACAACTTTTGTCCTTTTTCCCGCTACCACCACAATTCTTCATTTGTTTAGGGTTCTAAGGGAGACAGTACCTAGTAGTCTGTCCTCAAGACAAGAAATCTCCGTACAAAACATCAGTATCTCTAGCGACTCCATTGGAGGAAAGACTAAGACTAGTATCAGCATCTACTCCACCCGGCTTCCCTGAGGCTGCAATACACTCTGTGCCCTTATCAATTGGTATCATAATATTCACAAAAGAATTCTTTTCCAGATCTGTTAAAACCTTCTCTTGGTTCGTCTGCAATTGGATCCGTGTTTTGGTTTCCTCATTCCACAATTTATCTTCGACAACATTGGCTAATTGAAAATATCCTAACAAACCAGTCCTGTAATCACTAGAGTGGATGTTAACACATGATGAGTCATCAACCAGCTTTGCTTCTGGAATGCTTAGAGTGTTTTTGCTAACTTCTTTACCAAATTTCACCTTCAAGCGAATGCGACTAGTTGACGCTTGGTTTTTACTAGATCCTCCTGGGCTTCCAATTGTCTGATCCGCCTTGGATTGGCTTTGCAATTTCTTTGCTACCCTTGGAGAAAAGGTTTGTAATGCTCTCAGATAATCCACATGCCGACGATCGAGCAGATTTAGAGACACAACTTCTTTTCATCCTTGTTGCTAAGGAAGCAAATTCAAGCTCTTTTTGTAATTTTTTTTCCATCTTTCCTTACAATCTTTTATTGTCTGAGTCTTTTGACTGGTCCCATGATTGCTTCTCTATGGAGAAGCAATCATGGTCTGAGAATTGTGAGTTTCGGAATCACAATTAAATTCAACATTATGTTCACCGACAACTTCTTTACTATAAACACCGAGAATATACTACCCGCGGACAACCAGGAGTGCACATTTAAACTGGAGATATCTTCTTCCACAGGTAAACTCTCCGACTGATTTCCGAAGGCAACACCTGTTGGTGGCTATCAGTGTGCAAACGATCTAGAAAATTGTTTTTCTATTGAAGAGTTTCAGAGACCATTTGCGGTAATAAAGAATTGGCGTTCATATCACCTTATAGCTCATCTTTGTTATTAAATTACTATGCAATTATCACAAAATGGCTTAAGCACAGAACATATGCTAAGAAAAGACTTGAATGAACACAGGATTTAACGTGGTTCGACAGTTGTCTACGTTTACAGGCGCCGCCAGAGAAAAGAGTTTCACTATGATAGAAAAAGTTACAGATTTCAGATTGTGTTTTGTGTAGCCCTAGTAGTCTATTTATATGGAATTAATAGACTTACTAGACAGTGGGCCTAATTGGCTCTTATACACTTTTAGGAAAATCATCAATTGTATTACAGCTTGTCAATGACACAAAACTGTACCGCCGAACACGGCACACAGTCAAGGCACAATGACCCTATGAGAGACACAAAACTGTACCGCCAAACACGGTACACTGTCAAGGCACTATTCGACTCATTTACAAAAAAAATTCTCCTTGAGGCGAATATCCTTTCTTCACTATCAATAAAGAAAGTTCTCTTCTTCTGACTCACCAAATGCCCCTAAGGTATTCACTCTATACTGCGAACACCGATCCAGTTTAGGCACTCCCTAAACTTTCAAACTGATACTTTCTTGGTCATTATATCTGCTGGATTATCATGTGTAGACACTTTGTACGCTCATGGTACATCTGGTTCCCTGTAAGGTGTATGACGCTTTCACTGTCACAAAACACTTTTGTAGTAGTCTTATTCAAGCTCAAATCTGCCACCAAACCTTGCAACCATATTGCCTCTTTAATTGCTTCTGTTACCGTCATATACTTTGCCTCTGTTGTACACAAAGCTACAGTAGCTTGTAGCTGTGCTTTCCAACTGATTGCACTCCCAGCTAGAGTAAATACATATCTTTTCCCAGATCTTCTTTTATCCATATCACCTGCAAAATCAGAATCAACAAAACCAACCAATGATCTTGCAACATCATTCAGCGATTCACCAATATCGATCTTGTTAAAAGTTAAGCCAATGTTCACAGTATTCGTAAGATACCGAAGTATCCATTTCATTGCCTGCCATTGTTCTTTCCCAGGACATCCCATGTACCTGCTAACTACACTAACCGCATGTGAAATATCAGGATGTGTGCATACCATAACATACATGATACTACCAACTGCACTTGCATATGGAAGCTTTGACATTTGTTCTAACTCAACATCTTCTTTGGCCGCTCCTACTGCAGACAACTTGATATGAGTAGCAAACAGAATGATAACTTCCTTAGCATCAAACATGTTGAATTGTTGTAACACTTTCTCAATGTAGCTTCGTTAAGACAAGTGTAATGATCCTAAACTTTTGTTTCTGATAATGTCCATACCAATAATTTTCTTTGCTCTAACCAGATCCTTCATCTCAAACTCGCCACTAAGCTGCTTCTTTAACTGCACAATGTGTGACATACTACAAGCAGCAATAAACATATTATCCACATACAACAACAAGTAAACATAATAATCATCTGACATCTTTTAATGATACACACATTTATCATATTGACTCCTCATGAACCCTTTTGACACCATGAATTTATCAAAACGTTTGTACCATTGCCTAGGTGACTGTTTCAAGCCATACAATGACTTTTTCAGAACACAAACTTTGTCATCCATATTAGGTTCGATAAATCCCTCTGATTGTCTCATGTAGATTTGCTCCTCCAATTCACCATGTAGAAATGCAGTCTTCATATCCAACTATTGAAGCTCTAAATCTTTCAAAACTACTATTGCTAACAAAACTCGAATCGAACTACGCTTCATCACTGGAGAAAACACTTAATTGAAGTAGATTCCTTCCCTTTGAGTAAAACCCTTAGCACCAATCCATCGATCTACCTTTGAACTCGCTATAGCTTCTCTGTAGCTACTAGGTTCCTGCATCTCAACTTCTTCTGCAACTGACAGAGCAAATGCAAATAGATTCGCATACCTGTTTGGATGTCTAATATCTCTTCTTTCTCTGCGTAATGTTATGCTATAAGGTTGTTGTTCTAGTTCAAGCGCATCATCGTCACTATCATCCGATGTTGACGCTTCACCTCTTGATTCTGGATCCACCTCATAACCACTTGAATTATTGGACCTGCTAGACCTGATTCTACTTCAAGCTCCACCTGTTTACTCACAACCGATCCTGATTCGACCATTTCTCCTACTTCCTACTGACTGTCTATCGAAGCAAACTCATTAAAAGTAACGTCCCTACTTATGAGGAAACCTGAAGACTTTAGAGAGGTACACCATAACCTATATCCCTTCACTTCAGTAGCATATCCTAGAAATATGCACCTATTTGCCCTTGGCTCAAGCTTACCATCTCTCACATGAGCATACGTAGGACAATTGAACACCCTCAAATGTTCATAATCAGCCGACGATCCAGATCAAATCTCAAAATGAGTTTTACAATCAATAGCCGTTGATGGAGACCGATTCACCAAGTAACACGTTGTATTGATAGTTTCACCCAAAAAATCCTTTCCCACACCGGAATGCGAGAGAATACTTCGTGCCTTGTCACAAAGAGTTTTGTTCATTCTTTCTGCGACTCTATTCTGTTGTGGTGTTCTAGAACAAGTGTAATGGCGCACTATTCTCTCAGCTTCGCAAAACTCGTTGAACTCACGATTGCAATATCCCATTATTCGTCCTAAGACGTTTGATTTTTCTTCCTGTTTGCTTCTCAATCATCGTCTTCCATTTGACAAAGGTTGAATATGCCTCATCTTTCGTTTTCAGAAAGTAAACCCACACCATCCTTGAATAATCACCAATCAAACTCATGTAGTATCTGGCTCCGCTCTTGGATGGAATTATGTTTGGAACCCAAAGATCTGAGTGAATGTAGTCCACTGTCCCTTTAGTCTTTCTTACAGTCAATTTGCTGAATTTTACTCTAGTTTGTTTACCAAACACACAGTGCGAACAAAATCCTAATGATTCTGCTTTATACCTTTTCAACAAATCTATCTTTCCCAAAATAGCTAATCCTCTGTCGCTCATGTGACCAAGACGTCAATGCCACAACTTATTTTGATCCTTCCTACTTTGCCTATTACTCCTTGATGATGCTACTGTAGCATCGCTCATAACAACACTCCCCTGGAGAATGTAAAGACCCTGCAAACTGTCTTTCATGCATACCATTGAGCCTTTTGTCACTTTGATTACACCATCTTCTGCACGGTACTTGTAACCCCGAGAGTCTAGAGTCCCAAGAGAAATCAGGTTTCTCTTTAACCCAGGAGCATGCCATCACGTCAAGATTCTAACAATCCCGTCAAATATTCTGATTCTGACGTTACCAATACCACAAATAGTCAACGAATGATTGTTCCCTAAATAGACAGTTCCCTGCATTGGCTTGTACGTATCGAACCACTGCTTGAACTGAAACATGTGATATGTAGCGCCAGTATCGAGTACCCAAGAGTTTTTCCCAAATTCTGAACTCACAGACAATACATCTCCTCTACCACTGTTTTCACTATCGTCGGAATCGTTCACACCTTCAACAATGTTTGTTGTATTTTCCTTTTGATTTCCCTTCTTACCATTCAGTTTCAGACAATCTTTCCTATAATGACCCTCCTCAACGCATTCATAACATTTTGAGTGCTTTACCCTTGACTTGGACCTCCAGTTTTTCCTTCTTAAAGAACTCGCTTTTCTTCTAGATCTTCCCCTAGTCATAAGACGTCCCCCTTCAGCTTGATTATCTGGCTGCAACTGTCTCATCTCTTTTGATTTCAGTGCCCCTTTGACATCTGCTAGCGATAACTTATCCTTACCATACATAATGGTATCTACGAAGTTGTCATAGGGAGCTGGTAATGATCTCAATACAAACAAAGCTTGATCCTCATCCTCAATATTGATATTTATGTTCTCCAAGTCCATTATAATTGATTTAAAATTATCTAAGTGCTCAGTTATGGACATACGTTCTTTCAATCTGAAATCATACAAACGCTTCTTCAAGTATAATCGGTTTACAACTGATTTATCTGAGTAAAGATCTCCTAGTTTCTTCCGTGCGCAAGCAGCAGTCTTCTCACCACTAATCTCGCGAAGCACATTGTCTTTCACACTCATTAAAATCCAGCACAAAGCTCTTTGTTGAAGATCTTGCTTCTCATCTTATTTCATCTCTTCTAGTAACTTATTCTCCACAACCTTCCACAGCCCTTGCAGTACCAATGAAGATTTCAGTTTAATCTTCCACAACGCAAAGCTAGATCCCCCATCAAATTTTTCAATCATGTATTTTGTTGCTGTAGACGTCATTGTGAAACCCTAATTGCAAAAGCCCTGATTTCAGCACGTGTCAGTGATACCAATTTTGTTATTAAATTACTATGCAATTATCACAAAATGGCTTAAGCACAGAACATATGCGAAGGAAAGACTTGACTGAACACAGGATTTAACGTGGTTTGACAATTGTCTACGTCCACGGGCGCCGCCAGAGAAAAGAGTTTCACTATGATAGAAAAGGTTACAGATTTCAGATTGTGTTTTGTGTAGTCCTAGTAGTCTATTTATAGGGAATTAATAGACTTACTAGACAGTGGACCTAATTGGCTCATATACACTTTTAGGAAAATCATCCATTGTATTGCAGCTTGTCAATGACACAAAACTGTACCGCCGAACACTGTACACAGTCAAGGCACAATGACACTATGAAAGACACAAAACTGTACTGCCGAACACGGTACACTGTCAATGCACTATTCGACTCATTCACAACAATCTTTTGTATCGATATTTTGTTCCATATTCTCTAACAACTCTAGCCCAGAGAAGCAGCAACCAATGTCCTTCAAATCCTCATATAATCCCTGTTCTTCACATATTATTGATAAGTATTCCTCTCATTCACATAATAATAATAGTCCAGGCTAACCTCACATCCTTTGTCCACTAAATTTTCTCAACCCAAAACCCCAATTTCCTTATCACCCTTCGGTTCATCTTTACCATGAGAATTCGGGCACCCACATTTGTCATTAAATCTTGTTTGTTCACCAAGTGGATAAGAAATTTTCAACCGCAGGATATGGTCCCTGTTAGATGTTTGATGAGACCTTTTCACCCGCCGGACAGAAAGTCCGCTTCAACAGGAATAAATTCTTTTTGTTTTGGTAAACTCTTAAATTGGACAAAAAATTAAGATTAATTATATTTTTGGTCACAAGCATGTCTTACTTCACCAACTCGGTTACCCATTTCGGGGTATATCATGTTGAGTTTTGTACTAACCTTCGATAGATATAAAATTTAGTTAATTTTGTTTAATGGAATTTTAATTTACGTCTTTTTAGCCCGGTTGAAAATATAATATTATTTATTACTCCTTCTGTTCCATAATATAAATCTTTCTAAAAGAAATTTTTGTTTCATAATGTATGTTGTTCTCGTTTTCTAATGCAGTATTGAATACATATATTCTACTTTCAACCCATAATTTAGTTAACCTTTTGCCCAAGTTATTAGCTTCACCAATCAATTTTTTTTTTTTTTTTTTTTCAGAATTATTATTATTTTCTTGAGTATTGATGAAATTTTTTTAAACGACATTACGAAACAGAATTAGTAGTGACCATTTTTAAGATCAAATTCATTACTAATATTAGCATTGTTTGTGATTAGCTAGTACAAAGACTAACACCTTCACTAATAACGTGAGTCACGTGGGTAATGTATATGGTTTCACACTAAAAAGCAACTTCGTTAATAAGGCGAGCCTGATTAACGAAAAATATGATGCCAAGTGTACATTTAATGCTTGATGGACAAACTTGAGGTTAAAGTCGTCTGTTCCTGCAGATTTCGTAATAGTATAAAATCTCCAAACTCCTCCTAAAACATTCATTCTAACAAACATAAAGAAACAATACACAGACTTCTGGTTAGTTTCATCTTTTTATTATTTATTGAAAAATTTTATATTATGCTTAACGGTTTTTGTTCTTACAAAATATGTGGTGTATGATGTACAACAGAGGAGCTGTGAAGAAAGATGAATCCTACTGAAGACACTGCAGCGAACAGGAACGGAGGAGTAAAGGTGAACGATACAGAGGCATAGTTCAAGCCCAATGAGGGAAGTGTCATCCCTAAACCCAGGAATTCGGTGAAGACAGTGATGATTGAAACTTTGATCTCCCTCGTCTCTGTTTGTGGATCAAAATGTAAGAAATATTTTTTGGATTTTTTATCTAACTTATTAAACCACAAAGTTAATTAATCCTGTAATAATGCGAAAAAAATACTTCCAGGATGTAGACAATCTTTGATCTTTAGATTCCGAACTTGCTGTCGATGATCTCTGAATCCTTTAGATAGCAACCAAATTCCAAAGATTGATTCAGAAAGAAAAATCAATCTGTTTTTTTTAAAGGTCCTTTTTCTCTCTGTATTTATACTATGTCTTCAAGAAGTGAGAAACTCACTTCTTATATAGAATACTGAAGTGAGAAAACGGTTTTTCTCTTTTAACTCTTTGTAACTTCGAGATAGTTACTTAATGAAGAGCCGTCCTTATTAAATTGTTACTCTTAGGGACCATAACCTGGTATTATTTTGTCTTACAAAATAACCCCACTACTTTACGTTTTGCTTATGTTGTTTATTTTTGAATCAAATCATTCACAACATTCAGAATTAAACTGGTTTCCATACAATTACATCCATGATACATATTGTATCTACTAGTCTGTCCTGATATTGTACAGACCAGTCTGAACTACTGGTATCCATATAATTACCTTCATGATACAATTACCTCCATGATACATATTGTATGTATCCATGATACATACAATTACCTCCATAATATATATTGTATGTATCCATGATACATACAATTAAACCTGGTATCTATACAATTACCTTCATGTGACGGTCCAACTCAATGCAGAAATTCCAATAATTCCCTACTTAGATCATCATATGATACTAAAGGATGCATCCACTTAATGAACGTTCTTAATTTCTATCGTCACAAAATAACCTTAACAATCCCGTAAATGACGATTAACGACATAGGACTAAAGTCATCATCAATGCATTTCAAGCCGCAAATAGATGCATCAGTAATCATGATATCGCAACAATCAACTACATGGATTTATCATGGTGCATAGCATAAGAATAATATGAAATGTAATATCTATTCTTAACTGGTCCCACTTAATTGGAGGTCTACTTACAGTAGAGTAAAAATAATCAAAGGTAAGAGCACACCAAATACTTATATATAAATAAGTTTTCATTAATGACCTTAAGTTCGCGAATATCATAATACAAATAAATTTAATAGCTTAATACAAAGTCTCACTGATACTAACAATCCTGTAAGTACACAACACCCATGTTAATGGTGTGTTCAATAAAATCCTTAGGCACTAATGCCTTCGTAAGAGGATCTACTAATATCGAATTTGTTTTATGTGCTCCACAGTTATTTGACCACTCTGCACTCTCTCCTTAACAGACAGGAACTTGATATCTACATGTTTTGACTTAACCAAGCACATGCTACTGTTTAAATACTGAACTGTCGATTTATTGTCACAATATAATCTAAGGGTTCTTTTCATTCCCTCTACGATTCGTAGTCTTATGACAAAATTTTGCAGCCAAACCGCCTGATTGGATGCTTCAAAACAAGAAACAAATTCCGCAACCATAGTGGAAGATGCAATGAGTGCTTGTTTAAAACTTTTCCATGATATTGCGTCGTCCGCTAAAAGGAATATAATGTCTGAGTTTGAACGACGAGAATCCTCATATCCAGCAAAATCCGAGTTGGAATACCATATAACCTTCAGTTTATCCGACTTTTTATATGTTAACATGTGATCCTTATATGCTTTCCAGTGTTCCATCCCTAGATTACTTACGTATCTCCCTATCATACCCACCACAAAAGAAATATACGGTCGTGTACAAACTTGAGCATACATCAGACTTCCAACCGCTGAAGTATATGGAACCTTTTGCATTTCCTCAATCTCAATTTTTTTATTTAGGTATTGCTTAAGGCTAAACTTTTCACCTTTTGATATAAGGGTTTCATTTCCTTTGTTGTTAGCCATCCTGTAACGTTGTAACATATTCTCAATATACACCATTTGTGATAAACTCAAAATTCATGAATTTGAATTCCTAACACAAAGATGCCTCACGAAGATCTTTTATATCGAGTTTGTCTGAAAGAAATTTCTTGGTCATATCTAATAAGTTGTTATCGTTTGTGGCCAATAATATGCCATCAACATACAACACTGGAAATATGAATTTACTCCCACTGAAATTTTGATACACACAATCCTCCACTGAATTAATCTCGAAACCAAATGAGATAATAACTACAAGGAATTTGTGTTACCATTGTCGAGACGTTTGCTTGAGACCATAAATAGATTTTTTTAGTTTTCATACTGTCGATTTTGGATCACCGGAGACAAATTTTTCAGGTTGCAACATATAGATCGTTTTCTCAATGTCTGAATTAAGAAATGCGTTCTTTACATACATTTGATGGAGCTCAAGGTTAAAGTGTGCAACTAATTCCATGCTTGTCCAAAAAGAATCCTTCGATGAAACTGAAGAGAAGGTTTCTTTCGAGTCAATCCCTTCACGTTGAGTAAAACCCTTAGCTACAAGTCGCGCTTTATGCCTCTCTACATTACCCTTAGAATCCCGTTTGGTTTTAAAAATCCATTTACAACCAATCGGCTTCTTTCCTTCAGGTAATGGAACAAGCTCCCATACCACGTTATCTTGCATTGATTTAAACTCTTCGTTCATTGCTTCAATCCACAACTAAGAATCGAAACTTTTCATGGCTTCACAAACATTTAAAGGATCATTTTCTGTTGTACCAGAAAATTCCTCATGTTCTTGAAGATACACTATATAGTCTGAAGATATAGCGTTCTTTCTTTCTCTAGTAGATCTACGTAAAGGCATAATTTCGTCATTTTGTACTTGAAGTTCATGAACAACTTCATTTTGCTCCATTGGAACAACTTCATTTTGATCAATTTAGAAAACATCCACATGAGGAAGATTAACATCATCTTGATTATATATATGTTTTAATGAATCTGAAGATATGATTGGCCTCATAAATACCATATCATCATCTGATACCAAAGTATCATTGTTTGAACCTTCATGAATCTCTACGAATTCTTCCTCAAAATGAATGTTTGTTACTAAGTTATTCCCCTGAAACTCTATATCCTCAAAGAATTTCGATGTACCCGTCTCAAATATATTATTTGCGGAAGGATCATAAAACTTAAAACCCCTATTATGCTCGGGATATCCGATAAAATAAGTACTAACCATTTTGGAGTCCAATTTCTTTTCATTCGGCCTATAAGGCTTTGCTTCAGCTGGACATCCTCAAACATGTAAATGTTTTAAACTAGGTTTTCGCCAAGTCCAAAGTTTATACGGTGTCTTAGTAGTTTCTTTCGTCGAATTCTATTAAGTTTGTAGGCTGCACATTTTATTGCTTCTCCCCAGAGTGATATATGTAATGTGTTGAATGACTAATCACACTACTTACCATATCCTTCAATGTACGGTTTCGTCTATCAGATAATCCATTCATGCTAGGTGAACCTGACATCGTATACTGAGAGACTATCCCACACTCCTCTCGGAACTTTGCAAACGGTCTATGACGTTTTTCACCTGAACCATCATATCTCCCGTAGTATTCACCACCAAGGTCTGATATGACACACTTTATGTCTTTACCAAGTTGTTTTTTCAACCTCGGTCTTAAAGACTTTGAACTTGTCAATGGCCGCTGATTTTTCATGAATACGATATAGATACCCATATGGTGAAAAGTTATCAATGAAAGATACAAAATATCGTTGGTCGTTCCATGATTCGTACGGAACAGACCACAGATGTCTGTATGTTTCAAATCCAAGACCCATTTCGCTCTGTATGCATCTAATCTTTTCACTTTGGTGTGTTTTCCTTTTATACATTCAACGCAAAGTTTGAAGTTTAAATAATAGAGTTCACTTAATAAACCTTCTGAAACAAGATTTTCAATTCTATTTCTAAAAATGTGATGTAATCGCTTGTGCCAAAGTTTTGTTGAATTTTTCAGTTTACAATTTAGTTTTCTACGTACGTCTATATTTATTATCTATTTGTGATCCTTTATAGTACCAATAAATACAAGTTATCATTTGCTATTAACTTTCCAGAACTAACAACATGACCATGTATATAAAGACATAAAATTTCATTTCCAAATAGATAAGAATAACTTAACTTGTCTAACAACAGAAAGGAAATTAGGTTCCTTCTAAAATAAGGAACATACAATACGTCTTTTAAATACAAAAAATGTCAACTGGTAAGCAACAAACGAAAATCAAAAATAGAATGAACTAAACACGAACTGCCATCAGCTGCATAGATGGATATTTCACCATCACTCAGGCTTTAGTTACTTATCATACCCTACAAAGAAATACAAACATGAGTTGTTGCTATTATATCAACCCACCAAGTATTTCTCGCCACTGAAACTAAATTGATCGAAGAACACACCATGAAAGTGAAAATACCTTTTGCTTTCATCATAGCCTTCTATTTTTCACATTTTTTTCTTAAATTGCCCCAGTTTCTTACAATGGAAGCAACGCCTTTTACCAGACGTACCCTTATGCTTCTTTTGTCCCGAACCTGATGCATGTGTGTCTGAACCTTCATACTTTCTCTTAATTCCCTTATCCATATGAGCTTTCACCATTTACACTTCTGGATGTTCTTGCTTCATCTTTTCCTCATCTTGCGCTGCCTGAGAGATGAGCTCGTTAAGAGTCCATTTCTCGCGCTGACATTTATAAGAAGTTTCGAAGTTCTTATACTGAGGAGGGAAAGAGTGAAAAGAAAAGCTTACCATACCATATTCTAGAAGGTCAATATTAAGTTCTTTTAATTTGGAAGCAATGTTTGATATATCCAAGATGTGCTCACGAACAGTCCCTTTGCCACGATATTTTATAAAGGCTAGCTTAATAAGTAGCGCCTTAATCTCTACTTTATCGTTCTTGGAAAAACATTTCTTTACCTCTTCGAAAAACCTTTTTGCATGGGAGATCTCAAGTGGAACTGCACCACGGAACGCTAATGGAATTGCTTGCTTCATGATCCCTAGACTTATCATGTTCGATTTTTCCCAAGCCTCTAACTCTTTCTTAACCGTAGGAGAACTATCCTCAATCAGAGGTTTAGGTTCATCAACCCTTAATGTTAAGTCGTAATCATGGCACATCAAGTGCAACAACATATCTTATTTTTAATAGCTTAAAGTTGCTTCCATTAAGTATAGGTGCCTTTTTGCCTTCCGGGTTGTAGAGATACGAATTCGCTAACATAACAAACAACAAACAACAAATAGCCAAAAACATCACTTAACATATAATCTCCAAAGTATTTAACAAATAAACATAGCATATTAAAACACACTCTTACAACATCAATACGATACATTTGGGCAATCATACTAATTTGTATATGTATGACTTTGAGCATAATTAATGTTGATCTTACCAATTGACTTAATTAAGAAAATCTTATTTTGGGCCGATTTTCCTAGTTCAATTTTCTTAATGACCAATTCACAAATAATTATCTCTATCGAAGATTTATTATGTTAAACCTTAACATTCCTTTGGGCCGATTAAAGTTTACATACTTGTTCATCAAAGACTTGTCAATCAAAGATTTGTCAAAACTCTAAAATAATTCATTCACCAATAGGGATCACTTTGATGATATATTGATCTTTAATTACTCATCCAAGTTCGGACAACTTAAAATATGCTAATTATTTTGAAAAATACTATACGACTACCTTCCCTAATGTCCAAACTATTTGTAGTCTAAATATAAATCTAATTGAACTAAATTTATACCTTAAATTAATTATATTATACTATATACGTAATTATATTATAATTTAAAACGTTTATATAATATAATTTTTATTATAAATATTATGATATAATATTTTATATACATATAACTAATATTATATATACTTAATATTGATGAGGGAGAATAAAAGACATGGAGAAAATTGTAAAGAAGAAGTCTGATTGGAGAAAATTGTAAAGAAGAAGTCTGATTGGGAAAATTGTAAAGAAGAAATCTGATAGGGGAAAATCGCATAGGATAATAAAGTAGTACATATTATGAGGAGGTAAAAAATATATAGGGACCAATAATGTAATTAATAGGAATTAAAGCGTGTGGGGCCCGCAATTGTACTATATAAGGACCACACATGCTTCACAGATCCCAAGAATAATTTTACGACTTTCTCTCTCTACTTAAGCTAAATTGCATGTTCTCTCTCTCTAAAAAGATACCTAAATTCAGTACTTAATCCAATCTAGCACTAAGAAATATTCGTATCACAAAATCATCCGCGAGCGTTTCTAAAACTCTTCCGTGGCGCCGTCTGTGGGAAACGAAGATTGTATTGACGACAATCGCTTCCTGGAAATAATTCCTATTCCGAGGGAAGTTTTGGAGGAGCAACGGGACAATTTTGTTAACAATTGCGAGGAGAATCTCGTGGGCGACGATTACCGGAACGACTTGGAGTACGATGCACGTGGGGGCCTACGAGTCGGAGACACTTTTGATGACTCGAATCTGTTGGCTCGAAGGAATGAGCTGTTGCTAGAGATCGAAAGATTGAAAGCAGAAAAAGAAACTATACATGCTAATCTCCGCTCTCAGATAAGGCGGGAACCTGACAGTGGAAAAGAGGAGCGTGAAACCGATTTTCGCCCTAAAGCTAGGGACGACAGATACAGGGGATACGAACGGCGATCGTCGAGGAGGAGAGAAAAGCGACATTTGGATTCGCCTGACTCGAGCGATTATTCTCGATATAGCTCGTCGGAGTCATATCCTAGGAGAAATCACAGAAAGAAAAAGCACGGTCGAGGACACACTGATTACCGAAGGGGAAGAAGCTCAGAGAGGAAGTCTCCAAGGGAGAAGAGTTACCATGCTCGGGTCGATGAGCGGGCTTATGGCCAAGCAAAGTTTCCTGTTAGAAAAAAAGACGTGGGCTCGCGAAATTCGGAGTGGCAACATCAATATACTCTGCCATCCGAGGAAGGATTGTATATTCCCAGCAACAAAAATTTAAGATCCAACGTTTATCGTACGGGTCATAATTGGAGAGCCTTTCCTTTGTCCCCGGATATTTTGGTGGGAAACCTCCCAAAGCATTTTGATATCTCGAAGTTAGAAAAGTTCGATGGGACGCAAGACCCGGATAAATACATCGAACAGTTCAAAAACTTCATGATTAATTTCGACGACGATGATAAATTGTTGTGCAGAGCATTTTCTCAGACCTTCAAGGGGGTAGCTTCCAAATGGTATAATAGGCTCCCGCAGGGCTCCATAAAAAAATTCGACATGTTCTGGAATATCTTCAGACAGCACTTTGTGGGGAGCAAAAAGTTCAGAGCTAACGGAGATACAATAATCTATTGCAGACAAAAGGTTGGGGAGAGCTTGAAGAATTACACCAATCGGTTTGTCAAAACGAAAACGGACATGGAGTATTGTAAAGACTCAATGGTGCTTGCAGCTTTTAGGATGGGCCTACTCCCCGGATTATTGAAGGATACGGTGGCAGAGAGTCAAGCCATGACCTTCAGAGCATTGTTGGATCAGGTGGAGAAGAGAATTTTGGTGGAGGAGACTCAAGCATCAGAGAAAGTATCTGGGGATCAATTGGATCAGAATCAGTTTCAGAGATCTGAGCCGAGTAATCAAGGGCCCCGTGCAAATGTTCAGACTAATAACACGGGACAGTATCCGCCGAGGCAGAAAACACACTCACAATATTATGGCAACTAGCAAAATTACAATCAGGGGGTCAGACCAATATCGAATAAGTGGACTCGACCGGACTACTTTGCGGAATTAACAGAGAATGTTGCTGCCATATTTGATAAGGCGAGATCTACGGTGCCCTTCAGGAAACCTTTTCCTATTCAGACTCCGAGGGAAAGTCGAAGTGTTAACAAGTATTGCAAGTATCACAAAGATATTTGGCATGACACCAAAGACTGCATAGCCTTGAAAAAAGAAGTGCAAGCTTTGATTGAGAATGGAATGTTGTTGGAGTTTGTTAAAAAGCACACTCAGAAAAATGTTGTGGTGAAAGCTGTTCCAAAGAACACTGATACAGCCATGGTAATCTCCGAAGAGGTCGATGATTTTGACATCGAAAAAGAATATTTGGATCCCAAGGAGGGAAGAAACAATGTCAATATGGTGGAAGAGGTTATTCTGAGGGGAAGGGTGAACAGCCTCTGTGCTTTCTTTGACTCACTGGGAATCTTTGGAGAAGACATAATTGCAAGAAATTCCAACAGCTCGCGAAAGAGACATATGGTCAACCTGACTACCCAGATCGAAGCGGGGGTGTCGGCGCAAATGCACCGCTTACCTTCCCCCATCATTTGTTTTGACGACGATGATATGTGAAATGTTGCGGGCCCTCATGAGGATGCGGTGGTGATTGCTGCGGGTATCGCTGGTGATCAAGTCCAAAAGATACTTATCGATACAGGAAGTTCAGAAAACATTTTGTTTATGAGCACTTACAGGAGAATTTCTGACCCACCGGTTATAAGACGTTCCGACAGAACCATAGTGGGCTTTACCGGCGCCACAGCAGTGGTGGTCGGAGAATTTCAATGTGTGGTCGAGTTGGGCCGAGGGCCATTCAAGAAAGAGGTAGAAGTACTGTTTATTGTCGTCGACGCGCCAACTTCGTATAACGCTATTCTGGGTCGCTCTTGGTTGTGCCGGATGCATGGTGTAATTTCGACGGTGCATCAGTGTCTAAAGTATGTGGTATGGAACAATGTTGGGATAATCAGAAGCAGCCAAAAAATGGCCCGCGAATGTTACCAGATAGCCTTATCCTCGAGGGGAGTTCGGAGAGAAGCGTCGGATAAAGCATAGCAATTAAAGGGGCCTTCCTCTGAAAACATCCCATGTGATGATCTGAGGGAGACCCCCGAATTTCTGGTTCCAGAAGAAGATTCCGAAGCACATGAATTTGAGAGTGGCAAATCTTTGAAGATCGGAGTAAAACTTCCTTTGGAATTCAGAGAAAGGTTAATTTCGTTTTTATCTCACAAACTCAATATGTTTGCTTGGTGTGCACAGGATGTCACGGGAGTACCATCGGAAGTCATCTGTCATAAACTTGCGGTACGACTTGATGTCAGACCTATTGTCCAGAAGAGGAGACCCGTTTCTCTGGAGAAGGCTATATCTATTCTTTTGGAAGTAGAAAGGTTGCTAAGCATATGCCACATTCGTGAGTCGCATTATCATGTATGGGCCTCAAATCTGGTCTTGGTTAGGAAGAAGAATGGCAAGTGGAGAACGTGCGTTGACTTTACAGATTTAAACAAAGCTTGCCCTAAATATCTGTTTCCGGTGCCACGTATTGATCAGTTGGTAGATTCGACCTCAGGAAATCGATTGTTGTCCTTAATGGATGCGTATTCTGGGTATAATCAAATCTGATTGGACCCTCATGATGAAGAAAGCACGTCGTTTATTACCGGGAGAGGGTTATACTGCTACAAGGTTATGCCATTCGGCTTGAAAAATGCGGGGGCAACTTATCAGCGCTTAGTCAACAAAACTTTTGAGGACCAGATTGGTCGGAATATTGAGGCATATATTGATGATATGTTAGTCAAGAGTTTGCAGGACAAAGATCATTTTGCGGACTTGGAGGAGACTTTGAATAATTTGAGGAAGGTCAATTTGAAGCTAAACCCGGAAAAGTGTATTTTTGGGGTGCGATCGGGTAAGTTCCTACGGTATATGATCAGTGAGCGAGGTATCGAGGCTGACCCGGATCAAATAAAGGCTTTAATCACCATGACTCCATATCGAAATATCAAGGAAGTCCAAATCTTGACAGGGAGATTAGCAGCATTGAATAGGTTCATTTATCGGTCCTCGGACAAATGTGCACCTTTCTTTAAGGTACTGCGGAATGCCAAACAGTTAAATTGGACCAATGAATGTTCAGCAGCTTTTCGCAAAATTCAGGAATATTTGGTGTTCCCTGATATACTGTCTAAACCATTGTTGGGGGAAAGATTGATCGTCTATGTAGCGGTGTCGGATTGTGCGGTCAGTGCTGTTCTACTTCGCGAAGAGAAATCTCTTCTGAAACCTATCTATTATGTCAGTATGAGTTTGTTGGATGCGAAGAAGCGATATCTTAAGTTGGAGAAGGTAGCATTGGCATTGGTAATGACTGCTCAAAAAATGAGACCTTACTTCCAAGCACATCCTATAGTTGTTCGGACAACTTTTCCCCTAAAAGGTTTGTTCTAGAAGCCTGATGTCTTTGGGAGAATGACTAAATGGTCAGTAGAACTAGGAGATTTTGACATAGCATTTGAGCCTCAAACCGCAATAAAAGATCAAGTTTTGGCTGATTGTTTTGGTCGAATTCCACTCTGACAGAGAGGATGAAAAGGTCGTTGGCCATTTTGATGAAACGGAATGGTTGGTACGAACGGATGGGGGGTCAAATATTTCTGGAAGTGGGGCAGGTATCCAGCTGATTTCTCCGGAGGGGATAGCTATGTTCCAAGCTATTCAGTTTGGTTTTAAGGCAACAAAAAATGAAGCAGAGTATGAAGCTGCATTGGCGGGTTTGCGCCTATCTCAGTTATGTGAGGCCAGAAAGGTTAAACTAATCAGCCATTCACAGTTGGTGATAAACCAAGCTTTGGAGAGTCCGAGGCTATAAAATATACGCTGATACAGTATTTGAAAGCATTAAAAGATTTGGTGGCTGAGTTTGAGGATGTTAAGTATGAACATGTTCGAAGGGAGGCAAATGTTGTCCCAGACTCTTTGGCCTCCGCCTCGCGAACGGAGGGGTACCCATGGGTCTTGATTCAGGAACGTCCCTCGATCATGCTTGATGTGGAATACACGATGAACGTTCACAAGGAGAGCAATGTGATCAAAGATGATTGGAGATCAGCCACCATTGACTTCTTAGAAAATGATACTTTGCCCGTTGGAAAGTATGAGGCTAGGAAGATTAGGTTCAAGTCTCATGGATATATCATGCTGGGAGGCGCGTTGTATAAGAAATCTTTGAGTCGACCACTATTAAGGTGTCTAAACAAGGATGAGTCACAATTCGTCCTGTCTGAGTTGCACGATGGGGAAGGCTCTGCACATTGTGGGTATAAGGCATTGATTTGTCGGGTATTTCTGGCTGGCTATTATTGGCCGACAATCGCTTCGGATGCTAAAGATTTGGTAAAACTATGTGACACATGTCAGCGCTATGCCAATGTGATTCACAAGCCTGGGGTATTGTTAGAGAATATTTCAGAAGATGTCGTATTCGACCGGTGGGGGATAGATTTAGCTGGGCCTTTACCAATGGCATCCGGTGGCACGCAAACTATAATTTTAGTAGTGGATTATTTCTCTAAGTGAGTAGAAGCAGAACCCTTAGCGGGGACAAAGGCCAAAGATGCGATCAAATTTGTAGTGTCGAATATTTGTTGTTGTTTTGGTGTGCCATTGCAAATCACAACGGATAACGGGCCTCAGTTTGATAACAAGGAGTTTACAAGTTTTTGCACCTCTCGGGGCATACGACAATGTTTTTCTGCCCCATTTCATCCTCAAGCTAATGGGAAAGTGGAAGTAACCAATCGCGCAATCCTCGATGGTTTGAAAAAGAACTTGGAATGGAAGGCAGGAAAATGGCCTAACTATTTACAAGAAGTATTGTGGGCTTACAGGACAACTCCACGGACAACTACTGCTGCATCCCCATTTGCCTTAGTATATGGCATGGATACCATTGTCCCTCCAGAGATTGTTTTCCATTCATATCGTGTGGCAACGTATACAGCGGATGTGAATGACCAAAACAGAGCGTTGGTGTTAGATTTGGTTGAGGAAAAAAGACAACGAGCACAGGTGACGTCCCTCCATTATCAAACTCTTATGAGGATCCGGTATGCGTCTAAAGTAAAGCATAGCGAATTTAAGGTGGGAGACAAAGTACTACGTAAAGTCTTCTTGCATACTAAAGACAAGTTTCTGGGTAAATTGGGACCAAATTGGGAGGCCCTTATGAGGTCACAGAGAAAGTAAAACTGGGCACGTATCGGTTAAAAGACAATGAAGGGCGATATCTCCGTCTCCCGTGGAACATTGAGCACTTAAAGTTGTATCTCGAATGAAAAATTAGCTAGAGCATAACAATTGTCTTTATTTGTACATGACAGCTCCAAACATAGTGAGGGCACACTCTTTCCTACCCTGAGAGGCACATGAAGGTTTTAATGAGGTGTCCAATGAGCTTCTTAATATGACGTACTTTTTGCCTTAAACTATTTTTCGGGTCGCAATAATTTGCGCCTCGAATTTGTCTCTAGCTTAAACTATTTTTCGGGTCACAATGATTTGTGCTTCGAATTTATCTTTGTCTTAAACTATGATTTGGGTCACAATGATTTGTGCCTCGAATTTATCTTTTCCTTAAACTATTTTTCGGGTCACAATAATTTGTGCCTCGAATTTCTCTTTGTCTTAAACTAAGATTTGGGTCACAATGATTTGCGCCTCGAATTTCTCTTTGCCTTGAACTATTTTTCGGGTCACAATGATTTCTTCCTTGAATTTCTCTTTGCCTTAAACTATTTTTCGGGTCACAATGATTTGTGCCTCAAATTTCTCTTTGTCTTAAACTATGATTTGGGTCACAATGATTTGTGCCTTGAACTACTCTTTGACTTAAATTATGATATGGGTTACAATAATTTGGGCCTCGAATTGTTTGGGCCTTGAATTTTTATTCGAATTATGAATTCGGTCCCTTCGAAGTATTCTTTGAGACACAATATGTTGTGCCTCGAAATATTTACACTTTTATGATATTATTCATGCCATGCCTTAGCCTATTTATTTGTTAGGACTGATTTCTTTATAAGCACCACAGTTCAAATTGACACAACGATATAAGTTGCCACACACTAAATACTGCAGAGTTAAATGTTACAGGTGAGGGCATATACAAAAATCCGAGGAGTACATCTCCTCACATACAATTCGAAGGAAAACAAAAAATCGCATTATAATGCCTTATACATAACACACTTTACCCTTGATAATCTATTGTTGAGATTTTTCCGGGGAGTCACTTTCTTCGGAATCCGACGACTCACTCTCACTAACAACAATATGAGGAGGACGGAGATCCGGGGACACCAGTTTCCAAAAACTGCCAAGATCATATTCGGGGTGCTCTGCATGGAGTTGAGTTATCAAACCGGCTCGAACTGTTGCATCTCGATCAGCCAGGTTCTTGGTGCACTTGGCAATATAGGCATTTACAGCCTTTGTTTTCTCTTCCTTTACCTGCCGAGGGAAATCTTCGATGCGTTTTGCCAAGTGATCCCTGTTCTTGAAAAGTATTTCATAATCTTTGCAACAGTCACCAAAACCTTTGCGTGCTATTGCCTTGGCCTTCATATACTCAGTAATGAGTTTCTCTTGGCCCTCGGTCTTTTTCTGATAGAGGTCCCTCTCCTCTTGGCAGCACATCTCCAGCATAATGACATAGTTTTCCGAGGCAGATAGTTTTTCATATAAAGCATCTTCTTGGTTTTCCACAATCGCGTGTTGCTTTTTGGCTTCTTCAAGTTGTGCAGCCAACAGAGAAGCTTTGAACTTATAATGATTTTTCTGCCCTCCAAGTGTGCCATCTTCTTCCCCTTCATAACAGAGGCATGCAGCAGGCTACATATATTCAGTGAAAATTCGTCATCATGAGGAATTTTGAAGGAGCTGCTAGGAGAGCCAAGGCCAGCAGCGTCGAAATCCGACGACTCTCCCTCGAGAATTTCAAGGTCAACGTGTTGCAAAGGTTTACTTTGAGGCATGGGCAATGGCGCAAGTATTGGGGGCTCCTCTGGAAGAGCTGGGTGTGATGTTTGGGTCCGAGGAGTGCTCGGTGTTAAGTTGGAATTTTGTTTGGGAGAGTTATCTCCCATCTCATGCTCACCAAGAGATCTTTGATCTTCGATCTCCTGGGCTGGTTCGGGGGCCTCGTTTTGAAGTCTGCCGTCCTCAGACAGCTCTTGGATAGGCTCTAAGACAACTTTTTCTTTCCCTTTATCTTTTGCACTCTTCTTCTTCCGAGGGAGAATGGCCTTTTGAGGGGAAGCATCAGGAATAGGAGTTACTCTGTTATCCGAGGAGGCTGGATCCGGAGCAGTGGACACTTCTAACTATATTTGTTGTTGCTGAGCAGGGAGTTCCTCATCGGGTTAATCTCGGTGACTTTGTGCACGGTCACGCTTTGGAAGATATATCACTATATCTTTCTTGGATACTCTTTCTAACACCTCATCTTGGGAAGGAGGGGTCATCAACTCTTTCAAAGACAGTCGATCGAGGGGATTTAACCTCCAGAGTCTGCTTAGAGCCATATTGTTGTCCGTGAAACATAAGCGAAATCGGTTTTCCCATTTTTCCTTGGCCCATTCGCTGAGCTTCGTAAAAACAGCAGTGGCACTCTCTACATGATCAGCATATGGCTTGGAAATGCCAGTCATAGCTACAAAAACATCAAGTTAGACTCTAATTATTCGAAGGACTATTATAAGTAAAATAGTTTCGAGGACTTACATTTATTGGTCCACAAAAGCGATAATTTATGAGGGTTCAAAGGGGTTGCCTCAGAGCCTGTCTCCCAGTGTCCTAAGAAGAAGATAAATTGCTGTCTCCATTTCTTGTCAGCTTCTAATAAGTCTTTTAGCACTTTCTGCCTTCGATTAAAAGTTAAAGAATAAAATGAGAAGAATGGGTTCCTGGCCAACCCAGATAATCCGATAAGCTGTTCCAAGGAAAACTCCAGGCCCGAAATTCTCGAAGCCATATTGCATGCCATTAATGTGAACCACATGTTGGGTCCAGCTTGAGAGGGGCAGAGGTTGATCTTCACAAAATACTCGATGAAGAAGGGGTCTAAAGGAAATCTTAGTCCCCAATTCATGATCTCAATGTAAACAACAAGTTCATGATCCCTAACAGATAGTGGAGTCTCCCCTTCGGAGGGGAATCTAATGTCAATGTATGAGGGGATGCACCAACGGGTACGTAGTGTTTCTTCCGAGGGAGAAAAATACTTGTACGATATATTGTAAAAGGCAACAACATGCTTATTCTCAATCCTTCGAATGTTGTTGCCCATGATGGCATCAAGTTCTAAGGGAAGTTTTACATCACCTTTTGACTTGGGGGAAATACGTTTCGCTTGGTCGTCGGATATTGTTGGAGAAGGCGTACGCGTCTGACTAGAAGACTCTGTTGGGATGTCAATGCGCTGGTCTGGATTTGTGTTTTGAATGGCTTGAATATTTGGATCAGGATTGTCCGGGGCGGTAGGATGCTCACCAGATGATTCAGCAGGAATTTCAATCACCTTGTTCCTATCTGCAACTTGAGTGGCTTGAATAGACGTCTCAGGATTATCCGAGGCGATAGCCTTTCCTTTAGCAGCTAAGGCTTTGTTACGCAATTCTTGGGTTTCCACCTTTGTAATCACGGTCTGCCCTGGAGAGAACCGGGGAGTCCTAGTCCCTGTTATGGATGGAGTAGCTGGAAGGCTTGACATAGGATCCCTGGTCCTCGGAAGAGGAGGGTCAGCTGCCATGATTCGAGGAGCCTCAGGGGTAGTTTCTGCTACATCCTTCAAACGTTTGCGCTCCTGCGAATGTTTGTCCTTGTGGTGTCTCTTCCTTTTTCCTGAAGAGTGTTTATGGTGTTTCTCTTTCCCTATTTCTTCGAGGATAGTTTGGTCGTTGACTTGATGCTGATGAGATATTTCGAGGGGGATTATGGCCGTCGAATTTGGGGGAGGGGGCCAGAACCGTAGAAGGTAGTCACAACAGGTGGAGGCTGAGGTTCAGTGTATTCACCAGCAGCGACTCTTTCTTCGAATTTTTTACTAATAAGAAGCCACTCTGGAATCCGACGAGGTTTGTAAGCCAGCTTTCTCTCTCTAGAAATTCTGGGTGAAAAGTCTGAGCCATTAAATGAAAGAGGCGAGTATTTATAGAAGCCAAATGGGTTTCTAAGAAAAATCAGGCTTGGGGATAATTTTTGGTTGTTTGCCTAGGGGTATTATGGGTACCATAGGTCAAAAGTTGTGGACAGAGGCGTGGGAGAAGTTGCAGAGGCACAATCTCTTTTAAGATACGCTGACACAAAAGCATGGTTGCTGATGTCATGCTTTCCTTTTTCTTTGAGCCAATCATTGCAATCTCTTAGCATCGAATTCTAACAGTTAAGATATGCTTAGAGAGCAAATTCTGATGGGCAAAGTTCACGGGCGATAGACTTGACCTCACTAAGACATTGCAAGGATTGGGGGGCTACACTGGTTAATATGAGATAAAAGAAATCTTTGAAGAGATTTTTTCAAGGAAGTATTTGTTTTCGAGGAGATGTTTTCAAAGAGGTATTCGTTTTCGAGGAGAAATTTTTCGAAGAGATATTTGTTTTCGAGGAGGTATTTGTTTTCGAGGAGACGTTTTCGAAGAGGTATTTGTTTTCGAGGAGACGTTTCCGAAGAAGTATTGGTTTTCGAGGAGATGTTTTCGAGGAGACGCTTTTGAGGAGAAGTTCTTCGAAGAAGAGATGACTCGAGAGGGCAATGGAGACTTCTTTACAGTCCTAGTAAAACTATTTTTACTAGGACTGGGGGGCTACTGATGAGGGAGAATAAAAAACATGGAAAAAATTGTAAAGAAGAAGTCTGTTTGGAGGAAATTGTAAAGAAGAAGTCTAATTGGAGAAAATTGTAAAAAAGAAACCTGATTGGGGAAAATTGTAAAGAAGAAATCTGATAGGGTAAAATCGCATAGGATAATGAAGTAGTACCTATTGTGAGGAGGTAAAAAAGATATAGGGACCAATAATGTAATTAATAGGAATTGAAGTGTGTGGGGCCTGCAATTGTACTATATAAGGACCACACGCTTCAGAGATCCCAAGAATAATTTTACTACTTTCTCTCTCTACTTAAGCTAAATTGCACTTTCTCTCTCTAAAAAGATACCTAAATTCAGTACTTAATCCAATCTAGCACTAAGAAATCTTCGTATCACAAAATCACCCCCGAGCGTTTCTAAAACTCTTCAAATATAACGTGTCGTAGCTTTTCAATTAAAATATGATTGAAAAGCAACCTATTTTTTTTATAGTTGGTTGAGTAAGGCATGCTCGTGACCAAAGGTCATGAGTTCGAGTCCATCTACATACGTTTAATCGGCGGAGTCTGTCACTTTGTGTGGTTTACCTTGTGGCGTTGGTTTGCAGGCTATCGCGTCAGACTGAGAGTTTACTCTGTGCGTACTAATTGCACTCTGAATAGCGGCTGCGGATTCCCTCAGAAAAAACAACAATCTACTGTTCTATCTTTGCATGCATTTCATTATAATCACCATATGGTGACTATAATTATAACTAATATATAAATATTAATTTAACTGCATAACAGTTTTTGCAGCTTAATTAATATAAAAATATCAATTCAAATACTATCACACATCTCCATGTAGAAATAACGCCCCTCTTTACATTCAGTTGTAAATGCAGAGGCAGAACTGCACTCTAGTTAAATAACTTCTCAAAGTGCTCAACTACGTCACTTTTAATTAAAAGTGAATTTAAACGGGTGCACGTCTTCGTACTTCAGTAAAATCATATACTCCATTTGTCTCATAATAAGAGACGTTTAATATTTTTTCACCAATATTAAGAAAACAATAATTGCTTTGAAAAATAAACAAAAATAAATTTGATTGGTGGGATGAGAAGTTTGTACGGTCAATAAAAAGTTTTATTGCTGGAAAATGTAAGAGGTGTAATTAATCTTGCCTTACAAAAAAAGGACGACTATTAATATGAGACAAAATATCTCTCCTAAAACGTCTAACATCATCGGATGGAGGGAGTATTTACTTATCTAATTAATTTCTTTTTAACTTCTCAAAGTGCTCAACTACATCACTTATATTTATATAAACAGATAACTATTAGCGAAATAATATAGTTATCTGCAACTTTATTAAGTAACAACGGATATGAAAATTATTGGTGGACACCAACAAAAATGATTATTTTAAAGAGGGGTTTAAGTATGAACTCGAAGATGATTCTTGTAAGTCAGGAAGGTCTCTCGCCTTTTTAGGGCTACAGGTGATAAGTCGGCGGCGGAAGACTGCGGTTTCACAGTCTCTTTCTTTGTCTTCTTAGATTTCGTATTCATTCGATTTCACTACGATAGGGCCCAGAGAGAAGTTGGGGTTTTAGAAACGAAGCATTGTGGATTTCTGAATTTCGAGTTTCAAGATTGGTTTTTTATTTGGAAAACCTCATCACATCTTGAATCACGTGGTATTATTTCGGATTGCTTGAGATTCATATGGGAGTTATCCACATAATGTAAAAGTGGCAATATATAACTGGTGCAGACTTTCTTCCAAGCATATATATACTTATGTTAAATTAAGAGCAAATCCGACCAACATATCTAATTGCGAATAAACATATCCAATTGCTGGACTAAGAAAGAGGCCGCTGCAACACAGTATCATCAAGAATGACTAAATGTCTTGAATGAAAATCAAGATCCAAGTTTTGGTGATCTTCGTCTTCGTCTTCGAAGTTGCTTCAATCATCATTTATCGTCTCCGATGGAAGTAAATAATAATTCTCATCCGTGTCAAAGATCTGCTGATTTTGATCTCCATTTTTCCTCCCTGCATCAACAAACTTTCAACCCAAATATTAGAAACAATCCTACTTACGAAACATCAACAAGTAAAGAATCTCTGCAACCAAAACAATCATTCGCTGATTTGTTTTTATCTAAATCAGAAAAGCTCTGCCATCAGAATATTTCCTATAGTCGTAACAATGAGTTTCCAAGTGTTATATTTGAAGTCAGAGACAAAGAAATTCTAAAAGTTGTATCTAAATATACAATTGTTGGGAGATTTTCAAGGAGCAAACCTAACATTGAAGCTATCAAGATTTTTTTGGAGACTTTCATATTCAAAGGTGATCTCAATATCACTAATATGGACTTTAGACATATATTCATCGAATTCTATTTGCTGATTTGTTTCCATCTAAATCGGAAAAGATCTGCCATCAGAATGTTTCCTATAGTCGTAACAATGAGTTTCCAAGTGTTAAATTTAAAGTCAGAGACAAAGAAATTCTAAAGGTTGTATCTAAACATACAATTGTTGGGAAATTTTCAAGGGGCAAGCCTAACATTGAAGCTATCAAGAATTTATCGGAGACTTTCAGATTCAAAGGTGATTTCAATATCACTAATATGGACTTTAGACATGTATTCATCGAATTCAACCTTCTGGATGACCTAAAAGGATTGTGGCGCAGAAATGCCTGGCCAATTTGTACCAAAACTATGAGACTTATCAAATGGGGACCATTTTTCGATCCAAACTATGAAAACCCTATTACACATGTCTATATAAACCTTCATAATCTCCCAGAGTATATGTATAATGAGAATACTATTAGGAGTCTGGCGAAAGGCCTTGGGTCTCCCCTAAATGTTTGGGTTCCTCCAAAGAATCGGGTTAGATTCAACTACTGCAGAATCTGGATGGAGATGGATATTTCTAAACCAATGCCTAAGAAGATGTGTGTCTTATTTGGTGAAGCTGGATATTGGCAAGACGTAGTATATGATAATTACCCGGAATATTGTAAACTCTGCTATCACTTGGGCCACCCTGAAAAAGAAAATTTGCAGGAAGGTTAAACCATATGTTCCGTCTGCATCAACTGATCCATCAACTTTAATTATTCCTTCTTATCATCCTGGTCCATCTTCTTTTCCATCTGCATCAAACCACACTAAACAACCAGTTATAAATGCGTCTCGAAAAATCAGATCTACCATCATCAATAAGCCTCTAAATCCCACTGACCCTCAACCAACTTTATCTGCTGACTTATTACTGGATAAGGAAACCAACTTGAACATACCTGTTGGTGTTGAAGATCATGAAGTCATTGAAGTACTCCATATGATTGACTTGGGAACCAAGAATCAAGACAACATCACTTCTAAAGTGTCTCTTCTGAATACTCCATCTCCTTCAAATGCTACAACTGTGAGGTTACTGTTTTCTCCTGCACACATGAAGAAAGCCAATGGAAAAGATGCTACGAAGCTAAAGAAAAACAAAAAACTGAAACCACCTGAAAACACTATCAAGTCCTTGTTTTCCTCTAAAGAAAACAAACTCGCCATTCATACTAGAGACATAGGACTTAATATACTTGACAACCAAGAGATCAACTCACGTAAGTCAGCCCCTCCCTCACATAAATCAAAATCTACTAGAAGTCTCCCAGCATCACCTCAACCCACCATTCAGAAAATCCAAGAATCCAAGAGGTACCTAAACAAAAAAAAATAAGAAAATAAAAAATTAAAGCCTTCGAGAAGCCTAAAAATAATCAAAGCAACTAGCTTCAATTAACAAAGAAACCTAAAGAATTTATCGAACAGTTGGCATTCCATTGGCCGTTCTCAAGATCCTAGTTTTTTATGTATGATCAAGATGGTTCTTCTTCTAAATCAAAGAGGAGAAGACTCACAAGCATTGATCCAATGGACACCGAATCGGCCATGGCCAAATTTACTGTCGCAACAGGAAAATTGGGCGAGAAATCCGTGTGTTTGTAACTTTGAGGCTTCCGTAAGGGCCAAATCACGTCTCTACTAGTGAAAGGAGTCTGAGGATTTCTTTGAGTTCACAACAGAAGACTTTTACCATGTTTTGGTAGTAGGAAGGAAGAAAACTTCTTGAAGACAATAAAACTTCGAGAAGAAGATCTAACAGCTAGCAGCTCAGAAATGACAAAGGTTATGGCTGCTGAAAAGTGAATCGAGCTGTTTTGGAGTATCTGGAATGAAGAGGCCTAGAAGACGGTTTAAACATCGATTTGCATGGTTTTATAAAGGTAATTGATGGAAAGCGGCACAAATTTTCCAGTAATTTTGGTTTATTCAGTTCATGTCTATGAAGATTGGGGCTTTGAAGGAAAGAGAATGAGAGAAAGAATTAGGGTTTTGGAGTTAAAATTGGGTCGAATGAAAAGTGCCTGAATTGGTACTGATTATGGTATAAGGCTTTAATTGGGTGTTTTGCCCTCAAGTCCTTTATTTTTGCTCTTTGTCTTAATTAGACTTCATAACCGTTGTAAATTTTTAATTTAGTAATAAAATGTTCTTTGCTTAAAAAATAAGTAACAGTGGATATATATAACTGTCTATTATTACAAGGAATTAACGCGAAAACATTAATTAAATTCATCAAATAAGACATTCGAACTCGCATAAATCTCATGCTATTAAATATTTCACATATAGATTCATATAAAATTTAAGTCAAGAAAGGATTTACTACGATTTGCATATGTAACATGCTTTCTAAAATCTGAAAGTATAATCTAAACATATTGTTGTCCTTAATCAAATCAACCATAATTTCACTGTATCAATCAGATTCCGAATCTGAAAATCTTAGAATTTAATTTCATGGTGGCTCTAATACAACATGTAAGAAATACTTATCGGATTTCTTATCAAACTTATTAAACTACGAAGTTAATTAATCTTGTAATAATTAGGAAAACATTCTTACAGGATGTAGACATTCTTTGATCTTCAGATTCCAAACTTGCTGCCGATGATCTTTGAAACCTTTGCTAGGTTATGATCTTCTAAGAGATGGCAACCAAAACTCAATGATTGATTCAGAAGGAAAAACCAATCTATTTTTCTGAAAGGCCAGTTTCTCTCTGTATTTTATACCGTGTCTTCAAGAAATGAGAAACTCACTCCTCCAAAGAGAACAAAAAAGAAAGTTTTGCAAACCGTTGAAGAGGTGTCTTCCGGTGCTGATGCTGCTAAAAAAGAATGAGGGAAATCTTTGGTAACATCGTCGAAAAGCAATTCTATGGATTTCAATTGGCCTGATCAGAATATATCAAATGGCTTATTTATCTCAGGAATCACCTTAGAGTTGTGAAGCAAAATTAAACGGAAGAGCTCTATACTTCTCAACAAAATGAGATTGGAACAACTTAAATCTAAGCACTATGAAGAATTAGCTATAGAGAAGCAAAAATCCGATAATCTTCAACTTTCACTCAACAAGAGTGAGAATGAGAAGAAAAAATTGATAGAGGATATAGATACTCTCAAAGCTCAATTCAACAAAGAGAAAAGGCTTGTCGTCCCCGGTGCTGAGAGAGAACGTAGAAAGGACATGTTAGCAGCCATAAAAAATGCTGAAGAATAAAGATCTATTAATCTTATTCGTAAAATTCATACCACATTTCCTAAACTAACATCTCCAATTTTTAGGAGCATATTCCTATCGAATTTTCCCCAACGAAGCTTTTAATCATGTTCCTAGTTTTTCATCCGAAGAAGCGGAATGAGAAAAAAGTGCTTCTGAACAAGGGGAATTTTCTAAGGAAAACTCCTAGGGAAAATAACTTTACCAATCTTTTTTTGTTTTTACTTGTTATTCAATTGTTGTAGAATGACTTGTTTTTTGTAGATGCCTTTGTACTTGGAATTTAAGAACGTATATTGTTACCATCGAATGAAATTGAATGTAAAAAGGCTTTGTTTCTCTAATGTTATTATTATTATTATTATTATTATTATTATTATTATTAAACTTACAAGTCATGTTCACCTCAAAGTATAATTTATATCATAATTAAACGTATAGTTTTTGAAGTGAGAATACTTGAACTTCATTGGTGTGTTCAAAGAATGTTAACACCTTAAATACAAATAACACACTTATAAAATATGACACTTTGAATATTATAGTGCGCTTAGAGAATGTAGCACTTCAAATATTATAGTGTGTTTAGAGAACGTAGCACCTCAAATATTATAATGCGTTTAGAAAATCAGCACTTCGAATATGATACTGCGTTTAGAGAACGTAGCACTTCGAATATGGTTGTTTCTTCGAAAAGTGTATTCAACACTTCAGAATAATTACTCTTGGTCAACTTCAAAGATGATCAGTATTTGACTAGTTACCAAAATAATTTAAATAAGAATACGTAAACAACCTGATGTAGCTGCACGGGCCCATGGCTATATGGCCATACGACCACTCAAATCGAACGTGTCAAGAAGCCTAATGATTTTGCGAAGCATCAAGAAGCCTATGGCTACGATTTAAGCCATTCTTCTTGTTTTTATGAATTTTTTACATTTTCCTATTTTTGTTAGATTTTATTAACACTTTGAAATTGGGATGCACTTTATTTTATTTCATAAGGAAGAATATTTAATTTTTGGCTCGGTTTTCGAGCATTTTTATAAAAGGCTCTCAAACCCTAGTTTTGCCGTAGACGTTTTTTGAATAGAATTCGATTTTCTCTAAACTATTTTTTACTCTGACCTAGGGTTAGAGCCTGTCTATATTTTTCGTTTTTCTTTCTCTGTATTTTCCGCCGCATGTTCCATCTCGTAGCTTGGCGCTACCATATTGGTATTAGATTCAGAGTTCGTACGACGTGGGTAACGAAGGTATGCCGCCAAAATGATCCTTTCGGAGGAAGTCCACTCTTCCGATCACCGAATCGGTCGACCGTGATGAATTTGGTCAATTCCAATCCCAAGTTGGTGAATAGATGCACTCGTTGGGAAATTAGATGAGAGACGTACATGAAGCACTACACAGGCTGGTGAACAACCAAACCAACAGATTTTGAGCTCCAGGTTCGAGCAACCAACCATCGGGATCTGAGAGAGAGATCGCCCGTAAGTGAAATCTGTTTGCTCCTCAGCGAGAACAAGGTAGGGGTCAATATTCCCCACAAGACTGTCGTGGACAAGTCTTTGAGCAGACGCCAACGAGAGATTTTAATTTGAACGCCAACAACCGGTGGGAATATGGATTCAGACTGGAGATCCCAGAGTTCCAAGGGGGTCTCAAACCGGAGGAGTTTTTAGATTGGATCACCTCAGTTGAAGAAGTCTTTGATTTCAAGGAGGTTCCGGATTAAAAAAGGGTACAATTGGCTGCAACTATGTTACGAGGCCGAGCTGCATCCTGGTGGCAACAGCTCAAGCAAACTAGAGCAAGGCAAGGTAAGCCAAAAATAAAAACTTGGGCTAAGTTTGTGAAGCACTTGAAGGATGCATTTTTTCCTTACAACTATGCGCGTATCATGTATCAGCAGTTCCAAAACCTTAAACAAGGGTCAAGGACTGTTGACGTATACACTAACAATTTTTTCAAGATACAAAACCATGTCGATATTATTGATTCAACAGATCAGCTAGTATCTCACTGTATAAGGGGGATGAGACAGCAGTTTCAGGACCAGCTGAACATGTTCGACCCTGTGAATGTGTCTGAAGCACATCAGCGCGCACTGTATCTGAAGAAAGGCCTTTCATGAAGGTCGTATGGACGAGATACTGTCAGAACAACTCCATTGGCGTTTCCAAAAATGATGGTTCCAATCCATAACCCATGAGTACTAACTGCTTCCTTTATACGTACAGGTGCTAATTCGTAGGTCCCTAGTCGCAAAGTTACTTCCTCACCGTCCGGTGCTACCATTTTCATGAACTAGGGCACGTTGAATTACAATGTCCAAAATTACGATAAGAGCAATAACAATCGAGGGGTTTGTTAGCTGACACTGCTGATTTTTACTTGAAGGGTGAGCCAGGGTTTGATGAGGAACCAGAGGATGCTGTTGATGAGGTTCTAGAGGACCAGGTTACAATAGGAGATATTAGTTAGACATTGGTATTAAGTCGTATTTGTCTGACGCCAAACGCCAGAAGTGACGGGGATGATTGGCTACAGAACAATATTTTTCAATCGATTTGTACTATCGGGGGAAAGGTATACAAATTTGTTATTGATTCAGGGAGCTGCAAAAATGTTATCTCTGAAGAAGCTGTGTAGAAGCTGGCCCTGAAAACAGAAGATCACCCAAACCCCTACAAGCTTTCCTGGTTAAAGGAAAGGTAGTGAGGTAAATATATCTAGAAGATGTCTGGTATCTTTCTATATTGGTAACTATAGGGATAAAGCATGGTGCAATGTCATTGGGATGGATGTGTGTCACTTGTTTCTAGGTTGAACCTGGGAATATGATAGAGGTGTCACATATGATGGTATGAGGAACCGCTACCGTTTCATATGGAATAATGTCAGGTTCATATTAACACCAACTAGAGAGGGATCCCCAAAACCTGCCCTTGCAGTATCAAAGGAGTCGGGTAAGAACTTTTTAGCTCGAAAGGCGTTTATACAACATGCTCATGAAATAGGGATTGTATATCTTTTGGTGGTTAAAGAATTTAATATTGATCCATTTGCTGCTATACTGGAGTGAGATCGACCGCTATTAGCAGAGTTTTCTGTTGTCTTTCCCAATAATCTACCTACAGTTCTTCCTTCATTAAGAGATATCCAGCACCATATTGACCTAGTACCGGGTCCTAGCTTACCAAACAGACCGCATTATCGGATGAGCCCAAAAGAGCATGAAGAGCTCTGCAAACAGGTGGAAGAGTTGTTGACGAAAAGCCACATCCGTGAGAGTCTTAGTCCTTGTGCGGTTCCTAAACTGTTAACACCAAAAAATGATGGCTCAATGAGAATGTGTGTGGATAGCCGGGCTATCAACAAAATTACAGTCAGGTGTCAGTTTCCTATTCCTCCCCTTGATGATTTACTGGACCGGTTGAATGGTGCTACTGTGTTTACGAAGCTGGATTTGAAGAGCAGATATCACCATATTCGTATTTGTATGAGGGATGAGTGGAAAACAGGCTTCAAGACCCGAGAAGGT
Organism: Limnanthes douglasii subsp. nivea; assembly: GCA_036936605.1. Lineage (NCBI taxonomy): Eukaryota > Viridiplantae > Streptophyta > Magnoliopsida > Brassicales > Limnanthaceae > Limnanthes > Limnanthes douglasii. The sequence goes on along the minus strand of JAUPFV010000004.1, from coordinate 143,374,295 downwards.
CTATTTGAATGGATTGTAATGACATTCATTCTTTTTAACAATCCTAGCACGTTCTTGCGGGTTATAAACCAGTTATTTTGCCCGTTCATCGGAAAATTTCTTGTTGTGTAATTTGATGATATTCTTATATATAATACCACGGAAGAGCTGCATCTCCAGTACTTACGCGAAGTGTTGGTTGTTTTAAGGCGAGAGAAGTTGTATGGGGGACTCGATAAGTGTTTTTTATGACAAATTTGGTCGTCTTCCTGGGTATGTTGTGTCAAAAAATGGGTTATCAGTGGATGAGTCGAAAGTAGTAGTCGTGCGAGACTGGCCTATTCCTACTTCCACCACTGAAGTCCGCTGTTTTCACGGATTGGTCTCCTTTTTCAAACGGTTCATACATAACTTCAACACTGTCATGATTCATTTAACGTAGATTGGTAAGAAATCTACCAGCAAAATGTGGTTTAGAATCATAAAAAAGACGTCACTTACGTTAAATCTTTTCCCTCCTTTTCTCTGTATTTATGGTCCTTTTTTATCTAATCCTTCATAATATTTACGCTGGCAAGAATCGGGATGCAAGTGCCGGCATAATAATTGATATAAACTTTGCCGATAAAACTAATTCTGACGGTAAGAATTTCAGATACCAGTTACAATACCTACCTAGAACAACACGTCAGATTGTGACATCGATACTAATATGTTCGAATAAATAACCATCTCCGTCATGAATATAAGACTTTAATAAAACAAAAAAAAACAAAAACAAATATACACAGACATCTTATACTCATTAAAATCTCACCGCATAAACTAGTATACAATTATTTATATAAAAAACATTATATGGTCAAATCTCGACAAAACAACAGAATTTGAAACAAATACATATATCACATAAAAGTTTCATGTTACAATATTTGACTTGATACATCAAAATAATCGCTGGTTGTTTTTAGTTTGAAAGGTAACATATCCCGTTATTTTTTTCATTCCTTCGTAATAATCCACATTTCTATTTTTTAGCAACGATACATGTTGAGTTTGGTGCTAATCTTCGGCAGATACTAAATTTAGTTAGTTTTGTTTAATAGAATTTTAATTCACGTTTTTTTAGGCCGGTAGAAAATATAATATTATTTATTAGTTCCAATTTTTAAGATCAAATTAATTTTCTTTTTGGGTAAATGTGGGTGTATGACTACAATCGTCTAGAGAGTCATATGATCTCTCAAGTGAGTATAATGCAGGGTAACAATGTACCTAAAAGAAAAAAGACATGTCCAATAGTGCATTGATAAAGGTCTAGAGCACTTGCCTCCTTAAAAAACCTTAACCACCCGTTGGGTAAAAACCCGGTCTAAGGAAAAAGAGTACAAGTCTCGAGGCCGGCACTAATGGACTATTACATAGAAAATCCGAAAAACTGAGTGTATCAATGAAAAAGGACTCTAACATGTGAGTAGATAATGCGGATATAATCTAAATAAAATCTTCAAGGTCATGAGAGTGATTCGGATGACGATGGTGTCTTGAGTCACGGTCTCTTCATCAAACACAAGGCGGTTGCGGGGGCGCCAAATCTCGAAAACAGTGGCTTGGAAGGCAAGATTAATGGCGCGGGATCGGTAGGATGTTCCTCGATGCTCCTTCCTAATCCATTTGTGTGCACTATCAAGCGTTGTCATTTCTCGAGTAATCCCCAGCCATGATCGGATACGACTCCAGATTTCCTTAGTGAACTTGCAAGCAAAGAAAAGATGGGCACCAGACTCATCTGAGTGCCTGCAAAATGGGCAGCTGATGTTAGGCAAGTCCATGTAGTGGAGAGTGTCTTTCGTAGCAAGGCGGCGATTGAAGGCTAGCCAGACGGTGAAAGAAAACTTAGGTGGGATGAATCTCTTCCATAACTTTGATAGATTCGGGCATGCCTCTCCCTTTGTTCTCATGGCTTCGTAGACACGTCTAGTAATTAGCTTTCCACCCAAAGTACAGCTTTCAAGACCCAGAATGGCACTATCTCGACCCCCAAATATCTGTATCCAAGAGTCTCTAATATCAAGAAGCTTCCGAATAAGATGACTGTCTCTATCTCGTCTTTGGTAGTCCTATATAGTTTGTCCTCGAAGATAATACTCATGCACCCATTTTATCCATAACGACTCGGAGTCAGAATGTAATAACCAAATCGAACGGGTAAGAAGGACACGATTCCAAACTCTGATATCCATAAGGCCAAGTCCTCATTCATCCTTGGGTTTACAGATTTTGTCCCAAGCAATCCGAGCAGGTCTACCCCCAGAAGAACTTGAGGCAGAGCGAGTGGATGGTGTTAAGCACCGCCGAGTGCAAAGGAAAAGCGCGTAACCAAAAGGATTCGACCCCTTGAAGCACAGAGGTGATCAATTGAAGTTTTCCCGCGTAGGAAAGTTTCATATGTTCCCATTTTTGAATGTAACTCGAGATACCCTCTGTCAAAGGGGAAAAATCAGTAACTGAGACGGTCATAGGAGCGAGAGGTATCCCAAAGTAACGTACAGGGTAAGTGCCAACTTCAAATCCGACTCTTTCCATGATCCGATCATAAACAATCCTTTTAAATCCGGCTAGATATATTGTGGATTTAGAAGGATTCAGTGATAGTCCTGAAACATCTTCCAAATGGCTCAAGCATTCCATAAGGATGTTAACCGATGTCTCATCTCCTTTTGAAAGTAGCATCAAATCGTCAGCAAAAGCGAGGTGGTAGTGTGAGTGCGGGCGCGTTTCGGATAGAACTTAAAACTCGGTTCGCTAGATTTCTTCTTTAACAAACGAGACAGATATTCGAGGCAAATGATGAATAAAGTAGGGGACATGGGATCACCTTGCCTTAAGCCCCGCTGCCCACGGAAGAAGCCATGAAGCTCGCCGTTGATAGAAACCGAGAAGGACGTTGTAGTGACACAAGCAAGAATCCAGCCCACAAACTTCGGAGGAAACCCGATACCATGGAGAATATCCGATAGGAAGTCCCATGAGATTGTGTCAAATGCTTTGCGAAGATCCACCATGAGCATACATCACGGAGAAACTCTTGCACGGTTCGAACATCTAACCAACTCTTGGGCAAGGAAAACATTATCAACAAGATTGTGACCACTCACGAAAGCACCTTGTCCTTTATCAATGAGATTCGGAAGTAAATGGGCCATTTGGTTAGCCAAAATTTTGGTAATCACTTTGTAAGTAACATTTGTGAGCCCAATTGGCCTAAAATCACCCACCTTAGGATCGTTTTCTTTCTTCGGAATAAGGGCAAGGATGGTGTGATTTGTTGCACGGAGGAGTCTACCAGTATCAAAGAACTCACAAACACAATCAACCAAATCTGTTCCCGCAAGTTCCCAATTCTTTTTGAAGAAAGCCGAGGTGTAGCCGTCCGGTCCCGGAGCCTTGTCATTCCCGATATCAAAGAGGGCATTACGGATTTCATCAACTTCAACAGGTTTGAGAAGCTGCTCATAATGTTGTTCCCCGACGAGGGATTCGTGACTCATGACCGTCGGATCAATAGGGAAGCTTGGCCGAGATGAGCCAAAAATGTGCGTGTAGAAATCTACAAGGAGGGAGGCAACTTCTGTAGGGGATGTGGTGTGGGTGCCATCATCTCGGACGATGTAGGAAATGTTCTTTCTTGCATTATCTTGTTTGATTAAGCTGTGAAAGTATTTTGTACCTCTGTCGCCATCAACTAAGTGGGTGGTCCTCATACGCTGTTGAAGAAAGCTCTTTTCTGCATTAAGAAGGAAATTCACACGATCCCGTAATCTGTGTACCTATTCTTTCAAAGCAATGTTATCACGATTATCCATGAGTGAGGAGATAGCCTCTTTAAAGGCCAAATTTGCAGTAGCTGTACGCTCTGAAATGCCACCATACTCAGCTTTATTCAAATCTCTTAACGGACGCTTTAAGGATCTCAACTTCTGCGCAAGTATATACTGCTTCGTACCATTAATAGACTGCCCCCATAAAATTTCTACAATCCTAGCAAATATGGGATGATCAACCCACATGTTGAAGAATTTGAAGGGCCGACAACCATGCTGAAAATCTCGAATAATCGAGGCAATAACTGGACAGTGATCGGAAACGGGTTCCATTGTAAGGAACGCGGCTTTGCATAAGAGATCTTTGTCACTCCACCCATGGTTTATAAGGACTCGATCAAGCTTGGACCAAACAGTACCATTTGTCCAAGTAAAGAAAGGACCTGTGGAAGGAGCATCAACAAGACCGTGAGATATCCGAAAATTATTTAAATCAATTAACTCACCATTTCGAAGTGGGGCAGCCCCAATTCGGTCTCCTGGAGCGCAGTAGGTGTTATAATCTCCCGTAATCATCCAAGGTAAACGAATGTTGGCCCCTATGGTGTTTAGGTGCTCCCAAAGAACTCTCCTTTGTGGTACAGTATACAAAGGGTAAACAAACGTAACATAAAAAATTTCTTGAGTGATGTTGCAATGGACTTGAAAGTGGATGTGTTGTCTTCCAATTTCAATCACCGTACATACCACCCTGCTAGCATCCCAAACAACAACGATGTGTCCTCTATTTATAACATCAAAATTAGAAACATGATTCCAGCTTATGAAACGAGAAGACATAAAATTATGTAAACGTTCTTGCGAGAATTTAGTTTCTAAGAGGCAAAACATGGGCAAATAATTTTGTTTGACGAGCTTACAAACCGTGGAGAGAGAAGCGCCTCGATCTGTACTCCCACATAGGCCCCTGATGTTCCAAATAAGTATCTTCATTTATCAACCGAGGAGTTTGTGGGCACTCCGCGCCTCGCATTTTTCTTTGATCGTTTGCTTTGTACTTTTTGCCATGGAACAGTTGATGGATCATCTGCGTTGATGGTGAAAGGCATGGTTTCATCTTTGTCTTGCGGATGGCCAAATATGGGTTCCCGGTCATTAACATAAGTCATCCGTGTGTCAACTAGGGGGCTGATTCGGCTAGGCAAGTAGTCGGTATAATTTGAACGGACGTGTTCTTTATTGGTGTTGTTCATCTCTTCTCCAATAAAGGGGGTGGGAATTTCAGATGACCTGGGGCGTGTGATAGGGTTAACGGTGACTTTCTGAGATGTTTTAGAAGTGATAGGATTACCTCTGGGGCCGCTTGTTATGTCACTTGCATTCTTGCGTAGGTTTTGAGCTGCCCGGGATGGTCGTGCCGAGGTTTCTTTCTGCTTCTCGCTGATTTTAGTTTTACCCTGCTCTGTAGATGGACAAGTAGAGTGATTGTGTCCAAATTTCTGACACACATAGCAAAACAGTGGGTAATTTTCGTATATAACAGATTGAGTATATCGCCTACCACAGGGAAGCCTCACACCAAAACTCGTAATTGGTTTTTTACTAACATCAATTTCTACTAGAATTCTAGCATACTTCATCCGAGTCTTTTCACATGTAAATTGATCAGTAAAGAGAGGCGTACCAATCTTTGAAGAAATCTTACTTAAACCTATTTCACTCCAAATGCTGAGAGGGACATCATTTAGCACTATCCATGTTTGAATTGTTGTGAACAGATCATCTGTCAGCATGACATCTTTATCAATTCTTTTAAGCATGAGAGTTTTACCGTAAGTAATGTAGGGTCCGTTAGTGATGTAGCCCAGAAAGTCCAAACAAAATCCTTGTTTATTTTATTTTATTTTATTCAAATATCTTATGTATTTAAATCAAATCTAATTAAGATTTGATTTTATTTTATTTTATTTAAGAATATTTATTTTATTTCCTTGTATTCTAATTTAGGGTTTTGAGAAGCTATTATATAAAGCCTCTTATGCCTTAAGTTATTTTAAGTTTTTGGAATAATAGATTTTTTATCTCTGAAAATTTCACTCTTTGTTTCCCTTAGATTAGGGTTGCATCATGTTACCCTTGAATTAGGGTTTCATCTATCGTTGTTTCTTCTTCTGTTTCCGCCGCGTCATCAGTTTGGTATCAGATCCTCAGTTCCTGCTACGGGTCAAGCATGTTTCTGAATCTTGATTTCATCTGATTCAAGGTCTAAAGGAGAGAACAACATACGGCCATGAAGATCTCAAAGATCGCTTGGTATGCGGGAGACACACTAGGCGTTTCAATGACGATCGTATTGACCGGTTACTGAAGGAGTTTAAATTGGCTACCAATCGTCGAATCAAGGTAAAACTTTCTTATCGATATGCTGTCTCAGGCTATGAAGAGGTTTTCAAAACCATTTTTTTCATCAACTGGACATGGGGATGCTGTCTTCAGGCTATGAAAAGGTTTTCGAAACTATTTTTTCCTTCAACTGGATGGCTTGAATGTTACTTCGAATAAGGTACACTCGAGAAGAATTTATCTTATTCCGATAAGGTCAACAATTATAATTCCCAATGTAACGATTGAATAAAATAAAATAAATAATTTGGGTTCTTTTGATGGTGATGGTGATGTGAATTCGAGGACGAATTCTTGTCAACCAGGAGAGGATGATGTAGCCCAGAAAGTCCAAACAAAATCCTTGTTTATTTTATTTTATTTTATTCAAATATCTTATGTATTTAAATCAAATCTAATTAAGATTTGATTTTATTTTATTTTATTTAAGAATATTTATTTTATTTCCTTGTATTCTAATTTAGGGTTTTGAGAAGCTATTATATAAAGCCTCTTATGCCTTAAGTTATTTTAAGTTTTTGGAATAATAGATTTTTTATCTCTGAAAATTTCACTCTTTGTTTCCCTTAGATTAGGGTTGCATCATGTTACCCTTGAATTAGGGTTTCATCTATCGTTGTTTCTTCTTCTGTTTCCGCCGCGTCATCAGTTAGCTAGCACATGGAGCAGATTTGATTCGGTGAGGAATTTAAAAACCGTCCATTCTTTTCCATACGGCTGAGTTTTGGAATTAACACCCCATCTTTTGACAATAGTATCAAGAGCAATTTTCCCCGGGAACTTACCAGTGAAGCATCCGATAAGACAATGGCCCCAACTTTCGATGAACGGAACTTCATCTGCCGGATCAAGGATGATATCGCCATCATCTGAAGGAGGAGGGATAAATTGGAGCTTGAGGCCTTTTGAAGCTAAACGAGAACCTTGGAATAAGCTGGAGAATGATTTAATAGGAATGACGGAAGGAGGAGTCTGTGTTGTAGGAATGGCGGAAGGATTCTGAGCATTCTTAAATAATGGATCCCTCTGCTCTGCATTACTAGCATTATATGTCGCTGGTCCATTATTTCCATTTTCATTACTGCTTTGAAATGGATTAAATGCTGCTTCTCCGGACAAATTACCTTCTTTACTGATATTATTAGCTTTGACGTTACTTGTTTGAAAAGAATAAAATTGGTCTTCTCCTTTGCGTTGTGCATTTAATGGGTCTGATTCTTTACTAACATTACAGGAGTTACTTACCTTTCACATGTTCTTTTGAAAATAACCGTTTCTTTCTTCATGCGCTTTATAAGAATTAAAGTCATTCACATTTAAATTCAAATTCAAATTTCCTTTATTTGAATTCAAATTTCCTTTATTTGAATTCAAATTTATTCAGCTATTATCTTTTTCTCCATGCAGGTGGTCAAAGGTTATATTAGCTTTAAATTGAGTTATTCCTTTTCCATAAGTATTCCCATTTTTAAAAGCATTAAGTGAACTGTTACCTTCCAATGCAGTTTCCTTTTCTTCACCAAAACCGTTTCTTTTCTGATTCAAATTTTCTTCGTTTACATTAATTCCTTTTTATCGTTCATTTAAACTGCTATCATTAAGAGAAGAGGATTTGAATTTGAATGTTTCACCAAAGGTCAGCCCGTCTTTATTAGGAGTAATGACAGATTCTCCAAAGTTGAATGCAACCGATTCTTCCACTGATTTGTCTCGTCCGTTACAGAACCCACTTAAATGCACCGGCGAATTTTCGTGAACGTTGGTAGCAACATTCCGGTCACCGGAAAATGTTCCGTTTACAGATTTTGTTACCTCTTTCGATCGAGAGTTCGCCACAATACTTTTATTTGCCAAGAACGGTTCCGAAGATAGATCTGCAAGGGTCATAGCTAGTTGTTTATTCTTCTGTTTCTTTCTTTGCCCCAATTTTCCATGAACTGATTTCGCACCTTGCCTTAACAATGGAACACCAGTAGCAGCAGTCGCCGGAGAAGAAAAATCGAAACCACTAGAAACAACAATCGGTTCGTCGGAGGCAGTTAAGACTAGTTTACTCGTTTCACGAACAACAATGATGTTTCGATCTTTATTTGTATCCTCTTGTTCATCGCTTAGTTCTCGTTCATCATCACAAGTATCAGCATTGAACAACATTTCTCTAGTCACCGATGGATCGAACGGAACTAAAGCATTAGGAGAAGCAATAACACAATCTACACTCATACCTGAAATTTTAGAAGCACTCCGTCTTCTCTTGAGTACAGTTTTCTTCTCGCCGACCGGAACTTCCTGAACATGAACTTTTGCTAGATCCTCCAATGAAGAAATTAGAGATCGAACAACATTCTTACCAGAAACTTTTGAATCACTTCGTCTTTGAACATTTTCTGTCTTCTTACGAACCAGAACTCTCTCAATATTATCTTGTGGTGAATCTTCCATTTAAATAGAATATTTGATAATAATCATTCCAGCTTATAATATGAACGAAATCTGGATTAATCTACCGTGGGATCGTCTGATTCGCCAAAAGCATATATCGTCCAGAAATTTTTTGTTAATTCTTGAAGAAGATGTATAAATTGGAAGAAACAATAGTGATTAGGGTAAAATAAAAAAAAAAATTAGGTTGAGAAAGAAGGAGGAGAGAAAGACGGATGAAAAAGCGTCTAGAAAGAAAAAACAGAATGTTTTCGTTCCAGACCGAGAAACTTCTCTCTAATTTTTTTAGATCAAATTAATTACTAATATTAGACTATGGTTTGAGGTTAGCTGGTACAAAGAAAGACTAACACCTTCACTAATAAGGTGAGTCACGTGAGTGATGTATATGGTTCATACACTATAAAGCAACTTCGTTAGTAAGGCGAGCCTCGTGAACGAACAATAAGATGCCACGTGGTCGTGCACAAGCTTGAGGGTAAAGTCGTCTTTTCCGGTAGATTTTTGAATAGTATAAAATCCCCAAACCCCTCTTAAAACATTCATTGAAATAAACATAAATAGAATACAGAGACATTTGGTTAGTTTCCTATTTGAGTATCCTTTTTCTATTTTTTATTTAAAATTTTATTTTATGCTTAACAGTTTATGTTCTCACAAAATATGTGTATCTGTATGATGTAAAACAGAGGAGCTGTGAAAAAGATGAATCCGACTGAAGAAACTGCAGCGACCAAGAATGGAGGAGTGAAGGTGAAGGAGGATAGCGACCAAAAATTAGAACCGAAAGCTTAACGGTTCGATCCGGTCCGAACCGATAAGCTTAGCGGTCCGGTCCGGTTCCGGCAAAACCCGGACCGAACCGGACCGATAACAGCCCTAGTTACATACCCCGTCAATTTGAAAAGAGAAATAAGTCACGGGGTTATTTGGAAACCTTGTATGACTTTGAGGTCGAAGTTTGTGTTTCCTGGCCTATAAATGAATGCCCAACTCCTCCTAAAACATTCACTCAAATAAACATAAATTCAATACAGAGATATTTGGTTAGTTTCCTCTTTTAGCATCCTCTTTTTTTTTAATATTTTATTTTATGCTTAACAGTTTTTGTTCTTACAAAATGTGCTGTGTGATGTAAAACAGAGGAGCTGCGAAGAGAGATGAATCCCACTGAAGAAACTGCAGCGACCAAGAACGGAGGCGTAAAGGTGAAGAACGATACAGAGGCATGGTTCAAACCCAAGGAGGGAAGTGTGGTCCCTAAACCCAGGAAATTAGTGAAGACAATGATGGTGGAAACTTTGATCTCGCTCGGCTCTGCGTCTGTTTGTGGATCAAAAACTTATGAAGAGATGAAGGGTACTCGTGTTTTTCCTACAAGTCCACCAAGTCAACCAGATCAGCACATGAGACGTGAGACATTAGACATATATAATGTCTGAATATAAGTGAGCAATCTTTTTGTTGTAGGACGAAATAAGAGAGTTTGTTTATGCTAGTGCTTATAGTATTTGTGAGTTTTAAGATAGATATGCTGTAATCATTCAAGATATTCAAATTTCTGGTTTTGTGGAGTTAATGATGTTGTTATGATTGTTTATTTTCTATGGAATTCATAAACCAAAATAATTAGAGATTTATTATCTTAACTAATCAAATTGACATTGTTACGATTCTCCTAAAGCTAGCCCAGACCAAAATCATTCCTGCGGGTTTTGACCCGACTCATACCGAGCCCTAAGGTTTGGCTTCGTCTTCTTCTCGTCTCTTGGGTTGCGTTCTGGAATGTTTTTTTGTTAAAAGACCTGATAACGACCTCTATCATTTTGTTAAACGGTGATCTTTGACTAAAAACGCTCACCAAAGCATTTATTGACTTTATTTTTTTATTGCCAGCTTAATGAACACATTTTTTTTTTTGATTTCGAAATAGCTTTATTGTAAAAATTCAAGACATGAGTGTTATTTACTTCTAAGATATGGATTACAAAATTTAGATTTAACAAGATACAACCCGATAAGTTTCAAAATAGGATAATTATTTTTAAATTTTGAAGTTAAGTTATTCAATGATATTTATGAAAACACAAATATGTATAATTTTTAATTTTTTAATTTTATATGGTTTTTAATATTAATTTTTTTAAAAATGTGATAATTTTTTTATACGAACAAAATAAAATTTATAGTGTTTTGTTTTGAGATTTTTTTTACAAGACTATATTCGCAACCAAATTGTTTATAGTTTCCCAACCACAAAATAAATATTTTTTCGCAACCAAGTTGTTTATACTTTTGCAATAAAAAGAATTTCGCAACCAAATTGTTCATAGTTTCGCAACTAAATAATAAATATTTTTTCGCAACCAAATTGCCCATAGTTTCGCAACTAAACAATAAATGTTCTTTCGCAACCAAATTGTTCATAGTTTCGCAACCAAACCATAAATATTTTTGTTGAAACCAAATTACACGTAATTCTGTAAGTGAACAACAATTGTTTTTTCACACTTATTTCGCAACCAAATTACACATAATTCTGTAACTAAACAACAATTATTTTTAACACTTATTTCACAACCAAATTACTCGTAATTTCTCAATTCAGTTTTTTATTTTATTTTTACAAAAAGTAAGATGTTTCACACTCAATTACCATTATTTTTTCATAAAACAAGTTTGTATTTTGTTTTTTTTCACAAAATTAGACTTAGTTAGCAAACAAAGTCATATTTATGCAACAACTTTCTTCTTATTTTCACAACAAATTTGCACGTAATTCTAAACTCCAATTTTTTTGAAGAAAAAGTTTTTAATAGAAAAGTACATATATTTTTGCAACTACAAACTTGTTTTTTTCGCACAATCAAACTTATTTTGCAATATGAATGACAATGGGTCCGAATGAGTAGGGGTATTGTTAAACCCTCAACCCATCATGTCTTCATTTTTTTTAAATTCGTTCAGGTAAGAGATTTTTGTTCCCACGCCCAAACTCGCCAGGTTCGTGTACCCACCCGTATCCACCGACCATTTATATATCTTTAAAAAAATTATTGTAATTAACTATCCAAAAAAAATTCAAAAAACCAAAAATAGTATATAATGATAAAATAATAATAATAATAATAATAATTTTCTGAATATAAACTCTTAAATTTAGTAATAAATCTAAAAATTTGTAATAAACTTACAAAACATATTTATTATTTACATTTTAAATTTATTTAAATTTTTAATAAATTATATTTGTTTTTTAAATAAATAAAATCTTTTTGCTTATATATATATATATATATATATATATATATATATATATATATATAAAGTTACATATATTTTCAAATTTATTCTCTTTAGAAGTTTTTTTTTGTTAAAAATAAGCTAATTTTAAATAATTTAAGATATAATAAAGTATAAATAATGGTAAAACTATCAAAATATAATAATAGATACATAAATTATAAAGGATAAAAAAAATAAGATTACATTATAATACTATTTTAGAATTCAAAATAATAATATATCATGTATTAATTTATCACTACTAGAATAACTAGTGGATGCCATGTAGATACGGTTAGGGTTTTCTCGTGTGAAATTTCTTAAATCCATAACCCATCACAAACGTGATGGGTAGTAAATTTCAAAAGCAAGAGCCATCTGTGATAAAATTTTAAAACTCATAACCCATCACATCGGGTCGACTCGGGTTGTGTAGCCGTGGGTTTAAATAAATTATCATCCCTATTTAGCAACCAAATTCTTATTTTTGTAACTATTTACCATCTCTGAAAGAACATATGTTTGAGTTCAGACGACAATCTTGAAACCTTCTAATTTCGGTAGTATAATTTCATGAGTGATAATTTTTAAAATTTAAAACAACACTGGCATGATAACGAGCAAACACTACAAAACCTCATATATTAAGATACCTTTCAAAATGATAGCATCAATGTAGTTTCGAATTAATGATCTATGTAAGTTTGCAACTAGAACAAATTGACAAGGTACTCAATAAGGCATCACATACTATAAGAATCCAATGCAAGCCTTTGGCTTCAATAATATTTGACTTTTGAAATCAAAGAACCCTATTTCTTTTGTACTCATCTTAAGAGCATATAAAATTTTCGAGGAAAATATTTTGATTTATACATATATGACCTATTTTAAGAATGAACTCAATAACGTCTCTCTAAATACAAGATCTGAACATAAAGAGAAATTAAATATAAATTCACTAATTAACATCCATTAACCAGCCAATGTAACTACTTGCTAAATAAAATACTTTTACCATTTACAAAATAAAATGCCATACACACAATTTATTTGAATATCATAAAAGAAGATAATTGATAGGATTTACTAATAAATGTATCACCAATTCTCAAGGACATAACAAAATAAAAGAAATGGACACATGATTTAACATGGTTCAACAAATGTCTACGTCCACGAGCGTCGCCAGAGAAAAGTGTTTCACTATGAGATAAAAATGTTACAGATTTTTAGATATTGTTTTGTGTTATTCTAGTAATCTTCTTATAAGGAGTAAATAGACTTACTAGATAATCGGTATGATTGGCTCATATACACAAAACTATATAACACACTATCCATTACCATTACACTGTCAATGACACAAAACTGTACCACAAGAAACCTTGCAACAATATACATTGTTAACGTATTCAACTCATCCTCAACAAATCTTCCCACTGAGACGAATATCATTTCTTCACTATCAACAAAGAAACTTCTCTTCTTCTGACTCACCAAATGCTCCAAAAGCATTCACTTAATGTTGCGAACACAAATCCAGTTAGGCACTCCCTAAACATTTGAACTGATACTGCCTTGGTCATTATATATGTTGGATTATCGTATGTAGACATTTTCTTCAATCTACAATTCCATTTGATATCATATCACGAATAAAATTATACATGGCATCTATGTACTTTGTACGCTCGTGGTACATCTTGTTCTGTGTAAGGTTTATGGAACTTTAACTGTCACAAAATTCTTTTGTATTAGTCCTATTCATGCCCAAATCTACCACCAAACCTTGCAACCGTATTACCTCTTTAACTGATTTTGTTATCGCCATGTACTCTGCCTCTTTGTAGACAAAGCTATAGTAGCTTGCAACTATACTTTCCAACTGAACACACTTCCAACTAGAGTAAATACATATCTTGTCAGAGATCATATTTTATCCATATCACATGTAAAATCACAATCAACAAAACCAACAATTGATCTTGTAATATCATTCAACGATCCACCAATATCGATCTTGTTAAAAGTTAAGCTAACATTCGCAGTTCTAGGACATCTAATGCACCTACTAAATACACTAAGCACATGTGAAATATCAGGATGCATGCCTACCAAAGCACACATGATACTACCAACTGCACTTGAATATGGAACATTCGACATTTGTTCCAACTCAGCATTATCCTTGGTTGATCCTTTTGGAGATAACTTAAAAAGAGTAGCAAACGGGATACTAACTACCTTAGCATCAAACATGTTGAATCATTGTAGCACTTTCTCAATATAACTTCGTTAAGACAAATGTAATGATCCTAAACTTGTGTTTCTGATAATCTTCATACCAAGAATCTTATTTTCTCTACCCAGATCATTCATCTCAAGCACGACACTAAACTGTTTTTTTATCTGCACAAAGTATGACATACTACAAGCAGCAATAAGCATATCATCCACATACAACAACAAGTAAACATAAGAATCATCTTACATTTTTATTGATACACACAACTGTCACATGGACTCTTCGTGAATCGTTTTTACACCATAAATGTATCAAAATATTTGTATCATTGCCTAGGTGACCGTTTTAAACCATATAATGACTTTTTCAGCAAACAAACCTTGTCCTCCATATTAGGTTCGATAAATCCCTCTAGTTGTCTCATATAAATTCGCTCTTCCAATTCACAATGTAGAAATGCATTCTTCATATCTAACTGTTCAAGTTCTAAATTTTATAAAACTACCATGGTTAACAAAACTTGAATCAAACTATGTTTCACTCATAGAGAAAACACTTCACTGAAGTCGATTCATTCTCTTTAAGTAAAACCCTGAGCGACCAGTCTTGCCTAAAATCCCTTGATTACCTTCCGTTTTCTTGAAACCCCATTTGTTTCTTACTAGCTTCTATTATTTAGGAAAGTCAACAAGTTTCCATGTTTGATTCTTATAAAGAAATTCAATATCTTCCCCCATAACACCAGTCTACCGATTTGCATTTGAACTCGCTATAGTTTCCCTATAGCTACTAGGTTCCTGCACCTTAACTTACTCTGTAACTAACAGATTATATGCAACTAGATTCACATACGTTTTAGGTAGTCTAGTATATCTTCTTTATTTTCTCAATGATATGCTATAAGGTTGTTATTCTTGTTCGGGCGCATCATCGTCACTATCATCTGATGATGGCTCTTCACCTTCTGATTTCGAATACGTCTCAGAACCACGCGAATTATTAGACCTGCTATAAATTTATTATACTTCAAGCTCCACCTGTTTATGCCCCTACTGATAAGAAAACTTAGAGACTTTAGAAATGTACACAATAACCTATATCCCTTCACTCTAATACCATGCCCTAGAGATATTCACCTATTTGCCTTCGGATTAGGCTTACGATCTCTCACATGAGCATACGTGGAACAACTGAACACCCTCAACTGTTCGTAATCAGCCATAGATGTAGACCAAATCTCAAAAAAGAAATTATAATAAATAACCGTTGATGAAGACCGATTCACCAGTTGGCTTGCTGAATTTAACTCTAGTTTGTTTACCAAACACACGGTATTCATAAAATCCCAATCATTCTGATTTATACCTTTTCAACAAATATTTTTTCCCAAAATAGTTAATCTTTTTTCACTCATGTGACCGTGACGCCAATGGAAAAACTTATTTTGATCCTGAATACTTTGGCTATTACTTCCTGATGATGCTACTGCAGCATCGCCCATAACAACACTCCCCTGGAGAATGTAAAGCTTATTCTGCAAACTACCTTTTATACACAACATTGAGCCTTTTATCACTTTGATTACATCATATTTTGCACGGTACTTGTAACCAAGAGATTCTAGTGTGCCAAAATATATTAGTTTTATATTTAACCCCAAGAACATGCCAACACGTCACGATTATAACAACCCCATCAAAAATTCTAATTATGACGTTACCAATACCACCAACAAGCAACAAATGATTGTTCCCTAAATAGATAGTTCCCTACATTGGCTTCTAAGTATGAAACTGACACATGTGATACGTATCGCACTAACGAGTACCCAAGGGTTTTCCCGTAGTCTGAACTCACATAAAATACATCTCCTCTACCACTATTTTCACTATCGTCGGAATCATTCACATATTCAGCAAAGTTTGCTGCATTTTCCTTTTAATTTCCCTTGTTACTTTTTAGTTTCGGACAATCTATCATGTAATGACCCTGCTCACCGCATTCATAACAATTTGCGTTCTTAACTTTTGATTTGGACCTCCAGTTCTTCTTGTTTGAATAAACTTACTTTACTTTCAGATCTTTCTCTAGTCATAAGATCTTCACCTTCTGCCTGATTTTTTGTCTGCAGCTGTCTCAACTCATTTGATTATAGTGCCCCTTTGACATCTGCTAGTGATAACTTATCCTAACCATACATTATGGTATCCAAAAAGCTTTCATAGGGTGCTGGTAACAATCTCAAGACAAACATAGCTTGATCTCCATCCTCAATGATAATATCAATGCTATCCAAGGCCACTATAATTTATTTGAAATTATCCAAATGTTTAGTTAGGGACATACATTCTCCCAATCTGAAATCATACAAGTTCTTGTTCAAGTATAATCGGTTTACCCTTGAAATCTCTGCGTAAAGTTCTCCCAACTTCATCCATGCGTAGGCAGTGGTCTTCTCACCGCTAGTCTCATGAAAATTGTTGTCTTTCACACTCATTAGAATCCAACATAAAGCTCTTTCGTGCAAATCTTGATTCTCCTCTTCTTTCACCTTTTCTGGTAACTTATTCTCCACAGCCTTCCACAACCCTTATAGTACCAATGGAGATTTGAACTTAATCTTTCATAATGCAAAACTGGACCCCCCATCAAATATTCAATCTTTTATTTTGTTTTTATGTAGACACCATTGTGAAAACCTAATTTCAAAACCTAATTTCACAACCAATGCATTTTGTACTCATATTCAGATCTTTTTGTATAAGCCTTTGGTATGGCCAATGCATTTTACTAGTTATATCAAATATTCGTGAATGGATTATTTTCCTTTTGCTTATCATATTTTTAACAATTTTTCCACTCATTGATTAACACATTCAGAGTTTTCTTAGTTTGATTTGGATAACCCCCAACTATGTATCCAAATAACTACTTTGCTCAAGACTATTATTCTTTCAAATCTGAATATCCTGACCAACCAATGTTGGAAGTTTTTAAGTGTGACCAAGTGGTGTTCGAACCTTTATATATTACATGACCAACTAATGTTAGAATTTTTTAATTGTGACCAACTCGTGTTGGAACCTTTACACATTGCATGACCGACTAATGTTGGAACTTTTTAACTCTGACCAACTAGTGTTTAAACATTTTAATTTTGATTTACTAGTATTTGAAACTTTACTAATTACATGACCAAGTAATGTTGGAACCTTTCAATAGTGACCAACTAGTGTTGGAACCTTAACACATTGCATGACCAACTAAAGTTGCAACATTATAATTGTGACCAACTAGTGTTGCAACCTTTACACATTACCTGACCAACTAATGTTGAAACCTTTTAATTGTGACTAAAAAATATTCGGCTCACAAAAATTAAATAGCACAAGAATTATAAAAAGAAAAATAATTTATAAAATTTTACATGTTCCAGACACCTCATTAAAACCTCTCTGAGCCACCAGGGTAGGAACGAGTATGTCCTCTGATATTTACATAGAAGATATAAATAACATAGGATTTCTCTTTAAACTTATTCGAGATATAGTCTTAAGTGTTCAATATTTCACGGATGTTGAGCCACCATGGTAGGAACAAGTAAGTCTTCTCTATTTGCCAACCGATAGGTCCCAAACTTAACTCTTTCAATAACCAAATAAGGCCCTTCCCAATTAGGTGTTAACTTAACTAGACCTTTATTTGTAACATGTAAGAAAACCTTCTTGAAAACTCTATTCTCTACTTTAAATTATATCCTTCGGATCTGAACACATATCGACTTTTCATTAGGGTTTTACAGTGAAAAGATCTTAGATGTGCCCTTGTTTAGTTTTCTTTAATCAGATCCAACTCTAATCTCTTAGTTATATCGTTATCTTCTTCAGAGTAATTTTAAACTAGGATGTACATGAGGGTAGACTCAGCTGGGGTTTCCAAATCCAACCTATAAACCAAGGTAAAAGAAGACTCATATGTTTTTGTTCATGGTGTAGTTTGATATGCCCAAACCTACAACATATATTTATCATTGTAACTTAATAATTGCTTTATATCTAGTTCTAGAGAGGGGTTTTTCTTCCATATATTTAGAAAAATAATTAATTGCCACAATAATAGTTTGACAGTCTCGTGGATGCTATTTGTAAGAGTTAAACTAGATTAAGCTCACATATACCAAAGGGTAACACTACACATATAGATTCTAAAATCTAGATGTCATATGTATTGCGTTCTTGAAGTGTAGATAGGGATCGCACCATCTATTAAGAGGCAACGCTCTTTGTCAATTCTGCAAAGTGATTAGGTCGGACTCACTGATTTACTAGGGGTCTATACTATTAACCTTTGAGATACTAGTTTATTTTAGATCAAGGTAGATTTGATTATGGTCTATCAGACGAGAAGTGGTAGATGGTTGTGATTGTTGTTGTTGTTGAGATCCCGAATATACACTTTATGGCACCTACCTATGTATATATAACAATTTTATTCTCATTTTCTCTTCTATTGTAGTCTGTTTCTCAACCTAGGATAACAAACCCTTGAAGGAGATTGATTTCTTATTGGTGACATTGTCAGCCAAGTCTTTAGAAAGAAACCTTTGTCTAAATGAGGCTAAAGTCACTTGTTCAAAACAATCTTACAACCCATTTTTAGTTTGTACAAAACACTTAGTGTATTCATTGAGAATTTCTCCAATCAATTGATGAGACTGAATGATTGTGTCTCGATTTCCTCATATTTCCTTGTTTCCCACAAATTTCCTTTCGAAAGCCATCCAAAAGTTGTCAAAATTATTGATTGACCTCGACGAAATTCGATTATACGACTTCAATGCACTATCTTTGAAGGTTTGGAAAAAGGATCAGAATAATAACTTATCATCATCGAAATCCATCATGAAGTTATATAAATGTTTTATATGGTTATCCAGATATTTACGCCCATCGAATTTTTTCGTTTTAATATATCAAACTGTCGTGTCAGATGTCCTGAGAGAATCTTTACATGTATGGAAGACTACCTCCAGTTATGATTTTAACTAAATTGACGACCCTCATTCACTATTTCAAAACTACATTGTACGGAATGTATAGAAAATAGATCATTCACCATATCACCAGCACTGTGGTTTCCCAAACTTCCTATTGTCCCCTTAATTGTTTTTTATACTTTTATCTATCTGATGGAGTGTGGTACTTACTCGACCTTTTATGTCAATTCGAATGGTTCTTCAAATAAGGCTTACTACCATGACTTATTTTCTTTTTACGATGATGGTCACTACTTAAATAGGATGAAGAATCATCAGACTCAGATAGTGAATCTTCACTTAATTCCGAAATACTATAATGATTCCTAGTTTTACGTACCTTCTTTGAGGAATTTTGGATCTTATGGGAACGACCTCTTTGATATTTTTCCAATGTGTACTTAATGTCTGAGTCGATAGCTTGTTCATCAGAGGCCCCTTAGTCTTCAGTTTTTTGTATTTCCGATCATATTTTATCGGGAATGGTTATCAGTGCTTCTCTTCGAGAACTTAATACCTTAATCTCCCCTCACAATTAATGCGCTCTTTTACATGAGAAACCATTCTTGTTTTTCATCTGTAACATGTGGTACTTGCCCAGATCCTTCTTCGATCATGACTTCATCGATTACCTAGGTTGGACCTCCTTTCATTTCGACATCCATTCCGAATAAAAATGTAGACACCTAATGTTTTTGGATGCGGTGATCCAGGTACCTCTGCAGTAGCTCCCATTGTGGTCATTAATGATAGTGTCAATGATCATAAAGGGTATCTGAGTAATAATAAAAGAAACAATTGATTTTAAAGTTTGATGTAGAGAGATATTTGAGTTGCTTAAGATATAATTTTTTTAAAATATAACAGGTTAGATGAAAGTTGAAAAAATTCTCAAGATCTCATTGATGGCTCTAAAGTTCTATTTAAAGTAAATTTAATATTAATGGGCCTAAATGGTCTATGTGCTTATCTCTATGATCCAAAGCCATTTATACCCAAAAGCTATAACTATAATAAATATTTATAATTATTACATTTACTTAGATAAAATAGATACTAACTTAAGGACTCAATTGTTTGATTTTCCCTTCGGATCTTTTCGTCCTTATCAGTTCCCAAAGTATTTCTTTTCAACTTCTCCCAATTTTATTCTTGGTTATTTTACGGTTTTACATGTTTGGTAGAAATATCGGAAACATATTTAATTGGTCAATTAGATCAAATAGATCTTTGCAATACAACATATCCTCCATCATGGATCTCTATAGAATAATTGGTAGATGTTAATTTAATCATGGAATTAACATTATTATAATTCATATTTAATGGATAAAGAATCACAAGCTCTATACCAAATATAAGACAAAAAATGGTAGTATTTCAAACCGCACACAAAATAATTTCAAGATAATCAACCAAGAAACACAAGAAGCTTAATTCACCACCAGTGATATATCAAATTAACTTACCAAAATAACCACGAATCTAATCACGAAAATAAGCTATGGTAAAATAATTTAAGACACGCAATTTATTTTTGCGTGGAAAAATTCATTCGATATGAAAAGTAAAAAAACAGTGGACTTATCAGGAGTCCACCTAAAGTACTATTGTTATTATTATGAAAAAGTGAGGATACAAGTATATCTAATTCAATATAATAAATATCTAGAAATCCACCAATAATTTCAAGCATAATAGACTAATAAAAAGAGAAGTAAAACTAAAAAATAGCACCAAAATACTACACTTCTTTTGCAGTGATTTCTCTTGATACCTAGCATCAAATCCCAATTGAACCATTCAGATTGAATCCTTCGATGTCCCAAAAGTGTTATCTAACATTTAGCAAAACCAGACACCATTTGTACATCGACCAAACCTTTTTAGTGTGGCTTCACTCTATAGACTCAAAAATCAAAAACCTATTTTTTTGTATTTTTTTGTGCGGATCTCTTATCTCTTATCCCATTTATATAATCTTATAAATATAAAAACTTCAATTATAAAATGGACTTAAATTTGAAATTTGAATTGGACCCTAACAAATACAATTTTTTTTTAAATAATGACAAAGAATATAAATATAAAACAAGATTCACAATTCCAGATTACAAAAGAAAACTAGGATAAGAATTCCAAAAACTTTATAACCTTGACGTAAAATAAACCTAAATAAACTAAGCAAATAAACATCCAAAGTCAAAGTATAAAAGGTGAAAGCCTATTTTTATAGGATCTTGATAACTAGAGAACGTTTCTCTCTCAAGAAACAGTTTCTTGGTTCTCAAGATAGAAATCCTTCTACAACTTCCTACTACTACAACTCCAGCATTTATGGCTACTTGTCATTGAATCAATCATCTGTTCTAAAAAAATGGAGAACAATCTGCAAGACTTTCTAAAATTGATACACAGAGAATCAATTGGTCAGCAACAACTAATATATAAAGAAAGTCAAAGTAATTCTCGCAAGAAATCGTACTTAGAAGCAACCTCCAGACCTGAAAATAATGTAAAGTTCAAACTGTTATATACAACCCACAAAATGACCACATTTACTCACAATTTGATGATAACGTCTTAGAATGTCTTCAATCCTCTTCAACCTACACGTTAATAGGGAAATTTTCAAATGGTCTCCCAAAGAAACAAGTCTTGGATAGATTCTTTAAAGATAGAAGATTCGAAGGTGACTTTACATATACTAACCAGGACTCAAGGCATCTGTTCCTTGAATTCTCATTAAAATAAGACATTACCAGGATCTGGTGTCGTGTGATTTGGATAGTGGGTCAATATTCAATGCGTATACTCAAATGGCAAGCTTCATATAACCCAAAAAAGAAATACCCTATTGTGCCAATCTAGGTTAGAATCGAAAGCTTCATGAAAAACTTGTATAACGGAGACATAATTCATTCAATTGCATATGGAATTGGTAATTCAATTAAATCTTGGATTCCACCAAAAGACAAAGTATTGTACAATGCCTGTTATGCTTAGGTGGAGATTCATATCTCGAGAAACCTACAACATAATGTGTGGCTTAAGTTTGGGAATAACAAAGGAGCATGGATCCATCTAAGTTACAATAATATTCCTAAATATTGTGACCAATGTTTTTATGTTGGTCATGACAAATATTCCTGTAAAAAACTCAAGTCTGATCAGAAAAAACCAATCTACCACATGGACCAGATAACTACCACCCCCAGTACACCTTAGAATGTTAAAAAAGAAGACAAAACAAAAATGCCAAACAAGCTTAAAGTAATAATAGTCAACTCAAGGAAAAAGATCAGCTATAGAACAGAAAGGCTTGAGTCTGATGAAACCAACAACAACATAACTTCCAATGCCCCAAACAAGACGTAAAGAATTAATAATACCTTATACAAAAATTTAGGTTAGAGATGTAGTAGAGGATATAGAAGATGAGGAAATAATTGAAGCAATCAAGTCCTTGGATACTGAACACAGTCCTCTTCAATATGATGATTCAAACTCATATTCAGCTGGATACCTTACACCAAATAAGGAAAACACAGGCAACTTCCTTATTACTCCTACATTTAGACAGAGAGAAGTTGACCCAAGTTTCTAAAAACTGCTGGATAGGAAACTGAAGCTAGCAAGAGAAAATAAAAGAAACAGACCGTTAGTGATAAAATCTCTTCAATTTAACGAGACAAAGAGAGCTTCACTTATAAGTCCCAAATGATCAAAGCCTTATGTTGGAACATAAAGGGAGCAGGAAATAAAATTTCGGTCAGAAGATTGAAGTCAATTATTAATAAAGAGAAGATTACACTCTTGTGCATCCATGAGCCAATGATAGACAACAGTCAAATAGAATCTCTATCTACAAAACTGAATCTTCTTAATTACTTTGATAATGTTTCTAATAAAATATGGTTGTTTTGGAATGCAGATCTATAGACTAATATACTGAGGGATTGTGACCAATGTATACATATCAACATTAAGCATCCTCTGCTAGACAATGACTTCTCAATAACTTGTGTAAATTCAAAATGCCAAAGAGCAAACAAAATGAAGTTATGGAACACAATTTGGAGCATTGCACATTCTACTAAAGAGTGGCTACTATTGGGTGATTTTAATTCAATAACATCTCCATCTGAAACAATTGGTTGCACTAACTACTGTTATCAGAGTTCTACTGATTTTAATGATGTTATTAAGGATTGATTTTTAGAAAATGCAGAATTTTTAGGGACTAAGTTCATGTGGACCAAAAAAAAATGAAAGCGCTTAGATCGAGTGTTATTCAATCAGGATTGAGCTGATTACTCTGCAGAAACTAAGGTGGCGGACTTGGCACGTACATGCTCTGATCACACACCTCTGCGGGTGTCCATAATTAAAGATAGAGATAAACACATATATAGCTTCAAATTTCTAAATTCATGGACATTAGACAAAGAATTCTTAAAATTTTTAGAGTCAAGCTGGAAGGAACCTATGAATGGATATCCTTTGTTTGTCTTTTGGAAGAACTTAAAGTGATTGAAGAATGTGTTGAAGACTTGGAACAAAACTTACTTTAGAAATATCTTCGATAAAGTCATTCAAACTGAAGACAATATAAATGTTAAGGAAGTTAGTTTTATAAACTCTAACAGTCAAGAGGACAAGATCTTCCTAACCAAAGCCACAACTGAACATATTCTGGCCATCTTCATGAAAAAAGAGTATTGAAGACAAAAATGTTATTCTAAATGGATCCCGAATGGAGACAGAAACATAAAAACTTACCAGAATTATGTATAAATAAAGATAAGGAAATCAAGAATTGTAGGAATCAAACTCAACAACAAATGGTGTACAGATGATGAAACCATCAAATCATTAGCAATGGAATACTTTAAAGACATTCTATCTACACCATCTTACTCTAATAAGGATTTACAAGATAATTATATGAACAATGATATATTTAATGCTATCCCAAAGGTTATTAATGAATCAGATAACAGGTTTATATTAGCTTTGCCTACAGAACAAGAAGTATGGAGCACAATACAGAGCATCAACTCAGAGGGAGCAGCTGGAGTATATGGCTTTAATAGATGTTTCTTTACAACATGTTGGAGTATAATCAAACAAGATCTATATAAAGCTATGATATCCTTTATTAATGGTCAAGACATTCCAAATGGCATCTTAACCATTGGAATCAGTTTAATACCTAAAGTAGAATATCCTTACTACTGGAACCAACATAGACCAATAAGTCTTTGTTCAATGTTAAGCAGAATCATGTCTAAACTGTTAAACAATAGACTATCGACTCTGTTTCCTAAAATGATATCTGAAGTGCATGGTGCATATGTTAAAGGCAGATTGATTCATAAAAACATACTCATTTCAAAGGAGCTAGTGCATGATATTGGTAGGAAAACTCAAGCTGGGAACATAATCATCAAGGTAGACATGTCTAAGGCTTTTCACAACCTATCTCACAGCTTTTTCCTTAAAGTTCTACATTGTTATGGCTTCAACAACAGAGTAATAACACTGTTATGGCTTCTACACTGTTTCGTGTATCCATTCTTATAAATGGAGAATCTATAGGTTATTTAAAAATCAAAAGTGGAGTTAGACAAGGGTATCCACTATCCCCTAGTCTCTTTAGTTTAGCTGAAGAGATCATCTTAAGAGGATTGAATTCAATGTTCATTAAAGACAAAACTTTAAGATTTTCAAACATAAGCAAAATGATTATTTCAAGTCTTTCATTCGCTGATGATTTACTTATATTCACTAATGGGTTATCCTCTTTTATGGAGAAAATTGGAGAATTTTTGCAGGTCTATCAGAATATCTTTGGACAGTCTCTTAACAAAGAGAAAACAATCATAATAACATCAACCCGTCTCTCTCAGTTAGAATAAAATCTCTAGCTATTCAGACTAACTTTAGTATAAGCCACCTTCCAACAACTTATTTAGGGATAACATTGAGCCCTCACAACAAAGCAATCAACTACATACCACTACTGAAAAAGATTAAGGTAAAGATAGCAAGCTGGAATGATAAAATGTTATCGTTTGGTGGAAGACTTACATTAGTCAATTCAGTATTAATGCCCATCCCTTTAAACTGGTTACAGAGTTGTTGGCTCCCCAAAACAATCATCACTAAAAATTGAAAGAATGCTGAACAAGTTTATGTGTGGATCAACCAATGAGGATAACAAAATTCACTGGTCATCTTGGCCAAAAATTTGCAAAACATAGATGAAATATAAATTACAAAGACTTTAAATCTCCAATTCAGCTGGAGGCAATCACATTCTTAGAGAGCTTACAAATAGGCTATATAAGAACTCATAAATAACTACCTCTGTTTCATAGATAATGAGGGAGTTTTTTAATCTGGAAAAAGAAAGAATAATACGAAGGAGAAGGAGATGCAATAGATAATAATAGATGCAAAAGTTTTTATTCTAGAAAAAATAAAAGACAAGATGAAGAAGAAGAAGATGTAGTAGGTATTTGAATCGAAAACAAAAGAACATAAAATTTAAACAACAAGAGATCCTTAATATCGAATCCAAAGATCTAAGAAAGATTGTGAAACAAATCGGGGTTCACAAATGAAAATCAAAAGCTAAAGAAGAATTAAAAAAAAAAAGATTTGATTTTGAGTCGAATGAGAGGAAATCCTTCTTTTTAAGGTCGTTCCAAAATTTTGTGTAATTCACATTTAAGTCCAAAAATTTATAAACTTTAATCCAAAATAATAAAGTTACTTTAGCTTATAAAAAAAAAATGGGATCAAAGACATCAAATTATATCGTTTGTAAAATAAGAAGTGCAATGCGGACATAATCAAATAAATTCTTTTAGGAACATCACCATCCAATCCTTGGGCCTCTTCTTTAATACTCCGTCTCTGTGACTAACAATAACTCACGTTTAAGAGAAATTTATAGACCATATTAAATGTTCATTCTTTTTTCAATACCGTATTGGTTATATATATTTTTCTCACTATCAGTCCGATCTATTTTTGTTTATTTTTCCAAAATAATGACTACCAAAATAAGAGGGGGCTGGAGCAACACAACCAATATACTTCAATAGCGAAGCAACACAAGATGATACTACTAGTTGCCTGGAGCTATAGCCTATAATTCAACTGTTGGATGCTGCTTCCTTATGGGCTGACCCGAACTTCTGTATAACAGTTAATGGAATTCCATACGTAACGGGTAAGCGGGAACAAATTTCGCCTGTGGTTGGGCTACAACCACGGTAGGGTGAGTATTAGATGAAACCGAAAGCTGGTGAGGAAGTGAAAACTCAGGCGGAACATCCTCATGGATGTTCATCTTTTCCATTGTTGCTATCACTACTACCCTCTTTGCTTGCTAGATAATGCACTGCGTCACCCGTCCTAGCTTCTAATTGCTGTGGCGACCTAGACTCGACTTTCTGTTGCTTGTTTTAAACTGAACATGGTTTCAAGTTCCATGTTGGCTGATCCCGTAGGCTACTTCACCTCAGCATTTTTTAACCATCGATTCCGGAAACAGTGGTACAAGGTTCCGAATACCGCTAATGAATAGCATTTATCGAAACAACTTCCGCTTTGGGGACATTAACAGTTGCCTCTGTAGGTCTTACACGGTGACCATGCAGGCCATCATTCATCCCAGAGAACCTACTTGAGATCGAATCTCTTTGAGATTCCATCCTGCCCTCATCCCTGTTCATGTAGGCATGTCTTGTGAAAGACCTAGGAATCCATCTATGCCTGAAATTTCGTGCAATCTGATGGACCTGTTTGTTAATTATATCAATTAATATCAATTATATTATGTAACATCTGCTAGCCATTTTTGCTAATTATATCAATTAATATTGATCTTGACTTGGTGCTTGAGATTTGTTAGGTAAAATAATGTGCCCTTTCTTGCCCATCTGATCCATTACTAGTGAATTTTCCCTTCATAGAACCAGATGAATGAGATTTTTCACATGAGGACGTGAACTTGGAAGAGTCTGTTTATCTTGGCCTGTAGCCGGTTTAGACTTCTTACTAGCATCAATACTATCAGATGAGGATTTTGTAACTATTGTAGAGGGAGAAGTCCCCATCATGGATGTTTGAGAGTACATAGATATCTTTTTAGCAGCATACTCCTTCTGCCGTGCTCCATAAGCTTCTCACCATTAGCAGCATACTCCTTCCGCCGTGCTCCATAAGCTTGCAGATCAAGCACCTCTCCGACATATTTGATGAGGAATTGTCCTTCCTTAACATCCTCAAGCACTTTTAACCCATATCCCTTCTTGCCAGATTTAAACTTCTCAAATTTGACATATTTACGCTGCTGGAACTGTTGATTAGAACAACGGGGGCAGGAGGGGCAAGTACCTTGAACACATTCAATATTAAGCATCCAATTGAGATATTCATCTCCACAACCCAACTTACCATCACGTGGTGGCTGGCATTGGCAAGCCATTATCTCATCGATGGTTTGACCCTTATGAGTACGGTGCAGAAATCGATTAATCTTTATACCCTGGAAGCATGCCTTTTGAGAACCTGGCACATGTCTACATTTGAATCCTTGGTCCATTTCCTTGAAATTCGATTGTTCACGAGCATCGACTTCAGTATCTGATGTTCCTAACTCTGCATTAATATCTTCACTTGACATTGCTTGGGCAATTGAGCAATCAGAGAAAGCTTTGTCCGAATTGTACATACAGATCCAACGACAAGTCCCACCAAGTGAGTCTACGAGAGCCGCTGTAATCCGCTGCCATTTTTGACAGTCATCGCAGTGAACCCAAGCATTATCTTCAAGAATATTCTGTATCATATGGTATCATACCTTGATGGGCTGCATCGGTTACAGTAGCACCGGCGTTATCACTTTTTGCTTTATCCTCTACCACTTGATAGTCTTCCTCTGGCTGACGCTTCACCATGTCCATAGCTTGATCACTGGCCTCCTTGGCTTTACTCTTGTTACCTGGTTTCGATTGACTTAAGCAGAAGTGTTTCCTTTTTTGCTCTTTACAGAAACAGAGGATTCGAGACTCAGTTTCTTTCCTCAGTTGGATTTTGATCTTTTAAGCGATTTACGCCCCTTAGGTTCTAGAGAGGAAAGCCCTATCAACTTATTTGGAGTGTAGTCCTTCGACCATAGTGATTCTACAGATTGTACGTCAACACCTGGATCGTAACATGATTTAATGTCCAATTCCA
The DNA here is from genome assembly GCA_036936605.1 of Limnanthes douglasii subsp. nivea. Lineage (NCBI taxonomy): Eukaryota > Viridiplantae > Streptophyta > Magnoliopsida > Brassicales > Limnanthaceae > Limnanthes > Limnanthes douglasii. The sequence goes on along the minus strand of JAUPFV010000004.1, from coordinate 143,345,824 downwards.
ATGACTCGTTCAAGTGTGGTTTGTCCAGGCAATGTTAAAGGCTCACCAGAAAGTTTTAGGCTACTAGACATGTTGCTTGAGCTCTTAGCAAGGGAAGAAAAGACAACATCAATGGAGTAACAACTTTTTTCCTTTTTCCCGCTGCCAGCACAATTCTTCATTTGTTTAGGGTTCTTAAGGGAGACAGTACCTAGTAGTCTATCCTCAAGACAAGAAATCTCCGTACAAAATAGCTTCTCTTTCTTCTGGCCTTTCTTCTCAGTCATATAATATATTTACGAGCAACCGATGTCGTGGGAGCAGAGACAACAGCATTATGCAAGTCATCTGCTTGCGCATCTAGCACGGAATCCAGTGACGTGCCTGGATCCATATACATTTTATCAGTACCTCTAGCCACTCCATTGGAGGAAAGACTAAGACCAGTATCAGCATGACCTCCACCCGGCTTCCCTGAGGCTGCAATACACTCTGTGCCTTTATCTTTTGGTATCATCATATTCACAAATTTTTTTTTTTTCAGATCCGTTAAAACCTTCTATTGGTTCTTCTGCAATTGGATATGTGTTTTGGTTTCCTCATTCCACAATTTATCTTCGACAACATTGGCTAATTGAGAAGATCCTAACAAACCAGTCTCGTAATACTAGAGTGGATGTTAACAGATGATGAGTCGTCAACCAGCTTTGCTTCTGGAATGCTTAGAGTGTTTTTGCTAACTTCTTTATCAAAATTTCACCTTCAAGCGGATGCGACTAGTTGACGCTTGGTTTTTACTAGATCCTCCTGGGCTTCCAATTGTCTGATCCGCCTTGGATTGGCTTTGCAATTTCATTGCTACCCTTCGAGAAAAGGTTTGTAATGCTCTCAGATAATCCCCATGCCGACGATCGAGCAGGTTTAGAGACGCAACTCCTTTTCATCCTTGTAGCTAAGGAAGCAAATTCAAGCTCTTTTTGTAATTGTTTTTTTTTCTGCTTTCCTGCAATTCCTTACAATCTTTATTGTCTTGAGTCTTTTGACTGGTCCCCTGATTGCTTCTTTGCGAAGAAGTGAGCATAGTCTGAAAATTGTGAGTTACAGAATCACAAGTAAATTCAGCATTATGTTCACCAACATTCTAAACTATAAACACCGGGAATATACTCCCCCGAAGACAACCAGGAGTGCACATTTAAATTGGAGATATCTTCTTCCACAAGTAAACTCTGCCCACATGTTTCTTTTGTTATATCACGCATATTTATTGTTTTTGGAGTCATTTCACCAGCATGCGAAATTGCTGTCTCCTTGCAGGGATAGGCCTCAACCCCAGTAGAATTAGAACCATTCACATCTAAATCATTGTTTGGCTCTTTCGGCTCAATCTTTTGTACCAAAAAAGTTAACGAATGAGTCTCAGACACAAACTCTGGGGATATTTCACTGGAAACTGTAGGTAACATAGTGTTGGAAGTATTAACCTCTATCCTAGCCAAATCATCAGTTTTATCAACAGCATCCCCTTCAACAGAGAGATCACTCATGACCTTATCCTTCCTTTCAGCACAGTTTTTCTGCATACAAGCGAAGTTTGTATATTCTGATGACCTCCCACTGATTTCCAAAGGCAACACCTGTTGGTGGCTATCAGTGTGCAAACGATCTAGAATTTTTTTTTCTCTTCAAGAGCTTCAGAGACCATTTGCGGTAATAAAGAATTGGCGTTCATATCACCTTATAGTTCATTTTCTGTATTGATATTTTGTTCCACATTCTCTGACAACTCTAGCCCAGAGAAGCAGCCACCAATGTCCTTCAAATCCTCATGTAATCCCTGTTCTTCACATATTAGTGATAAGTATCCTCTCCTTTACATAATACTCCAAGCTAACTTCACATCCTTTGTCCACTAAATTTTCTTAACCCAAAACCCCAATTTCCTGCTCACCCTCCAATTCATCTTTACCATCAACTAATGAGAATTCGGGGCACCCACATTGGCCACTAAAATTATCTACACTAGAATCAATTAACTGGTGCCCGACCTAAAAACCAGAAAGAGGATTATCTGCAAACATTGAGCAAGGTAGCTCTCAACATCTGCCTCGTTGAGTTGCTCACTGTCTGTATTCAATCCCCGGAACAACCCCATCGCGATCCTCACACCTTTCAACAAGACACGAGAAGAACCGAAAACACTTAACAGAGTAGGCTGTTAGTGTAAAAGACAGATTTAATGGTGAGAATAATTGAAAGATAGAGAAGCATAGAGAAGCAGTTACTGTAAAATCAAAAGACTTATTCATTCATTTAGTAGATGAAGCTTTCAATACAAGATAAAAGTCACTAATATAAGTTAAACTACTAACATAAGTTAAGTAAAATCCACAAGTAAACAAAAGCGTGTTCAGAGAACTTTAACTGTGACTTTTTCTAAAAAAGACCCACAAAAGACCAAAAAAAAACCTATAAACTGGACCAACATAAACTAACAGCTTCTAAATAATGCTAACACTCCTCCTTGTTTAGAAGCTGCAAACTCCAAGTTTCTTTCTCAAATATTCAAACTTGCTAAGTAGCAGAGGTTTGGTGAAAACATCTGCAATTTGATCTTCAGATTTGCAGGAACGCAGACTCACATCACCACTCTTTTGAACTTCTCGAACAAAGAATAGCTTGATATTGAAGTGCTTAGTCTTTCCATGAAAGAACGGATTGTTGGAGATCGCAATGGCAGCTTGATTATCAACTAGTATTTCAGTTCTTTGTTTTTGCTCCATGTTTAGATCAACTAGAAGTTTCCTTAACCAAAGAGCTTGATTAACAGTACCTGCTGCTGCTATAAATCTGCCTCAGCAGTGGATTGAGCTACTGTATCCTGCTTCCTTGAACTCCAAGAAAAAATACATGATCCAAGGCAAAAACAATAACCGGAAGTACTTTTCATATCATCAATTGAGCCATCCCAATCACTGTCAGAGAAACCAATTAGCTTCATCTCTTTCTACTTTAAAAACTTAACTCCATAATTCGAAGTACCTTTTGCGTATCTGATAACTCTTTTCGCAGCTGTCATGTACAACATTTAAGATATCAGATCTGGTTGTTGTTAAATACATTACACAACCGACCAAACTCCTGGACTCAGCTTCAATAACCTTAGCAGAACCATCATTTTTAACCAACTTCTCCTTTTGATTCATAGGAGTATTCATTGCTTTGCAATCTTCCATTTGAAATTTTTTAATTATCTGTTTTGCATAAGTTCCTTGACATATGAACACTTCATCTTTGTTTTGTTTGATCTCAATGCCGAAGAAGTATGACATCAGACCAACGTCTGTCATTCGAAGACCCTTTCTATTTCCAGTTTGAACTGATTAATTTTGTCAAGATTGTTCCCTGTAATTAACAAATCATCTACATAAAGAGAAATGACTAAGGTATTTGTACCTTCATTCTTGACATACAATGTGAGTTCAAATTGAATTTTACGAAAACCAAGACCCACCAAATGATCATCAAACTTGTTGTACCATGCTCGCGGAGCCTGTTTTAGGCCGTATAAAGCCTTTTTTTTAAAATAGACTTTATCTTCATTCCCTCTGCTTACAAAACCTTCAGGTTGTTCAACAAAAATTTCTTCTTGCAAATCTCCATTTAAGAACGCAGGTTTAACATCAAGCTGGAACACTTTCCAACTATTTTGAGCAGCAAAAGCAAGCAGTAATCTTCTGGTATCAAGCCTAACAACAGGTGCAAATGTTTCCGAATACTCCACTCCAAAAACTCGTGCATATCCCTTTACAACAAGTCTTGCTTTGAATCTGTTAACTGAATCATCAGGATTTATCTTTTTTCTGATAACCCATTTTACACCAATTATTTTTCTGTTTAGAGGTCGATCAACCAACTCTCAAGTTTTTTTTTTATCATCGACAGCTCCTCCTGCATTGCAGCCATCCAATGTCGGCTGTCTTTTGCATCACAGAACCCTGTAGGTTCAAAAACAGCTACATTACACCTTTGATAAATATTAGACAGAGACCTAGTACCTCTTACCGGAGCATCATCTGAAGCATCTTGCCCCTTATCTCCGGGTTTTTATTCTTCTTCTTCTATCATGCTACAATTGATTGAACTGTTTTGTGAATTAAAAATCTGGTTCACCTTGGTTGAGTCTTCCCAATTTCAAGGCTCATTTTTAATAAAATGAACATCTCGGCTCACTATAACTCGACCCGTAAGTGGCTAGAAAACGCTATAAGCTTTGGATATAGTGTTATACCCAATAAAGATTCCGGCTTCTGTCTTTTTATCAAGCTTATCTCGCTTGGCCAGTGAAATATAAGTGAAACAAAGGCAGCCAAATATTTTAAGAAACTTTAAAGAAGGTTTGTAACCATACCAAGCTTCAAATGGTGTCAAGTCTTTTACAACTTTCGTTGAAATTAGATTTTGTTAGTACACAAGCAATGTTTGCTTCTTCTCCCCAAAATCATTTTGGAAGATTTTTTTAATGAAGCATGCATCTCGTCATCTCCATTATGAATCTATTTCTTCTTTCACTCACTCCATTTTGTTGAGGAGAGTATGGTGTTGTTAGTTGGTGTTCAATTCCAGCATCTTCACAAAACCTATTGAACGTTTCTGAAATGTATTCTCCACCATTATCAGACCTTATAGTCTGAATCAAACATCAACTTTCATTCTCAACACTGGATTTAAAGACCATCTGCTTATTTTCAATAAGATTTAGAGCAAAACTTTTTGATTTCATTTTGACATTAAAGAAGTCTTTGTCGGTAGCATCTTTGATCATGCATTGTTTATTAATCAAACAACACTTTGTAGCCTTTATCAAGCAATTGACCAACACTTAACAGATTTTGATCAATTTTTGGTACAAATAAAGCATCAGGAATAAACTTTGTACCTCCATAGCTTGTTATAGCTACTCTACATTTTCCCTTGACTTTTAAGTGTTCACCGTTTTCGATTTTTACTCTCCTGACTTTGGTGTCTTTTAATTCCTCAAAGAGCTCTGTATCATATGTCATATGATTTGTGCACTCTCTGTCAATCAACCAGCTCTCACTCGATTCTCTGCTTGAAAAACAAGAGACCACAAACGACTGATCTTCTTCTTCTTGATCAGCTACACGTGCATCTGCTTCTTGCATCTGCATCTAACCTTTGACTTTACAAATAGTAGCTTCATGTCCGAGTTGATTACATTTTGAGAATTTAGCATCAGGGCTCTCTAACACCTGTATGGGGGATGACCTTTAATTTTACAGTGCTGGCAAGGCGGATAGGATTTGTTGACACCTGTTTCTTTTCTTTTTTGAAGTTTGTTTTTTATACATGTTGTTGTCTTGATACTTTACAGGTAGGGCACCTTCAATCACTTCTTCTTGCCTCATAGACCTTCTCTGCTCTTGTGCTTGTAAGACATTTAAAAGTTCTGTAAGAGAGATATTTGACAGATTTTTGGTGTTCTCCAGAGTAGTAATGGTTGCTTCAAACTTCTCTGGAAGAGTCACCAGTATCTTTTCAACAATCCTGGAGTCTTTTAATTCAGACCCAAGAAATCTCACCTTGTTGGCAATGTTGAGAAGTCTGTCAGAGTACTTCTTCATGCACTCAGACTCCTTCATATTTTGCGAATCAAAATCCCTAATTAAATATATGATTTTCAGTCCACGAATCCTTTCATCTCCTTCGTACTCAGCCTTGAGGTAATCCCAAATTTATTTGGCTGTTTTGAGAGACATTATTCATGTGAATATCATCTGAGATACAGCTGCAAATAGATAAGCATTTGCCTTTGATTTTCTCGTCTTCTTTTCCTTATGTGCTTTGATATGTGCTATGGTAGGATTTGCTGGTAGTTGAGGGATTTTGTAATCCTCTTCTATTGCTTCCCAAAGATCCAAAGCTTCCAAGTAAGTCTCCATATGAACTGCCCACATTTGATAATTGTCTCCATTTAAGACCGGTGGTGCAGCGATTGAAAATTCTCTTTCCATTTTAACCTCACAAATCCCTTAAGAAGAGGGATCTGATACCACTTTCTTAGTATAAAAGAAAAAGATTTAATGGTGAGAATAATTGAAACATAGAGAAGCAAATGAGTTACTGGAAAATCAAAAGACTTGTATTCATTTATTTAGTAGATGAAGCTTTAAATACAAGATAAAAGTCACTAACATAAGTTAAACTACTGACATAAGTTAAGTAAAAACCACAAGTAAACTAAAGCGTGTTCAGAGAACTTTAACTGTGGCTTTTCCTAAAAAATACCCACAAAATACCAACAGAAGATCCAAGAAAGACCCATAAACTGGACCAACATAAACTAACAACTTCTAAATAATGCTAACATAGGCGACATCAAGAAGCCGTAATTAGAGGAAGTAGTGAATTGTTCATTGACTTATTATTTATCCCACAACTATGCTAACTTTCTTCTGAGCAATATAGAGAGACTTGCTTTTACTCACTCGTAAAAGCAACAGTAGAAAAAGAAGAACATAGGCCGAAAGAGAGAGATTAGGTTTGACATAAATTAGATGATCACATTACATATGCATACTTTTGAGAAAAACTATAATCAAACCCATACTTTGCTAAACAAACACGTCCGAACCAAACTATCAACTTTTTTTTTATAAAAAAATCTTCACTAATCACCCTTGTTTCAAATATAAAGTCTTACATAATAACATAAATAAATTTAGCTAACAAAACTAATTTTGACCATTAAAATTTCAAATACTTAGACTTACATTGCATACTTAAAAAAAATGGCTATGTTCGATTCCATTTACGAACTCTTTTTAGTTGAGTCCATCAATTTATATTTACAAACTCTTTTTAGTTGAGTTCGTCGTTTTATATAGTTTATTAACCAATGGCTATTGCATTTTACTTGGATGGTTCCACGTAAAAAATAATATGCTTATGACATAATTGTTAGAGATATAACCATCTTTGTACTTAGATATAAAACTTTAGTAGAACCACAACATTAGAAAAAAAATTATACACACGTGCTAATCAACCTTTCTATTTTTTAGATACGATATAAAGAATTACATCACGTTGAGTTTTGTACTAATCTATGGCAGATATAAAATTTTGTTAATTTTGTTTAATGGGATTTTAATTTACGTTCTTTTGGCCCGGTCGACAATAAAATTATTATATTACTTCCAATTATTTAAGATCAAATTCATTACTAATATTAGAGCATGGTTTGAGATTAGCTAGTAGAAAGACTAACACCTTAACTAATAAGGTGAGTCACGTGGTGATATATATGGTTTCACACTAAAAAGCAACTTGGTTAATAAGGCGAGCCTGATTAACGAAAAATATGATGCCAAGTGTACAACTTAATGCTTGATGGACAAGCTTGAGGTTAAAGTCGTCTTTTCCCGCAGATTTCAGAATTTTATAAAATCTCAAAACTCCTCCTAAAACATTCATTCATTCAAACAAACATAAAAACAACAATACAGAGACATCTGGTTAGTTTCATCTTTTTATTATTTATTGAAAATTTTATATGATGCTTAACGGTTTTTGTTCTTACAAAATATGTGCTGTATGATGTACAACAGAGGAGCCGTGAAGAAAGATGAATCCTACTGAAGAAACTGCAGCGACCAAGAACGGAGGAGTAAAGGTGAAGAACGATACAGAGGTATGGTTGAAGCCCAAGGAGGGAAGTGTGATCCCTAAACAGAGGAAATTAGTAAAGACGATGATGATGGAAACTTTGGTCTCCCTCAGCTCTGTTTGTGGATCAAAAACTTATGAAGAAGTGAAGGGTAATCGTGTTTTTCCTACAACTCCACCATGTCAACCAGATTAGTACATGAGAATGTCTGAATATAATTGAGGAGTAGTGTTTGTGGGACAATAAATTAAAAGAGTTTGTTCAAAATTTATGGTTTTGCGAAGTTAATGATGATGTTATGATTGTTTCTTTTTTATGGAATCGATGAACAAAGAGTCTTTATTGTGTTTTTGGTTTTTGATCAGAAAACCAAAATAATTAGAGATTTATTATCTTAACTAATCAAATTGACATTGTTATGATTCTCCTAAAGCTAGCCCAGACCATAATCATTCTTAAGGTTTTGACCGGACCCGAACTCTAAGGTTTGGCTTCCTCTTCTTCTCTTTTCCTGCGCATGATAACGACTGATTCTTTTGTTTTTTTTTATAGTTTAAAGACCTAATAACGACTTGTAGCACTTTATTAGTCAACACAATGAGCTTTGACTAAAAACCATCATCATAAAATTTATTGTCCTTATTTTTTACTTCCAGCTTAATAAATACATTCTTTCTTAATTCTGAGTAACCTTTATTGTCCAACCAAAAAGTTAAGATATAAATTTGTTGTTTATTTAATCTAAAAGACGTGGCAAGCGTAAAGTTTTGCCAATAAATTCTAAATTTTAAAATTAAGTTTATCAAATTTATTTGGAGCATAAATTGTTACAAAAAAAGATGTATAACCCATATGCACAATTTTCATTCTTTAATTATTATTATTTTTTAAATAATAAAAATTCAAAAAATTATATAAATTTTAAATTAATTTAACACAATTCTTAAATCAATTATATGATTTATGAATTTTAATAAAATAGTTTTTATAAAAAAAAGTATTATAAACTCATGTAGTTAGAGTCTAAGGTGCTCGATGAAATGTCACAGGTATCTACCTTGCCCCTTGATGCTATTTTCGTATTGGCATCAATAACAACTAGCAGTGTTGAAACGAATTTCTTAGAGAAGCTGCAGGTTTTGAAGAAATTAAGCAATAAATCGATCCATGCATTTGGGTTTTTCATATGGGTTAGTATTGGCATCAACCACAGCTGATGTTTTTACCAAAAAGTTTATTGTTGATTACTTTATGAGGAACATGGTTTCACAACCTAGAATACTCAACTGTCGTGTCTGCAAATTGGAAATCTAAACAAGCTCAATTACTTACCCGTGGAGGTATGGAAGAACGCAGAAAGGCCAAATTTGAAGACACGATTATTAAATGAGTACTTTGGTAGGGATTTGTATTTCTTTCATTTCATGCAGGTAAGTATTGTTTTCAGTATTTCTTCTATTTTAAATTATATTGACTTTGATAACAAGATACACTACGGTATACTTGTTTATAGGATGAAGTTTGATTCGCTCAGATGTATTTCTTTGATTAATTTACATTGAAAGTACGTAGATAATGCAAGTCATATTTTCAGTGTAATGGATGAATTAGATTATTATTCTTTATCGTCCCTGATAACAAATTTGAAGGTAGTTGTTGTTAATGGAACGTAAAAATCAACTGATATATGGCAACCTAGTTCTGTAAATAGCATACTAGAGGTTTCTACTGATTGTGGGGTTGCGGAGTTGGATGACATAATAACATGCAGTCTTCAAAAAGGGGTCAGGTGCATGTAAGACGAGAAAACAATTGATCGCCTTTTAATTATGTTAACTGCTAATTGCTAAATGTCTTGAATCTTATTGTCAGGATTTTGGGTTACGTGAAACTGCCTTACAGCAAGGGATGGCAAGTGCATATAAAATGGTAATGGCATAACTTACTTAAATCTCAAAAACCGACAAACAATTGAAACCTTTGAATTCTGTAAGTGTAATGCATCAGGTTTAAGATATCTTGTGATGCTCTAAGGGGCAAGGGCCCCTTCCTGTAAAAAAGAATATTATATTATATCAATATCTAAATAAATAAATAAATATGGATTTGTGAATAAAGCGAAATCCAGTGGCATGCATTCTTGCATAAATGAGAGATACATATAACAACCTTAAGAAAATGTTAAATTAAAAAAAGACTTGACGATAAACACATACACACATGATAGTTATTTGGTTCATTTGACATAAATGAATCTATTATTTATACAAACAATGCAAAAAAGGAATTTGTAAAACTACAATACAAAACACTAAATAAAACGAGCAAGATAATAAAAGCAAGGACAAAATCTTGGTGGTATTTAATCAGACAAAAGTATCCGGTGTGCATTTTTAACAAGATCTAAATTACATTTTTTTGTCAAAGATAATATTTTTTTTTTCATTGAAATGAAAAATATAACCTCTTCTGATTAGAGTCGCAAAATCTAAACGGTGTATGCTATAAAAGCTTTATTGGTTCGTGATAGTAGTTTTTGGTTAAAAACCGTGACTCGTTACCGGTGTGTGGAATTTGTTGCATTATTTCCACTAAAGTTTATTTGTCCTCAACGTGAGTCATTTTTGTTTAAGAATATTGCATATATGGTCACTGACGTCTGCCAATTAAGTGCACGGTGACATGTGGCATCCAAAGTTATAATTGTTTTGTTACAAATACGTTCACTCAACATTAGACACCTAAAATATCCATTGTTGATGATAAATAGAGCGTAGATCGACATTAGCGCGACTACAAATACAGTGATTAGACATTTTAAACCCAAAGTAACAAATGGGTTTTTGGGTATTTTGGGTGTGAAATGTCTAATGATCGTATTTGTAACAAAAACATTGTAATTTTAGGTTCTATATGTCTTTGTATGGATACCCGTCACGCATCAGTGACCATATATGCAACATTTTTAAACATAGGTGACCAAGTTTAGGCACAAACAAACCTTAGTGGTAGGTTTGCAACATGTGTCAAACATTGATGACCAATAAAAGTTTTTAGCCGTAGTTTTGAGCAGTACTTCATATTCAAGAACACACAAATCACTTACATGTTTGTCCATAAGCAAAGAAATTTGCTTTGGTCTAATTGAACGTGAGAGAAACTATCGGTTGCATAATCTCTAAGTATAACTGCCTTTGCATTTACAACCAAGAAAATATAAAGAATTATAATTGGATCAACTAAAAGTATATACTACTCTTAATATCGATTTGGTTAATATTATCTCACAAACAAACCTCACTTGTTATATCAACGAACATGATATAGATCAACTTATGTTCTTATTTCTTGTTCCTATTGCAGAAGTATAATAAAACCAAAACCGACTAAAAATTGAATAAACACCCAGACATTTTTAACATAAGGAAGAAATATGAATCACAAAAAAATTAATATAAGGAAGAAATATGAATCACAAAGCATGTGATCGAGGAAAATAGAAGCATCATATATAAAACAACAAAGGACCACCATCAAAATCCTCAAGCAACAAAGGTAAAAATCGAATCATTATCTACTAAACATAAGCTAAAGTAGCCATTGAAACTAAATTATGGCAAAAAATTACACATTTCAATCAGATTTTGAATTGTAACCAAGTTAGAACTTTTAACACATTTTGTCCAAACGGATAACTGGTGATTTATTGTTGTAAAAAAACTTAATAATATCTAGCCTCTAATCATTTTTCTTCACAAACAGATACTCGAATATCTTCATCTATTAATCCAACTTCTTGCTCAGCATTCTTAATAATTGATGGGATTTCTTGTGCAATAATCCATGAATATGCCTCCGAATATGAAGCAGTTGCTAAAGAGTCTACCACAAAATTTTCTTCTTTTCAGACATGTTCATAATTGATAATTTCGAAGGCTACAGCCAAATATTTTAGGTCATGCAAATATTTTATTAAATGATCATTTCGAGCTTCAGATTTTCCAGATGCATGATTAACGAGGAACTGTGAATCACTGACTAACTTAACTTTTTTAGCCCCACAGATCTGCGCAAGTCTTAGACCTGTTAAAGTCGTCTTGTATTATGCTTCATTATTTTTTGCTCTAAACCCGAAACGGATGGCTTGATACATAGTTATTTCTTCAAGAGAAATCAAATGTACCATATCCTCACTTCCTGATATAGTCGACCCTATATTTGTCCTGATTATCCACTCTGCTTTGAAATTATTCTCATCAATTTCCATATCCGACCATTCCATAATGAAATTTAAATAAGAAGTCTGCTAACGGCTGTGCTTTGATCATAATCATGGGATCAAACTCAATATCAAAATCTCTTGATTCAACCTACTATTTGGTCATTCTCCCCAAAATTTCAGGTTTTTGAAGCAAAATATTTTAACGGAAAAGACGTTCTTACCACAATAGAATGCGCTGGAAAATATGGTGTCATTTTTTCGAGCAGCAATTACTAACGCAAGGGCCAATTTTTCTAACTTTAAAGACCGTTTCTTTGCATCCAATTCTGAAAGTAATTGATTTGAAAGTAAGAATCCATAAAAGAAAGTAATCGATTTTCTGATGTGGAATCTACCAGCTGATCTAACTGTGGGACATGGAAATGATCTTTTGGACAAGACCTATTTAAGTCTGTGAAATTTACGCACATTCGCCATTTACCGTTTTTCTTTTTACCAATATCGAATTTGCCACCCACAAAGGAGATCATGATTCTCGAATGTTCCTTACTTTGGATAAATATTCTACCTCCGCCACTATAGCCTCAGATTTTTCTTGAGAAAAAACTATCCTCTTTTGTATTATCGACCTTACGTTATTCTTGATTTATATCTTATGGAAAATTATTTCAGGGGGCACCCTAGTTACATCCTCGGAGCACTAGACAAACATACTAGTAACTTTCATCAGGAACCAAAATACCAGGGGACTCCCTCAGATCATCAATAGGGGTTGATTTTGAGGAAGTCCCGGCTAACTGTTATACTTTTTCTGATTTATTCCTTCAAACTTGCTAGGAAGATTAGGCAATACAGTAGCACTCTTTAGTCAGTTTTTGACTGCTTCTAATTATCCTAATATTATTCCCCAGAACATATTTTAAACATTAATGAATAGTAGAAATTACAGCATGCATCTTGAGTAGCCAAAACCTCCCATAAATAACATTGTATGATGTTGGTGCATCCACTACAATAAACAAAATTTCAACTTCTTTTCTAAATGGCCCTCGACCCAGTTCAACCACACTTTCAAACTCTCCAACCACTTCAGTTATCACCCCTATGAATCCCACAATAGCTCGATCTGACCTTCGGGTCACAAAAGGGTCAATAATTTTCTTAATAAGATGTTAACGAAGATGCATGTGTCAACTAAAACTCTTTTTACTTGATCATCGGATATCCCTGCTGTAATTACTACTGCATGTTTATGTGGCACTACCAGATTTCTCATATCATTATCTTCAAAAAATATTATTAGGATTGGATGCATATGGGCCGAGGCGCCCACTTCAAACTGAGAAGTCAAGTTGACTATGTCTTTTTTCCGAGAGCTGTTCGAATTTTCTGCAATAGTATCACCCCTCGGAGATAACCAACGTAGTCTATTCTTTCTACGTTTATTTAGTTGTCGGATTTTTTCTGAGAGTGTTTCTTTACAAAATTGGTCAAATTCCCATTTTTAATTAATGCTTGTATATCTTTTTCAATGTTATGCATTCTTTTGTATCGTGTCCAACGTCTTCATGATAGTTGCAATATCTGTTGTTTCCACTTTCCCTCGGAGTTTGTATAGGGAAACGCTTTGAAATTGTACTTGACTTTGAGCTTTATCAAATATTGTGGCCACACACTCAATCAAATCCAAGAAATGATCTAGACGAATCCATTTATTAGACATTGTCCAAGCTCCCTATTGTGTGCTATATGTTTCTTAGTTTACCCTGGGCCTCAGAGGAAACTGATTCGTTACTTTACGTTGGGCGTTTATCCGAGGTGGTTGGGTAGTAACAAGAGCTCTTTGGAATTGGTTCTGCTCCAACTGATCATTATAACCTATTTTTGAAGCATGAGTTTCTTCTATTCAACTTGATCAAGTAAAGCCCCAAACATCATTTCTTGAATTTCAGCCACAGTATCCTTCAATATTCATGGGAGAAGTCCATTCGATAAGCTGCGAAAGCCACAAAGTCTTTACAATATTCCATATCAGTTTTTGCTTTAACAAAACAGTTGGTATAATTTTTCAAAGTTTTCTAACTTTTTGCCTACATTAGATTATAGTATCGCCATTAGATCGAATTTTCTTACTTCACACAAAATGCTGTCGAAAAATGTTCCAAAACATGTCAAAGTTTTTGATATAACCCTACAGAATTCGGTTAAATCAATTTTAAAGCAACACCCTTAAATGTTTGGGAGAAAGCGCTGGAGAGTAACTTGTCAGCGTCATCCAAATTAATCATAAATTTTTTGAATTGTTCAATACGGCTATCGAGATCTTGCGTTCCACGAGCATTTCCAACTTAGAAATATCAAAATGCTTTGGGAGGTTACCAGAAAGTATTTTCAAGGATAAAATAGAGGACCTCCAGTTATGGTCTGCTCTGTAAACATTTTTTCTAGTACCCTCGTGTTCCATTGCATAGAGACCCTCATTGGAATGAGCTGTGTACTGGTTACTTACTTGATATTCAAAATTACTCATATGGCTAGAACCAGATTACATTCTCCACTATACATCAAATTATCTAACAACAACACTCAAGTTAAATCTAGCTTTAAATTTCAAAACATGTGGCTTGACCAGCATAAATTTGACTCTACAATAAATACCAGCTGGGAATAAGCTACAAGTGGGTACCCCATTCAAATATTCTAGAAAAAACTCAAGATTCTCAAAACTAAACTCAAAGTCTAGAACAAAGAAACTTTTGGTAATATCTTTAACTCTATAGCTCAGTCTGAGCAAAATGTAAACTTTCAGGAAGTCTGGTACAAAGATTCACACATCCAAGAAAATAAGAGAAACCGAGCCATAGTAAATGTAAATCATCTACAATTTCTTGCTAGAGAACAGATGTACTAGGAGAAAAATGCAACACTCATTGGACAAGGAATGGAGACATAAATACGGTTGTATTCCATAACTATGTTAAGATGAAATTGAAAGAAAAATAAAATTTCTAGAATCCAAGTCAACAATAAGACCATAAATAATTGTACTCTTCAACAATAAACTACTTTAAAGCTCTTCTAACAGACAACAATTAATCTACAAATCTACCTCGGAATCAATATATTATTCCTAACCTTCCTGACGAAGACTACTACTTATTATTAAATTTACTTACTCATCAAGATATATTCAACTCTATCAATGCCTTAAATCCAAACAGTATTTCTTGTGTTGATTAGTTCAACATCAAATTCTATCAGAAATGCTGGAACATTATATATATATTGATTTATACTCAGCCATAAGAGCATTCTTCAGTGGCGATCATGTTCCAAGTGGGGTGTATACTATTGTTATTTGTTTAATTCCTAGAAAAACCCTTAAAACTTGGAACGATTATAGACCTATAAGTCTATGTAATGTGTTTAATAATACTATTTCCATAATCATCAATAATAGAATTTCTATCATTTTACAAAAGCTCATCTCTGCTGAATAAAGTGAACTTGTTAAGGGTAGATGCATCTAGGAAAACATCCTCCTCACTAAAGAACTTGCCTTCAGCATAAATAAGAAAATTTGGGGAGTAAATGTAATCCTTAAACTGGACTTATCTAAGGCATTTGATACGGTACATATCTCTTGTATTAAGAAAATTACAAATGCCGTTGGTTTTAATTATAGGATCATCAATCTAATCATAAACTTTATCAACAATGTCAGATTTTCAATTATACTTAACTATGAAGCTAATGTTATTTCAAATAAACTAATTACATTAGACAATGGGAGCTTATTTCCCCTAGTCTATTCATCTTATCCCAAGAATTCTTGATAAGAGGCCTTAAATAGTTACTTCAAGATCATCATAGCTTAAGATACAAAATTCATAACAATAACACTATCCCTTGCTTATCATTTGCTGATGACATTATTATCTTTACTAATGGTTTAAAATCCAATGTTTGCATTCTTAATAGATTCCTACTCAAGTTCCAGGAACAAAATAGCCAACTAGTTAACAAAGAGAGATCTATCTACATCATTTCTTCAGCCAATAGATCAACTTACATTCATCAAATTACTGGCTACAAGCAAAGCAGTTTTCCTATGACTTACTTAGGAGCTATCATCCATAACAGAACTATTGTTATCCACTATGTAGATCTTATCACAAAACTAAGGAAAAAAGTTCAAGAATGGGACCATACCTTACTATCATTTGGTGGGAGTCTTACTCTTACCCAATACATCATGCTAGTCATTCCCAATTATCATCCGCATCACATTCTTCTCCCTCGATCTACTATCAAAAGAATTGAATCCATCTGCAACAGATATTTGCGGGGCTCATCTGATAACCATAGACACATCTCTTGGGCCAGCTGGAACAAGCTTTGTGAACCTTATAAATAATGAGAATTAAACATCAGAAAAATCGAACTCATTCAGTTCACTTATTCATACAAACTATGGAATAAATTCATAAAAAATCAAGTTTATGGTCTAATATCATGCATAACATCTAGTGCTCTACTGCTCGTCCTATGCAAGTTTAACTATCCTACAAGAGATCTCAAATATTGAAGAGGCTTCATGATATAAGAAATATTGTTGAGGCTTCATCTACTGGCCTCTTAGGCAAGAAAATATTGAATTCTATCTTGATCGTTGGTGCCACACCAAACCATGATTGATCATACTAATATTAATGACACTTTTTGGTACATACAAACCAAAGTTTATAGCTTATGGACCAAAAATGGATAGAATTTGACAGACTACTATCTTCTGCTACCTCAACAGATATCCATAAAATATCTAAACTATATATCAAGCCCCATCTTATAGACAAGATTCAGTGGACTACTAGTGTTTTAGGGGAATTATGTTTTAATGAGACTTGGAATGCTCTAAAAATCAAAGGAACTACATAATTATTATACTCAAGAATTTGGTAAAGAGTCACCCCTTAAAAATTAGATTTCTTCTTATAGTTACTTCTCATAATTGGGTATCTATCGATTCTATCCTCCAAACCAAAAAACATTACTTTAGTATCCAAATACCAGCACTGTGGAAACATCGCAACCATTCAACATACATTTTTTATATGCAACTTAGCATCTTATTTCAACAATATGTTTAAAGTAATTATTGGCAGACATATGTCTTTCACTTAAATTGCTAGGTTATGGTTATGGTCTGCTCCCAACAAAATTCAAATCAGAAACACTCTACCTTTTGTTATCTGCTGGAATCTTTAGAATCACAAAAACAACACAAAATTCAACCTTGAAGAGACTTCTTCTAAATATATTATCTCTCATATCAAGCATGCTATTCTAAAGTTGAACATGGCTAACCTCCTCAAACGGAAATTCTAGACAAATAATTCTAGCATGGCATATGAATTTGAATGTTTTAACCATCTAAAACACACAAGAAAGCTGATGACAATATACTAGTCTCCTCCCTTTGCTCCTAGACTAAAACTAAACATAGATGCTTCATGTTCGCAATTTAGTGAAGCTTCAGGAAATGTTATTATCAGGGACTATAAGGGTGATATCAAGGTAGCTATATAAAGAGTCTATGAAAATCAAAGCCCTATCATAGTTGAGACTCGTGCACTACTTGATGAGCTTATCATATGCAACCAAATGCAAATTGTAGAACTAGAGAGAGAGACAAATTTTAAATTACTTTTAACTATGATGTATACTAACAAAGCCTCGTGGTATCTTACTTTTATTCTATAATGTTGTATGAATCTATTCACATAAAAAATGCCCGTCTCCCACATCAACAGAGAACAAAACTCCGTTGCAGATGGGCATACAAAATGGACCAACAAATGCAAATACAAGATATACCTAACTGAAGATCATTTACCTAACCAACTCAAAGTTGTTTCTCTACTAGATAGTTTAGAGACATGTTTTATCAGAGATTTCTATGAACCCTAATTCTCTCAAAATTACTTTTCTCATCTCTCAGTTACTCTATTCTTCTAACATCACTGTTAACTATTAAAAAAAAAAACAGAGCAATTTTGTCCCAAATCTGTTCCTCAGCGGCTATTGGCTTTATCAAGCTTTTTATAATCTCAACGTTGTCTCTTGGAATATCTAGAAATGCTAAAGAAAGAACTAATCTTCTTAACCTTGAATACAGAGATCTGGTCTCTTATTAGTCCTTAAGCATCTTCACTCAGCTTTCTACTCTCTCTCAATTGGATTCTCGTCATCAAGTTCTTTGAACCTCTTTAACTTATCCATTAGCAAAGGCTATGCCGATATTTCATCCTCAAATGAATTTGAGTTAACTCTATAATTTTGTAAACTCTTGGTGTGTCCACATTGGTTCTCAAATCAATATTTGATGTAATTCTTTAAGGCCTCTGAATGAATATGTCTCTTTTATTAACATTTCTTGAGCATGCCCACAAGTCTTTCAACTTAAAAAAATTATTAAAAAAATTATTTTCACGAAACTATAATTTAGATTTTTCGAATTCGTATCAGAATATAATAGTTTTTTTAACAAATAAAAAATCAAAACATTTAAAAAAATTAATAAAAAAACAATATTCTTTAAAACAATTATAAAAGAGAAGAATACTAGATGACATAGTTTCATCAACAATTCATTATATTTAAAGTGTGATCTTAAAAAATGAATATATTATTTTTGGAATAACACATACATGTAAAAAAGGATCATGTACAGTTATATATATTGACGGTCTTTTTGGTGAATAACAGGACTCGTTGCAATTAATGATAAATATATTGTCTAACTTCCATATACACGCACGTAATAATAGTAACAGGTTTTTTTGTTGCGACAAAATGTTTTGTCGCAACAACAAACCTAACTCGGTGTAATGGCGAATGTGATGATATTATGTACAGTAATTTATGGTCATATCTTATGCGAAAATCTACACATATTTTTGTGACGAAAAACCAGTAATCACTAAACTTTCCAAATCATCATGATGAACCTAACCTTTTTTCTGAATACCTCTAATTAGATGTCTTCAAATTTTTACACAGATTGTTGTAACGAGATCTATTTATTGATGCGGTGATTGACCGGAACCATAAGCAATGGCACACTCCGAGTTCTCAAACCCGCGGTGAATGGCATGTGTTGTTGCGGTGAGCATGTATCTTTGGTATCCTATGCATTGTATCGTATGTCACATGATATATTTTTGTTTTACAACACATTTATTCGTATCAAATTCCCTTAAAACCTATATTAATACTTTTCTATTTTAATATTCCTCTGATCTAAATCCATCATTTTATTTAATAAAATTTAAGTAGTCTCTCACATGAGTAAATAATATCTCTCATTATATGATTGGAAATACATTTATGCATAAAATAACACATCTTTTGATTTGAATTTATTTTTTTATAAAGGTAGGAAAGCTCGAGCATAATGTTTGGTAATCGCAACTTTAAAACAATTATTCCATATGACAAACAATAATCTCTCTCACTTAACACTTTTATTACTTACGCATTCATGTATATTCTTAAAAGAAACTCATAATATCATATGATTATTTTAATATTTTATTATTTTTTGAAACAAATGTCACATTCAAATTGAATCATATTAAAAATTATTCAAACGTAACCATCCACTCAATAAATGACCAACCTACATCATTTAAAATGGAAATAGGTTTTTATGATGAAATCCTTTTATTTTCATATTTAGATGTTTAAGATAGTCGAACTAAGTAGCCCATAACTCTCTTAATAACGTCCCAATACTTTATATTTGGATTCCTACTGAATCTACTTAATTCATTTACCATAGGTAAAATATTCAACATAATACATAAACCTTATACACAAAACCTTTTATAGTTATAATGTATTCCAATTGAATTGTCGTTCTTCTTTTATTTTCACCAAACTTTAAATTAAAATCGCATGTTATATGTATTTTTTATTTAATTTAAGATGATTAAATTGTTTAAATAATTCTCCATACAATGAGATTCGAATCACTATTATATCATTTATATTATAAAAATGTATCTATTTCATTAAGATGGTTTATCTTAAAAATAGAAAATATTAATTTTTTTATTTTTATATCTCATATCATAACATTGTGTATAATACGTAGTAATAAAGATACATTTATGTGTATTTTTGCGCTCTATACCTATTAAATATAATGAAATTATCATTTTTATGTCATTTTATAAATGTTTGTTTTATACTACTCGGATAAATTTATTTTTTCGGTTGAACATTCAATATAAAAATACTAAGTATTTAATTTTTAGAGTCTCTAAGAATATCAAGAACGTAAGTTTCATTCTTCATCTTTTCCATCTGTTTCTTCTCAACAACTCCTACTGATCTCCTTTACTGATGGAAAAAGGTGAATCATTTTCACCTAATTGTGCTACATTTTCTAATCTTGATCGACATTATCCCATGTTACATCAAAACCTTGAGATTCATCATCTTTAATATCTAACAAGAATGAAGCTCTCATTCATTCAAAGATCAGAAATAATCCAACATTTGAAATGGCAGCAAACAATGAAACAACCTTTGTCTACCAGAAATCATTACTGCCTAATAAACCAATCAATTTTTTCGCAAATTTATTTAAACCTAAAGTCGATGGTTTAAGTCATGAAAATGTTTCAGTTTTTCGTTACTCGGACCACTCTATCATCAGATTTGATCATAAAGATAAATATAAGTTGCAGCGTCTATATAACCACACAATTGTTGGGAAATTTGCTACAGGGAAACCTAGTATGGAATCTATTAAGACTTTCTTGGAAATTTTCATTTTTTGGAGGGTGAATTCAATGTCTCCCAGTTGGATTTTAGGCATATTTTTATTTAGTTTAAGTTGCTTGAAGATCTAAAAATAATTCGGCGTAGAAATGTTCGACCCTTTCTTTAACCCTAATATAGAAAACCCAATCACCCCTGTTTATGTCAACCTCCCCAATCTTCTAGAATTCATGTACAATGAAAGTATCATTTTTTATCTAGGAAAGAGTATTAGCTCTCCTCTGAATGTTTGAGCTCATCTTAAAAATCAAGTAAGATTCAATTTCTGTAGATTGTGGGTTGAAATGGATGTCTCAAAACCCTTACCAAAGAAATTATGGGTCTGTTTTAGTGAAGAATATTTCTGGAAAGACCTAGTATATGATAAATATCCTAACTATTGTTGTATGTGCTCTAACCTTTGACATGCTGAAAATGACTGCGAGAAATCCAACTCTTCTCTCAATACTCAAACCCCTCATGCTCCGAAGTCACCATCATTTCATGTTAACAATCAAGTAAACCACAACGGACTCAAATCTGTAATTATCAAAAACCAAGAAGAAATTCAAGGTTGGATCCTATCGGTAAGGAAACTAATTATTTGGAAGCCACTCAAAGTTCTTATGTTGATGTATTTATAATTGGTCCTCAGAACAATATATCAAAAGATACAACTTCTATAATCAGTGATCAAATCATATTACCTTATGGAGTGAACAATGCTGAAGTTATTGAAGCCCTCTATGCTATTGACATGGGTTCTCTGCCGCACATAAAAAATAATTATGCTAAGATTCACCAAGAATCTTCATCACCAACTAAAGAAACCATTGGAAGTGTTCCATACTCCCTGGGAAACATTAAAAAAATTACTGATATAGAAGAAATTAAAGTTCGCGAGAAATCAGAGTATAGACAACCGATGAAGTTGAAAGTGTTAAAATCTAAAGGTATAATTTCATCCAAAGCTGTGCAGCTCAAAAGGGCTACCCAATCATCTAACTCTTCCAGATGACTATTTCAATCTTGAATTGTGATGTTCGTGGTCTCGGTAATAAGGAGATTATGATTAGGCTTAAATCTTTAAAAAGGTTTGAAAAAACAGACTTTATAGCTCTTCAAGAACCTATGATTAATCATTCTAACCTAGAACCTATTTCAAATAAGCATGGTTTCTATGGATTTATCAACAATGTCAACAATAAATTTTGGATCATATGGCCAGTTTCTTCATCTTAAAGCAAGACACAGTGTTATGGACTAATAATTTTGGGTTACAGTTGTTTACGCTAAATGTAGTAGAGTTCTTGGAAACTCTCTTTGGAACAGTCTTAGGTCTATTGATCAAGGGGTCAAATAATGGATCATTTAGAGATATTTCAATACAGTTTCCAATATTAGTGAATAACTTCACTGCACTTCTACTTGCATCAATAGTATTGATGATTTTAATAACTTTATATTTTATTGTAATCTAATTGATGCATGGTTCTCTGGTCCTAGGTTCACATGGACTAATGGCAGAAAGTGGAGAAGGTTAGACCGAGTATTATACAACTATCATTGGCTCAACTATTTTGATAGCACAAATGTGATTTACCTTGCTAAAACCTTCTCTTATCACTTTTCTCTCAACATCAAAATATCTTCTAACCTAGAGAAAATTAAAGCTTATTTTAAATTCTTGAATATGTGGGTATTATATCATAATTTCTAAAAAATGGTGGAATCTAGTTCGCCAACTGATCTTATGGGTTCTCATATTCATAAGTTTTGGTTTAAGCTAAAAGGCCTAAAAATGATCTCAAGATCTAGAACAAATCTGCTTTTAGGAAACATATTTGAATATATTAAGCAAATTGAGGAAGAAATCTCTTGAAAGGAATTAAACTATCAAGCTTCCAACTCTAATGAGGATAATATCCTCTTGGACGCTGCTAAAGACACTCACCAATTGCTGCTTGCTATGGAGGAATTATTCTGGGAGCATAAAACCCATTCTACCCGGCTAAAGGACAGTGATACAAATACAACTTTTTTTTAAAAAATTTTGTTAAAAAATGATCAAAATGAATAGAATTTCTAGGATTTGGTCTGGGTTCAGTTGGTTAGAAGATCAAAATTCTATTGGTGAGTCTGTTGTGGTCTATTTCAAGAATCTACTTGTTGATACCGCTAATCCCTAGAATTTTAATGTGCTTCAAGACTATATAACTAACCTGGTAACTAACAGGGATAATGAATTGCTAATGTTTTTACCCTCACATGATGAAAATCTATAGTATTATTAAGGTGCTTAATCCTAATTCTGATACTGGCCCTGATGGCTACAATGGGAAAAACAATTTAAGAATGCTAGCCTATCATCTCATGCAATCTATATAAAGCTAGTCATGAAGTGTTCAGGGGCATGCCTATTCCTAAAGGGATCCATTCCACTCTCATTTTCCTTATTCCGTAAAAGTCTTATACAAATTCTAGGAAATATTTCAGGTGTATAAACCTTACTACCATATTTAACAGTATTTTCTCCAAGGTGATTAACAATAAACTTTCTTCTATTTTTTATAATCTTATTTCCGATGAGCCGAGGGCTTTCATGAAATAAAGGATCATACATAAAAATATAATGACAGGTCATGAACTTTCCTATGACATTAGTCTAAAGTTTAGAGGTAGTAATATTCTTTTAAAAATCAATATGGCGAAATCCTTTAATAGGCTTGATCATACCTTCATATTGTGTGTTTGGCTGCTTTTAGTTTTGGGTTTGATTTCCTAGATCTCATAGAAAGGAGTATCAATAATATATATTTCTCTATCATCATAAATGGGGAGTTGAAAGGGTTCTTCAAATCTAACAAGGGCTTGAGAGAATGAGACCTCTTGTTTCCTACTCTATTTATTCAGGATGAGGAGTATCGTATTATGGGGTTTAAGAAACTAGCCCTGGATCATCTTGATACCAACTACAAGAATAAATGTAGCATCAACATACCTTGCCTTGCATATGCTTCTGATTTGCTGATTTTCTGCAATGGCTCCATCTCTTCCATCTCTCAAATCAGTAGATTCTTGTCTTACTATAAAGGTAAATCGGGTCAGCTAATAAATAAAAATAAATATAATATTATTGTGGCAAAAAAGAATTTACCTCAGAGAATTAAAAATTTGGAAAACATCTTGGGTTTCATGTATAACTTTCTCTATTTCAAGTACTTGGGTATCTCTGTCAACAACATCAATAGAGTCAGCCATTATGATGAATTAATATTCAAAATCAGAGACAAGATTTATGAATGGGATAAAAGTATGTTATCCTTTGGTGGAAGGCATATATTGATTCAGTCTATTTTATCTACCTTCCCCATTTATACTACCGAGAATTCTTTAATTCATAAATATGTTATACAAAAGATCGAACGGATTTATGATAACTTCTTGTGGGGCTTTAAAGAAGGTAACCATCTTATCAACTGGGCAAGATGGTCTAGAATCTGCAAGCCATTCGAGGAAAGATGATTAAATGTGAGAGAAAGTTAGATGATCTTCAAGTGGTATTTCCTCAAAAGTTATGGTTGGATTTTAGAGTTCAAAATTCTCTCTCGGCTAAGTTGTTATTTTCAATTTATTATCATAGTCATCATTTTATTACTTTCCCTCAACATATTAGGAGCTCTAACATCTGGATTAGGCTCAAGAAAAACAGAGATAATGTTGAGAGATATATTATCTGGCTCCATGGATCTGGTAATATGAATTTATGGGTAGATAAATGGTGTTCTTCACAATCATTTATCTCCTTCAATGAATATGATGATAGATCAGGATTTGTGGGTAGAGATGTCAAGGATTTCTAGGACAACGGGTCATGGAATATGTAGAAATTGGAGTCAGCTGTCTCTTCTTCTGAAATTCAAAAAATTCAGAAATTTACTCTAAGCTCTAATCCTAACTCTATCAACTGGGCTATTTATCTTGATGGTCTCTTCAACACTAAAGCTACTTGGAATTCAATTAGAAAGAGAGGGAACTACTCTAGCATCTTCAAGAAAACTTAGAACCCCATTACTCCCCGTAAACGATCATTTTTTATTTGGAGAGTCCTTTATAGCTCGATCAACATTGATGTTGTCATGCAAAAGAAACGTTTTCAATTAGCCTCAAAATGCAAGCATTTTGACAATACAAAAAAAATTAAGTCATGTTTTTTTAAGTTGTCATAATTCCTGGGGTGTTTGGCCTTACGTTGCTTCATACTTCAATATATATAACCAGAATATGACTTTACCGACTTGGTAAGGTCTTGGTATTGGTCTACTAGCAAGTCAATCCATATCAGGACTATTCTAGCACAATGACCAGAGCTTTAATGTCAAAGCTATGATCGACTATATTACTCACATCTTATCATATCTTGATAGGGCTCATCTTCTCAAGAGAAAGCACTGGGGATCTGATAACAAGTTGGGCTTATCTTTAGGTTGTATCAACCATCTTAACAAGCCCAAAATTTCTCCATCTCTTTCCTGGATTAACCCTAAATCTACCAAGTTTAAGCTTAACTCGGGCGGGGCTTGTAATCAGTTTGGTGAATCAAGTGGTGGAGGGCTAGTTCATGACTGTAATGGTACTATTATTATTGGTTATGGTCGTTTATATGGCAAAAATCTACTGATTATAGTTGAGTGTAGAGCTATTCTCGATGGATTAGCTCTCTGTCACTCCAAAGGGATTACTCATCTGGACATTGAAACCGATTCAAGCATCCTCACTCAAATGATTCTCCATGGGAGAACTCCATGGTTTCTTAACCCTTTAATCAGGTGCTGTCGGAAGTTGATTTCTTCTAATATGACTTTGATTCACATCTTTCGTGAACAAAATGAGGTCACTGATTGGATTGTTAAGGAAAACCTAAAAGCTACTCGAGATATGGATTTCAATCAGGACCAGGCTCCTAAGTTTCTCAGAGCCATAACGTTTCTGGAAGTATTGGGAATGGATCACTTGAGAAGAGATCTCAATTCTTAAGAATTTCCAGATCTTGTATGTTCTTCATTATGCTTTATCTTAACTCAAATTTATGATTTCCTCTCTCTTCGTTCAATTGTCACGCTAGATTTTGGGTATCCGGTTCAGAATGCGCTTCTTTAGTTTCGAATCAGGGGGTGCTCTTCAAAAGTGTTGAAGCTAGTTGAAAGAAAATTTAGGTTCTCGAATTTTCAAGCTACTGTTCAATTAAATGATTTTTCTTTCTGTGGTACTTGAATATAACTTTTCATGAATTTCTCATTTTTTACTCAACGAAGGAACTTTACTAATTTGTCTTTTTGAGGGTTAAATAATTTTTTTTCTCTAGTACTTGAATAATGCTTTTAACCTTAGTTGTAAAGCTCCGTAATAAATAACATTTGCGAAAGAAATAATACAAAAAAAAAAAAATTGTTTGCTTTGCGCCATATACTTATTTAACAAACATATTTAATTCATTTAATTCTTATATATCTAGCTAAGTTTAAAACTATATATCAGTGAAATTGTAAATAAAAGTTTTATGTTAGTGTACCGGAACATGTTCATTGTTTTTTTTGTCAAAATAAGTTAGCAACCAAACTAGTTTTTAAATATTTATACCATTTAATTTACGCGAAACTCATTTTTATTACCCACGTTTATCCCATTGGTTTTAAATACAAAAGTGGTGACTAAACTTTATAAACAAAAACTAAATCTTGATCTTCTTTCTTCTTTCAAAACAAATTCCTTATCTAAAACCCAAAAAGAGTTATGTATTTTACTTCAATTAAATAGAGAAAATGGAACAAGAAGAAGAAGAAAAGAGTTTGGATTCGAAACTGTGGCATGCATGCGCAGGACCAATGGTCAAGATCCCGGCAGTTAACTCCACCGCTATCTATTTCCCGCAAGGTCACATTGAACATGCGCAACTGACCGCCGACATTGATTTGTCCAACCTCTCTGTTCCGCCGGAAGTCGTCTGTCGCGTTAGATCGGTGAAATTTCTCGCCGAACGTGAAACCGATGAAGTCTATGCCAAAATCAGGCTAAAACCTCTAGCAAAGAACAACCACGCTGTCGAGTTCGAAAACTGTGGCGTTTTAGGATCCCAAAACCCGTCTACTACAAATTCTGAGAATTCTGGTTCTTGTTTGCTTAAAACTCTGTCTAAATCGGACGCTACACGAAACTACTTTTATGTTCCACCACACATTGCAGAAGCAATGTTTCCTCCGGTGGATTACAACGCAGATCGGTCTGATCAGGTGATAGTGGCAAAAGACATCCATGGTCAAACATGGAGGTTTATGCATGCTTACAGAGGAATGCCAACGAAACAGCACCTAACAAATGGATGGCTCCCGTTTGTCGACAAGAAAAAGATAGTAGCAGGAGATAAAATTGTGTTTTTGAAAGCGGAAGATGGAGGTCTCTGTCTAGGGATCCGTCGACAAAAACAAGAGGCATTAAGGTTTGGCAGTAAATTTTTGAAAGAAGAGGATGTAAGACAGGCGCTAGCATCAGCTACTAGCAGCCAAGTGTTTGATGTAGTTTACTATCCACGGCGAAATACGTCCGAGTTTTGTGTAGAGGAGGCGGTTGTTCGGGCGGCGTTGAGAGTAACCTGGCGTAACGGGATGAGGTTCAGAAAGGCCGTTGAAGTGGAGAGATCAGAATACATCTTTTGGCGTATGGGAACTGTTTCAGCTGTTGAGGTGGCTGATTCTTCTTGGAATCTACTTCAGGTAAAATGGGACCATCCTACATGGAGTCCTAGCGCGAACCAGGTCAACCCATGGGTGGTTGAATTACTACCCGACGAATCCGAAATACAGACGAAGAAAAAGCCGCGGCTCCAACCTTACAACCATTTGCTTGACGCAAAAGTTCCCATCCAGTCTTCGTCAGAAAACAATCATCATCCCGTGACGTCCACAATGGGCATACAGGGAGCCAGGCATGATGAATATGGAGCATCTAATTTGGTGCACTTAAAACATTCAAAATATATTTCAGAGGCAGCAAAACTTGACGAAAATGTTTCTTGCCCATCATCAATTGGGAATTCTAGCCAGCATTTGGAGAAAAATTCCAATGATCAAGAAACTGAAACACTACAGTTTCCTCTCTTTTGGCACACAGATTACATCGAACAACAAATGTCTCCGAATAACGGGGAGAAGATAGAAGATACAAATTGTCGTTCTAATCAACCAACGGGTGAAACTGATTCTTAAGTTGTACTTTTTTCTTGGGTTATATACTGGAATGAACATCCTTGTTTGGTATGCTGAACGTTGGTTTAACTTGTACGAACGTTGGTTTATTCTATTGAACTTGATTTTTAGGTAATGCATGGGATGTTATGATTCTTACCGAAAAAGAAAAAAAAAATACAAAAGTGGTGAGCAAAAGTTATAGTCGAGTTAAGAGACAGCTCCCGTGACTCTGATTGAGCTGAAGAAATGACTATCCTAACTTTAAGTCGCAACACCAAAACCAAAAAACGGCTGTGTTTTGCCCAAGTAACTATGGATCAGTTTAGTAGCTAAGGCTAGGCTTGGGTTGGTAGTCAAACTTTGGGCTAGTACAACTTATACATTGGGCTGAAAGCCCATACTTACTATCACAGCAAAATAAGGATTCGTAATATACTCAAGAAATAAAAATCTGAAGTTATTATCTACACCACTACTTGTAAAAATCCTGAATTTGTAACAATAAATAATAAACACGCGTGTAAGTACGATAACAATTTAAATAAACTTTAAGCAAGACAAATATAGAGGAAATTCCAGTAACAAGTCTTTCTCTCTTCATTTCATGATTACGACTTACATATAAAATTTTATGAATTAAAAATACACCGATAGGTATTTTAAATTAAACCTTTTGAGTTCTGATTAAAACATCAGCATAAATTGGTATAATAAACTCACAAAATATTCCATTCCAAAGACCTAATTTAATTAAGAAAAGCTTAAATCCGACTAATTAATAAATATAAAAGTTTGATTTCACTTCTTGATCCTTCAGGATCTGAAAACTGTAGTTGATGTAATCGTTAGAAAATGGAATATCGAAAGGTATGGAATCCGTGTTCGAAATAAAAATAGTTATAATTTTTCTACTTTTATGTTATCTATTCAAGTCGGGCACTAAATGGATCTTAGAATATTATTTTAAACTTCATGTATTTATTTATATACTTCAAATTTACATGATGCAGCAAGCAACACTGATTGGAGATATAAAAAGAAACTTATATTTATGAAGTAGTAGGTAGAGTTCAGGACGAGGATTATCTAGCCGACGGTAGGAGCACGGGTAACCCTTCCGTTTGGATCAACCCAAATCCAAACCCTATCGCACCTAAAATCTAGTGTCACCGGTGTCCCTTCTCGCAAGACTATGGCCCTCACCTTTGAGTTCTGTCTCTCTACTACACCTTGGGCTTCTTTTCCTCTTGCTCCAACTAGCTCTGGCCATCTTGATTTACCTATTTATATCAATTTAAATTCCTTATTTTAAAATTCAAAAATAAAACTATATTGCCTGAAACTTACCTCGACATCCAGAAGCCATTTCTCTTCTACGTTTGAAGAATAGTTGAGAATCTTGAGATTGATATTAAATGAAGATGAGAAATATTTTTTCTTTTTTTTATAGAAGTAAAAGAGAATTTGCTTTCCATGTTCTTACAAAAACCTTTTGTTTGGATGCTAACATTATTAGAGGTTATCTTTATCGCACTATTTGTTCATATCCAAGTAGTGTCTGTATCTGCTCTTCTACAATATTCTATAAAAAAGCTATATATAAAAAACATGGTAATTATTAATGTATCTAGTACGTGTTAAAGATTATTTTATAATGACTGGGTTATTATGTTTTTCAGATTGATATAATGTGCTAGTTCTTCAAATCTTTCGACTCACATAAAATTAAAAATTAAAAAATAAAAAAATGATGATGTTTTTGTATGTGGTTTTCTAGTCAAGTGTTCACCGTCGACAAGAGTTACTATGGACGGCGACAGCTTTGAGAGAGAGGTGACGATCGAGACAAACATTAAACTGAAGTATTTACCTAGGGCTAAGTCTATACGCACGATGGGTATGCGTTTCGGATCGAAGAACCAAGACTTGGGCCACGACATGCTGGATCCAAAGCCTATCACTAAAGCCTCACAAGACTTATATCCATGTGCTATTCTTGTATCCAAACACCCTATATATTAATGAACTGAATTGTGTAACAAACTATGGAATATTCCATAGTTTGTTACAACATGAACTTGTATTTAAACCAAGTTTTACATTGAATTAATAACAAGAAGAATTATAAATCAAATCTCTCACTCACTCACTCATTCTTTTTTTTCTTTTCTACTTGGTATCAGAGCTATTCTGATCCGTTGAATGAAAAAATCTACTGATTCTCCATCTCTGTCTTCAGACTCCATAGGGTCCATCTTTCCCAACAATCCATCTGCTGCTCCAAGGAATTTTCAGCTGGATTCAATCAACAATGCAAACAATATCAGGTTCGATTGAAGCAATTATCTCCTATGTAAAACATTCATGTTACCAATTATCAAAGGTACCAAAATAGGTAGCTACATATCAGGTGAGAATACTTGCCCTCCTAAGTTTTATACTGATAATGAGAGAAATATATCTAAGAATCTTGATCATGAAGAGTGGATCTCAAAAGACCAACTGCTGCTTGGGTGGTTGTATTCCACCATGAGCCCTGAGATAGAAGCTCAATTGATGGAAGAGGAGACCTCTAAAGGTATTTGGGAAGCAGCTGATAAACTGTGTGGCTCACAGACAAGAGCCAGAGTCACCTATTATAAAGCCGAGTTTCAGAGAACTCGCAAAGGGATTACTGATATGATAGGTTACTTGAACAAAATGAAAATGATCTTTGATAACTTCATTCTTGCAGAGTGTCTTACCTCAATGGATGACCTGATCACTCAGGTTCTTGCAGGTCTTGATGGTGATTACACACCAATAGTAGTGAGCCTTGCTGACATAGAAGGATTGACTTGGCTTGATCTGCAGATCAGTCTTCTAACCTTTGAAAGCAAGTTAGAACAACTTAATGACCTGCAAAATACAATGTCAACCGTTAGCATGTCAAGTGCTAATTATGTTTAAAAGAATGATACAAAAAACAAGTCACTAATACTAGTCCAAGAGGAGACTCTAGAAAGAACAAAAACTTTTACAGAAATTACAAAGGCAGGCCTAGTTCTAACTAAAGAGGTCGATTCAGTTTCTACAGAGACAGAGGTGGAAGGTTTGCTCAGAACAAACCAACTTGTCAAATTTGTAGCAGGTATGGTCATTCTGCTATAGTCTGCTACTATAGATATGACCCATCAGTTATGGGATCAACATCCTAAGAGCACCCTAAATCTGAAGCAGATCACAGTGCTTTGCTTGTTGCTCAAGAAACAACAGTAGAGAGAGTGTGGTATGCTGACAGTGGTGTCAGCCACCATGTCACAGGTAGTACCAGTCAAATGACTCAGAAACATGACTAATCAGGTAATAAGCATGCCCTAGTTTGTAGTAATGAGAGACTTCCAATCTCTCACATTGGTGAAACCTCACTACATTCCCTAACTAAACAGTTTTATCTTTAAACCTATACTTTATGTTCCTAAAATCAATAAGAGTCTCCTATCTATTTCTCAGCTTAAAAGTTATAACCATGTTTTTGTTGAATTTCAAAAATATTTTTGTCTTGTGAAGGACAAGGTAACAAGGAATGTGTTGCTCAAAAGGAGGTGTGAAGATGGGTTATACAGGATGGACACTCTCTATAAACCTCTACCTATCAAGTCAGTTAGTCATAGTCCTCAAGTTTGTTTGTCTAATGTTTCTTTGAGTTCTTCTAATGTGTTTACTACTAGTATATCTGAGTCTTATAAAGATTGATGACATAGGAAGCTTGGCCATCCATCTTAGTATGTTCTAGCTAATGTTCTTAAGTCATGTAATCTTCAAACTATTTCAAGAAATGATAGCAGTTTTTGTGAGGCTTGTCAGCTAGGCAAGTCTCACAGTCTTTCCTACTCTATGTCTACTTCTCATGCTAATAATGTTTTAGATCTTATTCATACTGATGTCTGGGGGCCTACTCCTATTTTATCCACTAAGGGTTTTAGATACTATGTATTGTTTCTTGATGACGTTTCTAGGTATTCTTGGGTTTATCCTATCAAAACCAAAGGGTAAGTCCTTGAGATGTTTAAGGCCTTTAAGATCCTTGTTGAAACTCAGTTTGAGAGAAGAATTAAAGTTGTTCAAAATGACCGGGGGAGAGTTTAGGCCTTTGGCTACCTTAGCTAAAGAGAGTGGTTTTTTGCTAAGAAGATCATGCCCTTACACATCAGCCCAGAATAGTAGGGCTGAGCGCAAACACAAGCATCTGGTGGAAACTGGCCTAACTTTACTTGCTCAGTCTCACCTACCGTAAAATTCTGGGTTGAGGCCTTTGAAACTAGTTTGTATCTTATCAATAGACTACCCACCCCCACTCTCCAAAATGTTTCACCTTTTGAAGTACTATTTCACAAAAAACCTAACTATTTAGTCTTAAAGACCTTTGGATGTGTCTGTTTCCCTTGTCTCAGGCCTTACCAAACCCACAAATTTCCATTTCATTCTCTCAAATGTGTGTTTCTGGGCTATAGTCACAGTCACAGAGGGTAAAAATGTCTAAATCCTACAGGGAGAGTCTATTTGTCTAGAAATGTGGTTTTAATGAGATTGACTTTCCCTTCACTTCAAGGTTTCTTAACTACCCTCAAAGCAGTCAGTCTCATGCTCAATCTGTCAATCTCTGGCTTCCTCCTCTATCTAATCATCTGGTTTCTGAAAGAGTGACTCCTAGTACTAATCCTACTTCTGATCCTCCAACTGAGCACCACACTTCTCAGTATGCCACACAGTCAGAGCATCAGACTACTATCCTTGACTCTCCAAGACTCACTTCACCACACACACTATCTAGACTTCACACAGACATCCCTCAATCTTCACCCACAGACTCACATATTGACAACCCTTCACACCAACAGACTGATACTATACCTAGCCATACACCCACTCTTCTCATAGACCTACCTTTATCTAACACAGACTCCTTAACACTTCCTCCATAACAAACAAATTCACATAGCATGCAGACAAGACACAAAAGTGGCATTCATAAACCTAAACTCCCCTATATTGAAACTCTTACTACTACCAACAGGGACATGATTGCACCCGTTAGTTTCTCTGAGGCTGTTGGGAATCCTAATTGGGAAGGTGGTATGAATGCTGAATATAGTGCTCTTATGGCCAACAACACTTGGTCTCTGGTTCCACTACCACCCTACTCTACAGTAGTGGGCTGCAAGTGGGTGTACAAGGTTAAAAATACTATGGATGGGTCTGTTCAGTGTTACAAGGTCGGGTTAGTGGCCAAGGGGTTTCCTCAGACCCTTGGCATTAACTTCTATGACACTTTTAGTCCTGTTGTGAAGGCCTCCACAGTTAGGCTTATTCTTATGATTGTTGTATCAAAGAACTGGCCAGTAAGGCAGCTTGATATCAACAATGCTTTCCTAAATGGAGAGCTACAAGAGACTGTTTACATGAAACAGCCTCAGGGTTTTGAAGATGCCAGTAAGCCTACCTATGTTTGCAAGCTCCATAAAGCTCTCTATGGCTTGAAGCAGGCACCTAGGGCCTGCTTTTCTAAACTATGTGACACACTTATTCACTGGGGATTTAAGAACTCTAGGGCTGACTGCTCTCTTTTCTACCTGGTTACTAAAACTAATATTTTACTCATCCTAGTTTATGTTGATGACATTCTGGTCACAGGAAATGATGCAGTGTGCCTCACACGGTTTACTCACAATATCAATGCAAAGTTTTCTCTCAAAGATACGGGGTCACTCCATCTATTCCCGAGAATAGAGGTTCATCGTGACCAATCAAGTATCTACCTAACATAAAATAACTATATTGAAAACTTACTGGTTAATCAAGGTGATGCACTGTCCAAGCCATGTTCCACTCCTCTTGCTCCAGGAACAGCTCTCTCAGCATCTGATGGCCTCCAGCTTACTTCACCTACACAATACCATAACTTGTTAGGAGCTCTGTAGTATATGATATATACCAGGCCTGATATTGCCTATGCCATCAATCGACTTAGCCAATATCAGCAATCTCCTACAACTACACAATGGAAATGTCGTAAAAGAATCCTACACTACTTATCTGGGTCACGATGGCTGGGATTCCATATCAGGCCTTTCTTTCACCTTCAACTCCATGGAAACTCTGACGCTGACTTGGCCTCCTCTCTCGATGACGGTCGTAGCACTGGGGCATATTGTGTTTTCCTTGGAGAAACACTGATTTTATGGTCCTCCAAGAAGAAGAACGTCATCTCTCAATCTTCCACCGAATCAGAATACAGAGCCCTTGCTAAATTGTCTTCTTAACTGATCTGGATTCGCTCGCTCCTCACTCAAATTCAGATTACACTCATACCTACCTCTGTCATATGGTGCGACAATTTGGGGGGTGAGTGCACTGGCTTCTAATCCTGTCTTCTATGCTCGCACCAAGCACATAGAGCTTGATGTACACTTCATCCGCATTCAGGTACTTGAAGGGGCTGTCCAGATTTGTTATATCCCCACTCAAGACCAGATCGCTGACTCTCTCACCAAAGCTCTGCCTCCCTCTCGATTCGTCTATCTCTGTGACAAACATGGGATCCTGGAGTCACCGCTGCATTTGAGGGGGAAATCAAGTGTTCATCATCGACAAGAGCTGCCATGGACGGCGACAACCTTGAGAGAGAGGTGACGATCAAGACAAACACTGAACTGAAGTGTTTACCTAGAGCTAAGTCTATACGCATGATGGGTATGCGTTTCGGGTCGAAGAACCAATACTTAGGCCACGACATGCTGGACCCAAAGGCTATCACTAAAGCCCACAAGACTAATACCCATGTGTTATTCTTGTATCCAAACACCCTATATATTAATGAACTAAATTTTGTAACAAACTATGGAATATTCCATAGTTTGTTACAGCATGAACTTGTATTTAAACCAAGTCTTACATCAAATTAATAACAAGAAGAATTACAAATCAAATCTCTCACTCACTTACTATTCTTCTTCTTTTCTACTTTTTCTTAACCAAA
The DNA here is from genome assembly GCA_036936605.1 of Limnanthes douglasii subsp. nivea. Classification (NCBI taxonomy): domain Eukaryota; kingdom Viridiplantae; phylum Streptophyta; class Magnoliopsida; order Brassicales; family Limnanthaceae; genus Limnanthes; species Limnanthes douglasii. Next base: position 143,310,842 of record JAUPFV010000004.1, on the reverse strand, counting down.
AACAACTATTTGAAACAACTTTTTTGCAGTGTTTCAAACAGTTATTAGTGTCCAAAATCAGAGATATTTCCAAAACAAAATTAGATTAATTTCAAATTTTCTAATTAAAATGAAATTTTTGAATTGTATAGGCGTTCAGCTATTGATCACTTGCCATTTTTCTCTAATGATAATAACTTTCTTCTTTTTGATAAGTTTGTGTGGAACTTTATATGAACTTTTAACATTATTTATTAGACGATAATAATGATAGGATAAGATTTATCATAGACACAGAATAATAAATTCTTATCAGTGGTTAACTAATTTATACGTGGTATATCTATATTTTTTTATTCTTCTTTCATGTTTTTGTTAGATATAAATATGGTTGTAGATCTTTTTTTCTTCAGAAAAATGACTATTTATATTTTAGATTTAGATTAAAGGAATATCTTAACCTAATCTCATTTATAAATGAAATACAATTAGAAATCTTAATTTTGTATAATATAATTAATCTGGTTACTTATTAATTGGACTACCAAATATATATTTAACATATCGATTCATAGTTATTCAAACAATCTCTCTCTTAGAGCGCCATATCTTACTCACAAGTATATTTAACCTCAATGGATACCTTGAATCTATTTTCAATAGGTGAGCGGTATAATACCGTACATGATTAATAAATAATAAATGACTAAATACCTCTTTCTCGTAACGTGAACAATATGATACAATAAATGTTTCCTTTATATTTTTCCAGGATATTACAACCTCAACTAATAAGATACGTCGCTAGACGTGATTTTTAATATGTTCATGCATTCACCAAAATCTAATTCAAAATACCCTATGATCTCTAGCTGTTCTGACTTCATATATGTCAATATGTGCCCTTTCTTTTCGTGCAGATACGTGAACACTATTTTCATTTCCTTCCAGTTCTCCATGCATGGTTTACTAACATATTTTTCCAATGTATTCACAACAAAGGAGATGGATGGCCTAGTACACACTTTAGCATACATTAAACTCTAACTGTTGAGGCATGATTGATCATTATTGTCTTTGGATATTGACCCACACTTAGTCTATCATCATTTACTATAGGAGTACTTAGGGGTCTGCAGCTTTTCCAATTTCTAAGGTTGTAACATACTTTCAATATATGCATTTTATGATAATCCAAGAATATTACATGAGCAATTCGGATGTATTTAGATTCATAATACAAAACCTGCATCACCAAAAAATTTCATATAAAATTGTCTCATAGAAAGTTTTTAGTATAGTGTAACAATTCTTTAGTGTTCGAGGCAAACAGTATGTCATCAACATATAATACCAGAAATATAAAATTACTCTCACTGAACTTTTGATGCACGCAATCCTCAACTGAGTTGACCTCATATCCCAAAATACTATCACTTCAAGGAATTTGTGGTACCACTGACGAGAAGCCTGTTTGAGCGTAAAGATGGATTTCGGAAGCCAACATACCAAATAATTTGAGTTATATATTTCAAAATGTTATGTTTTCATCATATATAGATTTGTTTTTCAATATCAGCTTGAGAAACACAATATTTACGTCCATTTGATGAAGCTTAATATCAAAGTGTGCTACCAATATCATAATTGTTCTAAAGGAATCATTTGTCAATACCAGAGATACAGATATTTAAACTCAATCCCTTCACGTGTTTTATGTCTTTCCACATTACCTAGAGAACTGTTTGGGTTTGTAAACCCACTTACAACCAATTTCCTTTTTACCTTTAGGTAATGGGACAAGTTCTCATACTATATTGTCTTACACCTATTTATACTCTTCCTTCATAACGTCAATCCACATCTGATAGTTAAATATTTCTATGGCTTGTTTGTAGGAGGGATAATCTACATTTCCAGCACATGACTCTTCATGTTTCCAAAGAAATACTGTATATTCAGAATGTATATTAGTCTTATTTTATCTTTTTGACTGTCTGAAGAGAATCGTTACTTCTTGTTTGTACTTGTTGAGGAGGTAGAGTTTGAGCCTTGTAAAATATATCATTGTAATCTTCTAGTAGAAGATTACCTTGAGTTCCCTCTTGTTCTAACGGGACCATATATATGTCACTGTTAAAATCTTCAAGTGGAAGATCAATATTATTATAAGTATAACATTTTTCTAATAGGGCTTAAAATATTGGTATTAAAGTTAAATCTTCTGAAACCTATGTACTCCCGTTAGAACCTTCATGAATCTCTAGATATTCTTCTTCAAAATCAATATGTGTTCCTAAATTCTTCCTCTCAAACTCAACATCTTTAAGAATGTTTTTGTTTCTGTCTCAAAAAATACTACCACTATGATAATCATAAAACTTTAAACCACTTGAATATTCTGAATAACCAATGAATAAACAACTGACCAATTTAACGGTTTCTGTAATGGGTAATCTATTGAGTATATATGCCGCATATATGATAGTTTTCCTCATATAGATAATGGTAGAGGTGGGTTACTTATCATACTTCTAACTATATCATTTAATTTACAATTTTATCTCTCACAAACATTATTCATGCGTGGTGAACTTGCATTGTATAATACGAGATTATGCTACACTCCTCAATGTATTATACAAATGATGTTTATGTTGTTCACCTAACTTGTCATATCAACCATAGTATTCACCATCAAATTTAGATTTAATGCTCTCAATTATTTTACCTACTTGTTTTTTCAAATTGGGTCATCGAAGATTTGAACTTGTCCATAGCCCCTGACTTCTCATAAAGAAGGTATAGGTCACCGAAACAAAAGAAGTAATCTATAAAAGATATGAAGTACTACTGCCTATCCCATGATTCTTTTGGAATGATCCACATATATCAGTATGAAACAATTCTAAGAATTCAGGCGCTCTATTTTCCCTTACCTGTTTGGTTTTGGTATGTCTCCCCTTGATACACTAGATACAAGTACCAAAATCGGAGTAATCGAGAGGACCTAATAAATATTCAGCTACAAGCCTATCCATCATTACTTGTATATATAGGACCTAACCACTTGTGCCACATTTTGGAGGAGTTCTTTGTTTAATTAATCTTATTCACTACAAGTTGGGCATTGATGGAATTTTCAAATCATCATAATATATAATAAATACAAGTTATGTTCTATTATTAAGATACCATAACTAAGAATTATATTATTACAAGAGATAATTAAACTATTGTTTGCAAAAAGATAAGAATAATCATACATGTCCCAAAATAGGAAAAGAAATTAAGTTATTTTGAAACGTAAGAACATATATAACATTATCTAAATAATACATGTCTTGTGTTAAGATTTAAATTTACATCACAAATTTCCAACACTTTGCACGAGCTCCCGTCAATTGTGAAGACGTACCTCTCATCCTTAGTTAGACTCCAAATTCTTGGTGTACCCTGCAAATAAATACAGTCATCAGTTGTTGCAGCCGAATCAACCCAACATGTATTCTTTTCCACAGAAATAAGATAAACTTCTGAAACAATCAAGAACCTGAGATAACCTTTACTTAAAAAGAAAAACCAACATTTTTAGAGTCATTCTTGAGATGTTCGTTTTTTTTACAGAAAAAGCATTGACATACTATCGATTCTTTAGATTTTTTCTTCTTATTCGGACCAAAGCCCAATCATTTTCCATCTTTTTTTTATTCTCATCATCTTCATTAAAACTACCATGTTTAATTTAGACTTCTCTCTTTTAAGAATTTACTCCTTTTGTGTAGCGTGTGCAATCAATTCATTGACTATCCACTTTCCCCGCATGTAGTTGTAAGTGGACTGAAAATGCTTAAATTTTCTCGGGAGAGAAAATGAACCCCGTGACACATTCTTTAGGTAAGTTTACCTCGGTTTTTTTTAACTTGGTGGCAATCATAGACATCCTGAGAATGTGCTCTTAGATATCATATTTTACACTATAATTTCGGGTAGAGATCTCATTCATGAGATGTTGCACATCTATCTTATCATTTTTGGGAAATGATTTCTCAACTTACATGAGAAACTCTGAGGCACTGCTAACATATTTTGGGAAAATCTCATTAATGTAGCTAGTATACCTTGAAGCATAAAGTCCAAGCACAACCGATCAGACCGTTCTCAGTTTTCATACTTCTTTGTGTTCTAGGGTGAACTCTCAGTATTAAGAGCACATTATACCTCAATGTCTTATTTCTAGTAATTAAAATATGAGTGATCCAACATTGGGAGTTTCCTCCCCAATGGATATACCTCATAACATTAAGTGGAACATATATAACACACAAAACATAAGTAAAATTGACATATAACCACTTAAAATGCTTCAACATAGCGTATACACATATTTATGAGTTTGAGAAATTAACCATTAATCATTATTTTAAGTATCTCAAGTATCAGTGGTACCTTTCGAAGGATTAATTTCATCTACTTAGATTAAAATAACGTTAATGTTTTCTTAAGTACCGGTAAAACCTTTCGGAGATCTGATTTTACCTACTTAAATAAAAATAAATACAACAATTAATTAAATTTTCTGAGGGGTATTTCATCTACTTATATTAGAAAATTTCAAGGATTAACGTTCAATACAATTTCTCTGATTCATGATTAACCAAATACAAATATTAACCTTCCGGAAGATCGACAATATTTGAAATTAAATTAAACCTTTGAACCATTTCAGATTTTAGGTCCTCAAGAAGATAAATTAACCTTCCAGAGGGCCGATTAAATGATCCATAATTCATCTTTCAAAATCTAAAATTGTAGTCATGTATATTCATATAATCATTCATGTATATAAACCATTTATTTTATTCGCGTATATAAACCATTCATTTTACAAATACTTACAACACATCCAAACACTTATCGTGTGAAATAAATTAAACTTTTTTTATAATGAATAATATTTTAAAAAAGTCGATATTGTTGTGAATAGTGCTTTTTGAAAATACTATTTATCGATTATTTTTTCAAAAAAAATATATTACAACCTCCTGGTGGTGTCATCGGGCCAACAACCTCCTATTGTTGTTATCGCGCCAACAATGAGTTACAATTTCTTCGCAAACTGCGGCGTTCATCCACAGTGGCAACAACTAGCTGGTCACGTTGAACATCATCGGACAGCCTTTGTTCGACAATAAAATGTGGGTTATGTCGTTGATAAGATGTTGTTCAGATAGATTAGATTTTTTCTGCTAAATTAGAGTTTTTTTATTCTAAATTCAGGAGAAAATTTCTAGGAGTCAAACTAACCCTTATATAATAGAAAAAAACTCAAATCTTATCCAAACAATATATTTATTCATAAGAACTTAAACAAATAAATATGCATTTCTTATGAAAGAATTAATCAAGTATACTTTTTCATATAAACCATAAATTCATACCCTACCAAGTCAATTAACAAATAATCTCAATGGTATGGATTTTGTACATAAAAAAGCACATGTCTTCCGACTCAACAAAATATATGCAGTTTATCCAATGATACACAATAGGCTTTTTTACTTTGATACTGATTGATACAATTTATATTAATCTCCTAATATATTCTATTAACGAACACGGAATACTAGACCGTTACTTGTGATTAATATTCTATTACAAAATACTTACCGATTTGCCTGTTGATATCCATATTCTTGATTGAATCCACATTTAGGTTTATGTTAGATTTGTAGATGGTTGTACATCTTTTTTTCAGCAAAAATGTGGCTTACCTTTTAGATTTTGATTAAAGAAATATCTTAACATAGTCTCTTTTGTAAATGAAACGCAATTAAAAACCTTATTTACATTAAGCTCACATTCGTTAGCCGCTTTGCGATAGATGACCACAACCACTAAATTGATTTAATCAATTTATTGTCTAAATTAAAACTTAAGTGTCGAGATTTGAATCCAATCTTTTCACCGTATCCAAATTCGACCCGGATACCACATTTATGCGAACCTAAAATGTTTTCACTTATAAACCTAATTTTTATTTAGTTATATATTATATAATTAATGCAATTACTTGTCCATTATATGATTTTATGACAAGACAATAACCAAATTGGACTATTCCAACATGATAATCATCGTTATTATATTAGTAACGGCATCTAAAAAAAAAAATTAAGATAAGGCAACCAACGTTTTCTGGTTATTTGGAAACGTGGAGCCATTTGGTGAAATGATTCATGGTATCACCATCGGCTCTGTAAAAGTTCTGAGTAAATCGTAAAAGATCGGACCATGTAAAATCTGGGTACATTCTTGGTTTGGTTTTGTCCACAAGAACGTCCGGGGCTCTTATCAGCATGTCGTCTCTAGGGCAAAGGAAAAACGCCAACGATTTTCGCTCTTTCAATCTGTTAACTACAGCCCTGTGCACGCAACTCTTGTATCTTCCATTCGATAATGCCTACAATTGTAGTAATGAATTAGAGTTCTGGTATCTGACTTTCCTATATGATAGTCTAAACACTGCATCATTAGAACAAGTAAATAGACCCAAATATGCAATAACTAGTCACTATTTTCGACATGAAATCGTTTAAGAAGATGAATATTCGCCGAATAACAGAACTGATATGAAACAAACTTTTGATTTTGTAAATTAGTGTTTGGTTCATAGAAAGATACTTATTCTTTTTTAATTTTTAGTAATCTAAGATTTGAAAACGTGTTTGGTGCATCAAGATGATTAGTTTTTGTTTTTATTAAAAAGGTTATTTGAAACAAAAATCATAAATGTTATAAAAATATATAAAACAATGTTCGAGCTCATTGTTTAAAATAGTTGAAAATACTAGATGAAAGTTTAATATAAACCTACCGTTTCGTTTTCAACATAACTTTGATATTAACTTAAGCAAAATATAATTAGTATTTCTAGGGTTTTAGGAACAGTCATGCAGAAACTTTAAACGACTACATATATGATACCGTACCATAAAGGTGTCTCCGATGTTGACTACAAGGGCACCTTGCCTTGGCGCTATAGATCGCCACGAATTATCTACAAAAACTTGCAAGCCACCAACTTGATCCTGGTGCAGTATGGTTAAGGCAGTAGGATCACAATGAGGTCCTGTTCCAAGAGTGAGACCAGGTTGCTGACAAGATGGGTAATAGTTGCATCTCATTATTGACAATCCTTCTTCGCAAAATTCTCTATAATGTTTCCGCTCAACGCCTAAGCTGATGGCTAAAAGTTCCATGAGTGACAATGACAATACTTTCATTGATTCGCAATATTCTTGGTACACCAGTCTGCCAAAAAGATACATATATGGATATTACTAGCTGCTAATATTTCTCTACCAAGAACTATAATTTGGTGATACTAAAAGTTTGTGACTGTGGTAATGCTTGTAGTTTGCTAATTCTTAATTCAGTGATATAGATTTGTTTTGAAGTATTTACTAATTATATAGATTAAATCTACATATTTTTTCATTGTTCATATTATCTTCATTTGTAGATATTATTATGTATACCTTGCATCTAGTTTATTTCATATTTCATAATCTTCAGTTTGCTTACCCCATATGTTCAAATTCTTTTCCTAGAGTTGATCCAAAGAAACCAACCACTCCCATTTCGGAGAAATCACGATACTCAAATGATAAAGTTTCTTTCCAAGGTAGCTTCGATGAGTAACGATCACTGTGAGCACCGGAATATCCCCACATATTCCCAGGGTTTTTTTTGGCCCTTAGCTTTGTCGAAATAGTTTGCTTAAAAAAACTATCCATATGATCAAGTGCCGTGCTAGTTAGACGTGAATCAACCCCGTGGTTTATCACTTGGAAGAAGCCATGACTAGTACAAGCACCCCTAATGATCATAGCCGCATGTTGTGTAGCAGCGTCGTCGCCATTTAAAAAACCTTCAAGATCGACTATAGGTTCCATTAGTTCTTCTTTGACATTATCAAGGTCACCTTCCGGCCAAATGAATTGGGAAGGAACAGTTGTTTGTTTTTGCAAATCGACAAGAGATGGCTTATAGATGATCTGATCCTGATGTTCTATTGGATATGGAGAGAGAATTTTGGAGTCATCCATTTTTTTCTGAGAGAAGGAGAACTGTGTATTAAAAGAGACATGGATAGGGTACTTATAAGCGAAGTATGTATATCACTTTTTTGTTTAAGCAGTGTTACATGTCGTTCCAGCTACCAAAAGTTAGTGTTTTAAGATGTGGATCTAATTAGGCTATTAACATTAGTCATTGTACACTTTTGTCCTACCATCGGATTCAATCTCAGAAGAAAGCACCCAATGTAAAATGGATGTTGTTTAAATAATTCAGTAAGGAAAGAAAATTATTTCAATTTGTTCGCAATCTCTTCAAAAGCGAATTCGTAATAATCACGCATGATATTCTAAACAAGCGTTATGCAGCCGAAACTAGTTTGTTCGGTAGATATGGTCATGCAACAAAAATGACAATTTACACAAATTTAGATCGTACTCAAAACCTTAGCTACGAATACAAACGACAAAGTAACAGATAAAAACATAAATGTTAAACCAAACACACACAATTTAGATTTAATGTGTCAATTAAGAAGAAATTTTAAATTCGCAGACAACAAACATAAACATTTTAGATAAAAAATTACAAAAAGACACTTTCAAACAATAAAACTCAACCACTCATCTATGAGGGCTTATACAATGAACTACAGATCTTAGAGCATTTCCAAGTATTTAACCTTTACTTTAACTCTATTACTAAAATTCGATAGGTATTAACTTTCTCTCTAGCCATTTTGATTTCTAAAATTGTGACAATGACTCTATTCCTTTTTCTTATTATTTATAAAGGATCAACTATGCATGATTATTCTTCATGTTCACAATAGCGCATGGCAATTTTTTTCTCCAATTTCCCAAGCAAATAAACATAAATTATATTTTGCAGAGCTATCATTCGTACGACTGGTAGTGGAACCCTTGTATCTTTTCACTTGCACTAACACGCCAAGATCAACGATTGATATTACATATCCATACAGATCTGTATTGACTTTATTTATTCTGGAAACAAATAGGTATCTTCAGAAGTCTTCGACAACATATTCATGCACTTTCGGTTCAGCAGGTGATCACCTTACACCTTCGACTCAGCAGGGTATCAACAAATACATTCGGCTCCAACAATAGCATGACTTCGACAGAGCGCACCCTTGTTTGTAGTAAATGTCTGTCTGATTTACTTTTAACCGATCCCTGCCAAATTATATAACTATGTCAACGATGGGATGAAGTAGCGAAGATTTGGTATATTTTAAGAAAAAAATTATAAATTATATATTTTTATTGTAATAACGGTTAAATATAAAACACAATTTATTTAGACGGATCAAATATCTCTAAAAAAATTAACTACATGAGTTGATTAATGTATATTGTTAGGGTGGCGACCAAAGTCCCCACATCGGTTAAACATGGGAAGGATTAATAGTATATAAGTGAGAACATATCTCAACTATAGTATGAAGCCTTTTGGAAGTGGACCAAGAACAAAACCCTGAAGGCCTTCGGGTGCCAAAGCAATATCATAATAGTGTTGAGATCCGTTGTTCTTACTTATATAAGGAGGCGGAATATGCGGACCGGACCCCATATTCCCAATATATATATAATATTATTTAAGTATATTATTTTTTAATTATAAACAAATTAATTAATATTTGTTATGGACAAGATATATCAACTATATAATGTTAATGAGATATTATCGAGCCTCGTAGTTATTGTTGGACTTTGCTTTTGGTCCACAACCAAAATACATCATACTAGTTAAGACGTGTTCTTACTGATATAGCATTGATCATTCCCACTTTTAGCCAATATGGGATGTGGGATTTTGGTTGCACCCTAAGAGTTTTAGATATAATAAGCTAGTAGATGTTAGAGTTTAGTGTCGTTCATTTTTTATGTTTGAAAAAATAATTGTAACATAATTAATCTATGTAATATACACACTAAATTAGTCTTTAAAGACTTCAAACTCAAATATATAATATAGTGATCATAATTTCTTTAAAGCATATTAATTGTTGAGTTCATCATTAAATTGTTGAAAACAATCTTTTGAGTAACAATTATACCAACCCCGTAGACTATAGAAAATATAATTACTCATTTTAAATTATTCAACATTTCATATCATGATATTGGCGTGTTTTTTAATTTATATTGTGCTTAGAAAGTTTACAAAAATAAGGTAGATTATCATTATCTTCAAAATAATTTGGTCGTTTATATAAACATATTCATACAGTATTCCCCCTAATATATCTATTATCGATATGTAAGGTCTAATGTCACATATTTTGAAAACAATTATAGCTAGGAAATCTGATTGTTGACGACTTAATAACAATCTGATGTGAACAATAATTCGAATGAGCGGATATGGAGAGGGAAAACTATCAAAACAAAAACTCTAAAAAATTTAGGATCATCAAGACAAAAAGTTTTGGTAAAAAATATGTTGCAACAAGTTTGGTCTTATATCTTCAGATATGTATATATTTTTTGAGTTTATTCTTGAAAATGTATATGTTTCCAACAAGATTTATAGTGAGTTACTCATGTATGAATTTGTTGTAACATTTATATATTTTTTGTTTTGAGCCTATTTATAAAAAATTGATATTGATATTGATATTTTAATAGTCTCAATAAGATTATCTTTTAATTCAATAGGCTAATATATAATTAAGTCGGATTAAAATTATCATATTTTAATATGATCATCATCTATTTTCAAAAATCTTCTCAAATATATATTGAGATAAAATTTGCTATTTATTAAAAAAGAGTTATAAAATTTTATAATAACTTATATGATGTTTGATATGTAGATAGTTACTTTGGGAAATTTATTCATTTATTAACACTTACGTATGTTTTGAAGAATTAATATTACAAATATTGGGAGATAATGATGCATTTACAATATACTAATCATACTAAAACCAATTTCTTAAGTTTATTGAGAGAAAACATGGTTCCCTCATCGTGCGGTACATTGGTTAGAAACTCAACTATATAAAAGGAAACATAAACTCATTAGAAGCTATATTTATCATTGGAAGATAAGTATTCATCACATTTATGCATATCAATATATCTTTAAAACACATACACATATATAATTATAAAACTTATGTGCCTCATAACATTCAAAGTCAAAAAAGAAGTTACAACAAAATATTTATGAAGATAGTACTATTGGAAGAAATTGTATATTATTTTTTTGTCTAAAATATATGTATGCAACATGTAAATTAGAAATATTACAATTTTAAAAGCATCCACATATAACTTCGAAGATATTTTAGATTGCGACGAGAAGATTATTTTTATTTTTTATAATATCCATATAATTAATATTTGTTCTTTATCTAAATTTAGAAAATACCTAAACTTTTGCGTGTAATCGAAATATAATTTTTATTTATTTTATATTTAAGTCGATTTTTCATTTTTAAGTTTTAAAGGATATCAAGTAAATATATTGTAACAAGGAAGAATATATATATATATGGTTTTAATTGAATGTTATTATTCAAAAACTTCATATAAGTGTATAATATGCCTTCTAAAAAATACTTAAAATGTAAAAATATATTATTTGTAAGACAAAAATATAGGATTCCATAAGTTAAGATGTATTTTAAAAGTGTAAACTAGATTTTGCATTGCAATTAAAATAAATTTTTATAAATATATTTAAACGTAAAATTATGGATATCTTATATAATACATGTTTAAAAATAGACCTATTATAAACTTCATAACTAATTTCATCAAGATATTTATGAAAATCATGAAAATGATAATCTAGACTAATTTGAGGAAACAAATACCAAATAACATAAGTAGCTAAAATAGATCAGTTGTGATGTTTATGATAGAGGATTGATATATTCAATCTATAATTGTCATCCTCGAGTTTTTTTAAAGCAACACAATCCCTATTATTGGATTCTTTACAAGAGTAAAAATCATAATTAAACTGGACATATAGTCTATTACTTGTGTAAATTTGATATACTAATTAAAATTTTAATTATTACATAAATATGTCGTATGTGTTTAATTATAACATGTCTTTTATTTGAACAATAATTTCTAGTAGACAACTTGTTGTCGTTGCCAATTAACATAAAATTTGAACAAATATAATGAGATGCGGTTTATTATATTGAATCATTTATAACATGAGCTCTTGTATCAATTTACGAGACAAAATCTAGAATATTTTCAAATGCAGTCACACGTATAAGTTGATTTTGCCGAGTATGCATGTTGTAATGATATATTTACTTGTTTATCATATCATATGTGATAGTTCTTGTATTAGTATACGATACATAGTCTAGAACAATCTCATATGCAACCATATATATTATTTTTTTATACCTAGTATGCACGTTGCAATGATACATTTACTTGTTTATCATATTTAACAAACAATCATATGTAGAATTTATATATATGCCACAAATCTGGAAAATGGGTTTTGAGTTCCAATAGTTATATTTTTCTACTAAACCATCTTCTAAAGTTTCTTATATATAGTTGTACTCTCCAAATGTGTATTAGGTTGTAAATGTTAAAACATATAAATCTAACATTTTCTAAAATACATTATTAAGAGAATAATATTATTTATTCACCTTATATAATACAAATTAGAATTATCCAACTGACCTGGGATAACCTTTCATACCAATCCTCCACGCCAGAGGCTAGACTTACTAGATAATCCTCCATAAAGACGACTAGTTTTCTTAATTAGGATCTGTAACTTATTAAGAGCTACTACATCACAAGATATAAAGTATGGTTAGGTTTTTAATATAAGAACCTAATGGGCTAGTGTACCAAATAACTAAAGTCTTATAATGGTAATACACTCTCTTAAACTCATAATACAAAATGAATAAATATTGAGCTTTTATTACACAAAAAATAAATCGAGATATCGATTGATCCATCATGAAGATATAAAAAATGTGGAAAGATGATGAAGTATATGGAAGTGAGATGGTCTCGAGCTAAAGATAATGATGAATAAATTGATAGTTAGTTTCAATGTGCTACATCCTCTAATAAAAATACAGTTTTGTGTAATATACATGACAGTTTTGTTATCATATGTTAGAGAGCGAGTTGAGTAATGATAACCCCCTTATATTTAAAAAGTCACCGTGACCAAATAATCATACATGTATTCAAGGCCATATCATGACACGCAACCTCAGTAAATGATCTAAAATTAATATCATGTTTCTTACTTTTCGATTACATTAATAAATCTTCAAAGAACACACATAATGCAGTGGTTTATTTACAATCATGACGACCTTAATCATAATTAGCATGATTATAGGTATGCAACTCAAGTGAAAATGTCGAAAGAAATAAGATGATATAGAACTGAGTGCCATGAAGATATCTCATTATACGAAAAATGACTTCCCAAGGGACATAAGTATGAATAATAACAATCTAACTAACCAGATGAACCTCATGAGTTATATTTGATCGAGGAATTGTAAGATAAACCAATTTCTACACAAGATTACGACACAAACTTGCGTCTTATAAAGGCACCATCCATGGGAGAATACCGAGCATTGGTTTCAAGAGGGATGTGTGTCTTATTGTTATTAGACACTCGTGCTCGCTCAAATAGATTATATGTATACACTTTATCTCAGAATAATATATATTTTCTAGAGACCGAGTCACCGTAATTCCTAAAAATAATGTACAAGTCTAAGTCTTTCATATGAAATCGATAAGACACGTCGTAATTTAGTGCATCAAGATCATATGTATACACTTTATCTCAGAATAATATATATTTTCTAGAGACCGAGTCACCGTAATTTCTAAAAATAATGTACAAGTCTAAGTCTTTCATATGAAACCGATACGACACGTCGTAATTTAGTGCATCAATACCATCAAACGCATCATTTTATGAAAACTCATATCATCTACAAATAGAGGTAAAATAATCTATCATGCACTTGTATATTTAATAAATAAAGGTGAATTATGATTATTTGGAATAAAACAAGTGAATAATAAATACATAGAAATTTTATAAGGAAAAAAACGGCACACGACCGCGGGGAATGAGTCATGTAAACCTCTTCACGAAAACAATCATTTAAAATATATTTTTAACATATAATTAAAATATCTTCTACCAGCAAACGTATACAATATCAATAAGGGTACAAAATATCGTCATTTTTTCCACTTGGAAAAAGTATTATCATAACCCTACCATAGTTTACCGAATACCATTTTACTAAAAGACAATCCTTATACCTCTTAACAAGCCCATCTTATATTATTTTGAATTTAAGTTTCAAACAAGAACCAATTATATACTTCTAAGGTGGAGGTTCGGCCACATCCCATGTATGAGTCCGATAAAAAACAATATGCTCTTCAGACACAATAGTTATCAACAAGGATAAAAAATAGCGTATCTGTGTGACTAAGGTTCATATAAATCATGTATATATTCTATGAAACAAGAAAACGATGTTGAGTAAGTAAAATAAACAAAATTCAATAGTTTTGTAGAATTACCTGTAGGATGAGAACTTCCGAGATGTCGAGAATATATAGTTTCACAAGAGGAAAAAGTAGACTCACGAGTTGATGGAGATGAAGTATCACCTAATTTAGATATTTCTTGAACTTTTTCATCAAGAATAGTATATGAATCGTTTTCACCGTCAAATGGATCAATAATTTTAAGTTTTGTATTCGTTACGTTATGTGATTTTTATAGAATCAAATAAAATGAATATGCTAAATTATGTGACATGTCGAGATACATATAGCTCATGACTTGTGTGATAAAATATACTATATTATTTTTATCAAATATGATAACCCACCAAAATAGATATAGTTATTTTAGAAGAAAATTTGTTCTCTTCGACATGAGGAAAAAGACAAAACACGAATATCTAAACCCTCATAAAGAGAAATAAACGAGAGGTTGTCCATGTAACTTCTGCGGATAAATATAAGGAACAACTAGTCTCGATAATGTGTTCATTTTTTTATTTTTGAAACTTTATTATGCTCATGAGTGTCAATACAAGATGATTAGTGTTTGGTACCATCAGATGCAAGTAACCGAGTTTAAATTTATTTGACTTATATTTACCCTATAAATCGTACCCAAAGCACTTTCTAATAATGAAATGTTGAGTCTTAATAAGTGCATAAAAGTTTCTATATATTTAAACAAAATCATACATTAGTCTTATAAGATGAATTCACGTACAGTGAGTATCTATAAAGTACATAATAGGAGGAAACACCCTTTGTGGAAAATTGAGCTTCACCTCAAACATCAGAATAAATAATATGTAAAGCAACAACAAAACAAGAGAAATTTTATTAAACAATAAATATAGATTTTTTTCTAGTTTACAAACACTACAATCAGAGATATTACAAACTAAAAACATTAAATATGACGCATATACATGTCCAAAACGAGAATGTCACAAATAAAATTTAGACGAAAATCAACACTAAAGGTATCCTCATTAGTCAGTTTGAGATCCTCAAAAACATAAATTTCCCTTATTATACATATTATCTCAATCACCTATTGAGTATGTTGATCATGTATAACACAAATATAATCATAAAACATGACCAAAATGACCATATTTATATGATTGACTGACTAAATCAAGATTCAAAACAAGGTTGGGAATGTAGTAAACATGAGTGAGCGATATGCGAAGGATAGCAATCAAGCCAACACCCTCTACCGATATCAATATAGCACTATAAGACAACATAGATATTGGTAAAATATGACACAATGAAATAAAGTATCACATGTAAGGTGACATGAGACCAAAACCCAAAATCCAAAATCCACAAGGATGCAGGAATGAATGAATTAAAAGATAAGGAAATAATTGAGTGAGACGTGGTAGCAAGATTAGAAACAATATAGCGTTTATAGGACTCAAAAATCTAACGGTCAAATGCAGAGGGTGGTTTGGTGTTATCAGTATTTCATAATGGTAAAGCAACAATAATGACTTTTGGGGGACAAAAATACAGACGAAACTATTGAGGAAGACGTTTATGTTACTAAAATTTGTAGTTGTTAAAAATGTTGTTGCTAAATGGGGCATTGAGACTACCAATGATTCTTAAGTTTATCGAAATTACACTCATCAAAGGTTACTATTTGTACTTGTCTTAGCTTATTTAGAGTAGGGGGTGAGACAACAAATAAAACATGAACATTAGTCACTTTTGACCCTTTGTCACCTCAGATTTTATTCGAGCCTCCTCCACAATAATATTATTTATGGAAGATGTTTCCACGTAAGCTTTCTAAGTCATAGCGTAGAAGCATAAAAAATTGCGTCAATCTTTTCTCTTCCCTCATATCAATATAAAGTTTGAACACCTTCAAATCTACAGATTCTTTGAGGGCTAACTGATCCCACGAAATTAGACATAGCATCATAAAAATAAAAAATATACATATCATCTTATTGTTGAGCACAAATATCATAATCTAACTGGTAAGACTTAGCAAAATTGGACTCTGTATACAGTCTCTCTAAAATGATCTCAAACTTCTTTTGTTGTTCCATACTTTGTTAGTTGAATACCATTCGACTGAGTTAAAGACTTATTAATCCAAGTGATAACTTTAGCATTATTTGTTTTTCCATTTATCAAGCCATAAAACATAACTCTCTATATTAGTTTTATTGGTAGATGAAAGTTTTGTACCTGAAGTATATCCCAACATATGTTTGCCACAAAAAAAGTTCTTTATAATATAGGTGCAATAGGCAAAGTTCTTCATATTAAGTTGGGTTTTCTTGTTATATTAGCAAAATAAATTCATAAACACTACTCGAACTGAACCTCGCAAGTAAACCACAAACAGTCTCGAAAGAAAGCAAACAATCAAACAAGTAAAATATAAAATACCAACAATACCGTACAATTGAAAAAACTTAAAACATCAAACAATTGATAAAATACAAACTCAAAATATAAATCATAAAAACTAATCAAAATGAACCTAACAAATGGTCTACCAATAACATCGAACGAATCAAACAATTGAATAAGTAAAATAAAAAACACAAACAATAGTAAACAATCGAAAAAAGTTTAAAATTCAAACAATCCATAGAATAGAAGATTGGACGCGGTCATATATACAAAATCAAAAATATTTATCTGTTCTTCGTATCGAACCTCTAAACAAGAGAGATATATCATTTGCAGTCAAATAAAAAAAAACTAATGGATATGTAATACCAATTTAAAACAAATAAACTCACAATTTTTCAATAAAGACGGTGGGATTGCTTACTCATCCTATATACTAAAAAAAATCAAAATTATTCAATCGACGGGATACCTTGGATACACATTATATTAATCGGACTTTGATTTGTATCCGCAATTTGAAAGATATTTAGGTGCTCTAAATTTGATTTCATTGGTTGACATTATTATTTGTAGCGTCTATCACTGATATTCTAGTTTTCCCAATCATCCGAACCATTGTCGGGTGTATTTGGTATAAGACAATTTATAATATGAGCTGCCATTCTCGTTAATAATAAGTTCATCGTATAACCACCTTTCAGTAATTTAAGATTGTCCATCTTTTAAAAACTATTTTTTTAATCTTATAATGCTCATCCTCAGATAAACAACCTGAAAACTTGTTATTGTGTACAAGTATCCTATTGGAAGCTGATCTTATGATATTCATTCTTCATAGTTTGGGTTTCATCTTTTGGTTTATATATGTTGCGGTTTTCATAATATACTCAAGTAAACATGGGATGTCGTCATCATAGTTTTAGAAACTTAAAAAGTGTTTTTATTAAGCTTAAGTGATTAACGATATTTGATAAGAAATGATTGTTTTCTTGTGCATGTGATTTAAATCATCATTTGAATTCATAAAAAAAATCGACTTATTAATAGCAACAACAAAAGTGAAAATAACAAAAAAAAAAGTTGTAAAAAGGAGAGGGAATATATTGCTCTCATGCCAAGTTGAACTATTAAGTAGACAAAAGAAAATTGTTTTAATATTTTGATTCCATTTTTGGCATATGAATAATAACATTGAATATATAATCTTACCTTAAAAACCCTAGTGATTTAGACAAAACCGGATACAATAATTGACAAGCACTTGCAGTTATCTTTGTACAATGACAGTAGGTAGAAAATCCTATTTGGATCAAATGTATAATTCGATAACCTTTGTTTGTTTTGTAGGTATATATAATTGTTGTTTGAAATATATTCAAACCCGTTATATTTTATTAATACAACATTTTGAATGTTCCGACACTTTTTTTACAGAACAAACCACTTATTTTTTATTATTTATTATTGTCCAAAATTCAGCTAGTTCACACACCAAACAGTCCTGTTCTTTTCCAACTCAAATAAAAAAAAGGAACCAAATCTATTTTATCAACATTATGATATGATATTTTTGTTTTGAAATCGGGTTATATGTTCTGGTTGACTGTAAAATTGAATTCATTTGTGGGTGATAATAAATGTTAAAAATCATCTTTATATTAGCAAGCCGCTACAAACAGTTTTAAATAAAAATCCTGAAATTTCGGAATCTAATCACATACGATATTCAAGGATAAACTATAAAAATGATAGATTTTCATGATGTACGAGATAGCAACATTCACGACATTCATCTGTGCTCACACTCATTAATAGAAACACTACTCCTCTCTAAGTGAGATAGTCCCGAAAGAAAATCCATGTTCACTGTCTTCCATGGTCTCTCCGGTATGGGTAAAAGAAGATACAATCCTACGGAAAATAAACTCCCAACGGAAACACATAAATGATTATGTTTGAACAGGTAGTAATTTTTCACAGAAAAATTAGTTCTCAGACCAGTCCCAACATCTTTCAAGATATGGCCAAAATACGGATGTGTGAGCAATAAATATTTCATCAATTCAATACTAGTAACCAACCCCTCCATTCGAATCATCACCCTCCACATGCTCAGTGCGTCAGCGACACGATTAACTTCCCTAAACATATGTTTGATACAAAAAGTGAAATGTTGTGTAAACGCTATCGATCAAACATGACGTGCAAAGAGCTTATCTTGAATTTCGAAATGTCTCAATGCATTTTGATCATCGTATAACACAAAATCATTGTAAGCGAGATACAAACTCTAGTACTTCAATGCCCAAAAAATCGTATAGAACTTCACGTCATAAGTATTATGTTGAGTTTGCACTCAATTTATCACCTGAAATAAAGCAGAGACCATCCTCAAATCCTATTTCAAACACATCACAGTGTAACTCAAACCTTGTCGAAAAATCAGGTAAAACCAAGACAGGTCCGGTAGTCAATCGTACTTTTATCTCTTTAAAAGCCAAATTTTCTTCCGAAGTCCAGCAAAACGTCTTGCTTTTATACGATCAGTAATTGGTGTCATGATGATACTAAATTATAAATAAAGCACCGGGTGAAAAAAACCTACCTAACTTCAGTAATAGTGGAAGCTAATGATCAATCACAAACTTCCGCCACCTTGGACTCATCAACTGATATACCGTCTTTTAAAATAACAAAACCTAGGAAAATGACATAATATGTCATAAACAAATACTTGTTGATTATCCTATACAACTGTTCGCGCCTTAGAACAAACAAAACCTCTCACAAATGCTGAAGTACAAGTATTCATTAATACTATAAATCAAGAAATCATCAAAGTATCAAAATCTTACCAATAAAAGGATAATCAATCTGATTCATCACCTATATAAAAATACTAGGGGCATTAGAGACACCAAGTTGCATAACCATCCACTCAAACACACATTCTCGGGTCTTAAATGTTGTTTTCCACTCATCTCCCAACTTGATACGAATCTAGTGATATTCAATTTTCAAATTTTATTTAGTAAACACATGTGCGCTATTTAATTTGTCTAGTGAATCATCAAGTCGAGAAATAAAGAAACGATAGATGATGGTAATGTTATTGATGGCGTGACTGTTTATAGACATCATCATCGAACCATCCTTTTTAGGTGTCAATAGTGCTCGAACCGTACATGGACTGAGGCTCTCTCAAATATGACCATTAGTCATTCACTCCTTAACCTGGCGCATAATATCATCATGCTCGATAAGACTCATCCTGTAATGGAGTCTATTTGGTAAACTAGCCTCATGGACTAGATCAATCTATTGTTGGGTGTCAAGTAATGGTGGAAGCCCTATAAGTAACTCTTTTGGAAGACATTTGCAAACTTCACTAGCAACGGTCGAACCCACTCCATGACTCGAATAAAAAAATCAATACTCTCCTTTAAGACTAGCACGTACACAATCCACGAATCACTCGCATGCTCGATATACAAGTTTTTTTTACCACTATGAATACATTCCCTGTCAAATTGTCATGGAAATTTCTCAACATATGGTAAGCTTATATGCTAATTACGCCGCACCATGATTTATCAGTGTATTTTCCAATAGTCAAACCAAGAAAATATTTAAGTACTTTTACCTCAATGATTTTCTTCAACCAAGCTAACTTGTCCGGACTCGGATGAGCTTCAGTCTTCAGCGCGAGTTTCTGAACAACCTCGTCAGAAATCACGTTCTCGCAACTAACCGAGTCAATTATGATTTTGCAAACTTTTCAAGTCGATGGTGCACATGGATTGAAATATATTGTTCTGAATCTAACCATCACCATCATTATCGATCTTAGGCATATAAAATACGTGCCTTAACATTCAAAGTTTCCCCACATCCACCGCATAGATTTTTATCTTGAACTTCCTATCAATATCATCATCCACCATATCAAACCATGGATTGTTGTTCTCCTCCAATCTAGAATCAGTAGCTTCTCTATATAAACCCTTGTCTTACCGTTATTTAGAACACTTTGATGCGGGTTGGCCTATTTCAAGACATATAAAACACTTTATTTGAGAGGAGATGTCGATACAAACATGTGGTGTATCTTGTTTTGTTGGTGTAGAAGTTTATATCACCATTTAAGGAAATAGCATATTAGACACCCTAACAATCTCTCACCCAAATGGCCTTCTTCCTAGAGACCTCTCAAGATGCATAACACGTTGATGTGCTTTAGACATATTAACCGGATCAAATATCTTTAAAGAATATTGAAATTATTGGTTTACCCACTTGTATAACGAGATAATAGTTGATCTTTGGTATTAGAAAGATCAACACGATTCAGGTTCTCTACGATTTTGTGAAGAGACGTATCTCTTTCCAGAATCCCTTCTTTAGATGAATAGATTTTTATCCTGATAGTATTATGTTTTTGTAAACCTCCGGTTAATTGTTAGGGTTTGGACCTCAGATCAGTAATTGCCTCACCTAAATTATAATTTAGATCATCTTCTCTATTTTTTCCTTCCTAAACATCTCAATGGTTTGCTCCATCCCACTAATAAGCATTTTGGTATCTTCACCACTGTAAATATCTGCCGCGGAAGCGGTAGTCTTACCCTCACCCCTAGGGTTCTTGGGAGTCATGATTCTTATATCTACATAGCACGAAATTAGACTCTGCTGCCAATTGATGCGGGACCAATAGTAAAAGAAGTAAAGAAATATAATTTAATCTTAATCAAGATTAAAGATAGATGAAACCTTAATCCAAAAAGAAACAAAACTAAAAACTTAGTAAAAGAAAGTGGTTATTTCAAAAAAATGATAGTATAAGAATACGGTATAAGACACATTTATATATGAGTCGCCCAATACCCTAATCCTACAATATAAAAATAATATAAATGCGTTAAAATAAAATCCTATTAAATCTGAAAAATAGAAATATCTGGGTCCTTAAAATCTGGAATTTAAGCCTCAAACTTTATGACCAGTCTTTCAGCCTCCGTCACATCCCCGACAATCATTAGGCTCCTCGAGACGTTTGATTTGAGTAACAATTTCAACCAAGTCTTATAATTGAGTGGAAAATAAGGTCCATTTGCGTTTGTCTATCACTGTCAAAGAATTATGGACAGCTACGTCTACATCATATTTGTAGGCGAAAATGCATGCAATACATGAATATTTAATGTGAGACTCAATGAAAATTGTAATACCAATTTTTCGGTTTCAACAACACTTTACGTGAGCTAGTGCGGATGTTTAGCAATAGGCCAACATTTATCCAAATGTGATTTACTTCATGCAAGTGTTGCAGAAATGAGGTAGATCTTTGACTCTGTAACTTCCAAACTCAAAGTTAACAAACACAACTAACACAATCATTTTTTTGTACAAAACTTCTTCGGCTTACAGAATGAACTATGACTCTTCACTCTTTCTCTGGGTATTTAATTCCTAACTTTGTTTCCTTTTTTCAAACAAGAAAATCTCTCGATTTCAATTTTTTTGTTCTCACATATACTCCCACTCTACCAACAACTTCATACTTCTATTTTACTAATTATATAACTAATAATGGTTGACATAGTACATTAGGGTCACATTAGAAACTGATTTCTTGTTCCTAAAACCTTTCATGAGGTAATGGTAGCAACCACCTTGACATTCGTACTGACATGTACAAACTGGTATGTAATGGCACCGTCCTGTGACACCATAACTATTTTATCAATTCTCTAAGCACGCTCATATTGAATCTGTTAATCAACGGTAGAAAATATTATATTTATTGTCGATTCTTCACATGATAGAAAATTTTAGTTCCTTTCGGAACACATAATTATCTTCACAAACCTCAGCTACAAAGTACATGCGCCTAGTTCCAGCATGTATTGGTCATACAATTTGGTTCCAACAGTTACTTATTAACAAGTCACGACATAATTTTTCCCTTATGCTCTAATATATGTCTCTTTACCTAAGTCTTAGTCGAGCTCACAGTCAATTTTTTAGAGCCCTAATATTTCTTGCACTAATATCTCAACTAACTATACTTTCAGCTCTTAATTCTCGGTAGAACTACTTCAGTCAATTTTAGCCTACACCTAAACATTCTTCACCTAGGCTTATAGGGACTTCAGTATCCATTGCCTCAATATTATAACTAATCTGTAGAGATATTCAGTTAACATGCTTCCCAGACTTGCACATGTCTCATGTAGTGTGTGAACTTTAAAAATGGTATACCCTAGTTCAAACATCCAAAGGATATTCTACACTTGTGATCTTTTCTACCTTCACTTGCTCTCTCTCCATCACATCTCATATGAATTGAAGCTTCGTATCTACATGTTTAGTAAACTCATGGAATTGGATACCTTATTAAGTGAAGATGGTTGCTTCTTGCTCATGGAATCTTATATGGTCACTTCGTCCTCTATACCAGTGATCTCACTTACTAATCATTTTAACCATATAGTTTCCTTCATTACCTCATTGACAACCATATATCTAATTTATGTAGATGACAAAGCATAGTAAATAGATAACTAGAAATTGAATTCTTCAAGCATACCCCACAAAAGATATGGTTTCCTTTATTACTTTTTGAAGATATGATTTCCAACTAACTACTCCTCCAAGCACTGTAAATAGATAACCCGAAGTTAAAAGCTTAGTGTCAATGAAGTTTTGCATAACCAGAGTCAACATATGCCCTCAGGATCTTATTGTTCTTATACTTATGATTATCGAAATAATGAAATCCAGTCGAGCATTTTAAGCATCTCACGACCCACTTGAGGGATTACTAATGAGGGTTTCCTGGATTTTACATAAATCATGTCAAAATACTAATTTGAGTATGCTATCATGTCTCGTGAATATCATTGTGTAGATGATGCTACCATTTATATTATAATAAGATATCTTCACCATAAACTTCTTATCTTTTACTTCGGCTAGTGTTTGAGTGGTACTATATATAAAATGTGCACCAATGGGAGTTCCTATCTTTCGAGCTTTCGACATACCAAACTTCTTGAGAACATCTTATATGTATTCTTGTTGAGCTAAGAATAGAAACCATCTTAATTCGTTTCTCTTTATTTTAATACCAAGTATATTCTTAGCCTCTCATATATTCATTGTTTCAATCATCTTCCTATCATTTCCAGCTATCAATATGTCATCTACATAAAGCATCAACATTATTAATCTCTCCATTTGTGTTTACCTAGTATAATAGTAATAATTGTCATATTAACTCTTCTCATACTTGACAGGCCTTATAAAAGAATCAAATATTTTATTTTGTTGTCTCGAAGGCTCTTGCAGCCCATATAAGGGTTTATTTAATAAACATGCATTACATTCATTCTTTTCTTCAACCCTTTAAAGCTAACTCGTCGAGATATTATCCTTCAATTCACCATAAATGAAGGCAGTAATAGCATCAAAATTATCAAACTAAAGATAAAATCTAACAAAAAATTACAACATAACTTTTATTAAGGTTTGTTTCATAACTTGTGAGAAAATTTCTATAAAATCAGAACCGTAATTCTGCGTAAATCATTTAGGCACTAGCCTCAATTTGAATAGAGTAAATCAACTCGTGAATAATTTAATTCATGTTATATAACAATTTATACCTAACAATATGTTTACCATTCGGTTGCTTCACAAGAACCTATGTGTCATTCTGCTTTAGATTACTTAGTTATTTCCTCATAACCTCCACCCATTTTGGAAAATCAATACTCTTCACACATTTCAATTGATAAAGAATAACCTATAATATCAACAAATTTGAACTATTGTGTACGCTTTATATGTTATTTTGTTCTCTCACTCACTAATTGATAATTGGCAAAAAATTTATTTTACTCTTCAGTCCAAACATCTGAAGAATTTTAAACATTAAAACCTCGACCATTTTCTAACTCATGCAATTGTTGAAATTCATACTTTTAAGCCTAACATGTACCAAGTCTGAAATAATATGGGACATAATCTTTTGTTCAGATTCATCATAAACTTCACCTATCTTCTCGAAATTATTAGGTTTGGTCTCCACCTTCTTCATCAATGGCATAACATCTTCATTTAGTACCATGTCTCCGATAATTATATCTTTCGAACTTCTAGTTTCCAGACACCACAACCTATACCCTTTCACTTCTTACAATAGCTAAGGAACAAATATTTTAGTACTCTCGACTAAATTTTGTCTTGTTTCATATGTGCATATGTAGAGCATCCAAACATTCTCAAATACTTCACCATTGATTTTGTTCTAGTCCATATATCTTGTGTACACTTAAAATTCAGTACTATATATGGATACTTGTTCATGCTCTCGACAAGACCATTATGTTGGGGAGTTCCTTTTAGAGTTTATTGGCAATTCCAAGTTTAGAATAGTAGCTAATGAATGATTAATTAAAAATTTCAACCTATTGTGTGTTTTTAATTTCTTCAACATTTTCTCAGCCTCGTTCTTCATCATTTTTTTCCAATACTTAAAAGCATCAAATTCTTCATGTATGGTCTTGAAGAGCATAACCCTTACTTTCCAGGAACATTCATCAATTATAAATATAAATTACTTAGAAAACCCATTGTAGGATGCCTTACAGGTCCCCAAAATTATGAATGAATATATTCAAGTCAATCACTCGTTTTATAATCGTTAGGCATGAACTTAACCATTTTAATTTTACCCGCACCCAGCTCCAAAAGAATCTTAACTTCTGCAATTGGTCACCATCTAACAAATTATGTTTGCTATGTTCATTAAGGCCCTTCTCACTCAAATTCCTTAACATCAGATGTCATAGAAGCGCATTCGACTACAACAACCGTATAATAAACACATTTCTGACTATTTTAACCCTTTCAATAACTAAATCATCATTAGGCTTATAGGCTGCCACAAAAACTAGTGAGTCTTTCATTGTCCCAAGTCCGACATCTCCATCCTTATAAGTAAACCTTTCATCTTTTAACACTCCAACCGAGAAAAGGTTTATGATAATTTTGAGACGTACCTTTCATTTTTTATTAATCTCTCAAGTCATGTATACAACTTGAGCTGAATGTTCCTTATTCCTTTCACACCATATGGTTCTTCATTCCGTAATATGACTTTGCAACCATCAAACAAAACCAATATTTGTTAATATTCATGTCGAATGAAGCTCCTAACTCGTAAACCTACTTGTCACTGTACCTGCAAGTTGAAACCATTAAAACATTAGTGTATTCATAATCATCTGACATTTTTAAAGCATTTATGTCCTTATGTTTCTTATAACTATCTTTAATTTTTTTCCCATGACATTTAATAATAATATGACCTTCCTCCTTTCATATGCATTATTTCACCCCACAACATTCACAAGTCTCCTAGAATTTGACCAAGACTTTTTGTTTCAGCTTTATTGTATCTTTTTTGCCATGAATTTCCCTCACACTCATTTTCAAGATCATCTTATTTACTCTTCAAACCGGCATTCCTATAAAGACATTTTGAGTTCATAGCACTATAAATCATAGGGAAATTTAAGCCATAGATCATTGTGTCAATAAATTAATCATAGACATTTGGTAAAGAACTCAAAATGATTATTCGTTTATATGTATCTTCTACCTTAACTACAATTGCATATAAATCAAGAACGATTTGATTGAAATCATCCAAGTGTGTTCAAATCTCCTTGTTATCATTAATTATCGGTATATACAACTATTTCTTGAGAAACAATCTATTGGCCATGGACTTCTTTATGTAAATGGCATTCAACCGTTTCCATATCCCTAAAGTCGTAGGATCTTCAAACACTTCTTGAAGCACTTCATCCCCTAGGCTCAAGAGCATTATGGGCCTTGGATAAAACCTTGATATCAACCTCTTCTTCGATTCTATTATCAATTCTAATGAGGCTAAAATCATTTTAGATAATGATTTTAGAGGTTTAAATATCACAATAAAATAAAGTGGATGCATAAAATCACTGGAAAACAAGAATATTTAGTGTGATATGTTGGTATGAATTTGTGGCAGTAAGCCAAAACTTACCCATAGATGATTTACTTCCTGCAAATGTTGCATGAAAAAGTAATGCTTCGAATGTGTAACTTCCAAACTCAAGGTTAACAAAAAATAAATAAATCAACCAACGAAGACATGATTTAACATAATTCTGAAGATAGCTTACATCTACGGACAATAGACATTGATTTTATTATATAAAAGAAAAAATACAAAAAAACTCTTAACAGAACTAAGATTCACTCTTATTCTATACAAAGCTTCTTCAGTTTACATAAAAAATTGTGATTCTTCAATGTGACTCTCACTGTTTATTTCTTAAATTTTATTCTCTCTTTCAAATCTAGAAAATGTCTCGGCTCTCTTACTCGCAAATATACGCTCGTTCCAACAATAACTTCATAGTTTTCTTTCATTATCTATAGAACTAAGGATCAGTGACATAAAACATGAGACCTATATTAGTAAATGATATTATTTTCCTATAAAGAAAACCAAACATAGTGGCATGTACAAATTGGCATGCAGCACCATTTCATGTAAAATCCATTAATCAACGGCTCTAGATATTTCATTAATTTTAGATTTTTCTATTATAACATATCCAATTTTTTTCAAGAATACATATTTATCTTCAAAAGTTTCGGTTACAAATTTCCTGCACTTAAATTAAGAAAAAAAGATCATGCACCTCGATTAGGTTCGAAAAATTATTTATTAGCAACTTTCAAAAAAGTTCTTTATATTCCTACAAAGATCAATGCAACAAAGTATTAATTGTGTTCATAGAATTTGGTTTTTCTTAACCCCTGACAATTTATATCTTTGAATTTAGGCAGAGTTTTTACCTTTCACTTTCTTCTTAGTTCATATTGTCAAATCTCGATCAGCTCAAATTTTTAAAAATTAAGTATATACCATTCATTTTTAACCTACACCTAATGATATCTTTTACACCAATTTTAAGTGGTTTTATGGAGTCTTACCCAATATATATAATTATGTTAATTTGTTTTCTCCATATTTTGTTTTCAAACACAAAAATGAGTTACGTTTAATATTTCCAATTGTCCTGTTAGAAACTGAGGCACGATGTCGTCAAGAATACCAACATCACTTCACTACAAAACATTACTACTGTACGGTTTAACGAGTACAAACGATTATCAAATAGTGATACCTATATTTTTATTTTCTCTATAAGTTTTTAAAAACCATTATTAAAGCAGCACTCAGTCTCTGTTGTGGCCCTTCAAAGATGGAGGCCCCTGATCCGAATTCTCGAGAAAGAGAGAACATGAACATTGACAGACTCTTTTGGCAGACACCAATATCGTATCTTATTTTTCTGTATTATACGTACCTTACCAGTTTCTATAGATTCTACAGCAGCAATCATGAGAGGGTAATCTAACTATGTTTGTCTTTCTGGTTATAATTTAAATGTATTTGTTTTTTAGTAAGTACTAGGGTGACCTATGTTTAGCCTGACGCAAAATTTTATAACTAGTTATAATAAGAAAAATAAAAATGAAGAAGAAAGAATATAAATTTAAAAAATTGCACTTTATAATAAAAATATATATTTACATCCATACCCAGTTATTAGCCTTTGTTATAACATTTTATTATTATTAATATTTTTTATTTATTAAGAGTTAATCACTCATTTTTATATTTTATTTCCAATTTTTATTTTTTTTATATAAAAAATATACTAATAGGTACAGGAGGCGTGTATAAGCTATATATGAATTTTAAAAAATATAAATCAAAGATATTAAACTATATTGTCATTTAATATCAAACTGCCATTTATATTTATTTAATATTTATTTTTTTGTAAATGACTCCGGCTCAATGTCTAATTTTTTTAAATACCTAAATATTCTCTACTTATTTTATAAGTTCAATTTTTTTAAAGCTGCATTTCCTTCTTGCTTGACTTTTTAAATATTTGAATTTTTTGTAATCGTCTTTTTCTTTCTCTTGGGACGATAGTTTCTCCTATTATTAACTTTTA
This sequence comes from Limnanthes douglasii subsp. nivea, assembly GCA_036936605.1. Lineage (NCBI taxonomy): Eukaryota > Viridiplantae > Streptophyta > Magnoliopsida > Brassicales > Limnanthaceae > Limnanthes > Limnanthes douglasii. The sequence continues at coordinate 143,281,720 of JAUPFV010000004.1, read as the reverse complement.
AGCATCTGATTCATCAGAGCATCAAGAGGCTGTCAACTGTTCTAAAAAAATCTATTTTTTATTTAGTCCATTGACTTCACCGCCATCTGTGTAGCAGGTACCATCGAACAGCACTGGATAAACTGACTTTTACAACGCCTTGAGAACGACAAATATCGTTCCAGGCCCGTTGCAACAACCCCTTCACAACGGGTTCGAGACTAGAAACGTCGGTTGTGTTAAGTGGGTCATTAACCAAACTCAGTTGTCATCAGAATCCTTTTGACACAGTTTGCAATGAGCGGACGATGACTAATTGCTTCATTGCAGGAGTTGTTGTGATTTCATGGCACTAATTTATCGGAACAGTTAATTTTGTTAGTGTTTCAGTCGTTGCAAAAGTCGTTGCATTTCTATAGCACGATAACTAACTATATTGCAGTTATGTTGGAAAGAATATAAATTTAATTTTCAATCAACTTTCTGTTGTTTCAGAGTTTCGCTCACCTGTTGTAACGTTATTTGCACATCCGTTATACGCACGTCGTTAAATATCAGTAGGCATTAAAAAAATATGGTAGTTATGCAGGGGGCTGCATAGCTACCCAGCTACAATTTTTTTATTGAAAAATTAACATTTAATAATCTACTAAATACGATTCATCAATACATATTATGATTGGAAAATAAAATTTACATTCAAACAAAAATTTCCTAAAACCTATAACTTGATCGCTTCAACTTAATACATCTTATCCTTCTGTTCTTTAATGTTCTCCATTTGTTTCTTCTTCTTCCTTCCAGTGTCCAATGATACTGGTACAAAACATTTCAATTCATGCTTCAGTGGAAAGCCTGCACACATTTCTCCACAAGAAAATCCGTAAGTAAAAAACAACAAAGGATTGCATGCAAGCTCACCGGTTCCAGTGACTATTTATGCAATTAACTTGACAAACCTAGTCAAAATGGCTTGTCCCTCAATATAGATAAATTACATTTCAAAATGTTGAGTCACTGCCAATATATTGAAGGAGTAGCAACAAAGCAAATTTGGAAATTTAACCTATATTTAGAAACAAGCGACCTCGACGGGTCCCAAAACACCAATGACGCAGACTGTTTTTGCATCCCGATGATTTTGTATTCTTGTAGTCTAAAAATGCGCTATAAACCTTTGGAGATTTCAAGAATATAAAATCATCAGGCTCTGCAACTGGTACTTGTACAAAAACATGTCAATTATAATGGAAACACATCTAATTATACAATAAAAAATACTCATTATAAGGCAACAACTAACCTGTACAAAGCCACACATTACTCCACGAGATGATTTGTACATCAATTTATCAGGCCATCATGAGCAAAATTTTCAATGAAACCAATGATTGTATATCTTTGAAGACTACAAAAATATAAGATCAGTGGTCTGAGCGACAATTTGTGCAATTATAAGACTTAGGAAACAAAATCCAAGTGGGCCTCTCCCTCAATATAGTTATATAGTATTGGTCAACCCTTTGGTCACTTCTAAACTATGGAATGAGTAACCTATATTAAGCAGTATCCACCTTGACTTGTTTTAAAACAGCAACAGAACTCACAAGTTAGTCCACATCACTGGGGTTGGAGGATTCCACTCGAGTTTCAAAATAAACTTTGTTTTAAACAAATTTACGGAAGCTCGAGGGGAATCTTCTACTCCCAATGACATCAACCAATGCTTTCACAATAATTATCTCCCTTAATAGCATCATGACCAATAAAAACAATTAACACATGCATAAACCATAAACATCACTACAAATTGAATCCAACGCACAAGCATAAACCTAAACAACATTATGACAATTCACTAAAACAACATATTGAACTATACAAATAGAATCCCAACACAAATGCATAAACCTAAATAGCATTCTCAAAATTAAAACATATTAATACATGAAACATATTAATACATAGGCATAACATGAACTAATTATCTAGCAAAACAGCAGTATACACATAATATCTATCAACACAGAGGCATAAACATCAACACTAACAGTTAACACACATGCACTATAAAAGATATTAACACATGAAGTAATTATCAAGCAAAACAGCGGCACGCACTTTATATATATCTACACAGAGGCATAAAAATGAACCCAAATCACACAGGAACTATAAAACATTTTAACATATGAAACATCTTAACAATTAGGCATAACATGAAGTATTTATCAAGCAAAACAACAGCATACACATAATATCTATCAAGAGAGAGACATAAACATCAACACTAATAGAATTTAAAAACCAAACAAAAGATTGATAGATACATAGAGGCATAAACAATACCTTAAACAACATTTAGAGCAGAATAAACAATTGACAGAGGCGTGAAGACATAAACATAAACCTAAACAACATTTAGATCAAAAAATAAACCTTGACAGACGCATAACTTATGGAGCTAAAGATAAAAAGAATAAACACATTTACCAATCTAGAACCTACATATTGTTACTCGAGCGAATTGCTGAGCTTTGTTCATCGAGAACCTACAGATTCTTACTCGAGCAACAAGCTGAGCTTTGTTCATCGATAACAAACAGCAAGAAGAGAAGATATAAGAAGGTTTTGATTTAGGGCTTTACAATAAGTGAGGCAGTAGTATTTATATTTGATAGGGACAAAATTAGGGTTAAGGTATGATAATTAAATATTAGCCCGTGTGAAAGAGGTGAAAATTTGGTAAGTAGTGTAGTTTTTATTAACAATGCATTGCTCAAAGGTCTTTATTCCGTTGAAGAAATAGAAATTGTGAAAAAAATAGTCACGTTACAGTACATAAACACCCAGTCCGGCCTAATATAAATAGAATACAACCAGGAAAACATAAAGTTGAATCTATTACTCAAACCTATAATTAGTGAATTAAACATATCATATTGATAACACCAAGTTCATCAACTCAACAAATAGACTCAAATTCATCAAAATCTATTGAAGTTCATCAATATTGACATCGAATATAAAATATTAATCAACATTGTTAATTAGTCTAAGTCGATATCATGTTGATCATTGCTTACATTATCTATGCAATCCTCATCACTAACAAACTAAGCATTAAACTCTTTTATTTCAACGATCTCAAAACGTCCGGGATCAACAAGATCATTAGGATCGTTTAGATTATCCGACATTTACAAACAACCTACATCAGCCTAAACACAACTACAAATAGAAGATCAAACCATATATATGATATAAAACATGATATTCATACATACTAAATCACTAACTCATGACATCAACATAATACATGAGTGTTAAGATAAACTTACTGAATCACAAACACAATAAGAACACATACTCGCTAAATCACTGACACAATACATACTCACTAAATCACTGACTCGTAATATTAACACAATACACGAGTACAAAAACTTACTTAATCATAAACATAATATTAACACATACTCTCTAAATCAGTAAAATAATACATACTCACCAAATCAATGAATCACAACATAAACATAATACAATATCCATGTCAGATTTATAACTACAAATTTGCCCTAAAATAGAGTAGTAACACAATAGAGTCACATTTAGAACATAAATAAAGCAAAATAATTAAACTAACAGGTTAAGACAGTCAATACATGTGGAGGATAGATCGTCTGCTTCCTTACAAGCTTGCTGCAACCCACGTTCCTACAACAAACAAGCATAGTGTTAACAAGCAACAACACCAATATATTAACAAACAATAAACAAGTGTAAACTGAAAGAAAACCTAAACACTCACAATTACCGTATATATGAAGCTTAACACTAAAACTCATAGAATAAATATTGCCTCTAATCAACAAATTTACACTTCCTTTAGAGCAGACTTCTGCTTCAGCGAAGAGACAATGAACAAGACTCTAATCAACAAACTGTAGTAAATCAAATTAAAAAAATACACTGGAAAATACAGGTTTTCTGTTAGAATGTCATTAGCCGTTGTCAATATTCTTTCTAATGAACACATTGATGCAACCCACCTTCCTGCAAGAGACAAGTTAAGTGTTAATAACATACGACACCAATCTATTAACATACAATAAACCATCGTTAACTGAAAGACAACACGCATATCAAATCGAATATAACAAAAACTAATATACAACAAAATTAAAACTTATGTTAAGACTGCACACTGGTTTAAAGAGGATATAATAGAAAAAAACAAAGGGATTGGGCAGAAATCGAACTTAGTTAACAATACAGAGCAAGAAATCATATCGTTGAATGACTGTTAGAACAACCACCGAGATATGAGAGAGGCTAAAGATGTGATTATGGTTTTCAAAAGAAAGAGAAAGGGATTCATAGGGTTTTGATGATGAGAGAGGGCAGAGTTAATTAAGGTTCGATGGGAAAGGTAGGATTAGAGAGAGAGATGGGGCAGAGGCAAATCGATAGATGAGAGAGAGGGAAGTCAAAGAGTCAAGTGGTTAAATTTAGGGCGAGGGTTAAAATAATTGGGTTAAATTAGGTAGGTAAAAAATAGGCGCAGTTGAAAATTTTATTTAGCGGGCTAAATGTTGTAACGACCCATGCGACGAAAACCCAACCCAATTAGTTGATTAATTATAAAAAAACATTAAAAAAATACCGTTGCAAGCCCGTCTCACCGAGAAATTTACTCCATAATATAATGGGCCCGTTGCAATCCCGTTATAACAACAAACCCACTTTTCATTAAATGGGTCAAAACACATAGTCATGCAAAAACGCTACTATTTACAACTGTTTGGCAACCGGAAAAGTGAGGGTGTTGTAAAAAGCTGTTTATCTAGTAGTGGAACACATTCAATCGACGACTCTAAATTAGTTTTATCAGTCCATCAACAAATCAATCGAGTATCAAGCTTTATTTGTTTCCGGCATTGAGAGTTTCATATATTCAAGGTTGTTCAGCTGAGTATACAAGATTTCTATGTTTCTGGTTGTTATCTCAGTCAGGTGAGTTGTATGGTCATCGAAGCATGTTCTGTTTTGTTTTCTTTATTTAGTAATAGAAAATATAATACTACGTTTTCATGTGTTTTTCTTTTGTAATAAGTTATAAACTGATTGTATTATGTATTTTCTTTAGTTATTATATCTGTTTAGGGTGTGAAATAATATACAGAATCGATTTTAGAGTTTCCAAGCATACGTTGATGATGTGACGGAGGAAGATGCGAGATATGTACATTTCTTCATGATATTCATCTGTATATGAACATACGAGTTTAGTGGAGAAAAGTGGTAGTGACCACGCGATTCCTTTATGATTTACACATTCAATTCTTTTGCAACAAACAATGCGATATTTGTAATATGCCATTGTTAAATGACAATGAGAGTTTTGATAACGATCATGCGATGCTAATGCGGACGGTAATGTCAGTTATGTTCAAAAATAGACATGATATTGCTTTGTATACTCAACCATGCGAGTCGTTATATATTTGACCATGCTAGTTTTGGTTTGTTATACATGTGAATTTTCATATAACAAACCATGCTCCTAACAATATTATTAATTATTCAATGCAAGGTAAGATAAATCTAAGCCACGAGTTTGTATTTCAAACATGGTCACCAAATTACAATTTTTCCTTTTACCGAGTTTGAAAACTTTCAAAGTATTCAACAGTACGTTGAAAATAGATGGGACAAGTTGGTGAGAGGTAAATACATTATTACCTACTCATATGGTGATAACATGAACTGTTTGTTTAATAATGAGACGGATTTTATGGGTATATCTTGATGTGGAGAGTTTATAAAGTGTTAGTTATTTTTTATAAAACAACAACTCATTGATAAGGTTGTTGTTCAAAAGTGTAAACACCCTAGCATAAGTTTGAGCGAAACCTCGAATAATCAACTAACTAGTAGGGAGAATAGTAATGGCTTAGGTTTTTTGGATCACAAAAAACAACAACTTGCTACTACTGGTTGGGGTGATGCAATTACAGGTGTTGGTCAAATTGTTTATGAATGTGTTGCAACTCTATGGTTATCTTTATATCGTATACCTTATATCATGGTTTTTCTTTCGAATACATGTATAATACAATAAGTAAGATTACTTCTTATAGTGAACAAAAGTCTCAACTGGATGTAAATGGAGACTTTATACATCATTCCAACACCGGCTCCATGATGATTAAATAATTTATCGATCGACATACTTGCAACCTTATTTTCTCCAAACAACATGGGAGGCATTTGACATCAGATTCGATTGCGGAGGAAATTCATGATTCTATTGGGGCATGCCATTAATATATTTTAGACATTTCTCATAGACGTATTAAAGAAGGAAATTAGGGGAGTTTCCGGAGATAGTTCTAGTTTTTTTAGATTAATGAAGTGATACTTCAAATGATTGAAGAGACATGATATTACTACCGACTGCCATTTGGAATTAGTTGCTGGAAACATCTTCAAGCGTTAGTTTATATCATTCAGTTCATGTCTTTAAAGTTTTCATTCATGTCTTCTGATGTTTTTGTCGATGGAATCTTTTTAACAGGTAAGAATAGGCGTGTATTGTTATCTATCGTAGAAAATAATGTTAACAACGGTTACTTTCATAATTTTTCTATATCTTGATGACCTGCGAGTTTAGTTATAATTGAAAACGACCATGCGATTCTAGTATTTGCGACAATGAGAGTTGTGTTGTATATTGAACCATGCGAGTTCTTGTATATTTGAATATGCTAGTTCCTTTTTGGTAAACATTCAACTTGTCATATAACAGACTATGCGTTGACTTTGTATATTTGACCATGATAGTTCATTTGGACACCAAACATGCTACTTTCTTGAATAGTGAACCATGCTAGTTCATGTATATTTAACCATTCAAGATTTGGTATATTAAACATGCGACTTGTCACATTACAGACCATGCAAGTTCTTTAATTAATAAACATGCTCTTTTCTTACATAATTAATCTTGCGCGTTCTTGTATATTTGACCATGCTAGACATGTAAAACCAGTTTACTTTTTTTTTCTCCAGGTATATTTCTTGTTGCATTTAGTATTGTTGGTTATGAAGATGCTGAAAATTGGTTATAGATTTTAGAGAGTTTGAAACCTCATTTGTTCGAGCGTCAAATCATATTTATTTTAGACTGTCATTTAGGTATCATTAATGTTTTGTTTGTCTTGTATCCAAACTATTATCATGCCTACTGTAGTTTCCATCTTGTTTAGAATTTGAGGTATGTTGTGAATAATACTAACAGAGAGTTTAAATCTAAGATGCTAGGTTTGTTTAATTGATATACTTATTATCATATTGCAGATATGTTTAATGAATATCATTCAGAACTTCTATGTGAAGATGGTATGAGAATAAAAAAAATCTTAAAAATTTACCTAGTGAGAAGTTTGCTTAGGCATTTGTTAAACGGAAACGATAAGGTGTTATAGAATCTACTCCGGCTGAATCGTTTAATAATCATATTCACAATTTGTGCAGTCTACCCATTGTTGAGTTAATTGATAAGATTAGAGTCTTGCTTATGACTCAAATATCAAAATTTTAGTTGGAGATGCTACGCTAGAGTACTAAATTATGCCCTGAGTATGAAAAGAAGTTAAATCAAAATAACCAAAAAGGTCGTACATGGCTAGTCTGTAAGTCTTCTGCAAACTTATTTGAAGTTTTTTAAAATCTATTATGGTAGTTAATTTGCATATTGCAAATCTTCTCTTGGTACTTGGAAATAAGATTTTTTTTATGTTCTCACGCTTTAGTTGCAATATGTTCGACTCAACAAGATCCTATGATATTGATAGAGCCATTCTTTACTGTTAGCAATTACAGGTAAAGCTACTCTTTTAGCATACCGACCACAACCAATTGGAGAAGGATCAAGCCATAATGATTCATCTGAGCCAGAAATTCTACCCCCGAACATAAAAAGATGAGCTAGAAGGTCTAAGAAGAAAGGTATTTTATCTAAAGTAGAAATAACAACCAAGAAATTGAGGTGTGGACCTGTAAGGTCTTACTTTAACCTGTTATTCCTTGCTTACCCGGTCATGTGACTTTCTTGTATTTTAATATTCACCATGTGAGTTTCTTGTATTTTAAACATGCTACTTCTTTTGTATAAACCAACCATGCAATTCCTTGTATATTAAATCATTCTATTTTAAGGTTATTTGATGTGTTATATCATATAGTTCCATCTATTCGAGTTTCTTGAATACTGAACATGCGAGTTCTTCTATATAAACCAACCATGTGATTCCTTGTATATTAAACCATTCGATTTTTAGTCTATTTGTTTTGCTAAATCCTATAGTTCTAGTTATGCGAGTTTCTTGAATATTGAACATGCAACTTGCTTGAATATCCAAACATGTTACCTCTACAATATAAACTAATCATGCAATGCCTTGTATATTAAACTATTCGATTTTAAGTCCATTTATATCCTATAGTTCCAGTTATGTTAGTTTCTTGAATATTGAACATACGAGTTTCTTGAATAACCAAACATGCTACTTCTTCTATATAAACCAAGCATGTGATTCCTTGTATATTAAACCATTCCATTTTAAGTCTTTGATATGCTAGATCCTATAGTTCAATCTATGCGAGTATCTTGAATATTGAACATGCGAGTTGCTTAAATAACCATACGTGCTACTTCTTTTATATAAACCAACCATGTGATGCCTTGTATATTAAACCATTCGATTTTAAGTCTATTTGATGTGATAAATCTTATAGTTCAATATATGCGAGTTTCTTGAATATTAAACATGAAAGTTTTTTAAATAGCCAAACATGTTACTTCTTCTAGATAAACCAACCATTCGAATCCTTGTATATTAAACCATCATATCTACTAAAAAGGCCATATGAGATCATAAAGTTGTTGTATTAGTTAAAAAAAGATTACAAGTTACCTTGAATGAATAAAAAAAATCCCTAGCAATCTTCATACACTCAACCCTAACAAAAAATATTACTATATTTTAGGATTTGTCAGTTTATAACGCGAGTTAACAACAAAATCAATCAACCATCAGGAGAAGAGTCTTGTTCTCCAAACTCCTCCCCTTCATCTATCTCGTCATCCTCCTCTTCAATCTCTTCCTCCATCTCGTCATTAGCCTCATCGTCTTCTTCCTCTGTGTCTAGGACTTCTTCTTCCTTTGACTCCTATTTTTTCTATTCTCTTTGTGGAAGCTCGGTTGGGTTAGATTCATCTTCCGATAGTGACCAAGATTCCAGAGAGTAGTACTCATCCTGAAACGAGAATATGGACCCGTCTCCTGAAGAGTCTGAGGAGTACTCGCTGGTGGTTTTGTATTTATAGTCTGAGAAGTGCTTAGGAAAGTCAGAAATTTTATCATCTGAAGAAGATGAGTAGCCATAAGAGTTGGAAGATGAAGAGAAGTGCTTTGAAAAATACTTACCATTGGCTTAACTATTTTTCTCGTGTAGTTTGGTGTGTATTTATGGCTTGGTATGAGTGGGTTATAGTTTTTGTGTTGTTTTGTTTTCCATATCAATAACCACAAAGGTGAATTGTTTCATTATATCAATCTTTTCGTGACACACTAGAAGAAACGTAAGATACGTATCGGGCCTCGTAGTTTTGAATACTTTATCAACAATTTTTTTATAGAAATCCCTTCACGGTCACTATTTCTAGCATTAAGAAAAAGGATTACAAACAGCTTTGTTATGATAATCGATAACTAATTTTAGTTCAATTTACCGTTCCATGGGCAGAAATTTATATCTTGTTGTATCTACAACTGTAAAAACCTTCGAAACCTCTGAATGGTACTTGTCAATGGACTTCTATAAGCATTTTATCCAAGAGTTGACAATCTACCAAATGAAAATTGGGGGGTGTATAACAAAAAATGAGAGATTAGTACAATCCAATTGCACGCCCTTACTTAAGTGAACATCATGTGAGATTACTAAGCATGCGAGTTCCTAGTATAATTAATCATGCTATACTAGTCCAATACTAAACATGTGACTTCTTAGTATAATTAATCATGCTAGACTAGTCCAACTCTACTACAATACGATTTTATCTTTTAATCCCACATTACAATGCAACACTTGTATATTTTACACTAAAGTTATGTTCATTAGGTAGCGACATCAGCTCACTTACACAAACGTTCAGTCTATAAGAGAACTCTGATAATGGTAAATACCATACTTTTAGATCATCATGCTCTTATGATCTAGCATAACAAAGAGATGTATTCACAAACCTCAATGATTTGCACTGTATCTTGAAGACTTTGTGGTATTCATGATTTGCATTATTGTTGTAATCTTTTCCTAATCAAGGAAATTAACCTCTTCCTCTTGTGTCTAACTGATTAAATCCTAATTAGACCATAAACCATCCTCTTCCACTAATTTTTCGTGGTCTCGAACTTAGAAAATTCAGTGTCATATTACAACTATGGTATTCTAAGCATATTATAACCATGAGATTCTAAGAATATTACGCCCATACAATTCCAAACATACTACAACCGTAATATTCTAAGTATATTAGACTATGCGAGAGGTTAAACAACCTGACTATATATATTTGATGTTTAATAATTTTAATCTCTAAAAGATCCACTTATAAGATTATCAATGACTACCAATGATGGTGTCTTCTCCACAGTTTTGTCACCGGCAACATCTCGTAGCTTATGAGAAAACATATCATCCGTGATGGAATTGCATGACAGTATTTTCCTCAAGATGATCAACTTCTTCAAAAAATAATTGTATACATTGTATCAATAAATCATCAAAGAATGGAAGTTTTAAATATATTATTTTGTTTGGCGTTTTTGTTGTTGGTGATGTTTGTCCTTCACGATTTTCTGTTGGCTCTGAACTGATGTTACCACTTCTCCTTGGGTGGTTTGTTCTGACTTTGTGAAGCCTGTTTGTTGGTGTTCAGCTTCTTCTTCAGCTCGATGTGGGACTTATGTTGTTGATTCTGGCTAGGTGAGTAGTTTTACCTTTGTGCAAGGTTGTGCTTTTTGTTAGGGCTGGGCTTTCTCTTTAGCTTACTTTAGAAGTGTTGATGTTGCTTCAGTTTGGGTGAGTTGTTCACTCATTGTGAGGGATGGTAGTTGTTGTTCTCATATGTGGTGTTGTTGGTGTTGGGTTTGATGTTGTTGAGCATCCTATTCTTGTTGGTGGTGGGATTAGACTTCTTTTTCTTTGGGTTGATGGTGTTGGGCTTCTGCTTGGTTAACTTGATCGACTTCATTGGATTTTTGCATTTTGGGCTATCGGTTTGGCCATGTGATACCTTACACGATGAAAATGTGATTACATGTATATTATATATGTTATTCCTTATATGATGACCATATGATCTTTGTATATCTTTAACCATGCGAGTTCTTATATACTAAGGAATGAAACTCAATCATGCGATTTCCTTTTATATTTTAACCATGTGATTGCTTTGATATTAGAACATGCTAGTTCTTGTATATTAAACATACGATTTCCTGGGTATTTAAACATGCAAGTTATTTGATATATTAAACTATGCGAGTTAATTTATTTGTAAACCATTCGAGTCATTTGATATACTACCATGCCACTCCTTTAATATTTTAACCATAAAACTTCGTCGAAACATAAACCATGAGACTTCCTTGAAAGATTAACCATACGAGTTATTTCAGACATCACAAATCCAAGTATAACAAAACAACAAATCTAAGTATAAAAAAACAATATATTTGATATGACTTCAGAAACAAACAATGTGACTTAAGATCCCCTTACATCTTCACGATCTTGTACCACTGGCGTAGTTGCTGCCTCATTTAGAGTAGATTCATTTGTTACCACTTCATATTTAGATGGTACCACTTTTATAGTTTATGCCTCCTGTATTTGTGGTACCAGTGGTGTATTTTTTGTTTCCTTTAGATGAGACTAATTCGTACACATTACATGTTTATGTGGTACAACTATTGTAGTATTTTTCTTCTTTTCAGGTGGTACTACTGGTGTATTTTCAATTTCCTTTCGAGAAGACAGATTGGTACTGATGACTCCGAATTCAGCATGCTCCCCGGAGAGGGCCAGATCAGTCCAAAGATTCCGGACCAGACAGATCGGACAGATCACATGGACCGGACAAATCACTTTGAACACAATGACCATAGGACAATTCGAACTATGACAAAAGTACTAAAAAACCTAAACACTTCTTAACTAAGCTACTTGCTCTCCTACTTAGAGCTCATGGGTATTTGAACATGACCCGGGTCCATTAAACATGACCCGAAAGCCCATAAGGGCCCAAACATCACACTATAAATACCCAACCACCTGCATTAACTATGGGTAATGAAAATTAACTGCTACCAAGCTGCTTAATTATCTCTCTACTCTCTAAACATTTAAAACATCCACACACCACCACTTAAACACCCACATACCACCATAAACACCAACTGAAATTACCACCCTACCCTCAGGCGATTAATATCCTCACCAAATTGGCGACCACAGTGGGAGCACGAAGGTGCCTGAATCAAGCATTCGAAACCTGCCAAGAAACTCTGTCCGTATGAATCCGGACAATCCAGAGCTTCCACCAGCTTTGCTCGAAGTGGTGGAAGAGAACGATGAATACACTGTCGAGGAGCGTGACAGGCTGAAGTGTGAAATAGAAGCTCTGAGGGCTGAGAAGACCAAGATGGGCGTGAAAGAAAAATCCAAAGCATCGGTTGTTCATCACACCGATAACCCCAGAGAGCATGAGTCTTCGAAGACTCATGTGAGCACCAAAAAGACTCATGCCAGTTCTAAAAAATCTCTCCGGTCCAAGCCTGTGGAGAGTCCTGACTCAAGCTCAGAATCTTCTGATAGCTCTTCGGACAGTGATGGAGTTGAAAAATCCTTGTCCTCTAGCAGCGATGAGGGTCGAACCAGGAAAAAGCAAAAGCAGGTTAAACAATATTCAAGAAAAAGAGATAGACATGGAAGAATGAAAAGGCATATTGGAAAGGGGTCATGTCATAACCGGAGGCATGTGGACAAGATGCTGATGGATCCCTTTGCCTTCCATGATGAACCGGGTATCTTTGCAACTCCCAATGAGGATACTGTGTTCAGTCGTGGAAGGAATTGGAGGCAATCTCCATTGTCCTCTAAAATTCTGTCCGGAAACCTCCCCAAGAGGTTTGACAACACCAAAATAGAGAAGTACGATGGCAGTACTGATCCGGACAACCATCTGGAGCAATTTAAGAACTTCATGATGAACTTTGACGATGATGATAAACTACTTTGTAGGTTATTCTCCCAATCCTTTACGGGGAGTGCTCTGAAATGGTATAACAGCCTGCCTTAGGGTTGTATTAAAGATTTCGATACGTTTTGGGTGGCCTTTCGAAGGAAGTTCGTAGGGAGTAAAGAGCTGAAGGGAAATGGAGACACAATAATCTATTGTGCCCAGGAACCAAATGAGTCCTTGAAAGAATACATAAGTCGTTTTGTGAACACAAAGAATGGGTTGGCTGATTGCTTCGAACAGGTAGCAATAGCATCCCTGAGACAAGGTTTGAACCCAGGTAATCTAGTTGATTCAGTGACCAGAAAGAAGGCCATGACCTGGGGAGGGTTAATGAATCAGGTTGACAAACAAATAAACGTCGATGAAACAAAGAAAACCAGGGTGCACAGGCAGGTGAGGTCTACCCCGGTGACACTGAATCCCAATCAGAACCAGTCCGGGAACAAAGCAAAGGAGACCAGACAGGGGCATCGTAGGGCAAAAGCTCAGTCTCAGCCAGCTGCTCCTGCTCAAAGTCAACAGTCTAGAAACAAGAGAGGACCATGGGTCCAACCGGAGTAGTTCGCGGAGTTAAAAGAAAGCGTGGCCACTATCTTTGATAAAACAAAGGATGAGGTGCATTACCGGAGACCGGCAACACTACAGTCTCCCAGGGAGCATCACAACAACTCTTTTTATCAATATCACAATGATATTGGGCATACCACCGATGACTGCATAGCATTGAAGCAGAAAGTTCAGAACTTGATTAAAAGGGGGAAGCTGGGAGCTTACGTTAAAAGAAGAGGAGGCAACAGGCCTGACAACACTCATCGGGTTGGTCCAAGTAATGCTGCTCCGGAGGGAGCCATGGTTATAGTTCAAAGGTTTGACGTGGAATCTGAGTACTTGGATCCCGATCCGACTCGGAATAGAATGGGTGATATAGAGGAATGTTCTAGGTCGGTCTCCGGGCTCATTAAATTTTTCGAGTCTCTTACAATTTTTGGAGGGGACACTATGACAGCTCCTACTGCTTCTTCGAGGAAGAGGCATGTTCATACTTTGGCCTCCTAGCTAGAAGGAGGCATGACATCTTATCAGTCACCAAACTTATTTCTCTTCATTGTGTTTGATGAAGATGATTTAAGAAACATTGGTGGCCCTCATGAGGATGTTGTTGTCATAGGAGCATCTATAAGGGGAAATGACATAAGACGAATCTTGGTGGATACTGGACAGGGCAATCGTGGGCTTCACAGGCAGCTCAGCAGATGTGATCGGGGAGTTCGAAGAGGATGTGTTATTGGGCAAGGGCCCTTTCAAGAAAATGGTCAGAATACTTTTTATTGTGGTGGATTGTCCCACTTGCTATAATGCTATTCTAGGGAGGTCTTTGCTCTCTAGGATGCATGTAGTGGCTTCGACAGTCCACCAATGCTTGAAGTATGTTGTTCAGGGGCAGGTTGGAGTTGTCCGGAGCAGCCAAAAGATTGCAAGAGAATGTTATGCCACTGCCTTGGCTCCTCGAACGTTGGGGGCAGTCCGCATCGATGAACAATAGCAGTTTGAGGGCCTTTATGGGGGTGAGGGTGAAATTGATGACCCCAGAGAGACCCCCGGAGTGTTGATACCGGTTGAAGAAGTGGAGACACACTGTTTGGAAGATGGAAAAAGTGTCAAGATAGGGTCTAAAATGCCACCTATGTTGAAGAATGAAATGTTAAAGTTTTTAAAGAACCATCAGCACATTTTTGCTTGGTGCAATGCTGATGTTACTGGAGTTCCATCAGATGTGATTTCGCACCACTTATCCGTCCGGAGAGATGTAGCTCCAGTAGTCCAAAAAAGAAGAGCTTTTTCCAAAGAAAAGGCTGATGTCATTGTGCAAGAAGTTGACAGGCTCACAAAGATGGGGCACATCAAGGAGTCTCAATACCCTTTGTGGACTGCCAATCCTGTCTTAGTAAAAAAGAAAAATGGCAAGTGGCGCATGTGCATTGACTTTACAGACCTCAATAGAGCTTGCCCAAAAGACTTGTATCCGGTCCCCCGGATTGATCAGTTAGTAGACTCCACCTCTGGGAACAAGCTGCTTTCCTTTATGGATGCTTTCTCCGGATACAATCAGATTCAAGTGGATCCAAAGGATCAAGAGCATACCACATTTGTAACTGATAGAGGGCTTCATTGCTACAAGGTGATGCCATTTGGTTTGAAAAATGCTGGGGCTACTTATCAGAGATTAGTCAACAAGGCATTTGCTGATCAAATTGGAAGAAATATGGAAGTGTACATTGATGACATGATGGTGAAGAGTGTGGATGAGCAGTTGCACTTGTCTGATCTCCGAGAAACTTTTGCCAACTTGGTGAAAGTAAATTTGAAGTTAAACCCTGAAAAGTGTGTGTTCGGAGTGCAGTCCGGGAAGTTTCTGGGCTATATCATAAGTGAGCATGGGATATAACCTGATCCGGACCAACTCAATGCTCTATTTCAAATGGAGCCTCCTCGAAACATTAAAGAAGTACAGCGGTTAACGGGGAGATTAGCTGCCTTAAACAGATTTATCTCAAGATCTTCGGACAAGTGTGCTCCTTTCTTTCAAACTTTGAAGGGTGCAAGGGGCTTTGATTGGACCCCGCAGTGCGATGAGGCTTTCAATGAGATCAAGAAACACCTGTCCTCCCTCAAAACTTTGTTCAAGCCAGTCGATGGGGAGACTCTCTTTGTATACTTGGTAGTTTCAAGTTGTGCCATTAGTGCTGTGCTGGTAAGAGAGGTCGACAGTCATCCCCATCCAGTGTACTACGTCAGCAAAATCTTGATAGATGCAGAGAAGCGTTACTTAAAAGTGGAAAAATTGGCATTGGCCCTGGTAATAGCTGCAAGGAAGATGAGGCCTTATTTCCAGGCTCATCCCATCATCGTCCGGACTTCCTTTCCTCTATAGAATGTCCTTCAAAAAGCAGACATTTCGAGCAGAATGACTAAGTGGTCAGTAGAGTTGCGGGACTTTGACATAGACTTTGCTCCCCGAACAACAGTCAAAGCCCAAGCTGTGGCTGATTTTCTGGTCGAATTCCACTCCGACAGGGATTTGGAGCAAACTACTGATATAAAAGATAAAAAAGTTGGGTCGTCCGAACAGATGGTGGATCTAGCACAATGGGATGTGGTGCAGGGGTATGCTTAACTTCCCCATATGGAGACAAAATGTACCATGCTATTTGTTTTGCTTTCAGGGCATCTAATAACGAGTTCGAATACGAAGCAGCTATAGCTGGACTAAAATTGGCCTACATTTGTGGGGCTAAGAGGGTCAAGCTGTTAAGTGACTCCCAACTACTTATCCACCATGCCCAAGGCCAGTATGAGGCTAAGAAGGAGCAACTTGTGAAATATTTACTCCTCCTCAAAAATGAAACGCTTAAGTTTAAAAGTGTTATCTATGAACCCATTCTCCGGGAAGAAAATGAGCTAGCAGATTCACTAGCAACCATAGCCTATACAGAGTCATACCCATGGATCCATGTGCTTGAAAACCCCTCCATCCAACTTTGTAAGAGTAAAGAAGAGGAAATTTTTGAAATACAAGTGAAACAACCTCAAGATTGGAGGTATCCTCTCATACAGTATCTCTCCGATGGTGTTGTGCCTCCGGATAAGTCACTAGCCAGAACATTGAAACAAAAGGCTCGTGGTTTCATCATATTAAGAGAAGTGTTATACAAAAAATCTTACAGTAAACCTCTCCTGCGCTGTTTGGGAGATGAAGAATCATAAATGGTCCTCTCCGAATTGCATGATGGTGAGGGATCAGCCCATTGTGGGTTTAGAGCTTTAACAAGAAGAGTTTTACTCTCCGGCTACTATTGGCCATCAATCATGAAAGATGCTAAGGAATTGGTGAGAATGTGTGACCCATGCCAAAGGTACAGCAATGCAATTCATGTACCAGCCATTCCTTTAGAATCAATTTCTGAGCCTATTCCTTTTGCACGATGGGGGTTGGATTTAGTAGGGCCTCTCCCTATGGCGTCCGGAGGGCGCAAAACTATAATTGTGGCCATTGACTACTTCTCGAAGTGGATAGAAGCAGCCCCTCTAGCAGGGACAACATCAAAAGCTGTTATAAAATTCATTATATCCAACATATGTTGCAAATTTGGTGTCCCACAGAAAATAACAATAGACAACGGGCCACAGTTCGACAATAGAGAAATGGAGAGCTTATGTGCCTCAAGGGGTATACAGCATTGTTTCTCTTTACCTTTCCACCCACAAGCAAATGGGCAGGTTAAAGAAAAATTTGGAAGGGGCTGCTGGGAAGTGGCCTAGTTATTTACAAGAGGTCTTGTGGGCCTACCGGACAACACCTGGGGCTGCAACATAAGAATCACCCTTTGCCTTGGTCTATGGGATGGATGCAGTAGCTCCCATAGAGGCAACTCTCCCCTCCTTTCGTGTTCACAACTTCTCCGAACATGCTAATGAGGTGGCAATCAGAGGTCAACTTGATTTGGTAGAAGAAAGACGAGTTAAAGCTCACTTAGAGTTGCACACTATCAAGGTTTGATGAGAAGCGGGTTTGCTTCTAAAGTTAAGAGAAGAGATTTCCAACCTGAGGATAAAGTATTAAGGAAGGTTAAGAGTAAAACCATGTCAGACCTCACCTTCTCAAGCAGTAGCTCTTCGCTCTTGATCATCTGGTTGGCATAAGCATTGATCCTGGCTTGGATCTTGGCCTCCTGCTCCTGTAACAAAGTATTTTTCTCCTCGGCAGCCTTGGATACTGCATTCTCAAGGGCAATCTTATCAGTAGTTAGGTTGGTGATGGTCTTGTCCTTTGCTTTGGTCTCTTCTTTTGAGGTAGTAAGGTCTTTCTGCACCCCGGACAGCTTTTCCCGGAGGTCTCTGATGGTTTCCTCTAGAGTAGCAACTTTTGTGTCGCTTTCCTCCCGATTCTTCTTCAACTCCTCGTTTGCTTCCTTTAGCATGTCAGCATTGGCAGTAGCAGTTCAAAGGTCTTCGGACAACTTTTCCTTCTCAGACTTAAGGTCTTTGATGGTGTCTGCTTGACTCTGAACTTGTCTCTCCAGTGTAAGTATTGGCCGCACATTGCTTAGCAAGGAGTGGGATATGGTGTCCTTTTCACTAGAGACGATGAAAGTCTTACCATTGAAGTTGACAGTGTTGGAGCTGCTCGGAGGAATGTAAGTCCCTGCGAAGTCGTCTCTGGGGAGATTGAGGAAGTATTCGCTAAGTTCACCAAGACCGGTGATGTCTACTTCATCCATGTTAAGCTCTCCTCCCTCAACTTCATCAGTATGAAAGTCCCTTGGGATCTCTTCAGCATGTGTTGGGTCAGAAGGGTCAACCTGAAGAGAAGGCTCCGGATCCCGGAGAGCAAGCTCATCTTCCTTGGCAGTCTTTTTCTTCTTGGCTGCCCGGTCTGCCCCTTCACTCTCCTGCTTGCGATTCCTCTTGGAAGCCCTTGAAGATTTTGGGAGTTCTGCTTCCTGCCTTTCGGTCTCTTGCTCCACTACCTGCAAAAGAGCAGCATCAATTTGGCTCTGAGCCGGCCCCTCCGGGTCAGTTGGAGCATCCTTCTCAGCATCAGCAGGATTAGAATTGCTCACCACCTTTTTGCCTTTCTTCTTGCCCTTCATTTTGCTTGGGGCTTTGGCCCGGCCTGGCAAGAAAAGTGTCTCATCTGCTTCATGAGACCTCTTGAGCACTGTGTCCGGAGAGGGTTGAGTGGTGAGCTCCTCCCAAGTTAAATCTCTCCGACCCGTGGTGTTCCACATGTAAGACCTTGCCAGATTTCCACTTGTGAAGGCATTGTGGAATCGGATATTTCATTTGAATGATGGAGGGTATTGAATAAATCCGATCACTTCAAAGATATTTCATTTGAATGATGGAAGGTGTTGAATAAATCTGATCGCTTCAAAGATATTTCATTTGAATGATGGAAGGTGTTTAATAGATCCGAGAGGTGTTTAATCGAGCTGATCACTTCGTACTTAACACAATTATTGAAAGAAGACATAAATTATTTATTGATTCAAAATCAGACACCTCCTTAAAACCTCTCCGTGCCACTAGGGTAGGAAATAGTATGCCCCCAAATATTTACATTGATATGTGACAAAATAAATATTTACAAGATAATTTTGTTTTAAGTACAACCTGAGATGTTCGATGTTTCAAGGGTGCTTCAGCAGATTGCCCTCTTTATCCAAAACCATATACGTCACTTGCTTAATATTCTCACTTATGATATATGGCCCTTCCTAGTTCGGAGCCAGAGTACTGAACTGTTTTTCCTTAGTGTGTAAAAAAACGTTTATTAACACTTTACGGATTATTTGAAAATTTCTTATCTTTACTTTAAATGCATGCATGCCTCTCATTAAGCCTTGATAATGCACAACCCTTAAATGTTCCTTTACTCTTCTTTCTTCAATCAGATCCAATTGATTTATTACCGCCATTTCATTAACTTGTTTGGCATAATTTTATATTCTGAAGGAGGATAGTGTCTCTTCTATAGGCATGATTTCATCCATCCCATAGGCAAGGACAAAAGGAGACTCTTGGGTGGCCGTTTGCGGAGTAGTTATTTTGGCCCACAATATTTCATGGAAATAGCTTGGCCATTTTCCTGCAGCTCCTTCCAGATTCTTTACAACCCTGTTAAAATGGTTCGATTAGCAACTTCAACCCGTCCATTAGCCTGAGGATAGAAAGGAGAAGAGAAACAATGTTGAATTCCTCTGTAAGTGAAAAATGTCTCCATATTTGTATCGTGAAACTGTGGCCCATTTTCCGTAGTAATCCGTTGGGGAATTCAAAATCGACAACAAATATTGGAAATGATAAATTTTATGAGTTCCTTTAAAGTGGTTAAACTTAGTGATGCAGCTTCTATCCATTTAGAGAAGTAATCTATCTCCACTATTATGTTGAAAATCCTCCAGATGCCATGGGAAGAGGCCCAACCAAGTCAAAACCTAATCTGGCAAAAGGTATTGGTTTGGATATTGATTCGATAAGAACTTCTGGCACATGAATTTCGTTTCCGTACCTTTGGCAGGGATCATACTTTCTGACCATATCTTTAGCATCTGTCATTATTGTAGGCGAATAGTACCCTGCTAACAAAACCGTCCTGGTTAATGCCTTCACTCAACAATGTGCAGAGCCCTCTCCATCGTGTAGTTCGGATAGAACATTTTGGGATTCTTCAAATCCTAAGCAATGTAAGAGGGGTCTGCAAAATTATTTCTTATAAAGAACTTCTCTTAATACAAGGAACCCACAAGCTTTATACTTAACCTTTTTAGTCAGGGTTTTATACGGAGGTAAAACTCCATCAGAAATAAACTGAAAGCTATCATACCTCCAGTCTTTGGGTTGAACGACAGATATGCTCATATATTATTTATCCTCTTTATCTTTTTCTTGGCTTGAGGCTATTGAGGGGAATTTTTGCATCATAATCCAAGGGTAGGCTTCGGAATAGGCTATGGTAGCTAAGGAGCCTGCCATAGTATTCTCCGATCTAGGGACATGCTCGTATTGGATATTTTTTAAAGCTTGTAGCAACTTCCTTAATATCAGCAAATATATTATCAATTGTTCATTTTTAGCTTCAAATTTTCCTTGAGCATGATGGACAAGTAGTTGGGAGTCACTCATCAATCAGACTCTTTTTCCCCACATATAAGAGCTAACCTTAGAAAATATATAGTTGCTTTATCTTCTGACTCATTATTGGAGGCCCCGAAACCAAAACATATAGTGTGATACATAGTATCACCATAAAGGGAAGTTAAACAAATTCCAGCCCGACATCTCATGGTACTAGACTTGTCGTCTGTTCGGATTACCAATTCTTTCTTAGACCGATTTTCTTGCCTTTGCTCACAAGACCTTTTAGTCTGAAAATTTATTAAGAAATCAGCCACACCTTAAGTCTTGATTGCAGTTCGAGGCGCAAAATCAATATGATAATCACCCAGCTCAACTGACCACTTGGTCATTCTATTTGATATATCAGCTTTTTGTAGAACATTTTTCAAAGGAAAAGAAGTTTGGACAACAATTGAATGTGCTTGGAAGTAAGGCCTTATTTTTCTGGCTGTTTTCTCCAATGACAAGGCTAACTTTTCTAACTTCAAATATCTCTTTTTTGCTTCCAATAGAATCTTGCTTATGTAATACACCGGACGGGGGTAATTATCCACTTCTCTTACTAACACAACACTTACTGCATACTCTGATAAAGCTAAGTATATATAAAGTTTCACCCCTGAATAGGTTTAAACAACATCTTAGGTGAAGACAAATGTTTTTTGGTTTCAAGGAAGGCTTGACCACATTGTGGAGACCAATTAAAGTCTTTGTCATTCCTTCACACTTGAAAAAAGTGAGCACACTTTTCTGATGACCTTGAAATGAATCTATTTAACGTCGCCAACCGCCTGGTTAGTCTTTGAACTTATCTAGTGCTTCGAGGAGGATCCACAACTAACAGAGCATTGAGCTTCTCCGGATCAGGCTGAATCGTCTTTCACTTATAACATAACCTATTACATTTCTGGACCAAACTCCAAAAATATTTTTTTTTGGGTTTAATTTCAAATTGATGGTTTCTATGTTAGTAAAACTTTCTTGAAGATCGGAGATGTTTTCATCTCCCTCAAGGCTTTTCACCATCATGTCATCTATATATACTTCCATATTCCTGCCAATTTGACTAGCAAAGGATTTATTTACTAACCTTTGATAAGTGGCCCCAACATTTTTTAATCCAAACGACATCACTTTGTAGTAATAGAGCCCTCTATCAGTGATGAATATAGTATGATCCTGATCGTTCAGATCCACTTATGTCTAATTATATCCTGAAAAAGGCATCCATAAAGGATAAAAGTTTGTTGCCTGATGTATAATCCACCAACTAATCTATCTGGGGTACTGGAAACAGATCTTTAGGACATGCTCTGTTAAGATTGGTGAAGTCAGTGCACATCCGGAATTTTCAATTCTTTTTCTTGACCAAAACGGGATTCGTCGTCCATAAAGGATATTGGGATTCTTTAATATGGCCCATCTTGGTTAACCGATCGACTTTTTATACTATCATATCTGCTTTTTCTTTAGAAAATGTCCTTCTTTTCTGAACTATTGGTCCAACATCAGATCAGACCGATAACTTGTGACATATCACGTCAGTTGGAACTCCAGTTTCATCATTTCTCCATGCAAACACACGTAAATTGTTAGATAAGAAAGATAATAATATTTTATTCAAATTCGATGGTAACTCAGTTCTAATTTTGACACTCTTGCCTTCATCAAAGGAATGAATCTCAACTTCCTCAATAGCAATTATAGCAATAGGAGCCTCCCTTGGATCATCCATCTCATTTTGATGAGTGAAAAGCTCCAGTAATTGTTATTCCTTGTTAAATTTTGTTACCTCTATTGTCTTTGAAGTAAGGGAAGTAGCATAACATTCTCTGACCAGCTTTTGGCTGCTTCAGACAATACCCACGTGTCCCTCTACAACGTACTTTAGATATTGATGGAATGTGGATGCCACATCAGGCATCCTTGAAAGCTAAGATCTTCCAAATATGGCGTTATACAATGTAGGACAATAAGCTACCACAAATAACACCCTTACCAACTTTTTAAAAGGCCTTTTACCCAATAATACTTCTTCTTCAAACTCACCAATGACCTCAGCCGAACTGCCACTAAACCTCATAATAGTTATGTTTGATCAATGCTTGACTGACGGATTCATCATCTGTTTGTAGGAAGTTAAAAACAATACGTTTTTTGAACTACCAGTGTCAATCAAGATCTTTCGAACGATATTACCCCCAATTGATGCTTCTATTACCACAACATCTTCATGTGGGTCAGCAGTATCTCTTAACTCATCCTCATGAAAGACTATGAAATGAGTAGGGGCCTAGTAAAGATGTGTAGATATTTTTCCTTCCAATTGGGTAGTCAAACTATTGACATGTCTTTTTCTTGAACAACTCGAAGGTGTTGTTACAGTGTCTCACCCAAATATAGTCAAAGATTTAAATAACCGCACTAGATCAGAAACAGTAGCAGACTTATCCAATATTACCCCCACTTGATTCTGCTCTAGATCAAGATAAAAAATTCATTATCGACATCAAATGTTTCAACAATCATCATAGTGCCTTCCTATCTAGAAGTCCCTGGAACAGTTGATGAAGTTGTCTGAGGCGCATTGGTACTTGGTCCCTTTCTTCTTAACGAAGTCACCTAATTTTCCCATTTTGATGAGATTCTGCACTTCGTGTTTTAGTGCTATATAATCATTTGTGTCATGACCCACGTCATTATGGTACTTACAGTAACGAGTACTTTGAGTTTCTCTAAGAGACTATAATGGGGCTGGGGCTCTAAAATGAACCTCATTTTTTGTCTTATCATAAATGTTTGCTACACATTCTCCCAACTCAGCAAACCATTCGGGTTAAACTCATGGGCCCTTCTTATTTCTACCTTGCTGATTTTGGTTGGACTGATTTTGCTTAGGTTGGTGAGATCCATGTACAGAATCTTTTTATTTATAACCGGACTGGGTTGTTGGTAATGGAGCTGGCATGGCAGCAACCGATCTGTTCTGATGAGGGACTCTGGAATTTTTAGTTTCTTCAACCGTGGTTTGTTTTCCAACTTGGTTTAATAGCCCTCAAAAAGTCATCGTTTTTTATATTGGTCACCAAATCGGTTAAGTCACCCGGATTCAAACCTTATCTCAAAGAGGTAATGGACACTTGTTCAAAGCAGTCAGCCAACCCATTCTTTGTATTCATAAACCTACTGATATATTCTTTTAAAGACTCATTTGGTTCCTGAGAGCAATGAATGATGATGTCCTCATTAACTTTAACCTATTAGCTTCCAATGAATTGACTTCGAAAAGCAAGCCAGAACATATCAAAGTTATTTATAGATCCTTGGAGAATTCTATTGTACTACTTGAGGGTGCTTCCTTTAAAGGTCTGTGAGAAATCCTGGTAGAGCAGCTTGTCATCATCATCATCAAATTTCATCATAATTTTTTTAAATTACTCAAGATGGTTGTCTGAGTCTTTACTCCCATCGTATTTTTCCATCTTAGAGCTACCAAACCTTTTTGGAAGATGTCCTTAAATAATTTTGAAGACAAAAGCGGTTTCCCCAAATTATGGCTACGACTAAACACTCAATCTTCATTAGGGGTGGCAAAAATACCTCGTTCGGATTGATATGCAAATGGGTCAATCAATATATGGTCAATGTACTGATCAGCTGAACCTTTTACTTAACCTTGATACTTCTTAATTCTGCCTCTTCTATCCCTTTTTCTCGAAAGCATTTTAGTCAATCTCAACTTCTTCTTCACCGGCCTTCATCACTGTTAGATGAGAGTGATTCTTCAAGGTCCCGATCATCGGAAGAACTATCTAAGGACTCTGATCGTACTTACAAAATGTTTAGACCGATGTGTTTTCTTAGAGCTAATTCGAGTCTTTGTGGACTGCTCATTTTCAGCAGGCTCATAGGTAGGATGGAGTCCGGACGCATCAGAATTTTCCTTCATTCCTTTCTCAACCTGTTTTAGAGCCCTCAAAGCCTCAATTTCAGCCCTCAATTGGTCACATTATTCTTGCATGAACTGTATTTCATTTGTGTTGTGGTTGACATGAGACACAATAGTGTGCTCATTAATCTCTCTCTCCCCTTCCACTTCTGGAGGAGTAAGAATTTCTTGCACATTGGGATCCATCTACTTTGATGATATCCGAACTATTTTTTGTTTCGTTGGTTTTGTATCTGGAATTCGGGTACCGTCGTCTCCCACTGTGGTCGCCAATTTGGTGTGGATAATTTCTAGCTTGAGGGTGTTTTGGGTAATTTGTATATTGGATTCATTTTTAATAGAGTATAGTGAGAGGAGAGTGGTGTGTGCTTGTATTTAATATTTTTAGCCAAAATTCCTCCTTCGTAAATGAAGTTTGTTGGGATATTTATACTAATTTGTGAACCATGGGCCTTCCAGGACGGACTATGGACTCGGGTCAAGTTTAAGGACCTTTAAGCCCAAGATAAGGAATAGTCAGCAGCCTGCTGAGTCACAATCCACTTGATCGTACTAGTTCAGTGTGGTATGGTATTGAATATGTCTGAACTACCCTTCAGATGATGCAGTAAATCGGTATCAAAGAAATCTGACCCTATCATATATAATGTTTTGAGAAGTGAAAAAAGTTGTCCATTGTCGTCATATTTACCAATTATGCTTAGTGCTTTGAAATGATTATTTGCTAGTGTATTTGCTAATTTTATAACTATAAAACTAGTATTTTATAAGGTATATCCATCATACTTTTCCAATATCTAACGAATCCCTGGAGTACTTATAGGAACATAATTTTTTTTATGTTTGCTTGTATTATACATTGGTATGAATGATTCTCGTATAGTTAGTTGGGTTTCTGAAACATACTTATCAGTTTGATTATTTTGGAGACCGTAGTGGAGTTATCAATGTTACTTGGTTTAATGTATCTTTTAACAATAAGTTATTTTCTACCACTATATGTTGACATTTAAAAGTATCGCATCCGTATAAAAGATATTTTTAATTCATATAGTATTTTTTTTTGTAGAATCCTTATTATTTCCATATTTTAGCTAATTTTTATCTTTTTTGGCTTGGTAACATCTAAATCCATACATCTTCTGACATGTAAAAAATGTAAGATTTATTAATTTATGATCTCTTTAAAACAAAAATTATATCAGAATTTCTAATCGTGCTAACAATTACGGATACAATCAGTATAGAAAGTCACGGAAGCTTAAACACAATTTTTCACATATAATTTGGACTCATATATAAAACAATTTTTATGGCACATGACATAAACACAATCCTCGTGATTTCTGACTATATAAATACATCCATTGGGTCAAACAAACATATAGTCATATTATACATTCAACTAGATTTCACATTATTACATACTGAAAACTCGTAATAGAAGGTATCCGAATGTGAATTTTGCCACCAGATTAGTGTTAAAAAATAATTTATAGTTTTATCTACGACGTTAGTTAAAGATAATTAAAGGTCTTTGTGTGCCAGAATATCTAAAACGTTTAAAACATATTTCAAAGTTATTGGTATCATCGGAGAAAACTACAAATTTGGGTGTTATAGGATAAACATGATTGAGAGAGTTGATCAATGAACTTTATATTTGGATGAATAGATTTGATTATGAATTTCCAAAAAAACATCTTAAATTATTTTAGAGAATGACTATTTCCCCCTTCAAATTTTTATTTCTCTCATTCTAAGCGATCAACATTAAAATTAGAGCTATGCTATATCTCATCTCATTTTCGTTGAATCTTACACCCTGTTTTGTTAGATATCTCAAGTTTTTAGACCAATCACCCTTCACAATATAAGGAATTTTTGCAAGAAATGTCATCGTAACAGTTATATTTTCCCAAAAAACTCAAAATCTCTCAATTATCCTCCTTTCAAAAGTGTTTGTTTTTTAAAATCCGACTTTACCGCAACTTTACTGTTTGTAATAAAACATCTATGTTATATTTATGCTTAAAACATATTGATCTATATATGTTTAGATATTTTATATATATTTAGTTGTTTGTTTGGCTCGTTATTAATTGTGTTATTTAGGGCGGGTATAGATCTGCAATTTATATGCTAATATACATAAAAAAGATTTTGAATAGAAGGATATGTTTCTTCTAGGAAGCAATGGCTAACTTGCTAAATGTCTCACCATTTATGCGATATTCCGCATCATAAGCGCACCTAGTGTGCAAAAATTCGGGAACTTTGTCGCTCTAAATTATGCTAATTTTCGCCCAATTTGTGAATGATTAATTAGATATTTTACATGATTTGTTGATGTTTATGGTGAAATTTATATACCAGCTATATTTTTCATTGATATTTTTAATATTTTTCTAGTTTTTTTATGGTTATTTATAAAGTTATTTTATTAATTAATTCATTAATGTCTCCCCGTCGACCTTCAGTTGATTTTGAGACCGAAATAGAGTAACAGCATCAGTCTTCATGAAGTTCCCAGTATACCAATTACAATTGTTATGGTATGGTTATACATCATGGTACATCACTTTATGGAGAAAAAATAAAATGTGAAGTTTGTCTTATTGATAGAGTTCCAATGAAAGGAATTACTAAACTTTCGTAAGAATTTTAGACCGGGTGTAAACCTAGCTTTGAGCATTTGCATGTTTGGGATAATCCAGCTAAACTGAAGCGTTATAGGTCGAATGAATCGAAAACTATTAGTATTTATTTCATTGGATATCATGAGCACAATAGGGGTTTTGAGTATTTTGATATTTCCAACATGGGAACAATGAAATCCTTTAAGGATATTGAGTTTGGGAGGAAGAATTTGGTAACAAATTCATTTTGAGGAATAATATGTAGATATTTTTGAAGGTTTTAACAATGATACTCTTGTATAAGATGTTTTGGTATTTAGGTCAATCATCATTTTAGAATCGTTAGAGCATATAGATAGTCAAAATAATACTCAAATAATATTAATCCTCCATCGGGGATAGGACCCAAAATAAACAAAATGAATTGGTTCCAATGGACCAAAATAAAGTTTTTTAAGAAAACCAAACTTTATCTGCTAAAAAAATACAAGTTCAACCTGAAGAAATTGTTCATTTGCGAAGATCTACTAAAGAAATGAAGAGCGTTAAATAATGCAAATTATATATTGTATCTTAAAGAACATGAGTAATTTTATGGTGCAACAGAAAACGATCCTTTAAGTTTGTGAGAATCCATGAAAAGTTGTTATTCTGAGTTATGGGTTTACACAATGATAAACGAATATAAATTTATGCAAGATAATACAATGTGAGCTTGTCCATTATTTGAAGAAAAGAACCCGAATGACTGTAAATGGATTTTTAAAACCAAACGAGATTCTAAAATAAATTTGGATAGGCATAAACAAAATCTTGTGGCTAAAGGTTTTAAACCTTCTCTCCGGTTTCAGTGAATGATTATTTATATCCAATCATCCACTAGCTGTACATTTTGATCTTAAGTTCCATCAGATGGAAGTAAAGATTGCTTTTTCTAATGGAAACATTGAAGAAATAATTTACATGATACAACCTGAAAACTTTGTCTCTCTTGATCCAAATTCGATAATATGCAAACTAAGGAAATCTTCTTATAGACTTATAGTGCCGCAAATTTTTCGAGGTCAATATCTCATTTGGTTCCGAGATCAATTCAGTGGAAGATCGTGAGTAATGAAATTTTAGTGAGAGAAAATTCATAATCTTGGTGATGTATGTTGATGAAAAATTATTAGCCACAAATGATAATGAGTTTTTGCATACAACTAAGAAATTTATTTCGGACAAATTTAATATGAAAGATCTTGGTGATGCATCTTCTGTGTTAAGAACTAAATTTAACGGAATCGATCCCATGAGGAGTTTATCACAAAATATGTATATTTAGAGTATGTTACAACATTATGGGATGGAAAAAAGCAAAGGAAATAAAAAATCTTATATTAAAAAGTGAAAAGGTTAATCTCAAACAATATCTAAATACAAAATTAGAGATTAGGAAAATGAAAAAGGTTTCATATGTTTCGGTTTTTGGAAGTTTGATGTATACTTAGGTTTGTACATGGATGCATATCATTTATTATCGTTGTACTATGGAGATATGTCATTACCCGGGCATGGAACATTAGAGGTAAGTCAAAATATTTCTATAGTATTTATAACAAACAAAACATCATATTTTGACGTATATGAAGTCATGTAAACTGAATATCATAGGGTATTCTGACTCATATTTTTTTGGATATGAAGATTATCATTGTTCAACTCCATACATTATATTCAATTTAGCATGAGGTGAAATCTCATGGAATTGTATAAAACAATCATTCTTTGCATCTTTCATTATTGTTACAAAGTTTGTTTCGTGTTTCAAGGCATCCAACCAAACACTTAGGTTGCAGAATTTATCACAGGATTGTGAATCATGGAAGGGATAGAAATACCCTATATATATTATTGTGGAAATAATTCAGTGGTTCAATATTCAAACAGTAACAAAAGCTCGTTCAACTCCAAGCATATAAATATCATTTTCTTTTATGTTAAATAGAGAGTTCAAATCAGTATAGAGAACATCGAAACTAATTTTATGGTAGTTAATCATCTAACGAAGTCATGGTATCTAAGGCTTTTATCAAACACACCATTAATATGAATGTTGTGTATTTTGAATATTGTTAGTTTCGGTGAGAGTTTTTATAAAGTTATAGGATATATTGTATAAAGTCTATTAATACATATATATATATGTATATATAATGTACTTTTATTTTGATTACGCATACTCTATTATAAGTAGGTCTCCAATTAAGTAGGACTATATATATATATATCATTCTTATGTTATACACTATGATCGCTAAAAATTATTGTTGGTCTTCGATGTTGGTTATTGTATCAAAACGATCATTGATGTTTATTTTGTATTAAAATTATCATTTTTGTTGCCACGTTTTATATATGTAGTCTCTCATGCGTGCATTTTACGATCATAGCACGTGTCAACTATACGGTAGTTTTTTTTTATTGCAATTTTAGCCACTGTAATCCTCAAACCTAAAATACATTTCCCTTATTTTGTTTAACAATTAACTTTAGTTTAAACATTTTTTTATTTACATTTAATTTTTCCCATTTTTTTATTAAAATAATTATAATTTACCATTTACAAACTGGATCCGACCTAATTAAATTAAATTAGCTGACATAAACTATTTCATTACTCAGTTTATCTCTACTATGACTTGATTCACTATGGTCTAAGATTATATCATAATCCTAAGTCGAAATAGAATTAAACTTTTGTCATCTCTTTGATCTTCACTCACTCATCATTCATTATTTTGAAAACCTAATTTAGCAAACTCTTCTTTCTTTTCGTTCCTCCTTATAACTAATTTGAAACGATAATGTGTGGTCTTACATGTCATTTATATCCAAGTTGAGAAAAATAATATTCAAAAGGTTTATAAGTTTAAAAGATACAAGCATTATTTGGCAGTTTTAGTCTTGAATTATTTAAATAACAGTATATAGAGGATGGAACATTTTCTACTTGAATTCATTCTTTTGTGAGTAAGAGAGGGCTAAAACCACCATTGGTCCCTCATGTTTGACCCGTGTATCATACTAGTTTTTTACCTTCACTTTTGTCTCTCATTCATCCTTTATGTTTCAAAAATTTGCAAGATCAGTCCTCCCACACATGTGGGCCATGAAAATCTGACACGCGGCATCCCAAAATCCCAAATTTATGTTACTATTGGTCCTCCAGATTTTTACCCGATTAAACCCCTCCCTCAGCCCAGTCAGCAGTTCAGTCACTTACCACATGTTTTTATTTTTCACCATTTAATTTTTATCATTTACCATCTATCTAGTTTTTAACCTTTCTTAAATTTTAGTGGGCTGGATCTGGGTCAAAAAATAATAAACTCAAACCTAGCTTACCCAAACCAAGGCCAACCAAATCCAAACCCAAATATCCACTACTACACCCCAATTACCCATCTCTAAAGCACAATTAACTAAATTTAAATCAAAAACCCTAATTATCCATGACTTCTTCAGCTGTTCTCCCTTTCTATTCTTTCTCTCTACTGAATCAATTACAAAAATTCAAACCCAAATTTCGCAAACCTTTCTTCTTTAGAGTCAAAATCCATCGACTTTTGTTTCTTACCTACAATATGTTTGATCAATAATTATCTAGAGGTTCTGTTGTTAAGAGAATTAAATTTGGTTGTTCATTTTTCAACGATAAACAGCTAATGTCCAATAAAACAACTTGATGTTCTTTTGATATGCAAACTTATCATTTTATAGTATCAGTTAATTAGATTACCTATATATCAAATTTCGTTTCCTATTGGTTTGATACTGAGTTTAATAGCTTCCAGATTAGTTGAACATTAAATTTAATCACGATAAAGACTTCGAATTCTTCATAAATTTGTAAGAGTTTGAAAAATATATATTTACACTCATATTATATATTGATATATATATATATATATATATATTCATTAATAGCCTACCACTAAACTATAAAGTAATTATAATTGATAATATCTTATAATTGAGAATTTTATAAGATTAAGCTAATATCATAGAACATGCACGATCATTTGGGGAGAAGAACTGAAGAAGTCTTTGAAACTTATCGTTTTTTATTTGAATTTAGTTAATCGGGTTCTGGAGATAGGTAATTGGGATTGTAGTAATGGATATCTGGGTTTTGGTCTTAATTTAGCTAGACTTGGTTTGGATAAGTTAGGTTTGAGTTTACTGTTTTGTTCCGAGTCTAGCCCACCTAAATTTAGATTAGGTTACAATACAATAAGTAGATGGTAAATGCTAAATAGTAAAAACACGTGGCGGGTGACTGGATTGGTGACTTGGCTGAGAGAGGGGTATAATCGGGCAAAATCTTGGGGACCAATAGTGACACAAAACTTAGAATTTTGGGGTGCCACGTGTCAGATTTGCATGGCCTACATGTGCGGGGGGACTGATCTTGCAAATTTCCAAAACATGGAGGATGAGTGGGAGAAAAAAGTGAAGATCAGGAACTAGTATGATACACGAGTCAAATATGAGAGAACAATGGTGATGTTTAGCTGTAAGACAACGATATAATTATTCTCAAATAAAAAATTAACCATTCTACCAATGTAGAAACAATATATTTTCTTAGAAAGAAGCAAAAATGATATAGAGATATTAATTAAAATATACTATAAATTACCCTAAATTTCTTGATATAATTAAACTTATTCTACCCAATTTTGTTCTAATTAAGTTTTGATAAAAAGATACCAAGAAAAGGCGAGTTATTGAATTGCCTTCTTAAAGCTTAAATCGACATACTTGTTCATCTACAATGAGTCAAACATGAGAACTACATTAGTTTACATCAGAAAATATACATAGTATGATTTGGGATGGAAACATATAACAATGAGATCCAAATTCTTGCAGATTTGGAGATTTCTACATCTTTCTCATCGGTAAATCCAATAGTAACCATGATTTTATAACCAAAATATTCATTCTCTGACCAAATTCTAAGAAGCATATAGGTGGTGGTTATTTCCCCATTTTTCCAAGCAACTATTTGTTTTCAATTTGTTGATACTATCTAGTTTTGAAATTAAACACGTCACATTTTTGAAATAGTTATAAGGAGAAACCATAAAAGAGGCGGTGACTAAAGTGGAAAAATATTTATGAAACTAGCGCTTTGAAATAATGAGTGAATAGTGAATCATAAAGATTGAAGAGGAAAGATATAAAGAGAAGTTGGTCCATTTTGAATTAGGGTTCTAAAATAATCTTATACTATAGTGAATTAGTTTATAGAATACATGGATTGGATTATGAAGTGGATCGGGTCGGTTAATTTCATTTAACTGATTCTGAACCGGTTTTTAAATGGTATAGTAAATTTTTATAATTAAATTGAAAAAAATATTAAACTTAAAGTTAAATAGTAACAAAAATAGTGGGAATAAAATTGAAATGACTAAAATTACAAATAAAAAAACTTACTGTGTAGCTGACATGTGTCACGATTTTAGTTAAATTCACGCGTGAGGGACCACATATGTCAAAAGTGTCCAAAGACAATGATTCTATAAATACAAAACTGAAGACCATTGACCATTTTGAGACAAGTAATCAACACCAACCATGATATATCCATGTAGTTTATTATTATGATATTGTCATTATTGATGTATATATATATATATATATGTGAGTGGTTTTTAATGCATTAAAGATGACTTTACTCATATTTTGTTAATGGTCATGTACGAGATTGATAAGTTTATCTATGTGACGATATAAATTAAGAACTTTCATTTGGTGAATGCATCCTATGGTAACATATGATGATCCAAATTGGAAATTGTTGAAATTTCTCATATTCGATAGACCGTCAAATGTTTATATCGAGGCATTTGAATATTTTAAATATTGGTCCAATAAAAGAATCATATATAAAATGGCAGGCTAGTAGATAAAATATGTATCATGAAGGTAATTGTATAGAAAACGAGTTTATTCTGAATATTATGAAGGATTGGACTTGAAAATAAACAACTTAAAAAAACAAAACAAATTGGAATTATTTTGTACGAACAAAACAAATTTGAGGTTATATTCCGTGTGAGTACCAATTTGACAAAGGTTGATATTCATTTCTAATATAGTTTGAATAGAAATGTGACATTACTAACATTTCCAATTCTAAACCTTAAATTATGAAAGTAGTTAGGGAGACAATGACTTAATATTTATAACCATTTTTATGTGTGTTTTATCTTATGTTAATTTAAAGTAAAATAGAGTTTATAGATTTAACATGAATCTGTAAGTTGTATTTAGAATTAAATGAGGTTAAAGTTCACTACAAGTCCTTTATGTTTTGTTATTATTTGAATATGGTCATTTTTGTTTATTTTTTTCGATGGTTTTCCATGTTTTAAAACATATAATTTTTAATCCTCTATGTACAGAATTGATCAACATCTGATACGTGGCAGCTCAAAAATTAGATTTTTCTTTTTGTATTTATCATCCAAATATATCACCCTAGTTTCCACATAACCTATGCCATCAGTTTTTACGTCAGCTAAAATGTTTACCCAAATTTTTAACTTTAGCTTTTACCATTAAAAGTTACTTCTAATTGGAGGATCTTGATGGGATCGAACCTTTAATTAAATAAATAAAACTAACCTGGTTAACTAACTAAATAAAGTCCAACTCGTTTTTTTAAATAAAACCAAACTCGTTGAACTAAATCACACAAAACCGAAAAACTTATTTAAAATTTTGAATTCATAAACCAAAAAATGATTTCACCAAATAGATCTCCCCTTTCAAACCCTAGTTTAGAAAAAAAATCGATTTTACCCATTCTCCATTCTTGAAATTTACTTTATCTTTCGTAATTAAAGGTAAAGTTCTTGAACTGCATGCTCTCTATTCTTGAAGTTAGGGTTCTTTAACTACATGTTCTTCATTCTCGAAATCCACTTAATTTTTTGTAAGTGAACATAGTTCTATATTTTCTAAGCAATAATATTTTTTTATAATGATTCAAAAGTTTATGTAAACTCTATTGGTGGTGATTTGTGTGATTGTTGATTACACGGTGTAACCCGCACTATTTGGATCCACCCAAATATGAATAACCGATTCAACGGTTGTAACAACTTTAGAATATGTTTATTTTTATATACATTTTAGAAATTATGTTTGATAATTTCCTCATCTAAATTATGATTTTGTACATATGAATAAAATCTCTTTATTTTAGCTGGATTCACCTCTAAGTTAACGGAAAGTCATCATAATTGTTTAATAGGGTTTCAAGATTGGAAAAAAAATAAAAAGAGAAGAATATTATTATTGTCATTCTTAGTTTATGTCTATCTCTTATTGTTCTTGTTTTGTTCGAATGGGTTTTGTTGTATTTGAATGTTTTTCATAAGTATTATTAGAATTATGATAGTTATATATTGTAATAGTTATCAATTTGATTAGTAATTGTGTTTAATTATCAGTTGTAAGTAGCTCAATCTAAAATTTGGTCACACGTTTTTATTAGTTTAAATTTTTTTAGTCCATATATTATGTTAAATGAGTGGGGGTGGATAAAGTTAAACCCATATGTGCTTTTAATTACAAAATTTTCTTTGAAGCTTTTGATCCAAATCTCGAATGTCTCATCAGACTTGAATCACTTTGTTAATCCCACGCCAAGTGTGTTTTCAGTATATTCCAGTTGTTAACATTCATCGAGACCACCTGTACCGGCCACGTTCATGATCATTCTGTCTAATCAAATCCACCATTGGTTTAGGGTTTTGAGCCTTGTTTTCTATTGATCTCGGAGTGTCCATGTACCTCCCTCTTTGTGATCCTACTAAGTTCTCATTTTCCAAGAAGATTTTTGGCTTCCAAAAGATCTATCTCTTCTCTCTAATAAGATGTGTCACATCCATACATATCCATCTCTCTTTTCATTTAATTATGACCATAGTGTTAAGATTCTAAACGATCTCTGTCATTCCTTGTTTCACGCAACAATGATAATGATTTCCTATAACATTACTAATACCATTTATCTTCTCATGTCTTTACTCTTACATTTTATCGAGTAGTCTTCCAAAATAGCGGAGTGTCTTCATATTCTCTTTCTTAGGAAATCCTGGAAAAACTTTTCACTATCACTTTCATTGTTTCAAAAAGAGAAGCTTTGTCTTACTCTAATTTAGTACTATGGTTAACAAAAGAAAGAGCTAAAAATTGAAGGGTAAAGGCGCAATAAGTAAAATCACTCCCCGATCTAATACTCGTGACCAGACGAACATGCTTAATGATGAGCTGTTACCCATGGTGTCCTCTTTTCTCCCGTATGGTTACTGTGACACTTCTATATCACTTGAACCCAGACCATCGCTAAGTATTTCACATAATCACTTGGTCTCCCGACATCGATCACATCGGTCATCCGTTTACAATGCATGGCCTCTCTCTCATGGTGCATGCAAGCTATCCTACTTCTTTACGTTCAAAACCATACTTCCTCGCTCCGGATTGTACATGCAGACTCATTATGGTTGAGGCACTAAGCTTGATGGAGAAAAAGCCTAGTTTCTCACCTTTTTCCACTTCCTATGCTGACGTACAACTCGATTATGAGGAAGATTGTTTAGAAGCTGAATTTGGTACCCTCAATACCAAGCTTGATCGTATCACAATAATATTTTATAGTGTGTCTCTTTCATTATGATTGTTTGGCTCTTTAACATCATGAACGTGGAAAATTTCACCAACTACACTCTCCTGCCTCCATCAACGCCCCTCGCGTCGACATCGACCCTCTCCACAGGTACTTCTTTGATCCCTAGCTTGAGCATCTCCTCTCACCCCATTGTGTGCTCGCTTGTTGGCAATATTATATAGCTTGTTGACCTTAAACACTTCTAGTCCATTTTGAATGGTAACACATCCTCAATCTAAATGGATCCTCAACGAAAATGTGAGAGATATAACCCTTTGGAACCTCCCCATCGGTTCCTCCCTTAGTTGGTGGTGGAGAAAACGCATCCACTTTAGACCTATTTCTGCAAGAGTTTACAAGGTTGATGCCGGTAATTGGGCTACCACATCCCTCGCAACTCTGGTATGAGCCTTGACTCTTTTCTAATTCATTTGTTTAGCTATATGGTCATAGTATTATACTTTATGCTAGAATATGGATAAATATCATAGTATTAGACACTATCTACGACCACTCTTAGAACTGGCCAAATCATCTTTGCTCGCGTAGAGGATCTCATCAATCTGATCTGCTCGAAATCGGTAATATCATCTAGAATCTGCTTGACCATACTTGGAAATTCACTACCAGATACAAGCTACTTACATGGGATACAACACTACCCTCAATTGTGTCTTGTGTAATAACTTCTCTCAGTCCATCGACCATATTGTGATGGACATTCTTTTTTCTCACCTTATTTGGGTTTAAAGGAATTGTACAATTTTTGCGAACATTGATCTGTTGGGTTCCGACATATCCCAATATACTCTGAAATCTTCGCTACAGATTCAGCGGCTCCAAAAACATTTAGTCGTGTTAAAACATTATTAATTTCATATTTTGTTTTGTTTTTCTCTTTTTGGTTTCCTTATGGGTGATTTTTTGGCGTGCGGTATGGCTTGGACACATGATTTGGTATTAGTTTTTTTGGTTTATGGCTTGGACACATGACTTGTATTAGTTCTTTTGGTTTGTGAATGCTACTATCTTCTTTGTTGTAATTTTGTTTTAGCTTAGATTGTTGGATTTTTTTTCTTGCTATTTGCTATTGTCTTTTTTTACTTCATTTATGAAAAAATACACCCGAAATTCCTAATGTTCCTATAATGGGTTTGGCTAAATTAGGGCCATTTTCGATAAGCAGCCCCAATCTTAACCATTCCCACACAAATTTTAAGTAGCCCTATTATTTTACCCAAAATACCCTCTCAATTTTCACTAAGCTATAACCCTAAAAACTAACCATCCCCAAAACCAAAACACAACAACCCCATTTTTCTTCTCTTCTTCTTCTTCAAACCTCTAAAACACCAAACTCAAATTAGCTCCAACTTTAACTCCTTTTCTCGTTCCACAACAACTCTACTAGATTCACACTTAGTCAAGAACAAGAATGAGAAAAGGAAGAGTTAACATCTCTAAATCTTGTTTTTGTTGATTTTTATTTTTATTTTTATTTGTAGATTTGTGCTAGTTTATAGTGAAATACATGTTTATATTGGTGTTTATAGTAGTATAGTGATGTTAGGAATGTTTTGTTGTGGCTGATTCGATGTTTTAGAGGTAGATTTAGGAATCGGTTCGAGGTCCTTCAATGGTGGAAAATTCTGGTTCGTGGTTACCCTGTCGGGTGAAAAGTAGTCCCACCGGCGGGGAATATATTTTTTTCCAGGTTTCGTTTTTACCCCGCCCGGTGAAAAGTAGTCCAACCGGCGGAGAATGAGTTTTTTTTTTCAGGTGTATTTGTTACCCCGTCGGGCGAAAAGTAGTCCCACCAGTGGAGAATGTATTTTTTTATAGGTTTCGTGAAAGTAGTCTCACCTTTTGAATTCATCCTTCAATGATTTCGTTTTTACCCCGTCGGGTGAAAAAAATTGTTGGGTTTCGGAGGTTTGGAGTTTTCTTGTGATTTTTGGAATTTTTGCGTTTTTTTGGAGTTTTTGATTTTGTTGAGTATAAGAGGGTTGTAGGAGAAGTAATTTTGTGTTTTTCTATTTTGTGTTAACTATAACCACAACTCACTAAAAGACAAAATTAAATATTCTTGGTCAAAAGATAAACCCGTCTTTGACTATTTATTAAAAAGATTCTCTACCATTTGGGAATGGTTAACAAAATTTGGGCTCTAATTTAACCAAACCCTTTTATAATATATTTTGAAATATTTGTAAATCAGTTTTATTTTAATTTATTATTTCTATTAAAAAACATTTGGGGAGCTTTATATATTTAATTTCAATAATTAATGTTGGCAAAAATTACTCCTTTTAAGAGGTTAATTTTTGCCTTTTGATACAGCGATAAAGATATTAAACGTATAAAAAGCTATTAGTATTAAATATCCTATGTATTTTTAAAATAGGTTTTTCCTTTTTCATTATCATTTTTCTTATTTAAAATCAAATTTCAATTAAGTTCAAAAGAAAATATTGGAATTGCAGGTTTAACGGCTGGAACAGACACTATATGAGCACTGAGAGCTAATCCGGCGATAAAATTGCCGATTCTTTCAGCTTTTAGGGGTTTCATTGAGTTAAGACGAGGAAAAGAAACAACATGAAAGAGGTGTCGATTTCACTAATGCTAGACTTTTGAGGATAAAGACGGAGAGGAGTTAGAAGTTAACGATATTTATAGTAGACTGATTTTATTAGTGTTCCGTATACTTTTGGGTTTATGATATATAATGGGGCGACCTTCCCCTTTACTCTGGTTGGGCTATGAAACAAAAAACATTAGCCCGACTTCCATTCGTCCATTGTAATTTTTAGTTACACAATCTTGTTAAGGTTCTTATTGTTTATTTGTATGAATCTTAATTTAAATATTGGCATATGTATTAAAATCTGATTTAAGACCATCTTTGTTTATTTTGGAGTACATTATTTTAGATCATAAAAATACACTATTTTAGATCATAAGTCATTTTAATTCCATATATATTTATACTTATCGGTGAGAATGATTTTATCGGAAATGATTAGTCTGGCCTCCGCTCATGTATAAAAAGTTCATCAATTATTTGGGATTGAATAGTTTTGATAGTTCTGATTGGATGATCAAACTGGAAATCAACGTGATCTTAACTGTTATCAGTTGGTGAGAGATAGAGCACGGAACCTAGCAGCTCCGTAAATGTATAGTTTTGTTGATGTTATAGATTATGTTTTATCAATTGACATGCAGAGAGATGTATTTGAATCCGAAAACTATCATGATGTTATCAAGGGTAGCAGTAAGGAGAAATGACTGAAAGTCATAAGAGAATAATTGAGATCTCTCAAGAAGATGGGCACCTGGATTCTTGTCAAGTAGGTGAAGGCTCATAATCTTGTTGGGAGTAAATGTATATTTGAAAGGAAGCAATGTATTCCTAGAGTTGAGTAATCCATATACAAATTTAGGCTGCTGGGTAAGGGTTTCAAGCAACGGAAATGTGTTGATTTCAATGAAACTTTCTCACTAGTTGTGAAAGAAACTCAATAGGATTTTAGATGTTAATTGTTGCTCGATTTAATCTTAAGTTAGATCGAATGGATATTACTATTGTCTTCCGATATGGAGAATTGGAAGAGACAATCAACATGTTTCAATCGAAAGGTTTTGAATAAGGGAATGAAAGAAATGTATGTTCGTTGAAGAGACCCATATATGAGTTGAAATAGTCGGCAAGATAGTAAAATAAAACATTTGATTATTTTATGAGATCCAACAAGTATATAAGTAGTCGATATGACCAATGTGTATATTGTTATGGGAAAACACACATGGAGATACAAATTATGTTGCTATTATATCTCGGTGATATCTTAA
The DNA here is from genome assembly GCA_036936605.1 of Limnanthes douglasii subsp. nivea. Classification (NCBI taxonomy): domain Eukaryota; kingdom Viridiplantae; phylum Streptophyta; class Magnoliopsida; order Brassicales; family Limnanthaceae; genus Limnanthes; species Limnanthes douglasii. The sequence goes on along the minus strand of JAUPFV010000004.1, from coordinate 143,241,503 downwards.
TAGTTGGAAAGGACAAAAAGAGACTTGAAACAATGAAAACTCAACTGAAGGCACAATTTGAGATGAAAAACACGGAAGAGGCTAAGGGATACTTGGTATGGAAATCAATAGCAACATGTTGAGAGGGTATATATTAGTATCTCAATAAGAATACATACATAAGGTTCTCAAAACGTTTGGATCCAAATCTCGAAAAATATGAACTCCTATTGGTTCTCAATTTAAATTAAGTGTCAGTCAAGCACCAACCGAAGTAAAAGACAATAAGTTCATGCAAAAGATACACTATGCAATTACCATTAGAAACATAATATATGTTCTGATATGGACAATACCTAATCTTGCCTACTCTATTAGTATTTTTATACAAATTTATGTCAAATATGGGGAAGCCCCTCAAATGACTCATGAAGTACTTAAAGGGTTCGATTAAAGTTAGGTTTTGGTATGATCAGAAGTATATGGATGATGAGATGTCGAGAGGGTATGTTGATTTTAATTATGCGGGGTGCCTTGACATAAGAAAGTCAACCTTTTGTTTTTCAGTTTATAGTGCATCAATGAGTGGTTAGTTGGAAGTCTTGTATACAAAATTTTGTTACTTTATCATCTATAGAATCCAAACATTTGGTTGCTATCGAACCCGGGAATTAAGCGATATATCTAAAAGGATTGTTAAGTGGGATCACCACTATAGAACGATATGTAACTTTGTTCTGTCATAATTCTTTTCTGCTACATTTAATGAGAATTTGAAGTTTTATGAGAGAACTAAGCACATAGATATCAAGGTTCTGACATGTGGTAAAGATAGATAGATTATGACGATGCCGAATATTTGAAGTGAGTAATATCTTTTAGATGCTTTGACCACGGTATTACCAATTTCAAAGTCCACAAACTGCATAAGACTTGTGCAAGTCTTAGAGGCAAGTAAACTAGATGTCTCTAAAGAGTACTGGAACATTGAGGCCATGGATATTGGATTCATTATAAGCCTAGGTGGAGAAATGTTGGGTAGGATTCAAATGGCTCAAACTTTATGAACAAATATGGATGGTTAGGACTAAAGTACATAGTTTAAATAGTTAAACCAAATACTTAGGTGCAGATACATTTTTTAGAACCTAAATGTGAGCTTGGTCGAGGAAAATTGTAGTATCTATGCTAGAACCAAAGGTGAATGTTGATCTATTGCTAGACCAAATGTGTAGGAACATATTATCGTAGACTTCTGGATATGCTTCTCTGTTCTTAGAAGAAACTTGATCACTTGCTATTCAATATTCTAAACTGAGTGTAGGATCTTTTTTGTTGATTAATAGAAATAACCTAGATTGTGTATTGAAATAAAATATAATAGTATAATTTTTACAAGTGTTAGGACGTGTTACCACTACCCAAAAATGTACCATGTGCCTGTATGACAACAAAAATTTCTTTATCCGATAGACAAACGAATATATACTTTGGTTTTAATGTGAGACTGATGCATTGTGCATTGTACGAGTGAGTCTATATATATATATTGAGAGAGAGTATTGAAATCGGTGTAGCGCAATGAGTGAAAAATAAGGAGATTATTTCTAAAGAGATAAAGCTTATTGCTTGTGTGATTTTACAGAGACAAGTGAGGTGGAAGATAAAATTTGAGATCCATAGTTTCTTTTCTAAGGTGATAGTACTTTTTAAAAAATGGTTGAGGTAGTTGTGTTTGAGAGAGTTTTCTTGTAACTTCCTTATATATAAAATCAATGTATGTTAACCGTATATGTAGGATTTTTTCACAATCCGAACCATGTTAAATCTATTTTATGTGATTGAGTTTGATTGTTTTATAAACTAAATTAGTTGTATTATTGTTCATGACCATAAAATGAAATATAAAACGAAATTACTCTTTATGCATAAACTAGATTTACAGTGTATTACTCCTTCGATCACTTACTAAAGAAATTCGTCGTTCTACTCATTAGAATATCTAAAGAAATAACTTTTCGCTTATTACCTTCTTTTATTAGTTTTTTCAAGATCCATAGAACTAGATCTTTACTAAAGAATTAATATTGGAAGATAATAAGTTATAGAAATAGTCCAACTGAACATAAGGAGAATAATACTACATGGAACAATTATTAAGATATGTCTACACTATCTTATAAGTATTTATTCCACGTTTTAAGGGATTGATGTATATATAAAGAGAATTTGAAATAAATATCTAGTAATTTGAAATATTTAAACATCTAGAAATTGGTATATGAGTCTCCCCATGCGGATCGATTTATAGTTTTGATATTATAATCCATTGCAAAGCATGTGGATTTAAATTTCAGTGCATAATCTACATCATTGGGAAACTAATTTTTATTTGAGTTGGTTAGGGTGTGGATTTAAGGTTTAAATTGTATGTTTTATTTTATTAGACAAACAATGTTAGGATTTATACTTAATGTGAGAAGTTGATTACATGGCTAAAATTAAGAGTTTTGCTAACGAAAATGTTAAAATCGTAACCAACATACTCAAAATCGAGCAAACTTTTGTGATATTACATTTTTACCGCGACGATCCATATTGTTTCCAAAATAAAATTTATCTTAAATGGAATTTTTTGCGGCAAACATTTATGTTACTGTGGTAGCTATATGTTTTATCGCAACAACGTCGATGTCGTCACGATGAAGTCGGACAACTGCAGACTTGTTATTTTTATGTATGATTGTTTTATGATGTTTAAATTATCTATAGATTTTATGATTAAGGTCGTCTTGAATTTTTTAATCATAATTCATGGTTAATATTATTGCAAGGACTGCCAGACTAAAAGAAGGTTAAAGATATATTTAATCATGAACATGAGACGTCCAATTTATCATTAAGGTTTTAGTTGGAAATAGGAAAATGAACCTAAATGAGGGTTTACCCTAATTAAGTTAATTAGAATTAGATCAATAATGAATTTTCTCGAACTCGTACAAATGTATGTTAATATGATTACCCAAAGGTATCTTATTATAAATGTGTGTTATGTTTCACATGTAATATTTAATGTTTAAATATTGTTTTCTAAAGATTATTTATAAAATGTGCTATGTGTTATGTGTTTTTGTAGTAAATATCTTAAACGCATTAGCCAATATACCTTCTATTTTATATGACTTAGTTTTTCGAATGAATAAAAGACATAGAATTGTATTTGATATGACATTAAGGACTAAGAAGCCTATGCTCCTCATTAAAGATGGTTCTCGCAAGGAGGAAAGAATTCGAGACATGTTAAAAGTCAAAAAGGTTGTGTTTGACAATCATAAAATAATGAGTACATTTAGAATTTCATGGGGTTGTCTCGACTAAGATAATACATGAAATTAAGTCTCTCAAAGAAGCTGGAAATTTTCTTACCATGTGTAATAATATGGAGATTAAGGTTTTATTGATACAACACTTCATCATGAATTTTAATAGAAAATGATAATAAGGCAACATATTTTTTTAATGTCGATGATTGTCTCAAAGTTAAAGGGACTTAAGATTGAAAATTATAAGGAAAGTGTAGTAGGGTTTCATTTTATTTTTTTCCTTAGTGTGAGAAATGATAGTTAATAAATTTAGTTATCATACTATTTAGGAAGATGAGAGACTGAATTAAGAACTTCCTAAGGTGTATATGGTGAGTTCGTAATGAGGAAAAGCGAAGATGATAGAGTATGATAGAGCATTTGATAAGGCTTATGGTTCAAAAAAATCTAAGGGATCACCTGTTGTAGGTTGATGTATCTTTTACAAGAGAACTAGGAATCTAAAACATGAGTGTGAAAAGTAATAAGATTATATAGAAGCAAACAGGTATTCTCACAAATTTGGTATGTTCATAAATAAATTTAGTTATAATTGTAAAAAATGCATGGTAGTTTATACAGTTACGATCATCTATGAATGTATTTCTATGAAGGATATGATAAAGAGCCAAATCTATGTGATTGTGGAATATACATCTATCAGTTAAATATAAATTTGTGCTGAGTTTGTTATTTACGATTTTCAGTTGTTGTTTTCTAGTGGACATTTCTTATATTTGAAAGATGTTATAAGAAATTTGATATTTTTTTCTTAACTAGACACATTTGGATATTAAAAGATTTTGTGATAATCAAATAATTCTATATTTATATGATAAAATGGTAGACGCTGAATCTTAACAATGAATAATAATTTGTATTTATTAAAATATTAGTAAGAATCGATGAATATACATGTATATGATATACTAAATTGTAAAGCTTAAAGTTTATGAATTCCTTAAAGCAAAACTCGATAAGTTTATTCTTCATATGGTTATTCAGTTCATTTGATTATCTAATATTTTGTGCTTGCATTGAATGTATCAAGGGAAAGCAAACCATCGTGAAAGGGTTAGGTGCATACATAGCGAATAATGTTTTGAAGTTGATACATGTCAATGATTGTGGACTCTTCCCAAAGGGATCATAGAATATGAAGCAGTAATGTTCTCATTTATAGATGAGTTCTCTCGATTCGGTTATTTATAGTTTATCCATGGTATATTAGAAGCCCTTAGGCAAGTTAATAACTTTTAAAACTGAAGTTAAACAACTTGGTGAAAGCATTAAATGCATCAAATTTGGACATGGTGGAGAATGTTATGGCATATATGAGTTTGGGTGCATGATATCAAAAATCATTTGAAAATGATATAGAGGAATGTGTTATATTTCCTCATAATATAATGTCGGTTTTTTTCCAACGTAAAACGTGTATCTGAGATATGAAATTGTATGTTTACGGATATGGTGAGAAGTATGGTTCGTCATTCAACTCTATTGTTATCACTTTGGGAAAGGCCATCAAATTTATTGTATATATATATAATATGGATCTTATAAAAGCAACCACTAAGACCTTACATGAACTTAAGATTGGTCGTAATCATAACTTAAAACATATGCATGATTAAGAAGGTTCATTTGAAGTAAATCCTTATAGGGCGAATCGGCATAATTTGATATTAAGAGGGTTTGTTTTTATTTTATTGGGTATTCATAAAATTCAAAAGCATTTAAGTTTTATGATTCTTCCACTATAAATATGTTTGAGATTGAAGCATTAAGGTTGTTTGGCGACGTTAAGTTCGGCGGGAAAAATTTGGAAACAAAGGTTCATATTGAGAAATAATCAATTTAGATTCATGGATGTTGTAAATATTATAAGTATGTTATGAATCCAACATATCACCAAAGTGATCTATGTTGGTGAAATGATGATCAAAGTAAGCACGTTATAAAGCCATCAATCAAATAATAGTATTACATGTTAGTGAATTGATACTCAAGTATTAGATGATTTGGTTTCCTTGATAGTCATTTTAGACATGTTAGAACGTAAAGTTACTCAATATGGTATGTATATTTTACATATGAATGAAAATTAAATTATTCGAAAAAATCAAACTCTACCTCTTCAAGAAATGCAAACTTAAGAGATATTACTTGTAAGAATGTCCACTAGAGATAGGAATAATACTGTATATTTTGATCCTATCGTGTATTTTTAAGATCATAAAAAATATTGTGGTATAATGGTAAAATATCCATCGTGTTTCCATAAAGACTTGAAATGTTTTCATTCTCATTTTAATATCAAAATTATGAAAGAAGATTATAATTTAATGCAAGATAACATAATTTGAATATTTGCCCCATTACTTGGAGAGAAAAAAAATTGATTGGTCGTAAATCAATTTGCAAAACCAAAGGGGGTTTTGATGGTAATATGGAGAGATATAGAGTGTGACTTACTGAAATAGGTTATACTCTGAAGAGTTGAAAGTTAGTCCGAGGAGGATTTTGTGATAGAGAAATACTTTAGAGTCAAATTTAGAGAGAGAAAGTGTTAAAGTAGTAGAGAGAGAAAGTCGTACTATTCATCTCGAAATTCGTGAAGCGTGTGAGGTCCTTTTATAGTACAATTGTGGACCCCACACGCTTTAATTCGGGTTAATTACATCTTTTGGTCCCTACTCTAAAATTCTTTCCTATTCTGGCTACATCTTTACAATTAATGCGCTTTAACCCATATACGCCTAATTCTATACATTTTGGCCCTTATACATTTATTTCTATGCACTTTGGCCCTTATACATTTATTTCTATGCACTTTGGCCCTTATACATTTATTTCTATGCACTTTGGCCCTTATACATTTATTCTCCTTATCATACTCAACGTAAATGAATTGACTTTAAAGAGACTATCTCTTAATTTTCATGAAGCATTCATTTAAAACAGTCATGACACTGGTTGCACACTTTGACCTAGAGCTTCATTAAATGAATTTTATTATTATTTTTCTTAGTAGTGAAATTTAGGAAGCATTTTATATGGTATATCCTGATAAGTTTGTAATTCGTGAGTCAAAGTCAATTGTATGTAAACTACTAAACCCATTTACGGGCTCAAATAGGCTTTTGTATAATGACACAATAAGTACCTTGAGGTAATGGTCTTCTTTGATTTTGAAATGAACTCGGTTAAAGAGTGTATATATCAGAGCTTCAGTTGAAGTAAGTCCATAATATAAGTGTTGTATGTTGATGGTATACTGTTGGACACGAAAGATAAATAATTATATATACTACTAAGAGGGTTTTGTCAAACATATTAGATATGAAAGACCTTGGTGATGTGATTTTTTTATTATGAATTCAAATTCACTACGATCATTCTCGTGGAATCCTCAGATTATTGCAAAAGATGTTGGATATTTTAGTGTAATTGGATTGACTAGTCGACCAATCCAGTCGTAATATATTATCGAGCAAGTCGGAGAGTGTGGAGTACACACTTGTTAGAATATATTATGATTAGTGGGTCCAAGGGGCGGCTCATGTCTGTGGTTAAATTTATTTTGAATGATAAGGCTATTGTTAATATTCATGGAAATTTTGAATTTGGAAAATTAATTCAGATTTGAATTTGAATATTTTTGCAAGTTTTTATCATTTAAAATTATAACCTTTATTGGACTTAAAACTGTTTTACAGTTTTTGATATTTGGTTGAATAAATAAGTATGGTTCTGTTAAAGAAAAACACAACAACAAAAAATCCATTCTCGTTGTTCAAAAGAATACGCTCTGATTTTATCCGGTTAAAAATTTTGGAGAACCACCAAAATAATTTCAATCTGAAATTGTTAAAACAAGACTTCAGAGTTTCTCCGGAAATCTCTAAACAAAATTCCCAACAAAAGATTGAAATTATATCTTAGAGATTTGTACGAAGATTGAAATGAAGAGATTTTTTTTATCATCTTTAAGAGAATCCATAATCAAGTATCGCATTGGAACTATGGTATCATCATCTTGTAAGTTTTTCTCCCTTGACTTTTGCTGATCGATGAAAATGATGATAATGTCAGAGTTGTTTTAAAATTCTGTAAATGATACACACACTCGATTAATTATTAGTTTGGTTGTTAAAAGTATGTATATAGGGATTGGCTATACCAAAAATCGTATTTTGGTATTTTGTTTCTATAAAAAAAATGTGATTTTTTTTTTAACTAGGCTTGTGGTTAAAATTAAAACTGGTTGTTATGGTTTATGAAATTGATGAAATATGATTTAAATATATATAATATTTGGTCTAAAAATACTGGAGTTTGATTTTGAATCAGATTTTTGTGTTTAAACTGATTCGAAATCAAACTGCATGAAACGATGGTATCTTTATGTTTAGCGAGAATTTGTTTTTTTCGATTGAAAATATAAATTTCGAAATCAAAAATACAAAGGTTTTAATTTTATTTATGCCATTTTATGGCCAGTGAGTATAGAATTAAAGTTTAGATGCATTTTGCGCCATTCTACATAATGCCATTTTTCCGAAGTGTAGAAGAAATTACGTACTTCCATGCATACACATTACTACCGAAGCATTTTCACATAATTTTAGATGCAAAATTAACTGTTAAGCTGTTACAAAGAATGTGCATGCAAAGTATATATAAGTACGTGCTGCATGAATAATAAATAAATGAAATAATAGTTATTTCATGAAACTTTAAAGTTACCTATACACTCATGGTATTTTGTAATTGTACATTAAAGTGCAGTTTTTATTGTTAATTTTTAGTTTTTATTTTATCATTTCTTTATATAATAAAAGAGTGTGGGCTAGAATACTAATAAAATGTGTTATTTTATGAGCGGGAGGACGCAATGCGTTTTGATATGCAGTTTATTGGTCAAATTACTGCTGAAGAAAAAGAAAACTGCATTTTTAAATAATAACTGCATTATTATAACAGATGTTGGTCAAATACCGGTTAAATAAGTGGCATGTTGTTGATCATGGTTTTAATTATATTGTTTAACAAAAAAATAGTTATGGATGTGGTTTAAAGGGATTTTCCTATAAATGGTTTATTCTCGTTGGATTTTGCACACATTTGGATGTATATCTATGTCATGTGAATTTAGAGAGTAATTTTATTAGTGTTATGTTTATATTGTGGAGATTATTTATTGATTTACATGTATTTTGGATAATACATTATAAAAGATTTTAAAACACATTATCTTATGAACCGTAAAATATTTAAAGTCGCATTGCATTTGTGGTTTTTACGGTTGGTGTTTGTGTATTTGATATATTATTATTTTATTTATACACACGTATTCGGAAAAATGTGTATATAACAAATTTGATAAATCTAGTAAAGGAGTTATGATTTATTTATGTGTTGATCATATGTTGATTTTTGGTAGTGACCAAAATCAGATTGATGAAACGAATAAATGTTTATCATCTAATTTTGAGATGAAAGATTCGGAAGAAGCGGAGACTTCTTCGTATATATATGTACTAGCACTAGGTCGAATATTGGATTTGTTGTTGGAATGCTTAGTAGTATATTCGGATGCGAGTTATATTTTGAATATGGAAATCCACTCATTTACAAGTGGATGTGTATTTCTACTTGGAGGACTTGTTATCTCTTGGGAATCTAAGAAACAAATTTGAATTACTGATTCAACAATGAAATCCGAGTTTATGGCATTAGCAACAACTAGTAAAGAAGTTGAGTGGCTAAGAGATTTTATGTATGAATTCCGTTGTGTCCCAAACTGATATCACCTATATATATCAAATGTGATAGTAAAGTTGTCTTGGCCAATGTCGATAGACAAGATTATAAAGACAGGTGTTGACACTTAGGTGTTAGAGAGAATATGGTTTGTGAGCGCATCACGCATTATGTTTCAGTAGAGTTTGTGAGAACTCGATATAATATAGCCGATCATTTAACCAAAGGGTTAAGTAGAGATCTTGTGCATAAATCAGCTATTGGGATGGGATTAAAGTCCATTAGAAATCTCTCATGTTAAGATACCCAATTCCCATCTAATATGACATTAGGTACTGATTTCAATGTGGAAAGCTTAACATCTAGAGATTGGAACACATTAGTAGTATTATCCCAAAGTACGTGTTCAGACATGCAAGTTACAGAGGTTGAATTTTATCTTCTTAATAGTTCTTTTGAAAAATTGTATATGCATGTGCAAGAGTAAAAGATCTACCTATTTAAGCATGAAGTTTAGCCGCTTCAAGAAGCAAGGACTTGGCTTTGATATGCTTAAGCAGGATAAGGACACAAGGCTAGTAAAAGATAGTGTCAAGTAAGAACATTTGAGAATGTAAATTTATGTGTATATTATCTTCGAGTATTCATTATGGATAGTAAAGGTTCAATCCTTAGTGATACCTTGATATTCGAATATTTGGAATGTGTAATATACTAATATGAAATTCAATCGTTACGATATTTCATTTATGCATAAATTTGTTATTTGTTGTGAGTTTGTTTTAGTTAATCATGAATTGCACTAAAATGGGGGGAGATTGTTGGATATTTTAGTGCAATTGGATTAACTAGTCGACCAATCCAGTCGTAATATATTATCGAGCAAGTCGGAGAGTGTGGAGTACACGCTTGTTAGAATATATTATGATTATTGGGTCCAAGGGGCGGCTCCTGTCTTTGGTTAAATTTATTTTGAATGATAAGGCTATTGTTAATATTCATGGAAATTTTGAATTTGGAAAATTAATTCAAATTTGAATTTGAATATTTTGGCCCGTTTTTATCATTTAAAATTATAACCGTTATTGGACTTAAAACTGTTTTACGGTTTTTGAAATTTGGTTGAATAAATAAGTATGGTTCTGTTAAAGAAAAACACAACAACAAAAAATCCATTCTCGTTGTTCAAAAGAATACGCTCTGATTTTATCCGGTTGAAAATTATGGAGAACCACCAAAATAATTTCAATCTGAAATTGTTAAAACAAGACTTCAGAGTTTATCCGGAAATCTCTAAACAAAATTCCCAACAAAAGATTGAAATTATATCTTAGAGATTTGTACAAAGATTGTTCTATGCAAAGATTTGTACGAAGATTGTTCTATGCAACGATTTGTACGAAGATTGAAATGAAGAGATTTTTTTTATCATCTTTAAGAGAATCCATAATCAAGTATCGCATTGGAACTATGGTATCATCATCTTGTAAGTTTTTCTCCCTTGACTTTTACTGATCGATGAAAATGATGATAATGTCAGAGTTGTTTTAAAATTCTGTAAATGATACACACACTCGATTAATTATTAGTTTGGTTGTTAAAAGTATGTATATAGGGATTGAAGTAAGTTCATAATATAAGTTTTGTATGTTGATGGTATACTGCTGGACAAAAAAGATAAATAATTTATATATACTACTAAGAAGGTTTTGTTAAACATATTAGATATGAAAGACCTTGGTGATGTGACTTTTTTATTATGAATTCAAATTCACTAAGATCGTTCTCATGGAATCCTCGGATCATTGCAAAAGACATATATCTCAAAAAGTATGTTACACTGTTACATAATAGTAAGTAACAAACCCTTGAATAAATCTATTGTAAAATGATACAAAGTAAGTATAAGTCAATGTTCAAAGACAAACTTTGAGATTAATTAAATGCAAAAGATTCCATATACTTTAGCAATCAAGAGTCTAATACATGCTCAAATTTGTACATGGCAAGATATTGTCTTTGTTATCGGGTTGTTGGAAAGGTATGTAAATCATTCGGAAATGGGCCATTAGAAAGCGGTCAAAATAATTATTTGCTATAAACAACAAACAGAATAATACATGTTGGCATATATAAATTCATGTAATATGAAGATCATTGGATATTCTTACTCAAATTTTGGTAGGATGTGTGAACACATTTAATAGCACTTCGGGCAACATATTCTTATTAGTTAGATGTACAATATTATGGGAAAATGTAAACATCACTAGTTGCATCTTCCATTATGGCAATAGATTTTTTACATGCTTTAAGGCGTCCAACAAGTCATTGTCGTTAAGGAATTTAGTCATTATATAATGGATATAAAGTTCCTCAATACTATAATATGATGATAATTCTACAATTAAGTCGAAAGAGCTCAATTAAGTCTAAACATACATATATCAAGTTTATATATGTTAAAGAGATAATATAACATCGTCAAATCAGTATAAATCACATCGGTGGACACTCTATAGTAGTATATCATCTTACTAAAGCAATACTATGTTCAGTTTTTCAAGAACACGTCATTATGATGGATGCTGTTGATTTAGAGTATTGTTGATTTAAATGAGAGTTTTGTGATAGGCCCCTATATATATATATATTATTTGGCCATATATACTTTATCTTATTATATATATAATGCTCATTTAAGTTTCATTGATTTCTCTAGTTCATTAAGTAAATAAATCTCTACTTAAGTATGGCCACTTAAGAATAGATATGTGTAATTATTTTTCATATTTTTCTTATGTTACTCAGTTATAAAATCAATATACTTGATTGGTGGAATAATGTGGTTATTGTTGTGTCAAACCAACGATGGAGGTAATTATGTTGATACCATATCAAATTCGGATTATGTAAATAATTGAGCCTGAATGTTTACAATTAACACTAAACATAAAATTTGTAGACTAATTTAGAAAAAAATAATTAATCGGATTATAGTTCATCATTGTAGAACGAAATATAAAATATGAGTGCAGGTGGACTTAAGTCAATATCATTAATTAAACTCTATACATAGAATGTATAAACATTGTATTACTCTATGAAAAAAAAGTCTGTGGATTGACTAGTTAGAATATCTAAATCATGAATTTTCTTATTTTTCATCTTTTTCTCTCTTTTTTTCAAGATTTAAAGACCTATAATGTTAGCTAGAAAATAAAATTTAGAAAGAGAAAATTATCTGCATTAATAATTTGATAAAGGAGATACCTTTAAATAGGTTTTACATGGAATTCCTAAAGTTTTGGTCAAAGTCAATTAAGAGCTTTCAATGAGAGTTAATACTCATAAATATTTGGTCTAACCTATTAAATAACTTTGAATCGAAATAAATATAAAATAAAACATTTAAAGTTTAACACCCTCATTTAAACTCAAATCTGCAGATATCAGTTTAAAATAAATAATTAACCCTCTACAAAAAATTATATTAGGGCAGTATGTGAACAAACTCCAAGTAAACCATGTAAATTCACAAATGTAGCCAACTTGAGAGGTTTGGTCTGTATATCTGCAACTTGGTCTTTATTTCGACAATAAACCAGTTTTTAATGTTCCATCATTACTAAGATCTCTCAAAAAATAATATTTCACATCAATATTTTTATTTCTTCCGTGTAATACAAGATTCTTGGAGAGTTTAATTGTTGAGCTGTTATCACAAAACATGTAGTAGCTTCCACCTACTTAAACTTGGTTTCTTCGAGAATTCTTCTTAACCAGATAGCTTGACAAGCACAAGCTGTAACAGCAATAAATTCAGCTTCTGTAGTTGATAAGGTGTTAATTTGTTCCTTCTTAGAAGACCATGAAATATCCCCAATGCCCATACTAAAAACATAGCTTGAAGTGTTTCTTCTATCATCTTGATCTCTTGCATAATCCATGTCAGTAAACACAAATAGTTCTAATTTTTCACCCTCCTTGTACAACAATCCAAAATCTCTAGTTCCTTGCAAATAACGAAGGATTCTCTTGGTAGCTAACAAAAGCATTTTTGTTGGATTCTTCATATATCTACTTATTAAACTCACAGAATATATTATATTTGGTCTTGTTGTAGTTAAATACATCAAACTGCCAACAATTTTCTTGTAAAGTGTGTTGTCCACGTCCTTTCCTTCATGATCTTTGTTTAGCTCCAAGCCAAACTCAGTTGGAGTGCTTACAGGATCGCAATCCTTCATTTTAAACCTATCCAAAACATCTTGTACATACTGCTTTTGAGATATAAAAATTCTATTAGCTGATTGTACTAATTTTATGCCAAGATTAGACATTTCAAATTCAATCATCATGGAGTTTTTGAATTCTTTAAACATTACACTATTATTTTCAGTAAATATGAGATCATCGACATATAAGAAAACAATGAGTAGTATCCTTTTATCTCCCATCTTAACAAAAAGTGTGTGCTCATATAGCCATTTGTGAAAGCCTTCTTTCAAAAAATAAGCCTCAATGCGACTATACCAAGCTCGTGGAGCTTGTTTTAAGCCATAAAGAGATTTCTTTAATCAATAAACTTTATGCTCATTTCCAATCTTAATATGACCAAGAGGTTGCTTTGCAGATACTTGTTCCTCCAAGTTTCCATGCAAAAATACTGATTTGACATCTGGTTGAATAATAGGCAAGAATTATAAGTCGCCAATGCGATCACTAATATGATTGTATCATGTCTTGCAACATGATAAAAAACAATTATAGTCAATCCCATTTTCTTGCTTATATCCCTTAGCTACCAAACGCACCTTATACTTTTCCACTTCATTGTTTTCTTTTGGTTTTGTTTTGAAGACCCACTTTACACCAATGGTTTTGTGCCCTTTTGGAAGATCAGTTACCTCTCGAGTATCACTTTTTTCAATAGCACTTATTTCATGATTCATCGTCTTCCTCTTTTTTCTTCTTTGATAACACTTTCAAAGGATGTAGGATCACAAACTTGAAAATAAAGCAAAGTGAGTTATTGGATCATCATTTTCAGTTACCCATAGTCTTCCATCCATGCAGGTCTTTTTTGTACGAGGAGGATATCGAGCTGCTACATCATTAGCTTTTGCTGCTACATCATTAGCTTTTGCTGCTTCATCATTAGTTTCGACTAATGTTGGCGAAATTTCAGCACTTGTTAGAGTTGGTTCTGATGAATTTTCAGGCATAATGGTTGTTGGAGTTGGTTCGCTTTTAGAATCGTTGTCAAAGAAAAGAACTTGAGTAGTCTCTTTCCCATTCCATCCCAAGTGTTTTCTTCGTCAAAGACAACATCTCGGCTTGTCATAATTTTCTAAGTTAACGGATTAAAAAACTTATAAGCTTTTGATGTTTCACTAACACCAAGAAAAACACATTTTCCCCTTTATCATTAAGTTTCTTCATTTTCTTATCTAGGATATGCGCATAAGCAATGCAACCAAAATATCTAAAATATTCTACAACTGGTTTCCTTCCACTCCAAGCCTCTTCTGGCGTCATATTTTGAAAAACATATGTAGAGCTTCTGTTCAAGATATGAATACTCCAATTTACTGCCTCAGGCTAAAAAGATATTGGAATTCTCCCTTTTGCCAACAAGCTTCTCACCATATTGAGGATGGTTCTATTTTTTTTCTCTGATACACCATTTTGTTGTGGTGTATAAGTAGTTGTTAACTCTTTTCGAATGCCATGAATAATACAAAAAACTTTAAATTTGGTTGAGCAATATTCTCCACCACAATTTGTTCGAAGGGTTAAAATGGTCTTTCATGTTTCATTTTCGACACGAGCCTTGAAGCTTTTAAATGCACAAAGAGCTTCTGGTCTTTTCTATAAAAAAAACAAACCCAAGTTTTTTGGGTATAATCATCAGTGAAGGTAATTAAGTATCTCTTACCTCTGTTAGAAATAGGTGTTATCATGCCACAAATATCAGAATGAATTAGCTCTAAAAGTCTTTTTGCTCGCCATGACTTCCTTTTGGTAAATTGAGAACGATATTGCTTGCCAACAACACATTCTTCACAAAATTGGGTTGGAATTCTAATATGAGGAAGACCTGTCACCATATTTTTATGTTGGAGGATCTTCAATCGACCAAAAATCAAGTGGCCATAACAAAAATGCCACAACCAAGAATGATCTTTTACTTCAACGACTAGACAAGTTCTAATACTTTCAATCTTTAATGGAAACAACATGTTTGAACTCATTGACACAACATCAATAGCTCCTGTAATATGATCATAAATCTCACAAACACCTTTTTGAATAGTGATTATATAACCATTTTCTAGCACTTGACGAGGACTTAACAAATTAATTTTCACGTTAAGAACATAAAAAACATTAGAGATTATTTCAAAAAAACGAGTTTTGGTTCTTATCTAAATATTACCCTTTCCCATCACCTTCACAGTGGAACGATCACCAAAACTTACTCTAGAATAAAAGTTTTCATTTAAATAAAAAAAGACTTACACTCTCACATATGTGGTTACTACAACTCGTATCCACATACCAAACATTAGACTGAGATTCCTGATTAGCTTGAACAGTCATCAACAAAGTTTCTACTTCTTTATTTTCGATAAAATTTAATTGTTCTTCCTTTTCTTTGTCATTAGGTAGCTTAGTATAACATTCAGAACGATAATGACCAAATTTATGACATCTAAAACACTTGATATTGGATTTGTCAAAATGTTGATCTCGTCCTCTGCCTCTGCTTGAAAAATTATCAGTATTGGTTTTAAAATACTTGATTTCATCTCTATTGCCACATAATCCTCTTCATCTACCTCTACTTATACCTTTTCCTTTAAAGTTTGAGAAATTAGTATGGTAGAAGCCTTCAAAGCTTGCTCTTCTGAAGTTGAACTGCGGTTCATCTTTTGTTCATGGACCAACAAAGAGCTTTGTAGATCATCAAGAGAGAATGCATCTATGTCTTTTGATTCTTCAATTGAACACACGACATAATCAAATTTGGGTGTCACAGAACGAAGTATTTTCTCCACAATGGTAATATATTTCATCTTCTCACCATGAAATCGCATTTTGTTGCTGATCTCCATAGTCCTAGCACATTAGCTAGTAACAGATTCTTCATCTTCATTTGTAGAGTTCCAAAATCTCTTCTTAAAGCTTGAAGCTGTGCACACTTCACTCTAGCGGCGCTTTGATATTTTTTCTTCATGGAATCCCAAATATCTTTGGAAGTTTCTTTGTGAAGAATTGTTTCCAAGATGGGCCGAGAAATTGCCTGAAAAAGATAATTTTTTTCCTTCAGATCTTTTAACTTTCTCGCTTCCAACTCTCTCTTCTCAACATCTGTCAACACAACACCTTATGTTGGTTCCGCTACTCCAGAAAAAACAACATTCCAATATTCTTTGGACCTCAAGAAATTCTCTATGAGCATGCTCTAATGATCATAGTGACCATCAAATCGTGGAATGGATGGTTGTACAAAACTTTCTGAAGACATTGAGTTTATTTTTCTTTTTTGATAGAAAAAATTTGGCTTTTTCTTTTTATGGAAAAAAAATTGGGTTTTTCTTTTCTGAAAAAATTGGCATTTTCTTTTCTAGAAACAAAAATTGGCTTTTTCTTTTTAAAAAATAATTGGTTTTTTCTTTTCTAAAAAAAAATTTGACTCTCATACAAGAAAATAAAATTGAGAGAGAGAAAATTGAGAAAGAGAAAATTATGTAAATTAATGATTTGAGAAAGGAGACCCCTTAAATAGACTTTATAAGAAATTTCTAAAGTTTTGGTCAAATCTAATAAAAACATTTAATAAAAATTAATATTTATAAAAATTTGATCTATTCTATTAAATAAATTTGAATGGAAATAAACATAAAATAAAACATTTAAACTTAAACATACGATTATATTAAAAAATCAAGACCCGAATATTGGAAATTATAACATCAAGACAACGAAAACTAAAACAATTTGCAGGAAACCATTGCTAAAATACCTAAGTGTTCTTCGTTGTTAAACGTTAAAATATCAGAATCTTTTACAAAAGCATAAATAAATATAATTCAAAATCCATCGCTTTGTAATATGTTACAGGACTGAATTATAAAAAGCAACCCAATATACAAACACACCAAAACGTAATTGTTATTATATAGACCTAACATCGAACGGTCATAAATTATAAAAACAACCCAACAAGTAAACCAACCTAAACGCTTAAAGTTTATGTCTATACTTTTCTCGGATGCACACACAAAATTAAACATAGACACGTCGTATGTATTTCTACAAAAATATAAAACAGTCTAAAGAAATAAGCGGGTTATTAACATCTTCTATAGGAACATACTCATTCTGGCCGGAAAGTGCTTCTTGAACCGCAATTTGGTCTATTTTAGAGGTTACCCTATTAATACAAGTCTCTTTATTCCTCGAGAAAGACCTCGAATCCACTTCCATCTTGTTTCGGCTCATACTTGTTTGCCTTGCTGATAAAGAACCCGACTTTCTCTTTGTACAAAAACTTTCATTTCTTGGCACATTAGACAAATGGCTTTCACCAATACTAGAAAATCTTCTGCTAGGAGAAGGAGACCTCAAATTTCTACTGCTTTGTAACGAACTCGAAGAACGAACAACCCTTTCGTGCTCTTTACGGAAACTTTTTTGCCTTGTTAGTGAATTATCATAATTCGGAGAAATAGACCGGACTCTTTTTTGAAGAATCGATTGATTTACTTCAACGTTTTGTGGTTTTGTAGCTTTAAGGGAATTAGAAGCTTTTCTGATCGAGTTGATCCGATTTATGTGAGGATTTTCGTAGTAACAAGATCGTAAGAATTCGTTGGAGAAAGATTTTTCCTTTGGGACCGAAGATACACTTGAGAGCGAAGATAATGAGCTGATTGTATTGTTACTTGTGGTACAAGTCATCGAGGAAACGGAAGAACTAGAAGGTGAAATCGAAAGGGAACGTGGAGATATATTCGAGTGTGATATCGGATTTTCTTTAGCTTGAAATGGAGTTGGATTCACTTTTCTTGAGAACTGAAGTTGAGGTTTTGGTGGTTGGTGGTAATTTGTGATAACAAGCTTGTCTTGAACATTTATGACTTCTTTTTCTTCTTTTTTGTTTTCTCCGAATTCAATATTTGGATTGCATTTACTAATACAACAACCCATTTTGCTGTGTTTCGGATTTGGAATTTGAGAGTGAAATGAAAAGAGTGTTTGGTGAACTATTTTCTATATAGACTTGGCTGGTTTTTTAAAAATGAAAAGGAAAGGAAAAAGCTGGATTGGTATTATTGCCTTTTGCTTTTTCTTTTGTCTTTTGAATTTGGTTCCCGGGTAAGAACTGTGAACCGTTGTGTGTAACGGTAATATTGAGGTAACCATCATTGTTCTACTTTTCTCCTAAACATAAAATAATTTATACTGTTCTATATAATCAATATAATTATACATCATGTTGGGTTTATGGCCATAAAGTAGAAATAGAAACCTCAATTTCCTTCTCTTTTGTAAATGAAGTAAAAAAAAAATCAGGAATTAAAGTCAAGTATATCATAAAATAGATCGGGTACACCACGGTCCATGCCTTAAATTGATCTAGCGAAAGCCCAACACATATTCAGTCTCAACCGGAGTCCAGCCCACTATTGAAAATAAAGCCCCATACCTTAGAAACAGATATAGGGGAGGCTTTTTCTTATTATTTGTAGTTGTGAAATCACTTCTTTTTGTTTATTATAAATTGTTATTGATTGACAAATTTAGATTTTTTTTTTATTTTAGTTATTTATTGTTACCTATTATTTTTACTAAGCATGAATATATGCCGTATAAATTCAAAAATTTTAAAACTCATAAAGTTTTTATATCAAATTTTTTAAATTAAAAAATCACTTATCGTTAATCCAAAATTTTATTGTTATTAATTTCAAAAAATCATTCATTTAAAAAATCGAATATATGACCGAAATAAATGAAGAAATGACGTATATTAATATCACAGTTTTCGTGGAAACTCCATTGAAAACAGACGTGGAAGAAGTATAATTATTTTCGACTATTTTTCATGAGATTTGTAAATTCTGATAAGGGAAGAGAAAATGATGTTCATCGTCAGTGTATTGCGAAACCTAGCGTCCTTGTGTTGTGCAATGTATATTTCTAGGTTTCACATGTGATTTTGTTAGATTTATTTCAGAATAACATTGTATTTTTAACTCATGTTTTAGTCGTATTTTTCAAATATACTATTTATCTATTACGAAACATAATGTAATTACTTTCTGCAATCTAGCATACCTATGAAGAATTTATAGTTTTACGTTGGGTAAACTCGTCGTTGTATTTTGAAAAATTATATTGCAGTCCTCTGGGTAATTTACAAAATTAATGACATTATTCATTGAAAACCTAATATATGCCATAATACTCATTATCATGGTCAAATCTGATGCACTTAATGCTTTTACCACTAAAAGCTAAGAACTTATCTCAAGACTTCTCATATGTCATGAATTAGGTATGAATACTCGTACCTAAAAGTCATCTACAAATGAGAGGAAATACTATGCTCATTCAATTATGTTTTTTGGAATAGTCCACATTCATCGGTATATATGAAGTCTAAGATTTATTTTTCTCTGTATGTATGTAACTTTTCATCTTTGTCTAATTTTCCTTGCTACATTCGATGTAAGCACCTAAATTTAAATAATCAAGTGAACTTAATAAATTTTTTAACAAAAATGTTATCCATTATTCTCTTAACGATATGACCTAAGTTTTTGTGTCAATGAGTACTTAAATCTTCACCTTTATAATTTAGTTTACCACCTTAATATTATCTTAATAAATACTTGTAATTCATTGTTAAATATCTAGTGTCTATCATATGATCATGTAAAGAAAGCATCATTTGATTATTAACAAAAATACTTGAATATCCAAAGATGGCTAATTAGAAAAAAATATCAAATTTCTTATAATATCTTTCAAATACAAGAAATCTTTAATAGAAATCAACAATTACAAATCACAAATGACATAAACTAAACACGAATTGACATTTACTTGATACATGGATCGTTCACCATCACTGAGGTTTTTACTCCTTATCCTACCCCTTCAAAGAATTACAAACATGGATGGTCGCAACCGTATCAACCCACCATATGTGTCCTACAACTGAAACTAAATTTATTTTTTAACACGTTAGAGTTGTGATATTACCGTGAACCTTTATATAATCTTGATACTTTTACACTCTTTTTTGAGGTTTCATGTCATCTTCAAAAGAGAAACATTCACAACTGAAATTATCACACTCTCTCTTTTATGCTTTTCATGTCATGAACTCACGATGTGCACCGTAAGACATTATGGTTTCACTCTCTTCTCCTCCAACGTAGCATGAAAAGTATGTTTATTAACTCTTTAATTCTCACACCTAAGAAAAACTAAAATGCAAACTTACTAAAACTTCCTTGAGAATATCAATCGTAAGTGCCTTTCAATTTGAGACGATCATTGTCATTCCAAATACATGTTGCTTTATAAATTTTTTTCCATTAAACTTCATGATGGAGTGTTGTATCAAAAACATATTCATCTTCATCTCACTAAAATTGGTAAAACTTTTCTCAAATACTTTGAGATATTTTATTGTATGGATAATTTCAGTTGTGACAACTCATAGAATGTCAAAGGTATTCACTGTTTTATGATTTCAAGAACAACCTATTTTAATTTTCTCACGCCTTAATAATAATTTCTCCTTGAGAGACCTATCTTTAGTGAGAAACATGAGCTTTTTATTCCTTAATGTCAAATCAAGATCGTTACAGTTCAAATACAAATCCATGTTTTAATTAGAAAAAACTAACACACCTTAAATATGAGGTCTATTTCTTAATTGGTTTAAGTTATTAACTACAACAACACATGACACATACCATATAAGTTATACATTTATTTGATATATAATCCTTAGAAAATATTTTTTAAACATAGTATATTACATGTGAAACATAATATATACTGTAATAAGATACCTTTAGACAAACATATTGACATGAATGTGTACGAGTTTGAGAAAAGTTGTTGTTTATATAACTTCAATTGAGTTTTTTTGGGTAAACCCTCATTTGGACTTCCAGTCTTATGTTCGTGATTTAATATGTCAAATAGTAACCTTCTTCTGACCCAGTAATGCATGATATAGTATTAACCATAAATTATTTAAGCCCTAAGTTCCTCAATTCACAAACAACCTTCATTTGGGTCTATGACTTTATGATTCACTTATAAAATTCATAACAATCTTAGTCATGGAATAGATATATTATTCAAATACCAAACAACAATCACAAATAAAAATAGCAAGTCTAAACATATCATGCAGTCTCATATGCGATGGAAGACCCATTATGGTGCATCCAAGTTAAGCAACTAAAAGGAGGTATTTTTGTTATAGTTGCTCGACATCGACACGACTAATATCGACGTTGTTAAAATAATGGCCAGTTGTCATGGTAACTATTGGGGCAACTATTGTCTATCATCAGTTTTTTTACGGTAAATATGTACGATAACTAATGTTTTTTTGCGGTTTGAGCCTTTTTAGTAATAAATAAAACTCAAAATTAATTTTTTTTATAACTCTAATTTGTATCTTACAATCATCTTTATATATTAAAGGAAAACCCCTAACATGCTTTATATAAGTAAAACATGAAATTGAAACCTTAAATTCATATCCCAACCAACTCAAACAAAAATTAATTTACTAATAGTGTGGATTATGTACCAAAAATTAAATATGCATGATTTTAAATTCATTATAAGAACAAACTATAAATCAGTATGTTGGGGGACGCTTTGATACCAATTTTTAGAAGTTTCAATCACTCAAACTCTTAGATTTGTATTTTGAATCACCTTTAGATATCGGTCAATCCCTAAGAACGTGGAAGAAAGACTTACATGATAGTGTATACATCTTAGAGATCGTTTTATTGTCATGTCACTATAACCCATGATCTCCCAATTTTAATTTCTTAATGAAAATTTAGGTCTCTGGATCTTAAAGATTGAGATGATATAAGATGAAAAGAGAAAATATATTGGCTTAGATCTTTTAACTAGTCGATGAATTTCTTTATGCATGAAGTGGAGTTAGGGATTTGGATTTAAGTCCAGTTACACTCATAACCTTAAATTTCTCTCTATTGTGAGGGATCATAATATGACTAACTTTTTTCTACTAAATTAGTCCCTAAAATTTATGTTTAGTCTTAATTATCAACATGCGGGTTCAATCATTCATAAAACCTGAATTTGACCCACTATTTACACAATTAACTTAATAATTGCTTTTCATCTCTTGGTACAAATCCTAGTTATTATATGTATCCGATTACTTATTAATTAACCAATTCATAAACAATGACCAAATACATCATTGATTGTGGCTAAATCTATAAGTTTACAACCTATAGGTTTTGTGATGGGTTTATTTCGATAAAAAAATTATAAAATGATAAATATTTTTAGAATGAGATTAGTCAATATTCTTGAAGTATCAGATTTGTTGTTAAATAAATGTTTGAAGTGGCACACAGTGTAAAAAAGATATTGAATATTGGTTCAACAAATGGAATGACCGATGTAAATAGTAAAATAAGTAGTATTAAAGATAAGCAATATTAGAGGAAATATAATGAAAAATGTGACAACATCAGGGTCATGCTAAAATTGTATCGTGTATTATTTTCTCCTCCAAAGACACTAAATTTGACCAATTGTTGAGTTTTTATCAACCAAAAATATCCCCAAAAACCTATAGATTAAGATGATTCTTAATGAAAAAAGTAATATTTATATTCACTAACACACAAAAAATGTTACTATCTTAAACTTTTAGGGATTGAACATGATTTTTCTTCAAGCCCTAAAATTTGTTCTTGAAACATACCTCTAGTTCTTAAACCAAAAACAAAATATATTTTGTTTTTTTTATCTAAATTAATGGAAGTCAAGAAACTCGATGTTAAAAATAAAACATCAGAAAAGATAAATCTTATAATCAAACTCAATTTTAATAATTTTAGAGTATTATATTTGACCTTCCGGCCAAATTATTAAAGAGTCGGGCTATGGATACCCAAAACTAATCTAAGTTTATCCAAAAAACGTATTTGCCTCATGTTTGACTTTTTTGGTACAAAATTAACCCTCAAGTTTTATTTAATTACAGAACTGTTATTAATGAAATAAAAACACTAAGCGTATCCTAAGTTCATTCAAAACCCAAAACAACCTAATTTACTAACTTCACCCATAAAACTTATTTTGATTTAGTAGATCAAACCTCATATGAAGTTCTTGAAAATCTTGTTGAACATTTAAACATCTTCAAGAAGATTTTTAATAAAATATATAATTAATTAACACTTAAAAATAAATTTTTAAAAAACATCAACAAATATTTTTAAACTTCAACACATAAATAATTAACACATAAAAAAATATTACTAACTAAATACTAGGTTAATAGTTCCAAACAAATTGATAATATTTCGAAACAAATTAATATAAAACAAATATAGTAAGTGACTTGCAGTAAGTGATTTCTTGTATTTCTTTGCTCGTGAATCAAAAGACTTACCAAATAATTTATCATACTCTCTCTTGTATGCTTTCCATGTCAAGAACTCACCATGTGCACCGTAAGACATTTTGTTTCACTCTCCTCTCCTCCAAAGTAACATAAAAAGTATGTTTATTAACCCTTTATTTCTCACACCTAAGAAAACTAACATTCAAACCTACTAAAATTTCCTTGAGTATGTCAATCTTAAGTTCTTTTGAATTTGAGGTGATAAGTGTGATTCCAAAAATATGTTGCCTTATTTTTTTTTCATTAAACTTCGTGGTGGAGTGTTATATCAGCAACATCTTAATTTGCATCTTATTAAACTTGGGAAACAATTTCTCAAATACTCTGAGAGATTTTATTGTATGGGTAATTTCAGTTGTGACAACCCATAGAATATCAAAGGTATTCATTGTTTTATGATTTCGAGAACAACCTATTTGACTTTTCTCACGCCTTAAAAACATATTCTCCTTAAAAGACCTGTATTTAGTATGGAACATAGTCTTCTTATTCCTTAATATCAAATCAAGATTGTGACATTCATATACAAATTCATGTCCTTTATTTATTAGAAAAAACTAACCCATCTCAAATATGAGCTTTATTGCATAATTGGTTTAAGTTATTAACTATAACAACACATAACACATACTATATAAGTTATACACTTATTTGATATATAATCCTTAGAAAATATCTTTTAAAACATAGTATATTACATGTGAAACATAACATACATCGTAATAAGATATATTTGGGAAAACATATTTACATGAATGTGTATGAGTTTGAGAAAAGTTGTTGTTTATCCAACTATAATTGAGTTAATTCGGGTAAACCCTCGTTTGGAGTGGCAGTCTTATGTTCATGATTTAATATGCCAAATATTAACCTTTTTTTGGTCGAGTAATGCGTGAAATAGTATTAACCATAAATTTTGAAGGTCCTAAGTTCCACAATTCATAAATAACCTTCCTTTTGGTCGATTATGTTAACTTTATGATTCACTTATCAAATTCTGGAAAATCTTAGTCATCCAATCCATTTATTAATTAAATACAAAAATAACAACCACACATTAAAAAAAGTATAAACATATCATGTGGTTTCATGTGCGATAAAAGACCCATTAAGGTGCACCCAAGTTAGGCAGTTGAATGAGGTATTTTTGTTGCATTTTCTCTAAATCGACACGACAAATATCGTCGTTGTTGTGGCAAAATAGCCAGTTATCACGGTAACTACTGCAGAAAATATCATATTCAATCAGTTTTGTTGCTGTAAAGTTGTACAAAAACTGATGTTTTTTATTGATTTTGGGTCTGTTGGTTGCGGTCTGAACTTTTTTAGTAGTAAATCAAACTCAATTTTTTTTAAAATCTAATTTTAATCTTACAATCATTTTTGTACATTGAAACATTAAATTCACATCATAACCAACTCATATAACAATTAATTTACTAATAGTGTGGATTATGTACTAAAAATTAAATCTCCATGTTTTTCAATTAATTATAAGAACAAAACTATAAATCGATATGTTGGGGGGAGAGGCTTTGATACCAATTGTTAGAAGTTTGAATCGCTCAAACTCTTAGATTTTTATTTTAAATCTCCTTTAGATATCGATTAATATGTACGAACATGGATAAAATAGTTACATGATAGTGTATACTTCTTAGAGATTTTTTTATACAATATTTTTCTTCTTAGTTCTTAGTGTCTTGTCGCTACTGATAAGAGCGTAAATTATTTGGGCTCAAGCGGGTCAGCAAAAAACAAGGGTATATATATTTTGTAATAATAGTTTGTAACAAGAATGATAAAATAGAAAAGAAGGAGGACTTATCTTGTAAATAATGAATGTATGGGTAGGAATAGAATAAATAAGGTAAGAAATAAGAAAAAGTGGACCATCCATGTAGGTTAGGGCCCACTACTTTTACTATATAAGGTAAAATTCCCTTTGTGGGGGAAGGGTGAACATTTGATATTGAATAGCTACTTTTTACCACATTCTCTCTTGAATCCCATGTTTCTCTCTCTAAATCTGGTTATAAATTTTTTGTGGTAGCAGATTTAGCGTCCGGGTATTTCTGGAACCATCATTGGCGCATTCTGTGGAAAAACCAGAGTGATACCCGGTGACAGGGTCTTTTAAATCACAAAATTAAATAAATATTAACACATATTATGTAGAGGGACAAGTTGTAGGATTGGAAGACATCGGAATCGTGTCTTATTCTAAGGATCGCCGATTTGAAGGAAAAAACGTTGAAGAGTCACATTACGATATTGATTAACACAAACAGGGTGAGGCAAGTGCTCGATCCTTATTATGACCATGCAGTAGTTGATGATATAATTAAGCTCAACGACGGTAAAGAGGCGATTTTGGAAAATAAGAGGAACAGTTCGGGAGTTCGAAGAGAGCGGTCGCCTGATAGCAATAAAGAAAAAAACCTGGACCAGGGTCTGGATGATGAAGAAAACTGTGATTAGGTTCGGGTCAAGGAGCGACGACAAGATTTCTGGTTTCCAAAGAGGAAAAGTGGAAGAAAATTAAAGCGATGGTACAAGAGCCTACCGAATCTTCTGTTTATGACTCATCAGATTAATCATCATCCCCAGACCGTGAATACTAACGCCATAAGAAGAAAAATAGATTTTTGAAAATCAAGAAATCGGACGTCGTATCTCTCGTTGATCGAGAGTATTGAAATGAAATATGAATAAAGTAGATAAGAAAACCATTGCCTCAATGGATAAAGATATGGAAATCATTGTTAAAAGAATAGAGCAAAATGCACCTCAGGTTTAGTTTCCGTCGGGTAGCCATACATATGGGTATAGGGTGAGCAGTCAGTTTGCTAACCCCCATGAGGAAGATCTGTACGCAACTCATTTAGAAGTTCTAGGGAGTGGTGCTTTTGAGGTCAGACATAATTGGAGTTCATCCTCTCTATTTAAAGAAATGTTTTTGGGGCATCATCCCAAGCGTTTTGATATTTTCCTGTTAGAAAAGTACAATGTGGAGAAGGACCCGAACAACCATTTGGAGTTGTTCAAAAACTTTATACTAAACTTTGATAATGATGACAAACGATTTTTCCTCGCATTTTCACAAACATTCAAAGACCAAGTCTCGAATTGGTACAACTGATTGCCGCCAGGTTGCATAAATGTTTTTTACATGTTTTGGGTAATATTCAGGAAGCAAATAAGGACACAATTGTCAACTGTAGACAAAAGTTTGGCAAAAGTTTGAGGGACTACACTCGGCGTTTCGTTGATGCTAAAACCGATCTAGACTAGTGCAAGGAGAACGTAGCGTTGATGGGGTTTAGATTAGGTCTTTTGTCCGACCCATGAATGAGGTCGTAACAAAGAAACAAGTTTATCCCTTCGCGGCCTTATTAGCACATGTCAAAAAATGGATTCTAATTGAGAAAACCCAAGCGTCCAAGGTGGCAGCTCAGTTACAATAAAGTGTGTAGTCTGCGGTCGTACTGGTACCAATAAAATCTTGTGTCGATCCCACAACCTCGACTAATCATTACTTATCCGGCAGTGCATAAATTTTAACGAAGATTATCAAGCTCGCAGTCTTCATGGGCAAGGTTTCATAGTGAGTGCTCAAGTTGCAGCCCGACATCATATCAAACAAATGGATCTGACCCGCCCACTTTGCCGAATTAACTGAATGCGTGTCGATTAGTTTTGAAAAAACAAATAAGCATGTCCAATTTTGGAAAGCGTTCCCTATTCAGATCTTTTTGAAAAATCTTAACAACATATACTATAAGTATCATAATGATGTAGGCCATGATACGAGGGATTTTATCACGTTAAAAAAATATATACAACTGCTAATTGACAACATTTATAGAAAAAAAATAGCATGTACAAAAGCAGGAAACTAAATGTGCTATCTCTGAGGCCACTGATCTGTTTCCTAAAGCAGAGGTCACTGATCCTCGTAACTGAGCTGCCACCTTGGAAGACCTAAAGAAAACTCAGTGTATATCTCTAAGGTCACTGATCCTCATTGTGGAAGAGATAATTCCCGAGAACATAGGGAAGGTTAGCAACTTGTGTAAAAATTTTGAGTCACTAACTATATCTGGAGGTGATTATGTGGCAGGAATTACAACGTTTTGATCCTCAATACTATGTTTTGGTGACGATGATATAAGAGACATTGTTGGACCAGACGAATACGCAGTGGTAATCGTGGTTGCAATCGTTGGTGACAAATTTTGGAGGGTATTGATAGACACATGAAATCGGGAAAACATTATTTTCATGATAATGTATGCTGAGTTCAAAACAGCTCTGGTAATTCTCTTATCAGAGCGGACTATAGTACGTTTTACCGGGGCTATGACTGAACTGGTATGGGAATTTGAAGGAATGGTATAATTGGGTCGGGGACCCTTTAGAAAACAAGTACTAGTGTTTTTTATTGTTGTGGATGCTCTGACCGCGTACTAGTAGGTTCTGGATTTCCAGGATACACGTGGTGGCGTCGACGGTCCACTAGTGTTTAAACTATGTGTTTGGTAATGATTTTGGAACCGTGCTAAGTAGACAAAAACCTGGTAGGTGGTGCTACAGAATGGATTTCGCATAAAAGTCCGACAAAGAAATTGAGTAAAGGAAATATTAGCAGTTAGCGAGGTCAACTTAGGATCCAATACCGTGGACGATCCTAAAGAGACCCCAGATTTCTTCTGATGGATGAGAGTTGCAAGAATTACGTGTTTCTGGAGGAAAGGTTTTAAAATATTATGACGAATCTGTCTTCTTTGATTTGAAAAAGATTGGTTTCGTTCCTTTCAAAAAGGTTATATTTATTCACTTGGTGCTCGGAGGGCATGACGGGGTCTCCGAAAGCATGATATGTCATAGTTTGGAAATACGACAAAATATCTGACCAATAATTCGGAAAATACGCTCTTTTACCAAGAAAATACATAGGCTATTATTGTCGAGGTGGACATGTTGAATAATGTATGGCATATCCGGGAATCTCATTACCTTTTGTGGACGGCCAACCCCGTCCTACTCAAGAAGAGCGGGAAGTTGAGAATGTGTGTGGATTTCACAAATCTCAACAAAGCATGTCCTAAAAATCCATTCCTGATACCTTGGATTGACTAGCTGGTGGATTCGACGTCAGGAAACAAATTTCTATCTTTCATGAATGCATATGCGGGGTACAACCAGATAAGGTTGGACCTGAAAAATCAGGACCATACATCATTTATAACAAGAAGGTCTACATTGCTAAAAAGTAATGTCATTCGGTCGGAGGGCTGCTTATATGAGTGTAGGGCACTCTTACATGGCTTAATATTATGTTTTCAAAACTGACACAAGAAGGTTGACATTGAATCTGACTCTGTCATCCTAATAGAAATGCTTGCGAAAAGTAATACCCTTTGGTATTTAGACTCGGAAATTTAATGTTGTAGGAAGCCCATCTTCTCCAGCATGACCATTAAATATAATTTTAAAACTCAAATTCAGACAGCTGATTGGTAGCCTGTTGGGATTTTAGGTGTAAAATAAAACAATAACTCTATTAAAAAAATCCGGACACATGTTAATTAAGGTCTGAAACCTAACCAAAGAACTGGATAATTCCATTATAATCAAATAACTTATATCTTCTTTTTTTTTAAGATTTTCCAGGTTTTATACTAATAGATGGAAATGGAGTATTCGGTCACTCATCAAACAATCTTTTAAAACATAATTTAAATCAACTTAAGAATCCAAATTATATAGATGAAATTATCAAATACCATGTTCAAGTTTGTATTTTTATTTTAATGGATTCAAATTCCTAACTGATTAGTAACATATTTTGATAGTTAATAACATCCCACATTTCTTCTAACATATTATATATAGTTTAGTAGACTAATAATAATATATTTTTTATCCAAAAGTGGATTGTGAATCTAAAGTTTAGATTGGGTTGGGTGTAACTGCATTGACTAATTCAAAATAAAAATCTAATAGCAATGTTTTATTTCTATGTATTATAAGTGCTTAAATATAATTACTATAAATATAATTTGGTAACTATTATTATTATATTCTAAAAATATTTTATATCCCACATTTATTTTATTTTTAGCATGAACAGGACTTCATCATGTTATTTATAAATTTTTTCTAAATCATATGTTATATGAATTATATTTCTATATTAACTAGATTTTTATATTAATTATATTTTCTATAATAAATAGATATTTAGTATTGATTAGATTTTTTTATATATATTAATTGGATATTCTATATCAATTATATTTTCTATACTAATTATATATATATATATATATATATATAAATTTTACATTAATTTACACTTCTATATTAATTTAATTTCTTATTGATTTGATCTTCTATATTAATTAGATTCCTTAATTAATGGATTAAGATTTATTATAGGTGGCATATAAATAGAAGAAGATATAGCTTTGCAATTTATGAAGATCAGAGATATGAGCTGCATATTTCTTCAAAGAGAAAAACTAGTTCAAGGTCTTTTGAGAGATAAGTAAGGTGAGAGATAAACACTTAAGAGAGGGTTCTGTGAATCACGAGTAATTCAGTCCTTTGTGTTTGAGATTCTTTCTGTAACCTACTTATATATAAAAGAAATGTATGTTGCCCGTGGATATAGGATTTCTTCACGCTTCGAACCACGTTAAGTATCTTATTATGCGATTGTTTACTTTATGTTTTTTGTAACTTTGTTCTTAAAATAAGGTAAGAGTCAAAACTCATATCACCTCGTACGACCTTTCCAGTACGTGTTCGCCAATTGTTGGTCACTGTTTTGGCCAAGTGTCTAAGATTCTTCCTAGCAAGTATTGTTAGGGCTGGATCGGATCTTGTTCAGATTTTGACGGTTTCCCAAACAAGTTGTGGGATGAGCGACGAGATGGAATATCAATATTTTTTGTTGGTGAAGAAGACAAAGTAGAAAGACGAAGATCGCAGATCTTAAAGTAAAGTCAAGCACACTCATAATGATGAATTATTCGAGTGCAGTATTAGATTCAAGCTATCTACTAAATGGATGTGTCTGTAGTAGAAGGGGCATCTAATATGGGGAATGGGTCTGCTGGGATTCGAGTGGAGGCAGTTGAAGGCTTGTCGAAGTATGTGGAGATTAAATCTAGAAAGTACATAAAGAGGTTTATGACTAAAAATAGTGTGGTAATAGTAAATCGACCATTCAATAACTACTTTTTTTAAATTTGGTATGCATAGTACATAATCTTAAAGACTACCTTGAAGCATGAAATAGTTGAGAAAATGAGTTGTAACTTAATTTGAGTAAGGGTAATGTTTTTGACCGTTGAACATAAAACAATAGATTGAGTGGATGAGTTATTTTGGACAGCTAACATCGTCAACATGAGCCCCTAGACTTTCGGTCGTCATGGAGATGTAATAGGTATCGGAGGTGGAGCTAGATTTGAGATGGAGTTGGAACATAAGGGTGGAGATGTAGATACCTCTACGGAATCTATTTTCAATCTAGGTTCGGGTTCGATCTTTGCAAAGGAAATTAAACCATTGTTTGGTTTGGGCCATGATCTGAAGATTGATGGGCCAAAGGTTTCGAATGTTCAAACCGTGGAGAATTTGTCAAGTTTTGCTCGGTTTGATCTTGGGATAGATCAGATGAATGTTACTACCGCTTTCTTATATGTAAAAAGTCGAAAGACTGATCTATTGGGAAGTATTTCCTCGATGGAGTTCACGGACTGTGTGGGAATTGATCATTACAGACGTATCGGTGGAAAGTTTGTCTTCAATGAGTAGTTGAAGCATCGGGGTAACGAATATTAGAGTTACTATAAGCCTAGGAGGATAATTTTTAAATGTATGTTAAAAGTAACGTGAAACGTAATCTTCTTTTCTAAATCAATCTGCTATATTAATTAGATTTCTATATCAATTATAATTCTATATTAATTAAATTTCCTATATTAATTAGATTTCTATATTAATTAGCTTTCCTATCAAGAATGAGACTCGTCACCCAGGACTCGAGGGTCAAGGGTACCTCACCCTTGAACCCCTCTGATTCTCTTCTCTTGAAGACATTGTAGTAACTCATTCAATCCCGCAGTTGCTGCAATTGATTTATTCATCAACCAGAAGACTAATCTATTTAAAATCGTAGTCACTGTCGTCTTGAATAGAAAAAATCCAGTATTGGGGGTTTGCAAAATTCGAAGAAACCTAAAGAAAGAATTAGAAACATTAAATTTATATCAACGGAGCTCATGAATTAAAGACTTCGCAGGGTTTTAATTTTGGGTTTCCCCAAATTGAGACTTTTGCCTCCTTCAAGGCTAACCCATCATCTTGTAGTCATCGATTTGGAAAAAGGGTAACGAATTTCAACAAAGAACCATCCACGCGAAGGATAATATTAAGCAATAAGATGGATCAAAAGGTCCCCATTAAGAAAGAAGATTCATTTCAGTATGAATTGCAATTTCCCTCTCGGCCCACCAAACCCACCATTGAGCAAGGAAACGATACCAGTACCAAGACTTATGGAGAAGCAGTCAACAAACATCAATCCTCTATGGAAATTCACCACGAAGAGATGAAATTTTCCACCAAGGATAAGTACAACTCAGTTTTCTTCCCTGCGAAAGATAAGTCTCTCTTACTAGCCTCCAGTATATTTATTGTAGCTAAGTTTTCATTAGGTAGACCTGCATTACATGAAGTAAATATTTTCCTAAATAAATTAAAACTATATGGAATTGATAATATAAGTATATATGAAAAATGACATATATTTATAGAATCAATGAATCAGCTGACCTTAGAATCATTTAGAGAATGAACGTTTGGTCCTTCGGCCAGCATTCCATACGTCTCATGAAATGGGTGCCAACTTTACAACCAAAAAAAGAGTCTACAATTACCCATGTTTGGGTAACATTCTCTAGGCTTCCTATATATATGTATAATAAATATATTGTTATGAGCTTATCCAAATCTATTGGAACTCTTTTAGATGTGTGTTAGGGGCTTAAATAAAAAAAATAGCAGGCTCAGCTCAATCATAAAGGCTTATAAAATTTTGTTCATTGCAATCCAGGAACCCATGATCCCTCATTTTAGGCTTACTTCCATTCTTAAAGTAATTGGCTTTAATCATGGTATCTCAAATATGAATAACGAAATTTGGATCATTGAGAATGATTATTTTATTGTTAATGTGCTTTGTGATACTGGTCAGCTTTTGCACATTAATGTTAATCACTCTAACTCTAACAAATCAATCATTGTTAGTGCTGTATATGCCAAATGCACTAGAGCCAACAGACTTCCCATTAGTCTTAGGCATCTCTCAACTAATTCTCTTGAGTGGATTGTGATGGGTGATTTTATCTGCATCACAAACACTTCAGGGAAATTATCTTCCTCCACTTTATGTTAAAAAAGTACTAAAGACTTTAACAACACATTTATGGACTATGACATTGAAGATGTAAGCTTTATCGGCTATTCATTCATCTGGTCTAATAATAGAAACTCGAAGGGTTTGATATAGTTCTGATCAATTCCAAAATGAGAAATTATTTCAACCAAATTTATGTTAGACATTTTGCCAAAACTTACTTTGATCATTCTCCAATGATCATTAGTCTCTCTAGCAGTACTCTGACGTCTAAACCTTCCTTTAAAGTTTTAAACATGTGGGTTCAACACACTGATTTTAATAAAACGGTTGAAAACTCATGGAATCTTCCTATCACCAGCCCTCATTTACATGCCTTATGGCATGAATTAAAAATACTTAAGCAAACCCTAAAATAATGGAATCAAAATGACTTTGGAAACATTTTCAATGATATTTCCAAAGTTGAGGATGATGTCAATTACTATGAGAATATTTTTCAAATTTCAAACCGAAATGAAGACAAAATTTAATCTCAATAAAGCTAAAGTTATTCATCTTCTTCTTTTGGCAAGAGAAGAAGATTATTGGGAGAAAAAACCTTATAACAACTAGTTTTAATATGGTGATAAAAATACATCCCTATATCAAAATTATGTAAAAATATATGCAAAAAAAACATAATAAATGATATTAAGTATGAAGGCAATTGGGTTGAAGACCCTGGTAAAATAAGCAATCTTGTTATCACTTACTTTATGGATCTTTTAACTAGTAATAACATTGTACAACCTTATGAAGATACTTTG
Source organism: Limnanthes douglasii subsp. nivea (assembly GCA_036936605.1). NCBI lineage: Eukaryota > Viridiplantae > Streptophyta > Magnoliopsida > Brassicales > Limnanthaceae > Limnanthes > Limnanthes douglasii. Next base: position 143,207,423 of record JAUPFV010000004.1, on the reverse strand, counting down.
AATATTATTCCTGCTCTTATTACTGAAAATGATCATAATTACTTGATGTGTCCCCCATCAATGGATGAAATCTTCAATGTTTCAATAAAGTCAAGCCTAATAGTGTTGTTGAGCCTTATGGTTTTAATATCACATTTGTTTCAAAATATGTTGGTCCATTATCAATAAGGATTTGCACTATGCAACTAAATATTATTTCAGTGGAAAAATTGGCCCAAATGGAAAGACTACTTGCTTGAATTCTAAGACTAATCACGCTAAACAGTGGAAAAACTTCATGCCAATAAGTCTTTGCATTATTTTCAATATGATTCTTTTTTAAATTTTAAATGATATGATGTCCACCATCCTCCCTAAGTTTCTCTTCTGAGCATGGAGGTTTTTTTAATGGCAGCAGTATCCATGATCAAATCCTCCTATTTAAAGAATTTATTGTTGATATAAACAAGAAATTTAAGTCTGGTAATATCATCATCAAGCTTAACATGTCAAAAGAATTTGATAAAATATCATATTATTTTATCCTTAATGTCATGAAATAATTTGGATTTCATGACAATTTCTTAAATCTTATCAAAACAACATTAGTTATTCTCATTTATCAATCTTATTTAATGGAAAATTTAAATGTTATTTTTAAACTCTTGATGACATAAGGCACGAGGATCCATTATCCCCTAGCCTTTTTATTATTTCTGAAGAGTACCTCATTAGAGGCATCAACAACATCTTTAATAACCACCATGATATGATATATATATATATAATCATAAGTTATCTAATGATCAACGCTCTTGCCTTTGCTGATGACTTTGTCATATTTGCAAATGGAAACAAAAAATATAATGAGAGAATAAATAACTTCCTTAAATTATACCAAGACATCTCTGGCCTAAGCATAAAGAAGTACAAATCTAATCTTCTGACCTCTAACAACTTAAACTCCCAAAGAATTAAAGCTCTCAAGAATCAAACTGCTTTCACTCTCAAAAAAATTCCCCATATAGTATTTAGGTATCAATATTGCTACCAACAATAAGGCCTATTTATATGATGAAATCATTCACAAGATCAACTGTAAAATTCAGGAGTTGAATACTAAATATATCTCCTTTGGTGGCAGATTAGTACTGATTCAATCAGTAGTAATCACCATTTCAAACTTCTTCATTAAATATTGTATTCTCCCTAACAATATAATAAATAGAATTGAAAAAACTTTAAATAGATTTTTGTGGGGTTCAGGTGATACCTCAAATGCAATTCACTGTCATATGGGATAACCTTTGTTATCCTTATAGGGAATGTGGTCTTAACATTATATATCAAATACTTGCAAGACACATACTCCTGCAAGCTCTGGTATAATTTTCGTAAAAACAATTCTCTTTGAGCCAATTACATAAACTCTATGTACTATAAAAGAAATCATCATCTTCAAGTCAACATATCTACTAAAGTTTCTAAAGTTTGGAACATGCTAAAATATATCAGATATATCGTTAAGCCTCATGTTATTTGTGGTCTTCGAAATGGTGATATCGATATTTGGTTAGATAACTGGATTGGGAATAAAAGACCTCTCATCCAATTACCTATTAACGATAATAATAACTTGTATTATAATTTTTTTTATTAATGTTTCCAGTTTCTAGACCAATAATATTGGGGATGTCAATAGGCTTAATAATCTTATCACTAGTTTTGATATTAGCAAAATCATTAAGATGAAACTCAATTATAACTAAAAGGACAAAATCATTTGGACCTTAATTAAATCTGGTGACTTTAGCACCAAAGGAACCTTGAATTTTATAAGACAAAAACACAACTCATCTAATCTATTTGCCAAAATTTGGAATAACACCATTCCAACCAAGTGTTCCTTTCTCTTATGGAAATCATTAAGAGGTTGGATCCCTTTTCACACTAATTTACAAAAGAAATATATTAGTTTTGGTGAGGTTTATTTTAAGTTGAGGGTAATTTTGTCAAGTGTTTTGGAAAGTTTTGAGAGTATTAAATGTTTGGGTATTTAGTAGTGAGAGATTTCAGTTGTCTGGTTGTATTAAATGTTCATTACCCTCATTAATGAAAGTACTTGGGGTATTTATACCCTTAATTATGGACTCATAGGCTTTCGGATTAAATTGTGGAACCGGGTCAAGTTTAAGGACCCATTTACTTAATAAGTTGATTAGCACCTAGCTTAGTCAAAAGGTGTTTAGTTATTTTATACTTTTGTCCTGTCCGGATAGTTTAGTGGGCAGTTTATATCCGAATTGCCCTTGACCGAAAATCTCAATAGGGAGTGGTGAATTTATCCGGATTCATTAGTAGCCCCTTTTTTAGGCTTTGTCAAAAATCTTTGGCATGACTAAAAAATTCACTTAGTCAGTAACGATATTGTCAGACCCATCTGTGTGTCTATTTTGAGGTTTGTCCGGACTGGCTTCTTCCCAGAATTCTAAGAGTTTTTCTTTGGATTGTGGGACACGTGTCGCAATCTGATTTGACCTACCAGCCGTTTTTTACCTAGATCGACACTCCCACTAAACCTAAAAAGTAACCTATGCATTTAATATTTCCCACGTCAACGCCATCTTCAATCATTGCACGAATCTCTTCATCTTCTCCTAGGTATTAGTTACTTTTTTCTACTAATATATAAACCAATTTTTTTCACTGTTTCATTATATTCATCATTCTACAAATCTTTTACAGAGTTTTTCACCCTTTCTTTCAAAATTGTTCTTGGCTAGTTTTATGTTCACGGCTAGAAACGCTCTTGTAAAAGGCGCCTGGTTGAATCTGTCTGAATTAGAGAAGGCAAAGAAAGTTAAACGAGAGAGGCGCATCGCTGCTAGTCTCCCGGTCTCCCCAAGCGACAAGTGTGATAAACCATACAAAGAAGATGATCAAGGATCATCTTCTACGAAAAATCCGAAACCCAAACGGCTGTTCCAACCAAATCTTTCATCAATCTCATCAGGCTCCTCTGTTCAGGAGTCCCAACCTTCTACTACCCAAGAAAAGGTAGTATCAAACGTTAGAAAACCCTCCCCTTTCATAGCCATGGGATCTGATATTGAAAAATCTTCAGAGAAATCCAATCTACACCGGACAACTCGTTTGGTGAAAGCCCAAGCGACTGCCTCAAAATCAAAGCCCTCCAAACCGGAGGCCTCTAAATTAGCATCCAAAGATAAACCCTCCGGATCAGATATTTCTATAAGAGCCCCACGAGATAAGCCCTCTGGATCGAAGGCAGCCAAAGTAGCTTCTCAAACGAAGTCCTCCGGAACTGAGCTTCAACCGGACACCAGACCTTTGGAAAACACTGGAGCTCAATCATTCGGACAGACCGTAGATACAGAAGTTGGCACCCTTCCATCCACAACAACTGCTAAACCTTCCACAGTGGAGGAAGAAGTGATGGAGGACAGTATCGAAGAGGCCCCCTTCGAAACTGAAGCCTCAGGGAAAACTAAGGATGTTGCCTATGATAGGAAAGAGAAAGGTAAAGTGAAGGTTGGAGTTGCTCATCCGAATCTCCCGGAGTGCTTGGAGGGAAAGGTAGGACCTTGCTTTCAGAAAGTCAACGTGAAGTATTTGTTGGCCCTACAGAACATAAACTATGTTTATACTCATACTGCCGAGCTGGGCCAGATCTGGGCAAAGTGGGGGATCCCAGAGTCAGTGAAGGTGAGAATACCTGTCACTCTGGAGACTCCAATAGACTGCAAAGTTAAAGAAGTGGTCATATACACAGAATTGTTCAACTGGGGGCTCAGATTCCCCTTAGACCCAGAGATCGTCAGGTATTTCCACCTTATTAAGCTTTACCCAAGCCAATTAAGTCCAAATGCTTGGTACTCCCTCCTTGCCCGCATAATGGCATTGAGGTTGTCCGGAATCTCTCTCCCTATGAAGCAATTTGCCATTGTGGCAAGTCTGTGCAAGAATCACCACATCCCATTCTATCATCACAACATGGGAAAAACATTCCAAATGGTAGATGATTTGTTGGAGTCGGAGAAGAATTGGAGAACTCAGTTCTTATTCATTAGTGGGTCATGGGAAAATGGGAGAAAGATCAAAGCCAAAACTAACCCTAGCACGCTTACTAGTATGTAGAAGAGTACAAGTAAGCTCTTCAATTTTGTTTTTCATTTTCCCCTTTTTTACTTCACAAATATTCCACTGTTGAATTATTGCTTCTTTATCAGTATTACCGAAGGAGTATACCGGGTATCTATAGGAGGGACAGACCGCGTGTTCCAAATTGAGCGCGTGGGCCGCAGAATGTATGGGGAATGCTTTCCACAACTGCTTCACTTCTGACAATTTGGGGAGATCTCATATGTGGAATACCACATGCCGGAGAGATCTTACATGGGAAGAATTGACCACACCCTCTCCCCCAGCTGTCATCCTCAAACGAACAGAGGAAAAATATGGTAAACTGGACTTGCCCTCTAGAGCCAAGGCTCCTAGCAAGATGATGGGAAAGAAAAAGAAGGTTGCAGCAGAGGCAGTTCGGGTTGTTGCAGAAGAGATCGGTCCGGAGAACCACTGAGAGGAGAACCAATGAGGGATTGATGCCTCTTTACTCCAAGTGGTTGAAGATGAAACTGTAAAGGAGACAGGAGAAAAACCAAATCCACCAAGGCCTCCGAAGAAGGACCGAAAACGGGGAGCTAGTAGCGATGAAAGGGCTGCCAAGAAGAAAAAAGTCACCTTATGGGGAGAAATAACTTTTCTCCCTTCGGAGCTTCCTCCTCCACCAGCTCCTGCTGACCCTACTTTGGCAGATAAAATTCTAACAGACTTGCAACTAGGAGAGGGCACCAGAGGAGGGCTTGACATCAGAGCCCTTCAGGACATTGGTCTTTACTTCACCAATTCGGAGAAAGATGACTTTGCTGGTCCTTTACATCCTTCAGGTTCTTCCAACATGGTAATCTACAATGGTAAGTCTTTTTCTATTTCTGAATACCAGGATACGGTGGTCCATTCTCTTTTAGGTCATATCCAACTAGTGCTCGATTTGGAAAGGCAGGTGAAAAATCAGTCCACCCTTATCAACACCTTTAACACGGACAAGGAGACTCTGTCAACCAACCTCCTCAATGCTTACCAGAGCATTGAAGCACTAAAGAAAGAGCTTGAAGAACTGAAGAAGGACAAAGAAGATCTGTCAACCAAGATGGCCACTTCGGAGAATGCTAACACTGAGCTCCAAGCTAAGTGCTCTGGTTTGGAGAAAGATCTTTCCACCTTAAAAGAAAACGTGAAGACCAAAGATGGTGTCATTCAGACCTTGTCCGGTGAAAAGACTTCCATTGAAGAGGCTGTGTCTAAGGCAACCAAGGAGAAATAAGACTTGGTGAAAGAGCAGGAACAGAGAATTCAGGCTAGCATTAATAAATACACCAATGAGGTGATAGATTCCTTGGAGACAAAGTATGATGATGTGAAGTCCGACATGGTACTGCTCTTTCATGAGACGTTTCTGAAGAGGACGCTTGGTCCCTTGTGGCAATATGTGGAGTATGAGGACATCATGTATCATACGATGGCAGATGGTGATAAAAAGAACTATTCTAGTGGAATCGATTATACCATTGATGAAGAAGAAGGAACCGGGGAGAGTTCAAGCGTTGAATCAAAGGCCCCAAAAAAAGAGGTGAAGTAGGAAAATTCGAAGGGAATAAGCCATGAGGTTTTTAACTATTTTTTGTGCTTTATTAATCTTGCAAACTACTAAATTCCTTGGATGGCCAAGGCGTTTTTGTAATTGTATCCGGACTAGGTCCGGATAAGTCTTTCACAACACTTAAAGTCCTTGGATGGCCAAGGCATTTTTGTAATTGTATCCGGACTGGGTCCGGATAATTCTTTCACAACATTTAAAGTCCTTGGATGGCCAATGTTTATCTATCAAATCTTGTTTTATTCCATACTTACTTTCAATTTTAATGGTTAATGATTAAAAATCCATTCTTTACTTCAAAAATATTTAAAGTGAGAGTGTTTAGTACCTCCGATGACATGCGTTTAATGGTCATCATTCAACCATATTAAACTGATCTGTCAAAAATCCTTAGCATTAAATTGAAGACTTGAAAATAATTATAATCAAACCACACCGAATATTGTAAGAAGGCGTCATATTTTATTGAAAAAACCGGACATCTCATTAAAACCTCCCTGCGCCACCAGGGTAGGAAAGAGTATGCCCCTAATATTTACAATGAGTTTAAACAAGTAAATATTTACACAACTTTTATTCTAGATATAACCTGAGGTGTTCAATATTTCATGGGTGCTTCAAAACTCTTCCATCTTTGTCTTGAAGCCTATATGTCCCAGGCTTAAGCTTTTCGGAGACCTCATAAGGGCCTTCCCAGTTCGGAGCCAGTTTTCCGAACTGCTTTTCCTTAGTATGCAAGAAAACCTTTCTTAATACTTTATCTCCTGATTGAAAATCCCTTCTCTTGATCTTGGAAGAAAATCTGCTCCTCATCAAGCCTTGGTAATGGGTGGTTCTAAGATGAGCTTTAACTCTTCTTTCTTCTATTAAGTCCAACTGACTTCTAATTTCCAATTCATTGGCTTGTTCGGAATAGTTGTGGACTCTGTATGATGGTAGGGTTGCTTCTATAGGAGTAACTGCGTCCATCCCATATACCAAGGCAAAAGGAGAGTCTTGAGTAGCAACTCTAGGAGTAGTCCGGTACGCCCACAATACTTCTTGCAAATAGCTTGGCCACTTCCCTGGAACCCCTTCTAAATTCTTTTTTAAACCGGACAAAATAGTCATGTTTGCCACTTCAACTTGGCCATTTGCTTGTGGGTGGAAAGGATAAGAGAAGCAATGCTGAATGCCCTTAGAGGCACAGAAATTCTTCATATCCTTGTTATCAAATTGTGGTCCGTTATCTATGGTTATCTTTTGTGGAACCCCAAATCTGCAACAAATGTTAGACAAGATAAATTTTATAATAGCTTTCGAAGTAGTCCCTGCCAAGGGGGCTGCTTCTATCCACTTTGAGAAATAATCAATGGCTACAATAATAGTCATGCACCCTTCGGACGCCATTGGTAGAGGCCCAACTAAATCCAGTCCCCAACGAGCAAAAGGCACTAGCTTAGAAATTGACTCCATAGGAACTGCTGGGATATGGATTTTTTTACCATATCTTTGGCATGGGTCACATTTATTCACCAATTCCTTAGCATCTGCCATTATAAATTGGCCAATAGTATCCGGCCAACAAAACCCTCCGGGTTAGAGCTCTATAGCCACAGTGTGCTGATCCCTCTCCATCATGTAGTTCGGATAAAATAATTTGGGACTATTCAGCCCCCAAACAACGCATGAAGAGGTACGCTGAACGACTTTTTATAAAGAACCCCTCTTATGATTAAGAAACCACGAGCCTTGTGTTTAATTTTCCTTGCCATAGCCTTTTCCGGAGGCGAAATTCCATCAGAGATATATTGAAGAAGGGGAAATTCCCAATCTTTGGATTGAACCACTTGTACACTCAAACTCTTCTCTTCTTCCTTGCTCCGATTTGATTGTATGGATGGGAACTCTTGTACATGAATCCATGGTAGGACTCATAGTATGCGTGTTTTCCGATCTAGGAATATGCTCATAGAAAACATTTTTGAAGTTGGCTGCTACTTCTTTAAGAATGAATAAGTATTTGACCAATTACTCCTTCTTGGCTTCGAACTGACCTTGAGCATGGTGGATAAGAAGATGAGAATCACTCATTAATCTAACTCTTTTAGACCCACACAGAAAAGCTAACTTTAGACCAGCTATAGCTGCTTCATATTCAGACTCATTGTTAGAAGCCCTAAAAGCAAAGCATATAGCTTGGTATAACTTATCACCATATGGAGAGGTTAAACAAATCCCAGCCCCACAACCCATTGTGCTTGATCCACCATCTGTCCGAACAACCCAATCGTTTTTAGTTTTCTCGTCTGAAGCTTGTTTAGTACTTCTGTTCGAATGAAACTCTACCAAGAAATCAGCAACAGACTAAGCTTTAATTGCAGTTCATGGGGGAAAAATCAATGTCATAATCACCCGATTCCTTTGACCATTTGGTCATCCTGCTTAATATGTCTGATTTCTGAAGAACATTCTTCAAAGGAAAAGATGTTCGGACGATGATGGAATGAGACTGAAAATATGGCCTCATTTTTCTGGCAGCAATCACTAGGGCTAGTGCCAGATTTTCAAGCTTTAGGTATCTCTTTTCAGCATCCACCAGACTATTGCTGATGTAGTACACCGGACGAGGATAATTGTCCATTTCTCTTACAAACACTGCACTTATAGCACATTCTGACACAACCAAGTATACATATAGTGTTTCTCTGTCAACGGGCTTTGGTGTGGATTATTTTTTATTGAGGGTAATTTATTCAGATGTTTTGTTGTATTTATAGGGTATTAAATGTTTAAGTGTTTTGTAGTGAGAGATTTAAGCTGCCTGGTTGTATTAAATGTTCATTACCATCATTAATGAAAGTGGTTGGGTATTTATACCCTTAATTATGGGCCGTATGGGTTTTCGGGTCAAACTTATGAAATCGGGTTGAGTTCAAAAACTCATTAGTTTTTTAAGCTGATTAGCAATTAGGTCAGTCAAAAGATGTTTAGTGTTCTTAATACTTTTGTCATGTCCGGATACTTTAGTGGGTGATTATTGTACGGATTACCCCTGTCCGGTTTCTACTGTGAGTGGTGAATATTTCCGGACTCATCAGTAGCCCTTTTTTTAGGTTTTGTCAAAGGCCTTTGGTAAGACCAAAAAATCCTCCTAGGCACTAGCAACATTCTCCGGACTGTTTATGTATTTAGCTCAGGATTTATCTGGACTGAATACTTCTCAGAAGTTCAAGAGTTATGCTATGGATCATGGGACACGTGTCACATTTTGATTCGCTTTTCTAGCCGTTTTCTTCCTAAAATGGCGCTCCCACTAATCCCAAAAAGCAACTTCTGCATTTCATGTTTATGACGTTAGCGTCGTCTTCAATCATTACTTTTGGCTTTTCGTTTTCTCCTAGGTATTTGGTAATTTTTTTTCCTTACTAGTATAAATTACTTCCTTTTACTGTTTTATCATCTTTGTCACTTTGTCATTTCTCCATTTCAGAGCTTTTTACTTCACTTCTCAAAATCCTTCTTGTGTAGGTTTATGTTCACGGCGAGAAACGCTTTGGTGAAAGGTGGTTGGTTGAATCTTTCAGAGTTAGAAAAAGCACAAAAGGTTGAGCGAGAGAGGCGTATTGTTGAGGGTCTTCCAGTATCTCCAATCAGTAAGCCCGACACACCATCTTCAAAAGCTGATTGAGGATCATCTTCTGCCAAAAGTGCCAAACCTAAGCGTTTGTTTCAGACAAGCCTCTCGCCCATTCTGTCAGGATCCTCTGTCCAGGAGTCTCAGCCCTCTGTTGTATGAAAAAAAAACTGTATCAAGTACAAGGAGACTCTCTTCGTTCATTTCTATGGGGTCAGATACTGAGAAATCCCCAGAAAAAGTTACTCTTCGTCGGACAGGCCGTCTAATAAAGGGTCAGGCAATTGTCTCCCAACCCAAGTCCTCAAAGTCAGGGCCCTCTAAGTCTGGGACCAAGGATAAAGCTACTGGATCAGGGGCATCTATCAGTCCCAAAAAATAAATCCTCTGGTCCGGAGGCTACTAGAATTAGCTCTTATAATGAGCCCTCCGGAAATGAGCCACTGCCGGACACCAGACCCCTAAGAGAGGTTGATGCTCAATCGTCCGGACAACCTACTAAGCCAGCCACCAGCACTCTCCCACCAACAACGGCTGATAAAACTTCTATGGTGATGGAAGAGGTGGTGGAGGACAGTATAGAAGATTCTCCATTTGAGACCGACGTTTCTTGGTAGACTGGGGATACTGCCACTGATAAAAAAGGCAAAGGCAAAGAGAAACTCTGTCTGAAACACCCGGATCTTCTGGAGTGTCTAGAAGGTAAGGTGGGTCCTTGTTTTCACACATCAAGTATCTGTTGGCCATGCAGAATATCAACTATGTATATACTTATACTGTCGAGCTGGGCCGGATCCTGACATAATGGGGGATCCCTGAATCTGTAAAGGTGAGGATATCGGTCACTCCGGAGACACCAATGGACTGCAAACTCAGCGAGATATTCATTTATACGGAGTTGTTTAACTGGGGCTCATATTTACCTTTGATCCAGAAATTGTCAGGTATTTTCACCTGATAAAACTCTGTCCAAGCCAGCTGAGTCCCAACGCTTGGTACACCTTCATCGCATGTATTATGGCATCAAGGCTCTCCGGAATACCATTTCCAGTGGAGCAGTTTGCTGCTGTGGCGAGCCTCTGCAAGAACCATCACATCACATTCTACCACTTCAATATAGGAGACAACTTTAAGGTGGTGGATGACTTGCTTGAGTCAGAGAAAAATTGGAAGACCCAATTTCTATTCATCAGCGGAGCATGGGAAAATGGGAGAAAAATCAAGGCTGGTGTTAACCCTAGTATACTTACCAGCAGATGGAAGAGCTCAGGTAAATATCTTGTTGTGTTTGTCTCTCTTACTTTGTAAAAAAATCGTTTCTGAACTGTTTTTCTTTTCTTTGGTTAGTGTTGCCGAAGGAGTTCTCCGGTTTTATGGAGGAGGGGCAAGCCACATGTGTTAAATTAAATGCTTGGGCTGCCGAACGCTGGGGAAATGCCTTTCACAAGTGCTTTATATCAGGAAACTTGGTGAGGTCCCACCTCTGGAGCACAACAGGTCGGAGAGACCTTACTTGGGAAGAGCTGACCACTCCACCTCCTCCGGCTGTCATCTTCAAAAGAACAGAGGAGAATGATGGAAAACTGGCCTTTCCTGCTAGAGCTAAAGCTCCAAGCAAGATGAAGGGCAAGAAGGGCAAGAAGAAACAAACTGCAGCAGAGGTCGTTCAAGGTGTTGTTGAGGAGATCGCTCCGGCGAGCCAGGGAGTGCAGGCTCAAGGGGGAATTGATGCTACTCTACTTCAAGTGTTTGAAGATCAGAGTATTAGGGAGGCAGGTGGACCTCAAGATCCTTCAAATGCTCCTAAGAAGGACCGAAAATGGGGATAAACTAGTGAAGAGAGGGTGGCCAAGAAAAAGAAAGTCTCCTCGGAGGATGAAGTTTCGCTCCGGCCTTTAGAGTCTCTTCCTCCGGCCGACCCAACAGACCCCACTTTGGCAGAGCAAATCCCAAGTGGTCTACACGCCGGAGAGGGTACGGGAGGGGATATCAACATTGATGGAGTAGACATCAATGGTTTCCAGAACATCGGCCTTTACTTTGATGACCTTGAAAAAGGCGACTTTGATGGCCCCTACCTTCCCCCAAGTTCTTCAAACATGTTTACTTTAAATGGTAAGTCCTTCATTGTTTCAGGGGAGAACGACACGGTGACTCACTCCTTGCTGGGCTATATTCAGCCAGTGCTCAACTTGGAAAGGTAAGTACGAAGTCAGTCTGCCCTTATCAACACACTCAATGCAGATAAAGAGAGCTTATCCAATGATCTCCTTAATGCCAACCAAAGCTTTGAAGCATTGAGGAAAGAGCTCGAGGAGTTAAAGAAAGGGAAAGAAGACTTGGCAACCAGGCTGGCCACTTCGGAAACGGCCAACACAGAGCTCCAAAACAAGTGTTCTGGCTTGGAGAAAGATCTCTCCGCTTTGAAGGAAGAGGTGAAGACCAAGGACAACGTCATCCAAACCCTGTCCGGTGACAAGACTTCTCTTGAAGATGTTGTGTCCAAAGTTACCAAGGAAAAAGAGGACTTGATGAAAGAGCAGGAGAAGACAATCCAGGCCAAGATCGATGCATACACCAACAAGGTGATAGATTCCCTACAAGAGAGGTATGCTGAAGTTAAATCTGACATGGTCTTGCTTTTTCATCAAATATTCCCAAAGAGGACGCTCGGTACTCAATGGTAACATGTGGAATATGAAGACCTCCCATTCCATACTATGACAGATGGCGATAAGCACAACTACTCCAGTGGTTTTGATGATACCACTGATGAGGAAGAAGGGACCGGAGAGAGCTCCAATGATGAACCCAAAGATCCAAAGAAGAAACAAGATGAAGCAGGAATATCTAAGGGAAACTAGCCCTAAGGTGTTAACTATTTTCTGTTTTTTTATCCTTATATCAGACTAAAGTCCTTGGATGGCCAAGGCATATTTTGTAATTGTGTCCGGATTGAGTCTGGACAAGCTTTTCGTTTTTAAACTCAAAGTCCTTGGATGGCCAAGGAATTATATATGTTTTAATATCATCCTCCGGTGTTTAGCTGGATATTTTTTCTTTGCTAAATTCTTGATTTGTTTTATATTCGCTCAATCTTAATGGCTGATGTTTAAATATCCCCTATTTATTTTACAAGTATTATAAGATGAGATCGTTTAAATTCTCTGATGACAAATGTTTAAATGGTCATCATTCCACCAGATCAATCTGATCTGTCAACGATACTTAGAAGGCTTTAAAGAAACTATAAATCAAGCCACTCCGAATATTTTAAGAAGCCATCAAATTTAATTTAAAAACCCAGACACCTCATTAAAACCTCCCCGCGCCACCAGGGTAGGAAAGAGTATGCCCCCTAATATTTACATGGACTTTAAACAAGTAAATATTTACATAACTTTCATTCTAGATACAACTGGAGGTGTTCAATGTTCCAAGGGTGGTTTAAGATTCTTCCATATTTGTCTTGAAGCCTGTATGTCCCAGGCTTAAGCTTTTCAATGACCACATAGGGTCCTTCCCAATTTGGAGCTAGCTTGCCGAACTGCTTCTCTTTAGTATGTAGGAAGACTTTTCTCAATACTTTATCCCCTGGTTGAAAATCCCTTCTTCTGATTCTGGAAGCAAACCTGCTTCTCATTAAACCTTGATAATGGGTGGCTCTAAGATGAGCCTTAACCCTTTATTCTTCTATTAAGTCCAATTGACTCTGGACTGCCACTTCATTAGCCTGTTCGGAAAAATTGTGGACTCTATACGATGGAAGAGTTGTCTCTATAGGAGAAATTGCATCCATCTCATATACCAAGGCAAACGGAGATTCGTGTGTAGCAGCCCATGAGTAGTCTGGTAGGCCCATAGTACTTCTTGTGGATAACTTGGCCACTTTCCAGCAGTCCTTTCTAAATTCTATTTTAGACCGGACAGAATGGTCATGTTCGCCACTTCAACCTGACCATTCGCATGTGGGTGGAAACGAGAAGATAAGCAATGCGAAATTCCTCTAGAGGCACAGAAACTCTCCATATCCTTGTTATCAAATTATGGCCCATTATCTGTGGTTATCTTTTGTGGAACCCCAAATCTGCAACAAATATCAGATAAGATAAATTTTATAAGAGCTTTTGAATTATTTCTTGCTAAGAGGGTTGCCTCTATCCACTTTGAAAATTAATAAATGGCTACAATAATAGTTTTGCACCCTTCGGACGCCATTGGTAGAGGTCCCACCAGATCCAGTCCCCAGCGAGCAAAAGGTATTGGCTCAGAAATTGACTCCAAATGGACAGCTGGGATATGAATTTCATTACCATATGTTTGGCATGGATCACACTTCTTTACCAATTCCTTGGCATCTTCCATTATGGATGGCCAGTAGTATCCGGCCAATAAAACTCTTCGGGTTAGAGCTCTATAACCACAATGTGCTGACCCTTCTTGATCATGCAGTTCGGACAGAACTATTTGGGACTCTTCAATCCCCAAACAACGCAAGAGAGGTCTACTAAAAAACTTCTTGTAAAGGATGTCTCTTATGATTAAAAAACCACGAGCCCGATACTCCATTTTTCTTGCTACCGCTTTTTCCGGAGGCAAAATGCCATATGAAATGTATTGAAAAAGAGGATACCTCCAGTATTTAGGTTGAACCACTTGTATATTTAAACTTTCCTCCTTTTCCTTTCTCTGATTGGGTTGAATGGATGGGCATTCTTGCACATGAATCCATGGGTATGACTCAGAGTATGATACGGTTGCCAAGGAGTCTCCTAGTGTGTTCTTCGTTCTGGGAATGTGCTCAAAGCTAATCTCTTTGAAGTTAACTGCCACTTCTTTAAGATTGAATAAATATTTAATCAACTGCTCCTTTTTTTCCTCAGATTGACCTTGGGCATGATGGATAAGAAGCTGAGAGTCACTCATTAACCTAACTCTTTTGGCTCCACAAAGCAAGGCTAACTTCAAACCAGTTGTCGCAGCTTCATATTCGGACTCATTTTTAGAAACCCTGAAAGCAAAACATATATCCTGGTATAGCTTGTCGTCGTACGGAGAGTTTAAACATATCCCAACACCACAACCCATGGTACTTGATCCACCATCGGTCCGGACAACCCATACATTCTTGGTCTTTTCCCCTATAGCTTGTTCAGTATTCCTATCCGAATGGAATTCAACTAGGAAATCAGCAACAGATTGAGCCTTGACTGCAGTTCTAGGGGTAAAATCAATATCATAGTCTCCCAATTCTACTGACCACTTGGTCATTCTGCTTGATATGTCTGCCTTTTGAAGAACGTTTTTCAAGGGAAAAGATGTCCGGACGACAATAGAATGAGACTGAAAGTAGAGCCTCATTATTCTGGCAGCAATTACCAAAGCCAGTGCTAATTTTTCGAGTTTTAAATAACTTTTTTCAGCACCCATCAGGCTTTTGCTGATGTAGTACACCGGACGAGGATAATTGTCCACCTCTCTTACTAGCACCGCACTTATGGCACATTCGGAGACTGCTAAATATATATACAATGGTTCTCCATCAATAGGTTTAAACAGGGTTTTAGGGGAAGATAAATGCTTCTTTATTTCATCAAAAGCCTGATCACACTGTGGAGACCAGTTGAATTCTTTAGCACCCTTTAAAGTTTGGAAAAATGGGGAACACCTATCCGAAGACCTTGAGATAAAACGGTTTAGAGCAGCTAACCTCCCTGTCAATCTTTGTACTTCTTTAATATTCCGAGGAGGATCCATCTGCAGTAAAGCATTAAGTTGGTCTGGATCAGACTGTATCCCTTTCTCACTTATCATATACCCCAAAAACTTACCGGATTGTACTCCAAAAATACATTTTTTCTCGATTTAATTTTAAATTAACCTTTACCAAGTTGACAAAAGTCTCTTGCAAGTCTACCAAGTGTAATTCTTCTTCCATACTCTTTACCATCATGTCATCAATGTAGACTTCCATATTTCTTCCATTCTGATCAGCGAATGCTTTGTTCACCAACATCTGATAAGTAGCCACAACATTCTTTAATCCAAAAGGCATCACCTTGTAACAATGGAGGCCCCTATCAGTAACAAAATTAGTGTGTTCCTGGTCCTTCGGATCTACTTGAATCTGATTATAACATGAGAAGGCATCCATGAAGGACAGCAACTTGTTCTCAGATGTGGAGTCTACCAACGGATCTATCCGGGGAATATGATACAAATCTTTTGGGAAAGCCTTATTAAGGTCAGTAAAGTCGATGCACATACGCCACTTCCCATTTTTCTTTTTTACTAACACTGGATTGGATGTCCATAAAGGGTATTGAGATTCCTTTATATGCCCCATTTTAGTAAGCCGGTCAACCTCTTGAAATATGACATCAGCTTTCTCCTTAGAAAAAGCTCTTCTCTTCTGCACAATGGGTGCTACATCTCTCCGGACGGATAGCTGGTGCGATATAACATCTGCAGGAACTCCTGTTACATCAGCATTACACCAAGCAAAAACGTGTTGGTGGTTTGCTAAAAATGATAACACTTTTCTTTTTATTTATGATGTCATCTTAGATTCAATCTTGACACATCTCCCTTCAGCCAGAGAGTGAGTTTTAACCTCTTCAATTGGTATTAAAACACCTGGGATCTCTCTGGGGTCATCAATTTCACCCTCTCCCCCAAAGGGCCCCACCAACTGTTAATCTTCATTTATCCGAACTGCCCCTAAAGTCCTAGGAGCAAGTGCAGTTGCATAACATTCCTTTGCTATTTTTTTACTACTCCGGAAAACTCCCATTTGTCCTTGAACAACATATTTTAAACATTGGTGAACTATCGAAGCCACAGCATACATCCTGGAGAGCCAAGACCTTCCCAAAATGGCATTGTAGCATGTGGGAAAATCTACCACAACAAAAAGTACCCTGACCATTTTCCTGAAAGGGCCCTTGCCCAGCAAAACTTCCTCATCGAATTCCCCAACTATGTCCGCAGAGCTTCCACTCAAAACGCACAATGGATCTGTTTGAACGTTGAATCACTTCCGGATTCTTTATTTGTTTGTAAGAAGTCAAAAAGAGGATATTGGTTGAGGTGTCAGTTTCCACCAAAATTCGTCTAATGTCATTGCCCACAATCGATGCTCCTATTACCGCAGCATCTTCATGGGGACCAACTATGTCCCTCAAATCATCTTCATCAAAAACAATGAAGGGAAAAGGAATTTGTGATTGATAAGAGGACATACCTCCCTCCAACTGAGTAGCCAGGGTGTGAACATGCCTCTTCCTTGAAGAAGGAGTTGGTGCAGTCATTGTATCTCCCCCAAATATGGTAAGTGACTCAAAAAAGCTTATGAGCCCGGACACCTTCTTGGTGTGTTTTGTTATAACACCCACCTTATTTCGGGCTAGATCAGGATCTAAATACTCTGACTCTACATCGAATCTCTCAATAATCACCATGGCCCTGTCCGGAGTCGATGTTCCTGCATTGTTTGTTGGGCCGGTCCGATGAGCATTATCAGTCATATCCCCACTTCTTCTCTTGACATAAGCACCTAATTTTCCTCTTTCAATCAAATTATGTACCTCTTGTTTCAAAGCGATGTAATCTTCTGTGTTATGGCCAATATCATGGTGATATTGACAAAAACAAGTATTACGACTTTCCCTTGGAGATTGAAGCGTTGTCGGCTTCTTAAAATGCACCTCATCTTTTGTTTTGTCATAGATGGTTGCCACATTCTATTTTAATTCGCCAAACCACTCCGGTTGGACCCAAGGTCCTTGCTTATTTCTGGACTGGTAGCTCTGAGCTGGTGTTGGGTGAGATTGAGCCTTGGCCCTGTTGGGACCCTGTCCGGCTTCCTTAGCCTTGTATCCGGACTGATTGTGGTTCTGGTTTGGTACAGCTGGGGCAGATCTCACTTTCCTGTGCACCCTAGTCTTTTTTTTCATCCACATTGATTTGTTTTCCCACCTGGTTCAATAAACCGCCCCACGTCATGGCCTTCTTCTTGGTTACCGAATCGGCCAGATTGCCAGGGTTTAAACCCTGTCTTAGAAAAGCTATTGCTACTTGCTCAAAGCAATCAGCTAATCCATTCTTTGTGTTCACAAACCGACTTATATATTCTTTCAATGATTCATTTGGCTCTTGGGCACAATGGATAATAGTATCTCCATTGCCCTTCAACTCCTTACTTCCAACAAATTGCCTCCGGAAGGCCACCCAAAAGGTATCAAAATTTCTGATGCAACCCTGTGGTAGGCTATTATACCACTTTAGAGAGCTCCCCGTAAAAGATTGAGAGAAGGCTCTACAAAGCAACTTGTCATCATCGTCAAAATTCATCATAAAGTTTTTAAACTGCTCCAGATGGTTATCTGGATCTTTACTCCCATCATAATTTTCCATCTTAGTACTGTCAAAGCTCTTCTGAAGGTTTTTGGACAGTATTTTGGAAGACAATGGAGATTGTCCCCAATTCCGGCCACGACTAAAAACAGTATCTTCATTGGGAGTTGCAAAGATACCTGGTTCATCATGGAAAACGAAAGGATCCATCAACAGCTGGTCTATATGCCTTCGGCCATGGTTGTGGCTATGAGATGACCCTTTACCTATTTGCTTTTCCAACCTTCCATGCCTGTTCTTCTTTCTTAAAAAAAATTGACCAACTTTTGCTTCTTCTTAGACCTGCCTTCATCACTGCTGGATGACAGAGACTCCTCAACTCCATCTTCATTCGAGGAGCTACTAGAGGATTCTGACTCCAAGCTCTCCACCAGTTTAGACCGGTGAGACTTCTTTGAGCTGACATGAGTCTTTTTAGTACTTAAATGGTCTTTGCTGATGGGTCATGCTCCCTTGGATTGTTAGTGTGGTGAATGGCTGACACCTTCGATTTTTCTTTCAAGCCTAACTCCACCTTTTTAGCGGCCCTCGAGGCTTCTATCTCAGCTTTCAACCTATCTTACTCTTCGATTATGTACTCATTGTTTTCTCTCACTACTTCTGCCAAAGTTAGTGGCACTGCCTGCTCGTCTGGATTCATCCAAACTGGTTTTTCTTGCTGGTTTTAAATGCTAGATTCAGGCACCTTCTACTCCTACTGTGGTCGTCAATTTGGTGTGGATAATTTTTTACTGAGGGTAATTTTGTAAGATGTTTTGTGGTATTTTAAGAGTATTAAATGCTTAAGTGTTTTGTAGTGAGAGATTTAAGCTGTCTGGTTGTATTAAATGTTCATTACCCTCATTAATGAAAGTGGTTGGGTATTTATACCCTTAATTATGGGCCATATGGGCTTTCGGGTCAAACTTATGAAATCGGGTCGATTTCAAAAACCCATTAGTTTATTAAGCAGATTAGCAATTAGTTTAGTCAAAAGGTGTTTAGTGTTCTTAATACTTTTGTCGTGTCCGGATACTTTAGTGGGTGATTATTGTCCGGATTACCCCTGTCTGGTTTCTACTTTGAGTGGTGAATATTTCCAGACTCATCAGGCTTAAAAGGATTTTAGGAGAAGACAAATGCTTTTTTATTTCATCAAAAGCATGGATGCACTGTGGAGACCAGTTGAAGTTTTTAGCACCTTCCAAGGTCTTAAAAAACAGGGCACATTTGTCTGAATACCTTGAAATAAAATGATTTAGAGCAGCCAATCTACCTGTCAACCTTTGTACTTATTTAATATTTTGAGGAGGGTCCATTTTTAATAGGGCATCAAGATGGTCCGGATCAGGCTGTATACCTTTTTCACTTTTTACGTAACCCAAAAAATTTCACTTTTTCACTTTTTAAATTAACCTTTGTCAAGTTGGCAAAAGTTTGTTGAAGATCAGTTAGGTGCAACTCCTCTTCTAAGATTTTAACCATCATATCATCGATATACACTTCCATATTTCTCCCAATCTGATCAGCAAATGCTTTGTTCACCAACCTCTGATAAGTAGCCCCAGCATTTTTCAACCCAAAAGGCATCACCTTGTAACAATGGAGACCCATATCTGTAACAAAGGTAGTGTGTATCTGGTTATAACCGGAGAAGGCATCCTTGAACGATAATAGCTTGTATCCAGATGTGGAGTCCACCAACTGATCTATCTGGGGAACTGGATAGATATCTTTTGGGAAAGCTCTATTGAGGTCAGTAAAGTCGATACACATACGCCATTTCCCATTCTTTTTCTTGACTAACACTGGGTTGGTTGTCCATAAAGGATAATGAGACTCCTTTATGTGCCCTATCTTGGTAAGTCGATCAACTTCTTGGACTATTACATCAGCTTTCTCCTTAGAAAAAGCTCTTCTTTTTTGCACAACAGGTGCAACATCTCTCCGGATGGACAACTTGTGTGATATAACACTTGCTGGTACTCCAGTCACATTAGTATTGCACCAAGCAAAAACATGTTGGTGCCTGCCAAAAAGGACAACAACTTTTTATTCAATTCGGGTGCCATCTTGGAGCCAACTTTAACACTTCTTCCTTCAGCCAGAGAGTGGGTTTCAACTTCTTCAATCGGTATCAAAACACCAGGGTTCTCTATGGGGTCATCAATTTCACCCTCACACCTAGAGGCCCCCAACAACTGTTAATCTTTATTAATCCGGACTGCCTCTAGAGTTCTTGGAGCAAGTGCAGTTGCAGAACATTCTCTTGTTATTTTTTGGCTACTCCGGACAACTCTCACTTGTCCTTGAACCGCATACTTTAAACATTGATGGATTGTTGAAGCCACAGCATGCATCCTAGAGAGTCGGGACCTCCCAAAGATCGCATTGTAACATGTGGGGCAATCTACCACAACGAATAGTACCTTGATCATCTTCTTGAAAGGGCCTTTGCCTAACAATACCTCCTCCTCAAATTCTCTGATTACATCCGCAGAGCTCCCTGTGAAGCCCACAATGGATCTGTTCGAACGTTGAATCACTGTCGGATTCTTTATTTGTTTATAAGAACTTAAAAAGAGAATGGTGGCTGAGCTGCCAGTGTCAATCAGAATTCGCCTGATGTCGTTGCCCCCAATTGAAGCTTCTATCACTACAGCATCCTCATGAGGCCCAGCTATATTTCTTAAATATTCCTCATAAAAAACAATGAAAGGAAAATGAATTTGGGACTGATAAGAAGACATGCCTCCCTCTAACTGAGTAGCTAGAGTGTGAACATGCCTCTTCCTTGAAGAAGTAGTTGGCGCAGTGATAGTGTCCCCTCCAAATATAGTAAGTGACTCAAAAAAGTTTATGAGTCCGGAAACTGTCTTATTTTGTTCTGTTATGACCCCCACTTTATTCTGGGTTGGATCAGAATCCAAATATTCTGAATCAGCATCAAATCTTTCAAGGATCACCATAGCCCCTTCTGGAGCAGATGTCCCCGTATTGTTCGTTGGGCCAGTTCGGGGAGCATTGTCATGCCTGTTTCCGCTCCTTCTCTTGACATAAGCTCCCAGCTTGCCCCTTTCAATAATATTTTGTACCTCTTGTTTCAAAGCGATGCAGTCTTCGGTGTTGTGGCCAATATCATAATGATACTGGCAAAAATAAGTATTACGACTTTCCCTGGGAGACTGAAGCGCTGACGGCTTCCGGAAATACACCTCATCTTTAGTTTTGTCATAAATGGTTGCCATATTCTCCTTTAACTCGGCAAACCACTCCGGTTGTACCCAAGGTCCTCGTTTATTTCTGAACTGCTGGCTCTGAGCTGGATTTGGGTGGGATTGAGTCTGTTTAGCCTTGTTGGACCCATGTCCGGTTTCTTTGGCCTTGTATCCGGACTGGTTCTGGTTTGGAGCAGCTGGGGCAGACCTTACTTTTTTGTGTACCCTAGTCTTCTTTGTTTCATCCACGTTGATTTGTTTTCCCACTTGATTTAGCAAACCGCCCCAAGTCATGCCCTTCTTCCTTGTTACTGAATCAACTAGATTCTAAGGGTTTAACCCTCGTCTCAAAGAAGTTATTGCTACTTGCTCAAAGCAATCAATTAACCCATTCTTGGTATTTACGAACCGGCTTATATAGTCTTTCAGTGACTCATTTGGCTATTGGGCACAATGGATAATTGTATCTCCATTGCCCTTCACCTCTTTACTCCCCACAAACTTCCTTCGGAAGGCCATCCAAAATGTATCGAAGTTTCTGATACAAGTCTGTGGCAAGTTGTTGTACCATTTCAGAGCACTTCATGTAAAGGATTGGGAGAAGGCTCTACACAGAAGTTTGTCATCATCATCAAAATTCATCATAAATTTTTTAAACTGTTCCAGATGGTTGTCTGGATCTTTTCTCCCATCATATTTCTCCATTTTAGTACTGTCAAACCTCTTAGGAAGGTTTTCGGACAGTATCTTGGCAGACAATGGCGATTGCTTCCAATTCCGACTACGACTAAAAATTGTGTATTCATTAGGTGTTGCAAAAATACCTAGCTCATCATGGAAAGTAAAGTAATCAATCAGCAGTTGGTCCACATGCATGTGACTATGGTTGTGGCTTTGAGACGACCCCTTTCCCATATGCCTCTTTAGTCTCCCATGCCTATCTCTCTTTCTAGAATATTTTTTAACTAGATTTTGTTTCTTCCTGGACCTCCCCTCATCACTGCTTGATGACAAGGACTCCTCAAGCTCATCCTCGTTCGAAGAGCTACTGGAGTACTCAGATTACAAGTTCTCCACCGGCTTGGACCGGTGAGACTTCTTGGAACTGACATGGGTTTTTTTCGTGCTCAAATGAGTCTTTGCTGATGGGTTGTTCTCCCTTGGGTTGTCAGTATAGTGAATGGATGACGCCTCTGATTTTTCTTATAAGCCCATCACTGTCTTTCTAGTGGCCCTCAACGCTTCTATTTCAGCTTTCAACTTGTCTCGCTTTTCGGTAGTGTATTTATCGTTTTCCCCCACCACCTCCACCAAAGGTGGTGGAATTGCTTACTTGTTCGGATTCATCTAAACCGGTTTTCTTTGCTCGTTTTGAATGCTAGATTCATGCATCTTCTCCTCCCATTTTGGTCGCCAATTTGGTGAGGTTTATTTTAAGCTGAGGGTAATTTTATCAAATGTTTTGGAAAGTTTTGAGAGTATTAAATGTTTGGGTGTTTAGTAGTGAGAGATTTGAGATGCCTGGTTGTATTAAATGTTCATTACCCTCATTAATGAAAGTAGTTGGGGTATTTATACCCTTAATTATGGATTCATGGGCTTTCAAGTCAAATTATGGAATCGGGTCAAGTTTAAGGACTCATTTACTTAATAAGCTGATTAGCACCTAGCTTAGTCAAAAGTTATTTAGTTATTTTATACTTTTGTCCTGTCCGAATAGTTTAGTGGGCAGTTTATGTTCGAATTTCCCTTGTCCGGAAATCTGAGTAGGCAGTGGTAAATTTATCCGGATTCATCAAGCTTGGCTTCCAAGTATGTTTTATGCTCTGATAAAGAGACAGTTAACCATGTTTTTGTTAACTGTCCTATATCTTGGAGCATTTGGACTCATATTTCTTCCATCTTCAATATTCACATTAACAATTACATGAATTTTCACCACATGATTAGAAATTGGTTTTGGTCCACTAAAAATCAAACTCAAATCATAACCATCATTCCTATCTTAAACTGCTGGACTATTTGATTATTTAGAAATATAGTTAATGGCGTCCATATATATAAAAGCATCATATTAAACAAAATCGTTTACATGCTTTCTCTGCTTTAATATCAGTAACAACTACAGTAGCAAGCTTTGGTTTGGTGATTTTCCTCACGCTAAAAACTTAGATTGCTTTTTTTTCTTAGAAAACAAACTTCTCATATAAGTTGCATTAAATGGATTACTCTCAAAGATAATATATTAAAATTAAACTTTGATGGTGCATGTTTATTGTTTGGTGATGTTTGTGGTGTTGATATAACCAGGAACAATCAGGGTGAGATTATTACCACCTATGATAGAATGTATGGAAAATATAACCCTCTTATTGTTGAATGTCTTGCTTTATTGGATGGGTCAGTTATCTATAATACTAAGGGTTACAATAATGTGGATATAGAATCAGATTATGAGCTTTTAATTAACATGTTGGCTAATGTGATAACTTGTTGTAGATCTTTGATTAAACCAACCATGAATATAAAGTATATCCTTAGAACCATCAATCAGGTTGATGATTGGTTGGCTCGGTGGACCGTCAAGACTAAGATGGAATCTGACTTTGATAACAACTTCATCCATAATTCCCTTAGAGAAATAATTTTGTTGGAAAGTTTAGGTTTAGGGTATTTAAGTTGAATTATCCAATTTTATAATGTTTAATCAAGTATTTGCCTTGTTCAATTTACTACTTCCAGTTTATTTTATTTTTCAAATCTGGATTGTGAAGAACTCTCAAAGTCATGATTCATGTTGCTGCTATTGAATGTCGTTGATGAGATGCTTCTCTGTTTTGGATCTTAAAGCTCTACTCAAATATGGTGATGTTCCCAACCTTGTTGGTCCAAGAAGTTGGTTTCCTTGTTTTAAATGCAATATTTATTAGATTCTTATGGTGTAATTTCTTAACTTGGATGTCAAATTAAGATCTTGCTTCCAATCCCTTTCTTGTAAAACACTAATATTTTTTGCAATAAATATATTTTTTTAAATAAAAGATTTCTTATATTAATTGGATTTTCTATATTAATTGGATTTTTTTATATTAATTAGATTTTCTATATTAATTATGTCTTATATTAATGTAGTCTTC
This sequence comes from Limnanthes douglasii subsp. nivea, assembly GCA_036936605.1. Lineage (NCBI taxonomy): Eukaryota > Viridiplantae > Streptophyta > Magnoliopsida > Brassicales > Limnanthaceae > Limnanthes > Limnanthes douglasii. Next base: position 143,183,342 of record JAUPFV010000004.1, on the reverse strand, counting down.
TATATTTAGATTTCATATTAATTTGGTATTCTCTATTAATTAGATTTCTTAATTAGTGGATTAAGATTCATCATAACTAATATATAAAGAAAAGAAGATATAGTTTTGCAATTTATGATTAGACCAGACGTGAGCTACATATTTCTTCAGTTTGTAACCTACTTATTTATAAAAGAAATGTCAGTTTTCTAGTGGATGTAGTATTTTTTCACGATCCGAATCACGTTAAATCTCTTGTTATGCGATTGTTTGCTTTCTGTTTTTCTCTTTGTTCTTGAAATAAGGTAAGAGTCGAAGCTCGTATTACCTCCTACAACATCTCGTAGGTGTTCGCTAACTATTGGTCACTGCTCCAACAGTTGCTTCGGTTGAGTGGCTAAGATTCGGCCTAACGAATCTTATTAAAGCTAGATCGGATCTTGTTCAAATATTGATGCTCCCTAACACCTCATTTATAATATTTTAGTCAAACTAGGATAACATTCTATTATAGTTTTGAATAATTAAATTAACTCAACTCTGTACCATTTTAAATAAAAATAAAAATCAGAATATTAATTTTAGGTTTGAGCTGAGCTCGAGCCTCTAGTTATTCGGTTCAATGCAGTCCCTACTTATAATAATAATAAAAAAGCCCTATACCGGACCAACACTATTCTTTGTTCGGCATATCACATGGCAATCATGAATCTAACGTATCACTTTACATATAAAGAACTCGTACCATATGCTTGCACAAGTTGTTTTGATCATTTCAAGCAAAAACATTACACATATTGAATCTTCGATTCTCCTAGGATTTTCTTATAATAATCTTCACAAACTCACTTCTACTTTACAATAAACTCTATATAGATCTACAAAAGGAGTGATCTTTCACTCCATGCTCTACAGTTAGAACGTAAATAAAACAAGGGTTTCTCCAAAAAACCCGAAAAAATAAAAATAAAAATAACTATACTTTCCCATCAGAAGGCAAAATCCTATCGACTTTGAATGTTGTAGAAGATGATTTTTTCACCGTATTCGTGCCTTTAGAAGGAGACGATGAACGAACAGGAAGTTTCTTCGGCAACATTTGCTCCCATATAGGCTTCGGCAATCTCGCAGCGTCGGATAAAAGAAGTAGAGCTAAAAGAGTGAAAACAAAACACTTTTGCTTGTAAGAAACCACCATATTGGCTTTTTTTTTTATTCTCTTTTGAGATGAATGGATGATTGATGTAGTTGGAGGTATACAGGAGAAAATTGGCTTCAAGTTTCGCAATGTGTCAATTATGAAATATTGGTTTTTATTTAAAGGTTCATGGAAAGAGACATTGTTGAGTGATGTATGGGGTTGCCAACTGTTTTTTTAAACAAAGGTGTGCTAATGGCAGACAAAGAGCCCTTTAAAAATACATTACCATTCCAATTTCTTTTATGTTTGAGAATTTTTAGTATGATCCGATCAATACTAATTTGGTTCGGATAAAATTACAAAAATTGCGAAGTTTATTATGTCGAGTGATATTGTCGATATGTTTTTTTTTTATATAAAAAAATTGGTTAAATTTTAAACTAAAGGTGTAATGTTAGTAATAATATATGAAGAATGTTTGTATGTTTTCAGAAAACTAATGTGATTGTGTGGCTAATATTATACATTAGTAATGGTTTCATATATTCTGATAAAGAAATCTTTGTCGCTAGAGTTGTTTAGGTGAGATGATTAGCAATGTGCACGGACAGCATAAACATTATTTTATACAAACGCAGAAAGGTATAACGTCGACCTTCCTTTTTAGTTCTTAGACCATCATTAAGTTGCCCCACGAGTTGGTAATTCTACTCAAACTTACCCATAATAAAATGCTGGTGTGTTCGTGAAATCGACCAGGCTAGAGTTATATCTCCACAATTGTTTATTCTCTTAAATACGAAACCATCGGGCTTGTGATTAGTGCGATGAGCAAATGTTCAAATGATGCTTCGTATATAAGTCCTAGATTCTATTTATCCTGGATTATAACTCGTTCATGTTAAGTTATACAAGCATAGGAGAGTGCTCAGGTAGATTAAAAAAAACATAACAATTAAAGAATTCTAAATTTAAACTCGTAAATACGTATCTCAAAAACTAATTCTAGATGCATTTGGGGTTATGAATTAGTTGGCATATACCTCAGTTTTACTACTATTAATTGAAAATCAACCGCATCATATCTAGTAGTTAAGATATGTTTCACTGAAAGTTCCCCTTGTATAAAAGGCATACAAACACAATGTATGTGACTTTACCAACAAGAAACAATTTTTTACAATACTTTTACTTGAGTGTCTGTAAGAGATACCAGAAGGATATCAACTAACATATTTAATGAAAACACCAGTGGTTAAGACAACTAATGTATTCAAACAAACAGAGCATATTGGAAGGACCAGAGCTTAACCCTTACCGGTGATCAAAGGACCACAAGTTATAGAGATTGCTTTATCAGTAATCAAAGGACCACAAATTATAGAGATTAGTTTTAATCGATCCAAATGGGTAAATGTCCTTAAAACATATTGGAATGCCCCTAAGACATATTGTTGTTTAAATTCAGAAATTTTCTTTAGTTTAAATCATAAATTTATTCAACCATTATTACATAAGCGGCTAACTTCAAACCTTTATCATTTTGTCTTGAACAAGAAGTATATAACATTTTAAGGAATAGTTGAATGATCACAATATGTATATAGCACTTGACATAACCAACTTCTTTCTCAGTGTAAATATGTTTGACAAATTTGAATTGTTACATAAGAGGCCCAGTATAAGCCATATGATTTTACATTTGCAAATGAAGGCTACAGATATAACTAATCGATCATGACCCAACAGAGAAATGGAAAATATGGAGAGAGAAAAAAATACCCTAATAACCTATAATCCTTAGACAAACTTGCAAATGCAGGCAGAAAACAATCAAGCATCTCTTTAAGCAATGGCTGACTGTATTGTTGTAGTCTCTGTAGGACGCCAGAATGTTTTTTGAACACAAAGAATGCCTTCTTTATCCTTCGAATAGATCATTCGGATGTTCCAATTCAGAGATTTGGCCATTTTTTCAATCTCGTTAATGGTTTCAATATCATCCCTCACAATTAATTTCCCTTCAGGCCTCAGCACCCGGTCAACTTCTGCCATTACTGAAACTAGACCGCACCTGTAGATGAGGAAGAGTTTGAATGTCAAGATGGGTCAAGGTGCTGCAAAAAGTATTATGTACAGGTTCAGAATATTTTTACCTCTTTTTCAGACTGGCAAAGAGATGATCGGCATGAAGGAGATCATAACTTCTTGGGTACGTGTTAAACGATTCGCACCAATTGTGGTACATACCGAATAAACCACGTTCGTATATTATCGGGAGTGTGTCAGGTGACTCGATTGGTACGATGTTCATAACCCACACATTCAAGCCCTTCAGAGCGGCAGCAAAGCTAACAACATAAAGATTACTCATAATCAGAATTAATATAAATATATATACAGGAAATTCAGAGTTGATGCTTCTAGCTAGATTAGTGTCAGGGATGGCAATATATGTCCCAATCCGGCAAAGCAATTTTGTCCGATATAGCAAAAAACCAGATACAAATGTGATTTCATGTCAAAACAGTTGTGGAAAATAAAAACTGTCCGGCTGGAAATCAGGGTTCAGCTTGGATTCGGACATTCAAACAAGCCAGACAGAGTTTGATATTGAAAAATTATTAATTTGGATCGGGTAAAAGTTATATATCCAAAATTTTGTATTAAAAAATCCAGAGTCAATTGAAACCAATTTAGTTATTTGGTTGGTCCCAGATTGATTGAAATAAAATTTGACATTAGATTCAGACACAGGTGTGTCAAAAATCTTGATATGGGTTTACCAAATCATTAACTTAAAAATATTATCTAACTCATAACCCGAATTCCGCCACCTGAGTAACACACATTTAATGGCGCAAGTAAAAATTAAATTGCTTACCCTCCATAAACAGCTCTCATGTCCATGACATTTCGCACAGAAGACCAATCGATTCCCATCCCTGTCAAGTAGGATTTGGAAACAACGTTCTTCCAGTGCTTGTAATCAGAAGCAAAATCTTCTGGAGCAGATTTGCCGTAGACACCGTCCATAGAATTCAACCAGTAAGGTGCTGTATCCAACCTTTTCGGCCAGCGTTCAGGCCAGCGAGCTCCACGTTTCGTCTTATCTTCTGTCACTTTGTGCATGCATGCTTGAAGATCAACATTCCTGGAGACACACATCCGTAGTGATACAATGTCAAATCCAAGTTGCCACTTGCTTAAAAAGTGGACAATTAAAATCTTAACCAAGTTGTACCAACTCTAAGAGAAAATGTAATCTCTTTGCTTTCACATAAAGTGGACTAAGGTTCACTTCTCTCATATGAAAGCATCATATTTTCATTTTACACCCAAAAAAAATATCATATTTTCATACATTAACAAACTATTTCCAAAGTAAAAATATTTTTAAGAATGAGAAATCTATGGCATTAAGTCCTATGGACATGACTTGAGTATTATATCCCAGCCTGCAGAAATCAACCTCACTCGTGAGAAAGGGAAGAAAACCACCTAAGCCACCGTGTCAAGTGGCAAAAGGAGTTCTTCTATAGGAAAGCTAAGGGTCAAAAAAAAGGGGAAGTCTTGTCGATCATATTAGCCTTGAGACAAATGTTATACGAGGTCCATTAATGCATCAACAACTGTCTCTCATAGCATCTGAGCAAATTGGAAACCAATTTTGGGCCTCCACCTTTTATAGCTTATTAACTATTGTTCATTTCCGAAATGATCTTGCACTTAAATCGATGTCTAAAGGGATGAATGGTTGTAAGCTACTACAGATATTAAAAACTGTGAAGTGCATGATGAAGATACCAGGCTGCATTGGGATCATCAGATTCTTCGCATATTGGAGGTTCACTCTCAGGTCTTTCATTATAGCACTTGTTGGTTGTTGGCTTTTGAAATATAGCAGCTCCGACTTGATTCAACTCGTCTTTGTTAATAGAAACCAATTTCCAACACATTGCCTTAGTCAGCTCAGACATGGCTGCCATTGATTAGAATAGAACAAAAGACATGTTAAAGGAGAACTTAACAAATGTAAATGTGCTCATCTATATAGCCCTACAGATAGACGAAAGGCCCCAAGTGGTGTTTACCTTTCCAGATGCCTACACTTTCTTCATCCGTCCGATAAACTGGTGTAGCAGACCAAACAAAGTAACCCCCAGGTCGCAAGACGCGATTCAGTTCAAGGAGAAGTTTTCCCCCTGCAGTTTTTCCCAATTAGAGTCACTAAGTGCAAATTAATCAAAAGAAAAAATATGAACTACAACGAACAAATGTGCAAGCCGGCATGCGATGAAGCAATAAAATACCTTCAATATGCCAAGGGACCCTACAACGAGCACAGTGAATGGCATCGAAGACGGAACTAGGGAAGAGTAGTCTCTTGGTTCCCATAACAGATGATATGGCAGGAATATTCCGCTCAAGTGCAAATTGCACTTGGGCTTCATGCTCATCTTTAGGAGCAAATGACAATGCAAGTACGTCTCTTTCAAAAAGAAAGCCTCCAAAACTAGCAACTCCACACCCGACATCCAATATGACACGGGTTCTGTCTCCCCATGCGATATCAGGAAATGACTTCAATGTACAACAAAAAGAGCATTCAGTAAGTTAAGTCATGGAACAGAAGGCACCAAACAAGAAAAACAAACGCATCAAGGAAATGTGTAACAAAACCCAAAGGGAATATAGTTATATACAAGGAAAACATGAAGCTTTGTTATTGAAGTAAAACCTTAGTTTGAGACTCGGAATATGTGGTCTTATCCTTTATGCAAATTAGAGTACTGGAAATATGTAACTACGCTTATTAGATGGTGTGATATGAAGAAAAATGTGTGAACAATGCGCAACACGTGTTTTAAACATCACATTGTGTAAGATAGAAGGGATGTAATAGAGTGTAAAGAGAATAAAAAAAATTACTCACTTTTTTAATGTTATCAATATAATGAAGAGCACCCTTAATAAATTGAGTGCCACCACCAGGAAACGTAAGATATTCACCAGTTAATTTGACCCAGTTTTGGTGCCCTTTAACCTCCGCAAGCTTAGTGTGAGGAACATTGTAGTACCATATCTGTATCATGAAGAAAGCTTAAGTTAAGCAAACTGCAGGTTATGACTAATCAATAATTATATAAAGTTGGAAACAAAAAAGAAGAATTACCTTATCCCTGCTTGTGGGCCACTTAATAGATTTTCTATATCCTTCCGGCATAGGAACAAGACAGGTAGGAGCTTCCTCTGGGCAGTGCCTTTCTCTGTGTTGATAATGATGCACGTCTGGAAGCTTTTTGATAGCTTTTATATTGTCAAGGCAAGGAATGTAGTCCGTTCCAGCAGTAGTATTACATAGCTTCCAGCTATATCCATCTTGGTTCTTAGACTGTTGTGATTTCTTCTCATTCCGCGACTCCTGGGCTTGTGTTGACCAATCCTTACTCTCGGTGGTAGATTCTTTCAAAATCTCAGCTTGGGCAGCAGCAGGCAAAATCTCATTCGAAGGCTGATCCTTTTCTTGATTTTCAGTGTTCTTGTCACTATCAGTTTGCTCTGGTTTCTCGTCCTGATTCTCCTCGGGCTGGTTGATTTTATCATCACCTTGAGTCTCCCCATCTCCACTCTCACTTGAATCTGTCTTCTTCTCACTGTCATCTGACTCGGTTTTATTTTCATTCGAACTCTCCTCTGACTCTGTTTGCACCTTCTTATCGCCATCTCCTCCTGTTTCACCCGCATCTACTTTCTCTTTTGACTCATCGCTATCCGGATCAGGCTCTGTCTTGGGTTCATCTTTCGGCTCCTCTTGAGATTCAGTTTTATCATCAAAACTCTCCTTTTCGGGAGCTTCATTTTGCTCATCTTTTGAAACATCCTTTACATCCTTAACTGAACTCTCTTCTACTGATACAGAATCATCACCGTTAGTTTCTGCATTCTCCTTGGTGGACAGATCTGAATTCTGTACTTGGACGACCGACGAAGACATTAACATCCACGCACCGACTAAACAAAATGCTACAAATACAACTAGAGTAACTGTAGAGCATTGACTTGTTGATTTCCTCCCGTCTACACGGGAATACTTCCCCATAGCCATGTTTCTGAACGTCTAGATATCTCTATAATCTTAAACACCTGAATGACAACAAAAGAAAATCCAAATTTCTTTAAGCATATGAAAACATATCTAAGCAAACAACACAACACAACACACCCATAACGAATTTCAGATCAGATATGATCAAACTTCAACAGAAGAAAAAAAAATACATCCTTTCACTGATTTAATCTCTCTTTTGTTGCAGAATATAATTTGCATATTATAGATAAAACCACTACAAATCCAAGATCCTAATAATCGAACAAATAGAAAATAAATATTATACAGAAAATATAAACAACAAATTTTACCAAAACTTACAGATCCATGATCTAACGATGAACATATACACTTACACATCAATATACCAAAAGAGAATTAGATATAAACAATAAGTAATATCACAAATTCAAATCCAACAAGAACAAATCACGGATCTAGAGGATAATAAAACACATAACAAAAACAACATACAAGATCGTAATTCTTTAAACACTTATAGATTCCTCAGTAAAAAAACAAGATCCGTAACATCAAGAAGCAGAACAAAATGATTAACCCAAGAGGTAAATACAAGAAAAGAAACATCGACATTACCTAAATCCAATTCGATTGATAAAAAGATCATAATTTAATCAAACACTTAATCGATGTGAAAGGACCACGAAATCGAAGATGAAACGAAATTAGAAATCGAAGACTTAGGTGAGAAAGACAATCGAAGAAGAAAGATTAGTTAGGAGGGAGAGAAATTGAAGCTAACCCGAAGAAATCGAGACTTGAAGCATATAAGAGGATTTGGTGCGTGTACGGTGGAGTGAGCTTGTTAGGAATGGAGAGAGAGGTAGAGAGTGTGAATACTAAATATAGAGCGAGAAGATCTACGATCTGAGAACTTGAGTGTGACTACAGTCCTTCGGATTTTCTATTATTAGTTAGTGTGGAAAATTAGCGGCGTTAATTAACAGAAGTTTTTAGATTCTTGTATTCTTATATTAAATAACCGTTTCATAACAATTGACTATCTTTTTTATATTAATTAACTCATGTTATAATATTAATTAATTGATAGAAAAAGTATCAACAACCATGTTAAATAAAATTATTTAAAATTAGATAAAATTTTGTTGTAATAAAAATAATTTAAATTTTTCCAATAAAAATTTTCTTGTAATATCCTATCATTATTATTTATCGTCTAATATTTAAAAAATATTTAGCTAAAACTTTTTTTGTTCATCCTATTTTTCAATCTTTTAAATTTTGAATACTCTAAATATTGACATAAAAAAAGTTATAATATATTTAACTTTAAAAAAATTATAATAAATTTAAATTTTAGAAAAAGTATAATACTTTTAAATTTTAAAAGATATATATTTCTTGAACCATAGTTCGAAAAATGATATTTCAAAACAAACACAGTTAGTTTTATTTATTTTGAAAACAAATTAAGCTAGATCTGTAAATAATTTTTCTTCTAAATAAATTCGTCAAACCAAGTTGAAAAAATAAAGATTAAATGAATTGCAAAACATGAGAATAAATGAAATACGAAATAATGGTTAAAATAAATGGTAAAATGTACAACTATATATAAATGTGAAATGCATTTTATTTTTATTCTTAAAAATATGAATTAAATTCATTTGTAAAAGTCTCACATTCTCTACAGCCAAGTTATCATAAATGACTTTAATATTTTGGGGTGCACCGAGAACTCTAACAATCTTCATCGGGTATCCAATATGGATACCAGCATGCTTTGGCACCATCAATAGGAGTACAACATATTCAATATCACATTACTTTGGATTTATATCAACATCAACAAGATGATGTGTCGATGTATCTAAGCACGAATCAATAATACATATATGTCACAATCGACGGGTAAGGGATCCATGAGAACGTGTCAACCCAAACCTATGGTAATACCATTAGTATTATCCACCGAAATTCACATATAAAAGCGATACAACATCTTTCTTCGAGCAACGACATGGACCAGTTCATCAATAAGCTTATTTATTTCTCCGACAAACAAGAAATGCTTGAGTCTGTTCTATCTTAGAGGATGATAACGTTTTTCATGATGAAGAATTACTTTTTCCTCCTCACGTTCTTTACGAATATTTTTCACCAAACTTCATTCATCAAAATATAGAAAAATACAGTGGTAAATGATAACCAAAGCACTACATCAATCAGTTTAAGAGCGAGATGATGTAATACAAGGCTGAAGATAAGATGAAAAGTATGACATTTTCAATAACATTTCACGACAGTATTATGAAAAGTATGACATTTTCAATAACATTTCACGACAGTATTTTGACATGATTTGAAACACTTATCCATTGTGAATGCATCAAAACTCTAAAATATTGATAACGACTTTCATAAATAATATTATTAGTTCTAAGGTAATAAAAAACGGGAATTACATCATCAACTATAATGATAGACGGAGCTACGTAGGTTTTTGTAGGGAGCTAGAAGCCCACTCTTTTATGTAAATAATATATTTAGTATTATATAATAATAATAATTAAATTTTAGTCTAACGAAAATAATTGAAGTCGGGAACCCACAAATCATTTATATCATATATATATATATATATATATATATATATATATATATATATAATACATTTAAGAAGGATACATAGTTATTAAGGAAATCAATTATTACTTCTATATATATAAAAAATTGATTAGTCATAATTATAAAAGCTATATTTATTTTATAATAAAAACAAACAAATTTAATTGGTAATGAATACTTAATGTTATTTAATATTATACTAATAACATTTTATTAAGAATCCAACTTTTTTCTTAAAACGTGAATTATTAAAGAATAGAGATAGTAATATAAATAGATATATTAATTTTAAAGACAATAATATACACTTATATATTCATTCTTTTATTTATATATATAATTTGTTCTCAATATATATATATAATATAAATAGATATACTGATTTAAAAGACAATAATATAGATTTACATATAGATTCGATAATGTTAGTAAGTAGTAACTAAGATAGTTATTATTATTATTTTTCTGTACTTTTTCAGCCCAATCTCAAAGTCCACTCTGCGAAATATGATTTTTGACCCTCGAATATTTTTTTTGGAATAAAAAGAATTCACAAATTAATAAGAGGGAAGTTTAATCGGAACGAATCTAATAAAATAATGGTCATTGTAAACACTTCATAATTCAATAGATCATTTTGCAAATTCTTTTTTTCTACGAGGATAAAAAGAATTCTTCTATGGTTGTCACAATGTCTTCTAGGTAGTTTAATAAACATGGATAGTTTAATAGTGATGAATTCTAGAACACTATAGTGTTCTTGTCCTGGCTACGCCCCTCACTACAAGTAGCAGCTTAAGGAAACCCTACGGGATTACACCAAAAGATTTGTGGACATAAAAATTGAGTTGTTAGACTATCCCAATTTAGTGACGGTCGCAACATATAGAATAATAAAACTGCTCTGGCCATTATCATAATTTATTATAAAGAAGAAGGTACTCGGCTTTGGAGGCATGCTCAAGGAAGTGAAGTGTCACATTAAGGTTGAAGAGATCTCTATGACACCGATCGATAAAGATACAATGACTTCAGCTACATTCCCCTCGTACCATCATGTGACGCAAACAATGATCAAATCATGGTGGATCATGTGAACTCCACACCAAATATTGAGGCCTCTGGAAACAATATGGATCGTTCAATTAAACCAATGAAGAATTACGATGACAGAAGTAGACCTAAGAATAATTAAACAATAACAACAAACGGTCGATGACAAGAACGTCTGGTCAGAGTACCATTCACCAATTTTACTAAGAACTTAACCTCCATCTATGAACGCATTAAAGATATACTCACATACCAAAGTTCGTAGAAGTTATAGGGCCTCAATGAGCATCTAGACGAAAACAAATTATGTAAGTTCCATAATGATATTGGTCATTATATCAAGGATTGTTAGGTACCGCATAATTAGATCCATAACACGATTGATGAAAGAAATCTCTCAAATTTTGTTAGAAAAAAATAGAGATACTCCACCGAAGAAGGAGAGTCAAGATCCAAAAATACCAGATAAAATGAGATCCTTGAACAATAATGTAATCTTCGAATTAGAAGATGAGCAATATCTCGACTTAGATCCAACACACAAAATATTTTAGTCATTGTCGACAGTGATCATTTTTGTGGAATTAAAAATTCAAAGAAGTAACATGTGAACGATTTAGAAGGCCATAGCCAATTATATACATCTCCACACTTTTGTCGTAAACTTACCTAATATTATGGTTCATCGATAATGATTTACGATGAGTAGCAATATCCCATAACGATGGAGTTTTAATCATAGTAAAAATTTGGTAGGATCAGCGGTAAAGCTCTGCCAATATCCTCTACAATAGTACTTATGATAAGATAAGGGATGCTATAATCTTGAATCTATCCTAACGGGTCTTGATTAGTTTCAGTGGTGCGGATGTCAATATATTAAGGGGAATCACCTTAGATGTCACCCTTAGAAGACCAGAGTTTAGAAAGATAGTATGATGCTTGTTCATGTTAGTAAAAGGTACATCCTCTTATAATGTCATCTTATGCAGATTATGATCGGACCAAATGCATGTTGTAGTGTCCACAGTTTATCAATGGTTTTGCTTCCCGATCAAATGAAAAATAGAGTTGATAAGATGAAACAAAAAGACTTTAATTAGTGGTACATAACTTCATTTACCCTAAATAAATCCCAATTAGTAGGAAAGTTGATCGTCATTGATGATATGGATGATCCAAGAGAGGGCCCCGCCTCAATGAACCATTAGAGGAACTCGCTTGTATCAACATAAAAGAAACAAAATACTACGAACCAATGATAACTTACCAACTTGTTTAAGGTAAAAATTACTTGACTTTCTATAATTTAATTTTAACATGTTTATCTAGAATGCATGGGATGTCACCAGAGTCCTGATGGAAGTCATATGCTGCAAATTTTGAATTAATAATAATTTTCGGCTGATCAACTAAAAGATGAAAGTCATCATTGAGAAAGTGGAAAAACTAACCGACTTATGCCATATTCAGGACTCTCATTACCCAGTTTTGACAATCAGGTTAGTACTGGTAAAAAAAGAACAACAAATGGTGAATGTGCTTTGACTTTGTTGATCTCAACAAAGTCTATATGTATTACCATTCCCTCTGTTGAGAAACATCTATATCATGGATGCAAATTTTGGAAATAAGATGTTTTCATTCATTAATGCATATCCCGAAAACTATCATATATATATATATACATGAAAATGATCACGAACACATAACTTTTATCACAAATACGATTGCATTTCTACTAGGTGATGTCTTTTGGGCTGAAGAATATCACAATTATATATCAACGTCTTATCAACAAGGCATTTCCCACACAATTTGGATGGAACATGCACGTATATATTTACAACATGCTCGTTACCAACATTTAAGAGGAGGATCATCATGCAGACTTAACATAAACCTTTGGCAACTTAAGCTGAGTCAACCTCAACTCAATACAAAAAATGCATTTTTGGTGTTTGGTCAGAAAAAATTATTCATATATGGTAAATGAGAAATGCAATGAATTTTATCCTAACCATCTTTATAACCTAGCTTTTGTGGGTTCCCCATGTAAAAATGAATATTTACGAATAATCGAATGAATATTGGTAGCATTGAATCAATTCATTTCAAGATCATTGGAAAAATGCCAAGAATTTTTCCAAGTCCTACGTGGAGCATGAAAGTTCCATTGGACTCCGGCATGCGAAGAATCGTTTCTTAAAATTAAAACTCACCTCATTAGAAGTTCTCATCAAGATGATACCATGAGAATCAACATACCTTTTACTTTATGTTTCGGACTATGCTATAAACTTCTTGCATATTCGAGATGAAGGGAAAACGTGTAAGAAAATCTATTATATAAATAAATATTTACTCGACGCATAAAAATGATGCTTTCAATTGAATAAAAACTTTCTAACATTAGTGGTCATTGCTTGAATGATGAGATCGTACTTCTAAGCTCACATTATAAAAGTCATAATTTATTTCCCTTCGAGAAGTGTACTATACAAGCTAGACATGTCTGGGAGATTATCCCGATGGTCTGTAGATCTAAGTGACTATAGTATTCGGTTCCAACCATGAACGACAATAAAAGCTCAAGCCTTGGCAGAATTCTTAACATAGTTCCAATCATAATTACATATACCCACCAAGTGGCGTGACAAAACAACCTGGAAATTCTAAATGGATAGTAGAAGAAATAATCAAGTCTTCGAATATAAATCAAGCTTATAATCTTCGCATGATATATTCATGCACAATATATCAAGCTTGGCTTCCCGAAATCCAACAATAAAACAAAATACGAGTTTGGGATTTCATGCCTTTGGGTGGCTAATATATGTGGAGCACGATGAGTACAACTCTTTACAGACCCCAATTTGGTGGTTCATCAAGCACTCATTCATGCTCAAAATAAAAAGGATTAAATCATTTAGTACCTGAAATAACTTCGACGTCGAGTAGTCTTATTTGATGATATTATTTTTGAATAATTACCGAGGGTGGAGAATAAATTTTTTGATGCCCTGGTGTTTTGGCGTATACAACATCATCATTATGAGTCATCTTCCATCATCATGCCCAATATATTTATACCAACAATTTCACCATCGTGAGTCATGGTCATCGAGGGGGGGGGGGAAGGGGAAAAAGTGGATTATAGCACTTCTATTATCAAATATATGAAGAATGATGTGCTTCTAGAGAATAAAATTGAAGCCATGAAAAGCAAAATGAAATCAACACATTTCGTGTAAATATCAAACACACTTCACAAGCAAGATATCACTAAACTATTTTCATGCTCCATCGACCCCAATGAATCAACATTTATGATGGAATAACTCCACGATGGAGAATGAAGTGCTCATTATGGATACAAGGTGCTTTACAAAATAATATTGGTCCAAAGTCAAGCTTATCCTACTATGATCAAGGATGTCAAAATTAAAATCAAGAACTACAATAAATGATAACACTTTCTCAGTTCAATCCAAGTCTCAACTGTATCACTCGAAATAATATTTGAAGCCATCATTTTTTACAGATGGGGAATAGATATTATAGGACCCCTTCCTAAGGTTTTAGAGGAATAAAATTATTGCTCGTAGTAGTAAATTACGTTACAAAAAATATGGAGGTGCATTCATTGGTGAATGTCACAACCAATGAGGTTATAAACTTCTTCCATTATAAATACGACATACAATGTGTCATTGCAATAAGCAATTGAAATTAGTTCCAAAACAATCAGCTTACGTGGTTTTGTCACACGATAGGTATTAAGCATTGTTTTTTCATTTCCATCCTCATGCGAATAACCATATGAGGGTGACCAATATGACCATATCTAATGGGACGAAAAAAATATTAGAGGATACTACAAGCAATTGATCGGACTTTATGCAGTAAGTGTTTTGGTCTTACGGAACGACATAATGTTCGATCATATAAGATACATCATTCGTATTGATATATTGCATTGAAGCAATATTCCAATCGAAAGCGGTCATACGTTCCTACCAAACTTTAATAGACAGTGAGGGAATTAATTCATAATCAAATAGTGTTGAATTTGATGTAACTGAAAAAAAACAATGATTAAGGCCTACCTTCGGTCTAAGCATTACAAAACACTAATGCATAACAAATATAACTCGGAGATTTGTTTCAAGATCTTTGAAAGAAAACAAATTTGATACCCTTGGAAAATCGAGTATGTAATTCTCTACCACCCTTTATGAGCTCCAGCTCTTTCTAATGTTCTATTATATGTAAAATATTTATTATACATAGGTGTACATTTTCCCACCGTGATGGTGTGTGAAGTTTCTGAGGAGGAATTTATCTTTAATCAACATTTATTCTTACATTTACATGTATTACATTTTATTTTTTCATATTATTATTGTACAATTTGTAAGTCAATACGCCATATTGAAATATAAAGGATAATTTTGGATGTCTAAGGGTAATCTACAACACCTATTAGGGATTTAGCCTTCCTGTAATAGTCCAAAAAATGGTTAGCATGAACATAGCATTCAACCTCTTAAAGATTCCGATATTCAGTTCAAAAAAATCAATAAATGATAAGACTCAAATTAGTTTTCAACCCTTGAAGAGCTTCGACCTTCATTACAAACAAAGTGAAAATTGACTAAGAATAAGCCTTAATATAGTCTTTAACCCCTTGAAGAGCTACGATCTTCACACATATCATAACAAGAAAAAGATAATACTGAATATCAGTTTTAGCTCTTAAAGAAACTTTTCCCACCTTGCAAATTTAAAAATATATAAAAGTACTATAAGGATTCCACGAACCTCTCACATAAACAAATATACTAGGATAGTTATCCTAAAGGGATTCATGTTTCTTTAACAAACAAATGAAGTTTGATTATTTCTAGACATAATCAAAACAAGAATCTCACACAATCCTTATTCAGGTCTAGACCTATTAGAACTAATCATTCATTGGAAACAACATAGAACTGGATAAAATTGTGCTTTTGTACAAAAAAATACAACAAGTACAAATACATGAAAATAAATGTTGTAAGTGATAAAATCACATATACATGAAATGCAACAAAAACTCCCTAACCATGGAGACTTGGTTTACAAAATGTTTCCCCTCAACATGGGACTTTGGTGAATAAAATAGCATTAAAAGCTACACCATACAAAACCAATGGCTACAAGGATTATTGTTGGTCTATGTCTTCTTAACTGGCCAAACCTCCACTTTCGGCGATCGTGTCAACAACATTATATCTCATAGAAGCATCAAAAAATTTATTAACAGAATGAAATAAAATCAATAACTCGGGAGGCACAATCATTTGACCAAAAATACCCATTTTGCCACCATGTTCTTCAGAAAAATAGAGCATATCTTGCATATCGGCTTACACGATTTGCTCAAAAAATCGATGATCATCTTTTGCGGTAGGTATAAAAAGCTCATGCTTAGGTGAATTGGACCAGACGCAAGTCTTGGGTCTCTTCTCTTTAGGAACATAGTTCCACAGAGTTGCTAACTTAATTTTGGGATTTTTGTATGAAATATCAATCTATTCCACTCTTTCTGCATCACATCCTTGTCTCCTACGAGCATTGCCTCGTTTAAGCCAGCAACCATTTAGCTTCTTCAATAAATTCAGCCACCAAAATTGTTTTCAGTTTTTTCTTTTGCAACAAGGCATACTCCAACTGCCTACACAATTATTTATTCTCAAGTTGATAAACGGTATGTTCATTTCACGATCCTCTTGTAATTTGAAAAAATCAACCTTATGGATATGTTCCAATGCAAGCACGAGCGATCCAGATATTTCAACCATATCTACATTAGGGTTTTCTGTATTTGACATGTCACACCTACCCCTGACATTAACATATATCATAAATCACTTGGAGAGTAAAAGAACTTATCACATACACATCAGATCATTTGTTCGTCAACAAAACAACATCAATTATTGCCTCGTGGACACCTAGACTTCTCAGTCTCAGCAACCACCTAATCAACAAGATTCAAATCCCCAACAACTATATCAAGATGCCCTAAGGCCTTGAGATTTTTAGTTATTACTATATTTGTTGAATCTTCATTCACCCCGCCAACAGTCTATGCGACCTTCAATTTCATATGAGATACAGTTGTTACACCATTCTCGACTGACTAGGTTGTCTACATCTAACCACCTTCACTAGCCTTAGCCTTTTTTACCATAGATTACCTTTAGTCAATAACCATATTATGTTTTTTAATGATCAGGTTCACCAACACGCAAGTGGCCTTGACTTCAGCCTTAGTGGATTTTTTCTTCATCATTTTTTTGAAGACTACCTTTGGGATTACCTACTTTAAGGAAGATTTTCCTTTTCCTTCATAAACATGAACTTGAAACATTTTTTGTGGACCTCCTTAGGTATTCACACCCTATTTTATAAGGTCATGATAAGTTTCAATGATCATCATTAACTTTACCTCTATGTATACAAGATTTTCTACGATGGCAGCAAATCTAGCGCTACCACTTTCAGTTTGGATTGATAACCTTCAGTCACAGAGATACAACTCTAAGATTCAACGAAGCTCTTCACCACTTTTACCTCGGGAAGAGAAACTATTGTCTCAATCTCAAGTATATATATGATATTTTCTACACCATTCTACCTCATATTTGGCATCTCTGGAACTACCAACGTATCATATAAAGCCCTTTTAAGAGAATTCTTGGCCCTCATAGTTTCCTTCACGATCTTAGGATCTGGATCAACTTAGGAGACTTAATGAAGTAAGTGGAACGTCAAATAAAAGTAGATAAGCTCTCTATAACATGACTCAACAGAGATACAATGCGCCCAAATACGTACCTCCGTCCCATCCACTCGCACAAAAAATATCCAGATAATAGTGTCTTAAGTGAATTCAAAACCATATTCAGACGGCTCCAAGAGCCATGGAAACCGCCTACCCAGACCATGGAACACCTAGAATGGTATATAGAGGCGAAAGAATAATTTCATCAATAAATATAATTCATACTGGACAGAATGTCTGACTAAGGGACCTTTCACAGAGTTAACAAAAAACTTGGGCGTTATCTACGACTGTATCAAATATGTGATCACACACCGAAGGGCTGAAAATTTGTTGGCCTTAAATGAGTAAAAAAACAAAAGTTTCATAATGATGTTGGTTACTATACCACAAATTGTTGAGCACTACATGACCGAGTCCAAAATAAGATTGACGAGGGTAAGATCTCTAAATTTTTCCAAAAGGAAAATAAATTAGCACAATAGCACCCTTTATTTGAAAGAGATCCTCCGTCAATACATGAGAGGCGGGTTACGATCGCACCCGTCAAACCAAGAGCTTTTGATAATAACACAATCTTTAAGCTAGAAGAGAAGCAATATATGGACCTAAATCCCAACAAACAAACCATTGGATTCGTAGTTAACGATGATATTTTTTCCAGAATCACCATAAACTCAAGGAAACAATATATGGAAGATCTAAACATCCAACACCAAGGTAACATCTCCCCGCACCTGTACCGTCATCCATACCCATTTTAAGGATTCTTTGATGATGACTGACAGGGAGTAGCGACACCTCATAACGGCGTACTTCTTGTCATAATAAATTTATAGGAGTAACAATCAAACGAGTCATGATAGACACCGGAAGCTCTGCCAATATTATCTAAAAAACACAGATGATAAGATGAGGGTGCACCCATCCTCATTCTTTCTTAAAGAATACTAATTGATTTCACTGGTGAGGATGACAACATCGTGAGAGAACTCATATTCGATGTCACCATTGGACTAAAAGAATTCTGGAAGATAATTATATGTTTATTTATGATAGTGGAGAAGCTTCATCTTTCATATAACATAATATTTGGCAGATCATGGCTAGATCAAATGAACACTATCATATTAATTGATTAACAATGCCTTTATTAGTTGGTTAAGAAAAATATAAGAATAATTAGAGAGGATATGAAGACTTCTATCAGATGTTACACAACTTCTCTCTCACTTAATAAATAACAACTAAAAAGAGATTCGATTTCCTAGAAAATAAGGATGATCTACGAGAAGTTTCCCATCTTATAGAACCATGAGATTAAGTTGAATGCATCATGATGAAAAAGTCAAATATTATAGATCCACGGTAACTTATCGACTAAACTAAGGTATAAAATACTCAACTTTCTATAATACAATTTAGATATGTTTGCACGGAATGCATATGATGTCACCGGGTTCCTACATGAATTCATACGTCATAAGTTGTCCATTCATAATAACTTTTGATCGATCAAGAAAAAGTAATGTTCCTACTCATAACAAAATATGGAGACCATTGTCAAATATGGGGATAAACTGACTATCATAGGGTATATTCAGGATTTTCATTACCCAATATGGACAACCAATCAAGTATTGAAAAAAATAAAAATAAAAATTGGATGCAAGAGAATCCCCATTTTATTTGGTATATTGTATGGAAGTAGTGGTTCCATCTAATAATACTATGTCTTCCTACCTTATCTTAACAGATGAGAAGGGCATCAATTTAACAACAAAAAACACCAAACTACATGTAATAGAGGGAATACGATTATAGCCTCCTTTACTCAGAATATTACAAATTATAATCCATAACCGATATAACTCGAAGGTTTAGTTTGGAAGCTTCAAAGTAAGAGATGATGTTCTATAAAGGGTCTTCATACATACCAACAAAGAAACTTGGCAAACTCGACCCAAACTAGGAAGTTCATTTACTATTGAAGTTAAAGTCAAGCAAAAAACGTACATGTTGATTGATGAAGAAGGCAAAAAGGTTTGGCATACCTTTAATATAGAGCACTTAAAGCTTTTTTTAAAGGCTTCGATCATATTATTTATACACACATGTAAACTATTTATGATACATGGGGTGTACTGTTTCATACCTTGGTGGTGCAGGAATATCTTAATGAGCCATTCATATTTAATAAACATTTATTATTGCCTTTACATGCATTTTAGTTACTTTTTTGCATTAATTTTATACATTTAAAAAGCAAACAGTCATATTTACATGCAAAAGGTAAGTCTAGATACCTAATGGTAGTCTCCAAAATCTACTAGGAATTCGGTGTAGCTTCAAAGCATAGCGAAAGGATAAGCTTAATAAGCCTTCAACCTTGAATATTTTTGTCCTTCCAAATAAACAATGATAAAATTGACTAAGGGTAAGTCTGAAGGAGCTATCATCCTTTTGAAGAACTACAACATTCACAACTATCAATGTAAATATAAAATAATATAATTAGTAAGACTAAACATGGCTTTCACCACTTTAATAGGTTTAGCTACCCCAATCATTAAACAAAGAAAAAAAATACAATCATGATGATTATTCCCGAGGGAGTGATGCACCTTTAAAAAAAGAAATGATGTTTGGTTATTTTCTAGACATAACCCAAACAAAGAGCCCACATAGTTCTTAGTAAGGTCTGAGCCTTTTAGAACTGATCATTCTATTTGGAAGAAACAAAGATTGGGCAACACTGTGATTTATTTGCAAATGACATAAGCAAAACAAACAACAGGAATAGTTAAAGCACAATCAATATATCCTGAAAGTGATAAATAACATAGCATAATATCTTAACAAATGGGACTTGGTTTACAAAATTTCCCCAAAACGTAGGGATTTTGGTTATCAACATTGCATCAAACGCCACGATATATATATATATATATATATATACACAACCAAGTTATAATATAAGCTACTGGGGGTTCATGCCACTTTTCCCAGCAGATGCTCCACATTCGACTATTTACATTTGAGGATCCTCTTTGCCAACAACATCACCCACAGCACTTGGGAGAGCCAACATAACCACTTTGTCAGAAGGCAGCCCACTTGGCCCAACACTTAGCTCAATATTTGTCTCAAAATTGGCATCATGCATCTCATTTGGTCGAATAGCTGAAGTAACTACTTCATTTCTACCTCTGAGACCTTCTCATACATTGAGTAACTATTTTTATTGAAAGGTATTAGTGGTCATACATACTCATATTATCCACTCACATGTCTCAAGTCTCTCATGCTTGGAAACATTGTTTCACAACGTATCTAGTTAAGACTCATGAAATTTTTTATGGAACCCAAATACGAGTTCCTTCTTCGTGTGGTGCATAACATTTTTGGCTAATTCAAAATGAAGTCCTTGATATCAGCCACCTATTTGGCACATTCAACTCATTTTCCTACCAACGTATCTTCCAATTTTTTTCTAGAACAAGGCTTCATCAAGCAGATCCTTCTTCTCATCCTTCTTCATATGCCCAATGATATGTTCGGCTTCAAGCTCTTCCTAAACTTGAGCTAATTATGCATTGGCCTTAGTAAGCCTTTTGATCAAACTGGAGATCAAACCGGCTTGACATACAATGATATTTTGCATAAAACTTCCAAATCTAATGAAAGATAGGTAAAAATTGACGATGACCTTAAACGCACCAAGAAGTTGTGAGATAAAAATACCCAAATGAGAAACGTTTTCCTTCAATTAGTTAATGGTTTAAGACTTCAATTGAAGTTATATTTTAAAAAAAATTCATT
Source organism: Limnanthes douglasii subsp. nivea (assembly GCA_036936605.1). NCBI lineage: Eukaryota > Viridiplantae > Streptophyta > Magnoliopsida > Brassicales > Limnanthaceae > Limnanthes > Limnanthes douglasii. The sequence goes on along the minus strand of JAUPFV010000004.1, from coordinate 143,161,793 downwards.
ACAAGATTTTCCTCCATGCCAAATATCATCATCTCATTGGCTTTCCACTCTGCCTAAAGGGCAATCCTTAGCTCTGAAAGATCATCAAATGGCTCACTAACAACTCTCAGATTGGCCAAAGATAAACCCTAAAGTTGGAAAGAGTTTGACATACATGATGCAACATGGTGAATCAGTAACGTCTACAACACATATATAAATACATTAAACTCTACAGATAAGAAAACATAAAGAAAATTAAAGGGTGGACATACCTCCACACCAAGGCCCAACTTTTTCATGACCAAATCCAGAAGTGACAAATAACTGGGAAACCTCCTCATGTTGGTTGAAACAAGATATATACTCACTATTTCAAGAATATAAGGACTACTCTCATATACCTATGTATAAACTAAAGCAGATTATAGCTTATACAGAACCCCTAATATTTGGCCGAATTTTTTAACCAACCTAACAACATGCTACTTGCTAGTTGTACTCTTTTATCTTTGGAAAATAGAATTTTATGTTTTAAGGGATATTTTGACTGGCTAATTGTGCTTAATGAGACAAGAATATCGTCAATATAGACTAATATGGAAACACCTCTGACTTTTTGTCTGACTAGTGTGACTTGGAATTTCATTAAAGCCAACAAAACATATTCAATGACTCTTATGAGTCTGGATGAACCAATTTCGTGGTATAAATCGGCAAGAAAAATATTCAATGTGAAGCAACAAGATGCGTAAAGGATTCAACCACCTTGTCTAAGAGAAGATAACAAACGACCTGTATGTTTTATAAAATCTTCGTATTTCATCGAATCTTCACAATGACTATAGGAACTATTGATAAAGATGAAATTTGTACAATCCAATTACTTGATCTACATAGAATAAGAATCCAACAAGCTTATCATAATATAGAAGAGAAGTAACGAATAAGAGATTTGTGTTTCATCATGAAGATTTGCACGATTGAGGAATAAATGCCACGTGATATTTGAATTTAATGACCATTATCTCACACTTTAAGTTTATCTCTTTCTTAGGTAGATATATGTAACACAGAGTTTAGTAATAATACAGATACACATAGGTAATAGCAAACTACTATGTCATATTACTTTCCTAAAGCATAAATAAGATATCTGGATCCTATTAAACATAAATGTACATACTAACTACCAAAATTTGTATCACACACAACTTTGTTAATGTTGGAATGAAATTTTAAGTGTTAAAGGAAAATCAGTGTTAAAGTAAATTTTATACATCAAAAGTTGTTTTTAGCATTTTTTTATGTTTTACACACATATAAATAATTTTGTTAATACATTCATATATACACATACATATATACAACTTATTTATATTGTGTTACTTATCCATAATGATAAATGGTATCCATCACGTAATTTCTTATGTGCGGCTAACAGACTGTGTGGTTATGATCGTGTTTTTTTGGATCATGTAAAACTCATATCATATACAAATTATTTAATGTTTGACTTTAATTTCAAATATCAAAGTGAAAATAAAATTTTATGCATCAAAATTTATTTTTACTATTAATTTTTACATGTTATATATATATATATGCGTAAACCCGTGATTGATCCTTTAACAATGACGATTTCTTTCCTTTGACTTCAAAAGTGAGGTGAATGTCTTTTAACTATGCCGATTTCTCATCAGAAAGCGTAGATAACTTGGAGCCACCATAACCTATATTATTTCACTCTTATAACATATCCTAGAAATATGCACTTTTTTTCCCTTGGCTCAAGTTTACTAACTCTCACGTGAGCTTATGTATGACAACCGAACACTTTCAATTATTTGTATTCAGCCGAAGATCCATACGAAATCTCAAAATAAATCTTATAATAAGTAGTCGTTAATGGATACCGATTCACCGAGTAACACGTTGTATTGATAGCTTCGACCCAAAATCTGTCCCACACCAGAATGCGAGAGCATGCTTTGTGTCTTGTCACAAAATGGTATATTGATTTGTTGCGACCTTGATCTGTTGTATTATTATAGAATAGATATTATAATGCAATATTCCCTCAGTATCGTAAAACTCGTTGAAACTCACGACTGCAAAATTCTAATCCATTATCTGTTTGAAGACACTTGATCTTTCTCGCAGTATGATTCTCGATTGTTTTATTCCATTTTAAAATGTTGAATATGCTTCCTCTTTAATTTTCAGAAAATAAATGCACGCTATTCTTGAATAATCATCGATGAGACACATATAATATATGACTTCACTCTTTGATGGACTTCTATTTGGGCCCTAAATATCTAAGTGAATGTAATCTAATATATTTTTAGTATTTTTATACTTGACTTGTTGAACTTCACTCTAATTTGTTTTCCACACACATAGTAGTCACACAATCCCAATGATGTTTCTTTATACCATTTCAATAAATCTCTCTTTCCCAAAACAACCAATCATCTTTCACTTATGTGACTGAGGCTTCAATGTCATAAATAATTATGATCCTTCTAACTTTAATTTTTATTCTTTGATGATGCTACTATATTATCACCCACACCAAAACTTCCCTGGAGAATGTAAATACCTTTTTGAAAACTACCTTTCATGCACACCATTGAACCACTTGTCATATTAATTACATTAATTTATGCATGATACTTATAACTCTAAGAGTCTAGTGTCCCATGAGATATTAGGTTCCTCTTTAATTTAGGAACATATCAACACATTACAATTCTGATAACACCATCGAATATTCTGATCCTGACGTTACCGATCCCACCAACATATTGTTCTGTAAGTAAACAGCTCATTGTAGTGGTTTGTAAGTATCAAACCTCTTATTAAACAGATATGTATGGTATGTAGCACCAGTATCGAGTACCCAATAGTTTTACCCACAATTTGATCTCATAATAACATATCTTATATACCAATATTTTCAGTATCATCAGAAGCATTCACACATTCTAGCAGCTTCACAATATTTTCCTTCTGATTTCACTTCTTACCTTCGAGCATTTGAAAATATCTCTTGTAATGACCATGATCCTCGTATTCACAACAGCTTGATTTTTTACCTCTTGACTTGGATCACCTTAAATTTATTATTATTTGAATAAACTCACCTTATTGCTACATCTTTCTCTGGTCATAAGATCTTTCCTATCCGTATGATTGTATGGATACAATTATCTTAACTTGTTTGATTTAACATTATTTTGATATCCGTCATAGATAACTTTTCCTTACTATACATGATGATATCTGTGAAAGTCCCATAGAAAATTGATAATGATCTCCAGACAAATAAGCTTTGATCCCCATCATCGACCATGATATTGATATTCTCGAGAATTCATATTAATTGACTTAATATAATCAAGTTTTTTAGTTATAGACATACCTTCTTTCAACCTAAAATCATACAAATATTTATTTAAGTATAAGTGGTTTACAATTGATTTCTATGAGTAAAGTTCTCCTAACTTCTTCCATGTGCATGCAATAGTCTTCTCACCATTACTCTTGAGAATAAAATTACCCTTTACACTTATTAGAGTCCAATATATATATATATATATATTTCTTTAAAATCTTGTCTCTCTTTGTCTTTATCAATGTCGGTAACTTATTATCCATAGCCTTTATGACACTTTATACAATATATATTCGATATACTCAAGTCTTAAACAGATCGTTCTAAGAACTATGTCATGAAATATGTAGCAATTTTACAGAAAATTAGCAAAATAATAACAGAGGAAGAGAAAGTTTGAATACCAAGATTTATATTGGTTCAGTAACTTGTCTGCGTCTTTTATAAGCCACAACATATCATTCACATAGTTATCAAAAGTAACAACAGTTCATAATATAAAAATAACGAAGAAAAGTGTTTAAATAAACTCTAAATCTAAAACTCACACTCGATACTCTTCAAAGATCACTTTCCAATCTACTAAGTATCTTATCTCACCATCTTTGTTGCACACTCTATCAAAGTCTCGTATGCTTCTAATGTTTGGTGATAATCTATCTCCTCAATGAATATAACCATTTATGGTTTAAAAATGAGTGACTAATTCTGGTGTAACAGTCGATCGATCTAACCATTGTAACTAATAATTAATACAATTTTTCATACTTAACAGCTCAAGTCTATGTATTCACTTACGTGTCTAGTGTATACTTTACTTCATTCATAGTACTTCATACCGGAGTAAACCTTTGCCTTGTTTAAAGGGCCCCTAGTCCCCTGACCTTGCTCAACTTTACCAGTTGTCTTCCTAACAAAAGCAGCAAATGTATTTGCCTAAAATTTCTAGAAGATAAACCTTATTGGTTTGACTAATATCTTTCAACCTGAATTGGTCAAAGCCTTGGATGATATAACTCAGGTGTAACCAGTTGCTTCATCTTAACAATACTTCCAAGCTGAATTAGTCACTCATTTTTAATATAATTCTGGTGTAACCAGTTAATATAACTCTGGTGTAACCAGTTGATATTAGTCACTAATATCTTAGGCTTATGTATTCGAAGTCTCGAAAATGCCTACATATACACGGTCGAAGCACTTAATCATTGATTATTTGCTCAACCAAGTCATAACCATTCTTCCGCAATTCTATACCCTGATTTTAACTTCTCAAAATAAAATATAGTTGCGGCTCTACCTAGCCCCATGTAAGGGCCTCAATTTTTTTTGAATATGAACGAGGTCCAGACAATGCTTAAACTTTCTCGTTGTCACCAGTTTAGTGAACACATCTGTTGATTTGTCATTCTTATGAACCTTTTCTAGTATAATATTTCTATTCTCAAGAATATTTCTTACAAAATGAAACACGTGATTCTTTGACAAATGTATTGCACTTTTATTATCACGGTACACCAAGAATTTCCTAATACACCACAGGCTCCTTCAACATTCATTTAAACCACATAGTTTCCTTTATTATTTCGGTAATAAAAATATATTGAGCTTTAGTGAAAGACAATGCTACTACAGGTTGAAAATTAGTTTTCTAACTCATAGTATTACGGAATAACACAAACAAATGACCAGTCAAAGATTTCTTAGTCACCAGACAACCAACATAGTCAGAATCACTAAAACCCTAAGCACCTTCCAGTCATAAACCATTATATCCATACATCATCCCCAGACTAGTAGATCATTTGATCAACCTTAATACTTACTTAATAGCCTGTCAATATTCCGAAAAGGGATCTGACATGAATCTAATCACCAAGCTCGAAGAATAAGTTAAATTAGGTCTACTACAGACCATGACGTACATTATACTTCCCACATAATTTAAATACAGAACATCTTCCACATTCTACATCTCCATATATTTTGTATCAACCATTAAAGATGTTAATTTAGAATGTTGAGCAATGGGCCAGGTGACTGTTTTTTCCTTTGTCATATCATACCTATCAAGCATATTCTTAAGAAAACTAGCCTGAGATAAGAATAAGGTCAATTACTTGTCTATCCCTAGTTATCTCTATTCTAAGTATCTTTTTGGTTGAACCAGGTCATTCATCTTAAACTCGCTTATGGACATTATATTCAATAACTTAATGTTTGTCTTGTCGTTGCTAGTAATCATCATATAATAAACATATAAAAGTATATATATATATATATATATATATATATATATTGGAAAAACCAGTCTTTGTCACATAAACACAACTGCCATAACTATTTTTTCAATAACCACTCTTCACTATGAAATCTTCAAAACACTTATACCAGCATCTAGGAGTTTGCTTCAGATCGTACAATGATTTGTTCAAGAGACATGCTTGGTTGTTCTTTTCTTTGTCTACAAATCATGTAGGTTGATTTATATAGATGGTTTCTTCAATGCTCTCATGTTGGAAAGATGTATTGAAGTCCAACTTATCCAAATTCATGTCGAATTTTGGCAGCCATTACAAGAGGATCGTAACTGAATTATATTTCAATACACAAGTTAAGATCTCATTGTAATCCACACCATCATGTTGAGCGAATTCTTTGGAAACCAGTCTGGATTTATACCAAGCCACTTTAAGCTTATGAATTTCTTCATTTCTCTTGAAAATCCACATGCAATCAACCAAACTCTGAACTTCAGGTTTGCCTTCCAAAGAGAATTTATTTCCTATTTTATCGCAATAAGTCATTGGTTTAATTATTACTTTCCATTTCCCTCACGAAGCATTTAAGTTCAGCATGAATCACTTCAGATGCAGCAGCCTGTGCGAGAGTTGTCAGTTTGACATACTCGTACCTTTGATGAGGTTAGATGAATATTTGTAATTGTCCATTGCTATCTAGTAGCCATGTTGAGCTCATGGAACTTCAGATCTATACGCCTCACTTGTTCATCTGTATTTTATAGCTCATATCCCTTTAAGCCACTAGTAGTTTTGGTCGAGGTGACTCAACCTCAATCTCAAGTGTATCTATTATATTAGGTTGGGCTTCATGCATTTCCCCACCCAAAATAATATAATCATTCTCTTTGAATATCACATACCTACTGACTCGAAACTTTTAATAACTTTCTTTGAGACAATATAACTTTTAACATTGACGTCTTCAAAATATCCTATGAATAAGCACTTCAAGGCTCTTGGTTGTAGCTTGTCTTGTCTAATATGTGCATAAGAAATACAACTAAACACTCTTAAGATTAGAATAATCTGAGGGGTTCCCCTACCATATTTCCTATGGGGTTTTTAAACCAATCACAGTATATAGATATCCATTTATAAGGTAACATGCAGTCATTACCAATTCCGATCAAAACCGTATTGGGAGTCTAAAAGTAACCAATATGCACCTGAATCTCAATAATAATTTTGTTCATTCTTTTAGCACTACCATTTTTGTTGTTGAGTGTTGCATACAGTATTATATCAAGCGATCCCTACTATTTTGCAGTGATTAGTAAATTTATTAACACATAAATCAAGACCGTTATCCATCCTAAATGTTTGTACTTGTCTGGAAATCTATTTTTCAACCATGATCTTCTATTTCTTGAAGCTATCAAAAGCTTCTCCCATAAACTATAATAAATAGATCCACAATTCATCGAGTAATCATCAATGATTAGCAGAAAGTATATATTATCTTAATAAGATTGAACCGTTGAAGACCCTTACATATATTCATGTATGTAGTCAAGGGTTCCAATTGTTGTGTTCTAGATCATGCAAACTTGACTCAGCTGCTTTTGCTACACATGGTCGGAATTTTTTAATCTAGTCAATTATCATTTCCAAACAAACATTTCTTATGCAACTCTAACCATCCATTCTCACCCACATGTCTTGATCTCTTATACTATAGGGATGTACTATCTACCACTCTTTCATAAAAGGTAGCCACTTTTCCTATAACAGTATCACCAATAAAAAATGGAATTTATTGGAGATTTTCTCGTTTATCAAGGTCATGGCACGTCTAACAATTTTCATGTAAACATTCTCAATCTTGATAATATAACATAAGTTGTCCAACATGCCAAAGAAAATTAGATTTCTTTTTAGATTGGGAATTTACCTCACATTAGTCAGAATTCGATCATAACCATCAAACATTCGAATATTCACATAACTAATTCCAGCTATCTTCAAAGACTTATTATTTCCAAGTAACACGGTGCCTCCATTATTCTCTTCATATGAGTTGAACCAGTCAATGTGTGGACTCATATGGAATGAGCATCCAGAATCCAGAATTCACTCCCTCCGACCTTCATCTGAATAGTGCATATAACCTCTGCAGATTGATATCTTTCAGAAGAAACATAAACATCCCCTAGATCAGATCTACAATCACCTTGCCTTCTTAGTCGTCTGGGACACTCTTTTCTGAAATGACCCAGGTTCTTGTAATGGTGACATCTGATCTTGGACTTATTAAACATATTTTCAAACTTCAATATAGATTTTCTTCTAACCTGACCAGTATCCCTTCTCTTTGGTCTCCCTCTAATGTTTAAAGCTTCATGGCTACTACTAGAATTCTCAACCTTTCGATGATGCACGAGTTCCAACTTGTTGGATCTATTTATGGGTTTTAACTCATCCATTGACAATATTTCTTTGTTGTATGGATAATATTCTTCAATTGTCTATATATCATATGCAATAAGTTCAACAAGATAACTGCATGATCTTCTCAGTGAGACTTACCAAACTCTAGTTGCTTACTTTTATTTTGAGACTTACCTCAAGACATTATCACTTAAATACAAAGTGATCAAGTTATAAACAGTTTCAGACATTTCATGCTTCTTATCCTCATAAACATTTCAAGCACCTTAATCTCCCTACAAAGGCTAGAGCAACCTTTCGTTGAACTAATTTTTCTTCCATTCGTTGTCACTAGATTCTAAAATCTATTTGCTTGTTATACCTCTCTATCTCAAACTTCGTTAGTTCTATTTTAGCTACAAGAATGATTTCATAACTAGGATATGATACAAATTATGACACTTTATATAGGCTCCATCAGATATAATCAGGTATTAAACAGATCGTTTCAAGAACTACGTCATGAAACACGTAGTTAATCTACTCAAAATTAATAAAATAATAATATAGTAAAAGAAAGTTTGAACATAAAGATTTATAGTGGTTCAACAACTTGTCTACGTCCACTCTGAGCCACAACATATTATTTATATGGTTGTCAATAATAACAATTGTTTACATGATAAATATAACAAATAAAAAACAATGTGTTAAAAAATTCCAAATTTAAAACTCACACTCGATACTCTTCCAAGATCGCTCAATTTACTAAGTATCTTATCTCTCTATATTTGTTGCACACTCCACTAAAGCCACATTTGATTCTTCGAAGTCCAAAGAGCATTATATATAATTCTTGGTGACAATCTCTTTCCTCAACATAATTTACAAATTCTTTAACAAAAATAACCATTTGCATTGTTACAATGAGCAATTGATTATGATGTCACATTAGATCGATGTAACCAATATAGCTAAAAACTTATACCACCCATCACACTAAACAACTCAAGTACAAGTTGTCACCTAATTTCTAGTGTAGATTTTAATTCATCTATAATATTTCAGACCAAAGAAAATATTTTCCTCTCCTAAAGCACCCATAGGCCCATGACCTCGCTAAGATTTACCAATTTTCTTCCCAAAAAATAGCATAAGATTTATTATAGATGAACTTGCTTGGTTTGACTAATATCTTCCTCCTTGAAATGATTGAAACCTTGGATGATATCACTATGTTATAAGTAGTTGCTTCAACTTAAATAAAGGCTTTCAATATGAAGGAACCAATACCTTAACTGAAGCAGCCAATGGTTTGACAATGTTTAAACTTATAGATTCGTTTCCTCTACAACGCCTAAGCATACATGGTCAAAACATTTAATCAGTTACGCTTTGCTCTACCAAGTCAGAACCATACTTCCAAAATCGTTCATAACCCTTGCAGTGCCAAATAATATTTTAAATTAATCTTCCATTATGCAAGCTGGATCCTATCAAATCTTTCAATTTTATATTTTATTAATGTATACCCCATTGTTAACATTTAATTGTAATAAGTTGTGGTATGATGCAAATTTGTTAAGTATAACATTCAATATCTATCACAAATGGTTCATACAAAAAACATAATAAAGCGAATTAAAATAAAAATACTCACAATTTAAATTGGTTCGACAATAATGTCTACGTCTACGGGTGCCGCCATTGAAAAAACATATCACTATGATAGAAGAAGGTTACAAAATTTCATTGTTATATTTTCTATAATCCAAGGAGTATATTTATAAGAGAATAAATAGCTAACATATAATGACTTTCCAAATAATACACGTAATTGGCTCAATAATTATTAACAACTATGGACATCACTATAAAAATCATCAATGCCACAAGAAAGTGCAGTATAAACATAAGGTACACAAGTTAAATTGTGAACACAAGGTACATAAGAATCATAAGGTACACTATGAACTTCTAAATATACAATCATTCAATTTGAATTGATGAAACCAATATCTTCATTCATAATATGGATCCCAAATAATCATAAGTGTTCAACATATTCTCAAACATTCGCATCTTCCATAATTCTGACCTTCATCTTGATAAAAATATATTAAGTGAATGTTGTGACTATGTATACATGATAATACAAAATTGTTTGCTTATTAAAGCGATATATGAGTTGGATTCAAAATATCATAAGACTATTTAGTTCATATCTAATGTGAGTTTTTTTTATCATTAAGATGTCATATGAGAGGACCGAGAAACACATACTTTTGGTGTACCAACTATTATGTAGTTTTTCGGTCATGGGGTAAGCTCTAAAGAAAAGCTCATATGAACCCGAAGGATATCCCATGGTTAGTTCCAAGCCATTATATTGAATATTTATCATATCAATTCATTCAAAACTCATCATATTGGATTATAATTTATTTATTCAGAAAAAATTAGTTGGAATCGTACTTTATTCAACCAAAAAACAAAAATACTTTGGGAATGGAATACCCATGATGCTAATAAAATCCGAAATTACTTGTCAATCCTTTTCAAGATCCATACATTATTTTTTAAAATAGTACATATTCTACCATAGCTTTTCGTAATATAGAAAAGTACAACACCAAAAACGTGTTAAACTGTCTATAAAATTTGACCCACTTAACCACTTGAATTATTGATTTTGCATTAAAAGTAACGGAAAAATAAAATAACTACAAAGATTGAACTACATACTTTCACACTTAAACTTAAACTGATTAACTGCAAAACATAGATTATATTGGATATTAAATAAAAATTAAATATCCAATGAGCTTGACTAAACCACAAAAAAATTCCCTTTTAATGTTGCTTTGTATCACTCTCAAATTAGCAACTATTATATGGTTCTTATACATAAATTTTAGTGACTCTTAGTTCATGATACTTAAAGAACTATTGATTGAGTTAAATGTTATTATTTATTTTATTTTTGGAATCAACATCTACTGTCTTAACACAACTTCTCAGTTTGTAGTAAGATTTTATACAAATAAACTATTACAGTGTTATCTTAAAAATAATATGATTACCTATATGTGGAGTTAGTTGCACCAACGAGGTATATAAATACTACCGTTGATTTAGTTTTCCTCCCCATCGTACTACATTAATATTAACGGAGGTTCTTATGGTAACTGCAAAGGCATAAAGGGTTGCTTTCTCCTTTTCTCTTTGTCTTTGTCATGCAAGTCATCTCCAGTATCCTCAAGGAGAAGAGCCAAGACATAAATTTCTGTTTCCAATGGAAGTGTCACAAACTCAAAATTACTAATCTTTGTTTTACAAATGATCTTATGATTTTATGTCATGGTGACGTCAAATCCCTTCTCCTCATCAAAGAGGCTCTCAGTGATTTCTACTCTATCTATGGTCTTAAGGTCAACCCTCTAAAAGTCATATATTTATTTCAGGTATCGATAACTCTCTTCACTCTGAGCTTATGTCTATCATGAGTTATCCGGAAGGAACTCTCCTAGTTAAATATTTGGGAGTTCTCCTTCTTACTGGTCGACTTACTCACTCTGACTGTCGCCCTATTACTCATAAGATTACCTCCAGGATTGATTTACAAAAGCATCTTTCATGTGCTGAAAGACTCCAGTTTATCAAGTATGTCTTATTCGTCGATCATGTATACTAGTTTTCTATCTTTATCCCCCTTCTACGATTATTAAAAAACTGATCCAATATATTCGTCGTTTCCTTTGGTCGGGTTATGCTATAAAAATCCATGGTGCAAAAGTAGTTTGGTGTACTGTCATATTTACCACAAAAGAGGGCTGATTTGGGATAATGGATTTAAAAATCTGGAATCAGGCGGCTGTCCTTAAGAATATTTGGTCTATTATCAGTAATAACAACCACTTCATCTGGTGTTATTGGATTAAAATTGAAAAAATTCAAAAATAATAATTTTTGGGACCTTTATTTTGGTTCCTCCTCTTTTTGGATTTTGATGAATATTCTCCGTCTTTGCCATTTGGCTAGTAACTTGTATGGGGTGACAATTGGCTAGATCGGTTACTTCTTTCTGGTACGACCCAGAGCTCCTTTCTACATCTCTCGTTTCGTACTACGACACCAATATCATCAAAGATTCTCGGCTTGGGAAAAACCTCAAGGTCTCGGATATCATTCTCGATGGAAATTGGAATTTGCCTTCAAACATGAGATCGACGAGAGCTAGAAATCGTGCTAATATTTTGTAGATTCATTACCTTATTCTCACTATGCCTTCTCCCAACATCTATTCCAATGATGTTCTTTTATGGATTGCGAAGGTCGGTTGGACCTCCTTCTCAATCAAAGACACGTATAACGTTATACGTACGCTTGCCCCTGACGTGGGGTGGGCTCGGTTACTATGGAATAAATTCAATATTCCTCGTCACTCCTTTATCTTATGGCTCGCTGTCCTGGAAAAACTTGCTACTAGAGATAAGCTTCTCAGTTGGGGTTTTAACACCCCACCTGGTTGCATCTTATGTAACCCTGACACTTAAACTATCTCTCATCTCCTCTTCGAGTGTAGTTTCACTCAGAGTATTTGGACCAATAATAGTTCAAATCTAGAGTTCCATTTTATATTCTCAAACTGGTAGTCTTGGGTTTGCGAGGCGTCAAATCGGTCTCCCTCTCGAAACCATCATATTTGGTGATCCTACTTCGACGCGGTAATTTACCACGTCTGGAAGGAGAGGAACTCAAGAATTTTTTGTTCCCCTCCGGCCATTGCCTATTTGGTTTCTCACCGAATCTTCTCGGATCTCCAATTCAGATTCCATGACACCAAAATTAGCTTGCCCAAGTAACTTCTATTTTTTCGTTCTTATATATTTCTTTTGCAGGTTTTCCCTTTAGTTGGTGTTGTACGTGGTCTTTGTTGTTGTGGTGATCTTTTAAGTTTTCACTAGTTGACTTGTATGGACCTTTGTAATGTGGTTTTTGTACCTTAGTTTTTTTTCCAGTTTACTTCTCCAATGTTTTCAACTATGTTTGTTTTAGTAGTTCTTATCGATTATTTTATGTTGATTCTATCACTTGGCATATCGTAAACACTTATCCTAAATGTTTGTATGAACAAATTTTATTTCATTTAATATTTTTTCAAAAAAAACAAATCGATAAACAAAATAAATCTAATAAAATTTATTTACAAGTCGAAAAAACAACGTTAATTTGATTCTAATATACATTCCGTATAGCATAACTAAAACCGCTACCGTCTTATCCTTATTAATTTAATTCGGACATGTTACATAAAAATATTATTTATATAACTATAGTTTATTTTGCATAAGAAAAAACACCTCACATTTTCTATATATTAACATAAAACATATACTTATATATTTGTATCTTGAAAACATTAATCTAATTATAATAGTAGGTCTTTATAGTATTGACGACATGGAATCAACCAACGTTAGAAACGGAAATGAGCACGTGATGGTTCTCATGGGTTGACGCGTTTATTCGAAGAAAGAAGAGGGAGTGAGGGTTGTGGTTGTCCCGCACTGGAAGTAGATGCACCGACACGCTGCTGAATCAATGAACATGGCCCACTGGCACCACCGCCACTTCCATTCTTTTCTTATGTCTCAATCTGATTATTCAGCGATTGAAATTACTTGTTTCAATAACGTTTTGAAATGCATATCAAGTCGGAAAACACCAATAAAAACACTAGAAAGAAAACAATGATTTTTCTTAGAAACATGATTTTTTCTAAAATGCTTAAAAAAGTAAAAGTAAAATATTCAATCCCACCTATAACATCAATGATTTTTCGTACCCTATCCATTCATAATTTGCATAGGGTTATATTTTTCGTATCGGTTCTCCTATAACAATCGTTTAAAAGATAGGATACATATATTAATTAATGTAATCATATTTTTTTTAAACGGGGCAATAAATGTTTTTAAATTTAATAAAAACATTTAATTTTAATTGATAAATAATAAATATTTATTTATTTAGTATTTAAAGATTTATTGAACAAAAATGATAGCATTTAAAAAATTTAAAGGACTTTTAAACCGGATTGGAGGGAGTATATGTTTTTGTATTTATTATTTTAGTGGCCATATATTTCCTATAGAACGATTTAAGATAAAGTTCATTATTAAATTACAAAATTCCATGGTCTTTTTATTCTTTTAAATTATTTTCATCATATATTTACGGAAACAAAATTTTATAAAAATAAAGTAATATTTCGTAAGATACATAAATTATAATTTCTAGAATTTTTTTTTAAAAAAAAAAGACAATTTGAGAATGAACATCTCTCTAAAGGAACAGAGTCTTGAAAATTTTCTAGAAATCCAGAATTAAAACAATCTTGCTTAGATTGTTTCAAATCATGATGAATTCTTCCATCAGGGAAGAAGAAAAGATTGTTAAGTCTTTGCCGAGCTCCAATTCGCAGTCATCTGTGAAATCAATGCCGGTTGATACTTCTTCTGTTTTTGCCGATGAGTTTCTTGTGTTATCTCGTGATATTCAAAGTAGAAAGAATGATTTGTTTAAACCATTTCCTGCAACAAATATAATCATTAATCCTGCGTTTGAAAAGAACAATGAAAAGAATGTTAATCGTTTACGGAAGTGCTGAAAAATGAGGAGCAGAGACAAAAATTACTCTGTTTCGAAAGAACACGGGAATCTGATTATTAAGTTTTCAAAAGAAGATAAAGATCATCTTCAGCAATTGTCCAAGTATACGATCATCGGGAAGTTTACATACAGGAAGCCTAAGTTTGAAGTTATCAAAGAATTCTTGAGCAGATTCAACTTCTGTAACAATTTCAGTGTGGCTAAATATGATTACAGACATGTCTTCATTGAGTTCGATAATATGGAAGATCTTAAAAGGCTATGGACTCGTAATGTGTGGAAGGTTGGAGAGAAGACCATGAGATTGCTCAAGTGGAGCACGGATTTTGATCCAAACAGTGAGAGCCCGTTAACTTCGGTTTGGGTTACTCTTAAGAACCTGCCTGAGTTCATGTACAACGAATGTACTATCCAGGAAATAGCTAAGTGTTTGGGTACACCATTGAAGATTTGGATTCCTGGTGTTAATCGTGTGAAGATCAATTGCGTGAGATTATGGGTTGAAATGGATGTGTCGAAAGAGTTGGTAAACAAGGTTCAGGTTAAGCTTGGGGAAGATGAGGTTTTCTGCTTTGAGTTCAGTTATGGATCTCATCCTAGTTATTGCAATATATGTAATCATGTTGGACATATAGAAAAATATTACAAAATGAATTTAATAAATCAAGAACAAGATAATGTTGACAGTAATGATCCTGCTTTGTTAGGAGAAAATACAATTACAACATCTTAGTTAAAATCTTTGATTATTGACAAGGAAAGAACAATAGAGACTACTAATAAGGAGTTTACAAAATTCAGTAATGCGAAGCCTAATCTTGACATTGTAATATCTAATGAGATTGATTTGTCTTCTGGGGAAAGTGAGAAGCAGCCTGTCTTGGAAGACTCTGAGATGATTGAAGCTCTTCAAATGGTCCAGAGAAGTTCTTTGTTTATGGGGAAAAATAACTCTGAGCTGAATATGGGTATTAACTCTCCAACTGAAAGAACTGCGAGTAGTCTTTAGTGTTCTCCTACAAAAGCTCATATAAATGAAATGTTAGCAGACAATCAAGGTAATCAAAGTAAAGATTTAACAAGAACTAATAAAGTGAAGAAAACGAGAACTTTGAATAGTAAAGGCCCTATCTCCTCCAAATTATTGCAGTTGAAAAAGACTACTAAACCTAAATCTTCTAAATGACAGTGAAGCTTCTTAACTGGAATGCAAAGGGGCTGGGCAATAAGCAGACCATTAGAAGATTAAGGTCTCTAAAGAGATCTGAGAAGCCTGCTTTTATAACTATCCAGGAGCCACTAATTCATGCTTCAAATATTTATGAGGTGGTTGGAAAAATAGGTTACAAAAACTAATTTAGCAACATCAATAACAAAATATGGTTGCTTTGGCTTGATGATTATGAGGTTGATATTATTAGTAATGAAGAGCAGATGGTCCATGTGTCTGTTAACTACTCCAATATGTATAAAGCTTTTAGACTTTCTGTTGCCTATACTAAATGCAGTAGGTTTTTAAGGATGGATCTTTGAGAATCTTTAAGAAGATTCAGTGACAATACTATTGTTGGGGATTTTAATACGATTCGTAATATGGATGAGCAGTTATCATGCACTAGTGCTTGCTTAATAAGTATAGATGATTTTAGTGACTTGATCTTGGATTGTAGCTTAATTGATGGGGGTTTTCTGGTCTGAAATATACGTGGACAAATGGAAGGAAGTTGAGGAGGTTGGATAGAGTACTCTATAATTTTTCTTGGATTAACTACTTTGATTGTACTAAATTTGTTCATCTAGCTAGGATATATTCTGATCATTCCCCAATCAGTATTACAATATCTTCTAATAATGACATGACCAGGCCAGCTTTCAAGTTTCTTAATATGTGGACTAGACATCCTAATTTTCTTGAGGTTGTGAATGGTAGTTGGTCTAGATCAATGAATGGGAATCATGTTCAAAGGTTTTGGAGAAAGCTTAAGAGACTTAAAAGGGATTTGAAGGTTTCGAATAAAAGGGACTTTGGTAATATCTTTAATTCAATCAAACTGATTGAAGAAAAGATTCTCTATTTGGAAGTTAAGTATCAGGAGTTGAATGATAGGGCTGATAAAGTTGATCTGGATAATGCTAAATCTACTCACCTTGAATTGCTTGCGAGGGAAGACATGTTTTGGGAACAAAAGATGCATACTTTGTGGGTGAAAGACAATGAAATGAATACTTTCTTTTTTCATAATCTTGTAAAAAAGAGAGTCAAAAGGAATAAGATTTAAAGAATCTGAGATGGTTCTCAGTGGTTGGATGAACGAGAAGCTATTTAACTCTGTTGTCTCTTATTTTCATTCTTTAATGAATAATGACTCTAAATCTAACATTTATACTCTTATTGATGTAACCCTAATCTAATCACGGAGGAGGAAAATTCTATTCTGATTGGGTATCGTACCAAAGAGGAGATTCACAATATAGTTTGTGAATTGAATTCCAATAAGGCTGCTGGGCCTGATGGGTATAATGCTAAGTTCTATAAAGATTGTTGGCACATTATTGGGGATGACCTATGTGATGCTGTCAATGAGGTTTAAAGGGTGGGGAGGTTCCTATTGGAGTTCACGCTACTTCTATATGTCTTATCCCCAAAATCAGCTCTCCTAAATCTTGGCGTGACTTTCGTCCTATAAGCCTTACAACTCTCTTCAACAAAATATATTCAAGACTAATTAATAAGAGGATTTCTGTGCTACTTCCTAAGCTAATATCTGATAAACAATGTGCTTTTATAGCTAATATAAGTATTCAAGAGAATATTCTAATAGCTAGGGAGCTTGTTTTGATCTTAAGTTGAAGACAAAGGGAAGTAACAACATTATATTAAAGATTGATATGGAGAAGCCTTTGATAGGTTGTCTCACAGTTTTCTCCACTCAATCCTTGAGGACTTTAATTTTTGTCAGGGTTTTCTTGATATTATTATGCGAAATATTACTAACAACTACTTTTCTGTTATAGTAAATGGTGTCTCAAAAGGCTTTTTAGGTCTAATCAAGACTTAAGGCAAGGGGACCCATTGTCCTCAAGCCTGTTTATACTTGCTGAGGAGTATTTTCTAAGGGGCTTGAAAAGAATGAATGCAAAAGACAATTCAATCAGATTTAAAGCAAGAGGTAACCCGTTGATTCCTGTTTTGGGGTTTGTTGATGACTTAACTATTTTTTGCAATAGTTCAGCTCCATCTTGTTCAAAGATAAATGAATTTTTGTTACATTATCAAAAAAGCTCTGGTAAGATCATTAATAGCAACAAATCTAAGCTGATTGTGGCTGAAAATACTAGTCTATCATGCATAAATAGTGTTGAGAGACAATTTGGTATTAGACACAGCTTTCTGCCTTTTAAATATTTAGGGGTTATGATTGGTAACAAGAGCAAAGTCACTGATTTCGACAATCTTATATCTAGAATAAGGGATATAATTATTGACTGGGATGATTGCACCCTCTCCTTTGGTGGGAGGCTGATATTAATACAATCCGTCCTCTCTGCCCTACCGTTTTATTATATTCAGACATACAAGTCTTCCCAAAACTGTTATACACATAATTGAAAATCTCTACAATTAATTCCTATGGGGAAATAAGTTGGAAACTAAAACAATCATTTGGGCTTCTTGGAAGAAGATAAGAAGACCCCTTATGCAGAAGGTGGTTTTGACATAAAAAAGCTTGAAGATTTGCAGATAACTTATTCCTATAAGTTTTGGTTTAATCTTAGAGCTAACACTTCTCTGTGATCAAAACTTATAACCTCTATCTACTGTAAGGGCCAACATCCCATTATTTTTGTTATTCCTATCAGAAGGTCTAGAGTTTGGGCCAAAATTATCGAAGTAAGAGATGAAGGTGATAAGCATATTTTCTGGATTCCTGGTTGTGGGGAAATTGATTTCTGGTTGGATAGGTGGTGCATTGAGAGGGCCTTAATCTATTTCAAAGAAACTGATAATAGAAGCCTTTATTAATGTACTAAGATCAACAGCTACTGGTCAACTGGAAGATGAGATTTATACAAGCTTAACTACACGGTGCCATCTACGGTGATTGCAAGTATTATTAACATTAAGCTAAATGGTAATCCTAATAGAATTATGTGGGCATTGTTAGATGATGGCAAGTTTAATGCTAACACTACTTTGAATGCCATTCATGATAAATGAAATGTATCTAACCTATTCAGGATGACTTGGAACACTGCAACTCCAAAGAAATGCTCGTTTCTTCTTTGGAGGGTTTTGATGAATTGGCTCCCAACTGACACCAATTTGCAGAGAAGACACTTCTAACTGGCATCAAAGTGCTTGTTCTGTCAGCATGAGGAAACAACAATCCCATAATGGTTGACTGCAACCTATCCTGGCCTATCTGGAATCATTTTAGCAGTATTATGAGAATTAAAGTTAGAAGGAATATGACGATTCAACGTGTTATACGTACTTGAACTGGTCTTCTAAGAAGATTAGTAGTCTGAGATCAACCCTTCCTACTATCATTGTATGGATTATCTAGAGAGCTCGTAACCAAAAAAAGCATAAAGAGATTAATGTGACTTATACTTTATTAATAAACCAGGTAATTTATATCATTACTGCATTAAATATTTCAAACTTACTGAGAAAGAAACACTGGGGAAATGACTATTGAAAAGCAATTCTTCTGGGTTGTGATGTTCATCAGGATAAGTATCGTGATCTGTTAACCCTAAAATAGAATGCTTCCAAATTGAATCGGTACAAGATAAATACAGACGGTGTTTTGACTACTACTGGGGAGGCCAGTGGCGGAGGAATTATCAGAAACAACGAGGGAATCATTATCAAAACGTATGTTAAAATCTATGGGAAGAATAGCTCGATTGTGGCTGGAACTAGGGCACTCATGGATGTTCTTCTTCTATGCAAGTCTCTGGGAATCAGGAATCTAGATATTGAGGTCGATTCGAGCTTTCTGGTGGAGCTGATTATGAAGGGGAAAACTATCCGGTATCTTGATCCCATTATTAACTATTGTAGAAGATTCTACAATGGTGATTAAGCACGTCTACGGGGAGCAAAACAAAGCCTCTGATTGGATTGCGAATGAGTCTTTGTATTGCAGAAGAGATTTTACTTTTGACCACGATTCTGCCCCAATTGAGTTGAAGGCAATAGTTTTCCTAGAAAGTATCGATTTGGGTTAAATTAGAGATAGAGATGGGTTGACTTGATTTGGGTTTCCGGTGGTGTTTGGAGTTTCCGACGAAGGAAAGTTTGGCTATTTGGGATGTGGAGATCGTTGAAGAAGGTAGTGGAGGCATCATCAAAGTCACATGCTGATTAAAAGTTGGATTATTACTCAAAAAGTCCTATGTTCATGTTTGCTTTCCATTTTAGTATGTTTTGTTTTTCTTTGTTCAAATTAAACCCTGTATTTTGAAAGTTATCAATAAAAGGCAGAGATTGAGAATTTTTTTTATATAATTTCTAGCAAAATCAAATTATATATTATAAAATTAATTTTTTTATTATAAAATCTCATAATGTATTAGATTTAATAATTTATTATGCACACGGATCACGAACCTTTGATTGTTTTAGATCGTCCAATTATTTCATACATCGGGAATTATATATAGAAAACGAGACTTGCAGTTCTGCATCCTCAAGTATTTACGATTAGAGTTGTATAGCGAAAGCGATTGTCTTCCAACATCTTGCTAGATTGCTCATTAGATCGTACTTGAATGAAATTGAAAAGTGACATTGATAAGATTGATGGAGAAGTAGAACCATAAAGCAAAGAGAAGAAGGAAAATGAGATCTGAAGAAAACCTAAGCGACAAATTTTTGTCATCTTTTGCGTAATCTGAATCAGGTTACATTATTCATTTATATAGTTAGTGAATTATAATTCATTAATTTTATGCATATTCCTCAACTTAACATGTTGTATTCAATCTACCAAACTATATTTTATTTTTCACTTAATCTGCGTTGATCGTCCCTAGATCGTCTAATTATTTCATGCATTAAGAAATATAAATAGAGAAGATGAGACTTATTATTTTGCACTAATGGATCATCCCTCAAGATTCACGTTATTCCAACCAGTATCCATATTTAAATACTTCCACGAGATCTAACAATAATATAACTATAATTGTTTTTATCATTTTTAAGTCCTATATATATATATATATCAATTACATTAATTGATTGAACTTGTAGCAACATGCCTGAACATTATGTATTTACATATACTGAGATATTCTAAATCAAGGATCTTTATAGTCTCATAATTGCATCATTCATCTGTACAGAATTGTATCCATTCAAATTATGCACTATGAAATGTCGTTGACGGGTAATATCTGAATATTTATTCATATCAGATGATAACCAATAATAAACCCAATATGTTCCACCATGTTTTATCAAACGTGCAATGGTTCTACTATAAGTTCATTGTTGGTTGCCAACTTAATGAAGCCTGATTTCTCTTGTAGTGTAACATGAAAGTATGACACGACCTTATAATCAACATGGGTCAATAAATTTGGTAATTCTTTACTGAATTGAGTAAGGAGACTAAAAGCGAATCATTGTATTATTAATTTAAAATTATTAAAGTGTATGAATACAATATTATAATCTGAAGAGCTAAAAATACTGCAATATATATATGATACTCCTATTAAATTAAACATCAATCTAAGAACCTCATTGCGAACTTTGTGTATGTGAAATATTAAAAGGGTAAATGCATTGGTGAAATGATCTATAATCATAAAATTTGAGTCATATGCTCAATTCTTATCTGATCATTATGGATTCATTCTTTCAAAAATCAAAACTCAATGCTTATATGCTCAGACTTGCTAAAGTTACTATTTCTGTTTGAGAGCATGTCAGTTGAATGATTATCACATTAAAATAAATGAGATATTTCACTCCCGTCCGTTTTATACAATCATGTGACAAATTTGAGGTTGTAAGAAAAGTTTATTTCATAATATTACACGATGTAAAACTTTCTCCTAGAATGAATACTTAACTGGTGGTAGATTTTCTTGTGTCTACACATCCTGTAAAATCTGGATCAGAATAGTCTCTGATATCCGTGTTATAAAAAATGTTACATGTAAGCTAAAGTGTTTGATGTTCTTAAGTAGCATATCAGTCTCTTGATGATATTCTAGTGGGTAACTCTAATATTTCTCAAGTATTTTCCCAACATTCCAACTATGAATGATATATCTGGTCTAGTACATACATGAGCATACATGAGACTACTAAATTCCAAGGTATATGGTATAGTCTGCATGCACAAATCTGAATATGTCTTAGGTGACTCACGAAGTTAAAATTTATCACATTTGATTATAGAGGTATGCATGGGTTTGATGTTTCCATATCATAACTATGTAACGTGTTTTTAATAAATACTTCTTGTGAGAGACCCAAGATGCTCATAGCCCGGTTTCTTATTATACGAATCTCTAACACATAAGAGACTTTATGAAGGTCCTTCATGTCAAATTTATTTGACATAACTTCCTTGGTAGCATGTAATAAAATTAAGTTGTTAGTGACTAAGAGTATGTCATCTACATACAACACCATACATATCACTTTACTCCTACTAATTTTGTGATATACATAATCTTTGACATGGTTTAATGAGGTGATAATATTTAGGAACCTGTGATACCACAAACAAGACACTTATATGACTTAATCGATAGATAGATTTAGTTTACACATATTCAAATTTGGGTGTTTATATACAAAGTTTTCAAGTTGATTAATGTAAATTGTTTCATCAATGTCTCTATGGAGGAACGATGTCTTCACACCTATCTGATGAAACTTAAGGTCAAAATGAGAAACAAGAGTCATGATTTTAATAAATAAATCTTTTGATGATACTAAAGAAAATGTCTAATTATATTCGATCCCTTCAATATGATTTTACTCTTTTGTTACAAGATGAGCTTTATATATTTATACTTTTCTTAAAGCATCAAATTTGGTTTTAAATAATTATTTACAACCGAATGATATCTTCTATTCGAGTAAATAAAAATATCTCAACTGAATTATCTTACACTGATGTGTACTCATTATTCATTACTTCAATTCAGACTTTAATTTTGTAACACTTCATAATACTTTAAAGGTGAATGGGTATCTTCTAGAGTGTACAAAGTTTCTTCATGTTCATTAAGAAATTATACATAATCCTAAGGTATTGCACTACTCCTATCTTAAGTGGATCTATGTAATATTGGCTCATTGTCTTGTTTTTATTTTTTGAAGTTTCCAAAAACAATCATCATAAAAAATATTAATAGTTTATACTTCATGTGGAAGTGCAACATCAGTAAGATGAACTAAACTCCCTAACACGACCTTGATGACCGGTATAGTAATTGTAGCAAGAATATCACTATTATAGACTGAATGAATTAGTTATAATTTTTCCTCAAAAAGGTTTTGTGATACGGTTAATTCATCCAAAAATATGCATCCTCAAAATATAATGTAGTTCACATCTCAAAGATTGAACACTTAATGATATAGTAAAATTTGAAACCTCTATAATGGGTTGGGTACCATATGAAATTAAAATGACCTAGTTTTGACCATAACCTTTGTCATTAGGCCTATAAATCTTCATTTCTGTTAGATATCCTCATACATGAAAATTCTTAAAGTTAGGCTTGCACCCTCTGAATACTTCATATGGTATTTAGTTGTAGCTAAAGTGGATATCATGTTTAGAATGTATGTTACACACTTAAGAGCTTCTCCCTAAAATTAATATGGTAGTGATGTATGAACAATCACGCTCTTCACCATATTCATTAATGTATGGTTTCATCGCTCCTATAAATTATTCATGGTGGAAAAACCCGGCATGGTGTATTGAGGGACAATCCTACACTCTTGAAGAAAAAGAGTAAAATGACCATAACATTGTTCACATGATCCAATACACATTCCAAAATATCCACAACGACGGTCGCATCTGACGACTTTAATCTGTTTTCTAGTTTGTAATTCAACTTCGCTCTTAAATGATTTGAATATTTCAATGAATTCAAATTTTCATAAAGTAAATATAAATATTCATATCATGAAAAGTCGTCTATGAAGGATATGAAATATTTTTGGCCATTTTTTGATATTGAAGAGAATAAGTTGTAGATGTCTGTATAAAGTAACTCCAAGACGTTTTTAGCACGAGAGGGTTCAAAATGTATTCGCTTGGTTTGCTTCCCTTTGATACATCCTACATATATATATGCAACAAGTTTGTGTAGTCCCTTTCTAGATATGTGACCTAAATATACGTGCTATAGAGAAGTCAACTTCTTATATGCTGCTATGTGTGTTCCATTGATTGCAATTTGATAACTGATGATATCATTTAGCTTGTAAAAAATATCATTACAAGAAAGAACACTTAAGTCAGTCAAATGTTTATCATACAAAAATTGTATTTTTTCATTGCTAAATTAATAAGTATAACTAGATTTATCCTATAATGAAAAGACCAATAAGTTTCTCAAAAAGGAGATAATGTACAAAACATCCCCTAAGAACAATTGATTTCAATACTTAGTCTTAATATCAACTATAATTAATTTTCTTTTGCTAATATTAAGATTGGCTCTCGAAATCAACTATCATTTTTAAAAACTAGATTCACATTATAGTTGTATCAAGCCAGAAAGCAAAGCAAGAAAATAAGCCACATTGTAAGCTAGTCATATGGAAAAAGACAAGAAAATAAAAACAAACCAGAAAGCAAAGCAACACCTTGTAACATAAACATACTATGATTAAGAAACCCTGTTGTTTAGAACATGTGTACGCAATATAAACTAACTATTATTAAGAAAAATATATGTTTAGATATGCAAATATTCATCAGAATAATCACGTGTTTAGACTTTATTTTTTAGAAGCAAACAATAACCAGTAACAGAAATCAAAACAAATTCATCAATTTAAACAACTGGATAAGTACAGTTCAGTTCGGTGAGCTCGAACGAAAAGGCATCAAAATTATATTTTTAAGCTTAAAAAACTACAAAAAAATATCAAAATTAACTCGATTGAAACAAAAGAATATACCATATCAGCAAAAAATAAATAATAAAATGTGATTCATACAAGTAAATACATTAGTAAAAAAATGAAAAAGAACATATCTACCAAGAATATATCAAACACGACAAAAAAATGTAATTAAATCATATGCTTGTATTTCAAGACTGATAAGGCTATATCCTATAAATAGTATCTATCTCTTATAATAACGAGCTAAGTGTATATCAAAAGTTAATAAAATAATAAGATGTTGCTAATTATGGAATTATAAAATATGAATTATAAAACATAGAAGACGAGAGTAATAAAATGTATAAGATGAGGGTCATAAAAGAGATACTAGTCGAGGGTCATAAAGAAATATGATACGATAGTTATAAAGAATATATTAGATGAAGGCTATGAAGAAGACACTATAAGAGGGGCATAAGGAAGATATTAGATGAGGGTCATAAAGAAGTACGAGGCGAGGACCACGAAGAAGTACGAGATGAGGGTCATAAAGAAAACACGAGACAAGCATAAATAAATATAGTAAAAGAGGTTGTAGCATGATAATATGTATCATCATGCTACAAAATGTTAAGAAACATTTGTAGACGGTTACCGGGAGACGTGACTAGACATTTATTAAAAATCGCTGTTAGATGGTTGTAATGTATGGTAAACTATATAAATAAGGATTAAAGCTTCCATTTTTAGCCTGGTCATAGATAGAATAGTAAAAATTAGTATGTTGAGTGCTACATTATTTCCTAATTATTTCTTATTATTTTGGATTTATATTTGAGACGAAATTCTATTATCAAATTTGGCGTCGTTTATGGTAAAGTTTTTCTTTCAAAAAAATCAAGTTTTATAGATACCAATGGAGATGAAAAGATCGGGATTTAAAAGAGAAACGCCAATGATTCGTTTGATTCAAGGAAATGTAATGATTGTTTTGGGAATCACGACAAGTTTTTCGATTGGTGGAGGTATTTTAAAACGTGATCAATATTTAGGCATGACATCAAGTGGTAACCAACCACATAACACGGTATCTAGTGCACATGATATGGTAAATCAAGGTCAAAATGATAAAATAGTTGTAGCAGCTCGTGGGCATGCTTATTTCACACAAGTTTAGTAAGAGAATATTTTTAATCAAGATATGTCGGTTTCTCCATCTAATGTTTAACTTTTGGAAATGCGGATTGAGGGATTAAAGCAAGACCAAATTAGAGCTAGTCAGTTACAATTTTAAAAAGACCAATAAGCTAACGTTAGAATGAAAAAGTTGATTGGAGTGTTACAATTGTTGACATAAATGGTATGTCAGAAAATGAGAGGAAGCAGAGGCCGAACAAATGAAACATTATGGCAAGTTGAACGATAGGGATGAAAGAAAAATATATAATGTAGATGAATAAAGTAGATTAGAATGTTGTATAGATTGATGAGAGTAAAAAGCAAAAGAAAAACAGAAAAATATTGATTATGAAGAGTAGTAAGGTAATGTAGTTTTAAAAAAGAAGAAGAAATAGATACATTATAATGAAGAAAAATCGAAGATGGCAGCTTATATGCTACAAGAGTCTCTATTTGATAAGAAAATTCTTAATACACTTCTAAAAAAATTGATCACAACCTAATGGATACTTATGACGGTTCAGGGGATCCCATACACCATCTAAAATAATTCAGAAACATAATGAGTTTAAATGCAGATGAATGTTTTACTTTGCATAGCTTTTTCAATGTCATTTAAAGGAAACACGCTTGATTGGTTTAATTTCGTACCAAATGGAACAAACCGGACTTCGAAAGCCTTTAGAGTGCTGTTATGAATCGATTTGTTGGTGATAAAACACACAAGAAGAATAATGATTCCATTATGAATATGTAACAAATAAAGGGAGAATCATTTAAAAGTTATGTTCAAAGACTTGTTCGTGAGATGAATAATGTTTTCATTGTGCAATGAAGATGTTTTAATGGTAGCTTTCAAAAGAGGATTTTTACGGATGGGCTGCTATACAAAGACCTTGTCAGATTTCATATAGAAAATATATGAGATATTTTGGCAGTTTGGATCAATTCTTTAGATTCAAAACATCTAAAAGGGGATACTCCTCTTACCCAAAATCTAAAAAATTAAAAGTGTCAATACCAGACAGGATAAACGACGAGGCCAAACAACATGATGTAACTTCAGATGGAGTTGTTGAAGAAATATTAGCAAGTGGAGATGTTGTTAAAATTTAGAATCAAATAAATCAGAATTTCATGTTCAAATTATTGGAGTTATTAAATAAAAAATTTAGACGTTTTCGCTTGGAATACTGACAATTTATCCAGATTTAGCTTATCCATCATCTGCCATGAGTTAACAATCAAAAAGAGGATGAGGTTGGTTCGTCAAAATAATATGGTTTTCTCTCTTGAGAGTACCGAGGCTATTGTCAAAGAAGTGGAATTTGTTTTGAGAATTTGAACATTAGTGAGTCAAGATATCCAACTTGGGTTGCTAATGTGGTGTTAATAAAAAAGAAGAATGCGCAATAAAGAATGTGAATATAATTTATTGACCTCACCAAGGCATGTCTAGGGTAATTGTTTCCTTTACCTCATATCGACCAATTGGTATACGAGGC
The DNA here is from genome assembly GCA_036936605.1 of Limnanthes douglasii subsp. nivea. Taxonomy (NCBI): domain Eukaryota; kingdom Viridiplantae; phylum Streptophyta; class Magnoliopsida; order Brassicales; family Limnanthaceae; genus Limnanthes; species Limnanthes douglasii. Next base: position 143,134,277 of record JAUPFV010000004.1, on the reverse strand, counting down.
TTTGGGTCATGAATTGCTATAATTCATGGATGCATATTCAGGATACAACCAAATTCAAATGCATTCAAATGCATTCAAATGATAAAGGGAACACCAATTTTCAGATAAAAAGAAGTTTATATTGTTATAAAGTTATGTCTTTTGGTTTAAAATATGCAAGCTCAACCTAGAGATATACATAGACAATACGAATGTGAATAGCAAAAATAAGGATCGTCATATTGAATTTGGTCTAAAATATTCGAGAATCTGAGATAGTTTAATCTCAAATTTAACCCTTTAAAGTTTACTTATGGATTTTGAAGTAAAATATTTATTTGATATATTTTCAATAAAAATTGAATATAAACTGATCATAACAGCTTAAAAAATTGTTAACTATCGAGCCACCAAGAAATATTAAAGAAGTTCAGAGGCTGTCTAGCAGCAATGTCGAGGTTTATTTATAAAGCTTCTAATAAAGTCACCATTTCTTTGAAATTCTTAAATGGAAAAATAAGTTCACCTCGAATGAAAAATGTAACGAGGCTTTTCACGTTTTAAAAGAGTATTTGACTTCAACAAAGATCATTTCAGCTCCAATAGGAGGTGAATCTCAATAACTATATTTATTTGTCTCTAATCATATTGTAAGTGATGTTTTGGTTATAAAAGACGCATATATGCATAAACATATCTCTTACGTTGACAATGAAAATATATATTTAAATCTAAAGTTACTAGTAGTTGTAAGGAAAATGAGACCATACTTTCAGAGTCATACCATCATCTTATGAACTTATTTTCTCTAAGGAATATGCTATAGAAATCAGATATCTCAAGAATGCTCACTCGATGGTCGGTGGATTTGAAGGATTATAAGATTTTGTACGAACCCTATATGGTGATCAAAGGTCAAGTATTCACAAATTTTATCAATGAGTTTGTGTATGAAAGAGCTAATGACAAATATTATATGAAATTAGACATGGAAAGAAGTTTAGAATGAGTAGTTGAAGTCAATGGAGCTCCATCTCTTAAAGAATGATGAGTTGGGATCATCTTGAAAGAACCATTTGGTGAAGAAATCAGACAATCGATAAAATTCGGGTTCCATGTAACAAATAACATGGCAAGATATGAGGTTGTGTTTGATGGTTTGATATTGGCTTGTATTTGTGAAGCGAACATTATAGCAGATTTTCAGTTGGTAATAAGTCAAACAAATTACGTATACGAGACAAGGCAAAAGAGTATGAAGGGGTACTTAGGCATTAAAAAGTGAGAAAATAGATTAAAAAGACTAGAATACGAACATGCACATCATATAGATAACTTAATTACAGATTGTTTTAGCGAAATCAACAGTTTCAGGGTATAATCCTCTTGTTGTCATTCAAGAAAAACCATCTAAAAAGGACAAATTGGTAAAAAGCCAAGTTCATGGAAACATAAACAACTGAAGATTGGAGACAATAATATTTATTATATTTGAAAGATCAAATCTTCCCTCAAGGAAAAGCCAAGGCCCGAGCATTGATAATACGAGTCGTTAAGTATATGATCCTTGAAGATGTCTTATATAATGAGTTCTATGAGGGTGATGTTCTAATATTTGAACAAAGACACCCATTTTTATTCATAAATATCTACACGCAGGGGTTGTTGGGGCTCATTATGGACATAGAAGTTTGATCAGGCGTTTCCTTTTTGTAGATTTTTATTGACCAAAATTAGCTGCAGATGTCGAGGCCATTGTGGATGGTTGTGATGCATGTTAGAAGTATTCTAATATAAGCTGCTAGCAAACCAATAAGCATAGTTCTAGTGACTTGTCTATTTCATAAGTGGGGGATAGACTTAAAGAGACCCCTACCAATGACTACAAAAAAATGATAACTATTAATAGTGTTTCTTGACTACTTTACAAAATAGATTAAAGCAAAAGCCTTATATAAGACAAAGGCTCATGGAATCTATTACTTCTTGCAAAGTCAAATTTTGTCAAAGTTTGGAGTTCCAACAATCTTAATTTCAAAATGAAATAATGACGATGTTTTGTAGAAGATATATGAAAGAAAAAATACTGTTTGACTCCGTATTACCTTTAAGAAAATGGACAAGTAGATGTGATGAGCATCACTATTATAGATGGAATAAGGAAAACGATTAAGGGAGCTGAAGGAAAATGGACATAAAAATAAGCATTTGTACTTTTGGCCTAAAAAAAACTCATAGAATGGCTATAGAAAAAACTCTTTTTTCTTTTGTATATGTGATGAAAGTTGTAGTTCCAGCAGAGATCGCTGTTTCTAGTCACATAATAAGATATTATTCAAAGAAAACCAACAACGAAAGAGTACGGACTTTTATCAATTTGATTGAAGAATGACGAGATGAAGCTCAGATTATAAAAGTTTAATGAATAGCATATTCGATTGAAAGCTAAATCCAAGAGTTCTTAAAGAAGGTAACCTAGTAATAAATATAATCTTCAAAGGGGAAAATAATTAAAACGTAGGAAAACTAACTCCAAATTGGGATGAACCGTACAAAATTATCTATATGAACATCCAACATATGAAAATGTATAACATGATTTTGTTGAAGAGAATCTTTTAATGGTCATAGTGTTTTTTTAACGAGGCACACTGTAACCCGGGTTGTTAACAAAGAATTTTGCATTTTAATGATTTTTTGTGTACATATTCGAAAAGAAGAACCTAAAGATAAAGATAAATATTTAGGTCGAATAAATATTCAAAACAAGAAACCATATAATAAAGATAAATTTTGAACTTGAAAGATGGATATCTGAGTTTGGTAATAAAAGTGAGATAATAAAAGATAGTTATTTGAGTTATAAAAATTGATAAAACAAATAAAAAAATATGAAGAGATTGTATATAATGATAAGTAAAAGAAGATGGCTAATAAACCAAGCCTCATGTTGAAAAACCGTAAGGCTACGTAAGTAGTCACATAGAGCCTTGACTTAAAATGTCAAATTAGCAAAAATGGTTAGTAAACCAAACATAAGGTCGAAATACCATAAGATTACACAAGTGGCCATACTGAGTCCTGACTTAAAATGTCAATATAGTTAAAATAGTTGATAAACCAAACCTAATGCAACTTAGCCACAAGGTTAAGCAAGTGGCCCCACTGTGTCTTGACTCAATAGTCAAATGTATATTGACCCCTATGACGAAAATAAAAGTATAAACATTTTGCCAAAATAAAGTTAAGTAAGATCAAAAGAAAATTCATCATAGTTTAAAGTCAAGTACAAAACATGAGAGTCCCATCAAGAAAGCACCATGAAACAAAAAGTAGTTTACTATGATAAATATTTTCCCTAATAGACAGCCTCATCAAATCATCAAGTACAAGGTGAAGATTTTTTTTCCTTCAGTAACGGCATCGTTAACTTGATCAGTACGAGATTTTAAGAAAAGAAGGTACATTTGCGACCCCTTGATCAGTATGATTTATTGCAGTAATTATTACTTCGTTATCAGGCCTTGAATATTCAGTTCATTCATCATCTCCTTTATTGCATGACGAGCTAGGAACCTCTATCTCAAGTACTAATACAAGGTTTTCCACCCAAACCGGATACAAGGCTCGGTGTATATGCCCGAACCTAAACAGCTTATATACTTCATTGCTGATGGTTTCTTGCTTTTCAATGAAGAATGATCAATATTGTTTTATGACGAGTTTAGCACGTCTATTATTTCTAGCTCGTGGAAAATTACCAAGGGGTCTACCCCTGACACATTACAAGTACTTCATGCAAAAATATTCAAATTCTTATGTAATAAACTTATCAAAGAACTTGTAAAAAACATCTAAATTATTACCTATTTGCAGGTTGAAGCTCTCGTCCAAAGGTTCGTCATTTGTATATCCAAGAGCATCATTTGATCGTTCACTCTCTCTAGGATCATCCATCGGGTCGAGCAAATGAGTGCTATTATTTTCTTTGTGCCGCTCATTCTCGCCGATTAGTTGCTATTGCATAGGCTTGGTGGATCGAGATCCACTTGATGAATTGCCTGAAAATACAAGGAGTAGCCTCTATCAGATGCAACCATGGTCTTCCAATGATAGCGTAGTAAGAGCCAAGGGTGTCGAAAATCATAAACAATATCTTGACTTCCCTCTTAGCAGCTCTGTGGATAACTTTAACCATGAGTTTGACCTCGCCAACATATTGGGATGACTTCCCATTATATCCGACCAAAGTACGTTAAGTATATATATGGCGGGACCTCTAACATTTGATTATAGCTTGCCTTTTGAATATTATGTTGGTCGAGCTTCCTCTATCGACCAATACCATGGTTACCATAACTCCTCTAATGTCAAGGGCGACGGTCAAAGCATCATCGTGGTTGTAACAATCCATCGCAAATCATCGTTGTTGAAAGTGATGTCTGCTACTAAGTCACGATAATTGTGGTAAGAAGAGCCCTCGATCGCATATACTCCATGGTTAGCCTTATCCCTATTCCTGGATTTCTGGTCGTCTCCGTTTAAGGTTCTCCCTTTTGAAATTGTAAACAATAACTGTTGCTTTCCTTTGTCGACCCTCTTGTCTTTCCAACGGGTGTCGCCATTTTTCGTGTCAATCTTTTTTTTTTCTGGCAGTGATGCTCATGTTGCTTAACAAATCGTACGAGCTTGCTACTGTCTATGAGGCTTTTGGATCTCCTTTTTCAATTTCGAGCACTTGTCCGTCAGATTGTCGTGATCATTGTGATAAGAATAGAAATACTTTCTCGAACACTAGTTGATAGGGGCGCTCATAGTACGAGGGGGGGGGGGGATATCACGTCTTGCCCTTAGTCCTGTTGTAGATAACCAAAATAGTCTTTTTTAATGGAGTAAAATGCTGCGTTGGATTCTTATAAGGAGTCATCCGACGATTACTTGCGCTCCGCGCCTCATCATGGCGAGGAAATTATTTCATCTTCCTTATTCCATATGATCCTCTTTTGGATACTGGTGAGACTCGGTCTACGGATTCCTCTTTTGTGGCATCGTCAAATCGGATGAAGTGATTTGCTAAAGCAAGGAGGTCTCCTATTTTTTAACTAGAAATAAACTAGGTCAACGTATGGCTGCCCCTTCCAGTCATGTCTTCTCTTAAGTGAAATGACAACTATAGACTTCTCTAAATCTGGCAAGGTGCTCATGGCATTGAAAAAACGCTTGACGTACGTTTTCAATATCTCGCGCATTCTTTGATTAAAGTCTATGATAGAGTCACTCTCGCGCTGAGATTCTTTATTGCCAACAAAATTGTTTCTAAAAGCGCTCAAGAGGCCTGCAAACCTGCATCTTAGTTGTTAACGTATGGAATGCATCATTCTCTACCAGGGTTTTATTGGTCGCTTGGTCCATGAATTCCTAGTCATGAGCAGCCCTTTGAAGTTCTTGTTGCATATTCTTGATCTACTGTTCCAACCGGTGAACTGTAGAAATGGTCGCGGTCTTATTAGCCTCAATAACGGGCTCTGCACGTCCTGTTATACCAACCACCGCAAACAGAGCAATTTCTAGGCTGATCTTTGTAGGGTGCTGACCATCCTCAGTTAGTGTTTCAACGACATTCGCATTCGAGTTTTCTTGATGGACTATGTCGGAGGGTAAAGCCTTAGTTTTCCCGTCGATTTGAGTTGACATTGGCATTCAATTTTCTACAACAACGTTCCTTTTTTAGATCTCCATTTCGATCCCAAATCTTGATATATCACCGGCACAAAAGTTCGTATAAATTTATTATATGGTTTTCCTACAGACTTCGTCAAATTTGTTAAGAGGAAAATCTCACAAATATATGCCAAGTAGTAATTTATTTATATAAGAACAAAATATGTGTTTTACATAATTGTAATCCTATTTATACAATCTACTATGTGTTTTATCTGTGCCACTAACTACATAACTCCACTAATTATGATCGTGCACCTATATCTCCACTCTTTATTTTACGTTAGAGGAGTTGTTGCCAAGTAGGCGTCGGTGATTTACAGTTTTTCCTTGAGGGGCCTCGATCTAGTTACGTCGGTCTTTCCATGAGACCTCGGCTCGACCGTATTTTTGCTTTGGTTGGCCTTAATTGTATTGCGTCGATCTTTTTATGTGGCCTCTGCTCGGTCAGCTTTCGCTTGTCACAGTCTCCACTAGATTATGTCCGCCTGCACTGGTCATGTCAGTTTATTTACTTATCTTGGTTGCTCGGTTAAGAACGGGGATTCTAGGTTTCGCCACCCTTTGCCCTTTGATGTTTAGGACGCCTCGATATCGCATTGTGAGTTGGCTCTGATTTATTTATCGGTTGCATTGTCTGTAGATTACTTATTCATGAGTGATCTCGGTGTCGCACAAGATCCCCTCGGTATGGTGTTGCTACACCGATGTCCGCACCATTCATTTTGTTGTTTTATAGCCACACCTTGTCCAATAGATCTTAGTACGGTGATAACAACCTTATGAGGAAGCATGCACTTACGTAAGGGCTAAACATAAATGAAAAATAAACAACACGTTTCGTGATCTATACAGATGGTACTCCAAGATATACGTCAGATCTTAAATCGGGTGTAGGTTAGTGCAAATATACACCATGGTCATAATAGATTACCAATCATATTACAACAACTTGTACTAATCTCCACATAAACAATTATGGTCAATAATACCCCTATCAATTATAACAAACTTATACTAGCATCATGACCAATAAATATAATAAAATAAAACACCAAACATTTATAAAAATCTTGTACAATATTGATACCTCAAATATTATCAAATAAATCCAAAATAATATATCAAATTAAGTTTCATACTGATTTAAAAAAAAACCAAAGTTTGGAACTATGCAAAACCGGACTTACTATACCAAAACTTATCTCAGGTCGAGACCAAACTTGTCATGTTCTAAATTTAATTCATGCCAATATATATATATATATATATATATATATATATATATATATCTTATGCACAAAACTTCACTCAAACGAATAAAAAGAGCTCCATTATTCTAAAACCATTTGGCCGAACATTTTCCGAAAATCGATTCTCAAAGCCAAACTTTGCACGGATGCGATATCCAGTTTTAGTTATTTTGAATATATATATATATATATATATTTATTTTGATGTGGTTTATTTGGTGGGTCGTTATTTATAGTTTAATAAATAAAAAAGTAACAATTTTTATTTTTATTTGCATGTTTTGGTTGACTACGATTAAAAATAGGTGAAGAGACAAAACGTTGATATGTGGTTATAGGATTTTAAGTTTCTTTAGATAAATTTCTCTCTACGTTGCTAGAAGTTATATAAAATTTGATAATAGTGAAAAAATAGAATACTAAAATACTAAATTATAAAATTGATAATTAAAAAACAAATGCTAGTTTGATAATACGTCAAACATAAATGTGAAGGTTATGAACTTTAATTTAATTGAGGTTATACGGTTTGTTATGACAAGATTAATTCTTATACCATTGAAAAATACATAGTTATAATTCTAATATATCCTTATGATGTGGATAATTTGTGACCTAAGGGTGTTTTGGGTAATTGAGATTGCATTAAGTTTTAGTTGAGTATAGTGAGAGAAGAGTGGTGTGTGTGCTTGTATTTAATATCTTTTGTTAAAAGTCCTCTCTCTTAAATGAAGTTGGTTGGAGTATTTATACTAATTTTGTGATCCATAGGTCTTTCGGGTCAGACTATGGACTCAGGTCAGGTCTAAGGACCCCTAAGCCCAAGACAGGGAATGATCAGCAGCCTGTTGAGTCACAATCTACTTGATCGTACTGTTCAGTATGGTATGGTATTGAATATGTCTGAACTACCCTTCAGATGATGCAGTAAATAAGTATCATAGAAATCTGACCCTATCAATAGCCCCTTTAGGTCTTGCAAAGATACTTTGGAAGAGCTAACTCGTAGATAAAAAACTTGGTTCATATCCGAAGTGAATCCTGATTTGGATTGTTTTCAAAGTGAATCATGATCGGATCCGAAGAGGCTTCATTAGCAGTTGGGAATTCCAAAAGTCAAATTTTCGAAGTATGACAAGTGTCGCGTTTTGGTTCGACCTTTCAGCTGTTTTTTTCTCCTGGGTTCTTGTACCTTCTTTTCAAAAAGTAATTAGGGTGTAACCCCCATGCTTCCTAGCCCCTAATCATTGCCTTTGATCGACTTATCTCCCTAGGTGAAACCCCAATACCTCTTACCTCTATATAAATTAGTTTTGTTGTTTTATCTTTGTGAAAGTAAAAGAAATTTCTAAAGAGAGAAAGCTTGATAACTTGAAGTTGTGTATGGATAATTTATATGTTCACAGCCAGAAACACTTTGGTGAAAAGAGGTTGGTTAAACTTATCTGATTTGAAAAAAGAAAGAAGGGAGGCAAGAATCACAGCCGGACTCCCTGCATCTGATGGTGGAGAGATTAACCAAACAAGACCACATACAGACAAAAGCTCATCATCAAGACCATTGGTAATTCGGAAACCATATTTTATCCCAACCTTATCTCCTTTAGAGTCCGAGTCTTCGGTTCAACAGTCCCAAAAACCTTTGCCTAAGGAAAAAGAAACTTCTAGAGTTAGGAAACCTTCAACTTTTCTTGCTATGAGATCAGACGCTGAAAATGCCACCCCTCGAAGGGTCACACACCTTTCAAAAGCCAAAAGCATTCCTCCCTCCTTAAAACATGCTAGTTTAGAGACAATAAAGCCTCTTGCAGATCCTAAACCGTCCGAACAATAGTCAAGAATAATGTAGGAAATTATGGAGGATATTAGGGAAGATACCCACACCGAGACATCCGGAAAAACAGATGCTACTACACCAGATCAAACAAACAAAGGAAAAGTGGGGTTGCTCAACACTGAGTCACTTCCGGAGTGCTTGGAGGGGAAAATAGGCCCCGAATTTTGTAAGGTTAGTGTGAATTACCTAATAACTCTTCACAAAATTCCTTATGATATACCCACACTACCGATTTGGGTCGGATCCGAACAAAATGAGGCTTTTTAGATTTTATTAAGGTGAGATTCCCAATCACTCCGGAAACTCCCATGGACTGCAAGGCCCATGAGTTGGTGGTATATATTGAAGTACCCAACTGGGGCTTTCGGTTTCCTTTGGATCCATAAATAGTTAGGTATTTCCATCTGATAAATTGTGCCCAAGTCAGTTGAGTCTGAGCGCATGGTATACTTTGCTGGCTAGTATTATAAAATTGTCCCCAAGTCAGTTGAGTCTAAACGCGTGGTATACTTTGCTGGCTAGTATTATAAAATTGTGCCCAAGTCAGAGTATGAGTAGGCAATTTTATAAAATTAAAAAATAAAACAATAAAAGCCGAATAAATATTTCAACTACATTTGACAAGAGTCTATGAACCAAAATATATGCATAGCATGATGGATTTTATAAAGTACCTTATGATGAAAATTCCTTAATCTAATTTCTTTTCCTACTTTTACAAAAGATGTTGACCTTGAAACTTGTTCAAGAAATCAGACAAAACAAAGCAACATCAAGATAAAAAACATAAAGCATTTGATTCTGACGATACAACACGAACACGACCTAAAATATACTTGATTCGACCTAAAACATACATGATTCAAAGTCCGTCATGGAGGGTAGTAGGGATGGTTTTCCCTAGTAGATCCAACATATAATTTCTGAAAAGACAACTTAACGTTTTACAAACAAAAACCCTGTATAGCTCTAGGGAACGATTTACATACCTTAAACAATTATCGAAATCACCATTTATTCATTGTTAAAATGCTAGTAATAGTTTTGCATCGATATCATGTAATGTCAACACATATATGATAATTTATGATCATATCATTATGGGTTATAGAGTAACATATTCAAAGGAATATCATCTACAAACAAAGTTCTTGCCAAAACCATATAACTTTCATTTGCCTTTAATATACAAAATTCAAAATTCTGAATTAGATTTAACCGCTAAAACCATCACCATCAGTAATTTTAGTGGAATAATGTATAATTTCACTAAAAGATGACATTAAGTTGATTAAAAAAATTAAATTATTTTAAATTTCACTACATTGGAAATTAAATAAATTTTGAATAATCTAATTCAAATTGATTAATATATTAAAAATCAAGAAAGAAATATTAGTCTACCTAAAAAGAGTTAAATTAAATGACCTAATTTGTTTTGGTGCCTATAATCTTAAATGTTTAGTTTAATGAAAATATTTTTATAAAGGTCATCAATATTTCCTTATAATGGTCATCAATATTTTAAAAAATAAAAATAAATAACCATTAAAAAACAATAATAGATAAATATTTAGTTTAATGAAAATAATTTTAAGATTATGTATTTTGAATGAAACAAAATAAGAAAAGTATATTATTTACTAATGTTATAAAAGAAAATTAAAAATAATAAAATGATTAATAAATTCAAATATAAAAAATAAAAATGAATGATATAGGATTTGGTATATCTTAATATATTTTTAGATATTATAAAATAATTCATTATCTTAAATTTTCATATATCTAACTTTCATAATTTTTAATACTTAATTATATATCATAAAATATATTTATTAATGTTTTTTAAACAAATAAAAAATAAATAAATATATATATATAACAATAAATATAGGGTCATTCAAAAATAATAAATAATTTTAGAAAATATTGCTTTTACTCGTAATGAAATTAACAATTAATTTTATGTTGTGAAAAAACATTAAAAAATAAAAGTATTCATACAAGTATCTAGGGCATGCCCGAAGAGATACAATCGACATAAAGAGATCGATAAACAAAACTGCTAAATCAAACAAAGTAGGAATGGTAGATCAGCAGAGATAATCTAGAATAACTAAAACAACGCTAGACGGGCCATTCGAACCGATATATAGAACTCCAAGGAAGTCCACAGCGATGGAAGTCAACGAACTAGACCAATGAAGAAGGCCAGTGCTTCAGACGATGGTCTTTTCAGAAGACAAATCCATATTAACACTGTAAACGATGATGCTAAAAAGCGAAATCTCTTAAGAGGTGAGTTCACCTTTTTATGAATTCTAACAACTTCGATCCCATTCAATAGATAGTAAAAAAAATGTAATGTCCAAAAGTGGACAGCGACAACATTATTAAGGTGAAAAGACTCATCCTCTTTTTTACGAGGAAGAACCCAATGGGTTTAGATGGAAAACCAGATCTGAATCTATAATAGTATAATAGTTAAAAAAGAAAGAGAGGACCTCCAGTCCAAAGATTCCAATAGCTTCGAAACAGCTACTGTACGCTACACAAACAGACATGAAGAGCTTTTTTTCCAAAAACAAACCGGCCCACGATCAAGACTAGGACCACGCTCGGCAAACCGTGCCACAAATCATTACAAGCACCGTCATCTAGAGAAACCGAACTTTGACCAAACGTTGCCAAACACTTGACAGAACCTACAACTTTAAAAAGGACTGCCGGCCACCGATAGTAGAGAAACAGGGAGGACAAGAAAGAGGAGAGGAGTGAAAAGAACAAAGAAATTTGTACTTGACCAAGACGTAGATTTCGAATCTCCGGTGAAACCAGTGACTTTTAGCCACGACCAAATTGGCAGCGATCTGTCACTCCGACGAAGACGAGCTCACACCCCATGATAACTAGTGGGTGTAATAACTTAGTACTCGGATAGCGAAAAAAAGGACAGAGATAACCGGTAAAACGGAACCGCTCGGACAAAACACGATTAACACTCGGAACACAAATCGTACCATCTGCATAAGAAAGGAAATTTGCCGACGGAGCTTCCGAAGAATGGTGACAGCTCAGCTGAAACAAAGAACAAAAAATGGCAACAAAGTACTGAAATCTGGAGGAAACACGAAGATCATCGGGAGCCGCAAACGACTGTGGTGATCGAAGTGGAACCAAACCGGATCAGAAGACATCGATAGTGACAGAGTGATGGTAATACATTGATGGATGGAAATAGAGGTTTCCGAGCTTTATTTTTCTAGAGAGAGAAAAGAGATGTTGGAGATTGATCGCTTACTGTTATTTTACCCATGCAATTAATAAAGAAAAAAATAAAAAAATAAATCTATGAAACAATAGACCGGCAAAAAAACAATTTGATTTTTGAAAAAATAAAACCGACTAAAAAAAATAACAAAATGAAAAAAAAAAAGTTTGAACAGATTAAAAAAAATAAAAGCGAAATTACTTACAATATTACCATCCACAAACTCAAAACATAAGATTATTATGTAAGGAGAATTTATAAAATCTAATCGTAATCGTAAATAGAATTTGTACATAGATGAAGTGCAACGGTATAGTGAAAAAAGAGAGCGAGCCAAAAAAAAAATGATCGCTCATGTATGAATTATATCTATTTAAATTTATTAAGTAAAATGCAAAAGCATAAAGTCCGATAAAAATTGGACCAAAACTATATTATGAAGAAATAAAATAGTAATAAGAATAAATAAATAAAAGTGGGGCTACTCTTCCTAAGCACACAATAAATCCATCTTTAATTATAATATATACTAGATAATTTATCCGTCTGGGATAATAAAAAATTTAATAAAAAATATTTAAATTTATTAATTTAATAATAAATATAAAAATTTACTCGATTTTTTAATGTCTAAAATAATATAAATTTGTAACAAAAAAAGAGAGAGACAATTATCCCAAGTTTAATATAAACAAATATATTTTACACTTTAATTATATTACTAGTATCAAGATTGTCATTTTTTCGTCCGGAACTGATGCAATACAACCAAGACTAAACATTACATTCGAAACAGTCGAAACTCTTCAAGTTTCATCATCAAGATCGTTAAAAGAATCGAGTGTCGTGCAAAGATTACATTTGGCAGCAAGACTTGTTATAGATTTTACTGTGTCTAATTTTGGTTGCGCTTCGTAAACAAATAAATAATACCGGTAACAAGCTGATTGAGAACAGCTACATAAAATAAACATGCAAGTTCTCATGCTACATAATTACTGAGAGAAGTTAGAGACCGAATAATCATAAGTAATGACATAAATTGACTTCCCGTGGAAAAAAAACAAAATAGAAACAAAATAAAAGCTCCATAACAATGTTTTTTAGTAAAGATATTTAGCTCAAACCTCATTGATTACAACAAGAAATTGGTACATAAATCATTATACCTCATACTTAATCTTCAAATAAAATCTAAAACTTACATCGATGATCAGAGAAGGTCTTCAACTAATGTTGGAAGGTCATCGACCATGTATCCACCTTTTACTGAAAAATAAAATCAATTCTAAGATTTTAAGGATTTGGAACCAGAATCTTCTAAAGACAAACGAATAACAAATGAAAAAATATAGGTACAAAATATTAAGATTTTTAAACGGTTTTTTTTAAATATAAATGATAAATTTTTAAAAATAAATTATTGACGTTATTAATTATGAAAAAAATATTAGTTTGAAAATGATTTTTGAAATCAATTATTTTTAAATTAATTGTAAACCTTTTACTTTTATTTAATTCTATACTTCATAACTGATGTTGCATATAATTTTATAAAAAAAATAAAAAAATATGTTAATATTTGTTTCAAACTATTTTCATATATACATATAAAACAAAATATATTTAGTTATTTGTATTAATTTTTAAAAAAAATTCAAATTAATAAAATTTCATCAGGTTTAAAGCTTTATGAAATCTATTGTAACTGTTTTTTATTTGATTTTTAAAAATATAAATTCACGATAGATTAATTTTAATTTAAAATAGTTTTTATATAAAATGGTTTTTTAATAAAATAACCTTTTATTTATATTCATAATAAAAAATATATAATTAATTTAATTTAATTATATTAATATTTGTACTACAGAAAACAAATGGCTGGAAATAATATAATCTTACCAAATTATAATTTATTATATCATTTTTCATGTAGACATGTAACTATTATTTTAGGTTTAAAAATATATATGTCTAATTCAACATTATTTATACGAATTTTATAAATTGTTAAGCACTTCTCGGTACACGATATTTTTTGTATATAAATTTGGAATGTCTTCATCATTGTTCACAACAATTTTAAGTCATTTTCTAAGAGGTTACTCTAGATAATGCGACATAAAATTGGCCATGAGTGAATACTAGTTGAGGAAGATTTATGACTATCCTTGACTTTTATTCACAATCATCGCCTAACATAGTCTGATAGGAAATTGTCTCTGTTTGAATATAAATGGTCATTTATTTTCTGTTGATGAAAGATCAATGCGATGTATAAAAACAGTATCACCAATGTTACAAACAGTTATGATTTTGGCTGCAATAACTTTATTGCCCATTTATGTTATTACTAATCTTGTACCATTGCATAATCCTGAAGATGGATTCAAATTTCTTAACAACATTATAGGTGCACCAATTTTATTGTTAACTCGTGTTTGGGGATACCATTATATTCTAATTTATTAAGAAATTCAATCAGATCCAAAAGTTCAAAACTTCCTGAATTTCCACATGTTTTACATATAGAATTTTACCTTAAGTAAGTGTGACTTTTACCCAGTACTAAAATTCAATATAAAGTCATTTATCTCATTGTTTTTTGGAGTAATTATTGTTCTTTCTCTTAAATAAGATTAATTATCAAAATTATTTAGAAAATCAGTATATGTCACACTAACAATAGAGTGAACATGATTATGAGATGATTCAATAATTAAATCTGGTGGAATTTTAATCCATGAATATTCATCATTGTTTGGTATAGTTAAATCAGAAATATAACATTCCCCAATTTCTAATATCCAATAAGAATAATAATTTAATTCTTGTTATTCTACATCGTTTAAGTCATTGTCAAACAATCTCATATTTTGTTTTAAATAGAATACCTTAAAGTGTTTCCATAGAAAAGAACTACTTAAAGAAGCATTGCCAATCTCTTCTCTCGTCTCTCCTGCTATAATTGGCAAAATTTGTCTAAAATCACCTCATAATAAAATAGTTTTCCCTCCAAATAAATATCATTTCTTTCTTCATATATTTTTGGTATAATATCACGTAATGATCTATTAAGAGCCTCATTTTTATGATTCATAGGTGCTTCATACCATATAATCAATGATGTTTCTTGAATTAACTTGACAAGATGTGTTGATTATTTTATTTCACATGTAGAACATTTTGTTATACTTATATGAATTTTAAATCTAGAATGTGCATTTCTACCTCCAAGAAGAAGTAGAGAAACAATTCATGATGAAGCATTCGCAAGAACAATTCTTCCTTCGGATTTAAGCTTACTAATAATAGCGTTCCATAAAAAAGTCTTTCATGTACCACAATGTCCGTAGACAAAACATATTCTTGTTCTTTAGCTACGATCGTAGAGATAACAGAGTCATAAGTTTCTTTTTGCTCGTCATTCAATTTGGAAGATAACATGTTGTATTTTTAATTCATTTATATCATAATTTAATTCTTCTTTTGTTTATTTATTTTTAAGATCTTCTATTCTATGATGATCTCGTTGAGGCAAACTATGATATTTTAAACAACTACTTGATGTATTAAATAATTTTTCTAATTCGTATAAAACATAATTTTAAGCTCTTTTTCTGATATAATTAATTTTTTCATTCTAATATATGTAATATATCATTGCATATATTTTTTATAATTGTTTTCAAATAAAATATTTCAAAACTGGTAGCTCCCTTTTTAAAATCTAATAACATTCTTAAATAGTATAGTTCACCTAATGTTGGATGCACATATGCTAATCTACCTATACATTTACCTTGTTTTCTCAATTTCCAAATTTTGTCATGAGCATCCCAAATAAATTTTATGGGAAATTCTGCATATGATAGTGTAAGAGCTTCTTTATATTGTTTATTTGCATCAAACCTCCTAGTTAACATTGAATTTTCAACATACGGTCTTTTAACAACTGATTGAAGAGTTACATTAGAATCAAATATATATTTTATTTCAAAGGAAAATGAAGATGTAATCTTTCAACAGAAGGATGTCTCGAATGTATGTGAAACTAAAATATTCTCCAAACAGATTCATACGGACATAAATATCGACAATTAAGATGCGCAAGAATTTTATTAGTTTTATCTTTTCAAAAACAGATCGAGCTCTATCTGATCCTTTGTTAATATATTTGAAAATATATTTAATGAGCATAGATTGACAACATGATTCAACATTGATATGAGCTTTATATCATACCAATACTTATTTATTGTAAGAAACAAAAAATCTATTATCAATCTGTATTTCATTTTTGTTAATGTAATTTGATGGGATATCACGACATTTATAAGTGACATAGCTATTTGTTTCTATGACTGTTTCAGTTTTAATGATCCTTTGTACATTTTCCATGCATGGATAATATGTATTCAAAATTCCGCAAGGACCATGAGTCATAAACTGACTTTCCAGTTCATATGCAATTGGATCAATTTCTTTGTTTGGAATTTCTACAAAATTATATAGTTGATATCTTGCGAAAAACTACATGCATACTTCGAGGCTAACCAAACAAACAAATGACAATGAGGAAGATCTCTTTTTTGGAATTCAATTATATAAACGTCCGCGAATATAGAAATAAATATATTATGAGTTATATAAATAACTATATCTAAAAAATATTAAACTTTAGATAATAAAATAACGTACCTCCTTCAACTTCTCCAAAACGTTTTCCTGATTTGATGTATGATATCATACTATCCAGTTTCATTTTAAATACTCTTGTGACAATATCGGGTTTAACTTCAGCTTTATAATTAGGATTTATCGAGAGTTCTTTTATAATTTATGGCCATTTTGTATTGCATGTAAACGTGATGGACAAATCTGGATTACCAAAATATTGGTAAATTGTCATTTCGTCATGATAATTATTTATCATATACCTAACACTTCCGATGTGGGAAGACGGTGAAATTATCATTTTTCCAATATCATTAGCATTTGTTTCCCCTTTTGACATTGCATCGTGTATTCCTTTATAAATCTCAGTTTTTAAAGTTTTTTGATTTTTTCTAATAAAATCTAATCGATCTTCTTCAAGAGTTGCATATACATCTACTAAATATTGTTGGAATAATCTACCGCCTTTTAAAAAAGAAATCATGCAATTTTCTATCTTGAATTTGATATGGGTATAAATCTCTCATTGATATTCTTCCTCGTTTTGGTTTTTGAATCAGGTTTATAACTGTCTTCACCGTGAGATAAAAGAAGTGGATATTGCAGTGACATAAATTTAGGATGTAATTTCGTAATTCTTTGTAAAAAGTTAGATTTATGTTCTATTGCGATATCTCTTTCGGAATCGAACTCTCCGATATCTCCAACTATCAAACCCCCAATTTATTCTGAAGAAGGTTGGTCATATTTTTTATTATATGTTACTCTACGACTTACTAATCTCATTTTAATGAAGCAATTAAGTTTTCGTTAACTCTATCTTTAACACTACGGAATAATTTGACTAAATTATTAGTTTCATCAAATATTTTTATAATACCATCAACAATTTCATATTCAAGAGAATTTTGAGAATCCATAACGTCAAGCTGATTACTTACTTCATAGAATACAAACATAGAATTATATGCTCTTATTTTATTTCAAATTTTTTTACTAATCTTATTATTATCTAGATTTAATAAATTATTCAAAAAAGAAGTGGATTCTGATAATCTTAGTTTCACTTTACCACTTAAACAACACCTTCCAAACTAATATTTATTCGTATTTTATTTACCTTTAAGAGATTCATTAATCCAAAATAAAGTACTGCAATATTCACATTCAATATTTTCTTCTCCAAATCTATATAACATTATTCTTCTCCTGATCAAGAAAAACATAAGTCAAACTAAATATAACAGATTAATATTTATAGAATTATATAATATTTTTAAACATAAAAAAGTCAAATATATTTACTTTTTTGTTTTCTACTTTTGTAATGAAATGCTTGACTGTGGCTATTATCAGCGTGACTAACTTGATCCGGTCTTTTACTTTTATAGGCAAGAGTATCGTAATTAATATTTAGATTATCTGCATCCATCTTGGAAGATTGGCAAGTCGCCATAAAAATATTACGCTTGTCTAATCTTTTATACATATGGATAATCCAAATATATCTGCACAAACAAATACCATAAAATACATAATATATATATATATATATATAAGATAATATATGTAAAAGACTAGTCATTTTCATAAAAAATATATGCCGCACTAACAAATGTGATTAATTATATAGAAAATAATAAAATATGAACATTAAAAAAATTATAAAATATTAAACAATCTAAATAAAATTATAATGAGAAAATTAACATAAATCAAATATCATATATGATGAGTCCGGAAATATTCACCACTCACTGTAGAAACCGGAAAGGGGTAATCCGGACAATAATCACCCACTGAACCATCCGGACAGGACAAAAGTATTAAAACACTAAACACCTTTTGACTAAGCTAATTACTAATCTGCTTAATAAACTAATGTGTTTTTGAACTCGACCCGATTTCATAAGTTTGACCCGAAAGCTCATATGACCCATAATTAAAGGTATAAATACCCCACCACTTACATTTATGAGGGTAATGAACATTTAATACAACCAGGAAGCTTAAATTTCTCACTACTAAACACTTAAACATTTAATACCCTTGAAACACCACAAAACATATGACAAAATTACCCTCAGTTGAAAATAATTCACACCAAATTGGCGACCACAGCGGGAGGAGAAGGTGCATGAATCTAGCATTCAAAACCAGCAAGAAAAACCAGTTCGGATGAATCCGGACGAGCAGGCAGTGCCACCAACTTTGGCAGAAGTTGTGGGAGAAAACGATGAATATACGATCGAAGAGCGAGACAGGTTGAAAGCTGAGATAGAAGCCTTGAGGGCTGCAGAAAAGATAGAGTTAGGCTTGAAAGAAAAATCAAAAGTGTCAGATGTTCACCACACTGACAATCCAAGGGAGCATGACCCATCAGCAAAGACCTATGTGAGTACTAAACAGACTCATGCTAGCTCAAAGAAGTCTCACCGGTCTAAACCGGTGGAGAGCTCAGATTCAGAATCCTCTAGTAGCTCCTCGAATGAAGATGGAGTTGAGGAGTCCCTATCATCCAGCAGTGATGAAGGCAAGTCTAAGAAGAAGCAAAAGTTGGTCAAAAGATATTCGAGAAAGAGGGACAGGCATGGAAGGTTGAAAAGGCATCTAGGTAAATGGTCATCTCATAGCCACAACCATAGCCGGAGACATATAGACCAGTTGTTGATGGATCCTTTCACTTTCCATGATGAACCAGGTATCTTTGCAACTCCCAATGAAGATAATATGTTTAGTCGTGGCCGGAATTGGAGACAATCTTCATTGTCTTCCAAGATACTATCTGGAAACCTTCCAAAAAGGTTTGACAGTACTAAGATGGAACAATATGATGGGAGCGAAGATCCAGATAATCATCTGGAGCAGTTTAAAAACTTTATGATGAATTTTGACAATTATGATAAGTTGCTTTGTATAGCATTCTCTCAATATTTTACGGGGAGTGCTCTGAAGTGGTATAATAGCTTGCCACAGGGCTGCATCAAAAATTTTGATACCTTTTAAGTGGCCTTCCGGAGGCAGTTTGTTGGAAGTAAGGAGGTGAAGGGAAATGGAGACACTATTATCCATTGTGCCCAAGAGCCAAATGAATCATTGAAAGAATATATAAGTCGGTTTGTGAACACCAAGAATGAATTAGCTGATTATTTTGAACAAGTAGCAATAGCTTCTCTAAGACAGGGTCTGAACCCTGGCAATCTGGCCGATTCGGTAACCATGAAGAAAGCCATGACGTGGGGCGGTTTACTGAATCAGGTGGGAAAGCAAATCAATATGGATGAAACAAAGAAGACTATGGTGCACAAGCAAGTGAGATCTGCCCCAGCTGCACCGAACCAGAACCAGAATCAGTCCGGGTACAAGGCTAAGGAAGCCAGACAGGGTCCCAACAGGGCTAATGCTCAATCTCACCCAGCACCAGCTCAGAGCCAGCAATCCAAAAATAAGCGATGGTCTTGGGTCCAACCGGAGTGGTTTTCCGAATTGAAAGAAAATGTGGTAACCATCTATGACAAGACAAAAGACGAAGTACATTTTAGGAAGCCGGATGCGCTTCAATCTCCCAGGGAAAGTCGTAATACTTGTTTCTGTCAATATCATCATGATATTAGCCATAACACAGAAGATTTTATCGCTTTGAAACAAGAGGTACAAAATTTTATTGAAAGAGGAAAATTGGGTGCTTATGTTAAAAGAAGAAGTAGGAATAAGCATGATAATGCTCATCGGACCAACCCAACAAATAATGCATGGACGGTGGCTCCGGACGGGGCCATGGTAATTATTGAAAGATTCGATGTGGAGTCAGAGTATTTGGATCCCGATCCAACCCGGAATAAGGTGGGCGTTATCACAGAACACCCCAAGACGGTGTTCAGGCTTATAAGCTCTTTTGAGTCACTTACCATATTTGGGGGGACACCATGACTGCACCAACTCCTTCTTCAAGGAAGAGGTACATTCACACCCTGGCTACTCAGTTGGAGGGAGACATGTCCTCCTATCAATCGCAAATTAATTTTCCCTTTATTGTTTTTGATGAAGATGATTTGAGGGACATAACTGGTCCCCATGAAGATGTTGTGGTGATAGGAGCATCCATTGTGGGCAATGACATTAGACGAATTTTGGTGGACACTGGCAGCTCAGCCAATATCCTCTTTTTGACTTCCTATAAACAAATAAAAAATCCAGCAATTCAACGTTCAAACAGGTCTATTGTGGGTTTCACTGGAAGCTCTGCGGACGTAGTCGGGGAGTTTGAGGAGGAGGTTTTGTTGGGTAAGGGCCCTTTCAAGAAAATGGTCAGAGTACTTTTTGTTGTGGTGGATTGTCCCACATGCTACAATGCCATTTTGGGAAGGTCTTGGCTCTTCAGGATGCATATTGTGGCTTCAACAGTTCACCAATATTTAAAATATATTGTGCAAGGACAAGTGGGAGTTGTCCGGAGTAGTCAGAAGATATAAAGGGAATGTTATGCAACCGCTCTGGCCCCTAGAACTTTGGGGGCAGTTCGGATCAGTGAAGATTAGCAGTTGGAGGGGCCCTCTAGGGGAGAGGGTGAAATTGATGACCCCCGAGAGACCTCTATTGTTTTAATACCAATTGAAGAGGTTGGAACTCACTCTCTAGCTGAATGAAAAAGTGTCAAGATTGGATCTAAGATGACATCAGAACTAAAAAGCAAAGTGTTATTTTTTTTAACAAACCATCAACATGTTTTTTCTTGGTGCAATGCTGACGTAATCGGACTGCCTGCAGATGTTATATCACACCAGCTATCCATCCGAAGAGATGTACCACCTGTTGTGCCGAAGAGAAGAGCTTTTTCTAAGGAGAAAGCTGATGTCATAGTTCAAGAGGTTGACCGACTTACTAAGATGGGGCACATAAAGGAATCTCAGTACCCTTTATAGACATCCAATCCAGTGTTAGTAAAAAATAAAAACGGGAAGTGGAGTATGTGCATCGACTTTAATGACCTTAATAGGGCTTGCCCAAAAAACCTATATCCAGTCCCCCGGATCGATCAGTTAGTGGACTCCACATCTGGGAACAAGTTGTTGTCCTTCATAGATGCCTTCTCCGGTTATAATCAGATTCAAGTGGATCTGAAGGACCAAGAACACACTACTTTTGTTACAGACAGGGGCCTCCATTGTTACAAGGTGGTGCCTTTTGGATTAAAGAATGCTGGGGCTACTTATCAGAGGTTGGTGAACAAAGCATTCGCTGATCAGATTGGAAGAAATATGGAAGTCTACATTGATGATATGATGGTAAAGAATATGGAAGAAGAATTACACTTGGCAGATTTGCAAGAGACTTTTACCAACTTGGTAAAAGTTAATTTAAAATTAAATCAAGAAAAATGCATTTTCGGAGTGAAGTCCGGGAAGTTTTTGGGGTACGTGATAAGTGAGAAAGGGATACAGCCTCATCCGGACCAACTTAATGCTTTACTGCAGATGGATCCTCCTCGGAATATTAAAGAAGTACAAAGATTGACAGGGAGGTTAGCTGCTCTAAACCGTTTTATCTCAAGGTCTTCGGATATGTGTGCCCTGTTTTTCCAAACTTTAAAAGGTGCCGAAGAATTCAACTGGTCTCCATAGTGCGACCAAGCTTTTGATGAAATAAAGAAGCATTTATCTTCCCCCAAAACCCTTTTTAAACCTATTGATGGAGAAACATTATATATATATTTAGCAGTCTCTGAATGTGCCATAAGTGCAGTGCTAGTTAGAGAGGTGGACAATTATCCTCGTCGAGTGTACTATATCAGCAAAAGCCTGATGGATGCTAAAAAAGATATTTAAAACTCGAAAAACTAGCGCTAGCTTTGGTAATTGCTGCCAGGAAAATGAGGCCCTACTTTCAGTCTCATTCTATTGTCGTCCGGATGTCTTTTCCCTTGAAAAATATTCTTCAAAAGGCAGACATATCAAGAAGAATGACCAAGTGGTCAGTGGAATTTGGAGACTATGACATTGATTTTTCCCTTTGAACTGCAATCAAAGCTCAGTATGTTGTTGATTTCCTAGTTGAGTTCCATTCGGACAGGAGTACTAAACAAGCTACAAGTGAAAAAGACTAAGAAGGTATGGGTTGTCCGGACTGATGGTGGATCAAGTACCATGGGTTGTAGTGCCGAGATATGTTTAACCTCTCCGTACGGCGACAAGCTATACTAGGCTATATGTTTTTCTTTAAGGGCTTCTAACAATGAGTCAGAATATGAAGCTGCTATAGCTGGTTTGAAGTTAGCCCAGATTTGTGGAGCCAAAAGAGTTAGATTAATGCGTGATTCTCAGATTCTTATTAATCATGCCCACAGTCAATCTGAGGCCAAAAAAAGCAGCTGATTAAATATTTATTCATTCTTAAAGAGGTGGCAGTTAACTTCAAAGAGATCAGCTATGAGCACATACCCAAAACAGAGAACACACTAGCAGACTCATTGGCAACCATAGCATACTCTGAGTCCTATCCATGGATTCATGTGCAGGAATGCCCATCCATTCAATTCAATCAGAGCAAAGAAGAGGAGGAAAGTTTAAATATACAAGTGGTTCAACCTAAAGACTGGAGGTATCCTCTTCTTCAATACATTTCAGATGACATTTTGCCTCAGGAAAAAGCAATAACAAGAAAAATGAAGTATATGGCTCGTGGTTTTTTAATCATAAGAGACGTCCTTTACAAGAAGTCTTTTAGTAGACCTCTCTTGCGTTGTTTGGGGATTGAAGAGTCCTAAATAGTGATGTCCCAACTGCATGATGGTGAAGGGTCAGCACATTGTGGTTATAGAGCTTTAACCCGAAGAGTTTTGTTGGCCGGATAGTGCTGGCCATCCATAATAGAAGATGCCAAGGAATTGGTAAAGAAGTGTGATCCATGCCAAAGATATGGTAATAATATTAATATCCCAGGTGTCCCTGTCCCTTTGGAGTCGATTTCTGAGCCAATACCTTTTGCTCGTTGGGGGCTGGATCTGGTGGGACCTCTACCAATGGCGTTCGGAGGGTGCAGAACTATTATTGTAGCCATTGATTATTTTTCAAAGTGGATAGAAGCTGCCTCCTTAGCAGGAACTACTTCAAAAGCGGTCATAAAATTTATTTTATCTAATATTTGCTGCAAATTTGGGGTTCCACAAAAGATAGCCACAGACAATGGGCCAAAATTCGATAACAAGGATATGGAGAGCTTCTGTGCCTCTAGAGGCATTCAACATTGCTTCTCTTCTCCTTTCCACCCACAGGAGAATGGTCAGGTTGAAGTGGCGAACATGACCATTCTGTCCGGTCTTAAAAAGAATTTAGAAGAGGCTGCTGGAAAGTGGCCAAGCTATCTACAAAAAGTACTATGGGCCTACCGGACTACTCTTGGAGCTGCTACACAGGAATCCCCGTTTGCCTTGGTATATGGTATGGATGTAATTGCTCCTATAGAGGAAAATTTTCCATCATATAGAGTCCACAATTTTTCCGAACAGGCTAATGAAGTGGCAATCAGAAGTCAACTGGACTTGATAGAAGAGAAAAGGGTTAAGACTCATCTTAGAGCCACCCATTATGAAGGATTGATGAGAAGCAGGTTTACTTCCAGAGTCAGAAGAAGGGATTTTCAACTAAGGGATAAAGTATTGAGAAAGGTCTTCCTATATAATAAAGAGAAGCAGTTCGGCAAGCTAGCTCCAAATTGGGAAGGACCCTATGAGGTCATTGAAAAACTTAAGCAGGGGACATACATGCGTCAAGATAAAGATGGAAGAATCTTAAACCACCCCTGGAACATTGAACACCTCCGGTTGTATCTAGAATAAAAGTTATGTAAATATTTACTTGTTTAAAGTCCATGTAAATATTAGGGGCATACTCTTTACTACCCTGGTGGCATGGGGAGGTTTTAATGAGGTGTCCGGGTTTTTTAATAAAATTTGATGCCTTCTTGAAAAATTTGAAGTGGTTTGATTTATAGTTTCTTTAAAGCCTTCTAAGGATCGATGACAGATCAGATTGATCTGATGGAATGATGACCATTTAAAAAAAATTCATCGGAGAATTTAAACACTCTCACCTTAAAATACTTGTAAAATAACTAGGGGCTATTTAAACATTAGCCATCAAGATTGGGTAAACATAAAACAAGGCAAGAGTTTTGCAAAGTGAAACTGCCCGGCTAACACCGGGGGATGATATTAAAACATATAGATTGCCTTGGACATCCAAGGATTTTGAAGTTTAAAAAGAAAAGGCTTGTCCGAGCACGAGCCGGAAACAAGTACAAAAATGCCTTGACCATCCAAGGGCTTTAGTCTAACATAAGGATAAAAAAAACAGAAGATAGTTAAAACTTTAGGGCTGGACTCCCTTAGATGTTCATGCTTCATCTTGTTTCTTCTTTAGGTCTTTGGGTTCATCATTGGAGCTCTCGCTGGTCCCTTC
Source organism: Limnanthes douglasii subsp. nivea (assembly GCA_036936605.1). Classification (NCBI taxonomy): domain Eukaryota; kingdom Viridiplantae; phylum Streptophyta; class Magnoliopsida; order Brassicales; family Limnanthaceae; genus Limnanthes; species Limnanthes douglasii. Next base: position 143,109,077 of record JAUPFV010000004.1, on the reverse strand, counting down.
TTCCTCATCAGTGGTGTTATCGTAACCACTAGAATAATTATGCTTTTCACCATCTTCCATAGTGTGGAATGGGAGACCTTCGTATTCCACATACTGCCATAAAGTATCGAGCGTCCTCTTTGGGAATGTTCGATGAAAAATAAAGACTATGTCATATTTAACTTCGGCATACCTCTCTTCTTGGGAATCTATCACCTTTTTGGTGTATGCATCGATCTTGGCCTAGATCGTCTTCTCATGTTCCTTTATCAAGTCCTCTTTCTCCTTGGTAATTTTAGACACGTCATCTTCAAGAGAAGTCTTATCACCGGACAGGGTTTGGATGACATTATCCTTGGCCTTCACCTCCTCCTTCGAAACGAAGAGATCCTTCTCCAAGCCAGAACACTTGGTTTGGAGTTCTATGTTAACCATCTCCGAAGTGGCCAGCCTGGTGGCCAAGTTTTCTTTCCCCTTCTTCAACTCCTCGAGCTCTTTCCCCAATGCTTCAACACTCTGATTGGCGTTAAAGAGGTCATTAGATAAGCTCTCTTTGTCTGCATTGAGTGTGTTGATAAGGGTAGAGTGACTTCGCACTTGCCTCTCCAGGTTGAGCACTGGCTGAATATTTCTCAACAATGAGTGAGTCGCCGAGTCATTCTCCCCTGAAACAGAAAAAGACTTACCATTGAAGGTAACCATGTTTGAGGAGCTTGGGGGAAGGTAGGGGCAAGCAAAGTCATCCTTTTCAAGATCAGCAAAGTAGAGACCAATATGTTGGAAGCCACTGATATCTACTCCGTCAATATTGATATCCCCTCCGGTACCTTCTCTGGTATGAAGACCACTTGGGATTTGCTCTGCCAAAGTGGGGTCTGTTGGGTCGACCAAAAGAAGAGACTCTGAAGGCCGGAGAGCGACTTCATCCCCCGAGGAGATTTTCTTCTTCTTGGGTGCACTATCTTCACCATCTACTCCACGCTTTCGGTTCTTCTTAGGAGCCTTTGAAAGATTTGGAGGTCCACCTGCCTCCCTAATACTCTCATCTTCAACCACTTGAAGTAGAGTAGCATCGATTCCCCCTTGGGCCTGCACTTCCTAACTTGCTGGGACGATCTCCTCAACACCACCTTGAGCAACCTCGGTTGCAACTTGTTTCTTCTTGCCCTTCTTGCCCTTCATCTTACTTGGGGCTTTTGCTCTGCGAGGAAAAACTAGCTTACCATCCTTCTCCTCTGTTCTCTGGAGGATGACAGCCGGAGGAGGTAAAGTGGTCAGCTCCTCCCCAAGTAAGGTCTCTCCGGCTTGTTGTGCTCCAGAGGTAGGACCTCACTAAATTTCCGGAGGTGAAGTAGTTATGGAAATGATTTCCCATTTATCAGCAGTCCAAGCATTCAGCTTGACACATGTAGTTTGCCCCTCCTCCAAATAGTCGGAGAACTTCTTCGGCAGCACTATCCAAAGAAAAAGAAGAGCAGTTTAGAAACATATTTTTTATAAAGAAAGAAAGACAAATATGATGAAATATTTACCTGAGCTTTTCCATCTGCTGGTGAGCATGCTAGGGTTGACACCAGCCTTGATTTTCCTCCCGTTTTCCCAAGCCTCACTAATAAACAGAAATTGGGTCTTCCAATTCTTCTCTGACTCGAGCAAATCATCTACCACCTTTAAGTTATCTCCCATGTTGAAGTGGTAGAAATAGATGATGTGGCTCTTGCAGAGGTTGGCCAGAACAACGAATTGATCCATTGGAAGTGGTATTCTGGAGAGCCTAGAAGCCATGATACATGCCATTAGAGTGTACCAAGCATTGGGAATCAGCTGGCTTGGATAGAGTTTTATCAGATGAAAGTATTTGACAATCTCTGGATCTAAAGAAAATCCGAGCCCCCAGTTAAACAACTCCGTATAAATAACTATCTCGCTAAGCTTGCAGTCCATTGGGATCTCCGGAGTAACCGGTATCCTCACCTTAACAGACTCAGGGATCCCCCATCTCGTCCGGATCCGGCCTAACTCAGCAGTTTGAGTGTAGACGTACTTGATATTCTACATGGCTAGCAGATACTTCACATTCACCTTGTGGAAGCAGGGTCCCACTCTGCCTTCCAGGCACTCCGGTAGGTTCAGATGTTTCAAACAAAGTTTCTCTTTAGCCTTGCCTTTTTTATCAGTGGCAGCATCCCCTGTCTGTCCGAAGACGTCGGTCTCGAATGGAGCCTCTTCTATACTGTCCTGCATCACCTCTTCCATCACCATGGAAGGTTTATCAGTCGTTGTTGGTGGGGGAGTGCTGGTGACTGACTCAGTAAGTTGTCCAGACGGTTGAGCATCACCCTCTCTTAGGGGTCTAGTGTCTAGAAGGAGCTCAGTTTCAGATGGCTTATTCTGAGATCTAATTCTTGTAGCCTCCGGAACAGAGGATTTATCTTTTGGGGCTCTGATAGATGCCACTTATCCAATAGCTTTGTTTGTGGTCCTAGACCTAGAGGGCCCTGATTTTGGGGACTTAGATTCAAAAACAACAACCTGACCCTTTATTAAACGGCATGTTCGGCGAAGAGTAACCTTTTCTGGGGATTTCTCAGTATCTGACCCCATAGCAATGAACAGAGAGGGTCTCCTGGTGCTTGATATTGCTTTTTCCCGTACAACAGATGGTTGTGACTCCTGAACCGAGGAGCCTAATGGAATGGGCGAAAGGCTTGGTTGAAACAAATTTCTGAGTTTGGAACTTTTAGCAGAGGATGAACCTCGATCAGCTTCTGAAGAAGATGTTTCGGGCTTATCCTTTGGAGAAACTGGAATACCCGCAGAAATACGTCTCTCTCACTCAACCCTTTGTGCTTTTTCTAACTCTAAAAGATTAATCCACCCACCTTTCACCAATGCGTTTCTTGCCGTGAACATAAACCTACACAAGAAGAATTTTGAAAAGAGAAGTAAAAGCTTTGAAATGGAGAAAAGTGATGAAGATGGTAAAACAGTGAAAAGAAGCAATTTATACTAGTAAGGCAAAAAAGTTACCAAATACCTAGGAGAAAACGAAAAGGCAAAAGTAATGATTGAAGGCGGCGCTGATGTCATAGGTATCAAATGAAGAGATTGCTTTTGGGGATTAGTGGGAGCGCCATTCTAGGAGGAAAACGGCTGGTGAGGCAAATCAAAATGTGACGCGTGTCCCACGATCCATAGTAAAACTCTTGAACTTCTGAGAAGTATTCAGTCCGGATAAATCCTAAGCTGAACACACTTAAACAGCCCGGAGAATGTTGATAGTGCATAAGAGGATTTTTTGGTATTGCCAAAGGCCTTTGACAAAACCTAAAAAAGAGGCTACTGATGAGTCCGAAAATATTCACCACTCACTGTAGAAACCGGACAGGGGCAATCCGGACAATAATCACCCACTGAACCATCCGGACATGACAAAAGTATTAAAACACTAAACACCTTTTGACTAAGCTAATTGCTAATCTGCTTAATAAATTAATGGGTTTTTGAACTCGACCTGATTTCATAAGTTTGACCCGAAAGCCCATATGGCCCATAATTAAAGGTATAAATACTCAGCCACTTTCATTAATAAGGGTAATGAACATTTAATACAACCAGGCAACTTAAATCTCTAACTACTAAACACTTAAACATTTAATACCCTTGAAACACCACAAAACATCTAACAAAATTACTCTCAGTCGAAAATAATTCACACCAATATATACAATTTCTTATAATTTTTATAAAAAAAATTACACACCTAATTTGATGTTTGAATACAACAATTATAAAAATATATATTTTAAAATATTTAGGTTTAAAAAAGTTACCGGCAAAGAAGAGAAGCTCGAACCTTGAACTAATTATTGAATTTCTTCACGTGTGAAGAGAGCGTGAATCTCCATTATCTACAAAGAAAATAACTAAAAGTTATGGTTTATAATTATTTTAGCAAACAAAAAAGGTACTTAAATATAAATATTAAAAACACTAATATATTTCATATTCTGATTTACCTAGAGAAAAGTTAATGTGTACTTCCAGACAATTTTTACCAACTTTGTATAAGTAAAACAATGTTGTGTATTTCAAACAATTTAACTGTTATTTCTATTGAAAGGAACTTGTCTTACCATGTGTGTAATTTTATTGTTGATGTAGTTTCACTTTCATGAATTTTTTTAATTTATCCTAAAGCCAAACTTCACAAACTACTAAAGAAAAATATGTGTATTTTCAGACAATGTAAATGGTCTTAGGTTGTGTTTAAGTAAACCCTCAAATTCCAATCAATTGTTTCAAATTGCATTTTAATCTTACAAAAATATAATCTAAGTAATATAATGCATGTTAAAGTATATGGCATCAATAGTCTAGTATCTATTTTCACGAAACCACAACACTATTGCGAGATAAAATAGAAAGTTATAAGAAACAAAACAAACTCTTTAATTTAAATAAACTTGCAATGCAGCTACGTACATTAATCTTAGAAGTCTTGGGATCTAGGAAGTTCCGAATAATGTTCTATAAAGTCTAAATCTATATCCAGCATGATATTTGGTATAATGATTGCATTTATAAAGTTGGCAAGGAAATTAAGGGATATTATCAAATAAACAATGTATAAGAAAAAACTATTCTATGATAATTTTAATCATACTCAGATACCATACCTTAGTAAAGTTCTTCAAACCCTAAATTATTAATAAGAAAATACAAAGACCGAAAATAAAATGTGATTTATTACTTGTAAAAGAATGTTACTCTAAAAAATTGAACTTAGTTTATAAAATAAAGTAATGTTAAGAAATATACTATTCATTCGACATTTTTTGTGCTTGAATAAATATGCCTTGATACAGCAATAGTTCAAATTTTTAGACATGGTCTACCCTAGTTATCCGAGAAATTTTCAACTATGTTAATTTGTCTAAAAAACACAAATAAAAATATATAAAGACAACTTTTAGTAACATATCGATCCATTACTTGTTGGTTTTCGTTTATCAAAATCAATTTCTTTCATTCTCTTTATAAGATGCATAACTGTATAATATTGTTTTTGTTTTATAAATTCTTCTATCTTTTATATGAAGTTTATAAGATGCATCACCTATATAATATTGTTATTGTCTGTTTTATTAATTGTTCTATAAATTATATGAAGTATTTATTTTAATCTTTCAAATTTTAAGAGTAAACTAAAATCTAGATTTGGCAAAAACAAAATAAGATCTATAAACATATTTATAAAATTCAGATTTATAAAGTGAAGTATATGATGTATATATATATATATATATGTATGTCAAAGAAAACAAATAGATTAATACATGCCACTTCCCTAACCTTCTTAAATCTTTCTTCCAATCGTGATTATAAATCCTAAATTGTATATCAAGAACAACAAAATCAATGAACAATAAAATTAAACCTAATTTAAATGAAATGAAATCAACAAATAGAGAAAATATACCTTGTATTATCTTATTCTGAATCCAAAGAAAAGATTAATGCTATTTTTCGTATAGTTTAGTCTCAAAAAGAGGATGAAAATATATATTAGATTTGATATTATTAGTAACGTGTCAATCATGTCAAGAAAACCATAAATTTTAAGACTTTATTATATATATATATATATATATATATATATATATATCATATAATGTAACCTAATTATTAAAACATAAAATATAAAATAGCTATCAAATAGAATTTGTAAAATGCTAATATGTAGAAATTAATTATCTTTTAATTCAATTTTAAATAATTGGGTAATTTTATTATTTATATTAAATTAATTATTAAATAATATTATTTTAAGTTTATATTATTATTATAATTATTATTACTCGTATATTAATTAAAGTTTTTGTTGATATTAAATTAATTATTAAATAATATTATTTTAAATAATTCATTAAAGTACAGATATGACAATAAAAGCTTTTGTTGATTTATAAAATTTAATGTGTGACTAAAAATATTAAAATTTTGAAAATTGAAATGAATTTTTCATTTGAACTAAAAAATATTAAATTAAAATATTAAAAATATGATTTTTTATTAATAATATTTCCAATTGTTTTAAAGTAAATATAAACCTAATAAAGCAAAAACATAAAGAAATATTTATACATTACCAAATGCAGAGCTAGAATTCTCTAGTTGATCTAGATTTAGTCCAAGCTTTACTCTTTGCTTTCTTTTCTATGAAGTGTTTTGCCCGTAAAAATAAAAAAATCTAAAAAAAATGAAAAATAGAATCTTAAACTAAAGAATCAATATTAAATGCAAGAACTAAGTTTAAAAAAAACAAAAATTTGGATTCTATAGAGGAAGATGAAGGGACCGTTAAAAATACCAGATTTTCAATCTTCTACTAGAAAAATAAAGATACTATAAAGATGGATAGACATAGATAAGGAAAAGATAACATAATTTCCATTACAGAGAAAACAAAAATTAATAAAGTTCATAATAAAAATAAAACTGACCTAAACGGTTATTTAAATGAGGAAGGTAATTTTGAACTTGAAAAAGAGGGGAAAGTTTTGAGAAGTCAAATGAAAAGGTTAAATTAAATTAAATCATGTAATAGGTTATTTCAGTTACAGCCTTCTTCAAGTCTCTTTAAGAAATGCCTTCTTCAAGTATCTTCTTCATCATCTGGCTTCTTTCTTTGAATCAATAAAGATATTTTTATGGATGAAGGGGAATACTCTATGTTAGGATGTCGATCTACTTATCACCTTAATATTCAATTTCCTCATCTTCGCAAAATCAATGCTGATTGTCCAAAGATTCGAAATAACCCACGTTTGAACCTGTTACAAGCAGAGAATCGAAATCAATTATCAAGAACTATGATCTGCCAAAAAATAAGTTAAGTCTTATGCTGATTTGTTTAAATCAAATGTTGTAAAGATAAATCATGAGAATGTTTCAGTTAGAAACAATAAATATCATATTGAGATACCATTTGAGGCTGGAGATAAAGAGAAGTTGAAAGCTATCTCCAAACAAACATTGTTGGAAAATTTGTTTTGGGCAAACCAAATTTCAAGATAATAAACACTTTCTTGGAAAAATTGCACATCAAATGGGAATATAATGTATCAAATCTTGACTACATGCACATTCTTCTTGAGTTCACTCTAATTGAAGACCTTAAAAATATATGGTGAAGGAATGTATGGCCTATTGAAAACAAATCAATGAGGATTCTCAAATGGGGTCCCTACTTTAATCCAAATTATGAAAACCATATAACCCCAGTGTATATAAACTTACCCAACCTTACTGAGTTTATGTACAATGAAGACACAGTCTTTGACTTAGCTAAAAGTTTGGGCACTCCTATTAATTTTTGGGTTCCTCATAGGAATCAGACTAGATTTAATTTCTGCATAATTTGGGTTCAGATGGATGTATCTAAAATATGCTTAAGAAGATGTGGATTGGGTTTGGTAAAGAGGGATTATGGAAAGATCTTGCGTCTGACAAATATCCTGAGTATTGTAACTATTGTTATCACCTGGGGCATTCTGTATACATATGCAAGAAGCACACTCTTCCTCAGCCTTCTGTATCCAAGACAGAGCAACTTGTGGTATCTGATTCTAAGACAGGTGAAACTTTGTTTAATTCTTAAACTGGAAAAGACCATGATCAAATAATAAAGTGTGTTATTATCAACAAATATGAGAATCTTGTTAAAAGTTATGATGAAAATCTTGATAAACAACAGCATTCTATTGATAATATAAAACAAAATCAAATACCTATGGGTGTTGAAGACTCTGAGATCATAAAGGCTCTTCACATGATTGAATTGGGATCTGTTGATTCCAATTTAGTGACCATTGATACTGATTCTGTATCCTCAACTAAACAAACCACTGATAGTTTACCTTCATATCCTGGAAACAAAATAGATGATGAATATAAAGATTACAAGAAAAACGATTTCAGAAAGAATAAGAAGTTAAAAGTCTTAAACATTAAGGGGTTGATTACTTCAAAGCTAGTGTAACACAAAATTATTTCCAAAACTACTAAATCTTCTATATGACTGTTACAATCCTAAATTGAAATTTGCGTGGAATTGATAACAAGGAAACAATGGTAAGGCTAAAATCTCTGAAAATATCTTATAATCCTGATTTTTTGGTCCTTCAAGAACCTATGGTTAACTATTCTAAGTTAGAGACTATCTCTAAGAAACTGGGGTTCAAAGTTTATACTCATAAACTATCTAACAAATTTTGGATGTTGTGGAAGGATGAATACATTGTTGATATTTTTTTAAATGAAGAGCAATACATCCATCTTCATGTAAATCATAAAGGGTTGACCAACGTTTTTAAGGTTTCTGTGATCTATGCAAAATATACAAGACATCAGAGAAGTATTCTATGGGACAATCTAAGATCTTTGGATGACAGAGAGGTTAAATGGATAATTATGGGGATCTAAACACTATTGATAGTTCTGATGAGCAACTCCATTTCAATACAAACTGTATTTCCAGTATGGATGATCTTAATAACTTTATTCAAGACCATAATTTGAATGATGCAGGTTTTTCTGGCAATAAGTTTACCTGGACTAATGGTAGGTAGTAGAGGAGGTTGAACAAGGTTTTATACAATAACAAGTAGTTGAACAGTTTTGAAAATACTAAAACTAATTTCCAAAACACTAAAACTACAGAAGACAAATTACTTCTTGAGAATGCTAAGGAAACTCTTCTAAAGCTGCTGGCTAGAGAGAAAGAGTACTGGGAGCAAAAAACTCATACCAATTGGGTTAAAGATGGTGAAAAAAATACTGTTTTTTTCACAATATGGTTAAGAAAATATATAAAAGGAATAAAATATCTAGAATTTGGGATGGCTCAAACTGGCTTGAAAATCCTATTGTTATTGGAAACTCTGCTGTGGATTTTTTTAAAACCTTATTGGTTGACTTATTTAAGCCTTGGAACTCTAATACTCTTCTTGACTTCATTCCTAGACTTGTTAAAGAGAAGGAAAATGTTAAGTTGATGTCTTTCCCTACTGAAGCTGAAATTTATGCTATAGTTTAAGGCTTAAATCCTAATACTGCTACTGGTCTGGATGGATTTAATGGGAAATTCTACAATGTTTGTTGGCCTATCATAAAAACATATCTCTGTGATACTATCTATGATATTTTCAAGGACAGCTATATTCCTAAGGGAGTCTTTTCTACTATTATGTGCCTTATTCTTAAGAACGCTTCTCCTAATACCTGGAAGGAGTTTAGACCTATCAGCCTTACGACCCTATTTAACAGTATTATCTCAAAGAGTATAAACTACAGATTGGCGACTATTTTGCCTAACCTATGTTTTTTAGGAGCAGTGGGATTTTATTAAGGGGAGATGCATCCATGATAGTATTATGATTGCTCATGAGATTTCTCATGACCTAAATATTAAGACTAGGGGGATCAATATAATCCTAAAAGTTGATATGAATAAAGCCTTTGATAAGTTAGACCATACTTTTCTCTTATGTGTTCTTGCTGCACTTGGGTTTAGTCATGATTTCATAAAGCTCATTGAGAAATGCATTGACAATTTCTATTTCTCTGTTTTGGTCAATGGAGAAGCTAAAGGTTTTTTCAGGTCTAACAAAGGTCTTAGATAGGGCGACCCATTATCACTCAGTCTGTTTATACTAACTGAAGAATACTTACTAAGAGGTTTGAAGCATCTATCTCAGATTAATGAATCTACAAAGTATAAAAGCAGAAGTAATATGAACATACCTTGCTTGGGGTTTGCAGATGATCTCCTTATCTTCTGTAATGGTTATTCAAAATCTGTTACTGAAGTCCTCAACATGTTGCATCATTACGAAGAAAAGTTAGGTTAGCAAATAAATAAAAGCAAGACTAAAATATTTATATCAAATAGAATGTTACCTCACAGGTTTCATCATTTGGAGTCCATCCTTGGTTTCAATAACAACAAGGTTCCTTTCGGATACTTAGGGACTACAATAAACAACAAAAATAAAGTGAGTAATTATGAAGAAATTGTAGATAAAATCAGGAAAAATGTAGCATAATGGGATTCAACAGTGCTTTCTTTTTGGAGGGAGATTAACCCTTATTCAATCTGTGCTTTTAGCTTACCCTATCTTCACTATTCAGAACTCAATAATCCTTAAAACTGTGATTCATAGAATTGAGTTTATTTACAACAAGTTTCTATGGGGCTACAAAGAGAATAAAAATGCAATTTCTTGGTCCAAATGGTCTAGGGTATGTAAGCCCTATGAGGAAGGGGGCTCAATAATAGAAGAATAAAAGATATGGGGGAGGTGTTTTCTTATAAGCTATGGTTTAAACTCATAATGCAAAAGTCTCTTTTGGAAAATCTAATCTATTCTACATACTATAGCAAATATCATCCAATAATTGCTCCTAAGTCTTCTAAATACTCTAAAGCTTGGCTCAGAATTTAGAAAGTGAGGGAAAATGCTGAGAATTTTGTCAGATGGATTCCTAAAGCCGGGGACATGGATTTCTTTCTTGATAAATGGTGTACGCCTCTACCATTTATCAAGATAACAAATTTTGAAGATGAAATTAGATATAATGGGTGTAAAGTTAAATATTTTTGGGAGAATGGTTCTTGGAATTTCAATAAACTTGAGAATGTTGCGAATCTTACTATTATTCAAAGCATTATCAAAGTTTATCTTAATGGTAATGAGGAAGATTCTATTATATAGACAGGTAGTAATGATGGTTACTATAATACTAAGGAAACCTGGAATGCTATTAGAAGTAAATGTAATCAATCTAACCTCTATAAGAAATCATAGAACTCTGCAACCCCCAAAAAATGCTCATTTACCCTGTGGATAGTTCTGCATAGTTGGGTCCCTGTTAATATCATCCTGGAAAAGAAAAACATATCTTTAGCATCTCGATGTCAAAGCTGTGAAAATACAGAATCTGTGAATCATGTATTTGTGAGCTGCCAGAAATCCTGGGAGGTTTGATCTTTCTTCGCAGTTTTATTCAACATTTACATAACCAATAACCTGACCTTCTCTCATCTTATAAGGTCATGGTATTGTTATGTAAATAAAAAGGTTCATCTGAGATCAATTATACCTCATATTATAACATGGGTAATATGGTATGCTAGAAACAAGAAAAAACATGAGAATGTTATTCTAAGTTCTCGGGAAATGATTAAATACATTATTCAGATCCTGACTAATCTGGATAGAGAAAATTTACTTAAAAGGAAGTATTGGGGTTCTGATGGGAAGATTGGTCCTGAGATTGGGTGTATTACTCATGTTAATAAGCTTATGATTCCTATATCCCTAAAATGGGTGAGCCCAAATCTTGGCAGGTTTAAACTAAATTTAGATGACGCTTGCAATCTGTCAGGTGAATCTAGTGGAGGAGGTGTGGTCAGAGACAATGAAGGGAATTTGGTTTTTGGTTATGGTCGGCTTTATGGTAAGGGTATCCTAGTTGTTGCTGAATGCAGGGCGTTTTTGGACGGGTTACGAATTTATTTTTCTAAAGGAATTTCTCATCTGGATATCGAGTTTGACTCACTAATCCTAATTGAGATGTTTTTTCATGGGAAAACCCGTCGGTTTCTAAGATTACTCTCTAGTGTTGCAGAAACCTGATCTCCTCAAACATGAATCTGAATCATGTTTTCAGATAGCAGAATGAAGCTGCAAATTGGATAGCAAAATGGCTCTTAAATCAAACCATTGTACGGATTTCGATAAGAATCAGGCTCCAAGTCACCTTAAAGCCATTATATTTCTCGAAAGTCTGGGAGTTGGGTATACCGACTCATAATCTCTGTAATGAAATTCAATTTCATGTTGTCGTACCTGTCGATTGTGGTTTCATTGATGCTTCTGTCGATTTCAAGCTATGGTTTCCTTGGTACTGATCCTTGAATGAAGCTGTCGATTTCAAGTTGTGGTTTTTTGTGAGTTGGAAAAGCTTGGTGGTTTTATTGAGTGTGACTGCTGGTTGAAGAGGTGAGGAAGAAGAAGGTTCGTTTTCAGGGTTTGTTAAGGTTTCAATTGAAACGTGTTTCTTTGTTTTAATTGTTATGTTTCGAAAGCCTGTTGGGTTTTGTTTGAATTGGATTGTGTAAGGTCTCAGTGGGCCAAACTTGTTTCTTTGTTCTCAACTAGATCTTGAAATAAAGCAAGTCGATTTTGTGGAAAAAAGAGAGACTAAATTAGACAGAAAGGTGAAAAATATACGCGTCAAAAAAAGAAACATCCAAAAATACAAACATTCTTTAACTTTATTATTGTTGAATGATAAATTAAAGTTAGAAGTCCAAAAACACAACAAAAAAATGAATAAGATTTTAAATTGTTGTTAAGTACAAATAAATGCCCTTAAATATCTCGACAATAAAGTAACGAAATAAATAAAAGAAAATAACGAAATAAAAAAAAAAAAGTAGACATTAAGTAGTGGAGTACATGTATTTAATTTAGCGAATATATTAGCTAATTTTATAAATTATTAAGCACGGTGAAATGATATTTTATATAATATAATATAATATAATATAATATAATATAATATAATATAATATAATATAATATAATATAATATAATATAATATAATATAATATAATATAATATAATATAATATAATATAATATAATATAATATAATATAATATAATATAATATAATATAATATAATATAATATAATATAATATAATATAATATAATATAATATAATATAATATAATATAATATAATATAATATAATATAATATAATATAATATAATATAATATAATATAATATAATATAATATAATATAATATAATATAATATAATATAATATAATATAATATAATATAATATAATATAATATAATATAATATAATATAATATAATATAATATAGTTTTGAAAAAATAATTATTATAGAACCTTTGTTTTATTAAATACGACATGTCTGCGTAACTAATCGCTGTCAATTGTATTAATTTTTGAGCAACTAATGCCGACTAAATGTAATGATATTAGTTGTTGGGTTAAGATAAAAGGACAATTAATGTCAACAATTTATTTACAATAGGTATTTAACAGCTGTATTTAATAAGGTTAATTACGTTTGAATACCTAGCAAAAGAATTAGTATGGTTTAATATCTAAAATATTTAAAACCAATTCTGTCCAAAATATTTTCTCTTATATATAAAATCATTAAATACATGTATTTTTTTTTTATTTGTGACCAATTTTATAAATAGCTCGTATTTAAAATTGCAATTCAAAAATAAAATAAAACTTGAAGTATATTGGTTTTGTTTTCCTTAAAAAAAATGAGATTTACGAATAATATTTTAGTTAAGCAAAATTTTAAACTATCTCGCATTAAGTAACTGATCCAATATTTATTATTTAAACTATTTTATGTTATTCACGGCCAACATCTATGATATAAAACATTCACAAAATAGTAATATATTTCGGTAATAGCTAGCGATTGTTCCCACATTTATCATTTAGAAATTATTTTACTCTTATCATATATAGAAATTCGTGCCACGAAAAAAATAACCAAAAATAGGGATAAATAAAAAAAAATACAATTAAAGTATTCAATTTGATTATTGATCGGTTCATATATTTTTGGAAGCAATATCCCTACTAATCCCGATAATATCTGAAGGGATTTTTAGACAAACCAAATAGAATATAATGGGGGAACATCAATAAGAGTGGAACCATGAATCAACTGTATGCCTAGTAGTTCGCCTACTGGGACCGGGGGCTCATAGGAGTGACCCGATTATAAGATTTTACCCATAAGGCCCATATGTAATGAAAAGATAATTATAAATACTTGAACCAACTTAATTAAGAGGTTTAAACGTTTTTTAGAAATATTAAATACTAGCACACACCTCTTTTGTCTCTCTACAAAGACACTGAGGCCTTTTGCACCTCAAGAGGAATTCAACACTGCTTTTCTTCCCCTTTTCATCCTCAAGCTAATAGGTAGGTTGAACTTGTTAATCGGACAATTTTTAAGGGTTTGAAAAAGAATTTGGAAGGAGCAGCACGAAAATGGACAAGTTATTTACAAGATTTTTTTATGGGCCTACCGAACCACTCTTCATACGGCTACTTATGAGACTCATTCTGCTCTTGTTTATATAATGGATGCAATTACCCCTATAGAATATACTTTGCCTTCATTCATAGTACACAATTATTATGAACAGGATGATGGCATGGCTATGAAAAGTCAGCTGGATTTAACTGAAGAAAGAATGGTAAAGGCACATTTAAGAACAACACACTACCAAAGGTTAATGAGAATCATATTTGCATATAGAGTTAAAAGAAGATATTTTCAAGAAGGGGACAAAGTATTAAGAAATTTTTTTTCTTACATACCAAGGAGAAACAGTCCGGAAAGCTAGATCCAAATTAGGAAGGCCCGTACGTAGTATATGAAAAAGTCAAGCAATGAACGTATCGAATTCAAGACAAAGAAGACAACCTTTTAAAATATCTTTGGAATATTGACCACGTCAGGTTATACTTAGAATAATAACCTTTTTGTAAATATTTTCTTTGTTATGTTTCAATATAAATATTTGGGGGTATACTATTTCCTACTCTAGTGGCGCAGGAAGGTTTTAATGAGGTGTTCGGATCCTAATTAATATATTATATGTTTCCTTTTCAAATTATGTTAAGGTTTTGAATGCATCAAACAAATTAAATACCCATGTAACACTTTGAAATCTCTATGAATGCATTAGACATGTTGAACACCCATTAAACACCTTGAAATACCCGTGAAGAGTTTAGATAAATTAAATATCGATTAAATACTTTTAACAATCAGATGACATACTTTGGAGTGGTTCAAACATATTAAAGAATGATTAACTAGCTCACATATTTGATTAAGTTCATATAGGATTAATGTATATTATATTTTAAGTATGTTCGGATTCTAATGGAAGCATTTAAAAAGCAAGATAGAATACAAAATAAATGAAAGTAAAGATTATGTGAAATATTGGCCAGATCATCAAAGTTGTTCAACCCATTTTATAAAAACTTCCTTGCCCATCCAAGGTCTTTAGTTTACAAAGAAAAAATAAATATAACAAAGAGATGCCTTGGCCATCCAAAGACTTTGGTTCAAAACAAAAACTCAAAAAGAAAAATATATTAACCTTAGGGCTCATTCCCTTCGGTTGTCTTCTTAACCTCATTTTTTTAATTTTCCTCTTTATCATTATTTGAGCCATCCTCAGCTTCGTCATCAGGGTCGAATTCATCTGATGCCATATTATATTTATCACTTTGTGCTAAAGTATGATAGAAATATTCATCATGTGGCACATAGGCCCAAAGATTCACAATAGACCGTTTAGGGAAAGTTTCGTGGAACAAAAGGACTATATCAGATTTAACAGACTCTTCCATTCGTTCCATAAAATTTATAAACGTTGACATATTCATTGTTGGCAACAACTATATCTTGAGCTATTTATTTTTCAAAACTGTTATTTGATCGTCTCTTTTCTTGAGAAGATCTTGTAGCTCCTTATTCTATTTAGACATTTGTTCGTTGGTAGCTTTTTCCTTGGTTAATGCGTCATTCGAATTTTTAATTTGTTGGGAGGTGGAGGTTTGTAGTTTGGTATAGATGGATGATGTTTTCGCTCGATCTTCCTTGGCTTGTTTCAACTCAGTGTTCTTCTTTGTCATTGTTTAAAGTCTCTACCTTGCTTTGTTCAGATGCAAGGGAAATCATCGAGATTTGATTATCAGTTTGGAGGGAAGTGATATCTTTTGTCTAGGCTCTGAATTGTCTTTCTAAGTCGAATATGTGCCTGATATAACCTAAGACTGTATAGCCTAAGGTCTCGTGCTCATCAGATGCTTCAAAAGACTCCACATCATGAATCACTGCGTTGGCTATGTTGGATGATTGATGAATGATTCGGTCAAAATATCTTTATCGAACTCGCTGAAGTATAAGTTCCTTATATCATTTAAGTTAACCTCGACTTCAGCAGAAGGTTGGTCAGCACTAGGAAACACTAGAGATGAAGGATTAACATGAGTCTCCTCTTTAGTTGAAACTTTAGTAGGTTTTTCAGGAGGAATTATCTCGGTTCGGAGTATGATCTCCAAACCAATAGCTCTTTTGTTTTTCTTGTCGTTCCTATCATCACTGCATGTTTGGTGTCTCTTGATCACTTTTTTTCTTTTTGATGGTTAGGAAGATGGTGGCAGCCTTTCTACCTCACCAACTGTTACTGACACCGCTTCCAACAGTGCAACATTAATCTCTCCTGTCAACCCCGAACTACTTGCATCGGGAAGTCCCTGAGAGGAGTCTTCACTCTTCTTCTTCTTCTTCGTCTTCTTCTTCATTTTGTCCAAGTCACTAGGAGCCTTATTCCGAGCTGGTAAGAAGAGCTTACCATCTTTTTCTTCGGTACATTTGGTGATCTCAACGACTTCGGGAGGGTTGGTGAATTCTTCCCAAGAAAGTTCCCTAGTTGCGTTTGTTCTCCATAAGTGAGCCTTCATCATGTTAGCTACAGTAAAACAGTTATGGAAACCATCTTCCTAATATTCTATGGCCCCCCGATTCAGTTTAATGAAGGTAGCCTGACCCTCTTCCAGATGTTCTGAGAACATTTTAGGAAATACTGAAAATAAAATCCTAGTTACGAGTTAATGTTGAAATTATTCGATGTAAGAATTAGATATTTATGCACATTGAAAATAATCATTTAAACATTTGCATGATCTTCTCCAGTATCTGGTTAGCATGCTTGGATTTTCGTTATGTCTGATTTTCTACCATTCTCCCAAGCGCCACTAATATAAAGGAATCGACTCCTCCAAGGTTTGTTAGCTATTAATAGGTCATTGGCCATCTTTTTTTCATTCTCTATGTTGAAATAGTATAAAGGGGTATTATGATTTCTACATACTCCGACCACAACTGTGAATTGTTCCATATGCATTGGGATTTTGGAAAATATTGAAGCAATGATGCTAGCTAATAGTGTATACCAAGAGTTGGGACTTAACTGACTTGGACATAGTTTTACTAGATGAAAGTATCTAACTATCTATGGGTCCAAAGGAAATCGAAAGCCCCAGTTGAGCACTTCGGTGTATACTACCAGTTCCCAACGTTGTTATCTATCAGAGTCTCATTAGAAGGCTAACAAGTACTTAACAATATGAGTGTACACATAAATTATTTTGCCAATATGAGTGTACTTAACAATAACAAGTATAAGCCCCATTTCTTTCTTATGTTGTCCAACTTGCCAATATGAGTGTACACATAAAAAATATTGTTAGAAGACTAACAAGTACTTAACACTAACCTTGGAGAAGTTGGGCCAAACTCGCCCAATGAGGCACTCCAGAAGTGGTTCGGTGTTAGTTTTCTCCACAGCTTTTTTCTTTTCCAGAACTGTACTGGTGTCCCCAATATGTCTGGAGGTCTCTATAGTGGTGTCCGGTCCACTGTCTGCCAGCATCTCTTCCAATTTTTTTTGTGCTTGATCTCTCGATGTATGCTCTGTATCTTTTTTCTTCATATGAGAAGATATGATGGGAGAAGTAGATGGATGTGGATTCATGATTGGAAGTTTTGGAGATTCTACTATTGAAGAACCTTCCTTGGGCTTCTTTGCCCCTTGAATAGGTGAAGTTGTAGTTTTGGAATTGGATAGCCTAGTAACCCTTTGAGGTGGGTTGTCTTCGATATCTGAACCCATAGAAAGGAACGTGGATGGAGTTTTACGGCTGGTAGCGACTTTAAATCTAAAAAAGGTATTTATGGTTGCTTTGATTGAAGAACTGGTGCTTTTTGTTGCGTTGATTGAAGAACTCGTGTTTCTGGTTGTTTGGATTGATAGGTTGATGTTACTGGTTGTGTTAATCGAGGAACTGGTAATTCTGGTTGCTCTGATAATTCGAGATTTATTAAAGATAAAATATAGAACTTTCTATAAGAAGATAAACTTCTATCTGGTTCTAAGACTTCTTCAATGACGAGTCCGCCAAAAGAGGCTGCAGTTTAGCTGCGATTCAGGCCTCATTTTTTCTCTATCTAACTCGGACAAATTAAGTCAACCATCTTTAATTAAGACAGTTTTTTTGTTGTGAACATAAAACCTTAGGAAATATTAAAGAATTTGAAGGTTTGTCTCTCTAGGTTTAAGATTTGAATTATTTTCTTGATCTAGAAATGAGAAACAGTAAAAAAAGCTTACTTATATACTAAAAAATCTACTTGAGTGTTTCACCTAGGGGAAATAAATTTACTAAGGTAATGATTGAAGTCTACCGGTTATAGCCCCTTATATTTGCAAAAATCTAAATGTAAATCCCTAGAGAAAATGACCGATAGGTTCAACTGTAAGTTGACACGTGTAATGAAAGTTTAAATAAAAATAATAGCAACCTTTGAGTGGACTAACAAACCTTTCGAATACAAAATGATTAGTTTGGATATTATTTGATACAATTAGCTCTTCCAAAAGATTTTGAAATAACAAGGGGGCTATATGATCAGTTCAGATATTGTTGGAAGCAATATTCCCACTAATCCCGAAAATATCAGAAGGGATTTTTAGACAAACCAAATATAAGATAATGGGGGAACAATAATGGGAGTGGAACCATGAATCAGCTGTATGCCTAGTAGTTCGCCGACTAGGCCTGGGGCTCATATGAGTGACCCGATTATAAGATTTGACCCATAAGGCCTATTGATCAAGAAAAGACAACTATAAATACTCCAACTAACTTCATTAAGAGGGTTGGACTTTTTCTAGAAATATGAAATACTAGTACGCAACTCTTTTGTTTCTCAACATTCTACTTAAAAAGTTAATACTGAACTGATAAACTACCAAAAATACCCTCTGATTATAAATCATCCACACCAATTATAATTTTAAAAAGAAAAATATTTAATTTAATTATAATTTAAGAAGAAGAACAAACATTTAAGAAGAATATCTAATTAAAATTCAAAAAGAAGAGAGTATTTGAAAATATATAATTTGATAAAAGGCTAACAAAAAGAAGAGAGTGTTTAATGAAAATACATAATTTGATAAAAGACTAATTAGCCCTATATAATTCATAAATGTATTCATGGATACTTTACTCTATGTAATATACTAAAACGTATGTTATAGTTATGGATAAGTTATGTATAAATTATAAGAGTAGAAATTAAATTACCGATAACCACCTAGTTTTTGAAGTTCACCAAAAATCACATGCAATATAATTTTTTCAAAGAATACACTTAAAACACACATACGAACTTCAACAATTAATTATTTTTAACTTTCAAAACTTTATATCTTTCAAATCCTAAATAATTTTGTTTTCTTCTAAAACACATTTATTTTTATTTTTTAAAGACGAACCAAATGAAATCTATAAGTGATATTGTTTTTAGATTCGCCTCCTAAACCAATTTCCAAATGAAATTGGTTTAGGTTTCAGGCCGATGCCCCTTTATAAGGAGGATTGTAGTTACCATCAGAAATCCGTTCTTCCCTCTCCTTCAAGAAAAGTGGCAAACTCATCACGGTGAATTTTGAGTATCAAGGGCTCCCCCCGCAGTGTACGGTCTGTGCTGTTTTTGGACATCATTCGCGCCTTTGCAAAAAAGGAGTACCCATTCAGGTATCCACTTCAGAGGAGTCTGATCCATCTGAGATCGAGCCGACCCTATCGAGCGGGAAGAAGCTGGATACTCTTGAAGAAGGAATGGAGCTGGAAAGTGGGGAGGAGGTAGATTCGCCTCCTAAAGATCACCGCCTAGCAGAGACTACGGCTAAGGGTATTATGGAGTTGTCCTCCGACAGGACCATCGTCTAGAGCACTGTAAGAATCCTTTTTTTATGAATATTGCTTCATGGAATGTTAGGGGATTAAACGATCCCGTTAGACAAAAAGATGTTACTGATTTCATAGTTAGTAATAGTATCTCCCTTTTAATTCTTGTCGAAACTAAAGTGACCTTGAATAAAGTCGATGCTATAGTTAGAAATATGGAACCATTCTGGCATGTCCTCATAAACCACGACTCTCACCACCTAGGTAGAATTTGGATTATCTGGAACCCTAGTGTCATAACCATTTCTAGAGAATCCCAATCTCCGCAGTTTATTCACTGTATAGCTAAGTGTCATAATTATAATACTACCTTTAGATTCACGGCTATTTATGCTTTTAATGACGCCGTTGATAGAACTCCCCTATGGAATGACTTGTCTACCATTTCCATGGTAAATAATAGTATTCCTTGGGTTTTACTTGGGGACTTCAACGCCATCCGTCACGCAAATGAGCGTGTGGGTTCCTCTGAAAACTGGACTACTGCTATTGAGGACTTTAATAACTGTTGTTTCAATTGTGACCTCAGTGATCTTTGATCCACTAGCTTTCAATTTACCTGGATTAATAAACAACCTAATAACCCGATTTTATCAAAGCCTGATAGAGTCCTTGTAAATCCTGTATGGGATGATATTTTCCCTATGTCTTATGCGCACTATGGTTTTCTTCGCTCTTCTGACCACACAACTGTCTTGCTTAACATTGGCTTCCCTCGCCCCAAACGCAAAAAACCTTTCAAATTTTTCAACATGTGGCAATCTCACCCTCTTTTCAAAAAGATTGTTAAATCCAGCTGGAATAGCCCAGCTACTTCCACCGGGATGAATCTGGTCTCGGAAAAGCTGAGTCACCTTCAGACTGACCTTATCGGCCTTAATCGTAAAGAATTTAGTGATATTGGATCCCGTGTAAATAAAGCTCAGGAAAGACTTTTTCAAGCTCAATCCAATCTTGCTAGAGATCCTCTCAATCCTTCTTTGATCTCTGAAGAATGTGAAGCCTCCGCTTCATATATCTTTCTTAGCAGAGCTGAGGAATCGTTTCTTAAACAAAAATCCAGAGAGAATTGGATCAAGCTGGGAGACAAAAACATATAATTCTTCCACAATAACATTAAGTCTCGCCTCTTTCGAAATAAGATCATCTCTATCTGTAATGAGAATGGAGTAACGGTTTCTACTCCTGCTAGTGTCTCAAAGGTCTTTGTGAAATTCTTTGAGAACTCATTAGGAGCCAGGCATCTTGATGGATACCCTGGCCTTGAGACTATATCTTCTCTTCTTACCTCTAAAGTTACCAATTCGGACTCAGATTCTATGACTCGCGAGATCACTCGTGAGGAAATAAAATCGGCTTTATTCAGTATTGACAGTAACAAAGCTTCGGGCCCCGATGGTTTCAATTCTTGTTTCTTCAAGTCAAATTGGAGTATTGTTGAAAACGACATCTGTAACGGTGTCCTTGATTTCTTTCATTCTAATTCTTTGGCAGCCTCCTGGAGCTCTACCTCTATTGCCCTCATTCCTAAAATTGAAACTCCTTCAAAACCTTCTGATTTCCGTCCTATAGCGCTTTGTAATGTTAGCTACAAGATCATATCCAAGATCTTAGCTAACCGTATTAAGGATTCTCTTCCTTACCTGATTGATAACTCCCAATCAGCTTTTGTCAAGGGGAGAAATATTTCTGATAATATCCTTCTCTCCCAAGAACTCTTGAAGGGTTATCACTCCAATGCTAGGGACAAAAAAAACGCGCTCAAAATTGACTTAATGAAAGCTTTTGACAATGTCAAATGGCATCTCATTCTAGACATTCTTGTCGTCAGGCTTTTCGCTGTTAAAATGATCACCTGGATCATCACTTGTATTTCTTCTCCTTCCTACTCCATAAATATTAATGGAGATCCTCATGGCAATTTTAAAGGTCGAAAGGCCTCAGGCAAGGAGACCCTCTTTCCCCCTTTCTCTTTGTCCTAGTCATGCAGGTTCTCTCCAGCATCCTTAAGGAGAAAAGTAAAAATAGTAACTTTCGTTTTCATTGGAAATGTCAAACACTCAAAATCATCAATCTATGTTTTGTTGATGATCTTATGATTTTTTGCCATGGAGATGTGAACTCTCTTCAGCTCATTAAAGATGGACTCGATGAGTTTTATACTCTTTCTGGTCTAAAAGTAAACCCCTCCAAAAGCCACATCTTCTTTTTTGGTATTGTTGAACCTCTTCGTATAGAGCTCAGCAATATTCTGAATTTCCCGGAAGGATCCCTTCCTGTTAAATATTTGGGGGTTCCCCTAATCACTAGTCGTCTTACTCATTCAGACTGTCGTCCTCTTATCCATAAAATTACTTATAGAATTGAATCGTGGACCACAAAGCATCTCTCTTATGCTGGTAGGCTTCAACTCATTAAGTCTGTTCTTTTTGCCGGTCAGGTCTACTGGTCGTCCATTTTCATCCTCCCCTCGAGGATTTTAAATGAACTGACTCAATAACTTCGCCGTTTTCTTTGGTCTGGATCGGCTATGAAAATCCATGGTGCTAAAGTAGCTTGGAACACAGTAACTTTGCCCACTGTGGAGGGCGGCCTTGGGATTCTAGACCTCAAAATCTGGAATCAGTCGGCTGTCCTCAAACACCTGTGGTCAATAGTAAGTAACAACTCTCAGTCCATTTAGAGTTGCTGGATAAAAGCTGAAAAAATAAAAAATAAAATCTTTTGGAACCTCCCGATGGGATCTTCTCCTTCTTGGATTTGGCGGAAAATTCTTCGCCTTCGTCCCTTGGCTTGTAATTTATGCAAGATAGCAATTGGAAATGGCGAGGGTACCTCATTCTGGTACGATGCTTGGCTCATCCCTTCGTCCCTAGCCTCCCATTATGGCGAAAGTATCATCAAGGATTCCAGACTTGGGAGAAATCTCAAGGTTGCGGATATAATTACCAATGGAAGCTGGAGCTGGCCGTCCAATATTAGAACTGCGAACCCTCGAAGCCGGGCCTGTCTACAGGAGATCCAAATCCTCATCTGCTCTCTCCCTCCCCCCAACATATCATCGGTTGATATCCCCTTCTGGAATGCTAAAGAAGGGTGTCCTAAATTCTCCATCAATAACACGTATCATGCTATCCGAGTGCCCCATCGTAAAGTAGGGTGGGCAGGGTTAGTTTGGAACAAATTCAATATTCCTCGACATTCTTTCATTCTCTGGCTCGCTATTTCAGGCAAGCTTGTCACCAAGGACAAGCTAATCAGTTGGGATTACCACATCCCAGCGCATTGTATGCTTTGTAGCTCTGATAATGAAACTATCCCTCATCTTCTCTATGATTGTACTTTCACTCAGAGCATTTGGGAAAACGCAAGTTCTAGATTAGGTTTCCCCATTCTCGCTTCTTGTTGGCAGTCTTGGGTCTGTGAAGCGTCAAATTGGTCTCCATCTCGAAACCTCTCCATTTGGCATTCATGCTTCGCCGCGGTAATCTACCACGTATGGAAGGAGAGGAACCAAAGAACCTTTGGTTCCCCTCCGGCCCCCGTCTCTTTGGTCTCCCACCGAATTTTCTCAGATCTTCGGTTTCGATTCCAAGGAACCAAGACTGGTTGGACTTACTAATATTATTATTGATAATCCTCCTTTGTTGTAGGGATCCTTTGTAGCATACAGCTAGTGACCTGACACTCCTTTGACGGATGCTGATTGCGGATGCTGATGCAGATGTCTAGCTGATTGAGCTACTCACTGGTCTACTTGTCACCGACGAGACCTCCCTTTTCTCACGTCTCGATTGTTTAGTTTATGTTATTTCCTATTATATCAAAAGACTACTTTAAGTCATTTGTAGAAGTAATTGGAGGGAAATGTCCTAGATCCTTGTATGAACCTTTAATTTTCAATTTTAATGCTTTTAACACAAATATATATATATTTCTACGCTGTGCTTAATTAATGTATAATTGTATTCAATAATACCATTATCGTTAAAAAGGTATAAATGGATGTAGAAGCATAAGCTATTAAGAAGAGGCTGATCCTAGAATTGATGATATTCAACTTGAATTAGATTTTAGGTTCTAGATTTTATAATATTTTTTTCTAAATACGTGGGTTTGAGTTTGAAAATCACGGAATAAAATTAAAATTAGATTTTCAATTTATATGACAAATATTAGGAGGATGACTAAAGTAATTTTATCAAATGAAAATAGGAAATATATGAGAGGTGTTTAGCTTGATAGTTTTTATACGGTGATTTTGTGGGTATTTAGGTTTTTTATTCAATTTGGGACGGTTGTTTTGGTTTTTGGTTTATTATTTTTAGATAATTATTTTAATCGGTTTGAATCGGAAATAATTTTATTTATTATTTTTAAATATTAATATTTATTTAAGAATTGATAAAAATTTATATTTTTTTGGTTTGATTTTTCTCGGTTTGGTTCAGTGGATATTTAATCCGATAAAAAATAAGAAGCTTATAACCGGTTCCGGTTCCTAATGTAACTCATTAATTTTAATATTAAGAATAAGTAGTATGATATCAAAATCATTCATAAAAAATATTAGAGAAATCAATAATATCTGAGCAAGATCTGATCCAAACCTAACAAGACTCGTTAGGCCGAATCCTACTCACTCAGCCAGAACAGTGACTGGCAGTTGGCAAACACCTAACCGAGACATTGTAGGAGGTAATTAAAGCTTTAAATCTTACCTTATTCAAAAACAAAGTTAACAAGGAAGAGAATAAAATAAATCAATCGCACAACAAAATATTCATGTGGTTCAGATTGTGAAGAAATCATACATCCACGGGTAACAGACATAATATATTTATTAAAGAGGTTATAAGAAGACTCTGTGAGATTAAATACTCAGTCACTCATTTTTTACAAAAATGTATTATGGATTTACAAAGAATTTGTGAATCTCATAATGCATATTCAAGTGTTTATCTTCTACCTCACTACACTTTCTAAAAACAGACTCACTAATCTCCTCAATACCGTCACTCGTTAATTGTATCGTCTGGAAACGCCTTTACCATACACTATACTTACTCTATTTATAGACTTAGGTTAAAACTTTAATTCTCCAACAAACATTCCAGATTAAATCACATTAATTAACAACTATAGCGAAGTCCTAATCTAAAATATGAAACCTTAATAAATACGAAATCTAATTTAATAGAAAACCTACTTAAATTTAAGACCTAATTAGCATTAAATTTAATTAAGATGAATTCCAAATAATATAGGAAGACAAAAATTGGTAACCCCATTAAGTAGGTAAATTAGAAGAAACCCAACTTGATCAAGAACTTAACCCCAGCTCCATCAAATCAAAATACAATATTTCAATGGCATCGAGAAACTGCTTCAGATCGGCTTGCTTCAGACCAGTTTGATTTGGATCATTCCGTTTCACTCCAATCTTCTTTAGACTAATCTACTAGGGTCCATCTTGCTTTGGTCCATCACATATGCTTTGGTCCAGCTCACTTCGATTATTCTCAACTCATAGGTTCCAGTAGACTTATTCTACGACTAAGTTTGGTTGAGAATCCAGACACATAAAGAGTTAGCAGTTCCAATTGAACTACTTCGATCATATTTCTCCAAATACAACACTTAGTTCCAGCCATCAACACCTAATTCTAATGTCAACATTCAATTCCATCTTCAGCTTTTAGTTTCAGCCTTCAACACTTAGCACCACTTTTAACATCCAGCTTTAACTCTAAGTTATAACCTACAACATCAAGTTACAGCTTCCACATAAAGTTACAACTTCCACACCAAGTTACAACCTTAACACCAACTCAACCCTTCAACAATGATCTTATTGTCATCACTATGAGCCTATACTTAACAATTGAAACACTGGTATCTATTTAAAAATTGATTAAAATCCGGCTCGGTTCTTCTCGATTCGGTTAGTAGCGGTATATAATCTAAGAACCAAAAAAGAACAAAAAATGAAGGTGAAACTTATTCAAGATACTAAAAATCATTCATAAAAAACTAACTAAAAAGACTTGATTTAGTAATAAAAAAAATAAACTTACCCGAATACTAAAAGTTATGAATTATGATAACGAGTTATGATAACTTTATACAAAAATTGCTCAATTTTATACAAAAACTTCATAAAATATAACTTCATAGCTAATTCTTGGTGCCTGATGACATAAGGATTTCAAAACCTTCAATATTTTGGTTCTTTTCGGTTCTCACATTAAATACCTGTGCTGAACCGAACCAAGAATAATTGAACTGAACCAGGCCGATTTTTGATTGGTTCTTAAATGGATATCAACGTTTCATTTGTTAAGTATAGGCTCAATGTGACGACAAAAAGATCAGTGTCGATTGCTTGACCTGGTGTCAAAGACTATAAATTGGTATAAAAACTGTTACTTTGTGTGAAAGTTGTAGCTTGGTGCTAATCGGTTTAGCCTACGATACGTTGGAACTACGGGTAGAGCGTTTGTTTTGGAAATTTGGTTCGGTTTGGTTAGTTCTCGATTTTTTCTATTTTTAAAAAATGATATCCATTTAAAAACTGATTAAAATTCGGTTTGGTTCTTCTAAGTTCTGTTAAATACGACATTTATTATAAGATTTTTTTTTGTTCCAATCAGATTCAATTATATTCGAGTTTGGTTATATTCATCTTTAATTCCAAATTGTTATTTTGTAACCAAATAATTACTTCGTAACCCAATATTTTGATTATAATTGAAAGATCTTAAACATAATTAACTAAATAAGTCATTAATTTTAATAATGAGTATAAGTAGTATGCCATTAAAAATTATTCATAAAACATCTGATTGCAAAAACTAGATGTATGAATCAAAATTTAACTTAACAAAATACTAAAAACTATGAATTATGATAGCTAAATTATGATAACTTAATACAATACTTTCTCCATTTCATACATAAACTTTATAAGACACAACTTCATAGCTAACTGCTGGTGTTTGATGACACGAGGGCTTTTGAAACTCAAAATTGAATTCGTCAAAGTTATCTATAAATATTTGCATCTCCAAAGTTATAAAAAATGATGTTTAAAGCATTATCATTTATAATTTTTGAATGCATTATGCTTTCTATGTGAATGTATGGAAAAATCATCTAAGTGCTAACTGTTATGAGGATTTAATGGGTCAATTAGAGTGTTCACTCCAACTATACTCAAAGATTTATGTTACCGACTGCTAAGGCCGGCTAGTTATACATGTATACATAATATATATGTTATATCTTCATCAAATAAACAATCTATCAATCACCGTCTAAAGGATATTGTTATATTTTCTAAATCTATTTTTTTTTACATTCTGAACCATAAAAGAAGGCTTCAGCAAACTGAAGTATGAATTCTGAAAAGTTATATAGTTATCGTTCTATATAATGATATTTTTTACTTATTTATTTACGCATTTTATATGAAGAAACCTTTTATTATTATTATTTGTAAGACCATACAGTTTAGGACAATGTTTCTTTTTCCATGAGTAAATAAACAGAAGGTGGCTTTAAAGATTATCCTAAGAAAACAAAGAGGTCATACTTTGAAAAAGAGTATACAAAGTGAAACGAAATCTTATAAATACTGACATATTCTCGATATCTCTACACATGTTGAGGTTTTAGAAAACATCTATAAGCAACTTTGTCAACACAATCCAAGTCCTCATAGATTATCTAAAAATCGATCATTAAATAATAAAACCTCATCAAGATAATTGGTTTTTATATTCCACAAAAATGAATTAATTATAAACTAATCATTTAATTAGACAACTTTGCAAGAAAACCAGATTCAGGTTTTTACAATGACCTTAGTATAATTTTTGCCAACGTGCATTAGGTTGAAAAATATTCACAAAAAACTTACATTTTACCTCATATACACTCATTTTCCTCAAGTAATACACAAATTCACTACAAATCACACCACATGTGAGATTTATAACTTCAATCAAACGAACTAAACATGAAACAACATGAGGCCACTTCAAATCAAGACGATCCAAAACTAACAAAATCATTGAAAAATTAAGGCCATCTTTCATTATAGAGCAATTTCTCTTTGAGCACCAAAAGTTGTATCGAGTATAAGTGATAATAAATATAGAGAAGAGATATATGATGTAAATATCCATAAAATCATATACAAAAAATATGCTTAACTATTTTGAAAAATATTACTAAACTCTAAATATATAGAAAAACAGAAAGTTAAAAACTTAAAGAGTTAAAGGTTTTAAATTTTAATTTAAGAAATATAAATTATTTCCCCAAATTAGAAACTAAGCTACCATTTTCAAGTTTATATTATAATAAAATTTCCAAAATAATATATTGATTAGTTGTTTCTCTATCATTGTTTCTTAAACTTAAAGAAATTTTCAGCCATTGTTCACTACACATGAGAATTTATGTCAAGCAATGATTAATAGAAGTTCAATAAGGGTCAAACACATGACCATTTGTGTTAAAGGCTTATTCTGAAGTAACATATGATACTTGCATATCAAATATATCTTTAACAATCTTATACATAAAGGATACTTCAGATTATTAGGCCTCCACCATGCTAATATGTTCAAAGTACCACATTTGGGTTTTCTATACTTTCTTTCACAAAAAGCTCAAAGTGATTACTTAATTATTAAAGGTATTTCTCATTAACTAAATTCATGCAGACAAAATATATTCTTTTATACTCACTAGTATTGTTATCCAAATCGTTTTCGTCCACTCCAAGATGCTATTTCCACTACTTGATTCAAGTAACCGTTGTGATTGTTAGTAAACTACTATTTCTCCTGGATATGTCAAAACCAATATAGTATTCTTAAAATAATTCCTTAATCACTTAATTCAGTGAGTGATCAATCTCATCGCACTCTCAATATCATTTTTATAAAGCTCCTAGAAACATTGAGTAACAAAACACATCTTTGTAGTGTTTAATTCACTTGAAACAATCACATGCATGCTGATATCCTTGAAGTATTCCTAATACTTTTCCTACTTCACTCTCACGGCTTCAACCTTATCTCGTATGTCTTAATCACGAATTTTGAAAGTGAAATGAGGTTTATCTCAATGGTGACAATTTGAGAATAAGACTTGGACGAGTTAAAAATTTTAGAGGCTGAGAGAACCAAAGTAGAATGATAAAATATTATAAGAAATTTTACTAATTTATCAATTACTTCGAAATTCTCTTTATTGATGGTCAAACTCTCTTTCCCCATCTATACTCTCATCAAAACCAATTGTAATAAATATTGTTTTATGATTTCATCTTGTTAAAAGCAAATGTATACTTCAAAGATCTATTTAGTATCAAATAATTATAATTTCATCGCGTATTAATGTCTAAATGTATACTACCTTTACTCATTATTGTTAACCCGTAATTTAGATGATTTCAATCTTTCTGAAGATGATCTCACATAAGTGATGACATTACTAATAACTATAATATTTGGATCAATCTTTTTTAACCCATCCTCAATAAATAAGTTGATAATGTGAGCAATACATATCATGTTCAAAAATTCACCCCATAAAACCATGGAATGATAACACCTACAACTTTAGTTTCTTTCTTAAACGTTTTAAGAGTTGTAATGTCAGTTGTAATGTTATCCACTATGATGGGATTTTATTATTATATATTCCTCATTCATGAAGACACTCAAGATAAATTAGTCCATGTTTTAATATGACCAACCATCAAATATTGCAAATGGAGGTTCTCATCAACTGATCAATACTAATTTAATGTTTTAAGTCGGAAGCACTATCTTTCATCGATGCAAAGGTCTTAAGCTCTATGTAGTCAGTATCATACATGTTTATGCAATATCCTCTCATTAACTAAATTCATGCATACAAAATATATTCTTTTATACTCACTAGTATTGTTATCCAAATCGTTTTCGTCCACTCCAAGATGCTATTTCCACTACTTGATTCAAGTAACCGTTGTGATTGTTAGTAAACTACTATTTCTTCTGGATATGTCAAAACCAATATAGTATTCTTAAAATAATTCTTTAATCACTTAATTCAGTGAGTGATCAATCTCATCGCACTCTCAATATCATTTTTATAAAGCTCCTAGAAACATTGAGTAACAAAACACATCTTTGTAGTGTTTAATTCACTTGAAACAATCACATGCATGTTGATATCCTTGAAGTATTCCTAATATTTTTCATACTTCACTCTCACGGCTTCAACCTTATCTCGTATGTCTTAATCACGAATTTTGAAAGTGAAATGAGGTTTATCTCAATAGTGACAATTTGAGAATAAGACTTGGACGAGTTAAAAATTTTAGAGGCTGAGAGAACCAAAGTAGAATGATAAAATATTTTAAGAAATTTTACTAATTTATCAATTACTTCGAAATTCTCTTTATTGATGGTCAAACTCTCTTTCCCCATCTATACTCTCATCAAAACCAATTGTAATAAATATTGTTTTATGATTTCATCTTGTTAAAAGCAAATTTATACTTCAAAGATCTATTTAGTATCAAATAATTATAATTTCATCGCGTATTAATGTCTAAATGTATACTACCTTTACTCATTATTGTTAACCCGTAATTTAGATGATTTCAATCTTTTTGAAGATGATATCACATAAGTGATGACATTACTAATGACTATAATATTTGGATCAATCTTTTTTTAACCCATCCTCAATAAATAAGTTGATGATGTGAGCAATACACATCATGTTCAAAAATTCACCCCATAAAACCATGGAATGATAACCTCCAACTTTAGTTTCTTTCTTAAACGTTTTAAGAGTTATAATGTTAGTTGTAATGTTATCCACTATGATGGGAATTTTTTTATATATTCCTCATTTATGAAGACACTCAAGATAAATTAGTCCATGTTTTAATATAACCAACCATCAAATATTGCAAATGGAGGTTCTCATCAACTGATCAATACTAATTTAATGTTTTAAGTCGGAAGCGCTATCTTTCATCGATGCAAAGGTCTTAAGCTCTATGTAGTCAGTATCATACATGTTTATGCAATATCCTCTATCTTAGATGACTGAATTTCTTTATGTCTTATTCTCTATAAACTAGTACATGTAGTGATCATGTAAAACAAAAGATAAAAAAGAACTCTATAAACATTCTTTCAGCTAGTAACCTCATGTTGCGATTTGAGATGTATTATCAATCTTATATATATATATATAATCATAATAATTATTTTTCCTTATACTCTATTTCCAAATTCCATATATTATCAACTCTCTAACAATAGAAGATATAATCTCATAATGCCATTTATAATGTGAATTTTTAAGAAACTATAATTTATACAGTACTAAACTGTAACGACAATATTATATTACAAGAAAACGACAAATTTAAAGAAAACACATGGTCTAAAAAATTATAATAATAATAAAAATAATAAAGTTATATCAATTAATATTTACCAACAACTTATATAAAGTCATACAAACAAGTATATATAAGCCCAAAGTTTTTTGACATAATAAAGATTTGATAACATAAAACCCATTACAATAAAAGCACTTAGCAGCAAGCAAGGATGATACTTAACTTTTTTAAGCAAAGACAATTCAATGTATCACTCCATAAATTCAAGTATAAAGGAACATGAACAAACATCCTTATATATCAATGAAAGCTTGCACGCTTTACCTACTCATTACAAAGATCCTTCGATTTTTTGATTCACTATTACATATACAATAATATACTAAGCCTATATTGTATTATGAAAGAATTGACATTACTAATTACTAAAGTTACCAATATTTGGTTTGTTTTATTTTTCACCAAAATAGATTAAAACTATTTATCTCAAAACCCATATGAGAGGTCTTGAGACGTAGAAACATTGAGGCTAAGCCTCTAAGAGAGTAAGATATCTAAATTAAGTTTGTTGTTGATACAAATTAAATTTTTATTATATATTTTAAACTTATAAAACTAGCTTTTGTTTATAAAAATTCATACCAAATACAGAATAATTTTGCTTAGAAGCAAAAAAAAAAAACTAATCATACCAAATAACCACTAAGTGTATATAAAAGTCTTGAAATTTTATTTCTTTGATCGACTTTTAATGAACATCACAATGCAGGTAGTATATAGACTAGAAAAGCAACTCATTGGCTGAAAATACTAATTTTTACCAAGCATATAATTTTGTTTTGATTTTAAATCATAGTGGAGTGTGTTGTTCGTCTCCAATCTTAGTGTGTCTGATGTCGATTTAAATTCATGAACATCATAAACACTACAATGGAAA
Organism: Limnanthes douglasii subsp. nivea; assembly: GCA_036936605.1. Lineage (NCBI taxonomy): Eukaryota > Viridiplantae > Streptophyta > Magnoliopsida > Brassicales > Limnanthaceae > Limnanthes > Limnanthes douglasii. Next base: position 143,076,755 of record JAUPFV010000004.1, on the reverse strand, counting down.
ACAATCAATAAAATCCACCAAGTTTTAAAATTTAAATATTTTTATATCCATGTGATTAAAACGAAAAAATATATTTTCCTTCGCTTCCAACCCAAAAAAATAAAATAATCATGATTCAGTTTAATAAAATAAGTTCAAACACATCTATTTTTAATTTGTATTAGTCTTCTTTCATATTTAAGAAACCATATATAGTTTTTTTAATATGGTTTTATAGTTCATTAGATTTAGTTGCAAAGCTTTTTGACAAACGTATAATTGTTAAAAAATCAACAACTACCGAAACACCATGTTAACCTAACGAATAAAGTTCTCAATTAAACAAATAATTATTGTTGGAATTGATTTAATTTCTTTATTATCTCATTTAATAATTAGAAGTTACATCAATTAGTATTGTAGACGTTACATCAATTAGACATTACTATTTCGGTCAATAAAAGCTATAATTTATTGACTGGAATATGTAACGCTTCTTGTAAACTATTTAAAACCATTTTGTTTTGCAGTTTAATACGTCAGGTCTTATTCTCTCTCCATATTACTCTTTGATATTCTAACACGGTATCAGAGCAAGGTTTGTGTGTTTGAGTAAAATAATTTGAGTGAAAGACAAAAAAGTGAGGTATGTGTGTCTGAGTGAAACACAAAAAGAGTGAGGTATGTGTGTTTGAGTGAAACACACAAAGAGTAAGGTATTTGTGTCTGAGTGAAACACAAAAAAAGTGAGGTATGTGTTTCTGAGTGAAACATAGAAAGAGTGAGATATGTGTGTCTGAGTGAAACACAAAAAGAGTGAGGTAGTTTGTCTGAGTGAAACACAGAATGAGTGAGGTATGTGTGTCTGAGTGAAACACAGAAAGAGTGAGGTATGTGTGTTTGAGTAACACAAGAGTGTTTGAGTGAAGAAAGAGTGAGGAAAGTAACAAGAGTGTTTTGAGTGAAAAAAGTGAATAAAGTTTGAAAAAATGGCATCTGATTCGAACAATTTCAGTGCCCCATGTGTGCCCAAATTTGATGGAGATTACGATCACTGGAGTTCACTCATGGAGAATCTCTTACGTTAAAAAGAGTAATGGTGTGTGATTCAACCAGGTCACAAGAACCTGGGGAAGGTGAAGTGTTGACGGCAGTGCAACAAAAGATGTCGGATGAATCTAGGCTTAAAGATTTGAAGGCAAATAATTACTTATTTCAGACCATCGATAAGACAAGACTATTTTGAAGTCTATTACTCAAAACAGACATCGAAACAACTTTGGGAAGCAATAAAGACCAAGCATCATGGCAATGAAAGAGTGAATCGTCCTCAACTCTAGAGGCTTCAAAGATTGTTTAAAACAGAGGAGATAAAAACGGGTGAGACAGTGACAGATTATTTTGGAAGAGTCGTGGTCATAGAAAATAACATGAGAAATGATTGAGAAGATCTGGAAGATGTAAAGATTGTTGAGAAAATCCTACGCATGATGACGGATGATTTCAATTATATTACGATAAGGGAAGATTAAAGATCTAAGAAAGTTGAGAGTATTTTATTGATAAAGAAAGTTTCTAGGGAAGAATTGTCAATTATGTAAAAAAAGACTAATCTAAAGCAAACAATAGACTTAAGGATAAGACCATAATTATAGGATTGTTGAGTTTGTGGGACCTAATATTTGTACTATAAATATACCATTCCTTTTTGGGAAAAGAATGATTGATCAATGATTGAACAATTATTATATCGATTTTTTTTCTCTAAAAATACGTTTTTCTCTCTCTAGAAAATTTTCTAACTAATCTGAATAACTTTAAAGCCCTCTAAATATAGTTTTACACATAAAACCTCCTCCAAAGATTTCTAGAGTGATCATATTGTATGTTTAATTTAGGAGTCAAAAGATATTGATCAAATAACAGTCGATGAGTTGCAAAGCTCATTACTTATTCATGAATAAAAGATACGATGCAAGGTCTCTGAAGAACAAGTACTGCAAGTCGAAGGTGATCGCAGTTATGGAAAATGTAGTGGAAGAAGTAATTTTGGCAGAAGGGGAAGTAATTTCTTGAGAGGCAGAGAAAGAGGTGTAAGAAAATAGACTATTAGCAGAGCTCACGTTGAGTGCTTAAGGTGTCATAAGCTAGGACATTATCAATATGAGTGACTTAATAGAGAAAAAAGAGCAAACTATGCCGAGTTCGATGAAGGAGAATAATTACTTATAATGGCTCATATGAATATCAACGAGGTTGAAGATAAAGAGGTTTGGTTTATCGATTCCGGTTGCTCAAATCATATGACAGGTAAGAAATATTGGTTTGTTGAGCTCAATGAAAACTTTAGACATGGATAAAGACTAGGGAATAACTCACGAATGGAGGTGATGGGAAAAAGAAATGTGAAGTTTGAAGTCGAATGACTGACTCAAATATTAACAGATATGTTTTTTGTTCCAGAATTGACTAATAATCTACTGAGTGTTGGGTAACTTCAAGAAAGGGGTTTGACTATTTTGATCGACCAATGAGCATGCAAAATCTACCACCCTCTTAAAGGTTTGATTATAAATTCTACAATGACAATAAATCGCATGTTCACTATAGCTGCAATTAGAAAGTCTGGTTTAAATAGGTGTCTGAAAGTAGAAAATGATGAGTCATCCGGTTTATGGCACAGGTGCTATAGGAATTTGAGTAACACATATATTAAGACTATGCAAGAAAAACAAATGTTAAAGGGATTACCTCAAATGAAAGAGACAACAAAAATGTGTGAAGTATGCAATATTGGAAAGCAACATTGTGAAATCATGTCAAAGAAAAGCGAGTGACGAGCAACAGAGAAATTGAAGCTTGTTCATGCAGAATTATGTGGGGCGATATCTCGTGCTTCTCTGAGTGGAAACAGGTATATATTCTTGTTGGTAGATGATTATAGTCGCAAAAGTTGGATATACTTTTTGTCAGAAAAAATGAAGCTTTTGTTGTTATTAAAAACTTCAAAAGCCTTATCGAAACGAAAGCTGGAAAATTTATATGTTGTCTGAGAACTGATAAAGGAGGAAAGTTAACTTCAAATAGCTTCAACCAATTTTACGAAGAAAATAAAATCAGAAGATAACTAACTGTTGCCTACACTCTTCAGCAAAATGGAGTAACCGAGAGACGAAATCGCACAATCATGACTATGGTAAGATGTCTACTCGCAGAAAAGAGCATGCCAAAGAAATTTTGGGCTGAGATGGCTAAGTGGATGTGCCATGTGTTGAACAGAAGTGTGACAAGTGCTGTAACTGATTTAGTTTTAGAAGAGTGCTGAAGTGGAATTAAATCAAGTGTGAGCTATTTCAGAATTTTTGGTTACATAGGTTATGTGCACATCTTTGAACATCGTAGAATAAAGCTAGATAATATGAGCCATACATGTGTTTTACTTGGAGTAAGCAAGGAGTCAAAGGCATACCGACTTTATGATCCAACTTTAAAGAAAATAATCATTAGTTGGGATGTAATATTCGAAGAGGAAGAGAAGTGGGATCAGAATATTGATGTGAAAAAATTAGATGATAGTCTTGAATGAAGAGAAGAAGACACTACTAGAGAGGAGAATGATAAAGAAATCAAAGCTGTTGATGAAGATGTCGTTCGTGAAAATAATGTCATGTCACCTAAACCTGAAACACATCAGAAAAGAAGTCATAGATCACCAATATGGATGTAAGGTTATGAAAATAGAGAAAGGATTTCATATGAAGATGCTAAAATTACAAATAAGATTGACACTATTTATGTCTCATGTTGATCCGATTCGTTTTAAGGTAGCTGTCAAAGAAACAACGTGGATTGAAGCAATAAAATATGAAATAGAAGCCATTGAGAAAAACAACACATGGGAACTTGTAACTCTCCCTGCTAATGCAAAGAAAATCGGGGTCAAATGGGTTTCAAGACTAAAATAAATGAAGATGGAGAAGTGGATAAATACAAATCAAGATTGGCGGTGAAAGGATATGCACAAGAGGAACGCATTGACTATGATGAAGTCTTTGCACCGGTTGCAAGATAGGATACAATCAAAATTTTATTGGTTGTTGTTGCACACAAAAGTTTGGAAATATATCAATTAGATGTAAAAAATACTTTCTTATATGTATAATTGAAAGAATTGGTGTTGTGGATTAGCCAGACGGTTTTGTAAAAAAAGGTGAAGAAGATAAAGTATATCGACTCAAGAAAGCTTGTATTGTTTGAAGCAAGCTCCACGAGCTTGGTTTTGTCGGGTAGAAAGGTATTTCAAGCAAGAAGGATTCGACATAAGTAGTCATGATCATACATTATTCATAAGAGGGAAGGAGTGAAGTATATCATGGTAAGTCTCTATGTAAATGATTTAGTTTTAACTGGAAATGATGAACAGTTAATTGAAGAGTTTAAGTTGTCAATGGCACGAGAATTTGAGATGACTGATCTTGGTTTGATGAGGTTCTTTATTGGTGTTAAAATTCATCAAAGCCAATATGAGTTCACTTAAGACAGGAAAAATATGCCCATGAGGTGCTGGAAAGGTTTGAAATGACAGACTGTAATTCAGTAAAAAATCCCATTGTCCTAGGTTCTAAACTCTCAAAGGAAGCAGTTGGAAAAGAAGTCGACGGTACTCTATACAAGCAATTGGTGGGTTGTCTAATGTACCTCACAGTTACAAGACATGACATGATGTATGTGGTCTGTTTATTGTCTCGGTTCATAGCCAAACCAATGTAGGAACATATGCATGCAGCTAAGAGAGTCCTGCGATACTTAAAAGGTATAATGGAGTTTGGCATTTTTTATAAAAGAGAATCAGAGATGAAGGTGAAAGTATACACGGAAAATGATTATGATGGTGATCTCGAAGCAGAATACATTGCTGCAGAAGATTAAACTGGTTGCTTTTCAGTCATATACAGGGAGAGATTTGTTAGTATTGGGAATATGGGGGTCCGGTCCGCATATTCCGCCTCCGTATATAAGTAAGAACACAACCAATCTCAGCACTAGTATGATATTGTCCGCTTTGGCACCCGAAGGCCCTCACGGCTTTGCATTTGGTCCACTACCAAAAGGCCTCATACTAGTTGAGATATGTTCTCACTTATATACCATTGATCCTTCCCATGTTTTACCGATGTGGGATGTGGAACTTTGGTCGCTACCCTAACAAATCCTCCTCTCGAACAAAGTACCACTTTAGCCTCCTCTCAATTGACATCCATCCGCTCACTCTAATCAGGTTGGGGCTGCCTGATCTCTAGAGCCTTTACAGCGGATCTATCTGATCTCGACCATCCTGCCTTGTTCCTTAGCGCCACTCCAAACAAGTACCACCATCTTGATACACTCCAATCAAGCCACACTGCTTGATGAGCAACGGGCACTCCAAACGAGGATCTCTCCAATCAAGCCACAATGCTTGATGAGCCTCAAATCACGCCACACTGCTTGATAAGCCACGGGCACTCCAAACAAGGATCTTGAGCATGACTACTAATTCATCATGTTCGACTAATGAGAATTTCACCCACATCACCCACCACACCGTGTACTGTCTGGGTCTGGAGCTCTGATACCACATGTTGGGAATATGGGGGTCCGGTCCGCATATTCCGCCTCCGTATATAAGTAAGAACACAACCGATCTCAGCACTAGTATGATATTGTCCGCTTTGGCACCCGAAGGCCCTCACGACTTTGCATTTGGTCCACTACCAAAGGCCTCATACTAGTTGAGATATGTTCTCACTTATATACCATTGATCCTTCCCATGTTTTACCGATGTGAGATGTGGAACTTTGGTCGATACCCTAATAGTTAGAATTGATTTAATTTCTTTAATTATCTTATTTAATAATTAGACGTCACATCAATTAGTATTTTAGACGTTACATCAATTAGACGTTACTATTCCAGTCAATAAAAGCTATTATTTATTGGCTCGAATATGTAACGCTTCTTGTAGGCTATTTAAATCCATTTTGTGCTGTAGTTTAATATATCGAGTCTTATTCTCTCTCCATATTACTCTTTGATATTCTAACAATTATATGATACTTAACCTATAGTAGATTGAAATCACGATGCTTATCTAGGATAAAAGTCAATTTATAGTAATATATTATTTTATTTCCCTTTTTTTGTTCGTAAATCTGTTTTTATTAGAATTATAAAGAAATTTAAATGACCTCATTACCATCTTTAGACTAGATAATAGACATCATTTACATTTTTATTTTCTGAATTTGAACAAATAGTTTGTACTAAAAGAGCTACTTCTAAGCTTGAAAGAAAAAAAAACATATATAAAGTAGAAAGGAAAAAATAGAGGTTATAACCCGTTATACTCATACATCAATTTATTTTATAGAAATTCAAAACCTAAAGCTCTATATTGTATCAAACAATGAATTCAACATAACCCTGAAACAATTTCAACCAATTCAAATTACACCATATTAGAAATCAGTAAAATCACCCGAACTAATTGAATCGTTTAAACTGGATTATTAAAAACAACCCACCATTATAGAACCATAACTAAGACATCGTAAAATTAAAATTGAATTCATACATGAGACTCATATAATTTTGATGTCTCTATAGCCTCCGCTATAGGTTAATCAAATTCAAAGAAAAAAAAAATCGATTTCACCAATTTTGTGATTTATGGCTTAAATTTCATAAGATAAAAAAGAGATAACAAAATAAAACCTTACATTATTCTCCAACAATTTTGTTCATGAAACCCTGTTAATCACTTTTGATTACATCAATAATTTTTTTTTAAAATAGAGTCAAAAAATAATTTTTTAAATAAATAGAATAAAAATTAGCTATTCATGATTGGACTTGCAATAATTTTGTTTTGACATTTTGTTTTTTAATTGGCACTCCGTGTCTGATTTCTAACAAAAAAAACTATGGACAATTGGGCATCTAATTAAAAAAAATACTAAAATATTAAAAAATAATCCGAAGGGAAGTGATATTTCGTTTTGATTAAGTTTTCTTATCCGTATCCATATGATATACCCATATTGCGGAAAAATATTATAAATATGGTCTTAAATTTTCGCGAAAAGCCCAAAGAACTAGTTCGTCCCTGAAACAGGCCCAAGAGACCAACACCATTCATCACCACCTGACCTTATCCATGACTTATCAAAGTATACAGTTTTACTGACGTGGCAAAAGCCCTTTTGATCCCTCCACCAATGGTGGTGACTCATCAAACAAAAAAATTTCAATTTTTAGACCAAAAGATGAAAGAAAAATGTGTGGAGAGAAAATATCCAGACGGATTTGTCAAGCTGAGTGGTCGTCTGTGACTCAAACGACCCAAACAAAGGAAAAATTGTAAGAATTTCAGCTCCCTTACATCTCTCTCTAAAGTGAAAAGAAGAGAGACAATGGTGGTGGGTAATGAACAATGAAGAGAAAGAGCAGCACTAATTTGTTATGTTTGTTCCATGGCCTGTAATTTTGCTCACTGCCGTTCTCTTTCACCGTCTCCTCAGAAAAGCTATCTTCTTAGCAACAGAAAGAGTATAAATTTTAAATATTTGAGTAAGAGAATTACATCTCTTCAACATCCTAATATCAACACAAGTACTCTTGTCTCCGAGGTACATGTTTCTCTAATGTCTTTCTTGTTATGTCTTTTCTTCTACACTTTTACAGTCATATACTTGTTATGGTTGACTTGTCTGTGGATGAGATTTCGAAATCTGATAAAATGAAATCTGATCTCGTGGGGTTCGTTGTAAAATTTAATTTGTGTGATCATTGTTAGGAAAGTTCGATCCTTTAGGATGATTCAAATGTTGGTTGATTAAAACTTCTTTGTTAGAATTGTGGGTTGTTGAGTCTAGGACTTTCCATAGAGATGTAGGATCTTACCTGTCTATAGATGATAGAATCCTTGTAATAAGGGGTGCTCAGTTTCTTGCTTTGGGTCTGTTCTTGTCTGGTGCATTTGGAGTATATAACTTTCGCTCGTTTGGTCGTGAATTAGATTCGTGCTCTTGTACTCACTAGCTCGCTAGCAATTTAAGCCAGTCACCTAGATTTGCTAACTCATTTTGTGTTTGGCTACCGCTAGGCGGTAAGATTATTTGTTCCTCAGGCAAATTTTGAAGCTTCGAAATTGAAAGTTGTGTTTCTCGAAGAGGGATTGAGGAAATATCCCAAGATTATTCCAAGGACTTATATTCTCTCTCATTGTGACTTTACGGCTAACTTAACCTTGACAATATCGAGTGTTATCAACCTTGATCAGGTATTGCAGTCTTAAACTAAATATACATCAACAAACGGCCCAAAGATTTTATTCTTTCCTGTATTAATCTTTTGATGGCAGTTAGAAGGGTGGTACAATAAGGACGATGTTGTTGCCGAGTGGAAGAAAGTGAATGGCGATATGCGATTGCATGTCCATTGTTGCGTGAGTGGCCCCAACCCTTTACAAGATCTTACGGCCGAGTTGAGATACCATATATTTTCAAAGGAGTTACCACTAGTAAGTCCTCTTTTCGTCAATTATTTGAGAAGAAAATCAGAATTAGGAGTTGTTTGGGAACCAACTTATAAGCTAAAATGTTAGCTCAACAGACAACATATAGAAAAAGTCATAGATGTTTGGTGCATAACAAAAACGGTTCGAAATGATTGTGTAAATTAAAACGAGAACTAATAAATATTGTAAAGGTGAACGAATTGTCGTGAGAAAAGAAGTTAAAAGTCAAAATTTTTATTCTACTACCTGCTAGAGCTGAATTAAGAAAGCCTTGATGGCACCAAAAAAGCTAAAGAAGTCTTGAGATTTGATATTTCTCGCTTATCTAGTACTCCTGCTAAAGCTGAATTAAGAAAGTAGACTACTCCCATTTCCGTTTGTTGCATCTAACTTCTCATTGTTTATAAAAGGCAAACAAATTATAACTAAATGCTTGCCTTTTATGTATTGACTTAAGACAGGTACTAAAAGCCATACTACATGGAGATTCGCTACTTCTTGAAGAACATCCCAAACTAATGGAAGCTTATGTTTGGGTTTACTTCCATTCTACTGCTCCTCAATACAATAAAATCGAGTGTTGGGGGGCACTAAAGGATGCCGTAGTCGGAGAGGTAAACTTGAACTTTCACAAAAATATAGTCAGTCAAGTTCAAAATTCACAAAAAAAACACTAATATTGTGGCTGCTGGGATTCGAGCCCAGGTCTCCACGGCCACAACGTGGAATTCTTACCACTAAACTACAGCCACATCCGTGTTCTAAGTGTTTGTTTTATAGTAAATCAGTTGCTACAACAAAAAACTACAATATAGAAAATCTTTATTGTTATCTCTGGAAAAAAATGTCCAAATTACCTTCAGCAGTAAGATTTCAAAATGATAATTTAAAAAAAGAAGAATAATATAAGAAAATAAAGTAGACAACCAGTTTATTTTAAGCTAATAGTGAATGACATACAGGTAGTATCATAGATGTTTTTAGAGGTATATGAGTTTTTTCCATAGTTGTTATTTTTACATATACCTTCATCAATGGCTTAATTTTTCTGGTTATGGTTTTCTGGAATTAATAGTTTCTCAGAAAGAGCATATAGTCCCTTTTACTTTATTTTATAATAATTTTGAGAAATAATATGGTTGGTTATTCATTTGTTCTTTTGTTGGTATGGTAAACAGAATGGTCAGTTTCAAGACTCGTGGAGTGTAAATAATGACAGTATATGTCCACCGGAAAAGTTAGGAAGAAGAACAAAATCTATCTTTCAAGCTCTTTTTGCTTTCCTTGCTTTGGCTGCACAACACAATCTTAGAGGCTGACTTTTGTGTGAGCGATATTAAACACATTCATTCAGCCGTACAGATCCTCATTTTGTATTATTAGGTTGATACCATTCGTCATTTGACATTTGTTATCAATCAATACATAATATCTTGAGAAAAAAAAATCACAAGGATCTGAAATCTTGGGCCATTTTTGTTTTTGGCTTCCTTCAGAATGTCTATATTAGTTTAATGTATTGATGTGAGTTTATTATAGGATTTTAGATAGCATGCTATGGATCACGGATTGAAGCAGATATCAAGAAATATTTGAAGCTACCGAGGTTATTTCCACACTCTTATGAAGTACCTTTTTAGATACACTAGGTTTCATATGATAAAAAAGGATATCGAACTTCCCCATATGTGTTGCCTAAACTATGTTGCAATATTGCTTGGATCACAAGCCACAAATATAAGCTACCTAGAATGTCAAGTCTGACTGGATTCTTCATGCTATCGTAATATTATGCACCTGTTATGCCACTGTTGTCACCATCGAGCAAATGATCAGCCTCTTCGAAATTTGTGACTTCTCGAGCACGAAAAGTTTTACCATAACTCCCAATCCTTCTAATATTATCGTGTTTTATTGGAAATTGGAAAGTTAAGTTGAAATCTTCATTAGTACGGCAAAGATTGTGGAAGTATGTGGAGAATAAATTATTAGAAGAGATGGAAGAGGAGGATAAACAAGATATTCAAGAAAAGACTTTATGTTGGATTCTAATGAGTATAAAAGAAAATATTTTCCGCTATTAATGGTGAAAAGACTTTGGTCTGCGCGTGGAAGAAGTTAGGAGAACTTTACTCAGAGAAATCATTCATGAACTGATTATACTTAAAGAAACGCTTGTACGATTTCAGATTGAAAGAAGGTATCTCCATAACTGAACACATAGATAATTTTAAATAATTTATTATGGATTTGGAGAACATTGATATCACATTGAGGATGAAGATCAAGCTTTGTTTGTATTGAGATCGTTACTAACTTCCGCATTCAAACTTCGTGTATGATAATGATAAGTTCTCTTTAGTGGATGTCAAAGGGGTGCTGAAAATTAAAAGATTTGAGACAATGCAGTAAAAAATCAAGCGAAAAAGGAAAAGTCTTATAATCAGGGGAATATATTTTTAAAAGGAGAGTTTTTCAAAGAAGAAGAACTCGAGGTTCAAATCAAGAGCTAAGAAATCAAACTGTTATGAATGCTGTGAGCAGGGTCATTATAAGAGAGATAGACTATCCGAAACTAAAAGGTAATAAGGGAAATATAAAAAAATGTTGCAAACCTAGCTAAAGGTGTGGCCGATTCTGATGACAATGAAAACACTGGTATAAGAGATGCATTATCTATGATTTGAGAGTGTGGGTAAAACTCTTGGGTGCTCGACACTGGTGATACTTATTATATGTGTTCGTTCAAACAATGGTGCGATACTTACAAGCCAATACAGAGAATTGTTTATTTAGGGAACAATTATTCATTGCGTGTTAGTGGGACCAATAATGTAATGATCAAAATATTTGATGGGGTTGTTAGATACGTGACATGCTGGCATGTTTCTAGGTTGAAGAGAAAATCTGATATCTCTTGAGACACTAGACTCTCTGGGTTACAAGTATCATGCAAACGATGGTGTAATAAAAGTGAGAAAGGGCTCAATGATGTGTATGAAAGATAATTTGCAGAATGGGCTTTACATTCTCTTGAGGAATGTTGGTATGGGTGATGTTGCAGTAGCATCATTAGAGAGTAATAGACAAATTTGGTATGATCAGAATTAGTTGTGGCATTGGCGTTTCGATCACATAAGTGAAAGATGATTAGTTGTTTTGAGAAAAATATATTTGTTGAAAGGGTATGAAGTAGAATCATTGAGATTTTGTGAACATTATGTGTTTGGTAAACAAACTAGAGTTAAATTCACCAAGTCGGATGTAAGAAAAAGTAAAAGACAGTGAATTACATTCACTCAGATCTTTGGGATCCCAAACAAAATTACATCGAAGAGTGGAGACAAATACTACATGAGTTTGATCGGTGATTATTCAAAAATGACATGGGTAAATAAAAGATGAGACATATTCAACCTTTGTCAAGTGGAGAACGACGATTGAGAAGCTGACATGAAGAAATATCAAGCGTTCTAGCACAAATAATGGGTTAGAATTTTATGGTCGTGAGTTCAACGAGTTTTGCGAAACTGAGGAAACAATGCGCCATTGCACTTGTTTTAGAACACCATAACAGAATGGGATCGTAGAAAGAATGAACATGACACTTTGTGACAAAGCATAAAGCATGCTCTCGCATTCATGTGTGGGAAATGATTTTTGGGCTGAAGCTATCAATGCATCATATTACTTGGTGAATCGGTCTCCATCAATGACTATTGATTGAAAAAATTATTTTGAGATTTGGTATGAATGTCCAGCTGATTAAGAACAGTTGATGGTGTTCAATTGTCATATGTTAAATAATGTGAGAGACTGTAAACTTGAGCCGATGGTAAAGAGGTGCATATTTATAGGATGTACTATTGGAATGAGTTGATATAGGTTATGTTGTACCTTTATAAAGTATCCAGGTTTTCTCATTAGTAAGGACGTGATATTTTACGAGTCTGCTTCGGTAGACAGTCAGGAGGATATATGAGAAATGATTGAATCATGATTGGTTATGAGTAAACATGTAGAGCTTGAAGTAGAATAAGTTCATATCAAGTCCAATAGTACAATGGTTCCGATGTGGATCCATAATCAGGAGGTGAAGCGTCAACATCGGTTGATAATGGCGATAATGCGTCCGAACTTAAACAACAACCTTATCTCATAACATTGGGCAGAGGAAGAAGAGAAATTAGACCACCAAAAAGATATATGGATCTAGTTGCATATGCTCTTTCAGCTGCAGAAGAAGTTGAGATGCAAAAACTTAGTAACTATAGAGAAGCTATAACTAGTTCAGAAGTGGATTGGTGGACTGGTTCTACGAGGGAAGAGATTGAATCTCTTCATAAGAATCAAACATGAAATCTTGTTGACTTTCCTAAAGGACAGAAGGTAGTTGGGTTTAAATGGGTACTCAAGAAAAAGGAAGGTAATCCAAGGTTGAGACACCTCGATCAAGACAAGACTGGTCGCTAAGGGTTTCACTCAAAGGGAAGAAGTCAATTTCAATAAAGTGTTTTCTCTAGTGGTTGAATATAGTTTGATTCGAGTTTTTTTTAGCTATGTTAGTTTTGCAAGATTTAGAACTTGAGCGGTTGGATGTGAATAATGTATTTATAAATGGTGAATTGGAGGAATGAATCTACATGAGATAAACAAATGAATTTATTAAACCTAATACGGAGGAAAATGTTTGTCTTCTAAAAAAGTCACTATATGGTTTGAAACGGTCATCTAGAAAATGGTGCAAACGTTTTGATACACTCATGGTGTCAAAAAGGTTCACGAAGAGTCCATATGACAGGTGTGTGTGTGTGTGTCATCAAAATATTTCAGATGATTTTTATGTTTACTTGTTGTTGTATGTGGATGATATACTTATTGCTGCTTGTAGTATGTCACACATTGTGCAGATAAATAAGCAGCTTAGTTTCGAGTTTGAGGTGAAAGATCTGGGTAGAGCAAAAAATATTATAGGTATGAAGATTATCAGGAACAAAAGTGTATAATCATTGAACTTGTCTCAATGAAGCTACATTGAGAAAGTGCTACAACGATTCAACATGTTTGATGCTAAGACAATTAACATCCCGTTTGCTACTCATTTCAAGTTATCTACAACATGATCAACCAATGGTGATGTTGAGTTGGAATAAATGTTGAAGGTTTCATATTCAACTGCAGTTGGTAGTATCATGTATGCTATGGCATGCACAGATCTTGATATTTCACATGTTGTTAGTGTAGTCAGCAGGTCATGTGATGCTTTGGGAAAGAACACAGTGAATGGATACTTCGGCATCTTAAAAGTACTGTGAATGTTGGCTTGATTTTCAATAAGACCAATATTGATGGATTAGTGAACGATATTGTAGGATCAGTGGTTGGTTTTGTTGATTCTGATTTTTCAGATGATATGGATAAAATGAGATCTTTGACAGGATAGCTGGGAGTGTGATTAGTTGGAAAGCATAGTTGCAAGATATTGTAGCTTTGTCTAAACTGGAAGCAAAGTACATGGCAGTAATAGGAGCAGTTAAGGAGACAATATGGGTGTAAGGTTTGGTGCAGTTTTGGGCTTGGATATTGATGAGTTTGATTACTTAGATTGCCTTAGTAAATCGAGAGAAGTCAAGTTATAGAGAAAAAATCATATGCTAAAATGATCTATCTCAAAAAGCCAACCCCTTTATTAGATCAGCCCTGACCTTTATATAGAGGCGCAAAGACTTAGCTCCTAACTGAAACAGTTACAGATAAAAGTGATAATTACATATTAGTCATCAACTTAAATACAAAGTTCTAATCTCTTTTTCTAACTTTACAATCTGTCATAAGAAGTTTTATTCTTTTCATTTAGGTCCTTGAAGTTCCATTTCCTTATCAGTAGCACCCTTAGTTCTCATGTAAGTAAATGAATGAGAACTAATTAGCCTCAAACGTATTCAGATGTGAATAACATCCCCTTGCCCATAATCCGACGCATTTCAAATATGATTTCTACCCTTGACTTTTGTAAGAGACATCGAATTATTTTAACAAGAAATATTTTCTTCATATCATGATTCGAAGCGGAAGCTAAGTATAAAGTGACACTATAGATGCTAAGTCTATCTCTTAGCAAATAATGACACCCTAGGCACTACACCCATAGTGTGACAGACGTTAGATCATCATCTACGTAATCGCTTCAAATTTTACCCAATCACTGTCCACCTCTTCCACTTCTCAAAAATTCTTTTCTCTTCTTATAGGTAACTCTGCGATCCAATGTTTGTTTCACGAAGAAAATTCCTTGAGAGAGAAACTGAAAAAGTTCAAAATTTCTTTGCTACCTTCAACAGTTTCTTCAATTTTCTGGTTACTTTCGTCGTAAAACTCAAACTTTTCGTTCAACCTTCAATCAGTTTATGAGAAAACACCCAAAAAATAGAAGATCTATAGGCAAAGTTCCCTAGAAACCGAAATCTTCAAAATCAGATAACAACGTCTTCGGCGCTTACTATTATTTTTGTATTAATGAAAGAGCAGAGGAATACCGAGCAGTTGGGATTATAAGTAACGCTCCTCATGGTTTGTCTACTGAACAATATATTACGGTAACTTCGGTCCTTCTAAAACTCATGTTTTTTTCACCTTCCCCGTTTACAAAAGAAAGTCAATTTTCAAAACTCAAACACCAAGGACACCTCGAATTTCACCCTCCCTTACCTGATCATCATCTCGAGTCAGTCGTCAAGTGAGCAAATCCTTCTCAAATAAATCCCAAGAGACTCATTCCTCAACCAATCCTTCAAAAAGTCACCCTCCTCGAACTCCAAGAAGAAAAACTTTCATAGCCATGAGAGATGATGCCGATGTCACCTCGAATCCATCAACCACTTCTCCTCTCCCGAGGGAGATTGTTGAAACGATGAAATCGTCTCAACAAAATCCTTCAAGTGATCCACCTCGATTGAGGGACGAGGAATCTGAAGGAGAAACCGATTTCGACACCACGCAATCAAATAATGAAGCGGAAACAGAATAAGATGCTTTGAAGGAATCAGAAAATGATGCAAAAGAAAAGGCTCGTAAACTGAGGAAAAAGAAATTTCTTATCACAATATCAGATGATGAGCGTGCATAAATAGGTGAAAATTTGAGATCTCTCAATGCAAACTATATATTAGCTCTTAAAAACGTTTTGTATACATATTACGAAGAAAGTCACGTAGTTGATCTAAAGAAACAATGGGGAATGGGGGATAACATTACGCTTCCATTTCCTAAAAAAGGAGAAACACCTTTAGATTCCAAAAAAGACGAACTCGTGGTCTACCCCAAAATAATCAATTGGGGTTTTCTGTTTCCACTGTACCCTATGATAGTGGATTACTTCGAGCTTTTAAACTTGTGTCAAACCCAAGTGACACCAAATCAATGTTCACGCTGCTTTCTGTGATTATGGCCTCCCGCTTATCCAAAATTCTGATCTGCATCGAGGAGTTCATATCTCTAACCAAATTGTTAAAGGGACCAGTGCTTCCGTTTTATTATCTCACCATGGATGATGGTTTAAAGATAATCGATGACCTACCGGAGGCAGACAAATTTTGGAAGCAAAAATTCATCTTCATTTTTGGGGTCTGGGAGAATGGCAAAGAAATATCCGAGGTCAACCCTTCTAGATTGAACCCTGTCTGGATGAGTAATCGTAAGTATTTTAATTTTATTTCTCTAGATTATATTTTCAACTGATGATATCCTTATTTTCTATTAACTTTTATATTATGAATAGAAATTTTGAGGCGATATGCCCTTCATCAAGAGAAAGAAAAAGAGACTATCATCAAACTTGCTGCATGGGAAAAATGAATGGAATAATTCCTTCGACACTGCTATTGAACCTATCATTTTTCTTAACAACCACTTGTTCCCTATCACGTTTAGAGCTCTGCCTCTTGAGAATTCGATGGAGCAACCCAATCCTCGACAAGCTGTCAAAAGATTAGTCCATCTTGACTGTAAGGTATTCTTACCAATTAGCAGTAGTTCATATAACAATCTTCCTCAGAAGAAGAAGATAAAAAACAAAAAAAAAACAGCTAGCACATATGGTGCTAGCCCTTCAGTAGATTTGAAGCTAAGAGGTTCGAAAAGGAAAACAAAAGAAAGCAATCTCCACCATCGAGGAAGGAGTGGAAGACAAAACTTCTTCGAAAAAGAAGAAGACAACTGCTCATTCAAAAAAGAAATTTGCCACCAAAACAACTCCCCAAAAGAAAATAAAAAAGATAATTGTGGATATTGTCGAAGAGGTATTGTCTGATGGCAACGATGGTGCTGAAAATCAACAAAGATAACAGAAAGAAAATAAAGCTCTTGTTGAAAATGCCGTCAATCAGCAATGGGTAATTGCGGTTATAGAGGATGATAAAGGTGATAACCACTTCAATCCTGACAGCTTCATCAACTTCAAGGAATCACAGGAGCTTCTCGGAGACGAGGATCCCATCATTCAGGAAATTCAAGATTATCTGCACAATCTTGGAAGAAGAGCTACACCTGCTACCTCTGAAGCCACATCTCCTGAGGTTATTGTTCATACGACCTCTTTGGCTTTGATTCCTCGACCTAGCCCAGTTGTTTTTTCCCATGTGGAACCATCCGAAGACGTTTTTGCTGCTCTTCAACCTTTCACTGATCTCGATGCTGCCGCGCAATATCTAACTCAAGAAATTGAATATTCTCGAAGTCATTTAAATCACATGGCTAAAGAAATGGTTTATTATAAAGGTGATGTTGTAGCTGAGATCTTTGGGGACCTTGTAATAAGTCAGTTCCATCAATTTCAGATGGCCAGATCTGAATTTCTCAAAGGGGTTTCTACATGTCAAGAAGCACCTTAGAGATTGCATCGAAGAGAAAAGGAAGGTCTCAACACTTCGCATCAGAAAGAAATAGATCAACTCAAGGCTAAACAGTCTGAAGAGTTAGTTGCGGAGAAGAAAAAATTCGATAACCTTTAAGTTTATCTTGACAATAGTGAGGCAGAGAAGAAAATACTGTCAGATGACATGACCACCCTTAAAGCCCAATTAGATAATAATAAGCAACTTGTTGTCAGTGTCGCTGAAGATGAGTGTACAAAAGACATGTTAGCAGCTATCAATAACGAAAAAAACAAAATATCATCACACTCCTTCGTGAAATCCCCGCCACATATCCTAGAATCGATCTTTGTAACTATTGGAGTGAAACCGCCATCAAACGACGCCCTAGGGAGGCTTTCGAACCTGTTCCAAGCTCATCATCCAAAGAGGAAGATTCAAAAGAAGATTCCAAAGAGAACTCCTATTATGAATAATTTTAGTATCTTTTTTTATCTGTCATATCATCACTGTAACATTTTGCTTGAATAAACACCTTTTCACTTTATATCTATGAAATTAGACTGTGTTCATTGAATTAAATTGAATGACAACTATCTTATTTATTCTTTAATTTTTTCAAGTCATATTCACATTTTTCTGTTACTTATATTAATTGCTCGGAGTGAAAGGATAACATTGCAAATAATATAGTGCATTTAATGAACGTAACACTTCAAATATTATAGTGCGTTTAATGAACGTTGCACTTCGAATGTTATAGTGCATTTAATGAACGTTGCACTTCGAATATGGTTGCTTCTTCGAAAAGTGTATTCAACACTTCGGAAAATTCTACTCTTGGTTAACCTCAAAGTTGATCAGTCTTTGATTAATTACCAAAATAGATTAAACAAGAATTCGTAAACAACCATTGGCAAACAAATGTATTTTATTGATAGATTGAATATGTAAATAACGCATCGTTAAAACCTTCATGGGCCAACAGGGTAGGAAAGAGTGCGATAATGAATTAAAGAAAACAATTTCAGAATACAACGCAATCACTCATAGTACATTTTTTGATGTTGTATATTCCACGGATGTTGAAACATGCTCCTCTTATTATCACAAACGTGGTAAGAACCTAGATTTATCCTTTCCACAACCATATAAGGTCCTTCCCAATTCAGGGCCATCTTACATAGACTATTTTCCCTGGTATGGAGGAATACCTTTCTTAACACCTTGTCACCTACCTTGAACTTCCTCATTTTTACCCTCGAATTATACCTGTTCCCCACAAGAGTTTGATAATGGATTATTTAAATGTGCTCGAACTCTTTTCTCTTCAACCAAATCCAGACTCGCGCTTTTAGCTTCATCATTCAAGTCTTCAGAATATTGGGTTATCCTAAAAGAAGGCAAGGTAGATTCCACATTACTGACAACATCCATTCCATATGCCAAAACAAAAGAAGTCTCTTTAGTAGCCTCCCTAGGGGTTATTCGATAAGCCCATAGTACCTCTTGTAAGTAATGGCCATTTTCCCGCTGCTTCTGTCAAATTATTCTTCAAACCTTCTAAAATAGACCTGTTTGTCACCTCTACCTGTCCATTTTCTTGGGGATGAAAAAGGTGTAGAAAAACATTTCTTGATTCCCTTCGAAGCACAGAATGAAGCCATTTATTTATATTGAATTGAGGACCATTGTCTGTAGTAATTCTTCAAGGTACTCCAAAACGACAACAAATACTGTTTACAATGAATTTAATCACATCTTTAGCTTTTATTCCAGACAGGGGTTCTGCTTCTGCGCACTTCATAAAATAATCCACTGCTACAATTATCATTCCAGAGGTCATAGGTAAAGGTCCCACTAAATCTATTCCCCATATATCAAACCGAATGGCTTTGGTAATGGACATAAGTGGAACTGATAGTTTATAAATAGAGTTAGAAAACCTTTGATATGTATCACAGTTTCGAACTAAATTCTTGGCATTGTTCATAATCAAGGGCTAATAAAACCCTGAAAGAAAAACTCGACGAGTCAACACCTTGAACCCAAAATGCGCTAATCCTTTTCCATCTTGTAGTTCTGATAAAACCTCGTGTGATTCTTGTCTGCTCAAACATCGCAATAATTTCCTACTGAATGTATTCTTATACAAAACTCCATCTAATACTATATAGCCAAAAGCTTTGCCTAGCAATGTTTTGGCCAATTTCGCATCTTCAGGCAACTCTCCTCTAATAAAAAAATTCAAAATGCCAGTTCTCCAGTCGCCTCAGATTGTATCCGCGGTAACAAACAGTTTCTCAATATGTTCACACTGATTAGAATGAATTAAAATCAATGGACTTTCTTGTAATAAAATCCAAGGATAATCTTCCTTGTATGTAATAGTTGATAAGGAATCAGCCACCATGTTACTCCCTTGATTTATATGGTCCAAAACAACATGATCAAGTAAAATCATCATATTTCGAATCTCTTAAAGATACAAAATTAAGTGATTCTTTTTTGCTTCGGAAACTCCAGACACTTGATTTGCCACCAATTGAGAATCCGTCTCTTATCGTACTGAAGTTGCACCACATATCTTCGCAAGTCTTAATCCAGCTAATGTAGCTTCGTACTCAGCTTCATTATTTGAAGTGTGGAAACCAAATTTAATAGATTGAAGCAATCAGTTGAACTTCAGCGTTGCATCCCAAAACACTAGAACCTCTAACAGTTCGAATAATCCACATCGAATTAACCGGCAAAACATCATTGCTAACTTCTTCATCCGATCTGCTTGAATGAAATTCAACAAAGAAATATGCGAAAGATCGTTCGAGAAAAAAAAACGATGTCAAAATCCCCCAATTCCACTGACCATTTAGTTATTCTCCCTAAAATATTAGGACGTTGCAAAACATTCTTCAATGGAAATGAAGTTCGAACTTTGATGGTATGAGCTTGAAAATAAAGACGAATTTTTGTAGCAGCCACCACCAATGCCAATGTCAATGCCAATTTTTCGATCTTCAAATACCTTTTTTCTGCTGCCACCAAACTTTTGCTGACATAATACACCAGCTTCAGAATTCCTGAATCTTCACTTATCAATACTGCACTCACTGCAAAATCCGATACTGTGATGTATAAAAAGAGTTGCTTTTCATTTCGAGGCTTAGATAATATTTCTGGTGATGATAAAGAATCCTTGATGCTTGTAAAAGTTGCTTTACAATCCAAAGTCCATTCAAATTTCTCTAGTCTTCGTAGCACTTGAAAGAAAGGGAAACATTTGTCAGAAAATCTAGAAATAAATATGTTAAGTGCTGCTAACCTTCATGTCAAAACTTGTACTTCCTTGATAGTTCGAGGCGATTTCATGGATACTACACCTTTTAACTGCTCTAGGTAAACTTCTATCCCCTTTTCACTGATAACATAACCCATAAATTTCCCTGATCGAACTCCAAAAATACATTTTTCCGGATTCAACTTTAGCCGTATTGCCCTTAAATTCAAAAATGTTTCCTCTAAATCTTCCAAATGTGCATCGTCTGCTAAACCTTTCACCACCATATCATCAATATATACTTCCATGTTTTTTCCGATCTAAGTAGCTAATTCCTTGTTCATTAATCTCTGGAATGTGACCCCATCATTTTTTAATCCAAAAAACATAACTCTATAACAGTGCAAGCCTCTGTCTGTGATGAATGTGGTACATTCTTGATCCTTTAAATCCATTTTAATTTGATTATATCCTATAAAAACATCCATACAGGTCAGTATTTTATTTCCCCAAGTGGAATCAATCAACTGGTCTATTCGAGGATCGGGAAACAGGTCTTTAAAACATGATCGATTCAAATCTGTAAAATCAACACACATTCTCCACTTTCCGTTCTTCTTCTTGACCACCACTGAATTCACCGTCCACAAATGATACTGTGACTCCCTTATATTCCAACGTTGGATAACCGGTCCACTTCGGAAACTATAGCTTTTGCCTTTTCTGATGAAAATGCTCTCATTTTTTGAATAACTGGTTTCACCTTTGGATTAATAACTAGGCTATGGAAAATTACTTCAATTAGAACCCTTGTTACATCCTCTGTTTTCCAAGCGAAAATATCTAAATTGTAAGATAAATATTGTAATAACTGTTAACGTAGAATAGGGGTCAGTAAGGTTCCTATCTGAAGTAATCTTCCCCCGAGAAAAGTACATTCCTCTATTTCTTCACTTACTGTCAATGATCCTGGGGTTTCCCTCGGATCGTCAACTCTTTCCTCAGAATTCGAGGTCAACCCCCTTGACTGTTATTCATTCATCATATCACCACTGTTGGATCCTCGAATCTGAAGCGTAGTGGCGTAAAATTCCTTGGCAAGTTTTTGGTCACTCTGGACGAATCCTACACGGTCTCTGACGACATACTTGAAACATTGATGGACTGTTGATACAACACCATACGTTCTTGACAACCCAGATCTTCCAAAAATGGAATTATAGCTTGTTGGACAGTCCACCACCATAAAAAGCACTTTGACCTTCTTCTTAAAAGGTCCCTTTCCTAGACTGACCTCTCCATAGAATTCCCTTATGACTCGTGTAGTTACTCCATTAAAACCAATGATGGTGCGATCTGATTGAGAAATCCGAGGAGGATTGCGCATCCTGTCATAAGTAGCTTTAAAAAGGACGTTCACAGAATTCCCAATATCTATGAATACGCATAGAATCTCAACGCCAGCAATTTCTGCCCCAATGACCACTGCATCTTCATGAGGCTCTGTAGTACCCCGTAAATTGTCTTCAGCGAAAATGATAAAAGGAACGTCTTTCTTTCCATACAAATGGGTAGACATTTTTCCTTCTATCTGAGTAGTCATACTTACTATGTGCCTTTTCTTTAAACTATCAGTGCTTTCAGTCATAGAATCACCCCCAAAAATGGCCATAGATTCAAAATACTCACACATGATTTGAACATGGCCTTGCTTTATTGGATCTTCCACTGCCATCAAAATAAATCAATCTAGATCCATGTACAAGTATTCCGATGCAGCATCAAAGTCATCAACCTTCGAATCCAGAATCATCAAATTTTCAGCTTGTGCATTGGTTGGTTATGAAGTAATGCTATGAGATTTTTCGAGGCATTACTCTGTGCTTTCACATAAGTGAATAATTTCCCATTTTCAGTTAAAGTTTGAACTTCTTTTTTCAAGGAAATGCAATCCGTAGTATCATGACCGATGTCATTGTGATACCTGCAAAACTTATTGTTTCGCTCATCTCTAGGCCTATTGATTCGAGTGGCCTTCCTGAAATTTACATACCCTTTAGTTTTATCAAAAATTGCAGCCACACTCTTAGTCAAATCTTCATAGTATTCAGACCTTATCCATTGATTGGGCCTCGACCTATTAAATTGGTATGATGGAGTTTGGTTCGAATATCCTCCAGTTCGACGTGGTAGATTATTGTTCCTCGGACATGCCTGCTGGGCATAATTCGAAGACTGACCTTAGTTATGTGGCACCTTCCCATAATTCTTTTGACTTGTAGCCGCTACCCCCTCGAACCCTGTTTAACTCTTCAACCTTGATTTGGTCCTCAACCTGAACCATCAAACCTCCAAAAGTTAAGGCTCTTCATTTTGTTGTTTCATTAGCCAAATATCCTGGTAGCAGTCCCTGGCGAAAAGCTGCTATTGCCACCAATTATTCACAATTATCTATACTCGCCTTTGTTAACACAAAACGCTTCGTATAATATTTCAGATTTTCTCCAACTTCTTGCTTGTATTGGATAATTGTATCTCCATTTTTCCTCATCTTCTTACTCCCGACGAACTGTCTTTGAAAGGAAGTATAAAAGTCTCTGAAATTTGAAATGGACCCCTTCAGAATTCGGTTGTACCATTTCAAAGTTGTTCTTTTGAAAGTTTATGAAAAAACCCGACACACTAGTCTGTCGTCATCCTCAAAGTTCATAATGTAATTCTTAAAGTGTTCGATGTGGTCATCTAGATTCTACATCCCATCGAACTTATCTAATTTTGAAATATTAAATCGCTTCGGAAGCGTAATTGATCTTATCTCACCTGTTAATGGAGAATTCCACCAACCAACAACTTGAACATACTTTTCCTCAGTTCCCATCACTACATACAAATTCTGATCATCCCCGTTATACTGGTTTGACGTATTTCTTTTACACCAGTTTGACTCCCTCAAACATCGAGGTACACTTTCTCTTTTAGCTTTATGTTCCTTCTTATATTTACGAGGCTAATCCTTATCTTCTTTCGAAGAGCCTCGATATATTTTAAAAATCCATATATTTCAACTTCCTCGTCACTAGATGTGACATACCTCTGTTTATCTTTCTTTTCCTTTCGAGAAGAATGACGCTCCTTTAGCGCTTCAAATCGCATGTTTTTCTGTTCACTTCTGATTTGACGATCTATACAAGATCGATCAGATTCACCACCAGCATCATTTTGGTCATTCATTTGTCTCACCTTGGATTTCAGCCAAGCTGATTGAATCTCTTGCTCTCTCTGGTCACATTTCTCATTTAGAGCATTTATCTTATCAAGAAGATGATTCATTCACAACTCTATCTCAGCTTGAGTCTGATGAATCAGAGTATATCCTTCTTGTTTATCATCTGTCATTTGTAAATTATTTTTCAGTGTTTCAACAGCTGATCGAACTAGCGGGTCATTTTCTTGAGTCATCGTAAAGTTTTAAGATTGTTTTTCAAGATTTAAAAAATTTGAACTAGTAAAATATGCACCAACTGTTGATATGATCCCCAATGAAGTTGCCAATTTGATGAGATTGATTACTTAGACTGCCTTAGTAAATTGAGAGAAGTCAAGTTATAGAAACATAAATAGGTTTTAGAGAGAGAAAATCAGATTCTAAACTCATCTATCTTAAAAAGCCAACCCATTTATTAGATCAACCCTTGCCTTTATATAGAGGCGCAAAGACTTAGCTCCTAATTGAAACAGTTACAGATGAAAGGGATAATTACATATTAGTCCTCAACTTAAATACAAACTTTTAATCTCTTCTTCTAACTTTACAATTTGTCATAAGAAGTTTTATTCTTTTCATTTAGGTCATTGAATTTCAATCTCCTTATCAGATATAACTACTAAAAAAGTATTTTGCGACAGTCAGAGCGCCGTACACCTTACAGGGAAGTAAATGCACATAGATGCCATGTATCATTTTATTCGTGATATAATATCAAAGAGAATTTGATGTGAAGAAAGTGTCTACACTTGATAATCCAGCAAATATAATGATCAATGTAGTATAAGTTCTAAAGTTTAGCGAATACTTAAACTGGATTGGTGTTCACAGAATCAAGTGAATGCCTTAGAGGCAGTTAATGAGTCAGAAGAAGAGAATTTCTTTGTTGATAGTGAATAAATGATATTCGCTTCAAGAGAAATATTTGTTGAGAATGAGTCGAATAATTTTGACAATGTATAATGTGTCCGCTGGTACAGTCTTGTGTCATTGACAGTGTACCTTGTGTTATAGTTTGTATTCTTGTGTATATGATCCTATTAGGCCAATTATCTACTAAGTCTATGTATTTTTTTTATAAATAAATTACTATGGCTACGTAAAAGGACATAATATGTAACCCTATCTATCACAATGAAAACAAATAGAACTCAATTTACATTTTATCTTGGGACAACTGATTTAAGGTACACTGGAAATCTAATATGTTCCCTTGCATGACCGTATCATGGATCTCATTACAAAACCCCATTTTCACAACCGATTTATACTTCTAAAGGACAAACTCGGGCTTGTTACTTTGCTCCTTCGTTTGAGGGGAGAAGTTATAAATTGGGCTAAAGTAAGCTCAATTGAAAGAGGAATGAAAAATCAATGCAAGCTTACTGTCACAAATTTGTATGAGAAAAAAAATCTGTGAGTGGCTCAAGGTGAAAATTAGTGTTTTTGGGGTATTGAGAAATTTTTAGGATTTATCATTTGTGTTATGTGTTAGTAAAAAAAATCACCATTGCTTTTATCTCTCGGACCACGCTCCTACCGAGCCCATACATGTCTCAGCCTAACTTAATTACAAGTTCAATCCAAAAGCATAAATAGAATCCCAAAAGATAAATACTGATTCAAGCCGAAAGCATGTTACGTATTACAACCATTGCGAATGATCTCTACTTACAACTCATATATTCTTTGTTGCACATAATAAAAATGAGTATAATGTCATACAATATCTATGATCCTCATCTAACCAATTGTAAACCTTCTACCGCTATTAGTAATTTTATGTAAACAATGAAACAATCATCATAAATTTAAAAAACTATTCGTAAAAGCTAAAAGCTAAAAATACTTTTTTTTATCATTTCTTATTAGTACTTATAAATCTAACATTTTTCCATATTTCTAAAGCAAATAAAAAAAATGAAATGTTTTATTGGTACAATATTCTTCATATCAGGATTCGACCTTATATTTACATTGATGGATATCGCATATGTAAGATAAGAACATATAAATTCTTCGATAGATACACAATTTTAATATATATCTTAAAAGTTGGTTTTAAAAATAGAAATACAGGTTATGGTGCAATAGAGAACAATATTTTCACAATTGAAATAATAAAAAAAAATGACTTTAAAAGATCAACTTTCATATTCGTTGAAAAACATGTTAAAGTTACATCCAAATAAGTAATGCCTATTTAATGAGGCAAAATTATAAAAATGATGATCAATTTGAACAAAAAATGTATTAAGTCCATTTCAAGTGAAGCCCCACTATACAAAAAATATTATCACATAACAAAGAGGAAGATTAAGGTAAAAATATGTATTTCAAAAATCATTTACAATTATTTATTCAAGTCAATTACACTTGTGAACAAATATTTTTTTCAGAAGTGATGCATCTTCGCAAGTCTCTACCATTATTTATGTAAGTCTATTACACTTGTGAAAAATATCTAATCTCGTATAATATATTTAAACTTACACTAATCTATTATATATTGCAGGGTGCAATGAATTTAACAACAAAAATCGAAAGAGAGAAAGTTCTAAAAGATATAGGAGTACTCTTAATTTATATGCTTGGCCAACCTTTCTTTTCTCTATATCTAGAGAGACGTTAGATGGTTTAATGCTTGAATAAGTTGAATGCTTCTAAAAATTTAACGAATATGACTAAGCATATATAATAAAAGATAAACTAATGAACTTAATGAAAAATTATTGCACAAGAAAACCAGAAAGTATAGTTGGTTGTGCAGTGATACTTGCCATTACTATACAATATACATTAGAAAGTGTGAATTAAAATTAAAATAAGTAATTAATATACTAAGTGTTTAATATTATACAACCATTTCTTACTGAACACACACATTTTTTAATAAAAATAAAATATATGACAAAAGTAATACTGTGAATCATCAAACGACTTGCAATTAAAACTATTCATATTGAATTCAACTTTCTTGAGAAATCTCGATAACTTAAATAAAATAAGGTGCGTTTACAAAAAAAATTTGCTTCTTAAAAATTATTAAAAACATTATTTCCAATGGAAAATTTATATTATGGTTGTAAGTTTTTACTCTAGAACTACAACCTAACAATGCTAAAAGAAATATATTTAACATAAATGAAGTCAATGATGATAAATTAGAGGATGAAAATGAGTCACATTAATGTGATATTGAGTGAAATAAATAAAAACTCAAGGCATAAAACAATGAAAGATAAAATGAATAAATGTCGTATCGAGATTGAACATGAATATATAGGCATGAAAAATAAAATAAAGTAAGAAAATATATAATTATTTTACTAATGCTACTATTGAGGTTTAATATATTTTTAAAATTGATTTTAGTACTAGTGGTGAAAATATAGAAAAAAGAAAAAAGAGTTTGAATTACGTCCATTATAAAAACACCAGATCGCATATTCTTAAGGATTTAAAAATATATAAAGAAGAAAGACTTTGAAAGAAATGTCAAAGAGCTTGAAACTCAAGAAAAAATAAAGAGACTAAAATAAAAAATCAATAACTTGAAAAAACTAGCGGAGGATCACCAAAAGGTAACTTCAAAACCTATTTTCGCAACTTATTTACTCTTATTTTCGCAAACTCTAAACAATTCATTTTTAACAAGTGATATATACTTGTTTCTACAAGTGATTTTTCCATATTTTTGTAAATTATTTACTTTTATTTCTGGAAGTGCTATAAAAATGTTTTTTTTTCACAAGTGGTTTTGTCTATTTCTGCAAGTGGTTGACTCTTCTTTTCACAACTAATTTACTCAAATGTTTGTATTTATTTTCCAGTGACCAGAAATCGACCTTGCAGTTGCCAAACATAATGATAAGCTAAAAAGAACAGAAAATATTATAGAAAAACAAATTAAAGAGCTTAGAAAACAAACAATAATATTGAAAGGCATAATATGAAGTTTAAAAAAAACAACAGGCTTTAAGGACATAATGTGGAGATGAAAATAATACACAAAAATCTTGAACAACCGATTAAGGATTTGAAAAAAAATTAAATACTAGTCTTGAAGGACATATTACTAAGCGAAAAGAGGAAAATAAATTTTTAAACAACAAGGAACTTTGCTTAGATGATCAAATCAAAGAGTTTGCAATCGTTAATTTGTATGTGATCAAAATAGTAATTGATCATGAATGTTTCATAAAAACAATGAAAAATGACATAATAGCTACAAGTTGACCAAAAATATTTCGACTCCCCGTAGTACAACCAGTTACAAAAACAAAGAAAATACAACAGGCTGTTGATAATAAGATTCACAAGAAAAAGAAAAGAAATCGAGGACATATGTGCAATAAAGACAAACAAAAAGAAACTAAAACTGAAGAAGTAAAACTTGGAACAAATTCAAAATGTAGAAACTGAATCAGAAAAAAAATAATTTTATAAGTTTCTATAACAACAAAAATGTCATCCACAATAAAAATGTTCTCAATAGCTGCAACAATAAGCTCAAAAACAAGAAAAAAGTTCAGCAATTATACGAACTCTTCGATAAAAATATCAAATGGATACACCAATAGGTAATATAAAAAGATAAATCTCTACTAACCGAAGAAACGCAAGTATAATGTGATTGGAGACATCCAATAAGGTGGTGGATGATGTAGAATTTGAATGACAACTCAATAATGAAATAAAAATATATTAGTTAAGAAAGATGCCAATAACTTATTTAAGGTTAAAAGTGTAGAAAATGTTCGGGATCCCATCGTATGGTGTTATCCACAAAGAAATATTTTTGTCCCCTATTCACATACGCTAAAGATAGCTAATGAGAAAAATTTAGACTACAAAACATAAATCCACTTCTCACTTTTTATACATAGTTACACCTTATTTTCGATATGGCTGATGTTTATTTTGCTTTAGTTTTTGCTTTACTAGCCAGTGGTTTGGTTTTATTTCAGGAGGTGATATAACAAATAATAATTTTTATTTATGCAAGTGGGTTACTTGTTGATACTTTTTTTTTCAAGTGATTTGACTGTATTTCTGTAAGTCACTAACATTATAACTTCTTTCATATATTCACAAGTGTTTTCTTATATATAGATAATTGATGGTTATATCATCATTCTCTAAGAAAGTAATTATTAAACATCTTTTTCACAAAAAGATGATGGAATAAAAAAGTTATTAAGTCTTGCAAAAAAATCTACATTTTTATTCATGCATTGCTAATTTGAATTATTATTTTAGAGTGAATAATTTATATTTCATTAATTAATTTTCTTATTTATATATCATATTATAGATTTTTATCAAAACAAAGATCAATATCGAAGAAATGATGGAAAATAATTAATTGGAGATATATACCTAATGATACATAATATATCATGACTCAAATTAAAATTGGAACTAAAGCCAAATATGGAATAATTCATTGGGTTTTAGATATAATAGATATAAACAATGGAGTTACGTACAACTACAACTCTCTATTGACAACTTCAAATATCCTGACAATGTCAGCCAGAGAATTGGTAAGGATTTCAAATATAACATTATTATTTGTTTATGATCATATTTTATCGGAAAATGCAATCAATTGTCAGTTTGCAAAATTCACTTTGCGTCACACATACCTTATCCGTAAAATTCCAATGATAAAAATATCACCAACGGTGAAGTTTGAAAACCCAAAAAATATATCAAAACAGAGAATATGTTGTTTGTGGGGTCTTTGTGTGTGAGTATGTAAAGGACTTCATTACAAATGAATTTATTTAAAAATATTTGATAGTGATATTTAGTCTATCAAAAGAGCTGAAATATTTTATTTATCCTTAAACCATCGAGACACTAACAAATTTTGGTATATACATGTCTTTATGATAAGTAGAACATCTATATTTTATTATGGAAATTTTTATGTTTCAAAAATATTTCATTTTGTATCAAGTATTATTATCTTTTCTTAATTACTAGGTTTTCTAATTTATTTAGTCTAATTTTATCAAGTTAAAGTATGCGCAATCAGAGAGCTACACTAACATCCTAAACAACAGATGTCCTTCAACGATTCTTTCTCAATATACGATTATATAAGAACTATCTATAATGTTTTTAGCAAGTATAAAACCTGACAAACATCTCATGCATATAAAGAGATCCAACTGCAAATCAAAGACCCTTGAACTATCTATAATGTTTTTAGCAAGTATAAAACCTGACAAACATCTCATGCATATCAAGAGATCCAACTGCAAATCAAAGACCCTTGAAAACTCTGGAATCAAATTCGGAAGTAAGCTTAAACTGAAACGAGAAGATGAAGATAAAAGACTAAGAAATTCAAAAGTTAACAAAGAAAGAGTTAACAGGAGAAGAACATAACACTAGGTGAATTAAGTTTCATTAAGTTTATATATTTCTAAAATTCGAAAGGTTCAAAAGCGGGATTGAAATAGTTCAAGCGTCAATTTTTTATAATACCATCTCAATATCAAGTGTTCTTTAACAATTGGGCTAAGTTTAGATATGGACCTAATGTTAATCAATAGATATAGGCCTAATGTAATTTATCCAAATTTAATAAAGTTCTTTATTTTCAAACAAAAGTTAAAATATGATATTTCGGTTACGTTGTTTATTTCTCCGCAGCTGAAATGTACGTATTTCGCAAATAGAAAACAACTTGATTTCACAAGTGATAACGTATTTTTTTCCCAAGTAAATATATTTACGTAAGTTATTTTTATTTTCGCAAGTGATCCACAACTTGATTTCCAAACCTAAAAATTCATTTATTTCTAGGTAGTTATATTTCGACAAGTGAAGTGTACGTATTTCACAAATACACAATAACTTATAACCAATATATTTCCGGTTTACTCTTACTTCCACCATTCAAATATATACACAAAAAATACATATTTTTGCAAGTTGTTTATTGTATTTCTACAAGTGCCTGCAATTGAATGCAGGTTCCATTCTAGTGTAACTTATTTTTACAAAAATTAATCATAAGTTTAGAACTAAATCGAAACCAAAATATAATTTGAAACAATATTTTTAAAATGAATCAAATCTATTTGTATACATAAAAAAACCAGTACTAAAACGGAATCATAAAAGATATTTATCATGTATCAAAATCGATTAAAATTAGATATAAAAGACTTCAAATGAATCCAGAACCCCAACTTCCAAAAGAAACTACTAGAAAGAGTGTTGAAAGAAAAAGTTCAATCAAATATAGCTATAACAAAAATAAAATAGAAGAATCTAATTTTTTAGTGGTATTACCTATTAGATAAATGTAATTTAGAATCTTTACTAGTATATAAATTTGATGTTAGATATTTAATAATATTTTATCCTAATACTTAAAAGGAGATACGGATCCCCTATCCAAAGTTTGGAGAATGTTTTGGCTAGTTTTCTAAGTTTGAAAATATGAAAATCAGTAAAAATCAAGAAAAACACACTTGATGATGGAATGTAAAAGCAGCCCAACCCTTTTGTAATTTTGGTACAGAGCCAAAACAGAGCCATCTGTTTCTTATGTAGAGCACTCTGCTCCAAACAGAGACATTCTGACTTGGTAACTGTAATTCAGTGACCAAAAACACAATTTCTCAAGTCTAGAAAAGGAGCTCAGCTTTGGTTTGAGACCATTCGACACCCCAGATGAAGAAGCTTTGGCTTATGACAAAGTTGCTTTAAGATTTAGATGTCCAAAAATGCACCTTAATTTCCCACTAGTAACAGTTACCGATAATCTTCATTTGTCTCGGAAAAGAGATTTGCCAGAGGGAGAAATCGAAAGATAAAGGAAGTATTTTGATCAACAAGCCATAATAGATGATAAACTTGATGTCTGCGGATTTGAGAACAATAGAAAGTAACCATTTGGACAATTTGTTGTCTTAATTTTGATATATAAATTATGTTATATTACAATACTTTATAATCACAATATTTGGACAATATTTTATCACAAGCTATAAATATATGCACGATTTGATTCAGCCATCATCGCCCGCTCCCTTGAATTTCAAGTTCGACTTGATTCTTCATACTATCATAAACTTCTGCACCCCCACGGTTGTCGCCACCGAGTAAATAGTCAGCCTCTTCGAAGCTTAGGTTTTCTAGAGCACCAAAACCTTTAACCATAACTCTCAATCTGTCCAATTCCATCACTACTTCCTTCATTGTGGGTCTATCCTCCCCCTTCATTCTCACACACTCCATTGCCAACTTAGACACATCTTCAAGCTGCTTGACGTTTGACGCGTCCAACACTCGCTTATCAAGAACTTCAAGTAGCCGACTTTCATTTATTGCCGATATAAAATAAGTAACCAAATGTCTTTCGCTTCGGTCAAAAGAAAGTGCTTTCTCTCCTGAAACCATTTCCAACAGGACTACCCCGAAGCTGTACACATCGCTCTTTTCAGTCAATTGGCTTGTGTGATAATACTCAGGATCCAAGTATCCCAAAGTACCTTGTACAAGTGTAGTTAACTGAGCCTTGTCCATTGGGATTAACCTCGAAGCGCCAAAATCAGAAACTTTTGCTGTGTAGTTTTCTTCCAAAAGAATGTTAGCTGACTTTATATCACGGTGAATGATCGGGATAGAAGCTGCACTGTGTAAATAAGAGAGGGCGTCTGCAGTTTCGGTAACTATTTTCAAACGTGTTTCCCATGGAATAGTAGATTTTGTGTCAGAAAAGTCGTGCATATGATCGAAAAGTGTGCCATTATTCACAAACTCGTAAACTAATAACGGAGTTTCTGTTTCCAAACAGCAACCCAGAAGCTTTACTACGTTTCGGTGGTTAACCTCCGATAGTACAATGACTTCATTAATGAATTGTTCAATTTGGTTTTGGTCACCAAGTTTTGCTTTTTTTATGGCAACCTCGCGATTATTTTTCAGGATTCCTTTGTAAACTGTTCCTTGACCACCTTGGCCTAAAAACCTACTTTGGTGGTAGTTGTTTGTAGCTTTTCTAAGTTCTTTCTCGCTAAACACTCGAGTTTTTTCAGACGATTGATGTTGAAGCAGATGTTGACTTAGCAAGATTCCTCCGTTTTGTTCGAAGAATCTTTCTCTAAGATTGATGATCTTTCTTTGTCTGAATAACCAATATGACCAAGATATACACAACAGAAGAACTAAAAATCCAACGCTGACTCCTGCCCAGTTGACGACGAGTAGAGTCATTGTTGAAATAACAATTTAGGAAGAAAATATGCAAATTTGTTTATACTTTGAACTTACCAACAACTATTTTTGGCCATGCAGATTGATTTTCAATGCAAGCTTTTCCATCTTTTCTACCAACCCCATGGTAACCCTTGGGACACAAGCAAGTGAAGTTCCCAGGATTGTTATAACAGAATTTTGTGCTTTCACAGTTATGAGGTGTTAAAAGATCCTCACACTCGTTGATATCTGAAAAACACAGTGACGACTTATATAAATACAAGTTTTTTTTTTAACTACGCAATAATATAAAAACGTCCGTGTAGCTTAGGCCCTATTTGAATATTTAGGCTCATACACGGTTCAAGAAAAGCAAAATAATAACATGATTTATAAAATTGAATATTTATATATTCAATTTGTATCTAAAAAAGCATGCGAGATTGAAATATATTAAGATCGAGGGAATGATTTTGTTGACAGGAAATTACCTTGGCAACCATTTGACAGATAGGGGTTTCCTCGATAACCATCATAGCATGTACAACGATATCCAGCTTTGTGGTCTGAATCATCACAAAAGCTATACTCACTCTTGCAAGTATACAATTCAAGATTTTGCTTTGCATCCTCGCAAGTTTTGTTTCCGATTCTCCAATCAAAGACCACAGGAAACCTTTCTATGCCTCGCAAGTTTTTAAGATCAGACGAAGTGAAGTTATACCCGCCATCTTCGACCAAAAAAGCATAACTACACTTATTGAAGTCAGAGACATTTTTATGGTTGTTGGAGCTCTCTATAGTGATGCCAAAATCTTTGACGTTTTTTGGAATAGATGTCTGACAACAACCGATACCAGAGCAAGACTCGCTAGCTGATTCAACATCTTCCATTGAAAAGCATTGAGACATGCAACCTGTAGCATATCTGTTGAAAATCAATCAGCTATTAAGCCGTAAAACGTTTCAAATAAATATAATTCATACATTTATATTAAGTTTTGAAGAAAAAATCTTTCTGATTCACGGATTATTTTCACTAAGAATAATACCTTCTGCCCTCGGCATTTTTAAGATAGGCGAAATATTTTTGGGGTTCTCCAAAAATTTCAATTGGATAAAATCAGAGATATATACTTTGAACAGAGAGGATGAAAATTATATGATCTTCTTTTCAACAGAACCCATATTTATAAATTCGACCAACCAAAAACAGTTTGGAAGTTAGGGCAGTTAGGATATCTTAACTGGTTTTGTAATAAAACGGCTATAATTTCAAATTTGAATAAAACGGTCAAATTTTCAATTTCGAAATTCTGTTGACTTGCAACAATTCAGCTCGACCCCAGCCAGGGGCTCCGCCCCTTGACCCCGCTAATCGTGATATAATCTAACAAGCATGCACTCCGCACTCTACGACTTGTTTGATAATATATCATGATTAAATTGGTCGACTAGTCGATCCAATTACACTAAAATAAATAACAATCTTCCCCCATTTTAGTGTAATTCATGATCTACTAAACACAATCATATCAAATATCAAATTTATGCATAAATGAAATATCGTAACGATTTGAATTTCACATTAGTATATTACACATTCCAAATATTCGAATATCAAGGTATCACTAAGGATTGAACCTTTACTATTCACAATGAATACATGAAGATAATATACACATAAATTTACATTCTCACTTGTTCTTACTTGACACTATATTTTACTAGCCTTGTGTCCTTATCCTTCTTAAGCATATCAAAGCCAAGTCCTAGCTTCTTGAAGCGGCTAAACTTCATGCTCAAATAGGTAGTTCTTTTCATCTTGCACCTGCATATGCAATTTTTCAAAAGAGCTATTAAGAAGATAATCTTCAACCTTCACAACTTGCAGTTCTGAACACATACCTTGGGATGATATACAAATGTGTTCCAATATCTTGATGTTAAGCTTTCCACATTGAATTCAACACCTAATGTCATATTAGATGGGAATTGGGTATCTCAACATGAGAGATTTCAAATGGACTTTAATCCCATCCCAATAGCCGATTTGTGCACAAGATCTCTATTTAACCCCTTGGTTAAATGATCGGCTAAGTTATATTGAGTTCTCACAAACTCTACTGATATAACATCATGCGTGATACGCTCACGAATCATACTGTGTCTAACACCTAAGTGTCTAGACCTGCCTTTGTAAACTTGTCTATAAACATTGGCCAAGGCAGCCTCACTATCACATCTGATAGATATAGGTGATATCGGTTTGGGCCACAACGGAATTTCATACATTAAATTTCTTAGCCACTCAGCTTCTTTACTCGCTGCTGCTAATGCCACAAACTCTGATTCCATTGTTGAATCAGTAATACAAGTTTGTTTCTTAGACGCCCAAGAGATAGCACCTCCCCCAAGTAGAAATACCCATCCACTTGTGGAAGAATGATCTTCCATATTGGAAATATAACTCGCGTCTGAATATCCTTCAAGTACAGAAGGAAATCCGGTATAAGTTAAACCATAATTCATGGTTCCTTTCAAATACTTGAATACTCGATTTAAAGCTTGCCAATGATGCGAACTAGGATTGCTAGTATACCTACTAAGTTTTCCAACAACAAAGGCAATATCCGGCCTAGTGCTAGTCATGGCATACATAAGACACCCGATGGCTCTCGAGTATTCAAGTTGAGATACAGCAATACCTTTATTAGGTAGAAGCTTAAGACTAGGATCTATAGGTGTGCTTACCGGAGAACAATCTTTAAAATTAAATTTATTTAATATCTTCTCAATATAGTGAGATTGAGAAATCGATATACTATTGTTCTTTCGCTTGATTCTTATACCAAGAATCATTTCAGCTTCCCCCAAATCCTTCATCTCAAAGTTAGATGATAAAAAATTCTTCGTTTCATTAACCTGATTTTGGTCAGTACCAAAAATCAACATATCATCCACATATAGACAAATCATAACTCCTTTACCAGAATTATCAAATTTGCTATATACACACTTGTCTGCTTGGTTAAGAATAAATCCATTAGACAATATCACATTATCAAATTTTTGATGCCAATCTTTTGGTGCTTGTTTCAAGCCATACAAAGACTTTTTCAACTTGCATACCTTGTTTTCATAACCAGGCATCACAAACCCTTCCGGTTGTTTCATATAAATCTCCTCATCCAAATCACCATTCAAGAATGCTGTTTTAACATCCATTTGATGAATTACAAGATTGTATACAGATGCAAGTGCAATCAACAATCTAATAGTGGAAATCCTAGCAACCGGAGCATAAGTATCAAAGAAGTCAATGCCTTCTCTTTGTCTAAATCCCTGGATAACCAATCTAGCTTTATACCTTTCAATAGTACCATCTACTTTCATTTTTCGTTTAAATATCCATATATTTCCCAATGATTTGCACCCAGGAGGTAAATCAGCCAACTCCCATGTATTATTATGCATGATAGACTCTATTTCATCCTGGATAGCTTCTTTCCAGAATGCAGCATCCCTTGATGCCATAGCATCACTAAAAGTCCTTGGATCATCTTCAATAACAAAACAGTATTGATATTGATAGTCAATCTTATCTCTTGTCCCTTCAACTAAATATAGTTGAAAATCAGATCCGTACGACTTAGCTTTTCTGGCTCTAGTACTTCTCCTTGGTTCAGAAGGTCCAGGTACACAATTGGTACCACTTGATATATTTTCAATTTCACTTGAGTTCCTATTCAAAGAGTTTTGAATCAAATCTCTAGGTCTAGGTATAGAAGTAAATCTCTCTTCATCAAATATTGCATCTCTTGACTCGATAACTGTGTTCACCGACACATAGTCATTAGATTCTAACACATAGAACCTATATGCAATGGAATGCTCAGCATACCCAATGAAGATACAATCTATACCTCTTTCACCCAAATTTTTCCTTTTAGGTTCAGTGAGTCTTACAACAGCTCTACAACCCCAAACTCTCAGATAATTTAGTGTTGGAGGCTTCTTAAACCAAAGCTCATACGGGGTCATCTTATTCCTTTTAGTAGGAACACGATTCAATAAATAACAGGCTGTTAACATAGCCTCACCCCAAAATCCTTCACTCAAACCCGAATAGGACAACATGGAATTAACCATTTCTTTCAAAGTCCTATTCTTCCTTTCAGCTATACCATTTTGTTGTGGTGTATAAGGAGCCGTGGTTTGATGAATTATACCCGTAGACTGAAAATATATAGGATCATAATATTCACCTCCTCTATCCGTACGTAGATTTTTAATCAAATCATTCTTATGTAGCTCAACTTCTTCCTTATAGATTTTAAACTTATCAAGAGCTTCATTTTTAGCATGCAACAAATAAATGTAGCAATATCTAGATGCATCATCAATAAAAGTAATAACATACTTTTTATTTCCTAATGAAGGTGTAGCATGGAAATCACATAAATCACTATGTACTAGTTCCAATATTTTGGAAACTCGGTTAACATTATTGAAAGGTTTTCTAGTTATCTTAGTTAACATGCAAGTTTTACATTTTTCATTATTTGCATCAACAGGAGGAATAAGGCTCATTTTAGACATGTCTTTTATTCTTTCATAATGAACATGTCCTAATCTAGCATGCCATAATTCTGTTTTATTTATATTTCTACACACACTAGTAGAAGTCATGCAAACAGAATCATTTTCGAATGAAACATTAATATTTAACATAAACATACCATTACATAAATATCCGAATCCCATAAATACACCATGTTTTGACAAAACATATTTGCCACTTTCGTACACTTGTTTGAAACCACAATTGTTTAAAACAACACCAGACAAAAGATTCTTTCGAATCCGAGGAACATACAATACATTGTTCAATAATATGTACTTTCCAGAAGTAAATAGTAATTTAACATTTCCTAGTCCTTTGATTGGTTCGGTAGCAACATTTCCCATCTTAAGTGAAGGTCCATCTTCAATCGGTTGAAAATTACTAAACCATCGAAGATCTTTACATACATGACTTGTTGCTCCTGAATCAACCCACCAAGCAACATCATCATCCTGCACATAAAATGCTTCAGATATTAGAGATATATAATTTTGACCAGAATTAGAATTCTGAAATAAAATCTGACCTTCTTGCTTTTGAGGATCCTTAGATCCACTTGAACCAGTATTGTTCCCACTTGGACCAACATTATTTTTGCCTTTTCCAACTCTACAATCCCTTCTAAAGTGACCAGGTTTGCCACATTTCCAGCATGCTATTTTAGGCTTTTTGCTGTTAAAATTACTGTTTTTGTTGTTTCCTTTAAACTTTCGTTTATTCCCCTTATCTGTATTTCCATTCTTAAAGAATCCGCTGCTTTCAGCCATATTTACAGATGAGTTTCCCACTTGGTTTTTACCCTTGGGATTACTTAATTCATCTTGAGCCCTTAGAGACTCTTCAATCTTAAAATGACTACCAAGTTCGACTAGAGTCATTTCTTCCTTGTTGTGTTTCAGTGTGTGTTTAAAATCCTTCCACGAAGGAGGCAATTTGTCAATAACAGAAGAAACTGAAATACATTCGTCCATTTTCATATTGTGTTGAACAAATTGACCCAGAATTCTTAGTAGTTCATTATACTGTTCCATTACAGGTCTAGAGTCAACCATTTTGTAATTTATAAAATTACTAACCAGGAACTTCCTACTAGAAGCATCTTCTGCCATGTATTTTGATTCTATAGAATCCCATAATTCTTTTGCAGATTCGACATTTTGGTATACATCAAACAAAGTATCAGACATACCGTTTAATATATGGCCTCGGCAAATGTAGTCATCATTCTCCCACTTGCTGCGCCTCCTCGTTTGTTCCAATGTTTCATTCTCAGTGATCTCTGGCCAGGGGGTACTCAAGACATACACAACCTTGAGTGTAGTCAACAGAAAATGCATCTTTTTCTGCCATCGTCTGAAATCATGTCCTTCGAACTTGTCCAACTTAGCGAATTTACTTGTCATCTCCTTCGCAGATTCTCCTCCGTTCGTCATCTCTATCTTCATCAACAAGACCAGAATATTTCAATAAAATGTAGAAAATAGTGTTTCGTTTTCCGGATAATCTCTGAAGTCTTGTAAACAATTTCTTATTGAAATATTTTTGGGGTTCTCCAAAAATTTCAATTGGATAAAATCAGAGATATATACTTTGAACAGAGAGGATGAAAATGATATGATCTTCTTTTCAACAGAACCCATATTTATAAATTCGACCAACCAAAAACAGTTTGGAAGTTAGGGCAGTTAGGGTATCTTAACTGGTTTTGTAATAAAACGGCTATAATTTCAAATTTGAATAAAACGGTCAAATTTTCAATTTCGAAATTCTGTTGACTTGCAACAATTCAGCTCGACTCCAGCCAGGGGCTCCGCCCCTTAACCCCGCTAATCGTGATATAATCTAACAAGCGTGCACTCCGCACTCTACGACTTGTTTGATAATATATCATGATTAAATTGGTCGACTAGTCGATCCAATTACACTAAAATAAATAACAGTGGTGTCACAACCGGTTAAAATCTTTCAGAAAAACTTGTTATGTTAAAATCTTTCAGAAATCTTGTTCTTGGTGTAGGAAAAGTTAAAATCTTTCAGAAAAACTCCTTCACTGAAAGCACCGGTTGGATTGCCCTTGGTGTCATAACAATCGTGCCAAACGGGTAAGGAATAGTTATGTTTCCACAACTGTCTGGACAACCAGGCAGTGATAGTTGTGCAGTCACAAAGGTTGCTAATGTTGCAACAATTACTAAAACCGAAAAGATCTGCATAAGTATTTCTTGTTTAACAAGCAACAATAGCATCGTTTGTATTTGGCTTTCTCTTTTTTCCTTCTCTTTTTCTTTATTGTCTTATACCATTAAGAAGACTTTTAGTTATACAAGCATGGTGTTGTGATTTCTTCATAAAATACAGTCACTTGATAACAATTTGTAAGATATACTCTACAAGATCATCATCAAAGGCAGAATTGGTCTGTCGTCTGATCATATACCATTTACTACATTATTATAAACCAAGTCAACTAAGTAAATTTTATTTTTATTTAGGACAGGAAATATACAACTTGAACCCAAACATCAAAAATAATATAAAACTGAAATCTGCTTCAACTTGAAATGAATTCAATTATCTCCACCGGAATGCTTTATTGGTATGAAGCCCGCCAACTGTTTTGAAGTTTGGTTTCCGAGTAGGAGGAGGTTAGGCGAATAAACAAATTTTATAAAAAGTTACAAATTCAAACTCTACTTATTTGATATGTTGGGAATTCTCAAATGATATATTTCTAACCTAAAAGGAAAATCGGTTTCGTAATCTATCTTGAAATTTTACTTACTATTATTTCTAGATATATACTAGTTTTTACCAAACATGAATATTAACTAGCGGGATTTGTTAGAATAATTATCTTATCATATTAGATGCTATATGAATTAATATCTTTGTTGTTAGCGTTCTAGTCAATAGGCAAGTAAAAGCTATTTTCTATGTTCTAATATATAAGTATAATACATATATTGATAAGTGTAATAATGATTTTTTATTAAAAAGATAATAAAAAATAAAAAATGCAAATGGCATAGGTATATAATTGCTTTATTGGTTTTATAAAATAATATTTAATACTCCATTGGTTTTGTCAAACCATATTTAAATGAAATTCTAAATTTTTAAAAATATTGGAAGGTAAGGAATATTATTTAGGCTATAGCTATATATATCCAAATGTGGTTTAAGTTTACTCAAAAAATACCGTTGATTTTTCTTTGATTTGTTTAGGAAGAAAATATCCTTGAACTTACATTTAATTACCAAAGTGCCACTAAGTTAAAACAACACTAAGTATATCCTAGGTAGTCCCAATTCACAAGACAATCTATTTGGTTATGTAGACAAAAAAAACATAACTCCTTAGTAGATCAAACAACATATTGGTATTGTTTTATGAAAATCTTACAAATCAACTTCAAAATTCAAATAACTTTGTACAACATTCAACCTCATTTTGAAGAAAAACACATAATCAATCATGACTCAGCCGGAGCTAGGGAGTAGTATGAAGGAGTTGATGTCGCCGGAGGTTGGAGATGAGGAAATGTCGCTGGAGAAGGAGGTTGACTCACAGGAGAAGGAGTCGACGTCTCCGGAAAAGGTAACGAAATTCATGACTTCACTACGCACCAACGGTTTCGGGCCCTGGAACCGATGGTGCGTAGTGTTGTTGAGACCGGTTCAAGGCCTTAGAACCTGCCGTACTCTGCCTATGCACCACCGGTACAAGGCCCCAGTAACGGTGGTGCGTAGGCCGAGCACGAACGGTTCCAAGGCCCTGAACCGGTGGTGCACGACCCCAACAATTTTTTTGTTTTTCGGCCTCTTTCTTTAACTACTTGTACCTAATTGCGAGTCGTGTTTTGATGTTGTTAATTAGGGAACAAATGTTGCGCACGAATCTGATGAAGCTTTTGCTGCCGACTAGAGTCATGTGTTTTCACCACCGATTATTAGACGCAAGAAACATTGATTAAGTGGGCAAAGAAGACTGGAAACATAATTAGTTGATTATCAATTTAAAGCGCCGCGCTGATAAAGTCGAGAGTAGGAAAAATCCTCGGATTTTTTTCCAGTGCGAGAGGTCGGGAAAATATACTCCAAGAGTGGCCGGAAAGGATCGTAAGAAAAAATTGACATGAACCAAAAAAATTGGTTGTCCATTTGAGCTATATGGGTCGTGGCCAGAACCGGATCGATGGAAGCTAGAGGTTATTTGTGGGATTCACAACCATGAAAGTTCAAAACAATTTGACGGTTACTCTTACGCAGGTCGTTTAAACGACGAGGAGATAAGAGCGGACAACATATATGAGATCAAACCTTAGAGAAATATTGAAGGATGCACTATTTACAATGCAAGGCAGAAAAATCGAGTTTTGAAGAAGGCGGGTAGGTCACAAATGTCGTTCCTGTTGAGAGAGCTTAAGGCACATAATTATTATGAATGTCATAAGATGGCGAAGACGATAGACAAGTCATTACAGATTTGTTTTGTGCATCTAGTTAGTGTTGATCTTTTGCGGACACTTCCAATAGTGTTGATCATTGATAGCACGTATACGATCATAAGACATGGTATGTTGTTGTTTGACATAGTTGGTGTGACGTCTACTGGTTTGACGCGCTGTGTGGATTTTGCTTTCATGTCTACTGAGAAGTTAAACAACTCCAATTGGGTGTTAGAATGTTTGAAGTCATTGATTGTCGCTCACGGGATTAAAGAATCGTCTATTATTCTAACCGATAGAAATTTAGCATTGATGAACCCTTTAGCTGCTTCAGGGGTCCAGGAGAATGTCTTGCCCTTCATACACTCTGTAATATGAGCCATGATAATGCTGAAGTTATGTATGAACCGTCTATAAAAAGAGACAAATCCGTGAAAAGAGCGGACTTCAGTGATGGAAGTAGGAATAGGCCAGTCTCGCACGGCTTCCACTTTCAACTGATCCACTGATAACCCATCTTTTGACACGACATACCCCAGGAAGATGACCGAATCTGTCATAAAACAACACTTATTGAGTCCCCCCCCCATAAAACTCATCTCGCCTCAAAACAACCAACACTTCGCGTAAGTGCTGGAGATACAGCTCTTCTGTGGTACTATATATAAGAATATCATCAAAGTACACAACAAGAAATTTTCCGATGAACAGGTGAAATACCTGGTTCATAACCCGCATGAACGTGCTAGGAGCGTTAGAAAGACCGAATGACATTACCATCAATTCAAACAGACCTTCTTGGGTCTTGAAGGTTGTTTTCCACTCATCTCCCATACGAATACGAATCTGGTGATATCCACTCTTCAAATCCAGCTTCGTAAAAACAGTAGCACCAATCAATTGATCCAGTAAATCATCAAGGCGAGGAATAGGAAACCGATACCTGACTGTAATTTTGTTGATAACCCGACTATCCACACACATTCTTATTGAACCATCCTTCTTTGGTGTTAACAATGCAGGTACCGCATAAGGACTAAGACTCTCACAGATGTGGCCTTTTGTCAACAGTTCTTCCACCTTTCTGTGGAGCTCTTCATGCTCTTTTGAGCTCATCCGATAATGCGGTACAAGGTACAAGATCAATCTCGTGCTGGATATCTCTCAATAGAGGAAGACCTGTATATAGAGTATCGGGAAAGAAAACGGAAAACTCTGCTAATAGCGGTCGAACTCGCTCACATATACCAGCAAATGGATTAGTACTAAATTCTTTAACCACCAAAAGATAGACAATCCCTGTTTCATGAGCATGTTCTATAAACGTCTTTCGAGCTAGTAAGTTTTTACCCGACTCCTTTAATACTGCAAGGGCAGGTTTTGGGGAGACCTCTCTAGTTAGTGTTAATATGAACCTGACATTATTCCATATGAAACAGTAGCGGTTCCTCCTACCATCATATGTGAAATTTCTATCATATTGCCAGGGTCGGCCTAACAACAAGTGACACACATCCATCCCAATGACATCACACCATGCTTTATCGCTATAGTTACCAATAGAGAAAGATATCAAACAGCTTCTAGAGATATTTACCTCACTACCTTTCTTTAACTAGGAAAGCTTGTAGGGTTTGGGTGGTTTTCTGTTTTCAGGGCCTACTTCTGGACAACTTCTTCATAGGTAACATTTTCGCAGCTCCCTTACAAATTTGCATAACTTTCTCGCAATAGTACAAGTAGATTGGAAAATATTGTTCTGTAGCCAATCATTCCCTTCATTTCTGGCTTTCGGCGTCAGACAGATACGCCTTAAAACCAACGCCTGACCAATATCTCCTCCTGTAACATGGTCCTCTGGAACCTCATCAACAACATCCTCTGGTTCCTCATCTAACCTTGGGTC
The DNA here is from genome assembly GCA_036936605.1 of Limnanthes douglasii subsp. nivea. Taxonomy (NCBI): domain Eukaryota; kingdom Viridiplantae; phylum Streptophyta; class Magnoliopsida; order Brassicales; family Limnanthaceae; genus Limnanthes; species Limnanthes douglasii. The sequence continues at coordinate 143,032,600 of JAUPFV010000004.1, read as the reverse complement.
ACCCTCCAGGTAAAAATCAGTAGCGTCAGCGAATATGCCCCTTGATAGTTGTTGTTGTTGTCGTAATTTTGGACACTGTAAAGCAACGTGCGCTAGTTCATGACAATGGTAGCACCAGACCTGTGAGGAAGTAACTATGCGACTAGGGACCTGCGAATTAGTACCTGTATGCATAGGAGCAGCAGTTGGTACTCCTGGGTTAGGGCTTAGAACCGTCATTTTTTAAAATGCCAATGGAGTTGTTCTCGCAGTATCTTCTCCATAAGGCCTTTGTGAAAGGACTTTCTCCAGATGCAGTGCGCGCTGATGTGCTTCAGACACATTCAAAAAATCAAACATGCTTAGCTGGTCCTGACACTGCTGTCTCATCCCCCATATATAGCAAGATACTAGTTGATCTGTTGAATCAGTAATATTGACACGGTTTTGTAGCTTGAAAAATCGTTAGTGTATTCGTCAATAGTCCTTGGCCCTTGTTTAAGGTTTTGGAACTGCTGTTATATAAGACGCACATAGTTGTAAGGCAAAAACACAGCCCTCAAGTGCTTCACAAACGTAACCCAAGTCGTTATTCTCGGCTTACCTTGCCTTGCTCTAGTTTGTTTGATATGTTTCCACCAAGATGCAGCTCGGCCTCAAAACTTAGTTGCAGCCAATTGTACCCGTTTTGCATCCGGAACCTCCTTGAAATCAAAAAATTCTTCAACTGAGACGATCCAATCTAAAAAATCATCCGGTTTGAGACCCCTTAAAACTCTGGGATCTTTAGTCTGAATCCAGATTCCCATCAGATGTTGGCGTTCATATCAGAATCTCCCACTGGCGGCTGCTCAAAGACTTGGTTACGACAGTATTGTGGGGAATATTGACCCCTAACTTGTTCTAGCCGAGGAGCAAACGGATTTCGCTCGTGGCCGATCTCTCTTTCAAATCCAGATGGCTTGTTGCTGGAACCTAGAGCTCGAAATCCGTTGGTTTGGTTGTTCAACAGCCTGTGTAGTGCTTCATGTATGTCTCTCATCTGATTTCTCAAACGAGTGCATCTGTTCACCAACCTAGGATTGGAATTGACCGAATTCACCACGGTCGACCGATTTGGTGATCGGAAGAGTGGACTTCCCCCGAAAATATTGCTTTGGCGGCATACCTTCGTTACCGATGTCGTAGGAACTCTGAATCTGATACCAATATGGTAGTGCCAAGCTACGAGATAGAACAGGTGGCGGAAAATACAGAGAAATAAGGATAAAAAATAGAAAGATAGATAGCTCTAACCCTAGGTCAGAGTAAAAGAGACTTTAAATAAAATCAAATTCTATTAAAAAAAGGTTTGAGGCAAAACTAGGGTTTGAGAGCCTTTTATAAAAGTGTTCGAAACCCTAGCCCAAAATTACACCTTTTTCCTTATGCAATAAAATAAATCCCAGCCCAATTTCAAATCGATTGGAGCTGGTTAAGTATTTTTATAAAATCCAACAAAAATAAGAAAATGTAGAAAATTCACTAAAACAGAAAAACGAGGGTTTAAACGATGGAATTTAGGGCATGGACTTCATCACAACGTGATGCTTTCGAAAATATTTGGGCTTCTCGACGCGTTCGATTTGAGTGGTTGCATCGCTTAATTCTGATACCTGGGCCCCAAATAAAGCTCGTTTCTGTTTGTCCAAAAGGGTCATATAGCTATGGGCTCGTGCAACTACATCATCTTACCTACCGAGGAATGCTAGGTGAGTCATGAAAAGAAGGAGTTTGGAGTCTCACAACTTAGAGACCGATTGTTGTATGTGTAAGAATTCTTCTATGTAATATTACCACACACATTTGCCGTTGGTGAGTTCCTATTACATGAAATCGTTGATGTGTTCACATGCACATCACTAAGGCAACAACACTAAGGCGCTTGCCATGGCTTGCCCAACTTCGCTTGAATAATTTGGTTTATATAAAGTATAATAGATCATTGAAGCGTCATCATCAACTGTGTGGAAAAATTAATCCAATTGCTTTAAGTGATATTGATAAAAGTAATGAGTGGTTGATTAGTGAACCTGAAAACATAACTTTTGATAGTGTTTTCAATTGACGATGATGTTGATGAAGATATTTTAGAAGGAGTTGATGTTGGAGCTGTTGAGGTTGATAAAAGAAGACTACAATCTTCAGTCTAAGAATTCATCATCTTCAACAGCTCGTATAAGATATCAGAGGCTTGTTGATGAAGCCTCTAAAGAAGATGATACTCCATTATGGGATATAAATGGAGAACATGGTGGAGATGAGAGGTATGAAGATGTTGTCTCAAACGATGATGTCTTTTAGTCTATGTTTCTCATTTGACTCGAATGTTTTAAGAATTATGTAATTAGATGTTTTATAAATTAGATCTTCTAGTCTATGTGTTTGTCATATGACTCGGATGTTCTAGGAATTATGTAATTGGATGTTTAAGTTATTATTGTTAGTTTAAATATCTAAATAACACTATTTAAATTATAGTTATGTGTTATAAAAAATATTACTCAGGTAAGGGATCGTCGTATGTCATGTGGCCATCGCCTCGCCGCTATAACATTTTTAGCCCTCTTCGCCACTGACAGACGCACGCCATTGACAATTATGGTTGAATGTAATATACAATATAGGTCTAGATTAATTTTTTCTATCTCATTTAATATGGTTTTAGAAAACATTATTGTTTTATTTGAAGTGTCGTTTTAGTATATTAATACTAAACTTAATCTTTTTTATTAATTATTTATTTTTTAAATGAATTATCATTTTTTTAAATATATATCCCAAACTTTAATACAAAACTTATAATAAAACTAAAAAAGTATCTAACATAATAAATGTTAGAAATGTTAGTGTAATTGGATTGGTTAGTCGATCAATATTGTCATAATATATTATCGAGCAAGTTGGAGAGTGCATGATTCACACTTGTTAGAATACATTGTGACTAACAAGCGAAAAGAGCTGGGTCAAGGGGCATTTACATCCATTTTTGGATATGTATGCAAACAGTTGACAATATGGACATGCAAACCGTTGACAGTTTAGAAGTTAGTCGAAATAAAAACCATGGTTCTGGTTTGAGTGATACAATGCACTATTTCATTCTCTTATTCAAATAAATAAAAATTTCTCTGATTTTATCTGATTGATTTTTGGACAACCACCGAAATAATCTAATCTAAAATTGTTTTCATACAAGGATCCAGAGTTTATCTTGTAAATCATAAAATGATTCCCCTAAAAATATTAAATTAGTTGTTTTATGAAGAGTGAGATGACGAACGGGTGAGAACTAACAAAAAAAATGACAAGAAAGTTTGTTAAATTAGACAATTTGAAGGATATGATTTCACAAGGTGGTAAAATACATTTTTTAGGTTGACTATCCTAAATATTTTTTTATCTCCCGAGTACTATTTGGTCGGAAATCATTGAGAATGAAATATTGGAACAAACAAGAAGGCACAACAAGTAGGAGAATGATGATTACATATATCGTGGTCACATAGTAAAAAAATGTATATGATTATTTAGTTGATGTATACCAAAATGTTGAATTTGCAAAAGAATTATAGAATTCTCTTGAATCGAAGTATATGGTCGAAGATGTTTAAGTAAAAAGTTCATGGTTAGTAATTATGGGTAAATTTGTTCAACACGATATGAAAGTGGATGAATGTATTTTAAACACAGTTTGAAACACAACAAAGAATAAATGAATTTAGTAGAACTTGGTAGACAATTTAAGATAGAAAAGTCTCTGACGGATCAAGAAGAAAAAAGTAATCATAATGGTAAAAACCAAGTAGGAAACCTTTCTGTAAATATGACTCAAAACAATAAAAATTTAAGAATACAAATACAGAAATGGAAATAAACGAAAGTTTACAGAAAACAACAAGAATAATTATTCCAACAAGAATCCTAAAATGGAATGTTTAAAATGCGGCAAACCTGGTCAGTTGGAAGGGATTGTCAAGTTGAAAAACGAAAAAATAATCTTTGCCCAAGTGGGAACAATGTTGGACCAAGTGGAAACAATGTTGGTTCAAGTAGATCTAAAAAGCCAGAAAAGAAACAAGGTCATATTTTAATTTAGAATTTTAATTCTGGTTAGATTTATGTTTCACTAATATCTGAGGCATTTTATGTGTCGGATGACAATGTTGGATGGTGGGTTGATTCGAGAGAAACAAATAATGTATGTAGAGATCTTTGATGGTTCAAAATAAAATCAACCAATTGAAGATGGATCTACACTAAAGATGAGAAATGTTACAACTAAACCAATCAAAGGACCAACAATGTTAAGATAGTGTTAACTTCTGGAATATATATATTATTAAAAAAATATTGTATGTTCCTAGGATTCGAAAGAATCTCTTGTATGATGTTGTTTAAAAAAATTATGGTTTCGAACAAGTGTACAAAATTGGCAATTATATTTTATCAAAACATAGTGTATTTGTAGGTTTTAAATATTTATGTAATGATATGTTTATGTTAAATGTTAATGTTTCGTTTCAATATGAATCCGTTAGCATCGCTTCTACTGATATGTGTAAAAATTTGAATAAAATATAATTATGGTATGTTAGGTTAGGACATGTACATTATTGAAGAATAAAATACATGTCGAAAATGAGTCTTATAATGTTGATATAAATAATAAAAAATGTAAGAATTACATGTTAACTAAGATTATTGTAAAACCTTTCAATAACATTAATCGATTTTCCAAAATATTGGAAGTATTGTATAGCGATCTATGTGATTTTCATGTGACACTTTCATCAGGAAATAAAAAGTATATTATTACTCTAATTAATGATGGATCTAGATATTGATACATTTATTTGTTGCATGCTAATGATGAAGATCTTGATAAATTTAAAATCTATAAAGAAGAAAAGAGCTACATAAAAATAATTTGATTAAAAATCTATATATTGATAGAGGAGGTGAATATTATGAACCGATTTATTCTCCGTCTACTACTATAATTCATCAAATGACGTCTCCTTATACATCACCATAAAATTGGACTTTAAAAGAAATGACTTACTCTTAATCAAGTAGACAAGTGCGTATATAGAAAATTTGATGCTTCTGGAAAAAGAGTTATGATTTGTCTATATGTTGATAACATATTAATTTTTTGTACTGACCGAAAGCAGGTCATTGAAACGAATATATATTAATCATCTACGTTTGAGATGAAAGACTTGAAGGAAACTAAAATGATTCTCCGTATAAGAATCAAACAAAATAAAAATAGTATATTGATTTCTCAATCTCATTATATTGAGAAGATATTGAATAAATTTAATTTGAAATATTGTTCTTTGGTTAGCACACCTATAGATCCTAGCCTAAAGATTCTACTTAATAAAAGTGTTGTGATATCTCAACCCAAATACTAAAGAGAAATTGGTTATCTTATGTATGCTATAACTAGAAATAGGCCGTATATTATGTATGTTGTTGGAAACCTTGCTAAGTATACTTACAATCTTAGTTTGCATCATTAGTAAGATTTAAATCGAGTATTCAACTATTTGAAAAGAACCATGCAATATGGTTTAACTTATACTAGATTTCCTTCCGTTCTTGAAGGTTATTCAGATGCTAGTTATATTTCCAATATGAAAGATCATTCTTTCATAAGTGGATGCATATTCCTTCTTGGGGGATGTGCTATCTCTTGCGCATCAATTCAACGATGGAATCTGAGTTTGTGGCATTAACATTAGCTAGTAAAGAAGCTGAGTGGCTAAGAAATTTAATATATAAAATTCCATTGTGGCCTAAACGAGTATCACATATATCTGTCAGATGTGATAGTGAAGCTGCTTTCGCCAATGTCTATAGACAATTATGCAAGACAGGTCTAGACACTTAGGTGTTAAACACAATATGAGCGCATCACACAAGATGTTATATCAGTGGATTTTATAAAAATTCAATACAATTTAACCAATCATTTACCTAAAGGGTTAAGTAGATATCTTGTGCACAAATCAACTATTAGGATTGGATTAAAGTCCATATGAAATCCCTCATGTTTAGATACTCAATTACCATCTAGTATGACATTAGGTGTTGAAATCAATGTGGAGTTCTTAACGTCTAGAGATTGGAACACATTAGTAGGATAATCCTTAGGTATGTGTTCGGATTTGCAAGTTGTGGAGGTTGAAGTTATCTTCTTAATAGTTCTTTTAAAAAAAATCATATGCAGGTGCAAGAGTAAAAGACCTATATATTTGAGCATGAAGTTTAGTCGCTTCGAGAAGCTATGAATTGGATTTGATATGCTTAAGTAGGATAATGACACAAGAGTACTAAAAGCTAGTGTCAAATATTAACATTTAAGAAAATTTATGTGTATGTTGTCTTCATGTTTTTATTATGATAGTAAATTTCAATCCTTTATGATAACTCGATATTCGAATATTTGAAATGTGTACTCTACTAATATAAAATTCAATCATCACAATATTGTATTTATGCATATATTTGTTATTAGTTGTGATTTTGTTTTAGTTAATCATGAATTGCACTAAAATGAAGGAAGATTGTTAGATATTTTAGTGTAATTAGATTGACTAATCAACCAGTGTAGTCATAATATATTATTGAGCAAGTTGGAGAGTGCATAGTGCACGCTTATATTGTGACTCGTGAGCGCAATGAGCTGGGTCAATGGACATAGACAACCATTTTAAAACATACATGTAAATGGTTGACAATTTGGATTTGCAAACCATCGATCGTTTGGAAGTTGGTCGAAATAGAAATCATGGTTCTAGTTTGATATAAAGAAACATTTTGTTCTTTTGCTCAAATAAAAAAACATTTTTCTGATTTTATCCGACTGAATTGATATAGCAAAATATGTTGGAGTAAACTTCAGCGCTCTTCAACAAAACATTTTGTTCTTTTACTCAAATAAAATAACATTTTTCTAGATTTTATCTGATTGAGTTTTTAAAAAACCCCGATATAATTCAATAAAATTATACAAAACTTCTAGGTTATTCCATAAATAAAAAACCAAATTCCATACAATAAACCGAAACCTTAAAGCCCACGCTGATAACGGAACAAAGAAAAATATTTAACACAATAAAGTTATAATCTTGAAAGTATTAGTAGTAAATAGAACAGACCCAGTCACTAATGTAACTTATATAAAAAATGTTGCAACACAAGCCACAAATATATACACGATTTGAACCAACATTTAACGCCCGCTACCTTGAATGTCAAGTCTGACTTGATTCTTCATACTATCATAGCCTTCTGTACTGCCCCCGTTGTCACCACTGAGCAAATGATCAGCGTCTTCGCTATTTAGGTTTTCTCGAGCGGAAAAAGGTTTAACCATCAGTCTCAAACCCTCCAATTCCGTTGCTACTTCCTTCATCGTAGGTCTACCCTTGCCCGTCATTCTCACACATTGTATAGCCACCTTAGTCACATCTTGAAGCTGGTCCACGTTTGACGCATTCAAAACTCGCTTGTCAAGGACTTCAAGCATTCGATTTTCATTTATTGCCGATATAAAATAACTAACCAAACTTCTTTCGTTTCGCTCGAAAGAAAGTGCTTTCTCTCCTGAAACCATTTCTAAGAGTACTACCCCAAAACTGTACACATCGCTCTTTTCAGTCAATTGGCTTGTGTGGTAGTACTCTGGATCCAAGTATCCAAATGTACCTTGTACAAGTGTAGTTAATTGATCCTTGTCCATTGGGATTAACCTTGAAGCTCCAAAATCGGCAATTTTTGCCGTATAATTTTCTTCCAAAAGAATGTTAGCCGACTTAATATCACGGTGAATGATCGGGATAGAAGCTGCACTGTGCAAATAAGAAAGCGCGCCTGCGGTTTCGGTAGCTATATTCAAACGGGTTTCCCACGGGATAATAAATTTTGTATCAGAATCATCGTGCATACGATCGAAAAGGGTGCCATTAGTCACAAACTCGTAAACTAATAAAGGAGTTTCTGTTTCCAAACAACAACCCAAAAGCTTTACTACGTTTCGATGGTTAACCTCCGATAGTACAATGACTTCATTTATGAATTGTTCGATCTGGGTTGGGTCTCCAAGTTTTGCCTTTTTTATGGCAACAACGCGATTATCTTTTAAGATTCCTTTGTAAACCGTTCCTTGACCACCTTGCCCCAAAAACCTACTTTCGTGGTAGTTGTTTGTAGCTTTTCTTAGTTCCTCCTCACTAAATACGCGAGTTCTTTCAGACGACTGATGTCGAAGTAGATGTTGACTTAATAATGTTCCTCCGTTCTGTTTGAAGAGCCTTTCTCTAAGCTTGATGATCTTTCTTTGTCTGAATAACCAATGTGACCAAGATATAGAGAAGACAAGAACTACAACTCCAATGCTGACTCCAATGCTGATCCTTTGAGGTCTCCTCTTCCATGAGTTGAGCTGCTACTTCAGAACTCATTGTTGAGTATAGCCAGCCAAGAAGTAGTTGGTCTTTAGCAACCCACTCTTCATACTCAGGGTTTTCAGTCACATTTCCTTCAGGGTTTGTGATTAACTTCCCTGGACAGGGCTTGTCCCCTGTAATGTAACCACCAAGCTTGTTCCCCTTTATCATAGGTAGAACCATAGTTTTCCATAGTAGGAAGTTGTTTCTGTCAAGTTTGACACTGTGATTGTTGTTGTTATTCATGTTTTGCAGGTTGGAGTTTTTGGTGCTGCTGGTGAAGCTGTTTGGAAGGACAGAGCCTAGAGAGTCACAGCTGAGTGATGGGGATACAGGATCTGCCATTGAAGGCTTGGTGAGCTCTGATACCAAGTTGAATTTAGGAAAAAAGAAGACTAGGAATTTAGAATATTTTGTATAGATTTTTGTATATTCCTTTTTCTTAGATTTTGTGAAACCCACTGCTGCTATTTATACACAGTTAGTGCAGCAGTGGGAATCTTTCTTGTTACAACTGAATTGTGGATAAGATAGTACTAATTGTGAATTTGTACATGTAACAAGTATTTGTGCACAGCATGGTTTAATATCAATTTGGTTCACAACATTTGGTCATGTGTGATAGGCTGGTCTTTAGTCTTGAGCTGGGCTTGGAGAGTGGACTGTGTCGATCCAAGCCCATCATATAAAAGATTGAGAAACGACTCAGGAAAGAGTCGTTTCTCAAGAGAGGAGAGGTCTGTCCTCAATTCAGTAACCCTCGACAGCCTCTCTCTCCTCTCACCTTGTCTTCTGTCCGTCGCCGTTATCATCACCGGCACCGGTGTTACCATCAGCAGCGTGAGGAGTAGTAGTCTTAACATATAGGAAAAAATTAACGAACAAAAAAGGGAACTATTCTTTTAGAAGACAAGAGTACAACCCTGCAGGATTCCACAAGGAGGGACAAGAAATTTCTTTTTCTCATCTATCAAACATTATATGATGTTAACCTTAGTGCCATCCCTGCCAATCAAACATGAGAAAAGTTACGATCTTTTTACAAAAAAGTCTAAATGTGAAGAGGTACGTATGAAAAGATGAGTTCGAATCTTTACCCACGAAAGTTCTGAGTCTATTTTAGATTATTTGTCAAAAGTAGTACTATATTCTAATGGGTTAATGGTAAGAATTTAGAATATGCAAGGTAATAAAAAAAAATATGTTAATTGAATCCCGACTTCGAACATATTATCGTGATAATTGAGAAAGCTAAAGAAAAGATGATGCTTGAAGAAATCCAAAGATCATTACAAAACATATATGTAATCCAAGTGAATGATGGTGATGTTTATTTGTAATCCAAGTGAATGATGATGAGGTTTATTTTGAGCTGAGGGTAATTTTGTCAAGTGTTTTGGAAAGTTTAGAGAGTATTAAATGTTTTAGTGTGAAGTAGTGAGAGATTTGAGCTGTCTGGTTATATTAAATGTTCATTACCTTCATTAATGAAAGTAGTTGGGGTACTTATACCCTTAATTATGGACTCATGGGCTTTCGGGTCAAATTATGGATCCGGGTCAAGTTTAAGGACTCATTTACTTATTAAGTTTATTAGCACATAGCTTAGTCAGAAGGTGTTTAGTCATTTTTTACTTTTGTCCTGTCCGGATAGTTCAGTGGCAAGTTTATGTCTGAATTGCCCTTGTCCGGAAATCTCAATAGACAGTGATTAAGTTATCCAGACTCATCAAATGATAGAAACCAACGTGTCCAAGTTAAAGGTAGAAGTCATAAACGAGGTGGTAGTCATGGTTGTGGACGAGGTTGGAATTACAAGAACAACTATTCCATCATTAACTACGAGGAAAATGAAAACTCAACACGAGGTTGTGGAAAAAGCATGTGAATTTAAGGTATGAAATTTTTGAAGTATAATGCTAAAATTTCAGAGGCTTGGACATTATACTTCAGAATGCTGAGCTCCCAACAACAGAGTTGAGGAGAAGGCCAACCACGTGGTAGATAAAACCGATGACAAATGTATGTTGTTACTAGCATACAAATATAAAAATGAAGGCCAAGAGAACAACTCGTATATTAACACCGGTGCAAGAAACTATATGTGTGTGAAAAGTATAATGTTCGCAAAGCTCAGTGAAGCAGTAAGTGCGTCTCTTTTCAAGATTATACCAAAATATCGGGGAATGAAAAATATAACATAACTATCCATGCAACCACCAAATAATTTTAAATATCTATTATATTGCTAATATGAAAAACAACATACTGATCTTGGGTAAAATCTTAGAAAAAGACTAACATTCACATGATTTTTTTATTATAAAAAGATGGAAAAAAAAATTCTAAGGTTCAAATATCACAGAATATAAGGTTTCTTTTGAATATTTTAAAACGGTATTGCATAGTGTCTTAACGTTTGTTATAAAGATGATTTGTTGTTATGACATCTTTGATTTGGGAATCTAAATTTGCATAAATGGAGATATTTTCCAAGAAGAAAATGATGGGGCGCTTACCTTGCATCAATCACCCTGAGTAACTACGTGACTAATGTTTACTTAAGATATAATAAAGAAAAAACATTTCAAAAGAGTCAGAATTGAGAGCCAAAAAACCTTTTGAGCTCATTCATACTCATGCGTGTGGTCGAAACAAACCGAGTTTTCAAGGTAAAAACAACTAGTTCCTTGCATTCATTGATGATTTTTCAAGAAAATCCTAGGTATATTTATTAAAATCAAAATAAAAAACATTTGGAATATTCCGCAAATTCAAAACAGTTATGGAAAATGAGAGTAGTCATAAGATTAAGGCCATGAGGTCTCACAAATGAAGAGAACTCACATCCAAAGAATTCGAAGAATTTTGTGAAACGAGTGGAATTCGTCCCCCTTTGACAGTTATCAGATCTTCAAAAAAATGGTATGTAGAAAGGAAAACATAACAACCATAGATATATAGAGAATCATGATCATAAGCAAGAAACCATTGAACGAGTTTTTGATTTAAATATTGGAATGTATGATTTACTTGTCCAACTCATCTCCAACAAAAATTGTTTTAGGAAAGACAAGAAGTGTAAAATGGAAAAAGACTATAATCTCCCACCTCAGAGTATTTGGAAGTGTAACCGATGACCATGTGTCAAAAAACAACAAACCAAGGTGGATGATCAAAATAAAGATTTTCATATTCATTAGTTACGACTCAAGTTTAAAAGGCTACAAGTTGTATAATCTGAACAATAAGAAGGGTGAGATAAGTCGAGACGTGATATACGATGAAGAAGGAAAATGAGAGTTTGGGTTGATTTCAACTACTTTCCCCAAATTGAAGAAGAAAAGAACACACCGACTGAGCAATCAAAAGTGTTCATAACTCCACATGCTTCACCAACATCAACTACTCATAGAGATTCACATTCATCATCGTCAAGTTGTAGTCAAAGTGAAATAGTTCTACAACAGATAAGAAGTCTTAAAGATCTTCATGAAGTATCTGATCAACTAGATAACCATAAATTATTTTCTCTCTTTCTTGATTGTGAACAAGTGATATATTAAGAAGCTACACAAGAGAAAAAATGAAAACAAGCAATGAACGAAAAAACTAGAACCATCGAGAAGAATAACCCATCGGAACTCACCTAACTTTCAAGCAGGTACAAGAAAACATATATAAAATGGTTATATAAAAAAAATCAATATACTTAAGGGGAAAGTTTACAAAAGCTACAGTTAAAAGGTTGGAACTGATTATGATACCGTATTCTCCTTGGTTGCTCGGTTGCAAAATTTTAAACTAATCATTTATTTGGCAACTAAAAACGAGTTAAAAGTACAACAAATGGATATAGAATCAACATTTCTAAATGTATTTCTTAAAGAATAAGTCAACATTCCGGAAACCATTAGGATATGATGTCAAAAGTCACGAATACAATAAGCTGATGTTAAAGATGGTTGTTTACGGGTTAAAACAACCACACACGACATGAAATAGTAGAATGGAGAAATATTTTTGAAAGAATGGTTTTAACAATGTCCCTGCGAGCATGATTTATTTATCACAATCAAAGAATGATTTATTTTAGTTGTGTGTCTTTAATAGACGATTTGATATTCAGCTGAAGCAACCCATGAATGTTCAAAAAATTTCAAGGAAGTAATAAACAAAAAAATTGAGATGAAAAATATGAGGATCATGTCGTATTACCTTGATATTGAAGTTAAACAACAAAATGACAGAATTTTCATTTTATGAGAATGATATGAAAACGATATGTTGGAGAAGTTCAATATAAAGAACTATAAGCCGCTAAGTACACCTATGGAGTTCATAACCAAGATGTCGAAACACGGAGAATATAAAAATATAAACCCAAAATTCTGCAAAAGCTTGGTGAAAAAATTGTGGTATGAAAGTTGCAAAAGGCATGATATTCTTCACATAGTTAGATTGGTCAGTCGCTACTTAAAATCTAACAACAACATATTTCAAGATTGCAAAGAGATTTTTTTCTATCTAAAAAGTACCGTTGAGTTTGATTTGTTCTATTTAGTTTATAATGATTACAAGCTTGTTGGATGTAACGGTAATGATTGAGATGTATATATAAATTACCAAATGAGTAGTTCTGATTCTATATTTTTCATGAGAAATATTACTTTCATATAGATATCAAAAAATATAATTCGTCGTCACATTTTACACTTGTGAAGCATAATATGTTACTTCTAATTTGTGTGTTTTTCATGTAATTTAACTTATAAATATATTGAAAGAGATAGGTCAAACACAAAAAGAACTGACTGAGGTTTAAGTTAACCATTACCTTAGCCAAGAATCCAGTATTCAATAATCGAAATAAGTATATCGATGCTTGTTACCACGGTATAAAAAATATGTTGGAAAAAATTAAAAATTAAGTATATGAATTTACAAAATTAAAATTGTCAATATTTTTACAAAACTATTAAAAAAAGACTTCAAAACCCCATATCCAATTTCTGAAGTCTTTTTTGGGCATTATCAAAAAATGGATATTTTGTACGTGGCTTGTGTCAATTTTTTTAATAATACCTCAACTACCAATACTTCATCACAGGCATGTACAACTTTTTAATATTTTTTTAAGTCCATATATTTCATACCGAAGCTCGAAAAAAAAGCGAAAGTATAATTGAATTTTTTGTTTTTTAAGATGAACAATATTAATTCTATTGATGATATTTTTTAGTTTTTTTTTTCCGAGACCCAGTAACACTGGTATTGCAGTAAGTTTTTCTTCTCTCGCATCTCATACTTTGTTTTGTCATGTCTCGCATGATGAAGTGGAGAGATGTGAGAGCAATTAGTTAGTGAACAAAGATCTGGAAGATTCTGCTTCCATCCGCTTTGGTTCACGCTCTACGTGATTGGTTGGAATGTAAGGATAGCATGGTTGACCGATTGGTTAAAATGTAATGGACCAATCCAGATATTACCAAAGACGGAAAAAGGACGAGGGGAGGAAAGCCCAAATGAAAGATCACCCATGGTGAGGCCTCCGCCTAACAGTTCGGACTTCGAAAGGTAGGGTATGGATCACTATAATGCTATATATGTTGGCGGAAAATATAAAAAAAAAACACTAACTAAAAATAAATAAACAAATTTTATAAATATTAAAAAATAAGAAATGTTACAAGAATACTCTTACAACTCACACTAGAAGAGAAATATTTTTCTTTCATTCAATAGAGCAGTATTGTCTCTATTTTCTCTCACTCTAATTTTTCTCTCTAATTTTACTTCTTTGTGTGTTTGGTGATGCTTTAGATGGTGGAAGAGCTCCACTATTTATAGAAGCATAGTGGAGAAAAGGACCACCATCTAAGATCTTATTGATACTTAAACACTCAACCTCAAGACTACACTCAAGTGAAAAGTGTTTCTTACACTCAACACTAAAGACTATCTTGCACTCAACCTAAGGATGGTCTTACAGACAACCTCTACTACTAAATAAATATTTATTTAATTGTTTCTAGAATATGATTTCTAGATGGGCCTTATTGAGTGGGTTGGACCCTTTAAGCGGGTCAAGTTTATGATCCAACGCACCCCCTTAAACTTGATCCCGTGACCCCTAGTGGTTTCTTTAATCGTTTGAAGTCTTTGCTTTTCAGTTTCTTGGTGAAAATATTGGAAACTTGATCTTGTGTCTTCACATATTCTACTTGCACACCCTTTCTTGAAATACACTCCCTTATGTAGCGGTAGCGGACATCGATATGCTTGCTTCGATCACAAAATACTGGATTCGTGGCTAAGAGGATGGTTGACTTATTTTCGACATAGACTTTACTTGGCTCATTTTGTGTTAGGTTTATCTCCTTCAATAGATTTCTAAGCCAAATGGAATGACTAACACATGTAGTAGCAGCAACGTATTCCGCTTCACAAGTAGACAACGTGAAAATCTGTTGTTTCTTTGACATCCATGCGAATGCAATGTTTCCCATAAAAAATACAAATCCAGTAGTGTTCCTACGTTTTTCTATATCTCTATCCCAATTACTATCGCTATCCCAACAAGTTTGTAATCATTAGAAATGGAATAGAGTAATCCAAAGTCAATTGTACCTTTCATATAGTGATATTATCTCTTTGCAGCTTTAAAATGAGTTGTTGTTGGAGGTTCCATGTAGCGGTTAACCAATCCAACTGCAAGAAGAATATCTGGTCTCGTGCAAGTTAGATAGCGTAGGCCTCCCACCAAAATTTTGAATAATGTCGGATCCACACTTTCACCTTCTTCATGTTTGGATATTTTGACTCCGAACTCCATGGGTGTGGTTATTGGGTTGGAGTTATCCATCTTAAACTTCTTGAGGATATCTTTTGCATAGCTTTCTTACGAAATGAAAATTCCATCTTTTTGCTGCTTAAGTTCAATGCCAAGGTAGTACGCCATGAACCCCAAGTCTGTCATCTCGAATTCCTTCGTCATTACTTTCTTGAATTTATTAAACATCCTTGGGCTTCTTCCGGTGAAGATTAAATCGTCCACGTAGAGACACACAATCAGAATATCTACATCTTTGATCTTGGTATATAGAGCATGCTCGTAGGGACATTTGTTGAAGCCATTTTGTCGGAAATACTTGTCGATTCTATTGCTCCCTGCCTTTGGTGCTTGTTTTAACCTATAAAGAGCCTTCTTTAGCTTCAACACCTTATCTTTGTGACCTTTGACCTCATAGCCTAATGGTTGTTGAATGTAGACTTCTTCTTCAAGGACGTCATTTAGAAATGCTGACTTTACATCTATTTGTTGTATTTTCCACTTGTTTTGAGCTGCCAAAGAAATTATTAGTCTAATAGTTTCTAATCGGGCAACGGGGGCGAATACCTCATCATTGTCAATTCCCGCCTTTTGACTATAACCTTTTACAACAAGCCTCGCTTTGTATTTTTCAGTCTCCCTCTTAGCATTTCTCTTTATTTTGTATAACCATCTGACGCCTATTATCTTGCACCCTTTGGGAAATGAGGTGAGTACTCATGTATTATTCTTCTTAATGGCTCTAATTTCTTCGTTCATCACGTCTCTCCATAGTTTCTCTTGTGTAGCTTCTTGAAATGTCACTGGTTCACAATCAGAAAAGAGGCAAAAGAGTGTAAGGTTATCTATCGGTTCGGTTATCTCATAAAGATCACTAAGTCTTCTTTTGCGTTCCACAGCTCTCTCATTTTGATTACCATTTGATGATGATGGTGGAAATTGTTCATGAGTAGTTGATGTTGGTGAAGTATGTGGGTTTGCAACATCTTCTATTTTCTCATTTGGTGTCCCCTCGGTTTCCTCAATTTGGGGGAAAATGTGAACTTATTTGTATGAGACCCAAAATCTCATTCGCCTTCTTCATCAACTATCACGTCTCGGCTTCTCATAACCTTATTATTTTTTGCGTTGTACAACTTGTAGCCTTTGGAACTTGAGTAGCAACCGATGAAGATAAAACGTTTTCTTTTATCATCGAGTTTGGTTCGTTATTCGTCTGGTACATGAACATGAGCTACGCTTCCAAATACTCTCACGTAGAAAATTTCGGGCTTTCTTCCACTCCATACTTCTTGTGGTGTCTTTCGCCAAACAGTTCTTGTTGGAAATCTGTTGGACAAGTAGACCGCACATGCCACTGGTTTCGCCCAAAAAAATTTAGGCAATTTCTTGCTTGTAAGCATGCTTCGCGCCATATCAAGGATTGTTCTGTTCTTCCTTGCCGCCACACCGAGATCTAGGAACTGACAAGCGACGAAGAATTCCATGTGCTTCACAAAACCCTTGGAATTCATTGGATGTGAACTCCCCTCCTCGGTCAGATCTCGTGGCTTTAATCTTATTTCCACTTTCCTTTTCCACGACTGCTTTGAACTTCTTAACTATTCCAAAGACTTCGGATTTCTGTTTCAAGAAATATATCCATTTTTTTCTTTGAAAAATCATCAATGAAGAGAAGGAAGTAGTGACTTTTACCTAAATATCTCGGCTTGGTTGGACCACACACATCGGTATGAATAAGCTCGAGAGGTTTCCTTGCTCTTGATTCTGACTCATTTGGAAAGATGTTTCTAAATTTCTTTCCAAGCAAACATCATTCGCATAGTTGATCAAGATGATTGATACATGGTAACCCTCTCACCATTTCCTTCTTGGACAATAACTCTAAACTTGTAAAGTTTAGATTCCCAAATCGAACATGCCATAACCATGATGAATCTTTGTAACAAGCCTTAAGACACTTTGCAACATCATTTTGAATATTCAAAGGGAACATTTTATTCTTTGACATTTGAACTTTAGCAATTAAATATCTTTTGTCATCTCTCATAAAAAAACTATAATTTTTCATATGAATATCATAACCCTTTTCTAGGAATTGTCCCAAGCTCAAGATGTTGTTTTTCATACTAGGTACGTAATAGACATTTGAAATCATTTGGTGACTACCATCTTTTGCACGAATAAGAATGTTACCTTTTCCTTTCACTCATATTTTGCTATCATCTCCAAAAGAGACATTTTCACTCACTGCTTCATTGATCTCTACGAATATGTTTCTTTTCCCACACATATGGTTGCTTGCACCGGTGTCAAGATATCAAGTGTTATCTTGACATTCATTAGTGCTTTTGTATGTTAATAGTAACATATCTTTTCCTCCGATTTCTCCTCTATATAGTTGGCCCTCTTCTCAACTTTATTGTTGGAGCCTCTACGTTTTGAAGCATAATGTCCAAACCTTTTACATTTATCGCATTAGTTTGAGATTTATCATACATCGAGTTAGGATTTCTTCTTCCACGACCTCGTGTTGAGATTTCTCATTTATCGTAGTTGTAGTTGGAATTATTGTTGTTGACATTCCAGCCACGTCCACGACCATAATAACCACATCGTCTGCGGCCTTTACCTCTGCCTCGGCCATGTTGGTTTCTATCATCACCTTGATTTGCATACATGTTGCATACATGTCCTTGAGTTCTACTTTGGAGTTGCTCGGTGATCTCTTGCTTCTTCTTGTGCTTTTATTTATAGGCTTTTAAAGAGCCTTGGAGTTTTTCAATAATCATTTTCTCCAAGTCTTTAGTTTCTTCAATCGTCACGACGATATGCTCAAATTTAGGATCCAACGAACGAAGTATTTTTTCTATTACTCTCACATCTTCTAACTTCTCACCATTTCTTTTTAATTGATTAGAAACGATTGCTACTCTTGAGAAATATTCTGAAATAGATTCAGACGCTTTCATATGTAAGGATTTAAATTCACCTCTTAATGTTTGGAGACGTACCTTTTTCACCTTTTCGACTCCTTTGTAAGAGATTTGTAATTTCTTCCACACTTGCTTGGCGGAAGATGCGCTTGAAATCTTTTCGAAACCATCATCATCTAATGCTTGATAGATGAGGAAGAGAGCTTTTTTGTCTCTCTTTCTTGAATCCTTCAAATTTGTTTTCTCCTCTTGAGTAAGGCTTGCTTCATCTTCGGGTTCGTCAAAACATTTTTCTACGGCATCCTACACATCATGTGCTCCGAGGAGAGCTTTCATCTTGATATTCCAATTGTTGTAGTTGTTGTTATTGAGTGTTGAAACTTGGAAGGATAATACATCATTTGCCATGTTTTCAATATATTGAAAATTCATACAAAATTTTGGATATAGCTTATGGCTCTCATACCACTTTGTTGGCGGAAAATATAAAACAGCGCTCACTAAAAACAAACAAACAACTTTTATAAATATTGAAAAATAAGAAATGTTACAAGAACACTCTTACAACTCACAGTAGAAGAGAAATATTTTTCTTTCACTCAAGAGAGCATTACTGTCTCTCTTTTCTCTCACTCTAAATTTTCTCTCTAATTTTACTTCTTTGTCTGTTTGGTGATGCTTTAGATGGTGGGAGAGCTCTACTATTTATAGAACCATAGTGGAGACAAGGATCCACCATCTAAGATCTTATGGATACTTAAACACTCAACCTCAAGACTACAGTTAAAGTAAAAGTGTTTCTTACACTCAACACTAAAGAATATATTGCACTCAACCTAAGGGTGGTCTTACACACAACCTCCACTACTAGATACATATTAATTTAATTGTTTCTAAAAGATGATTTCTAGACGAGCCTTTTTGAGTGGGTTGGACCTTTTAAGCGGGTCAAGTTATATGATCCTACAATATATTTATTGATCTTTTCCTAACTAAAAAATATTTAACTAAACAAATAATAGAAAAAATCATTTAAAAAAAAATAAACATGATCAGTATATAAACCTATACTAATACACCATTAACACAATAGAGCAAGTTCTTGTTGAATCCATTAGTATCATTTAGATAATTTGTTCGTAATAACTGATTAATTATCGAGATTCTGATAACGATGGAGATTACTATGACTATATTTTTACAAGAAATTACTGGTTTGTATCTAAAAATGAATTCAAGTAGTTTATGGACCGACAATTTTGAATGTCAAAGGAATGATTTTGATTAAAGGAATTTACCTCGGCATCCATCTAGCAGATAGGGGTTTCCTCCATAACCATATTTGCATTTACAGCGGTATCCAGCTTGGTGGTCGTCATCACTACAAACACTATACTCACTCTTGCAAGCATAAGATGTAGTATTTTGTTTTGCATCCTCGCATGTTTTGTTACCGATTCTCCAATCAAACACCACGGGAAAACTTGTTATCCCTCGCAAGTCTTCAAGATCGGACGAAGTGAAATTATACGCGCCTTCTTCGACCAAAAAAGCATAACTACATTTGTTGAAGTCTGACACAGAAATGTGGTTTTTAAAGCTCTCTATAGTGATGTAGAAATCTGTGCTGTCTTTTGGAATAGATGTCTGACAACAACCGATGCCCGAGCAAGATCCACTAGCTGATTCAACAGGTTTCATTGAACGGCATCGAGATATGCAACCTGTAGAATATCTGTTGAACATTTATTAATTAATTGCCGTCAAATATACATATATATAGAGAGAAAAATTGGGATGACGGAAAAATTTTGGAGCACAAAAAATAAAATTGTAAACGCAAAAGATCAGAAAGTCGTTGTATTAAAATTGTTTTGAAGAAAACAAGTTCGATTCAAGGTTCATTTTCTCTGTGAATACCTTTCTACCGCGAAATCGCTAATATACGAGGCCGTGTCGCAACCAACTGCAGTGAACTTGTTCTTGGTGTAAGAAATGGAAAAATCTATGAGGAATATGCTTAGGACAGGAATATCGAGTTCTCTGAAGGAAGGTTTCGTATCATAACAACTTATGAGGAAATTTTCATTCAAGTAACAATCTTCTCTTGTGCCAAATGGGTAAGGAATAGTTAGGTCTCCACATCTGTCTGGACAACCGGGCAGCGATATTTTTCCGGTCTCAGAGGTTGCTAATGTTGCCACAACAACTAAAACGGAAAAGATCCGCACAAGCCTTTCTTGTTTAGCAAGCAACATCATTGTTTGCGTTTGGTTTCTGTTTCTTTCCCTCTTTTTTAGTAATGCCGTACACATATTAAGAAGACTTTTATTTATAAAAGCATGGTGTTTTGATTACTTCCTAACATACAGTCACTTGATATTAACTTCTGAGAAAAATTATACAAGAATTGCTCTTTCATGTCATCATAATATCATTTACTGCTTCCCCATTAAAGAGGAGGCATATAGTCACTTACATAATAAGATATGGATAACATACTAGTCGAATCCAAAATTAACCTAAAAACATGTATAAAAGATGTCATATAAACTGAACCAGTCAATTGGAAAAGTTATTTCATACATTACCAAGTCATTTAGAACTAGCTACGTTATAAACAAAGGCTAGTTTAAAACATAAATTAGCTTCAACTTATAAGTAGTTGAAATGTCTCCGGCTATATCTTTTTTAACGATGTCGTATGAACTGAAGTAGTCAATTTGGAAAAGTTATTTTATTTATTACCAACCAATTTAAAACTAGCAACATTATAAACAAAAGGGTTAATGAATGAAAAGTCCAATATTGAAGTATAAAGATGTTAAATCTCCACATAAAGTTAAAATGGGGAATTGAACTATATGTTTTTTTTGTTTATGACTGGTGATAGATTGGACATTTTGAAGCCTGAAAAACCTATAAATTTTGGTATTGGAAAGTATTTATTTTTGCAAATGTTAAGCTGACGCACGTACCAAATGGACAGATCGGACCTTTTGAATGACCTCGCGATAAAATTTGAAAATTTCCCTCGTATCAACTGGATTTCATTTTTGGAGATGTTTTAGATTTTTTCAAATAGATTTTTTTCAACAAAAGCTATTTAGCATATTCATATGAAGGTTTTTGGTTTTTTTATGCTACTCCTAAATTTGTTTTTTTATTGGTTATTTATAATAGGCATCAAGATCAGTTAATAGAATAATGCAACTTGCACACTATCTTTTTTTTATGTGTTCATTTCGAAAGAAGTCTCGAGCAAATTCATCCGTTGTTAGGTGCGACCAAAGTCTCACATCCCACATCGGCTAAACATGGAAAGAAAGATCAGTATATAACTTTAGAATACATCTCCATTATTGTGAGGCCTCTTGGAAGTCGACCAAAAGGAAAGTTGTGCTGGTCCGGGGTCCTAAAACGGACAATAATAGAGATTAGAGTTTAGTTTTTTTCTTCAACATCTGAACAACTCAAGACGGAAAAAAAAAAACACATCACAAAGAAAGAACATGTGTGGTCAAGGACATCCACCTAACCCTTCGTGTTTTAATGGCTAAATAGATCGATAAGCATGTCCCCAATGTTTTTTTATCGGCTCAGCAACGAGACGCTGCTATTTTCCAAGAGACAATGCAGATATAGACCTCCATTCTAATAAACTTAATGTTATCGACCTATATTTATTGGTTTTTATGTTCTGTTTTACTTCGGATACCTTGAAATTGGCGGGTCAGGGTCAAGCTTATGTAGTGAACAATGTGAAAAAACAAAAACCTGTTAGAAATATAAGAAAAGCTACGATACTATGTTAGAAAAAATGGAAGAAATTTTGAGGTTACGATTGGAGGAGCAGAGAGTAGCGTGATTGCTTCTGAGGATTATGAGAGGAAGTATTGAAGTAGCGGAGCGAATTCGTGATCTTCTGATGATGAAAAATGATATTTTCAATACTCTTTAAGTTTTCTTCCTCAGGGAGATATGAACTTTCTCTTTAATTTGGATGAGTATGGAGTAACTTCTCTCCCAAGAAACCTCTTCTTGGAATTTTTTTCTTCTCTGTGAATCTTGAGGACATCTCTTCTTCCTTGGTTCTATGAATCCTTGCCATGGATTTCAATACAAACAAGCTTCCAATAATAGAAGAGTTCCATGCTCTTCACCATGAAATTGGATCTCCAAAAACTAAGAAATCCTACGCAGAAACTGTCAGACAGTCCAACTCCGACTCCGATCATAGTCTTGAACTGAAGCCTGAGTTTTGTAAAGAAACGGATGATCACTTCACAATACAATACTCAAAAGAAGTTAAAGATTTTTGCTCAAAAAATCAACTACTACAATTATTGGTAAGTTCAGTGAAGGTATCCCAAGAAAATCAGTGCTAGAAGGTTTTCTTCAAACCTTCAAATTCAAAGGAACTTACAAGTTTATCAGCTTCGACTCGAGTCATGTTTTTATTGAGTTTCATTGTAAAAAATATGTTAGCAACATTTGGTCCAAAAATGTTTGGAACATAGAGGGAAAGACCATGAGAATCTTAAGATGGGATTCTGAATTCAACAAAAACTTTGAGAGCCCAAGGTCTTTGATGTGGATTCGTCTTGAAAGGGTTCCTAAATTCATGTATAATGAATCGATTATACATAACCTGGCTTCATCAATTGGTGATACTTATAAAGTAATTGTTCTTGAAAATAAGGTTGTCATGAATGCATGCTTTGCCCATGTTGAGATTGATGTCTCTAGAAGACTAAAATACAGATTATGGACAGGCTTTGGATCTAACGATGGTTGTTGGATCAACATAAGTTACAAAAATGTGCCACCATATTGTAACGTTTGTTATCATGTGGGTCATAAAGAGGAAGAATGTAAAAAGATTGAAAAGATAAATCAGCAAGATAAAGAAGACGAGAAGGCTGAAAATCATGAAGAAAGCGTTAAGGATAATGCTAGGGATAACAACAAGAAAGAGTTAAGAATATCATCAATAAATGAAGTTAATGACAAAGAAGTTACTGAAAAAGAAGAAACTTTCCAGGAGCCAAGTACGTCTCTTAATATTATGGTAACATTCAAACCTTTAGCAAAGTATATAGAAGAAAGCTGAAATCTGTTATAACAACCAAAGATAAAGATCTTGGGACAAAAGAAGATATAAGTGCTGATTGTGGTCAAAACAATGATTCTGTTGAAAACAATATGGAAGTTATAGAAGCCTTGCATAGGATTGATCAAGATTTTGCTCAAAGCAACCTTCCGTTTAAAGAAAACAATATGGTTGAAAACATTGGCAGCTGTGAAAACTCCCCCAGAAACCCTTCATACGATAGTGACTTTGGCACCATCATCAATGGAAAGCTAAAATATGAAATGAAAAGAAGAAAATCCAAGAAGTTTACCATCAATTCTCTGTCCAACAAAGGAGAAAAATTGAAACAGAAATCTTTATCAGATAATTATAAAGATAACTAACTGGAATGCTAGAGGTTTGAATAATAAGCCTACTTTGAGAAGGCTCCATTCGATTATCAAAGAAAACAAATCAAAAAATTTGTCTATTCAAGAACCCATGGCTGATGTTAGTAAGATGGATGGTGTGTCTATTGTTCTTGGCTTCAAAAAATCTTTTTCAAACTGCTCCACCAAGGTTTGGATCTTCTGGGATGAGGATGTTGAAATTAGTGTTCTTAAAGATGATGATCAACTTCTTCATATGGCTGTTTCTTATCCTGGTTGTGATACTATCTTTAATTTTACTGTTGTCTATGCTAAGAGTCAACGTTTGCTTAGAGTTGATCTTTGGGATCAGATGAGAATGGTTGCTTCTGATGAGGTTCCTTGGTTGTTCTACTTATGATCATGCTAGTACAAATGAAAGCATTTGATAAGTTATCCATGAAAACATCTTAATCACTAAGGAAATGATTCATGATATTGATAGAAAGCCAAAAACTGGAAATGCTATCATTTAACTTGATATGTCGAAAGCATTTGATAAGTTATCTCATGCATTCATTCCAAAAGTTTTATCATGATTTGGGTTCTCTGAACATTGTATTGATTTAATAAAGAATATGATTACAAATGTTCATATTTCTGTTCTTATTAATGGCTTTGTCAATGGTTGCGTTAAATAAAAGAAAGGTCTTAGGCAAGGAGACCCTTTGTCTCCTAGCCTGTTTATCCTTGCTGAAGAGGTTTTGCTTAAAGGGATTTACAATCTTTTTTAAAATAATAAAAATCTACTCTATGCTTCTAGGTCAAACTTCTTGGTGCCCATCCTGGCCTTTGCAGATGATGTCTTGATCTTCACAAACTGCAAGATTAGTTCCATTGTTCTGTTGAGCAACCTTTTGGACAAGTATCAACTTATCTCTGGCCAAGCAGTTAACAAGGAAAAAAAAACTGATTATATTTAGAAGAGCTAATCAATCAATTACAAACAACATCAAGATCAATGCAGGCTTCAATACAGACACTCTTCCATTCAAATAATTGGGGATAACTATTGCAAGAAACAATAGAGGGAAGTGATTCTCTACCCTTCTTGACAAAATCCAGGATAAATTTGTGGATTGGGACCTAAATAACTTATCATTTGGGGGCAGGTTAACCTTAATCACCTATGTTTTAATGGCAATCATTTACTATTGGATGCAAAACACCTTTGTCCCTAATAATATCATCAAGAAAATAGAGTCTTACTTTAACAAATTCCTGTGGAGATCTAACTATAATGTTAAAGCCATCCACTGGTCAAACTGGAATCATCTTTACAAACCATTTGCTGAGGGTGGCTTAAACATTAAATGTCTAAATGATATTCAATTAACATTCTCTCATAAGTTTTAGTTTATGTTCAGGAAAAACAATAGCCTTTGGGCCTCTATGATGCACAAGACATACTGTACTGATTCTCATGCCCTTAGAGCTAAATACAAAACCACTGACTCAACTGTATGAAAAAGGCTCTATGCTATCAAAAAATCTGCTTAAAAAAAACATTAAATGGAGGCTAGGACAAGGATGCATAGATTTTTGGTTAGAAGACTGACATGACAAACCCCCAATGATAAGTGATCCTAACTCTCATAACTGGTATCTAAATGCTAGTGTAAATTCTTTTTGGAAAAACAACAGTTGGGATTACAATGTTTTACACAATATATTGCCTAATGATAGAGTCAATCACATTTCAAAATATAAAATTGAAATTACTAAACCTGACAAAATCATCTGGAAGCTTTCTAATAACCAGGAGTTTGAAACTAAGTCTACTTGGGAAAGTATTAGAAACACATATACCAAGTCATGCCTTTTCCACAAAATCTGGAGTCCTTCAATCCTAAAAAATATTCTTTCTTATGCTGGAAACTCTTAAAAGGCTATATCCCTATTGATAGTATTATCATGAAAATGCATACAAGTATGGCCTCAAAGTGCCAACAACTGCGAAGAGAAAAACCATCTCTTTGTAAGTTGTTGCTTTGCTTGGCCACTTTGGAACTACTTTAGTTGCCTTTTCAAGATCAATATTGGAAGGCATATGGTCATTTCTCATGTTTTTCATTCCTGGTTCTGGTTCTCTAAAAGAAAAAGACATATAAATCACATCATTCCTCAAGTCATATGATGGGTCATCTGGAGAAACAGGAACTTGTCAAAGTTTTCTGGATCTCCCGATTCTGTCAAGAAAGCTATTGACAGAATCACCTATATTATCAAGAGCATGGACATGGCTAATATGTTATCATACAAACTTTGGACTAATGCTTATCGTGCTGGTGTATCCCTAGGTTGTAACTCAGTAAAAAATAGCAGAGAAGTTCCAAGATACCTGAAATAGATTGCCCCAAATCCAGAAAGAATGAAACTAAATGTTGATGGCTCATGCAACAATCTTGGAGAATCTAGCACTGGCGTTTTGATTCACAATTCTGAAGGCGACATTTTACTGGGTTCTGACACTCTTCCGGGCAAATTGAATCTTTTTTTGCCGAAATCAGTTCCCTAATCGAGGGATTGATTAAACGCAAACAAAATAAATGGATTGAAGTTGATGTGGAATCAGATAACTTGATTCTGATAAACCTAGTCTCTAATAGAAATGAAGCATGGTACCTGAAAGCTTCGATGGATATTTGCAGATCTTTAATCCATTAAAAGATGTCGATCAGACATATCTCTCGAGTTAAAATCAATGTTCCGATTGGATCGCCAAAAACGTGATAAAAATAAGAAAAACCTTCAATTTGTTGATCCTCCGGATGAGCTTCGTAATTTATCCTTGCTGGAGAGTTTGGGGCTGGGTTTTGTCACCTGACTGATGAAGTGAAGTCGATGAAGTTGCTCTGGGGAAGAAGAAAAAATTTAAATTTTAGGCGCCTTATTGTGTTTCCCTATAGTCCCTATTTATTGTTGTTTTTCAATTTTATCCCACAAATTTGTAATTTCGCTCAATTTAGTAATAAAGATCTTTACTTGCCAAAAAATAGAAGAAATTATAATTTATTTTAATGTTGTTTCAATTAAAGTAATATTTTCTAATATAATAATTTTCTATTAGAATAATAGTTTTCATAATTGAATAATATTTTTAAATCAAATATAAATTATTCAATATTTTTCTTATTCTTTAACACTCCTCCTTAAGTTGAATAGTCGGATTTTCAATACTCAACTTGCTCAAAATTTTAGTGAAGATTTGTCGTTTTACATCTTCAGTCAGGAAGTCTGCTAGCTAATCCTCCGATCTAACAAAATGAAGTTCAATTATACCATCTTCAAATTTTTCATTTGCAAAGTATCGATCTATATCCATATATTTAGTTTTGTCGTGCTAAACATGATTTTTTGAGATATTTATTACTACTTTATTGTCACACTTGAGTTGCGGGAGAGAAGATGGAAATCAAATTTCAGACTTTAATTTCTTAATCCACGAGATTTCTGCTACTCCTTGAGAAATTCCTCGGAATTCTGCCTTAGTACTCGAAAGTGCCACCATTGTATGCTTCTTACTTCTTCATGTTACTAAGTTTCCCCCAACTAGCGTAAAGTAACCTCATGTAGACCTTCGAATCATTTGGGATACCAGCCCAATCTACATCAGTGTATGCTTCAATATTTAGATACACATTTCTTTTGAACATATTTACATTCCCCGACGTGCATTTTAAATACCGTATCCTCATGACTACTTCCATATGATCCAATTTTGGTTGGTCCATAAATTGACTTACAACCCCAACCACATAGGTTATGTCTGGTTTGGTATGTAACAAGAAGATTAGATTTACAACTAGTCGTTGATATCTTTTCTTTCTACCACGTCAACACCTTCAACCATTATGAGCCCATCATTAACCTACATTGGAGTCTCGACTGGTTTACAATCGATCATTCATGTTTCTACAAGTAAATCAAGAATATACTTCCTCTAAGATTTAAAAATCCATTTCCTTAAACGTAAACCCTCAATTCCTAAGAAATATTTTAACATTCATAGATCCTGCATCTCAAATTCTACGAACAAGTTCTTCTTTAGCCTTGTAATTTATTCAGTGTTGTTTCATGTGATGATCATGTCATCTACATAGATTATTACACAATTGATCATGTTATCTCTCTTTTTTAGAAACCACATATGATCAGAGTTGCTTTGTTTGTACTCGTACTACTTTATTACCATAGTAAATCTTCCAAAGCAAGCCCGTGGGAATTGTTTGAGCCCATACACAACCGACATACTTCATCTTTTCGAAACCCACTAGAGAATCTTGGTGGAGCCTCCATATATGCTTCTTTTTTACAGTCTTCATGGATGATGTATTTTTTACATCAAATTAGTGAAGTTGCCAATTTTCATTTGCTACAATTGGAATAAAACTCGAATTGTGTCTATTTTTTTCACTAGAGAAAAAAATTCAGAATAATCAATTTTTATAAGTTTGTGTATACCATTTTGCCACAAGTTGAGCCTTGTAGCACTGTATGGGTCCCTCAGCTTTGTGTTTGATAGTGAAAATCCAACTGTTTTTTTCTTGTTGGAAATTTACATTTCTCCCATGTACCATTCTTTGCAAGAGCATAAGTTTTGACATTCATATCCAACCTCCACTCCTTCTTTTGTGTTGCTTCTTGGACAAATTTTGGAATTTCATAGGTTTAGAGAATTTTAGTAAATACCTTTGCATCATCAGTTATATGGGAAGTAATTAGACTAAGTGATTCGCATACCTCTTATTGGACATCGGTTGATCATTGGTATATATGAAGTCATTGGCCCGTTCTACGTTGATGGGTTGCTCTGTGGAGACAATATCTCGAATGATCGAAGAACTTAACCAACCTAGTAAGTCATTTATGTTCTCCTCTTGAGCACGATTGAGTAAGGTAGTAGGAATATGTCTCAAGAAAATTGTAATCCTTGGTGAAATAAATCTGATGATTGATTGGATTATAACATCGATATTATTTTTTATGAAATGCATAGTCTACAAATATACATTTTATGGAACAATAATGTAGTTTAGATCTATCGCACTTTGGAATATGAACAAATACAAAACAACCAAATATACAAGGTGGGAGAGTGAATGTAAGTGGTATATTTATTTGGGTTTTCAATATTTAAAGTGAGGTTTTATGGCCAAGAATATTTGTTAGGAAACAGTTAGCTAGATAGGCTGATGTGGCAATTGATGTAGGGCAAAATTATTTGAGAACATTAAACTCAATCATCATTGTTCTAGTCATTTTAAGAAGAATTTATTTTTTCGTTCCACAACTCCATTTTTTTGGGGTGTATTTGGGCAAAAAGTTTGATTAATAAGGCATTTAAAAAATAGGTTCTCCTATGATGGTTAAAATATTCCTCTCCATTGTCAGAGCGAATAATTTTGATTTTCTTGTTGAATTAGGTTTGGATCATTTCGAAAAAACTAACGAATTTCTCATACACTTTAGATTTATGTTTTACAAAGTATATCCAAGACATGCGAGAGAATTCATATACAAATAAAAAAAAATATTTATAAAAAATTCTTATTCGAGTATGGTGCAGGTTCCCACACATCTGAGTGTACAAAAAAATACTTCGGGTTCAGGACTAAAGAAATCCAAGAATTCACCTACTACAGGTTGATGTTTCTTTTTCCAGATGATGGAGCATCCAAAAAAAGTGTGAAAACAACCAAACTTAAATAAAAGATCTAGATAATCTCACAACCACTTTATGTTGAGAGGTCAATTTAGTTTCAGTTTCAAGAAACACATAGTAAGTTGATATATTCTCCTGATTATTCATAATTTGGTTCTTGCATTGAATTTATAAAGGGTGAACAAACCACGGTGAAAAGATTATTTGCATAAAAAGATAATTTTTTTATAGTTAATACATACCAATACTTGTGAACCTTTCCCAAATAAATTTTGGAATGTCCATCGATATTTTAAATCATTAATAGATGACTTCTCTTGGTATGGGTATCTATATCTCCTTCACGACAAATTAGAATTCCTAAGATAATTTCATAATTTTTAAGACCAAATTTAAACATCAGATATAACGATTTGGGTAAAAAAACGTCGTGAATAATTTTCATATTACCTATATGAGTGCGATATAGTTCTTCAATATACAATCTCGGGTTCCTCCAACATGCATGAGGTATTTGAGAGACAAAATTGTACACTCACCGATATGGTGACAGGTATGATTAGTCATTCAACTCTTCCACTATCATTCTCGAGTGATGTCATCAAATGTGTTGCATACATTCTCAATAAACTTCTCATAAAAGCAACCATGAAAACCCCACATGAACATTCTATTGAGCGTAAGCTAAGCTTAAAACATTTACATGTTTGGGGATATCTATCTGATATTAAACCTTATAGGCTGTATGAAAATAAATTGAATCGTAAGAAGGTTAGTTGTTATAGAATGATAATATTCAGAGTTCTTTAAGAAATTATGATAGTTTCCACTAAAAGAACATTTGAATCGTGAACAACAAGGTTCTTTGAGGATGTTGAGTTTAAAAAGAATAATTTAGGAATAAATTTTAATTTTTAGAAAGAAACCATGAATATTCATGAAGGTTTCAACATATATAAATAGGTATTGAAATTAATATATTGAATCATAATGATCCTTGTTTGTGAATTAATACTTAGGTACTAGATAAATTTGGCTCTAGTGTCAGTCATTTCAGTCATCTAAGAACAAAAATATACTTAAGATGATATATTTATTCCAAAAAATAAATGAAATAATAATATTCAAGAAGATCAAACTGTACATCCTCACAAAATGAAAAATAAAAATAAAAACAGTACACTTAAGAAGGTCTACTATAGAAAGAAAGAACATTATATGTTTGGATTATATGGTGTATTTTCAAGAATATGAAGATTCATGTGGTGTACCGGTAAACTATCCATCGTGTTTCAATGAAGTTATGGAGAGTTAAGCTTCTCACTTATGGATTAACACTATAAACGAAAACTATATGTTAATGCAATATAACGTGGTTTGGGATCTTGTCCCATTCACTGAAAGAAAAAAATGGATTTAAAAAACCAAACGGGTTCCAAGGGTAATGTGGAGAGATATAAAGCACAACTTGTGATAAAATATTATACTTAGCATGAATGATTGACTTTAAAAATACATTATATCTAGTTCTCTCGTTGGACTTTTTTAAGAAAAATATTGCAACAGTTGTCCACTTGACCTAGAACCTAGTTTAATGGATGTTAAGACCGTTTTTTAAATATTAAAATTGAGGAAATGTTCTATATGGTGACTCTTGAGAAATTTTTAATTGATGATTCATAGTCAATGGTATTCAAACTTAAGAGCTTTATTTATGGGCTCAAACAAGCTTTTTAATAGTAGTACCATAAGTTCTTTGAGATAATAATCTCGTTTAATTTTGAGATGAGCTCCATTGAGGATTGCGTGTATCAAAGTTTCAATGAGAGTAAGTTCATATCTTAAGTTTTGTATCTTAATGACATAATGCTGGCCACAAACGAATATGAATTATTGCATACTATAAAGAGATTTATATCGGACAAGTTTTGTTTAGTGAAACTTTTTTATTAGGAATCAAACTTCACTAGGATCATTTCTCTGGAATCATGATATTGTCACAATATATATATGCGAAGTATGTTGAAATATTACAAAATATAAAATAGAGCGTAATTGAATACCTTTATTAAAAAAAGAACAAATGACGTCTAAGTTAATATCGAAATATAAAAATTTGAGATTTAAGAAATGTAAAAATTCATATACTCCGGTAGTTGAGAGTCTAATGTATGCTCAATTTTATAAAAGGTCGGAAATTTCCTTAGCTATGGGGGTTGTTAAGAATGTATGTAAGTAATCCGGGGATGAACCATGGATAATGGTCAAATGATTCTCCAAATTTACAACGAATAAAATGACACATATAAGCATAGAAAAAGTCAAATAATTTGGATATTATTGGGTAGTATGACTTATATTTAGATGTTTTATCGTAGAACTTTATCATTGTAACAGAAAATAAAATCTCAAAAGCCTATATTGTGATAACAATTTTGTAGTTTAATATTAAAACAAGAACATGCAATCAATTAAGTCTAAACATATAGATATCAATTTTTATTTTTCAAAATAGAGTAAAGAGTTGTTAAATTAGTATAGAGCACATCAGGATAAACCCTATGGTGAAAAATCTCTGAATAAAGAAATGATACCTACAATTTTTAGGAAATACTCACTAAGATGAGTGTTGTTTATTTAGATGATCGTTGTTTTCAATGGGAGTTTGTAATAGGTTATGAGATATGTTTACAATTTGGTTGTATATAGTTTAGTATGGTTGTAAACATATATAATAAGTATGCTCATCTAAGTTTTATTGACTTATCTTGCTCATGAAATTTTTTTTCACTTAAATTAGAACTAGTTAAGTATAATATGTGCGATTAAATTATATATTAATCTTATACTACAACCATAATAAATCTATGTAATGGATTGTTGGTGATGATATGATTATTGTTGCTACTATTAACGTATATTAATATAATGAAGATGTCTTTAGTCCTTTGTCATTAATCATAATGTACAAGATTATTTAGCTTATCTGTGGAAAATATAATAATTAAAATGCAATTAAGTAAATGTGTGATTTGGTAGCATATAGTAATTTAACTAGGAGGTAGTTGGAACATCTTTACTATTATGGATCGTCATATGGTTATTGATGCATTGACTATTGTTGATAGTGGTATATTTAATAACCAATCACATAAATATGAATCAGACTAATTGATAACAACCATTTATGATGGGGGGGGGGGGGGGGGGTAATTATGTAGATACCCGGTACAATCCGAATTCTAGAAGGATTGAATCCGAACTTCAAGATTATAGTCCTTGCTCACAACAATTAACTAAGGGATAATATTGTAATTGAAGTTAAATCAAACCCTTAATTTCAACCATATATAAAGAGATATTAGTGTTCATTCCTTACGACATGACTAAAACAAAATTTTGGTTTCTACTTGTTAGAAGATCAAATCTCAAAAGAAAGATCAAGATCTTCACTAGAGACTAGAGATAAATCCAATCCTAAAACTATTTTAAGAAAATAAATCATACCTATTTTTATAGATTTCCTAAAATGTTAGGACTCAAATCGCTAAAATCATAAACATATACATCAATATATAATCTCATGTACCATATGGAGTTCATCTCTAAATACATAATAAGAAAACTTATATGTTGTAAACATAGTGTTTCATTTGTCCTTTATTTTCTCTTGATGTGTTTGTGACCGACAAAAACAACTAAATATTTTATTCATTTTTGGAAAAACAAAGATGTTGATACATAGTTTCAAATTATTTGTTTGGATTTTAAAATATAAGATATGATAATTTGAATTTTTATTTTCAAAACAAGTGAAACATATCGTCTACCAACTATATAGTTGTTATCATTTAAGAGTTATTTTTTTACTTGACAACTAAATGTTTATAAATCCAAATAAGTCTCACATTTGACGGCTAAATTTGTGTAATTGACAAGAACATGTAAATTTTAAATTAATAATTAAATATGAAGTGTTACAACTTAATGTTTGTACTAGTAATAAACCACATAGTTAAATAACTTTTAACAGCTAAAGGCTATGTATTTTAGCAAAAAAATCTAAATACATATAATAGGCCATGACAACTAAATATTTTAACTTTACATCTAAATATATAAGCCGAAAACTAAATGTATAACATGACAACTAAAGGTCTAACATGACAGCTAATTTTTATGCATTGACATATGAATCTATAACTTTTTAAAATCTAAATGTGCAGTGTGATAACTTAATGTTTAACTTCGAAAACTAAATTTGTAATCTTGCAGCTCAATGTTTTAATTTTTAAATGCTAAATTTGTAAATTACTAACTAAATATCTAACGTGACATCTAAAAGTTGAAATTTAGAAGCAATTAATTTGTGTAAAAAATTACATACATTACCTACCCTTGGAGAAACTTAATCTAGTAACAAAAGAAAAGAAGAAAAATAAAAATAACATAAAAGAAATAAGAGCATATTGTCTTCAACAATGAATTAACCAATATGTCTGTTAACTCTCAATTAATATAATATGTTAGTAACCACCTTTAAAGTTTCAAATAGTGTAGAAAATCAAACTTATGGTTTATTTCTCAAAATTATGAGATAGTGTGTATACCACTATATACAGTGGAAGAAAATTATGAAGTTGTTTGTACTGTAACAAGACTATTTGCGAGATCAAAAGAGAGAAAGTGAGATCTTATATGGTTTTAGAGAGAGGAACAAAGTTATGAGATAAAAATTGAGATCATAGTTCATTCTGTAAGTTTGAGAAGCTTTGGAACATAAAAAAATGGTTGTTAGTTGTCTTTGAAATATTCTCCTTGTAATCTTTTTCCATATAAAATCAATCTCTATTTCTAGTGGATGTAGGATTCCTTCACAATATGAACCACGTGAAATCGCGTATTTGTATGTTTGCTTTATATTTTGTTGTTATTGTTAAATTTGAGTTTTGAAGTTAGAGATCTGAAGCTCTAGTTCACTCCTACCCAATTTACAGAAAGTAAATCATCTTTCGGTTAACTTTGTCCTACTTAGAATGTCCCACCAACTTAAGCCCAAATCATAGACCAACTCGAAGGACTTGATATTGTGATTTCCATTGAGTCTTGACCATACATATGTCTTATTTGTGTGCTTTGTCTCCTAACAAATGGTGCGATGAGCGTGGAAAATATGAAACGATCTAGTTTTGGTAGGTGATAAACGCAATATCGAATTATTATCATTTTAGATATTAAGTATAGAGATTAAATCTCGCCATAAAAGCAAGCATAGTCATAAAAATGAGTTTTGTTAAGTTTGATCTTGATAAATTTACTAAAGATAATAATTTTAACTTATAAATAATTAAGATAAGAGAATTCATAGTATATGAGGGGCTATTTGTTGCTATTGGTGAGAAATTCAAAGAAAAAGTTGATGTTTAAGTGTTCTCAAAGGCCCATGATGCTATGATCTTGAGTTTGGTGGATTATGTAATTTAAGAGGTGTTTGTAGAGCCTACGACGTTAGCGATGTTGAATCGACTAGATGTCATTTATATAAAGAGGGTTGTGGGTAATATGTTTTATCTCAAGAAGTAACTGTATACAATAACAATGGTTGGTAGCAAATATATCTGAATACACTTAGATTATCTTAATAGAATAATTCTTGATTTGAATTCATTTCAAGTTAATGTAGAAGCTGAAGATCAAGAAATAATCCTCTTGAGTTCTCTGTAGAAGGTATATGATCACTATATTGACATCATGCTCTATGGAAATGATTCCCTTACGATAGTTGAAGTTAAGAGTGCTAGAAAATCAAAATATCTTCATAGCAATACCAGTTTTAAAAGTGACTTATATAGTCTCAAACTAAGTGTGAAGAGAATGCATTGAAAGAGGTATTCAAAAGAGAATAAAAAAGTAATATTGGTTCAAATCTAGGAGATTTGTGAGTGGCTCGTACGGTGAAATGTTGGATGTACAAGAAAGAAGGTCATATCAATAAGAACAACCAAAAATGAGGAAGATAAAGAGTTATTCAAGGTAATAAGTCAGAGATACTTCAATAGTCTCGGATGATTATGAATACACTGATGTTTTAATGGTTTCAACTTACAGGTACAATGAGAAATCAGTTTTGGACTCAAGAGCTTCATTCCATTTGACTTCCAACAAATATGGGTTTAAAATATTTAGACTATTTTATTGTGGTAACGTCATACTGTGGAATAATGAAGCATATATTATGATGGAAATGAGGAACGTTTGGGTTCAAGCAATCTACATGACTTGAAAGAGTGATAAAAAAATATGGAGTATATCCTCGAAGTTAAATAACCATATTTCTATTGGAATTTTAGATGAGGAAAAGATTATTTATAAGGATGGAGATGTCGAACTTAATATTGTGCAAGCTTCACTAGTTGTTATGAAAGCCTATATGACTAATGATATTTTAGTTCTTGCATAGTTTATAGTGACCGAAGGTGTATCTATTTTAAAGAGAGATTTAACTAATTCGTGGTATCTAAGGTTAGTTATGTGACTGAGAAATGTTTTAATGAACTTAACAAACAAGGATTGTTGGATGATACAGGGTTCAGAAGTTAAGATTTCGTGAGAGTTGTGTGCTGGGTAAAAGGAAAAGGGTTAAATTCCTACTTAGCAACCATACAACCAATGATGTACTTAAATATGTTCTTTCAGACCTACGTGAACCTACAATGCATGTCACAATGTGTGGTATTATGTATTTTATATCCCTGATTGATGACTACTCCAAGAAATTATGGCTTATAATTTTGAAGACCAATAAATAAACACTTGGCGTGGAAGATCCTGAAGAAAAAAATTAGGAGGATTGGAAAGATGTTGAAGAAAAATTTATGAATAGACCATTCATTAGATTCATCTACGAATTAACCATTCACTAGATTGAGTAGATGTCGATAAAACACTTTATGTCTCTGGTAGAGAAAAATACTCGGAAAATGTTGAAGAAGTTAAGAACTAGCAACGTCTTGAATTTATGAATGAACCATTCACTAGATACATAAATTTGAACAAAACTCCGCCAACAAAATGGGCTTGCTGAGAGGATGAATCAAACCTTATTAGACATGATAAGGTGCATACTTCTGAAAACCGGATTGGGCCAAAGGTTTTAGAGGGAAAATGCATAGACAAATTCATATATCATCAACATAACTCCATCCACGGAACTGAAGTTTAAATGTCCACAAGAAATATGGATTGGAAATAAACTCGTACTCAAATGTTTGAGAGTATATGGATGTGCTATCTACGCACATGTGAAGCAAGATAAGCTTCAGGTAAAAGCATTAAAGTGTTTGTTTCTCAACTATCCGAAAAGAGTAAAAGGTTATACTGTATAGTACTTTGAACCCATAAATAAATAAAAATTGATTACCCGAGACCCGATATTCAATAAAGTTCTTATACCATAGAGAGACATATCATTTTATTGTTCTATGTAGATATTATACTAATAGCTTTAATAGATTAAAAGAGATTAAAACTTTGAAAACTCAGCTGAATGAAGAGTCTGAAATGAAGGATACAAAAGAGGCTAAAAGAATAATTAGTATATAAATTAAGATGAACATACTGAAAGGGTATATATTTTTACCTCAATAAGAATATATATA
The DNA here is from genome assembly GCA_036936605.1 of Limnanthes douglasii subsp. nivea. Lineage (NCBI taxonomy): Eukaryota > Viridiplantae > Streptophyta > Magnoliopsida > Brassicales > Limnanthaceae > Limnanthes > Limnanthes douglasii. Next base: position 142,995,527 of record JAUPFV010000004.1, on the reverse strand, counting down.
TATATATATATATATATATATATATATATATATATATATATATATATATATATATATATATATATGGAAGATACTCAAACATTTCAGCATATATGAAGTCTCATAAATTAGAATTTCCATTAGTTCCATTTTCAAACTTGGTACTACTCAACCACCAAGTGAAATAAATAAGTTTATACAATAAATATCTTGTACTAATATCATTTGAAGCATTATGCACACAATGACATGCACGAATTTGTAAATCCAACTCTACACGAAGCCTAAAATCATTGATCTCAATTTTCACTTTAGCTTGAATATGATAATAAGAGAATAAGTGAAAATGAAAAATATTGCGAATCTAAAAATATTTTAAATATTTCAATCAAATCTGTTGTTTGAAAACTCTTCTTTTCTTCCGTTCATTCAAATAAAATATTTTAGAAGATAATTTATGTTCACCTATAAAATCTAAAAACAAATCTCCCAAAATAAACCACAACTTTGGAAAAAATTAAAACGATAACAAATGTATTTGTTTATGAATTAATTGGTTTTTTAATCATAAAATTATAGTTTTAATTAAAATATTATAATAATGAGACATAACAAACACAAATTAAATGAGTAGAAAAGCAACCACGCAAAAGTAACTTTATCCGAAGTTATTTTTGGTTGTCTTGTCTCTGGTCCAACTATTTGTCTTCCACCACCTGTTGTCTCCAAACGAACTCGCAGTCGAGGCAGTTTTTGCGACATGGAGTCTCGTATTCAATCAGTGATGTCTCATCCTCCGCTTATCAGGATGGCCACCATCCAACCTGTAGCAGACAGATTCCTGTTGAATTTCACAATCAGCGATGTCTCCTCCTCCGCTCATCGGGATTGACACCTACCTCATGGCGACGATCCAACCTATAGCAGACAGATTCCTGTTGAATTTCATGGTTACGGAAGACGATTTTTCTGTGTTGTTTGCTCATGGCGGCCAAGATTTTGGTTAAGTCTGGAGTTTGTCTCATGCTTGTGGTCTTCTCCTTCATCTTGTATCCATGCCCCATTCCTATTGTTTCTCCTGATTATCGGCAAGGTACCTCATTTCGTCCGAATTTTGGTCATAGATCTCGTTTTTTTACAATACAGTCATGAACCGTCTCCACTCGTGTTTGTCTTCCAGATTGTGTCTCTTTTACAGAATTAGTCCATTGTCGCAGCTCACATAGTCTAATGGTTTCTCATAGTCTAAATATGGGGGTTGTGCTACGATTCTATTAAGTTCATGTTAAAGCCTATGTTTTATGATTTGTTCGTTTGGTTACCCTGATGGATACACATTCTTTTATTAGAACTGTGGCGTTCATCGCATTTTGTAGACTATGTCTAGCATCATTCGCCTTGCTTTCTATATAGCCGAAAATTACCTTTGATCCTACCGCTTGGTGAATCGTATCTTTGGTCATGCCGCTTGGTTTGTGAGGCTGCATAAGTTGCCGTCCTCTAAAGACCAGACCCTTCCGTCTCCACACTCTTATGAGTTCCGCGACTGGTCTACTAAGTTGACTTGGTTTACCATCCATTACCAGCAAATTTGGTTTTGGTTTTGAGGACAAATTTATTCTTCGTATTAAATTACGCACACTACTCCTTGTTGAATTGGGAAATCTCATGTACATTTCAATTTACAAATTGGTCAATCGATTCATTGGATTGTGTAACAAATTTTTATTCTATAATGTTTTTAACACAAGAAAAACCACGCAAAAGTAAAAAAAATAATTAAACTTCAAAACGTAACTATTCTTTAAAATACGTAAACCCAAAATATTCCTTTATTTCGTGTAGTTAGTGAATTTGATTATTAAGTTTTCAATTAGGTATTTTTCGGTCTCTGTATTTAGGATAATAAACTGATAGAAATTTCAAATATATTTCTAAGATAACTCAAACTACCGATAAATGCATATAATAATTGTTTTTTCTTAGATACTTCTCTACTATAAATATTGAAACCATTCTATTTGATGTGAATGAATTAAAAATGAAAAAATAAAAAAGAATAATTTCTTGAATCTTAATCTGGGATCCTCCCACTCTTGGATTTGGTGGAAAATTCTTCGTCTCCGCCCCTTGGCAAATAATCTGTACAGGGTGGCTATAGGTGATGGTATAGGTATCTCTTTTTGGTACGATCCTTGGCTTTTACAAACCTTACTTGTGCTCATTATGGCTCATACATTATGGATGACTTCAGACTTGGGAAAAATTTCATGGAATCTGATATCATCCTTAATGGTAATTGGAACTGGCCGTCTAATGTTAGATCGGCTAGAGCTAGAAGTCGATCAAATCTTTGGGAGATCAAACAACTCATCCTAACCCTCCCCCTACCAACATCATGGCTAAAGATGTTTTGTTTTGGAGTGCGAAAGCTGGATGCAACACTTTCACAATCAAGGATACATACAACTCGATTCGAAAGCCTGCCCCGATAGTGGGGTGGGTCGGGTTAGTTTGGAATAAGTTCAATATTCCTCGCCACTCTTTTATTATTTGGCTTGCTGTCGAAGGAAAACTATCCACTAGGGATAATTTAATTAGCTGGGGTATTAATACCCCACCTTATTGCATCTTATGCAACTCTGATCATGAAACTATAGATCATATCCTCCTTGACTACAGTTTCACCTAGAGTATCTGGACTTGTGCAAGTACACATCTTGGTTTTTCCTTACATGTAACTAGTTGGCAATCTTGAGTAAATGAGGCGTCAAACTGTCTCATTCTCGAAACCATCACACTTGGCGTACTTGTTAATAAACCATTTACAAATGGTTAGTTACAAGAAAGATTGAAAGTAATCGATTTGTTTGTATAAACTCCCCACCAAGCTAGACGAATAAGAAATGACCTGATCAATTCAGACACAAACATAAATACAAATACTACATATTTTCCTGTTATTGATATAATTATGTTACTTTTAAGTTTATACCCATATGCTCTACTCAAACAGAATGTTTTATTTCTATCCGGAGGAGTTGAAACGTTCGGAATTGTATAAGTGAAAGAGTTTTCAGGTTTATGGTTCCTTTACAATATACCTTGCGAATACTTTTATGCCTTCTTGTTTAGTGACGAACACTTCGGCACCAAATAAACAAGAATCATTCACAACAAATCCATTATGAATATCGTTGAAATAACGGAAGCTCATAAATTAGCTCACTCTCCATTCTTTCTTTATTTCATGAAAAACGTGCTTCTTCCTTGTTCAAGCCTACCCAACACAACAATAATTAACTCACATTAGAATGTATAATCAATGGCTAATAGAAACTAAACATATTGTAATATGCTCTCTCATCCTGAATCAAAATCAATATTGATATGATATGCCTTTTAATTACCTTGAAATGTCAAGAACTTCTCCTTCTCCTGGTTGTATATAAAAAACGTAACAGCGGCGTAAATCTCCCAGTTAGTATTCAATGATACCGTGTCAACAATCAAGCAAAGAGACATCTTATCTGTAGTTGTTCGTTTCTTGTCTCCTTTGGGGTAAAAACAAAGTTTCCTAGTGTTGTATTTATGAACATATAAAAAATAGTATATCTAATGACATCAACAACGATTAATGCATGAATCACAAGTATTATATACAAACCATTTGAAACCTCCAGCTTCAAATATTCCAGATTCATGATGATCAAAACCAGGTTTGCTGATCATTGATGATAAGTGATCTATTGAATATAACATGTGCACTCGTTTCAACTTTCTCGATGAATAAACGATTCCTGCGAATTAAAACATGATCAAGACTGATTACTTTTAGAAAAAAGAAACGAAAAACAAAAGAAAATGAAACGGAGTATAGAAATTTTGCTATATACTCTGTTTGAGAATATATATATATATATATTAAAAACATATTAAAGTCAAAAGATAAAAATGGAATTAGAAGTCGAGGGACTATCTATGAAACAAAAACCATTTAACTATGGTGACACGTGGCAGCATCAGGACAAAAACCACGGGCGAGGACTTGAATTATAGATTTTTTATAGTCAAGGGATCCTCACCCGTGATTTTTTTGTCGAGGGACTAAATGGCAGAAAACGTGATAATCGAGGGACGAATCAACGATTTAAGCCGTGTGTGAATATATAAGGGACTTCATTACAAATCAAAATATTTAAAAAACATTTGATAGTGATATTTCGTCTATGAGAAGAGCTGAAACGTTTTATTTATCTTTAAACCATCCGGACACTAACAAATAATGGTATATACATATACCTATGTTAAGTATAACATCTATAATTTTGTAGGAAACTTGTATGTTTCAAAAATATTTCGTTTGATATAAAGTATTATCATATTTTCTTAAAAACTAGTTTTTGTAATTTATTTAGCTTAATTTTATCAAGTTAAAGTATGATATTTCAGTTACGTGGTTTATTTTTTTTAACTGAAATTTATATATTTTCGCAAATAAACAGCAACTTGATTTTACAAGTGATAACATACTTTTTCACAAATAAATATATATACGTAAATGCTTTACTTTTATTTTCGCAAATGGTCCGCAATTTGTTTTTCACAAGTTCAAATTCATTTTTTCTAAATAATTAAATTTTGGCAAGTGAAGTGTACGTATTATGCAAATTCACAAAACTTATAACCAACATATTTCCGCAAATGGTTTACTCTTCTCTGCAATTCAAATATATATATAAAGATACATATTTTCGCAAATTGTTTTTTCGTCTTTCCGCATTTGATTTCCTCTTGTTTCTGTCATTCAAATATATAAAATAAAAATATGTATTTTCGGAAGTTGTTTTGTCGAATTCCTACAAATGTCTGCAATTACACAAAACACTAACAAAATATTATAGTAGCTTCTCTTTGCAAAAATTGATCATGAATGCAGAACTAAATCAAAACCAAAGAAATAATTTGAAACCATATTTTTGCAACAAATCGAATTGATTTGTATACATTGAAACAAAAAACAGTTAAAAATATAATATTAAAATCGAATAGTACTGTATCTATTTTGTATCAAAATCGATTGAAATTGATATAAAACACCTATCCAAATGAATCAAATCCTTAGCTTAAAAAATATATAAGTAAAAGAATATTAAAAGAAAAATTCTAACCGAAAATAACTATGAAACAAACTTAAATTAGAAACATGAAATGTAATTTAGAAAATATATGTTAGTATATAAAATATTTAACTATATTTTATCCTAATATTTAAAAGACGATATGAAATTATGAATCCAAGAACCTATTCGAAGTTTGGAGAATGTTTTGGCTAGTTTTCTAAGTTTGGGAAAATATGGTAATCAGTAGAAAGCCAAGAGAAAAACATTTGATGATGGTATGTATAAAGCAGCCCAACTCTTTGGTAATTTTGGTACAGAGTCATCTGTTTCTTATGCAGAGCAGTCTGCTCCAAACAGAGAAGCTCTGTTCTGGTAGCTGTAAGTTAGTGACCAAAAACACAATTTCTCAAGTCTAGAAAAGGAGCTCAACTTTGGTTTGAGAACATTGGACACCCCAGAAGAAGAAGAAGCTTTGGCCTATGATAAAGTTGCTTTAAGATTTAGAGGTCCAAAAATGCACCTTAATTTCCCACTAGTAACAGTTACCGATAATCTTCATTGGTGTAGAAAAAGAGAATTTCCAGAGGGAGAAATCGAAAGGTAAACCGAGTATTTTGATCAACAAGCCAATAATAGATGATAAGCTTGATGTCTGCGGATTTGAGAACAATAGAAAGTGACTATTTGGACAATTTGTTGTCTCAATTTATAAAGTAAGTTATATAAATTATGTTTTAATACAATCTTTTAATCACAATATTTGGAAAATATTTTATCACAAGCTATAAATATATGCACGATTTGATTCAGCCATCATCGCCCGCTACCTTGAATTTCAAGTTCCACTTGATTATTCATACTATCATAAACTTCTGTACTCCCACTGTTGTCGCCACCGATTAAATAATCAGCCTCTTCAAAACTTAGGTTTTCTAGAGCACCAAAACCTTTAACCATAACTCTCAATCTGTCCAATTCCATCGCTACTTCCTTCATTGTAGGTCTGTCCTCACCCTTCATTCTCACACATTCTATTGCCAACTTAGACACATCTTCAAGCTGCTTGACGTTTGCTGCGTCCAACACTCGCTTATCAAGAACTTCAAGTAGCCGACTTTCATTTATCGCCGATATAAAATAAGTAACCAAATGTCTTTCGCTTCGGTCAAAAGAAAGTGCTTTCTCTCCTGAAACCATTTCCAACAGGACTACCCCGAAACTGTACACATCGCTCTTTTCAGTCAATTGGCTTGTGTGGTAATACTCAGGATCCAAGTATCCCAAAGTACCTTGTACAAGTGTAGTTAACTGAGCCTTGTCCATTGGGATTAACCTCGAAGCGCCAAAATCAGAAACTTTTGCTGTGTAGTTTTCTTCCAAAAGAATGTTAGCTGACTTTATATCACGGTGAATGATCGGGATAGAAGCTGCACTGTGTAAATAAGAGAGGGCGTCTGCAGTTTCGGTAACTATTTTCAAACGTGTTTCCCATGGAATAGTAGATTTTGTGTCAGAAAAGTCGTGCATACGATCGAAAAGTGTGCCATTACTCACAAACTCGTAAACTAATAACGGAGTTTCTGTTTCCAAACAGCAACCCAGAAGCTTTACTACGTTTCGGTGGTTAACCTCCGATAGTACAATGACTTCATTAATGAATTGTTCAATTTGGTTTTGGTCACCAAGTTTTGCTTTTTTTATGGCAACCTCGCGATTATTTTTCAGGATTCCTTTGTAAACTGTTCCTTGACCACCTTGGCCTAAAAACCTACTTTGGTGGTAGTTGTTTGTAGCTTTTCTAAGTTCTTTCTCGCTAAACACTCGAGTTTTTTCAGACGATTGATGTTGAAGCAGATGTTGACGTAGCAAGATACCTCCGTTTTGTTCGAAGAATCTTTCTCTAAGATTGATGATCTTTCTTTGTCTGAATAACCAATATGACCAAGATATACACAACAGAAGAACTAAAAATCCAACGCTGACTCCTGCCCAGTTGACGACAAGTAGAGTCATTGTTGAAATAACAATTTAGGAAGAAAATATGCAAATTTGTTTATACTTTGAACTTACCAACAACTATTTTTGGCCATGCATATTGATTTTCAATGCAACCTTTTCCATCTTTTCTACCATCCCCATGGTAACCCTTGGGACACAAGCAAGTGAAGTTCCCAGGATTATTATAACAGAATTTTGTGCTTTCACAGTTATGAGGTGTTAAAAGATCCTCACATTCGTTGATATCTGAAAAACACAGTGACGACTTATATAAATACAAGTTATATATTTAACTACGCAATAATATAAAAATGTCCGTGTAGCTTAGGCCCTATTTGAATATTTAGCCTCATACACGGTTCAAGAAAAGCAAAATAATAACATGATTTATATATCCAATAAAATTACAGTCTCAGGTAGATGTTTAAGGAAGAAAGATTTATCTGTCAGCATATAGAGTGGATCATTCTAATTACATCTTTACAAGAACAAAGTTGTCATAAATGCTTACTGAATTGTATCTAAAAAAGCATTCGAGATTGAAATATATTAAGATCGAGGGAATGATTTTGTTGACAGGAAATTACCTTGGCAACCATTTGACAGATAGGGGTTTCCTCGATAACCATCATAGCATGTACAACGATATCCAGCTTTGTGGTCTGAATCATCACAAAAGCTATACTCACTCTTGCAAGTATACAATTCAAGATTTTGCTTTGCATCCTCGCAAGTTTTGTTTCCGATTCTCCAATCAAAGACCACAGGAAACCTTTCTATGCCTCGCAAGTTTTTAAGATCAGACGAAGTGAAGTTATACCCGCCATCTTCGACCAAAAAAGCATAACTACACTTATTGAAGTCAGAGACATTTTTATGGTTGTTGGAGCTCTCTATAGTGATGCCAAAATCTTTGACGTTTTTTGGAATAGATGTCTGACAACAACCGATACCAGAGCAAGACTCGCTAGCTGATTCAACATCTTCCATTGAAAAGCATTGAGACATGCAACCGGTAGCATATCTGTTGAAAATTAATAAGCTATTAAGCCGTAAATATGTTTCAAATATATATGATTCATTCATTTATATCAAGTTTTGAAGAAAAAATTTATGATTCAAGGTTTATTTTCTCTAAGAATAATACCTTCTTCCTTCGGCATCTTTAAGATACGCGGTGGTGTCACATCCAACTGCAGTAAACTTGTTCTTGGTGTAGGAAAAGTTAAAATCTTTTAGAAAAACTCCTTCACTGAAAGCACCGGTTGGATTGCCCTTGGTGTCATAACAATCGTACGAAACTTTGAACGTGACACGGAGCTCACTGTTAAGTGATATGCTTAGGACAGGCAAGTCGCTTACTCTTAAGAAAGGTTTGTCCGTATCATTACAACTTATGAGAAAATTTTCATTCAAGTAACAACCTTGTTTTGTGCCAAATGGGTAAGGAATAGTTATGTTTCCACAACTGTCTGGACAACCAGGCAGTGATAGTTGTGCAGTCACAAAGGTTGCTAATGTTGCAACAATTACTAAAACCGAAAAGATCTGCATAAGCATTTCTTGCTTAACAAGCAACAACAGCGTCGTATGTATCTGGTTTTCTCTTCTGTTTTTCTTCAATGTCTTATACTATATTTAGAAGACTTTTAGTTATACAAGCATGGTGTTGTGATTTCTTCATAAAATACAGTCACTTGATAACAATCTGTAAGATATACTCTATAAGATCATCACCAAAGGCAGAATTGGTCTCTTGTCTGATCATAATATCATTTACTACATTATTATAAAGCAAGTCAACTAAGTAATTTTTATTTTTATTTAGGACAGGAAATATACAGCTTGAACCCAAATATGAATAATAATATAAAACTGAAATCTGCTTTATTGGTATGAAGCCGGCCAACTGTTTTGAAGTTTTGCTTTCCGAGTAGGAGATTACGCCAATAAACAAATTTTATAAAATGTTACAAATTCAAACTCCACTTATTTAATGTTGGGAATTCTCAAATGATACATTTCTAACCTAAAAGGATAATCGGTTTCGTAATCTAACTTGAAATTTTACCTATATATTAGTTTTTATTAAACATGAATCTTAGTTAGTCGGGTGGTTAGAATTGATTTAATTATCTTATAATATTAGACGTTTTGTGAATAGTGTTTTAGTCGTTAGTGTTCCGGTCAATAGGTCAGCAAAAGTTACTCTCAATGTTCCATAATTTTAATGTAAAAAAAACAAAATAAAAAGGATAGAAAAGAATAAAAAAATAAAAAAATAAAAAATAAAAAATGTGAATGGTATAAATCTATAAAATGCTTTATTGATTTTATAAAACAATATTTAATATTGCATTCGTTTTGTGGAATGGTATTTAAATATAATTTTTGAAGTTCTCTAAAACGTCACTTAATGTGGAATGTTTGGAATATGAAAATATTTATTGTTTCTTTTAGGTTATTTTAAGCCATTTTGTGCCGCAGGTTAATATATTGAGTTTTATTCTCTTTGCATATTACTCTTTCAATTTGGTATCAGAGCCCTATCAAAAGGGATTTGTTTGAGTGAAACAAAAGTGAGGAAAATGTGAGGAAAATGTGAAATAAAAGTGAGAAATGACATCTGATTCGAACAATTTCAGTGCCCCATATGTGTCCAAATTTTATAGAGATTATGATCACTCGAGTTTAGTCGTGGATAATCTCTTGCGTTTAAAAGGGTACTTATATGAAATTCAATCAGGTCACAAGGAACCTGGAAAATGTGAAGTGTTGACTATAATGCAGCAAAAGATGTTGGATGAATCTAGGCTTAAAGATTTGAAGGAAAAAAATTATATGTTTTAGTCCTTCAAAAAGAATATTTTGAAGACCATCACTAAAAAAAGACATCCAAACAACTTTGGGAAGCAATGAATACCAAGTATCATGGAATGAAAGAGTGAAGTGTGCTCAACTCTAGAGGCTTCAAAGATTGTTTGAAACAGAGGAGGTGAAGAGGGTGAGACAGTGACAAATTATTTTGGAGGAGTCATGTCAGTGGAGAAGACCTGAAAGATGTAAAAATCGTTGAGAAAATTATTCGCACGATAACAGACAATTTTACTTATACCGTCCGTTCAATCGAGGAGTCAAAAAGATATTAATCAAATGACAGTCGATGAGTTGCAAAGCTCATTACTTGTTCACAAACATAACCTACGATGCAAGGTAAGTACTAAAACTTGAGGGTGATCGCAGCTATGGACAAAACAGTGAGATAAATAATTTTTGCATACGGGGAAGTAATTTCTCGAGAGGCAGAGAAGAGGTGAAAGAGGATTAACTATTAATAGAGCTCACATTGAGTGCTTCAGGTGCCACAAGCTAGGACACTATCAATACCAATTCCCAAATGCCGAAAAATGAGCAAAGTACACCGAGTTCGATGAACGAGAAGAATTACTTTTAATGGCTCATATAAATATCAAAGAGGTTGGACATAAAAAGATTTGGTTTATCGATTCTGGTTGCTCAAATCATATGACAGGTAACAAAGATTTGTTTATTGAGCTTGATGAAAACCTTAAACTTGGAGTAAAGTTAGAATATAGCTCACTAATGGAGGTGATGGGAAAAGAAAAAATTAAGTTTGAAGTCGAGGGGCTGACCCAAAAATTAACAAATGTGTTTTTTGTTCCAGAATTGACTAATAATCTATTGAGTGTTGAGCAACTTCAAGAAAGTGGTTTAACCATTTTGATCGACCAAGGAGCATGCAAAATCTACCATCCTCGTAGAGATTGATTGTGAACTCCACAATGCAATAAATTGTATGATTACTATATCTGCAATCAGAAAATCTGGTCCGAATAAATGTCTGAAAGTAGAATATGATGAGTCAATGGGCTTATGACACAAGTGTTATGTAAATTTTAGCAACACATACATCAATACTATGCAAGACAAACAAATGGTAAATAGATTACGTCAAATAAAAAGAGGCAACAAGAGGTGTGTGAAATATGCAATATTGGAAAAGCAACATTGCGAAATCATGGCAAAGAGAAGTTAGTGGCGAGCAATAGAAAAATTGAAATTTGTCCATGCAGACTTATCTGGGACGATATCTATTGTTTCTCAGAGTGGAAAGAGTTACATATTTTTGTTGGTAGATGATTATAGTCGCAAAAGATGAATATATTTTTTGTCAAAAAAGAATGAAGCTTTTGTTGTTTTTAAAATCTTCAAAAGCCTTTTTGAAAAGGAAGCTGGATAATTTATATGTTGTTTGAGAATAGATAGAGGAGGATAATTTACTTTAACTACCTTCAACAAATTTTGGGAAAAATAGAATGAGAAGACAACTAAGTGTTGCATACACTCCTTAGTAAAATGAAGTAGACGAGAGAAGAAATCGCATAATCATGAACATGGCCAGATGTCTATTCGCAAAAAAGAGAATTCTAAAGAATTTTTGGGCTGAGGCGGAAAAGTGGACGTGTCATATGTTGAACATAACTGCGACAAATGATGTAAGTGATATGGTTATAAAATAATGTTTGAGTGGAATTTAACCAAGTGTGGGATATTTCAGAATTTTTGGTTGCATAGGTCATGTGCACATCTATGAACAACATGGAATAAAGCTAGAAAACATTCGCCATAAGTGTGTTTTACTTGGAGTAAGCAAGGAGTCAAAAGCACGCCGACTTTAAGATCCAACTGTAAATAAAATTATTATTAGTTGGATGTAATATTCGAAGAGAAAAAAAAAAGTGGGATTAGAATGATGATGTGAATTTTTTTGATAATGCACTTGAATAGAGAGAAAAGTATACTACTAAAGAGAAAAATGACGAAGAGATCAAAATTGTTGAGAAAGATGACCGATGAAAATAATATCATGTTACCTCAACTTGAAACATATCTAGAAAAGAAGTCGTAGAGCACCAATATGGATGAAAGATTATGAAAGTGGAGAAAGGATTTCAAATGAAGAGACTGAAGTAGAAATGGGTTTGGCACTAGTGATGTCTCATGTTGTTCTGATGCATTTTAAATAAGTTGCCAAAGAAATAAATTGGATTGAAGCAATGAAATGTGAAATAGAAGCCACCGAGAAAAATAAAACATAGGAACTTGCAACTCTCCCTGCTAATGCAAAGAAAATCGGGGTTAAATAGGTTTTTAAGACTAAATTAAATGAAGATGGGAAGGTGGATAAATACAAGATAAAATTGGTGGTGAAAGGATATGCACAAGAAAAAGACATAAACAATGATGCAGTCTTTGAACCGGTTGCCCGATGGGATACAATTAGAATTTTATTGACTGTTGATGCACACAAAAGCTTGAAATTTATCAATTAGATGTAAAAAGTTCCTTTTTATATGCAGAATTGAAAGAAGTGGTGTATGTGGATCAACCATAGGGTTTTGTTAAAAAAAGGTAAAAAATATAAAGTATATCAACTAAAGAAAGCTTTGTATTATTTAAAACAAGCTCATCGAGCTTGGTTTTATTGGATAGAAAAGTATTTTAAGTAAAAAGAATTTAAAAAAATTAGTCATGATCACACATTATTCATTAAGAAGGAAAAAATAAAGTATATCATGGTAAGTCTTTATGTAGATGATTTAATTTTAATTGGAAATGATGTACAGTTACTTGAAGAGTTTAAGTTATCAATGCCACAAGAATTCGAGATGACCAATCTCGGTTTGATGAGGTTCTTTCTTGGTGTTGAAATTCATCAAAGCCAAGATAGGATTCAGTAAAGACTGAAAAATTATGCTCATGAGGTGCTGGAAAGGTTTGACATGGTAGACTGTAATTCAGAAAAAATAAAATCCCATTGTTCCGGGTCTTAAACTCTTAAAGAAAGAAGGTGGAAAAGAATTCGATGCCACTATATACAAGAAGTTGGTGGGTTGTCTAATTTACCTCACAATTTCAAGACCTAGTATTATATGGGGTCTGCTTATTATCTTGGTTCACAAACCAATGAAGGGACATATGCAGACAACTAAAAGAGTTTTGGGATACTTAAAAAGTACAATGGACTTTGTCATTTTTTATAAGAGGGGATCAGAGATGAAGGTGAAAGTATAAACTGAAAGTGAATATGTTGGTGATCTCGATGATAGAAAAGACACTTCAGGTTATGTTATTATTGTTGAGTCCGAATTTTCTCACCACTCACCGTGGGAACCGGACAGGGGCAATTCGGACCAAAACCACCCACTGAACCATCCGAACAGGACTAATGTATTAAAAACTAAATCACTTCATGACTAAGCTAATTACCTACTTGCTTAAAAACTAATGGATCATTGAACTCGAGCCGAATTAATAAGTGTGACCCAAAAGCCCATGAGGCCCATAATTATAGGTATAAATACCCAACCACTTTCATTAATGAGGGTAATGAACATCTAATACAACCAGGCAGCTCAAATCTCTCACTACAAACTGTCCAAATATTAAATACCCTTGAAACATCACAAAACTCTAGACAAAATTACCCTCAGTTGAAAATAATCCACACCAATTATGTTCAATAAAGCTGCAATATGTTGGAGCTAAAAAAACAAAAGGTAGTTACTTTATCTACAACCGAAGCAAAGTACATAGTTGCAACATCTTGTGTTTATCATTGAGTCTGACCCAAGGAAATTATGGAACAAATCACATCTGAACAATCCGAGTGTCTAAAAATCTATCGTGACAACACTTCCTTAATTAAACTGTCGAATAATCCAGTGATACATAGGCGCAGGAAGCATATCGATGTAAGGTACATTATCTACGAGATCTTGCATATCAAGAAGTTGTGAGAATGGTTTATTATGGAACAAAAGAACAAGTTGCAGACATCATGACAAAGTAGGTGAAGTTAGAAACATTTGTTAAGTGGCGAATTTCACTTGGAGTGCAAGCACTAGAAGATTAAACTGGTTTTTGTCCAGACATTTCTAGTTTAATAGAGGGATTTAGGTTAATTGCTTTAATTATTTTATCATTTATTAGACGTTATATGAATTAGTATTTTAGCTATTAGTATTTCGGTCAATAATTCAATACAAGCTATCATATATTAGTTAGAATACGAAAAGATTTATTGTTTCCTATAGGCTATTTAAAGCCACTTTATGTTGGAAAAATATACTAAATTTTTTATTCTCCATGCATATTACTCTTTCAGGACTAAATTTGTCCGGTCCAGAACCAAAATGATAACGATTCGTGAAATAGAAACCGGACCAGAGCCGAACTGACAGAAACCTAACCAAACCTTAACAGTTTGTTTCGTGGTTCCATTCTAAAAACCAAGATCGATTTGGAGCAAAACGATAAAATCGGTTCGGAACCAAAACAAAAAAACCTATAAACTAGTACAGGTGATTTGGAATCGAACTGATACAACTATTAGACAAGTAGAACCGAACCGATAAAATCAAAATACTGGTAAAACCGATACGTACCAATAAAGGGTAAAGTACCATTTAAGACCCATACCCAAAGTATTATCCTTTTTAAGGCCTGTATTTTCATATTTCTCTAAGAAAGACCCGTTTATATGAAATATTTACTATCTAAGACCCGTTAATACCTTTTACACCCATACTCACTTATATAAAAGCCTTAACACTCATATTTGAGTCTTCTCTCCCAAATTTTTGTCCTACGTGAATTGAAAAATTCCTTACTATTATAGGTAATTTTATATTCTTAATTGATTTCTTGTATTTTTATTGTTTTTGATTGATTTTGATTGTGTTAAGTTGATTTTGCTGTTAGTTTTTTGCTACGTGTGTAGAATTCGAGTTTTAGTAAAACCTATTTACTTGAGTTTAGATTTTTTTGTATTAGGTTATTCGATGTGTTTCTTTTTATGTTTTTAGTATTAATCTATGATTTTACGTTGATAATATAGTATATTTGTGTCATTATTGTAAGTTTTTCGTCGAGTTTGAGTCTGAGTGTTATAGTTTTTATGAGTTTTAGTCTGTGCGTAACTGTTCAGTGTTTCTACGAAAGAGATGCAAAACGTTTTGCTATGAACTTAGTGATAGTTGTGAAACGTGTAGGTTTTTCTAGAACGGTTGATGAAAAATGTCTTTTTACTATATGTGAAACGTTAATGTTTTTATTTATGAAGATGCGAAACATATTTTACATATTGATGCAAAACTCTTGTATTGTTTAATAATGATAGATGTGAAACTCTTGTCTACTACATGTATGCGATGTATAGTAGTAGAATGTGTATTTTAAAACTAAATGAGGAGCTTGCAATTTGTGATCTTGGTTTGTTTGCTGCGTTTGAAGATATTGTTAAAAAAATTAAGTAGATATGATATGTTGGTTCGGGGTAAATCCAAATTAAGATACTCTTGTGATGATCTAAAAAATGTTATCTTAGGTTGTGATGGTAATTTAATTTCTTTGGTATCATTTGGTGATAGTTTGGGTGTTTCAAGTGTTACTATTAAAGTTGAAGGTGATGTTGTTGTTGGTGATAATATTAGAGAAACTGCTAAAAGTATATTTGAAGTTTCAACTGAGGATATTTTTCGTGGAGAAACTGGTGAAAATTTCGGTGTTAGTGCTATTAGTCGCAAGCAAAAAGTACTTGCTAATGTTGGTTGGGTTAATGAAATTACTGTTGTTGGGCAGGTGTTTCAAGATGGAGAAATAGGTTTAAGTTTAGCTGTTAGTCGGTTGTCTTTACAAAAAGGTTTTTATTTTAAATATTTGTACAACAATAAACAAAGAGTAACTGTTTATTGTATGAAAAAAAGATTCAAATAGTTGTCCTTTGTATAACAATAAACAAGAGAGTCTACTAATTTTTTTATTATTAAGAAGTATTTCGAAACTCATACATGTGGGAATGGTTTTAGCAAAAAAAATAGAAGGCATTTGTCATTTGATTGTGTGAGGAGGAGAGTTGATGTTACAGCTACAACCGTGAAATCATTTTTAAAAAATAACTACGGTTTAGATATTTCTTACCGTGTTTCATGACTGCTTTAGAGAAAGGTAAGATGGCTGTATATGGAGATAGTTCTACTTCTTATAAACTCCTTAAGAATTATTTTAAAACATTGAAGGTTCTTGATTAGAGCAGTGATTATATACTTGAGTATTCTTTGGAAACCAATGTGTCCAAGCGATATTTCGTAGCATTTGGGTCTTGCCTCTATGGTTTCAATTCTTGTCGTCAAATTTTATTTATTGATGGGACTTTTTTAACGGGAAAATATAATGAGGTTTTGTTATCTGCTCTTGCCGAAGATGGTAACAATGGTAAGTTTTATTTATCTGTTTTTGTATATTGGAATAGATGTTATCTTTAACTATGCTATATATAAATTTGCGAAAACAAGATTGGAGACGAATACAAAAAATGTGAAACCTTTGAATAAATAACGTGATATATGCGAAATACCTATAGATTAACGAGATAGAAGCGAAACACCTATACTATATACAATAGATGTGAAAATTTTCTATATCAGTAAAGTGATAGTTTCGAAGCCTCTTATAATGAGTCATTTATACTATATTTTGTTATATATATTTGTTGCAGATGTTTTCCATGTTGCATTTAGTATTATTGCATCTGGAGATACTGAGAATTGGTTATGGTTTTTGATGATGTTGAAACCTTATTTTTTGGATCGGGAAATCACATTTATTAGTGATCGTCATTTAGGTGTCGTTGCTCTTGTATCTTCTATATTTCCAAATTGTCATCATGGATATTATCTTTATCATTTTATGAATAATTTGAAGCATTATTTTGGGCTACATCGACGAAATTTAAGGATACTATTGTTAAACTGTTTAAAAGATGTGCATATGCTTTTAATTAGAATTTGTTTAATCAATATATGGATGAATTACTTAAGCAAGGAGGTGAGTAAGTTGAATTTTTTTGTAAAACTTTATCTCCTAAGAAATATACTTGTGCTTTTTTCAAAGGCAAGAGGTATGGTTCTATGGCATCAACTCTAGCTGAATCTTTTAACAATCAAGTCAAAGAATTTTGTGGTTTGCCTATACTGGAGTTAATTTATAGGATTAGAGTTTTAGAAATGAGTCAAATTTCGAGACGTTTTGGTGATGTTGAACGTTGGACTAGTGATTTTGTGTCATGAATTTGATAAAAAGTTTAAAGCTAATGTAGAAAAAGGTCGTCCATAGATAGTTCATTCGTCTACTCCTCTTTTGCATGAAGTGTTTTGTGATCCTCTTATGGTTGTTGATCTTAGTGTACGTATTTTTTCTTGTGGTTTGTGGAAACATGAGTGTTTCCCTTGTTCTCATGTTGTAGCTGCGACATTTTATATAGATGCAGATCTTATGAAATATGCTCAACCATACTATTTTGTAAGCTCTTATAAGGAAACATATTCACATGGTATAACTGCATTTACTACTTTTGGTCAAGCATCTACTTCAACAACTTCTCCAGATCTACTTCCTCCATTTTTAAAAAGGAGAGCTGGACGCCCTAAGAAGAAAAGAATTCTATCTACAGGAGAATTAAGTATTCATTCTATAACGTGTTCTTGTTGCGTAAATCTGGCCATAACAGCCGAACATGTGTAGACATTTTGTAAGATAAATGTAATTTATGATGCTTTTAGTTTTCTAAGTTGTTTTTTCATAATGACAATATATTGGGAACATTTCAATGCATGATATATGCGAAACCTTTTGTTATATATTCAACTGATAGATGCAAAACCTCTAATAACCAACAAAGATGGGCTTTGCTAGATGCGAAATATAATAGATTTACTGAATTGGATGTCAAACGTTTGATACCATGTTATTTTATTTATGATAGATACGAAACATATGCCAACAAGTTATATTATTTATGATAGATGTGAAACAACTGACACCAAATACACTGATTTGATAGATGCGGAACCTTGGATAATCAAATACTCAATTTTTTTTATAGATGCGCAACCTTGGATAATCAAATATATTATACTATGATAGATGCGAAACGTTCGATTTAAGTACATTATTTTGGCAGTTGTTAAACCAGATCATCAAATACATTTTTTGATGTATGCTAAGTTCAGTAAACCAAATACAAGCTTAAACAAATTTAAAAATAGAGTCTCCATGTTCAAAATCTGTTTGAGCAGACCCTTAGTTAAAACAACAATAAATAAAAGCAGACCCTTCACATAATCATCAGTCGGAGTTTTCTTCGTCATCTTCAGAGTCATTTTCGTTTGAGTCATCTTCCTCCAAATCTTCTTCATGTGAATCTTTGTCTTCATCTTCTTCGTCTTCAGCGTCTTCATCTTTTTCGTCTTCAGTGTCTTCATCTTCTTCCATCTGGTCATGTTTCCTTTTTTTAAGAGGACAGAAATATGATCCCCATTTGGCTCCTCGTCATCTTCATTAAAAGCATCTTCGGAATATTTTTCTTCAAAAAAAGAGCCAAAACTGTTATCAGATATGTCGTCAGAATATTCGTTTGTAGTGGTATGTTTCCACTCTTCTCTGGACTCAGGAAAATGAGTTGGAGAACTCATGTCGCTATAAAAGGGATCATCATCTGAAGAGTAGTTAAGATTTGGCATTTTTCAAAGCAACTTTTTAAGTAGTGAAAAGTTTAGAAGATTTCACTAAGAATGAAGTGAACGTTTTGTGTATGAGAACTGAAAGTATGAAGTGATATTTATAGAAGTAGCTAAAATATTTTAAGAAGTAAAAAGTTTAAAGATTTAACAGAAATAATATATTGGTTGATATTGTTTAAATTTGTAATTAATGCAATGTAATAATGGGTATCTAAGACTTGTCAAGTCATGTAAGTAGATATCAAATCAAATTTAAGTTACTAGTTTGAATTTTGAATTTGAAAATTATATGTGTGAGATTGGTAGAGTATATTAACTACGAAAACATATTAATTTTGTAAGTGATAAGTTGATGAAAAATAATTAGACCAGAAGATGGGAAAGAGTTTCCAAGAGAAAAAACCACTTGATAGATGCAAAACACGCATCAGAAAAGAAAAGATAGATGGATATGTGAAATGTGTTATTTATATTTCTCTAGTGGATGCAGAATAATATGTGAAATAGAGGGACATATGATATGCTAGATGCGGGACGCTGTATTTAAATTTTTGATAGGTAAAAATATTAAGAAGGTGAAAAGAGTAGAAGCTTCGACAGAAATAATATCTTTGGTTGATATTCGTGAGATTTTGTAATTAATGTAATGTAATGATGAGTATCTAAGACTTGTCAAGTCATGTAATTAAATATCAAAGCAAAGTAAAGCTACTAGTTTGATTTTTGGAATGAAATTTATATGTGTTAGATTGGTAGATTACATTAACTACAAAATCATATTACTTCTGTAAATGATGATTTGATGAAAAATAATTACACCAGAAGATGGGAAAGAGATTCAAGGAGAAAAAACCACTTGATAGATGCGAAACCAAAGGGAAGATGCGAAACCCAATGATAAATGCGAGACCCCAAGATAGATGTGAAACCCTAGTAATTACATTTAAATAGATGAGAAACTATCACTGTTAGACAGTTTTGTCATTGAGATATATTTTATAGTAGATAAACTGTACAACAACAAAATATCACAAACATCACAAAAAGAGTAAAACAAATATTACAAATCATCGTCCCAATATTTGTTAGTGTTAATGTCATTAAGAAACATGTAAAACATTTTTCCTCTTTTTAATGGTGAAATATAAGAAGTTTTGTGTAATTCAAGTTTCCCATGCAAAACATAATCTTTGAAGTAATCACAGACCATTACTCCACAATCAAGTGATCTTGGTTTTTGTTTAGGAATTTTTACTGGACAATATATCTTTATTGGTTTTTTTGCTGGTAAAATGTTTTTGTGTTGAAAGTATGGAATCTATAATTTAATAAATATACAAATAAATCAGATGATATATGTGTGTGTGTGTGTGTGTGTGTGTTTGTGTGTGTGTGTGTGTGTATATGTGTGTGTGTGTGTGTGTGTGTGTGTGTGTGTGTGTGTGTGTGTATGTGTGTGTGTGTGTATGTGTGTGCGTGTGTTCTATGAAATTATTATAGAAGAGAGACACTTACTAATCTTTCTACAGTTTTTCTTGTTGGATTTGGACGTTTTGGTATTGGGTTTAGATTTATTGCTTGTTCATGTTGAACGTCTATTACCAATAATGTCCAATGGTTACCATTCCCAGGTGATAGATGCGAAACGTTCAGAAATATAATAGATGAGAAACAAAGGTAACAAAGATAGATGTGAAAAATACGTAATATTGATAGATGAGAAACTTTTGTTATTGAGATACATGCGAAACCTATGTAACTTTCATATATTAGTGATCGTCATTTAGGCATTGTTACTGCAGTATCTTCTATATTTCCATATTACCATCATGGATATTCTCTTTATCATTTTATGAATAATTTGATTCATTATTTTGTGCTACATCGACGAAATTTAAGGATACTATGGTTAAACTGTTTAAAATATGTGCATATGCTTCTAATTAGAATTTGTTTAATCAATATATGGATGAATTAATTAAGCAGGGAGGTGAGTAAGTTGAAATGTTTTGTAAAAATTTATCTCCTAAGAAATATGCTTGTGCTTTTTTCAAAGGCAAGAGGTATGGTTCTATGGCATCTACTCTAGTTGAATCTTTTAACAATCAAGTCAAAGAATTTTGTGGTTTGCCTATACTGGAGTTAATTTATAGGATTAGAGTTTTAGAATGGAGTCAAATTTCGAGACGTTTTGGTGATGTTGAACGTTGGACTAGTGATTTTGTGTCATGAATTTGATAAAAAGTTTAAAGCTAATGTAGAAGAAGGTCGTCCATGGATAGTTCATTCGTCTACTCCTCTTTTGCATGAAGTGTTTTGTGATCCTCTTATGGTTGTTGATCTTAGTGTACGTATTTTTTCTTGTGGTTTGTGGCAACATGAGTGTTTCCCTTGTTCTCATGTTGTAGCTGCGACATTTTATATAGATGTAGATCTTATGAAATATGCTCAACCATACTATTTTGTAAGCTCTTATAAGGAGACATATTCATATGGTATAACTGCATTTACTACTTTTGGTCAAGTATCTACTTCAACAACTTCTCCAGATCTACTTCCTCCATTTTTAAAAAGGAGAGCTGGACGCCCTAAGAAGAAAAGAATTCCATCTACAGGAGAATTAAGTATTTATTCTATAACGTGCTCTTGTTGCGTAAATCTGGTCATAACAGACGAACATGTGTAGACATTTTGTAAGATAAATGTAATTTATGATACTTTTAGTTTTCTAAGTTGTTTTTTCATAATGACAATATATTGGGAACATTTCAATGCATGATATATGCGAAACCTTTTGTTATATATTCAACTGATTGATGCAAAACCTCTAATATCCAACAAAGATGGGCTTTGCTAGATGCGGAATATAATAGATTTACTGAATTGGATGTCAAACGTTTGATAACAAGTTATTTTATTTATGATAGATGCAAAACATATGCCAACAAGTTATATTATTTATGATAGATGTAAAACAACTGACACCAAATACACTGATTTGATAGATGCGGAACCTTAGATAATCAAATACTCAATTTTTTTATAGATGCACAGCCTTGGATAATCAAATATATTATACTGTGATAGATGCGAAACGTTCGATTTAAGTACATTATTTTGGCAGTCGCTAAACCAGATCATCAAATACATTTTTTGATGTATGCTAAGTTCAGTAAACCAAATACAAGCTTAAACAAATTGAAAAATAGAGTCTCCATGTTCAAACTCTGTTTGAGCAGACCCTTAGTTAAAACAACAAAAAATAAAAGCAGACCCTTCACATAATCATCAGTCAGAGTTTTCTTCGTCATCTTTAGAGTCATTTTTGTTTGAGTCATCTTCCTCCAAATCTTCTTCATGTGAATCTTTGTCTTCATCTTCTTCGTCTTCAGCGTCTTTATCTTTTTGTCTTCAGCGTCTTCATCTTCTTCCATCTGGTCATGTTTCCTTTTTTTAAGAGGACAGAAATATGATCCTCATTTGGCTCCTCGTCATCTTCATTAAAAGCATATTCGGAATATTTTTCTTCAAAAAAAGAACCAAAACTGTTATCAGATATGTCGTCAGAATATTCGTTTGTAGTGGTATGTTTCCACTCTTCTCTGGACTCAGGAAAATGAGTTGGACAACTTATGTCGGTATAAAAGGGATCATCATCTAAAGAGTAGTTAAGATTTGGCATTTTCCAAAGCAACTTTTTAAGAAGTGAAAAGGTTAGAAGATTTCACTAAGAATGAAGTGAACATTTTGTGTATGAGAACTGAAAGTATGAAGTGATATTTATAGGAGTAGCTAAAATATTTTAAGAAGTAAAAAGTTTAAAGATTTAACAGAAATAATATATTGGTTGATATTGTTTAGATTTGTAATTAATGCAATGTAATAATGGGTATCTAAGACTTGTCAAGTCATGTAAGTAGATATCAAATCAAATTTAAGTTACTAGTTTGAATTTTGAATTTGAAATTTATATGTGTGAGATTGGTAGAGTATATTAACTATGAAAACATATTAATTTTGTAAGTGATAAGTTGATGAAAAATAATTAGACCAGAAGATGGGAAAGAGTTTCCAAGAGAAAAAACCACTTGATAGATGCAAAACACGCATCAAAAAAGAAAAGATAGATGGATATGTGAAATGTGTTATTTATATTTCTCTAGTGGATGCAAAATAATATGTGAAATATAGGGACATATGATATGCTAGATGCGGGACGCTGTATTTAAATTTTTGATAGGTAAAAATATTAAGAAGGTGAAAAGATTTGAAGCTTCGACAGAAATAATATTTTTGGTTGATATTCGTGAGATTTTGTAATTAATGTAATATAATGATGAGTATCTAAGACTTGTCAAGTCATGTAAGTAAATATCAAATCAAATTAAAGTTGGTGTGGATAAAAGTAGCCTGAGGGTAGGCTGGTAATTTTAAGTGGAGTTTTAAGGCGGTGTAAGGGTGTTTCACGGTAGTATGGTGGTGTTTAAAGGTGTTCCAAAGTATTTCAGGGTGTTTCAAGGGTGGAGAGAGAATTAAGCAGCCTGGCAGCAGTTAATTTTTCTTACCCATAGTTAATGCTGGTGGTTGGGCATTTATAGTGTGAAATTTGGGCCCTTATGGGCTTTCGGGTCAAGTTTAATGGACCCGGGTCATGTTTAAAGACCCATAAGTTTTAAGCAGATGTGCAGGTAGCTTAGTCAGATAGTGTTTAGGTTTTTTAGTACTTTAGTCATAGTTCGAACTGCCTTAAGTTTTCAGTGTTCGAAATCATCTGTCCGGTCAACAAGTCCTGTCCGAATTTCCGGGGAGATTTACTTTGGACTACCCTTACGGGGAGCACTTCGAATTCGGACTCATCAGGAGCCCCTTTTTTAGGTTTTTGAACAAGTGTCTTTGTCAAAAAACTGAAAAACAGTCCGATAAAGGGAGTGGTCTTCCAATTCGGAGAGAGTTGAGGACAGATCCGGACAAGGCAATCGTTTCGAATTCCAAACGGTTCTGTGTCAGAGTTAGTGGGACACGTGTCACACTTTGGTTGGTTTCTTTTAGCCGTTTTCTCACCTCGAAAGTTGTACCACTATCTCGAACAAGTTACCTCTTTGAATGCTTTTGATGACGTCAGCGCCGTTTTTTAATCATTGCCCAACTTTTCGGATTCTCCTAGGAATCAAACACTTTTTTACATTTACTATAAATTCTATTCATCTTTCACAGTCTCACTATTACTTTCACTCTGCAATTTTACTCAAAGCTTCATCTCTCTAAAATTTCAAGATTTCCTTAGTTGTTTTATGTTCACAACAAGAACAGCTCTAATCAAGGGTGGGTGGCTTAATCTCTCAGAGGTGGAGAAAGCTCAAAGGGTTGAAAAAGAGAAAAGACTTGCAGCAGGGCTTCCAGCGTCGCCTGTCGAGAAACCAGCCCCTTCAATCGAAGAATCTGATAGAGGTTCATCTTCTTCGAAAGGTACGAGATCTAGAAAACTCTTTCAATCAACACTCTCCCCCATAGTATCTGGCTCATCAGTCCAAGAGTCAATCCCCACTGTCGAACCGGGGGTCGCTGTTACAAGTGTCAGGAAGAAAACCACTTTCATTGCTATAGGGTCCGACTCCGATCATTCTCCAGACAAACTAATCATGAAAAGACCAAGCAGATTGGTTAAGGGACTCTCTTCAAAAAATACCAGTGAGTCAGGGTCCGGGGCAACTGTTAGGACTTTCCGGGAAAGGCCGGTTGGTCCGGAGGCTAGCAGTCCACTACCTCCCAAGGAAACCTCGACCTCAGAAACTCAAACTGAGGTGAGAACTCAGAAACATACAACGAGCCGCCAGTCCGGAGGATCAGCTGTGCCAAGCTTCATCCCTCCCCGGGCTGTTTCTGAAGAAGCTCCCCCAACAGTAATGGAGGAGAGGATGGAAGACTCCACTGAGGAGGTTAGGTTTGAGTCCGAGTCTTCCGGACAAGCTGAAACTGCTGTAGTTGTTGCCAAGAAGGGCAAAGAGGACTTGTATCTGAGGCGTCCGGATCTGCCGGAGAGCCTTGAAGGGAGAGTAGGGCCCTGCTTTCATAAGGTAGAGTTCAAGTACCTTTTATCTCTGTTAAAGACCAAGTATGCGTTTATCCATACTAGAGATTTGGGACGGTTTCGCACTAAGTGGGGGATCCCTGAAAACGTAAAAATCCGAATTCCCATCGATCCGGAGACCCCGATGGATTGTAAAAGGAACGAAATAGTCTTCTTTACGGAGCTATTCAACTGGGGACTTAGGTTCCCACTGGATCCAGAGATAGTGCGCTATTTCCACCTAATCAAGCTATGTCCATCACAGCTAAGCCCTAACGGATGGTACACCTTGATGTCATGCATTATGGCATCTAGGTTGTCCGGAATTCCTCTTCCAATGGAAGAGTTCGCTGCTGTAGCTAACTTGTGCAAACACCATCAGTTCCCTTTTTATCACTTTAACATGGGGAACGATCTTAAAGCTGTGGATGATCTCCTGGAGTCGGAGAGCAAGTGGAGGAGCCAGTTCTTGTTTGTAAGTGGCTCATGGGAGAATGGTAAGAAAATCAAGACCGGGGAGAATCCTAGCCTTCTTCGAAGTAGATGGAGGAGCGATCGTAAGTTTTACTTTAAGTTTCTGTTCGAACTTCTCTTTTCATTCAGTTTATGCTAATCAGTTGCTATCTTGTTTTATCAGAGCTGCCAAAGGAGTTCGGAGACTATCTAAAAGCCGGACAGGTCACCTGTGGCAAAATAAATGCATGGGCCGCAGAGAACTGGGAAAACCGGTTTCATAAGGCTTTTACCCCCGGGAATTTAGCGAGATCCCATCTGTGGAACACCACAGGTCGAAGGGATCTATCCTGGGAGGAGTTCTCCACCCCACCGGATGAAGATGTAGTGCTGAGAAGGTCTCATGAATTGGATGGGACCCTTTTCCTTCCTGCCCGGGCCAAAGCCCCAAGTAAAATGAAGGGCAAGAAGAAGAAGAGCAGGAAAACAGTAGAGGATGCTGAGAAAGAGGTCCCAACAGGCTCAGAGGTGCCAGCCCAGGCTCAAGTTGACGCAAACCTTCTACAAGTGGTAGAACAGGAGAGCGAGAAACAAAGAGTGAAGTCCCCAAAACCCACAAGGGCTTCTAAACGGACTCGCAAGCAAGCGGGTGATAGTGCTGATAGGGAGGTCAAAAAGAAAAAGATTTCCCAAGGAGAGGAGCTTGCTCTCCGGGATCCGGAGCCCACTTTCCCAACTGACCCAACATTAGCCGAAGAGATCCCAGGGAATCTTAATGAAGGGATTCCAATGGAATTCCACACTGATGAAGTTGATAGGGGAGAGATTAACATGGATGAAGTGGATGTCACCGGTCTGGGTCCTTTAGGTGACTACTTCCTTGGCCTGTCTAGAGATGAGTTCGCAGAGCCATATGTTCCCCCAGTAGCTCTAACACAGTAAACTTCAATGGTAAGACTTTCTTGGTTTCTAGTGAGAGGGATGTTATAGCCCATTCCCTCCTTAGCAACGTGCAACCAGTACTCACCCTGGAAAGGCAAGTCCGGAGTCAGGCAGAAACCATTAGAGATCTCAAGTCTGAGAAAGAGAAGCTGTCCGATGGCCTCAGGACTGCTACTACTAAGGTTGACCTGCTTAAGGAGTCAAACGAACAGCTAAAGAAGAGTCAAAATGAAAGAAACACAAAAGTTGCTTCTTTAGAAGAGACCGTAAAAGATCTCCAGGCTAAGCTGTCCGGATTGGAGAAGGACTTGACAGCCTCAAGGGGAGAAACTGCAGCAAAGGAGAAGATTGTCACCAACCTGACCACTGACAAACTTGCTTTAGAGAATGCAGTGACTCAGGCTGTTGAGGAGAAAGCTGCTTTGGTGAAGGATCAAGAGGCCATGATCAAGGCCAAAATCAACGCTTATGCCAGGGAGATGATACGGAGTGAAGAATTAATGGTTGAGAAAGTGAAGTCCGACATGGTCCTCTTGTTTCACGAGAAGTTCCCGAAGAGGAGACTAGGGGACTTATGGCGTTATGTGGATGACGATGATCTCCCCTACTGGACCATGGTTGATGAAGGGTACACTGATATATCCTCGTCTGGTGATGAAGAGGAAACCGGAGAGAGTCCGGGTGAGGAAGAGGTTGACCCCAAAGGCAAGAAGGTCATTGAGGAAAAAAGCGACATCAAGGGCAAGAAAACAGATGAGGGTGAGCCATCTTCAAAGGCTCCTCCTTAATTTATAATCTGTTTTGTTTATCTTTTACTTGAACCAAAGTCCTTGGAAGGCCAAGGCACCTTTTTTGTGATGTTGTCCGAATTATTCGGACAGATTTTTGTTCTGCACCCAAACTTGTTTAAAAAGTCCTTGGAAGGCCAAGGCAATTTTAAGTTGTTGAATGAATGTTTTGTTTTGCTCAACCATTCTCTTCTTTCATAATCTGTTTAAATAGTTGGAGTTTAAGTAGTCTTAAGTTATTGTGTTGTGAGAGTGTTTAGTTTCTCTGGCTAGAATTTAAGTAGTCCTTAGACCTTTCAGTCCGGATAGTATGACAATCAACAGAATTTTACAAAAACTTAGAAAATTATTCAAGAAGGCTCCAAGTTTCATTTAAAGCTCTCCGTGGCGCCGGAGAGAGGTAGTAGTATGCCCCCAAATATTTACATGGATGTTTTAAACAAGTAAATATTTATATAAGTTTTATTCTAAGTACATTCGAAGGTGTTCAATATTCCAAGGGTGAGTTAAAACCCTGCCATCTTTGTCTTCTAACCAGTATGTCCCAGGCTTGATTCTTTCAACCACAGTATAGGGACCCTCCCAAGTTGGGGCCAGCTTTCCGAAGAGCTTTTCCTTGGTATGTAAGAAAACTTTCCTCAACACCTTATCTCCTGGTTGAAAGTCCCTTCTTTTAACTTTAGAAGCAAACCTGCTTCTCATCAAGCCCTGATAGTGTGCCACTCTAAGATGAGCTTTTACTCGCCTTTCTTCAATTAAATCAAGTTGATTTCTAACTGCCATTTCATTAGTCTGTCCGGAGAAGTTATGGACTCGAAAGGAGGGGAGTGTCTTCTCTATGGGGGCTACTGCATCCATCCCATAGACCAAGGCAAAAGGTGATTCTTGTGTTGCAGCCCCAGGCATTGTCCGGTAGGCCCACAAGACTTCTTGTAAATAACTAGGCCACTTCCCAGCAGCCCCTTCCAAATTTTTCTTTAAACCGGACAGTATTGTCCTGTTAGCTACTTCAACTTGCCCATTGGCTTGTGGGTGGAAAGGTGAAGAAAAGCAGTGCTGAATACCCCTAGAGGCACAGAAGCGTTCCATTTCTCTGTCGTCAAACTGTGGCCCATTGTCTGTTGTTATTCTCTGGGGGACACCAAATCTGCAACATATGTTGGATAGAATGAATTTTATAACAGCCTTTGATGTTGTCCCTGCCAAGGGGGCTGCTTCTATCCACTTCGAAAAGTAGTCAATGGCTACGATTATGGTTTTACGCCCTCCGGACGCCACAGGTAGAGGCCCAACCAAGTCCAATCCCCATCGAGCAAAAGGGATGGGTTCAGAAATTGATTCCAAAGGAATAGCTGGTACATGAATTTCATTGATGTACCTCTGGCATGGGTCACATCTTCTTACCAGCTCCTTAGCATCTTTCATTATTGATGGCCAATAATATCCGGAGAGAAGCACTCTTCTTGTTAATGCTCTAAACCCACAATGGGCTGACCCCTCACCATCGTGCAATCCGGAGAGAACCATTTGTGACTCATGATCCCCTAAACAGCGTAGGAGAGGTTTACTATAAGATTTCTTGTACAAGACTTCTCTAATCATGATGAAACCACGAGCCCTGTGTTTTAACGTTCTGGCTTGTGGTTTATCTAAAGGTACGATGCCATCAGACAGATATTGCATAAGAGGAGACCTCCAATCTTGAGCCGGTTTACTTGTATTTCAAAGACTTCCTCTTTTTCACCTTCATCAAGTTGAATAGAAGGGCTTTCAAGCACATGGATCCAGGGATAGGACTCCGTATATGCTATTGTTGCCAATGAGTCTGCTAGCTCATTCTCTGCCCGGGGAATATGCTCATAGACAACGGCTTTAAACTTCATGGCCTCACTTTTCAAGAGTAGTAAATACTTGATCAATTGTTCTTTTCTAGCTTCTGATAGGCCCAAGGCATGGTGAACAAGCAATTGGGAGTCACTTAGCAGCTTGACCCTTTTTGCTCCACAGATGTATGCCAATTTCAACCCAGCTATAGCTGCTTCATACTCGGACACATTATTGGATGCCCTGAAAGCAAAACAAATAGCTTGGAACATGTTGTCCCCATAGGGGGAAGTGAGACATATCCCTGCCCCAGACCCTATGGCACTGGATCCCCCGTCTGTTCGGACAATCCACACTTTTTTGTCTTTTGAATCAGCTGGTTGTTCTGAGTCCCTATCAGAGTGGAACTCAACCAGAAAATCAGCCACAGCTTGAGCTTTTACTGCTGTCCGGGGAGCGAAATCTATGTCAAAGTCCCCCAACTCTACTGACCACTTTGTCATTCTGCTTGAAATGTCCGCTTTTTGAAGGACATTCTTTAAAGGGAAAGACGTCCGGACAATGATAGGATGAGCCTGAAAATAAGGCCTCATCTTTCTTGCAGCTATCACCAGAGCCAATGCTAGTTTCTCAAGTTTCAAGTAGCGCCGCTCAGCATCAATCAAGCTTTTGCTGATGTAGTACACTGGGTGAGGATACCCATCAACCTCCCTTACTAACACAGCACTGATGGCACAACTTGAAACAGCCAGATATACAAAGAGAGTCTCCCCGTCGATTGGTTTGAACAAAGTCTTGGGAGAGGACAGATGCTTCTTAATCTCATTGAATGCCTCATCACACTGTGGTGTCCATTCAAACCCCTTTGCACCCTTCAAGGTTTGAAAGAATGGAGCACATCTGTCTGAAGACCTGGAGATGAATCTGTTCAAGGCTGCTAACCTCCCCGTTAACCGCTGTACTTCTTTAACGTTTCGAGGAGGCTCCATTTGGAACAAAGCATTGAGTTGGTCCGGGTCGGGCTGTATCCCATGCTCACTTATAATATACCCTAAGAACTTCCCGGACTGCACTCCGAAGACA
This sequence comes from Limnanthes douglasii subsp. nivea, assembly GCA_036936605.1. Classification (NCBI taxonomy): domain Eukaryota; kingdom Viridiplantae; phylum Streptophyta; class Magnoliopsida; order Brassicales; family Limnanthaceae; genus Limnanthes; species Limnanthes douglasii. Next base: position 142,965,667 of record JAUPFV010000004.1, on the reverse strand, counting down.
CACTTTTCAGGGTTTAACTTTAAATTCACCTTGGTCAGGTTGGTAAAAGTCTCTTGGAGGTCGGACAAGTGCAGCTGCTCATCCACACTTTTCACCATCATATCGTCAATGTAAACCTCCATATTTCTTCCAATTTGATCAGCAAATGCCTTATTGACTAACCTTTGATAAGTAGCCCCAGCATTTTTCAAGCCAAAGGGCATCACCTTATAGCAGTGCAGAGCCCTATCAGTAACAAAAGTGGTATGCTCTTGATCTTTTGGATCCACCTGGATCTGATTATACCCGGAGAAAGCATCCATGAAGAAGAGCAGCTTGTTCCCAAAAGTAGAGTCTACTAACTGATCTATCCGGGGAACCGGATACAAGTCTTTTGGGCAAGCTCGATTGAGATCTGTGAAGTCAATGCACATTCGCCATTTACCGTTTTTCTTTTTTACCAAGACTGGATTGGCAGTCCACAAAGGGTACTGAGATTCTTTAATGTGCCCCATCTTTGTGAGTCTGTCAACCTCTTGTACAATGACATCAGCCTTTTCTTTTGAGAAAGCTCTCCTCTTTTGCACCACTGGTGCCACGTCTCTCCGGACAGATAGGTGATGGGAAATCACCTCTGATGGAACTCCAGTAACATCAGCGTTGCACCAAGCAAAAACATGCTGATGGTCTTTTAAGAATTTCAACATACCTTCTTTCAACATTGGTGGCATTTTGGACCCTATCTTGACAATTTTTCCTTCTTCCAAACAATGTGTTTCAACCTCCTCAACCGGGATCAACACTCCGGGGGTCTCTCTGGGGTCATCAATTTCACCCTCACCCCCAGAAAGGCCCTCAAACTGCTATTGGTCATTTATTCGGACTGCCCCCAGCGTTCGTGGAGCCAAGGCAGTGGCATAGCATTCTCTTGCAACTTTTTGACTGCTCCGGACAACCCCAACTTGCCCCTGAACAACATATTTTAGACACTGATGGACTGTCGAAGCCACTGCATGCATCCTAGAGAGCCAAGATCTCCCTAGAATAGCATTGTAGCAAGTGGGACAATCCACCACAATGAAAAGTATTCTGACTGTTTTCTTGAAAGGGCCTCTGCCCAACAATACTTCTTCTTCAAACTCACCGATTACATCAGCTGAGCTGCCCGTGAAGCCTACGATCGATCTGTCTGACTTTTGAATCACAGCTGGATTTTTCATTTTCTTGTAAGTATCTAAGAAAATGATATTGGCAGAGCTCCCAGTATCTACCAAGATTCGTCTTATCTCATTGCCCCCTATCGATGCTCCTATAACAACAGCATCTTCATGAGGGCCAGCAATGTCTCTCAAATCATCCCCATCAAAGACAATGAATGGGAACAAACTTGACGATTGATATGAGGTCATGCCCCCTTCTAGCTGGGTAGCCAAATTATGAACATGCCTTTTTCTTGATGAAGTGGTAGGAGCCGTTACAATGTCCCCTCCGAAAATTGTCAAGGATTCAAAGAACTCAATGAGCCCGGAGACCGACCTGGAACGCTCCTCTATCGCACCCACTCTGTTTCTCGTTGGGTCAGGATCCAAGTATTCGGATTCCACATCAAACCTTTCAATGATTACCATAGCCCCCTCTGGGGCAGCATTAACCGGACCAGCCCGGTGAGTGTTATCACGCCTGTTGCCTCCTCTTCTTTTAACGTATGCACCCAATTTCCCTCTTTCGATCAGGTTTTGAACCTCTTGTTTCAGTGCTATGCAATCATCAGTAGTATGGCCAATATCATTGTGATATTGACAAAAAGAACTGTTTCGATGTTCTCTGGGAGACTGCAAGGTTGTCGGTCTCCGGTAGTGTACTTCATCTTTTGTTTTATCGAAAATGGTTGCCACACTTTCTTTGAGTTCTGCAAACCATTCCGGTTGGACCCATGGTCCCCTTTTGTTTCTAGACTGTTGGCTTTGTGCAGGAGCAGCTGGTTGAGACTGAGCTTTTCCCCTTCCATGCCCCTGTCCGGTTTCTCTAGCTTTGTTCCCGGAATGGTTTTGATTTGGAGTTGGTGCCACCGGGGTGGATCTCACCTGTCTGTGCACCCTGGTCTTCTTTGTTTCATCAACATTTATTTGTTTGCCAACTTGATTTAGCAATCCCCCCCAGGTCATGGCCTTCTTCCTGGTTACTGAATCGGCCAGGTTGCCCGGGTTCAAACCTTGTCTCAGGGAGGCTATTGCCACTTGTTCAAAGCAATCAGCCAGTCCGTTTTTTGTGTTCACAAAACGACTTATGTACTCCTTTAATGATTCGTTTGGTTCCTGGGCACAATGGATTATGGTATCTCCATTACCCTTTAGCTCCTTACTTCCCACAAATTGCCTTCGAAAGGCCACCCAAAAAGTATCAAAGTCTCTGATACAACCCTGAGGAAGGCTGTTGTACCACTTCAGAGCACTCCCCGTGAAGGATTGGGAGAACGCCCTGCAGAGTAGTATATCATCATCATCAAAGTTCATCATGAAGTTCTTGAATTGCTCCAGATGATTATCTGGATCAGTACTGCCATCGTACTTCTCCATCTTGGTGCTATCAAACCTCTTGGGGAGGTTTCCGGACAGTATTTTGGAAGACAATGGCGATTGCCTCCAATTCCTCCCACGACTGAACGTAGTATCCTCATTAGGTGTTGCAAAGATACCTGGCTCATCATGGAAGGCAAAAGGATCCACTAGCATCCGGTCTACATGCCTCCGGTTGTGAGATGATCCTTTCCCAATGTGCCTTTTCATTCTTCCATGGTGATCTCTTTTTCTGGAATACTTTTTAACTTGCTTCTGTTTTTTCCTGGTTCGCCCCTCATCACTGCTGGAGGACAAGGATTTTTCATTTCCCTCACTGTCCGAAGAGCTGTCCGAAGATTCTGAGCTTGAGTCAGAACTCTCCACAGACTTGGACCGGTGAGACTTTTTAGAACTGGCATGCGTCTTTTTAGTGCTCACATGAGTTTTTGAAGCCTCATGCTCTCGAGGGTTATCAGAGCGATGAGCGACTGATGCTTTGGACTTTTCCTTCATGCCCATCTTGGCCTTCTCAGCCCTCAGAGCTTCTATTTCAACCCTCAACCTGTCACGCTCTTGGACAGTATATTCATCGTTCTCTTCCACCACTTCGAGCAAAGCTGGTGGAAGCTCTGGATTATCCGGATTCATTCGGACAGAATTTCCTTACTTGGTTTTGAATGCTTGATTCAGGCACCGTCGCCTCCCACTGTGGTCGCCAATTTGGTGTGGATAAAAGTAGCCTGAGGGTAGGCTGGTAATTTTAAGTGGAGTTTTAAGGCGGTGTAAGGGTGTTTCACGGTAGTATGGTGGTTTTTAAAGGTGTTCCAAAGTATTTCAGGGTGTTTCAAGGGTGGAGAGAGAATTAAGCAGCCTGGCAGCAGTTAATTTTTCTTACCCATAGTTAATGCTGGTGGTTGGGCATTTATAGTGTGAAATTTGGGCCCTTATGGGCTTTCGGGTCAAGTTTAATGGACCCGGGTCATGTTTAAAGACCCATAAGTTTTAAGCAGATGTGCAGGTAGCTTAGTCAGATAGTGTTTAGGTTTTTTAGTACTTTAGTCATAGTTCGAACTGCCTTAAGTTTTCAGTGTTCGAAATCATCTGTCCGGTCAACAAGTCCTGTCCGAATTTCCGGGGAGATTTACTTTGGACTACCCTTACTGGGAGCACTTCGAATTCGGACTCATCAAAAGCTACTAGTTTGATTTTTGGAATGAAATTTATATGTGGGAGATTGGTAGATTACATTAACTACAAAAACATATTACTTCTGTAAATGATGATTAAATGAAAATTAATTACACCAAAAGATGGGAAAGAGATTCAAGGAGAAAAAACCACTTGATAGATGCGAAACCAAAGGGAATATGCGAAACCCAATGATAGATGTGAGACCCAAAGATAGATGTGAAACCCTAGTAATTACATTTAAATAGATGAGAAACTATCACTGTTAGACAGTTTCGTCATTGAGATATATTTTATAGTAGACAAACTGTACAACAAAAAAATATCACAAACATCACAAAAAGAAGTAAAACAAATATTACAAAAAAGAGAAGTCTAAGGCGTCAGTAGCTCATCATACTGACAATCCAAGAGAGAATGAGCCATCAAAGACCCATGCGAGTGCAAAAAAAACTCATGCTAGCTCAAAAAAGTCTCACCGGTCTAAACCGGTGGAGAGCTCAGATTCAGACTCAGATTCTTCTAGTAGCTCCTCAAATGAAGATGGAGTTGAAGAGTCCTTGTCATCCAGTAGCAATGAAGACCGTTTTAAAAAGAAACAAAAGTTGATCAAAAAGTACTCAAGAAAAAGGGACAGACATGGAAGGTTGAAGAGGAATCTGGGTAAAGGATCGTCTCATAGTCATAGTCATGGCCGGAGACACGTAGACCGCTTGTTAATGGATCCTTTTGCCTTCCATGATGAGCCAGGTATCTTTGCAACTCCTAACGAAGATACTGTATTAAGTCGTGGCCGAAATTGGATACAATCTCCATTGTCCTCCAAGATACTGTCCGGAAACCTTCCTAAGAGGTTTGACAGTACAAAAATGGAGAAATATGATGACAGTAAAGACCCGGATAACCACTTGGAACAATTCAAAATAATTATGATAAATTTTGATGATGACGACAAATTACTTTGTAGAGCATTCTCCCAATCTTTTACGGGGAGTGCTCTGAAGTGGTACAATAGTTTGCCACAAGGCTGCATCAGAAATTTTGACACTTTTTGGGTGGCCTTTCGGAGGCAGTTTGTTGGAAGTAAGGAAGTAAAGGGCAATGGAGACACAATTATCCGCTGTGCCCAAGAACCAAACGAATCCTTAAAAGAATACATAAGTCGTTTTGTAAATACCAAGAATGGATTGGCTGATTGCTTTGAACAAGTAGCAATAGCTTCTCTGAGGCAGGGCTTGAACCTTGGAAACTTGGCTGATTCAGTAACCAGGAAGAAAGCCATGACGTGGGGAGGTCTGTTGAATCAGGTCGGTAAACAGGGAATATAGATGAAACAAAGAAAACTAGGGTGCACAGGCAGGTGAGGTCTGCTCCAGCTGCACCAAATCAAAACCAGAACCAGTCCGGGAACAAGGCCAAGGAAGCCGGACAGGGTCATAACAGAGCCAAAGCTCAGTCTCATCCAACTGCACCAGCCCAGAGCCAGCAATCTAGAAATAAGCGGGGGCCTTGGGTTCAACCGAAGTGGTTTGCTGAGTTGAAAGATAACGTAGCCACTATTTATGATAAAACAAAAGATGAAGTACACTACAGAAGGCCGGCTGCATTGCAATCTCCTAGGGAGAGCCGTAATAATTGTTTTTGTCAATATCACCATGATATTGGCCATAATACTGAAGATTGTATTGCGTTGAAACAAGAAGTGCAGAATTTGATTGAAAGAGGGAAGTTGGGAGCGTATGTTAAAAGAAGAAGCGGAAATAGGCCTGATAATGCTCATCGGGCTGGTCCAAACAATGCAGGCACATCGGCTCCAGATGGGGCTATGGTAATAATCGAAAGATTTGATGTAGAATCAGAGTATTTAGATCCTGATCCAACCCAGAATAAAATGGGTGTTATCACAGAACATTGCAAGACGGTGTCCGGACTTATCAGCTTTTTTGAGTCACTTACAATATTTGGGGGAGACACCATGACCGCACCAATTGCTTCTTCAAGAAAGAGGCACGTTCATACCTTAGCTACCCAACTGGAAGGAGGCATGACTTCTTATTAGTCGCAGATTCCATTTCCCTTTATTGTTTTCGATGAGGATGACTTGAGGGATATTTATGGTCCTCATGAAGATGCTCTTGTTATAGGATCATCCATTGGAGGCAATGACATAAGACGAATTTTGGTGGACACCAGAAGTTCAGCCAATATTCTCTTTTTAACTTCGTACAAAAAATGAAGAATCCAGCAGTAATTCAGCGTTCGAACAGGTCAATTGTAGGTTTCACTAGAAGCTGAGCATATATGATCGGGGAGTTCGAGGAGGAGGTTTTGTTGGGCAAAGGCCCTTTTAAAAAGATGGTTAGAATATTTTTTTTATTGTGGTGGATTGTCCCACTTGTTATAATGATATTCTGGGGATATCTTGGCTCTCCATGATGCATGCTATGGCTTCAACAGTCCACTAATGTTTGAAATATGCTGTGCAAGGACAAGTGGGAGTTGTTCGAAGCAACCAAAAGGTAGCAAGAGAGTGTTATGCAACAACACTGCCCCCTCGAACGTTGGAGGCAGTCCGGATCAATGAGGAATAGCAGTTTGAGGGGCCCTCTGGGGGAGAGGGTGAAATTGATTACCCTAGAAAGACCCCTGGTGTTTTAATACCAATTGAAGAAGTGGAAACTCACTCTCTGCCTAAAGGTTAAAGTGTCAAGATAGGATCCAAGATGACATCAGAATTGAAGGGTAAAATGTTAGATTTCTTGAAAGACCATCACGATGTCTTTGCTTGGTGCAATGCTGATGTAACCGGAGTACCAGCAGATATTACACCACACCAATTATCCATCCAAAGGGACATAGCACCTGTTGTACAAAAGCGGAGAGCCTTTTCAAAGGAAAAGGTTGATGTCATAGTTCAAGAGGTTGACCGGCTTACTAAAATGGGGCACATAAAGGAATCTCAATACCCTTTATGGACAGCCAATCCGGTGTTGGTAAAAAATAAAAATGGTAAGTGGCGTATGTGCATCGATTTCATAGATCTCAACAGAGCTTGCCCAAAATATTTATATCCGGTCCCCCAAATTGATCAGTTGGTGGAGTCCACATCTGGACACTAGCTATTGTCCTTTATGGATGCCTTCTCTGGGTATAATCAGATTTAAGTAGATCTCAAGGATAAAGAACATACAACATTTGTTACCGATAGGGGCCTCCATTTTTACAAGGTGATGCCGTTTGGAAGAAACATGGAAGTTTATATCGATGACATGATGGTGAAAAGTGTGGACGAAGAACTATACTTGGCAGATCTCCAGGAAACGTTTGCCAACTTGGTGAAAGTAAATTTAAAATTGAACCCAAAAAAGTGTGTCTTTGGAGTGCAGTCCGGAAAATTCTTGGGGTATGTGATAAGTGAGAAAGGGATACAGCCTGATCCAGACCAACTTAATGCTTTACTACAAATGGAGCCTCCTCTGAATATTAAAGAAGTACAATGATTGACCGGGAGGCTGGCTGCACTAAACCATTTTATTTCAAGGTCTTCAGACAGGTGCGCCCCGTTTTTTCAAACTCTGAAAGGTGCAAAAGATTTTAACTGGTCCCCACAGTGTGATGAGGCCTTCGATTAGATTAAAAAGCACTTGTCTTCCCGCAAGACATTGTTTAAACCCATTGATATAGAGACCCTCTACGTGTACTTAGCATTTTCTGATTGTGCTATAAGTGCAGTGTTGGTAAGGGAAGTGGATAATTATCCTCGTCCGGTGTACTATATCAGTAAAAGCTTGATAGATGCAGAAAAAAAGTTGAAAATTTGAAAATTATCACTAGCCCTGGTGATTTCTACGAGGAAAATGAGGCCCTATTTCCAGGCTCATTCTATCATTGTCCGGACGTCTTTTCCCTTGAAAAATGTTCTCCAAAAGGCAAACATTTCAAGTAGAATGACCAAGTGGTCAGCAGAGCTGGGGGACTACAATATTAATTTTTCCCCTCGAACAGCAGTCAAAGCCCAAACTGTGGCTGATTTCTTAGTTGAATTCCATTTAGATAGGGATACTAAACAAGCAACCAGTGTAAAAGATAAAAAAGTATGGGTCATCCGGACCGATGGTGGATCAAGTACCATGGGTTGTGGTGCTGTGATATGGTTAACCTTTCCGTACGGTGACAAGATGTACCAGGCTATATGTTTTGCCTTCAGGGCTTCCAATAATTAGTCTGAATATGAAGCTGTTATAGTTGGTTTGAAGTTAGCTCTCATCTGTGGAGCCAAAAGGGTTAGGTTAATGAGCGACTATCAGCTTCTTATCCATCATGCGCAAGGTCAATCTGAAGCAAAAAAAGAGGAGCTGATTAAATATTTGTTCATCCTTAAAGAAGTGGCACTCAATTTCAAAAGTGTCATTTATGAACACATACCTCGAACGGAAAATACGCTAGCAGACTCCTTGGCAACCATAGCCTACTCCGAGTCTTACCCTTAGATACATGTGCAAGAATGCCCATCCATTCAAGTCAATCCGGATAAGGAAGAAGAAAGTTTGAATATACAGATAAAACAACCCCAAGATTGGAGATTTCCTCTCCTTCAATATCTCTCAGATGGCATCTTGCCTCCGGAAAAAGCAATAGGAAGGAAAATAAAATACAAGGCTCGTGGTTTTGTCATCCTAAGAGATGTTCTTTATAAAAAAATATTATAGTAAACCCCTCTTGCGATGTTTGGGGATCGAGGAGTCTCAAATGGTGTTCTCCGAATTACATGATGGTGAGGGATCAGCACACTGTGGGTTCAGGGCTCTAACTAGAAGAGTTTTGTTAGCTGGGTACTACTGGCCCTCCATAATGCAAGATGCCAAGGAGTTGGTGAAGAAGTGTGATCCATGCCAACGATAAAACAATGAAATTCATACCCTAGCTGTCCCTTTGGAGTCAATTTCTGAGCCAATACCTTTTGCTCGATGGAGGCTGGATTTAGTGGGACCTCTACCCATGGCGTCCGGAGGGTGCAGAACTATAATTGTTGCCATTGATTACTTTTTGAAGTGGATCGAAGCAGCCCCATTGGCAGGAACTACCTCAAAAGCTGTTATCAAATTCATCATGTCTAAGATTTGTTACAGATTTGGGGTTCCACAGAAGATAACTACAGATAATGGGCCACAAGTCGACAACAAGGAAATGGAGAATTATTGCGCCGCTAGAGGCATTAAAATTGCTTCTATTCTACTTTCCACCAACAGGAAAACGGTCAAGTTGAAGTGGCTAACATGACCATATTGTCTGGTCTTAGAAAGAATTTAGAAGGAGCTGCTGGAAAATGGCCAAGTTATCTACAAAAAGTCTTATGGGCCTACCGGACTACTCACGGGGCTGCAACACAAGAGTCTCCTTTTGCCTTAGTATATGGGATGGATGCCATAACTCCCATAGAAGCTACTCTTCCTTCATTTCGAGTTCATAATTTTTCCGTACACGCTAAAGAAGTGATGGTCGGGGGCCAGCTTGACTTGATGGAAGAAAGAAGAGTTAAGTCTCACCTCAGAGCCACACACTATCAAGGTTTGATGAGAAGCAGGTTTGCTTCTAAAATTAAGAAAATGGATTTTCAACCAGGGGATAAAGTATTGAGGAAAGTCTTCCTACATACCAAGGAGAAGCAGTTCGGCAACTTAGCTCCAACTTGGGAAGGACCCTATGTGGTCAGTGAAAAGCTTAAGCCTGGGACATACCGGCTCCAAGATAAGTATGGAAGGATTTTGAATCACCCCTGGAACATTGAGCAACTCCGGTTGTACTTGGAATAAAAACTATGTAAATATTTACTTGTTTAAAAGTTCATGTAAATATTTGGGGGCATACTCTTTCCTACCCTCGTGGCGCGGGGAGGTTTTAATGAGGTGCCCGGCCTTTTTTATAAAATTTGATTCCTTCTTAAAAGATTCGGAGTGTTTTAATTAATAGTTTTCTTTGAAATTTTTTATCAATAACAGACTAGATTGAATTGATGGAGTGATGACTACTTAAACATTTGTCATCGGAGAATTTAAACACTCTCGCTTTAAAACACTTGTAAAATAACTAAGGGATGTTTAAACATTAGCCACCAAAGTTAAAAAAACTATGAAACAATGCAAGAGTTGTGTAAAATAAAACTACCCGTTAAGATATACAAAATGCCTTGGGCATCCAAGGACTTTGAATTTTCAAAACATAAAGGTTTATCCGGATAAGGGCCGGACATGGTTACAAAAAATACCTTGGCCATCCAAGGACTTTGGTTCAATCACAAAAAATTAAAAAGATAGTTGATACTTTAAGACTGAGCTTTCTTAGATGGCTCAGCCTCACTTGGCTTCTTCTTCTTTGGGTCATCATTTTCTTCATCCGGACTCTCCCAGTGATTTCCTCTTCATCGGTTGTGTCATCCCAGCCACTGGAGTAGTTATGCCTGTCACCATCAGCCATCGTGTGGAATGGGAGGTCTTCATACTCTACAAATTTCCATAAATCTCCCAGTGTTCTCTTCGGAAATTTCTCATGAAAGAGTAGGACCATATCCGACTTGACTTCAGTATACCTTTCCTCCTGAGAGTCTATCATCTTGTTGGTATAATGATCAATCCTAGCTTGGATTGTTTTCTCTTACTCCTTTAACAAGTCAGCTTTTTCTTGTTCAGCCTTGGACACAGTGTTTTCAAGCGAAATCTTGTCGTTGGTTAGGGTCTGAATGATGCTGTCTTTGGCCTTCACCTCCTCTTTTGAAGAAGAGAGGTTTCTCTACAGATCAGATTGCTTCAATTGGAGTTCTTTGACAACTCCCTCTGAAGTGGCCAGCCTGGTGGCCAAGTCCTCCTGACTTTTCTTCAACTCCTCATTTTCTTTCTTCAATGCCTCAGCATTTTGGTTGACACCAAGGAGGTCGCTAGATCATTTCTCTTTATCGGAGTTGAGTGTGTTGATGATGGTCGACTGATTTCGCACTTGCTTCTCCAAGGTAAGCACTGGCTGGATATTGCTCAGTAAGGAGTGGGTCATAATGTCTCTTTCACTTGAAACAGAAAACGACCTGCCATTGAAAGTGACAATGTTCGAAGAGCTTGGTGGGAGGTAGGGTCCAGCAAAATCATCTTTGGCAAAGTCTTCAAAGTAAATACCAATCCCTTCAAGCCCAGTGATGTCGACACCATCAATATTAATGTCCCCTCCGGCACCCTCTCCGGTGTGAAAGTCACTGGAGATTTCTTCTGCTTGAGTATGGTTAGTTGGGTCAACTAGAGGAAGAGGCTCCGGAGGTCGGAGAGAAACTTCATCTCCTTTGGAAGTTTTCTTTTTCTTGGCCTCCCTCTCTATGTCTTCTGCTCCCCGTTTTCAGTCTTTCTTGGGAACCTTTGGGGGTTTTGGAGATCCAGCCACTTCCGTGGTGCTTTCATGCTTCATCACTTGCAATAAAGCAACATCAATCTATCCTTGGTCTTGCCCTTCTGGGTTTGTTGGGACAGCTTCCTCCAACTCGATAGGATTGGCCTCAACCACACCTTGCTTTCATTTTCCCTTCTTGCCCTTCATCTTGATTGGGGCTTTAGCTCTGCCCGTCAAGACCAATTTTCCATCTTTTCCCTCCGTCTTCCGAAGAATCACCCCCGGAGGGGGTGAAGTGGTTAATTCCTCCCAAGACAAGTCCCTCCGGTCGGTTGTATTCCAGAGATGGGATCTTGTTAAATTTCCTCCGGTAAAACAGTTGTGGAAGCGGTTTCCCCATTTCTCAGCATCCTAAGCATTTAGCTTGGCACAAGTAGTCTGCCCAGCCTCTAAGTAATCGTTGAAATCCTTAGGCAGCACTACCGAAAAACAAAAAAAAAAGAAATTAGACAAACAAATTTGTTATAAGTAAAGGTCGAAGTATGTGACGAGGTTTTTACCATCGCTTCGCCATCTGTTGGTAAGCATGCTTGGATTGACACCAGCTTTAATTTTCCTCCAATTCTCCCAAGCACCACTGATGAACAAAAATTGAGTCTTCCAGCTTTTCTCCGACTAAAGTAAGTCATCCACCGCCTTATAATTATCGCCCATGTTAAAATGATAGAAGGGGATGTGGTGGTTCCTGCAAAGGCTGGCCACTGCAGCAAACTGCTCCATCGGAAGAGGAATTCTGGAGAGCCTGGAGGCCATAATACAAGCCATGAGTGTATACCAAGCGTTGGGGCTCAATTGGCTTGAGCAGAGCTTTATGAGATGAAAGTATATAACGATCTCCGGATCTAAGGGAAGCCTAAGCCCCCAGTTGAATAGCTCAGTGAAGAAAACTATCTCACTCAGCTTGCAATCCATCTGTGTCTCCGAATCCACCGGTATCCTCACTTTAACGTTCTCAGGGATCCCCCACTTTGTCTGCATCCGGCCTAGTTCAACTGTGTGAATAAAAGCATAATTAATCTTCTGCATAGCCATCAAATACCTTACACTTACTTTGTGAAAGCAAGGTCCCACTTTTCCCACAAGGCACTCCGGCAGATCCGGGTGTTTTAATCATAACTTCTCCTTGCCCTTGCTCTTCTTGGCAGCAGCAGCCTCACTTGTTTTCCTGGAGACGTCGGACTCAAAAGGGGCTTCTTCGATACTATCCTCCATTACATATTTCATTACCTTGGAAGGATTATCGGTTATTTTTGGGAGAGAAGAACCAATGGTTGGCTCAGTAGGTCCTCCAGATGGTTGGGCGTTACTTTCCTCTTGTGGTCTGGAGTCCGGCTGGGGCTCAGATCCGGAGGTCTCTTTCCGAAGGCTTGAACTGGTTACCTCCGGACCGGACAACTTGCCCTTGGGGATTTTAATGGGTGCTTCTGACCCTGTCGTTTTACTCTTAGCCCCAGACTTAGAAGGCGTGGATTTGGCAAGTTTAGGTTGTGCAATTACAGCTTTCCCTTTCACCAAACGACCCTTCGTCGATCTACCAACTTCTCTAGGGAGATATCAGCATATGATCCTATGGAAATGAATGGAGAAGTTATCTTAAAGCTTGTAACCGCCTGCTCTGGTTCAACAACGGGCTCTGATTCTTGGACCGATGAGCCTGAAGCGATTGGAGAAAGATTAGGCTGGAATAACCTTCTGGGTTTAGAACTTTTGGCAGAAGACGAACCCCGATCAGGCTCTGAACTTGGTGTGACAAACTTTTCAATAGGAGAAACACGGAGGCGTGCAGCAATGCGCCTTTCTCGTTCGACTACTTAAGTTTTTTCTAACTCCGACAAGTTGAGCCACCCACCTTTTACTAGGGCGTTTCTTGTTGTGAACATAAACTCACACCAAAAGAAGTGTTTTTTGAGAGGTAAAAGCTTTGAAGATTAACAGAGTAGAGATAATGAAGATGGTAAAATAATGAAAAGTGGACTAATTTATACTAAAATAACAAAAGATGCTTTGATACCTAGGAGAATACGAAAAGATAGGTGGAATGATTAAAGACGGCGCTGATGTCACCAACATTAATTAAGAGGTTACTTTTTGAAGTAAGTGGGAGAGCCATTCTAGGAGAAAAACGGCCGGTGAGGCGAATCAGAGAAGGACACGTGTCCCACGATCTCTGGCAAAACCGTTCAGCTTCTGAGAGTTTCATCAGTCCGGATAAAGTCGTTACAAAATTCGAAATCTCTTCGGACATAGTTACGGGTACACATGAACTATTTTTAAGGCCTTTTCAAAGGCCTTCGAACATAACCTAAAAAAGGGGCTAATGATGAGTCCAGATTTTCTCACCACTCACCGTGGGAACCGGACAAGGGAAATTCGGACCAAAACCACCCATTGAACCATCCGAACAGGACTAATGTATTAAAAACTAAATCACTTCATGACTAAGCTAATTACCTACTTGCTTAAAAACTAATGGGTCATTGAACTCGACCCAAATTCATCAGTGTGACCCGAAAGCCCATGAGGCCCATAATTAAAGGTATAAATACCCAACCACTTTCATTAATGAGGGTAATGAACATTTAATACAACTAGGCAGCTCAAATCTCTCACTACAAACTATCCAAATATTAAATACTTTTGAAACATCACAAAACTCTAGACAAAATTACCCTCAGTTGAAAATAATCCACACCAATTATGTTCAATGAAGCTGCAATATGTTGGAGCTCAAAAAAACAAAAGGTAGTTACTTTATCTACAACCGAAGCAAAGTACATAGTTGCAACATCTTGTGTTTATCATTGAGTCTGACCCAAGGAAATTATGGAACAAATCACATCTGAACAATCCGAGTGTCTAAAAATCTATCGTGACAACACTTCCTTAATTAAACTGTCGAATAATCCAGTGATACATAGGCGCACGAAGCATATAGATGTAAGGTACATTATCTACGAGATCTTTCATATCAATAAGTTGTGAGAATGGTTTATTATGGAACAAAAGAACAAGTTGCAGAAATCATGACAAAGCATGTGAAGTTAGAAACATTTGTTAAGTGGCAAATTTCACTTGGAGTGCAAACACTAGAAGATTAAACTCGTTGTTGTCCAGACATTTCCAGTTTAATAGAGGGATTTAGGTTAATTGCTTTAATTATTTTATCATTTATTAGACGTTATATGAATTAGTATTTTAGCTATTAGTATTTCGGTCAATAATTCAATACAAGCTATCATATATTAGTTAGAATACGAAAAGCTTCATTATTTCCTAGAGGCTATTTAAAGCCATTTTATATTGCAAAAATATACTAAATTTTTTATTCTCCATGCATATTACTCTTTCAGGATTAAATTTGTCCGGTCCAGAACCAAAATGATAACAATTCATGAAATGGGAACCGGACCGGAGCCAAACTGACAAGAACCGAACCAAACCTTAACAGTTTTTTTTGTGGTTCCATTCTAAAAACCAAGATCGATTTGGAGCGAAACAATGAAATCGGTTCGGAACCAAAACAAAAAAACCTATAAACTAGTAGAAGTGATTTGGAATCGAATTGATACAACTATTAGACAAGTAGAACCGAACCGATAAAATCAAAATACTGGTAAAACCGATACGTACCAATAAAGGGTAAAGTACCATTTAAGACCCATACCCAAAGTATTATCCTTTTTAAGGCCTGTATTTTCATACGTGAATTGAACAATTCCTTACTATTATAGGTAATTTTATATTCTTAATTGATTTCTTGTATTTTTTATTGTTTTTGATTGATTTTGATTGTGTTAAGTTGATTTTGCTGTTAGTTTTTTGCTATGTGTGTAGAATTCGAGTTTTAGTAAAACCTTTTTACTTGAGTTTAGATTTTTTTGTATTAGGTTATTCGATGTGTTTCTTTTTATGTTTTTAGTATTAATCTATGATTTTACGTTGATAATATAGTATATTTGTGTCATTATTGTAAGTTTTTCGTCGAGTTTAAGTCTGAGTGTTATAGTTTTTATGAGTTTTAGTCTGTGCGTAACTGTTCTGTGTTTCTACGAAGGAGATGCAAAACGTTTTGCTATGAACTTAGTGATAGTTGTGAAACATGTAGGTTTTTCTAGAACGGTTGATGAAAAATGTCTTTTTACTATATGTGAAACGTTAATGTTTTTATTTATGAAGATGCGAAACATATTTTACATATTGATGCAAAACTCTTGTATTGTTTAATAATGATAGATGTGAAACTCTTGTCTACTACATGTATGTGATGTATAGTAGTAGAATGTGTATTTTAAAACTAAATGAGGAGCTTGCAATTTGTGATCTTGGTTTGTTTGCTGCGTTTGAAGATATTGTTAAAAAAAATTAAGTAGATATGATATGTTGGTTCGGGGTAAATCCAAATTAAGATACTCTTGTGATGATCTAAAAAATTTTATCTTAGGTTGTGATGGTAATTTAATTTCTTTGGTATCATTCGGTGATAGTTTGGGTGTTTCAAGTGTTATTATTAAAGTTGAAGGTGATGTTATTGTTGGTGATAATATTAGAGAAACTGCTGAAAGTATATTTGAAGTTTCAACTGAGGATATTTTTCGTGGAGAAACTGGTGAAAATTTCGGTGTTAATGCTATTAGTCGCAAGCAAAAAGTACTTGCTAATGTTGGTTGGGTTAATAAAATTAGTGTTGTTGGGCAGGTGTTTCAAGATGGAGAAATAGGTTTAAGTTTAGCTGTTAGTCGGTTGTCTTTACAAAAAGGTTTTTATTTTAAATATTTGTATAACAATAAACAAAGAGTAATTGTTTATTGTATGAAAAAAAGATTCAAATAGTTGTCCTTTGAGACTTTATGCTAAACAAGAGAGTCTACTAATTTTTTTAATTATTAAGAAGTATTTCGAAACTCATACATGTGGGAATGGTTTTAGCAAAGAAAATAGAAGGCATTTGTCATTTGATTGTGTGAGGAGGAGAGTTGATGTTACAGCTACAAGCGTGAAATCATTTTTTAAAAATGACTACGGTTTAGATATTTATTACCGTGTTTCATGACTTCTTTAGAGAAAGCTAAGAGGGATTTATATGTAGATAGTTCTATTTCTTATAAACTCCTTAAGAATTATTTTTAAACATTGAAGGTTCTTGATAACAGCAGTGATTACATACTTGAGTATTCTTTGGAAACCAATGTGTTCAAGCGATGTTTCGTAGCATTTGGGTCTTGCCTCTATGGTTCCAATTCTTGTCGTCAAATTTTATTTATTGATGGGACTTTTTTAATAGGAAAATATAATGGGGTTTTGTTATCTTCTCTAGCCAAAGATGGTAACAATGGTAAGTTTTATTTATCTATTTTTGTATATTGGAATAGATGTTATCTTTAACTATGTTATATATAAATCTGCGAAAAACAAGATTGGAGATGAATACAAAAAATGCGAAACCTTTGAATAACGTGATAGATGCGAAATGTGTAATGTATGGTTAACGAGATAGATGCGAAACACCTATAGATTAACGAGATAGATGCGAAACACCTATAATATATACAATAGATGTGAAAAAATTCTATATCAGTAAAGTGATAGTTGCGAAGCCTCTTATAATGAGTCATTTCTACTATATTTTGTTATATATATTTGTTGCAGATGTTTTCCATGTTGCATTTAGTATTATTGCATCTGGAGATACTGAGAATTGGTTATGGTTTTTGAAGATGTTGAAACCTTATTTTTTGGATCGGGAAATCACATTTATTAGTGATCGTCATTTAGGTGTCGTTGATGTTGTATCTTCTATATTTCCAAATTGTCATCATGGATATTATCTTTATCATTTTATGAATAATTTGAAGCATTATTTTGGGCTACATCGACGAAATTTAAGGATACTATTGTTAAACTGTTTAAAAGATGTGCATATGCTTCTAATTAGAATTTGTTTAATCAATATATGGATGAATTACTTAAGCAAGGAGGTGAGTAAGTTGAATTTTTTTGTAAAACTTTATCTCCTAAGAAATATACTTGTGCTTTTTTCAAAGGCAAGAGGTATGGTTCTATGACATCAACTCTAGCTGAATCTTTTAACAATCAAGTCAAAGAATTTTGTGGTTTGCCTATACTGGAGTTAATTTATAGGATTAGAGTTTTAGAAATGAGTCAAATTTCGAGACGTTTTGGTGATGTTGAACGTTGGACTAGTGATTTTGTGTCATGAATTTGATAAAAAGTTTAAAGCTAATGTAGAAAAAGGTCGTACATGGATAGTTCATTCGTTTACTCCTCTTTTGCATGAAGTGTTTTGTGATCCTCTTATGGTTGCTGATCTTAGTGTACGTAGTTTTTCTTGTGGTTTGTGGCAACATGAGTGTTTCCCTTGTTCTCATGGTGTAGCTGCGACATTTTATATAGATGCAGATCTTATGAAATATGCTCAACCATACTATTTTGTAAGCTCTTATAAGGAAACATATTCACATGGTATAACTGCATTTACTACTTTTGGTTAAGCATCTACTTCAACAACTTCTCCAGATCTACTTCCTCCATTTTTAAAAAGGAGAGTTGGACGCCCTAAGAAGAAAAGAATTCTATCTACATGAGAATTAAGTATTCATTCTATAACGTGTTCTTGTTGCGTAAATCTGGGCATAACAGCCGAACATGTGTAGACATTTTGTAAGATAAATGTAATTTATGATACTTTTAGTTTTCTAAGTTGTTTTTTCATAATGACAATATATTGGGAACATTTCAATGCATGATATATGCGAAACCTTTTGTTATATATTCAACTGATAGATGTAAAACCTCTAATAACCAACAAAGATGGGCTTTGCTAGATGCGAAATATAATAGATTTACTGAATTGGATGTCAAACGTTTGATACCAAGTTATTTTATTTATGATAGATACGAAACATATGCCAACAAGTTATATTATTTATGATAGATGTGAAACAACTGACACCAAATACACTGATTTGATAGATGCGGAACCTTGGATAATCAAATACTCAATTTTTTTATAGATGCGCAACCTTGGATAATCAAATATATTATACTATGATAGATGCGAAACGTTCGATTTAAGTACATTATTTTGGCAGTTGTTAAACCAGATCATCAAATACATTTTTTGATGTATGCTAAGTTCAGTAAACCAAATACAAGCTTAAACAAATTTAAAAATAGAGTCTCCATGTTCAAAATCTGTTTGAGCAGACCCTTAGTTAAAACAACAATAAATAAAAGCAGACCCTTCACATAATCATCAGTCGGAGTTTTCTTCGTCATCTTCAGAGTCATTTTCGTTTGAGTCATCTTCCTCCAAATCTTCTTCATGTGAATCTTTGTCTTCATCTTCTTCGTCTTCAGCGTCTTCATTTTTTTCGTCTTCAGTGTCTTCATCTTCTTCCATCTGGTCATGTTTCCTTTTTTTAAGAGGACATAAATATGATCCTCATTTGGCTCCTCGTCATCTTCATTAAAAGCATCTTCGGAATATTTTTCTTCAAAAAAAGAGCCAAAACTGTTATCAGATATGTCGTCAGAATATTCGTTTGTAGTGGTATGTTTCCACTCTTCTCTGGACTCGGGAAAATGAGTTGGAGAACTCATGTCGCTATAAAAGGGATCATCATCTGAAGAGTAGTTAAGATTTGGCATTTTTCAAAGCAACTTTTTAAGAAGTGAAAAGTTTAGAAGATTTCACTAAGAATGAAGTGAACGTTTTGTGTATGAGAACTGAAAGTATGAAGTGATATTTATAGGAGTAGCTAAAATATTTTAAGAAGTAAAAAGTTTAAAGATTTAACAAAAATAATATATTGGTTGATATTGTTTAAATTTGTAATTAACGCAATGTAATAATGGGTATCTAAGACTTGTCAAGTCATGTAAGTAGATATCAAATCAAATTTAAGTTACTAGTTTGAATTTTGAATTTGAAATTTATATGTGTGAGATTGGTAGAGTATATTAACTACGAAAACATATTAATTTTGTAAGTGATAAGTTGATGAAAAATAATTAGACCAGAAGATGGGAAAGAGTTTCCAAGAGAAAAAACCACTTGATAGATGCAAAACACGCATCAGAAAAGAAAAGATAGATGGATATGTGAAATGTGTTATTTATATTTCTCTAGTGGATGCAGAATAATATGTGAAATAGAGGGACATATGATATGCTAGATGCGGGACGCTGTATTTAAATTTTTGATAGGTAAAAATATTAAGAAGGTGAAAAGAGTAGAAGCTTCGACAGAAATAATATCTTTGGTTGATATTCGTGAGATTTTGTAATTAATGTAATGTAATGATGAGTATCTAAGACTTGTCAAGTCATGTAAGTAAATATCAAAGCAAATTAAAGCTACTAGTTTGATTTTTGGAATGAAATTTATATGTGTTAGATTGGTAGATTACATTAACTACAAAATCATATTACTTCTGTAAATGATGATTTGATGAAAAATAATTACACCAGAATATGGGAAAGAGATTCAAGGAGAAAAACCACTTGATAGATGCGAAACCAAAGGGAAGATGCGAAACCCAATGATAAATGCGAGACCCCAAGATAGATGTGAAACCCTAGTAATTACATTTAAATAGATGAGAAACTATCACTGTTAGACAGTTTTGTCATTGAGATATATTTTATAGTAGATAAACTGTACAACAACAAAATATCACAAACATCACAAAAAGAGTAAAACAAATATTACAAATCATCGTCCCAATATTTGTTAGTGTTAATGTCATTAAGAAACATGTAAAACATTTTCCCTCTTTTTAATGGTGAAATATAAGAAGTTTTGTGTAATTCAAGTTTCCCATGCAAAACATAATCTTTGAAGTAATCACAGACCATTACTCCACAATCAAGTGCTCTTGGTTTTTGTTTAGGAATTTTTACTGGACAATATATCTTTATTGGTTTTTTTGCTGGTAAAATGTTTTTGTGTTGAAAGTATGGAATCTATAATTTAATAAATATACAAATAAATCAGATGATATATATATGTGTGTGTGTGTGTGTGTGTGTGTGTGTGTGTGTGTGTATGTGTGTGTGTGTGTGTGTGTGTGTGTGTGTATGTGTGTGTGTGTGTGTATGTGTGTGTGTGTGTATGTGTGTGTGCGTGTGCTCTATGAAATTATTATAGAAGAGAGACACTTACTAATCTTTCTACAGTTTTTCTTGTTGGATTTGGACGTTTTGGTATTGCGTTTAGATTTACTGCTTGTTCATGTTGAACGTCTATTACCAATAATGTCCAATGGTTACCATTCCCAGGTGATAGATGCGAAACATTCAGAAATATAATAGATGAGAAACAAAGGTAACAAAGATAGATGTGAAAAATACGTAATATTGATAGATGAGAAACTTTTGTTATTGAGATACATGCGAAACCTATGTAACTTTCATATATGAAAAACCAGTGTAACCAAACTAGATGCGAAACCTACGGAAATAAGATAAATGTGAAACCTATGGAAATATATTAAATGCATAACCTTTTGTAATTATGGTAAATGAGAAAGCAGTGAAACTATGCTAGATGCAAAACAGGTACAAATATGATAGGTGGGGAAGTTGTTCAATCATTTACCTTTTTCTTTTGTATATCCTTTTCAATTCTTATAATTTCTTTCTCAATTGCTGGGTCTAAGTCACTGTCTTGTGGCGTTTGGATTTCTTGGACTTCTGATGCCTTTTCCTTAACAAAACAGAAAACTGGAAATTAGATGTGAAACATGTTTAAATATAATGCATAATGAAGGATAGATGCGAAACATGTTTCTTTGATAGATGTGAAACATACTATTATACAAAACCAGTATTCACTTAAACAACAGATGCAGATCAACATATAGATACAGATAGTATTACATTATTTAAGCCAAAAAATAAGATAATACACAACAATATATGTATATATATATATATATATATATATATATACACACACAAAAGTTTTTTAAAACATGTTTTGTTAATTCTGGTGTGGTTTATTTTCGTTTGAGGGTAATTTTGTCCAGAGTTTGGTGGTATTTTGAAGGTATTTAATGTTTGGATAGAGTGTAAAGGGAGAATTGAGCTGCCTGATTGTATTTAATTTTTATTACCATCATTAAATGAAAGTGGTTGAGTATTTATACCCTTAATTATGGGCCACATGGGCTTTCGGGTTGACTTATAGATTTGGGTCGAGTTCAAAGACCCATTTAGTTTTAAGCAGGTAGATAATTAGCTTAGTCATGAAGTGATTAAGTTTTTAGTACATTAGTTCTGTCCGGACGGTTCAGTGGGTGGATGTTGTCCGAATTGCCCCTGTTCGGTTCTCATAAAGAGTGACAACGAATTCTGGACTCATCAGTAGCCCCTTTTTTAGGTTGTGCTCGAAGGCCTTTAGCAAGACCTAAAAAATAGCTCAAGTGCAATTATAACTTTGTCCGGGCATTTCAAAAATGTGTAACGACTTTATCCGGACAGACTGAAACCCTTAGAAGCTGAGCAGTTTCACCAGAGATCGTAGGACACGTGTCCTTCTCTGATTTGCCACACCAGCCGTTTTTCTCCTAGAATGGCGCTCCCACTTTCTTCAAAAAACAACTTTTTCATTTAATGCGAATGACATCAGCGTCGCCTTTAATCATTGCGTCTACCCTTTTGAATCCTCCTAGGTATCGAAGCATCATCTAACTGATTAGTATAAATCAGTTCACTTTTCACTATTTCATTATCTTCATTATCTCTAATCTCTCAAACTCTAAAGCTTTCATCTCTCAAAAACCCTTTCTTTTGGTGTGAGTTTATGTTCACAGCAAGAAACGCTTTGGTAAAAGGTGGGTGGCTCAATTTGTTAGAATTGGAAAAGGCTCAAAAGATTGAACGAGAAAGGCGCATCGCTGCAGGTCTCCCTGTTTCCCCTGTTAATAAACCAGAAACACAAAGCTCAGAGCCTGATCGGGGTTCTTCTTCAACTAAGAGTGCTAAACCTAGGAGGTTGTTCCAGTCCAACCTTTCACCAGCCGTTTCGGGCTCATCGGTTCAAGAATCAGAGCCTGTTGTTGAACCAGGACAGGCAGTCACAAGTTTCAAGAAACCTTCCCCATTTATTTCCATGGGGTCAGATGCTGATATCTCCCCGGAGAATCTGGTAGACAGACGAAAAGGTCGTCTGGTTAAAGGGCAGGCTGCTGGCACACAGCCTAAACCAAAATCCATGCCTTCGAAATCCGGGGCAAAAAGTAAAACCACGGGGTCAGAAGCACCCATCAAAACTTCCAAGGACAAGTTGTCCGGACCGGAGGCAACTAGCTCAAGTCTTTGAAAAGAGACCTCCGGGTCCGAGCCTCAACCGGACTCCAGACCCCAAGAGGGAAAGGATGCTTAACAATCCGAAGGGCCTACTGAGCCAATCACCAGCCCCTCTCTTCCTAAGACAACTGACAACCCCTCTATGGTTATGGAGGATATAATGGAGGATAGCATTGAAGAAGCTCATTTTGAGACTGACGTCTCTGGGAAAACAAGTGAAACTGTCATGGCTAGGAAGAGCAAAGGCAAGGAAAAAGTATGTTTAAAGCACCCGGACCTGCTGGAGTGCCTTGTGGGAAAGGTGGGGCCTTGTTTTCATAAGGTAAATGTTAAATATTTGCTGGTTATGCATAAAATCAAGTATGCTTTCATTCACATAGCTGAACATGGCCGGATAAGGACAAAGTGGGGTATTCCAGAGAATGTCAAAGTAAGGATCCCAATCGATCCGGAGACGCCCATGGATTGTAAGCTCAACGAGATTGTCTTCTATACTAAGTTGTTCAAATGGGGACTAAGGTTTCCCTTGGACCCAGAAATAGTCAGATCTTTCCATCTGATTAAGTTGTGCCCAAGCCAGATAAGCCCTAATGCATGGTTCACCCTGATGGCTTGTATCACGGCTTCAAGGCTCTCCGAAATTCCTCTTCCGATGGAGCAATTTGCTGCCGTGGCAAGCCTCTGCAGAAATCATCTCATCCCTTTCTATCACTTCAACATGGGTGACAGCTACAAGGTGGTGGATGACTTGCTTGAGTCAGATAAAGGCTGGAAGACTCAATTTCTGGTCGTTAGCGGTGCTTGGGAGAATGGGAAGAAAATTAAAGTTGGTGTCAACCCAAGCATGCTCACCAGCAGATGGCGAAGTGATGGTAATAATCTCACCAGATACTTCTACTTTTGCTTAAAATTTTTATTTTTTAACTCTTTTTCCTTTTGCTTTTTGGTATTGCTGCCCAAGGATTTCAACGATTACCTAGAGGTCGGGCAGACTACTTGTGCCAAGCTGAATGCTTGAGCAGCTGAAAAATGGGCAAACCGCTTCCACAACTGCTTTATCGGAGGCAAATTAGCCAGATCCTATATGTGGAATACAACGGATCGGAGGGATCTGTCTTGGGAGGAATTAACTACTTCACCCCCTCCGGGAGTGATCCTCCAAGAGACAGAAGGAAAAGATGGAAAATTGGTCTTGCCAGGCAGAGGTAAAGCCCCAAGCAAGATGAAGGGCAAAAAGGCCAAGGCCGGGAAAGGTATGGCAGAGGCCAATCCTACTGAGGTGGAAGAAGCTATTCCAAAAAATCTCGAGGGACAAGGTCAAGGGCAAATCGATGATGCCTTACTACAAGTGGTGGAACACGAGAGCACCAATAAAGCTTATGGGTCTTCAAAGCCTCAAAAGGTCCTCAAAAAGGACAAAAAACGAGGATCAGAAGGTGGAGGAAAGGATGCCAAGAGAAAGAAAACTTCCAAGGGAGATGAGGTTTCTCTCCGGGATCCGGAGCCACTACCTCCCGTTGACCCTACTGATCCTACGAGAGCGGAAGAGATCCCTGGTGACTTTCACACCGAAGAAGTTGGAGGAGGGGATATTAGTATTGATGGTGTCGACATTACTGGTCTTGAGGGGATTGGTCTTTATTTTGAAAACCTCCCCAGAGATGATTTCGCTGGGCCCTACCACCCTCCAAGTTCTTCGAAACACCGTCACATTCAATGGTAAGTTTTTTTCTATCTCGAGCGAAAGGGATGCCATTTCTCACTCCATTCTAAGAAATGTCCAGCCAGTGCTTATCCTGGAAAAGCAAGTACGCAATCAGTCAGCCATCATCAACACCCTCAATTCTGAAAAAGAGAGACTATCTAGGGATCTTCTTAGTGCCAACCAAAATACTGAGGTATTGAGGAAAGAGAATGAGGGGTTGAAGAAACATCAGGAGGAGTTGGCCAACAGGTTAGCTGCTTCGGAGGGAGTTGTCAAAGAACTCCAACTAAAGAAATACGTCCTGGAAAGAGACCTCATGTTATCAAAAGAGGAGGTGAAGGCCAAAGATAGCACCATTCAGGCCTTAACTAATGACAAGATCTTTCTTGAGAATAAGGTGTCCAAGGCTGATCAAGAAAAGGCTGACTTGTTGAGGGATCATGAGAAAACAATCCAGGCTAGGATGGATGCTTACACCAATGAGGTGATATATTCTCAGGAGGCAAGGTATGTTGAGGTTAGGTCAGATATGGTTCTAATGTTTCATGAAAAATTTCCAAAGAAAACCTTGGGGGATTTATGGCGATTCGTGGAGTACGAAGACATTCCTTTCCATACCATGTTTGTTGGTGATAAGTACAACTACTCTAGTGAGGACACTAGTGATGAAGAAGAAGAAGAAACCGGGAAGAGTCCGGATGATGAGAGTCCGGATCATGACCCAAAGAAGAAAAATCCAAGTGAGACTGAGCCATCTTTAAAGGCTCAGTCTTAAAGTATCAATTATTTTTTTAATTCTGTTGTGATTGAACCAAAGTCCTTGGATGGCCAAGGCATTTTTTGTAACCGTGTCCGGTCCTTGTTCGGATAAACCTTTCTTGTTTTGACAATTCAAAGTCCTTGGATGGCCAATGCATTTCGTATGTTTTAATGAATAGTTTTATTTTGTATAACTCCTGCATTGTTTCATGATTTTCCTTTTGGTGGCTAATGTTTAAACAGCCCTTAGTTATTTCACAAGTATTTTAAAGTAAAGTGAGAGTGTTTAAATTCTCTGATGACCAATGTTTAAGTAGTCACCACTCCACCAATTTAATCCGGTCTGCTATTGATAAAAAAATTCAGAGAAAGCTTTTAATTGAAACACTCCGAATCTTTTAAGAAGGCATCAAATTTTATAAAAAAGCCCGGACACCTCATTAAAACCTCCCCGCACCACCAGGGTAGGAAAGAGTATGCCCCCAAATATTTACATGAACTGTTAAGCAAGTAAATATTTACATAGTTTCTATTCCAAGTACAACCGGAGGTGTTCAATGTTCCAGGGGTGATTCAAAATCCTCCTATCTTTGTCTTGGAGTCGGTATGTCCCAGGCTTAAGCTTTTCAATGACCACATAGGGTCCTTCCCAAGTTGGAGCCAACTTACCGAACTGCTTCTCTTTAGTGAGTAGGAAAAAATTTCTCAACACCTTATCCCCCGGTTGAAAATCCCTTCTCTTAATTTTAGAAGCGAACCTGCTTCTCATCAAACTTTGATAGTGTACAGCTCTAAGGTGAGCCTTAACTCTTCTTTCCTCTATTAAGTCAAGCTGGCCTCTGATTGCAACTTTGTTAGCGTGTTCGGAAAAGTTATGAATTTGAAATGAAGGGAGAGTAGCTTCTATGGGAGCAATGGCATCCATCCCATATACTAAGTCAAAAGGAGACTTTTCGGTTGCAGCCTTGGGATTGGTCCAGTAAGCCCACAAAACTTCTTGCAAATAACTTGGCCATTTCCCAACAGCCCCTTCTAAATTCTTCTTCAAACCGGACAGTATTGTCCTGTTGGCCACTTCGACCTGAGCATTTTCTTGTGGGTGGAAAGGGGAAGAGAAGCAGTGTTGTATGCCTCTAGAGGCACAGAAACTCTCCATTTCTTTGTTGTCGAACTGTGGCCCATTGTCTGTTGTTATCTTTTATGGAATTCCAAATCTGAAACAGATATTGGATAAAAATGAATTTTATAACAGCTTTTGATGTTGTACCTGCCAATGGAGCTGCTTCGATCCACTTCGAAAAGTAATCAATAGCAACGATTATTGTTCTGCGCCCCCCCGGATGCCATGGGTAGAGGTCCCACTAAATCCAACCCCCATCGAGCAAAAGGTATTGGCTCATAAATTGACTCTAAAGGGATGGCTGGGATATGAATTTCATTGCTATATCTCTGGCATGGGTCACACTTTCTTACCAACTCCCTAGCATCTCGCATTATGGAGGGCCAATAATACCCAGCTAACAAAACTCTTCTTTTTAGAGCCCTGAATCCACAATGAGCCGATCTTTTACAATCATGTAACTCGGAGAGCACTATTTGAGACTCGTCGACCCCCAAACATCGTAAGAGGGGTTTACTATAAGACTACTTATAAAGAATATCTCTTAGGATGACAAAACCACGAGCCTTGTACTTTACTTTTCTTGTTATTGTTTTTTCCGGAGGCAATATGCCATCTGAGAGATATTAAAGGAGAGGAAATCTCCAATTTTGAGGTCGTTTTATCTGTATATTAAAAATTTCTTCTTCCTTATCCGGATTGACTCGAATGGATGGGCACTCTAGCCCATGAATCCAAGGGTAGGACTCAGTATAGGCTATGGTTGCCAATGAGTCTGCCAGTATATTTTCTGTTCGGGGTATGTGCTCATAAACAATGCTCTTGAAATTAAGTGCCACTTCTTTAAGAAGAAGTAAGTATTTAACCAGCTGCTCCTTTTTTGCTTCGGATTGACCTTGTGCATGATGGATAAGAAGCTGAGAATCGCTCATCAACTTTACCCTTTTTGCTCCATAAATAAGAGCTAATTTCAAACCAGCTATAGCAGCTTCATATTCGGATTCATTATTAGAAGCCCTGAAAGCGAAACATATAGCTTGGTACATTCTGTCACCGTACGGAGAGGTCAAACATACCCCAGCACCACATCCCATGGTACTTGATCCACCATCAGTCCGGACGACCCAGACGTTTTTGTCTTTCACACTAGTTGTTTGCTTTGTATCCCTGTCTGAGTGAAATTCAACTAAGAAATTTGCCACCGCTTGGGCTTTGATTGCTGATCGAGGGGAAAAATCAATATCGAAGTCCCCCAATTCCACTGACCACTTAGTCATCTAACTTGAAATGTTGGCCTTTTGGAGAATGTTTTTTAAGGGAAAAGACGTCCGGACAATAAATGGATGACCCTGAAAATAAAGTCTCATCTTCCTCGCAGGAATCACCAGGGCTAGTGCTAATTTCTCAAGCTTCAAATAACGTTTTTCTGCATCAATCAAACTCTCGCTACTGTAATACACCGGACGGGGATAATTATCTACCTCTCTTACCAATACTGCACTTATGGCACAATTAGAGACTGCCAAGTATATGAAAAGAGTCTCTCTGTCAATGGGTTTAAATAAAGTCTTGGGGGAGGACAAATGCTTTTTGATTTCATCGAAGGCCTCAACACACTATGAAGACCAATCAAAATCCTTTGCACCTATCAAAGTTTGAAAAAACGGGGCACACCTGTCGGAAGACCTTGAAATGAATCCACTTAATGCAGCCAACCTCATAGTCATTCGTTGTACTTTTTTAACATTCTGGGGAGGCTCCATTTGTAGTAAAGCATTAAGTTGGTCCGGATCAGGCTGCATCCTTTGCTCACTTATTACATACCCCAGGAATTTCCCGGACTGCACTCCAAACACACACTTTTCCGGGTTTAATTTCAAATTTACTTTCACTAAGTTAGCAGAAGTTTCTTGGATATCTGCCAAGTGTAGCTCTTCGTCCACACTTTTTCACCATCATATCGTCGATGTATACTTCCATGTTTCTTCCAATTTGATAAACAAAAGTCTTGTTTACCAACCTCTGATAAGTATCCCCAACATTGTTTAACCTAAATGGCATCACCTTGTAAATATGAAGGCCCCTATCAGTAACAAACGTAATATGCTCCTGATCCTTCGGATCCACTTGAATATGATTATACCCGGAGAAGGCATCCATAAAAGATAGCAGCTTGTTTCCAGATGTGGAATCCACAAACTGATCAATCCGGGAGACTGGGTATAAATCCTTTGGGCAAGCTCTATTGAGATCTGTAAAATCGATACACATACGCCACTTGCCATTTTTCTTTTTTACCTATACCGGATTGGATGTCCATAAAGGGTACTGAGACTCCTTTATGTTCCCCATTTTAGTAAGCCGGTCAACCTCTTGAACTATGACATCAGCCTTTTCCTTAGAAAAATCTGTTCTCTTTCGTATCACAGGTGTTATGTCCTTTTGGATGGACAGTTGGTGTCATATAATATCTGCTGGTACTCCGTTAACATCAGCATTGCACTAAGCAAAAACATGCTGATGGTCTTTCAGGAACTTTAACATTTTACCCTTTAATTCCGATGTCATCTTGGACCCTATCTTGACATTTTTTCCTTCAACCAACGAATGTGTTTCAACTTCTTCAATCGGTATCAAAACTCCGGGGGTCTCTCTAGGGTCATCAATTTCACCCTCTCCCCCAGAAAGCCCCTCAAACTGCTATTCCTCGTTGATCCGAACTGGCCCCAACGTCCGGGGGGCCAGTGTTGTTGCATAACACTCTCTTGCTACCTTTTGGCTGCTCCGAACAACCCCCACTTGTCCTTGCACAGCATATTTCAAACATTGGTGGACTGTTGAGGCCACCGCATGCATCCTAGAGAGCCAAGACCTCCCCAGAATAGCATTATAACAAGTGGGACAATCCACCACGATGAACAGTATTCTAACCATCTTTTTAAAAGGGCCTTTTCCCAACAAAACCTCCTCCTCGAACTCCCCGATCACGTCTGCTGAGCTTCCAGTGAAACCCACAATTGACTTGTTCGAACGCTGAATTACTGCTGGGTTCTTCATTTTTTTATAGGAGGTTAAAAAGAGAATATTGGCAGAACTTCCGATGTCCACCAAAATTTTCCTTATGTCATTACCCCCGATGGATGCTCCTATGACAACAGCATCTTCATGAGGACCAGCTATATCCCTCAAGTCATCCTCATCGAAAACAATGAAGGGAAATAGAATCTGCGATTGATAGGAAATCATGCCTCCTTCCAGTTGGGTAGCTAAAGTATGAACATGCCTCTTTCTTAAAGAAGCAGTTGGTGTTGTCATGGTGTCTCCTCTGAAAATTGTGAAAAACTCATAAAAGTTGATAAGTCCGGACACCGACTTGCAATGTTCTGCGATAACACCCACTTTATTCTGGGTTGGATCAGGGTCAAGTATTCTGATTCTACATCGAACCTTTCAATTATGACCATAGCCCCATCCGGAGCTGATGTACCTGCATTGTTCGGACCATCCCGATGGATGTTATCAGGCCTATTTCCTCCTCTTCTTTTAACATGTGCTCCCAACTTTCCTCTTTCAATCAAATTCTGGACTTCTTGCTTCAAAGCAATACAATCCTCAGTGGTATGGCCAGTATCATTGTGATACTGGCAGAGACAATTGTTGCGGCTCTCCCTAAGAGACTGTAACGCAGCTGGCCTTCTATAATGTACTTCGTCTTTTGTTTTATCATAAATGGTGGCTACATTTTCTTTTAATTCTGCAAACCACTTCGGTTGAACCCAAGGCCCTCGCTTATTTCTAGATTGTTGACTCTGAGCCGGAGCAGCTGGCTGAGACTGAGCTTTGGCTCTGTTATGACTTTGCCCGGCCTCCCTAGCCTTGTTCCCATACTAGTTTTGGTTTGGATTTGGTGCAGCCGAAGCAGACCTGACCTGCCTGTGCACCCTATTTTTCTTTGTTTCATCTACATTAATCTGCTTTCCGACCTGATTCAGCAAACCTCCCCACGTCATTGCCTTTTTCTGGTTACTGAATCAGCCAAGTTTCAAGGGTTTAAGCCCTACCTCAGAAAAGCTATTGCTACTTGTTCGAAGCAATCAGTTAATCCATTTTTGGTGTTTACAAAGTGACTTATGTATTCTTTTAAAGATTCGTTCGGTTCTTGGGCACAATGGATAATTGTGTCTCCATTGCCCTTTACCTCCTTACTTTCAACAAACTGTCTTCCAAAAGCCACCCAAAAAGTATCGAAATTTCTGATGTAGCCTTGTGGCAAACTGTTGTACCACTTCAGTGCACTCCTCGTAAATGATTGGGAGAATCCTCTACAAAGCAACTTGTCGTCATCATCAAAATTTATCATGAAATTTTTGAACTGTTCCAAGTTGTTATCCGGGTCTTTACTGCCATCGTATTTTTTTATTTTTGTACTGTCAAACCTCTTAGGGAGGTTTCCGGACAGGATCTTGGAGGACAATGGAGACTGTCTCCAATTCCGGCCACGACTGAAAACGGTATCCTCATTAGGAGTTGCAAAAATACCGGGTTCATCATGGAAGGCGAAAGGATCCATCACCATCCGATCTACGTGTCTCCGGCTATGACACGATCCTTTTCATATATGCCTCTTTAAATTTCCATGCCTTTCCCTTTTCCTTGAGTACTTTTTTACTAACTTTTGTTTTTTTTTTCGAACGACCTTCATCACTGGTGGATGACAGAGATTCTTCGACTCCATCTTCGCCTGAGGAGCTGCTGGAAGATTCTGAGTCTGAATCAGAGCTCTACACTGGTTTAGACCGGTGAGACCTTTTTGAACTAGCATGAGTCTTTTTCGTGCTCATATGGGTTTTTGAGGGCTCATGCTCCCTTGGATTGTCAGTATGATAAACTGACACCTTAGACTTCTCTTTTGTACCCATCTCAGCCCTCTTGGCAGCCCTCAGAGCTTCTATTTCAAATTTTAACCTATCTCGCTCCTCAATGGTGTATTCATCATTCTCTCCCACCACTTCGGCCAAAGTTGGTGGTACTTCCTGCACGTCCGGATTCATCCGAACTGGTTTTTCCTGATGATTTTGAATGCTAGATTCACGCATCGTCGTCCTCCCACTGTGGTCGCCAATTCGGTTTGGTTTATTTTCGTTTGAGGGTAATTTTGTCCAAAGTTTTGTGGTATTTTGAAGGTATTTAATGTTTGGATAGAGTGTAGAGGGAGAATTGAGCTGTCTGGTTGTATTTAATTTTTATTACCCTCATTAAATGAAAGTGGTTGGGTATTTATACCCTTAATTATGGGCTACATGGGCTTTCGGGTTGACTTATGGATTCGGGTCGAGTTCAAAGACCCATTTAGTTTTAAACAGGTAGATAATTAGCTTAGTCATGAAGTGATTAAGTTTTTAGTACATTAGTTCTGTCCGGACGGTTCAGTGGGTGGATGTTGTCCGAATTTCCCCTGTCTGGTTCTCAAAAAGAGTGACAACAAATTCTGGACTCATCAAATTCTAGGTTATTTGTATCACCTCTTTGTCCATAGCATCTTCTTTGGTCACTTTAGATTCTTCAGGAACATCCTTTGTCACACCAGGTGCTTCAGCAACACTCTTGTTCCCTTTAAATACTTCATCTACACTGCTTGTCCCTTCAGATACTTCAACAACTAATTTTTTAGCAATAGGAACAACAACATTAATATTTTTATCTTGTTCTTCCATAACAGTATTGGGATTTTTTTCTTCTGTAACATTAACATGAACTGAGGGATCATCTTTCTTTTCAAACCCAACTTCAGTAGGAGTTACAACTGAGGTATCGTCTTTCTTTTCAAACCCAATATCACTATTAACAATGGCATCACCTTGTTTTTCCACCCCAACTTCAATAGGAGTAAAATTCTCATTTTCTACAGCAACAATAAGTTCAGAAGTAACAATGTCAACGTTAATAGGGGATCATTTTTTTTTATTTCTCAACATTTTTTGGAGTAACATTATCATTTTCAACAGCAAAAACATCCTCAGATGTAGCAGCAGCAACATGAAGCTCAACTTCACCAACATGGTCATCTTCAACAGCAACAACAATATTACAATCCTGTTTTCCAAATCATCTTTACTTTGTTCTTGTTGTGGAGGTGGAACCTTGTCTTCAACAACAATATTAGGTGTTTTGTCTTGGTTTTTTCATCATAAACAACATGGTTTTCGACTACAGTATTAGGTGTTTTTCTGATTTTGTTGGGTGATTGGTGGCCTTAATCATTCAATCTCTTTCTTCTTGTATAAGTTTTTGGTTGTTATTCAGTTGTTTCCATGTTTGGCGTCAACATAGGCAGTTTAAGTGTGTTTAGTAGGTCAACCTCAATGTCCATCTTTGCATCAGCTTTCATTTGTGTAGTGATATTCTCCTTTTCCTCAAGTTTCTTTTTTAGTTCATCAATTTGTTGTTAAAATATTTGACGTTCCATTTCAGTTTTTTCTAATTTTTCAAATGTTGTTAAGTCAAAGATCTGGCTAGAGACTAGGTCTGTTTGTACTTTGGCTGCGTCTAAAGCTGGGGTTGTTGTTAGGGTTGGGTCTGGGTGTGGGGCTTTGGCTGGGGCTGGGTATATTGTGTTAATTTTCTGCAAAATAATAAGCAATGTCGAAGATAGATGTGAAAACTTTTATATAAGAAGATGAAAGATAGATGCGAAACCTTAACATTCATATAACTAGATGTGAAACCTTCAAGTCAAATCAAAATGATAGGTGCGGAACGTAATAGAAATGATAGATGCGGAACCTAAATATAAAGGGTAGATGCGGAACCTACACAGGAAGGATAGATGCGGAACATAAACAGAAATGATAGATGCGAAACCTACACAGAAATGATAGATGTTGAACATAAACAGAAATGATAGATGTAGAACCCAAACAGAATGATATATGAGAAACATTAATTAAAAAATGATTGGGAAACCTTCAGTAATCATGATACTAGATGCGAAACATATTAGGATACAATTGATGCTAGATGCGGAATGTATAGTAAATATGATAAAATATAAGATTCTTATCTTTTCTTTTGCTAGTAATTTTTTCAACCTTTTGTTTTCTGTCTTGAGATGGTATAATGTGTTTGAAATTATGATTTTAGATCTCTTTTCTATTGTCTTTTCAGGTTTCTTGAGAATCCTAAGAATTTGTGATGTTGTATTCACCTTTCTTGCAATAGGCACAAAAGCTGTATGTATTTTCTTTTGTTTGTTCAGAAGACGAGTTTCTACCGATAAATTTTTCTTTTTCACGTTTTGTACTGGTTTTCTTCGTCGTATTGCAGTCTTTTTAGTTCTTGGAACTTTTTTACATGGTTGAAATATGTATTGGTGTAGTGTTTTTTCGCTATCAATAGAATCTTTTGCACCTTGTTCTTGAAACGTATCCTAATGCAAACCATTTTCATCTTTTTTGAGGTTTACTTGTTGAGAATCTATTGGTGGAATAATATCATTTTCTTGAGGAACGTCATTATTTTCTTCTTGTATTTGGAATTCTCTTCCAAATTGTTCTTCTTCTTCTTCTTCTGTTAGATTCAATTCTTCTTCCATAATTTATAAAATTGTTAAAATGTTATAGTAAAGAGATATATATGTAAAATGTGAAAAAGGAATTAAAAAACATATCGTAATTATACTTGTTCATTTGTTATGTTTTTTTATGGCTTCAACCAAATCTAAATCTGTTTTGCGCTCAATACCCATCCATTTGAAGCATCTAGGTATCTTGTCTTCAATTTCAATATCTTGACATAATGTTGCGTGTTCCATGATGAATGGCTATATATTAACAATATTTTAGATACCATTTATTGACTAAATATTATATATGAAATAGAACAAATCAAAATACTAACCAGTAAAAGGGCAACACAGTAGAAGCTAGTACATCTCTAGATGTAAAGAAAAACAAGGTAGAACAGTAGAAGCTAGTACATCTCCAGATGTAAAGAAAAATAAGGTAGAAGAGGCTAACATGATAAAGAGTATCGCAACATCTTCTATTGCCTCTTGTCCAGGTGTTTTTGCTGTTTTATTTATTGTATTTTACCAACAAGCAAAATCATTTTTTAAAATGGATAGATGTGACACTTATGCTAAAGTCAAACACATTTAAGTGATAGTTGTGAAACCTATTGAAATGTGAAAGGGGATTTAGACGATAGATGTCGAACCTATGTATATGGTAAAAAGCTAGATGCAAAACATGTACTAATATTAGTAGATGCAGAACGTAGTTTAATTTGAAACAGGTCTAATGTTGTCGATGCGAAACCTAGTTTAATGTGAAGCAGATAAAAGAGATAGATGCGGAACGTTATGCAAATTTTAAAGTAAAACAGAAGTAGTAGATGAGAAACCTATGCAAATATTAAAACAGTCCAAAAATATAAGAAAGTTGGAATTGCAAACCTTTATCAGTTTGTTAGTGATTGGTCTTGCTCGGCTTTCATCAACTTTTCATGATGTCTTATCAGAAAAATACTTCTTTATTATCCTTGATTTTTATTCGTCTTCTAATTCTGAAAACTTAGGTTCAAAACTCTTGGCTTGTAGTGGTATATTTTCATTTCCATATTTTAAACCAAAGATGATCTTTATGTCTTGGTTTGTAAGTTGTAAAAACTTTTCCCCCAATTTAAATGCTTCTTGTTCGTCATCATATGTCATTGCTATCTGCTCAGTTACATCCCAATGCTTTTTGTATGCAGTCTTCTTTGTTCGAAGATCATATGCTGCCTTTAAAAGTGAGTAAAAGGGTATTTTCTTTAGTGCTTCTATATGTTATGGCCTCACTTTTGTCTCTTCCATCTGTTTTAACAGTGCAAAACGTATGCAAATTTGAAATCATTATAAATGAGGTAGATGCGAAACCCTTGAAAAATGTTAACACGTGCGTTAGATGTGAAACCTATGTTAATGTATATTCACTGAAACATTGATACATGCGAAACCTAACGAGATCTATAACAAAAAAAGAGCGCTAGATGCGAAACCTATGTTAAATGTTAAGCAATACACACTAATAGATGTGAAACCCTATAAACATATATAATTATGGGGAAGATGATAGCTGGGAAATTTATGTAAATGTCAATGCACTGAAACACTGATAGATGCAAAACCTAAGGAGATCTATAACCAAAAAACAACACTAGATGTGAAACCTATGTTAAATGTTAAGCAGTACACACTGATAGATGTGACTTCCTATAAAAATCTGTAATTATGGGGAAGATGATAGCTGCAAAATCTATGTAAATATCAATGCACTGAAACACTGTTAGATGCGAAACCTAAGGAGATCTATAACAAAAAAAACACTGGTAGGTGCGGAACCTATATAAAAACCTGCAATTATAGCCAAATACTAGCTGCGAAACCTATACAAATGTCACAAGAGCAGGTATGAATTTCAGTAACATTTACTAAGTCTGTCTGTATATAAAATTATAATCTGATTAAGCAGCTTCTAAAGCGTCTCCAACAGTGTTTCTCACTGAAAAACAAACTAGAAACATGTGAAGTTAAATTGTAATCGTTTCAGTGAAACCCTAGGTTTTTAGAATGGATTGAATCGAACTGTGTTTTACATATAGAAACAGTATAAAACTTACTGATTTATCGTTGTTGTCGTTGTTGATACTCTGATACTCTGACCGGAGTCGTAATCGGAGTTGATACTCTTATCGAAATCGTAATCAAACTGTGTTTTTGAATTCGTCGGAGTTGTAATCTTGATCTGAATTGTATCTTAATGTAGTGTTGATTTACCAGAGTCGTACCTTACCGAAGTTATTAACAGAGGGGGAGGATATAAAAGAATTAGAAAATTAAATTATAATTGGATTAAATTTTGTTTAAAGTGGATCGAACCGAAGTCTACTATACCAAATTCGGACCAAACTGGACAAAATCGAACCGGATTTGACCGAACTGAATTTGGACCAAACCGGAACCGAAATCGGACCGGACAAAAATAGACTGAAAACTTTGATGTCCGATTCTGTTCGGAAAACTAAAACCAAAAACTTGACTTCCTATCTGAGCCAGCTTGCCGATCTTGTCCGATTCCGACGAAACCCGGACGGATAGCATCCTAAATATCGTCGGGGTAATGATTTTGACCGAATAGAAGAAGAGGTGTTATTGTATTTAAAGTGGCTGTGGAAAGAGTACATTAGAGGAAAGGAATGTCTAGAAATGACATTCGTGCCTCTTGAAAATCTCAACAACTAAGATCTGTTTTCATTGTATACAATGTACTCTTTATCTTCTACCTTTTGCAAAAGCAAGCAATCCTGAACCTTGAAAATTTAAGTAACTTCGTGATCGATCAACAAGATATCATAAACAAAGATTTCTCAACTCATCCAACTTTTTAGTATTTTAATGATCCAAGCAATCCTTACACAGATAAATGTCATTTACCATTTATTATACAAAATTAAACGTATAAAATAGAGATTTATCTTATATGTCTTAAAAGAATTATTGAGGTATTTTGAGGTATGTTGTAGAAAAGTTTTATGTCAGGAGCCATTATATATAGTAGCAGGTGGACAGCATGCTAGTTAAATTTAAGGTTTTTTTTTATAGATGGTCATGCATACCTAATAGATAGGTAAATTTGTAAAGCATTTCTAAGCTTCAAGAACTTGTTAGCACATGTTTACAGTCAATAATTAATAAATCTGAAATTTAGAGCAAACCCAAGTGTAAAAAGTACAAGTATTCTATAGCCAGCTCTTCATTTTCAAATTATGAATTGCAGGACAAGTTTCATATTGATTATAGATAGAAACATCAAATGATTAGAAGAACAACCACAAAAGTCAACCAAATAAGCCTTAAAATATATATATACCTAACTCTTTTACATTATTCAAACCCTAAAATACTCCTTTATTTCAGGTGGTTAGTGAATTCAATCATAAGTTTCCAACCTGGTTTTTTTTCCAATTTGATCACATTATGCAGGATGAAGTCATCTCTTAGCTGTTAAGATTTACGCGTCTTTTTCCACATTGAATTTAAAAGACTATATAACTCTCTATGTGACCTTAGCTCTTTTAGTTTACAGAAAAATGGTAGTAGATTGTTCTATAAAGGAAGAAGAATCTGACGAAATTTTGGAGAATGTTTGGGCTAGTTTTATCGCTAACACTAGCTTTAATGCGTCGACATCAGCGGAAGAAGAGATTAAAATCAAAGGAAACTATTATCCGGATGATATCACAAATCTTCCAAGTTTGAAAAGATGGAACACAGTAGAAGACCAAGAATGGCAAGAGATACTTGATAATGTAATGTTCAAAACAGAACAACCATGTCTTGCTAATTTTGATACAAAAACCAAACCAGAGCACTCTGTTTCTAAAGCAGAGGAGTTCTGCTTTGGGAATGGTAACTTAAAGACCGAAAACACAACTTCTCAAAATAAAATAGAGAATAAAGATACAACAAGGCATTACCGAGGAGTAAGGAAGAGGCCGTGGGGAAGATACGCAGCTGAAATAAGGGATTCATCCAGGAAGGGAGCTCGGCTTTGGTTAGGAACATTCAACACCGCAGAAGAAGCAGCTTTGGCTTATGACAAAGCTGCTTTAAGAATTAGAGGTCCAAAAACATACCTTAATTTCCCACTCGAAACAGTTACGGATAACCTTCATTCGTGTAAAGACGATACTTCTTCATCAAGGAAAAGGGAATTGCGAGAGTGGGACATAGAAGGCAAACCGGGCATCTTAATCGAAAAGCCGTCGTGGAAAAGAAAATCTGATCTTGAAGACATAAGAGGTGATAGTCTTGATGTTTTTGAATTCGAGGACTTAGGAAGTGATTATTTGGACAATCTGTTGTCCAATTTTTGAAACCTTTGCACAAAAACTGAATTTTTAAGTGAATGTTTAGTTATTTTAGGTGAAATTATTCATATCGTATAGACAACTACAATTGTTTTGTCTTCGATATCATTTGTTTATATAGACACATTGTGTAAACATAGAACATGTTTCTGTTTGAAACAGAAGATACATTACTACCTTTGTTTGCAAATTGCAGGTATAAAATCTCTGTCAAGTACTAACACCTATGTCCAGTGGCGTAGAATAAAAGAAAAATAAGAAAAAACAAGAGAATATATAGGTATAAAGCAAAAATATATAAAAAAAAGTTTTTTACTCTAGCTAGGTATCGAACCCATGACCTCGACTCAGGTCGTGGGTTCCTCTTTTAATTTCACCACTGAGACGAAGGTGGATTTGATTTTTCAACGGTACAAAAACATGTACTTTAAGAATTGGGTGGGTTCCTGGGACCCAGCCCCGCCTATGCCTATGTCTAATCCCCTATTAGATTTATGTCATCTAACACTGACAACAACTACAAAAAAAAAAAAAAGAGAGAGTAAATTATCACAATGTCTCCCTAGAAGTATTATATAAAATAATGAAAAATAACATTATTCAGTTTATTGAAATGTCATTGGTGTATGTTTAACCATAAAATCTTCAGGCGGGATCCATATATATAAACGGATTCCTTTTATATAACAACAATTTATTTAAAAAGTAGTCTCAATATTAGTTCAAAATTCATTTGATATGTTTAATTAAACAAGTCTATATTATATGTTTTGGAAAGAAATTAAAATTTTAATTAGCGATATTAAAAAAATTAATACAATTAATTAGCAAATTAATACTATTGATCACCAACAAGTTTATATAGTATTTCTTCTACTATCAACGACGAATTTAAGAATATTAAGATGATGCGGTCTCCTTTCATAATGAATTAATTATGGATCTAAGAAAGTTGGTTAGCCTTCCTCTTTCTCCGACTGTTGCTGAAATATTGAAGAGTAATCCATAATTAAATACCTAAGAATGAGAGTAGTAATACAAATATCACCTAATATCAATTGATTGAAATTCATTGATAAATGAGGCGGTATGTTTTTTTTTTCGGGGAACCCGCAACCGTTACTCAGAGTGCAATGAGTGCGCACAGGGTAAACCACAGACTCAGCCGAGAAAGAGGGACTCGAACTCATGACCTTTTGGTCATAAAAATACCAAACTCACCCAACTCGTCTACCTCTGGAATCGGACGGTATGTTTCTTAGCGTCTACCATGGGTTAAAAATATGAACACCCTCGGTATCTTGTCGACAAAATCCATTTCGTTAATTCATTCTCTCTCTTCCTGTCCCCACCAATGCAATCAATTGATTGAATCAAACAATACGGATTTATTGAGTTTTCATCATTGGACGACCTCAGAATCAGATTTTCCCAACCTTTTCACTGAAAAAGAGCCAAACTGTAAAAAAAACCGAACGACAAATTTTGAAATTAAAAAAAGCAAACAAAACCTCTAAAAAAATATTAGGCTTTGTTATATTATATCAAGCCGATTTTTTTAAAAAAATTTGAACCAAATAAATAAGTCTTGCGCCAATAAATCTATAAGGTTATTTTTGAGTTTTAAATATGATACGGTAATAAATATTATTCATAATCTATATTTAGATTTTATTTAGAATTACTTATTCGGGATGAGATTGGTATAATTATTTATTCTTTTCACTTAAAAAGAAGAATCCTATAATTAAAAATCTAAACTTGTCAAGTAAGATTTCCTATATTGCAAACTATAAATTATAAAATGTGTATGGTATTTTGGAAAATCCACGATAATATAAAAACAAAACAAAAACACAATCTATTATATATCAGTTTACTATAAATACGTGTACCGGTGATGGATAAAAAAACAAAAACACAATTTATTATACACGTATTTACTATAAATACGTGTACCGGTGATGAATCTCAGTGGTGGTTATGTATGCTATGGATTTCTTCAAATTTTAAGAATAAATTTGGTATACCACCAAAAGTGCTTAGTTTCTAGCATTGAGGTTAAGATTTCAAACACTAGTAAAAATGCTTAGTTTCTAAGTTTGAGGTCAAAGTTTTAAAACATGGACAGAATCCGCCTTGGTATCTACCGCTAAGATTATGATAGCATAAAAAAAACCATATACTATACAAATTTCATATATTAGTTTTATTCTCGCTATGGAAAATATTTTGATTTTATATAATACAAAAATATTATAAAAAAATTAAAAATGTTTTGTAATTGAATCGAGTATTCGACCAATATAATTATAAATTTCAAATTGAAAGAAATAAAAAATATATTTAGCCGTTTATTTTTAAATTCAAAATTATAGCAAGTTTTAGACAATTTAAAAACTATATGTTTTTGTTTTTGGTTCAAAAAAAGATACACGCAAAACATCATTCTATTGTTCAAAGTATATTTTGATTTTATATCATTGAGATTTTTGGAATATCATAGAAAATATTCAATCTGAAATTGTTTAAAACAAGATTTCAGTGATTTCTTTTACAAGTTTTCCAATAAAAGATTAAATATTATGTTTATAAAAATTGAAATGACGAACGAAGAATCAGTAAAGTACATGACAAATAGTTTGCGAAGTTGAAAAATTTGGAGGGCCACGATTTTAGAATGTGGCAGAAAAGGTAACCATATTACCCTGCATCATTAGTAGCGGGAATTCGATTAATCAAATATACAGCAGTATGAATTTCTTCTCCACAAAAAATAGTAGGAAACTCAGCATGTAAAAGCAAAGAACGAGCAGTTTCAACAAGATGTCGATGTTTTCTTCTTGCAACACCATTCTGTTGAGGGGTGTCAGTGCAAAAATACTGAAGTATGGTACCATCAGATGCAAGTAACTGAGTAAAATAATTAGATCTATATTCACCCCTTGAGTCACACCTGAAGCATTTTATTACAGCAGAATATTGAGTCTTAACAAGTGCCCGAAATTCTCTATAAATTCAAAGGAAATCGAAACTGAATTTCATAATGTAAACCCAAGTGTATCGCATATAATCATTGATAAAAGAAACATAGTAGGACGAACCATACTTTTTGGAGACACGAGATGGACCGTAGACATCATAATAAATAATATCAAACGAAGCAATAGAAAAAGTGACACTTTCATTAAACGATAACGCTAAAAGTTTTGCTACAACCACTACAATCCGAGATATTACAAGTATTTAACTGATCTAAAGCACCTATATAGACTAAAAAATTTAAACGTGATACAAATACATGTCCCAGAAGAGAATGCCAAAGATAAAACTCAAACGATGAAGGATTCAAACGAAACAAAGACAAATCAACACCAAATGCATCAATATCATTCAATTATATTTTTCCACTATCAACATCATAAATATCTACATCTGTTACTCCGAGTTTCTCTAAAATATAGAGTTCCCCTATTTTACGACATGTCACGATTACTCTAAGAGTCTGTTAATTTTGTATAACACAAACGGAATTAGAAAACAAGACACAATAACCAGATTTACATAATTGGCTAACCGAAACAAGATTCAAAGCAAGGGTGAGAACATATTAAACATCAGATAGCGATATATGAGGGGTAAAAATGGAACCAATACCCTCTACTAACATTGTTGTAGCACTAGTAGAAAAAATAGATATTAGTGAAATATGAGACAACGAAACAAAGTTCGACATGTGAGGTGACATATGATGAGACGCATCTGAATCCAAAATCCACAATGATGAATCAATACCTGGAGTGGAAGACGAGGACATACATGAATGGCATGTAGATGTAGACATAACCAAGTTCTTCTTGTTCGGTTTGTTACTCGTATATAGTAGAAAATCGTGTTTTCCAATCATATTCGTAATAAGATCCACAAATCGAACAAACCAAATAATCACGATATACCACATCCAAATCGGAAAAAATCAAACCAAAATCAAATCAAAATCTTAATACAACCGTAAATCCAAAATCAAACCAAGTCCAAATTCAAAATCTCAATAGTCCACCAAAATGAAATTGAATACTCAATCAAATACAATTCCAAAACTAAGTCCAAATACCAAACTAAGTCCAAATACCAAGTCTAAATGCCAAACTAAAATCAAAATCAAAATCAAAATCAAAATCAAAATCAAAATCAAAATCAAAATCAAAATCAAAATCAAAATCAAAATCAAAACCAAAACCAAAACCGAAATCGAAATCCAAACCCACGTCATGGCAAAG
Source organism: Limnanthes douglasii subsp. nivea (assembly GCA_036936605.1). Lineage (NCBI taxonomy): Eukaryota > Viridiplantae > Streptophyta > Magnoliopsida > Brassicales > Limnanthaceae > Limnanthes > Limnanthes douglasii. The sequence continues at coordinate 142,923,412 of JAUPFV010000004.1, read as the reverse complement.
GCGTGGGCGTCCAAGCCTACGTCATACGTATGGCGTGATCATCCATACCTGCGTCACCGGGATGGCGTTGCCGCATTGGTTTACGCCATCATTGTGGCGTAGACCAATACGCCCACGTCATCTTGGTGGCGTAGGACGCTTCCGTCACCGGAGTAATCCGGACTGGTATATTTTTGTTGGTTGGTATGTATATTATGCGTTTATATTATTTGTTTCTTTATTAACGCTTCTGAATTGACATTGGTATTTTGAACCAACCTTCACATTTCGTACTTTTTTAATTTCAGGTTATGGATCTCGTTGATGCTTCCGGGTCCGGTGATGGCTCTCAAACGAGGAGAGTAAAGAAGCAGACTAGGGTACGCGCAGCTGGCCAGCTCGATTTAGTAGCAGATTCAGCGGTGCCGATAGAGTAGTTGCCTATAGCTTCAGGACAGCATGCTTCCGGGTCCAGTTTTGCTTCCGCTTTCAGCCGAGGACGTCATCCGTTGTCATCTAAAGGGCATCCCAGAGGTCCTCCTCCCTCCAGACTATCATTGTTATTTGACGAGGCTTTCATAGCCCACGCTGCATACTACAATCGGATGGGAGAGGTAATATTTACATTTGCAATTGATATTTAACTTTGGTTTATTTTTAATATATACTAATATTAAAAACGAATATTTTCAAGAGCGTGAGATGCGGCTATACACCCATTATCCCAGCCATAGAGGTTCGAGTTTGGCCTCACACAATAACGTGTGCCTTGTAGTTGATGGCACTCCTTGTGGTAGACTCATCGAGTCGTTCTCGCGCATGCACAAGCACTCCAACATGACGGAGATTTTTTTGGAACGGTGGCATATGGAAACAAATACTTTCTATTTTTTGTTTGGTGAGATGACGATCACGCTCGAAGACGTGCACACCACTTTGGGACTCCCAGTTTGGGGTCTACTTGCTGTTTTTCATGTTATATCGGACAAGTCTATGGCCATGCATGAGGGCGTTGATCTGCTTTCGGTGGACGAGGTATTGTTTGTGAAGAAGTTTGAGAAAAGCAAAGGCATTGGTTTAGGGTTTAAATGGCTCTATAGTAGGTTTAGTGGGCCACAGTTCTGCAACGACAGCCCTGATCTCACTGATTGTATGGTATATGCATCTGCGCATGCCTATATATTACATATGTCCAGCACCGTTCTATTCCCCGACAAGAGTAACATGTACATTAATTTCAAGTATTTGTTTCCATTGCGCGATTTGACGGAGGAGGGTGTCAGATGTTACTCATGGGGTAGTGTCATTCTTGTTTACTTGTATCACCATCTGGGTGAGCCCTCGCTTCACGAGACCATGACTATGGTCGGATGTATCGATTTGATGGACACGTGGATACGAGATCATTTTTTTATGCTCCGCCTTGTTACTTGTTCCACTTACACCAAGCTCCAGCCCACTATTGCGAGATAGGATACAGCTGTCGTTGTTTCTGACTCCCGGCTGAAGGTGAACCTTCAAATCACCGTCAACAACCTGCAGAAGATAGATGTAAGTTTTATTATTGAGTAGGATGTAATTATTTTATAGTTTAACCAACTGCGATAGTTGAATAAGGTAGAGTTGTTTTATACTTTTTGTGTGCTATGTTGGTTGGTTTTAATGTCATTTATATATGTTTGTGTACGTAGTGGTTTGTATTGCAGGTATTGTTCGATCCTTATCGTGCGATACGTGATCATTTTCCGTTCAAAAGTATAGCATGGTTTCAAGATGTCATTTGCGGTGTAGAGTACTTGCAGGCATAGGATCTGGAGCGGTGTTGAGGCAGTTTGGTTGTGTCCAGAGGCTTATCTCACATCCTTTGCTGCAGATGCAGTCGAAGTTGAGAAGAAACCGAAGAAGATGGTATATGCATTCGAGGAGGATAGTTGGATCGATTGACGATTAAACCATTTAGAGGAGGTTTTCAGGGGAGAGTTGATGAGAGACGGGATTAAGTATTTTTGTACTCCTGATTACCTTCCGCTCCATCAGAAGATTAGCTGGTTCAACATCAACAATGCGATCTACTCGCTCGATGATTATGTGTACGAACATTGGGAAGTAGCTACCATTCGGAATTTGCGCGCCGGTATGCGTAAGATCTCGTTGTTTCTTGGAGTTGGTGAGCTTGACAATGATATCGACCGTTTGGCTGGGGCATACGAGGAGGTAATGTCTACTGCCAGGAGACTTCCTTAGACATTACATGATTTTTTTTTTCGGGTTGTATGATACTTTTACGATATTTTGATGATTCAGTGTTTGTTATTTTGGTATGATACTTTATCATTGTTGTTAGATACTTTGATGATTTAGTGGTTGTATGATACTTTATCATTTTTGTTAGATATTTTAATATTGTTTTTTTAATCTTGTTAGTCTTATTTTGGTATCTTTTTTACGATTGTTTTTACCATTCGTACCACCATTACTAAATAAATGAGCGTAAAAAATTTAAAATTTATCCTAAAATCAGGTATAACAACTAAATACTACCTTTTAAGGATGAGAAAAAGTAGAACAGAAATCATAAAAATTAATAAAATATCCAACAAAAGCGTCAACTAAAACAATAACTAAGGAAAACATAAACTGAAACAATAACGAAAAACAACATTTACAATAACTCATAGTAATCAAAATTTATCTATCAAACCAGTTCCATTTCATCAACTTCCTTTCTTCTTTTGCAATCTGGTAATCATGCATTTCCTCTTCCTTGATGGTAATAATGTCGGAATGGACATGATCCAGCTGATCCTTCGTTATAGTATCCGTGAGTTGGCAGTTGAACAGGTTAAACGCAACCTCACGTTCCAAGTCGTTGATGCATTTTTCGAAAGGGTCTTATGTATGATTTATTTCAACTACGGTCGTTCAGGAACAACAGGTCTGGTTATGCGCGATATTGACAAAATCAAACGCATGTACTTTTTTGTCAAACCGCTCCAGCATTTGTTGTTCTTGCCATTTAAAATTAAGAAAGAAGCGACTTCCGTCTGGAACATGACGCTGGTAGACTACATCACTAGGGATATGGTAGCGTATTTGGAGAATAAGATTGCAGCAAGGGAGGAGGTGGATGATGTTGAAGACAACATGGGATACGACCTCGACTACTAAGTATTCTGCTTTCTTCGGTTCTGTTTTTAGTTTTCATGTTTCGATAAGTTGTTGTCTCAACTATCTTACTTTGTACGCACCTATTTGAAGCTTCCCATGATTGTTGTTTTAGTTTAAGAATCCTTTGATTTTTTTTTCGAACACTACCTTTGTTATGAAATGGAACACTACCTTCGTTTCTCGTAGAATATAAAATGTTTTTTAATGAATATAATTTTTTTATAAAATATAAATATATTGAATAAATATGGTTTATAGATTTCAAATTTTAAAAAATGAATAACAATTTTATAAATATTTAAAAAAATTGAAAATATAACTTCATGGAGTAATGAATAACAATTTTATAAATATTAAAATAATTTCCAAATGTAAATGCGATTTTGTTTTGAAACAATCCGGCCTACTCTATTGCCGCCCCACAATGGCGGAATGGAAGGACATTTCGTCGTTGGATGGCGGCAATAGACCAGAAACTTATGCCACTCTCTGTTTTTTACTACCTTACGACACACAAATGGCGTGGTGGCACCATCCCACGTCATTTTACGACGTGGGATGGATCAGCACACCAACGGTTGGCGTGGATATCAACAAATTTGTCATTTACATGATGAATTGCCTATAATACTTTTTGCCCAAAAAAAATTAATGACTTTTTAAAAATGCATGGATTAAGCTTTAGCAAGTGTAATGGTTCGTTAATATAAAATTAAAATAGTTTACCACACAAAAAAACAAAACAACAACTTAATCCGTTTTTAATCTAATATTACAACATGTATTCAATTAGAAGTCTTTTGTTAAGTCAACTATGATTTCCTCACATTCTATGAAATGTGTCGGTGTGGGATTTTGTAGTCTTGAAAATACGCAGACTCTATCTAACAAGGGGATCGACCAAGAAATAGCGTCTTCTCTAGCCGTGCGCATCAACGTTGGATTTATAGTCGGTAAAGGTGACCCTCTAACCAAATCGACCTACAATTTTACATTTAAACTTAGTTTAGCATTTTGATAATAAATAACTAAATGCCTCTAAATTAAAAAAATTATTTACTTATGTGAACAAAATGGTTTGTATTCATGAATGCGACACCAATTTCCTTTATGGAACCATCCTTCGAGGGTGTATTTTTCACCAGTAAGTAAGGCGTACATCCAATGGGAGCTAGGCAATAGAAAACATAATTTAATGTCGTCGCGACTAGTTTTCTGCAACTAGGCAACGACATCCAATTTGCGAACGGTGCATTTATCTTAGTTATAAATCAACTGTTGTATCCACTTATCAACTTCACTTTCATCGTCGTAATATGCAACGCGTTTATAAAACTCTTGATTTCTCCCTAGCTCATGAACCATGACTTCTCTAACCATTTTTATCCACTTTTGTACCCGACCATACCATGCGCGATAGCTCTAAAACCACAATTAACGTCGGGCGTAACGTTTGTAATTTGTCTTACGAAAGGACGCATAAATTGAGGTATGTCTTTCGAGTATCTCGAGTTCGGAACGTTTGGAAACCTTAATGGAATTGATCTAACCGGGAATGACGGTACAGTGGTAATCATTGCATTAGTTGGACATTTCGACCTTGAGCCTAATCAGGTTGATACTAAGACCACTCTTTTTAATGGTAATATTGAGTAAATGATCTATATGGTGCAACCAGAAAACTTTGTGGAAAGTGACTAAAAAATCTGGTTTGCAGGCTTAAGAAATCCATATATGGGCTTAAACAAGCCTCTCTTCAATGGTATCGTAAATTCTTTGAAGTGATAGTCATTTATGACTTTGAGATCAACTCAGTTAAAGATATGTGTATCACAAGTTCAATTAAAGTACTTTTATATTTTTTATATTATATGTGGATGACGTATTTTTTGCCTCGAACAATAACGAATTGTTACACACTACAAAAAAAATTATATCAGACAAATTTGGTATGAAAGATCTTGGTAATGCTAGTTTGTGTTGGGAATCCCGATACATTGGGATCGCTCTCGTGGTATTGTTGGATTATCGCAAAAGGCAAACATTAAAAGTGTATTACAGCTTTACAGATTGGTTGATTGCAACCCCCTAAGTATCTCTATAGAAAAGGTTGACAGACTTAGTCTGGGTCAATGTCCTAAGATAAAACTTGAGATTGAAGAAATGAAAATGGTCCATTATGCTTCGGTAGTTGGGAGTTTAATGTATGATCAAGTTTGTACTAGACCATGACATTACCTTTGTTATAAATATGTTAGGTAGAAATGTTAGTAAGCTATGCATGGATCACTGGAAATCAGTTAAAAGGGTGCTCCAGTATACGTAAGGAACAAATAGGCACATGTTGATATATGCGAAGTCGGATAAACTAGAGATCATTGACTATTCCAACTCAGTTTTTGTTGGATGCGTAGACACACTGAAGAGAACGCCATGAAACATATTCTTATTAACTAGAGGTGCAATATTCTGGAAAAATGCAAAGTAAACACTTATTGCATCGTCCACCATGGTGAAAGAATTTGTTGCGTGCTTTAAGGCATCGAAGCGGTAATTGTGACTGCGAAATTCTGCAGTGCAATATACTAACAGTAATAATAACTTCTCTAGTTCCAAACACATAGACATAAAGTTTCTGTCTATTAAAGAAAGAGTACAGATGGGTCAGATAAGTATAGAGCACATCTGCACAAACTCCATGATAGCAGATCCTCTAACAAAGGCGGTTTTTCCTAAGTTTTTCTAAGGACACACCATCAGTATGGGTGTAGTTGATTTAGAGGATTGTTAGTTTCAGTTAGAGAGTTTGTAATAGAATCTGATGTTATATTTTGCAGTATTGTGCACATTAAAGTTTATTGCAATATATATATATATATATATATATATATATATATATATATATGCTTGGAAATATTTATTGATATCTGTACTGTATTCGATCTCCAAAGGTATGAGCCATTTAATAGAGTTGTGTACGACTAAAAGTCATATTACTTTTAGGCCACGCGCCATAATTCGTCCAAGTAATTGATTGATAATGGTAATGTGATTATTGTTGCATCATATTGTTCATATTACGAGAACGAGGTCTTTAGTCTTTTTTTGTTATCAGTTATGTATGGGGTTGTACCGTTTTCCCATTGACAATGAATATAGGGATCACATTAAAGTTGAAAATGTATTCTTGAGTAGCATGTCTCGGTCCAAGTGGGAAATTGTTGGAATATATTTATTTAATATATTTATGGACCAACAATAATTTGAACCGACGTACTAAATCAACATATTCAATTATTTTCTTAAGGAATTCCAAATTAAAAGTAATCGAATTAATTATTTAATTAATTAAACTCGACCTATGGGTAAAAATGCGTTATGGGCTCAAGTGTGGTAACTGGGTTGAATTTGGGCATTGTATGAAGATGGCCTAAATCTCAACACTTATGCCTGAATTGATAAATCACGGATATAAATTCAATTATCAATTTATCGGGTTATGGTCCCCGGACACAAGGAAGTATAATAGGATGGGCTTTACAATATTGAGTTTCACATTGTAAAGAGTATAAGTAAGGGGCTAGGTTTAGGAATTTCATCATCCTAAATCCTAATCAAAGAGACGACCGCTTCCTTCAGTGTGAAATCTTTCTCTTCTACTAACTCGTTCTGCAGTTTCTCAAGGCAATATACAGAATCGTTAAAGAACGAAAAGAAACAAAAGAGAATACTAGATGGAAAGCAATAGGCAAAACCCGTAAGTGTTCTTGTTTTCTGTTTATTCATTAGGTGAATCCACAAAAGAGTTTTTGTTTAACATTTCGCGATTTGTTATATATTATTTGATGCGATTTTGAATAATATATAACATTTGGTATCAGACTTTGGTTAACCCTTTTGGGATTCGGTAGAATAATCGAATTGTGTATTGATAGATAAAGATGTATGTTTTTTCTTCATCGTAATGATTCTATGCCATTGGGATTATGTGCTAATTGAGCTGGTTAGGGCATGGATTTAGAGATTGTATGAAAAGCATGTTATGTGATTTATTCGTATTGAAAATCATATATATTTGTTTCTTCATGTGTATAGCGTATATCAGTAAATTGCAATTTTGATAGTTTGGGGATTTTTCGGTTAAATTAGGGTTGATTGATGTCTGGAATCTTTTATCTCGAAATAAACATCAAATCAACTCTAATATAACGAATAAAATCAAAACTATTGGGACAGTGACTCATCGGAAACAAACGAAATTTCGCATTGGATAACCTCTTGCAACATGTAAGAGTAAACAATCAATTAAACCGGTATTCCGTATTAAATTAATCTATTCTACCAGTGGTACGGCGCATAGAATACTCCCTACGCCATCTCACGGCGTAACAGACCATCTACACGCCACGCGTGTAGTGTAAACTATGACCATTACACCATCCATGGCGTATGGAGTGTTCTCTTCGCCACTACTGTCGGCGAAGAACACTAGCTCGACGCCATCGTACGGCGAAGAAAAAAAATGATTTTTTTAAAAAAAAACTTTCTATTTTACAAAATTAATAGGTAAAGGACAATGTATTTCTTCGGCGGCCATGTTGGTCTCTGTGAAAACTAGTTCCGCTTCAATTTACAAGATTAATTATAGTTTAGTAGTTGACAATGGAGTAGTTAATAATCCTCTACAGCATTTGTTGTAATTTATTAATAGTTTAAAATATTTTGGGGTTTGGTCACATTTTTATAAATATTGAAAATAAAAAAATCCAACTTCACTTCACCTAGTAAAACTTTTATTCTATAGCCCATTTAAATGATGAATGGCAGTGCAAGTTTCATGGACACAGAGTCTACCATATATGCTTTAAATTCCAAGATGGTACTTGGACATCTGTCAGGGATTTGTCGTCCGCAACTGCGAGCGCCGGAAATAAGGTTTGATCGGACATAGCTTTACAGGTAGAAATTGCAGGAACTAGGATTTGATCCACAACAGCAATGGCTAAAGATCCTGTACACAGTGCATATCGAGTTGTTAAAGAATGAAATTGATGGACAACAACAGCTTGCACTTAAATTCGTGGAGAAGCACAGATTGCACATGAAACCAGTTCACTAAAACCTGATCAGTTCAATGGTACTAGCCACTAGTGTTTGTGTTTAAACTAAAGCTAGTCTAATATTATTACCATCCAGATAATGTCAATATTTTTGTTTGTTTTATAGGTACCAAAAATGTGGTTCAACTTCCAAGAACTAGATTGCTTAGACACTAAAAATGGAGGGACATAGTTATGGATGCGAGTTATTATTAATTAGATATGAACTTTCAGTCCTAAGATGAAACTCTGGCTATCTTTGATTTTTTCTTTAACTCTGGATCATTATGTTAAAGACCAGCTCGGGTTGTGTAGGACGAACGAATCAGAGAGGTTTCAGTTCCTATTTACATAGCCAGAGAAATCTCTGTGCTATGCCTATATACTCACGAAAACAAAACAAATATATGTGGAATCGGAAATACAACAACAAATTACTCACGAACCCTGTTAAAAGACTCGAAAGGAAGCTAAGTGATTCAATTTTCATTACGAAGTCAAATCGAAGACAGAAATCTTACCGATCGGGTCTAAGAAGAAATTCGAAAAAGCCGAAGACCGCGAAAGAGAGAAGAAAGAAGATAGAACCTACTGAGTGTATGAACACAGATTTTTTTTTTTTTAAATACAAAAGATATTATTCATAATTAATCATAAAATATTTGTAAGAAATAGAATTAAACAATGATAATGAAAACATTAGTTTGCCAATACAAGATACGTATCTGTATCCATAGAAGTATCCGAAGTCGAAGCTTCCCTTTTCTCTTTCTCAAACCCTTCTTCAATTGGGGAAATTAATGTCTCGATGTAAACTAGTGGTACTTGATTACAGTGCTTAGGATGACCATGAGACGAACGACAGCTCTCCGCAACCACATCACCATTGCTATCCACGTTTAGTATCCACTGCATAAGCCTGAATATAGTAGTCCCATCAGGTGTCAAGCACAACGGCCGCTTATTACCCACCGAAGGTATACTCATAGTAGAGTCTCCCCAATCTTCACCGGGAAGATACTCATAGGCTGTCCACGATCTTACACGATCGTCATGTAACATGCACCAAAGACGACCGTGCCTTATCATTACATAAAGATTCCAATTATCAATGGTGCGATTTGTAAGATTCAGCGGTAGCGCCACCTCTTTGACTTCGTCAGTAGCTAGTTCAAAAACCATAAGTTTTGTATTAGCGGAAATCCAGTATAAAGCTCCATCGTTGTAAACTCCATCACGAGCAAGTGGGTTTCCCACGCGACCTAACTCTCGCAAACCAGTGATAATCAATAGATATTGTTCCGCTATTTGTGAAACGGAGTATCCTACTATTTATCGGTGCTACTTTAAAGTGTAGATCAGCGAAATCTGTACCTGTGACCAAACGAAACCATCGTCTTGAGATACATCTCCAGCTTATTAAAACTTTCACCGGAATCCGTGCGAGTATATATTGTTGGACCTCTTTTGGTAATATTGCAAATGCAGCATTCAATTCCGTCGAAGTTAACATAGTTCTTTTTTAGAAGAAAAGAAGTCAAGAGAACAATTTTTTTTTTCTTTTCTTTGTGTATGAACACAGATTGTAATTAATGGGTATAAAATTAGGGTTTAAAATCTCCTGAATTGGGCCTAATCCAAGTTCAGAAATATATGGGTATAATACATATAGACAGTGTTCAGATTATCAAATAAAATTTCCAAACTGTTGATCAAACATTATTTATATTTTACAGGATTTGTTGGAGTATTGTGGGGTGTGATCTGTGCAAGGCTATCAAGGGTTTCTTTCGTGGCTATAAACTTCCTAAAGGGGTAAAGGCTACTGTAATCTGCTTGATTCCTAAGATTGAAAATCCAAACAAGTGGAAGGACTTTCGTCCGATTAGTTTAACAACTGTTATTTCTAGGATCTTGGGGAAGCTTATCAATAACAGATTGGCTAAGTTACTTCCTAATTTGATATCTGAGGAGCAGGGTGGCTTTGTCAAGGGCATGAATATTCAGAATTCAATTCTGCTTGTGCAAGAGTTATGTTATGATATTGATAGAAACAAGAGAAGTGGTAATGTCATTCTTAAGACTGATATGACTAAGGCTTTTGATAAGCTTAATCATAGCTTTCTCCTTCATGTTCTTAAGGCTTTTGGCTTTAATCAATCGGTGGTTGACCTGGTTCACAATTGTATAAAAGATGTATTCTCTTCTATCCTTGTTAATGGGGAGGTTACTGGTTTTTTCCCTAATTCTCAAGGTCTTAGACAAGGGGATCCACTCTCCCCTAGTCTGTTTATATTGGCTGAGGAGTATCTCATTAGGTGTATAAAGATTAAAGCTTCTGAGCAGTCTATGATTAGATACAGAACAAGGAGTGACATGTTTATTGATTGCTTAGCATTTGCTGACGATTTCATGGTCTTTACAACTGCTGATGCTGATACAATGAGGGTACTTAAAGACATTATGGATCACTACCAGTCTATTTCTGGTCAGCAGATTAACAATGCAAAGTCTAAGTTCATAGTCTCTACTAAGATTGGTACTCAGAAACTCAGATTTATTGAAGATATGTGGAGGATCAAGCATACATGTTTACCTTTCAATTATTTGGGTTCTACAATTTCAAATAATACTAGAATTGCTAACTTTGAATCTATTATTTGTAAAGCTAGAAGCAGGATCCTGGATTGGGACAAGCTCCATTTGTCTTTTGCTGGTCGTCTGATGCTCATTCAATCAGTTTTGATGGCTTTCCATGTCTACTTTCTGCAGCATACTGTTCTTCCTGCTGGTGTGATCAACAGGTTGGAAGTGCTTTTCAGTAAATTTCTGTGGGGCAACAAAGATGATAAAAGAAGCATTAGTTGGGCAAGTTGGAAAAGACTTTGCAAACCATTTAAAGAAGGAGGGCTTAATGTCAACAGTCTGAAAGATATGCAACATGTTTATGCAATGAAGAACTGGTACAGTTTCAGAAGGCAGAGTTCTATTTGGGCTAGGTTCATGTTATCTATCTATTGCAGAAATGCTATTCATCCTGTTCTGGCCATCTCTCCATATAGAAGATCTAAAACATGGGCCACAATTATGAATGTTAGGGATGAGACTGAGGGCTTTATGTTCTGGTTACCTGGTCAAGGGCAGTTAAGTTTCTGGTATGATAGGTGGTGCTCGGATAGGCCATTTATTAGAGTAATCAATGATAATCAGAGAAGAACTCTTTGGGATAGTACTAATGATCAGGTCAGTCAATTTTGGTTAAATGGTTCGTGGGATCTGGATCAACTTCGATCTATGGTGACTTCAACTGATATTGCCAAGATCAAAGACATTACTTTATCTAACAAAAAAGATGAGTTGCTATGATCTTTGTCTCAGAATGGTATCTTCAGTACTAGGGACACCTTAAACTACGTTAGATCTAAAGGAAGTATAACAAAGCTTTATGATAAAACCTGGAATTCTGTCTCTCCTAAAAAATGTTCTTTCCTGCTATGGAGGGCTCTCCATAATTGGATTCCAACAGATGAAGTTATGCAATCTAAGAATATCCAGTTGGTTTCGAAATGTGTCCACTGTGAAAGTATTGAATCGACTCACCATGCGTTGGTTCATTGTCAGGAGGCCTGGACTGTTTGGAGACACTTCAGTGGTATATTTAAAGTTCAGGTACAATCTTTTATGACTATTTCTCATGTGGTAATGAAGTGGTACTGGGCTGCTCAGAAAAATTGTGATATTTTCACAATTTTACCTTCTATCATAACTTGGTGCATATGGTCAGCAAGAAACAAGAAGAAGATGCAGGGTGATTTGACTAACTCTACTACTATCATCAATCATGTATTGTTTATTCTATCTAGTCTGGATCGAAATAATGTTCTGAACAGAAAGCACTGGGGAAGATTTACACGTGAAGCATTGAATCTTGGATGTGTTAACCATGTAAATACTGGATTTAAGGCTCTCCATTTGAAATGGAAGAACCCTAAACAGGGGAGATATAAAATAAATGTCGATGGTGCTTGTACCTTTGATGGCGAATCGGCTGGAGGAATTTTGATTCGAAGTAGTAATGGTGACATTGTAGCTGGAATGGGCTGTCTCTTCGGTAAAAGTTCGCCTCTGATTGCTGAGTGCAGAGCCTTGTTTGAAGGTTTGAAGCTGTGTAACAGACTTCAGATAAGGAATGTTGATGTTGATATCGATTCTTCGTACTTAATTAACTTATTGTTGTATGGTAATGCTCCGTGGTATCTTGAACCGTTGTTGAGATGTTGCAGGAAGCTTCTATGTTCAACAATGGTGGTGAATCAGATTTTTCGAGAACAGAACTTGGGGGCAGATTGGATTGCCAAGTATGTTCTTGAGAAGAAATTGGGTTTGGAGTTTGGAAGAAACGATGCTCCGTTGAATTTGAAAGCAATCGCTTTTCTTGAGAGTATTAATCTGGGGTATTTGAGGTTTCGAATTTAGGGTTGGATTTGGGGATTTGCCTATGTGGTTGAAGGTTGAAGATGGTGTTTGCTTAGCGCGAAACTCTTTGTTTTAATTTTGTGTAAAATTGCCTTTTAAGGCTTGTACTATTCTTTTACTTCAATAAAAGCCCTTTTATAAAAAAAAACATTATTTATATTTTGTTTATCCGATATTTTATTTCAATATAAATATATTTTTTCAATGAACTAAAATTTGTTGAAAAGAATCAACGCACTATTTATTTTATATCTTATTAGTTTAAAATATATAAAATTTAACTATTGTAACAGTAAAAAAAGATGAAACTTTTTTTTCAAAATCGGGTTTATAAAATAAGTCACGTAATAATTATTAAAAAATTAATAATATTATAAAAATTAGATAAAAACAAATTATTATAAAACTAAATTGTATTAAAAAAATATTTTAAGTTCCATTTTAATTATTAGGTTTGCTAATACATTAGCATATTTAGAAGGTAACCAAGTTCATCGGGATGTACCATGTTTGGTATTGTTGAGGAAACTCTTAAAGTATAAACATTTTCAAGATGTTTGTTCATCAGGATTTATCTACCCGTAGAATAAAAATTAATGTTCGACTTCAAATCATTTTAGATTGGTAGGTCGGCCGACATTCCTCTTAGCAATTATCATGGATCCTACATATAATATTATTAGATACAATATGTCATTGTTCAAACTAACAAGGATTATCTACACGAACATAACGTTTTGCATTGTGTTGATTCATGCCGAATGAGAATGAATATAAAAATGATTGGACTGTGAGCTTGTTATGATGTATTATATAAAGAAAAAATATAGTTGTGACTCACATGTTATGTGAATGTCATATCAACAAAAACATACTTACTAACAAAAAGATATTGTTTCAAAATTATAAAGAGTTTCAAAAGTTTATGACCGTCTGGAACAATTCGGATAGAGCTACCACAGTTTACAATATGAACAAAAACTTAATGAAAATGTTAGGATCATTCAAAGAAGTGAAAAGAGTGACCAATTACGTGTTAGAATCATGGATTACACTTTAGAAATAACATGTTGTTCATATATACACAAACGAGTTTATGCATTTCGGCAGTTCAACGACCAATAGGTAATACACGCCATGTTAATTTAATAAATAAATTATTTAAGACCATACTCTAGTTTTAAAATATATTCGAGATGGTACTTTTAGTAGTAAATTGTATTCAAGACGATACTCTAGTTTTAAAATATATTCGAGATGGTACTTTTAGTAGTAAATTGTATTCAAGACCATACTTAGGAGCAAAATATTTTTTTGGTTGGTATAGTATTATCGTGTTTTAGAAATGTTAGATTATAAAACATGGTATATTAATTTACAAAATGTAGAATATCAAATTGTGAAATATATTATTATTATTTTATGAAATATTAAATTGCACAACAGAGTATCCAAAAGTTATGAAATATGGTATATTCAAGTTGTAAAATAGAATATAATTGTCTTTGCAAAATATTTAGATGCAAAATATAGCATATTAAAGTTAAGAAACACAATATATTCAGGTTTGAAAAATATAGTATAATTATGTTTTACAAAATACACAATTATAAAATTTGGTACATAATGTTTGTGAAATATCGTATATTCGAAATATGAAATATAGTATAATTTTTATAAATATTTAATTACAAATATGGCATGAGAATGTTGCAAAACATGGTATATTTTAAATTACAAACACATTTTTTTAGGATGGAAGTACTATCTAAAGATTGGACCATCGGTTAGTACATTTGGCAGCACCGTTAGAACGACAGTTGAAAAAATTCAATAATCACTATATCGGGAAACCACCGACAAAATGATTGTTAGGTGTTCCTCCACCAAAATATTGGATGGTTTTTTCATATTACGAGCTATTTAATATAACAAGTTTCAAATTGATATATTTGTGTCCTACAATAACAAGGTGCACTACCTATTTAGCACTCTAAAAGACGCATCTACGTTCAAAGAACCAAAAGATATTAGACTTATTTTCATGAACGAAGTTCATTTTATGTGTATTTTTATATTGGTTATTCAATATTTATTATATTATAAAATTATCTTTTGCTCATTTATTATAACCATAAATAGTTTTATAGATCGAAAGAAGTGAGGTAGACTTTTACCAACGATATGTACATCATGTTATAGTTAGAATAAAGACCAAGTATCTAGTTGGTCTTTACCATTATTCGATATAACTGCTGATTTCTGAAATTGTTTACCTTTAAATATCGATTGTTTGCAAAAATTTCAAATCTAACGAAAGACGGATGTAATTTGCATTAACACACTCATCACATAATATGCGCATTAACACATTTATGATTGTAATTGATTTCAATTCCATGAAAGTGTTTACAATTAGTTTCTTATTATAATTTAATATCAACTCATCGTTCATGTTTAATTTTAACTTTTGTAGAATTTATTGTTACTCATTTGTAAGATGTAGGCCTTCTTTATAACTATAAAGCATACGTCGATGTCTAACTTAGAAAACACAGTTTACTTTATATTTGCGAACATTATATATTTAAATTTACGAACTATATTGGTTTGCGCGTTAATTTGTGAAAACTAGTGTTCTCACAATCTCTAAAACATAATTTACCCAAATAATTGGTGTACTTAATATTTCAAAACCTAGTGTATCTTCTTACATTTACGAGATATAGTTTACTCAAAACTTACAAAATATAATATACTCGTTGTAAAATATGATACGTGTAATTTGGAAATCGATTTTACTCGATGCTGGTAAAACATGATGTATTTATTTTGTGAAAGTCATATTGTCTCTCAATTGAAAAATATAATCTTGTTTTAAGTTGTGAAATCAATCTTTGAATATAAAGCCTGATTTTTCTACGATTTAGGGAAATAAATTTTTAAATGTAAAGCCTAAATTTGCACACAATGGTAAAAGAATTTAATTAAAATATTTATAAATAAAAATTAGAGACTCATAGACTTTTTTATTTCTTATTTATCTCTCGTGATACTCTCTTTATCTTAATTTGGTGAGAAATCACAAATACATTCCCTTAGTCTCTTAATGATTTCCCGTGATTCATCTAGTAACGTCACGAAACTTGTTCTTAAGGTTAGTTAGCAAGATTTTCTACTTAATTTTTAATTTCTTTTACATGTTCAGTATATAACAAATTTGATATCCCTTGTCTATTTAACATGTGATTTACCGATTATAACCTATTGAATCTATTTTTCAAATTGGTTATTTTAAAAAACTAGAATTATTACTTATTTATTTCTAGCTTTGATGCATATTGGTCTCAAATTTCATAAATAGTTGTTCTTGTACTCAAGTTTTTAGTTAAATATTATGTTTAACATTTTCGATTATTTAAAGCTTCATTTCAAAAACAGATCGTGTTTCCTGCAATTTATGCATATAAATGTTGCTTTGTTTACCATTTTGATAATTTTCATCAATAGATTCGTAAGTATAGGTCAATTAAAAAAATTTAAATTTGATGTATAAAAAATTTAAAATATTACATCTTACAAGTTGAGTTGGTTTAATATTTTGCAAGGTTTGAAAAATTACATTTCACTAATAATATAACAGTTTTTTCGTAATTTTATTATAACTTATTTAACAATTTTAATTGCTAAGAATATTTTTCAAGTTTATAACAACATGTATTTCAATATATTGTAAATAATAATACGTCCTTATTATCTTGTACATAAACTATGTCTAAATTTATATCCTTTTTCTAATCGATATGTTTTCTTTGGATTGATAATCTAGTCCAAAGAAATAAAGACAGCGTATGTCGATGTTACAAAGAACACGTTATTTTACACTATTTTCAAATTATTGTTTGATTTGAGAGCAAGAAAAAATGTTCATATGGAAAACTAGAGCTTAATAGGGATGCGATTAAAACATATGACGCTGACTCGGGAGTGTTTAAGTTCGGTAAAACATATGACAAGCTTACAAATAACGATGCCAAGGTTATTTTTGGTATCAAATATGACACCAAATACATGTGATTTGCCAAAAATACCTTTGAACTCAGAATGATGGTAGACGAGGAAAAAAACTCAAGAATAATTCGTTTGTACTTTACACGAAAATACAATTAATATAAAGAAACAACTACTTATCTCAAATAACAACCAATAAGTTAAATGTAAGAATTTTAACTATGTATCTTACAACTAAAAATTTATACATATTGAAATTTTAAGTGTGCTTTGGTTTTGTAATTTTATTTATACATGTGTTTCTCAAGTTTCAGTGTGTTTTTTCTGATTTTATGTACATTTATGTTTCACAACTTACTATGTACTTTTGAAATTTCATGTACATTTACGTTTCACGAGGGCTTATGTTTCATAATTTCATTACATACATGTTTCACAAGTTTATGTCTCATAATTTTATTTATATTTATGTTCCGTAAAATGTTCAATGTTTTAATGGTTCACTAATCTCAGTCATTTAATTTCATGATAAAATACTTTTAGAACGACTATTTGAACAACAATTATAAGGATAAAAAACTCTACATAATATGGTTATTTTTCTTACGTCATATGCATGTTCTAATCTATTTTTCTATCATCTGTCGAACAATACACCCCATTTTTTTCCACAAAGATCAACAATAAAAAATGATTTTCGTATGAACAAAAAGCAATAGTAATTATTTTTATTCCAATTGAGATTCTAAGTTGAAGTGTAAATGGGTTTTGGCTTTTATATAATATTTGTATTCCATTTTTATAAGATATAAATTATGGCTTAAAACAAGCGAAAGATTCGGCTATTAAATTAAATTGAACTAATAATTTTTGTCTTCCATTTATTTCAAATAATTTTTTAATTCTACACTTCAAGTCGTGTAAATAGAAATTTGTTATTTATAAACTTATATTATCGAGCTATGGAATTGGTTGGCTATACAATGCATTTAGCATATTTAAACGATAAATTAAATTGAACTAATAATTTTTGTCTTCCATTTATTTCAAATAATTTTTTAATTCTACACTTCAAGTCGTGTAAATAGAAATTTGTTATTTATAAACTTATATTATCGAGCTATGGAATTGGTTGGCTATACAATGCATTTAGCATATTTAAACGATAAATTAAATTGAACTAATAATTTTTATCTTCCATTTATTTCAAATAATTTTTTAATTCTACCCTTCAAGTCGTGTAAATAGAAATTTGTTATTTATAAACTTATATTATCGAGCTATGGAATTGGTTGGCTATACAATGCATTTAGCATATTTAAACGAAACAGGTGTCTTCCACTCTCCAAATTCTCGACTTTAGTATTTATTGTCATACCGAATCTACGAGTAATTATTATTAGGATGAGGTGGTTTTAGGTTTAAAGTATATAGTGATATTGATTGAATGATTAGCTGGAGTATCAAATTTTATACTAATAAATTAATGAAATAATTATTAGAATGACTATATTTTATGTAATCTACCATAATTCAAGATGTTTTCCCATTTTGTTAAATTACTACATATAGTAGGTTTAAAAGAAATATAAAATATTTATATAATTAATCATTTTCTATTTTTTAAACCAGCTTAATAAAATAAGATGTTTTTGCTGAACCACAATCATTCACTCGACTGAATTTAATATTTTACCATAGTAAATAAATAATATGAGATATTATTATTAATTGAGATTTTAACTTATACTATTATATTTTTTTAACATGATAGCTTTTCAATTCATATTTTATAAAATTAACTATAAATTTAAAAGTTCAAGTTTCTTCATAGGTAATTTTAATTATATATTACTATTTTTTTATTAAAATAAAAAACTGGATGGCGGATCCATCATGGGAAAGGGAGCTACCGTCCACCTTGCTCCAAAGTAGATCGTTATTAAAGGTGGATGGTTTTCTATTTTTAACAACCTAAACTTATTAGGTAGATAGGTGGTTTACATCAGGCGGTCGCTTTGGGTTGTTGAGTCATAGCTGGTTTTTATTTTCTAAAAAGTAAAATTATTAGATATTTACTTACAAATTATTTTGTTTTTATTATTTACTTTATATTAAAAGTAAATTTTAGGATCATGTAACTATAACAACTATTTTTTTTATAATTTTGTAGTTTGATTTTTTTTTAAATGAAAATACATGTGTGACAAGGCATCCCGCTAGAGGTATGAGGCGTCGTCGAAACGTTTCAACACGGTCTATATTGTAGTCTCACTTTGCAACGCTAGTTTTTAATATGGTACAACCACTTTTTATTTTCATTTCTGGTTCCGCTACTGCGAGAACTTATATTTGTTGAAGTGTTATGAAGGATTTTGATCAATGAATTCAATTCCTAGGTTTTGATAAGGTACGTTCGTAATTGTATTTCTAGGTGGGATTTTGATCAATGGATTCAATTCCGGAGTTTATAAAAGGGTATGATTATATATATCCGAATGTGGTTTAAGTTTACCCAAAAAAACGTAGTTGATTTTTGTTTGATTTTTTTAGGACAAAAATATCCTCAAACATCCATTTAATTACGAAATTGACATTAAGTAAAAAAACACTAAGTATATCCTAAATATGCATAAATCACAAAATTACATATTTTACTATCTTTACCCAAAAAATACTTTGATTTAGTAGATCAAACCCCATATTACTACAATTTTGTGAAGTTATTCAAAGTGTTCTTGAACATTCAAGGTTGTCTCAAGAACATTCAAACTCTCTTCAAAAAAATTAATTTTTTTTAATAAAAACACAAAATCAAACATGAATCAACCCGAATTAAGGTAAAAATGTTTTTTTTTGTTTTTTTTCGTTATGGTGCGAAGGCGCACCACCACCGGTTCAAGGCCTAGAACCAGTGGTGATGGCCTGTGCACCGGTGGTACTGCCACCGGTTCATGGCCAAAAAATATATTCTTTTTTGGTCCTTCGAACTCTTATTTTAACGTGTTTAACTAAAAAAAATCTACTTATTTAGTTTGATTTTTTTTAAAAAAATTGTTATTGAAACGCCGGATGATACAGATGGATATGTTGAAGATTTCATGCGTGAATATGGAAATATAATAAAAATTTATTAATTTATCTGTTTGTATTCATTGATTTTTTATTGAATTTAAAAAATTAATATTTTATATATACTAAAATTGTTTTTAATAAATAAATAGAGGTATATATACCTATATATAAAGTTTAAATATAATTATATTTTAGATGTGGTATATATACGATATTCGTACGTTATTATATATTTATGAGATTTTACAAAAAAAAATATATATATATATACCAATATATATTAGATTTTATTAATTAAAGTTCAAAAATAATTATATTTTAGACATTGTATATACAAAATTGAATATATATATATATATATATATATATATATATATATAGTTATATTTTAGATATGGCACATATATAAAACTTGTTATGTTACTCTATGTATATTTATAAAAAAAATATGAGATTTTATTAATATATTTATAAAAGTTTTATAAGATTTTATTAATTAATGTTTAATTTTTTTTAAACTCATCCATTATTTATTGAATGTATTTATTCATTTTTATGATATTTGTATGAGGCTACGAATTTTAATCCATGTAATTTTTCACTTGCATTTTTATAACTAACTTACTAAAACGATTTAGATTAAAAAAAATATACTAAAATTATAAATACTTTATGTGACTAATGCATGATAAAAGAAGATAAAGAAATGCCTTGTCTATTATTACTGTGAAATGATTAATGTTGATAACGGACATATCATATATAAAAGTAATGTCGCAAGTATATAATATACTAGAAGTAGACCAATTTAAAACCAATAAAAACACAAAAATACAAACCTCGTTATTTAAAAAATTAAAAGAAAAGTACCTGAAAATATTCACTCAACTATCTTATTACCCGGCGGTACCCGCTTTTAACATAGTGTTACTTAATACCCAGACTAATAAATTGGACAAAAATACCCTTCCACTATATATACCCATTTTTCAGATCCAACCCACTTTTTCGACCTTCCTATCACCCTAAACAAACGCAAAATTCTAATTTTAGAAACCACCAGAAAACAAACCGTTCGACTTCGTGATACTCTCTCTCTCAAACCCAGAAACCCTACAACTTCTCACCGTTCGCACCTTCGACACTATCGCACCGGTCAGCCTCTTTTACTCAGTCAGACTACACACCTTCAATCTCGTTCGACAAAGTTGTCGTGAAGTCGTCTCTGAAAGCTTCAATCTTGTTCTCCGACCGGTGAAATTTAACAGGTATGCATTATCGTGGAAAGTGTACTTTTTTCGTTCTTGACGCCTTCAATCTCGTTCGACAAAGTTGTCGTGAAGTCGTCTCTGAAAGCTTCAATCTTGTTCTCCGACCGGTGAAATTTAACAGGTATGCATTATCGTGGAAAGTGTACTTTTTTCGTTCTTGACGAATTTGAACCACTTTTTTCTCTTAATTCACGATACGCGTTGCTTTTTATACTAGAATGAAGTATTCACTGACGATAGTTGCTCAGTTTATGGGTTTATAGTCGAAGCCAGGTTAGAATTTTAGTTGCATGAAATACTCATACTCTCCTGAGAAATATTATGTATGTTAGATCTGCATTAGGTAGTTCATTGTTGATTTTGGTGTTCGTTGCATAATTCCCAGATCCCTGCAACTTGCATGTAAAAAGTGTAACAGTTCGCACCCTGATCACCCATAATGCAAGCAATTCGCAGCTCGATTGCATGTTTATACTTATTTACAAACAATTCGCAGCTTGAGCTACATAATTCGCATCATACCAGATCTCATTTCGCAGCTTGTCTGTGAAGCTAATATTTATATGTATGCATTTCGCAGCTTGTGATGCGAATTACTTGTGACACTCCAACTGATTTGTGTTTGTGCAGAAAGTATGACAACAAAACCTAGCTACTACAGATCAGGGTTGGTGAGCCTTCTGAAACTACTCAAAGACATGCGTATTACAAGGGCGCACACTGAAGCTGCAAGAAACACCCCCTTCTACACACTGCTGAAAACGGCTTTCCAAATCCGTAATGAGGCAGAGCTGCCAAAGAAGAAATTCTACTCTATCATTCAGTATATCATCGAGAAATTCCCCGTGGATAGAGACGCCTTTATGATTGGCAACAATTATGTAAAGCTAACTGAGAACGATGTCAAGATCATATTCGGCTTGAGGCATGGCACCGAGAAAATCCAATTAACAAAAACCGGAGCTTTTCACAACAAGTATGCACCCGGCGAGGAGGACGAATCAAGGATGATGAAGAAATACTTCATGGGTAAAACTGGCAAGAAAGTAGCAGCTAGTAATACCAAAACAATAACAAATGTCATTATAAAGGTACGTCTAAAATGGACTTCATCTTTATAAAGCAAGATTCTGTACATTTCTAACATAGCATGTTGTCGTTGGTTTTACAGGAGGGTATAGCGAAGGCCATAAACAAAGGAGGCGAGCATGAGTTGGAAGATGTTGCGAGGCTGTTGATACTGTTTTTGTGCTCCACACTATTCTACTCCGTATCTGGAGATATCCTGGGCTGTAGCACGGTTTATTACGTTGAAGACCTCAACAGAATAAACAATTATGACTGGGCTGGATCAATATTGTACAAGCTTCGACAGTCTATCAGGAGTTGCTTAGCAGTAGAAAGAGCTGATAAAGTCGTCGGCTGCGTCGCCCTTGTAGTTGTAAGATTCATCTATTCAATATAAAAATTAGTTATGTACAGAGCATCTTGTTGATAAAACTTGTCCCCATGCAGCCCTTCATCATGGAGCACACAACAATCGGCCATGAGATAGCAAAGCCAACATTGATACCAAGGTTTTTCAAATGGTTGGGATTAGAGTGCCAAGCATCAACCATGACATATCTTCTTCGAACACCCTTGCTGGATAATGACCAGGTATAAGCTTTATATATGTATTGAACTAGGGGTGCAAACAGTTCGCAGCATATCATGCGTTTTGCTTAGAAAAATGTATCAATTATTTCGCAGCCTGATATGAATTTTAACTCGCAGCTTCTTTTTCTACACAGTTCGCATCATATAACTTTACACACATTTCGCAGCTCTGCATGCATCAACCATTTTCGCAGCCTGACATAAATACTTAGTTCGCAGCATGTGGTTTACACTTAGTTCGCAGCATATGATACACATAATTCGCAGCATATTGTCCCATACACATTTCGCAGCTCATAATGCGAATGCTTTGCAACTCTAATATGATTAAAACCACACAGTTCGCATCATATGATGCGAACTGTTTATAAAAAACAATTTGTTTCTCTACACACTCATAGTTTCGAAACAATTAATTTACTTACATGTGCATCTGTTGGTAGGTTTTAGAAGGTCCATTACAGCTTACCGAGGCTGAAATTCAAGCTTTCGGAGAAAGAGAAGATGGTGAAGATGCAGAAGTAACGGAACCTACTTCACCGGAAGAAAGACCTAGGAAGAGGACGAAAAGCACAGCATCAAAACCAAAACAAAGGATACGAGCATCACAGAATGTAATGAATAAGGTGATGTCTCCCACACTCGAACATCCAACACCACCCGAGCCATCGATTCCACCACCAAGACTCCCCAAGAAAACGATTCCACCACAACCGAAAGGCAAATCCAGGCAAGAGCCCTCCGACACCGACACAACCAGTATGAGTGAAACAATCGGTGATTATTTATTCAAACGCAGAGAACTTAATCCCGATATTGCTGCTCCATCAAAGTGTTTGAAGACATACGCCGACAAGAACAAGTACGAGCGAAAAATAGACAAACGGGCCAGAGAAGTAAGCATGACTTGAACCTTAAATAATCACTACAATCAGCACTTATATATGTTTATAAAAAGTTTGCTATCATTTTTGCAGCTGAAAGAATTGAAACGCAAGATAGCGGAACTTGAAGCACAACAACTCCATAATGCTATCTCTCTGCCAATTTGCCATACTGAAAGCCAAATAAAGCAGGTACCAGCAGTACTTCCAGAGGGACAAAAATCCACTGATCAGTAAGCATCCGTGTCTAATGCTGATCAGCACCATGCTGATGGAGTACTGCCGGAAGAAAGGGATGATGATGCCCACAATTCACCCATCATGGAGACACATACAGAGGAGGTAGATAATGTAAGTAGATGATATGATGTTATCAAACAAATATCAGGACTCTTGTGTGGTCCTGTCCAAACGTTTCGCAGCTTGAGCTGCGAATTGTGTAATAAACTGGTGGTTTGGTTATTACACAATTCGCATGCTGAGCTGCGAATTGTTAGGAATGTATAACATAGATATCAGGTCAGGATGCGAAATGTGATTGCACAATGATTAACTTATGCTTAACCCTTCCACCCTTTTGTTTTTTTTTTGTATGAAATAGGAGACCGAAAGCCAACAACAACACCAGTAGAAACAGCAAGACCAGCAGCAACAACAACAACAGCAACAAGAACAACAGCAACAACAGCAGCAGCAACGAGAAGAAGAACACCCCCAGCAACAGCAACAAGAAGAAGAACAACAACAACACACCCAGCAACAATAACAACAACAACAGGAACAACAGCAACAACAACAACAACAACAACACGAACAGCAACAACAAGAAGAACAACAACAGCAGCCACAGGTTCAACACGAAGACCGGCAACAAGAACAACAACAACAAGAGCAACAACAACAAGAACAACAACAGCAGCAACAGATAACCTTGGCGAAGAGAGAAAGGCTAACTCAAGAGGTAGCACCTCAAGAGTCAGAACCTGTCCATCTCGGTGAGAAGACAGAACTACTCAGCCAGGAAGGACCATCCTTAGAAGACAAAACCACTTCTTCGGTGGAACCTCAAAGACCAACGGTGCTGTCAGCAAAGTCGGAATTGCTAAGCCAACGTCAAACTGTAGCCCCGGTAACAAATCAACTGCCAGCTCCAGAGTCCCACGATAACACAGTAGGTTTACCTGATGCTTTTGTTGATGGTATTTACACTCAAGTTTCACAGACATTTTTAAATGAAATTGATAATGTATATTACGATTCTATAATACAACGGTCTTTGGAGAACATGTCGGAGGATGACTTTTATGATTTCTGCTGACACGATCCAGATCCTATGCCGAACAAGTCAAGGGCAGTGGTTGTCGCTGACCGTGCGGTAAGGCCTACTTATAATGATTTCGCATCATAACATAAGATTTGTGTCTAATGCTGATTGGGGTATTACAAACGAATATCAGGGTAGGATGCGAACTGTTCAGTGGAACCTCGAACAGTTCGCACCCTACCCTGATAGATGTTAATAAATTTATTTAACTGGAACCTTACATTTCGCAGCCTAAGCTACGAACTGTTTGGACTCGTTGCACTTATAAACCACTGACGCCCTTCTACTCTTGATTTTTGTTATTTACTAAGCTCGAGCCCAGTAAAGAGATAGAGCAGCCAAGTTTTGAGCTATTGACACAAACGCAGCCTCAAGTGGCAGAGGAAGAAGAAGAGTTCGTAATTACAATGCGGGAACCGCCAGTAGTAGAATATAGCGACTGGCCAAAGACAACAAAAGTAACTAATCGTATCGATCTGGCACAATACCACAAAATACAGTTGGTTAAAGCCTACGAGAGCGACACCCCTGATCCAGTGGTATGGCAGTTACCGGAGTCCAAGTTTACATACGGAATCAGGGTGCAAGCGAGTGATGTCATGGCACTACCTTTAGAACTGGAGCTGGACGTAAAGGTATCAAATTGTCAACCAATTTTATTTTCAATGTTTCAAATATGTATTCTATATTTAACATAAATCTACAACTCCTTTGTTAGCTTATCGATGCTTGGATTCGTAAGATGCTTGAAGATGCAGACTACAAAGTTCCATGCACTAAAGCTAAAGGAGAGCATCACGATGCCATACTGATTTCGGGCATGACTGCGGTAAGTTTAGCTCACGTAAATTGAACAAAGTTCTCAGAAATGTTCTCACTTTAATATACTCTTGCTTGGATGCAGCATCAAATGAAATCAGGGTGGCAAGTGGAAAATTTGGTGGACATGGCTTTTAGGAAGGGGCGCAAAGCAGCCAACATCATCATGGTTCCAGTGTGCACCGAGTCGAAGGACAATGTAAACCACTGGACGTTGCTCGTCATCGATGTTGACGGGAGGACAATTTCAAACTACAATTTGCTTCTGCCTAAGCTTCATGCCATAGACACCACCACAAGAACACCTGCACTACTGGTAAATATTCCAAACTATACACTTAATTTTGAACACATTTTAAGTATGCATGTTGCGAAATGAGATCTGGTATGCTGCGAATTGTGAGTAAACAAGATGTTTTTTCGCAGCCTGTCCATAACTCAATTCGCAGCCTATCCATGTTGGATACAATTCGCAGCCTGTCCACAACTCAATTCGCAGCTTATCAAGGCTGTCATACAATTCGCAGCCTAAGATGCGAATTGTGTTGGATTTATTGTCATATAATTCGCAGCCTGAGGATGCGAATTGTATGTCACCAACTGTTTTTGTTTTTGTGCATATTCCTAACACTAATTATTATACACAGATCAAATATTTGTTGGATAGAGGATTCCTACCCAAATATACTACAGGGTGGAAGGTGAAAGTGGAAAGAGGCATCCCACAACAAAAGCGAGGCAGCGTGGACTGTGGTGTCTTCGTCTGCAAATATGCAAGGGATATTATTGAGTATGGATCAGTGCAGAAAAAATACGATGCAGATATGGTAACTGCCTTCAGAGCAGAAATGTTCTATTACTTTTTAAATGACGTAGACACCATCACATATGGTTGATTTGTGTAATTTTTTAGTTTTGTTGTAATTTTTAGTTTTAAATACATCTGTCTGTTGTAAATACATTTGTATGTTGTAATTTTTAGTTTTGTTGTGCATACATAAAAAAATTACATTTTCACATCTTTGAATACTCCTTATCTTATAGTTCGCATCATAACCTGATATATAATGGTTGATTATGATCCTGGTAGTTTACTCTAGTATGTATGAACAGTTCGCAGCCTAATCCTCATGAACAGTTCGCATCATAATCCTCATGATAACTTATCATCAAATATTTCGCAGCCTAACCTGATAGATGGTAATCACTTCACACACAGTTCGCATCCTGTTATCCCAGCTTAAAACCAGTTGGCAGCCTGGTGCAGAAATAAAAAATTAAAAATACAAAGTGGAAGGATACGAACAGGCTGTGGCTTATGCCTTGGTAAACGTTTTCTACATTGAGCACACAAAAAACAATCTAATCAAGTACATAATTCATTAAATGCTGATTGGACATGGAGGCTATGTAATGATTACCTCCTTTCCCTATAAAAACCTCTAGTAACCAAAGGCTAATTTTACACCAAACTCTATATTTTTTTAAAAACACCTCTTCTTCTCTTCGAATTCAAACAGTCATGTCTTTTTCCACCACCAAAACAACCACCTCATACTCAAACTCTGGTTCACTCGGTTCTCTGGGTGACTCCTAGTCATCCTTAACCGTTAACTGGAGTGATGAGTTGATCATGCCAGCAGTACTACCCCCAAGCCCAGTCTCTGTCTTCGAACTAGACATGTATGATGACTACTACTCTGCTGACTCTCAACCAGTGGAAGTTGTTCCACAGGTTGCTGCTGAACCTCAACCAGAACAGGTTCCAATGCTTCCTGCTGCACCTCAGCCAGAAAAGGTGCAACCTCGAACGGTAGAGGTTCGATACAACAAAAGGAAGAGGGAAGACGAAGCTGGTCCATCAAGGACAAAAATTTTAAGCATGATGGACGTAGATATTGAAGCTGAAGAGAAAGTGGAAGAGAAAGAGAAAGTCGAAGACAAAGAGGAAAAAGACAAAGATGATCAGCACAAAAAGGAGAAAGAGGAAACAGTTGGTGATGAATCCTCTACCAACTGTTAGAGTTGGTTTTTGTTTTTTGTTTTTTTGAAATGCAACTAACTAGCAATAGTAGCTTGTACTGATATGTGTAAACAGTTGTTAGTTTGTGGAAATATTGTAATCCTCCTTTTTGTAATCCAACTTGTTTACAGAATTTCAATGACATAAAGGATTCACATCCAAATACATTTTGCACTTCATTCGCATGTTACCCTGCTATATTACTTATTTTCAACCTTACTGAATATCCTGATATTTTTATAAATGACAATTCGCAGCTTATCATATGACAAATATCAAGATTTCTAATTGATCTCCATTCGCATCACAATTCTGGTCCTACTTCGCAGCCTATCATGCAAAATGTAAGATATGATAAATGTTTACTATGATTTTACCAGTGATTCGCATCCTGTTGAAATTTCACATAATTGCACATAATTCGCATGTAATCCTGATAGATGTTTGTAACAATACACCAACATATTGTACATGATTCGCAGCACAGGATGCAAAATGATTACAACTCCAATAGTGGCAGATACAAAAACACAGGAATGTACAAATGTTTAGTTTGCTGTACATAACAATAACTATGCTACAAAAATAAATGTGATATGGCCAACCAGAATTGTCCTTAAACTGGAACATCACAAGTCCTCCGGTTATGGCCTGATTTCGAACATCGGCCACACTTTAACTTCTTGGTTGAGATTTCTCCTCTAGAAGGGATTCGCTTTTTCTTAGGCCTTCCGGAGCGTCTCTTAACGTTCGGAGGCAGAACTTCAACAAAAGAAGGATCGTTAGCGCTGGACCCTTCCCCGAAATCAGTTATAGCTGGTATGCTGAAAGAGTAACTCTCCCTGTAATTCTTAACCGTAAAGAAGGGTTCTATTACAGTCAATGGATCTTGGTCGGTATATTGTAATGCCGCTAGAGCATGAGCACATGGAAAACACTCTTGTTGCCATGATCCGCATGAACATTTGAAATCCAACAGATTAACAACAGCCACAGGATTCGAAAAGACTTCGAACATGGCGGAAGAGGACTTACGTACTACGCAACTTCGGCACATGTCAACATTCTGCTTTAGCTTCTTCTCGTACTCCGGAACCAAATTAGTACTCCAGCTGAGACCTTCTTCGTATCGCCGTGAAACTTGAGTCATAAGCAAGACTCTAATCCAATCAATAAACTCAACAATTGGTAAGCCGCAATATTTTTTAATCTGATTGTTAAACGATTCAGCTGCGGTAGAAGCCATAGAGCCGTAGCGCTTCCCTTTTACGTAAGCCTGCGCATACTTTTCAGGGGGTAAATTTGCAAGAAAATCACTCATTCTCTCACCACCTTCACATAGAAAACCTGTTAGTATATCTTTAAAAAGCTCTTGACTGGGAGCATAAGCAAGACGGTGGAAGAAACTCAACATCTTTTTTTATACTCCCTGTTAGTATGTTCCAGTTTGGCTTTCAAATTCTGCATGAGATGGAAATAACAGTACGCATGATAGCAGTGTGGATACAAGACAGAAACAGCATTAACAATACCAGAATGACGGTCTGAAATAAATGTGATCTGGCGATCCAGCAAATGTGGTTTCAAACACCCCAAAAACCACATCCAATTGTCCCAATCTTCAATGCTAACTACAGCAACAGCAACAGGGAATAGTCCTGGAAAAAGGCAGATCAAATGAACACTACAACAGTATACAAACGTTTAAAAATTGTAAACAATTCGCATGCTGTCCTGGACAATTCGCACCTTGTCATGCGAAATATGTGTGACATTTTAATTGCTCATCCTCACATTTCGCATCTTGTCATGCGAATTGTTTGTGCCAACTTTAAATAATACCTAACTCAAGCTGCGATGTAAGTACGGTTTACTCAGCATAATACATAATTCGCAGCCTCAAATGCGAAATGTGAGGATCACAACACTGCTTAATTCGCATCACATACTGCGAATTGCATGAGCATTTTCACACAAAAACATCGTTCATTAACTAGATAAATGTAACTAACCGTTGTTTCCGTCCTTTGCTACAGCAGTGAGTAATGTACCCTTGTACTTGCCATATAAGTGGGTTCCATCGACAAACAACATTGGACGGCATGAATGAAAACCACTAAGGGACGAACCGAATGCTACAAAACAGCGCTTGAATCGGTTTCCAGCTGACAACTCCAACTGGCAGTCTGAAGTAATATCCCGGCTCTTCAAGCGTTTGAAGTATCCGCTTAGTAAACTAAAAGAACTTGAACTATCTCCAAAAACTCCCCTCCTAGCCTTCTCTAAAGCATTCCATGACAAACAATAAGAGATGTCAAGACCGTAATCTTGTTTGACTGTCGATTGTATGGTTTTGGCTGTCAACGAATGGCAGGTACGGAGAGAATCCTGAATTTCCTCTGCAATCAAATCTGATGTCAAATGCCTGTGCCGCTTATGCTTATGCTTCTGGGAGAAAACATGACTGCAAGTATAGTACGGGAAATGCTTCTTGATCGTCATAAGGCCGGTGCTTGAGTCAATAGATGCATAAACCCTCCATTTGCACCCGCTTGTGAGCTTATTTTCACAATAAGCAATGATCTTATTTGTTGTGTTGTGCAGGTATTTGAAAGAAAAACCATGCTCTAACGCAAACTTGCACAAGGATACCCTCAGACCGGCAGCACCTTCTTCGAAAACTTGACCCACTCTTGTAATTGCATCAGCCCAACCAGCAGTAGCAAGTTGTTTTTTCCTCTGATCAGAATTAACTAAACCGTTACTACTCTCCCCGCTAACTAGTTGATCAAGAGATGGTTTTCCCAAAATCAAGCTACGCTCTTTATGCTTACCACCAAAATCCTTACCACCAGAGCTCTTATCAAGAGAACTTTTATTACCAGAACCCTTATCAAAGATGTGTTGTTCTATGAGAAAACTAACCCGTTTTAAACGCTCCACATCAAGATATAACACCAACCCAACAAAATCATTCTGGTTATTAAAGAAACAATTATTGTAATCCCCACAGGAGTAAGTAATTAGGTACTCACCTGTGGCAAGCTCCTCTCATGTGTTCTCTACATAAGCTTGGATACTTTCGAAGCTTTCAAACTCCGTGAAAGGCACAATTGCAGTTTGGTGACTATATTTAAAAATACAAACTCGTGATTTAGACATCTCTTAACCTGGACAATACAAGTTATTTGTTATTAGTCACAATAACTAGGTGCAAAATATTTACTATTGCATCAAACAATTCGCATCCTAAGGTGCGAATTGTGTATACCTACAACGATCTATTCGCATCTTGTCCTGATATTTACTACAACAAAGTCCTGATATTTGTTATTAGTCACAAAAACTGTGCAGATTATTTACTGCACCATCAAACAATTCGCATCCTATCTTGCGAATTGCGTATATCTATATAGAGCTATTCGCATCCTGTCCTGATATTTCTATGTAACACCGGTCCTGATATTTGTTTCGAAATACAATACTCTAACTGACCTAAAAACTCATAATCTACACATTCAAGACAAAACTAAAGCACTACCAAATTATATAACGAACTATATAACAAACAATATTAACTAAACGATAACAGATCACTATAACCAAAAAAACAGAGAAAAGCTCGAAATCAGGAAATGGCATCTAAAAACAGTAGAATAAAACCTATTCCAACAGAGAAAACGAATAAAAAACTTCGAAATCGGTAGGTAATTACCTAAAAATCTCGCAACACGATTACTTGTAAGCTATAAGATTCCAAAAAGCGACGATCAACTCCTGTACGTATAAAACAGAGGTTAGACAGGTCTAACACAACAACTTACATAAAGAAACAAACCTTTAGCAGCTTCTGATCACCGGAAAATGTGATTTCAACCCAGCTCGTGGTGGTTGGTAGGGTTAGGTGGTTAGAGCGGCTAACAAATTCAAATCTTCAAAAAGCTAGAAAAAATAGAAAGAAAACAGAAAATAAGGTTTATATAGTGGGTTAAGGATAGTTAGGGTATTAAAATAAAATTAGGTTGTAAGTGACAATAAGGTAGTTGAGATGGGTATTAAGTAACAATTGATCAAACCTTGGGTGGTAAGTGACAATTGAATAGTTGAGTGGGTACTTTAAGTACAATTTCCCAAAAATTAAACCATAACTAAATATATTGTTTTGAAATTCACCATGTTTCTATATTGAAATATCTAATACAACCTATAATCACTTTTGTTGAATTAACAAATTGCTTGTAGCTTTGTTTGATATCTCCGATTGCTACATTGCTTATCCTTCAATCTCGACAAATTTCGTGACCAGGAAGCACTGGATTCATCTCTCCGGATTAATCGTTGGTTACTGCCTAATTTCATTTTGGGTGTAAATGAATGTTGTTGCCGCTTGTTTAATGTTTTTTTTCAAATAAACTAAAATTTTATTAGAAAAGGGCCTAAGTGTAATAAAGGTAGAGTATAGATACAATATTTATTTGACCAGTTACAATTTCGAATCGATTTGAGATGACGCCAATTTTTCATCCAAAATTATTTCCCTCAATTTACTCAGCTAAGCACTTCTTGTCTATTCCAAATGAATCATGTTCCTTCTAAGGTTGCTAGAAAAAATTGTCCAGATTTGATCTGGATGTGCATTATGAAATGAGAGAATGTCGTCAAAATTGGGAGAACATAATTTTGGGCAGAGAAAACTCTCATCTGATTCTCGCACATAGTAAGAAAGTCTAGAAACGGAGAAGGCTGCTGAGTGAAATCGCAAAGCTGCATCAGTTGAAGAGATTTCAGAGCAATTAGATTGAATTTGTTGTAGACCCTCCAAACCTGCAAAAACAGAATGGTGGCTTTCGTCAAGCTTAGCTTGCTGCCCAGAGTTAGAATCAAGCATACAAGGGTCAATCATCTATGTTCAGGTAACCCAGATTAATGCTTTCAAGAAACGTAATTGCCTTTAAAGAATTGGGTGCTTGACAATCAGAGAATTGAACTTTCTGCTTACATTTCAAGGTCCAGTTTGCGAGCCTGTCAGCTGCCATATTCAGGAACTGTGAAATGTTAATAATGTTCATGTTAGGAGAAATAAGTTTTCTACAGCAACTAAGAGTTTGATTTAAGTAATAAGGATAATTGCCGCTAGCAAGCATATTAGTAAGAAGGTGAGAATCAGTTTCAATCTCGATATTTTTCCAGTTATTCTTTTTACAAAGGAGTAACCCATCAAAGAGAGCCCTTGACTCAGCCATTAACTGAGTTAGTTTACCATACAAATTAGTAGCTCCTAGAACAATATTACCATGGTGGTTTTTTATGATAATACCACCTCATACTTCCCCATTTCTCAGACAAGATGCATCAGTGTTAAGTTTCAGGTAGCTTGATTTAGGAGGAGTCCATTGATGAAAAGTTACCTTGTGAGTCATAGAACTTTTACAACCCATCTCTCTGGCTATGTTAAGGTCCTTACTCCTGTGATTTTTGTTTAGGCAATTAGAGCTATCCAAACTAATAATAATGTTATTTATGTTCTTGATTGTCAACTCTGTGTTGTAGAACTTGTTGTTGATTTTAGCCTCATTCCTATATTTCTATACAGTCCAAAGAATGATAACAGGAGTAATAGTTATGATGTGTACCTTTGCTTTTGTGAACCAAAACCAGACTTTCGACATATGAGCTATAGTCATGAATTTTTGAATTCTAATGCTAAAATAGGTAGCATAGTGACTCCAAATGCTCCAAGCGAGATCACACTCTATAAACAGATGTTTACGGCTTTCAATGCTATTACAAAACTGGTATTTGGATGTAATGTTAAAATGTTTCTTTTGCAGGATCGTATCAACAAGAATTAATTTTTTTAAAAGTTTCCAAGCTAGAAAATAGTACCTTTTAGGAATAACAGAGTTCCACATTTTACCATAAATGTTAGAACTATTCCGCATTGTTCTCAACTGGTTCCATGCGTACTTGGTGCTGAATTTTGTGTCTTTTGAAAGTTTTCAAATGATAGTGTCCTCATGGTTGGGGTTGATAGCAAGGACTTTGATTTTTTCAATGACATATTTCTTAAGAAACGTGTTAAGGTTGTTATAGTCCCAATCCATATCCTTCCAATACTCCTTCACAAATTGTTGTCTGTAACTTGAATTGTCATAGTTATCATTAAAAAAGATAAAAGGAGGATCACCATACCATCCTTCAAGCCAGAATTCTATGTTCCCTTTGCCTAACTTCCAAAAGATGTTCTGTTCAGCAATGTTTTTAATTTTGGTGATCCTTCTCCAAGTGCAAGAGTCAAGTTTAGTATAAGAAGCCTGTAAATGATGAACCTTACTGCAATAAGTTTTATGCATCAGATTGGACCAATGACTTTTGTTGCTTTTGAAATTAAGTTATATTTTCCAGGAGTAGGAATCTTGAAGGTCACTGATACTGCGCATATTTAATCCACCTTCTTGATAAATCTTGCAGATTTCTTTCCACATAGTCTAGTGGATTCTTTTCTCAGTTGAGGAGGAACCTCATAAGAACTTATTGCAGATGTTCTCAATCCTCTGGATGACAGTCTTTGGAATGGTAGAGTTTTGGATCTAGTAATTTGAGATAGGCATCAGAGCAGATTCCATCAAAGTAAGCCTTCCAGCAAAAGATAGATTTTTGTATTCCGAGTGATTGATTCTTTTGTTGATTTTGTTAATGAGATTGATGTTTTGTTGATGTTGTTTATAGTCATCCCCAGATGTGGCAAGGAGCTAGAGTTAAAGCCTAATATTGTTCATTCTAGAAGAAATATAATTTTTGTTTTGTCTTTTCTAATAGATTGACCTGATACATTTTGATAATTTTCAAAAAAAATTCCTAGTTTTTTAGTTGAATTCACATGGCTCTTTGTAAAAATCAAAGTACTATGCGTATAGACAAGATTAGGGATAAGCATATTGCATCTCTAGAATAGTATTGCATCTCTGTGCTTTCTATAAACAAGGTATGTAAACCTCTTATGAAGACTTCTTCGACAAAGATATTTTGTAAAGAACAAAATATCTCTGTCTTAAAATGGTAACAAATTACAAAATATCATCTTCCGTTAATGTTTAATCGACGCCTTCTTTTATCCAAAGTCTTCAATCTCTATTTAAGTTCCTAATTGGAATTTCTTTTATAATTTACCCTCGAATATTTCTCCCCATTTTGAAAAAAAAAATGAATTAAACATAAATAAATATTGCTTTTGTATTTGTAATTTTCCGTAAATTTTAATTTTTTTTAATAAAATTTTATGATTTATTTAGATAAAATAACTTTTTGATAAAGATGAAAATACAAACTAAATAAAACATACAAACTAAATAAAACGGACAAACAATTTTGATTCAATTAAAACAATCGCTGATAATGTTTAAAGGTATCAGTGATATTTCCACTTAAAAATTATCTCCGAAGTCAAAAACATTTTATACGAATTTTTATAAAATTACATGGTCTTGTATATAGGTAGAACTATTAATCCACTTCAAATTAACCAACAACTACTTAACTAAAAATATATCGTTTAATTAAAAAATATTTTGAATTTCTGTTTTATACTTAGAACAGCTTACGAGACCCCGCTCTATCATAAAAGATAAATTCCGACTTATTCAAACACAAAATAAATAATTAACAATTAAAAACTATAACGATTACTTTCTTTCTTATAAAGTAAATTCGATCAAAAAAAATTGTTAATCATATACAAATTTAGTTCTAGCTTTCCCATTTTGGAAATTCGATCAAAATTTGTTTGTTTATATGTAAGAATTGAAAAAGAGAGATATTCAATGAGTTTTTATAAAAGAGAGAGTGAGACCACGTTAGATAGGCAGCCTTTTTTATAAATGGAGCAACCATGAGTTTTGTTTCTATTCTCTACAACTTTTTCCCATATTCATCTAAATTCTTATAGCATGCAATAAAGGTTGCATGACCCTTCTTTGAACCACTAGTGGATCCGACCCTTCTTTGAACCATTAGTGGATCCAGTACATACCATGGTGGATTTGACCCTTCTTTGAACCTCTGGTGGACCAGGTATATATCAAAAGGATATCGAAGCGCTCTTTGATGCACTGCATGAGTTTTATTTGGCTTCTCCTAGAAGTAGGAGAAGACAGTAGCTGCAGAGATATTTTAAAGGATATGGAAGTGTTCTTCGATGCACCGCATGAGTTTCATTTGGCTTCTCCTAGAAGTAGGAGTTGACAGTAGCTGCAGAGAGGTATTTTCAAAATATGCACAAACAATGCACGGGATAGTATCAATATTATAGAATAAAGCTTTTGTTATTCTTTAACTATTATGCAAGTTGAAAAAGTCTCCCTCTTTGATGATATAGCTATACGGAGAATAGTCCTAAAAAAAGTATTACAGTTTGGCAAAGACATTAATCATACAAACGAACTCCTACATCACCACGAGTTCATCGAAGAATTTCAGATCAATCTGATGATATATCCGTAAAAAAAAAAACCCGAATGTTTTAAAAATTCCTCGACAAACCAATGATGATGTATCAGTTAGTCCATACAATTTATATCTTTGCCGAACTTAACACTTTTTTAACATCACTTTATAAATGTTTATGGTGTCCTCGCAAAAACAATTAGCAATTCTTTAGTCCTTATATCTATAAGACTCATTCAGCTTATGTTGTCATGACACAGTAGAACATGCATCTCCAATCACCAATTTCCTAGTCACGTCTATATTCGAAAGGAGTTCGCAAAAATCTTTATAAACCCACATCAAATTGATAGACTCGAAAGGAGTTCGCAAAAATCTTTATAAACCCACATGAAATTGATAGACGAAGATAATATTAAATATCAACTATCGTAATCAGAGTATTTGACGCTCCAAAAGATTGATACCATCCTAGTACATTGTTTGTAGAAATTTCAAAATCATCTTTTGCAGGTACTCTCATCTCTTACTTTACTTCTATGTGAAGCCAAATGAAACTCAGTGCATCAAAGAACACCAGATCCACCGGTGGTTCGAGAAAGAATCTTCCAACTATTATTGCATGTTATAAAAACCCATACGAATATGTAAAAAAAAAGGAAGTATAGAGGATATAAAGACTCTCTGGCGGCCCCTTTCATAAGAAGTATTAGAGCTGCCTTTTGATATTATCTCATCTTACTCTTTTGTCATCCGGAGCATCTCTCTTTTCACATTCTTACATAAAAAACAATATTACTATAGAAAACATCGGCTACTAATTGAATTTTTTAAAAAGAAAGTCTAGAACTAAATTCATACATGATTACAATAAACTAGATATAAATAAAATTATATTCGATAATGTTTTTGGTGCTCCAATTATAACACAGTAGCACATTACTAATTCACAATTAGTGATAAACACCATAAGAATACACTATTTAGTCTAACTAATTTGCATTCTAATAAATAAAGTTTGCATTAATGATGTTCCATGCAATTACTGCTAACTAAGCACAAGCAGAATCTACTCTTAGTCTAACTAATCTACATTCTAATAAATAGTCATTATTAACGAACTTCCATCACAAAATCATGTTGGATTTTTCTACGAAAACCAAAAGCACATCAAATTCATTCACTCCGTAAGTACTTTGACTCAAATAATCTTAATACCCAAGCTCCTCAGCAATTTTATATTGATTTCACCATCACATGTCAAGAAATCTACATAAGATATAAACTAGAAAGAAGTAACATAAAATCAACCCGCTAATCGAACTTATCCTGTAAAAATCCAAAGGTGATCATAGCTAGTAAACAAACAGCATTGAAAGCATTAAAAGCAACAAGACAAGACATCACGCAGACGAAGCAAGCGCAAAACAGGGCCAATCAAACAATACCTTAAATGCAGCTTGAGTCCCTCTGGTACGCGATTTTAGCGAGTCTCTCAGTGCTGATACAGCTCGTGCTCCGATGGTGATCGATGGTTTCCCCTTTCTATGCTTCAAAACAGTTTCTCCTCGAGAGCAAAATGAAGTTCCTGGAGTTACTAATTTCATTGTTTATTTATTTTATAAGAAAGGAAGTAATTTTTATAGTTTCTAATTGTTAATTACTTAATTTGTTTTTAAACAAACCGAAATTTAGCTTTTATGATATAGCGCGAGTTCTTATGTTGTTCTAAGTATAAAGAAGATATTCAGAACATTTTATACATTCCTAATGTGTAAATAAACTCAATGATACATTTCTAATTAAGTAGTTGTCGCTTAATTTGAAGTAGATAAATGATTCGAAAAATATAGGAATAAAGTACTAGTGGCAAAATTTAATACCAGTATTTGAAAAGAATTCAAATAAACAAATAATAGTATTGAGCGTGTATAATCATCAATAACAATACTTTTAGGGTTTATAAAACTTACATCCCAAGTATTGCTGCACCATCTTTGATATTTTCTTGGGTTTCTTAGGTTTTTGAATCCAGTAAGTGCATACAAACCCTCTTTGATCTCATCTCTACTCATCAAAATCGACAACTTTGGCTTCTTCTTTTTATTATCGTTACTTAGTTTATCGAAAGAAGTCATGTCTCAGTCCTTATAAGTTCTGTTTCCTCCCTTGCACCTCCGTTGGCTCCTTATTTTTTGTTCTTTGGTCTTAAATTCCAGGGCAGTTCTTGGATGTTTGGTTGCGTTTTGTCGTCTGCAACTATAACCACCGGAATTAAGATTTAATCGTGCATAGCTTTACCAGTGGAAATTACACGCACCAGGGTTCGATCCACAACAAATTTGAAGCCGCTGTAAACCATACAAATAAAACTCTCTCCGGATACAAACATAAACTTGAGGATAATGATATTAAATCAGCACAATCAGAACTAACCATGCACAATAAACTTGAGGATACTGATATTGATTCGGCACAATAAGAACTAACCATGCGGCTCCTTCTCATTTAGCACCTCCACAAGTTTCAAGTAAAAGGTTCACGGTTTAAACCTGTAAAGTCATACAGGTCTGCAATCTGATAGGAAACGGTCGATCAATAACTGCCCAAATACAATACCTAAATCTCTTGGTTCTTTGAGTTAATCAACAACCTGAAAAAGGAGCCGTGTCCCTAAGAACATGCACATCATAATTGTATAAAGTGAAATACAACTAGCATGAGGTGAATAGTACAAATTTACAAGAATGACAGATCAATGTACTGTGAAATGTCATGTTTAGCTGGAAGGATGGATTCATATTCCTAAAGCGCTTATACACATACTTGACACTGGACCTGCGTTCTCCCCTGAGTGGAGAACGCATGTGATCTAATTTGTATAGTAAACTGAGACACGCCAGCTAGAGAAAAAAGTTGTTTTCAAAAAGAGGCATGAAGGAAACACCTTCTTTGGCATGTCTACCTTGGTTGCTTGACTCGATTAAACAACCTATCCCCATGTCACAATGGAAGGAAAAGGACATTCGCAAAGCTTCACAAAAAACCTATTCACATATTATCATAGTAATATGCTAATTGTTAATAGCTTAGTGTGAGTTCAACCTTGTCAGCATATCCATAACCGATTCCCTTTCCAGAGCTAGCGGATGTCTGGGCACTGCACGCCAACAAGTTATGTAAGCACATTTATCAATGAAAATAGGCATCAATTGCTATAAACTAAGAAGTCACTAGACAAGTTCTAGAAGAACTATTGCAATGAACATATGGTTTTTTTTAACCTGTTTGGGCTCTTACAAGCTTCTGCAACAGGGTTTTCCCCTAGAACTAAATCAAGCCTATCGATTTGAACTATTATTGGTTCGATCTGTATATTGCTCACGTAGAGAAGCTTTTGGAGAAAACTAAAAGGAGAGACTATGTTAATCCAAAGTAGATAACAGTTAACATCATGGTAATAATAACAACAACCAAACAAAATTCTACATAATATGAAGAGATATAATTACCACTGGAAAATCAGTTGTGTAAGGAAACCTGGATCTTTCTTCCTCCAGCTGCTTATGTATGACTTCAGTTACAAGTTCTTTAACTTTCTCGGCTCCTCTTTCCTGAGAGACATTATCAAGCAGCAATGAAAAGGGCATGAGAAATGGGGTGTAGTTAAATATGGAGATCTGTATTATATTACTGAAGTTGTACGGCATACTTTTGTTCGAAGATGAAACGGATTGGTCGTTTTGCCCATGCTAGTTTCTCTGGTGAGAATCTGAGGTCCTGGGATGACATCGTCGCTCGATTTTACCTCTGCCTTCTTCGATTTTGAGTTTTTGAAAGAAAATACCTCAATTTTGGGGAAGATTTCAAGAGTGAAACGGGAAAACTGAGGTTGAGGGTTGGAGTTGGAGGTAGGAACTACTGTGCCTAGTTAGGATTTATATTCGTTTGTAACCAGGGTCGGCTTATTATTGATTAATGGGCATATCAGGTTCATTTTAATTGAAGCCATTTCTTTAAATTGAAGCCATTTCTTTAAATTGAAACCTTCTTATGATGTCAAAACTTGAAAATACCATCTTGTCTCTCATAATGGTTTATAATGCTTTTTCCAAACTTTAAAAAAAAGATTAAAAAAAAAAAGATTTTAGAATCTTATTTTTTTTTTTTTTTAAATCAATCTAGCGGTATCCATTTTAATGAAAAGAAATTACCTCTTAAATATCTTTGCACCAAACATATTAGTATTTGGTATAAAAATGGATTAATACCAACTTAATACCCATCTCAAACAAAATAAATTCATTTCAATACCCAATTTTTTTAATACCATAACTACCCTCAATCTAAGTATATAAGCTTTATTTTAAAAAATAATGGCTATTTTCACCGATCAACAATTTTGAATTTTGAATTTATGACCAACCGACACTCTCTCTTTTAACTTACCAAAATACTCATTTTCCAAAATGGACTGTATTTTTAAAAATTTGTGACCGTGATCATTCGATCGTCGGCAACCACCGTCAACCTCTCGGCGATCTTTTGAAACATCGTCGACCACCTTAAACCACCGACTGTGACCTGTTAACCATTGTAATCCACTGTTTTCAACAAACAGCCACTAAGAACAGAGTTTGTTCTCACCGGCGAGCAGCTTCGGCTAACGGTTCCAATCGTTTGATTCCATTGAATCTTTAAGCATCGGTCCACGTCGACAGCTTCTTTCCTCCTCAACATCAACCACCGGTAAACAATTCCAAGGTGAGTTACCTACGATTAGCTGTCGTTTTTTTTTCTTGTGGAACCAGCTCAACCTTAATCTAATTAGTACAAAATTATGTATGTTACTCTTTTTTCTCGTTTAGAAGTTGTTTAGGTCAGATTTGTGGTCGGGTATGTTACTCTGTAACAAAGCCGATAAGTTTTTACAATTTCTGGTGATTTAGGGAAGATGATGCGATTTTATGTGAAAAGGATGCGATTTTGGTGTCTAATAATAACATTGCTAGATACTCAATAAGTTGTCGTTGCGATTTTGGTGTTTATTAAGGTCATTGCTAGATTAAGGTTAATATCTTTATAGTTCTTGCAAGATTACTTGTTTCTTATATTGTCGCTGTGTTTTCAGGTTGAATAAAGACATTTCTAGATACGTCAATATTTGTACAGTCGTTGCGAGTTTAATAGTGTTGACACACCTTGCACTTTATTTTGCAACCATATTGCTAAATAAGGGTACTATTTTTTGTGAAATTGTGATTGTTTACATAAAAAATTGCTAGATTGTTCTTACAAATAGATAGACCTATTTGTTCCCTAACACATTACCTCTTTCTAGTTTCCACTACAACAAACTAACTAAATCTTCTACAATGCAGTGTGTTATATGTCGAAGCCCAATGTTTGCATTTTCAAATTTGGACCCCAAACAGCTATTGTTCTGTTGTCCGAGTTTAAAATTTTGAAAGCCTTCAAGAGTACGCTGAAACCAGATGGCACGATCTGGTTAGAGATAACTACACCATTAGATATACGTGTGGTACTCAAAAAAATTGTTTGTTTAATAACGAGTAAGATTTTATTGGTTTGGAAGTATATCTTGATGTCAAGAGTCTCAAGACTGTTAATTTTGTTATTGATAAACAAGTGGTCGATAAAGGGTCTGCACTTAGACGTAAACAACCTATTCAATTTTTTGAAGAAGCCAATAAAAACCAACAAACGAGCGCGGATAATAGTAATTGTTTAGTCAGATCAACCCCGAAAAAAAAAGACATCTTGTTACAACTGGATGTGCAAAGGTTATCGTCGGTGTTGGTCAATCATTTTCTAAGGGGGTTGCAGGCCTACGGTTATCGTTGTGTCGATATGCATTAGATAACGATTTTTCCTTTAAGTACATGCATAATACATTTCGAAAGATCACAATTTACTGTGTCAACAAAGATTCTGACGGGTGCAAATGGAAGCTCTATGCATCAGTTGATTCCAGCAACGGTTTCATGACCATAAAGAAGTATGTTGATACTCATAAATGTAGTTCTGTATTCATAAAAAAAGCAGGCATTTGACATCTGATCTTATTGCATATGAAATTCATGATTGCATTAGGACCTGCCATAGTATGACAGCGAAATGTATACAGTCTTCTATGAAACAAGACTACGATTTAGACATTTCTTATCGTCTATCGTGGAATGCTTTATAAAAGGAATGACATTGAGTATTTGGAGATAGCAATACTTCTTTCGGTTTGCTAAAAGGATACTTCAAAAGACTAAAGAGTCGTGATATAACAATGGACTGCCATTTGGATTTGGTTGCCGACAATGTTTCTCAATGCTGTTTTATAACGTTCAGCGCCTGCCTCCAGGGTTTTCATTCGTGCCGAACTTTGTTATACGTCGACAGAATACATCTAAACGGGAAGCATGGTGGTGTGTTTCTCTCAACAGTGGTAAAAGATGACAACAACGGTTAGTCCCACTTTATCTAGTATGATATTTCTAGATACGTTAAAATACCATTGCTATATACGCCTAATATTACATCTGTATCTGCACTAATATGACAATGTTAGATACATGAATGTATAATTGCTAGATACGCATATTATGACATTGCTAGATAGTCTACGATGACATTGCTAGATACATGTCATAAAATTTCAGTACACATTTAAATGACATTGTTAGATACTTTACATTAAGTTTACTAGATTTGTTGTATCTACTACAATTGGCCCATGCGATTTATGTTGATTCGTTCTTTACGTTTTACCTTATAATTACTGGGTAAATGCAGGTCTTTTTCCCGTTGTGTTCGGTATTTTCGGGAATGAAGACTCAGACAACTGGTTTTGGTTTCTTCAAAGTCTTAAACCTCATTTGCTAGAGCGTCAAATACCATTTATTTCAGATCGTCACACTGGTATTATTAACGTTGTAGCTGTTTTTTATCCCAATGACTTCTATGCTTATTGTATCTTCCATATAGTTCAGAATTTGAATAAAGCTCTTGAAAAAACAAACAGATAGTATAAGAAGAATATGCTAGTGATGTTTAAGAGTTGTGTTTATGCCCCAACGATCGACCTTTTTAACTAACAACTATCACAGTTTCAGCACCAAGGGGTGATCGTATCGCCAGTTTCCTAAACAATTTTCCCCTCGGAAATTATACTCAATCCTACGTCAAAGGCAAACGGTATGGGGCAATGCCATCAACAACTGTCGAATCATTCAAC
The DNA here is from genome assembly GCA_036936605.1 of Limnanthes douglasii subsp. nivea. Classification (NCBI taxonomy): domain Eukaryota; kingdom Viridiplantae; phylum Streptophyta; class Magnoliopsida; order Brassicales; family Limnanthaceae; genus Limnanthes; species Limnanthes douglasii. Next base: position 142,879,933 of record JAUPFV010000004.1, on the reverse strand, counting down.
GCACAGATAAAAAAATTGTGCAATCTACCTATAGTGGAATTGATCGACATGATTAGAGTTCTGCTTATGACTCAGATGTCTAGACGTTGATCGGAGGGTCTAAGCTGGAACACTCATTTATGTCCCGAGTTTGACAAGAATTTTAAACATAATGTAGAATGTGGTCGAACCTGGGTAGTACGTAAGTCTTCTGCAACTTTTATGAGGTTTTATCATACCCGATAATGGTGGTAAACATGCTCGATTTCAAATGTACATGCGGTTCTTGGCAGCAAGAATGTTTCACATGCCCACACGTATTGGCTGCAATAGCATCTTTATGCAAGGATCCTATAAATTTAGTAGAACCCTTTTCACTACTGCGAATTTCAGGTCTAGTTATTATTTTAACATACCGGTTATAACAGATTTTGGAGTAGTTTCTATCCCTGACCAGTATGCCAAGCCAGAAGTTCAACCACCTAACGCTAAAAGATGATCGGGACGGTAAAAAAAACTATTCCATCAAGAGGAGAAGTAACCACCAGCCGGCCGAGGTGTGGCCGTTATTTCAAATTAGGACACAACAGGAGGTCGTGCGATGCACCATTCTAAATTTAACAAACTTGTGTTTTTATGTTCACTTTTTTTTATATTCCTGGATAAGTGCTTCTTATCTTGCGATTTATGTGTTCTTTTGATTGGCCACATTGCTAGATATGTTGTCTGACTGATTGGTTAATTCAAAGCTTTACTCTAATTTCACACTGCTAGATGCATTATTATGACATTGTTATACACAACCTGCATAATTTTGGTAGCTGGACTAACATGACATTGCTAGATACATGTAATATAGTTGCTAGATACACTAAAAAGACATTGCCAGACACACTTATATAGCATTGAGATGACGTTGTTAGATATATCTATTTGCTAGATACACTAACAGTATCATATATTGACACTGCTAGATACAGTTTATGTGAAATTTCTGGATAGCCTAATTGACATTGCTAGATAACCTAATTTCACATTACTAGCTACCCTATTATGACATTGGTAGATAGTCTAATACGACATTGCTTTATACCCTTAAATAACATTGCGAGATAGGCTACTATGAGATTGTTATAAACATTAAAAATATGTTTCCATATATGTATGGTATGGCATTGTTAGATAAGGCATAATTTGGTTAATACATTGCAATTGTCTGTTTGTAACTACTTTTATAACTGCCTTGGTATACAAATTCCTCTCTAATGTTTAGAAAAACTGTAAATATGCCATTGCTCAACTAACAAAACAACTAAAAACATAATTAGAAATTAGATTAAAGGTCCATCATGCAATGTATTACATCAACCAAGATACATCAACCCTAAAAACAATACAACATCTTTGATGGTTAGTACATTTTACTCCATAAAACAACACCAAACATACTTAATAAAAACACAGTCTGCATGAACTACAATAATATCAATCATAATCATCCTCGTCATCCTCCTCGTTGACTCTTCTTCTTCATCTTCGTCTTCCTCCTCTTCCTCATCTGTTTCCTCCTCATCTTCGTCCTCCTTATCATCATCTGTTTCATCATCATCATCAGTGCCATCGGGTTCCTCGAGTGAGTTATTGTCCCAACTATCCCTCGTGCGCTTGCATTTGGGAAGTTCGTTAGGGTCAGAATTGTAACCATCGAAAGACCAGGAGTCCCCTGGTTGGTACTCGTCCTCAAACTCAAAATACCAAACGGAGTAGTTATCGGAGTCGTCAGATGAGTGCTCAGAGGTCGTTGTCCTCTTGTACGGAGAAAAACCCCGAGAATAGTCGGATAACCAGCTGTCTGATGATGAGTAACTGGGGGAAATAGGAGAAGAATGGGCCATTTCTTAGAGAATGTAGGGAGTTTTAGAGAATGCAGTGAGTTTTAGATGAGTGGCATAAATTGAATAGCCTAAAATCCCGTCCCTACTTATAGTCAAACGTCATACCCAATGCTACATCTAATCTAGCAAACTGAAATTAATTATAGACGTCTAGTTAATGCATTTGTAATGATTCAACATCTAATTTTGTCTTGTCAAGTAATAAATTAACCAATAGGATAAATAACCATTGTTTAATTACTAACTGAGATAGGTAGCTGGTGTGGAAAATAATCGCCTGAGGGTAGGCTAGTAATTTTAAGTGGAGTTTCAAGGTGGTGTAAGGGTGTTTAACGGTGGTGTAAGGGTGTTTAACGGTGGTGTAAGGGTGTTTAACGGTGGAGAGATAATTAAGCAGCTTGGTAGCAGTTAATTTTTCTTACCCATAGTTAATGCTGGTGGTTGGGTATTTATAGTGTGATGTTTGGGCCCTTATGGGCTTTCGGGTCATGTTTAATGGACCCGGGTCATGTTTAAAGACCCATGAGTTCTAAGTAGGAGGGCAGGTAGCTTAGTCAAGAAGTGTTTAGGTTTTTTAGTACTTTAGTCATAGTTCGAACAGCCTTAAATTTACAGTGTTCGAAGTGATCTGTCCGGTCCGAATGATCTGTCCGATTTATGTGCTTGTAGCCTGTCCGGTATTCGGAGAGGCTTAGGTTGATTTGCCCTTCCGGGGAGCATGCTGAATTCGGACTCATCAGGAGCCCCTTTTTTAGGTGTTTGAACAAATGTCCTTGTCAAAGAACTGAAAAACAGTCAGATTGCATGAAGTGGTTCTTAATCCGGACAGAGTTGTGGGTATACTCGGACAGATTAAACGTTACGAATTCCAAACGGTTTTTGCCAGAGTTAGTGGGACACGTGTCGCATTCTGATTGGCCACTCTAGCCGTTTTTTCACCTTTAATTTTGCACCATCTTCTTTTACAAGTAACCTCTTTAATTGCCAATAATGACATCAGCGCCGTCTTTTAATCATTACCCAACTTTTCGGATTCTCCTAGGAATCAACTCCTTTTTTCACATTTACTATAAATTCTCATTCATTTTTCATTGTTTTCACTATCTCTCTCAAATTTTACTCTGCAATTTCACCCAGAGCTTTATCTCTCTAGAACAAAAACTTCCTTGGCTGTTTTATGTTTACAGCAAGAACAGCATTGATCAAAGGCGGTTGGCTCATCCTTTCAGAGTTGGAGAAAGCACAAAGGGTCGAGAAGGAAAAACGACTGGCAGCAGGGCTACCATCGTCGCCTGTTGAGAAACCATCCTCCTCTGTTGCAGAATCTGATAGAGGCTCATCCTCTTCAAAAGGTACCAAGCCCAGAAAGCTCTTTCAATCCACCCTTTCTCCCATAGTATCTGGTTTCTCAGTTCAGGAGTCAATACCTGCCGTTGAACCAGGAGTCACTGCTACAAGCGTCAGGAAAAAATCATCTTTTATTGCCATGAGGTCTGACTCTGACCATTCCCCGGAGAAGTTAGTCATCAAAAGGCCAAGCCGGTTAGTCAAGGGGCTAACCTCTAAAAATACTCCCTCGAAATCGGGGACAAAGAATAGTGACTCTGGGTCTGTAGTGCCCTTTAGAGCTCCCCGGGAGAGGCTGTCCGGTCCGGAGGCCAGCAGCCCGGCACCCCCTAGAGAATCTTCTGCCTCAGAAACTCAACTCGAGGTGAGAAATCAGATAAATACGGGCAGACAACAGTCCGGAGGGCAGGCTATGCCAAGCATTAATCCTCCCCGTACCACTTCCACAGAAGTCCCTCCAACAATTATGGAGGAGATAATGGAGGACTCTACTGAAGAGGTTCCCTTTGAGTCCGAGTCCTCCGGACAGGCTGATACCACTGCTGCTGTTGCCAAAAAATGCAAAGAGAATTTGTACCTAAGGCGCCCGGACCTGCCGGAGTGCCTTGAGGGGAGAGTGGGGCTGTGCTTTCATAAAGTTGAGTTCAAGTACCTCTTGGCCTTGCAGAAGACCAAGTATGCGTTCATCCATACTTCAGACCTGGGTCGATTGCGCATAAAGTGGGGGATACCCGAAAACATGAAGATAAGGATCCCCATTGATCCGGAGACCCCAATGGATTGTAAACGAAACGAGATAGTCTTCTTTACGGAGCTATTTAACTGGGGGCTCAGGTTCCCACTAGACCCGGAGATTGTGCGCTACTTCCACCTGGTCAAGCTCTGCCCAACACAGCTAAGCCCCAATGGTTGGTTCACCTTAATGTCATGTATTATGGCATCTAGGTTATCAGGGATCCCTCTTCCTATGGAAGAGTTCGCTGCAGTGGCCAACCTGTGCAAGCATCATCAGTTCCCCTTCTACCATTTCAACATGGGGAACGATCTCAAAGCTGTTGATGATCTCATGGAGTCGGAGAGCAAATGGAGGAGACAATTCTTGTTTGTCAGTGGCTCATGGGAAAACGGCAAGAAAATCAAGGCCGGAGAGAATCCAAGCCTTCTCAGGAGTAGATGGAGGAGTGACCGTAAGTTTTTTACTTTAAGTTTCTGTTCGAATCTCTCTTCTTCTTTTTTTAAGTTAAGTTTGTACTAACCAATTTCTCTTTTGTTTTAACAGAGCTGCCAAAGGAGTTCGGGGACTACCTGAAGGCCGAACAGACTACCTGTGGCAAAATCAATGCATGGGCTGCAGAGAACTGGGAGAACCGATTCCACAAGGCCTTCACCACTGGAAACCTAGCAAGGTCCCACCTGTGGAACACAGCAGGTCGGAGAGACCTAACTTGGGAGGAGCTCACCACCCAGCCTGATGAAGACATCGTGCTGAGAAGGTCCCACGAGCTGGATGGGACACTCTACCTGCCTGCCCGGGCCAAAGCCCCAAGCAAAATGAAGGGCAGAAGAAAAGGCAAGAAGGTGGCAGGTGATACTGAGAAGGAGGCCCCAACAGATCTAGAGGGGCCAACACAAGTTCAAATTGATGCAACCCTTTTACAAGTGGTGGAGCAGGAGAGCGAAAAGCAGGAAGTGAACCTCCCAAAACCTCCAAGGGCATCCAAGAGGACTCGCAAGCAAGCAAGTGAAGGTGCTGATAGGGAAGCCAAGAAGAAAAAGACTTCCCAAGGGGATGAGCTTGCTCTCCGGGATCCGGAGCCCTCTTTCCCTACTGACCCGACACTGGCCGAAGAGATCCCAAGAGAATTCCATACTGATGAGGTTGAGGGGGGAGAGCTTAATTTGGATGAAGTGGACATCACCGGTCTGGGTGGACTTGGTGAATATTTCCTTGGCCTACCTAGAGACGAGTTTGCAGGGCCCTACATCCCTCCGAGCAGCTCCAATACGGTCAATTTTAACGGTAAGACTTTCATGGTTTTTAGTGAGAAGGACACTATAACCCACTCTCTACTTAGTAATGTGCAGCCAGTTCTCACATTGGAGAGGCAAGTCTGGAGTCAAGCAGACACTATGAAAGACCTCAAGTATGATAAGGAAAAGCTGTCCGGAGACCTCCGCACTACCACCACCAATGCTGATTTGCTTAAGGAAGCAAATGAGGAGCTGAAGAAGAAGCAAAATGAAAGCAACACAAAAGTTGCCACCCTAGAAGAAACCATAAAAGATCTTCAGGATAAGCTGTCCGGAATGAAGAATGACCTGACAACCTCAAGGGGAGAAACTGCAGCAAATGAGAAGCTCATCACCAACCTGACCACTGACAAGATCGCTTTAGAAAATGCAGTGACTCAGACTGCTGAAGAGAAGGCTGCTTTGGTGAGGGACCAAGAAGCCACAATCAAGGCCAAGATCAACGCCTATGCCAGGGAGATGATACAAAGCGAGGAGCTAATGATTCAAAGGGTGAAGTCTGATATGGTTCTCCTGTTTCACAAAAAATTCCCGAAGAGGAGACTGGGGGACTTATGGCGCTATGTGGATGATGATGACCTTCCATATTATACTATGGTTGACGAGGGATATTCCAGTGAGTCCTCATCTGATAATGAAGAGGAAACTGGAGAGAGCCCAGGTGAAGAAGAGATTGATCCCAAGGGCAAGAAGATAGTCGAAGAGAGGAGCGACATCAAGGGCAAGAAAGCAGATGAGGGCGAGCCATCTTCAAAGGCTCAACCTTAATTTATAATTTATTCTGTTTATCTTTCATTCAAACTAAAGTCCTTGGAAGGCCAATGCACTCTTTTTGTGATGGTGTCCGTATTATTCGGACAGATTTTTTGTGCTGTATCGTAACTTGTTCAAAAGTCCTTGGAAGGCCAATGCAATTTTAAGTTTGTTGAATGAATGTTTTTATTTTGTTCAACCATCATCTTCTTTTATTATTTGTTTTTGTTTAAATAGCTGGAGTTTAAATAGCTTTATTGCATTGTGAGAGTATTAAAACTCTTCGGCTAGAATTTAAATAGCCCCTAGATCTTTCAGTCCGGGTAGTATGACAAGGGATAGAATTCTGAAAATACTTAGAAAAATTTGAAGAAGGCATCAAATTTCATTGAAAGCTCTCCGTGCCACCGAAGAGGGGAAGGTATGCCCCCAAATATTTACATGGATGTTTAAACAAGTAAATATTTACACAAGTGTTATTCCAAGTACATTCGAAGGTGTTCAATATTCCAAGGGTGAGTTAAAACCCTGCCATCTTTGTCTTCCAACCAATAAGTCCCAGGCTTGATTCTTTCAACTATAGTATAGGGACCCTCCCAGGTTGGGGCCAACTTTCCGAAGAGCTTTTCCTTAGTATGCAAGAAGACCTTCCTTAATACTTTATCCCCTGGTTGGAAATCTCTTCTTTTAACCTTAGAAGCAAACCTGCTTCTCATCAAGCCCTGATAGTGTGCCACTCTAAGATGAGCTTTAACCCGTCTTTCTTCTATTAAATCAAGTTGATTTCTGACGGCCATCTCATTAGCATGTCCGGAGAAGTTATGAACGCGAAAGGAAGGGAGTGTCTTCTCTATGGGGGCTACTGCATCCATCCCATAGACCAAGGCAAAGGGAGACTCTTGTGTTGCAGCCCCGGGCGTTGTCCGGTAGGCCCACGAGACCTCTTGTAGATAACTAGGCCACTTCCCAGCAACCCCTTCTAGATTCTTCCTTAAACCGGACAGTATAGTTCTATTAGCCACTTCAACTTGCCCATTGGATTGTGGGTGGAAAGGTGAAGAAAAGCAGTGCTGTATACCCCTTGAGGCACAGAAGCTTTCCATTTCTCTATTGTCAAACTGTGGCCCATTGTCTGTTGTTATCTTCTGTGGGACACCGAATCTGCAACATATGTTGGACATAATGAATTTTTTGACAGCTTTCGATGTTGTCCCTGCCAGGGGAGCTGCTTCTATCCACTTTGAGAAGTAGTCAATAGCCACAATTATAGTTTTACGCCCTCCGGACGCCACAGGGAGAGGCCCAACCAAGTCCAATCCCCATCGAGAAAAAGGGATGGGCTCAGAAATTGACTCCAAGGGAATGGCTGGTACATGAATTTCATTGCTGTACCTCTGGCATGGGTCACACCTTCTTACCAGCTCCTTAGCATCTTTCATAATTGATGGCCAATAGTATCCGGAGAGTAACACTCTTCTTGTTAAAGCTCTGAATCCACAATGGGCTGATCCCTCACCATCACGCAATTCGGAGAGGACCATTTGTGACTCATTATCCCCTAAACAGCGTAGGAGAGGTTTACTATAGGATTTTTTGTACAACACTTCTCTCAACATAATGAAACCACGAGCCTTGTGTTTCAATGTTATGGCTTGTGACTTATCTGAGGGCATAATTCCATCGGACAGATATTGTATGAGAGGAGATCTCCAGTCTTGAGGTCGGCTTACTTGTATTTCAAAAACCTCCTCTTTTCCACCCTCACTGAGTTGAATAGAAGGGCTTTCAAGCACATGGATCCATGGGTAGGACTCCGTATATGCTATTGTTGCCAATGAGTCTGCTAGCTCATTTTCTGCCCGAGGAATATGCTCATAGACAACAACTTTAAACTTTAACGCTTCATTTTTGAGGAGGAGTAAATATTTTACCAACTGCTCCTTTCTAGCCTCAGATTGGCCTAAGGCATGGTGGACAAGTAACTGGGAGTCACTCAGAAGCTTGACCCTTTTAGCCCCACAGATGTAGGCCAATTTCAACCCAGCCATAGCTGCTTCGTATTCGGACTCGTTATTAGACGCCCTGAAAGCAAAACAAATAGCTTGGTACATGTTGTCCCCATATGGGGAAGTGAGACATATTCCTGCCCCACATCCCATGGTGCTAGACCCTCCGTCTGTTCGGACAATCCACACTTTCTTGTCTTTTGAATCAGTAGGTTGGTCTGAATCCCTATCGGAGTGGAATTCAACCAGAAAATCAGCCACAGCTTGGGCTTTTACTACTGTTCGGGGGGCAAAGTCTATGTCGAAGTCCCCCAACTCCACTGACCATTTCGTCATTCTGCTTGAAATGTCTGCTTTTTGAAGGACATTCTTTAAAGGGAAAGATGTCCGGACGATGATAGGATGAGCCTGGAAGTAAGGCCTCATTTTTCTTGCAGCTATCACCAGAGCTAATGCCAGTTTTTCGAGTTTCAAGTAACGCCTCTCAGCATCAATCAAGCTTTTGCTGATGTAGTACACTGGGTAGGGACAACCATCGACCTCTCTTACCAACACAGCACTGATGGCACAACTTGAAATGGCCAGATACACAATAAGAGTCTCCCCGTCAACTGGTTTGAACAAAGTTTTAGGAGAGGAGAGATGTTTCTTGATTTCATTAAATGCCTCACCACACTGCGGGGTCCATTCGAACCCTTTTGCACCCTTCAAAGTTTGAAAGAATGGAGCACACCTGTCCGAAGACCTGGAGATGAATCTGTTCAAGGCAGCTAATCTCCCCGTCAATTGTTGTACTTCTTTAATGTTTCGAGGGGGCTCCATCTGAAATAAGGCATTGAGTTGGTCCTGGTCGGGCTGTATTCCATGCTCACTTATGATATACCCTAAGAACTTCCCGGACTGCACTCCGAACACACACTTTTCAGGGTTTAGTTTTAAATTCACTTTTGCCAAGTTGGCAAAAGTTTCTTGGAGATCGGACAAGTGCAACTGCTCATCCACGCTTTTCACCATCATATCGTCAATGTAAACCTCCATATTCCTTCCAATTTGATCAGCAAATGCCTTGTTGACTAACCTTTGATAAGTAGCCCCAGCATTTTTCAAGCCAAAAGGCATCACCTTGTAGCAATGTAGACCCCTATCAGTGACAAACGTGGTATGTTCTTGATCTTTTGGATCTACTTGGATCTGATTGTACCCGGAGAAGGCATCCATGAAGGAGAGCAGTTTGTTCCCAGAAGTAGAGTCTACTAACTGATCTATCCGGGGAACCGGATACAAATCTTTTGGGCAAGCTCTATTAAGATCTGTGAAGTCAATGCACATGCGCCACTTGCCATTTTTCTTCTTTACCAGGACATGATTTGCAGTCCACAAAGGATATTGAGATTCTTTAATATGCCCCATCTTTGTGAGTCTGTCAACCTCTTGTACTATGACATCAGCCTTTTATTTCGAGAAAGCTCTTCTCTTTTGAACCACTGGTGCTACATCTCTTCGGACAGATAGGTGATGGGATATCACCTCTGATGGAACTCCAGTAACATCAGCATTGCACCAAGCAAAAACATGTTGATGGTCTTTCAAAAATTTCAACATCTCTTGTTTCAATATTGGTGGCATCTTGGACCCTATCTTGACACTTTTGCCTTCTTCCAAACAGTGTGTTTCAACCTCTTCAATTGTGATCAACACTCCGGGGGTCTCCCTGGGGTCATCAATCTCACCCTCACCCCCAGAAAGGCCCTTAAACTGCTATTGATCATTTATTCGGACTGCCCCCAGCGTTCGTGGAGCCAAGGCAGTGGCATAGAATTCTCTTGCAACCTTTTGGCTGCTTCAGACGACCCCAACCTGTCCCTGAACAGCATACTTTAAACACTGATGGATTGCTGAAGCCACTGCATGCATCCTAGAGAGCCAAGATCTCCCTAGAATAGCATTATAGCAAGTGGGACAATCCACCACGATGAAGAGTATTCTAACCATTTTCTTGCAAGGGCCCCTGCCCAATAACACTTCTTCTTCAAACTCCCCAATCACATCGGCTGAGCTGCCCGTGAAACCCACGATCGATCTGTCTGACTTCTGAATCACAGCTGGATTTTTCATTTTCTTATAAGTGGTTAGGAAAATGATATTGGCAGAGCTTCCAGTATCCACCAGAATTCGTCTTACCTCATTGCCCCCTATAGATGCTCCTATGACAACAGCATCCTCATGAGGGCCAGCAATGTCTCTCAAATCATCCTCATCGAAGACTATAAATGGGAATGAGTTTGGTGATTGATAAGGTGTCATGCCCCCTTCTAGCTGGGAGGCTAAATTATGAACATGCCTCTTTCTTGAAGAAGCAGTAGGAGCAGTCATAGTGTCCGCTCCGAAAATCGTCATTGACTCGAAGAATTTAATGAGCCCGGAGACCGTCCTAGAACACTCCTCTATAGCACCCACCCTATTTCGTGTTGGATCAGGATCCAAGTATTCAGATTCCACATCGAACCTTTCAACTATTACCATGGCCCCCTCTGGGGCAGCATTACTTGGACCAACCCGGTGAGTGTTGTCAGGCCTGTTGCCTCCTCTTCTTTTAACGTACGCACCCAACTTTCCCCTTTCAATCAAGTTTTGAACCTCTTATTTCAACGCTATGCAATCATCAGTGTTATGGCCAATATCATTGTGGTATTGGCAAAAGGAGTTGTTACGATGCTCTCTGGGAGACTGCAAGGTTGCTGGTCTCCGGTAGTGTACCTCATCTTTTGTTTTATCGAAAATGGTGGCCACGCTTTCTTTGAGTTTTGCGAACCACTCCGGCTGGACCCATGGCCCTCTTTTGTTTCTGGATTGTTGACTTTGAGCAGGAGCAGCTGGCTGAGACTGAGCTTTTGCCCTACCATACCCCTGTCCGGTTTCTCTTGCTTTATTCCCGGACTGGTTCTGATTTGGAGTTGGTACCACCGGGATGGATCTCACCTGTATGTGCACCCTAGTCTTTTTTGTTTCATCAACGTTTATTTGCTTGCCAACTTGGTTTAGCAATCCTCCCCAGGTCATGGCCTTCTTTCTGGTCACCGAATCAGCCAGGTTGCCTGGGTTCAAACCTTGTCTTAGGGATGCTATTGCCACCTGCTCGAAGCAATCAGCCAACCCATTCTTTGTGTTCACAAAACGACTTATGTACTCCTTTAATGACTCATTTGGCTCCTGGGCACAATGGATTATTGTGTCTCCATTGCCCTTCAGCTCCTTACTCCCCACAAACTGCCTTCGAAAGGCCACCCAAAACGTATCAAAATCTTTAATACAAACTTGAGGCAGGTTGTTGTACCATTTCAGAGCACTCCCCGTAAAAGATTGGGAGAATGCCCTACACAGTAGTTTATCATCATCATCAAAGTTCATCATGAAGTTCTTGAATTGCTCCAGATGATTGTTCGGATCAGTACTGCCATCGTACTTCTCCATCTTAGTACTGTCAAACCTCTTGGGGAGGTTTCCGAACAGGATTTTAGAAGACAGTGAAGACTGCCTCCAATTCCTTCCACGGCTGAACACGGTATCCTCATTGGGAGTTGCAAAGATACCCGGCTCATCGTGGAAAGCAAAGGGATCCATCAGCATCTTGTCCGTATACCTCCGGTGGTGAGATGACCCCTTTCCAATATGCCTTTTCATTCTTCCATGGTGATCTCTTTTTCTCGAATATTTCTTAACCTGCTTTTGCTTTTTCTTGGTTCGACCCTCATCACTGCTAGAGGACAAGGATTTTTCATTTCCCTCACTGTCCGAAGAGCTGCCCGAAGATTCTGAGCTTGAGTCAGAGCTCTCCACAGCCTTGGACCGGTGAGACTTTTTAGAACTGGCATGTGTCTTTTTGGTACTCACATGAGTTTTCGAAGCCTCAGGCTCTCTAGGGTTGTCGGTGTGATGAACAACCGATGCCTTGGATTTTTCTTTCATGCCCATTTTGGCCTTTTCAGCCTCAGAGCTTCTATTTCAAGCTTTAACCTGTCGCGCTCTTGGACAGTATACTCATCGTTTTCTTCCACCACTTCGAGCAAAGCTGGTGGAAGCTCTGGATTGTCCGGATTCATACGGACAGAATTTCTTGGCAGGTTTTGAATGCTTGATTCAGGCACCTCTCTCCTCCCACTGTGGTCGCCAATTTGGTGTGGAAAATAATCGCCTGAGGGTAGGCTAGTAATTTTAAGTGGAGTTTCAAGGTGGTGTAAGGGTGTTTAACGGTGGTGTAAGGGTGTTTAACGGTGGTGTAAGGGTGTTTAACGGTGGTGTAAGGGTGTTTAACGGTGGAGAGATAATTAAGCAGCTTGGTAGCAGTTAATTTTTCTTACCCATAGTTAATGCTGGTGGTTGGGTATTTATAGTGTGATGTTTGGGCCCTTATGGGCTTTCGGGTCATGTTTAATGGACCCGGGTCATGTTTAAAGACCCATGAGTTCTAAGCAGGAGGGCAGGTAGCTTAGTCAGGAAGTGTTTAGGTTTTTTAGTACTTTAGTCATAGTTCGAACAGCCTTAAATTTACAGTGTTCGAAGTGATCTGTCCGGTCCGAATGATCTGTCCGATTTATGTGCTTGTAGCCTGTCCGGTATTTGGAGAGGCTTAGGTTGATTTGCCCTTCCGGGGAGCATGCTGAATTCGGACTCATCAGTAGCAATCAGTTCGATGTTATTTAATGAACGCGTAAGTCAATAGACTATTCTCCAATACATTAATATAGTTAACACGATTTATGCACGCTGGTACAAAAATATGTCATTGCGAGTTACGGTTATATCACATTGTTAGATACGCTTTAAAAGACATTCCTAGATACAATAACATGACATTTCTAGATACGTTATTGAGACATTACTAGATGCGTTATTCTGATGTTGCTAGATACGTTACTGTGACAAGCTGATAAGTTGCGATTGGTTATATGGTTTAACACACGTTCTACAATTGTAAGCTATAACATAAAAAATGTTCACCCAACACTATATTCTGACCAAAACATTACAAACAACATCCAATTTCAAATGAATTACATACTTAAACAATTTTACCTAAAAAATGAATTTAACATTGATATTAACTACCAACGTCGATTTGTGTTCGAGTAATTTAAGAAATGCTTAAAGATTCCAGCTCAGCTTTTTGCGGGATATCATCTTCAAATTTCAAAGGAACATACCCTTTTTGAATAATATCTTTCGCATACTCACAAACAAAAATCCCACAATCAAGGCTCTCCTTTTTTTTGTTGTGGGATATTTCTCATCGTCTTGATTTTGTATCCACCCTTCATAGCCGGGATCTATTTTTTCTTCATGCAATAGGTCAGCTTTAAAATCAAGGAACCCCACATTATATTGTGTTTTATGTTATATAATCAATGCGATTGCTCAAGAGAGTATGAGTTTGCGATTGTTATGGAACTAATTAGCTGTATCTAGCAATTACCCCATATCGCACATGTGATATGTTCACATACTAATGATGATGCAAATACTTCCATTGATAAATAACCAACTAAAACCATAGAACTACTAACCAGGTCATCAGCAGTGTTCCTAGTCTTATCTTCAATATGTTTGCTCTATGACAACAGTGGGTTGTAACTACTAGCAGTACCATTTTCGATGTCAATGACCAGCAATGTCCAGTAGTTTATTCCAAGTGCAAAGAGGAACAAGTAAATGCATGTGTCCAGTCTCATTGTCTCAAAAACTTCATCCACAATGTATGACATGTGTCCTTTGATGGCCAGCATTTGCTGCGTTTTTTAATATTACTATATTTAGTATATTGTTTTGAGTAACATAAATAATACTAAATGCACTTACAATTGCAACTCTAGAAAGTTGAATTGCGCTGACCATACATGTAAACTTATCATCCACCCTTTAACCGGTACTTTCCAATTGGCATCCTGGAGCAGCTTATATATCTAAGCATCTATGATCTATCAACGTACAATTATACTTTAAAAACATGTAGATGATAATGATTAGAAAACAAACAACGTTGGTTACGTAAAAATACAATATGTTGGTCTTCCATGACATTGCTAGATACCTTATTTTAACATTGCTAGATACGTCTAAAACGACATTGCTAGATAGCCTACAATAACATTGCTAGATACATCTAAATGACATTGATAGATACCATATAATAACATTGCTAGATACGTCTAAAATGACATTGATCGATTGACTAATTAGACATTACCTGCTATATTAACTATATATTGCTATATACGCCTAGTATGACATTGCGATTGCAATAAAACAGAATATTACCTTGAAGTCTACTTGAGTTTAGGACGGGAGTTCCATTATCTCACTCACACTAATGGAAAGCCTATACGAGAACTCTGACATTGGCAAATACCATACTTCTGGATCGTCCTGCTCTTCTTCTCTGTTAATTTGTAACACCTTGTTGTACTCAGTTACATCTATTAGTTGTGTTGTGGTTGTATGTTTTGGCCAATCTTCGTAACTCACCTGTGGTTCTCCCACCTAAGTCTGACTAAGTAAGTTTCACTTTGGAAACTCATCAGCAACCACCTGTAATATATCAAATTAATTCCCTAACATTAATGGTCGATGACTTTAATACAAAAACACACTTACATCGAGATTTATTGAACCTTCGTCAATAGATTCCAAAGCACGTCGCTTCTCGTTTGAGTTTGCTGCAACCTTGTCACATTCTTTATAAAAGGATTGCATGCACTCTACAAAAAATTTATCTACAAACAGTATATCGGAACATACAGGAGTGTGTATGAAGTTGTTTTATCTAGTCGGGGTGTTTTATGCTTAGTGGCTGCTATTTCCAGGTTTTTCGATATCTCCCCACCATCCTGTTCTACATATTCCGCTCTTTCAGGCTGTGTAAGTAATTCAGACTTCGTTGTGGGTTGTTGTTCCTCGTTATGAATTTGAATAACTTTAACGGCTGCCACTGTTTGCGATAGGCTCGATAGGCTCTTAATATCGGAGACGTGTCTTTCTCACCGTTAAATAAAGTTGGCGACAATTACGTTCGTCGGAAATGTTTGAACTAAAAGTTGTGTTCAAAGTGGATTTTTTCTTCAGTATCGGGTCTTGTGTCTCTCTCTTTTTAAAATTAAAAAAGTGAAATTGGAGGGAATGGTAACCCAAAATTCAGGTTTACGAGACAAAAAGGTGGGTTCTAACCAAAATGGCCCCTTATATACCCTATAAGGTATTTTTGTCCAATATTTAGTTCCATGTACTTTAAGAAACTACCCAATAAGTCGGTACTAGTTTGGTATTATAAATATGAGAAAGTATTTATGGGTACGTTTCTCTTTAATTAAAGTGATTTATCTATTAAATTTTTGTGTTAAACAATTTGAAACGATTAAAATATTCTCAATATATTAAGATCCAAGACTTTTTTACGGGTGAAAGTATTTTAAATAACAAAATCTCATTCTAAAAAAATTGGTCTCATTATAACAGAATCTCATTTTATATAAAAGAACTAATTTTATTTTATCACGACCTTTTAAATAGTTGAAGTTCAATCATTTGGATAAAAAAAAATAAATGTAAATAATAATTTAATAAAAATATATAGTAAATTAGAAAAAAAAATAAGTAATAAAAAAGTAAAAATAAAACTAAAATTGTAAAAATAAAATTAAATAAAATGATAAATATGAAGCATGAAATCATCGTATTTATTTTTAAAAAATATATTAATATGGGTGTCACACGTTACCATCTGCTTTATCATACGCAACAATTATTACATTTATGACATTTATTAACAAAAAAAAGTTTAACGTTTTGCAAGCATGTGATTAAATTTATCATACGAACACTCATATATATATATATATATATATATATATATATATATAATGTCTTCCACACACAAAATATTAACACAAATATGACTCTGGCAATCCTCCGAACACTCATTTCTTCAACGCACTACATTTAATTTCTTTCTTATTATACCAATTATGTTTAATTTATTTCTTCTACCCACCACATTTATCTCTCCCGCCGCTAAAATTAAGCTTAATCCCCAATACTTATATAAATGTTTATACAAACCGTAGTCACCTACTCCTTTATCTATCGAGCAAACTTATATCCAACAAACCCTGGTGATGAAATAGAAAACTTTTTTTTATTCTTATTTTTTTCGAAATCAATTCCATCAAACTTTTTAGTTTATAAAATTGATTTTCGTGAAAAAAATTATTCTTGAAATCGATTTCAAGAAATCTTCCAAAACTCTGTTTGATTTTTTTTTTTATATTTAGTCTAATTTTTTTCCAAAGGTTTATGAAATTGATTTCATGAACCATTTTTATTTGGAAATCGATTTCGTGAAACCTTCTAAAACTCTATTTGATTATATATATATATATATATATATATATATATATATATATTTATTGTTTTTTATGGAAATCGATTCCAATAATTTTTAAAAAGTTCATGAAATCGAATTCCATGAACTATTTTTTATTTTGCAAATTGATACAATTAACCTTCGAGAACTCTTTTTTTTCATTATATGTTTGTTTATAAATTCAATCCCGATTCTCTAATTTTTGTTTCAGACTTAGTAAATTACATACATTGAAGAACTACTTTGATGTCATTCCAAGTTATGTTCAACTTTTTGTTATATTCACAGTGAAGAACTACTTTGTTGGCATGTTAAAACCTCTAAAAATGTTTGTAGCTAGGTGTTTGACCTAACAAACTATGGCATTTTTTATCATCTATTGATGGAAGACTTGATTTAATCAAGTAGAAACTAGTTCAGTGTTGTCTATTTTATTTTCTTTGAATTTGTCTATTGATAGTAGGAAATCAATTTCTTAGCTCAGGCTCAGTCTCATTGCAGTGTTAAAGATACTTAATAACACCTCCATGTAATTTCTTGTTGTATTTAGTTTTCTTGTTATGTTGATGTTGATTTATAAGTTGTTTTTGTTTTATGTTTGGTATATTTTGAGTTTAAGCTGTATAAATTGGTTTGGTTTGTCACTGTACTTTTGTAAAGAAAATCATGTTAGTTTGATGTTGCTAATTCTGAGTTTAAGCTATATTTTGAGTTGTTGCAAATGTTGGTTTGATGTAACATTTACTAGAAGTTGCTACCAAATGATTGGTTTCATTTTGCTTATAAATAATGGTGGTGTTAATTCGTTTGGTTTTTCAGTGTATTTTTTTTAAAAGAAAAACATGTTACTTTGATGTTGTTAATTTTGAGTTTAAGCTATATTTTGAATTACTGTTAAATATTGGTTTGATGTTGCTGCTAGTAGAAGTTGCTATCAAAATGTTGTTTTGATTTTGCTAGTAAATAATGGTGGTGTCGATTAGTATATGTTAGGTAATTTTTGAACTATTGCATGTAATTTCGAGTTAGGATCTTAAAATTACAAGTTATTTTTTAAAAGTATGTAATTCGTAGAAAGTCACTCATAATTACATGCTTGTTTTAAAAAATAACACAAGGTATACTAAAATAAACATATTTATTTTTTACTCTTATAAAGAATTTGATAGTGTTGATTAAAGTTTCTTATATTTTTTAATTAGCTTTGTAGAATGAGACCAAGAAATTTACTTATGAGTATTTGCTGAGGATCGTCATTATCTGTGACATATGCATAAATGAGCCAAATATTATCGAGGAGTCGCAGTCACTTGAAGTTGTTGCTCGTGGTTCTACGTAAGAAATAATACATGGGAAGTTAGTAGGGAACCATCTCCAATTTTGATCCAATAATCAGATTCTGATGACAAGGAAATTGATGAAAATCCATCAATTATAGAAGCTGAGAATGAAGCTTTCCTTTCAAGATTTTCTTACATACGTCGCTATAAAGGTTTTACGAATTATACCGCGTATCATGTGTATCATGGTCGAGTAAGAATTTCCTATTTTTTATCTTTATTTCTCAACGCTAATGTATCATTTGGTTATATCACGAAGTGGAGAGGCGTCTATTGTGTTTTTTCGCCGGTTGGAATACGATTTATTGTTAGAAGTTGACCAACCTAAATAGTGTATGCGAGGTTGTCAATTCCACACCTTTCAGGCCATTGTTAGACGACATCCACTATTCGAGTATAGATATACCTTTGGTAGCTGCTTTTATAGAGCGATGGCATCATGAAACTATATTATTTTACTTTTCGTTTTGTGAGATAAAAGTTACACTTAACAATGTAGCCATCATTATTGACTTAAGATAAAACGTCAAATTATTAGAGGTATCGAGAAGCAATTATCATGATGAACGTGCCAAATTGGTACGTGACACTATCGGAGTGCCATATTTGGAAGCTTTAGCAAATCTTGAATGTTGTAAGGGTATCGGTTGCCGATTGACTTTGCTCATAAACCGTTTCTCCAACAAGTGTTTTCATGATGCAAGTGGTCGATTGAGGAGGCTCGATATTGAATGGTGCACGAAGGCTTATATATTTTATCTCTTTGGCTCATGCTTTTTCGTAGATAAAAGTGGTACCTACATAAAAGGAGATGGGTGACACGTGATTGAGGACTTTGAATCACTAGGAGAATGCGCTTGGGGGATGCATATTTTGGTCGAGCTTTATAGCGGGTTGCGTGTGGTTTCTAAGCATACCACAAAGACGATGAGCATTTTTGTTCAGTTATTAGAGTGTTGGATTTTCGACCACTTCATCTGATTTCAACCACGTAATTTGGAGGGATTTTTTCTTAACATGTCGCACATGCGTATGTGGGCAACACCCACGCATAAAAGTTTGATAAAATAGTTTGTATGGTAACTTTAATAATTTAGAATGACGCTTGATCGCTTAGAAATCTATTCAGTATGTTTATATTCTAACTTATTTGATCCATCCTATTTTTTGAATATATTTTCATATATTATTTTCGACTATATTTTGTTACAGGTAATATTTCAGTTGTACGATTATTTACGAATGTACAAACCAGTTGAAGAGCTAGCATGGTTTACTGGTGGATTGATATTCATGGATAAAATTGAGTCATAACAACCCGTTAGAGTTATGCATTACTTTGGATACATCCAGAATGATTACATCGCATGGACAAAACCTGCGGTTATGAAAGGTCGCTTATCAAGTATGATAATTAATTTTAAGGAGCATGTGTGGGAAAATTATTATCAATATATATTAGTTCCGGAACATAGATAAACTCTTATCGTTGAAGGTAACAGATAAGTACAACCACACCTTCGTACGATGAATGGTTTCATCATAATATTTGGTACGTTGTACCAAATTCGCTTAGAGAAGAATACTTCCTATAGGGAAGAACCACAAGATTCAACCCACCAAGATAATGTTACTGGAGGTTATGTTAAAAGTATGGATACGTACGTTGGTAATGTAGACAATATGACGAGTGAAGAGTGTTATGCCGTTTTAAGACACTGCATTCATATAAGAAATACGTATCTAGGATGACAATGTCCTATGTTGGTGTATAGTTTTTTAAGTTACTGTATTTTGTGGAGGATGAGTGTTTATTTTGTGGATAATGTATGTTTTGTGGATGATGTATGTTTTTTAGACTGGGTGGGGATTTTGTAAGCACCTAATTTTGAAAGAGCATCTCGGAATTAGAAGACATTCTTCTATAAGAAAAAAAAATAAATATAGACTTAATTCTAAGATGGCCACTCAGAATCAGATGATATTTTCGTTTTAAAAACACCTAATTTTGAGATGCCCACTCAAAATTAAGAGACATTCTTCTGCAAGAAAAACGAATCAATACGGGACTTAGTTCTGAGATGGCCACTCAGAATTAGTTATTATCTTCATCTCAGAATCAAGATTTATTTTATGCAACAAATTCAAAATTTCCTTGTTAGGTTTATGCACTCATCATTATTCACGTGTTAAAATAAGAAAAATGATTGTACTTCAAATAAAATGCGTGTCTCTATTTAATTGGTTCTTATGGATTACACTATCTTTATCTAATATATGTTGTTATCAAATTTGTCTGATCAAATTACATTATATTTAACTATTGTATAAATAAGAGGTTCATTTTACGTGGTAAAGAACACTAAACACTAAATAATGAACTTCAAATGGAATGAATGATGAATATTTGAAGATAAGTAGTCAACCGAGTAGGAGGGCTAGAATCTGACCAGTTTTGAAATAACTTGATCTGTGAGTTCTACTATCTAGTGGGGGCCGACCATTACGACGGAGCAAAACCCTCATGCGGTATGCCAGAGATCAAACAAATGTGGAAATATTTAAGGTCCCTTAGAAAACATATGGTTTTCGACCTTGGACTAGAAGAACCGACCAATTAACTAAAAACCAACTAAAAATATTCACGACCACATCACAACCAGTAAAGAGGAAACTATGTACGAGAAAGCCTTTAGGTAGGATTTCGAAGAAGAAGAAAAGAGGGCGTCAAGATGGAATTGGCCAGACAACTACACAATATTGGTTGGAATGTTTGTTTTTATGAAAATTTCTCATTGATTTTAGTTTGAGCTTTGTTATCTTATTTATATTTCAGGTTCAATTTTTTTTAATATTAACTTGTTTAAGTTTTAAAATGTTGTCTATGTAATCTTTTGGTTTGTTAACAAGTTGTTTTAATTATTAGGAAATTGTGTAGTATTGTAGAATAAAGTAAAAAAGGAGAAGATGAAAAGAGGCAATGTCATTAACAAAGATTTCAAAGTTATTGTCACATTAAGTAATGTTACAAACGATTAATACAAAGTTAACATAAAACATTTCTTCTTGGTTTTAATCAATCGTTAATTCCAGAACTTATGGATCTCGTGTAGTTGGGGGTTTAGGTTAGATACTAACAAATGATAAAATCCTTCTTTGCAAATAAGGAAACCATCCTTCTTTTAGTGTTGCCCTAACATGCACCCATACGTTTTTGTCATAATAAAGCCCATTCACGACGGTTCTGAAACCACAATAACCATCCGAACCCATATTCATGTAATCATATATGAATAGATACAAATAGTTAGGGAGGTGATGTAAAATTATTGATGTATCATTTTGTATTTGAACCTGTGGAAGCTTGATTATCTTAGAAGTATTACAATTCTTAGTCACCTTTGGTACATTTGGCGTAGCTTCCGTATGAACATTTGGTGTAGCTTTCGTTTGACTAACTAATAATCTAACGGTGATTTTGATTATAGACAAGGAAATATGACATACGTACGACGATGTTTTTGCATTATCGGTTAGCTCTGCATATTTGAATCTCGATAATTTATTCTTCGTTATTTTGTTAGCACGTTTACTATCTTTGCCTTTATTATTAGCTTTCTCTACATGTGAAATGAATTCAGTTCGTCTAGGTTCAAGTACTTTACTTGTTATCCTTATGATATGTAGTCGACGCTCACGATCGTAGCCATGGATTTCAGAACCAATTACTGTTATTTTTTCCTCGACAAAATCATATTCGTTATATACATCGTGCTTCATCAAATTCAACGTTGTCACCTCGTGTCGACCATACTTGCATCAAAGATATGGTGCGGCATTACATATAAACCAACCTCAGATATGGAAGGAAAAATGTGAGTGCTTTTAATAACACATCCGCATTATACTTTCATTACCTTTTTGTTTAGCCCTTTCGTATTGCGCTTTCATAAGTTTGAGAGAAAATTCTAACATGGAATGTCTAATAACCTCAAATATCCAAGAATCATACTCAAATTGAGATATTAACATACTTTTTTTTAACGATGCTTTTATATTTTTGTGTTGTATCTCTAGTAAAGAATTGAATCTTCCCTAAAATGCATCAAATGTAAGCAAGCCCGTCCCAAGGTAACGTTTTAAGGTGGATGCAAAATCTCGGCTCTGATATTCGTGATAATAAATATTCATTTAAAATGCATAAAGAATATAATAATTGCATTAAATTATAACTATTTTGGCTTACCAATTTGTTGTGTTGTTGCCAAAATGTAAAACTTGTTAGTGTAAGCATAAAACCGTAAGGAGGTTTGAGCCATGTTTGAGTGTAATCGAGGGCTCCGGGGTATACCTTATATTCTTCTTTTATACATTCGATATTTGAGTTCAACTTTCTTATGGTTTCCGAATAAATAATTTTATTCCAAGACGCTTGAAATCTGTGGAATACATTTTTGTTCGTATAAAATTTATAGTCGTCATTATAATATTTTTTTATATGTGTCATCTAGATAGCATGTGTGTCACTTTTGGAAATATAATGTTAATTTTTTTTATTAATAAAAATTCTCTATCCGTCATCATAATATTAGGTAAAGGGAAATGATTTTCCTCTATGAGCAACCGCAAATATTGTAGTGCCCACATGTAACTTTCAACCTTTTGTGACGTAATAAAATAAATGTCGTCGCAAACATGATGTTGTTTGACGTAACCCCAATATTCTCGAACAATAACATCTTGCATCTCGTCGTCTTGTACGTACTATCCATAATAGGAACCTCTGAAATTGTCCTATGAATATCGATAGACGTCAGATGTGTAAAAAATAATTTGGTGATTATTTGAGACCCTTTATTCCCGCTCTATCTCATTCAATGTAATTTTTCTCCTTCATCATACCCAATCAATATTGAATTTTTGATTTATCGACTTTTCTAATATACGATATTTTTGTTCAAGAAATGTTGCACATATTAGACACGTTATGAGGATTAAGCTATTTCAATGCATGTAAAATATTACGTGGAATGACACCACATTACATAGTTGCTTTACAAAATCTTCTTCAATCGTAGTAAGTTTTTTTTCTTGTGGACAACTTTCTAAATATTCGGATGGCAGGTGGTTATGCATATCGCATAAAACTAACAAATACCATAGCCCATTATCGACAAAATGAGCTCTTAATGCAAAAGGACAATCTATTTTTTTTGTCTGACTCTATTCTCTTCATATTAGATGCTTTGGTATTGCTTTTACTTTCCAAATCTCTCACAATAATAAAACAATCGAGGAGTATTTTCGTGGTTCCCAAAATTACCTACTTTGCATCATAAAATATTTCAAGTCTTTGTCGATACTCTTTACCCATTTGTAAGTGCGGATCTAGAGTAGTGTGCTTGGGTGGTGTATGCGTCAGTGAGATCTGGATATATAACTTTATCAGAAGTATTATGAAAAGGGAAAGTAATTTTAGGTTACGAATCAATCTCAAATTCCTATATTATTAATACATAATATGTTAATAAATTTATGGTAAAAATAGAAAGAAAAATTGCTATTAATTCTAAGATACCCACTTGGAATCAGTTGTTTTCACAACATGCAACTCATTCCGAGATACCCATTCAGAATCAGTTGTTTTTACATAAAACAACTAATTCTAAGTGGCTATCTGATGAAGAGTGAAACGTAGCAGAAGTCTAAAGGGATAAAACCCTAATTTAGTTTTTATTTAATCAAAATAGTCTGACGACAAAATAAGGTATAGGATGCTTTATATAGCATCTATCCAAAACCCTAATATCAAATAAAGAAAATTACATAAATGTCTAGAAACTAAAACAAATAAATAAAATAACGTCTAAATATGAAAACTGATTTTCGAAGGTTTTAGAGGTCGAATTTGGGTATTAAACTTTGTGACAAGTCACAGTTTTGAAATCTTACGGTCTCGTCGAAATCTTCGATTTGAGTACCTATTTCACCTAATTCCGATACCTGACCAAGAAACCAGTTTATCCGCAATCTTCGCTACATCATCCTTCCCCGGTTGGAAAGAATTCGACCTCGAATTCAAAACGTGGAAACATTGGATGAACTGCACTACGACATTCGGAAGTGACTGAATCAACTCCCATGCTATGGAAACCCCGAGTTATAGCATCCAAGTCAGCATCGAAAGAACCGAACAGCAAAAACCTGCAATATCGTGTGATAGCAGAAGCCTCCAATCTCTTGAAACCCAAACTTTCTATCCCATACTTAGCATACATATCGACCACGAAACTGTCTCTTTTGGAAATTTCATCAAATACCTTAGGTGCACAAGAATAAGAACGAAACACAACGATGTCAGCCAGTGAAGACCCGATTTTAGAGCTCACAGAATCCGTAATCTTCATATAACCATTCCAACCCAATCGTGTATCACAATTACAATTACTATTGAATGTAATCGATTCATGTAACATCAAAGTGTCAATACTTCTAAGAACATAAGCATGGCGATACATATAACCCGAATTGGGATCGGAAACACTAGAGAAAAGAGTGAAATCGGACAGACCATATGATTTCGGCTTACCTTTTTCAGCTTCGTACTGGTTGGAGTATTTTGTGAGGGCCTCGTCAATGACGCCAGTTTGTTTTGGCTGTGTTCGTCTACCCTGTGTGCGTTTTCCTCGTTTTCGAACCCGTACCCTTCTGAATCTTTGTTCTCTATTGGCTCCACTGATATATTTTCTTTTATTTTTTATTTTTGGTTTGGAATTGGAGACCAACATATAGCCCGTTAAGTTGTCCATGTGATTGGTTCCAGTCAACTCAAGCGTCACATTTTCACCAGCTCCGACCGACTTAACTCTATGCCCATCAACCGCGGGGCCTTTCCCATCTATGCCATAGACCTCCTTAACTTCCACCGTCAGATAGTACGGCGATGGTTTGAGAACGACAGTTTCGCCTTCGACTAGGCTTCCGCGTTGGATATTTCCCCAGACAGTATGGCCCACATCAGTTGGATTTGATTTAGTGATAAACATCAGCAATTCATCATCAGGATTTGGTTCAATCACTTTGATTGAATCAAGTGCTTTTGAAAGGGAGGTTCCACCACAACTTTCTGCTTTAGCACTAGAGATTGGTATGAACTTGACATCTTCCTCGACATTATAGCCTATGGACTGCAGAACTGGCTTCATATTTTTTGTAATCTCAGCATCCCATTCTGTACTCGGAGCAGTACAATCTGTCTTTTTTATCGCAATAATGAGGTTGTTTAACCCAGTCCACTTTGCTATGCGCAATACCATTTCATACTCGTCCAAGTTTGTACTAAGATAAGGATGTTCCAGTACAGCAATGTCTGAAATCGCAAAAGTGCTGATCATACTCCCCATTATGGCTGGAGGAGTATGGTAAAGCGTAAACCGGAAATTCTCAGTTTCAAAATTCTCAAGGCCCTGCATATAAGAACTACTTGTGTCTCCAATGAGGATAGCATTCCGATGTGGTTTCGTCATGATTTCATAATCATAAGCCACCTGAGGACCAGCTTGTGGCTGCGACGTTTCAGATTTTGGGGTGCGGGGAACCGCGATGTACGCCGGTTTGAGCACTTTCTTCGTAGTGTCTGCACTTGGTTTCTGCAAAGCTTCCTTATCTTTTGGTGAGTTGCCATTCCGCACAGATGCCTTTGCCGTTTTGTTAATGGTTTTTCCTGTAGAGTTTATCACCAAAGTGTATCCCTGGATTCCGATAAACTAACACTTCTCCTGAGATTTGTCCTGAGTCGAGAATGATGCAGACTTCATTACTCTCTAGTTCCCCCGTGGGATCAACGGTCCCCATCAAATAATAACATTCAGAAACAGGAAGTTTTCCGCCTTTAAGTTTATTTTTCTCCGTTTTTTGGAGTATGGAGATTTTATGTTTCAAGTATGATTCATCAAGAGGAATACCACATGAAATCATCCTTGCCACAATGAACTCATCCTTATCATCACCATTAAGAGAAGCTTTCAACGCTGCACGTTTATTGTTCCTTACTACCTTTGATTCTTCCAAAACACTATACAGAATGTCCAAGAAGAAGTCGTTTGGAACCCCTCCATAGCTAAGAAGCAGTATTAAATTTTTTGAAAGGTATGTTCTTCCTGGCTTTTGGCTTGTGGCAACTACCTCGAAAGAATTTTTGCTTTGAATATTCGTAATATTTGGATCCTTCTCAACCTTAATCATCAATGGACGAACCTGAACTATTTTAGATGGAAGCTTCTTATTAACAAGAAGGGTACCCTTCACTGTAGTTCCAGCGTAATAAAGACGACACTGAATCAACAGAGGCACCTCTCGACCAAGAGAACGTTCTTTTTGCAATTCCTGGATCGTCATCTCGCTACTATTACTGTCACCGTCGTTGCATTTTCTTTTGTATACATTTTTAGCCATGTCTTCAGATATAAAACCAGTTCCATCCGAATGTATATTAATCTTTCCATCCTTAAACACCGCAGCCGATGATGCAAAATTTATATGAGAGACTATTGTGGGTGTTACCCAATCGTCCTCATCCTCATCGCCGTATACATCATAAATCGGATCGTCTTCATCCTCATCACCGTATACATCATAAGTCGGATCGTCTTCCCTATCATTTATCAGAACTGCACCAACATCACCTTTCACAACCTCCGCCGTAACCTCCGCCATATCATCATCATAGATATCAAATTTCGGAGGACCATCAAGCACAATGGGATTAGGTTCAAACGCCTCCTGAGAGAAAAGACCCCTAGCACCCGCAGCATTTGGACACTCTACGTGACGATGCCCTAACTCGCCACAGCCATAGCAACGTAAATTGCTTGAAGAACGGCTTGGCGCACCGCGCCCAGGAGGGATCGGATCAGGGGTTGGACGGAGAACTGGCTTGGACGCCAAAATCCCTGAAGGAGCACCGGTCCGTACGCCGGTCTGGGTCCGGCGAGCCGACTGCTTTTCTGCCTGGAGGGCACGCCGATGGGCTTCGGAAACAGAGGATGGATCGAACATATTCAGCGTGTCTTGAAGCTGGAGGCGTAGCCCGCCAATATAGCGGGAGACCCGCTGGTGCGGCGACTCGGTCACATCTGTGCGAGCCAGCTGCTGATAAAATTCTTCGGTATATTCATCAACAGATCTGGGTCCCTGACGAAGATTTTGCATTCGCTGGTAGAGTTCCCGCTCGAAGTTGTAGGGAAGGAAAGCCTTGCGGAGTTTTCTTTTGAATTTCTCCCAACTCTGGACTTTATCTTTACCTTCACGCGCGCGGTTCTGCTTCACCTGCTGCCACCAAGCCTGTGCCCTACCGCGTAGGTGGATGGCGACCAATGCAACTCTTCTCTCCTCCGGGACCTCCTTGAAGTCCAGGACTTCCTCAATCTGTGATAGCCAGTCGATAAGTGCCTCCGCCTTAAGGCTGCCATCGAAATCCGGGACGTCTATCTTGAACCCAAGCTCCCAGCAGCGTGGGTTAGAAGTAGTCTGGTCGCTCCCCTCCCCAAAAGGGTTAACCATACCTTCAACCTCCGTGCTTTGTTGCTTGGCGGTAAGAACAGTCACCTGCCGGGTCAGATCGGCTACCTGACGGCGTAGGTCAGCATCTTCACGATCATCTACATCACTAGTATATCGAGTCACTCTAGGGCCACCGCGACCGCTGATTCTTGCTCGGACCATCGCGCAGGACTGCCTGTGTCTGATACCACTATGATGAAGAGTGAAACGTAGCAGAAGACAAAATAAGGTATAGGATGCTTTATATAGCATCTATCCAAAACCCTAATATCAAATAAAGAAAATTACATAAATGTCTAGAAACTAAAACAAATAAATAAAATAACGTCTAAATATGAAAACTGATTTTCGAAGGTTTTAGAGGTCGAATTTGGGTATTAAACTTTGTGACAAGTCACAGTTTTGAAATCTTACGGTCTCGTCGAAATCTTCGATTTGAGTACCTATTTCACCTAATTCCGATACCTGACCAAGAAACCAGTTTATCCGCAATCTTCGCTACATCACTATCTCAGAATCATTTGAATGTTATAAAAAACAGCTAAATCTGAATAGAAATCTTAGAATTGAATCTGCAAAATCGAGATTTCATATTTTGATTTTTTTTTGAAAACGGATTTTGATGTTAAATGAATTTACAACTAAAATACCAGATTATATTACTTTGTTTGTTGTTTGGTTGATGTTTTATGGTGTTGATTCCTTGGTTTGAGTGTTTTCCTCTTTCATTAAGTTATTAGTATTTTTTTTAAATTACTTTTTTAAGTTTTGAATTTAATTTTAGAAGTTATAGGATACATGTTATCGCAGATTGATGAGATGATG
This sequence comes from Limnanthes douglasii subsp. nivea, assembly GCA_036936605.1. Classification (NCBI taxonomy): domain Eukaryota; kingdom Viridiplantae; phylum Streptophyta; class Magnoliopsida; order Brassicales; family Limnanthaceae; genus Limnanthes; species Limnanthes douglasii. The sequence continues at coordinate 142,851,783 of JAUPFV010000004.1, read as the reverse complement.
TGTTTATTGGTAACATAGATGGGTAATATAAAGTGACATAAAAACATAAACTAGAAGGTAAGTAAATTGTATAAAAATAAAAATAAATATTCAAAGACTTTTTCCAAAATTTTAGATATGAGAAAGTGATAAATATGACGGGGAATTAACATTATGTTACAAATTTTAGTTTGGTATATACGCACTCTATAAATCCAAAATTAAAATTAAAAAAATTTCAATGAGGTTTTTCATGGTGAACCGACCTAATCCATATTCGGATTATTTTATAAAAAATATATCCTTATAGCAAATTGTTATAATAGATATATTGTTCAGATTTCCAAATAAACTTTCAACCGATGACGAAATATTATTTATATTTTATTTATCCTATATTTTTTATATTTTATTTATCCTATATTTAATTATATTAATGAACCAATATTTGTTGAGAAAATAAAACACACCATTTATTTTATTTTTTATTGGTTTAAAATATTTGAAATTTGACTCTTATAAAAGTAGATAAGATTAGATTTTATTGAGAAAAAACATGGACTTTATAAAATATAGTTAGATAATAACTACTAAAAATTAAACAAAGTTATAAAATAGATTTAAATAAGTTATCATTAGAACTAAATCGCATTATATATATATATTAATAAAAATGAAACCTTTAATTTGAATTAGAGAGGTCGGTTTCATTGAGGAACTCAACTAGTATTAAGGAATACACGTGTTTAAAGCTAATCCAAGAGCACCAAAATAAATTTTTAAGAAACCATCCATTCTAATAGTTTCAGACAAAATAAGTTGATCCAAATTCGATTGATTCTCTTTCAGATTGATAATAACTTGAATGAAGAACTCTTGCTCTTTGGATTTTGTATTATCTTTCTCATATTTCATCGTTGCTCATCAAAAGACATGATGGCAGATTTCTTCATTCAGTGAGTCATGGAAGTGAAGTAATTCTGGGAAGTAAATGAGCTCTCTGATAAGGTACAACGCTTCCATTAGATCTGATTTCTGCCTGAATTGATTTCTTGGTTTTCCTTAGCTTTTTATTGAGTTTTATTCATTTTCTATAGATTATTAATCATGAGTTCTCATTGCGTGCAAAAATCTTTAAAATCTGGAAAAACTTTGCACAACACTTTATCAAGTAGATCCTGCTAACTTGGGAGATTGTTAGTTTTACAATAACTTTGATGAATTTAGATTACTTCATGCGAAATGATTAGTGATTTAATTTTTTTAATTTTAAAGCCTGATGTAACAAAAGGTCCAAGCTATCGAGCAACATTATAGCATAGAGTTGTATTGGTACTTGGGTTTGGTTGAAGTACAATTTGATTTTACATGGTCCATTTAGCTAGTCAGTCTGCGACCTTATTCTGGTTTCAATATATGTGAGAGAGAACCATAGAGGGGGAAAGTAGGCGTCTATGACAGTTTAAAAGATGAACTAAGGTCCAAGGGGTTTTCTTGATGTTAGAAGCTTAATTGAACCTGAGAGTTTGTTTCAATGTCAACTCTTTCCAGTCATATGTTTTTACATATAAGTAGCCCATCCGAAAGAGCTGTGGCCCCAACCATAATATAAGAAAATTTTCCATATAGTCTGTCAAAATATTGGACAATATCACCTTTGTTGTCTCTAAGAATTCCCCCATCACTAGCCTTACCATTAGCTAGACAAGATCCATCCGTATTTAGCTTAAATATATTAGGATTATGTAGAGACCAAGTGAAATAAATCTGTTTCTTTTTCTTTTTTAAATGGTTATAACATCCAAGCTCAATAACAATATTTTCATCATTTCTCTAGTTATCCTTCTTGAGAAGGTTAGCATGGTCTAAGCTGTTTAACATATACTTGACCTTTTTAATATAAATGATTAGCTATATTAATAGTCCCATTGAATTTAGCCTGGTTTCTAGCTTGCCAGATGATCCAACAAACATTTACAGGGATGATGGTTCTAGTATGGATATCCTTTTATGCATACCATAACATTCTCCTAATAATGTGATCTATGGTCATATAGCGACAAATTCTAATATAAAAATACTACAAAATTAAAACCATATTACCCAATAATTTTTACAAGACACATATAGATTATTAGGAGTTTCTATAATGTCAAAGAACTGACATTTTAAAACCATCTAATATGCATATTCTGGATAATAAAACCAGTAGCTATTCATTTTTTTAAGGATTCTCCAGACCATAAAGGAGAATTTCATTGGAGTAATGTTGTTCCATATATTTTTGAATAAGTTAGATTTGTTTTCTTTATAATTCCAAGTTTCTTTTGTGTTAAAACTTCCATCTTTAGATATGAGCCGAGTAATAGTGTCATACTCATGCCTATTGATGGATATATTATTTATAAACAATATGTCTAAAAGAGTTACTAAGGTATTAAGCTTATCCATTATCCACCCATTACCGTCCCAAAATGTTTTAGCTTTGTCTATGGTATACAAACTATTATCAGAAGGGTTGTCAAAGAAGATAGCCTACACCATCTATCTATCTAGAAATCCACCTCACATTTACCTATTTTCCAAAATATTGTTGACTAAGCAATGTCGTTTATGTTAGTAAGTCTTTTCCAAGTCTGAGAGTTAGATTTATATAAATTGACTTATAAAGAGTGTTTATATTTGCAGTATATAATGTGTAAGTACTTAACCCACAATGAATTATTCTCTCTAAACCTATGTAATAGTTTACATGAGATGCTGTCTTGAGGTCCCTAAGTTTCCTTATATTCAGGCCACGCTCATTAAAAGGTCTACATATGTTTGACCAGTTAGTCCAATAAATTTTGTGACTATCCTGAGTTGAACCCCGTAGAAACTTATTGAAAGTTTTCTCTACTCTATCAATAATTGACTTAGAAATCTGACAACATTGCATCCATTATGTTGGAATGGCCATCAAAATAGTGTTATTAATATCAACCTCCCTCGATAAGATGTATTTAAACCCTCCCACTCACTGATTGTGTTTCTTATTTTGCTGAGAAAATAGTTGTAGTTACTGGTCTTTTGTTAGAATTTAAGGAAATACCTAAGTAAGTTGTAGGTAGACTTTTGGATTTAAATCCAGTCTTGATTTTTAATGAAGAACTTTTAGCTAAGGATATGCCGAATGAAATTAATATCTTTGTTTTTTCTTTAATAATTGATTGATCATAGATGTCCTGGTAATGCTGAAGAAATGAACTAAGATTAGTTATTGTTGATTATAGTCCATTTGTAAAAATTAAAATATCATCTGAAAAGACCAGACATGAAATTTTAATAGGGCTCATAGATTTGTATAACATTGATTTATTGTTATCAAATAAGTTTATGAGACCCATGATTAGGGCCTCTTTAGCATTATAAACAAACTTTGGGATATAAGATACCCTTGTCTTATTCCTTTCATGGATTTAATAAACCTTTAACATTTCCATTTATAAGTACAAAGATGTGAAAATACTTAATCATATTTTCAATTAAGCTAACAAATTCATTATCAAAACCAAATGAAAGAAGGACTTTAATACTGAAACTATGAGAACTTTTGTCAAAGGCCTTGGTCATATCAACTTTAACCATTATATTACCAGCCTTAGTCTTCCTATTGAGGTCATGTACTAATCCATTGGCTAAAAGAATGTTGTCCTGAATATCCTTACCATAGAAAAAGCCACCCTGAACATCTGAAATTATTTTTTGAAACAACCAAACTAGACATGATTCTATTTATTAGTGTACATAATCTTATTGGTCTGTATCCTTTCCAAGTGCTAGGGTTGATGGACTTAGGGATTAGAGAAATGCAGGTGGCCATGATACCATGTGGAATAGGCTAGCCAAGAACGAAAGAGTTATAGCAGTATAAAAGTCCGTTTTAATGATCTGCCAACAAGTTTGAAAGAAGTAGTTGTTAGATCCATCAATACTAACAATGCTTGATGGCTTTAGACAACATATAACAACATGTAGCTTTTCTCCAGTGGGTGAGGTCTTCATCATTTATCTGATTAGGTATAATATTATGAATGATGTCACTCATCCTGTTGTTCACTTCAACATTATTTTGCTAAGTATTATCTGTTAAGATATTTTGAAGTATAATTGAGCAGAGGTAGCAATGAGATCATGATTAATAATCCATTCAGAGCCCTCTAGAATGCTTATAATTATGTTTCTTCTTCTCTTTTTCTTTATAAAGCTTTGGTAAGTGGATGTGTTACAGTGTCAATCTTTGATCCAGTTTGAGTAACATTTATGCTTCCAGTAAACCTCTTATTTGGCTAATTATTTTATAGGTATATAACATTAGTTTTAGAGAGATTTTTCATGTCCTCAACATTGCTTGTTTTATGGTATTTGATTTCAATACTTTTAACTGTTTCTTCTGCTTACAAAACTTTATAAAAAATGTTACCAAAACTGTTCTTGTTCGAATCTTTAAGAACTCATTTAAGTCTCTTTGTATTATTCTAGAAAAAATACATAGGATAACCAATTATTTCTTTCCCTTAGCTCTGTTCCACAATACTTAGGAATTCTTGATTAAGAGTCCACATATTCTGGAACTTGAAAGCATTCTTAGATTTTTTTGTCCTGGGTTATGGTTATACTAATATGAGTGTGGCGCAATACTGTAGTTTTAGAGAAGTAATCAGTCCAGATAGTGTTATATAACACATGATCTAGCCTTTTCCATTTAGTTTTGTTAGTCCATATAAATTTGGTACCAGAATGTTCTAAGTTGCAATCTTTTATAGTCTCATTAAATTTTTCAATGTTGTTTAGAAAAAGAGAGGAGCATGTAAGTTGGTCATCTGTACAAGAAATGACATTGAACACAATCCACTCTTTGGTTATGTGGGATATGGCTTTAAGATTGTTCCAAAGATCTAACATATTCGCTCTTTGACATTCAAAATATACTATAATGAAAAGCATTCATTTGTTCATTGTTGAATGCTTAATTTCAACATTAATGAATTGTTGATGATCAATGATAATATCAATCTTGAATTCCTCATTCTACATTAATCAGATTTTATTGTTTGTATTGGCTTTAATTTATTAAATCCCAATCTAGCAACAATCTTTCCTAGGTTATCCACCTTAATTAGAGTTTATTGCAAATCAATAAAATCGATATGCTCTTTTTTATTGAGTTAAACCTTCTATTAGTAGCTTTATTTTGAATTATTCTAATGTTCCAATTGAGAATCTTGATTGTCATTTGTTACATGAGTTTGGATATATAATTGACCCTTTGTTCTGAAGATGTTTGACTACTAAGGCACTTTTGTTCTTCCTTCATTTTGCTTCTTTTAATTTCTTATTTAGAAGATCCTCGAAATCTTTGTGAACCTCTCTTTTACTAGGTGTATTGTGTTCTGAGTTCATGTTTTCATAATCAATATTGGTTGTGAAGTTGAACCCACTTTCAAGAGCCTGTATTGTTTCTATAAACTTCAGTTTCGCTAGGTGTATGTTTCCCTAGTTAAGATTACTTTTCTTATTTTTCTTGATACCTTCTTTTAACTTTGAATTGGATATTGGTTAAGTTGTGTAATGCTTGATCATCTGCTTATTATTTTCCCTATTCTGTGAAAACTTATCTAGACAAATTTCATTATTTTCTTCCTGCAATGTATTTGTAAAAATATGATTTTTCACTAATTGATCCTTGATTATTATAGACTTAATTTTTTGGGTATCTAGACCTTATTTGTATCAGAATCTTTGTTGTTAGAAGTAACTTACTAATGGTTTTCCATTCTAGTTGGATTGTTTTACATTTATCTTGATTATGGCCAAGATGATGGAAGTAGAGGAAATATTATGGTAAGTATTTGTAGCTAATGTCTTCCAGCACCCGTCATTATCCCTAAATCCAAAGCTAACATAATATTCTGAATTTTCTTTGTTAAATCTAGTTCTAACCAAACATAAAAGAAGTTGTATGTAACTTTAGTTTTCTCTAGAATCCATATTTTTAAAGATTGGATAATTATAGAAGAAATAGAGTTTACTATCATTGTAGAGAAACTCGTGAAGGGTTGAAATCCTAATCCAAATTGGTTTTTATAGGACATTCATGTTTATGATTAAAGGAGATTGTCCATTTGAACAGCCTCATTGAATATTCACCTATTGTCCATACATTTTTGGTCCATAACTTATACAAGTAATCTTTTAATGTGAGTTCAATCATAATATGAGTGATATCATATCTCGTAACATTTCATTCACCAACATATTTTTAATCATCAAAGAGCTATTTAATTAGAATGAGTTTATGCATACCGTTAGAGAATTTTCCTATTAAAGTGAATTTGGTGGAGATCATCAACTTTTTCTTGTCTTCATTTGTGAATTGGATTGAGATATGGAAATTTTTATCATATACACCAGTTGGTACATATTATGAAGCTTTTCTGGTTGATCTTCTCACTTCATAAAATATTTTAAATAATTTTGTTGTGTTATTCATTTTTTAATTTTTGTCCCTTCTTGATTAGTACTTGGGTTGATTCTACGTTTATCATGAAATAATTTCATTTTTGTTTGTTGAAGTGTTGAAAATTCTGACTCTAAGATTACTCTGTTTGATAGTGAGTTCCTAGTGCTCTTACTGATAGAGAATTATATGTTGGAGATGATGATTTGATCAGAGACTTTTTACCATTTACTTCAATGTTAGCAACAACCTTATCCATGGGGGGAATTGAAGCCTGGCAAAACGCTATGAGGATGTTGAGCCCTCATCATAGAATCTCATTCACTTAGAGATGACGATCATATATCTGCTCATAATATTATAAAAACAATGATGATAAATATTTCACTGTAAAAATTTGATTTTTAATTGTTTATTTGAGAATTAATTACAACAATTTACGTCATCAAAACATTCAAACCTATTCACATATTTAAATTTTGATATGCACTAATCATTGTTAGAAAATATACATATGTAAGAGGTAGTTCAAGTATCAACATTTATAAAACCGATGCGTCAACCAACCTTACATTATGTCCACCTCTTCAAGGATGTAGAACATGTTTGGCATTGTTAAAAAAACTCTTAAAGTATGAATTTCTTCAAGACGTGTGTCCCTCATGATTCACCTACACATATGTTAAAAATCAATAGAAACTGAGCTTCCGCAGTAGCTAATTTACTGTAGCTAGATAGTCATTTTAGATTAGAAGGTCGGCCAGTTGACGGTAATAATATTTAAATATCTGTATGAGTACTTATCACGGATTGTACGTATAATATGATTAGATACAAGATGCTATTGTTCGAAATAATAAAGATTATCTCCACCAACACGATATTTTGCGTTGGATACATTCACGTCAAATGAGAAGAAATATAACAACGACTGGACCTTAGGATTTTAAAGAATGATTATGACAAAAAATCAGTTGTGAGTTATATTGTGTTATACTAACCAATCGTGAGCTTGCTATGATCTATTATAGAAAAAACAATTACTCTTGAGACTTACACATTATGCGAATGACATATTAACAAGAATGTACTTTCCAACAAAAAATACATTGTTTACGGATAATAGAGTGTTGCATGTAGGTTAATAAAGATATTATTTTAATGGTTTCTTTTGATTCCTTTAATATCATTGATTCATTTAATATCATCACCAAACTTGTTATTAAGGTTAGTTATCGAGATTTTCTATTCAAATTTTAGTTTTTTTCATGTTCAATGTATAACAACTCTTAAAACCCTTGTCTATTTAACATATATTTTACTAATAATAGCGTACTGAATCTAGTTTATAAACTAATTACGCTAAAAACTAAAAAAAATACTTATTTATTTCTAGCTCTGATGTATGTAGGTTTCAAATTTCGCAAATGGTTGTTTTTGTATTCAATTTTTTACTTATATATTGTTATTGTATTTTTAGTACCAATCCAATGTTCAAGTTCAGTTTTAACTTTTGCAAAATCTATTGTTATTCATTTTCAAAATGTAGGCTTTCTTTATAATTTTTGAAGATATATAACTTGCGAAATATAATTTACTTTACATTTGCGAATCTTATATATTTAAACTTGCAAAATATATATTGTGAAAGATGGCGTACTCACACTCTGTGAAACCTATTATACCCAAATAGTTATTGTACTTAGCATTTCAAAACTTAGTGTATCTTTTTAGATTTACGAGACATGGCTTGCTCAAAATTTATAAAAAATAATGTACTCGTCGCAAAATATGATGTGTATTATTTGGAAACTGATTTTGATGTTGGTGAATCATGGTGTATGTAATTTGTAAAACTCACGTTGTCTTTCAAATGAAAAATATAATTTTGTTTTAATTTGTGAAATCAAGATTTAGAAATAAATCCTCATTTTACTACGACTTAAGGAAATAAATTTTTAAATGTAAACCCTAAATTTGCTAAATGCTGGCAATTATTTTTAATTAAAATAATTTATAAATGAAAATTAAAAACTGTTAAACTTTAGTCATATTAATTTATCTCTCTCGATACTTCTTTTCTCTTAAGCGGTAAACGATCACTATTATCTTCACTTATTATTTTAATGGTTTCTTTAGGATTCATTTACAATCATCACCAAACTTGTTATTAGGGTTAGTTATCGAGATATTTTATTCAAATTTTAGTTATTTTTATGTTCAATGTATAACAACTTTGAAAATCCTTGTCTATTTAACATGTGTTTTACAATTAATAGCCTATTGGCTCTAGTTTTTAGACTTATTAGATTAAAAACTAGAAAGATTGCTTATTTATTTCTAGCTGTGATGCATGTAGGTTTCAATATTCGCAAATGGTTGTTTTTGTATTCAATTTTTTAGTTAGATTAAGTTATTGTATTTTAGTACCAATCCATTGTTCGCGATCAATTTTAACTTTTACAAAACCTATTGTTATTCATTTTCAAAATGTAGACTTTCTTTATATTTTTTAAAGCATATGTAGATACATAACTTGAGAAATATAGTTTACTTTACATTTGCGAATCTTATATATTTAAACTTGAAAAATATATTGTTTTGCAGATTATATTGTGAAAGATGGTGTACTCACAATCTGTGAAACCTATTGTACCCAAATAATTATTATACTTAGCATTTCAAAACCTAGTGTATCTTCTTACATTTACGATATATAGTTTGCTCAAAATTTATAAAAAATAATGTACTCGTCGTAAAACATGATATGTATTATTTGGAAACCGAATTTGATGTTGGTGAATCATGGTGTATGTAATTTGTAAAACTCACATTGTCTTTCAATAGAAAGATATACTTTTGTTTTAATTTCTGAAATCAGGATTTGAATATAAATCCTCATTTTGCTACGACTTAGGGAAATAAATTTTTAAATGTAAACCATAAATTTGCTAAATGCTTGTAATTATTTTTATTAAAATACTTTTGTCATTTTAATTTATCTCTCTCGATACTTCTTTTATCTTAAGCGGTAAACGATCACTAATGTCTTCAGTTATTATAATAATGGTTTCTTTACGATTCATTTAATATCATCACCAAACTTGTTATTAAGGTTAGTTATCAAGATTTTCTATTCAAATTCTAGTGTTTTTTTCATGTTCAATGTATAACAACCTTGAAAACCCTTTTCTATTTACAATGTGTTTTACTAACGACAGCTCACTGAATCTAGTTTTTATACTAATTATGTTAAAAACTAAAAAGATTATTTGTTTATTTTTAGCTCTAATGCCTGTCGGTTTCAAATTTCGCAAATGGTTATTTTTGTACTCAGTTTTTTAGTTAGGTATAGATGTTTAACATTTTCGATTATTTAAATCTTAATTTCACAAATAAATAGTGTTTCATGCAATTTAGCCGTATAAGTTTTGGTTTAATTACCATTTTAGGAATTTGCATCAATATATTTGCAAGTGTATGTTGATTAATATTTTCCAAATTTAATGTTTGGAAACTTTAAAACATTACATTTCGCTAGTTGAGCTGGTTTAATATTTTTCAAGTTTCGCAAAATTGCATTTAAAAAATAATATAAAAGTTTTTTTCCACAACTTTATTAGAACTTGTTTTGCAATTTACATTGTTAAGAATGTTCTACAAGTGTGTAACAACTTGCATTTTAGTATAATGTAAACAATAATCTTTGTTATTCTCTTGTATATGAACTATGTCTAGATTGATAGATTTTTTCTGATCGATTTTTTTCTTTGGACAAAATAATCAAATCCAAAGAAATAAAGGCAATGCATATCAAGTCAATATAAGAATTACTCATTTTACATTCCTTTTCAACCATTGTTTGATTTGAGTGCAAGAAATACTGCTCATATGAAACAGTAGAGCTTAATAGGCGATGTGATTAAAACATATAATGTTGACTCAATAATGTTTAAGTTTGGTAAAACACATGTCAAGATTAGAAATATCGATGCCAAAGTTATTTTTGGTATCAAATATGCCACTCATTACATGTCATTTACCAAAAAGACCTTTGAACTCATAATGATGGACGAAGAAGAAGATAACTCAAGAATAATTCGCACGCACTTCACCAGAACAATACAACGAACAGAAATAAATATACATTCCTTCAAATAGCAAGAAAAAAGTTAAAAGTAAGAATTTCTGCTATATTATGCAACTAAATATTTATATATTGCGTAAGTTTTAGTGTACTTGAGTTTTGGAATTTTATTTATACATGCGTTTCTCAAGTTTTAATATGTTTTTTGTTTTGAATTTCATGTGCACTTATGTTTTACAACTATGTACTTTTGAAATTTCATGCAAACTTACATTTCAAAAGGGATTAGGTTTCAGAATTTCATTACGTATATGTTTCACAATTTTATTTACACATATGTTTTGCAAAAAATTCAATATGTTAATGGTCGAGTAATCTCAGTCATTTAATTTCATGATATAATATTTTTGGATCGATTATTTGAACAATAAGTATAGAAGGATGTGAAGTTTTACATGATGTATTTATTCTCTTTACATTATACGCATGTTCACCTTTAATTTTCTCTCTTTTGGAAACATGATAGCCACAACAATGGTTCATTACGCTGAGCACTTCAATAAAATAAATAACTAAGATTGAGAAGTGAGAAATTCGTAAAATCCATAAATATATGTTTACCTCACAAGTCCAAAAAAACTAAGGTTATCTCACAATATTTGTAGTTAGTAACTTTTTAATTATTATAAAACATTTTTTTTATAATCTTACTATTAAATTTTTTACAATATTTTAATACAGTCAATTATTCTACAACACACAACAATAGTAACAAAATAAATTAAAGTAAACTTAATGAGATGTTGCTTTGCCCGAAATAAAAAAGGCAAGCTTAACTACTTCATCGAGTATTATAAATGAGCAATTATAGTTCAAGCATGTTTCGTAAGTTTCATAAATACTCAATGTTATAGATTATTTTACTCTAATTTTGCAAGTTTCTTACCAGCTTATTTTTGCATATAAGATGTCTTCCAATTTTTCAAGTTTTGAAGTGTAACAATTTTCAAAATTTAGTATGTTCTAATGTTAAACATTATTAACAAAACTTGTTTTGCGATTCGATATCTTTTAATTTCGCAGTTTGTTTACAAGTCTTGTTTCTCCATTTATTTTTTCTAAATTTGTAATTTGTTTACGAGCCTTATTTCACAATTTATTTTTCTCTTCCTTGTTAATTTGTTTACAAGTTTTGTTCCACAAATTATTTTCCTCCAATTTTGTAATTTGTTTTGCAAATATATTCTTTTAATTTTACAATTGGTTTACAAGTTTTTATTTCGTAAATATTTTTAATTTATACTTATCAACTTTACATGTTTGAAATCTACAAGTTATATGTAAACAAAATGTTTGATTGTTTCCATCAAATATTTTAATTTCATGTTTTTGATAGATTATTATTTTTTTATCAATGGAGAAAAAGAGATATTTGGAATAGAAGAATAAGATGATACAAGGTACGAAGAAAAATTAGAAGAAAAAAAAAACGACTGAGATAATAAAGATGACGAGTATTATATTTTTGATATGCAACAATTCTAAGTAATATTTTTTGGTTCTATCTGACGAGTTTGAATAATATTTTTTTGTAAAATTAAAATTTTAAATTATATTTTTTATTCTTATATCCTAACTAATATTTTCCTATAAATTTATATGATAAATGTTTTTAAGTAATGTTTTATCTTTATCTGTCATGCAATGCGAAATACGTAGTATGATTACAACAAGATACGGTTACCTATATATCATGATGCCGATGTCTCCATTGGTCTGAGGGGACCTCCTCCTCACTCAGTTCTGAATCATTGATCTTTTCTACAACTAATATTATCGATGGAGACGCACATTTATAATGGTATCCATTTGAAATATCATATGTTGTCTTTCATAGTCCGCGATACTTTTATATATATTTCATAATCAAAATTTATATAAATTTCAAACACGTCATTTTGTACCAAATATGTTCAAATTGAAAAAAATCATCCATTCAATAGACTCATCCATAAAACATTAGATATCTTAAAATTATTAAATTCTAAATATCAAAGAACCAAACTTGTTTTCACACTTACTTGCAAAGCACTAAGGTGTCAATGAGGATAGTTATCGTCCATAAATTTTAGCATTGACCGTCTAAAATATGTATAACTTTGTTTGTGTCTGGAGATCCATAGATATCTATATTATTCCGGTTTGTTTAAAATTCAGAGCGACCAAATAATCGATACAACTAAAAACATAAAAAACCATTTAAAAATATTCAACCATCTTATATTATAGGATAAGTTATTGATCAAAATCCGACCCAAAAATCTAATACTGATTAAAACGTAAAAAATTCAATAACCTTTGTACTTAAGATACATGTCTATATAAAATCATCAAACAACTGTACATATTTTGTTTTTTTTTATCTTTTTTAATTTAATTTTTATATGCTTGCATCTTTAAACGGTAAATCATAATTTTTTTGAAAACATCATTAGTTTTTTTAAGACAAATAAAACTAGATCCATTAACGATATTTTTTTGGGAAATGACCCTATAAGTACCTACTCACAAACTAATTGTCATCTAATACCCAAACTATCATTTATGGTTACTTAAACTTGTCTCAACAAATTAACCCCCACCCATTACCCAATAGTTTTTTAATACCTTTAATACCCTGCACCAACTATATATGCTTTTTTGTGAATAACTGATTTTCCCCCAAATAGACCTTTTAAACATTTGAATTTTTAAGCAACCATCTCCCTATTTCTCTTCATACCTTAAAAAAATAGCGGATTTAAAAAAAATCATTTATAAATAAACGAATTCAGGTGATCGTAGTACTACGATGTCGTTTACCTACTACGAAAGTAAGAGTTCATCATCGATAGCAGACCACCGTCAAACGCCTACTAGTAATCCGAGTTTGTCAATAGCTCTTTATCTAATTTTTTTTCAGTTTCTTTTTAATCTTTGTTTTATGATTTCGACTTGTTTAATCATTTCTTCATCGATAAATTTATTTATCTATATGGTTTATCAGTCAGGTGAGGATTCGGCGTATATTAACACTCCGCTTTTGTGTTATTTTGTTTCGAAACAGAATTTGTAACAGTACGATCTCATGTTTTTTTGTTGATTGCTAAGTTATAAACATGTTGTATTGTGTATATAATTCAGTTAGTATAACTGCTTTGGTGTGGTTGACTATATAGAAGCCAATAGATAGTTTTCAGGTATGTCGGGTTGATGATGCGGTTGTAGGTGTAAAGGATGCGGTGTTAGACATTTTCAACATGTGTTATGAGGGCACAACTATGCAAGATTAGATGTAGATTTGAAAACAATGAACATGCATGTTATTTGTAGATTATCATAGTGATTCCCTTGTAAATATACGATGCGATTTACATAAGTATATATATGCGATTTCTTTGTTTTTTAAAAATGAAAGTAGTAAGTCAGACAATGACCGTACGAGTTTAATGTTATTAACTATGCGAGTTATATTATGGCACCCGATACTCCTTACTCTTTCTTACTTGTATAATAAGGGTAATGTATGTCTAAACCAAAAGTTTTTATGTTCAAATATGGTCACCAAACTGCAATAAGCATTCAAGATTACGCTGAAAGCAGATGACACTAGTTGGTCAGAGGTAACTACACTATTACCTACTCATGCGGTGATCATAAAAATTGTTTGTTTAATAATGAGAATTCTTTTATCAATTTAGTGGTATATCTTAATATGAAGCGGCTAAAAATTGTTAGTTTGTTATAGAACAACAACTAGTTGATAAGGAGCGACGACGCGACGAAAATAGAAGAAGAAACAACGATAGACGAAACCTTAATTCAAGGGTAACATGATGAAACCCTAATCTAAGGGTAACAAAGATTGAAATTTTCAGAGATAAAAAATACATTATTCCAAAAACTTAAAATAACTTAAGGTATGAGGCTTTATATAAGAATTTCTCAAAACCCTAAATTTGAATATAAGGAAATAAAATAAATATTCTAAAATAAAATCTTAATATAATTAGATTTGATTTGAATAAAATAAAAAAAGTTTTTGTGCAGACTTTCTGGGATACATCACCCTCTCATGGTTAACAAGAATTTGTCATCGAGTTCACAGCACCATCACCATCAATAACCAAAATTATTTTATTTTATTTTTTTCAATTGTTATATTGAGAATTATAACTGTTCACCTTATGAGAACAAGAAAAATGTTTCTCGAGTGTTCCTTATTCGAAGTCACATTAAAGTCATCTAGTTGATGCAAACAATTGGTTTCAGATTTTTTTTGCTAACCCGAAGACAACATCCCCATGTCTAGTTGATGAAAAATGGTTTTGAAAACCTCTTCATAGTCTGAGACGACATCTCGATAAGCAAGTTTTACCTTGATCCGACGATTGGTAGCCAATTTAAACTCCTTTTGTAACTGGTCAATACGATCGTTTATCGAAACGCCTGGTGTGTCTCCGCATACCAAACGGTCTTCGAGATCTTCATGGCCATAGATGTTGTTCTCTTATTTAGATATTGAATCAGATGAAATCAAGATTCAGAAACATGCTTTCCCTGTAGAAGGAACTGAGGCTCTGATACCAAACTGACAACGCGACGAAAATATAAGAAGAAACAACGATAGATAAAACCTTAATTCAAGGGTAACATGATGAAACCCTAATCTAAGGGTAACAAAGATTGAAATTTTCAGAGATAAAAAACATATTATTCCAAAAACTTAAAATAACTTAAGGTATGCGGATTTATATAAGAGCTTCTTAAAACCTTAAATTAGAATACAAGGAAATAAAATAAATATTCTAAAATAAAATAAAATAAAATATTAATATAATTAGATTTGATTTGAATAATATAAAATATTTTAATAAAATAAAATAAGTTTTTGTATGGACCATCTGGGCTACATCAAGGGGTCTGGTAAAAAGCGTAAATAACGTAACATAAGTTTAGGAGAACCCTCTCATAAACAACTAGCTAGTGGGGAGAGTAATAGTGGTTTAGTTAATTCTGATCACAAAAGACATATTAATACTACTCGTTGGTCTGATGCTATCTCAGATGTTGGTCAAGTTTTTTATGAAGGTGTTGTAGTGATAAGGTTATCCTTATACCAATATGTCTTAGAGCATGGTTTTTATTTCAAGTACATGCATAATACAATAAGTAATATCACTGCTTATTATGAAAACAAAGACTCGAGTGGATGTAAGTGGAGACTTTATGCATTAATTGATTCCAACACTGACTTTATGACGATAAAGCGGTTTGTTGAACGATATCGTACAACACCGTTTTGATTGCGGATGAAATTCATGATTCGATTAGGACATGTCATTCGGTAACAGCGAAAAAATATATAATCGTTTATGAAACAAGACTACACTTCAGGCATCTTTTATCGTTTCTCGTTGGATGCTTTTAAGAAGGCAATGAGGAGAGTTTCCGAAGATAATAATACTTTTTTTAGTTTGCTAAAAGGATAGTTCAAATGATTGAAAAGTCGTGATATTACTATCACTTGGAATTAGCTGTTAGCAACATTTCCATACACTATTTTATAGCATTCAGTTTGTGCGTTCAAAGTTTTCATTCCTGTCGTCCGATATTGTATGTCGAATGAACATTTTTAACCAGCAATCACATGAATGTATATCTATCTTTCGTAACAAAGGATGACAACAACGGTTAGTCCTACATTTTTATTATGTACTGATTATTTTTTAGTTTACTTACGAATATATACTCTGTGCGATTATAGTCTATGTTATATAAGAGAGTTATGTTATATCGTATATTATATGAGGTTTACTATATTTGGACCTTATATTTGTGAGGTAATAGACCGTGCGAGATATGTGATTTTTTGTCCTTGTGATTTTTATGTTAAATTGGTAAGATGCGATTCATTTGTTAACAATTCATGCAATTTACTTGTTCTTATTAACCATGTTAGACATGTGTTAGTTGTTGTATTCTAACGTGCAATTTGTGTATGTCAATGACAAGACGATTTCTTTTGTATCATAATCATGCGAGTTGTTTTAGTTTTTGATAGTGCTAGACATGTATGACCAGTTAACTCTTTCGATATTGCAGTTATTTCGTATCTCTTTTGGTATTGTTAGTAGTGAAGATTCTAACAATTGGCTATGGTTTTTGGAGAGTCTGAAATCTCATTTGTTGGAGCGTCAGATAATATTTATTGCGGACCGCCATTTAGGTATTATTAATGTTATTTCTACTGCATATCCAAACTACTATCATGCGTACTATATTTTCCATCTCATTCATTCTCCGACAAGTGCTCTAGGATGTACTAACCGAGAGTATAAAAATAGGATGCTATGTATATTTTATCGATGTGCCTATGCTCCAACTGTAGATATTTTTAATGATTATATTTCATAATTTCTATGTAAAGGTGGTAGTAGAATTAAAAAGGTTCTTGATAGTTTACCTCTGGATAAGTACACTCGGGCATTCGTTAAAGAGAAACGATATGGTGCTATGCAATTACTGCGATCGAATAGTTTAATGCACAAATAAAAAAGTTGTGCAGTCTACTCATTGTTGAATTGGTGGACAATATTAAAGTCTTGCTTATGACTCAAATTTGACGATGTTATTTGGAGGGGCTGAGCTGGAGCCCTAATTTATGCCCCGAGTATAAGAAGAAGTTTAAGCACAATGTCGAAAATGGTCGTACCTAGCTAGTCCGAGAGTCTTCCGCAACCTTATTTGAAGTTTTTTTAAGACCGTGTTATGGTTGTTAATATGCTTGATTTCAAAATTTCTTATGGTGTATGGAAACAAGACGTTTTCCCATATTCTCGCGCATTATTGGCAATAACATTGACTCACGAAGATCCTATGAATTTGATAGAGTCATTCTTCACGGTTAAATATCACAGGTCAACTTACTCTTTCAGTATACTGACTATAACCAATTTCGGTGAAAGATCAAACTCTAATGATTCTTTCGAGCCTGAAATTCTTACTTCTAACATGAAAAGAAGAGCTGGAAGGGCTAAATAATGAATTATATGTAGAGTAGAAATGACAACCAGCCAGTTGCGGTGCGGTCGTTGTTCAAAAGTAGGCCATAACAAGAGGACCTGAGAGGTTCCACTATGACATGCAATTAATGTACAATTAATTAAGAAATCACGCGACTTCATTTTATTACTAGGATTTGCGATTTACTGCTTATGTCATAACATTACAATTTTTTTGTAAGACATTATTACGAGTCTGGTTATTAGTAAACACTACGTTTTCATTTTGCGAGATACAATTATTTTTAATGGTGGTCTTTCAGTTAAATTATCAACGATTCTATTTTTTAGAAACTTGAAGTAACAATTTTAGTGATTAATATACTGCTGCAATTTCATTGTACTACTACGTCATGCGTGTTGTTTGGAATTGCAAGGCCTTGAATTATATGTAAATAGGTAGCTTCAATAATGCGTGTTCGGTCATTTCTTAGTCGTGTGATTCCTTTGTTAAATAACCATGCAATTGCAATATACATCGCTAAAGCATTCTTCATATCATGATGCGAGACACGTTTATTAAACATAGCGCATTTTTAGTTAAGTTATAATAGATCGAATTCTTTGTAATGCAATAGCGAGAATTTTTTTTGCAAAAGTAACCAACTACTGTGCTACCAAACCATAGCTAATATCACAAAATTTTAATGTTAGAAAACAACATACATGGCCCTAAAACTATCCAGAAAACTCAACCCTAACAAAAAAATACATCATATTTTAGGGTTGGTAGGCTTATATAAAAAACAAAATCAACCATCACAATAATCAACTATCAGAAGAGTATTCCGAGTCAGACTCCTATACTTCCGCTTCTCCCTTCTCATCATCTTCATCATCTTTTTCCACCCTCGTGTCCATTTTGTCGTCTACCATTTAGGGTTGGTAGGCTTACATCTACATCATCTTTTTCTACCTTCTGAGTCTGGTACATCTTCAAACTCCTTATCATCCCACATGTTTATTTTTCTTTTGCATTTTGGAAGCTCGTTTGTGTTATATTCATAACCCGAAAAGGACCACGAATCGCCATAGTTGTACTCATCTTCGAAGGAGCACGATAATATGTACCCATCTTTCGAAGCCTCAGATGAGTACTCGGACGTTATGCTGTGTTTGTAGTTAGAGTAGTGTTTCAACTCATTAGAAATGCTATCATCGGAGGATGAGTAGCTGTAAGAGTCTGGAGAGGAAGGGGCCATGATCTTAGAAGATGAAGAGTTTAGTTTGCATTTTTGCTTTTATGAGTTAATAGACATAACTCCTTACTCTTATTTATATTAAAACATCCAACTCAACTGCACCTAAAATCTATTTCAATATCAACATTTAAATGTATATTTGATGTTTTTGTCATGATTAAATATCTACCTTTGTCATGTCAAGAAAAGGTAGGGAATATGTATTCTCAAGGGCTTGATCTTCATTTTCAATCGTTTTCTGTTATTGTTCAAACTTTTTATTCACATCAGCTAACTCTCTCTGCAACTCTTGAATCTATGATAATAATTCAACGTATAGTATTAAAACTTGTTTGCTAGAACTGTGCTTACTAAAACAAGTACAAAAATATATACTAAATGATAAAACATATCAAACAAGCCCATACATCATAGACATGTACTTATTTGCGTCTCTTTTTTGGGTGAGCAAACGCTTCAAACATTTATTTTCAACTGAGTTCCTATACGTATTGGTTTTCCTTTGTTCTTCCACTCTTTTCCATATAAAAGAACGTGCACAACCCTTGAAACTGTTGTTTTCTTTATACATATATTGATCCTGTGTTTCGATGTGGTTACACCACACTTTGATGTCTTTCTTTTTTTCTTTGATTTTTTTGGTGTCAGTTTCTATTGTACTAATAGATCATTGAGCGATAATTCAATGTGTTTTCGTGACATTAAATCGGGTTTCTATTTCAGGTGGGAATGCTTATTTGGTTGTCGGCTTGCACTCCAACCCCCACCATTTATGGCATCTCGGTATCAGGTCAGACCTGGCCAGATCATCCCCTACGGTAGTGTGCTCCATGATGAAGGGTTGTATAAAAAATAATTGTTACCTTTACTCTAAATTCTATAAACTAACATATCATTGCGAGGCATCATACTTACGAATAAAACTGTAACAAAGCCAATAACTGTCTCAGGATTTCTTGCAATAACACATTTTTTAATCGGCCATAAGAGATTCTTCACTATTACTCCGACAATTGTAGTCGTTCTTTTGTGCATGTCCCAAACGTACAACATCACTGTCCAACCCATTATATCGCTTGACACCGAGTAGAACAGGATTGAGCAAATGAACAATATCAACATCCGAGCAATATCCTCCCCAACATGTTCCCCTCTATCTGGCTTTCCAATACCTTCGTTCAAGACAACGGACACCATGCTAGATTAATGCAATTTTACATCACACATATAACATACCTAGATATACAATTACCTTTATGACCATATTCGATACCGATTTGCTATTTTTCGTTCCGTTTTTTCTTGCCCGGGGACTCAAGAAGTATTTGTGCACTAACCTCGACATATGAAGGCTTCGACTTTGTTGAGAGGCATTTCCTCTATGTTGTGTTTAAGCCCGAATATGACATTCACATCTTTTGTAGCTACCTTCATTAGTTTAGAGCCTATACGGAAAGCCACGTCCTTCACCGGATATATCTTCACAATCTCCTCGATCAACTTATAATACTTTTTCATCAACAAATTTTTGTTGTGGGGGTCAAACAAGGCTTTCAAAAATGTATTAAAAGGAGTGTTTTTTGTAGCTTCTATGTGTTCAGACGTAATAATATTTATTTTCAGTAGGTTTATGATGCTCACTAAACGTGATCTGTGAAAGCAAATTTTGGCAGTCATATTTCCTGCAAAAAGATATTTGCGAGTTGTTTTACAAGGCAACAACAACAATATTATACAAATCACAATTTATTTGATAAACTAAACACTAATGTTGCACATGTTTTACAAATATCAACCAATCGTGTGATTGCTTTGACACCAATGATGTGTGTTGCTAAACAAACCTATCATACCCAGCTCCCCTCTTGTGATTGCTTTGACCATACACATACAACCCCACTCCTTCAATCTAAATTTGGGTGTTTATTTATTAACCATATGAAGATGATGCGATATACGTCTGACAACATACCTAGATGATGCAATTAACCAATCAATTACACATGCACATCCACCTACAACATTAACCTACAATCTATATTGATTAACCTACAATCAATTCCAGAATTCCATCCAAAACCAAATAATTAAACATTAACCTACAACCTATATTGATTACAACACAATCAAAACGGAGACAGTACAAGCAGCTACCAAACCCTTAAAACTAGCACGAAATATAAAATCCACCAAAACCAGGAACTGACGCTGATCGACGATATACCTACTAAACTACACATACACTAATTAGTCGAACACTTTAATAAACTATACAAACCCCATAAACGGATAACTACATGTGCAACTTGATTATTAATGAATAGATTACACTGACTTTAGTTTAAAAATTCAAAAGAAGTACTTGTACTTGTTCATTGACGTTTGAACAACAATTTCGTCTTCATATGCTAGTGTTTTTATATGTTTCACATCGACATGACAATTATATAAACCATATGTTTTATAAATGATGATGCCAAAATAAAAAAACAATAATGGTACGTATATAACATATTACAACTATAATACTGAAAAACTAGTAGACATCAAATACAACTACATAAAGTACTACCTAAATTACTAACAATGCATGTACAAAATGTCGCAGTGCTGAAAGAAAATAACATAGAGTTCATCGTAATTTCCATATAAGTTTCGACGGATCATAGAAATAATTTGGTGCACAACCCTTAACTTTCACATCAATTTATTTTCGTGATTGTCGTAGACATACAAATAATTTTTTACAACTTTAGGATTTACAACTTCCACCTAATCCATTTAATTATCCAGTCGATGTAATCCAGATTATATCAGACTACCCTCTCAGAAACTAAAAACCTCATATGCTCCTCATGCAAAAGGAACGAGTGCTACGATTGGAAATTTTTTTCGCTTGACTATATAAGCATCCTAAACTTTCGTTTGGTTTTTAGGAGCTTATCTCTCACAACAAGTGCCTGAATACATGTAAGTGTCTACATTATCGAACAACTTGATTCAAAATAATATGCATGGACATGATTCGACCCGACTATATTTTCACTGTACCATGATACATCTTGAAAGGAAAAGCGTACCAGATAACGATATATGACTGGAATATAACATGGAAGAATATTTAAAAAATAATTTTTTATTTTGCATCAAGGTTTCCTGACACCCATAAATATATAATACTGTAATTTGACACTAAAAGCTTTGATATTTCGCAAATATACTTCTAATGATTTTGTAAGAATATGCAATAACTTACGTTAGCCTCATCTACGTTATTTAGTTGAATCCTCCAGTTCAGTTTGGCCTTAAATTCGACATTGATGCGTTACATATTCCTCGTGACTATGTATAACATTGCACATGTATAATCTGAGTGTATACCAACAAGAAATATGAAAGTGATCAACGATCTATGTATCCAGCATAACTAGAAAACCACATATGTTCTTCATTTTGTGTTCGCGTATGATTCCATAACACCAATGTTTTTTAATACGAATGCATTCTTAGGTGATACATACCAATTTATTTTGTCAGCAAATATAGTGCATCCGAATAAGTATAATAAATACACTCGCTTCACATAGGTCATTACATCACAAGTATGCTTGAGGTTGTTATTATGCTATCTAAGACTTCCAAGCGTAAAAAATGAATGCATTTGTATATGGATGAACCATCTCCATGAACACCTCAATAATGGGAGAATTGGGACTAAAATTAGGCAAATGATCGATAAAATTTCAAAATGGTGTTTTATCCAAACAAGCTCGTAGTCGCATTTGATGTACGAGACTCCATGATCTTAAGCCAATATAACGAGTGTATAACCACATGATGGTTGTTAGATCATATAATATAAAATTAAGTTTCACATATATGATCATATATTTTGAAAGTTTAATATACTATGTCTTGCAAATATAAAATTAACTTTTACTATTACATCTAATGTTCATATTTTATAGGCCATATGTTGTTAAAAAAAAACCCCACGGTTTTCGAGTTATAGGGAGAGCCACTTTTTGTAGTTGTTCCAGTGACCGGCTCGAGAATAGTAGCATTTCTATTTTGGAGTTAAAGATATGATGATCATATGGCCATATCAAAATTGGTGTTGTTTACTAGTTCTGACTATACAAAGCTACTAGCTTTTTCTCGTTTCAATTTCATACACTTGACCCGTCTAGTACATGACCCATCGAACTCGTCCATGATCTAAAATATAAATATAGATACAAACGAATTAGCTCCACAATACATAACTATGTTATGATTTTCAAAAAATAATTTTTTTCTAATCATTTTTTCAAATAGGTTGACATATGGTTTCACGCATATATCATATTCGATATCATAAGCCATATCGTAGGTTTTTGTATTCCTGGCCTAAATTGGGTCTTAGGTTAATATTTCACGTAAATATTATTACCATGAAACAAAAGTAACAAATGGATCATAACAAATCCAACAGATTGGTGATCGAAATGACGTTAAATATTTTACCACTGCATTGGCGAGATAGTTAGTTTTATCCATTAGCTATGTGGCGAAATAAGTAAGTTAGGTTTTGTATATATAATTTCCTCTACCATACGTGATGCATGTTTTACATAATTTAGGTATAGGCTAGAAGTAACTCGTCAATAGAGGTAATCTCATAGGACTATATGAGCATAGTTGGATATATCACGAAATTTATAGACAAAAACTGTTGAACCTCTCTTATTGAAGTTTGAGTCGTGACTTAGGGGAACACATGTCTATTAGATCTTAAAAGACGAGACAAACTGACAATGCTAGTTACTTTTGAGTCGAATGAGATATGTAATGAGCTGAAGCTCGTTAGTCTGAAGCAAGATGGTCTAGTATGTGCTGATCTGAAATATTCTCATTCAAAATAAACTGGACCAAAACACCATAATTGGACCTAAACGAGATCTTTTATTTGTTAGATCTCCTATATTTAATTGAGTCTTTTATTTTGGTATTCCTATATTAATTAGATTATATTAATCGGGTCTCGTATATTAATTAGGTTTTTTTATGAGATTCTCTACATTAGGTGATAGGATTTATATCAACCGTTGATTAATGGGCTTTAATATAGACCATTAATATATAATGGTGGGTTAATGAAATAGAAGAATATATAAATTATGATATCTAATATGTTGGTATTCCTATATTAATAAAAAAAACTAAAATTGAAGATAGCACAATAATATATGATGATTGTGAGTACGGCGATGGGTTAATGACTATTTGTTCTTACATGTATAATGATAAATGGGTACTGGATTTGGGTGCATCATTTCATAAACTTCTAATAAACATTGGTTTGAATACCTATGAATGCTTTAGGGTGGAAGGGTCATCCTTGAGAATGACAAATCCTACGATATCAAAGGGATTAGAACGGTTCGCCTTAAGTTATCTACATGAATTGAGAGAGTGATTAACAAAATAAGGTTATATATGTGAAGTTAAAAGTAAACTTCTTATTATTATGATGTTAGATGAGTAAATTTTTACCTATATGGGTAGAAATGAAAGACTTAGGTTTTTTTTTCAAGGATCCCTTGTTGTTATGAAAGCCAATTGGACTAATTGTATGTTAGTTTTTGAGGGTATTGTAGTAATAAAAGATGTGTCTAGTATGGTGAAATATTCTACGAGGTTGTGACATTATCGACTGGGGAATTTAAGTGAGAAATTATGCAGTTAACTAAGTTAATATGGATTTTTAGATGGTATCTCACTCAAAAAGTTGAGATTTGTTTGCAAGATTTGTTTTTGGTAAGAGCAAGAGTGAATTTTATGCCCAACTGCCATACATCTAATAAAATACTTCATTAAAACATTAAAACATTTGGGGTCCCGTACGGGAATCAACCTTAGATGGTTCAAGGTACTTTATATTGTTAATTTATGAATATTTTAGAAAATCATGAGTTATATAAGTTTAAAAACCAAATATGAAACGTTTGTTGCCTTTGTGAACTTGAAGAATTTGATAGAGAATTAAACCGGGAAATTGCTGAAGAAGCTTCAGACTAATAATGGCTTGGAATGTGTGAACAAAGAGTTCACTAGCTATTGTACAAATTTTAGATTTTCTAGACACTGGACCATAAGTGGAACTCCTCAACAAAATAATTTTTCCAAGGGAATGAATCCAACACTGCTCGAATAGTTTAATTGCATGCTTTATACAATTAGAATGGGTCGATGGTTCTTGGGAGAAACCATGACAACGGCTGCATATATCATCAACATTAGTCCATCCAAGACATTTAAGTTTTTTTCCTTAAGAGGCATATGCTAAAGAGAAACCTAATTTAGAGCATTTGAGAGTGTCTGGGTGTGCTGCATACGCACATGTGAAACAAGATAAGAAAATCACCAAAATATTTGTTTCTTAGCTATCCAGAATGCATAAAATGGTATAGGCTATGATAATTTAAACTTGGATATGCCATTGATGAATACGGTGAAAACTCAACTTAACGTTTTCGTAAAAATACGTGAAGCTGATGATGGATCTGATTGATAAAGTGAAGTTTGAGATGTTTCTGTCGAAGAAGATTCTAGACCTTTTTCCTATTCTGGTTGTATGAGTACAAAGTTTCCTGATAGTATGGTGTTCAAGGGCTTTTAGATTATCATACAAGAGAGTAATATAATTTTGACAGTTATCAATTGCTGAGTAATGGAGCTTGTAGACCAAAGAAACTACGAGAGATGTATGGTTTTTTTTCGATGTAATTGGTTATGATTTATCAACTGAAATGTATGGATATTTCCTTGAACGTCAAACATATCATGATGCTATCAAAATCAATAATAAAGAGAGATGGCTTGTGGCCATGAAATAAAAATTGAGATCTTTCAAGAAGATGAACATCTGGATTCTTGTGGAGCAACCGAAGGGTTAGAAGCTGGTTGGAAGTAAATGAATATTCAAAAGGAAGGTGTGTATTATAGGTGTTGAGTTATCCAGGTACAAGGCTAGGCTCGTGGCTAAGGCTTTTATGCAAAAGGAAGGTGTCAATTTTAATGATATATTTTTGTTTGTTATGAAATAAAAATCCATCAAGGTTTATTGCCAATTTTTTCTAGATTTAAGCTTTCGCTAGATCCAATGGATGCTAGTACTACCTTCTTGCATAGTGAATTTGAAGAGATAATTACATGTCTCTGATGAGTTCAGAAAATTCAGACACAGCTCACTGCATAATCCGGACAGGGGTAATTCGGACAATGAGATGCCACTAAATAATTCGGAAAGGATAAAAGTAAAAAACCTTTTAACTAAGCTATTTGCTAATCTACTTAAAAGATTAATGCATCCTTAAACTTGACACGTAAGCCCATGGGCCCTTAATTAATAGTATAAATACCCCAACCACTTTCATTAATAAAGATAATGAACATTTAATACAACCAAGCAACTCAATTATCTCACTACATTGTATACCTAACACTTAATACTTTGAAACTTCACAAAACACTTTACTAAACTACCCCCAGCCCAAAATAAACCAAACCAGTGTCAGTCGAAAGGAATAAATGTTATGTATGTTTAAAAAAACCCTCTGTGGGATGAAACCATCGTCGAGGTAGTGGAATAGAATATCCGATTCTTTTATGAGATTCGTCAAATATGTTTGTAACTGCTAAGATAATTGTCTTTGTTAGAATTGGGAGACACATATAAATATATAAGTCCAATTACTTTGTTATGTGGATTACATACTAATGGATGGAAGAGATAGAAGGAAGATTAAAGTGGTAAAGATTTGAGTTTGAGATGAAGGATATGAGAGACCCTATCAGTATACTTGGTATTGATATCAAGAGAAACTAGCCGAAAGGATATTTAATGTTATCTTTATAAGAATATATGTAGAATGTCCTAATGAAGTTTGTTATGTCTCGAGAAAAATTTGTTGTAACTCTTATTGGTTCGTAATACAAATTCAGTAACACTCAAACACCAACCAAATAAGCAAATAAGAAGTACGTGTTGAAGATACCTTATGTTAATGTTATTGGTATCATTATATATGCTATGATTCGAACGAGACCTAATCTTACCTACACCATAAGTGTTTTGAGAAGATTCATGTCAAATCAGAGAAATCATATTGACAAAACTCAAGTGGCTCATGAGATACTTGAAGGTCTTGCATGTTGTAAGGTTGTATTACACTCAGAAGGATATGGGTGATATAATGTTGAAAGGGTATGTGAAATCCGATTATGTACACTGTTTCGATACAAAGAATTTTACTTTGGGTTATTTATTTATTGTGCTTATGGGAGTGGTAATTTGAAAGTCTTTCTAAGTTGAGACCAAAACTTCCCGCCAAACCCATGTTTCATATCTTGGAAACCTACATATAATTAATAAGTATAATAAATTACTAAATTGTATAAATGTTGTAAGATGTTCTTATTTATGAATTTGTCTATCTTATATAGAGGAAAGTCTAACGAATTACATTTATGACATAATATTGATTACTATCATAATTATGGAAGACTGTAATACCTTGATATATTTATTCGTATATACTTAAAGTAGTAAAAATTTAACTGTCGAGATCCTTAGTGTCGTTGTAACTGACTTGCAACTGCAGTCGAGTCATAGGATAAGACTAGTTGGTCATCGACAAATGAGCCATCGACCAAGAGGAAATGATGGTGTGCATAGTGTAGTATAATTTTAGGTATTCCATATTTCATGGATATTGTAGTTGTACCCTTCTTAGTTGAGGAGCCGATAAATTCCGGTTTGACCTTGAATTATATAGTGTATGACCCTTCTTAGTTTGGGACAAGATTAATCAAGCGCTTGTAGTTGGTGTGTAGGATCACTCATTATAGTATTTTATCTCCAAGCTCGAACCTCCAGTATCGTACTTTTGAGTTGTAGCTATTGCACATGAGGGCCTTGCAATGCTCAAACCATAGAGGAGATACCGTACAATTATCTTTAATGATCTCTATTTTGGCTTTCATGGCCGCGTCGTTTTTGTCAGAATTATAATTTGATATTCGGTATGAGGGCATAGTTGTCTCGACCCAGATGACCATTTTCATTCCATAACCCCAAATAAAAAACGTTTTGTTTGTGGTTGTTCAGAGGGTTGTCTTATAATACTTTAGTACGCCCAATATGAGATATGACCAGTTGTCGGCCACTTTTACGAGTGTCTTTTTTATTCTGACGAATATTGTTATGTTGGTTACTTCCACTTGGCTTTAGCATATGGATGGAATGGTGAGGAGAAATTTTGTTTGATACATTTCTTTTGACATTTGTTTAATGATGTTATTATTTTGAAATTACACGCCATTTTCAGAAGTACGGATTCTTGGTACCCTAACGATAAAAATGACTTATTTGGCTATATCGTTGTTTAATGTTTTGACTTTTATTTGTTTAAAAAAATAATCTTTCGTGATGATAAACAATTTATGCCCTCCGGATGCTGGGTTAAATAATTCGATAATATCAATTCCTCATCGATGAAATGATATGACCTCAAATAATATTTTGAGAAGAGTTGATGGGAATTGAATTGAATTTGAGTAATATAAGTAAGCATCACAATGTTACTTGTTTCTTGGTGTCGACAAGAAGGGTCGACCAATAGTAGTTTTGAAGTAGTATGTGCTTGTGCAAAGTCTTGTAACAATAACGTGTGCTACTTTGTTTCTCCAGCATGTAGTTCTTATAAAATAAATTTGGCCTTCTCCAGGACGAGGTGCTTAGTGACATAGATGTGCACTAGCTGAAGCCCTACAATAGTGGCTTCGTACTCAGATTTATTATTGAAGGTGGGAAAAGAAAACTTAATGGATTCGATTAGGATTTCTTCGGTAAGTGACGCATGTTGTATTCACGTACCAGAGCCTTGTGTGTTGCTACCATATATGTGCAAACTTTCCAAATTGATTCTTTTTGATTTGGTGACGGTATCAGTCGTTCTTATCATGACTCACCATGGAAATTTATTGAAGCATGAACATTGATTGCTAGTATAATTTTGTATTGGATATCATAGTCACTCATCTTTGGAAAATATTTTTTTAACCTTCTCGATACATCCTACTTTTCAATTATGCTTCTTAAAGGTAAGGATGTTCGTACAATGATGATATGCGCTTGAAAACATGGCTGTATTTTTCTTGCGACTACCACAAGGGTGATAACTAGTTTTTCCAATTGCAAGTAATATGTTGTGGCGCTAATCAAAGATTTAGTGACATAACAAACGGTGTTGGACTCAACCCCGTCTTCCCGTATCAGGATAAATCTTACGATATAGTCGAATACAGCTATATAAAGGCATAACGGTCCTCCTAGCTTGGATTTTTACAAATATTTTGTTTATGCAAGGAATTTTTGGATGTTCAAGATAGCCTTCTCGCAAGCAAATGTCTACTAGGAATTTTCCTTCTCCCCTAAGTACCTAAAAGAAAGATTGGCATTTATTTGAAAACTGTGAAATTAGATGGTTGAGACCAGTAAATCTAAGATTTAAACTTATTTTTTTATTCTTGGAGCTGCCAGAGTTGCCAAATTATCTAAATGTGTTGCGTCTGTCTCAATTATTTTCTTGCTAACCATGTAGCCAAAAAACTTTCCTGATCATACACCAAAGGTAAACTACTCCAGGTTTAGCTTCAGTTTTACCTTCCACGTGTTTTAGAACGTCTTTGTCTGGTCAACGATATGATTATGATCTTCTCAACATATCTACAATATAAGCATGCAAGTTTTTTCCAACTTGATCAACGAATATTTTATTGAGCAAACGTTGTGGATCCAACATTCTTTAAACCGAAATACATCGTTTATAACAATCTAGCCTCATTTCGGTGATGAATATGGTGTGGTCTTGATCATTCGTTTGCATTTGAATCTAGTTGTATCCAGAATAAGCATCCATGAAGGATAATATATGATTACTGAATATTATGTTCACATGTTGGTCAATGTACGGTAACATAAATGGATATTTAGGACAAGCTTTATTAAGACCAGTGGAAACAATGCACATTTAAACTAAAACCAAAATATTCTCTATGACGAACTCATATTCCATATTTTATTCATTTATAAAATACGTATAACAAGAATAAACGATATTATCGAACACATTCAAAGAGACCATATCAAAGTTATGATGCCAATGGATCAGGATTCGGGTTCGGGTACGTATCGTGTAACAATATTTATTTTCTCATATCCAGACCCATCAGATTCGGGTACCCGCATGATTTAATAATGCTTGGTCTCTCCACTTCCATCATGTCTGGTCACACATGATTTAATAATGCATGGTCTGTATATTTCATCATGTCTAGTCTCTCTATTTCATCATGTCTAGTCTATCCATTTCATCATGCATGTTCTCACATCTTTATATTATATCATACTAAACCAAGACAAAACGCAACAAAAATGCGAGCCCATACAATGTAATGCGAAACCAAGGTTACTTGGTTTGGCGAAAAAATAATCAATTAAAAAAATACATATCGTCCATATATCTAGTTTTGTTCGTCTTACAAAAAACAAAATTCGATGGTACTTTCAGTTTTTTTCCGAGCTCTGGTTTGAAAGTTTAATCCTTTAAAAAGAGTAAGAAATTAAAATTTAGTTCAAAGAAAAAGAAGATGGTTACGTGGATGGTGATAAGACATGAGGATTTGAGGTATTATTAGAAAACTAGGTATCAAGTTTGATTTAAGTATAAAAAATAGATATTAAATAGATAATTCTGACACTGTATTATTGAATGAGACTAAAAATTAGTGTTAAATACTTCTACTTACATTTTTTTTAATATTAAAATAACAGATATTAATAGATTAAACTCACATAACTATTTTTTCCAACTTTTTTAAAACTCGTAATTCATTCCAAATCCGGATAATAATATATTATAAAATCGGCACACCGTACCACTTATCTTATCGAACAATGTAAAAATATTTGTTAAATAATTAGTGAGAAATTTCAAGTGTGTTTTTAATTAATAACTTAGGTTTTCTTGGTAAAGAATTAATAACTTAGTTAACATCTATATGATCCCTATCACAGTACTTGTTTTGTCTAGTTAATATCTAGATCTATATCATTTAAAGTATTTGTTTTGTCTGCATAACTAACTTAATATTTAAGAAACAATTGGACAAATGGCAACCAATATGGTTGCGGTATAAAGTGCAAGTAGGGTCCAAGAAAGCTAAATGGCACCTATTCTTCAATAATTCCTTCTAGCAAACTCTTGTTTAAACTAAGTAAAAACATTTAGGCCAATTAATTAGTTAAAGGTTGCTTGTTGCAACCACTAGAGTTATAACCATTATACCGTAAATGCGATTAAGAAAAATATCTAAATATAGTGGTAAGATCGAATCAAAATATAAAATTAAATGTATCTATTTTTTTTTTTCATTTTTAATAAATTTTTAATTTTCTTAAAACTATCATTATCTTCCCTTGTCAAACACTTAACCAACTAACACTAGCACCAAACCAAACTCATCCACCCTTTTTAATCTCTTTTCCCTCCTCCTTGTACTTGAAGAAAAGAAAAGCAATAAAAAACAGAACTTGTTTAAAACCCAGTTTTAGTTCTTTATCTTCTTACTATAATTTCGATCTCTAACAAAAAAAACAAAAATGAGCTCAGCTAGATTCATCAAATGTGTGACTGTTGGCGATGGAGCAGTTGGCAAAACCTGTATGCTCATCTCTTACACTAGCAATACATTTCCTACGGTACAAATTTCGCAACCCGAATCAGATTTTTTAGTACTTTCTTAAGCTAATGTTTCGTTTAAACTGCGGTAGGATTATGTCCCGACTGTTTTCGACAACTTCAGTGCTAATGTGATTGTAGACGGTAGTACGGTGAATGTTGGCCTTTGGGATACTGCTGGCAAGTTCTTACTAAACTATGCTACAAACATTACTCAACCATTACTAAGGTTTTTTTTGCATAGTGTTTGCTTGAATTGGTTTTAAGACCTGTAATTGCGAAATTCAGGACAGGAAGATTACAACAGGTTAAGGCCTTTAAGTTACAGAGGAGCAGATGTGTTTCTGTTGGCTTTTTCTCTCATTAGCAAAGCCAGTTACCAGAATATCACAAAAAAGGTATAGGTCTAATTGCTTAATCAGCAAGTTATTATAATAAAGTTTGATTATTGTTCTAATCATGCTTTGTTAAAATTTATTATGTCATAAATAGTGGATTCCTGAGCTGAAACATTTTGCTCCTACAGTTCCAATTGTGCTTGTTGGAACCAAATCCGGTATGTGTTTAAATTTTTTTTATATTTACGACACATTCAAAGTTCTCAAATGATTCTTTTATAAATCGACTCAAAATGGATTATATCCCACATATTTTGGATATATATATATATATATATATATATATATATATATATATATATATATATATATATAGAATTCATATTTAAGTATTGTTATCTTTGCAGATTTGAGAGATGACAAGAAGTTTTTGAGTGACCATCCTGAAGCAACACCAATAACAACTGCTCAAGTATGTTTATCGAAATCTAAATAGACTAACTTCGGCAGACACAGTTTTGTACATGAATGGTCCATATAATTCCATAGGTTATAAATAACTTATATTTGATTTCTTTTGGACGAATAGGGCGAGGAGCTGAAGAAAATAATCGGAGCAGTCACATATGTCGAATGTAGCTCCAGAACTCAGCAGGTAACAAATTTATTCTGTCCATATCGAAAGATTAGACGGATTATGTCCTTAACAAGAAGATAAAATTAATTGAATATATGCTAAAAAGCTCTTTAATTTTTTCAGAACGTGAAAGCCGTATTTGATTCTGCAATAAAAATAGCTCTACGACGATCAAAACCCAAGAAAAAATCTCACAAACGAAGATGGTGCATTTTTTTCTTTTAGATATATTATTCGATACTGTTTCGAATTCTCTTCGAATATCTTACAATTACAGTGCAAATTTAACTTTTGGATTATTGTTTTGTGGAATAAATCCTCATTGTATAAGACAATGAAAAAAATATCAAGAGCCGTGAGTTAGACTTCTGAATATTTTCTGTTATGATGTGCAATATTAATAGGTAACATTTCATTAGAAAGATAAATTAGATCCGATACCACTTTAACATCTTTCTCTCAGAATATGGTTTTGTGTCATCGCTTATTTATCACCTCCTTTAACATCCGTCTCTTTTAGTCTCTAGTTTCCGAAACAGGACAGCTGTAAAAGCTGGGATTTTTTTTTACATATTTTGAAATTAATATAAAGTACTTTTTATTAGATAAATTATAATGAAAATATTAGAGGATAATCTTTAGTGAAAAACTAGAACCAAGAACAGAGGGGAACCAAATCCTAACTTCTAATGATTAACTCGATCATTGGAATTCAATCGATTGAAAAATTTCATGTCCTTCGTACTACTGAGAATCATCAACAACAATCAAGGAAGAAATTTGTTGATCCATTCAAATCAGAGGATGATTTAGCGACGTTAAACCCAGAATTTGTCAGAAAAACAGAGCATCATTACTTTGTGCAATACAATGAAAAGGTTAAAGAAAATCTAACCAAGAAATCTAGAATCACTTTGATAGGAAAGTTTAGTAATGGAGTGCCAAAGAAACTGAAACTTGAAAGCTTCTTGGCAACTTTGAAATTCAGGGGTCCATTCAACTACGAGGTATGGGATTCACATCATATTTTCTTCGAGTTTGAATTGAAGGAAGATGTCTCAAGGATTTGGTCAAGAAATGTATGGCGATTTGATGATTCAGTAATGAGAATCTTGAGATGGAATCAAGATTTCAATAAATTTTTTGAAAACCCTACTGTCTTAACCTGGGTTCGCTTTGAAAATTTGCCAGAGTGTTTATATGATACTGGTTTAGTTAATGACATTGCTGTTGTTATAGGGCCAACCTATAAGGTTATTGTTCCTCATAAAAATCGAGCCCATGCCAATGCCTGTTACGCACAAATAGAGTGGATATCTCAAGAAAGTTGCAAAGAAAATTGTGGGTCGGTTTCGGAAACAACGATGGATATTGGATTACAATGAGCTATAAAAATGTGCCATCATACTGTAACTGTTGTTATCATATATGGCACAATTCGTCTGAGTGTAAAAAAGCTTCCAAGAAAGTTGAAGATTCAGCTACTATCCAAGAAAACAGCAAAGCTGATGAAGTTAAAGATGATAAAGAAGATAAATGTAAAGAGAAGCCATCTGTTGATACTACTGGATCAAGAAATATGAACATTTTTAAAGTCTATAGAAGAAAACTTAAATCGATTATAACTCAAAAGGATCAAGAAGAAGAAAAGAATGAAAGCAGTAAAGATGTAAATCCTGATATTCAGACTAAGTCCTCGCAAGTTCAACTGAACAATACTTTACAACAGCAGAATGAAAGTATCAAATTGTATTCACTAGAAAGTAGCAAAGAAGTTATAGAGGCTATGGATAAGATTGATGAAGATCATTATAATGATCATTCTCCTGATCCCAACATTGACAGCTGCTCTCCTTCTCCAACGCTCTCTCTACAACAAAGCTTTAATGAAATCATAACCTCCAAGCTGAAAACTGCAAAAAGAAGAAGGTCTACTGGTAAGTTAACTATCAAGTCTCTCAGTTCAAGAGACAAAATTTACAAATCTTATTCTGAAAATGATCATAGCAATTAGTTGGAATGCAAGAGGTGTGAATAACAAGCCTACCTTGAGAAGACTTAAATCTATGATAAAATCTGAATATATCAAGGTACTTGATATCCAAGAACCTATGTCTAAGAGTGAAAAAATCAAAGATGTTGCTGCGGAGCTTGGTTTTTGTGACTGTTTTACCAATGTTTCTAATAAGCTATGGGTTTTCTGGATGAATAATGTTAATATTAACATTGTTCTTAACATGGAGCAATGTATTCATATGGAGATTGAATATCCTGGTATCACTAATAGAATCTACTTAACTTCTGTCTATGCTAAATGTAATCGTATTCAGAGATTCGATCTTTGGGAAAGTCTCAGGGCAATTAGTGATAATGAAAAGGCTTGGATGTGTGTGGGTGATTTCAATATTATTTCCTCTCATGATGAGCAGCTGGGTTGCACATCTACTTGTCAGGCCGGTATGGATAATTTTAATGATACTATAAGAAGTTGCAACCTAAACGATGCTGGTTATAGTGGTTCCAAGTTTACTTGGTCAAGAAGCAACAAGTGGAGAAGGCTAGATCGTGCTCTGGTTAATGATAAATGGATGTTTACATTTACAGAAACTCAGGTTTTCCACATGGTCAGAACATGTTCTGACCATGCCCCCTTCTTATCTCATCTAACTTACTTAATACTAATGATGCTATCTGTAAAAAAAAGAATTTTAGGTTTCTTAACACTTGGTCCAATGATGCTACTTTTCTTAGTGTTGTTGAGCAGGATTGGAATCAACCAATTGATAGCCATCCAAGCAACACTTTTTGGTACAAACTAAGATAACTAAAAAGCTGTCTCAAAATTTGGAATACAGATCAATTTGGAAATGTGTTTGACAGTGTTAAAGAAACTGAAAGCAATGCCAAGACTATGGAGATCCTTCATTATACTAACAATAATCAACAGTCTGTTTCTAGTTTAGCTATGGCTAATAGTATGCACTTAAAAGCTATAAGAAATGAAGATTCTTACTGGAGATAGAAATGCTTCAATAATTGGTTACATGAAGGTGATGGCAACTCAAAGCTATTCAATAGTTATGTTGCTAAGAAAAGAAGAAAAAATGAAATCAAGAGTGTTAACGATGGTGATACCTGGATTCTGGATAAGAAGGAGATAGGGAAGTCTGCTGCTGATTAGTTCAAGAACATCCTTATGTATGATCCTTACAAAAGCAAAGATGAAGAAAATAAGTTCCTGAACAACAAGAATTTTGAATGCATTCCCTCTATTGTGCTTATTGATGAAAATAATAAGCTGCTTGATAGAGCCTCTGAAGATGAGATTTGGGACATCATCTGTAACATGAAGAATGATAGCGCCACTGGTATTGATGGTTTCAACCTATATTTCTTTAAACATTACTGGTTTATCATTAAAAGGGACTTGTGCAATGCCTTCAATGCTCATATTCAAGGCAATTTCATCCCTACTAGGCTATTTTCCACTAGCATTTGCCTAGTCCCTAAGACAATAAACCCTACTTGGTGGAATAGGTACAGACCTATTGGTTTGTGTACCTTTATCAACAAATTTTTTTCTGCCCTTATCAATCAAAGACTGACAAACATCTTACCTAAGATAGTATCTTCTGCTCAGTCTACTTTTGTCAAGGGCAGACTAATTCATGATAATATTTTACTGGCTAAAGAACTGCTCTATGATATTAACAAAAA
Organism: Limnanthes douglasii subsp. nivea; assembly: GCA_036936605.1. Classification (NCBI taxonomy): domain Eukaryota; kingdom Viridiplantae; phylum Streptophyta; class Magnoliopsida; order Brassicales; family Limnanthaceae; genus Limnanthes; species Limnanthes douglasii. The sequence goes on along the minus strand of JAUPFV010000004.1, from coordinate 142,815,436 downwards.
GCCTAAAAAGGGTAATACTGTGGTTCAGTTAGACATGTCGAAAGCATTCGACAAAATTTCTCACTCATTCATTCTTAAAATTCTGCATTCTTTTGGTTTCAACAACAAATTTGTTAATCTTATTAGGAAGATGATTACTGATGTTCATGTCTCAATACTTATTAATGGAGAAACTTTTGATTATTTCAAAATGAAGAGAGGATTAAGGCAAGGGGATCCTATTTCCCCTAGCCTCTTTATCTTTGGTGAATAATTTCTGAGTAGAGGTTTAAACATTCTATATAATGCTCACCCTAAAATGTGTTATGCTTCTAGATCTATATACATCATACCTTGTATCATGTTTTCTTATGACATTTTAATTTTCAAAAATAGTATCCCAAAATCTATTGATATTCTTAGTTGGTATCTAGAATTGTATCAGCAAACTTCAGGTCATGCCATAAACAAAATCAAAACAAAGATGATTGTTTCATCAAAGTCCGACTCTTCAAAGGTGCAAAGTCTTAAGCTACAAACTGGTTTTGATGTAGGCTTTCTTCTTATTTCTCACTTGGGAGTTACTGTCTCAAACAACAACAAAGCAAAGATCTTCAATCCTATCCTGAACAAGATCAATGATAGAATCACTGAATGGGACAGTAAGTTGGTCTCATATGGTGGCAGGTTATCTCTTATTACAAATGTTCTATTACCTATTACTTATCATTGGATTCAATGTTGTGAAATTCCTAAAGCTATCATTTGCAAGATTGAAAATACTTTAAATAGATTTCTCCGGAGAACAAAATATAATCAAAAGGCTATCCACTGGTCTACATGGTCTTACATATGCAAGCCTTTTGGAGAAGGGGGTCTAAATGTTAGAAAACTAAAAGACATTCATAACTCCTTCTCTCAAAAGCTTTGGTTCAAATTAAGGAAGAATAGTTGTCTTTGGTCAAATGTTATGAATGATATATACTGTAAAAATGCTCATCCTTTATATATTAACAACATAAAAGGTTCTTCAGTTTGGAACAAATTATGTAATATAAGAAAGCAAGCAGACAGTAATATTACCTGGATCCTTGGCAGAGGTAACATTGACTTCTGGAAAGATTCTTGGCACAATCTTCCTGTAATTGCTACTAACCAAATCATTAACTGGTATATTGATGTTAAGGTTAACTCCTTTTGGAAAAATAACTCTTGGTTTCTAAATTAAGTACAGACAGTATTGAAAATGATAGAATTCAGATGATCAATAAGACTCAAATCACTGATAATGAAGATATCATTTGCTGGAAGCTTTCTAAGAGCAGACAGTTCAACTTGAAGCAGACTTGGGAGAGTATAAGAACTAAGCACAACTTCTCAAACTTATACATGAATATTTGGAACTCGAAAATCCCTAGGAAGTTCTCTTTTATAACCTGGAAACTTATACATAACTTTATTCCCTTAGACTTTATTGTGATGAAGAATCATATTAGTATGGCCTCTAAATATGTGTTCTGTGATAATTGTGAAGAAAAGAATCACTTGTTTGTTAGTTGTTCGTTTGCATGGCATATATGGAATTGGTTTGCTTGCATTTTTAAAATCAAAATCAGAAGATCTATGATCCTCAATCACCTGTTAAGATGTTGGTTTTGGTTTTCGAAAGCCAATTTTCATATTACCCACCTTGTCCCCCAAGCTATTTGCTGGGTGATTTGGAAAGCTAGAAACTCTATAAAATATAAAGGAATTCATTTTAATGTAAACAAAGCTATTGATATCATCATAAATATAATCAAAGGTGTTGAAGTCTCTGGAAACCTTAATCATAAGCACTGGTTGAAGTCTTTCAATGCAGGTGTTATTCTGGGATGTAGTTCAATTGAAAAGAAGGATAAGTTGTTGTACCTGAGATGGCTTCCTCCTGTTCAAACTCGTCTCAAGATGAATGTTGATGGTTCTTGTGCATCAAATGGTCAATCTGCTACTGGTGTCCTTTTCAAAAACAGTGATGGTGATATTACTCATGCCTACGGTAATTTGATTGGAAAAGCCACTCCTCTTCAAGCAGAAACTATGGCTATGCTTCAGGGCTTAACAGCTTGCTACATGAACAATTTGACTCATGTAGACACTGAGTCTGACTCCTTAATTCTGATCAAGCAGCTCACAAACAATTCAAAGTCAGACTTCGAAGACCCTAATGTAAGCTACTGCCGTAAATTTCTTGATAAGAATATGAGCCTAAAACACATTTCTAGGGTCCAGAACCAAGCAGCCGATTGACTTGCCAAATGGACCCTAAAGTGTAAGCTAAAACTTCATTTTCAGCACCACAATGCTCCTCCTAAACTGCTTACAATCTCATTCCTTGAAAGCATTAGATTGGGGTATCTTCAAAGTGATTAATCTTGAACTATGGTACTGCTAGATTTTGTTCATTTTATAGGAAAGCAATGGATTGTAGAAAGCTCAAAGAATGGTGCCTTAAGATGAATGAAGAAGAAGAAGTTGATGTTGGAGAATGATGCAGATTGCTTGCTGATTATTGTGCTTGAGAAGCTTGGAAATTTGCTGCCTTTTCATTATTCTAGCTCTTTGATTTTGGAGGGAAATTTTGGCTCCAACTTCATTTTGTCTTAAATTCTGGGAAAATTAACTTTAGATCCCTCCATTTTGTAATTCTTCAATTAGTTAATAAAATTGTTTCCTTTGATTAAAAAAAATTCTTTTATTAAAGAAAATTATAATGAAAATTTTACCGTCAGTTAAAATATTAATATAGAGATTCTGTTCTTTTAATTATAATACAAAATATTTTATATTTTTGTAAATATAAACTTTGCATATTATATTATTCATATTCACGTGTGCTCCCATATTTTCATGATTAAAATTTAAAATGATTATAGAGTATAAAATTTATATCAAAACAAACTAAAGTACGTGTCTAATATCAAATGTTGGATTTGATTAACAGTTAAAAGATAAACTGGATAAAAATTTAAAATATTTTTGATACTTTTTCATTTGAAGTTTAAAAGTTGATAATGATCAATTAAATTTTTGAAGAACGTGCTATGCAATTTTAGAGATGACTCCGACTACATCTATTTCTCATAATAGATCTATTAAACCATCCACAGATCTACATACGGAGTCGAATCCACCAACAAAATTATCTCCCATTTGGTCGTTTAGTTAGAGGTTTGAATGCTAACTCGTTTTTGGATTGACTTTAGCGATATATAGTCTTTCGGTTTTCAAGGTTTAGTGGTAGTCTCCAGTTTGGATAAAGTTAGTCCTCGCATCTCCCTATTAATGTAAAATTGTCACGTAACATCATACTCAGCTAAAACTTGTATGACTAATAGTCCTTCAAATTTAGTTACGATTTTTTCGTTTGACTAAATGTCTTGTTGGCATAAAAAAAACTTCAATTGATATTTTATCCTACGTGGCACCACTAGATGAATTATACTATAACTTTTTTTATTATACATCATCTTTATTCTAGTTTTAAAAATCAATATCATCTGAAAGATCCATACATTTAATTCAGTTATATGCCAACAAGGCATTTAGTCAAAGGTTAAAATCGTAACTGGTGTGGAAAATAATCGCCTGAGGGTAGGCTAGTAATTTTAAGTGGAGTTTCAAGGTGGTGTAAGGGTGTTTAACGGTGGTGTAAGGGTGTTTAATGGTGGAGAGATAATTAAGCAGCTTGGTAGCAGTTAATTTTTCTTACCCATAGTTAATGCTGGTGGTTGGGTATTTATAGTGTGATGTTTGGGCCCTTATGGGCTTTCGGGTCATGTTGAATGGACCCGGGTCATGTTTAAAGACCCATGAGTTCTAAGCAGGAGGGCAGGTAGCTTAGTCAGGAAATGTTTAGGTTTTTTAGTACTTTAGTCATAGTTCGAACAGCCTTAAGTTTACAGTGTTCGAAGTGATCTGTCCGGTCCGAATGATCTGTCCGATTTATATGCTTGTAGCCTGTCCGGTATTCGGAGAGACTTAGGCTGATTTGCCCTTCCGGGGAGCATGCTGAATTCGGACTCATCAGGAGCCCCTTTTTTAGATGTTTGAACAAGTGTCCTTGTCAAAGAACTGAAAAACAGTCCGATTGCATGAAGTGGTTCTTAATCCGGACAGAGTTGTGGGTATACTCGGACAGATTTAAACGTTACGAATTCCAAACGATTTTTGCCAGAGTTAGTGGGACACGTGTCGCTTTCTGATTGGCCACTCTAGCCGTTTTTTCACCTTGAATTTCGCACCACCTTCTTGAACAAGTAACCTCTTTAATTGCCAATAGTGACATCAGCGCCGTCTTTTAATCATTGCCCAACTTTTCGGATTCTCCTAGGAATCAACTCCTTTTTTCACATTTACTATAAATTCTCATTCATTTTTCATTGTTTTCACTATCTCTCTCAAATTTTACTCTGCAATTTCACCCAGAGCTTTATCTCTCTAGAACAAAAACTTCCTTGGCTGTTTTATGTTTACAGCAAGAACAACATTGATCAAAGGCGGTTGGCTCAACCTTTCGGAGTTGGAGAAAGCACAAAGGGTCGAGAAGGAAAAACGACTGGCAGCAGGGCTACCATCGTCGCCTGTTGAGAAACCAACCTCCTCTGTTGCAGAATCTGATAGAGGCTCATCCTCTTCAAAAGGTACCAAGCCCAAAAAGCTCTTTCAATCTACCCTTTCTCCCATAGTATCTGGTTCCTCAGTTCAGGAGTCAATATCTGCCGTTGAACCAGGAGTCACCGCTACAAGCGTCAGGAAAAAATCATCTTTTATTGCCATGGGGTCTGACTCTGACCATTCCCCGGAGAAGTTAGTCATCAAAAGGCCAAGCCGGTTAGTCAAGGGGCTAACCTCTAAAAATACTCCCTCGAAACCGGGGGCAAAAAATAGTGAATCTGGGTCTGGGGCACCCATTAGAGCTCACCGGGAGAGGCCGTCCGGTCCGGAGGCCAGCAGTCCAGTACCCCCCAGAGAATCTTCTACCTCAGAAACTCAACTTGAGGTGAGAAGTCAGATAAATACGGGCAGTCAACAGTCCGGAGGGCAAGCTACGCCAAGCTTCAATCCTCCCCGAACCATTTCCATAGAAGTCCCTCCAACAATTATGGAGGAGAGAATAGAGGACTCTACTGAAGAGGTCCCCTTTGAGTCTGAGTCCTCCGGACAGGCTGATACCACTCTTGCTGTTGCCAAAAAGGGGAAAGAAAATTTGTATCTGAGGCATCCGGACCTGCCGGAGTGCCTTGAGGGGAGAGTGGGGCCATGCTTCCACAAAGTCGAGATTAAGTACCTCTTGGCCTTGCAAAAGACAAAGTACGCATTCATCCATACTTCTGATCTGGGTAGAATACGCACAAAATGGGGGATCCCTGAAAACGTGAAGATAAGGATCCCCATTGATCCGGAGACCCCAATGGACTGTAAACGAAACGAGATAGTCTTCTTTACGGAGCTATTTAACTGGGGGCTCAGGTTCCCACTAGACTCGGAGATCGTGCGCTACTTCCACCTGGTCAAGCTCTGCCCAACACAGCTAAGCCCCAATGGTTGGTTCACCTTAATGTCATGTATTATGGCGTCTAGGTTATCAGGGATTCCTCTTCCTATGGAAGAGTTCGCAGCAGTGGCCAACCTGTGCAAGCATCATCAGTTCCCCTTCTACCATTTTAACAAGGGGAACGATCTCAAAGTTGTCGATGATCTCCTGGAATCGGAGAGTAATTGGAGGAGCCAATTCTTGTTTGTCAGTGGCTCATGGGAAAATGGCAAGAAAATTAAGGTCGGAGAGAACCCAAGCCTCCTCAGGAGTAGGTGGAGGAGTGATCGTAAGTTCCTTAACTTGAGTCTCTGTCCGTATCTCTCTTTTCTCTTTTTTCTTTAAGTTAAGTTTGTATTAACCAATTTCTCTTTTGTTTTAACAGAGCTGCCAAAGGAGTTCGGGGACTACCTGAAGGCCGGACAGACTACCTGTGGCAAAATCAATGCATGGGCTGCAGAGAACTGGGAGAATCGATTTCACAAGGCCTTCACCCCTGGATATCTAGCAAGGTCTCACCTGTGGAACACAACAGGTCGGAGTGACCTAATTGGGAGGAGCTCACCACCCTGCCTGATGAAGACATTGTGCTTAGGAGGTCCCACGAACTGGATGGGACCCTCTACCTGCCTGCCCGGGCTAAAGCCCCGAGAAAGATGAAAGGAAAGAAGAGGAAAGGCAAACAAGTGGTGAGTAATGCTGAGAAGGATGCCCCAACAGACCCGGAGGGGCCGGCCCAGGTTCAAATTGATGCAACCCTCTTGCAGGTGGTGGAGCAGGAGACCGAGAAGCAGGAAGTAGACCTTCCAAAACCTCCAAGGGCTCCCAAGAGGACTCGCAAGCAAGCAAGTGAAAGCGCTGACCGGGTAGTCAAGAAGAAAAAGACTTCACAAGGAGATGAGCTCGCTCTCCGGGATCCGGAGCCCTCTTTTCCCACAGGCCCTTCTGATCCAACGCTGGCCGAAGAGATCCCCAGAGAGTTTCTCACTGATGAAGTTGAGGGGGGAGAGCTCAACTTGGATGAAGTAGACATCACCGGTCTGGGTGGACTTGGTGAATATTTTCTTGGCCTACCCAGAGACGAGTTCGCAGGGCCCTACGTCCCGCCGAGCAGCTCCAATACGGTCAACTTTAACGATAAGACTTTCATGGTTTCTAGTGAGAAGGACACTATTGCCCATTCTCTGCTCAGTAATGTGCAGCCAGTTCTTACACTGGAAAGACAAGTCCGGAGTCAAGCAGACACCATTAAAGACCTCAAGTCTGAGAAGGATAAGCTGTCCGAAGACCTCCGTATTGCTACTACCAATGCTGATTTACTTAAGGAAGCACACGAGGAGCTGAAGAGGAGTCATGGTGAGAGCAACACAAAAGTTGTCACCCTAGAGCAGACCATAAAAGATCTTCAGGATAAGCTGTCCGGTATGGAGAAGGACCTGACAACCTCAAGGGGAGAAACTGCAGCAAAGGAGAAGCTTATCACCAACCTGACCACTGACAAGATTGCTTTAGAAAATGCAGTGACTCAGGCTACTGAAGAGAAATCTGCTTTGGTGAGGGACCAAGAGGCCACAATCAAGGCCAAGATCAACGCCTATGCCAGGGAGATGATACAAAGCGAGGAGCTAATGATTCAAAGGGTGAAGTCTGATATGGTCCTCCTGTTTCACGAAAAATTCCCGAAGAGGAGACTGGGGGACTTATGGCGCTATGTGGATGATGATGACCTTCCATATTATACTATGGTTGAAGAGGGATATTCCGGCGAGTCCTCATCTGATAATGAAGAGGAAACCGGAGAGAGCCCAGGTGAAGAAGAGATTGATCCCAAGGGTAAGAAGATAGTCGAAGAGAGGAGCGACATCAAGGGCAAGAAAGCAGATGAGGGCGAGCCATCTTCAAAGGCTCAGCCTTAATTTATAGTTTATTTTGTTTATTTTTCATTCAAACTAAAGTCCTTGGAAGGCCAAGGCACTCTTTTTGTGATGGTGTCCGTACTATTCGGACAAATTTTTTGTGCTGTATCCTAACTTGTTCAAAAGTCCTTGGAAGGCCAAGGCAATTTTAAGTTTGTTGAATGAATGTTTTTATTTTGCTCAACCATCATCTTCTTTCATTATTTGTTTTTGTTTAAATAGCTGGAGTTTAAGTAGCTTTATTGCATTGTGAGAGTATTAAGACTCTCCAGCTAGAGTTTAAATAGCCCTTAGACCTTTCAGTACGGGTAGTATGACAAGAGACAGAATTTTGAAAATACTTAGAAAATTATTGAAGAAGGCATCAAATTTTATTGCAAACTCTCCGTGCCACCGAAGAGGGGAAGGTATGCCCCCAAATATTTACATGGATGTTTAAACAAGTAAATATTTACACAAGTGTTATTCCAAGTACATTCGAAGGTGTTCAATATTCCAAGGGTGAGTTAAAACCCTGCCATCTTTGTCTTCCAACCAATAAGTCCCAGGCTTGATTCTTTCGATTATAGTATACAGACCCTCCCAAGTTGGGGCCAGTTTTCCGAAGAGCTTTTCCTTAGTATGCAAGAAGACCTTTCTCAATACTTTGTCCCCGGGCTGGAAATCTCTTCTTTTAATTTTAGAAGCAAACCTGCTTCTCATCAGGCTCTGATAGTGTGCAATTCTAAGGTGGGCTTTAACCCTTCTTTCTTCTATCCAATCAAGCTGATTTCTAATTGCCATTTCATTAGCGTGTCCGGAGAAGTTGTGAACACGAAAGGAAGGAAGTGTCTTCTCTATGGGGGCTACTGAATCCATCCCATAGACCAAGGCAAAGGGAGATTCTTGTGTTGCAGCCCCAGGTGTTGTCCGGTAGGCCCACAAGACTTCTTGTAGATAACTAGGCCACTTCCCAGCAGCCCCTTCCAATTTTTTCTTTAACCCGGACAGTATAGTTCTATTAGCCACTTCAACCTGCCCATTGGCTTGTGGGTGAAAAGGTGAAGAAAAGCAGTGCTGTATACCCCTTGAGGCACATAAGCTTTCTATCTCTCTGTTGTCAAACTGTGGCCCATTGTCTGTTGTTATCTTTTTTGGGACACCAAATCTGCAACATATATTGGACAGAATGAATTTTATGACAGCTTTTGATGTTGTCCCTGCCAGGGGAGCTGCTTCTATCCACTTCGAGAAGTAGTCAATGGCTACAATTATAGTTTTACGCCCTCCGGACGCCACAGGGAGAGGCCCAACCAAGTCCAATCCCCATCGAGCAAAAGGGATGGGCTCAGAAATCGACTCCAAAGGAATGGCTGGTACATGAATTTCATTGTTGTACCTCTGGCTTGGGTCACATCTTCTTACCAGCTCCTTAGCATCTTTCATGATTGATGGCCAATAGTATCCGGAGAGTAACACTCTTCTTGTTAAAGCTCTGAACCCACAATGGGCTGATCCCTCACCATCATGCAATTCGGAGAGGACCACTTGTGACTCGTGATCTCCTAAACAACGTAGGAGAGGTTTACTATAGGATTTTTTATACAACACTTCTCTCAACATAATGAAACCACGAGCCTTGTGTTTCAATGTTCTGGCTTGTGACTTATCTGAAGGTATAATACCATCGGACAGATATTGCATGAAAGGAGACCTCCAGTCTTGAGGCCGATTCACTTGTATTTCAAAAACTTCCTCTTTTCCACCCTCACTAAGTTGAATAGAAGGGCTTTCAAGCACATGGATCCATGGGTAGGACTCCGTATATGCTATTGTTGCCAATGAATCTGCTAATTCATTTTCTGCTCGGGGAATGTGCTCATAGACAACAGCTTTAAACTTTAGCGCTTCATTTTTGAGGAGGAGTAAATATTTTACCAACTGTTCCTTTCTAGCCTCAGATTGGCCTAATGCATGGTGGACAAGTAACTGGGAGTCACTCAGAAGCTTGACCCTTTTAGCCCCACAGATGTGGGCCAATTTCAACCCAGCTATAGCTGCTTCGTATTCGGACTCGTTATTAGACGCCCTGAAAGCAAAACAAATAGCTTGGTACATGCTGTCCCCATATGGGGAAGTGAGACATATTCCTGCCCCACATCCCATGGTGCTAGACCCTCCGTCTGTTCGGACAATCCACACTTTCTTGTCTTTTGAATTAGTAGGTTGCTCTGAATCCCTATTGGAGTGGAATTCAACCAAAAAATCAGCCACAGCTTGGGCTTTTACTGCTGTTCGGGGGGCAAAGTCTATGTCGAAGTCCCCCAACTCCACTGATCACTTCGTCATTCTGATTGAAATGTCTGCTTTTTGAAGGACATTCTTTAAAGGGAAAGATGTCCGGACGACGATAGGATGAGCCTGGAAGTAAGGCCTCATTTTTCTTGCAGCTATTACCAGAGCCAATGCCAGTTTTTCGAGTTTCAAGTAACGCCTCTCAGCATCAATCAAGCTTTTGCTGATGTAGTACACTGGGTAAGGACAACCATCGACCTCTCTTACCAACACAGCACTGATGGCACAACTTGAAACGGCCATATACACAATAAGAGTCTCCCCGTCAACTGGTTTGAACAAAGTTTTAGGAGAGGAGAGATGTTTCTTGATTTCATCGAATGCCTCACCACACTGCGGGGTCCATTCGAACCCTTTTGCACCCTTCAAAGTTTGAAAGAATGGAGCACACATGTCCGAAGACCTGGAGATGAATCTGTTCAAGGCAGCTAATCTCCCCGTTAATCGCTGTACTTCTTTAATGTTTCGAGGAGGCTCCATCTGGAATAAGGCATTGAGTTGGTCCGGGTCGGGCTTTATTCCATGCTCACTTATGATATACCCTAAGAACTTCCCGGACTGCACTCCAAATACACACTTTTCAGGGTTTAGTTTTAAATTCACTTTTGCCAAGTTGGCAAAAGTTTCTTGGAGATCAGACAAGTGCAACTGCTCATCCACGCTTTTCACCATCATATCGTCAATGTAAACCTCCATATTTCTTCCAATTTGATCAGCAAATGCCTTGTTGACTAACCTTTGATAAGTAGCCCCAGCATTTTTCAAGCCAAAGGGCATCACCTTGTAGCAATGTAGACCCCTATCAGTGACAAACGTGGTATGTTCTTGATCTTTTGGATCTACTTGGATCTGATTGTACCCGGAGAAGGCATCCATGAAGGAGAGCAGTTTGTTCCCAGAAGTAGAGTCTACTAACTGATCTATCCGGGGAACCGGATACAAATCTTTTGGGCAAGCTCTATTAAGATCTGTGAAGTCAATGCACATGCGCCACTTGCCATTTTTCTTCTTCACCAGGACAGGATTTGCAGTCCACAAAGGATATTGAGATTCTTTAATATGCCCCATCTTTGTGAGTCTGTCAACCTCTTGTACTATGACATCAGCCTTTTCTTTCGAGAAAGCTCTTCTCTTTTGAACCACTGGTGCCACATCTCTCCGGACAGATAGGTGATGGGATATCACCTCTGATGGAAATCCAGTAACATCAGCATTGCACCAAGCAAAAACGTGCTGATCGTCTTTAAAAAATTTCAACATCTCTTGTTTCAATATTGGTGGCATCTTGGACCCTATCTTGACACTTTTGCCTTCTTCCAAACAGTGTGTTTCAACCTCTTCAATTGGGATCAACACTCCAGGGGTCTCCCTGGGGTCATCAATCTCACCCTCACCCCCAGAAAGGCCCTCAAACTGCTATTGATAATTTATTCGGACTGCCCCCAGCGTTCGTGGAGCCAAGGCAGTGGCATAGCATTCTCTTGCAACCTTTTGGCTGCTCCGGACAACCCCAACCTGTCCCTGAACAGCATACTTTAAACACTGATGGACTGTTGAAGCCACTGCATGCATCCTAGAGAGCCAAGATCTCCTCAGAATAGCATTATAGCAAGTGGGACAATCCACCACGATGAAGAGTATTCTAACCATTTTCTTGAAAGGGCCCCTGCCCAATAACACTTCTTCTTCAAACTCCCCGATCACATCGGCTGAGCTGCCCGTGAAACCTACGATCGATCTGTCTGACTTCTGAATTACAGCTGGATTTCTCATTTTCTTGTAAGTGGTTAGGAAAAGGATATTGGCAGAGCTTCCAGTATCCACCAGAATTCGCCTTACCTCATTGCCCCCTATAGATGCTCCTATGACAACAGCATCCTCATGAGGGCCAGCAATATCTCTCAAATCATCCTCATCGAAGACTATGAATGGGAATGAGTTTGGTGATTGATAAGATGTCATGCCTCCTTCTAGCTGGGAGGCTAAATTATGAACATGCCTCTTTCTTGAAGAAGCAGTAGGAGCAGTCATTGTGTCCCCTTCGAAAATCGTCAGTGACTCGAAGAATTTAATGAGCCCGGAGACCGTCCTAGAACACTCCTCTATAACACCCACCCTATTTCGTGTTGGATCAGGATCCAAGCATTCAGATTCCACATCAAACCTTTCAACTATTACCATGGCCCCCTCTGGGGCAGCATTACTTGGACCAACCCGGTGAGTGTTGTCAGGCCTGTTGCCTCCTCTTCTTTTAACGTATGCACCCAACTTTCACCTTTCAATCAAGTTTTGAACCTCTTGTTTCAATGCTATGCAATCATCAGTGGTATGGCCAATATCATTGTGGTATTGGCAAAATGAGTTGTTACGATGCTCTCTGGGAGACTGCAAGGTTGCCGGTCTCCGGTAGTGTACCTCATCTTTTGTTTTATCGAAAATGGTGGCCACGCTTTCTTTGAGCTCCGCAAACCACTCTGGTTGGACCCATGGCCCTCTTTTGTTTCTAGATTGTTGACTTTGAGCAGGAGCAGCTGGCTGAGACTGAGCCTTTGCCCTACCATGACCCTGTCCGGTTTCTCTTGCTTTGTTCTCGGACTGGTTTTGATTTGGAGTTGGTGTTACTGGGGTGGACCTCACCTGCCTGTGCACCCTAGTCTTTTTTGTTTCATAAATGTTTATTTGCTTGCCAACCTGATTTAGCAATCCCCCCAGGTCATGGCCTTCTTTCTGGTCACCGAATCAGCCAGGTTGCCTGGGTTCAAACCTTGTCTTAGGGATGCTATTGCCACCTGTTCGAAGCAATCAGCCAACCCATTCTTTGTGTTCACAAAACGACTTATGTACTCTTTCAAGGACTCATTTGGCTCCTGGGCACAATGGATTATTGTGTCTCCATTGCCCTTCAGCTCCTTACTCCCCACAAACTGCCTTCGAAAGGCCACCCAAAACGTATCAAAATCTTTAATACAACCCTGAGGCAGGCTGTTGTACCATTTCAGGGCACTCCCCGTAAAAGATTGGGAGAATTCCCTACACAATAGTTTATCATCATCATCAAAGTTTATCACGAAGTTCTTGAATTGCTCCAGATGATTGTCCGAATCGGTACTGCCATCGTACTTCTCCATCTTAGTACTGTCAAACCTCTTGGGGAGGTTTCCGGACAGGATTTTAGAAGACAGTGGAGACTGCCTCCAATTCCTTCCACGACTGAACACAGTATCCTTATTGGGAGTTGCAAAGATACCTGGCTCATCGTGGAAAGCAAAGGGATCCATCAGCATCTTGTCCATATACCTCCGGTGGTGAGATGACCCCTTTCCAATATGCCTTTTCATTCTTCCATGGTGATCTCTTTTTCTTGAATATTTCTTAACCTGCTTTTGCTTTTTCTTAGTTCGACCCTCATCGCTGCTAGAGGACAAGGATTTTTCATTTCCCTCACTGTCCGAAGAGCTGCCCAAAGATTCTGAGCTTGAGTCAGAGCTCTCCACAGGCTTGGACCGGTGAGACTTTTTAGAACTGGCATGCGTCTTTTTGGTACTCACATGAGTTTTTGAAGCCTCAGGCTCTCTAGGGTTGTCGGTGTGATGAACAACCGATGCCTTGGATTTTTCTTTCATGCCCATTTTGGCCTTTTCAGCCCTCAGAGCTTCTATTTCAAGCCTTAACCTGTCGCGCTCTTGGACAGTATACTCATCGTTTTCTTCCACCACTTCGAGCAAAGCTGGTGGGAGCTCTGGATTGTCCGGATTCATTCAGACAGAATTTTTTGGCAGGTTTTGAATGCTTGATTCAGGCACCTCTCTCCTCCCATTGCGGTCGCCAATTTGGTGTGGAAAATAATCGCCTGAGGGTAGGCTAGTAATTTTAAGTGGAGTTTCAAGGTGGTGTAAGGGTGTTTAACGGTGGTGTAAGGGTGTTTAATGGTGGAGAGATAATTAAGCAGCTTGGTAGTAGTTAATTTTTCTTACCCATAGTTAATGCTGGTGGTTGGGTATTTATAGTGTGATGTTTGGGCCTTTATGGGCTTTCGGGTCATGTTGAATGGACCCGGGTCATGTTTAAAGACCCATGAGTTCTAAGCAGGAGGGCAGGTAGCTTAGTCAGGAAGTGTTTAGGTTTTTTAGTACTTTAGTCATAGTTCGAACAGCCTTAAGTTTACAGTGTTCGAAGTGATCTGTCCGGTCCGAATGATCTGTCCGATTTATATGCTTGTAGCCTGTCCGGTATTCGGAGAGACTTAGGCTGATTTGCCCTTCCGGGGAGCATGCTGAATTCGGACTCATCAGTAACTAAAATCGAAGGTCCATTTATAAAAGGTTCACCTGAGTATGGTGTTACATGGAAACTTTATATTAATCAGGAGATGTCGGTGACTAACTTTATCCAAACTGGATAGTCCAGGACTACCACCGCAATTTTGAAACTCCAGAGATTATCTGTCACTAAATTCGATAGTCCATGGACGAGTTACTTTTAAAAGCCTCTAGTCAACATAATAAGTAACTTCTATATAAATATGGTTGAATTCAAAGTTTGAATTATTTGCGAAAATATATATAAGACCATTAGTGCATCTGCCCTGTCACCACATCTCACTAGTGTGTGTAACTATAACGAGTCTGTCTTTAGAACAAACGTCTCATACATACGACCCAACGCTATATAAAGTCCAAATTGTAACGCATAAAATTCCGTCTAAAAAGCTGATCTTACCAAACTTGAGCTCGTATATGCACCTAAAAGCCAATTAACATTCCCGAACACCCCTCCCGTACAAGCTGTCAAACGATCCGATTTTAGATATTTTAAAAAGAGACACAAAATATTTATTTAAGCTTTTTTTATTGAAGTTAGAGTTTTGTGTTAATATTGGATAAAATGTAAAAAAGTAATATATATATATATATATATTGAAAACTAAGAATTGATATTTTTTAATTTGTATGGGTTTAGATGAGTTTTATGATGTAATAAATCATATATATATAGGTCATGGCATAAGTAGTACATTGCAAGTTATAACGCTAAAAAATTATGGATTATATATTTTATCCCATTAATCGTTTTCTTATGAGTAGCTTTCACAATTTTATCGAGTATGACAAAATAAAAATAACAAAATTATAAAACATGTGTTTTTTTTCATCAAGTTGTTTGGATGATGTGAATGTTAACCCAAACTGTCTATAACTTGGTTGTTTGATCGCTACTTTTTAAGTGCCGAAATCCCCAATGCATCAGTAGTAAGATAATATTGTATCATGCACCTGTACATCTTTTCGCAATGCCACATAGGTTGGAATATGGACCTAAACATTGTGGTAGAATAGCCCTTCCCCTTTAGTAAGATCGAACTTTTCGAGGGAAAATTATACTTTACAAATGGCTAGATCTAACGTCCGAATTGAGGGCCGCTAATATTGGGATTCAAAGTGAGGCGAGTTAGGATTCTACGCATGGGCGCTGGATCTTGCGACTACATAAAATAGCCCAGACATGAAATTAAGATTTAGTCAATCAGTTATAAGGTGAAAGTTATGTTTGATTAAAATGTGTTGGATCTTGTGGTAAGAGTTATATCATTCATCTGTTGGAAGAAAAAATCAACTAAAAACTAAAATGTTAAAAGTGTGTGGTCTGATTATTCTAATTCCCGCACACGTATGTTAGGAATTGCAAGCAAAGAAAATGTATTATACTAATTGAAGGAAATATGAAGGGGGTCATAAGTAGAAACCCGCAATCTCATAAAAAATCACATATATCTTGAAAAATCTCTAGATTAACCCCTTTTTAGTTTTTGATATTTTTAATCTCCAATATTTTAAAAAATAGATGGTCCAGGCAAACAACTTTCATGCAGTACCAAAAAACCTAAAGATTGTCCTAACACTGATTTGAGCTATAAAAATTCCAATTAGGCCAACCACATACATCTTCTTTATCGAGTCAACTATCTATATCATTGCAGTGCCTCTACTTGAGGTTCTCTTAACTAGGATTACTCCACCAGTAAGATCTTTGTCAATGTCTCACAGGGGGTTGAGACCGACCACGATCTTTAATGTATCGGTGTGCTAGTTCTAAAAATACTTTAGTCAATTTTCCATTTTGTAGAGGACATGGTAAAAATCAGGCCAATGAACCACACACTTGTGAAACTGCTAAGTTCGACAGTCCAAGTAATGATATTAGGCGTGCATCTTCACACGAAACAACTGACCCCCTTCCCCCCTAAATTTGAATCTTGAATTCTCACCTCTCGAGTGGTTACATAACATGTCACCTCTCAGAATGAAGCTGACCTACCTCGTATTCATATGGATCTAGTCTATCTATTAGAAGTAGTGATGGGTTGTCAATACGTTTATTATTTTCCCAAGAAATTATTTGAATTATTCGTTAAATGATGCGTCCAAGATTACATTATGATTTACCTGTATAGGTTCTCATTGATGCATGCCGACGTTCATATCAATGTGACCATATATTTAAAATCACATTGAAAAATAGTTTGTACTTTCCTTTTCATGCTTATATTTTAGATTACTTGAACAAATATAGAGTATGTCTGAATCAATTTTCCTCTAATATTTTGCGACTGATGACTATTGAGGTCGAACTTGTTAGGTCATAAAACAATATTTTCTTGCTATGTGAGCCTTAGTTTTGACATCTAATTTTTCTTAATACTATTTCTCAATGCTCAATGAGTTCAATGTTGTGGAAGACCCCCGTGATATTGTCAAGAGTTGGAAGCGGTGTTGTGTTCGTACGTGGGGGAATAGTGAGAATATTAGAGAGGTGTCTCTAACATGTTGCAATTGGTACCTTCCTATAAAGTCTTTCGTTTAGCTTTATATACTTATAAATTTTGAAAGCCTCGCTCTAGAAGTGGTCTTATTTATTTTATTTGCTTCTAAAAATCAGTTAGACATTTGGTTTGCTGAAATAAAAAGTCGTAAAACATTTTAATTTGCTGGTGCACTACTTTTCATCCAGTTGGGATTAATCCTCCAATAGTATGATGAGCCCATACGATTATTACAAGGTCAAGTTTTAGACCATACATATCAGTCCCGAGGCATCGCTTGATGACCCAATTAATAGGTTCGCTAAGACAGAAACAATACAGATGACAAAGAAGAGAGGTGAATGACCCCTCACTCCACAGGTCCGGCCAAAGAAGGGAAAGTAAAACATCGTGCTGCTGATATTGAAGAATGTAGTTGAGGCAAAAGGTTTAGAAACAAATGTTTCTTATAGCATGGCTAATACAATGGTATTTCTAAGGTTTCCCAAACAGATTAAAATCCAAAGCAAATGATCTCGTACTAAGACCGGCTTTACCCTTCACAAGAAGAGAATGAAATCTATCGACTATAACTAGTCCAGTCCGAAAGGCGATCCAAAGAAGATTTAAAAGATGAGGCTTTGGTTGATGGCCAACACCCCATCATTGATCTAACATCCGACCAAAAATTGGTGTATGATTTCAAGTTTCTTGTGCTTGAAGCAATACATCTTACGTTACCTCAAGAGGTAAGCATTGGCTACGAGCTTGTCTGTCTTGTCAAAGTGGATAAATCCTACACTCGAGGAACATTTTTTTCCTTCATCTACAGCTCCCACAGACGATGTCAATTTTATTCTTTCCAACAACGACGAGGAGAACGATGATCCTATCATTATTACTAACGAAATAATTGACGACCTAACTCAGTAAGTGAGCGAGTTCGTGCAAGTCATCAGGAACATCACGATGGGTCAAGAAGCAGCCAGATGACCGTGTCCCCCACTCTCCAGTAAAGAGAGACTCATCAGGGTTTACCCAAAATGACATGGCCCGAGAGGAACAACGAAGCCACCCCGCAATGGTGGATTGCCCATCACTAGGCCCGACCCTTTTTTATCAATCTGAAGCCGACCATCAGAGAAGGAACCTAAGAAGGACCCAATGATGAGTAGAAAGACAAACTCGACTTACATGCCAAGTTTGTAGTGCGGTTATCATGGAAATCAACCAAATTTCATAGCCAACTATCAAGACGCTATGAGATGGATTCAACATCAAGGTTTGTGTACCGTTGATGGATATGCCATCATACCATCATATAGCCTCCTGTAAGACTGCACCAGGAGACGGAGATGGTAGAATTATTAGTGCTTGGTTTAACATACCCTTTACAACATCGTCTCGGGCTCACATAGTTGCTTCACTTTGAGGTAACACCATCGAATTACCAACAATGTATGAAATATATGGTTAAAGACAAAGTATGGGCCATAAGGTGATACCCCGAGATAATTTATGAAAACCAAACGGAACACTCGTGGAACTTAGACAAACTTGCCTCCATACCTAAGTGACGTCGAGACCTGGACGAGATAGCCTCGAGACATGGCCAAGCTTGCCTCAATACATGGACAAGCTGGTCCGAGCAAAATTCATCATTTATCTAATGATGGAATCCCCCTCATTCTGGACTACACTAGAGAGCAACAATTGGAATTTGTTGCAATTAACAAGTTGTAGGAAGAATGCCTAGAAGAAAAGTTTGATCCTGTTGTTAACATCAGGACGAGTTCCAGCAAAGAAATACCTAATTCTCCTAAGACCTAAGAAGGCAAAGAGCCATCCAAATATAGATAGAAATTTGGAGGGTAGTTAACCCTCAATGGACCATGCGTTTAGTTTATAGATATAGATTTGGATGATAGTTAACCCTCAATGGAACATGCTACTAACAACGAGCCTACACTATCAGACGATACCAAAGCACAACCTATGGAATCCACCAATACAAGAACGATAATGGCTTAGTGATCGGACACGCACGACAATTTGAAAGAAGAGGTGTTTCACACAAATCACATGCAGGATACTCTTTATTTAAATATGGAATAACCAAGATATTAAGTGACTATGATGCGCGTAAGCTAAGTATAGGTTGCACCATAATTGGCTTAGAAGTAGTACCCATATCAAAGGAAAGACATGAGAAAATGCAAAAGTTTCATATATTACCACTCGGGAGAAACTCTGGAGAGAGATCTATACAAGTTAGATCCTTATTCTTCAAAGAATTACTTAAGGTGTGGATAAGAGTACCAAGGCGGAGCCTTTCACCATGACCGACCTAATAGCCCGAGCTACAGAATGGTCATGGAGGAGATGATTCACTTTGAAAGTGAAAAATGGTGGCATTTTCCAAAAAAAACCCAACGCCTAGACCTTTGTGCAATCGTTCCCACCCGGACGAGCATGCCAACCATTCATTGTTAACAGTTTCAGATGCCTAGCTTTATGACCATAGCATAAACACAGAATTTCTAGCCCGTCTAGGAAAGATGTCTGAACGACAAGTAACATGAAATATCAGCAAATGATGTGAATATCACCAAGACCACGGGCATACCATAAAATATAATAAGTGTTAAAAATGAAGATCCAACGAATGACCGAGAGAGAGTTTATCTGAGGGATTTCATGAAGTAACTCGGCAGATGATAGCAAGAACGACCAAACATCCCTCGACGCATGCTTCAGGGCCTCCAAGCCCAAGGTAAGCAAGAAAAAGATAAGCTGAAGCGACCTGAGAATCATCCCGAGAGAGAACAAGATATAAGTGAGAAGCTTAAAACCTACATCTGAGATTTCCATGGAGGCACCAACCGGATGGGTCACATACATATCTTTCACAATTGCTACATTGGGATGTTGACTTCTCCCTCAATACACCATGGGCTAATCTGATTGAAGCATACGCCCTCAATGCATCAACCTCCAACGTATTCGTCACGAACACGGGTCTCAAGTGAATATTCTTCACGGACATGGATCTCCTTTCACACAATGATCACGACCGATATTACGGGGGTAAAGCTCAATATATTTGGATGAACTGTGAGGCAATACAAAATATGATATTCAGCTCAGCCACGAAACAAATCTTTTTCAAGATCGTCCTACACCCAACCTTCTATTTTATGATAGGTTTCAATGGAGAAGCCATCATGTCTGTGGAAACGACGTTTTTGGAGGTGTTAATTGGAACCTCTTAACCCTTAATCTTATGATTTATTATTTTCTAACTCACTTGCCAATCATTGCACCCAATTTAGTTTGGTTAACAGAAGTACATCTTTTTTTAACACTTTACACAACTAAGAATTCTATATGTCACATGCAAAGAAATTAGCATGACCATTCAATTACTAGGGAAAGAAATACCCTTTTTTTATAAAAGTTCGCACCCAACACATTGTCTGGCTAACATCAAGTTTAAGATAGACCGATAACTTGCATGATATATAGGTCAACAAATTGGTAGAGCATGGGCAAGCTTACATAAAAGAAGGAACCAACTGAAGAGAAATTGTATGCTAAAAATACACATGGAAAAACAAAGAACCAAAGTTCTACCCCGCGGCATGTGAGCCCGTCTATGCAGCTCCAAATATTGTTAGGAAGTAGGGGGAATAACATACACAATAAGCAACGAGACGTCAAAGGATAGAAAATACAAGAAAATGTATAACATAACTAAACATTTTACTTATTAACAAAAGCTTAATGAATATAGCTTGGTTGAAAAGGAAAAATGACACGTATATTACAACAAAAGAGGGACACACATGCCACCCCCCCTCCAAAAAATAAAGAAAAATTAAAAGGAAAATATTCCTATACTACAACAAAAACAGCTACATATGACCCTAAAATTCAAGCCTTCTTGAAAACTTCAACTATTATAATTTATGATAAATTAAGGTGAGTGAGCATGTAAGGATGACATAAAACTACATTACAAGTTAATTAGCTTAATCCGGGTCATTCTAGTTGCTTAAAGTAAGATTGCTCGGGCTCTCTCGAAAAGAGCATAAAAGTTATTCCACGAATATGCAACGAGATAATCAAATATGAATAAGTAACATCGATCAAACAATGAGATAATCAGAGGCAAAGTTGTCAAACTAAGGTCATTAAATATCTCTCAGTGTAAGGAAGGTCACTCGAGACCTATCACGAATCATCTAGACAGAATAGGAAGATGATCTACACTCGACCTCACCCAAAAGTTAGTTTAACTTCATTCGAATTTAACATGACATAAGATCACCACGTCCTCGTTCAGTATTAGCTCGAGCTTCTTTATGAGCATCTCGCTCTACGAATATGAAGAAATAATTATCCAAGTAAATAAAGCTTAAAAGCCTCACTCGAAATCATTTCACTCGACAATGCTCAACATCGGTCGACCTCAACTCGACATTGGCTCAGTGTCGATTTAGTCAACCTCAATTCGGCATTGATTCAGTCACATTAAAAAAGTATCCTCTTAAAATAAAATGCAAAAATAAAGCCATAAACAAAATAAAATTCGCTTGAAGACCAAGGGCTACTAAAAAACACAACCGTGAGATATCAGGACTAGAGCACTCCATTCACTTACAAACAAGAAAATGAGGAGAGATATTTACTTATACAGTGTGAAATATCATCTAAATGGGGCACCACCAAGTAATGATCTAAAACTTAACCTTGTATGATTCATTTAATCCATAATGACCCCTCATATGGCATGGATAAATCCAAGGTGAGTTAACCAAGCATGAGTCGGTGAAGTTTTACTTAAGAAAAAGACGCGGCCAAACGCATCCTCTCGTTGATCTTAAATGACCATTTAGTCACTTGAAGCCAAGACCGGCTAAGCTTGGCCACTCATCCTTAAGTTACCAAATGTTCACTTAAAGCCATCTTAGCCAGACCTTGCCATCTTTAAGCAACCACCTGATCGCTTAAGGCTAGCTTTGCTAGATTTGGCCAACCATCCTTAGGTGACCACCTTGTATCTTAAGGCCAACTTAACCAATCTTGCCTCGGGACATGGCCCAAATTGTGTCGATATTGTCAAGATGGCTACAATTGGCCCGGTATGGAGGAATCCTCCTCCTAAAGTCTACTCGACTTAGCCAAAGTTCATATGCTTCATCGTTGCAATTAGAAAAGAGTGATATTTAAAGACGCACAATAAGATTGCAACGAGCATGTGCTTGACGCCTCTACAATCATTGACCAACACACATTTAGCCTCCGTCGTTACCTCATCTCCCGAGTTCTCTTGAAGTGTATGAAAATCATGTCTAATATTTTACGATAAAGTAACCCTCAATGAGGAGGTAATAACCAAAGATTGCATCAGCGATGAGGCAATAACCAAAGATCCTTCCAAGTCAAGACCATTATATAAAAAATATAGTATCTCATTTGTAAGGTTTAGTGAAAGTTAGAGAGAAAATATTCGCAACAAAAAGAAGAGATTTTGCTTTGTAATCCATATTATCAATAAAACACAAGTGTTCTTCCTTCAGTAGTTTCAAGTTCTTGTAAGTTTTAGTACAAATATTTATCTACTCAAATATCACGGTTCATTAGGTTCAGTTGATTTTCCTCACTAGAAGAAATTGAGTGTATATCAAGACTAAAATAACTGTGAGTTATGTTGGACTTCTATTTTCATAGTCCATACAAAGCTATTAGACCTAATGTGCCAATCCAAGGTATTTTAAAACTAAAACAAAAAGACTAGGCGATGACACATAAATACATAAGGATTTTACTGTAAAATATTCAAAACCTAATTTATTTTCAGACCTTTTATAAAATTTTAGATACAAAATATGATTAAATATACTTGAATCAAACCAACATAATTAGATAGTTTTTTTTAAATAGGATCCATTTTTATATGATAATATATATAAATATTGCTAATAATACTCTGAATAAAAAATAATATATTTTAAATAACAGACTAGTAGATATAAATTTTATCACGAAAGTAATTACGTAGATACAAGATCAAAGTCGGATTATGTGCATGATTAAATTCAAAATATAAACAACTTAAGTAAAATTTAAAGGTTCATGATTTTTTTTTCAAAACAAATGTTATGGGATTATTGTCACCGAATATAGTGACTTAATAATAAATTGGTTTCAAAATAGTCATGTATTATGTTAAACCTAGTATAATTAAAAAAATCAAATGATAGAATACTTTATTCTCATTCAGCCCCCAAGATTTTAGTTCATAACCAGTAAAATAATAATTCTACAACATTCCTTAAAAAGTAGAATAATAAAAAGATATGAGTTACTTATATTTAGAAGATCGTATTTCAGAGCATGTCATCGAAGAAACTTGGAGATGATCAATCAGAATCAGACTTAATAATATGTTCTAGTACTCTCTTTATTTTAATAGTATGAAGCTCTCAACACTATATAAATTCTTTAGCTGTTAATTGGATCACCAATCGATATAAAAATTGATATCATAGAAGCTCATAAGTGACCAAGCTAATTGATTATTGTTTAATTGGTTAGTATAGTTTTATGGTTAAAGATTCGTGATTTGATTTATTTAAGGTTTTTGCTTGTTAGATCTATGATTTCAATATATTGGATAAGCTATATGGGAATTTCTTTATGTTTTAACTTTCATACTTAAACTGTATAATTTAGTTTGTTGTGGCACATTATTGCAGAGCCACGACTAGGAAATTTTGAATGTTGCACTACAATGTAGATGAGCCACGACTAGGAAATTCAGCTTGTTGTGACCCACTATAATAGAGCCACAATTGGACAATTTAGGCCTCATGGACCACTGTGTGTTAGGCTCTTGAGTATATTTTGTGGTTATTGAGTATTTTTTTTATGTGATTGATATGCTTTAAGGTTGTCATAACTTTAGTAAATAGTCAAGAAGCAAATATGTTACCAAAGTAATCTGTATTGTTGACTTGATTCGTTTAAATTTTGATAAGTTCATATTTTGTAAAATTATGTGCATCGATCAGACTAAAAGGAAGGTTAATGTTTGGTATAGTTGATCATGGATAAGATATTTCCATTTTTGAATTGTTGATTAAGAAATATAACTAAGAAAACTACCTTAAATTAAGGTTTTCTTACTCAAATTGATTAAGTAAGATCAATACACAATTTTCTCACACTCATAAATGTACAATTTAATACGTTTTCCCAAGAGTATTTTATTAGTTTTGTAAGAGTATATTTAATTTATCTTAAATCCAATGTTAAATATTATTTCGTTTATATTTAAAAATGTGATCCTTATATGATTTTATCTTAATGTGCGTTGTAAAATTTCGATGAATGTTGGTCTCGATAATCCAATGAGTAGTAGACTTTTTTTATGAACATTAAACTCGTAAATAAAATTTTAAAGATGCATAAGACTGAACAACTGAAGATTTAAGAGAGACAAAGTAAATTTTTATTATCTAGAAATCAATCATCTTCAAATGAAGGGTTACAATATTATTTATATAATTTCCAAAGATCTAACATAAATGGATGATTGACATATGTAAATATTGACATGTGTCATTCATCTAAGAATAGGTTGTTACATATATTTATACTTTGACTAATATATCTCTTAACCATTCAAGGTATTTAACTAATATTGGTAGACTAATCCATAAGCTTCTTGATTAATTTTGACCCTTCTAAAATCATCTATTGTTTCCCAATAATATGTCTTAAGTTCTCATTCTTTCTGCAACGTGGATCCCTATATTCAGCTCGTCTACATTATTAATTTCACCATGTTTTTATGTCCTCTTATATTCCTGATTTAGCTCATCCAGACTCCTTAACATGTTATACTTCACTTTTCTCCTCTTATATTCTATGAATAGCTTGTTTTGTACACTCCTCTCGTGATACCTATCCATAATAATTTATACTTATATATAATTAACTTGTTTAACTTTTACCTTGTATATAAGGGAATATGACCTAGTGAGAATACATTTATCATGACTTCCATTAGTCCTTATTAGAAGTTATACTTATTGAAATGACTGACTCCTTAAAATAAGTATACGAGGTAAGATCAATCGTTTGTTTGTAAAATTTCCATAATTTTTTGTATTTAAAATTTAAATCATGTTTATGAATTCGTTAAAATACCTTTATCATGGAATATGACCTAGTCCTGAGAAGAAGTTATACTTACAAGGACTGGTTCCTTAAAATAAGTAGACGAGGTAAGATCAATCGTTTGTTTGAAAAATTTCCATAACTTTTTTACTTCAAATTTAAATCATGTTTATGCATTTGTTACTTTGACGTGACTTAATGCAAAAGCACTACTACACTCGTCTTACACGATGATTAATAAAAAACCGATCATCTTTACTTTGATCTAATAACTGTTGTTTATCTTCTTCTTTTATAAATTACTAAATCATAAGTCTATTCATAGATTTTATATTTATGGAACGTAAAAGTCAAAATTCTATAAAATCTCTTTTTACTTTTTATAGGTATGTCCGGAACAAACTAATTCTCAAGATGACGATCAAAGTTGATTGTTTGGAGATTTAGGTAACAATTCTAGCCAATCATTTGATGGAAATTCTGATTCATCTTCCTTCTCACACAATTCCTCTAAAACACTAACTATTGAAAACTTCAATTAGTTGAAAATAAAAAGGATAAAAGGTTTATTTCTTTTGATGAAAGTTTAGAAATAATTAATAATACGAACCAAGCTGAGGTTATATGAACAAGAATACATCAAATACTCCCCCCAATGCCTAACAAAACAACAACTTCTTCTAGTGACATCATAAATCATTATGCATCATACCAAATTATAGAAGATATGAAAGCCAATCATGACATCCTTAAATTTAGTCTAATATCAACCCAAACCTTATGAGTATATAGAAGAACCCGATGTATAATTGAATCTAGCTTATATGATATACAAATGTAGAATCTCTATTAACACAATCATTAGATTACCTAAAGAATGAGAACTTGCTAATCAAGTTCAAGGATACATAATTTGTATTTTTAGTAGCCTACTAAACTGGAGACATAAATTTCCTCTTCATTCTCTTATAACTGAGTTTTTTAAATTTACATAAATTAATCCTTCTCAGCTTACTCCTAATGGTTGGAGGACACTTATTAATGTAATCGTAGCTTCTAATTTTTCTGAAATTTTAATAACTATTGAAGATATCCTAAATTAATGCACATGTTCAAAAGTATCCCACATTCGTTTTTTATAATATAGCCCTCATTATATTTCACCACATAGTATGACTTCCTGATTCAGATAATTTATGGAACACAATTGTTTTTTATATCATCGACTTTGGAAATTTACCACTTTCAAAGGGTTCAGACAAGTTGAAAGAAAATGGATGAAAACATGTAAACTAACATATACTCTTTTTTTATCAACTCTTATAAGTTCCATACATACATTATCTTTGGACATTTTATATTTTTATCAAGTCATTTTCAGCTTGTTTTGTCATCACCAAAAACTTCTCTGAAATGGTTCACGAAATATTAGCATTAAAAATACAATATTAAGTTGCATTAAATATATCAAAAGATAAGTATAATTCCTTATTCACCACAAAAAAGTTTTTCTTTCAGGATACTGGAAAACCACCAAACTAAAAATGAACAAATATGGAGTTACCACCGTTGCTCAAACCGGGGTTCTTACTAGTAAAAATGACTTGGAAACAATTTTACTTAATCTTGTAAATGTCGAAGGCACATGTGGATTAGATATATTTTATTAACGCATGCAATAATTCATCCAAAAAACACACATCCTCTTCTAAACGCATATGCCCGACTAAGATAACTAAATAAAATCCTTCATGTAAAATAAAAACTTGTGGAATCACCAAACATTATCTAAAAGTGAATCATACCTCCTCCAATGTTAATGATGTTGTTGAAATAACTCAAATTAAAAAAAATCCCTTTATAAAAAAATTAGCAAAAAGGAACACACACATCTCATATAACACCATCAATTTTTCCACCCACATACGCTGCCAGAGGTTCTGTTGGTCGTTCTCTTCTCTTGATATAAATTTATCCTCAATAAATATTTTGTTATATGTCCCAATGGCTCATACACTTCCCGTGAAATTATCTCTGATATTTTATAACAAAAAACCAAAATTAATTCTGAAGTAAGTGATAAGGTTGTATGTCGCTAGGATAACATTCTCTTTTTACGAGAAAGTTAAAGATTATCGTCGACAAAATTAATCAATGTAGGAACCAATGATACTAGGAGAAGATGGAAGGTATTAGAAAAATAGAAAACTAATTAATAAATAAAGGCATTGGTAAAGAACTTAGCAAGATGTATCGACAAAAGTAGGATGAGAGCATTGACAAAGCATATATATATAATACTAAAATTAAGTTCAACTAAATATGAAATAACTTAGAGATATTAGGATATTCGAGAAAGATGTTGTATGTTATTAAATTGCTCATGGCAGTTAAGAGATAATATAGTTGTAATAATCAGTTGTAATAGATGGTCGACACGTGTCATAAGATACATGTATCATTCAACCATATCATTTATAAGTAAATAATAGATCTAATAATTATAACATGGATAATTGATTAACAGAACTACTCTTGATCATTTTTAGTATTATCTTTTTTTCTTTCTCTTAAGGAAGAAAATTTCCACATAATTTTGGGCGCCGTCTGTGGGAATTATTTTTCCAAATGAATTGTGCCTTTCTCCAAATGGTGGTGA
Source organism: Limnanthes douglasii subsp. nivea (assembly GCA_036936605.1). NCBI lineage: Eukaryota > Viridiplantae > Streptophyta > Magnoliopsida > Brassicales > Limnanthaceae > Limnanthes > Limnanthes douglasii. The sequence continues at coordinate 142,787,987 of JAUPFV010000004.1, read as the reverse complement.
CTAAACTTGGAATGGATAGAGGATCACAATGGGTATATATACATAGATCTCCAACAGTAAATTCTTGTAATGTTACTTTACCAGCTTGTGGGAACAACAATGTACAAAGGACTCCAACGGTTATACCAGTAACATCGGCAACAAGAACTCTATATAAATAAGTCTCTACAAAAGGTTGGGAAATAACGTAGAAATTCTAACGGTAATGGTAAGACCGCAAAAAGGTACATAAATATATATTACCAATATCAAACATTTATAGACAAAACATGAAGATAATAGGTAATTTTTTTTTGTTTCGAGCTCAAGACTTGTAATTGAATGATTTAAGGTCCGAGCGATGTAGATTGAATTTATTGCAAAATAACGTGAACCCATTGGAAACATGTATAAGGATGACTTAGTTTATGAAAACAAAATTGTTTTAAGGAAGGATAAAATGGAAGAAAATTTGATAAATCAAGTGATGAAGCATTATCACACAATAATAAGAATGAAACAAAGGATAAAATATTAGAAGACAACTTGAAAAAGATAATATGACAAAAAAAATGGTGATGTATGCTTTAGGCGAGTCTCCATTAACACGGAGGATTTTGGAAGGTAAATTACCAAAGAATTTTGATCTTACATAATGGAAAAAAGATGGTACAACATATCTGGAATACCATCTTGAAGAATTTTGAAATATTATGTTAGGATTTAATCCCGATGATATTTTACTTTGTCGGGCTTTTTCAAATGACCTTTAAAAGAATTGCATTTTTTTGGTTAAATAATTAATCTCCTAGATTTATCGATAATTTTAGGAAGTCGTTGAGTTTGTTTCTACACCAGTTTATTGCTCATAAAGCATTGAAATATTAGTGGGATCATATTATGGCTTTATTCTAAAAAACTGAAGAATATAAAGGATTACGTTCAAAGATTTATTACAGAAATAAGTTTATTAGAAGATTGTAACGAGAATGTGGCATTGGAAGCATTTAAAAGTGATTTTCCATGTGAGTTTGTTGAAATATTTGGTAAAATTTCTGGTAGGATGTATTAGGAGTTTATTAGCAAGAAGCGAAATGTATATCAAAGTAGAAGATCAAAATAAAAGGTGAGAAATGTAAATTAAAATGACAAAAAAAATAAGAGATAAGTTGGATAAAAAGAAAATTTTAGCTAAGAGAATTTTGGAGGTTGTCAGGGATTCTATTAATAAGTCACAATTTTCTTATTATAATAATAAAAACCGACAGTATACTTAATCAAATGCACTAATATCAATTTTTACGATAAGATAAGGAAACATTTTAATTATCAAACTCCTGGAGTAATTTCACTACAACTAATGAGAGAAGACAACCGTATTCATAATGATCATGGGTATTTAACGAGTGATTACTTTCAATTAAAAGATAAAATTCAAATGTTGATTGATAATGCAGAGTTAGTAGATTTATTTAAAAGAAGGAAAGAAGAAAGTAGAGAAAAAGGTAAAGAACGAAAGTTTAAAGAGGCAAAAGAAAGACAAACAACAAGATTTGTGTATAATTTTTGGGAGAGATATATTGTTGAGGGTCAATAATTCATCAAAGAAAATATATATAAATGTTTTAAAGATATATTTAATTGATGATTCATCTCTGCATTTACATGTTAAGTTAATATTATCTTTATCTTTTACCGATCATGATCTAAGAATATTAGTGACACCTCATGATAATATGTTATTAGTAACACTTGTGATAATTGGAGTGCTAGTAATAAGAGTAATGATTGATACTGGTAGTTATGCTAATATATTCTACAAAGTAGGATATGACTCAATGACATGAGTGACACCTTTTAATAAAGTCGAGAGAAATTTAGTTAGTTTCACTATTCGATCAACTGATTATGTTAGGGAAGTGAACTTAGTAGTATTTTTTAGAAAAAAAAAGACGTAAAAGACCGTGACTACTTAGTTCATGATTGTTACTGCTCCAAGTTCTTATAATTTTACTTTAGGGTTACCTTGGTTGCACATAGCGGAGTCAGTAATGTAATCTTATCATTAGTGTATCAAGTATGTGACTAACAGAAAAGTGAGGTTAATTTTGTGAAGTGAACGGGTAGCTAGAGATTGTTACTCTTTATCTCTAGATCCTAAAAAAGTGTTATCTTAATGTTGGTGATGTTCAAAATATGTACATGTGAATAAAGTTTATAAAACCTTAACATGAATAAAAGTGTAAAATGATAAGTTAAAAGAAACTTTTGGTTTTTAAAAACAATATGGGTAAGTCGGTAGGACAATGAAGTATTAGTAGTAAAAATATTGTGGTTTTCATTCTTCCAAGAAAATTAAGAAATAAGGTTAGTAATATCAAATGGTTACATTAAGAGTAGTGTTTTTTAATCAAATAACATAATTTTGCAGTGATGCTTTAAAACATTGAATATTATTTCTATAAAGTATAAGAGGGTTATCTTTGATGGAATTATATGATTGAAGAAAGTAAAACACGACTTAAAAATAATATTTTAAGTTCGAATTTATGTTGATTTTAACGGTTTAGTTTTTAACTTTTGTTTATATGAATTTTTGTTGACAGTAATTGCTCATGAAAAGATGGATAATATAATTTTCCTAAACATTTTGTTTATATTAACATTTCGCTGATGGTTCTAGTATGGTTGGTTATTAAACTATATGTCATATCAATTGGAGAATTATTAAAAATGAGATGAGATATTATGTTGTAAAAACAAATATCAAGTGTTACATGAATATTATCATTAATAATTTTATTTAAGTTATTATATATACAATAAAAAATTCTAACCAACGGATAATGGTTATAATTTAACTCTAATACAATAAGATAATATGGCCATAAGACAAACCCAACTGAAAGTCTTAAGAGGTTAGACATCGAATTGAAGCAGATATGGTTATAAACGAAGTCTAAGTGAAAAGCGTAAAAGGCTATGCTAAGGCTGTACATGCCACACCGTAAAGGTCCTAAGTCACATGGCTATAATTCAAGCCTAGCTGATAAAGCATGAATGGACATGCAACTCAGTTAAAACAAATGTGGTTATAACCCAAGTCCATCTAAAAAAGAGTTAGAGACCATGATATTTTTCAGAAAATAAAAGATGTTATAATACATAATTATCGATGATAACTTTGATTATATCTTAAAACTTAGTAATAAAAACAAATATCAGTTTAAGTTACAAATGAAGAACCGACAATAAAATAATTATACATATGAATGTTTTATTAAGAAAAGCAATATGATATAAAAATTATATATAAATAATCTAAAAAATATACGACGGTATTTATAAGATCATAATCTAAAAAATACTACATAATCAGTAGAAAATTATAAACAAACTAAAAGTGTTAGCTGATAAGAAATTCAAAATTAATACGAAACTTTTTACTAGATAAAGTATTAAAAGATATTAATTACAAGTAAAATATCATGAGGCTCGTGATTAATTTGTTAATTAGTGTCCTACCGACTTACCCATATTATCAAGTTTTATACCCCTTCATTAGTAATAATTGTTTTTGGTACCTAAAATATCATAAGACAGAGAAAAAATATAGGTACCAAAATAATTATTACTCATGAAGGAGTATAAAACTTGATAATTTTTAGGAAGCGCATCTCAATATATTCCTAAATAAATTATTTCATGATCTTTGATTTCATGAATTTCTAGAAAGGCTTTTAGACGATATTCATCGATTGTTTTTCTAGTTTCTTTCAAATTTTCATAAGATAACATTTTGTTTAACTTGTTGCATATTAATTTATTTAAATTTATTTGTAACCATAATATCAACTTTGAATTTGCTTTTTTTTGTTTCAATTGATCTTATAAGGTTTGAAGTAGGTTAATCTCGTCATTCTTTAAGTTCAAACTATTTTTATATTATATCGACGTTGAGCTATCTTCAATGTCTTACTAGTTGTTTTATGATCATTAAGTTTTTGTTTTAATTTTATTAATCTTTCACCAAATTGATTCAAATGAATCGAAGAAGTACTTGGCAACATTAATTTCTCAAAAGTAAATTGTTTGCCAACAAGAATGATAGAGTTAAAGGAAACTTGTAAAATATGTTTATAGATAAACATAAATAAGTTGATATATATATATATATACACACACGAATATACTAAAAAAATATTGAAAAATATTCTACTTTAGTTTGAAGTTTTTAAATTAGCATAACAAACGTTCAAAACTGGAAATATTTGATAAGAGGTTACTATACATTAATCTACAAACTTTTAATTAAATATTTGTGGATCTACCAAACCAAAATTACTTATATAAGTATTTAAAAGAAAAATATTTTTTATCTAAGTATCAAAATAAGATTAGATTGATTATGAAAAACAAATGGGTATTTAATTTAATTAATGAGTTAAAAAATTAACGAAGTTAATAAGAACGTATGGATTATCGGTTTGTTGTAGTAACGTCTCAGATTGGTAAATTATCTTTCTTCTTCCTCATTCTCTTCTCTTCCTCTTTTTCCTCCTATTTTTATTCACATTCCTCTTCTTTTTCTTCTTCTTCTTTTTCTTCATCTTCGTCTTCTTCATCTTCATCTTCTTTTTCTTCATCATCATCTTTTTCTTCATCATCTTCTTCTTCTTATTTTCTTCTTCTTCTTCTTCTTCTTCTTCTTTAGTTTCTTCTTATTCATCTTCGTCTCTTCTTCATCTCCGTCTTATTCTTCTTCTTCATCATTTTCTTCTTCATCATCTTCTTCATTCTAGAATGTTAACATTAAATTTCTCCCACAAGATAACTCTCATAACAAAAATAGCAATGAATGTCTTCATGTCCTACCAATCAAAATGAGTAATATTTTTATTTTTCTTAAACTTTAAACTATATTGTACGCATTTGATCGAATTAATGTATATTTGATAATCATTTTAGTTTGTACGGTGATGCATAATTAACTATTTATTATATGTATTTACTTTCCATTCATTTATAATTTTTATGCATGATTTGTTAACTCATCATTGGTCCATGGCATAAGTAATTTTCACATACTATTATTGGCCCCATACCATTTTATATCTAGACTTGACTTATTTGCATTGATTGGATATGTAGACACTCCTTCAATAAATATCGCATACTAAACCTTTGGTTTATAAACTTGCTGATTAATAACTGTCTTATTGATACTAGTCATATTTGAAGGTCGTGTAGATAATTTATCAAATATTTGTTTCTTAAATTTTCATAACTAACATATAATCAAAACATTTACTCATTACTTTCTTTTACTTTCTTATGTAGATCGTATATCTATATCACTTTATTTAGGTTCTCTATTTTAAGAAAAACAATTACTCATAATAACGACATTGATAACCCAGACATTTAGGGTCCTTTGTGTGGTCATATTGTTTTTCAAAATAATGAGCTTGTCTTATAGCCATGTCTGTCGATTTACATAATGTTCTGGCGTTTATGGACCCTTACATAGCTACATTATCCTTCCAGATAATGAACTTGTCTTATACCCATGTTTGTTGATTGACATAAAGCTCAGGCGTTTTGCGTGATCACATCATATTTATTCATTATGAGCTTTGCTCAAAGTCACGTTCATTATTAATAATTACCTCCTACTTTAGGAACTTTTATATTTTTTTATCATTCCAATAAGTGGTTGATTTTTTACTCATTACCTCACATTTTTAACCACTTCATCCTCATTAAGATAGTCTTAATTTATTAATTAATTGTTTTCCTTTAATATTATTTTTTAACTATTCCCCATAAAATTATACTAGGTTCTTCAAACTTTAACTACTTTATATTTTTAATTTATCTTAAACATCGTCTTCATCTTATCTTCATACGAATTAAGACATGTACAAACAAATGAAATAAACATCTTTTGGGAATACCATAGTATTGATAACCGTCCTTCATGGTGTCTCACTAAAAATATTGCACCACCACGGTGGGAAAAAGAGTACACCATGTCTTATAAAAATTGTTAGATATTCCAGGAGTATTTTAATACATTTACATCCATATCTACCATTCTATAAGCTCGATGATTTCCTTTTGAAATAACTTTGAATGGTCCACCCGAGTTTGATGCCCATTTCTCAACACTATTTTTTTTCTTCTTAAAATACTTTCCTTAAAACAAAATTTCCCTCTTTTAAATCCTCAATTTCAACTTTAAATCAAATCTACTTTTTATAAGCCACCTATAATGTTGAGCTCGTATCCGCGCTTGATTTCTCTTTTATTCTACCAAATCAATTATCAATTTATCTTTCATCATCATTTACATTTGATGAATAAAAAGTCCTATGAATTGGAATCATAATTTCATTTGGTACCACTGCTTCCATACTATAAACTAAGACAAATAGAGTTTCATTTGTAGCTCCATTTGGAGTTGTTATTTATATCCATAATACTTCTTGCAAAAAACATGGCCACTTTACTTATGCTAGTTCAAGTTTATTTTTAATCTCACTAACTATAGTTCTGTTAGTAATTTTAACTTGACTATTAGCTTGAGGTAATACGGGGTAGAAATTATGCTCCACCCTATATTTTATAAATAAATAGTATGACTAAAAATACAGACCATTATCCGTCATTAATATTCAAGGTATCCATATCTACACAAAATGTTATTCTTCAAGAAATCACAAACTTATTGCACGCCTTCTTTTACTTTTTCATCCTTACAAATCCTGCACCTTGGCTACCTGTTTTTCAGATTTGATTACCAATTCGTCTACTCTTTAATCCAAGTGCGATGCCGATTCGTTGACGGTGCCCCCTGCTAGCCGCTGGACCATTCTGACCCACTTCATAGCCTTCAAGGTGCAACCTTTCCTCACCGGCAAGAAGCATTTTACTGTGCAATTAATACGACATACAAGTTTTGCTAGTCGTTTCGGACCTCATCTCCAAAGCCTGATCAGCATGAGAATACCATTTCAAAAATTAGGTACAATGCATTTGTTTTGGACCTAAATCTAAAGGTCTTGAGCTTTATACCAAGTTTTATTACTCGTTCCGGACCTCATCTCCAAAGCTTGATTAGGGACGAATCGGAGCATAAGAATGGTATTTCACCAATCAGGTACAATGCATTTGTTTTGGACCTAAATCTAAAGATCTTGAGCTTTATACCAAGTTTTGTTAGTCGTTCCGGACCTCATCTCCAAAGCCTAATTAGGGGCGAATCGGAGCATGGGAATGGCATTTCACCAATCAGGTACAATACATTTGTTTTGGACCTAAATCTAAAGGTTTTGAGCTTTATAGCAGGGTCCAATTACTTTTGCGACAGCCATCTCTATTTCGGTACTCATTTTGGATACATATATGCTCAAATTTATTATTATGACAATTAGTATGGTAAAGTTACCTATAACACTAATATTTTGGCTGCATTTTACTTATACCATCATATTTATACAATTTTATTTATCTTCTTTATAATTAAATATATTGGTAAATTGGTGATGAACATTGGTTATCGTCGTCATTTATTTTTTTTATGTTTCATCTTTGATTTTCAAATATATGTTATGGGTAAACTATACGAGGTTCCATAGTCAATTGTTTTCTTATTATTAGCTTTCTGATTTTTATCAATGATTATCGTTGCTTGGAACATTCGGGGCCTTAATGACCTTATTAGGAAATTTGATGTTCGTGATTATGTTTTATCCTATATTATAACTTTAATATGCTTACTTGAGACTAAAGTTAGCATAAGAAATGTATATGGTATCATGAGAATTATGTTCCCGTACTAGCATTATAAAACCAACCATGACGCGCACCCATACAGAAGGGTTTGGATCGCCTGGAATCCTAGCGTTTTCAAAATTGAAATTCTTAGCATATCGCCCCAGTATATTGACTGCAAAGTCATTCACAACTCTAAGAATAATCATGTTTTCCTCACGACCGTTTACGTGTTTAATAACCCCTACGAAAGCCACCCTTATGGAGGGATCTTACTCGTATTGCAGATAATAGACATGGGTTATGTGGGTTGCAATAAGCGAATTCAACTCCATAAGGTACCCTACAAAAAAATAGCTTGTAGAGACCTTTGCACCAACTCCATGCGAGATTTCAATGAGTGTTACGATGAATGCGGCCTCAATGACCTTAGATTTTTTGGGTTTCAGTTTACCTGGTCAAATAAGCAGTTTGAAAACATGATTTCCTATAAAATTGATCACGCCCTTGTTAAAAACCCTTGGGATGATTATTTCCCCCACTCATTCTCATACTTTGACATCCCCAATACCTCATGCCATACTCTCAATGCTCTTCACTTAACCTCTTCTATTTACCTTACTAGAAAGCATTCCAAGTTTCTTAACATGTAGTAATTTCATCTGAGTTACCTTTCCATTGTTTCCAACAATTAAATTTTTTACCTCTCTTGGGTAATCTCATAACCATCTTAAGCAACGTGTTTCTCAGACTTCAAGGCCCCCTCACTGAGCTGAATCAGAGATCGTACATTAACATAAGTGATAGAATGGATAAAGCTCAAAACGAGTTCTACCAAGCCCATTATCGACTTACTTCCCACCCTAATGATCCTAGCCTCATTGAGACAAAAATTCAGGCTTCCACAAACTTTATCTCTCTTAGCAAAGATGAGGAATCATTCCTCAAGCAAAAATCAAGGGAATCTTGGTTAAAGCTTAGAGATAAAAAAAACCAAATATTTTCAAAATAGTATAAGAGCTAGGAGAGCTACAAACACGATCATCACCATAAATGAACCTTATGGAAACCATGTTTCGCATCCTAAAAGGATTGTCAACGTCTTTAAGTTTTATTTCTCCAATTTGATTGGCTTTCATAGTCCGCCGAACTATCCTGGTTTGGATATGGTTATAAGCCTTATCACTTCCAAGATGTTCGTGGATGCCCAAACTACTATTATAAGACTTATTAGAAATGATGAGATTAAAAAGGCGTGTTTTGCTATAAATAGCGACAAAACCCCCGACCCTGATGGTTTTTAATGCAAGTTTTTTAAACGGTTGGTCTAGTATTAACCAGGACGTTTGCAGGGCTATTCATCATTTTTTTCAAGAATAGAAAAATGGATTCCACCTGGAACTAGAGGATAATATTTCTTATTCCAAAGTCGAGCTCCCCACCTCCCCTGTGGATTTTTGTCATATTGCGTGCGGAAATTTTGTCTACATTATGCTTTCTCAAGAGCTCCTTCATGGTTATAACACGAACGTAAAAGGACCTAGATGCGCCCTTAAGATTGATCTCATGAACTCTTTTGACAACATTAGATGGAGACCGGATCTCGATATATTTTACACTATGGATTTTCCTCTTAAAATGATCGGATGGATCATCCAATAGATCTTTACACCCTCACACTTCATTAGCATTAGTAGAATATGTACAACATTCTTCAAAAGTAAGAAAGGTCTTTGTCAAGGAGATCTTCTCTTCTCCTATATGTTTGATATTGTCATGCAGGTCTCATCTAACATCATGAAAGATACGAGAAGCAACAGAAAATTTGGATACCATTGGAAATGTCACAAGAAAAAAAATCATAAACTTATGCTTCGCAGATGACCTTATGATTTTTTCCGCGCCAATAACCCCTCCACCGATCTCATTAAGGAGGGCATAGATGAATTTTCTTGCCTCTCTGATCTCAATTTCAACCCTTACAAGAGACAAGTCTTCTTCTCGGGCACTTCAGATGCAGTCAAGAGAGAAATCACCTTGAATTTGGGCTTCTTCCAAATGACGCTTCCTTTAAAATATCTTAGACTATCATTTATCACTTCCCGACTCACCTACAACGATTGCAGACCTCTATTCCAGAATGTCACAAACAAGATTAACTCATGGACCGCTAAGCACCTTTCTTATGCTTGGAGGCTCTAACTGATCAAATCAGTTCTCTTTACTAGCCAAGTCTATTAGGCCTCAGATTTTATGCTCGCTGCTCGAGTTCTCAAAGACTTTGATACGCTCTTCCGAAGATTCCTCTAGTCAGGACCATAAATGAAGATTACTAAGGCAAAAGTTGCATGGGATAAAATTACCGTGCCCACAAAAGAGGGCGACCTTGGGATCCTAGATCTAAAAATATGGAATCGGGCGGCTACCTTGAAAAGCTTATGGTAAATTCTGACTAAACATTCGGCTTCAATCTGGTCTCAATGGATCATCAGTAAAAGGCTCAAAGACGAAAGCATTTGGTGTCTCCCCATTAACTCATCTTAAGTTAGAGTTTGAGGAAAATCCTCAAGTTGATATCCATAAGCGACTCACTTTACAAAGTTGAAATTAGAAATGGTGAGTCCACTTCCATCTGGTAGGACCCGTAGCTTTTCCCCACCTCATTGGTAAATCACTTCGGCCCAAGTATTATCCTTCATGCTCGTCTTTATGGTAAAAACAACGTCTCAGATATCATTACCAATGGAGTATAAAATTGGCAGAATGTCACGCGTTATGGGCGTATAATTCATATTCAACACTTAAGCGACATTAGGATTTCTATCAACCAATGCACTTCTCCCTCTAACAATGACGATGAATTCATATGGATCCCCAATAGTAACAAGGGAAGTTTTGCCAACACATACAATGCCATCCAAGCTCCTTTTGCTACAATCAACTGGGATGCTCTAGTTTGGAATAAGTTTAACATCCTCATACACTCCTTCATCACTTAGCTTGCCATCTATGGCAAATTAGCCACCATAGATAAGCCCCTTATTTTAGGATACCTCAGTAGTCCTCTATGTGCACTATGTGGCATCAATCCGGAATCAGCGGACCACATATTCACAGGCTTCAGCTATGCTTTGCAACTTCGGGATTACGTTACCCAAAACTCAATATGTCGCCTTGTGCATCTTGCTGGCAAGATTGGATCAACGTCGCAGCATCCTGGAACCAGGGAAAAACAGGGTATAGGCACCATAGAAGAGTCAGCTTTTGTGCTGTAACATACCACATCTGGAAGGAAATAAATGTCAGGATATTCCAGAGCACCGACTTCCTCTGCTCGGTAGTTGGGCATAGAATCCTCTATGATATTCGATATAGATTATATGGCACCAAGCACCTCTTGGCTACCCTTAGATAGGCTTACTATTTATTGGCACCTAAGTCGTTCAACTGTATTTTTTAGCTCCTTTATGTTAAGTCTAATAGTTATGTACCTTCAGTTCCATGGAATGCCTTGAAGTACTTGTAACCTTATTTTTTCATATATTTCACAGATTTTTATACCAAAAAAAATGTTTCTTTCATTAAAAAGCATTTTCTTGATTATTTAAACTTTGATATTTGTACTAAATGTTTAAAGAGAAAATGCTCCAAGATAAAAATTATTATTTCCGTATAGCGTGAAATAAATCTTACATTTGATACATACCGACATATAATGATCATTTTCCTTCTTTGCATGAAGTACATTATACATAAAACTTTTATTCGAGAAAACCAAGTGTTTCTTCTGATATTGTGCGTTTCACAAAATTAACTGTTTTGAGCAGTTATGCATTTTTATGCACATTCCAATTCGCATCACCCATGTTTGCGAGTTTTCAAAGTTATGTGCTTACAAGAATGAAACGTCTTTATTTATTGATCTTTTAGGCGTGGATAACATATTCACAATATGTCTATTAAAATTGAACACATGTAAATTGTGGATAACATACTTTCCGTAACCAATCTCCTCGGAACACATGTAGGTAAATATTGTTTGAATAAAACACCGCCGGTGTAGAAATATAACATCATCGGTGTACAAATACAACATCACATGCGTACGCGCCGTAACAGTCGGTTTTGTTTGCACCAACAGTGGAGTTTACCTCGGCAACGACTTCTAACATTATATATAATTTTTCTTAATATAAAATCACGGCTATCGCAATACACCGTCGGTGTATCCACTCCAAACAACTGGTGATATTTGCGCTGGCCGTGGAATTCACGGCGAAAACGAATTCAAACATTATATACAAGTTTTAACCTATACGAAGTCATTGCCAATGTGATAGACCTGCACCGACGGTTCCAAAAACCAACACCATCAACTGTTAAGTACAGAAAAATATTCTAGCTTGCTGTGGTTTTAATTTAATTCTAACTCCTAACTCTAATAAAAACGTTATATTACTTTATTTGTAGTTCTAATAAAACTTTAAGCTTTCTACTTGTTTAGTTTTTTATAAAGTTTAAGATAAATGGATTTTATTGAAAAAAAATTAAAATTTTATTAAAACTTTTAAATTTAGTATAGGAATAAAATAGGTCTTGGTTGATTTGATCCTTCACCTAATATTTAAAAAAAAATTGTTTTGGTAAAAAATAACTAAAAGTTCAAAAATTTAAATATTGTTTTTTTAATTACTTAAAAGTTGTAAAGTTTTGAGATGAAACTTCTAATTTAACTAAATTATTATCTATATTTTATTTTATGTCTTTAAACCAATGTTTACCGTCACAGTTGTAACCTTTTTCAATCCTCGATCCTAGACACTCAACAAGAATTAATTGCTGAAGTAATTAATAATTAAACAAACGAGGCGACGAAAGGATGCGGTGGTTTCTATCTCTTTTGGTGTTATGTAACCAATGCGTTTCCGACTCATTTAGATTTGAAAGTCAAGATCCTTATTCAATTGTTGACCAATGAAATTACTCTATCATCTTCACCGAACTAAGTAAATTTAAATTTGATAAGACTAAAAATACTGGTGAAATTTGAATCTAATGGTGGATTTCACTGATTTCTTTTTCCACCACTAAAATCATAGCATCTTAACATGTTAAATTCAATGATATTAAAATATGTTCCACTTAAATCAATAAAACTCATTTCCAACGCTATCAAAACATTAGACATTCTTGTCCTAATCCCCACAGAAGATCTAGTTTCATTGATATATTAAACTATATTATTAGACTACAATTTATATTGAACACTTTTAATTATATAACAATTGTCAGAAATTCTAAAGGTCCAAAAGCATATCCTACATGATTTTATTGATTAATCTTTTGATCAATCAATTCTTATACTTTAATTTATAGTGGTTCCAAATTTTCTAATGAAAAAAATTGCTATAAAAATAATCTAGTGGTAATCTTCGTAACTTAATGTATATAAAGTTAATTGGATTTGAATGACAATATTTACTATTGGTATCATATATTTTTAGTTATTATATAGATATAAAATTCCAAACATTTAACAAATAAAAAGGATTGATTTTCATAAACAAAATAAAATAATACAAAAAGTTATATTATAAATTAAGTTTGGATAAAAATTATTAGTATTATAAAATAAAATTCTAAAACATAAACACAAATCTACACTTACATTTATATGAAGTGTTTTGCTGTCATAAACAAAAATATTTTACCATCAAGGTAAACAATGATGCATTATAAATATAAGATAATTTTAACTTTCTTGAAATGTTGTATAATTTTTTTAAAAAATATTATATAATATTAAATGTTATTAAAAAATGTCAATATAATTATATTATTATAGTCTTTTTTATTTATATTTTGATCAATTTACTTTTTTTATTTGTTTTATAAATTATTGAATATGTTGAACAAATTTTTTTTATATACAATCATAAATATATAACTCAAAATATAATAATGGTTGCTATAAAAGAAAGGGAAAAAATGTTTATACCACCATCTATTTTTATAAAGTTTGGTCAAATTATAAAAACCAAAAATAAATCGGCATAAAAAAAAGTGCATGTGCAAGAAGATGAAGGCATTTAAGAGACAACAAGTTGTTGGTGTATTTAGTACTACTACCACGCATGTTTGCATTTAGTGACTGTGTTTCTGTTTAGCGCATTTCTCGCTTTACCCATTTCTTAATGCCTCACATATATGTACCTGCATTTACTCTGAATCATGTGCGTTCCCATTTTTTTATTCTTCTTTTACCTTTGGATAAGTTTCATACTGGGATATCAAAAAGTCTATGAGAGAGTTTGCATAATTATAACCTAAAGATGCCAAACTGCTATAATTTAACCATAACAAATACTGATTTGCACCGCGACCCTCATTACTTGGACATGGAATTGATACTAGACACATAGAGTTAGAGTTGTTATATTTACAATTATAAGATTATAACAAGATTTAGTTCGACATATGTATAATATGAAAAATAAGCTTAAATTGTACATGTGGATTTATATAAAACACAAAACTAACTTTAAAAAATATAAAACATTTTAAAAAATTTAATTTTTGTTAAGATAATTCATCAATAATAATATACTATCGAACTTATATACCAATCCCTAAAATTTGATAATATAGGGATAATTATTAGATAATAAATAATTATTTATAGATAATTATTTGATAGTCTCATTTAATTGTTTTTTTTTTCATTTTTTTAAAATATTATATTTTGAAAACATCGATTAAAAATAAATTCGAAAATATTATTGATTTTGTTTCTCTAAAACGTACAAAATTAGATCCAACTTAATTTTTAAGTGTAATTTGGTTGGTAAAATAAATTATCTCTCAGTTGCGTTATTATATGTATTTTGGTTGAAAAAACAGTTGGATTCCAATTGCGGAATTACGTACCAATGAGTTGCGTAAATAAAAAATGGAAAACTAATAGGATTTCGATTACTAAATAGATCTAGTTGGGTGAAAAAACAAAATATAAATAATAATAGGATTTTTGTTACTAAATAGATCTAGTTGGGTGAAAAAACAAAATATAAATTTTGTTTTGCCAAATAAAAATCTATATTTTTGTGTCGAAAAAGTTTTTTATTTTAACATTAATAAAATGGGTTATAACTTGGTTACTAAAAAGCTTGATTTTGTTCTAAAAATGTAAGTAGATGTACATGTTTGCTTTTGTTCCACCCCGAAAAAACCTCGTACGAGTTGAGATATGTTCTTACTTATATACTACTGATCCTTCTCATGTTTAACCGATGTGGGATGTGGAACTTTGGTCGCCACTCTATCAATCCTCTTCTCGAACAAAGCACCACTCTAGCCTTCTCTCAATTGAGTTCAATTTGCCCACTCTAATTAGGTTGGAGCTACCTGACGTCTAGAGCTTTTACAGCGAATCTATTTGCTCACTCGACCATCCTGCATGTTCTTTAGCTTGATGAGTCACGGGCACTCCGAACTAGGATCACTAGAGCATATTATTCACCTTGAGCATAACCACTAGTTCATTATATTCGATTTTCGAGAATTTCACCACTATCGCGTTATGTCTGGGCCTGGTGCTCTAATACCATTTATTGGGAATATGAGTACCGCATATTCCGTCTCCGTATATAAGTAAGAACAACCCGATCTCAACATTAGTATGATGTTGCCGCTTTGGATACAAAGACCCGGACGGGTTTGCTTTTGGTCCACTTCCAAAATGTCTCATACTATTTAAGTTATGTTCTTACTTATATACCACTTATCCTTCCTATATTTAAACAATGTGGGGTATGGGGCTTTAGTCGCCACCGTAAAAAATCATCCTCATGAACAAAATACCATTTCAGCCTCCTCTCAAGTGACTTATCCTTCGTACGCTCTAATGAGGTTGCTTTCCCACCTGACTCATAGAGTATTATACAATGAATTTATATTTGCTCACTCATTTCACCACACTGCTTTGTTCTTTAGCGTCCCTCCAAATCAAGTACCATCGTCCTGATACAATTCAATCAAGTTATTCCATTTCATGAGCTACGAACAGGCAAACCGAACTAGTTCACACGTGTGATCCTAAAGAGCAGATCATTCATCTTGAGCATGGTTACTAGTTCATCGTGTTCGACTTTTGAGAATTTCACCTATATCACCTACAACATCGTGTTCCGTTAGGGCATGAAGCTCTGATACCACTTGTTTGGAATATAAATACTGCATATTCCGTCTTTCTATCTAAGTAAGAACAATATATTTTTGGATTAGTTTTTTATGTTATAGTTTGAATTTTTTAAAGTTTGGATGTTAAAAGCTACTCACGGTTAAAGGCGGTATATGTTTATGAGTTTACGAGTATTTATCGATATTTTTGTTTTTTGAATTTAATGTAATTTAAAAATATTTATACCGCATGTGATTTTCGATAAGTTTTAAAATTTATATAATTATTAATAATTTTAATATTTACCAGATTATTTTTGATATTTTATTCTTTAAATTTATTAAAGTTTTTAAATTTAGTAATTTTTTTAAACCGAATTCCCAATACCATAAGTCGCCAGCTTTTATAGAAATATGTTACATGCCTAAAATATTAGTGACGTTCTCCGACTATTCTATTATTCTTAGTTTACTCCATATATCCTCCTGTATACAACAATTTGATCCTCCTCCAATAAATCTTTACAAAATTTAACCCACTGATTATATATTATATTTCAATTGAGTTCGCATGACCGAGTAAACAACTTCACATTATCGTCACATTACCGAAAACATTCTCAATCTTAGTCTTCTATCATTTTAAAACATGGTCTATGGCACAGAAATGAAGATGGAATAATAGTAAAGGAAAAAACATTCATCGGGTAAACGTTAAAGAAATTAAATGAAATTTCATAATTTAGTTACAGACAAATGGTTTGGAACAGAAAAAGGCAAAACAACATAAAATTAGAAAAGGAAGACAAAAATAGAAAAAAAGTACATATATAGCAGCAGAAAAGATAGATCATCACCCAGTAGTACTGCAAAGAAGTATGGTTCACTCTATTCAACATCACATGAATATCTACTTTGTTAAAATTTTAATATCATATATCTACTTGTTTTTTCAAAGTATTTTTATTTTTGACAAAAAATAAGTAAGATAAAAATAGAAGGAGTGTTAATTAATTATAAAAAAGAACAAAAAAGATGTAGAATAGAAGAAGTGGTAGTGAACAGAGAAGTGTCATTGAGTTTGCTTGAAGACTGATTGATGAGATCGTAGTTCCGCACTTTTTGCTTACACATAGAGAAGACTAGAAGAGATAACTTAGGAAAGTATGGACTCATGTCTTCGTGTCAGATTTCTTGACTTCCTTTTTCTATTTGGTTATACACAGTTTTATTTTTATTTTAAATTTTAAATTTGAGTCAATAGAGTTGAAGGCCAAATTGATTACGCGAAGTCCTTTAGTTCTTTTTTTCTAGCTATAATTTTATAAATATTAAAAAACTAAAACAAATGATTTTGTGGAATAATTTCAACCTTTTTTTTTAACAAATCTCTTGTTTTAATGAATTTTGTAGCTATATTATTTAGTAAAAAAATTAGGATATCGCATGGTCCATAAATGTTGAATTTTTTTGTGAATATGTTTGAATATTATATATGATTTTTTATCATGTATATAAACCAAACATAAAAGTTAGATTTACGAACTAATGAATTCCTAAAGAATTCGGATTCGATATCAAAATCTCATTATGAAAACTTTAGTTTCATCCGCTGCTACATTCTATTAGCAATTGGAATGTATTTTTGTTGTTTTTTTTTAAAAAATTATAAACAATATTTTACTTTTTCGAATTATTAATTAAAAAGTGTTTTTTTTATTTATATATTATTTTTAATAGTATATCGTAATAACTAATACTCCTTCCTTCCCTAATAATCCACCTTTTAGGTTTGACATAAATTTTAAAGGATGTAACAATTATTTTAAAATAAATAAGTAATGAGTGTGTGTCTTTTTCGAAGTACCACTGGTCAATTGGATTAATTGCTAGCCTAATATAAATTTTTTTATTTACTTTTATTTGGTAGTCATTTATTTCGAAATTTGATTTTTTTTTTAAACATCTGTTAAAATAGAATGAAAAAAAATAATTATCAAAATCAATGAGCGAAATTTTTATAATATTATTAACAATTACTTTCTCGTTTTATAACATATGTCGTGATTTCGAAAAATAAAATAAAATTGATCGGTGTATTAATAATTTGTGCAACATGTTAACTATTTTATTGGTTGAAAATATAATACATGTAATAAATGTTGCATATGAGAGTGAGACATGTATTTATTATAAAACAAAAAAATTCTTCTAAAAAAGGCACATATTATGAAACACACGGGGTATTTTTAAAAAAAAAATAAAAAATTTCTAATACCAAAATAAAAGAGGGTAAAAAACTATTGTTAGATACAATTATGATTAAGTTTTTTTAAACTGTTCACTGATTTTTTGAAAAATCTATTCTAGATTATGTTTTTACGAGCTATAGTAGATAATGACATTATTTATTCAAACCTCAAGGGTTCAGTAAGTTTAAAATCATTTTTGCATTAACACATAAGCTTGTAATAAAAATGGTAAAGTAACTAATGCGATGGGCATGATTTGTAACAATAAGTATATGAGTAGATTTAGTGTAATGAAGAGGTAAATATATTAAAGTGGATCACTTATGTAGGTCATGGACCCACCAGTTTATTATATAAAGCCATATTCCCGTTTGAAGAAGTGTGAACACTTAATATTAAACAACTATTTTTTAGTATTTCTCTATCTATATAGTATGCTTATCTCTCTGCATCCTGTTCTAGTGTTATCTGGTAGCGGATTCAAGTCCAGATATTTCTGAAACCAACATTGGCGTCGTTTGTGGGGAAATATTGATACCATGAGTTATTTTCTCCAAAATCACTATTCTCGAGTTACATATCTATTGAGAGAGATTAACGCACTGTCAAGAGAGACCAAATGTTAGAATATAGGGCGTAGGGGTCCTATCTTACTCTGAGGATGACACATTTGAAGAACAATAAATCGAAGAACAACACTACGACAACCAGTGTGCCAATGAAGAGTTGCAACAGTCAATTTTGATAATGATAAGGAAGCAACTGTTGAAGGGTATTGTTAAACTGAATGCCAAAAAAGAAGCAAAACTGGTTGAAAGGAGACTCAAGTAAGAAATTTGAAAAGAGCGATTTCCTGATATGGTAGAAGGAGAAGATGGAAATCGAGCTCAAGATCGCGACGATGAAAGACATCGAGATTACTCGTAAAAACAAAACCAGACGAAGATATGATTCAATGGAATCCATTGACTCATGCGTTTATGATTCTGATGACTCTTCGTCCCCAAACCGAGAATACCTACGAGGTAAAAATAAAAAGAAGAATTTAAGAAAACAAAGAGGTCGACGTCGCACGTTTCGCTGATCTAAAGATTCAAAGAAGAAAATGAACAATGCTGATAAAAGAACCTCCGGTTTTGTGGATAAAAACCGAGCGATAACCATCGATAGGAGAGAACAAGCAGCTCTGTACATTCAGTTCTTATCGGGCAATCAGAGTTTTGGTTATAGGGTAAACACTCAGTTTGCGAACCCATTTGAAAAACGTTTGTATGCGCCCCCACTGAGGGACTTGATGGTGATATGTTTAAGATCGGACATAATTGGAGGTCGTTTCTGCTCTCTGATGAGATACTCTCCGAGTACCTACCAAATTGATTAAATATTTAAAAGTTGAAAAGTACGACGAGAAAAAAGACTGGAATAGTCATTTGGAGTTGTTCAAGAACTTCATGATAAGATTGGATAATGATGTCAAGTTTTTTTACCGAGTGTTCTCACAAACGTTCAAGGATGGGGTCTCAAAGTGTTATAACCGTTTACCGTCAGGTTGCATCATGATCTTCGACACTTTTTGGACTATTTTTAGGCATCAATTTATGGGAAACAAGAAATTATGGGCTAATGAGGATACAATTATCAATTGTAAACAGAGGGTCGGGGAAAGTTTGAAGGACTATACTAGACTTTTTGTTGAGGCCAAAAACGATATCGACATATGTGAAGAGCCTGTGGCACGAACGAGATTTAGACTGGGGTTGCTGCCCTCTATGATGAAAGACTATGTTACCAAGAAACAAGCTTTTACATTTGGGCCGTTGTTAGCTCAGGTTGAAAAATAGTTTCTAACTGAGGAAATTCAAGTATTGGCAACTCAGCAACAACAAAATTCACAGTCTTTGGTTCCTGTGTACCAATATTCTCCTGTGTAAATTCCTCAACCACAACCAATCATGACTTACCCGTCGACCCCGTCACAGTTCTAACCTAGAGCATCGAATCCTTAATTTCCTCGGGCAAGGATGGGTCAGCAGGTGGCCAATATTCAAGAAGCGGTAGACCCATATCTAACAAATGGATTCGACCACCTTAATTTGCTGAGTTTGTAAGTGTGTGTCAACTATTTTTGAAACAACAAGGAATCGTATTCATTTTTGAAAGCCTTTTCCGATTCAAATCCCTAAGAAAAATCGTAGTAACATAAACTGTAAATATCACGATGACATCAGACATGATACGAAGGACTGCATTGCATTAAATAAAGAAGTATAAATAGTGATAGAGAACGAAAAATTGATGATATTTGTTAAAAACAATCTCAACAGAATCCTGGGGAAATAGAAGTCGTGATATCTCCAAAGTAAGTAAATACCTTGGTTACTTCGAAAATTATTGATTTGTTTGATATAGCTTCATAGTATTTCGATCCAAAGCAGGATGATAATATAATAAATATCGTAGATGAGTTACTCCCCAAGCCTAGAGTGAAAGTTATCAACTTGTGTAAATATTCGAATTGCTAACTATTTTTGGAGGTAATACCATGGTATGGATGACAAATTTCTCCCATAGGACGCATATTATGAGCATGTCCACGCGGTTGGAAGCGGGGAATTTGGCTCACATGTACAGAAGTACATCTTTAATATTTTGTTTTAACGTCGATGATATGAAAGAAGTTGCAGGGCCGCACGAGGATGCGGTGGTAATTGTGGCCGTATTTACCGTGGACGAGGTCTCGAGGGTCTTATTAACACCAATAGTTCTGCCAATATCTTATTTATGACCAATTACATACATATGAAGAGCCCTCCGATTATTCTTTGATTCGAGAGAAAAATAGTAAGATTTACTAGGACAACCACAAAGGTTGAATGAGAATTCGAACGGGTAGTATAGTTAGGTCAGGGCACTTTAAAAAAGAAGCATCAGTGCTCTTTATTTTTGTGGATGCTCCGACCTCGTACAATGAAATTTTTGATAGGTCTTGGTTGTCTCGAATGCATGCAGTGGCATCAACAGTTCACCAATCTTTGAAATATATGGTGGGTAATGACGTGGGAATTGTACGAATCAACCAAAAGATAGTTAAGGAATGTTACCGAACAACGTTAGCTTCGAAACCCGGTAAAATGGTTGAGTCGAAGAATAATTAACAGTTATCGAAGCCGACTTTTGGGTCCGATCCTGTGGAAAATCTAATGGAGGTCTCTAGATTTCTCATTTTTGATGATAATTACGAGAACCACACCTTTCCGAGAGTATAAGTATTGAAAATTAGAACTAATTTGGCTACGCAGGTTCGAGATAAATTAATTTCTTTTTTTATCTACAAGATTGCATATGTTCGTTGGTGCACTGAGGATGTCTCGGGATTTCTCAAAAACATAATTTGTCACAACCTTGCGATTTAATAAAATGTTCGAGTAGTAATTCAGAAAATAAAATATTTCTCTCATGAGAAATTTGAGACAATCATCATCGAGGTGGATATATTTTCGAAAGTAAGGCACATCCATGAGTCTCGGTACCCTTTATGGATAATATAATTTGTCTTAGTAAAAAAGAAAAAAAAAGAGAATGCTCGTAGATTTTGTCAACCTCAACATGGCATGCTCTAATGATGCATTCCAATTTCCTCGTATTGATCAATTGGTGGATTCCATGTCGGGAAACAAATTATTATCGTTCATAGATGCGTATGTAGGGTACAACCATATCAGATTAGACCTTAAATATTTGGATAACTATTTGCTTATAACGGGGAATGTCTTACATTGTTATAAAGTTATTCCTTTTGGTATGAAGAATATGTGAGCCACTTATCAAACATATGTAAACAAAGCTTTTGAATGACAGATAGGATGTAACGTTAAAGTATACATCGATAATATATTGTTGAAAAACGTTAGGGATGACGATCATTTTATAGAGCTTGAGGAAACGTTTGATCATTTGAAGAAGATAAATCTGAAACTAATTCCGGAGAAGTGCATATTTGGAGTCCGATCCGAAAAATTAATAGGTTATATAATTAGCAAAAAGGAATAGAGGCTGATCGAGTGCGGTTAAGTGCCTTAAATGTGATTGCTCCACCTTAGACTATCAAAGAAGTACAAATCCTGATCGGACGCGAGGCAGCTCTAAACAAGTTTATATCATAGTCATCAGATAATTTGCTTCTTCTTTCCAAGTGTTGAGACAAGCCAAAAAATTCAATTGGACCTTGGCATGCACCAAAGCTCTCTTGGGAATACATGAATCTTTGTCTTCTACCACTGTACTAATTATGCCAAGCCCGAGAAAAAAAATATTCATATACGTCGCGGTATCAGATTACACAGTGAGCGCGACACTCGTCCGCCAGGTACACCATTATTCTCAGTCGATATACTATGTAAGTAAAATCCTTTTGGATGCGTAGAAAAGGTATTTGAAGTTAAAAAAGCTTACCCTAACATTTGTAACCGCAGCTTAGGAAAATACGACCTTATTTCCAGGTGCATTCCATAGTGGTTTGAACATCATTGCCACTGAATAATATGTTGCAGTTCACTGGAAATTTGCGTAGAATTACCAAGTGGTCTATGGAGTTGGGTGACTTAAAATTGATATCAAACCTTGGGGAACGATTAAAGGTCAGACATTGGCTGATTTTGGTTGAATTTTACTTTGAGCGGCTGGACATGAATATAAATCAAGATGAGGAGTCAACAAAATAGATTATCCAAACCGATAAGGGGTCGAGCATCAATGGGTGTAGGGCAGGCGTCCAAATAACCACTCCAATGGGGGGTAGCATTGCGTCAAGCCAAATGAGTTGGTTTCTGGTAGCGCCAAGCTACGACATTGGACATGCGACTAAAAATACAGAGAAAGAAAGACGAATAACATAAAGATAGATAGCTCTAACCGTAGCTCAAAGTAAAAGAGACTAAAGAAAATCAAATTCTATTAAAAAAAGTCTAAGGCAAAACTAGGGTTTAAGAGCCTTTCATAAAAGTGCTCGAAACCCTAGTTCAAAATTACAGCATTTTCCTTATGCAATAAAATAAAGCCCAGCCCAATTTCAAAGCGATGGAGCTGGTTAAGTATTTTACTAAAATCCAACAAAAATAGGAAAATGTAGAAACTTCACTAAAACAGCAAAACGAGGGTTTAAACGATGGAATTTAGGGCTTGGACTTCATCATGTCGCGATGATTTTGAAAATCGTTGGGCTTCTCAACGCGTTCGATTTGAGTGGTCGCAACGCTCATTTCTGATAAATGGGCCCCAAATAAAGCCCGTTTCCGTTTGTCCAAAAAGGTCATATAACCATGGGCTCATGCAACTACATCAGTTTCATAGCCTCGAACAACAAAATCGAGTACAAAGCAGCGTTGACAGGTTTACGACTTGCATATATTTGTGGGGCTTATCGAGTTCTGCTGATAAGCAATTCCTAATTGTTGGTTAATAATGTTACAGGACAGTCTGAGGCCCTGAAAGAACATTTGGTTAAGTACTTGAAAGCGTTGAAAGCTTTAGCTACGACATTTGAAAAGGTCACATACATACATGTTCATAGAGCGGAAAACACAGTAGCTGATTCGTTAACAACCACGACGTATACAGGGGACTACCCATAGATTTTAACACATGAAAGCCCGTCAATAATTAAAAATTCAGAGCCAATTTTCTATTCAGATGCAGCTTATCAGGTATCGTCAATTAGCAACAATGATTTGAGGTAAGACGTCAATAAATTTTTGGTTGATAACATTTTACCTATGGATTAGGCAATGACAAAAAAGGTGTGGTTCAAAACCCATGGTTTCACAGTCTTTGGTGGAATACTTTACAAAAGATCCTCAAGCATACATTTATTACGGTGCCTCAGTAACAATAAATCACAAATGATCTTGTCCGAACTCTACGATGGTGAGGGGTTGGTTCATTACAGATTTAAATCTTTGACTAGAAGAGTTTTATTTGCAGGATTATATTTGCCCACTATAGTAGTCGATGCTAAATAATTGGTAAAAAAATGTAATACGTGTCAATGGTTCACTAATTCGATCCATATGCCCGCCCTTCAGCTTGAGTCTATTGCTGAAGTGTTACCATTCGACCGATGGGTTGAACCAGAGATTTAATCCGGAAGAAGGGAAAAATATGTAATAAAATTCATCGTATCAAATATTTGTTTCAGCTTTGGTGTCCCAAGGATGCTAACCATGGATAATGGCCCGCCATTTGACAATAGAGAAATAAGAGCTTTTTTATCTTCCTGAGGAATCAACAATTGTTTCTAGCCTTTTTTCATCCCCAAGGAAACGGCCAGGTCAAAGTAACTAACATTATCTTCCTTGAGAGCCTTAAGAAAAATCTGGAAAGGAAGCCCGGGAACTGGCCAAATTATTTTGAAAAGGTTCTGTGGACATATCGAACCAATCCTCCTACCACGACTTGAGAATCACCATACGCGTTGGTTTATGGGATAAATGTTGTGACTCAGTTTGATATTGTGCTCTTATCTTACCGGGTCAAACATTACTTCGAAAATGATAACGATGAGGCAGATGCGTCACACCCGACCTGGTAAGCATCTGCTAAAGATAACAACATTTGATCCCGGGTGAAACAACATAGTCATCGCTCGACTTTCTCATAAAGACTCGGGGCTACTGATAATGACATAATTTATCCAAACCTAAGCAGGTCCAGAAGTTTAAGGGCATTTTGTATTGACATATAAGCTTGTAATATAAAATGATAAAGTAAATAATATAAATGGCATGATTTGTAATAATAATTATATGAGTATATTTAGTGTAATAAGTGGTAGAATATTTATTATACTCATTGTTTTATATAAAATCCGTTTCAGCATACCAATCAGGACGACGTCTATATTTTGAAGTTTTGTATTGAAATATTTAAAAAATATATGTTGAACTTATATATCCTATTTTGGTAAATTGGGAGAACAAACATGGTATTGGTTTACAGACAAATATTATTATGGTGGAAAACACAAAAAGTATGCAAAACCATTAATACGTTTTTGCATTATTATTTTTACCATAGTTTGTCTTATGCCAATTGTTGATTAGGTTTCGATAATAGATTTTTGTCTCTAGTTTTTTAATTTTTTGTTGTGTAATTGGTTGAATATTATTGTTGGTTGGATGATATAACCAAAAATAAAATGAAACTAGAATTAGGTATTAAAAATTTAACTTTGTGACTAAAGACTACAACACCCGGGTTGGAACAAAAATAAGAGAATTATTAATTGTTTTTTATGTAAGTTTTCTATTACGCATATTAAAGAAGACTCGAATACTTTAGGTGTTTATTTAGTTTAAATAATGTTTAAACAGATTAAACCCCATAATGTTTCACACTCTATTTTGAGATGTCTTGTTTTTTTTATAAAAGAATATCGACAAGCATTAAATGATTCCTTACATTTCTTTGTTTTTGAACTCGAAGCTTTATCAACTTCTATGTTGTACTTTTTTTCTTTGTGCTTCGCTGTTGAGAACCATAACATGTGTGTAGTTGCACAATGATATTTTTTTATTGTAATAAGTACTTCATTTCATCCTTGCACGGTATAAAGTAGTACAACGCCCTATGTGGCTGTACGACAAAGTCATGGCTACTGCAGTGATAAGTACCTATGTTCGCCTAACACGTCTTGTAGCACTAGAACGGTCTATGTTGATGTGAGGTGAACTCTTAGGTGTTGAATTGATAATAATATCAATATAAATTTCTATGACATGAAATGATGCAATGCTTTATATGGTTGCAATGATGATTTTAAGGCTCCTAAAGCGATAAACATCTCGTTGCAGACTTACACGGCATACACACCTTTGAGGTCACTTATTTTAACATATATCACATGTTAGGATGGAACTTGATTATATTTTTTGTGGTTGTCAATGTTTATGTGTTATATGGATAGTATAATTTAAGTGTATAATCTCTGTAAATAGGTAATGAGCCAACTATTGTACGTTCATTATTTGATTTAGTTTTAATTGCAAAAAACACATAATGGATTGTTACGGTAGCAACCACTTGTATTTGTATTTTTATACATAGTATGTATGAAAATAAGTCAATGCATCTATAATGGTGAAATATCTATTTATATAACATAGTGCAAATTTGCGCTTAATTTATGTAATTTTTATTTTTAATTATTTTTTCTCATGGACATTTCTAGTATTGAAAGATGTTTTATGTGTACCTTGTTTACAAAATAATTTAATCTTTTTCATGTCGTAGTCTTTTTCCGGTATTCATGTCTTTGGAAATAATCAAATAATCTTTTTACATGATGATATGGTAGGCATTTGATTTTTAAAAATCAATAATAACTTGTATTTATTAAATAATACTTATCATCACGAAAAAAGTAAATCAATTAAATTATAATAGTAAAAACTCAAGAAAGTTTTGGCACAAGCGCTTAAGTCTCCATTAAGACCTCACGGGAGATTCAGACTAGACTCAAGCCTAGCCTAGAAATGGGTTCTAAAACGGTTAACTATTATTTTATTATATATTTAGAGAAAACAATATTTGAGATGTGAAAAATAAATTTATTTGAAAATATCTTCATTTTGAGTAAGAATATATAGATCTTCATAAAGGTTTCAACAAAATACTCAGGTATCACATGATTTAGTTTCATTTCCATTCATTATAGTCTTGTTAAATATGAAAATACACAAGTTGATCTTCATATTCTATACAAAGAATAAAATGGATTTACTCAAGAATATCAAACTCTACCTTCTTAACTAGTGATAAATAAAATAACAATAGCTTTAAGAAGGTCCAACAAAGGAATGAAAACAATATATATTTGAATTATATAGTATATCTTTAATTACCTAGAAATTTATATAGTGTAAAGTTAATGATATGTCATGTTATTATAAGGCTATAAAAAGTTTTGACTCTTAGTTATTGATTAGCAATATAAAGATTATTATAAGTTATTATAAAATCATACAGTTTGGGAGCTTATCTTATTACCTAAAAGAAAGAAGTTGATTGGTTGTAAGTGAACTTACAAAATCAAATATGTATCTAAGGGCAATATATATAGAGAGAGAGACATAAAGCACGAATTGTGGCAAAATGTTATACTCGCTATGAATAGATTGTTTTTAAAAAGGATACATCTTCGATTTCGTTGCATGAATCGTTTAAAACACTGATGATGGATTAGATGCACAATTTTTACCTAAATGTTCATCAAATTATGTAACTATTGTTTTTATTAATGGTGAGATCGAGAAAATGATGTATATGGTGCAACCATATAATTTTGTTAGCGGTGATTCAAATTCGATGGTATGCAAACTAAACAAATCTATTTATAGGCTCAAACAAGATTCTCGACAACGGTACCCTACATTTTCATCGAACTATTAGTCTTTTTTTGTTTCGAGATGAACTTGGTTGAGGATTATGTGTATTAAAAGTTTAGTGATACTGAGTTAATAATTTTAGGAATGTATTTTTGATGACATAACAATGGCTACAAACGATAAGGAATTGGTATATATTACCAACAAATTTATGTGAAGTGAATTTGATATGAAAGATCTTGTTGATGTAGATTATATATTTGGACCCAAATTCATCATGCTCATTCTCATGCAATCATAGATTTATCACAGAATATATATATATAGAGTACATTGCAAAGTTATAAAATGGAAAACAAGAAAACCTTGACCACCAAAATTATAAAATAATATAAATTAAGTTTAAGTCAATATCCAAAAATAAGTTTGAGATTGAGGAAATGTAAATGATTACAACTACTTTGACAATCATGAGTATAATATATGTATAAGTTTGTACAAGGGCGAACACTGTCTTTATTATCGAGATGTTGGGAAAATATATAAGTAATCCAGGGATGGACCAATGAATATTAGTTTAACGAATCTTTGGTATTTTCAAAAATCAGAAGAACACATGTTGACATACTAGAAGTTAGATAATTTGAAGATTATTGGTATTTCCGACTCAGTTTTTTTATAGTTGTATGGGAAAATTTTGCAATACTGAAGGAAACATATTCCCATTAAATGGAGGTATGATATCGTGTAATATTTTAAAGCAAAAACTAGTTGAGTTCATCATTATGGCAGTAAAATTTGGCACATTCTTTGAAGTATCTAACCAAATATTGTGAATCCATATTGTAGAAAGTGTAAAAAAAATCATGAGGCTACATTATGATAATAAATTTGAATATAGTATTCAAATACCGATAAGATCTTGACTAAGTTCAAGCATATAAATATCAAGTTAATGTCTCGTAAAGATATATTTCATGATCGTCCATTTAATGTGGAACATATTGGGGTAAACTACATGGTTGCAGACCCTCTCATTAAAGCATTGGTACCTACATTTTTTTTCCAGGAACATACCTTTAGAATGAGTGTTATTTGTTTACATGATCCTTGATTTTAGTATAGTTTTATAATAAGACCAAAGATGTTTTGCAGTTTTAATTGTATACATTAGATTTTTGGATGCAAATATATTTAATAAGTTTGTTTGTTTAGTTTCATTGATGTTTTTGCTTATTAAGTAGATCCACACTTAAGTAAAGAGCAAGTTAATAATACATATGTATGATTACATTTCATATTATATTTATATAATTGATTCTTAGTGATTATGTATTACTATCGTGTACATTCGTATACATTAATTCAATGAAGATCTATTTAGTCATTTGTTGCTAACAGTCATGTAATGGATTCTTTAGTTTATCAATATGATGATAGAATTAAAAAAAGATCATTATGTTATGCATTATGTAGTAGCGTATGATGGTCCAAGTGGTAAATTATTAAAACTTCTGTATTATAATATATTGTTATATGCTTAATGATGTATTATCAGTTGGTAATTGATGAAAACTATTCATGGTTGTAATTGGGTAAATACGAGACTATATTCAAATTATGTGAATGACTATACTAATTTTTATTAAAATAGATAGTTATGCTTATGATCCTTAACCACGACAAGTTAACATAAAGGTGGATTTAAATTTGCGGATATACATCGATAAAGGTAAATAAATCCAGTGGAATTATCCAGCGCACCAAGAGATAAGCTCATTATCATATAAGTTGGAAGCTAATAAACAAGAGAAAAAATAGAATATGTTTGTTAACACGTTTAAAAACATGACAGAGAGAATTAATGTACATATTAAATATACTTTGTAATCTTTTAGCATTCATGCAACATATAATATATTCAAATATATAGGAAGTCTTACCATATATTAATGATCTTTTGTATAAATTCTAATGCATAATTGTCATTATTTTTATTATCTCCATCTCTACATAGCGATTTATATCTTTAGATCTTTCTAAATTATATTTTTTCATACCAAATTAGCCCTTTATGTGGAAATCGATTACTACACTGAATATATTTCTTCCATAAATTTTAAAAAATACAAATACCTAAAAAAATGGTGAATCATAACGTAAATTTTGATCTGATCGTCGATAAAGACATAAAATTAGGTTTCAGGCATTCGACCACCAATCCCGTTAACTCCAGTCACAAACATCCAAAACTGGTACAAGACATGCACGAATATCATATACTAAATTTAAAGTCTGGGAGTATATGATATCCACTAATGCCATGTGAATGAGATCAATGATCATCCACAACTAAGGCCACATATCACCATCCCAAGACGCAAAATACCCTTCTTAAGAGATAAAGTTGAGAACAACCATATCGCCACATTCGGGAATCCCACTAGCAAGTTTGGAAACCCAATCCAGTATTGGTCAAAATGAAAAATGGTAAGTGGCGGATTTCCGTAAACTTTGGACCTCAACAAAACATGTTCAAAGGATTTTTTTCCTATTTCATGAATCGATCAGCTTGTAGATGCAACATCCATGAATGAGATGCTATCATTTACGGACCCAACAAAATACATATGCATGAGAATGACCACAATGATACAAATTTTATTATATAAAAGAGATTGCATTGCTACAAAGTAATGTCATATATGTTTAAGAACGTCAGAACCACGTAAACGCTTCAATAAGATGTTCACAATCAAACTTAATAGAAAACTAAAAATTTATATTGAAAACATGTTGATTATCCGCATTCATAAAAAAAATCATTAGATGATTTTTTTTGGACAAAATTATAATTTTTATTTTCAAACCAAAAATACTTTATGATAAAATAATTCTCAATCGCAAACCATGTTGTATTTTTGTTGAAATGTTATATGCACTATATAAAAAGGAAAAATTAATGCATTTTTTTATATTATTTATGTTTGCTTTTTAGTTTTATAGTTTTATATTTATTTTTGCATAATTAAAATTTAAAATTAAAATAGAATTTAGGCAATCGAGTGAAAATATATTAATATTTGGACTCTTATTATTTTGGACTCACTATAAAAATCCATGAACCAATTATAGGTATTCAGAATAACTTATTCTGAAATCAAACTTAATAATGAAAGAATTTGTTGGAGAAATACGGACGGTATGCTATAAAAGACAACACCAATATTAGATATAAAGTATGGCCCGACTAATTGCATTAACCATGTACTTTTTTAATCTAAAGGAGATGTATATCTACGTGGTTTTTAATTTGTAATATCTCGTTACTAAAACTAATTTAGCTTATATCCTAATGTGGTTTTATTGGGCATACCACTAACAAAAAAATGAAACCTTACATGTCGGATGTGAACCGACATCACATAGACCAATCCTTTACTCTTTGCAATTGCATGCATTAAACATGAAACAGATAAGAAAGATATGCTCAAGATAATTTTCAGCACATCGATACTCTATCACTAATCAATTCGGTGTTATATAATTTGACCACTTTTTACCACCAACTAATCCCGATGTTATATATTTTGACCAAAATTTACTACGAGATAGAATATTATTGTAATTTTAATATTAAACAATAAAATCAACATATCTATTAACATAAATTTTGTAGAACAACTAATTTATAATTATGAGGCAATTCTTATATGTTTGGAATATGTAATGTTAAACTATTTGAAAATTATATTTAATTTTAAAAAGAAAAAAATAGGGTAAATATGAATATTTTGATATTTTGTAAATACTAGTAAATATAACCCCTCGAGTCAATCCAAAAAACACTAGTTAGAAATTGCCTAAAATAAACCAAAATGGAGACTTTGCAATTACTACTCTCCCTCTACCCCTTCCAATCAAATTTCAAATACATTTTTCTTCATATTGACTTTAAAAGTAACCCAACACACTTTAATCTCTCTCTTCAACCAACATTTTATATAAATCTAGATTTCATACTACCATAATTCTTCAAAATATAATCTTTTCATAAAAAAAATAAAAAAATTGTTTTGTTTGTTTAAAAAATGAAGAAGAATCTAGTACTAATAAAGAGCCCATATTGCATATACTTTCTCTAATACTTGTTGTTTCATGTTTTAAGGAACTAATAACTTGTCCTTGGAACAGAAGTCAGTTGAGTTTGAATGCTAAAATTGTAAGGGAATGGGTTTGATTGATTGTACTTTTAAAGTTAAAATTAAGTACTATTAATTCTTGTTTATTTTTCTCACAGGGGAATCCTGTTTTGGGTCTTGTCTTCTTCTCTACATATCTATTTCTTTTTAAATCATTTATTTTTATAAAATTAATAATAAAAGTGATGGGCATGAATGTTTATTAATTGATGTGAATTGATGAACAGGGGTAGGGGTAGGTGAGGAGGCTATAAGAATAGAAGTTGCAAAGTTTGCCCTAAGCTACAGAGTTCAGAATTGAGTAGAGCAACAAAAGGGTTTCTTTGGTTTTTAATCTTCTTCTTTCTATATATCTCTCCCTCATCATAAGTTGATCATTACCATCATCATCATGGCTTCATCAAACAGACACTGGCCTAGTATGTTCAAATCCAAGCCCTGTAACTCTCACCACCAGCATCATCAATGGCAGTCTCATGAGATAAACCCTAATTCAAATCTCTCCAATGGATGCCACAGATCTCCTTTTGCTAATGGTAACTAACTTCTTATTATAGAAACTACCTTTTTATTTTTCATTTCGTTTTAAATCTTGAATCTTGCTTAATACTTTTAAATCTATTTTATTAAACTTGTTTTTTCAGTTTTGTTCTTATCAAGATTATATTTTTGAAACACTATTTTGTTGGTTCTTATGAAGCATGTGACGAGCGAAGTCCTGAACCGAAACCAAGATGGAACCCTAAACCGGAGCAGATCAAAATTCTTGAAGCAATTTTCAACTCCGGTATGGTGAATCCGCCTCGAGACGAGATAAGAAAAATTAGGACTCAGCTTCAAGAGTACGGTCAAGTCGGTGATGCTAATGTTTTCTATTGGTTCCAGAACAGAAAGTCTAGAAGCAAACATAAGCTCAAACTCCAACAAAACGCTAAACAACAACAACCACCGCCCACCACCGTCACAACCACCACCGTCACAACAACCACAGCCTCTCCATCTTCCTCGTCATCGGACAAATCCTCAACTAATGTCACTTCTAAATCCACCAACAAGAAAAAAACTACAAGTGCACCTGTTTCTTTAAACTCACCGGACCAAGTTCTCCAATTTCCGCAACCTAATTTAAACCACCAATTTCCGCAACCTAATTTAAACCAAACCGGGTCTTTTGGTCAGTTTTTCGATGAACCGAGTTTCTTAGGAGGGGGGTTTGGTGGTTCGAGTCAGGGGATTTCTTTCTACGAGCTTACTAATATGGTTAATCCACATCAGCCGCAACAACAACACCACCAACAAGTGCTTCCTGGTCCTGGTCCGGGTCCTTGTACTAGTCTTTTGTTGAGCGAGATTCTGAACACAGGTGATTCCATTCTTAATAAAGAAAATGATCATGACAAGGGGATGAAGATCATACAACAACCACAACTTGGCTATGGTTTTACTCCTAATATTTCTGCTTCTGCTGCTGCTACAATTCCATCAACTATCAACCAAATTCAAGGTAATTTATTACTTAAACATATTGATAGTTGAAAACAAATAGACCAAACCTTTTGTTTTCCTTCTTAATATTGAGTTTTGATGTACACAATTAATTTTACCACCAAAAATGGAAGAAAATTGGGCTTTTTTGTTTAAGATGGATTGTGAATATGTAATGATTAATAATGACTAAGGAAATTAATTTTTTCCTTTTTTTTGTTCTTACTAATGATTAATGATGTTTTTATAGTTTAGAATATGTAAGGATTAATAAGTTACCATATTTACTAAAAATAAAATCTTAATGAGTAAAATAGATCTCTAAAACTGACAAATATTAAATAGATGTCATGTTTGGCTGTGAAAACAAGCATATTCTTTAAAGATGTTTCATATGATCATGAAAGTTGAAGTCTTTTCTTCAAATATTCAGATAATTTAATTATTAAAAAAAAAGTAGTACTACTCTAGTATATAGCAAAAAGTTTTGTTTTTTGTTCAGAATTATTCTGTTTGGATAGACGTGTGCATGGGATGATCTTTTGATTGACGACTGACTTGGCTTCATCTAGGGTTCTACTTCTATATACAGTGTAGCTACCAATCAATTATTTTATTAATTAGGGTTTATGTTTATAATTAAGTTTTTTTGTTACAGGCATACCTCATGAAACTTTTGAGAATGGACCTAGATCAACTGTGTTCATCAATGATGTAGCTTTTGATGTTGCATCTGGACCCTTCAATGTGAAGGAGGCTTTCGGTGACTATGCTGTTCTGATCAACTCTTCCGGTCAGCCTCTAATTACCAACCAGTGGGGTGTAACTCTCCAGTCTCTCCAGCATGGTGCATTTTACTATCTGGTAACTACAATTTATATTTTACAAAAGAAGTTATACATTTTTATAATATTAATATTTCGCATTAAGTTGTCTTGTTGGGGATCCACAAAAGACTAAAATAAAAAAATGTGGAGGACAGCTTGTGTTTCAGTAATTAGGGCACATATGTTTTGCACCACACACTTAAGCATTGACTCATATCTCTATCTTGTGTTTTTTATAATTTTTTATTGCTGGTTTTGCAGATATAGATGTGTGGTTTCTTGTTGAAGAAGAAGATGGATCAAAATAAAGTTGATGGTTTGGCTGTTTGGGATTAGGGTTTATTATATAAGCTATGCTTTTATTTTAGTTTTTTTGCCTTAGAATAATATTACTTAAGTTATGCCCATTTTGCTTCTTGAAGCATATATGTGGTGTGTACTTGTTATGTTCTGGATTTGGGTTTTGGATCCTTTTATTTTAAATTTAATATATGCATCAAAAGACATTTATGGAATGGTCAAAATTTTAGGTTTTAAATGGAGTTACATTACGTTACTTGTAATTTGATTTGATTGATAGACCTTATCTACTTAAAAGTAGATAAATTTAGTTCGATGAACATGAAGGTTATTCTTTTTAACATATATATATAGGTAAAATTGAAAGGTAAATTCTGTGATAGATACTGTATTTAATTAGCTAGTTGGTGATGTAGTATCAAATCAAAAGTCCAAAAGTGACAAAAGAAAATGTGACATCAAAATCTTGTAGATGCCTCTCCTCCATGGTGAAACTGTTTGTTTTACATGACAAGTAAATGATTTACACATTGAAAGAAAGTGCTGTTTGGAATTTGGATATATAAGTGTCAAGTTGTGTACTTTTGCCTCTCTAGTACTCCTATTTCTTTAGGCAAGAATATAGAAAAACTATTTACTATCAAGAATTTACAGCCAAGCATACAGTAAAGGGAATCTTATGGTTCTTATAATTCATTTATTTTATATAGGACATTTTTGTTCTAAAGTAAAACAGAGAAACTGGATTGATTCAGTCATTAAAATTGAGATTGAGTTTTTTATTTTGTTAGAATGATCCATACTATTGAAGCCAAACCATTCAACACTATGTTTTTGCTAGAATGATCCTTTAATTATACTGTTATGGACATATTAAAAAGAAAATCTTAATATATACTTAAGTAAAGAAAATCTTAATATATACTTAAGTTTTTTAACACTAAATTCGTAGAGTACCAATATTAGTGAGGTATATTTTTTTGTATTTTCAAAAATTCAGTGGTGGTCTCTCCACGGACAAATTTGGATAAACTTACTCATCCACAATTACTGATTAATATGAAGAAGATGATCAATTTTATCCAATTGGATAGTTCACGTACTGCCACCAAATTTTTTAAAATCCAGAAACCTTCTATAACAAAACAAAAGAGGATGAAGGTTTTTTTTATTAATTTTGAATTTCTTTTGTTCGCGACCTGTATAGGCCAACTAATATTTTTGATATGAATATGAAAAATGGGGAAGATGAGTTCGCTCCAAGATCAAGATCAAGACTCAGAATTCTCTGAGCCTTGACGTTTAACATCCATTGATTCTTCTGGGGTTTGTTTGATTAGTCTCCGTTCTTCAGAGTTTTATCCATTCTCTCTGTTAATGCGAAAGTTTTGGCTCTGTTTGTTGTGGCTCTGTTTTACAGAGGTTTCGTTTTGCCTTTGGCTTGGTGATCCTTATCCTCTTTTCTGCTTGGAGTTGTTGCGTCTCTGTTGATTGATGCTCTGTTCTTCAGAGTTGTTTTCGACTCGGTTTTGCTTTCGAAGGTTTCTGATCTTTAGCCATTCCTCTGTCTCGGAGTTCTGTTCTAGTTTTGGCCATGAATGGTCTCCATAATAGTGAAGAGTATCCTGCTCTTCTCTCGGGTAACAGCAAGGAGGAACCCAAAAAGTCTTACGCTGAAGTTCTGTCTCCGGTGTGTGTTAACGGTCAACAAACAAGAAATGTGTTGAAGCCAGAATTCGTGAAATGTTTGGCTGATCATAATGTTGTTCAATTTGATAAAGAAACAAAAGATCTGCTCTTAAAGCAGTCCAAATCGACGCTCATTGGAAAATTTAGCCAGGGTATACCCAAACGTACTGCTTTTCAAAAGTTCATGGATGGCTTTAATTTTAAAGGGGAGTACACTTATGAGACACTCGACTCTAGACAGATTCTGGTTGAGTTTGCTTTAATGGAAGATGTGTCAAAATTCTGGTCCAAGCCAGTTTGGTACGTGGAATGGGAAGTTGATGAGGGTTCTAAAGTGGACTCCTAATCTTGGCAAGAACAGAGAAAGTCCTATAGTATTGCTGTGGGCTCGCTTTGAAAACATGCCTGAATATCTATACAACGAATGGATCGTTGGGGATATTGCGGCCTCTTTGGGTATGGTTTATAAAACTTTTGTTCCTAAGTATAATAGCTGGGGCTGCTTATGCTCTGTTGGAGGTTGATGTTTCGTGTTTACTTAAAAGAAAGGTCTGGGTTGGGTTTGGTGAGAATGAGGGGTGCTGGATTGGTGTAAGTTATAGGAACGTTCCTGATTATTGCCTTAGTTGTTCTCATTTGGGCCATAAAACAGATGTTTGTAAAAAGAATGCTACTAAAACTAAAGAAAGGAAAACTGAAGAAAAGCTTATTGAAGCCAGTCAAAATTCTGGTAACATTACCAAGAAGGATATTCAATCTGTTACCACTAGTAATTTGGATACATCAGTTAAGGAACAACCCTTTATAAAGGTTTACAAAAGAAGGCTAAAATCGATTATAACTCCTAAAGATAATACTGCTCCTTGTAGTCCTTCTTTTATTGATTCTTCTGCTAGAGAGCCTGACATTATTGGGGCTCTTCAAGATTTGGATCAGGATATGTCTGTATGTCAGGATGCCAAACTGGATTCCAAGCAGGATGCTCCACAAGAGAAGAACTTGGGCAACTATAACCCTTCTCCAAAGGCTAGCTCGTCTGATCAGGATTTCAATGATATTATTACCAGGAAGATCTCATCTGCAAGAAAGAACAGCAAATTTAAAAGATTGTCTATTAACTCTCTTTGCAAAAGAGAGAAATCCATAATTAAATACTTTTCAGAATGATAAAGTTTCTATGTTGGAATGCTCGTGGTGTGAATAACAACCCTACGTTGGCCAGACTTTATCACATAATCAGTAATGACAATGTCAAGTTTATTGCTATTCAGGAACTTATGG
Organism: Limnanthes douglasii subsp. nivea; assembly: GCA_036936605.1. Lineage (NCBI taxonomy): Eukaryota > Viridiplantae > Streptophyta > Magnoliopsida > Brassicales > Limnanthaceae > Limnanthes > Limnanthes douglasii. Next base: position 142,750,638 of record JAUPFV010000004.1, on the reverse strand, counting down.
CCAGATTTGATAAGATTGATCTTATTGCTCGAAGGTTAGGGTATCCTAATTTTGCATCTAATATTTCTAACAAAGTATGGATGTTTTGGGCTGTTGACGTTACTATTTCTGTTATTCATAGTCATGAGCAATTTCTTCATGTGGAAATCAGTTATAATAATTTTTCTGGTTTATTTATTGCTGTTTATGCTAAGAATCAGAGAGCTCATCGTAGACTTCTATGGAGTTATTTGAGCCAGATTAATTGTCAAGATAAATATTGGATAGTTGCAGGGGATTTTAATACTATTACCTGTCCTGAAGATCAGCTATGTTGTGCTTCTTTTGATAATGGTAGTGTGGAGGATTTCAATGACTGTATCAGGCAGTGTAGTCTTGAGGACCCTGGCTTCAGTGGCTCAAGGTATACCTGGAGTAACAACAAAGTGTGGAAAAGGTTAGACCGGGTTTTAGTTAATCTAAAGGTGTCCTCTAATTGAAACATTCAGGTTTGCCACATGGTCAGAACTTGCTCTGACCATGCCCCTCTTCTCATTTCTATCTCTAACTTGCAAAGCAGATCTTATAGTAATAACAAGGGTTGTTTCAAGTTTTTAAATGTTTGGGCTAACCATCCTGATTTCCTAAGTGGTGTTAAGAAGAATTGGGATAACAGATGTAATGGTGATCCTAATGTCCTATTCTGGTACAAGCTTAAGCGTCTAAGGAAGTATCTAAAAGGCTGGAACTCTACTGTGTCTGGTAACATTTTCAATAAAGTTAAGGATTCTATTATTGATGTTAATACTTGTGAATTGGCTCATCAGCAGGCTAATAATAATATAACTAAGTCTAAGTTGGCTAAAGCTAATAGTTTACTAATCAATGCTCTTAAAAATGAGGAGTGTTATTGGCGTCAGAAATGCTATAATACTTGGTTAAATGAGAGTGATGGTAATACTAAGGTTTATTCCAACTATGTAGCTAAGAAGAAAAAGAGGAATACTATCATTGGTGTTAAAGATGGGGGCATATGGCTAACTGACCAGGATAAAATTGCGAACTCTGCTGAGTTATATTTTAAGCATATTCTCTCTAGTAACTGCAATAATTATAAGGCTGATATGTCTCAGGATTCTATTCTTAACAATATACCTAAGCTCATTATGGACAGGGATAATGAAGCTATTCTTAAGCAGACTACCAAGGAAGAAGTGTGGTCCATTATTATGGGAATGAAGAATGATAGTGCCCCTGGCACTGATGGTTTCAACTGTTTCTTTCTTAAGTGTTGTTGGGATATAATTAGTAGTGATCTATGTAATGCTTTAAATTCTTATCTAAGGGGTGCTAGTATCCCTGGTGGTGTCTTTGCTACTGGGATTTGTCTCATCCCTAAAGGTCCTAACCCTGTGTCTTGGAACAACTATAGGCCAATAAGCCTATGCACTATTTTCAATAGGCTTATATCTGGTCTTATCAATAAGAGGCTCTCTTACATTCTTCCTAGTATTGTCTCTAGAGGTCAAAGTGCCTTTGTTAAGGACATAATCATTCATGACAATGTTCTTATTGCTAAAGAAATGCTCCATAATATTAAAAGGAAACCTTCTAAAGGAAACATTATTTTGCAGTTAGATATGACAAATGCATTTGACAGAATGTCTAATGCCTTTGTCATTAATACTCTTAAAAGGTTTGGCTTTTCTAATAATGTTTTGGCCCTAATAAATATGCTTATATCTAATGTTATGGTTTCAATCCTGATTAATGGTGGTAGTATTGGGTATTTTCATCAAAAGAATGGTCTTAGACAAGGGGATCCTTTGTCCCCTTGTCTTTTTATTCTGGCTGAGGAAGCTCTTCTAAGAGGCCTGTCTAATCTATATAATGCTAACTCTAGTATGAAATTTTACTTAAAGTTAGAATTTACCTTGCCTTGTTTAGCCTTTGCAGATGACATTATCATCTTCTCAAATAGCACTCCCTCCTCCATTAGCTGCCTGAGTAACCTGCTGGAGAAATATCAAAGTGAATCTGGTCAATTGATTAATAAAGAGAAGATGAAGCTGTTTACCTCATCTATTTGCAAAAGTGAAAACATTACCAGAATTAAAACTGCTACTGGCTTCAATGTGGAGCAGGCTCCATTCACCTACTTGAGGATCACTATTGCTGCAAATAATAAAGGAAAGCATTATCTTCCTCTTCTCAAGAAAATTTATGACAAAATATATTTATGGGATATGAAAAATCTATCTTTCGGGGGCAGATTATCCCTAATAAAGAATGTGCTTTATCCTATTATCTATTTTTGGATGCAAAGCTGTCTGATTCCTAAGACTATTATCTCCAAAATTGAGCATTGTTTTAACAGATTTCTTTGGAGATCTAAGTACAATGAGAAAGCTATTCATTGGTCTAATTGGAGTGGGCTTTGTAGGCCTTTTGAGGAGGGTGGGTTGAATGTCAAACTTTTGTCTCACATTCAGCTTGCTTTTTCTTATAAGCTTTGGTCTCATTTTAGGCAGAAAAGCTCTCTCTGGTCTGATTTTATGCATGCATCTTATTGTAGCTATGGGCATCCTTTAAATATTGAGTGTAATGTTTCTGATTCTATTGTATGGAAGAGACTCTGTGCTATTAAGGGTAAGGCTGATCAATACATTAGTTGGAGTTTTGGCAATGGGGATATAGATTTTTGGAAAGACTCTTGGCTTCTAAAGAGCCCTATTGCTAATAATTTCATTTCTAATGCTTATTTTCTTCATGTTAAGGTTAATTCCTTTTGGAAAGAGGGTGCTTGGGATATGGCTACTCTCAGTACTTTCCTCCCTATAGATTATATTAATCTTATTTCCAATGCTAAAATATCATATGGTGTTAGTGACAAAATCGAATGGAACTTATCTAGGGATAAAATTTTCAGTACTAAGGTTATTTGGGATGCTATTAGGTTTAGTTATACTAAACAATCTATTTTTAAGAAAGTTTGGCATCATTTTATTCTTAGCAAGTTTTCATTTCTCTGTTGGAAACTTCTAAAAAACTATGCTCCTATAGACAGTCTAGTTATCTTTTCATAAGTTGCAATTTCGCTTGGTCTCTTTGGAACTACTTTGGTATAATGTTCAGAGTCCCTGTGAGACGGTTCATGTCTCTCAGTCATATGCTTCATAGTTGGTTTTGGTCCTCTGGCTGTGGTTTTCACATTACTCATGTTGTGCCACAAGTTATTTTATGGGCTATTTGGATTAACCGTAATCATCATAAGTTTGATAAGCCTTATGATACTTTTGAGGGTGCTGTTTCTAAGGTCAAAAAAGTGATTCTAGGTATTGACACTAAACTAAAACCTAAGCACTAGTCTGGGGTTTCTAATGCAGGGGCTTACTTAGGTAGTCTTGCTATTGGAAGGTTGAAAGTAAGGTACATGAAATGGGTGCCTCCGTGCAATGGAAGGCTAAAAGTCAATGTTGATGGTGCCATGAGCTGTGCTGGGGAAGCTTCTGGTGGTTTGGTGGTTCATGACGGATAGGGCGCCATTGTTGCTGGTGCTGGCTTTTTGTTTGGTAAACTGAGTCCCTTGCAAGCAGAAAGTAAAGCTCTGTTAGAAGCTCTTCTACTTTGTAAAAGAAATTGTTGGAATAATGTAGATGTGGAATCAGACTGTCTTACCTTGGTTAATAATGTGGTCTCTGGCGATATTTCGAATGGATGCTCGATTGCTTCTATCTGTCGCAAGCTGGTTTCTTCTGCTATGTCTCTTCGTCACATTTCTTGAACCCAAAATGCAGCTGCAGATTGGGTCGCGAAATGGGCCTTGAAGGAGAAATCAAGCTGTTCTTTTTCTAATGTCGATGTTCCTACACCTTTGCTTGCCATTATCACTCTGGAAAGCTTAGGTGTAGGTTATATCGGCCATGGTTAGGGTTTTCTTCATGGGTTTTCAGAGTATGGTGGTCTGAAGCTTTGAATGAGTCTGGGTTTGCTAAGTCGGATGGAGGTGTGTTGAAGCCCAAGGTAATTTTGGTTTTGTTACAAAGAAAGGGGATTTAGGGTTTACCATTGGACCTTTTGATTCTCAGTGCACTTCACCCTGTTCCTTCTTTTCTCCTATATACTGATGACAAAAGGTACTGTGGGCGGCGTCAACCAAGTGTATCAGAAGACCTTTGGTGGTTGGAAGCTCTGATCGATGGTGGTGGTGTTTCTGAGCTCTGAAGGTTTGAGAGAGAAAGGTGAAGTCGAATGGGTGTAGTCGATCTAGGGTTTGTTTGTTAGGGATTTGTCTCTGATTTGGGGCTTCTCAATTGGTGTTAGGCTTTATTTCTTGGGTCTTTTTGGTGCTAGGCTTTATTTTTGTAAGGTTTACTTGGGCCTTTTATTTTGGTGCGGTCTATATTTGGACCCTATTTCCTTGTAAAACTTTCTTATTGGTAATAAATTCGTCCTTTTGCTAAAAAAAACAAAAGAGGATAGTAATATTCAAAACGGATGTAGTAAATTTGTAGAAAACATTTTTATTAGCCATGTAACAATGCATACCTTCCGCATCCACATCTTAAAATATCGTGACCATCAATATTTCATCTTCCGTCCATTTAAGATTAAATTAACAATTTTTTTTTATAAAAAAGTATAATGAAATTTCAAGAGTGACATAGTAAAAATAATAAATTAAAATAGTTGGGATATTGTTACGGTTTGTTTCACTTAATCGTAAATCAAATAGGTTGTGTATAAGATTAAAATGGCCTTCTTCTTCTCTAAGAAGGCTCTGTTTCAAGAATTAGATTTTGAAGAAGTTACTTTTTAATTTTCTTCTATTCTTCGGTTTCCATCTTCAAGGGTCTTTGATTCTGCTCGGAATCTTTGATTATTTCTATGGAAATTCACAATAACGCTCTGACGAAAGGGAGTTCCCCTGTTTTCCTTCAAAGAACTCAAAACAGGGTGATGCTTCTACAGAATTAGAATACTTAAAGGAAGGCTACATATTGGTTTGATTTGTGGTAGAGATGAAGACAAGGGAGAGGCAGCAACAATGGTGGTCAGTGGCGGTTTAGGGTTTGAAGAAAGAAGAAAGGAGGAGACAAAAGAGAACGGTTCGAAGACTCTATATGTTGGGTCAAGGGCTGGATCGGGTCAGCACATAAGAGAAGTGGGCTGAAACATTTAGTCACTAATGTGTGTTAAGCCGGGCTAGATTCTAAGCCAAACACAAATGTAAATAATAACACTAATTGGTTAGTTACAAGTGTATAACTGAATAATGTAACTATAAGTACAAACAAAGTGTAAATAAAATAAACAGAGAAAAAGAAATAGAAACTTTCGTTCTCTTTAATCATCCTCTTCTCTCTTTCTCTCTGGGTTTGACTTGGTATCAAAGCAGTGATGATCCTCCAATGGCAGGGACTGATTCACCATCTTTCAGTTCAGGATCATCAGATCAATTTGCACCATCAATGGAGAATCTGCTAACCAACAAGAACAACATTATGAATCAGATAAGTGCCTTCACTAGTCTCAGGTTGGACAGAAACAACTTCCTTCTATGGAAGACTATGGTGTTGCCTATTATCAGAGGCAACAAGCTGGGAGGTTTTATAAGTGGTGAGAAACCTTGTCCTCCCAAGCTAACAAGTGGTCCTGATGGTTCACTGGTTGAAAATCCTGAGTACAACAACTGGATTGCTAAAGATCAGTTACTACTAGGTTGGTTGTACAACACCATGAGTACTGAGGTTGCATCTCAGGTGATGGAGGAAGAGTCCTCCAAGGGACTATGAGATGCTGTTGTGAGGCTGTCTGGCTCTCAAACGAAGTCCAGAATAACTTTTTTCAGGGCTGAGTTCCAAAGAACTAGGAAAGGGAGTACCTCAATGGAGGACTACCTTGTAAAGATAAAACATGTTGTTGATAGTCTAGCTCTAGCTGGCTCACCTATCTCTCTAGATGATATGGTCTCACAAGTTTTAGCTGGTCTTGACAGTGAGTACACTCCTATTGCTGTCCATCTAGCTGATAAAGAAGTGAATAATTGGCTTGATTTACAAGCAACACTTCTTACCTATAAAAATAGGCTTGAACAACTAGGAAAAATTCAAGTATCCATGGCTAATCTAAACCTTACTGTTGTTAACAAATCAGAGACTAAGTCTACTGGTAGTGGTAACTATAGTGGAAATTCAAGGTATGGAAACAAAGCCAAGGTAGATGTTCTAGATGAAGGTTTTCTTCAAACTACTCTAACAGTTACAAGGGTAGAAGTTCTTACAGAGGCAGAGGAGGTAGGTTCAACTACTCCAATAACAAACCTACATGCCAAATATGTGGCAAGTTTGGTCATGGTGCAGCCTTTTGCTGTTTTAGAGACGATCCTAATGCAATGGGACATGTACCAACTGATCAACAAAGGAGTGATCAAGATCAGAATGTAATGACAGTCTTACAAGAGTCTGGAAATGGAGATGAAAGCTGGCATGTTGACAGTGATGTTAGCCACCATGTCACCAACTCAACTAAGATGTTGAATCAGAAAACTCAATACACAAGTAATAAGTCAGTAATTGTAGGTAATGGTAGTAAACTGAATATTCAAAACTTAGGTAGGACTTGCATATCTACTAAAATCAATAAACAAATGTACCTAGACAGTGTATTACATGTGCCTCACATCAACAAAAACCTTGTGTATGTTTCACAATTAACACTTCACAATGATATCTTTATTGAGTTTCACAGTTCTACATGTTTTGTGAAGGACAAGACAACCGGGATGATTCTACTTACAGGGGGAGTTGAAAATGGACTATATAGGTTGGAAGACTCATCTGTTCCTAGGTTTACTAAGGCAGTCTTTCCAAAGTTTCATACATCTGCTTCACATGTATCTGTTCTTCCTACTACTCCTCATTCTCTAAAGTTTGGGTGGCATAAAAAACTTGGCCATCCTTCTAAACGTGTTCTGTCAATTGTGTTGAAAAATTGTAATCTTTCTATTGTTGCTAGTAATGAAAAAAAATTCTGTGATGAATGCCAGTTAGGCAAATCACATTCTCTACCATTTTCTAATTCAGTGTCACATTACTCTAATATCTTAGATTTAATTCATTCAAATTTATGGGGACCTGCCCCTGTTGAGTCTAACTGAGGTTACAGATTCTAAATAAACTTTGAAGATGATTACAGAAGGTTCACATGGCTATACCCTCTCAAACACAAAAGTGAAGCTGTAAATATGTTCAAAGAGTTTAAAACTCTTGTTGAAAATCAGTTTGATAAGAAAATTAAAAAAAATTAGTCAGATTGAGGGGGGGCTGAGTTCAGGTCTGTCCTATCTTTGGCTAAGGAGTCAGGTATTATTCTCAGGACATCCTGTCCTTACACCTCTGCTCAAAATGGTAGAATAGAGAGGAAGCACAAACATGTCACTGAGGCTGGTCTGACACTTCTGGCTCAGTCAGGTCTTCCTCACAAATACTGGTCAGATGCTTTTCAAATTGCTGTTTTCTTGATTAACAGGTTACCTACTATTATTTTAAAAGACAAGTCTCCTTTTGAGAAGTTGTTTGGGTATAAACCTGATTATAAGTTTCTAAAGGTATTTGGGTGCACTTGTTTTCCATGTCTTAGGCCTTACCAAACAAACAAATTTCAATTCCACTCAGTAAAATGTGTCTTTCGGGATTATAGTGGAATTCATAAGGGTTATAGGTGTCTTAGTCCTAGTAGGAGAGTTTATGTGTCAAGGAACGTCATTTTTGATGAAGATGAGTTCCCATGTTAATCTGGTTTCCTAAATTCTAAGTCATCTACTCATGTGCCTAGTGGTTCTTGGCTGCCTAAGTTTCCTAATCAATATTCTACAAATGAGACTTCTAACCTACCAGGAATCTACTCAAACTCACAACCTACAAGCCACATTTAACACACAAATACTAACCATTCCTTAGAATCCAATCAGAACACAACAACTAATTTTTCTGTACCTTGTGAGAAATTACCTGGTAGATTTAGTAGCTCACAACAAATTGATTCCCAAACTCTTCCATCTACTCTAAACACCTTGTCTAACAGATTACCTGAAACACAACCATTAAAACAGGGTCAGTTATTTGTTGAACTTTCTTTTGATAAAGATAACAGCCAAATTACTTCCCAAACGCTACCTAACAGACACCCTATGACCACTAGAGCTAAAGATGTCATTTTAAAACCTAAGCATATCTACTCAGGAATTACCATGTCACCTACAATTACTGACAAAGAGCCTGCTAAGTTTTCAGAGGCTGTTAAGGTGCCTAAATGGGTTCAAGCCATGAAATGTGAATATGATACTTTGATGAGTAATCAAACATGGTCTTTTGTTCTTTACACCAGTAACATGAGTCTGGTGGGATGTAAATAGGTTTACAAAGTTAAGTATAATTCTGAAGGGTCCGTTCAATGCTACAAAGCTAGACTTGTAACCAAGGGTTTTCATCAACAACATGGGGTTGATTTCACTGAAACTTTTTCTCCAGTGATAAAAGCCTCTACTATAAGGTTGGTTCTCACTATTTCCGTGTCTATAGAATGGGTCATAAGGCAGCTAGACATAAATAATGCTTTTTTAAATGGTTATTTAAAAGAACAGGTCGATATGGTGCAACCTGAAGGGTTTGTTGATTCTAAATATCCTAACTACATATGCAAGTTTCACAAGGCTTTGTATGGGCTCAAACAGGCACCCAGAGCTTGGTACTCCAAGCTCAAGGACACACTAATTTTGTGGGGATTTCAAAATTCAAGGGCTGATTGTTTTATGTTTTTCTTACAATCTAAAGGGATTTCTGTCATTCTACTGGTTTATGTAGATGGCATAATTGTTACAGGTAAAAAAATTTCATATGTCTATACGTTTATACAGAAGCTAAACTCTGAGTTTTCTCTGAAAAATATGGGTTCTCTTAAGATGTTTATGGGCACTGAGGCTCATAGAGATGAGTCTGGTCTTTATTTGACTCAAACAAAGTATATAAAAGACTTACCGTTTGAAAGAAGGTCCATCTAGTGCTAACTCGTGTGTCACTCTAATGAAAGTGAGTCATTCTCTCGCCAAGAATGATGGCGAGCCGGTTCAAATTCCTACAAGATACAGAAGCTTGTTAGGGTCTTTACAATACCTATTGCACACTCGACCAGACATTGCGTTTGATGTCAACAAACTCAACCAGTTTAGTACTCCTGTCCGAATGGAACTCAACTAGGAAATCAGCAACAGACTAAGCCTTGATTGTAGTTTGAGGGGCAAAATCAATGTCATAGTCTCCCAATTCCACTGACCACTTCGTCATTCTGCTTGATATGTCTGCCTTTTGAAGAACATTTTTCAAGGGAAAAGACGTCCGAACGATAATAGAATGAGACTGAAAGTAGGGCCTCATTTTCCTGGCAGAAATTACCAAAGCTAGCGCTAGTTTTTTTGAGTTTTAAACATTGTTTTTCAACATCCATCAAGCTTTTGTTGATGTAGTACACCGGACGAGGATAATTGTCCACCTCTCTTACTAGCACCGCACTTATGGCACATTCAGAGACTGCTAAATATATATACAATGTTTCTCCATCAATAGGTTTAAACAGGGTTTTGGGGGAGGATCAATGCTTCTTTATTTCATCAAAATCCTAGCCCCACTGTGGAGACTAGTTGAATTCTTTGACGCCCTTTAAAGTTTGGAAAAACAGGGCACACCTATCCGAAGACCTTGAGATAAAAGGGTTTAGATCAGCTAACCTCCCCGTCAATCTTTGTACTTCTATAATATTCTAAGAAGGATCCATCTGCAGTAAAGCATTAAGTTGGTCTGGATTAGGCTGTATCCATTTCTCACTTATCATATACCCCAAAAACTTCCCGGACTGCACTCTGAAAACACATTTTTCTGGATTTAACTTTAAATTAACTTTTACCAAGTTGGCAAAAGTCTCTTGCAGATTTGCCAATTATAATTCTTCTTGCACACTCTTTACCATCATGTCATCAATGTATACTTCCATATTTCTTCCAGTCTGATCAGCGAATGCTTTGTTCACCAACCTCTGATAAGTAGCCCCAGCATTCTTTAATCCAAAAGGAATCACCTTGTAACAATGAAGGCCCCTATTAGTAACAAAAGTAGTGTGTTCTTGGTCCTTCAGATCCACTTGAATATGATTATAACCGGAGAAGGTGTCCATAAAGGACAACAACTTGTTCCCAGATGTGGAGTCCACTAACTGATCGATCCGAGGGACAGGATATAGGTCTTTTGGGCAAACCCTATTAAGGACAGTAAAATCGATGCACATATGCCACTTCCCGTTTTTCTTTTTTACTAACACTGGATTGGTTGTCCATAAAGGCAAGTGAGATTTCTTTATGTGCCCCATCTTAGTAAGCCGGTCAACCTCTTGAACTATGACATCAACTTTCTCCTTAGAAAAATCTATTCTCTTCTGCACAACGGGTGCTACATCTCTTCGTATGGATAGCTGGTGTGATATAGCATCTGCAGGCACTCCGGTTACATCAGCATTGCACCAAGCAAAAACGTGTTGATGGTTTATTATAAAAGATAACACTTTGCCTTTTAGCTATAATCTCATCTTGATCCAATCTTGACACTTCTTCCTTCGGACGGAGAGTGAGTTTCAACCTCTTCAATTGGTATTAAAACACCAGGGCTCTCTCTGGGGTCATCAATTTCACCCTCTCGCCCAGAGGACCCCTCCAACTGCTAATCTTCACTGATCCGAACTGCCCCCAAAGTTCTAGGGGCCAGTGCTGTTGCATAACATTCCCTTGCTATCTTCTGACTAATTCGGACAACTCTCACGTGTCCTTGCACATCATATTTTAAACATTGGTGAGCTGTTGAAGCCACAGCATGCATCCTGGAGAGCCAAGACCTTCCCAAAATGGCATTGTAGCATGTGGGACAATTCACCACAATAAAAATTACTATGATCATTTTCTTAAAAGGGCCCTTGCCCAACAAAACCTCCTCCTCAAACTCTCCGACTACGTCCGCAGAGCTTCCAGTGAAACCCACAATAGACCTGTTCGAACGTTGAATTACTGCTGGATTCTTCATTTGTTTATAGGAAGTTAAAAAGAGGATATGGGCTGAGCTGCCAGTGTCCACTAAAATTTGTCTAATTTCATTGCCCCCCAATGGATGCTCTTATCACCACAACATATTCATGGTGACCACCCATGTCCCTTAAATCATCTTCATCAAAAAAAATGAAGGGAAAAGGAATTTGCGATTGATAGGAAGTCATGCCTCCTTCTAACTGAGTAACCAGGGTGTGAACATACCTCTTCCTTGAAGAAGGAGTTGGTGCAGTCATGGTGTCCCCCCCAAATATGGTAAGTGACTCAAAAAAGCTTATGAGCCCGGACACAGTCTTGGTGTGTTCTCTCATAACACCCGCCTTATTCCAGGCTGGATCAGGATCCAAATACTCTGACTCCACATCGAATCTTTCAATAATTACCATGGCCCCGTCCGGAGCTGACGTCCCTACATTGTTTGTTAGGCCGGTCCGATGAGCATACTCATGCCTATTCCCAATTTTCCTCTTTCAATCAAATTTTGCATATCTTATTTCAAAGCGATGCAATCTTCTATGTTATGGCCAATATCATGATGATATTGACAGAAACAAGTATTACGACTTTCCCTGGGAGATTGAAGCGCACCAGCTTCCTAAAATGTACTTCGTCTTTTGTTTTGTCATAGATGGTTGCCATATTTTCTTTCAATTCAGCAAACCACTCCGGTTGGACCTAAGGCCCTCGCTTATTTTTGTATTGCTGGCTCTGAGCTGGTGCTGGGTGAGATTGAGCCTTGGCCTTGTTTGGACCCTGTCCGGCTTCCTTAGCCTTGTTCCCGGACTGATTCTGGTTCTGGTTTGGTGCAGCTGGGGCCGATCTCACTTGCATATGCACCCTAGTCTTCTTCGTTTCATCCACATTGATTTTCTTTCCCACCTGATTCAGTAAACCGCCCCACGTCATGGCCTTCTTCCTGGTTACCGAATCGGCCAGATTGCCAGGGTTCAGATCCTGTCTTAGAGAAGCTATTGCTACTTGTTAAAAGCAATCGACTAATCAATTCTTTGTGTTCACAAAGTGACTTATATATTCTTTCAATGATTCGTTTGGTTCTTGGGCACAATGGATAACAGTGTCTCAATTGCCCTTCACCTCCTTACTTGCAACGAACTGCCTCTGGAAGGCCACCCAAAAGGTATCAAAATTTCTGATGCATCCCTGTGGCAGGTATTATACCACTTCAGAGCACTCCCCGTAAAATATTGAGAGAATGCTCTGCAAGCAACTTATCATCATCGTCAAAATTCATCATAAAGTTCGTAAACTGCTCGACATGATTATTTGGATCTTTGCTCCCATCATATTTTTCTATCTTAGTACTGTCAAACCTCTTTGGAAGGTTTGCGGACAGTATCTTGGAAGACAATGGAGATTGTCTCCAATTCTGGCCACGACTAAACACATATCTTCATTGGGAGTTGCAAAGATACATGGTTCATCATGGAAAGCGAAAGGATCCATCAATAGCTGGTCTATATGTCCCCGACCATGGATGTGGCTATGAGATGACCCTTTACCTAGATGACTTTTCAACCTTCCATGCCTATCCCTCTTTCTTGAATAATTTTTGACCAACTTTTGGTTCTTCTTAGACCTGCCTTCATCACTGCTGAATGGCAGGGACTCCTCAACTCCATCGAGGATTCCGAATCTGAGCTCTCCACCGGTTTAGACTGGCGAGACTTCTTTGAGCTAGCATGAGTCTTTTTAGTACTCACATGGGTCTTTGCTGATGGGTCATGCTCCCTTGGATTGTCAGTGTGGTGAATAGCTGACACTTTTGATTTTTCTTTTAAGCCCATCTCTATCTTTTTAGCAGCCCTCAAAGCTTCTATCTCAGCTTTCAACCTCTCTCGCTCTTCGATCATGTATTCATCATTTTCTCCCACCACTTCTCCCAAAGTTGGTGGTACTGTCTGCTCGTCCGAATTCATCCGAACTGGTTTTTCTTGCTGGTTTTGAATGCTAGATTCAGGCACCTTCTTCTCCCACTGTGGTTGCCAATTTGGTGTGGATTATTTTTTACTGAGGGTAATTTTGTAAGATGTTTTGTGGTGTTTCAAGGGTATTAAATATTTAAGTGTTTTGTAGTTAGAGATTTAAGCTGCCTGGTTGTATTAAATGTTCATTACCCTCATTAATGAAAGTGGTTGGGTATTTATACCTTTAATTATGGGCCATATGGGCTTTCGGGTCAAACTTATGAAATCGGGTCAAGTTCAAAAACCCATTAGTTTATTAAGAAGATTAGTAACTAGCTTAGTCAAAAAGTGTTTAGTGTTTTAATACTTTTGTCCAGTCTGAATGGTTCAGTGGGTATTTATTGTCCGGATTGCCCCTATCCGGTTTCTACAGTGAGTGGCGAATATTTCTAGACTCATCAATGTATAATAAAAATATTGAATGATTCAATAATAATTATCAATTGGGATCAGAGTTAAGGTTTTCCTTGTGAATCGATGTAGAATTGTATGTATGTTTTAATTAATTGTTTGAAAATCATGTTGATTTGATTTATGTAAAAAAAAAAACCCATCACTTTTGGATTATATGTTAATTGAACTGGTTAGTGACATGGATTTAATGTTATATGAAAGCATGTTTTGATTGGTAGAATAATATAAACACGACTGGATGTTTCGATGTTGTATGTTTTTAAAAGACTAAATTAGTTTTTGCAACTTATTTTAATATTAATTATTTGCTGAACTAAAAGGGATTTTTTTTCCCGTAGCAAATAGACCCTGGGTCAAACGGTAAATCAAAGTCACAAAATATGAAGGTGATTGGGATATTCGCCGCGATCACCCATGTCGTGGTCGTGGTGAAGTTATCATGTTCACTACAACTAGCCTCTGCTCGCCGCTGTGAACACGGGCTGCTGCAACAGATAAGTTCTTAGTTGAAGTAACACATTATTTTGAGTTGTTAGGCCTGGGTGTTCTTTCTTTTTTCGACCTTAAGCATTGATATATGTTTAAACGTGCTTGTTTATATGTGTATATGGTTGATATGAGATATGTATTTAAATTTCTACAAGGATATGTGTAACAAAGGGTTTTCGCATTACAGTATGTGAATTATGAAATCAATTAATCAGCCCAAAGGAAGGTTAGTTTATGGATTGAGTGTGTTCGGGTATGAAAAGTCATGTATTGCATTTATTGCAAGAATTATCAATTTAAATCAAGGTCAATACTTGGCATGTAATCATTAATGGTAGAAAAGCATTAGAAAACTAAACATTAAGTTTTAACGAAAGTAAGGGGAATCAACCCAAATCAGGCTTTCACCAGTACTTAATCATTTAAAAAATAGATTAATAATGATTTTTTAAACTAATAGATACATGTTAGTATATTTTCCAATTGATGTAGGCCATACGGCCCACAACTATGTTGGACAAATGTAAATGAGCCTTATTTTTAACTCGGGTATCACAACTGGACGAAATTGGTACTCAAATTCAACATCTCGAAGACCCCAACAATTATCAAAAGCGTGAAAAAACCTATCACGAAATTCAGAATTTAATTTCTATTGCTTAGAGTTCAAAATTTCTATTTTAGTATTTTTTGATTTTTTTTTGATATTTTAGAAAAATATTTTAATTAGTGAATCAAATCTGATTGCATTCAGATTTGATTTGATTTTTATTTGATTTTTGGAATATTTCATTAGGATATTTTAGGTCTCCAATATAAAGCATCTGATATCCAAATGATAAGACAATTGTGTTTTTAGTGAATGAAATTTCAGACTTTCAGTTTAAGAGAACCAATGTGTTTTAAAAACCTTATGGTTTTGTTTTTCCTTTTCTTCTACTTCTAATTCTTCTGTATCACTAAGGGTATTTTATTATTGTTGTATGTTATGTTTTACACCTATTATGTCACGTTTAAACACATTTAAGGTTGAGTGTTGCATGTCAATGAAGTGTGTATGTGTTATCTATTATATGTAAAGTTGTTATAAATATATATAACATATAAGTCAATAAAACCTTAATTTTGACGTGTTAATTTTTCCAATAAAATAGAGGTCATGAGATTGTATTTAAACTATTTTTATCATGATGTGGTATTAAGGACTAATAAGCCCATGAGCCTCACTAAAGAACATTCTTATAAGGAGAAGAAATAATTTGAGGTGTTGGCAAGTCAGAACATTCTTATAAGGAGAAGTAATAATTTGAGGTGTTGGCAAGTCAGATAGGTTGAGCTTGGATATCATAAAACAATGAACACTTTTGGAATTACATGGTGTTGTGCCAACTCAAATTACATATCCAATTAAGAAACATTTAGCCAAAGTTGAGATATTATTGTTGCAACCCATCATGTGTTTCCTAAAGCATAAACTAAATTGATATTTAAACATACTATAGTTGTGGGATTACCTTTAGCTTTTATTTATGTTTGGTACTTTTCACACTCCCCTTTTGAGATGTTCATTCTTCTTGCAAAAGTCCCTAATTACGTTGATGTTTCTTTTAAAAGAACAAATGACATCTCAGAAGGGGAGTGTAAAAAATACCAAACTTAACAAAAGGTAACATTGATCTCACAACTCTGGTCTATTTAAAAATAATTTAGTTTCAGTTGTACGAAACACATAGTGGGTTGGTGAAGTTACGACCAATGTTTGTATTTCTCTTAAGGATATGATAATGAGCTGAATTCTCAATGATGCTAAAAGATTCACTCATCAGGTAAAGGAAATTCATGTTTAGTGTATGTTACTATATTTGAAAGACATCAATAAGAATTAATTTTAATGTAAAAGGTGCATTGAAAGATGTTTGGGAATAATCAAATGACTATTTCTTTACATGATAATATGATATGCACTAGATATAATAATAAATAATAAATTATGTTTATAATAGAATATCAAGCCTTACAAAGAAGTAATGAACATAAAAGTATATGGAAAACTAAATTAAAAAACTGAAAAGGGTTAAACATCAACACAAACACATAAGTAATATCCTAAAAATAAAAATAAAAAAGCTCGTAATTAAAATATTTATTTATCCCACTTGATTATTTAGACTTTATTACTTATGTCGGATGTATCAAAGGAAAACATACCAAAATAAAAAAACTATGGGGCAAATAGAACAAAATAAGTCTTAGATTTGATCCACGACCACATATGTGGACCATTCTCCAAGGAATCATGGAACGAGAGTCAATACTTTATATCATTAATAGTTGTATTCTCTTATTACAGTTAGATATACATTCTTCATGAGAAATAAGAAGTCATAGACAATTTTATTGCTTTTAAGACTGAGTTTGAAAAAAAAACTAGGTAAGAGCACTAGGTGCGTTAAATTTGATCATGTTAATAAATAATATGGTAGATATGACGGTTGAGTTGAACAAATCAAAGACCATTTTCTAAATACCTAGAGAAGTGCATATAGTTCTTAAGAATACAATGTCGGGTTCTTCCAACATAAAAGGTGTATATCAAAAACAAAACCAAATGCTTAAGTATATGAGGAGAAGTATTGCTCGTCATTCAACTCTACATTTACCACTGTGGGGCGAGGCTATCAAATATGCAGCATACAGTCTTAAAAAAGTTCCAACAAAAGCAACCATAAAGACCTCAAATGAGCGTTAGTTGGACGCAAACTTAGCTTAAAGCATCTACATATCTGAAGATGTCCATCTAAAGTAAAGTATCATTAGCCGAATCTAAATAAATTGAACAATAAGGGGGTTTATTATTATTTTATTGAATATTTTGACCATCTAAAATGATTTTAATTTTATGATTCTCTCACATAAGTATGTTGTGAGACGAGAAATTTTAGTTTCTTTAATAATGTTAAGTGTGTCTGTGGGGGGGGAGGATTCAAGAATCATTTTTCATTAAAATATTCTAAAGAACTTCATGAAGGTTCTAAAACAGATAAATAAGTCATCAAACCATCACATTAGCCTAAATGAAGGCTGTTGGTGGATTGGTACTCAGGTATCCAACTATTAGTTTTAATTTCAATTTCAATTATTTTTAAAACATTAAGTCACTCAAGATAAATATTAACTTCCACAAGGAAATAAAATAAAATTGTCCAAATACATTCAAAATCTATCTCCTCAAGAGGGTGCAAAGTTAAGAAATAATACCCTTAAAATGATTCACTAAATATAAGAAGAACACTATATATTTGGATCATATATTGTATATTCAAAAATATAAATATTCATGTGGGTAACAGTAATGGATTTTTCGTATTTCCATAAATACATGAAGAGTACTGATTCTCACTCGTGGATCAATGATACAAAGGAAGTGTATAGGTCACTATAAGATAACACATATTGGGAGCCTCTCATTTTAAGTTTAAGAAATAAAAGTTGATTTGTTGTAAGTACGATGTGACATTCATATGTTCTTAGGTTGTCAGAAATGTATGTAAGTAGTCCAGAAATAAACCACTAGGAAGCGGTACAAGATGACTCTCCCGCATAAATACCAAACAAAATGACATATCAGAAGCTGGGATAATCAATAGACCAATAAATATTCCGACCCAAATTTAGTAGGCTGTGTGGACACATTTGGTAGCATTTTAGGCAACATATTTCTATTAGTTAGAGATACAACATTATGGAAAAGTGTCAAGTAACACTAGTTGCATCTTCTCTCTAACAATAGATTTTTTGAAAGTTTTATTGTGTTCAACCAATTATTATGGTTAAAAAATTAAGTGATCGTATAAAGGAAAGAAAGCATCCTAAGGCTATGATGTAACAATAATTCTATAGTTACGTAAACAGATGTTATCTAATTCAAAACCTATATATATCAAGTTCATATCTATTTAAAAGAGTTAAGATTTTTCAAATTATTATAAAGCACATCAAAACACACTCTATAAAATCATATCATATTACTAAATTAGTATCACATACAATTTTTAAGGAACACACTATTAGTGTGGTTATTGTTTGTTTAGAGTGTAATAGATTTTAGTAAGAGTTTTGTAATAAGAACCGGTATATATTTTGCAGTTTGATTTTATGCACTTTGGTTTATTTCAAGATATTGCTACGTCAAATTTTATTGACTTCTATAATTTATTAAGTAGGTTTTCACTCAAGTATGACCAGTTAAAAATAAATATATGTTATTAAATTATAAATTATTTGTATGTTACACAACATAAATTATCTATATAACTGATTGGTGGTGATAATATAATTATTGTTGCGTCTAGTTGTTCACTTTGTTAGGAAAAGGTCTTAAGTCATTTGTCGTTTATCATTATGTACATGATTGTCTAGTTCAGATATTGACAATTCAATTAGGATAAGTAAATATATATTTGAGTAGCATATAAAGATAAACTTGAAGATTGTTTAAAATTTACGGATCGTTATGATAATTATGTATTTAGTCATTGTCATGAGAATATCTAATTAATAAGTAATCAAGTTAATTATATCAATAACAATTGGACTAATATGTGAAACCCTATTATGGAGGTCTAAGTGTAGATACCAAGTTGAATTTGGGATCTGTGAAGGATTATGCCCAAATATCTATACTTAAAACTGAACTAATAAATTCATACACTAATTTAATAGAAATAAATTTAGTGGGTTTTGAATTTTGTTAAAAAAAATTAATATTATAATAATATAATTAAGTTAAAGATTAGACCTAATTTAATTATCAATATAAGTAAAAAGTATGATTGGATCATTCACAACTCGTACGAGGTATTGCAAAGTTTGTTTGAACCGATTTGAGGCGAATCGACCTCGATTTGTCTAGTCTGAACATATGACAGACCAGGTAAAAATATTAAAATTGTGATTTTTGAATGGGTCAGACTGAGTCTGAGTTTTTAATAATAAAACATTTGACATGATTATATAATAACTATATAATAACTATATAATAACTATATAGCAGGAATAACCAGCGAACACGAATGTGTCTTCGGGTTAAAAATATTAGACCCGAAGTAGGTTTAGACGGCTTCAGATTTGAAAATATTAGAGTCAGAGCGAGTTAGGATAGCGTCGGATTCCAGTAAAAAAAATGGTCCAAACGAACTAGCCCGAACTTGACTTATTTCCATCTCTAGCTCGCACACAATATATGTGCCGCTTTGTTGATGGGACAATCTACACAAAATCTTAATTGTTTTATATTTTTGTCTATGTAGGTTTTCTTCTAGATCGATTAGTATACACCACGAGGCTTGTAGATCGATTTAAAACACTTAAAAATATCAAAAGAACACATTGTATATGTAGATATAACAGACTCACAAGAAGATAATAAAAAAGGTAAAAGATATAAACTGCTAGGATAAACAACTTAAGTAGTAAGTGATAATTCGATTTCTAATAATAAAATCAATACAAAAAAAAATCTTCATTTAAGTATAGTAAAATTATCACATAACGTGTTTAATTTAAATCACAATACATTTATAATCTAAGAAAATCACGAATAATATATTAATTTAGGCATTTCAAAACTCCATGTGAAACCTATTAAATTGAAACAAATTATAAGGCACATATTAAGAAAATTATTACTTGAATGTATATAGTAAATCAGCCGAAATAAAAAAATCAACATGCAAGATTTATACATGGAAAAACGCCTTCAACGTGAAGAGTAAAAAAATTAAGAGACTCAAATCCATCCTAAATACTTATATTATTATAGAATGAGTTGAGGGTATAAAATAAATTTGAATCAACCTCTCAAAGATCTACAAATCGACTAACAATTACAAAAATAATATATAACAATAAGAAAAGCACG
Source organism: Limnanthes douglasii subsp. nivea (assembly GCA_036936605.1). Lineage (NCBI taxonomy): Eukaryota > Viridiplantae > Streptophyta > Magnoliopsida > Brassicales > Limnanthaceae > Limnanthes > Limnanthes douglasii. The sequence continues at coordinate 142,730,705 of JAUPFV010000004.1, read as the reverse complement.
AGAAAAAAATATCACAAATATAGTGCACTGTTCTAACACTGATTTTTCCCGACTATAGTTCTAAATCAAAATCCACTTTTTCAAAATGAAACCTACTTCGAACATGCTTTTCCAAAATTATAAAAAATGGATCCAAGATCAGCCTTTTTTATCATGAAACACACAACAAATCTGAAAATCGCATATGTGATAATTGTTTCTCTTCTTTTGTGTTTAGTTTCTCTTTGTCTGAATCTCCCATAACAACAAGAACCACTAACGGAAATTCGATATTACTTTCAAATAACCTTTATTAAATATAACTCTAATGTAGTAAACAATAAGTTATAAATTAATCCTTAATTAGACTAGACATGAGCATTTCAATTTCTTAGTCATAAATGTGAATAATAGTATATGGAATTTCAAATTATAGGTTAGTAGCTAAAAATCTCTCATTCTGGCCCATCACAAGGAAGATAAAATCATAAGGTCTTCACTTGTATCTCATCCCGACGAGCTTAGTACAAAACTCAGCCTTGCTTCCGGGAACAACCTTAACCAACATGTCAGCACTATTCTTATTGATGCAGACTTTTTTCAATTTTATTCATTTTGTTTTGATCATATCCGGTAACTAATGATATCTCACATCCATATACTTGATGTGTGTGATACGATAGATATTTTCTTGAATCACACTCTGATTATCACAAAATATCACATACTCTTTTTTGCTTTAACCCCAACTCTCAAAAGAATCTCTTAAGCCAAACCATCCATTTGCTTTCTTTCACTAATTCAATATATTATGTCTCACTTGTTAAAAATGCTACATATTTTTATAGTTTGCAATCCCATGAAATAGTTTCTCCATAAAAATGTAAACACATAACCTGAGGTAGACTTTATCAAGATCATCTACATGTCAGCATATGTATGTCTTTCAAGTATAAGTTTCCACCTCTATAACACAAACTCAAAAAAGAGGTTTCTTGAATGTATTTGAAAATCCAATACATCACTTCCCAATGAACTTTATCCAGACTAAATAAATACATAATCAATGAACCGATAACATATGTAATAAATGGTCTTGTACACAACAAAACATACCTCAAATATCTACAACTAAAGAGTAAGGAATAATTGACAGTTCTTTCTCTATTGTTGGGCACGCTTTCTACTTAACTTGAATTGTGTAGCTAACGATGTATTAATTGTCTTGGAATTCTTCATATTATACATTTCAAGTACACATTTAATATATTTCTCATGTGATAACGATAACTTTTCAGCTTTCATATTACGAGTAATATCTATGCCTAATATTTGCTTTGGTGGACCCACTTTCATGCCAAATGATTTGACTAATTTTTTTAAACTAATAATCATCTCAGCATTTTGCCCAACTTTCAACATATCATGTACATATAAGGGAGTATGATGAATGTACCTCCATGGAACTCTATGAAATAAACATATGTATCGACATGAGTTTATTGGTAACCATTGTTTATCATAAATCAGTCGAATTCATGATACCACTACCTTGAAGTTTGTTTAAGCCAATAAAGACTATTCTTCAACTTACAAACTAACTTTTTTATCTTTATCTTTAATATATTAAGGTTGTTCTATTTAGATTTCATCATGCAAGTTTCCATGTAAAAATACAGTTTTTACATCAAGTTGTTCTAATTAAAAATTTAGATTTGCAGTTAAACTCAACAAAGATCTAATACAAGTCATCTTGATAATATACGATAGAAGAAAATATCGTCTATGTTATAAAACATGAAAATGATTAAAGTAGCAAGGTCAGACGATCATATAAAAGCTATAAAAAACGTTAGCCTAACGAGCCTTAAGCCCTAAAGAATGAGTAAGTCGGTTGCTTTACCAACCCATCCCATCAGACCAATTATCCGAGCTAAGTTCATATACATGTAATTCAGTAGAGCAACCCAGCTAGGCAAACCAATGCCTAAATTCCACTTGAGAAAAAAAAACTTAAACCCTAATTTATATGAGCAACCCTTTCCACATCCTAAAATAACACTTTGTTTAAATATTTTTATGTAGAATTTAGTTATTATTACTCACTTCATTCTTAATTCAGTATTTTTATCTAAAATTATATTATCTTTTACTCGGGCCGTCAGATATACAGACCAACTCGCCCGTAGCTCTAGACATGAACAATATAACAAGTGTACTACCCTTTAAAAATCCTTTGATACTGAAAACGGAAAGATATTCGTAAAAAACATCACTGATCGAGCATTAACATGGAATGTGAAGAGAAAGTAAAGAACATCGATATATTGTTGCGCACATTTACATGGTACAAAAGAATATGATACTAATATAATCAGAAAGAATGTGCTACGAGGGCAAGGGATAGATCCTCTAATCAACTTGCACCAGATGTATCAGATGATCATGCTTTAATATCATATCAGTGTGCCCTATAATCAACTTATCGTGCACCATCATCAGCTCATCGTTCACCCGCACCAGCTCATCATGCACCCTAGTCTGATGTGCCTACTGGTAGTGGTGACAGTAATGATATAGATCATGAATTAGTTAACGAGGAGGAGAATATTGTAGATCAAAGAGAATAAAATTTGAGAATGATTTGTTTCTTGGATGTAAATAAAATATCATTGTTTCATAAGTCTAGAGAGCACATGGTGTACAACATTTTTATTAGGAGGGTAAGTTTATAATTATTAAATTTAATGTCTTAGTTATATTTATATTTCTTATTAAATATTATTTTATTACTAAATATTTTTTCATAACATCTCGTAGTTCTCTTGACATCTAGATACATTAGTCGGTGTTGTGTGTGTGGGACCTAACAGTGCAACCTGAAGTAGAAAGTTATCATGCACGTATACGACTCAAACCTCTCATTGTGCATTTTCCTAAGTATTACATTCATCCAATGTTGAATAAGGTATTCATTGGAACCAAGAGATCAACACATTATGGTTTAGCTTTGGGGAGATGACATTCATGATAGATAACGTGTATGTCATTACAAGCCTCCAAGTTGGTCATAGAACAGTGTAAGTGGACTAGAAGGCTACGAGTGAAAATATTATATCGACTATAATATTTTTTACTCGCAATTGACGAGCTCTGTTTGAAATTAGAGTCTACATTAGGAGTGAGTTCGAATTGAAATAATTAAAGGATACATTTTCAGCGGATCAGTATCTTCATACCGATATAAAGACTATTCATCATGTATCACGTACATACCCTAGGTGTTTTTTTGGGTGTATGATAGTTGTGGATACGAGTCTTAAAAATGTGAAGAGATTGGTGAACTCTAATGCACGACCCAAATCTAACTTGCGTGACATTCTTAACAATCCAAAATAAAATGATGTAAGTGCATAAACACATACTTATTATATGTTTAATAATATTTAAAACATTTTACTTAACATTTTTTATAGCTGCTGTCTTGCTTTGGTTTTTGTTTTACCACATGTCTGATAGAATGATGCACCCGTTTGGAAGGAAGATGAACCACAACCTTCCACTAGAGATGACAATGAGCCTTCCGTCAACCGCATTTGGGCTGACCCGCTTGAGCCTGTATATATACTTGAGCATGATCTCATCATGGCTCGCATAGGGTTTAACATTATCAAATCTGATTCTGGTATTTCATGTCCACTGGTCAATCCAGCTCTGCCCACGGACACAAAATTTGGTTTTTTTAATATTTTAATTTAGTTTAATATATTTTATATTATTATATATATATATTATTTTTATTTTATGTATACTATATATATATATATATATATGTTTTATTATTTTGACCGAATTGGGTTGGACAAATTAAAAACCTGAGCCCAACTCGACCCACTTGCGGGTCATGATTTCTAAATCAGTACTCGACTCGTTTTATATTCGGGGCGGATAAATCCTGGTCGGGCCGAAAAAAACCCACATTGTCATCCATATCTCTCATATTACTAAAACCGATTTATAAAAAAGTTTTTTTTACCTTTATCGTAGGATAATTTAGGTAGATTAGTGTAATAACTTTTCGACAGTCGTTTGACAGTTCATATTTCTTTGTATGGGATATCGATGATAAGTAAGTACCATGACTAGATTGCTAAATATGGATGGTACGTTATGACCCCCATGTGAAGTCTGATGATAAACTGATTGAGGTTGTTTGTATAAGCAATACAATTTGCATGGGAGATAATTTAGAAGTTTTGAGACTCTTTAAGAAACGATTGTTGCATATCACTTCTCCATGGCTCGTTATTTTTATTTTAGGACGTATGTTGGTTATGTTTCCTTTATATATTTGTTTTTATTTCAGACTATGTTATCTTTTTAAGATTTATGTTTGTTATGTTTCTTGGTGTTTATATTGTATAATGGATGCTTTTGTATTTGCAGACTATGTTATTTGAAAAACAATTATAAATCATTCACATTGGTTATGTTGGTTATGTTTACACCATGGGAGCATGGTTACTGCACCCACAGTGCATTTGGATAATAGTTAGTGCTAACTCGTACACTTTTGCGCCTATTTTTATTTTCCTTTTTATTTTCTCGCCAACATTAAGTCTCGTCTAATGTTATTCGCCAATTTAATCATCAAATTCTTTTTATATATATATATATATATTAAATAATATAATATGAGCACGTAACTTCATCTACTAAAATATATTTTACACGGAAACTCATAATTTTGTTTGATATAGAATAGTTAGTCAATGAAGACAACCATCTCCTGCAAATATAAAGAGAATAAGGTCGAATGGGACTATTGATGGGTTTATTAGTGAAGTGTTATGTATAATATACTATATGTATAGGTATACGAGCGTGAAATAGAAAATATATATTCGACTTCACGAAGTCATGAATAAGTATCTACAAGGTACAATTATCTGAAATCGGAACCAATATTTCAGGGGTTTCACCTCCGATACACAAATTATGAATGATGAATTTAACTAATTTAATTTGAAAGTAAATGATTTTTTGACAAAAGATATGCGACGTTATGTGGAAGAACAAATTATTAAAAAAACGAATGCAAAGAAGCATTGCAATTTTTACGAATGATACGAATTTAACTAAAATTATATGTTTTTATTTCTATTCATGTTTAGTGTTGTTGTATGTTCTTTTATGTTCCTTTGAGTACTCAAAGTTATCGAATTTGTTTTATGTTCCTATTAGTATTTTTAGTTACTATAGTTGTTTTATGTTTATGTTTTATATTGTTTTATATTAGTTTGATGTTCTTTAGTTCAGGTTTAGATTATCTATTGTTTTATTTATAATGTATTTATCAAGGTGACAATATTTGGAATCAGATTCAACTATTCAGGTTTATGACTTCTCACACGATGTCAGGAAAAAGATGCATAAACTCATTTGTTTGAGGATTAATGATTCAATTAAACAACATAAAATTTATGAGATTGAGTTGTACCTTGTTGACAAGAAGTTGGACCAAGTTCGAACGGATGCACACTTTCTATAAATAGATATGTAATAATATAACTCTTTCTTAAATTATTGTGTTAATTGTATCGCATATTTAGGTTTAATGTATTTTTTTATGCTTTTCATTTTGTGTGTATTGTATTTATGTCTAATGTATTTTAATCATAAGTTAAAGTTTATTGAGTAAAATTTTATGAGTTCAGTTTTATGTTTTTTAATTCTTAACACAATAACATAAAAAAGATATATTAAACAAATAAGTTCGCATTACATTATTACACAAATTCATCTAAATTTGTCATATTTGGGTTGATGATGAAAGGTTTTCGTACTTTAAGATCTTCAGAACCTTTGCATCGATTTATAATTGGTAATTCCCAAGCTTCTACTTCTAGGCTACACATTAGCAATGGAAAGTTATATAAACAAATAGAAACATAGGAGGATTACGATGACTTATTATAATAAAAAAAAATCAAATTTACATTTCAATAATTGTTATTAACAACACAAAATATTTATTCCACCATTTGAGACACCGGAGGGGGTGTACCTCGTAATGGTAGAAAATTGTAACTAAAATTATCGACCTCATTTGTGCTACAATATGAACTATATAGTTCAACTTTGATGCGATCACCATTTTTATCTCTGGTATTATCCAGTAAGCTATACTTGTAGTTTCTCTATACTAATGTATACTTTCAACGACCTTTAAATACTCTTCTTTATCATTTAATATATGCTTGTAAATGTTATAGTTATCCATAAACTAATCATAAAGTTCCCTCAGGACAACTTACCATCAATCTTCTTGGGCATACAAGCCATAAGATATTGATAGAAACCCGTAATACTTATCGGCTTTAACATTGTTTATATCATCTATAAAAGGTCTGTAGCTATGACTAGATAATGCCATTATTATGAGTTTTTACTACCGTTTGTTTCTGAGGAGAAACAATGTGGCCATTAGCTTGTATTGGCATTTTGAAATTATTAGATTTTCTTTCAAATGTAATTATTTTCCTTTTAGGAACTTTGAATGTAAGAGTTTTAAAAAGGTTACATATAGAAGGTTCACTAGTTTTTTCTAATTATCTCACATGTTCTTAATGTGATTTATTTCGTTTAGTAGTCGATGCATCAATAGAGAATTTTCATTTGGCATGTGGACAATCATGGTTTTTTGTTTATATAAAGGCTTTAAAAGGGTAGACCTTTCCGGATAGACTATTTCAAACCATCAATTTTGTAAATATGTTATATGTGTCCTCCATCGATAGTTTGCATCACATCAATTAAAATTTCATTCATTTTTTCTTTCAAATAATGTATCGTGGTTAGGTTTGTTTGTATAATTTCATCTAATATTTTCTAATGATTAAAGACTCTAAAGATGCATTTATGCCTTCATAGAGCCACTCATGAATTTGGTGCCAGCACGAGATAATGTGCGTGGATCGTATCCCAAAAATAAAAATTTCACGTGCCATCTTAATTTCATCATTCATCTCATAATCTTTAGCACTTTCTAGTTCAATAAAAAAGACTTTAAAAGAAATTTTTGAGATGTTACTTTTCATTTTGTCGAACATCTTGTCTCCAAATTTATGTTGTGGTATAATTCGTTTCTTTTCAAATAATGATCTAATTAATGCATATTTTATATTAACTAAAGAATGTACCTTATCTCAAAATAACTCAAAGTTAAGCTTGCTCGTACCTATATAATACTTTAGGTTAAAATTAGCACTCTACACCTGGTTAGTGGTCACGTGTCCAAAATGCATGACCATTTTAGTTTTCCAAACCATAAAGTTATCATAGTAAAGAAATAACCAAGATTTTTTGGTGTATTCAAATTTTTGAAGAAATTATGTAAGGTCGCGTTGTATCTCAATATGAGATTTCTTGAATTCACATTCTAACTCGGAGTACAATATCTTTTTACGCACATATAAGAATTCATCATGATCTGTTTTCTCATTAGTAAAATTCTTCGTATTCGCTTGAATGTTCTTGTTATTGTGTCATCGATAAAACATGTGTGCTGTTTTTGGGAACCCTTGTTTTAGAGCCTTCATAAATGCAAAGTTTGTATCCGTAAAAGACATTGATAGTTCTTCAATGTCGTTTGATATAATCAAGATTTAAAACAGTTTAATACTCATTTGAAATTGTTTATTTTTTCCACAAACATAAACACAATTGCAATGTAATAAGTCAACATGTAGATGTTACTTTAACAATCTCGAATAACGACATCTTATACATTATTGTCTCATAGATGTGCAAAGAAAATAATAGTAATAATATCACTTTCATCTGCGATAGATCTATTTTATTCAAAATAATTATGCATTTTAAGTTCTCCTAACATGTATTGCAACTGTCACCGAACAACTTTCTCCAATATCCTATTTTTCTATTGAGTATTATATACAATTGGCATAAAGGACACATTTATTTGTCTACTTTTTTTACTTTGTTCAGAATTTTGCTAAGGCAATTTCTCACGAAGGTAGAACATTCTACGAATTCTAACTTTTTTAGTCAACATCTCGCGTACAAATGAACATCTAAGTGTTTAGAATTTGGATGATTCTAAGTGTTGCATATAACATGTAACAACAATTTATCTGGATTTATGTTGGAATCGTTAAGCTCGAAACAAAAATCATATTTTTTTATTTGGTTGACTTTCTTTTAAGATATTTTACGTGTAACACAAAATTATACCATCTAGGTCTCTCGTATTCAAAGTATATTTGAGATTATTTCTATTATTTAGGGCATCATAACATTTTATGTTGATAACTAATCTGTTTTGTTTTCCAATATTCTTAACCCACTCAACCAATCTGTTTTTTGTGTATTGTTCAATTGTGAAGGAAACATGAGTGTACCAGTAGTGAAATCCTCTGCATATCTATTTGTATCATCCTCATCTTGTAATTCCAAAGTACATAAAAGCAAAAATAAGTAAACAACATATAGACGCATAAATAGACCAACAACCAGGTGTTCGAACCGGTGGTACCACACGTTAAAACCAATGGTTCCACTTGCTTGAACTGATGGTACCACTGGTTAGAATTGATGGTACTCCATCTCAAAACTAGTAGTACCGACCGATTGTACCACCGTTTATTAGCTACATACCACCTGCTCACCACCCTTAATAAGTGAGACGCCGTTTCAACTCACATATAGGATGGTGGCCATGGTACTAGTAGAAATTGGGCCCCCAACTGCCCACATCCTACAAAAGAAGCAAGACACTAACGAACTAGGATGACAGACATATCTAAACCTATTGGAATAACATTGAGACGCCGTACACTTGGAGGAATCTACCATGAAGCAGAAGGTCGAGCGAAGTTATAGTGTAAAGCTGAAACCCCAACTCATCAAGGTCGAGGAGCTCGTACTTAGGCATGTCTTCCAGCATACGCAAGATCAAAGGTAGGAAAATTGGCACTCACTTGACAATGACCTTATAGGATGGTCGAGTACCATCGACCGGGGACATATTGGTTGGAAGATATGAGCTAGTTGTGCTAAGATCTTGAAATTGTTTTATAAAAAATATGTAATTGTGGTTTATCTTGTTTTCCAGCGACTTTAACTCTTCCAACGACACTTCTTCTTCTTTTTCTATCCTTACATCTTCTGGTATATACATATTTTCTTCCATTTTTTGAGTTTGTGTTGATTATGGATATAACTATATTCTCCAAGAACAAGAGTTTAATTTTCAAAAGAAAGTGTCTTTTGATTGTCTAAGGTTATGTTATTTAATATGTTTTTTGTTGAGGATATGTCTAGTATTTTTTTCATTAATGATAACTTTTCATTTTAGGTAAAGGGAAAGTTAACTCGCAGTCAATAAGTGTTTTTGGGAGGGGTTAGATCCTATTTGGGTGAAAATAACTCGACCCGTACTTTAATTGGAATTTATAAAAACTAGTTAGAATACCCTAGATTGCGCATGATGAGACATTCCAATTTAGGATTTTCTTACATCTCACACTTAGATATTCATCTGAACGTGCACTTATGTAATGGTGTTGCTAACAAATAATCATTGAATGTATATCATATCACGCAAATACTAACAACCAAACAAAGAGGTACATTATGGCTCATCTTGCGTAATGGTTCTACAATAGATCAAAATTTTAACAGCCACATTAGTAGACCCCAACCTCTTACGAAGTGCACCATGAAAGTAAGACACAAACATGTAATCAATACGTGTCTACTATTCAACTGGTCCCACAAAATTGAGATCGCTGAATTATAGAGTAAAAATTAAAATTGAATCGTTTATTGATTCAATATTGAAAACTAAAAACTAAATCATTGTATTATTGATAACTTAAGTGTATGGATATGATAATAATACAATATGAAATACTGAAAGTTGATTCAAATTCAATTTTGAATTGAAATTAAAAGCTATATTTAAGTCAAAACAACACACCCTCTGAATCTCAATATTCTCTAGACTAAGAATCCCCACATGAATGCTGTGTTTATGAAATATCTAAGGGTTTATTGAATGTTATTAACAGTGCTACTGATTTTATCCCCATAAAATGTATATCTCTAAATCACACTATAACACCCACTAATCATATATAGTCATGCATTAGAAATGATCTCTTTAATTGTATGACTTTTTTATGGCGTCATGTGATGCTAGTTACTTAATATTTGATGACATATATGATATGGACAATGATCCATCCCTATAATCACTTAATTACTCATTCAAGATGATTTTATACCTTATTCTAAAGTAACCATGAGAGTACAACAAAGGTTCAATCGTTAAGAGAAATTAATTCTTTTGCACCTCATAAATTTCCAAATAGGTATTGAGATGCTTGACTAAAAGACTTACTTTAATCAACTCAATAAAACTAGAGGTTTGTCTTTCTATACCTTCAGCATAATATTAATGAGAGTCTTATGTTATAAGACCTACAAAACAATCAAGAGTAATCCTGATTATTCTTTTTTACTTAATACATAAGAAACTTCACCTATAAATTTGAGAATTAGTAGAAATTTATTGAAGGCATATAACAGGTCACTGTAGCTTATGGAAATTAATTTAACAAGAAACTGTAAATCTCAATCCACTGCCAATGAATTAATAAAATTCATATACTCTACTACGTTAATCTCAAAACCAAAAGGTATTGCAACTTTGATAGATTATGATATAACTAATGAGATACTTAAACTTAATATTATAAAATAATTTTTAATTGTTACAAATTATTAACTTCTAAATATAATTGTTACAAACATATGGATATTTATGTGGAATTATTAACTTTTGCAACGCATCATTTTTAATTAATAGTTGTGATATATATATATATATATATATATATATATATATATATATATATATATATATATCAAGTTTGAATATATGTTACCATTAGGAAAGTCTTAAACTTAATATTCATTTAATAAAGCTAATTTTTTGAAGTATGCCAAACGTATGACGATTTTCTTAAAATAATCTTTTGAAAAAAACTAAATTAATGTTCTCTTAAAATGTCAATTTTTTTTATAGTGAATAAAACTTGTTTGATGCAAGACCTTCTAAATGTTTAACTAAATTACCTTACATCAAGTTTGGTTCTTATTACAATAATTCATATTTAAACACTGAAAATCTTAATGTGATCTTATGGAAGCTTAAAATAAATTATCTCTTTATACCACAATATTTTTAATGTTTTATGGATATCGTTATAGTGTTATAAAAGTTAAAATTTTAATTCTTTTATTTCATAATAAAAAATCTTAATGGTATCGTACAACTTTTTATGATATTATAAAGCTAGAACCAGATTTTTTTATCATAAAGAAACTTAATGTCTTGTGGAACTTTTTAATGACGTTAGAAAACCTTGAATTAAATTCTTCTATTGATCATAAAGAATTTTAATATTCTTGTAGAATTTATTTATGGCTATACAAAAGTTGAAGCTAGATTTTTCTCTTGATCATAAAGAATCTTAATATTCTCGTGGAACTTCTTTGTGACATTAAAAAAATTGAATTATTGTGTAAGCTACTTAACTTTGCACAATATCTAAAGAATGTTGAGCTTTTCTTTCATGAACAACTACAATCTCTTAATCTTAAGTGGGAATTTGAACGTTTATTTCTAGTTAGGAATAAAGAGATTACGGGGCATACTATTTAAATCCTTACCGTTTGAATCTAATCAAATCATTTCTTATTTTTCTTCAATATCAAGGTTGTTCATTGAATATTTCTTCTCATATTAAATATCCTCAAAATAACTGAATTGTCTCATATATGAAATTGGTTAGTGGGGTTCTAAAATATATTTTATAGAATAAAGTTAATTTCAAATGGAGATCATTATAACTGTATCAGATGGTAGCGCCTAATGCTAGGCATGTATGGCTTTGTTTATACTAGATGCCACTAAATGTATAAGTTTTGTTATGTTGAAGCTTAATATAATTATTTTACTAGTTATCTCTATATGAGCTTCAGTTAATAAGGAACTATTCCATATCTGAACTATGTAGACCAAAAAGTTAAAACATGACATTGCTCACTGACCTGCCATAACTCCCTCGAGTGGTAACCACCAGGGAAAGATATGAAAAAATACTTAAAATTGTGAATATTATATATATATATATATATATCAATACATGTGCATAGAAAATCCAAAATATCTATCAATAAAACATCTCCAATTATAGTTATCTCATAATGTGTACATCTTTTGATAACCGATAAAAAATTTCAAAGAGTTTCATGGTTCTGTATACACCTAATTTTATTTATTTGGTATGTTTTCCATATCCATCATATATTAATTTTCAAGATATCGAGGGGCTTCAAAAGCATCTTATCAACTAGAATGCTCACTTTCTTTTGAAAGATGTGACCTAAATGTTTTTTTATAAAGATGTATTCATTTTTCTAGTATTCAATTTATTTTTTCGAATGATGCATAAATTTGTATTGTATATATGTAAAATTTATTAGCTACAATTATTAACGAAACGGTAGGTGCTAACACGCTATACAGTTAATTCATTCTACAATTGCTATATACTTTAATCGCCACTATATATAAAGATGTTTTCTCATCACTAAATTTTGGTAATTCAATGTATTCTGAATGAAGATCAAAGATCTCTGATAGTTGTAAGACAACAATAAATTACCACTATCTGTAAAAATATTTTACCATCACTCAATTTAGTAATTCAAAGTATCTACTGAATAGGGATCAATGACCCCTAACAACTAGATATAAATCAAAATATAAACTAAGCTTACTTAAGGTTTAAAACTTGGTGAAACATAATTATCCCCATTACTTAATATAGATTTTATTTAGAAAAGTATAATCTCTAAGTCTCTTTTTTGGTCCATCCTGATTTTATGGGACTGAACCTCTGAATAGATTAGTTGCATCTTAATATGGGGTATGTACAGTAGTCGCAAAACTACGTGGTATCTATAGTAACCTAAACCTTTTAATCTATTAGTTGTAACTTGATATGGGGCTAAAAAACTAATTTATTTAAAAATATAACTAAATTATTATATATATCTCTGAAGTTTAGGTGAAATAAAAAAAGAATCAATTCTATTAGATAACCGAGCCCCAAGATATGGCCTCCTGAAGTCAGACATCCAAAGCTGAAACTACAATACGAGTTCATCATGACCACATCATCAGTGATTGCAGCGAATTGCATTTTCCCATGGCGACCATGATGTTGGTCGCGATGAACTGCACTTATACTGAGTTCCCCGTGGCGACCACCCCTTGGTAGCAGTGAACTCTCTAATTCCCAAAAAAAATCAAAACCCATACTTTGTGAATTAGGGTTTCGTCATGAAATATTATAAAAATTTATCTTGCTTACAAACATTAAATAAAATAAATGCTTATATGCCCTCGCTCATATCAATTAGTTCATAAATATGCGATTCTATGTTCATCTATCACCTACTTCATGCATAGGTCTCGAAACATAAATCAAGAAAAAATAATGTTTTTTCTCCCAACAAAAAATTAATTTTATTAATTGAAGTTTGGGAGACGTAATGTTTCGGTTCATATTTCTACACGACGATGAATGACACTCGGTTCTCATACTACTTGTTTCAACGTACAATTTAATCGGGGTATCCATACAAATCGATTACATCCATGTTTTCTAATTAATTTCTGATAGAAATATAACAACCATAAAATAGTAGAGCATAATACTTACTGATGTCGTTGCACAAGAATACAACTATCTAGTTGTTTTGGAGAAACGCAAATAGGTGTTATTTCAAATCCGGGTATCGAGTTTGGGCATCAAAAGTATTCAAATCGTATTATCAATTGTCAAGAACGTGACAGATTAAAATCCGTCACGAATTTTAATCCGTCACGAATTTGGGGCCTCAAAACCCTACTGTTTGGGGCCTCAAATTGTTTATTTAGTGCTTTTATTGGATTTTTTTTATGTTTTATGGATTTTACTAAACTAGTCCAGCAAATCTAATTGTGTCCAGATTTGACTAAACAATGTTTTATTGTATTTTGAATATTCATGTAATTTTGGGATAGGGTTTTGATCAATTTCTATTTAACCTCTCAAACCTTAATTCAAAGACAAATTTTGTTGAATTAAAATATTTAATGAACTTTTTAGTTTCTTTTTACCCTATAGTTAGGGTTTTTATCCGCTTTTCATCAATTATTAATTTTATTTCTATTAATTACGATTTTTTATGGCGATTCCCTATAGTGTTACTGTCTTGAAACAAACGCGTTTTGATGATTCTGATTAGATATTTATTAAGATGAGAGTTAATGATCTTCTAGTAGCTTGTATATTGACGTAAACACACTTCTTGAATGAAATGGATTGAAGTCTTAGACGAACCGTACAAGTCAGTGTTAGAGAAAAAAGAAACAATTGTGTAGCATTTTTGAAAAATGACAAACTATCTAGTGTACTCAAAATAGGTTCGAGATTTGCTTTCATGTCGAGTGAATCAATTTCACTTAATTACATGGAAGACCTTAATTTTTTAACTTAATGAACCACTTATCATTTTATTTTCTATATTCACTCTTTATTAGATCAACTAGTACCCACAATTTATTTATAACATCATAAGACTAAATGATAACATGGTTATTTTTTATCCAATATTTCAAGTGATTACTTTAATTGGATTTTACCACAATTTGAATGTCCTAATTACACATGTTGAGAAATTTCTATTTATAATTTCCTTACAAGTTGAATAATCAAAAGATAAAAAATAGAAATCATACAATATATGTACGTCGAGGATATATAAGATGCACTAGGAATGCAATACTACATTATATAGGTATGACAATGGATTGTTTGTAGGCCGGACTCGAGCCGAGGCGCTCAGACCCGTATTTCTTTTATATACTTGAGCATGGCCGGTCAATTTCCAACGTAGTAGTTTGTTCAAATCTGAATCTGATTCATTTGTGTTCGCATATCAATCCTACTCTGCGGAGACATCAGTTTTGATATATTTTTATATATATATAATTTTATATACTATATGTTATGTTTTTTTATCCATATATATACTACCATTCCGAGAACAAATTAGAAATTTGGATTTAAAACCATAATTTCAAAATGGGTATCGATTCCTTCTCTATTCGAATTGGGCCAAACAAACAAAAATTAGATCGAACCACCGGTGCCGATCCATTTTATCACCCCTAACCCTCCAGTGCAAAACCTCTACACCAGCGGTCACAGGGCGTTGATACGGCTGTTAAAGAAGATGACAATAACCCCAGTCGGTGTTAAAACAATACATAAACCCCGTTACCCAAAGTAAATAAATTGAAACGTGCTAAAAAGTTAGAGAGCAGTTTCTCTCTCTAGAAAGAAAATCTCTAACTTCTCTCTAGAGGTTTTTTTGCTCCGCCCTTTCTTTCTCTACTCTCTCGACTTATTTCTTCTAGATTTCCACTCACAATTACTACTCTTTTGTTACTAGTAATTCATTTCTACAAGATTATCACAAGAAAAAACAAAAATCTGCATCACTGTATCAGAAGGTTATTTTTCTTGACCATTTACTTTCGGGGAAGTATTCGGCCGCAAATTCATTGTTTAATCCTTGCTTATTGGTTTGCAAGAATATCACTTTGGAACTGCACGATTTATGCTTGGGTGAAACAGACGAGAACTAATACAGTGCAAAGACGTAAAATTATCGGATTATCAACAGACAATTTATGCTTTGGTGAAACATATAGAACAGTGTTTCTGTGTTTTGTTCATTTTTGAATTTATTGATGATGAGTCCGAATTCGAGAGCTCCCCGGAAGGGTAGTCCAAAGTAAATCACCCCGTAAATTCGGACAACACTGATTGAACCGGACAGATGATCTTGAACACTGCAAACATAAGGCAGTTCGAACTATGACTAAAGTACTAAAAAACCTAATCACTGTCTGACTAAGCTACCTGCACATCTGCTTAAAACTCTTGGGTCTTTAAACATGACCCGGGTCCATTAAACTTGACCCGAAAGCCCATAAGGGCCCAAATATCATACTATAAATACCCAACCACCAGCATTAACTATGGGTAAGAAAAATTAACTGCTGCTAGGCTGCTTAATTCTCTCTGCACCCTTGAAACACTTTGAAACACCCTTAAACACCACCACACCACCGTGAAACACCCTTACACCGCCCTAAAACTCCACTTGAAATTACCAGCCTACCCTCAGGCTACTTTTATCCACACCAATTGAGATTATCAACTTCTACTCCGGGATGATTATTATCTGATTTTATTTATTTAAATGGAAGATTCAACCGAAGATAATAATCAGGGGGTTCTAATCCGTAAGAAGACATAAATCGTGCAAAGACGAAATGATACAACCGGAAAAAGTGTAGTTCGGTCTCTAATTTCTTCAATGGAGGATTTGGCCAAGGTGAATGTTCAGGAAATTCCAGCTGGAGAGAAGACACCGGTACACAAGCGGAAACAAAATACGTCAAACGTTTCTGGTAAGAATCTGATTTGCGCTCTTGATTCTCCAAATGATATAATTCCTTTTGATCCATCAGTGACTCGGGAAATGCTGTTTGACGCTGATACTTGCGATGACGAACGGGAACTAAGCGATGAACAAGAGGAAACCGATAAAGATCGAGATATCATTGTTGTTCGCGAAACCGATAAACTGCTATTAACGGCCTCCGATAAACAAATTGCGGCTTCTGCAGGTTTCGAATTTTCATCTCCGGCGACTACCGATCATGGTGCCTAATTGTTAAAGCAAGGAGAAAATTCAGTTCATAGAAAATCAGGACATAGAAAGAAGCAAAAGAAGAAACCAATAACTCCGCCGTTTGAAGATCTGTCTCTGGAACCGCTCTTAGCAAACGAAAGTATTCCGGAAATTCCACCACGGCAAGAGGTAGCCAAAACTGCAAACAAAACTTTTTCCGATGATCGGAAGTTTGCTATCGGCGTTCATGGAAAGTCACCGACGCATTCAAGAGGGGTGCGTAACAGTCGGGATCATTCATCCAAAGTGATGACTGCATTCAAGTCTAGCGAAGACTCTCATAAAAACCTGATTTTCTTTGATACT
Organism: Limnanthes douglasii subsp. nivea; assembly: GCA_036936605.1. NCBI lineage: Eukaryota > Viridiplantae > Streptophyta > Magnoliopsida > Brassicales > Limnanthaceae > Limnanthes > Limnanthes douglasii. The sequence continues at coordinate 142,713,512 of JAUPFV010000004.1, read as the reverse complement.
TCCACTCAACAATTCAAATTCAAATCTACCGGTACTAATGGAAATGAGATTAATGCTGACAGAGAACTAAACGTACGCGGAAATTCCTTCATTGCAAATGACAGAGAGATAAATGTATGCGGAAGCGAGATTAATGAAGTAAAAGAAAATTTGAATGACAAGGGTAACTGTTCCAGAGACTTTACTGCACTTCAAATCAAAAGGAATAGTAACCTACATACATTTAAAGCAAAAGAAGGTAACGTGAACAAGATTAATGAAGTAAAAGACAAAATGAACGACAAGAGTAACCGTTCCATGGACTTCACTACACTTAAAGACATAAGGAATAGTAACTTGCATACATTTAAATCAAAAGAAGGTAACGTGAATGAGATTAATGCCTTTAACGCAAAAGAAGGTAACGTGAACCAGAATACTGCATATAAAGCAAAAGAAGGTACTGTTCACGAATTTACTTCGCAAAGAATTTTAAATTTAAATGGAGAAGACATTGATTCCGGGGACTTCAATGCAAACGAAGTATATAAAGGCCATACTGCAATTAACGAAGGTAATGTGAATTCTTTTATCTCCGAATTTACTTCACAGAAATTTTTGAATTTGAAGGGAAAATACATTAATTCCGAAAGCTCAACTGCAATTAAATACGGGAATGTGAATTTGAATTGGAACCGCGTACATGGATTTAATTCAGAAAATTTGAATGGAAAAGACTTCAATTCCGGGGACTCAACTACAATTAAAAATGGGATTTTGAATTTGAATTCGAACAGGGTGCAAGGAATTAATTCAACAGATTTGAAGATTCATAATAAAAGTAATGGCTCTTCAATTCACAAGGAATGTAATATATGAGTGATCAGAATACGTCCTCAACGCGCACAACACAACCTCCATCTAAAACATTCTCCAGCCTATTTCAAGGCTCCCGTCTAGAATCGAAAGGGTTGAAGTTGAGGTTCATTTCTCCTCCTATTAATGATGAAGACATCACTCTCCACCATACAAATGAAATCCCAATTTTTGAGACTTGGGACACTGCCTCATAGGTTGTTTCACCGGACAATTCCCTGGTAAGCTTGCACTTGACTCAATAAAAAAATCTTGGGGTGTTGGATGCAGGGTTTTGCCCTATGGCAAAGGGTGGACCGTCTTCAAGTTTTCTAATGAACAAGATTTGCTAAAAGTCCTTCAAGGTAGCCCTTATACCATCTATGGGAAGACACTCTTATTAAAGCAGATTGAGAGAGGAACAATGGTCACAGACGATCTCTTCACAAAGATCCCAACTTGGATTGTGCTCCGTGACATCCCCTTGGGTTTCTAGAGTGAATCTGGCCTTAGCAAGATCACCTCCAAGGTTGGAAAGCCCTTATATACTGACCAGTTTATTTGTGACAAGTCGAGGATGGCCTACGCACGTGTTTTGATTGAGACTGATGTGAGTCAGGAACCAATTACAAAGTTTGGTGTCAATTTGCCTTGTGGGAAGCGCTATGAACAAATGGTGGAGTACGAGAAATACCCTTTATTTTGCCATATATGTCAATGCTTTAGGCACAACCACCTGTGTTGTCCACCTAGACCAAATACCAGCACACAAAAAAGGGATGCAATGAAAGGGCAAAGAATGCCACAAAATGGTGAACAACCACAAACAAATGAGCACTGAGAGCATCGAAAGACCCATGCAAATGCTACCCCACTGAAAAACCGTCAGCTAGCACACAGCCGAAGTAAACTACCCAACAACCAAAACCATCCCACAAAACTAGCACAAAAGACAAACAGATGGCAGCTGATAACAAACCTCAAGACAAGGGAGGTAACAAGTCCGGTACAACTGGAACCATGATTGACACCCCCATGGAACAAGATGATGAATTTGAGGCACCATCAACATTGAGCAATCCCCTTGCAGATACTAGAGACCGGGATCTAACATTTGAACATCAAACAAATGACAATTTCACACATCTACCGAAGAGTCCTGCCGAGCATTCTGATCAGCCTTGGCAGAAGGTGCAAAGCAAAAAGACAAAGAAAAACGCGAGGCACGGAGTGCTCATAAACTCCTCGGTTAATAAATGAAGCTCCTTAGTTGGAACATCAGGGGCCTATGTAGGCGTGCAGATTGAGGCGTTCTCTCTCCACGGTCCGTAAACTCGTAAAAAACATTCTTTGCCCTTGTTTTGCCAGTTAAAAACGAAATTCTTGCAAGAACATTTAGCCAGCTTTATGTCTACTCGTTTCTCAAAATGGAATCATGTTTCTAATCTTGACGTTATTCATGGAGGACGCATCATTGTTGTTTGGGATGCTAATAGGGTGGATTGTACAGTGATTGAAATTGGAAGACAACACATCCACTTTCAAGTCTATTGCAATGTCACCCAAGAAACTTTTTATATTACCTTCGTTTACCCTTTGTATACAGTACCGCAAAGAAGAGTTCTTTGGGAGCACCTAAGCACCATTGGGGCCAACATTCGTTTACCTTGGATGATTATGGGAGATTATAACACGTACTGTGCTCCAGGAGACCGAATTAGGGTTGCTCCTCTTCGAAATAGTGAGTTAATTGATTTAAATAATTTTCGAATATCACATGGTCTTGTCGATGCACCTTCCACAGGTTCTTTCTTCACTTGGACAAATAGTACTGTTTGGGCGAAGCTTGAACGAGTCCTTATAAATCATGGGTGGAGTGACAGGAATCTCATATGCAGAGCATCGTTCCTTCCGATGGAACCCGTATCCGACCATAGCCCAGTTATTGCATCGGTTATTCGATACTTTCAGCATGGTTGTAGGCCATTCAGATTCTTCCACATGTGGCTAAAACATCCCAGGTTTGCTAGTATCGTACAAAGTTCATGGGGGCAGTTTATTGATGGTACGAAACAATATGTACTTGCGCATAAGTTGAAATCCCTAAAGCGTCCATTAAGAGAATTGAATAAAGCTGAGTATGGGGGCATTCTTGAGCGTACGGCTACTGCAAATTCAGAATTTAAAGAGCTTATATCCTCTCTTATGGCTGATCCTGACAACACTACTTTAAAAGAAGAGGTTCACAGATTACGGGCACGTGCGAACTTTCTCCTTGATGCCGAGAAGAGTTTTCTCCAACAGCGTATGCGGACTACCCACCTAGTTGACGGAGATAAAGGTACGAAATACTTTCACAGCTTAATAAACCGAGACAATGCAAGAAAGAACATATCATACATCGTGTGAGATGACGGAACCCGCACCACATTCCCAATAGAAGTCGCCTCCCTCCTTGTAGATTTCTACACACATCTCTTTGGCACATCCCGTCCAAGCACCCCCATTGACCCGACAGTCATGAATCACGGACCACTAGTCGAGGATCGATTTTATGAGCAGCTACTTAAACCTGTGGAAGTTGATGAAATCCGGAATGCACTCTTTGATATCGAGAATGACAATGGCCCGGGACCGGACGGCTACACCTCGGCTTTCTTAAAAAAGAATTGGGATCTTGTGGGCACAAATTTGATTGATTGTGTTTGTGAGTTTTTTTACAGCGGTAGTCTACTTCGCGCAACAAACCACACCATCCTCTCCCTTATACCGAAGAAAGACAACGATCCTAAGGTGGGTGACTTTAGGCCAATTGGTCTCACAAATGTTACTTATAAAGTGATTACCAAAATTTTGGCTAACCGAATGGCACCCTTACTTCCAACTCTCATTGACAAAGGATAAGGTGCTTTCGTAAGTGGTCAAAATCTTGTTAATAACGTTTTCCTTTCCCAAGAGTTGGTTAGAGGTTCGAACCGTGCAAGAATGTTTCCACGATGTATGCTCCTGGTAGATATTCGCAAAGCTTTTGACACAGTTTCATGGGACTTCTTATCGACAATCCTCCATGGTATCGGCTTTCCTCCTAAGTTTGTGGGTTAGATTCTTGCTTGCGTTACTACAGCATCTTTTTCGGTTTTCATCAATGGCGAGCTTCATGGTTTCTTTCGTGGGCAACGAGTCTTAAGGCAATGTGATCCCATGTCCCCTACTTTATTCATCATTTGCCTTGAATATCTATCCCGATTGTTAAAGAAGAGATCAAGTGAACCGGGCTTTAAATTCTACCCGAAATGTGCCCGCACGCACACCACGCATTTTGCTTTTGCCGATGATTTGATGTTTTTCTCAAGAGGGGACGAGACATCAGTTAACATCCTTATGGATTGTTTGGGTTATTTGGAGGATGTATCGGGCCTCTCACTGAACCCTTCTAAATCCACAATATATCTAGCCGGAGTTAATGGGATTGTCTATGATCGGATTATGGAGAGAGTAGGATTTGAAGTTGGCACATACCCTGTTCGTTACTTGGGGGTACCTCTTGCTCCAATGACGGTTTCAGTTACTAATTTTGCTCCTTTGACTGCAACTATCTCGAGTTACATTGAGAAATGGGAGCACATGAAACTTTCTTACGCATGAAAACTTCAATTGATCACATATGTGCTTCAAGGAGTCTAATGTTTTTGGTTTCGCGCGTTTCCTTTGCATTTGGCGGTCCTTAACACCATCCGCTCGCTCTACCTCAAGTTCTTATGGGGGGTAGACCAGCGTGGATTACATGGGACAAAATTTGTAAACCAAAAGATGAAGGAGGTCTTGGACTTAACGATATAAGAGTTTGGAATCGTGCTCTTCTTACCCGTTCAATATGGTTATTTCATTCGGGTTCCGAGTCTTAATAGGTGAAATGGGTGCACGAGTATTATCTTCGAGGACAAACTATCTGGGAATACCAAAGACGGGATAGAGACAGTCATCTCATTCGAAAGCTTCTTGATATTAGAGATTCTTTGATTCAGATATTTGGGGGCCGAGACCATGTCATTTGGGGTCTTGAAAGTTGTGCTTTGGATGGAAAGTTGATCACAAGCCGTGTCTATGAAGCCATGAGGACAAAGGTTGAACTGTGTGTGACTCTATCGAAGATATGGAAGAGATACATCCCACCAAAATACACTTTCACCGTCTGGCTTGCATTCAACCGTTGTCTGGCCACAAAAGACACGCTTCACTACATGGATTTGCCTAACATCAGTTGCCCCTTTTGTAGGCATTCTGATGAATCGAGTGCACATATTTTCTTTTCTTGCAGGTTCAATGGAGAAATATGGAGTCGTATCAGAGCATGGCTGAGGATTACTCGCGCAATGACCACACTCGACAGTGCACATAAATGGATTAGGAAGGAGCACCGGGGCACATCCTACCGATCCCGCGCCATCAACCTTGCATTCCAAGCTACTGTTTTTTAGATTTGGCGTGCTCGCAACCGCCTTGTATTTGATGAAGAGATCGTGACTCAAGACACCATTTTCACTCGAATTACCCTCACGACTTTGAAGATTTTATTCCGCTTATATCCGCATTATCGACTCGCATGTTAGATTTCTTTTGGCTTATTGATGTACTCAGTTTTCCTGATTTTATTTGTAAAGTCTATTAGTGACTTGTTCCCGACTGACAGATCTTAGAACTCTCTAGATGATTGTAACACTGTACATCATATATATACATATCCACATTTAATTTAAAAGAAAATTAATTGAAAAACCCCTAAAACAGCAAAATCGAACACGCTACTATACTATATAGTAGAAAATCACCAAAGAGACGTAGATTTAGCAACAATAAATTCTACAACTGGATATCAAATTCGAAATGATAACATCGGCTAAAAATAAGTAGACGTTTCCATAATATCTGGATCCGAGGTTTTGATTATAAAATCCAGAAATCCAATACACAGTGGATTCGAGAGTTAAGTTTGAATTTAGAATACACCATAACTTTTAGAACAACCCACCGAACTATTTTTATCTAATAAAGAAAACATGTATGAAAATATATTTATGCACGTGATTATGCTTGAGAGAAAAATAACCGTTGAATTTAAAATTATTGTGGATGGGGTTATAATGACATCCCGTTAGAATAATATCACCACTATTTTTTATTTTTTTTTACAAAAATTCTAAACTTAATCTGAACATCGAGAACTTTAACTTACCTTCTACCACTGTCCAACACTAAACATAACAAAAAAATATATTTAAATTCATACTACATTCATCTAGATTATGCATTTAAACAATTTAAATGATAAATTTAGTTGTAACATTGATGATTTTAGTTTGGATCAGGATGAACTATTAATGGATCTTCGACAAATACAACTGGAGTTACATTTAGAAATATTCTTAGGTTCAAGCTGATTTTTTACGTGTTTCACGTGCAGGTTTGGTCATTTCAGCACATCCAAGCCGCGAAATGTTTGACCAAATCGCGCACGAGTGTCGTGCGATTTTAGTTAAAATTTTACATTTATTCATACATAAATGTTTCAAATAATGTGCAATTGGACGCACGATTTTGTTGCAAATTGTGCAATTGTGCGCACGATTTTGGTTAATATTGTTCATGTTCATGCGCGAATTAAGTAGTTTTCAATTTAATATGTCTGAATATTTGTGTATTTTGTTTGTTATAGGATCCGAAACCACTACCATGTTTGATGGCCGAATACACATATATTTTTACTACCAGTAGCCATTACACCAAATTTGATTTAGATGCATGGGTTGAATCTGAAAGCTACACGTTAGGATTCATCACTTGTAACATTAAAGATGATAACGATAGTAAAAATGGAAAAAAAATCCTGGGATGTATTATAAATGAAAGAGGGGATGTTATACACTTAAGCCTAAACTGGGGTTTGTGAAGAAATGGCGACAATGTTCATCGAAAATATGTGATTGCTCATTCACGTTAAGGGGAAGTCTAGTTGTATGAGTACCTTGTTATTGGAGACTGATAATCATACACGAGAAACAAAAACACGAACCATTTTTAGACTTAGATGGTCATTCCCGAGCTGTTACACTAAAAATTGACGAAAAAGAGTTAGTTCATAAATTCACGATAATCCATGCTCGGCAAACATAGAGATATCAGGTTTTAAAAATTGAAAACCCTGAAAAATGTTTATTGCATGCGTACGATTAAAAATGATGAGTCCGAATTCAGCATGCTCCCCGGACAGGGACAGATCAGTACAAAGCCTCCGGACCAGACAGATCGGAAAGATCACATGGACCGGACAGATCACTTTGAACACAATGACCATAGGACAGTTCGAACTATGACAAAAGTACTAAAAAACCTAAACACTTCTTGACTAAGCTACTTGCTCTCCTACTTAGAGCTCATGGGTCTTTGAACATGACTCGGGTCCATTAAACATGACCCGAAAGCCCATAAGGGCCCAAACATCACACTATAAATACCCAACCACCTTCATTAACTATGGGTAATGAAAATTAACTGCTACCAAGCTACTTAATTATCTCTCTACTCTCTAAACACATAAAGCATCCACTCACTACCACTTAAATACCCACATACCACCATAAAACACCAACTGAAATTACCAGCCTACCCTCAGGCGATTATTATCCTCACCAGATTGGCGACCATAGTGGGAGCACGAAGGTGCCTGAATCAAGCATTCAAAACCTGCCAAGAAACTCTGTCCGTATGAATCCGGACAATCCAGAGCTTCCACCGGCTTTGCTCGAAGTGGTGGAAGAGAACGATGAATACACTGTCGACGAGCGTGACAGGATAAAGTGTGAAATAGAAGCTCTGAGGGCTAAGAAGGCCAAGATGGACGTGAAAGAAAAATCCAAAGCATCGGTTGCTCATCACACCGATAACCCCAGAGAGCATGAGTCTTCGAAGACTCATGTGAGCACCAAAAAGACACATGCCAGTTCTAAGAAGTCTCACCGGTCCAAGCCTGTGGAGAGTTCTGACTCAAGCTCAGAATCTTCTGATAGCTCTTCGGACAGTGATGGAGTTGAAAAATCCTTGTCCTCTAGCAGCGATGAGGGTCGAACCAGAAAAAAGCAAAAGCAAATCAAAAAATATTCAAGAAAAAGAGATAGACATGGAAGAATGAAGAAGCATATTGGCAAGGGGTCATCTCATAACCGGAGGCATGTGGACAAGATGCTGATGGATCCCTTTGCCTTCCATGATGAACCAGGTATCTTTGCAACTCCCAATGAGGAAACTGTGTTCAGTCGTGGAAGGAATTGGAGGCAATCTCCATTGTCCTCTAAAATTCTGTCCGGAAACTTCCCCAAGAGGTTTGACAGCACCAAGATAGAGAAGTACGATGGCAGTACTGATCCGGAAAACCATCTGGAGCAATTTAAAAACTTCATGATGAACTTTGACGACGATGATAAACTACTTTGTAGGGCATTCTCTCAATCCTTTACGGGGAGTGCTCTGAAATGGTACAACAGCCTGCCTCAGGGTTGTATTAAAGATTTCGATACGTTTTGGGTGCCCTTTCGAAGGCAGTTCGTAGGGAGTAAAGAGCTGAAGGGCAATGGAGACACAATAATCCATTGCGCCCAGGAACCAAATGAATCCTTGAAAGAATACATAAGCCGTTTTGTGAACACAAAGAATGGGTTGGCTGATTGCTTCGAATAGGTGGAATAGCATCCCTAAGGCAAGGTTTGAACCCATGCAATCTAGCTGATTTAGTGACCAGAAAGAAGGCCATGACCTGGGGAGGGTTGCTGAATCAGGTTGGCAAACATATAAACGTCGATGAAACAAAGAAAACCAGGGTGCACAAGCAGGTGAGGTCTACCCCGGTGACTCCAAATCCCAATCAGAACCAGTCCGGGAACAAAGCAAGAGAAACCGCACAAGGGCATGGTAGGGCAAAAGCTCAGTCTCAGCCAGCTGCTCCTGCTCAAAGTTAACAGTCCAGAAACAAGAGAGGGCCATGGGTCCAACCGGAGTGGTTCGCAGAGTTGAAAGAAAGCGTGGCCACTATCTTTGATAAAACAAAGGATGAGGTGCATTACCGGAGACCGGCAACACTGCAGTCCTCCATAGAGCATTGCAACAACTCTTTTTGCCAATATCACAATGATATTGGTCATACCACCGATGACTGCATAACATTGAAGCAGGGAGTTAAAAAATTTATTGAACGGGGGAAGCTGGGAGCTTACGTTAAAAGAAGAGGAGGCAACAGGCCTGACAACACTCATCGGGTTGGTCCAAGTAATGTTGCTACGGAGGGGGCCATGGTTATAGTTGAAAGGTTTGACGTGGAATCTGAATACTTGGATCCTGATCCGACTCGGAACAGAGTGGGTGCTATAGAGGAATTTTCTAGGTCGGTCTCCGGGCTCATTAAGTTTTTCGAGTCGCTTACAATTTTCGGAGGGGACACTATGACAGCTCCTACTGCTTCTTCAAGGAAGAGGCATTTTCATTCTTTAGCCTCCCAGCTAGAAGGAGGCATGACATCTTATCAGTCACCAAACTCATTTCCCTTCATTGTGTTTGATGAAGATGATTTAAAAAAACATTGTTGGCCCTCATGAGGATGCTGTTGTCATAGGAGAATCTATAGGGGGCAATGATATAAGGCGAATCTTGGTGGATACTGGAAGCTCAGCCAATATCCTTTTCCTAACCACTTACAAGAAAATGAAAAATCCAACTGTGATTCAGAATTCGGACAGGTCAATCGTGGGCTTCACAGGCAGCTCAGCAGATGTGATCGGGGAGTTCCAAGAGGAGGTGTTATTGGGCAAGGGCCCTTTCAAGAAAATGGTCAGAATACTCTTTATTGTGGTGGATTGTCCCACTTGCTATAATGCTATTCTAGGGAGGTCTTGGCTCTCTAGGATGCATGCAGTGGCTTCGACAGTCCACCAATGCTTGAAGTATGCTGTTCAGGGGCAGGTTGGAGTTGTCCGGAGCAGCCAAAAGATTGCAAGAGAATGTTATGCCACTGCCTTGGCTCCTCGAACGCTGGGGGCAGTCCGCATCGATGAACAATAGCAGTTTGAGGGCCTTTCTGGGGGTGAGGGTGAAATTGATGACCCCAGAGAGACCCATTGTTTGGAAGATGGAAAAAGTGTCAAGATAGGGTCTAAAATGCCACCTATGTTGAAGAATGAAATGTTGAAGTTTTTAAAGAACCATCAGCACGTTTTTGCTTGGTGCAATGCTGATGTTACTGGAGTCCCATCAGATGTGATTTCGCACCACTTATCCGTCCGGAGAGATGTAGCTCCAGTAGTCCAAAAAAGAAGAGTTGTTTCCAAAGAAAAGGCTGATGTCATTGTGCAAGAGGTTGACAGGCTCACAAAGATGGGGCACATCAAGGAATCTCAATACCCTTTGTGGATTGCCAATCATGTCTTAGTAAAAAAGAAGAATGGCAAGTGGCGCATGTGCATTGACTTCACAGACCTCAATAGAGCTTGCCCAAAAGACTTGTATCCGGTTCCCCGGATTGATCAGTTAGTAGACTCCACCTCTGGGAACAAGCTGCTTTCCTTTATGGATGCTTTCTCCGGATACAATCAGATTCAAGTAGATCCAAAGGATCAAGAACATACCACATTTGTAACTGATAGAGGGCTTCATTGCTACAAGGTGATGCCATTTGGTTTGAAAAATGCTGGAGCTACTTATCAGAGATTAGTCAACAAAGCATTTGCTGATCAAATTGGAAGAAATATGAAGGTATACATTGACAATATGATGGTGAAGAGTGTCGATGAGCAGTTGCACTTGTCCGATCTCCAAGAAACTTTTGCCAACTTGGTGAAAGTAATTTTGAAGTTAAACCCTGAAAAGTGTGTGTTCGGAGTGCAGTCCGGAAAGTTTCTGCGCTATATCATAAGTGAGCATGGAATACAACCTGATCCGGACCAGCTTAATGCTCTGTTTCAAATGGAGCCTCCTCGAAACATCAAAGAAGTACAACGATTAACGGGGAGATTAGCTGCCTTAAACAGATTTATCTCAAGATCTCCGGACAGGTGTGCTCCTTTCTTTCAAACTTTGAAGGGTGCAAAGGGCTTTGATTGGACCCCGCAGTGCGACGAGGCTTTCAATGAGATCAAAAAACACATGTCCTCCCCCAAAATTTGTTCAAGCCAGTCGATGGGGAGACTCTCTTTGTGTACTTGGCAGTTTCAAGTTGTGCCATCAGTGTTGTGCTGGTAAGAGAGGTCGATAGTCATCCCCATCTAGTGTACTACATCAGCAAAAGCTTGATAGATGCAGAGAAGCGTTACTTAAAACTGGAAAAATTGGCATTAGCCCTGGTAATAGCTGCAAGGAAGATGAGGCCTTATTTCCAGGCTCATCCTATCATCGTCCGGACCTCCTTTCCCCTAAAGAATGTCCTTCAAAAAGCAGACATTTCGAGCAGAATGACTAAGTGGTCAGTAGAGTTGGGGGACTTTGACATAGACTTTGCTCCCCGAACAGCAGTCAAAGCCCAAGCTGTGGCTGATTTTCTGGTTGAATTCCACTCCGACAGGGATTCGGAGCAAGCTGCTGATATAAAAGATAAAAAATTATGGGTCGTCCGAACAGATGGTGGATCTAGCACAATGGGATGTGGTGCAGGGGTATGCTTAACTTCCCCATATGGAGACAAAATGTACCAGGCTATTTGTTTTGCTTTCAAAGCATCTAATAACGAGTCTGAATACGAAGCAGCTATAGTTGGGCTAAAATTGGCCTACATTTGTGGGGCTAAGAGGGTCAAGCTGCTAAGTGACTCCCAACTGATTATCCACCATGCCCAAGGCCAGTCTGAGGCTAAGAAGGAGCAACTTGTGAAATATTTACTCCTCCTAAAAAATGAAGCGCTTAAGTTTAAAAGTATTGTCTATGAACACATTCCCCGGGCAGAAAATGAGCTAGCAGACTCACTGGCAACCATAGCCTATACAGAGTCATACCCATGGATCCATGTGCTTGAAAGCCCCTCCATCCAACTTTGTAAGGGTAAAGAAGAGGAAATTTTTGAAATACAAGTGAAACAACCTCAAGACTGGAGGTTTCCTCTCATACAATACCTCTCCGATGGTGTTATGCCTCCGGATAAGTCACTGGCCATAACATTGAAACACAAGGCTCGTGGTTTCATCATATTGAGAGAATTATTATACAAAAAATCTTACAGTAAACCTCTCCTGCGCTGTTTGGGAGATGAAGAATCACAAATGATCCTCTCTGAATTGCATGATGGTGAGGGATCAGCCCATTGTGGGTTTAAAGCCTTAACAAGAAGAGTTTTACTCTCCGGTTACTATTAGCCATCAATCATGAAAGATGCTAAGGAATTGGTGAGAAGGTGTGACCCATGCCAAATGTACAGCAATAAAATTCGTGTACCAGCCATTCCTTTAGAATTAATTTTTGAGCCTATTCTTTTTGCACGATGGGGGTTGGATTTAATAGGGCCTCTCCCTGTGGCGTCCGGAGGGCGCAAAACTATAATTGTGGCCATCGACTACTTCTCGAAGTGGATAGAAGCAGCCCCTCTAGCAGGGACAACATCAAAAGCTGTTATAAAATTCATTCTATCCAACATATGTTGCAGATTTGGTATCCCACAGAAAATAACAACACACAACGGGCCACAGTTCGACAATAGAGAAATGGAGAGCTTCTGTGCCTCAAGGGGTATACAACATTGTTTTTCTTCACCTTTCCACCCACAAGCAAATGGGCAGGTTGAAGTGGCTAATAGAACTATACTGTCCGGCTTAAAGAAGAATTTGGAAGGGGCTGCTGGGAAGTGGCCTAGTTATTTGCAAGAAGTCATGTGGGCCTACCGGACAACACCTGGGGCTACAACACAAGAATCACCCTTTGCATTGGTTTATGGGATGGATGCAGTAGCTCCTATAGAGGCAACTCTCCCCTCTTTTCGTGTTCACAACTTCTTCGAACATGCTAATGAGGTGGCAATCAGAGGTCAACTTGATTTGGTAGAAGAAAGACGAGTTAAAGCTCACCTTAGAGTTGCACACTATCAAGGTTTGATGAGAAGCAGGTTTGCTTCTAAAGTTAAGAGAAGAGATTTCCAACCTGGGGACAAAGTATTAAGGAAGGTCTTCTTACACACTAAAGAAAAGCTCTTCGGAAAGCTGGCCCCAACTTGGGAGGGTCCGTATATCGTTGTTGAAAAAATTAAGCCTGGGACTTATTGGTTGGAAGACAAAGATGGCAGAGTTCTAACTCATCCTTGGAATATTGAGCATCTCCGGATGTACTTGGAATAGCACTTGTGTAAATATTTACTTGTTTAAACATCCATGTAAATATTTGGGGGCATACTCTTTCCTCCCCGGTGGCACGGAGAGGTTTTAATGAGGTGTCCGGGTTGTTAAATAAAATTCAATGCCTTCTTAAAAATTTTTTAAGTGTTTTTTAAAGTTTTGTCCCTTGTCATACTATCCGGACTGAAATATCTAAGGGCTATTTAAACTCTAGCCGGAGAATTTAAACACTCTCACAATGCAACAACTAAAGGCTTCTTAAACTTTGGATATCAAAATTAAAATGAACAATGAAAGAAGATGATGGTTGCACAAACAGAGATATTCATTGAATGAAATAACTTAAACTTGCCTTGGCCTTCCAAGGACTTTTAAACAGTCAAAGTAGAACACAAAAAACCTGTCCGGTCAAATTCTGGACAGCATTACAAAAAGAGTGCCTTGGCCTTCCAAGGACTTTACTCTGAATTAAAAATAAACTAAGTGGATCATAAGTTAAGGTTGAGCCTTTAAGGATGGCTCACCTTCGACTACCTTCTTACCATTAGGGTCATCTTTCCCTTCATCTACCTTGTTGCCTTTGGGATCGTCTTTCTTGTCATCTGGGCTCTCCCCAGTATGTTCTTCATCATCCGAGGAGCCACTAGAGTAGCCATACCTGTCACCTTCGGCCATCGTATGGTATGGGAGGTTTTCGGGCTCAACATAAAGCCACAACTCCCCTAGGTTCCTCTGTGGAAACTTTTCATGGAAGAGTAGAACCATGTCAGACCTCACCTTCTCAAGCAGTAGCTCTTCGCTCTTGATCATCTGGTTGGCATAATTATTGATCCTGGCTTGGATCTTGGCCTCCTGCTCTTGTAACAAAGCATTTTTCTCCTCGGCAGCCTTGGACACTGCATTCTCAAGGGCAATCTTATCAGTAGTTAGGTTGGTGATGGTCTTGTCGTTTGCCTTGGTCTCTTCTTTTGAGGTAGTAAGGTCTTTCTCCACCCCGGACAGCTTTTCCCGGAGGTCTCTGATGGTTTCCTCTAGAGTAGCAACTTTTGTGTCGCTTTCCTCCCGATTCTTCTTCAACTCCTCGTTTGCTTCCTTTAGCATGTCAGCATTGGCAGTAGCAGTGCAAAGGTCTTCGGACAGCTTTTCCTTCTCAGACTTAAGGTCTTTGATGGTGTCTGCTTGACTCCGAACTTGTCTCTCCAGTGTAAGTACTGGCTGCACATTGCTTAGCAAGGAGTGGGCTATAGTGTCCTTTTCACTAGAGACGATGAAAGTCTTACCATTGAAGTTGACAGTGTTAGAGCTGCTCGGAGGAATGTAAGGCCCTGCGAAGTCGTCTCTGGGGAGATTGTGGAAGTATTCGCCAAGTTCACCAAGACCGGTGATGTCTACTTCATCCATGTTAAGCTCTCCTCCTTCAACTTCATCAGTATGAAAGTCCCTTGGGATCTCTTCAGCATGTGTTGGGTCAGAAGGGTCAACCTGAACAGAAGGCTCCGGATCCTGGAGAACAAGCTCATCTCCCTTGGCAGTCTTTTTCTTCTTGGCTGCCCGGTCTGCCCCTTCAATCTCCTGCTTGCGATTCCTCTTGGAAGCCCTTGGAGATTTTGGGAATTGTGCTTCCTTCCTTTCGGTCTCTTGCTCCACTACCTGCAAAAGAGCAGCATCAATTTGGCTCTGAGCCGGCCCCTCCGGGTCAGTTGAGCATCCTTCTCAGCATCAGCAAGATTAGCATTGCTCACCACCTTTTTGCCTTTCTTCTTGCCCTTCATTTTGCTTGGGGATTTGGCCCGACCTGGCAAGAAGAGTGTCCCATCTGCTTCATGGGACCTCTTGAGCACTGTATCCGGAGAGGGTTGAGTGGTGAGCTCCTCCCAAGTTAAATCTCTCCGACCCGTGGTGTTCCACAGGTGAGACCTTGCCAGATTTCCACTAGTGAAGGCATTGTGGAATCGGTTCCCCCAGTTCTGTGCGGCCCACGCGTTGATTTTTCCACAAGTGACATGTCCGGCCTTCAAGTAATCACCGAACTCCTTAGGCAGTTCTGTTAAGACAAAGAAAGATTGATTAATTTAAAACCAACTATAAGAAGGAAAAAGTAGACAAAGATCTCCACCTGCTTCTAAGGAGGCTTGGGTTCACTCGGGACTTGATCTTCTGTCCGTTTTCCCAAGCGCCACTGACAAACAAAAATTGGCTCCTCCATTTGCTCTCAGACTCCAATAGATCATCAACAGCTTTGAGATCATTCCCATATTGAAGTGGTAGAAGGGGAATTGGTGATGTTTGCAAAGATTGGCCACTGCTGCAAATTCTTCCATAGGAAGAGGGATCCCGGACAGCCTTGATGCCATGATGCATGACATCAGAGTATACCAGCCGTTGGGGCTCAGCTGGCTCGGACAGAGTTTGACCAGATGAAAATATCTGACAATCTCTGGGTCCAATGGGAATCTGAGTCCCCAATTAAATAGCTCCGTGAAGAAGACTATTTCGTTCAGCTTGCAATCCATAGGATTTTCAGGATCTATGGGAATCCTTATCTTCACATTTTCTGGGATCCCCCATTTTGTGCGCATTCGACCTAGTTCGGCTGTGTGGATGAAAGCATACTTGGTCTTCTGTAAGGACAGGAGATATTTAAGTTCAACCCTGTGAAAACAAGGCCCTACCTTCCCTTCGAGACACGCCGGCAGCTCCGGATGCCTCAAGCATAGTTTTTCTTTGCCCTTATCTTTTTTGGCAGCAGCAGTGTTACTAGTCTGGCCGGATGGCTCAGACTCAAAAGGGACTTCTTCAACTGAGTCCTCCATTCTTTCCTCCATGATCGTAGGAGGAATATTAGTGGCCCGGGGAGAATTCGAACTTGGCTCAGCATGGCCTCCGGACTGCTGGTTTTTGTGTTTTCTTGACTTCTAGTCTCAGGTTGGGGCTCTGAGGCAGAAGTCTCTCTTGGGAGTGTTGGGCTGCTAGCCTCCGGACCGGGTAGTCTTTCTCGGGGAGCTCTGATAGGCACTCCAGACCCAGAACTGCTATTTTTTGCCCCCGATTTTGAGGGAGTGTTCTTGGAGGCTTGCCCCTTAACCAGCCGGCTTGTCCTCTTAACCACCAGTTTCTCCGGAGAATATTCTGTGTCTGATCCCATTGCGAGAAAAGGAGAAAGTTTCCTAAAACTTGTGACTGTAACTCCTGGCTCGACAGTAGGCACTGACTCCTGAACTGAGGAACCATTTACTATAGGGGAGAGAGTGGATTGAAATAGTTTTTTGGGCTTGGTACCTTTAGAGGAGGATGAGCCTCGATCTGACTCTGTAGCAGAGGAGATTGGTCTGTCGACATGCGAGGTAGGTAACCCTGCTGCGATTCGTCTTTCCTTTTCAACTTTTTGTGCCTTCTCCAACTCGGAAAGGTTGAGCCACCCGCCTTTGATCAATGTAGTCCTTGCTGTAAACATAAACTACCAAGAAAATCTTTGCTTTAGAGATAGAAAGCTCTGAGTAAATATGCAGAGTAAATATGAAAGAGATAGTAAAACAGTAGAAAGTGAGTCTGAATTTATAGTAAATCTGAAAAAGAAGTTGATTCCTAGGAGAATTCCAAAAGTTTGGCAATGATTAAAAGACGGCCCTGATGTCACCATGTGTAATTAAAGAGGTTGCTTTTCGAAGAAGGTGTGTGCGAGATTCGAGGTGAAAAAACGGCTGGAGTAACCAATCAGAGTGTGACACGTGTCCCACGAACCCTAGCAAAAACCGTTTTGAATTCATGAAGCTTTATCTGTCCGGGTAAATGTAGTGACCTGTCCGGATTGAATACTACTTCTAATGTCGGACTGTTATTCAGGTCTCTGACAAGAATACTTGCTCAAACACCTAAAAAAGGGGCTCCTGATGAGTCCGAATTCAGTATGCTCCCCGGACAGGGACAGATCAGTCCAAAGCCTCCGGACCGGACAGATCACATGGACCGGACAGATCACTTTGAACACAATGACCATAGGACAGTTCGAACTATGACAAAAGTACTAAAAAACCTAAACACTTCTTGACTAAGCTACTTGCTCTCCTACTTAGAGCTCATGGGTCTTTGAACATGACTCGGGTCCATTAAACATGACCCGAAAGCCCATAAGGGCCCAAACATCACACTATAAATACCCAACCACCCGCATTAACTATGGGTAATGAAAATTAACTGCTACCAAGCTGCTTAATTATCTCTTTACTCTCTAAACACATAAAACATCCACTCACTACCACTTAAACACCCACATACCACCATAAAACACCAACTGAAATTACCAGCCTACCCTCAGGCGATTATTATCCTCACCAAAAAATATGCAGCAAAACAGTATTCGGTTGAAAAACAGGAAAAACACAAATGCAATACATTTTTGGTAAACTAAGAGAGCATGAGTATTCCATTTGGGAGCGAACAAATGAAACAAAGGATGCGATCATCGACTTGTTTTTCACGCATCCTACAAGCATCGAGCTTTTATGCATATTTATATGAGTTCTTGTAATGGATAGCATGCACAAGACTATAAGGTAAAATATATCTTTGCTTGAAATTGTTGGTGTTGCATCGTGGAATAAGATATTTTATATCACTTTCATGTTTTTGAGCTCCGAGAAGTAAGCATACTACACATGCGCATTGTGTGTTCTAAGGACCGTGATGACGAATAATATTTGTTAATTTCCTAATATTATCGTTATCGATATAGAGGTGGCATCGATGCATGCTATTGAAGACATATTTTCATATGTCGCCCATATGTTATGCAAATGACATATAAAAAAGAACATTTTGTCGTATGGTAAACATATTTTTCCCAAAATAGACATGGCAATTGGTTTTATGATTTTTATGAAGCGGTTGTTCAATCAGAAACTGTTGAAGAGTATAACAAAAATCTCGCCGAGTTAAACCACGTGTTCTCATTTTACCGAAGGTTATCAATTATATCATGAAACAATGGATAACCGTATATGGAGAAAAATTTCCTTAATATCCACACGAATGAGCATAAATATTTGGGCAGCCAAAATAACAATCGGTAAGTTCTATTCTAATTTGTAAAATTTAGTTTTACAAGATTAGATGTTAAAATTTTAATTTATATATTCATATGTTATAGGGTTAAGAGTGCTTTCTCAAGCCTAAAACGCGCAATCGATACAAGTTTATGCATATTTGAACATTTTTTGGAAAGTATCTATGTCTTGCTTCATGATCAACATTCTGTAATTTTCGAATCATTCAAACGAAGTAAGTATCTTCGGAAAAACATATCTAGACTTCATATCTATAAGATATTAAAATCTAAAATATCTTGTTTGCCCGTAAAAATTATTGATAAGAGAAATTTACTCAAGCAAAAAAAAAAACTAGTGAGACCAAATATTTTAGCGGTTATGAGAGTTAGTTTTCAAACTACTTATATGTCAATATTACTAGTGTTGTAGATGTTTATCCTGATGGTCAGTACGGATACCGGGTAGTAGCTTTATCAATATACAATCAATACGATTCATGGAAATTGGTGAGGCGAGTTTCGGTGGCCGAATAACAAGGTCAAAGCGATTTATTGGAGAGATGGTTTGATGGTGTGAAACATTTGTAGACAACCTAGTTGAAAGATTATATTGTTTCCAAGTGTACTTAGGTGGTAATAAAAATTGTGATGACATTACTTGACATTGTCTTAGTGATAGTAACTAGATATCAATGTATACTCTACGATATATCCCTCTAACTATCATATACATATATAACATTACGTGGTATCCCTCCTGGCTCGTGTCCAACGGACGAATTTTATCTTGGTTTCGTACATGGTAATTATTATGTTAAAGTAAGTAAATTGATATATATATAATCTATTTATAGTAATTCATTTTTACGTTACACAAATTAATCCAAATTTTCAATTCTACAAGTTGTCTTTGATGGACCATTGCCGAAAATATATCCGAGTTGGTTCGCGTTCTGCATAAATGAAACGTAACTGCGTGGGAAATTCCGTTCGACAATATATTCAACATATATCACTAAATCAAGCTTGTCAAAACAGCTACCATGCATGATGGAGCAACACACTTCTATGATCTGGCCGGAGACCCTTCATTACTTACATGTGTTACTTGTTTTTAGTATCGTTTTGACGAATACTTTCGACTTATTTACTCATCGTCTGGATTCTAAAGTTTATTGTAATACTCATTTTAATATTGTTTTACTATTTTACTTCAATGACTCTATGCTATGTTGTTTTTCAAAACATACTAAAACATTGTACAATACAAAACTACTAGAAATTTTGGTAGATCATTTTTTCTTTAGTCTTCTATTAGGTAAAACTTAAATACTTTTTTATCAATCGTCTACTTTAGTCCTTACAAACACATAGTGTGAAAATGAACAAGGAAAATGAAATACAAAAATTTGACTTAAAACAAGTCGAACAACAACTTAGGAATTTTAAAACTCAAACTAAAAAATTAGTAAGTGAAATAAGAAACTCAGTGATAATTAAGGACTTCAAGTAATTAAACAACGATAAATTAACGATAACTCTTTATCGTGGCAGTCTATCTATCAGGCTAGTTCCATTTCATCAACTTCATTTTTTCCTTCACAATCCTATAGTCCACTGCAACCTCATGTTACATTTCCTCCCTCTTGTTCAACAATTGGGCATGGACAATATCCATTTAGTACTTCGTTAGACTATCGGTGACCAAGCAATTGAAGAACTGAAACGCAATATGACGTTTCTCTTCGTTGAGGTTAAAAACGAGGTGTACATGTTGTTTCATTAGATACATCCACCTAGTTTTAACCTCGCCCAAACGTCTTAAAATCTTAGGCGGTTGGACGCCCCTTTCATAGAGGAAATATAATTGGTATAACATTGTCTTCTAATAGGGTTTATCCCATTTCTCACTATAGGTTTTTGCCACTTCTTCAAAGGATTTCTTTTAATATTTATCTTCTAATAAAGTCCAACCATACATTTTTGCATTTTTGGGTGTGTTTGAGTTTTCTAGAGTTGTGTTCTTACAAGAGTAAAGACTTTATTTATTGAGATTTTATCCTAGGATAACGTAATCCAAATAAACCTATGAAATATTAGACACGTGTCAGTTGTGGATAACACAATCCCATAAACCAATCAGTTTGTGACATTCATTAGATAAGACTATATCTTATCCCTTTACTTGTGAGGAGCACGTGATGCTTTAAAGTTTGATTTGAGGGTCGATTTCTAACAGATAAGGGTCTAGATATAACATAACAATAAATTAAGCAAAATATACTTAGAGTAAATGAAATTTAGTATGAATAAAGTACACTTAAAGTTAACGAAATTTAGTAACATAACCAAAGAAAACATAACTGAATTATATATAATTGACAAAATAAAAAATTCAATAAAAAAACTAAAATCGTAAGTAAAAAAGTAGTCAGTACAAAATAGTCGTAATACATGCCCATAAAATATTAACATAACCATAGAAGACATAATGAAAAATCAGTCATGCTCGAAGTACTAGTACGTCGGTCTGAAATATTCCTCTAAAGGCTCACTAAGCTCCTCCAAATTCATCTCATGGAACCTCGACTATAACTCGATAAGACGATCTGACAAGTTTAAAAACCTTGCTTGATAACTGCTCGCGGATGGGTTGAACCCAACATATGCATCAGATCAGGCGAGAATCTAGATCAATCAGAACATACCATAATTGTGACTTAACCCGTACAGGGTATAAAGAGAACGTACGAGGTAGGCCTATCCGGTAAGCATCACATTGAATCATGGGATAAACTGTATGTGACTGTCACCCTGCCCATGTACAAGCATCTCACAAATACCGCATGTTAGCACCCCAAACTTTACTGTTAGCCTAAAAAATAGATTATATTGGACCATGTATCTCCTAAATATGACCCAATTGTTATGAAAAGTGAAGAGGATAGTAAGCCTCAAAGATGTGTTAATACCTCATTACAACGTCTAAGCTACATCGCAGAAAGGTCTAACATCACGTAAATGATCGTATGACGTGAACCAGACCAATAATATAAACAATAATTTATATAAAAATCAAATAAGTAATAAAATGAAGATAAATTTACATGATAAATAAAATTTATATCATGCTCCCGTAATATAGATATAGTATGTCGAATATTGTCTCGAGACTCTTAGTTTGAAAGGAAATAATGAGGTCCATATCTAAACACACTCGGCTGAGTGATAACATATGAATTAAATAGAATAGTATGAAGCGTGGGAAAATGATCATAGATCCATGTTTGTAACAATACAATGAATCCAGTAAAACCTGATGCCGCACGTAAACAACACCGTCTAAGCTGGTAATACAACTGAGCTAGTATAAGTTGACCCTAGTTATGCATAGCTGGAGTACTATAGTTCTCAATGAACTATAGATAATCGAGTAATGTACTGCTACCCATCTTGTTAGTTAGAATACAAAATCCTTACATATGGAGCAAGTACCCCATCGTAGCCTAAGTAAGCATCTCATCTGTAATAAAATCATCATGAAACTCAGTTATCGAAGATATATTACGCAAATAACAAAGACGAACATATGTGCCACTACCAGAACGGTAACGATCTATCTATTCTTTAATATGCTCGTCATCTAAACTTAGTACTCGAGCAAACAAAGCTGGTTGTTTACCTCTACTAGGATAAGTAACAAGATTGAAAACATGATCTATAACCGGAATACCAGTGATGATGTGGACGTTATCAAGCGTGGTCGTCATCTCACAGAATGAGAAATAAAATGTTTTCATCAATGGACGCCATGTCTCCAGAAATCTCTCTATGACATGCACGTTAGTAGACCATTGCAAAAATAATCGAGGAGCGGACCAAAACATGTCGTCACCATATACTCTCTAATCTTATTCTATTGAGTGATATTTCAATGGAAATTGTAGGAGTACAACGCAAAGTATTGGAACGATGGTCTCGTCTACATAATATAAATACAAAGTAATAAAAATATAAGATATAATTTACTACATGATAAACTAACAAAACAAACTTACATAGTTTTTGAAGACGTTATATGCCTTATGATGTTTGCACTTGTTCATGCTCGAGTACAAGTTTGAAACATCCAGATTGACCCTTTGAGAAAGCTGATCCGGAGAAATATGTCGGTGCTCAACAACAGGCATACGACTATGTCGCTCAACCCAAACACACATTGAACTATGCACTATGCTTACACTGCTGAGTAAGATCATCTTTTTTCGTCTCATGGTCCGATCCTCATGGAGAACGATTTCGTCTATGAGGAGGCATGCTGAAATTACAATAAACATCTTAATTTATACAAATAGTTATCTCAAACAATTCAAAACACCGCAATATGGATTAAACAAAATATGTACGCAATGATATATAATAATATAATGAATTAAAGGTATTACATAACAAAAATAAGGGTACAACAATTTTTGCGCACATTGTCTGCGCAGTTTATAGTAAAATAACGCAAGTGATGTGCGTGATCTTGCACTATCGAAAAGGCTTTGTTCGTGCGAAATCGCGTAGATAGCAAGCGATGAACATGCGGATTCGCGTACCTATTGTGCGCGAATCCGGTTGTTCATCATGTCATACGTGCAGGATTTCGCATGAGCAACCATGGTTGCCTAAAATTTCAAACTTCCTGCATGTTGCCCAAAATCCAACAAATAAACTACCAAATCGAATATCTAGACCTAACATAACCTATAGAACTAACTGGAATTGAAAATAACAATTACAAAGACATAAAAAATATGATTTTTGTAAACATAAATTTAAAAACCTAAATATCACTAAAACAACCTAACGAAATTTGAACTAAAATACATCAATATCTTACTAATACATACCTTAACAATGTTGGGTAGTTCAATTTGCTAAAACTACGATTTTTAAAATAAATATTAAAAAAATAGAACTAGAATAAAAAAAAAGTTTGTATGTGAATCACAAACTCATAAATACTAAAACATTCGTTTCATCGTAACCGATTTTAATCCAACCGAATCTCGAATCTTGCTCTACCAAAAATAGGTTCCTAAATGTTTTAAGCTAAAGTTTGAAAAGGTATATAATATATATTTAAAAATAATAATGGAGCTACCTACAAATATTATTAAAAACAAATGAATAGTTTTCACGATATTTTGGAACCAAACTATATTGACAGATGATATACAAGGACAGTGAAAATAGTAGAATTGTCTCATTTGCAGTTTATATATTCATAGGAGTAGGTTATAATAGTTGACCAAAAGGAGTAGTCAATTTTTGATATTGAGTAGTTCAGATTTATTACTTGTGTCCAGATGCTAACAGTTTTAAATAGACTAGTAGGATTTGACAAACGACTTATCTATATCATGCCAAACCTACTCAAGTAAAGTTCTCTTACGCTTTTTTATTCAAATTATTTGAATATTTATATAACTTAAAATATCATATTTTCAAAATATATATTTTGATATGACAGTAAAAATATTTAAAAACACAATGATTAATTTAAATTTCCTAAAACATAGTCGATGGAAATCGTTGAACCGCGTCAAATTAGTTTATCAAACGTGTAGAAATATATCAACACTCGATATGACTATTTACTATATGCATTAAATAAATTGAAGACTTATAGTTTAACTTGGTATTACCCATAATCCTAACGGAATTCTTGTTTAGACTCTGTTGTATTTGAACTCTCTATAAAGTTCTTCAATACTCGTTAAGAATAGTTGTTAGTGCTCCTCAGAATGAATAAAGAGATGACTTGTGTTTTTTAGTTGAGATTAAAGGAATTTTTGAACTTCACTCATTCATTTTATAGGAAAATACAACTAGAATCCTAGTTTTATAAAGTTCATTAGCTTATACCGGTTTGTAACCGGAACCATAACCCATTAACTCATTTTATCATTTCATCCATGAATTTTAGTTCGGACTTAAGTGTTGAAATTTATTCTCAATTATTCACAATGCTGAAATTCAACCGGGTTATCACACTTATTAGTCGACAACACTTTTTTATATAAAGGCCTAATACCTAAATAATTATATACAATATAATTCATCTCATTATTTTTACTATTAGACTATCTTAAGACAATGACCGAATATATGTTTAGCATATCGGTTCATAAATATTCCGAAAATCTCCCACTTGGACTATCATATACACTGGTCAATAATATATTCAAATTCAATAGGTACCCTAAATCTATTGTCAATAGGTGAATGGTATAACCCTTACATGATCAACAAATAATAAAGGACTAAAAACCTATTTCGCGTAATATGAACAACAAAATGCAACTTTAATCGCATTATTGTCATCAATCAACTACTTAGGCCAATTATAGTATGCACTTTAAGAGTAATATGACTTGTAATTGTACATATTTACTCTTAAATTGTCCTACCTTTAGAAAGCCAATAATGTAATAAATATCAATAAATATATTGTAATAAAGTAGTATGTATAGAACATCGCAAATAACATCAAATATAATACAAAAAAAACTCTTAATGAAACTGATAATCCTCTAAATTAACTATACACATACTAATGGCGTGATCCTAATTTCTTTTAGGGAATACCGTTTTTGTAAGAGGACCGACTATCATGAAGTTTGTGCCGATGTGTTTTATGCTTATCTCACCCATCTGAATTATTTCTTTAATAGACATGAACTTTATATCTATGTGTTTGGATTTAGATAAGATCTTGTTCCTGTTGGAAGACTACAGTTTGAAATTATTATCGTAATACAACCTCATGGGACCTTCTATCCCTTGTACTATACGCGATACAACGATAAAATTCCACAGCCACAACGACTGGTTCGATCCCTCAAAGTGTGCAATAAATTTTTATGTCGTGGTGGATGTTATAATAAATGTTTGCTTTAACGTTTTCTAGGATATTGCACCTCCAACCAATTAGAATATGTTGCTCGAAGATATTTTTAATATGTTTACGCATCATCTAAAATCCAAGTTAGAATACCATATGATTTACAGCCTTTCCAATTTCATATATGTCAACATGTGCCATTTGGTTCTTTGCAGATGTCCAAGTACCATTTTCATTGTCTTCGAGTGTTTTTTATTTCTAGGATACTTACATATTTCCTCAACATATTCACAGTAAAATAAATGTACGACCT
This sequence comes from Limnanthes douglasii subsp. nivea, assembly GCA_036936605.1. Classification (NCBI taxonomy): domain Eukaryota; kingdom Viridiplantae; phylum Streptophyta; class Magnoliopsida; order Brassicales; family Limnanthaceae; genus Limnanthes; species Limnanthes douglasii. The sequence goes on along the minus strand of JAUPFV010000004.1, from coordinate 142,688,076 downwards.
TGTACAAACTTAAACATACATTAAACCTCTAACTACTGAAGCATAAGTGTTCATTTTCATTTCCTCAACATGAAGTTTTATCTTTGGACACTGACCCATACGTAGTATGTCTCCCTCTGCAACAAGGGTACTCAAGGATTTGAGGTTTCCCAATTCATAATGTTTTAACAAATTTTCAATATATGCATTTTGTGACAATCTAAGAATACTATGGAGTGATCCCAATTTATTTGGATTCCTAACACAAAACAAGCATCACCGAAATCATTCATATCAAATTTATTCGTAAAAATCTCTTTGTAGTGTTTAACAATTTCTTATTGTTCGAAGCAATAAGTATTTCATCAAGATATAATACCAGTTATGTGACATTACTCTCATTGAACTTGTGATACACACAATCCTCAACCGATTTAACCTCAAAGTCAAACGAGACTATCACATCAAGAAATTTTTGATACCACTAACTCGAAGCCTATTTGAGTCCATAAACAGATTTTAAGCCTATAAACCATATTATTTGAGTTACCTACTGCAAAGTGTTCCAGTTGCAGCACATAGATCTTTTCTTCAATATTACAATTAAAAAAGTAATTTTAACATCCATTTGATCAAGCTCAAGATCAAAGTGTGAAACTAATGTAATGATTGTTCCAATGTAATCCTTCATCGAATATGGAGATAAGGTTTATTTAAAATAAACCCCTTCACGTTGAGTATAACCTTTCACTACGAGTCGTGCTTTATGTTTTTCCATATTACGCGTGGAATTTTGTTTGGTTTTCTAGACCCACTTACAACCAATTATCTTTCAGGTGATGGTATAAGTTCACATATTGTATTATCATGCATCGGTTTATACTCTTCTTTTATAGTCTAAACCCAATTCTGTGAGTATAAACTGATGCAGGACAATACGGTATGGGAACTTATCCCATTATCTGAAGGGAAAAAGACAATTGGTTATAAGTGAGTTTACATAATTAATTCCATGGGTTCTTTGTAGGATATTGGATCATCTATAGTTTTAGCACACGACTCATCATGTTCGTAAAGATATATTATAAAAACTGGATATATAATATTCTTCTTTTCTCTTGTGGGCCTTCTTAAAGGCACTATTACTTCTTCTTATACTTCTTAAGAAGGTAGAGTTCGATCCTCATAAACAATGTCATTTTGATATCTTGAGGTTCATCTTATTCTAACTGGCCCATATATATATATATATATATTTCCTAAAATCTTCAAGTGGAAAATCAATGTTATTTTTTAGTATTAACCTTTATTATTACGGAACCAAAATAATTGGCATTAAAGTCTAATTTTTTTTATACGTGAGTATCTCCATTAAAACCTTCACAAATCTCTAAAAGTTCTTCCTCAAAATGAAAATTTGTACCATCATTCTTCCTTCAAAATACAACATCCTCTAGAAAATTTATCGTTCCCATTTCAAATATACTACAGTGAGAGAATCATAAAACTTAAAACCCTAAGAATATTCAGAATAACTAATAAACAACCAACTAACTGCTTGAGGGTCTAGTTTATTTTCCTAAGATTTGTAAACTCTTGCCTCAGCTGGACACCCCATATATCTAGATGATTTAAATTGGCATACGCTCATTCCGAATCTCATATAAGGTCTTAACATTTACTTTAATGGGTACTATGTATGATGGGTTTGGATATTGTTGGAACTGTCATCTTTTACTATCCGAAAAGGCAATTCATACAAAATCAACAAAGTTTGATGGATAAATAGTGAGCTCAAGTAGATTATGACTCAGCTGTGTGCTAAAACATGTTTGGTTTTGGGCTTTGGAGTCTTTAAGGTTGTCCCGAATCCAAGATCTTATCCGAACGGTCCATAAATACCCCAACTAACCACATTAAATAGGTTGGAATTTTTTAAGGAAATTAACTACTTGTACACACCTCTCTTATCTATTTACCTTCTACTTATAAATTTATTAACCAGTTGATAAACTAACTAAAATACCCTTCGATTAGAAATCATCCACACTAGATTGGCGACCACAATGGTAATACAAGGTGCTTGAATAGCTTTATTCGAAACCAGCAAGTAGAAATTATAGTTCGTAGATCATCAAAGCACGGATCTTAAAATGCAAGATGTTATACCTCATGAAGCTGAAGGTGTAAGAGACAATAATGAGCACATTATTGTGTCTCATGTCAATCACAACACATATGAAAGACAGTTTATGCAGGATGAACGTGATCAACTAAGGGCTGAAATTGAGGATCTAAGGGCCCAAAAGTAAACTGAAAAAACAGTTATGGAAACATCTGATGTATGTGGTGTATCTATAGATGAGCATGGTGACACTGATCAATCCCCAAATGATCATATTAAATCTAAAAAAACGTATAAGACTAAACAAGTTACGAGTGCCTCAGACTCTTCTGATGGTTTATCACTAATTCTGATTCCAATGAGTCTCTTTCATTTAGTAATGGCAAGGGTCTTCAAAATAAGAAATAGAGGATAACTAAGAAACATTCAAAGAAAAGGAACATGAGAAGCAAAATAAAAAAATGATAAAAATCAAAGAAAAATAAAGGGTTCGACATATTATAACATTGATCATCTGTTGAGTGATAATTTTGCTATCCAATCTAAACCAATTATTTTTGCTACTCACGATGAAGATATAATATTTAGCCAAAGTTACGATTGGAGGCAATCACCATAGTCCTCAAAAATACTATCCAGACATCTTCCCAGATGATTTGACCGTTCCAAGATGGAGAAGTATGATGAAATTAAAGATCCAGACAACCACCTCGAACTATTTAAATTTTTTTATGATGAACTTCAAAGATGATGACAAATTGTTATGCTGGGATTTCTCACAAAACTTTAAAAAAGTTCCCTAAAGTGGTATATCGGTCTCCCACAGGATCTATAATTTTTTTAGGGAGACTTACGTAATGGGTCTAAAATTTGTCTCTATTTACCCAAACATACCCCAACAAATCCATTTTACAAATAGATCCAACCCATTTAAAAAAAGACTCAATTATCTATAAAAACAAAACAATTACATCCCCAGATTAAAATATTTAACCCCACTTTCAAAATCAATTCTTTCTCCTCAAACTTTCTTTGTCATATTATCAAATTCATTATGGGTAAAATTGTATTTAAAATTTAAGTTTGGACTAATAGGTAAATAAAATCATATTTTGGTAGATATTGGCAAAATCTATTGGAAGCTGGACTTATTAGTAAATTTGATACGTTTTTGTACCCTATTGGTATAAATCCCTTTTTTTTAATATGTTGTGGGTGGTATTTAGAAGGAAATTTGTGGGAAGTACGGAGCTCAAAGGGAATGGTGATACTATTATCCATTGTTCACAGGAGCCGAACAAATTATTAAAGGAATATATCAGTCAATATGTGAATATGAAGAATGGATTAGCTGGTTGTTTTGAACATGTGGTTATCATCTCTTTAAGACAATAATTAAATCTGAGCATGTTAGCTGATGTAATAACATGGAAGAAGACAATGAGTTGGAGAGGGTTGTTAAATCAAGTTGGAAACTAGATTACGGTTGAAGAAACTAAGAATTCTAGAGTACCGCGTCAGAACAGGCCCACTGCTACAACATCAATTCCACAAGCTACTACTCAATCCCAAGTTACTGTTAATTATAGGCCGAAAGAGTCTGAACATATATTACATCGGCCTAGGAAAAATCAATCTAACCAAAACCAAGAAGTTAGACCCAAGAGGGGCTAATGGGTTCAGCCTGAATAGTTTGCTGAACTCGGTGAAATTATGGCTACAATATCTGATAAAACTAAGAATGATATGCATTTAATAAGGTTAGCCCTAATTCAGTCTCTTAGAGGAAATCAGAGTACTCGTTTCTGTAAATAACACATTGATGTGGGTCATGATACATATGACTATATAACTTTAAAACAAAAAGTACATAATCTCATCGAGAGAGTAAAATTGGGTGCCTTTGTTAAAAGGCAAATGGGCAATAGACAAGATAATACCAACTCTCAACCAAACAACAATGCACCCCGAACAGCCTCACAAAACGGTCAAAGGCAAAATATGGGGGCATCCAGACAAGAAGATTCCATGAGGATTGTGGAAAGATTTGACGTAGACTCTGAATATCTCGATCATGACCCAGATCGGAATCAAGTTGGGGTGCTAATAGATAAGGGTGCAACTGTTTCCGAGCTCCACAAGTTTCTCGAATCATTGATTATTTTTGGGGGAGACACTACAATAGCACCCACAAGTTCTTCATGAAAAGACATGTTAACAGTTTGACAACTCAGTTAGATGGAAAAATGTCCACACATCTTTGCCAAAACCCTACTGCATTCATTGTCGTTGATGAATATGATTTAAGAGATATTGCAAGCGCACATGAGGATGTTGTTGTGATATGGGCATCTATTGTGGGCAGTGATATACGTTGGATCTTGGTTGATACGGGTAGTTTGTAAAAATATTATTTTGGACTACTTTTTAAACAGATGAAAAATATTTTAGTCATCCAATGTTTAAACATATCAACGATGAATTTGAAGAGGAAGTGTTATTGGGTAAAGGACCATTTAGTGGTAATAGTGTTTTTGTTGTGGTTGGATGTCCACCATCTTACAACTCTATATTCGGTTGATCTTGGCTTTCCAGGATGCATACAGTGGCTTCCACTTTGCACCAATGTTTAAAATATGTTGTGGGAGGTCAAGTGGGTGTTGTCCAAAGCATCCAAAAAGTAGGTCGTGAATGCTATATCACTACTCTTGCCTCAAAGTCATTAGTGGTTGTAAAAATTAACAAAGAATAGCAGTTAGTGGAGCCTTCTGCCAATCAAAATGAAATAGATAATCTAAGGGAGGCCCCCAGTGCTGTAATTCCAGTTGTAGAAGTTGAAATTCAATGCATGGCAGAAGGCAAAAGTGTTAGGGTTGGAGCCAAATTACCATTAAGGTTAAAACAAAAATTATTATATTTTTTATCTAACAATCTACATGTCTTTGCATTGTGCAATGAAGTGTCATATCTTTTTATATATATCTAGAAATATCAGAATATGCAGTGAATGATGTGTTGGTAAGAGAAGTGAATAATTACCCCGTCCGGTGTATTTTATAAGAAAAAGTTTATTAGAAGTTGAGAAAAAGTACTTAGAGTTAGAAAAATTAGCCTTAGCACTGGTGATAGCAGCTAGAAAAATGAGGCCATACTTTCAACAACACTCTATCACATTTTGGACTTCTTTTCCTTTAAAGAACGTACTACATAAGGATAACATATCACGAAGAAAGATTAAATGGTCAGTTGAGCTTGGAGACTATGATATTGACTTTGCACCTCAAACTGCAATCAAGGCTCAAGTTGTAGCTGATTTTTTGGTAGAATTTCATACTGAGAGATCTTATGAAGAAACTCAAGATAATAAAATTTCATAAATAATGGGTAGTCCGAACGGATGATGGGTCTTGTATGATGGGATATGGAGCTGGAATTTGTTTAACTTCTCCGTATGCTGACACTATGTACCAAGCTATGCTTTGGTTTCAGAGCATCCAATAATGAATCAGAGTATGAAGCAGCCTTAACTGGTTTGAGTTCAGCTCAGTTATGTGGAGCAAAAATGATCAGATTAATGAGTTATTATCAACTATTTATTCTTTAGGCTCAAGGGAAATCTGAAACCAGGAAATATCATTTGATAAAATATTTACAAGTACTAAAGGAAATTGCCATAAGTTTTAAATGCATCCGATATGAACATATCCCCCGATCGGAAAACGTTATGGCAGATTCCTTACCCACCACAACTTACTCTGAAGCATATCCTTGGATCCTTAAGCAAGAATGTCCTTCTATTGACTCAATTCAATAAAAGAAGGGTGAAGTTGAAGAAAGTATGAACATATCCGGTGTACAATCCAAGGATTGGAGATATGACATCCAACAGTTTATTACGGGCGGAGTTCCACCTTCGGATACGATATTGGCTAAGAAAGTAAAATACAAGGCTATTGGTTTTCTGATGTTGAGAAAAGTTCTTTATAAAAATTATTTTAGTAGGCCTCTCCTGCGTTGCCTTGGTTTTGAATAATCTCAAAATGTTTTATCTGAATTAAACGATGAAGAAGGTTCATCACATTGTGGTTATAAATCTTTAACCATGAGAGTTTTGTGAGCAGGATACTATCGGCCCACTATAAAGCAGATGCTAAGGATCTTGACAAAATATATGATCTTTGTCAAAAATATGAAAATGAAATTCATGTGCCAGCAATCCCCATAGAATCAGTATCCGAATATATACCCTTTGATAGATGGGGACTAGATTTAGTTGGACCCCTTCATATGGCCTCTAATGGTTGTTGAACCATAATTGTGGCAATAAAATACTTTTCTAAATGGATAGAAGTTGCACCCTTATCTAGAACAAGTTCAAAGGGAGTCATAAAATTTATCATCTCCAACATATGTTGTTGATTCAGAATTCCCAAACGCATCGTTATAGATAATGGTCCTTAGTTCGACAACAAAGACATAAAAGCATTTTGTACTACAAGAGGAATTCAACACTGCTTGTCTTCATCTTTTCATCCTCAAGCTAATGGGCAAGTTGAAGTCGTAAATCAGATGATTTTGAAGGGTTTAAAAAAGAATTTTGAATGAGCAGCATGAAAATGGCCAAGCTATTTACAAGAAGTGGTATGGGCATGCTAAACCATACCTCATACAACCACTCAAGAGTCTCATTTTTCTCTTGTTTATGGAATGAATGAAATTACACCTATAGAAGCTACTTTGCCTTCATTCAGAGTATAAAATTATTCCGAACAAGATAATGACATGGTTGTGAGAAGTCAGTTGGATCTAATTAAAGAAAGAAGGGTCAAAGCACACTTGTGAACAACACACTACCAGGGTTTGATGAGAAACAGGTTTGCATTTAAAGTTTTAAAAAAATATTTTCAAGTAGGGGACAAAGTATTAAGAAAAATGTTCTTACATACCAAAGAGAAACAATTCGAAAAGTTGGCTCCCAAATGGAAGGTCCATACATGGTATGTGAAAAAACCAAACAAGGAACGTACAGACTTCAAAACAAAGAAGACAATCTTTTAAAGCACCTTGGAATATTGAGCATCTCAGGTTATATTTTGAATCAAATCATCTTGTATATATTTACTTTGTTTTACTTTAATGTAAATATTTGAGGGCATACTATTTCATACCCTGGTGACGTAGGGAGGTTTTAATGAGGTGTTCGCATCCTAATCAATATACTATTGTTTGCTTTTTAAAAGAATTAATGTGATCAAGGTAGTGATCGGGTGAATTAAATACCTATTAAACTCCTTGAAATACATGTGAATGGTTCAGATAAATTAAACCCCCATTAAACACATTGAAATTTCTGTGAATGGTTCCGATAAATTAAACACCAATTAAACACTTTTAGCCTTCAAATGGAGTATTTTTGAATGGCTCGAACATATTAAAGAATGATTGAACGTTTTAAATACTTGATTGGGTTCATATATTGTTAGTATTTACCATCTTTTAAGTATGATCAGAGTCTATTGGAAACATTAAAAATACAAGGAAAAATACAATAAAACGAAGGTAAAGATGATATGAAATAATGGTCGGATAATTAAATATGTTCAATCCACTTTACAAACAATGCCTTGGCCATCCAAGGACTTTATTTCACAAAAGGAATCCAAATAAAACAGCAAAATGTCTTGGCCATTCAAATAATTTAGTTCAAAGCATAAACTCAAAAAATAAAATAACCTTAGCGCTCGTTCCTTTCGGTTTTCTCTTTAGTAATCACCTTTCTTTTAAGCTTTCCCTTCCCCTTAATCTTTCTTTAAATACTTAATATCAACATCTGAGCTTTCATAAGTTTCTTCATCTGAATCAAATCCATTTGGGGAAGAAACATCGAATTTATCATTTTATGACATAGTATAAAAGGGTAGTTCTTCGTATGATACGAACTTCCATAACTCTCCAAGAAACCGTTTTGGGAAAGTCTCGTGGAATAACAAGACCATGTCTGATTTAATACATTCATCCCTCTTTTCCATAGAATCCATTACCCCAGCAGCGTACTTATTCACTGCACCTGCTATCTCTCGAGTTTGGTTCCCTTTCATGAAAGTAATTTATGTTTCTTTCTCTTTGAGAAGTTCCTCTATTCTTCTTCTCATCAGATAGTTGATTGATGGTACCTTCATCAGTAACGTGTTGATCTTTTAAAGACTTGATATCATCGAACGTAGATGTTTGAAGTGCAGTGTACTTGGTGTAGAGTTCTTTTTTATCAACCTTACCTTTATTCAAATTGATACTCATTTGTTCTTCTTTTTTCCACAAAGTTTCAACATTTGGTTGTTCATCTATGAGTGAATCCTTCAATCCTTGATTGTCAGTTTGAAGGGTAACAATTTCCTTTGCCTGAGTTTTTACTTGTCTTTCCAAGTCAATTATTTTCCTTATGTAGCCTAAGACTACATGACCTAAGGTATCCTTCTCACTGGACACTTCAAAAGACTCACCTTCATAAATCACTGCATTAGCTATTGTGGTTGTTTGGGGGAAGGTTTGGTCAAAATCCTCCTTGTCGAACTCATTGAATATGTTACCAAGATCATCTAAATTAACATCACCATCAATAAAAGGTGGATCGGTTGTATGAAACACTAGTGAGGGAGGATCAGCATGTACTTCTTCTTAGGTAAGAGTTTCAGTAGGAACGGTAGGATGAAATGAACATCACCATCAATAAAAGGTGGATCGGTTGTATGAAACACTTGTGAGGGAGGATCAGCATGTACTTCTTCTTGGGGAAGAGTTTCAGTAGGAACGGTATGATGAAATGCCTCAGGTCAGACTATTATATCTGACCCATTGGTTTCCTTCTTCTTCTTTCTAGCATTTTTGTCACTCCCCTCTTTGTGTCTCTTCTCGCCCTTTTTCTTATTAATTTATGGTGAATATTGTAGCCCTTCGGCCTCGCCTACTGTAATATCCACTCCTTCTAACAAAGCAGCATTAATTCCTTTTAGATTTCCCGAACTAACCACATCAGGAATCTGGTAGGATGTGTCAATCTCTTTATTCTTGTTCTTCTTGTTCTTCTTCTTCTTATTCATCTTATTTAAATGACTAAGGTCTCTATTCCTAGCTGGCAAGAAACTTTTACCATCACGCTTTTCAGTTCTTTCGAGAATTACGTCTAATGAGGAACGAGTGGTAAATTGTTCCCTATTAATCTCCTTGGTTGAGCTTGTACTCCATAAATGATCCCTTACCATGTTCTCTACAGTGAAGCAGTTATAGAAGGAAAAATCCCAATTTTATGTAGCCCAATGATTAAGTTTGGTGAAAGTAGTCTTTTCATATTCTAGATGGTCTGAAAACATCTTCAAAAACACTACCAAAAGATAAGTTCGTGTAAAAAAAGAAAATCATAATAATATCAAAATATTATTGAGGGCATCCAAACAGTTCTTACCTGAACTTTTCCAATGTTTGTTCAATTGGCTTGGGTTCCCTTTGGATGTGATCTTCTTACCATTCTCCCAAGCCTCACTGATGTAGAGAAACTGAGTCCTACAGGTTTATCTGCCTCCAGTAAGTCATTAACTACCTTATAATAATGTCCAATGTTATAGTGGTAAAAACGATATGGTGATTACGACACAAGTTAGCCTTAATAGCAAATTTCTCCATAAGCATCATTGGTTCCGATAACCTTGAAGGTATAATATTGGCCAATAATTTATACCAAGCATTGGAACTTAGTTGGCTTAGGCAAAGCCTCACCAGATGAAAATATCTTACTATTTGTGGGTCTAGAGGGAACTAAAGGCCCCAATTAAGCACTTCGGTGCATACCACTATTTCCACAGCTTTATAATCCATCATAGTTTCTAGAGTAATGGGAATTATTACTTTAATGGACTCTCGGAATCCCATTTTTCCTAATTCTTTCCAATTCAGTAGTATGGGTATACACATAGGAAATCCTTTGAATGGCAAGTAAATATTTAACACTAAACTTGGAGAAATTAAGCTTCACTTTCCCCTCGAGGCACTCAGGACGCTATTTGGTATAGGGAGCCCCACTTTTTCTCTTACTTTCTGAACTACTCTGGTGTCACCAGTATTTCTGGACGTATCTAATGGGATATCTTCCCTACTATCTTCCATGTTATAATCCATTATTTTTTACCGTTTCTCGACCAATTTGGATCCACTATCCTTCTTTTCAGTTTGAGAAGGATCAATAGGTATAAGTGATGGATTTGGATCCATATTAGGAAAAACGGGATTTTTACTATCCTAGAACCTTCAATAAAGGAAGTTGTATTTTTATCTTTGGAGAGTGTGCTAACTTTTTGCGGTGTGATTTTTTCTACAACTGACCTTATGGAAATAAACGACGATGGTTTTTTCTACTTGTAACAGTTTTGACTTTGGTAGAAGGTTTCTCATGTATTTGAACTGATGGTTGAAGATCGGACACAGATGAAGCAAAGTTTGGTACGTATGAGACAAGGGAAGTTTTTTTTGAAATAACCGATGACTTAGAAATAGATAAACTCCAGTCCGGATCTGGTATCGTTTGTGTGACCAATCCACCAAGGGAAGCAGGTAATCCGGCGGTGATTCTTGCTTCTCTTTTCTCTCTTTCCAATTTGGAAAAATTCAACCAACTTCCATTAACCAAGGTTGTTCTAGTCGTAAACATAAAAGTTCTGAGAAGGGTTAGAAAAATTAAGAACAAACTGAGGATTTGAAGTAAATCTCTCTAGAAATTGAATTTGAAATTTTTTCCGACTCTAAGAATGGAAACAGTAAAACAGTTACACTTATATAGTTGGGAAAATCACTTGAGTACTTTACCTAGGGAAGATGAATCGTTTGAATAATAATTATGGGCTATTAACCATAGACCATTAATTTTTGAAGGATAGGTGCAAGTACTTAGGGAAAAACGGTTAAGAGGTCTAATTAGAGACTAACACGTGTAAATAGAATTTACTTGTTAAAGTCGACACCTTTGAGTTTTCTAGTAATGAAAAATCATTTCGGGCCCTAATCGGATTTTATATACAATGGTTAGATCTTCCAAAAATAATTTTTGAAAGACCTAAAGGGGCTATTGATGGGTTCAGATATTGTTGGACATGCCATCTTTTACTATCTAAAGGGGCAATTCGGACAAAATCAACAAAGTTTGATGGATGAACAATGAGCTCAAGTGGATTATGACTCAACTGTGTGCTAAAACATTTTTGGTATAGGGCTTTGGAGTCTTTAAGGCTAACCCAAATCCAAGATCCGACCCGAATGGCCCATAGGTCCTAAAACAAAAGTATAAATACCCCAACCGACCATATTAAATAGGTTGAACTTTTTCTAATGAAATTAACTACTAGCACACACCTCTCTTATCTCTCTACCTTCTACTTAAAAATTTAATACTCAAGTGATAAACTACCTAAAATACCCTTCGATTAGAAATCATCTACACCAATCTTGAGTATATATGCAGCACATTTAATAGATTTCCCCAAGAGATGTAATGGTATAATAAGTTACTTATCATACTTCTAACCATATCATTTAGTGTATGATTCCGTCTCTTATATACATCATTCATGCGGGATGAACCCGAGATTGTATATTGAGGTACTATGTCACGCTTATCCAATTTATTTTGCAAATAACCCTTAATGTTTTTCATGGGATCCGTCATATCCACCCTAGTATTCACCACCATATTAAGATCTAACGCTCTTAATGCGTTTACGAAGTTATTTTTCAATTTTGGTCCTAAAATCTTTAAACTTGTTTTAGGTCTCAAACGTTTCATGAAAGAGGTATAGGTATCATGAAACGAGAGAAGTCATCTATGAATAATACGAACTACCATTTTACATTCCATGGTCCTTTTAGAAACAGTCAACAAATATTCGTATGAATCAGTTCTAAGACTTTGGTCGTTCTATATGCCTCTAGCTTTTGGTTTTGGTATGTTTCCCCTTAATACACTTGTTGCATGTACCAAACCAGAGTAATCTAGACGACCCAATAAACCTTCGGCTACAAGCTTATCCATCCTAACTTTGGATATATGACCTAACCGTTTGTGCCACAATTTAGAGGAATTTTCAGATTTATCAATCTTATTTAGTACAAGTTGTGATTCATGAAAATTTTGTAATTATTAATAGTATTTGATAAATAAATATTATGTTCTTTTATCAAAATTCCATGACCAATAATCATATCATTATAAAATAGAGTTGATTTATTGTTTCCCATAAGACAAGAATATCCATACAAGTCAAATTAGAAAGGAAAGTAAGTTCATTCGAAGAGTGAGAACAAGCATAACATTCCCAAAACAATACATGTCGAGTGGAAAGTTCTAAATTAAAATCATAAAATTACCAACACGTGACATGAGCTCCCATCTAATATAAAAATATATCTTTCATCCTCACTTAACATCATGCTCCTTAACATACCTTGCAAAGAAATAAATACATGAGTTGTTTCAGCCGAATTAATCCACCATGTATTCTTTTCTACAGAAACAAGATTAATCTAAAAAATAACCAAAGATGTGAGAGTATCTTATCTGAGAATGTAAGTCTACCGCTTCTCAAAGTCCTTCTTGAGATGTCACATCTCTCTGCAGAAAAAGCATAAGCCAACCATTAAGCCCTTATGTTTTTTCTTCTAGTCGGACCATTCCTAATAATTTGCCATCAAATTTTCAATTTGACCTCATCTCATTCTCGGATGCTAACATTTTCACTTTATACGCCATCATCGCCCCTTAAGAACTTCCTCGTCTGATGCAACATGTGCAATCAATTAATTGATTTTCTATTTTCCCTACATACAATTATAAGTTGAGTGGAAATTTATTTCTTGGTTGATAGCTTATTAAGGAGATGTTTCATCTCTACCTTGTGAGTCTTACAAAATTCCTTATCTAGTTCTTTAAGAAAATCCGAAGCAATGGTAGCATATGTTGGGATAATGGTAGAATATGTTGCGACAACCCCACAGAATGCAATTATTATTCCTTGAAGTATAATGGTCATGTTGTGCATAATTGATTAGACTTTTCCCAGGTCTCAAACTATTTATTTTCCTTGTGGTTTCTTTCCTTAGTTGGTTACGATTTTATTAATACATGGTCATATTCATGAACAAAAAATACATAGCATTTCCTATCTTTATTGGTAAAAATTTGTGTCTTTAAACATGTGGGGTTTAGTCACCAGCAGATTGTAACTCAACAAGTTCACTTGAAAAATAAAACATTAACACCCAAAACATTTAGATTTGTGACATATTAACTAATATGGTTGAATATGTTATATATATATATGTAAAATTGAGTATACTATGATAATAGAATACTGAAGGACATACTAACATGCATTTTATTAGTTTGAAAGAATTATCATGATCATTATTTTAAATTTCTAATATTAGAGAAACCCTACAGAGGGTTGATTTTACTTAATTCAATTAAAATAACACTAATATAATTTTCGTAAGCACTAGTGAAACCCTACGGAGGGCTGGTTTCAACTACTTAAAATTAAAAAATTATAAAGATGAAATTAATTTTACTAAGTATAGGTGAAACCCTCTAAAAATATTATTTCCGCTACTTAAATTATATAATCACAATGACTATTTGCAATAAAAAAATAAGTTTTTATTAACCAAACCCAAATATTAACCTTCCAGAGAACCGACAAAACGTGAATTTAAATTAATCCTCTGAATGTTTTTAATCATACGATCATCAAGGAGATTAATAAACTTCTAGATTGCCGATTAATTGATTATATGATTCACTTACCAGAATCCAATACCTTAAACATTGAAGCACATAAATAATTTACTTAACAAGCACATAAACAAAAATAGCATGCCCAAACACTTTAACATCCATAAATATAGCATGTTGTTTCTCTCATTGGGATAAGCCCATTTAGTAGACAATTTAGCTCAAAAATGGTGGCGTTCATCCGCAATAATAATAGTTTGTTGGCCACTGTGAACGTCTTTGGACAGCCTTCAATCAGTAGTGACATGTGAGGTTAAGCCGTCGATGAGCCATTGTCCCAATAAGTTTGAATTAATTCGTTAAATTAGGGACTGGTTGATGCTAAATTTGTTTGAAAATATAAACTCTGACTACACTCAATTTATTAAAAAAAATAGACGCAAAAACATGTTTTCATATGAATAATTCACGACATGCATGCTTTCCACATAAACCCTAATTCCATACACTAACCGAGTCAATTAATGAATTAATTCCAAATGGTATGAATTCTTTACAGTAAATAAAAATATGTTTTGATTCAATTATAGATATACATATATTCATCATGTGAATCATTTTGGGGGTTAAGGCTCTCATATTAATTGATAGAACTAACTGAATCGCACCAAATTAGTCTATCAAACATACGGAAATATATTGAACCCTCAATATGATTATTTACTATACACATAGAATAAATTATAAACTTACGGTTTTGTCTGCTGCTATCTGGAAACCCGGTTGAATCCTTACTTAGACTCTACTACACTTGAATCATGCTTAAGGTTCTTCAAAACTTTATTCTCGCAAAACAGTTGTTAGTCTTCCTCTCAATAGAGCAATGATTTGTCTTTTTGAGTTTATATTGAAAGAATATCTAAACTCTAGTCATTCTTTTTATAGGCAAATACAACTGGAAACCTAGTTGTATAAACCCATTAACTTATACCGCTTTATGATCCGGGAAGACAATCCACTAAATAGATTTTATCAATTTAGTCCAAACATTATCAATTCGGGATTACGTATAAAGATTTGAGCACAATCTTTTACCGTGTTCAAATTCAACCAGGTTACCATACTTATTAGTCCACCATGTTTTTAATTAGACTACTTTAAGACAATAACCAAATATATATTTAGTATATCGGTCCATACATTTTTTTTTTCGAAGGGAACCCGCAGCCGTTACTCAAGAGTGCAATGAGTGCGCACAGGGTAAACCCTTAGTCTGACGCAATAGCCTGCAAACCAACGCCCAAAGATAAACCACACAAGGTGACAGGCTCAGCCGAGAAAACGTATGTAAAGGAACTCGAACTCATAACATTTGCTCACAAGCATACCTTACTTAACCAACTCGGCTACTCTGTAGGGCGGTCCATACATATTCTATTAGTAACAACTTGTTTATCTAACAAACTCTCATTGTAAATTACAATTTAATTATACTAGCTAAACGACAAAAAATAAGATAATAAATTATCACGTTGCGTTAAAATAATAAAATGACATTTATTTTGAATAAAATAAATTTTCGTAGAAATAAACTTATTAGAAAACCAAAAGCATGATATATATATATATATATATCGATAAAACTGATTAAATCAAGCGGTCGAAAAACTAATTCAAATATGAATTCAAATTCATAAAATAGAAAAGCAAAAGTAAAAGAAATAATTAAAATGATCTAAGTTAAATTTTAACGACATTTAAGTTATACGGACGTTTGTCACGAGATATTGGACAAATTTAGATGTGCTAGTTGTGACTACACGAATGACATCCTTGAGCATGTTTCAAATCTGCGTACAAACCAAGAGGGTTACGCACGACAATTGAAACTAAACAAATGTAATCCTTATAATAAGAAACATGATTTATTGCGATATAGGAATTTAGGTAGGAGTTTAAGACAATCTATATTGATATAGATACTTTAACTTTTAAAAGTGTCATACCAGTATAACAATGGAATAATCTTCGAATTTTTTTTAATCCGTACCAAAAAAAAAAAATTCCAGCTTTCAATTTATTTCATTATATAATTTTTTTTTTCACATCATTCTATCATATAATATTATATCTATATATATATATATTAAAATTATATATGCTAAACTAAATAATTTTAACACACTAATACATAATAATATATATTTATAAATTTATATTATAAAATTAAATAAGTAATGTTAATAAAATAATACATAATATATTATCTAAGAAATCAAATCTTGATTGGTTTTGTTGAGTTTATCCATTGAAGCTGATCCGCAACATCATCTCGATGTTGATCCTTCTAATCCATCTCAGCAGCTTCAACCTGTCCCTCATCAGAATTTATTACGTGTCAACCATCTGCACAAGCAATTTGAGCCGCCAGCTTTTCTTCTTCCTTGCAAGATGACTCCTACATAACCTCATGCCAGCGTCTTTTCTACTCTCAAAGAAGTTTATTTTTCGCTTCAAGTCAACAACTTGACATCCAACCTTCCCTTTGATCTCTAAAATAACCATGTGTATGAGCACCAAACCTGCAATCAAATCAAGAATCATACCCATACTTAGTTGAAAAGCTACACTGACATTACCAAACCAATCATCAAGAAGCTGATCCATGAAAATGTTGATATCCAGATACAAAAAGACTATACGTTGATAGACTTCCAAAAGATAGACAAATTTATCATTGAATCTGAGGCCAAGATAACTCTAATAGGAAATTTTTCTTTTGGTAGACCCTCCGGTGCTTGAGATTCTGAATTTTTTTGACTATTTTAAATTCAAAGGATCAGATAGCTTATCTCTATGGGATCCAAATCACCTTATGATTGAATTAGAGTTGCAAGAAGACGTTAAATGCATCTGGAGAAGATCTGTTTGAACTATTGGTAAGCACACAATAAGGGTCCAAAAGTGACCACCTAATTTCCACCCTTGAAAGAATCATCTATTGCTCTAGTCTGGATCACCCTGAACAATCTTCCTCCTTATCTTTATAACCCAGACACAATTGAACAGTTAGCCAAAACCATTTGTAACCCTATTGAAACATGGGTGCCTACCAAAACCAGACCATGTACAATTGGTGCAAAACTAGGTGAAACTGGACCTTTCTAAACCTAAAAAAGAAACAATTTGGGTAACTTTGGCAATGAAGATGGTTTCTGGATCAAGATCAATTATGGTCATTAACCAAAATATTGTTCAGAGTGCTATCATATGGGTCACAACACCAAAACCTGAAAAAATCTCAATCAAGATCCTATCAAGACTACTAAAGCAATCCAAACTTCCTTAAATAATATCCATCTTAAATCCACTAAAACTTGGATCCCTAAGCTTAACCATATTCCAGGATCACATAAAATCTCAATGTAAATCTCTTCAAGATTATTCTCATCAGCCCTACTAACCCACCCCGCAATCACCAATTTACCTATGACAAGTCCTAAACCTTACTTAACCGCTTTCTTATAACCTAACCTAGAGAAAGCCATATCCTATTATCAACTCACCTATTCATACCTAATATCGATGAAGCTCTGCACTCTCTGGAAAATGGAGCCAAGTTATCTTATTCATCTCATCCTGATCTTGATCAAGTTACTAACCACTCTCCAAGACTTCACCTCATTGGCATCCTTATTTTTTCTTTTATAGAATCTGCCACAGAAGACCAAATATTCAACAAAACTTTTAAGAAAGATGAAAACCAATTCAAAAGCATTTTGAAGAATTCCAGCTAAGTTCACAAATCAAACAGCTCAGCAGTTATAGCCACATCCAAAGTAATACAAACTAGAAGGTCTCCCATATCTCAAACTGGCTCTCTCAAATGAATTTAAAAATTCTATGTTGAAATGAAAAATAAATCGGCAACAAAGCTACAAGGATAATAATCAAATCTATCACAAGATATGAACATAATGAATTCTTAGCTATCCAGGAACCAATGATAGATAAAAGTTATATGAATCAAACCGCTCAATACTTGGGATATTAAAATAAAATGCATAACATTTCCAACAAAATTTGGATCTTCTGGAACAACAAGTACACAATTCATACTTTACTTGACCATGACCAGATACTTCACTTAAATGTGAATCATTCTACATTTGAGAAATACTTTTTGGTCTCCATAATTTATACAAAATGCACACGAGAACTTAGATCCTCTCTTTGGGACAAAATCAGAGATGTAGCAGACTCAAACAAAGAATGAATACTAATGGGTGATTTCAACTCAGTTGTTGAACCATCTAAACAACTTTCGTGTTCTACAACTTGCTTGCGTAGCATTGATGACTTTAGTAATCTAATCTACGATTGTAGTTCAATTGATGCAGGGTATACATGTTTTAAATTTACTTGGACTAACTCCCATAAATGAAAGTGTCTGGACATAGTCATTTTAAATGCTCTTTGGTCAAACTACTTCACTACTACCACTACAGTCACTCATATGGCAAGGACAAGCTTATACCATTCTCCAATGTGTATCAAACTATCTATCAACAATAGTCAGGTCAAATCTAGCTTTAAATTTCAGAATATATGGCTTGATCATCTTGGTTACAACATTACAATCAAGACCAACTGGGAATAAGTTACATCTGAACATCTTATTCAAAAATTCTGGCAAAAACTCAAGATACACAAAGCTACTTTCAAAGCTTGGAACAAAGAAACTTTTGGTAATATCTTTAACTCTATAGCTCATTCAGAGGAAAATATAAAATTTCAGAAAAATACTATAAAGACTCTCTCACCCAAGAGAACAAGAGACACCTGACTATTGCAAATGCAAATCATTTGTAATTTCTTGCTAGAGAAGAAATGTCTTGCCAGCAAAAATGCAACACTCGTTTGCCAATGAATGAAGATAGAAATACGGCTCCATTTCATTCATATGTCAAGAAGAAATGGAAGAAAAAACAAATCACTAGAATACAAGTCACAACTCGTGGACTCAAGACCCTCAAGAAGTATAATCATCAGTTATATCTTACTATAAAGCTCTGCTAACAGAAAATAACTGCTCTACTGATCTATCTAGTATTCAATCTATTATTCATAATCTTTTTGCATATGAAGATAACTACTTATTATTAATCTTACCAACTGGCCAATATATATTCAACTCTATTAATGCCTTAAATCCTAACAATATAGTTGGGTTTTATGCGTTCAACATCAAATTCTACTAGAAATGTTGGCCTACTATATATATTGACTTTTTCTTTGCTATCAGACCATTCTTTAATGGTGGTTATGTTCAAAGTGGGGTGTATGTTATAACTATTTGTTTAATCCTTAAAAAAGACCCCAAAACTTGGAACGATTATAGACCTATGAGTTTATGCAATATGTTCCATAAGATTAAATTATAGAATTTCTAACCTCTTACCCAAGCTCATTTCTAATTGCATTTGGCTTTAATTGTAGGTTCATCAATCTAATCATGAAATTTATCAACATTGTTAGATTTTCAATTATACTCAATGGTGAAGTTAAGAGATTTTTTAAAGCAACTAATGGTATTAGACAAGGGGATCCTATTTCTCATAGTCTGTTCATTGTAGCCCAAGAATTCCTTATAAGATGCCTTAAAAAGTTATACCAAGATCATTCTAGCTTAAATACAAAATTCCTAACAATTATACTATCCATTGTTTATTATTTGTTGATGACACTATCATTTTTACTAATGGTTTAAAATCCAGTGTTTGCATTCTCAACAAATTCCTAACCAAGTTTCAGGAACGAACTAGTCATTTGATCAACAAAGACAAATCCATCTACATATTTCCTATTTTATCTTCAACCAATAGATCAAACAACATTCATCAAATTACTGGCTACAAGCAAAGCAATTTTCCCTATGAATTACTTGGGAGCAATCATTCATAATAGAATTACTTCCATCTACTATAAAGGTCTAATCTTAATAATAAGGAATAAAATTTAAGAATGGGACCATACCTTACTTTCATTTGGTGGTAGGCTCACTCTTATCCAATCCATCTGCAACACATTTTTTCCCTGGATTTACTATGAAAAGAATCAAACCCATTTGCAGTGATATCTATGGGGCACAACAGACAATCATATAACCTTATTTTGGGCTAGCTAGAACAAGATATGCCTTCCATACAAAGAATAAGGATTACACATTAGAAAAATGGAAGACACTCAACTCACTTACTCCTGCAAAATTTGGACGATATTCAAGGAAAACTCTATATTATGGTCTAATGTCATGGATAACATATACTGCTCTACTGCTCATCATATGCAAGTGCAACTATCTTACAAGAGATCTCAAATATGGAAGAGGCTTCATGATATAAGAAGCATTGTTGATGGTTTCATCTTCTGGTCTCTTGTTTAAGGAAACTGTGAGTTTTGGCTTGATCGTTGGTGTAATACCAAACCCCTAATTGACTTTACCAACACAAATTATACTTCTTCGTACATACAAACCAAAATCAATAACTTCTGGATCAACAATGAATGTAATTTAGACAGACTTCCATCTTCTGTTACCTCAATAGACATCAATAAAATCTTTAAATTATTAATCAAGCCTCATCTTACAAATAAAATTCAAATGAACTGCTAGTGCTTCAGGGAAATTTTATTTCAAGGATACTTGGAATGCTCTAAGAGTCAATGGAACTACGTTATTCTTATACTCAGTCATCTGGAACAGAGTCACTTATATCAAGTTTTTTTTCTTCTTATGGAGACTTCTCCATAATTGGGTATTTGTTGACTATGTTCTCCAATCCAAAAACATCACCTTAGTTTCCAAGTGTCAGCACTATGGTAATATTGAAACTACTCAACATACCTTTGTTCAATGCAACTTAGTTTTGGCTGTGTGGCTTCATTTTAGCAATATGTTCAAATTCATGATTGGCAAACATATGTCACTCACTCACATTATAAGGTGATGACTATGGTTTACTCCTAATAAAATTCACATAAAAAACACTCTATCCTCAGTTATCTGCTGAACACTTTTGCAACAAAAAAAAATCAACCTTCATAAGACTTCTCCTAAATCTGTCATCACACATATCAAGCATGTTATTCTCAAGTTAAGATATGGTTAATCTTCTAAAAAGAAACTTATGGACAAATGACTATAGCATGACATATAAATTTGAATTCTTTCATCATCTAAATCATGCAAGAAAGTTGAAGGCAATACACTGGTCTCCTCCTTCTACTCCTAGTCTAAACATTAACACAGATGCTTCATATTCGCAATCTGGTGACTACAAGGGTGATATCAAGGCTGGTAGTGGAAGAACCTATAGAAAAATAAGCCCTATCATAGCTGAGACTCGCGCATTACTTAATGGCCTAATCCTATGCAACAAAATAAAACTTTATGATCTGGAGATAAAGACAGATTCTTTACTACTCTTAAATATGATCTCTACTTACAAAACTCTATGGTTTTTTACTCATATTCCACAATGCTGGAGAAATCTATTTACAAACTGACTGGTAAGATGGACCAATAAATGCAAATACAATATCGATCTAACTGCAGATCATATACCTAACCAACTGAAAGCTATTTTCTTTCTTGATAGTCTATAGACTAATTTTATCAAATAACCATAATTTTCCAACTTTTACTTTTCCAATTACTATACTCATATATCAACTCAGCTAACTACTGAAATGAATTAAACTTACCTAAAACATTAACGTTTTGCATGACTTTTTGTCTCATATGTATACCTTAGTTACTGCTAATTCCAACAAGAATCTTATCATCTCAAGATCTTCCTGGAATCCTCCAAAATTATAAAGCAAGAACATATCTCTAAACTTAGTCTGCATATTTCTGTCATCTTACCAGTCCTCAAGCTCATTTATATAATCTCTCTTTCTCTTAAGAGGTCTCTATTCTCCAAATTCATTGAACATCTTCAATTTCTTCATTTTTAAAGCTTTTGTCTATCTTTATCCTTCAAAGGAATTTGCTTCCTTTGTAATTTAGCTTGTCGAGTCCTTTTTGGCGCCTAACTCAATTCTAATGTAACATTTAAGGCTTATTTTAGGTCTTTGAATTTTATTAATAAACTTTCTTTGAGTTGACCCAAGTTACTCTCAATTTTAAAAAAAATATGTAATATATTATCCATTTTAATTTAAAGCATAAAAATATTCCGTAAAACTTAGTAAAAAAACTTGAAATATTTTGGTGTGCAAATCAAACAAACCATGTATATATATATATATATATCTTGAAAAATTAAAAACAATTATATATTTGTTTCCACCTACTAAAAGATTTTGAATTTTTTCAAAAAAACTAAATAAAAAAAAGATCAAAAAATTTATGTATCCAAATCAAACAAACCAAGTCTATATTTATACATCTCAAAAAGTTAAAAATCATGGTATAATACTTTTACTTAAAAAAATATTCCAAAAATTGTTTTGAAAATACTAAATAAACAAATAAAAAATTCCTAAAAAAATCGGTGTTCAATTTTAAATAAATCAAATATCTATTTATAGATCTCAAAAAATAAATAATAGTATTATAATTTAATTATATTTTTACCAATAAATTTTTCTATAAAATGATTTGAAAAAAAATGTACAACAACAACAGCATATCATATGGCATGCTCATGTTGGTTATTTGGGTTTATCTTTTGAACCCTGATTCATCTTTCACATTACATATCAGCGTAATAATGCGCTCTTGTGCGCAAATATGCACATATTCAGCGTAATA
The DNA here is from genome assembly GCA_036936605.1 of Limnanthes douglasii subsp. nivea. Taxonomy (NCBI): domain Eukaryota; kingdom Viridiplantae; phylum Streptophyta; class Magnoliopsida; order Brassicales; family Limnanthaceae; genus Limnanthes; species Limnanthes douglasii. The sequence continues at coordinate 142,665,381 of JAUPFV010000004.1, read as the reverse complement.
ATGCGCTCCTCATGTAAATGGTTTAAATGTTTAAAACGAGACCTATGATTTTCGGTCTCGATAAATGAAAGACTAAAAGTGACCGTCCAATTTTTTTTAATTTTTATAGGAACGAGTGATGCTTGTCGCGACATGCATCGCATAATAGTTTGGTCGTTATATTTATCGCTTAACGCGATGATAAAAAAATAAATATAATCATTTATGTTGTATTTCAACATGATTTCGTTGTTGCAAATATTTTGAGTTGGCCTTCAAAATTTATTTTAATCAATGAATATGGTAGGCGTTAGATAATTAAATTATCCAAAATAATATTTTTGGAAACTCTTACATTTTTATAAGTTTTATATATTATAAAAACTAAAAAAAGTTACCTCCTTTTATAAAAGTCACATGAAAGTAATCCTTCATAAATCCCATCTTTATATTTTAGAGTAACTCTTAAAATAAAATAAAAATCGAGGTGAGTCTTAGTATAAGAGATAAACCAGGTGAAGATTAGATAAAACAAATGAATATTTTAAATTAAAGCTTCAAAAATTATAAACATGTTTGCAATACAAAAGGAAAAACATAAAATCTATAAACGCAGTTGCAACCAAATAAAACAAATTCAAAATAAATTGGGGTAAGAATTATGTTTGTACCAATACGGGATATTCTATAAAAGATTAAAATCTTTGCAAGAATAGTGTTAATATAAACATCGTGAATGAGGATATTATGGTCATGATGATTGAGATAAATATTGTAAAAAATATTAGACCTCTTGTTGGTAGTAAGATGCATATATTGCAGTGCACGTTGCTTATGGATAATATTTAATAAAAAAGATTTAAAAAAAGAGGTGATGTACACGAAATATAGATAAAAATAATAGTAAATCTAAAGTTATGATGTGGTAATATCTTGCCAACGGGTTGATCGTCCGTATTAATGTTTTTTATATTTCAAAAATTAAAAATAACCTAGAATTGTATGATCTAACAATATTATATTCGTTATGTATAAGAGCCTGACAAACTCATTATAAATGAGATATTTTTGTTCGAAAATGTTACTCACTTGATAAAATGATGAAGACGTACTAACGATAATTTAATTAAAAAAACAAATTTATTAGTTATTCTTTCAAAATGAGTACATATTATTCGAAATCTCACGAAATTAAATCGGCGGTTTATGAAGCTGTGAGATTTCGACATCAAGCTTTATGTTTTTAAAATATACAGCCTAAGGTCTAACTGATTTTTTCAAAGAATTATAAGCAGAATGGCCTACCTTATCGCAATTCGGTCACAATACATTGTGACCATATGTACGGACAGGGGCTTAAACATTCAAGATGTTTGCTATTTATACACCTTATTTCTCTGGTTGTATATTTTCTACATTAATCCATCAAATTCGGATTTCCCGCCTTGAGCAATGAGGTCGAGTACGAAGCAACAATAGGTTATATTTGACTAGCCTAAGTTTATGAGACACAATGCATAAGACTTCTAACTGACTCTCAATTTGTAGTAAATCATACTTTGGGCTAAGTCGAACAAAAAAGGATACTATCATTAATTATATCGATTTGTTGTGGGGAAGAGGCCTCCAAACTCGGACAAGTGCAGCACAAACGAGGACCACAGTCTAAATATAAAAAACTGACGCACTAGTGGGAAAAACCAAATGAGAATTGTATGATATTTCTCAATAATCATCAAGCCCTCCATGTAATGTCTGTGGCCATGGATATGGATGAGAAACACGTTTGGTGAACCGCAATCTGAGCTTTTCTCGGGCAATAGACATTTATGGTAGATAGTATTTGAAACAAAAAATGTTAACATGTAATCTGCTTGCTACCGTTTAATTGGCAACGTTTTATACTGCAAAGGCCTCTAATGGCCTTTTCGACGATATTTAGATGTGGATAAATCTGTGTTCATACTCGGAGATCTCCATAAATGAGAGGAAAATTCTATTACGAGTATAAAACTCTTTGCGATAAAATATTAATGTTAGGTTACTATTGCTTTATGATTCGAGATGATGTTTGACACTCGTATGATGCTTTGAAAAATGATAATGGCTTACAAATATGATCAATACCAATATGGTACTAATATAGTTGACTTACAAAATCGTTCATTTAAGTACTTTGGGTTCGGACATAACGGAGGGTCCATCGAAAGCACCAGGGGACAAAGATTCTTCTTGATTATGGTTTACTACTTCTCAAAATAGGTAAACCTCGAGCCACTAGTGAGGAATTAACCCTATAAGTTGATACATTTCCTTAAAACTAACATTTTTTTATAGGTATGCGCTCCTGCTCACATCCAAAAATTGATAAATGTTAGTGAGGAGTTATAAAACTTCATACATACATATGAACCTATCCATCCATTTTTACCCAAGCTCAACTCAACTAACCAAACTATCATAATTGGTCAATGTCACACCTCAAAAATTTACGTAGGAATTGGACCAAATTTCTTAAAGAAATATTATTTTTGCACCGCACCACCCTAATAAGCACAGAAGGGGAAACTCCATTTACCATGGCGTACGGAATGACGTTATCATATGAGACAAAGTTATCATATAATCTTTCATTTTAAGAAACTATGATGAACCAGCATGGACAACTGAAATGTCGAGTTGGACCTTATTAAGAAAAAATGGATCAAAAGAGACATCTAGATAAATCATCCTCTAGCACAGCTACACAACAACTATGATTTTAAAATGAAATTTTGTGATTTTTAAACAGAGGACGAAGTACTCCATAGAGTCTTACCTCACACGAAGATAGACCCTTCGACAAACTAGGGCCAAAATAGGAATGACCCTATACTGTGACAACCAACATGAAGCTTGGAACTTACACGTTGACATATACAATGAGACATCATCTCCACTATCGTGGAATACATAACATTTGAAAATATAAGTATCTCAGATGTATGAGCTAAAAGTCTTATTTTACAAAGCGAGAATATAATGTGTATTAAAAAACCATCCAACATATTATTGGAAAATTAGAGAAAGTACTACTTATGAAACAAAATGTGAGTCAACCTTAGAATTGACCTAAAACTACAACACTTATGTTCATACATAAGATAAACATACATATACATATTTATGCTACCATATACAAACACTAGTAAAGAAAATAACACGATATCACTTACATAACAGATGTGTACTGACCCCATAGCATACGTAAAGTAAAACTATTTCAACTTACGGTAGGAAATGTATTTCATTAATATTGGAAATATTTCTATCATAATTGATGATAAGATGTTTCCAAATATGGAAATATACATACAACGTTAGGAGGAGAAACATACTCTTAAAAATCCATAATTCTTTTAGTCGATCTCAAAATAGGTAAGGAAACATTACTTCAAAGATTCGACTCCCTAATCCTTATACAAATCTTGCAGGTCTGTAACCTATTCGAATGTTGTTAGCTTGGTTTATTGCTCATATAGTTTTATTTTAGCCTAACCCCCCCCCCCCTCCCTTCTCATAGCATCAAACAAATCCAATTTCAATAGAGTATGTGTATCATTCAAGTGGGTGCCTCCATCAGTCTCACCAACCTTTGAAATAGTGCTTTAAAGTCTGGTAATAGTATCACCCCTTCTTATTAAGTACTCGCCAACTTATTAAACGCGTTTGATATGGATTAAATTTATTAATATTATACTTAATATGAGTTTATTTAAGTTTACGGTATGCATGGGTGAGAAAAGTATGCTTACCTCTAGCCACAACTCGATCTATGAGGATAATACGTTTATCTGAGGTCTATTATACCTCATATCAGATTGACATAGCAACGAAAACATATAAAACACTATTTCATCTACTCGGCCCATAACTGATCATTTACGGAATGACGAGCCTAATTTGAGATTGTTTTTCACTATATTTTGTGGTGGAATCTTAGATAAAATATTTCATTGCACCACAACATAGAATACTGTCAATACTTTTGTGACGTTGGCTTTATGGTTGACCAACCAAAAAGCTCCCACATTCCTTGGGCCAATATCTAAGAGCTAAAAACATTATTAGGTGAGAAACAAGTAATAAGGCATTCCCTAATTCACTATGGTAACCTCACTCAGTCATCCAAACATCTCTTCTGTGATGACATGTTTCTCTAAAAACAACGATATTTACTTTATAAAATAAACACTTTAACTACATGTTAAACAAAAAAATAATACTTACATATAAGGAAGAAAACTATAATCATCATATACAAGAAAATTAATGAGAGATAGTAATACGGGTTGTCCTTATAGAGATAAATATTGGCCATGATAAAACATTGCCCATTGTAACTATGAAATTTAGGTAATTATTGACCATTAGTACAAAAACAAGCAGTCTCTAACTGTTTTGTAATAGTTGACTCTGACACATTCCAACCACTTGGCATAATTAGGAAAATATTGGTGAAACGGTAGACGTATTCTAGCATTTAACACCTTAACAAAAAATACTACTTCATCACTATAACTATCCGTTTTCGTTTTCTCCTTAACATAAAATCTGATTCCAACGAAAGTTGTGGTGCGATATGTTAATCGAAATTTTGTGGCATATTTATGGTTGGTACTAGTGGACAAATCATGTGCCAGTGTCACGGGAATGAAAGCCTCCATGTCCATTTGGATCATTCTTTTATGTGGTGCAATACCTATAGATATATCGACTGCGTGCATAATCATTAATACCTCCAAAGCACTCTCTCGTTTTTTCTATTCAAACTAGACCATGTTTTCGTCACCTTTTGTGATTATTCTTCCACAGATGCTAAATATCCAAGTGTTTCATATTGACGTAACATTTTCCAAAATAATATGAAAAGAACTAACATGGTTATTTCTTCTAAGAATATTCATTTAAATATCAGTGTACGAAAATAAAGAAAGCAATCGTGATGATGGACTATATTAACGGTTGGAGACTTTTGCTTAGATTTATTGGTTGTACAACGCAATAGTCTTCTATAAAAACATCATGTGTTACGCACTTCGTAGATAATATTTGATCAATCTATATGTATGTACATTTCTCTAGACGATTTACTATATGATAAATCATTCATAATTCTCTAATAAATATGTTTATTATCATATTTAGGGTCATAATTTCCTCCCAATAATACCTATGCATTCAGGCATATCTAAGGTTGTGATTCCTTCTTAATAATGTCTATGATTATCGGCAGATTTAGGGTCGTGACTTATTCACCATATCGAATATAGGCTCAAGCATATTGAGGAGCATAACCCCATTTTAATCTTTCCTACGGGTAAGGTTTTGACTCTCTCACAATTTTTATGTGTAGGTTTGCAGATATATAGACTATCTCTTCATTTTCAAGATCTTGTCAAGGTTTGGGCAACTAATGGGATACCTTTCCCTCACCGTTTTTTTATCAGCTTGGGAATCTTCTCATATTGGGTATGACCTTTTTTACTCATTGTTAATTTATTCTTTAGGGTAGTGTTACTTTTTATTGTTTAACTTATATTACTAATGATGGATACTCATTTACGCATAATTAAAACAAAAAAAGTACATACCATGAATCCAGTCTTTTACTTGTTAGTAATAATCTTTTCCTTTCCGAAAAAATGATATTTTTCCTCAATGAAGGTTTGACAAATAAAAAGTTTTTAACAAGGCAAAAACATGTTCAGCACAAACCAAACGTTCCAGAATGGAGAAATTTTGGCTAGAGTAACTTGTGTCGATCAGTGGGCGAGAACAGTTTCTTAAATCAAAGGCTCTTCATACTAATCACTTAGCCCAAAAAGATCCAAAGAAAAAGAAAAACTTCTCAACTTGAGTCACGTGAACGCGACTATTGTAAAATCTAAGACATATTCGTTTAGTCGAACACACAGCCTATGCACTCGGGCGCAATAAACTTAAATCAAGCAAGTTGGCAACATGGTTGTACTTGATTTATTTCTACTTCTCCTTCATATTATTTTGCAAGGAATGTGGTGCTATTGATATAGGCTATAATTATACAACTCCCAAACCCAAGCATATGTTGAGATCATTATGTAATTTGCTTGAGCCTTATTTTCTTTATAAAAAAGCTCAGGCAAGCACCACATTATACAATGTGATCGATCATCGGTTTATAAAGGGTTTGAAAACGAGTTTAGGCAGCAAACAATTATAACCGTTAGTCATCATGTGAAATTAAGCCCACTTACTTATGTAAGAAATATAAATTAGTATAACAGTTATATATGCAACATAATCTATAAATAAAACTCCACGCGATAAGCTCGAGACACTTGCAAGATTACGCACCTAGAAACTATTATTCACTTAAATACATCTTCGTCTAAACTGTTTATCTCTCATACATTATCTCTTATACACATATACTACTATATCACCCATTGACTAGCTTAAGAACTATTAATCCTTGTCCAAAATATAATTCATTACCCTTCACATAATATAATCATATTAACTATTGGTCGAGCTTTTGCCTCAGTTATGAGTAGCTTTATGTAAATGTGGCATGAAGGAAATTTGTTTGGCTATTTAATTACAAACACCAAACATAACAAGAATATTAGGAAATATAAAATCAATCACACCAAAATATTTAATTTGGTTCAGATTGTGAAGAATTCATATATTCACATTAACAGATCACTAAATATAGAAAAAATATTACAATGAAACTATTGAACATAACTAAAACAACCCTATGAAACGCTTTATTTTAAATATTCTCAAACCATAGAAAGGCTTATATAGGGAATGTTATATTTCAAATTTTCTCTCACAACAAAGTTCTTAATTTGTGTTCTTTAAAACTTACGAAAGCTCATGATTTTTAAGCACCGCTTCATACTTATTCATCAATATTTATAGAATTGATGATGAGAGAGAATAACACTCACAACTCACAGTAGTAACTGACATGTTATTCCAGACATGTAGTGGCATTGATCCTCCAATATCCATTTTATTTGTACTAATTCTTATCAACCTCAAGGCACGCTCAGATCAATCATATATTGATCAAAAAGAAATTTCCACATCTTTACAGTTGCATCACACTATATCGAAACTCATTTTCATTCATAAACATATAAGCATATTCCATAAGTTTGAGGAAGTAAGTCCATGTATCTCAATTTCAGCAAGTAAAGTCCATGCACGTAGGCTTTAGTAGAAATGGTCATGTTCCCAAATTTTCAACATAACTTATTCATATAATTTTTACCAGAGCTTATGCCTTTATTTTTCAATCGGATATATATATGCACTTAAGTCTCGGTAGAGCTCCTGCATCATTCACTTTGAGCCAACATTTAATAATTCTCCACCTAGGCATACAATAACTTCAGTTTCCATTGACTGATGTCCCAACTATTCTTTAATAAAGACATTTAGTCCACCTACTTCCTAGACTTGAACAAGTCTCACACAGTACGTGAACTTTCAAACTAATAGTATCTTGGTTAAAGCATCAGACATGATTTTTCACTTGCAACCTTTGTAATATTCACTTGATCTCTCTCCTCCACATCTCAGATGACGTGAAGCTTGCTATTTACATACTTAGTTTTCTCATAGAACTTTGGATTCCTTATCTACTTAAGATAATTTGTATTGTCACAAAACAATGTTACTTTTTGTCATATGCCAATAATCTCATTTAGCAATCTTTTTAACCGTATGTCTTCCTTTATTGATTTAGTAACAACAATATATTCAGTTTGGTAGATGACAAAGCAACAACCTTCTGAAGATAATAATTTTGAACTAAACGCTCCATCAACCATAGTAAACAGAATACCTGAAGCTTACTTTATAGTGTCAAGACAACCTTTATAACCAAAGTCCAAATATCACTTCGGCATCTGAGTAGCTTGATACCTTTCATCATAGCACAACATAACTGTCAAATCCTTTAAGTATCTCATGATCCATTTAAAGGCTTGCGATCAACCATAAATATGCTAAAAAATACTAATTGAGTAGGCAATGTCAAAACTCATGCATACAAATGCTTCTGATGACCTAACATAGAATACCTCTTGTATAAAATTCTTATCTTTTACCTTGATTAGTGTTTGAGTAATACTAAATTTAAAATAGGCAACAATACGAGTCTCTCGATTACTCTAACTTTAAACATGTTGAACTTCTTGACAACATTTATATGTATTCCTCTTTAGATAAAAAAAAATATAACTTCTTTATTTATTCATTTGAATGTATTCCAAATATCCTCCCATTTTTTATAACTTCTGTTTCAATTTTTTTTTTCTCAATTGACTTTTCATAAGTCTAATAATTTTCTTATTTTTTCTAACTATCAGTGTCTTGTCCATATAAAAAACTTTGTTTTTTCATATCTTTAAAACCATACATATTATAAAACAAAATTAATAAATTATCTTAAAATATATAAAATGGAGTCTTATTCGCAATAACAAATTACAATTTAAAATGAAAAAATAATACTATAAAATAAGATATATCTACTACCTTCCGTACAAAAATCTAACCCATTTTGTTAAATTCAAAGATTTATAAATAAACAAGAATTCTAACGATTGAAATAGTATTAAAAAGTAAATAGTTGTAAAATAGTTCCAGTTCCAGTAAAAGCACTGTGTGCATGAAACATCAGGTATAAACCTTAATGATGTTGATGTTGATGTTGCGAATGCAGCCTACCTACCTACCTAAGACAACAGTAGAACCGATGGTGTTAGCTGCAGATGAGGAGCTTAAGTATTTTCTTCGTCTTTTTGTCTTTTCGATTTGATTTTGTGTCATATTGGGGCAGGGACAAGTTGGTAACAATAGTTAATAGTGGTTTGGGTTTTGATGTGATTGTTCATGTTTTCTTTTCAACCACCGCGGTTGTTACTTGCTGGTGCACATATAGATCTTGTTATTCAATTTCGCACTATGTCATGTCATTTATTCGTTTCATAAATTTTGAATAAAACTTTAAGCCTAAAACGCATGTCCATTTCTCTTCTGGTTATTGCAAAACTAAAAAATATGGGATGACGGTAGAATAAATATAAACCACATGTTAATACTCTTACACCAACCATCAGAGAAGTAACAATTGACATCTAAACGAGGTAATTTTCGTAAAAGTTATTAAATCTTATCCATCCGGAGTACGCTAAGGTGCTTTTTAAGTTGAAGCATAAAGATTACAAATGTCAAATTTGTCAAGTGAAAACTCATATTGTTGTATGCTAAGAGTAGAAACATGAGACACGTGAATGATGTCATCTAGACAACCCGAATAAATAACAATCCACGTCAACGTGTTTTGTACGCTCATGAAACACTAAATTGTGTGACAAATGCAACGGTGAGTAAATACCAGCCCCACAACCATTTCAATGCACAAGTTAACCTGTTAAATATATAAGGTCCAAGCCCGTTAACCCTTTATTATATCTATAAATAAGATCCTATGCACTATGTAACAAACACTTTCTAAATAATACAAAATTCTAGCCGTTCTATTTTCTCTTTTTTGTTCATTATTTAACATGGTATAAGAGCCTGGAGTAATCTGATCGGAGAAGCGCAACGATCCCCCTATCTCGTAGATCTACCAGCAAGGAAGTCGATCGGTCACAAATCGGATAGAGAAGATAAGTATTGACATGAATGTATTAATTATTGGATTTTGGATCTGATATTGTGTGGTTTCTAATTTATTAGATTGTTTTTCGATTGGATTTGTGTTGGAAATTTTGATTTTCTTTTTGGCACAATATATACAGTTTTTGGTTTTCGGATATGTTGTGTGAAGTCCCAATCAAACGTTCCGATCGAAAGGCAAATGGTGTTCATTTTTTCTGAATATCAGAGATCATATTCGGGACATCCAATCCTTCAATCTAAACGGTTGGATTATGATTCGGTGCTACGGGTCGGGAGAAATATCTACTTGAACAATGTAGTAGTTTTATGGTAAAATCGTGAATTTAATTTGATTTTGGTTTTGATTGAAATTAGAAATTGGAAATTTGAAATTGGAAATTGGAAATTGGAAAGTGGAAATTGGAAATTGGAAATTGGGTATTGGATATTGGATATTGGAAATTGAATTTAGTTTGATATTTAGTTATTTGGATTTAGATTTAATTGAGTATTCCATTAGATTTTGCTTGACCACTGAGATTTTGAATTTCGACTTGGTTTGATTTTGGATTTTGGGTTTGGTTTGATTTTGGATTTCGGGTTTAATTTGATTTTGGATTTCGGGTTTCCGATTTGGATTTGGTGATTGTTTTATTTTTGTTCGATTAGAGATTGTGGATCTTATTGCGAATATGATAGGAAAATATGATTTTCTACAGTCTACTAGTAACAAACTGAATAAGAAGAACTTTGTTATGTCTACATCTGCATACCATTTAGATATGTAATCGTATTCCACTTCAGGTATTGATTCATCATTGTGGATTTTGGATTCGGGTGTGTCTCATCATATGTCACCTCACATGTCGAACTTTGTTGTGTTGTCTCATGTTTCACCCATATCTGTTTTGTCTGATAGTGCTACACCAATGTCAGTAGAGGTATTAGCTCTATTTGTTGTGTTGTCTCATGTTTCACCCTTGCTTTGAATCTTGTTTCGGTTAGTCAATTGTTTAAATCTGGATATCGTGTCTTGTTTTTTGATTTTGTTTGTGCTATACAAAATCAACAGACTCATAGAATGATTGAGACAAGTCGTAAAATAGGGGGACTCTATGTTTTAGATAAACGTGAAGTAACAGATATGGATGTCTATGGTGTTGAGAGTGGAAAAACATACTTGACTGATATTGCTTCCTCTGGTGTTGATTTGTCTTCGTTTCGTTTGAATCCTTCATTGTCTGAGTTTTCACTTTGGAATTCTCGTCTTGGACATATATCTGCATCGCCTTTAATATTTTTAGTCTCTACAGGTGCTTTAGGACAGCTAAAACTTGTAATATCTCGGATTGTAGTGGTTGTAAACTTGCAAATTTTTGGCATTTCCGTTTAATGATAGCGTCACTTCTTATATTGCTCCGGGTCCATCTCATATCTCCACAAAATGTGGTACATCCTACTATGTTTCTTTCATCGATGATTATACTCGATATACTTGGGTTTACCTTATGAAAGGGAGATCAGATTTTCTTGGAATTTATAGAGAATTTTGGGCATTTGTTCATACTTAACATTCTTCTGTAATAAAATTCTTCAGGTATGACTTAGGGAGTGAATATACATCTAATGATTTTACTCAGTTACTTGCATATGATGGTACTATGCATCAGTCTTCTTGCACTGACACCCCTCAGCATAAACGATATTCTCATTAACATACCCGTCACTATATCCTTGCACCATTCATTTATAACTTAGTGTTTCCTCTTACACTTTTTCAGTTTGGCTTAACCTAGAATAATTTGCTTTGATTTTTGTGTGTGCTCTATTATGGTTTAATTAGCTAGGTTTGGCTTATAACTATAATCATATCTTAAGGCCTTTATAACTTTAATGTTGCCTCTTACGATTTTCAGTTATACTTAACTTATAATCATATTCACATTAATTGATCGTGTGACCTCTTACGTCTACCAAACTACCAGATTTTGTGTACTCTTCTTACTCAGCTCCTTTCCCCTCTTTCATAGCAAATATACATAATTTATATAAACCTCAGTCGTTTAAATAAGTTGTCTCTCATCCTCATTGGAAAAATGCAATAGTCGAAGAACTTACCACTCTTTATCAGACTCATACATGGGATATAGTTAAACCTCCATTCGGTAAGCACATAATTGGATCTCGATGGGTTATTAAAATTAAAACAAAGTCTGATGGGTCTATTGAAAGATATAAGGCTCGTCATGTAGCAAAAGGGTATTCACAGAAGTATGGTATGGATTATGATGAGATATTTGCCCAATTGGAAAAAATGACGACAGTTCGTACTCTTATTGCGGTTTCATCCGTTCGTCAGTGGAAGATCTTCCAACTAGATGTCAAAATGCATTTTTTGGATGGTGATCTTCATGAGGAGGTTTACATGACTCCTTTTTCAGGTGTAGCTCACTAACCACGTGAAGTTTTTCGACTTAGAAAAGCTTTATATGGTCTTAAACAAGCTCCGCGTGCTTGGTTTGAAAAATTCTCTAAAGTTATTACTTTACTTGGTTTCCTTGCAAGTAATCATGATTCGGCCTTGTTTATCAGATGTACAAGTGCACCACAAATTATTTTATCCCTATATGTAGATGATATGATCATTACAGGTGATGATATTGATGGCATTGAGGCATTAAAACATGATTTGGCTCAGCATTTTGCGATAAAAGACTTGGGGCTATTATATTATTTTTTAGGTATTGAGGTGGCCCACTCTCCAAAAGGTTATATTCTCTCTTAGACAAAATATATAACTGATTTATTCGAGCGAGCACGACTTTCGGATAACTGGACGGTAGATACCCCTCTTGAAACTAATGCTCGGTATTCTCTGACTGATGGTGTTCCTTTGTCAGACCCAACTCTATATCGAACTCTTGTAGGGAGCTTGGTCTATCTTACAGTTAATCGGCCATATATAACTTATGTTGTTCATGTGTTTAATCAGTTTGTTACTTCTCCTACATCCGTCCATTGGGGAGTTGTTCTTCGAATATTAAGATATCTTTGTGGCATTCAGTTCTAGAGCATCTTATTTCTCTCTACCTCTTCACTTGAACTGCATGCCTATAGCGATGCTGATTGTGATAGTGATCCTCATGACCGAAAATCTACTACTAGTTTTTGCATTTTCCTTGAAGATTCGTTAATATTATGGAAAAAAGCAAGAAACAAGATGTTGTCTCTAGAACGTCTACTGAAGCGGAGTACCATGCTATGGCCGTCACCACATGTGAGATTGTTTGGTTACAATGGCTTCTTGCAGATATAGGGGTTAATGTTACTAAACCCACTTTCTTACATTGTGATAACAAAAGCGCCATGCAGGATAGCAAAGAATTCTGTTTTTTAATGAGAGGACGAAGCACATTGAAATAGATTGTCACTTCATTCGGCATCATCTTCAAATCTGCACCATCTCGCTTCCATATATTCCATCAGCTTTACAGGTTGCTGATATTTTCACGAAGGCTCGGTCAACAGCGCAGTTTTGTTTTCTTTGTGACAAACTCTCAATGCTTATTACGGTTGCATTATGAGTCTGAGGGAGGGTGTTAAATATACAAGGCCCAAGCCCGTTAACCCTTTATTATATCTATAAATAAGATCCTATACATTATGTAACAAACATTTTTTAAATAATACAAAACCTAGTCGTTCTTTTTTCTCTCTTTTGTTCATTATTTAACAAACCTTACCATAGTTTGAAACTTTGCTTCAGCATCAGATAATGAAACTTCACTTGCTTCTTAGTCTTCCAAGATATCGGGGAAGTGCCTAAGAAAACAATCTATCCACTCATATTATGATGAGTAACCGAATAACCTCTTTAATTTGAATCACACCAACAAGATAAAGAAAAATTACATCCACGTTGAAAAAGACCCTGAACTGGGCTCCCCTTCAAGTAATGAACGACACTCAATGCAATATTACATTGATCCTCCTTTGGTGCTTTTAAAAATTAAGATAGAACATGCATTATAAAAACAAATATCCTTCTGGTAAAAGCTAGATAAATGAATCTCTAAACTAATCGGCTGTACTTGGAGTCGTCACTCATAGAGGGTGACTTTGACACCCCAAGTTGTTGGGTTTGTTATGTTTGCTTAAATCCTAGTAGACTTGTCTCATATATGATGTCTAGAGTATATTTTGCGAATATAGAAATATATACACTCATCACTCATGGCAACCTTAACTCTAATGAAATACTTGAGTTTTCCTGAGTTATTCATATGAAAACAGTCACTCAAATATTCTTTAAATTTCACTTGTTCATTTGAATTATCTCTAGAAATAATATGATCAACGTACACTAAATAGATTCATTCAATAATATTCCTTATAATCAGTGGCGAAATAACCAACGGAGGCTAGCGGTGGCTAGGGTCTTTTGAATAAAAAGATGAAGGCTGGAGTTTTTTTTATATTTAGTGATTTTGTACCATGATGAGAAAATCAAAATGTGTTTCACTTTGAAACACTTGTAATAGTTTTACACGGGTAAAAAACACTGTTTGTCCTCCATGTTTACCACTTGTATCAACATAGTCCATTTCATTCACTTCTGCATAAAACTCATCCCTTTCGTTTTAAAACTTTGTAAATATAGCCCCCGCACATTTAAACCATTTAAAAACTGGCGCGTGGCACTTAAATTCTAAGTTTTGTATCACTTTTGGTCCCCAAATTCCAAGTTTTGTATCACTTTTGGTCTCCCATAATATATGGAGGGACTAATCGTACAAATTTTTAAAACGAAAGGGATAAGTTTTATACAGAAATGAACGAAATGAACTATGTTGATACAAGTGGTAAACATAGAAGACTAACAGTGTCTTTTACCAGTTTTATATATATATATAACATAGTGACTCTTTTATCTTAGTCTATTTGATATAGAATTATCACACTAATAAATATAAGCCATATGTTAATATTATTACACTCGAAGCAGCCGATTATATAATATAGTCATGGCCAATTATTTCGTTGAATTTTATCCATCTCGAGGTATACTAACATATGAATATATAAATGTAATTCATTTGGTTATTTGTAAGTGAATTGGTGAAATATAATGGGTTGCCCACATGAGTAAAGATTTAGAAACTCCTATATATTTAGGATAACTAGTTAATAGATTACAAATATAAAATTAACCATTCAAAGTTTTTTTTTGTTAAATTTCGAACACTATTTTTTCATTTCAGAATTTTACAATCTAATATTTTTTTACATCCTTCGATTTTTTTTATTTTGATTTTGATGTTGCTCTCTTTCCATCAAAATACGATTTAGTTTTTATATCATTTATTAAATACACGGGTTATTTTCGGTAAGATACATAGAATAATTAAAAATTATTGTTTAGTAGGTTTTAGTTTGGTTAATTCTTATAAATGTATCTAGATATTTATTTATTCTATAAACTACATTTACTATCTCACTTTTTTATACCTAACTTCTTTTCGTTTCTTCAACATTTTCTGACCATTTTATATCTAAAATTCCGACGATTTTATATCTAAGTTTTTTCGTTTCTCCAACATTTTCTTTTCTACTTCTTTTTAAATTAATCTTATTATCACTCACAACTAAAATTAAATTTGAAAAGAAAAAGCAGTTTTTGAGTACGCAATTCTAACTATATTTTATCGTCACACTCTCAGATCAAATAAATATATATATATATATATATATATATATATATAAATGGAACTAAAAAACAAATTTTTGCTAAATATAAGTCGCCTATTCTTTACCAAATTTTAATGTCAAACACAAAAAAAGGTTATGTACAAAATAGTAGAATATAAAGAGACATTCTCAATCCAAATTTGATTATTAGTATTTATTAAATGATGTTGGACATGTAACGTTGATAAGGAAACGGGACTGACATAATTTATTAACGATTAATGCAACATATTTGTGCAAAACAGACACATAAAATATAGTAACTGCTTTCATAAATACTACATAGTGCTATAGTTCAAATTACTTCTATCTACTAATATTATTTATTAAAAAAACACTAGATTATTTATACATAATATTATTTTGATAATGGTTAATAACGAAAATTGTTTCAGATGGTGTCGGAAATTCTTTTATCAAATGCAAAATTCTAACATTTTATGCGTTATTTTTTAACGAAAATAAACATATTTATCTAATTTAATTTTTCGCTCATTTTTAACAAAAAAATATAAAGTTCATTTTCGCTGAAATTATTTTGATTTTTTATAATCACACTTATTATTTTATTATTATACCGTAAAGTCCATTTTAGGTTTAATTGAATTGCTTTGATGAAACTTCATTAAAGATTACTATTTTTTTTTATAGAGTAACAGTCTCTGTTACTGTTATTCCTAATAGAGTAACAATCTTATTACAGATACTCCTGATATGAGTAACATATTAATTTTTGTATTTTTAATAAAGAACAAGATTTATTTTTGTTAATCTTAACAATTGAAAAACATTCTTTTATAGAAAATGAATAGTATGAGTTATTTTTGTTAACCAAAATACCTAAAAATAACAGTCCTAGTGGTGGTGCTGGTGGTGTCGGTTGTGGTGGTAGTGTCGGTGGTTTCGGCGGCGGTGGTGGTACTAGCGGTGGTTGTAGTACTGGTGGTGGTGGTGGTGCCGACTGTGGTGGTGGTGGTGGTGCTGGTGGTGGTGTTGGCGGTGGTCTCGGCAACGGTGGTGGTGGTGGTGTCGGCGGTGGTGGTGGTGGTGGGGCCAACAGTGGTGGTCGTGCCGGCGGCAATGGTGATGGTGGTACCGGCGGTGGCGGTGGTCGTGTCGGCTGCAGTGGTGGTGGTGGTGGTTGTGTCGGCGGGTGGTGGTGGTGCCAGTAGTGGTGGTCGTGCCGGCGGTGGTGGTCGTGTCGATGGGGTGGTGGTGGTGTCGGCAGCGGTAGTGGTCGTACCGATGATGGCGGTGCCGGCGGTGGTAGTGATGACGGTGCCGGCAGTGGTGATCGTATCGACGGTGGTGATTATTAAAATAATGAGATTATTAGAAATATTTTTTGATTGGAAGGGTTTGTTATTAATATCATAAATAAAATTTATATACTTATTGGAATTTTGAAAATATATTGCATGGAAGAAGAATTTTGAAATATTTGATGTAGAACTCCCTCTAAATATAATTCAAATTTATTTTGATTTGTTCTATTCTTTAACTTTGTAGCGTTTCATTACGTTTTAGATTGCATTTAAGTTATATTAAATTTCTAATATATAGTTCGAAGAATTTAGACGGCTGGATTTGGTTTTCGTTGGATTATCTGTATCGTGAATTGTTTAAAATTTATAGTATATGATTTTACGAATTTTGAAATGGTTGAAAAAAATAGTTTTTATAAACTAACAAATTTTGACACAACTCATCAAAATAAATTGTTTGATATAACAATTCATTTTGGTCGAAACTAGTTTTTTTTTTCAACAATCACAGTTGATTATGATATTCATGGTCTGAATTAGTGTTTTTTAAATCATTACAGCCGATTAGGATACAACTGATCAATACTAGTTATAAAATTTTGAAAACAATAATATTTTTCACCAACTATGGCGAAATCAGTTTTTATTTT
Source organism: Limnanthes douglasii subsp. nivea (assembly GCA_036936605.1). Lineage (NCBI taxonomy): Eukaryota > Viridiplantae > Streptophyta > Magnoliopsida > Brassicales > Limnanthaceae > Limnanthes > Limnanthes douglasii. The sequence goes on along the minus strand of JAUPFV010000004.1, from coordinate 142,648,028 downwards.
TGGAAAAAAACAACAATTGATTTTGATCAACTGTGTCGGAATTCGTATTGATAAATTAAAATCTATTTTCATAATTTTTTATAATATTTTGTACAAATAGTTGTAAAATATTAGATGTGTAGTTTATATTTTGATTGTAGGTGATGGTCGTAATATATGTTAAGTCAAGCCAAATTATCCTACATGCATAAATTTAATATACCAACGTTGGTAGTGCTCCAAGAACTTCAAGAATTGCTTCAAGACTCTGAAGCAGCAGTTCTTCTTCTTTGATTGAATTAATTAAATTCTCTGGTTACTTTCCAGATTCTTAATGGAGAAGGAATCACCATACAGAGCATCTCCAAGCAAAATCACAATTACTTATCGACATGAATCTGAACCAAGTAAACAAAACAGAGATCTTATGGCTGGAAATCAAAACAAAGTATTTAAAGAATCAGAATTTGATGCAGTTCAACAAATAAAACGTCTAGGAAAATGATCATTCAAAATGTATTACTTCATCAAAGGAACTAAAGTCATATGGAGATCTGTTCAAATACAAGCCCAATGCTTACATTCCATCTGCAATTTATGAAGAAAGTGATCACATATCTCTCAAATTCTCAAAACAAGATAAATAAGAGTTAATGGTTGCATCAAAATTCACACTAATTGGAAAGTTTTCCAAATGTATTCCTAAAAGACATACTTTGATACAATTTTTTAGTGCTAAAAAAAATTCAGGTGAATACAACGTATCAAATTGGGATGCTCGACATATCATGCTGAAATTCTCTCTAAAAGATGCTCGACATATCAAAATCTCCAACGTATGAACAGTTGGAGATTTTTCCAATGAGAATCCTAAAGTGGACCTTGTCATTCAATCCAAAAATCGAAAGCCTTGTTACTCTAGTGTGGATCAGAATAGCTAATGTCCCAGAATTTTTATACAATAACTCTATTATTCATACTATTGCTGGTACCATTTGTCAGCTATTGAAGCATTGGGTTCCAGAAAAAAAAACATGGCAATTTACAATGAATGCTACGCGTGGATTGAGCTGGACCTAATAAAAAAGTTACAACATTAGATTTGGGTAGGATTTGGTGAGAATGATGGATGATGGCTCGAGATAAGTTACAACTAGCTCCCTTAATACTATCAATTATGTCATCACTTAGGATATAAGCATGACATTTGTAAGAAATCTCAAACAAAATTCCAGGAAGTGGAGAAAGAAAATAGGCTTGTAAATCAAGATACAAAAGAACCTAAAACTAAGTTTCCTAAAGTCAAGTTAATAGTTTTCAAGCCTAAACTTCATAAAGAATCCAACAATCAAGGTAATGGTGATTACAAGTTAAGGCAGAAGATAAAAAATGATAAGTTAGGAAAAGTTTCAAACATTCTCTCCAAAGACCAGAAAGATATTAAATCAGCAAACAGCATATCCCAAATAATTTCTAAAAATATGCATAACAAAGGAAATGTTAAAGAAAAATATATTACCTCAAAGCAGAATGATAGCGATACTAGCAGAGAAGAGGTAATAAATGTTATCTAGTCTCTAGACTTCGATTAAAATTTATCTCCAACCCTGGATTATGAAAATCTTATATGAGGCAATTACACTCCAAATCAAGACAATATAGGCAGCTTTCCAACCATACCAAACCTAAAGAGAAAAGAACTAGACAAAAGCTTCAAGATCTTCTTACCAAAAGACTAAAAGAAATTAAAACATGATGAAGAAAGGTTCCTTTGTTTTCAAGTCTCTGCAATTTACAGAGCCCAAAAGATCTACTCTCAAAAGTACAATATGATAAAGGTTCTTAATTGGAATATTCGAGGGATTCGCAAGAAAGCCTCTTTGAGTATGCTGAAATCTATTATTTTCAAGGAGAATATTATATTTCTAATCATTCAAGAGCCCCTTATCAACTTTAATCACTAGGAGAACATTTATGGCTTTTCTGGAAGGATGATCTAGTTATTAACATTCTTCTGGATCATATTAAGTGTATTTATGTTGAAATAAAATATGTAAACCTTGAAAAAAAATTCTCTAGCATGCTAGGTGCAGAGAGCTAATAGAATTGAGCTTTGAGATATCATGAGATACATCTCTACAACTGCTAAAGAAAGGATGATGTTAGGGGATTTTAACTCTATATGTTCTTTTGATGACTAGCTAAGTTGTTCTACCTATTGTCATAAAAGTTATAAAGAATTTCATGATGTTATTAAAGACTACTTTCTGGAGGATGTGGGATATGTTGGGACTAAATTTAATTGGTCTAACGAAAGAAAATGGAAGTGTTTGGATCATCTCTATTATAATCAAGAATGGTCTGATCATTTCTATTAAACCAAAATGATTCATATGGATAGGACTTTCTTTGTTCACACTCTTTTTTGCATTAATATAACCAAATATATGATTAAATCTAATAATGGTTTTAAGTCTTTGAATATTTGGACTCTAGATAAGGATTCCCTAATTTTGTGGAAACTAATTGGAATTTGAATATGAGTGGTTTTCCTATATTTGTTTTATGGAATAAGATCAAGAGGATTAAGGTTGCTCTTCAGATTTAGAATAGGGTTTATAAGGTTTATAAAGCTGTTAAGACTATGAAGCTAAGTTTCAGAACACCAACAATATAGAAGACATAATTAATCTAGTTAAGGCTAATGTTGATTACCTTAAGGCTCTTACAATTGAAGAAGCTTATTGGTTTGTAAAATACTACTCCAATTGGATCAATAATGTGGATAGAAATGCCAAGATCTACCACAATTATGTCAAGAAAAAGAGAAGAAGAAATAAAATCTCTAGTATCAAAGAAAACAATGTCTAGATTACTAATATAGACATAATAAGTTCATATGTCGAATCTTACTTCAAAGATATTCTAACTACTTATCCTCGTCTTAATTATGTTGATGAAACTAATATGATGGATGCTAATATATATAAAACTATTCCAAAAATAATTATTGATACAAACAACAACTTACTCTTGCATACTCATACTGAAGAAGATATTTTCAGCATCATCCAAAGCCTTAACCCAACAAGTGCAGCAAGAATAAATAGCTTCAACAACGACTTATACCTCACATATTGGAAAATAATCTAGAATGACTTTTGTGAGGCAATGTATTCATTTTTTACTTGGACAAGATATACCCAAATGCATCATAGAAACAGGCATTTGCCTTACCCCCAAATCCTGAAATCCAACAACATGGAAAAATTTACAGACAAATTAGTTTGTGCACTCTCATGAATAGAATTATGTAAAAAATACTATATAATAGACTAACTAATATTTTTCCCAAGCTTATTTCTTATGTGTATAATGGTTATATTGTGGACAGGTCTATTCAATATAACATTCTTCTTACCGAGGAGATAATCCATGACTTAAGTAGGAAAACAAAAGCATGCAACATAATAATCAAAGTAGACACGACTAAAGCATTCGATAAACTACATCACAACTTCATTATTGAAATTCTTCATGATTTTGGTTTCAAAATAGATTTTCCAACTTAATTAAAAGGATGATTAGATATGTTTACGTATAAATCCTTATAAATGGAAAAGCAATTGGTTTCTTTAATGTTAAAAAAGGTATTATACATTGGGACCCTTTGTCATATAGTCTCTTTATCATTGTAGAAGAGGTATTTATAAGATGTCTTATCATACTTTTTAAAACCAACAAGACCATGAAATACTCCTGTAGAAGTAATATTGCCATACCATATCTTTCATTCGCTATGATTTACTATATTTACAAAAATACCAATACATTTCAGGTCAAACTATTAGCAAAGACAAAAAAAATATCATCACAGCGAACAACTTATCCCAAGACAAAATCAATGCCTTAGCCAATCTAATTAAATTTAATACAAGTCATCTTCCTACTAATTATCTTTGCATCACCCTCGACTCAAATAACAAAGCCATTAAGTTTGTCACTCTCATAGATAAGATCAGAAATAAGATCAGTGACTAGAAATGCAATAAATTATCTTATCATGGAAGACTCACCCTCATAATATCAGTCTTAATATCTACTCATATATACTAGATGCAAATTTGTTGTCTTCCCAAGATCATCATTGCTAAGATGGAAAGAGTGTTAAACAAATTCGTATGGGGCTCTAGTGATATTAGTAAAATTCACTGGTCAAGCTTGTTTAACATCTGTAAGACTTTCATTAAAGGTGGTCTAAAAAATGATATAAAAGATATATTCTCTTGTAAGCTCTGAATCAGATTTAGAGAGAACATTTCTTTTTATGCTAAGTTCTTACATAGTATCTACTGTAATGGAAAGTACCTTCTCCAAGCTAACTTTTCTAACTATGGCTCTCAAAAGTGGAAAAGGCTATCTATAATCAAGAAATTTACTGAAAGTAATATAATATGGAAGTTGGGTAAAGAAAACATGGATTTCTGATTGGATAACTGGTTTGGCAAGCCTCATCTGATCAAATTGGATAACAATTCAAATATCAGTTGGTTTAGTGGGCATAAGGTCGACAATTTCTGAAATAATAATACATGGAACATAAACAAGATCAGGTTTCTCTTTACTTATACTAATATTACCTTGATTGATAAGAAATCTATTGATGACCAGGTTGATAACTTTATCCTTTAACATTTATTTAAAGAAGTAAATCCAATACATATGACACTTGGAACAACATAAGAGCTAAGCATAACAAGTCAAATCTATTTCCTAAGATCCGGAACCACATTATTTCAAAAAATGCTCAAATCTGTTGTGGAGACTTTTAAATAACATACTTTTTATTGACTTCGTCATACAGAGAAAACATATTGTTTACTCTCGAAGTGTCAATTTTGTAACAACTTAAAAACTCGTAATCTTTTATTTGTTTCTTATAATTGTGCTTGGTCTATTTGGTCTTATTTTATAACTATGTTCAATATCCTAATTGGTAATAATTTATTACTTTAGCTACATGACCAGGAGCTGGTTCTCGTGTATCTAAAAGAAATTCAACATTAAAACTATTTTGTCTACAATCATTATCTGGGTAATTTGGAAAACTAAGAACAAGTTGAAATTTAGAGGCAGTTATGTTTCCTATATCTCTTCTATTAACTATATAAAGTTTATTATAACTAGCCTTGATGAATCTAATATTTTTAAACACAAGCATTGGAATTGCGTTGAGCATGCATGAACTAACTTGGGGTGGTACAATCATCTCCAATAGATCAAGAAAGCTACTCATCTAACTTGGTCCCTTCTTTTCTTAAGTAGATGCAAATTAGATACGGATGCTTGTTGTCTAGCCTCAAGATAATCCAGTGGTGGAGTCATAATCAAAAATTTAAATGGCTAAATCTTTTATGGTTATACAAATATTTATGGAAATGAATCTCTTATTATGGATAAAACAAGAGCCCTTCATGATGGTCTTCAAATCTGCAAAAAAAAAAAGGTTTGGTAAACGTTGATATTAAAAAAGACTCTAAGATATTAATCTCTATTCTTTTCTCAGAAAAAACTCCCTGGCGTTTGTATCCTATTCTAAAATTTATCAGGATTTTAATATCACCATAAATGGTCCTACGTCATATCTTTAGAGAATAAAACTAAGTTGTCGATTGGCTAGCTAGGTGGACTCTGACTTATAAAATGAAAATTGATCATCTAAACTTTGAAGCTCCTCCTCATCTAAATGCAATCACTATTCTTGAGAGTGAAGGCATAGCCTATATTAGATTAGATCAATAAATTCAATGCAATGTTAATCAATTCAGGTTAGTTTTTTTTATTATTACTACTAATTATATCTAAACTCTTATCTATGCTGCGGCAGAAGTCATGACAAGTTTTGCATAGCTATTATTTTAATTTTTAGGTTACATACTCAAGACCCTTAATTATGAACCCTCGAGGCTCATCAAGAGGTCCTGGTCTTAATTCTGGTCATCTCTAAGCAAATATTGAAGAAGATTCAAAATCGAACTGAAAGCCTGCCGCCGGTTTCTTGCATTTTATCGAGCATTTCATATTCCTTCTTGTCGATTGATTTGCAATGAGTATGTCCAATGACCTCAAGCTATCTCTTCTATATTTCTAATGGAATCTTCCATTCATGAAAATATATGTGTTCTCATCCCTGGTGAAGAGTCCTCCTAAGTCTTTAAGTCATTCAGTCTCTTAATCTCAAGCTACGTCAAATTCCTTCGAGTCTTTCTAAAAAAATCACTTTTTAGATAATTTTGTTTAGCGCCCTTTCTATTAGTTTGGCGTCCAGTAATTCTAACTTTGAAAAAAAATTGATTGTAGGTTGTTCGATTTTTTTGGGTTTGAATAAGATTTTTTTGTCTTCCATAGATGAGTTTTTAGGTTGAAAATAATTTAAAGTTTTTTTTTTATATTTTGGTTTCAGTAGTTATAATCTTGTTTATTGATTTATGAAAAATTTAAGAATCAATTACTTGTTTTTATAAATTTGATAAGTTATTAGAGATAAAATGATAAAAGTAAATTAGATGAAAAATATTAGAAAAAAATTAAAAAAAAATCGTTTAAAATTTAAATTTTAAAATTTAAAATTATGAATAAGTTTTGGAAAATAGTTTTGGAATTTATTTATGGTTATTTTTCGTAAAGTACCAACAATATTATATAATTCTTATTTTCTCCAATTTTAAATGATTATTTTTTACTATTATTGTATCTTTATACCTGATAATGGCGTAAATACTACCGCCTGTAATTTTTTATCCATTAACCGTATATAAAATAATTATCCATGTCTAAGTCAAAATATATAATTCAATTAAACTTTGTTGGTTTAGGATATTATCAAGTAAGACATTTCCTCCATATCATATAGATATTATTTCCTTCTTGTAAACTATATAAGGGGAATCAAAATTTTATTTTCAATAAAAAAGAAAAGATAAGCCGCATCTGAAATAAATTAAAAGATAAGAAGCATATTAAGTAAACTAATGGCCACTTTTGAAGAAAGATATGATCCGCCCATAGATGGATAATTAAAAATAGAGACTCATAATGAAAAGCATGTAACCCTAATGAAAGTTTTAATCTCTGTTACTCGCTTCGAGAGATTGACTCAATTGTTAAGGAAAATACAAACTAACAATTTTAGAATATTATAGAAACAAGTGATCACCCAGAACATGTTATCCAAGGACGTTATCCATCACTCATCGAAGGAAACTACCTTACAACATATCTGAATATGAAGATAGATAAAATTATGACCGGAAATCATCTAGTCAAACAATGAAACGACGTCACCGTCGCATGAGAAAAAATAAATAAGTAATATACAAACTTCAAAGTATTTCATAAGATATTTTACTGCATGGATAACTAATACGATAAAGAGTAGCGAGCACCACATTCAATAATTTAACAGCGAAATATAAAAGTATGAAGCAGATGAAAAAAATGAAGTTTAGAGAATCCTCTATGATATTTAGAGAAATATTTATGCAGTGGTTTATCAATATCCTAGCATGATGCATTGATAGCTATAAGATGCTTCGAATAACCTTCAAAAAGAAGTTCTTTAAAAGTATAAAACAAGATTGGGACTACATCAATCATTGTAATAAATGATATAATAAAACTTTAAGATAATACACCCATAGGTTCGTGAATACCAAGAGATAATTACAATACGGTCATGACTTGGTGGTAATAGTTGCATGTAGGAAAAAAAGTCTTAAATGATGCGTTCTCGAATTATATAATGAATAAATATGCTTTAAAGTTAGTAAACTATTGGCTCAAGTAGAACTCTATATTAAAGAAAAGAATGTTGTTAGAGATGAAATATATGACGACACAATAGATCTCGTTGCATATACACCGAACCATCATTTGGCCATAAAAATGAAACATTAGATCAACTTGACACAAACGTTGAAACATCCAGGACTAACAATGTGTCGATTTTTTCCAGACCAACAAAGATTCATTGGAAAGATTACAAAGGAAAATCCATGAATGGCTACGGTACCAACAGTGGTAGAAGGACCGATTACCCATCACGAGGACCATTCACAAAGTTGGCCAAAACTTTAGGAGCAATCTATGAGAAATCCAATTTTTTTACAAACATCAACGACCAAAACAGCTACATGGGGCACATGAGCATAGGGACAAAAAAAAAATTGTATATTCCACAATGACATTAAGAACCTTACCAGATAGTTGGGCTTTGCATGATCGAATCCAAAGTCTAGTTGATAAAAGCAAACTCACATAGTTGTTGAAGAATAAAAATCACTAGAAAACAATGCTATTATTATAGTAAAAAAAGAATAATATCTAGACCACAAACAAACAATATGAGTAATTACATGAGAATACCCATTTTCAGGAATCCCCACGAAATCAAAGAAACTATATGATAATGAAAAATATACAATATCAAGGCTAAACTTCTCTATATTTGTATGGAAACCCATATCTCATATTAGCATTCACAAATGATGACTTAGGAGAAGTGATGGCACCACATAACGATGTTATACTAATAATGATGTAGTTAGCAGAAGTAGAAGTCAAGAGGTTGATGATAGACATTAAGAGCTCAACAAATATAGTTTATAAAGGTACTTATAACAAAATGAGAGGAGCGTCAGTACTAACCCTAACTCAATGAATCTTGATTGGCTTGACCAGTTTATATGAAAATCTACTAAGGGTGATAAACTTAGATATATCCTCGGAAAGCAAGAATATAAAAAGAAAGTACAATGCTTATTCGAAATAATATACACATCTTCCTAATATTATCCACATTGGGAAGATCTTGGCAAGGCCAACTGCATGACATAGCTTCCATGGTCCACCAATGCTAAAGGCACCCAACTAATGGAAACGTATTGTGATAAGAAGAAACCAAGAGACGTCTATGGGGTATTATAAATCATCGCCGGTACTTAAAGTATAACAATCAGAGAAAAAGAGGTCTATTTTAAAAAATGGATGACCCCAAAAAATTCCAATACCTAATACAATATGGGGGAAGATATATAGAATATAGGAAAAATAATAAGAAAAAAAGATAAGATTTTCTAATAGATCTCATGTACAAAATACTCGATTTTTTACAAAATAATTTAAATTTGTTTAGATGGATAACAAGAGTCCCATCAGAACTCATTTATCACCAGTGTTCAATAAACAATAACTTTCGGCCTATAATACAAAAGATGAAATCATACTCCTAGTAGAACACATAGGTAATGGTTGAATAAATAGATTAAGTATTATGGGTCACGAGAGTCATATTACCCAATGTGGTTGGACAATCTAGTTTTGGTCCATAATATATTTATAGAAAATAAAAGATGTGTATGAACTTCACTGACCACAACAAGACATGTCCAAATGACCATTTCCCCTACCACAGATTAACTTGTTGGTAGATGCAACATCCGAGAATAAAATTCTATCATTTATGGACATATTCTATGGTTACATTGCTACAAAGTAACACATTTTGGATTCAAAATTGTTGGATCAACATATCAACAGCTAGTCAACAAAATATTTACAAATAAGTTAGGCCAAAACATACACATTTATATTAACAACATGGTAGTTATTAGTCTTCATGAGTAAAATAATCTAACAATTTGACCGAGACCTTTACAAGTATCAGGATTGTCAACCTCAAGCTAAATCGAAATAAGTGCACCTACAAAGTAAGGTTAATAATATTCTTAGGCTATATGGTTAGCGAAAAAAGAATGAAAGCATATCTCACAAATCTTTCCTCCTTAGCAAGTGATGAATCTACAAAGATATTCAAAAGAAGTACAAATTGTGATACTAACGGCATTAAACAAATTCATATCAATATCATAAGATAAATGTCAACAAGTTTTCTTATTTGTTCCCTGATTGCCCTAGTTTTCTGCATGTAGATACCTCTTGGACTTAAGCCCCCTTGGGTCTTGAGCGACTCTGGTGGGCTTCTTTATGTGTGGTGGTTTACCATATACGGCTTGAGAGGAACGCCAGGATTTTCCTAGATTCCGCCTTAATTGAGTCAGTTATTTCCCATAAGATAATCTCTGACCTCCGCTACAGATTTGAAGGCATGAATATCTATTGGCCATAATATATCTTACCTTACTAACTTACTCTTTCGTTTTTATTTTTGGCTTTACAAGAAAGGTGACCTCGCTGTCATGCCATGTTGCAGTATTACCTTGCCATGTATTTTTTGTCACGCCTTACTTATTTTAATTTGATTTATATGCGCCTATAATGTTTAGAGAGGCTACGCAACATGTAGTTGTCTCCCATTTCAGATCTTATTTTGTGGAGAACTCCTCCCTCTGTTATACTTGTATTTATATCAAGGAAACTCCATGTCGTACTTGTAAACTCAACTTTTACTTTTATTTATTTATTTGAACACCGAAAAAACATTCAACTTATATATTTTAATATATACATAATATTTAAAACTCTACATATTCCAAACTCATTTTCTATGATCATCAAATCCTACTCCTTTATTTTCAACTTCATCCAACGGTTCTAATTTTCAGTCATTGCATATAATTAGGTTTAGAAGTTTTGTTTAACTCTTCTCACGGACCTTCTCTCTATAAAATTTCACTTTCTATATCTTTATGAAAAAAACTTGCATTTTTTTTATTTCCCCTCGTATAAAATCCTTGCTCGTCTTACTCCACATAAAAAAACTGAAAGGTAAAATTCTTTACTTTTTACATTTGCTATCACGAATCCCTCATATCCATTTGTCAAGAAATAATGTCCAACACTATAGAATCTGACTCTCAAATCAATCAACAAAGAGAAATATTTGACAGTTTAAGTTATAGTACTGTCAATTCATGTGACTATGATAGTAGTTTTATTAGAAATAAATTTGTAGCAACCAAGCCCAAATTCTATAAGGGAATGACATTTTATATTCCTGTCGTATCAGAGTAATTAGCGTTTCAATAGACGTTGTACTGATTAGAACTCTGAAAACGAACATTGTTTGGTCATCTAATCAACCTATAATTCAAGATATATCAATAATAGGCGAGGTTACTAGGTTTGTCAATCAATACCAGAGAATAAACATCTGGATCGCACACACTTATTTCCTTTCATGACTTGCCTGAAAAAACAATTGGGTGAGGTTAGGTAGGTTTGCCAATAAGTTCCAAATAATGAGCATCTGAATTACACGCACACAAACTCGTTTCATTTCTGGACTTGTCTGGAAAAATCCCACTGGGTGGGGTTACACATGTTTGTCAATCAGTTCGAGAGAATGAGAGTTTGAATCTTACATAGACTCATTTTCTTTCATGGCTTGCCTTGAAAAGATCCCACTGGGTGTGGTTACATATGTTTTTCAATCAGTTTCAAAGAATGAGCATCTTGGTTCTCGCACATAATTATTCTCTTTCATGACTTTCTTGGCAAAAACCTATTGGGAAGGTTTATGTTGGTTTACCAATGAGTTCCAAAGACGGAACGTCTCAATACTTGCACATCTTCCTTTTCTTTCATAACTTTCCTGATAAAAACCCACTAGGTGGGTTTATGCAGGTTTGCCAATTAGTTCCACTGAATCTGGATCTAAATGGGCGTATTATATTGTGTATTGACACAACTTGATGTCTATTTTACAATATAAGACCTGAATTCACCATACCATAATATGTTTTGAGCATCTGAAGTAGTTCAATGATGTGATACATCCCATCTAGTGCTTAGACCTCTGAAGGGAAACAAATATCAATAAAATCTTGAACCAAGCAATGCATGGGCATGCAGGTTATCACTTCGTACATCTCAAAGTCCAAGTGTCATCGAAAATCTGTAATTATATGTCATCATGTGACAATACATTCGGAGCTTTAGATGTTTCACAATGTGCACATAATGAAGTTACATAACTGTAAACCCCTAAACAAATAGCACAACACTCAAATATATCATATACTTGAATAATCAGGTAGATCTCGGAATAATCAGTTAGATCTCTGAATTTTAGTTGAAATAAAAAAAATTACCTTAATTGGATAATTGAGTGCCAAGTTATGGCCTCGCGAAGTCAGGAACCCAGAGCTATAAATTTAGTATGAGTACATCGGGACCATAATATGGATGACCGCGGTGAACTACACATGTACTAAGTGCACCGTGGCGACCATCTTCAAACTTCGCAATTTAAAAAAAAACGAACCAACTCGCAAACCGGAATTAGGGTTTTGCCCCGATTTGTTTTCCTAAAATTGGATATACATATAAACATAAAAAAAAATGTGTCCTCGATCACACCAAACAGTTTCTAGCATGCAATTTTATACCTGCAACCTGTCAGACCTGTTATACCTGCAACCTATGAGACCTATTTACCTATTAGACTTGCATAAGCAGTAATCTGGCAGACCTGCAACCTGCCATACCTGTTTAAATATTATAAGTGTTGTAATTATTTTATAAACCAAAATCATATCTTAAGTTATATTTAAAAAATATTTTTATAATGTATATGATTATAAACTTATTATTACATTTTGACTAGTATTATTTTGATTTGGTTATTAATATTTTAAGTGTTGTAATTATTTTATAAACCAAAATTTTAAATATTAGTTTTAAAGTTATAATGTTATTATTACACTTTGAATATTATTATTATGTTTTAGTTTTAAATATTACAATTGTTGATATTATGTTATAAACCAAAAACCATATCTTATCATGTTAAAATATTACAAGTTTTATGGTTATAATTTTAATGTTATATTTTGAATATTATTATTATTATGACTTGGTTATAAATAGTAGTAGTGGTGTTATTATTTTTAACACCAAAATCATATTTTATGATGGTAAAATATTACAAGTCATATTGTTGTCATTTTATTATTACATTTTGATTATTATTGTGATTTGATTATAAATATTACAAGTGTTATTAATTATTTTTTAAACCAAGTTATATTTTTATAATTTTAATATTACATTTTGATTTTTATTTTGATTTTTTTTTTAATCTTACAAGTGTTGTTATTATTATTTTTTACAAAAATCATATCTTATAATTATTTGATAGTACAATTTTTGTTATTATAATAAAAGGTAAATATTGTTTTTTGTTTATTTAGTCGTTCACATTTTATACTCTTACGGGTAAGGAGTTGTACAAATGTTTTCAAATTAAAATACAAAATCTAAAATAATTTTGTTAAGTCTCTTGTCGCTAGCCACTTTTTATAGACGCAACACTTTCTCAACGGTAACTGCAATTTGTAAAGGATCTGCGAAAACTTGTCCTCGAGTCTCACCATTAACCTTACTTAACGCAGCAGCAATCAACTCGACCATCTTCGTCTTCGTATTAAAACTTTGTTTAGGAACAACGGTCTTACTCTTAGTTATAGTCGGGTGTCTGACGCTTTGTGTCACCTTATCAACCATCTTCGAACTAAAAGTTTGTTTGGCGGTCTTACTCACAGTCGTAGGCGTAATGGTAGGTTTGACGCTTCGTGTCACCTTATCGATCATCTTGGAACTAAAAGTTTGTTTGGCGTCTTACTCATTAGGTAGATTTGACGCGTTGTGTGACCGGATCCCTCTCGGGTGGAGGAGAGATCATAAAGGAAGAAAATTATGAAAACTCAGTTTTCTTGGTTGCTTGTCCTAACCTGTTGAAGCCAGAAAATATCATTGGGATGATCGCAAATAACAACTAATAACAATTATTTTTCGAAACAAAAATCAAACTATTTCGAAAGTAGAACTACAATATGTAAAATAAGAAAGTAGAGTTTTATAGAATTTCTAGAACTAGTAGAGAGATTTAGAGAGATGTAGAGTAGATTTGAGAGATGGTGAGTTTGGAGTTGGGGTCTCGTCTATTTATATGGGAGACCTATTAAAAATTTAAAAAAACAAAAAAAAACTCTCGGCCATCTGGACGATTTGTCCAGATATCCGAATTGAAAATTCGGGCCATCCGGATCCATAACGGCTAGTTTTTGCCCCAATTGGTAGGTTAATTTTTTAAACTAGCCGTTACGGATCCTGACGATTTGTCCGGATGGTCCGGATTGATGACGTCATCGATGACATCATCGTAACGGTAACTTTAAAAAACTATAAATTAAATTAAATTTATAATGTATATAAATTATGGTTAATTAGTTATTTCTAATTATATATTATATATTTATAATATAAAATTAATTATTTATATATATTTTAATACTTAAATTTAATATTTTCAATAATTTTTTATTGTTTCCATAGGTCGATTCTCGATACAAGTTCATTCGAAAATATCAAAATAATATTACAAGTATTTTGTTTACGATATATATAGAATTTTTTTAAAAAATATAATCGTATAAATATTTTAAATAATATAATATTTTAAAATCAAATAAGGTATATATTATTTAATATCTACATAATATTAACGAAAATACCTAAAATATCTAACTATAAAATTAGATATAATAGAAATGAAATTTGTTTCTTTTACTCAATTCAATTATTTTGTTTACAATAACATGTTTTGATTATTAGATTTCGATTTAGTGAAAACATACAAATTATTAATTTTATAATCGTAAAAATATTTTTGATAATATAATATTTTAAAATTAAAATATAATTTGATGTCTAATATGTATAATATCTACTTAATATTAAATAAAATATATTAATTATCTAAATATAATCAAACAATATCAAAAATATATTAAAAATATATTGTTTAGGATATACATGTGATTATAGAATTTCGATTTAGTTAAGACATATAGATTATTAATTTTATAAGCGTAAAAATATTTTGAATAATATAATAATTTATAATCAAAATACAGTTAAATGTGTATATATTATTTAATATCTGCCTAATATTAAATAAAATATCTTAAATATATAAATATAATCAAACAATATCAAAATCATATTACAATTATATTTTTTACCATATAAATATCAATTACGATATAAATATAAATATAAAATATCTATTATATTTAGATACGTAATCATTTCAAATTCGACTTAATTAACCCAGAATAATATTATAAAATACTTGATAATCAGTACTTTAAATGGGTCTTCTGGTTGGTAACCTGCTAAAGTTTACTTGCCAGCAAACCTAATCAGTTATACATGCAACATGACAGTTATACATGCAAAGACCCGTTTACCAGTTAGAACTATATAAACAGTAACCTCGCAGACTCCAACCTCTTTAAAATTATTAAATAAGTACGATGGATTGTGGGTTGACTTGTTTACCACTATTTAATAGTAATACAATTTTTATACAATTGGGCACTATGTATTAAACAAATAACACGTTATTTATTTTTATTAAAATATTTTATTTTCAAGAAACAAAAAGTTCCATTTTCTCTGTTTATTTTCTTCAGTAATATTATTGACTTAATGTTGCGATGTACTTTTCAGACCCTAACATTTATGGTTTTCAAGTATAATATCTAATTGGTGGATTAAAAAATCCTTCCGTACAATTTAGTCCAACTAATATCTATGATTTAATTATAATATCATAATACTTAATAATGAAATTTAATATAAAAAATTATTATTATTATTTGTTGGTATAATTATGGTTGTCAAAAAAATCCGAAAAATCCGATATCCGACCGAAATATTCGATATCGAATCCGAATAAAACGAATAATATCTGTATTCGAAAGAAAACGGATAATATTTGTATCCGAATTCGTATCTGAAAATAGTGGATATGGATATAGTCATATCCGTATTCGAAATATCCGATATCCGAAATTTTATAAATAAATATATATAATTTTTTATATTTAAGTATGTTTTTAGTTATTCCACGTTGTAAAAAGCAAAACCCATTACTAACAAAGTTGGGTATAAATATGAAGGGTTGCTTCTTTAAAATATGTATCTTATCTCACATTTAAAGTTGAAAAAAGAGTTGATACCAAGTTGTTTATAAAACATATGGTGGCTTTTCTTAACAAGTATATCTTTTTTTTAGTCTTATGACTCTTATCGCACATCTAAATTGTGGAAAAGAATTGCTACGGAATTTTCTATAAAAGACACGGTGACTTTTCAAAATAAATATATATTTTTTAGCATTATCCCACATCTAAAGTGGGAATATAAATTTTTATTAAGGTGCTTATAAAAGTAGCCCAACAAATAGAACAATTAGTAAAAACAATTAGTGAAAATTTAGATTTCGAATTCGGATATTATCCGTATCAGGATAATATCCTTCGAATACGAATTCGGATAAGTTTTTTAGAAAAAAAATCGGATTCGAATTCGGATAGTGATTTCGAATTTAGATATAGATATATCCGTTTGACATTTGCTACCGACAAATCTGAATACATAAATTATAAAACATTTCAAATACATAAATTTTAAAACATTTCAATTTAGAATATCATTATCTTAATAGCGTATTTATTTTATATGTATTAGAATGATTTATTAACATATTAACATGCTAACTAAATCATACATTTTTAGTCATTAAAAACACTAACATAACTTAAAAAATTAAACTAAAACACTCAGAATCAATGCTATGATATTGAAATTAATAAATATATTATTTATATTTGTTTGCGATGAATAAAAATTATCAATTACAAACAGGTGAATAAAGTATATAAGTTGAGTTATGCTGAAGTAATTTTAAAGATTGTTTTGGTGCATGTTCTAAGAAAATAATTAGTCTAGAAACTACACCGCAAATCAATAGTGAAACATTTATTTAACTTTTCCAAATATTATAAAATCATAATAAATATTTAATAATAATTAATAAACCTGATAAATTTAATAATATTATATAAATTTAATAATAATTTATAAAATGAATAATAATATTATATAAAAAGTAAATGTTATTTATAATAAATTTATAAATTAGTATATGTTTGTATCACACTATATATTATTATTATAATAGAGAAAAATATTTGGAAGTTCTTATTGATGGATCCAAGAACCTTTAATTCCTCTTCTCTATTGTTCTGCGGTTTTATTGGCTGCTCGCCAAGTACTCTTCCATGACTCACAACATTCTGCAAATATTTACAGAAAAATTCATGGTTCAATTTTTTTTGGTAACCTTGGCAAAGTTTTTAACCCTTTTCAAAACACAAACCATCATTCAAGAAGATCCTTTGCAGATGTTATAAATCCTACAAACACAGTCTCGATATAAACCTATATACACACAAGAAAGAACTGATCATATATCTTTGCAGAATAAGGAATGTGACAAATAAACTATGTTTGCCTAATCTAACTATACACATTGATTGGCAAGTTTTCCAAAGGATTGCCAAAAAGTCAAACTCTCAATCAATTTTTGGCAGCAAAGAAATTCTTTGGAGAATTCACATACTCTAACTAGGACTCCAGACGCATCTTCATAGAATTTTCTGTAAAATAAGACTTGTGTAAGCTCTGTCTCGAGGAGTTTGGATAATAGGTGAATCATCTATGAGAGTCTTCAAATGGCTTGATGACAATGTAAATAACTTCAATATGGATGACAACGATTTACCAGATGAATAACCCTCACTAACCTCAACTTTAACAACCAAAAATTGGATAACTAATACGATAAAGAGTACCGAGCACCACATTCAATAATTTACAGCGGATGAAAAAATGAAGTTTAGAGAATTCTCCGTGACATTTAGAGGAAAAGTTATGCAATGGTTTAACAATATCCTAACATGATGCATCAATAATTACAAGGTGCTTCGAACAACCTTCAAAAAGAATTTTATAGATTTAAAAGTATAAAACGAGACTGGGACTACATCAATTATTCTAATAAATGGTCTAATAAAACTCTAAGAGAATACACCCAGAGGTTCTTGAATACCAAGAGATAATTACAAGACGGTCATGACTGGGTGGTAATAGTTTCATGTAGGAAAAGAGTCCTAAATGATGCATTCTCTAATCACATAATGAATAAATATGCTTTAAAGTTTAGTAAATTATTGGCTCAAGTAGAAATCTATATTAAAGTAAACAAGGTTGTTAGAGATAAAATAGATGGAGACATAATAAATCTCTTTGCATATCCACCTAACCATCATTTGGCCACAAAAAATGAAACACTACATCAACTAGACACAAACGTTGAAACATCCAGCACTAACAACGTGTCGATTTTGTCCGGGTCAACAAAGATTCATTGGAAAGATTACAAAGGAAAATCCATAAATGACTACGGTACCAACAATAGCAGGAGGACGGGTTACCCATCAAGAGGACCATTCACAAAGTTGGCCAAACATATAGGATTAACCTACGAGAAACCCAATTTTGTTTTACAAACATCAACGACTGAAGCAGCTACATGTGGCACATGATCATAGAGACAAAAATAAATATTGCATATTCCACAATGACATTGAGAAACTTACCAAATATTGTTTTACTTTGCATGATCAAATCCAAAGTCTAGTTTATAAAAGCAAACTCACATAGTTGTTGTAAAATAAAAAACACTAGACAACAACACTATTATAATAGTAAAAGAAGAATAATATCTAGACTGAAACCATGATAGACTAGAAAATATGAGTAATTGCATGAGAAAATCCATTTTTAGGAATCCCCACAAAATCAAAGAAAATATATGCCGATGAAAAAAATACAATATCAAGGATAAACTTCTCTGTATTTGTACGGAAACCCATATCTCATATTAACATTCATAAATGATGACTTAAGAGAAGTGAGGGCACCACACGACGATGTTATACTAATAATGATGTAGTTGGCAGAAGTAAAAGTCAAGAGGTTGATGATAGACACTATGAGTTCAACAAATGTACTTAATAAAAGTACTTATAATAGAATGAGAAGATCGTCAATACTATCCCTAACTCAGCGAATCTTGATTGGCTTCACCAGTTTAAATGAAAATCTACTAAGGGTGATAAACTTAGATATCTCCTCGGAAAAGAAGAATAAAAAAATAAATTACATGAAAGATAGTGAATCTACTCAAAATGAAGAACCACATGATTTTATTGATAAATGAAAGATCAGCAAAGGTTAAATTATATAATTGTCAAACCCAACCTTAATTAAGGTTCAAACAAAGAAATGAAAGGTCATGTTTATATCAATGGACAATTTTCATGCGATTTCATTATATAAATCTACTCTGAATGAAAACATTATTGAAGCAATTAAGAATTTAGATGAATATTTATGTCCTCCTAACAAATCTGAATCAAAATGTTACACTCCAAAGAAAAATAACATAGGTAGCATCCCTCATTCTCCAATGTTAAAAAAAAAGATGTTGACAAAAATATCTACGTGCTCCTAAACAAAATATTGAAGGAAGCCAACATAAGAAAAAAAAAGTTAGTGTTGTCATCAATTCCCTACTCGGGGCCAGCCAGCCCCCCCCCCCCAAACTCAAATCATTCTCATTATGAAATCTATATGTTGGAATATTTGAGGCATCGGTAACAAGACTTCTATCAGAAGACTCAAATCTATCATCATCATTGTTGAATGCATCCCCTCAATTTCCGTCAAGCCTGGTTTTACCAACTACTTCTCAAATTCAAGCAACAAAATATGGTTATTTTGGTCTAAGGATTTTTATTGCAACACTATAATCAATCACCCCAACTTCACTTTTCTATTACTCACAAATATCTAACCAAAGTCTTTTATCTAACTATCATTTATGTTAAATACCAGATCATAAGGAAATGAAAGTTCAGGGACTAAAAGTGTAAACAATAAAATGTAATGTAACATGTGGTAAAATTAGAGGAGAAATTCAGAATGTGTATTTTAGTTAAGGACTGAAACTGCAATTTACTCTTTTTATGTAACTACTTTCGGTGGTAAGCTAAGTCTTTGCGCCTCTATATAAAGACCAAAGCTGAACTAATAAAGGGGTTGGATTTCTGAGTTATATCACTTGTATACTTTGATTTTATCTCTCTGGAATCTATTTCTCTCTCTATAAACTCTTCTTCTCTGTTTACTAAGGCAATTCCAAATAATCAAACTCACCAAATTGGCAAATTCACTAGGGGAGACTAAAAATCAGTGTCTATTCTACCAGTTTGAATTTTATTAACCTAGAAAAACGATCTTGAAACTTTGCGATGAATCCCGAAAACATCAACAATTGAAATGTTAAGAGAAGATTTGCAGAGGAATAAAAATAGACCAGAAGGATCTGTTCTGATCCAAAATCAATCTGATATAGAAATGCGTATGAACCAACTCTTGGATAAAATAAACGCATTAAATAAGAAATACGATCAAAGAGAGCATTAAATTTACTCGGAAACATTGAAGTCCGAAGTGAGACAAATGAATAAGAAAACAGAAATTGGAAACCAATATGATCGATCTTGCAATGATCGTCAGATCAGGAATGAACATAAGAAGGCGTGCTTTGAAGCTCTAAAAGAGCATTATTCTTTTCGAAAATGAAACAAAGATAAGCAAAAGTGTGTCACATCTAGTGACGAGGAGGTTGAGAGTTTTGGCTCAGGTTTTAAAAGGTATAGGGGTTCTTCGAAGGAAGAAAAAGAACAACCTCGAAAATATAATAAAGAGCACAGATCTATGAGGGACAGTGTACCTCGTTGTTTGAGGGAATCTAATTGGTGTGAGAGGAACACATCGAATCAGTATGTTGAGACTAATCAAAATTTGTACGCAGCAATGGGAACTGAAGATCAGTACGTGCAAATTATCGGTTGGAGAAATTCTCCATTGGCAAGTGAAATCAGATCTATTACGCTTCCGAAGCGTTTTGATATCGTGAATGTTGAAAAGTTCGATGGGATGCAGGATACTGACGATCACATCGAACAATTCAAAAATTACATGATAAACTTCAAAGACGACGATAGGCTGGTGTGTCGTGCTTTCTCACATACTTTTAAAGGAACAACTTTGAATTGGTACAACCGGATTTCGAGGGGATCCATTTCGAATTTTATAGATTTTTACACTGCTTTTCGAGGAAGATTGTTGGCAACAAAGAGATGAGAGAAAATGGTGATACGATTATCCAATGCAACCAAGTAGTTGGATAAAAATTGAAGGATTACACAAAATGATTTGTTCTAACAAAGACAAGTTTAGATAATTGTGAAGAAAGAGTGGCGATGTCAGCTTTTCGCCAAAGTTTATTGTCAGGGGACCTAGCTAATGAGACAACAAAAAGCAGGGCTTTAACTTTTGGAGCATTAATGACTCACGTTGAAGATCATATTAAAGTTGATGAATCAACAAGGGTCCAAGGAGGACCAGTTAACCTTCTAAATAATTCAGGACAAGTGTCACATAACCAAGGGCAATCTTCAAATGGTAATCAGCAGGCGCGTCCGAGGAATAACAATTTACCACCTCGAACTGGAGGATATTCAAATCAAGCCCCGTCCTACAACTACAACAGGCCGATTTCGAAACAGTGGTTAAGGCCAGAGTATTATACGGATTTAACTAAAAGTATGGCAGCAATTTTTGATAAAACTAATAGTTATGTGAATTTCAGGAAACCCACACCAATCAACAAGCCAAGGGATGAACAGAATAATAACTTCTATAGATATCACAATGATATTGGACATGACACCAATGACTGCATTTCTTTGAAAAAATAAGTCTAAATTCTGATTGAAAATGGAAAGCTTTTGACTTATGTGAAGTAACATGGAAATACATCGAAACCCCCAACATCGAATTCACAGCCTGCCAACCCGATTGCGCAAGCTGAAAATTTGATGATTCTAGATTCAAAGGCTGATGAGTTTGATGTTGCTTTGGAGTACTTGAATAAGGATCCAGATAGGTTGATTTTGATGGCTGTCGAAGAGCCAATAAAAAAAGGACATGCTCGAAGTCTGTGTGAGTATTTTGAGTCGTTGGCCATTTTTAGAGGATATTCAATGGCTGGTAATACTGATAGTTCGAGGAAGAGACATGTTGTCAATTTTACAACTCAAATTGAAGAGAGAATTTCCACTCATTTGTATGGTAAGAAGGACATTCCCTTTATTTTGTTCGATGAGAACGATTTGCGAGGTGCTGCAGGGCCGCATGAGGATGCGGTAGTTATTGAGGCAGAAATTGCTGGTGTTGAAATTAGACGTGTGCTCATGGATACCGGGAGTTCTGTGAATGTTCTTTTGTAAGCCAAATATGACAGGATGCACAATCCTCCTCGAATTTCTCAGTCAGAGCACACAATAATTGGTTTCACTAGTGTGGCAGCACGTGTAATAGGAGAATTCGAGGAGGAGGTAAGTTTAGGAAAGTAACACTTCAAGAATAAAGTTCAAGTTCTCTTTATGGTGGTGGATTGTCCCACAAGTTACAAATCTATTTTTGGAAGGTCTTGGCTATCAAGAATGTATGGGGTTGTGTCGACAGTACACCAATGTTTTAAATACGTGGTCGGAAACCGCGTGGGAGTCATTCGAAGCGACCATAAAGTTGCAAGAGAATACTATGCCACTACACTTCGGATTCGAGGATCCAACAGTGAAGATATGATGAATGAATAGAAGTTAGGATGAAAGGGTTGACGATCCGAGGGAAACCCTAGAGTCCTTGACTGTAAGTGAAGAAAATAAGAAGTACACTTTTTCTGAGGGAAAATCACTTCGAATAGGAACCTTACTAACCCCAGTTTTACGTTAACAGCGGATGTGATAGGTGTGCCGATCACAGTAATCTGCCATAGTTTAGCTGTTAATTCAAATGTGAAGCCGTTAATTAAAAAAAGGCATTTTCATCAAAAATAACAGAAGCAATTGTCTCGGAAGTGGATCGTTTATCCAGGGTCGAACATATAAGGGAGTCGTAGTATCCCTCATGGGCGGCGAATCCAGTAGTGCTCAAGAAGAAGAACGGAAAGTGGAGAATGTGTGTGGATTTTACAGACTTAAATCGAGCATGTCCTAAATACCTATTTCTTGTTCCTGGAATAGACCAGCTGATTGATTCCACTTCGGGAGACAAAATATTAACTTTCATGGATGCTTTTATGGGATATAATCAGATCCATATGGATCTGAATGAACAAGAATGTACAAACTTCATAACTTACAGGGGTTTACATTTCTACAAAGTTATGCCTTTTGGATTGAAAAATATCGGAGCTACTTATCAAAGATTAATGAATAAAGAATTTTCCACTCAGATCAGAAGAAACATTGAGGTGTATATCGATGACATGGTGGTAAAGAGTTTAGTGGATAATGCACACTTGGAACATTTAGAGGATATGTTTTTTTAATCTAAGGGCAATAAGGTTAAAGCTTAATCCTTATAAGTGTACTTTTGGAGTTCGATTGAGGGAAGTTTTTGGGTTATGTTATCTGTGAATGAGGAATAGAAGCTGATCGAGAATAATTGAAAGTTGTAGTAGCAATGAACTCACCTCGAACCATCAAAGAAGTGCAAGTTTTGACACGAAAGTTAGTAGCACTTAATAGATTAATCTCTAGATTTTTTTATAAATATTTTCCTTTTTTCAAGTATTGTGAGCGCCAAAGATATTTGAGTGGACTTCGTATTGTGAAACGGTGTTTACAAGGATCGAGAATTTGTTATCATCACCAGAGATTTTATCAAAGCCTCGAAGTGGAGAACAACTCTTTTTATACATTGCGGTATTAGATTTAGCAGTAAGTGCAGTATTAATAATCGAAGATTCGGGAATTCTGAAGCCGGTGTACTATATCAGCAAAAGTTTAATGGCAGCAGAATAGAGATATTTGAAGCTCGAGAAGTTAGCATTAGCATTGGTGTTGGCTGCTCGAAAGTTGTGTCCTTATTTTCAAGCCCATACCATTAAAGTTCGAACTTCATTTCCCTTGAAAAATGTTATGCAACGTCCTAATATTTCGGGGAGAATGACCAAGTGGTCAGTGGAGTTAAGATATTATGATATTTTGTTCACACCTTGAACTACAGTTGAAGCTCAAGCTTTGGCAGATTTTCTCGTTGAATTTCATTCAAGCAGATCGGATACAAAAAATAGTAAAGATGTTTTACTAGTAAATTTGATGTGGGTTGTTCGAACAGATGGTAAATCTAGTTGTTCTATCTAGAGAAACGATGCTTCAGTCTATCAAATTTAGTTTTCATGCCTCGAACAACAAAGCTAAATATAAAGCTACTTTGGCTGGTTTGAGACTTGCGAAAATATGTGGAGCAACATCAGTGCGGTTAGAGATGGATTCTCAATTAGTAGCAAATCAAATATCTGGAAACTCCGAAGCCAAAAAGGATTGCTTAATTTTGTATCTTCGAGAGCTTTGAAACTTGATGTTATTATTTGATCATGTTGCTGTGGAGCATATAAGTCGAGGAAGTAACACAGTGGTTGATTCGTTAGCAAATATCGCTTATAAGGAAGAGTATCATTGGATCTTGCTACAAGAGAGTCCTTCGATTTTGACCCAATCAGACCATTTGATTATATGGAGGAATTATTTGTCACTACAGATGTATTCCGAGACGATTGGCGAACTAATATTTTAAAAAAAAAATTATTCGAGAAACACTACCTGACGATGTGAAATTGGCCAAAACATTACAATGCAAAGCTTTTGGATACATAATTTTAGATGAATTTTGGTATAAGAAAGCATTGAGTAGGCCTTTACTATGATGTTTGAATAGGAAAGAATCACAGAAAGTTTTATCAGAGTTGTATGATGGAGAAGAATCAACTCATTATGGGTTTAAATCTTTATCTCGTCGAGTTTTGCTTGCAGGTTTCTATTGGCCTACGATCATGAACGATGCCAAAAATTTGGTTCGAAGCTGTGATACTTGTCAAAGGTTTGCTAATTCTGTTCATAAGCTGGCAGTTCCACTTATGTCTATTACCGAAGCCATGTCATTTGATAGATAGGGAATTGATCTAGTGGAGCCTTTGCCAATGGCATATGGAGGGCAGCAAATGATAATTGTTGCAGTAGACTATTTTACAAAGTGGGCAAAAGCAGAACCATTATCTGGAATGAAAGCAAAGGATGTGATTAAATTCATTGTAACAGTATTTGTTGTCGTTTTGGAGTACCTCGAAGAACTACTACGGAGAATGGCCCTTAATTTAATAATGAAGAAATAGATTAATGTGTGCTTCGAAAGAGATTCAAAAATGTTTTTCAACATCTTTTCATCCCAAGCAAATGGACAAGTGGAGGTGACAAACAACTCTATTTTTGAAGGTTTGAAGAATAATTTAACAGAGGCAGTAGGAAAATGGCCTAAGTTTTTGCAAGAAGTGCTTTGGGCTTATGGAACAACTCCTAGGGAAGCTACTAAAGAAACTCCTTTTGCTTTAGCATATGGAATGGATGTTGTCAGCCATGTAGAATCTACGATGTCATCTTTTAGAATAACCCAATATTCTGAAAGATCTAATGACAAATCTAAAAGAGAAAATTTAGATCTGATTGATGAGAAAAGAGTTCGAGCTTATTTAAACGTAATCCATTTTTAAACTCTTATGAGGAATCGGTACAATTCGAAGGTAAAAAGAAAGGAGTTTAAAACAGGTGATAAAGTGTTGAGAAAAATATTCCTGCATACTAGGGAGAAGAGATTTGGGGAAATGGCCCCAAATTGGGAGAACCTTATGTGGTTGTTGAAAGGATAAAGCCATGGACTTATTGCCTTTGTGATAGTCAGGGGAGGATACTTCAGCACCCTTGGAATATACATCATCTGAAGTTATACTGGGAATAGCTATATTGTATTTCGAATATGTTTCTTTTGATTTATTAGCGCACTCTTTCCTACCATATTGACCCATGAAGGTTTTAACGAGGTGCTATCTACATACTCAAAATTATCAATAATATGGATTTTTTGCCAATGGTTGTTTACAAGTATTTATTTAAAATATTTTGATAGCTGATTAAAGACTAATCATCTTTGAGGTTGATCAAGATTAGAATGTTCTGAAGTGTTGAATACACTTTTTGAAGAAACAAACATATTCGAAGTGCTACATTCAAAAAATGCATTGTGATATTCGAAGTGCTACGTTCAAAACATGCATTCTGATATTCGAAAGTGATACGTTCAATAAATGCACTGTGATATTCGAAGTGCTACGTTTAATAAACGCACTGTGATTTTAGATGTGACACGTTCATTCAAGGCATTATAACATTCGAGGAGTAACACCTTCTAATAATTATTTAAAATATTTTATTATGTTTTAACTTCCAATGGTTAATATAAACAAATGAACTTGATGAAAAATATGAAATAAAAGCAAAAACCTTTATCATTTAGAATAAAATTTGATGGGTACAAGGGTTATGGTACTAATATGACAAATACAAAAAGATAACATAAATTCAAAGGATAGTAAAATCATTCAGCTAATGCATCTTTGGATGATTCTTCTTCAAATGATGAACTTGGGATAGGATCAAAGGCTTCGTTAGGGTGTCGTTCGACATGAATGTCATTCCATAAGCTAGAAATGTTTATCTTAGGATACGTTGCGTGAATTTTTTGAAGAAAGGTGATGGCCTTATGCTTCTTTACCAATATTGATAGCTGCCAACATGTCCTTTGTACATTCATCTTCTGCAACAGTGATGGCAACTTGTTTTTCCTTTTCAAACATAGTCTTCAGTATGGCTATCTGATTGGTCAAGTTTTTCTTTTCTGCTTCGCTTTTGGCAAGAGAATTCTGAATATTACGGAACTTCTTTTTCTCAACAGCTAAGTCTTCAAGGTGTTCACGTTTGAGTCAATCTATCTCTTCATATGCGAAGTTTTCAGATTCTCTTTCTCGATTTGGTGTTGTTCTCGTAAATTCCTTTTGATAAATAGGAGTCCTCTGAAATTGATCTACTACATGATTGCAAAAAAATTCCTTCAACTGTTTTTCAGCTTCAACAATTCCTTTGTAGCGAACCATATCTTTGGCCAATCGTTTTAGATGACTTTGAGAAGCCTCGATTTCTTGAGTAAGTGTTTTCGCTCCAATTTTGAGATCGGAAATGGTTGAAGTGCAGCAAGGACGTCTAGATTTGGTGGAATATGAGGAAAACCCACTAGGCTAGACCGAGGGATGAGCTCTAAAGATGTAGTAGGAGCAGTAGGAATAATAATTTCAGGAGATGTTGTTTCGGAGGTAGAGGGCGCGGATCTTCTGATAAATTTGTGTAGGTGAGTTTGAACTTATTGAATGACAGGATCCTCTTCTCCAATAAGTTCTTGTGATTTATTGAAGTTGATGAAACTATCCGGATCAAAACGATCATCATTTTGATTATCTTCTACAGAAATTGCAGCATCTTCACCAGTTGTTTCTTTCTCTTTTTGAGGACTTTGTTGATTCCCAGCAACTATGACCTCATCGTCATCAGATATTATGTCTTTGATGGTTGCAACTGTCTTTTTCTTTCCTTTCTTACAGGGACTGGTGGAACTTTTATTTTTCAAATATGTAACAGTTTTATTCTTTTTTGGAGAAGGTTCTCCGTCTGTTCCTTCTTCAATGGTCGAAAGTGTACTCTTTTTTTTAAACCTTTACGGCTTCAAATTTGTTGAAGGGCTGGCATCAGATATGTTAGCTGTCTTTTTGTTCTTTTTTGCCTTTTTTTCTTTTGAGGAAGGTGGCTGTCTGATCTGTTGCAGATGGGTAAATACTTTGCAGTCGGGATGGACCAACCTTTTAACAGCTTGTCAAGGGTTGGGTTGCTCCATCAAGTTTTGGGGAGGAAAGGCTCAAGGTGTGATAAAAAATAAGTGGTTGTTGAGAAAATTGATGGGTTCGAAGGTTGTATTGAAAGTATTATTCCATTTTTCCTCAGCCTAAGCAACAAGTTTAATGAATATTTATTTGGCTCTTGCTCGACGAATGGTGTAACGCCTCAGAATTTTCGATAAGAACATATAAGTTGACAATGAATAAGGGAAATAATAGTTAAGAAATTTAATTTAGAAGAGTAATATTACAATATTTACGGCTACTCCTCCAGACGAGGTTCAATCTCGATAGATTGGCTTCAGATATTTCTCAACTGTTTTCTCATGCTCCTGGGATAAAAATGAACTTCTGTTTCCAGAACTTGTCTGCTTCCAAAAGGTCATCGACGATTTTTAAGTCATCGTCTAATGTAAGGTAGTAAAATGAAAGCTTTGGTCCATTGGACAATTTGGTCAAAGATATGAAATCTTTGATGCTGATTGGAATCTTCGACAAGTTGGAATTCATGATTACAAACAGAAGTGTGAACCATTGGTTTGGTGTTACTTGGGTTAGGAACAGATCCAAGAGTTCAAAGTAGTCAACTATCATGGGATCTACCAACTCATCATTTTTGCAATCAAGGGGTGTTTCTCCTTTTTTGGGAAGACGAAGTATAATGTTGTCTCTCATTCCTTATTTCTTCTTCAAATACTATTATTGATCCTCTTCCAAGTATATGTATGAAACACTTTTCAAAGCAATGATATAATCTGCATCAGGAGTTCTTAGATTCTCACCAATTGATGTTCTTTCTTATGTGGATATAATGATTAGACCGTTCTTTTTTCTTGGTTTGTGAATTTTTTATGTGTGGCATTCTCTGAGTCCTCCATGGTTTCCTCATCGGTATTAGCTTTATTGTTTGACTGAGTAGCATCGGAATCAACCTCTGCTTCTGATGCCTCGTCTCTCAATTGTGGAGGGTTCTTCAAAGGGCTTTGTTGAGACGGTGTGGTTGTCTCACCAATTTCCCTCGGGGGAGGAGATTTGGTAGATGAATTTGATACAACATCGGCATCGTCTCCTATAGCTATAAAAGTTCTCTTTCTAGGAGCTTGTGGGAGATAGGTTGAGGAAGGGGTTGCTTCAGATTGTTTTGAAGAAGATTTATTTACTTCACAGCTAATTCGAGGTGTTGAAATTTGAGGTGTTCTAGGCGTTCGAGTTTTTGAAGATTGACTTTATTTTGTAATAGGTGAAGGAGAAAAAATAAGAAATTTAGAGGGACCGAAATTACCGTAATAGACGTTTTTTATGGATGTTCTGAGGGGAGTGTTGCTTATCAACCCAACAACTCTATATTTATCTTCTCTTTTGTTGATGCATAAGTAATTGTGAGCTCCGAAGACGAAATTGTTGTCAAGTGTCGGGGATTTAGCTTTTACTGGGATTCTGGCCTTGGATCTTCTGGATTTTAGGCGTTTTCTCATAAACTGATTGAAGGTTAATCGGAAAATATTAACTTTCCGATGAAGATAGCTAGAAAGTTTGAAGAAACTGGTGAATGTAGCAAAAGAGTTGGGAGGTTCTCTGCTTTTATCTCAAGAAATTTTGTTTATGGATCAAAGAGTGAACTGCAAAGTGAATTTATAGGAGAAGGAAAGACGTGTTCAGAGGTGGAAAAGGTTTGTGTGATTGGGAAAAAATTGAAACTGTTGCGTGGTTATGGGTTTGACATCTGCAGTACTAGGGTCCTAGGTGTAGGTTCAACACCTACGGGCTCATGATTTTTTTTGGAATAGACTTGGTATTTAAACTTATTAGTTTTACTTCGAATCTAATTCAGAGAATGATCATCTATAGGTATATTTCAATGCACCTGGAATGAAGAATGGTGTAACATAATGTTTGGTTTGCTTCGAATTATGGAAGAGGAAGTTTTCATTGTTTTTGGCTATATTCGAGGTCAGTTAGTTCTCATTCATTTACTGACATGAGAAGTAAGGGGTTACTGATAAGGAAATGGAAGTTCAATGACTAAAAGTGTAAACAATAAAATATAATCTAACAGATGGTAAAATTAGAGGAGAAATTCAGAATGTGTATTTTAGTTAAGGACTGAAAGTGCAATTTACGCTTTTTGTGTAACTGATTTCAATTGTAAGCTAAGTCTTTGTGCCTCTATATAAAGGCAAAGGCTTAAATCGTTGCTTCGTCCCTCGACTATCATATTTTTTTATCATTTAGTCCCTCGACAAGAAAATCACGGGTCAGGGTCCCTCGACTAT
Source organism: Limnanthes douglasii subsp. nivea (assembly GCA_036936605.1). Taxonomy (NCBI): domain Eukaryota; kingdom Viridiplantae; phylum Streptophyta; class Magnoliopsida; order Brassicales; family Limnanthaceae; genus Limnanthes; species Limnanthes douglasii. The sequence goes on along the minus strand of JAUPFV010000004.1, from coordinate 142,617,929 downwards.
CAAAAATCTATAATTTCAGTCCCCGCGCGTAGTTTTTGCGGTAATACTGCCACGTGTCGCTATAGTTAAATGGTTTGCGTTCCACATATAGTCCCTTGACTTTTAATTCCATTTTTACCCTCTGAATTTAATTTTTTTAATATTTTTTTTTCTCAAAACAGAGTATATCAAAATTTTCTATACTTTGTTTTCGTTTTATTTCCTCTTCTACACTAATTCCACGTTTTTTCCTTTCGATTTAACACTGAAATCTACAAATCTAGGAACACGTTCTTTTCCGTGTTGTTAGTGTTGTGTATTCGCAATCAGACTTGCTGCAGAAAGAATTTTTTCTGGTCGAATTAATTGGGTCCATCTCTATGTCAAAAGAATCGATGCCACATCTCAAAGCAGTGTACTTCATCCGGAATTTGGAGGTTGAAGAAGAGGAATTAAGATAGAAAATTGGTACCTTGTGCTACTTCTTGTTAGTGCTTGTGCTACTTCTTGTTACCTTCTGACGAGCTTTTCTTCCCTGTTAGCCGAAATGAATCCCGAATATAAGGCTTTAGTCTTGAACAAGGAAGCTAAACAAGTTTTTCACTATGGTGGGAAATAACCAAGTCAATTTTTGAGTAAATGATGTCCAACATTCAATCATGAAATCAAGATCCTTGGAAGTTGACTGATTTTTTTGTGAATTGGTTAGCAACAAAAGAAATCAACCAAGAGGCAATTCGGCGACAAAACGTTTATGATTCTCGTACCCTATCCTTATTCAAGTCTAAGAAAATAACAAAATAGTAGCAAGGAAAACACATCTATATAGTGTTATTACCTTCCCCATGCATTTTTCCAGATGAGGAGCAAATCATCCGGCCATGATTGATCGGCCACAATTCATATACTCTAATATTTCACTGGCTACAGCAGGATGTGTTTGTCCGAATAAGTCAACCACATACTTAGTGTTGGTTTCTACGTTATTCGGATCTGCCACACTAACACGAGCTTGAGCAGACGATCTCAATTCCTCTTCTTCAACCTCCAAATTCCGGATGAAGTACACTGCTTTGAGATGTGACATCGATTCTTTTGACATAGAGATGGACCCAATTAATTCGACCATAAAAACTTCTTTCTGCAGCAAGTCCGATTGCGAATACACAACACTAACAACACGGAAAAAGAACGTGTTCTTAGATTTGTAGATTTTAGAGGTAAATCGAAAGGAAAAGAACATGGAATTAGTGTAGAAGAGGAAAGAAAACGAAAACAGAGTATACATTTTTTTAATATACTCTGTTTTGAGAAAAAATAAAAATAAAAATATTTAAAAAATATTTAAAAAATATTAAATTGAGAGGGTAAATATGGAATTAAAAGTCAAAGGACTATATGTGGAACGCAAACCATTTAACTATAGCGATACGTGACAGCATTACAGCAAAAACCACGCGCGGGGACTGAAATTATAGATTTTTGATAGTCGAGGGACCCTCACCCGTGATTTTTTGTCGAGGGACTAAATCACAGAAAACGTGATAGTTGAGGGACGAAGCAACGATTTAAGCCTAAAGGCCAAAGCTGAACTAATAAAGGGGTTGGATTTGTGAGTTAGATCACTTGCATACTTTTATTTTCTCTCTCTAGAATCTATTTCTCTCTCTAAAAACTCTTCTTCTCTTATTTACTAAGGCAATTCCAAATAATCAAACTCACCACCAGACACTTAACATAATTGAGTTATGGAACTCTCTTAAATCCATCTCTAATTCTATTGAATGATGGTTTATAATTGGTGATTTTAATTATATTACTTCGCCTGATGAACAGATTGGATGCACTAATTTCTGCCTAGACAGATCTGAAGATTTCAATGAAACCGTCAGAAACTGCTCATGAGAAGATAATGGATACGTTGGCACTAAGTTCATTTGGACAAACAAATCCAAATGGAAAAGATTGGATTGAGCTTTATATAATTCAAATTGGTCTAACTACTTCAACAACACCACAATCACACACATGGCCATAACCTGTTCAAAGCATACTCCTCCCATTGTCTCTATATCTAATGAAAAATACTTTCCTAATTCTAGCTTTAAATTTATTAACATATGGACTCTAAGTGATGAATTTTTACCTACAGTTGAAACTAATTGGAACTTAAATATGAAGTGTTACCTTTTGATCATTGATGATCACCTTATTGGTAACTCTGTTATTTCTTACTTCAGAGAGATTTTAGCTAACAATTCTGATATCTATTATAGGGAAAATGGAAACTTGATTAATAGCCCTTTGTTCCAAAACATTCCTAAGCTAATAAATGATGAAGATAATGCAATGTTAATGAAGAACCCTACTGAAAATAAAATCTATAACATAATCAAGAGCCTTAAGCCATTTATTGTGGAAGGCATGGTTGGTTTTAATTACCGATTCTTCATTACATGTTGGAAGATCATCAAAAAGGATTTTTGTGATGTTGTCACCTCCGTCTTTTAAGGCCAAAACATCCTCAAATACATCATATCTAGTGGAACTTGTCTCGTTCTAATGGCTTATAACCTTACAAATTGGAATCAATACAGACTAATTAGTCTATGCACCTTCACCAACAGAATTTTATCAAAAATTATCAAGTGTAGAATCTCACATTTGCTTCCCAAACTCATCTCTGAGATGCAAGGAGCATATGTTTCATATAAGTCCAACATGACAATATTCTTATAGCTAAAGCGATGATCTATGATCTCAATAGAAATGTAACAGTTGGGAACATTCTTATCAAAGTGGACATGACTAAAGCATTTGATAGAAAATCCTACAACTTCATTATTAAAGTTTTATTATCTTTTGGATTTGATTCTATATTCATCTACCTTATTGAGAGTATAATCAACACCATTCAGGTTTTTATCCTTATAAATGGCAAGACAATTGATTATTTTAAAACTAAGAAAGTTCTAAGATAAGAGGACCATTTGTCCCCAAGTCTTTTCATTATTTTTGAGGAAGTACTCCTTAGAGGTCTCAACAACCTTTTCAATCAAAATAAAATTTTAAAATACACTACTGAGAGCTCAATTACCATTCTCTGTTTAGATTTCACTGATGATCTTCTCATTTTCACTAACAGTCTACCTACTTCTATATCTATTCTTAGTAATTTTTTGAGATACTATCAGGATCTCTCAGGACAAACTATCAACAAAGAAAAGACCAAGATATTCTCCTCCAACAAGGATCCTTCTATCAGAATTTCTTCTATCTCTCATATGACTGGCTTCTTCTTTGGATCCCTTGCTACTTCCTACCTTGGGATTACTATCAGCAGCAACAACAATGCTTCTAACTTTAAGACTCTTCTTAATAAAATCCCTAAGAAAATATCTGATTGGGAAGGAACAAATATATCTTATGGTGGGAGGTTAACTTTTATCTCTTCGGTTCTCATGGCTATTCCCACATATTGGCTCAAATGTTGTTCCATTCCTAAAGACATCATTATCAGAATTGAGATATTGTTTAATAACTTTCTATGAGGATCAAATCGGACATCTTCTAAGGTCCACTTGTCTAGTTGGACTAAGGTTTGAAAGTCATTCAATAAAGGAGAACTGAATGTCAGAAATCTTATTTATATTCACGATACTTTCTCTTGCAAACTCTGGATCAGATTCATAAAGGAGAACTCTCTTTGGACCATATTTTTTTTACAGTATTTTTTGCAATAAAATCCATCATATGCAAACTAACTTCTATTCTAAAACCAAATCCCATGTATCGAAAAGATTGACTGTCATTAAAAATATAGTTGAGCCATACATCAAGTGAAAAGTTAGCTGTGAAAATATTGATTTTTGGCTTGCCAGTTGGTTTAGGAAATCTCCTCTGATTAAGCTAGACGAAAATTAGGATAACATCTGCTATTGAATAGATAAAGTCTCAAATTTCTTGGAAAATAACAGGTGGAATACAAACAGATTATCTAGTTTCTATCTTTTAAATACTTTGAAACTATAAATAAGATAACCCTTAATGATCAGCAGATAGACTCCCTGAGATGGACTGCTTCTAAAGATGGCAATAAACTTATCATTTTCCATTGTAGATTCCCTCTTGGATTTTGAGTTGAAGCGAAAGCCTTTTTATGATTCATGTTAGTATAGAGCGGTGCATGCTATTGTTTTTCAACTGGTTTGAGAGTTTAGGTCAGTTCGTTCTTAAAGAAGTAGAATAGAAAACCTAGTAGAAATCTTGTGGAAAATATGTTAGAGAAAGAGTTTATATCAATTTGTTCTTGAAGTGAATCGGTTACCATATGATAAGCTCACTTAATTGTACTCAATAACAATATTTTTCTTCTTACTACTTTAATTTCACATTTACTTATATACTTCTTACACATTTCTCTTCTCTTAATTATGTAATTCAAATAATCCATTGTTTATGATGCACACTCCGCCAATAGAGACCATAATATTTATTAGGTTTTAAACCCAATATTTGATTATTGGACTAAAAAAACTCGTCTAAATACAATTTAGTCTAACCAGAATCCACATTCTATTTATACCACAGACGAAATAATATTAATAATATTTGTTGGTTCAATATTCTAATTGAATTAGCCTTGCGGTAATATATATAAGACTCTAGACTAGACATAATAAAATTTTCTAATTTAAGATAGCCTTGCAATAATTATGTAGTCAAACATAATCGTATTTAACTCAAACCATCTTTGTATATCATCAACATGAAAATAATTTATGTTATAAGTGAATCCATGTTTGTACTCTACGTAACACTTCTAATAAACTAAAAGTCCAATCTAAATTTATTATTCCCTCAATATAAACTAAACATAATCTACCATCAATATCAATACTTTTGAACACCTCCAAAAAAAACCTTAATAAAAATAGGGGATTGCTAAAAAAACATAATTTGTTTCATGAAATCGCATATATTGTTTTTTACTAATTTTGCTTAGCAACAATTTTATAAATATTAAAACGAAAATAAACGGCTTTACAAAATAATTTCGGACTTTTTTAGCAAATCCATAAAAAAAAATCTATATTGTGTATTATAGCAAAGGAACTCTCAACCCAAAATGTAACCAATATTAATTTAATAAATCTTCAGTTGTAGAATCATCCATCGTTGTCGCGCTTATTAACAGATCATATATTTTTTTCATAATAGACAATAATAAAAGCAATTAAAAATTTATTTATTTTATTTAAAAAATAACTAAAATAAAAGATAATAAATCAAACAATGTAATTCTAATTCTCTAGGTAAAGAATAAAACCAGAGATATCGCATATATATCGATACGAATTAAAATGAAAAAAAACATATTTTTATTATATATTGACAGTATTCAATATTTATATCCTCATATGCTAAAATAAAACTCAAATATCTCACAAAAAGATATAACAAGTTTTAAACTTAATGCACTAGCCAAACTCTTAGTTGTCTCATCATTAAATCTAATGGTGAGACAACCAAGGAGCATTATGAGAATTGAATTTGATTCTCATTTTACATTTGGAGGTCCATTTAGCAAGCCAATCGGTTGTTTTATTTTGAATGCGATTTATATAAGTGATTATTATGGAAGAGATGATAGGATTCTCTACGGCCTTTAAAAATATGATAGATAGACCAATGGTATTCACCGGATGAAAGAAGATATACAAGTATTTGTGAATCAGACTCTATGTCGACGTTAACAAATCCAATTTCTTGCACCAAAGAGAGCACGGGCTTCTGCCATTACTGGGAGAGATTTCCATAAGCATTGCCAACACCGGAGAATTTGAACGTTATAATCTTTGATAAGGATGCCTCCACTAACTTCTCCGTTTGCGAGAGAGGAGCCATCAGTGTTAAGCTTCACTTTGTTACTGGAAGGCGGAATCTAGGTATGATAAGTAGACTTGTTATTGCTTATAATATGATTAAAACAACCCAAATCAGTAGAAGCATTATAAGTGTTAGTCAAATGCTTTTTCTTGATGAGGAAAGCATGGTCCATACCATAAAGGATTTTCTTGATATAACTGATAGAAGACGAATATATATATATATATATATATATATATATATATATATATATATATATATATATGGTCACCTTGAACCTTAGATTTGTTTCTTGAATGCCAAATAACCTAACAGATAATTGGAGGCAGAATTGAGTTGATGTAAATTTCTTTGCCAGAACTCCAAATAGCTTCTAAGCATATGAAAGATAGTCATATATCTGTTAATGTTAATCTTAAATAAAACCATATGTTCTAGAAAAAGTTGCATTCAACAAATAAATGCTTTACTGATTCAATATTGTTGCAGAACTAATATTTGAAGACCATGAATGTGTCTTTTCTGCAAGATAGTGTCTATAGAGAGATAATTTTTTATAAGTCTTCATGTTAGGAAAGAACACTTCCTAGGGGTGACAGTGTTCCAAATCTTGTCGTAGAGGTTAGAAGAATTTTGGTGGATCCTTATCAAGTTCCAAGTGTCTTTAGTATTATAGTATGTTTATATATATATTTTTGGAAGAATTATTTTCCTATTTAAAAAATCATGGGTATGGATACCTCGATTATATTTTATTATAATCTAACAAGTGGCATCAGAGCGAATTTTAATTCCTCCTCATGTAGGAATATGAACTGAAAACTTAAGTCTTCCAGATTCAATTAATAAATTATTATTTTTAATTGATAAAATTGAGAGAAAAAACCCTTTAACGTTTTTTTAAATTATGATTTCTGTTTAGAAACCTATACATGAAGTAAGTATAAAGTGAGCATAAAACCATATGTGTTGGAACTGATTGGTGTGATCGAGAACACATAAATGGTTATTTGTTTTTTGTATGTTCATGACTAATCTTTTGAGAAAAATCAAAACAAAACCTAATTCAGAAAGTGAGGGTTTTAATGTTCACAAATTGGGGACTTCACCATGACCATGTGGATGGTCTCCACGATCACCCCTACAATATTTTCCATTTTTTTTGTTATGATGCTTTAGAGTGAAGTTATTTTACATACCTCATACAGAGGTACAACCAACCGATTCAAGGATTTTAATATTATATGTATGTATGATAGGACATCACGATATTTAGCATAGTGTGTACGTTTATTTTGGTTGATTATTCAAAGTATTTTTCATGTTTTGGTGTGTGATAATTGGTTAGGGGCTCACATCCATGTGACCCCATTATATGAGTATTATGAAGCATCTAAAGTTGTATATGTATGGTCACATGGGGAGAGGTACTTACCTATTATTGTTGGCACTTGGACTCTGTGATGTACGAAGTGATGACCTGCATGTCTAGAAGTTTTCTATTTCTAGTACACGGAGTTAGATTGGTATTACTATCCATTAAGATGTCTAAGCACTATATGTGATATATCACATCTTTGAATTGTTTCAGACGCTTAAAGTGTATTGTGGTTTGGTGACTTTAGGTCTTATCTAGAATGATAGACGTCAAGTCGCAATGGTACACAATACAATGCGAGCATTTAGATGATCATTCTTTGAGACTAATTTACATGTATGTATCCCACATGAGTGGGTAATATTAGGAGAATAATGAAATAAATATTTTTTGAGGCCTCACAACTTAAGGAATAGTTTTTATATGTGTAGGGCAACCCTAAAGGAAGACTACCACACATATTTCATAATAGCGAGCACCAATTGTATGATGTTTTTGTTGCATTTACAGACATCATAATCATGCATCACTATTTTTTCATTATTGAATGGTTCATTTAGTTATCAAAATTAGTCATGTACGTCCCCTAAGGAAGGATTTACTGGTTGAATATGGCATAGAACCTACAATGTTTAACCTTAAAATACTGCATCCATAGATAATGTATAGTTTGTTGGCGCCCAACATCTCTGCTACTGATTATGATGAGTCAAATATATTTGAATGCCCAATCACAACCAATAATCTGATAACTTTCAGTATGTATTAGATTAGTTTGGTAGAAAATTCAGATCTATTTCAGTAATATAGTGTTTTTTTCTTGTTGTTTGGTTGTTAAAAACAATTTCATAAACTCATTTCAGGTCCTCAAATTGGTGAGCGGAAAATTCAATGAGTGAACATGGAAATTTTACTCTTGTTGAGTGTACATGACATTGAATGTTGTATTAGAGAGACAGTCCTATTGCACTTATAAAAATAGAACCCCGAGGAAAGCGTGCACTTTGTGTATTGGGAGCGTTCTAGCTTACTCACTCAATATATTTTATAAAGTGGAGTCCCGCAGGTATTTTTTAGTTCCCAATTCGCTTACATGTTAATGGAAAATGACATGCTTTCACACCTTGAGTGATGTTTTGTTAAGTCCCCTAAGGTTGAATTTCAAACTTGATCGAGAAAATCTCTATTATAAAGTACACAAGGATAACAAGATTATAGAACACATCTATGCAATGGTTTCGAATAAAACTTAAGGTCCTACAAGTTAATCTTCTATGGACCGTTGTTATGGCATATATTTTCATGTCCTTAACTTCTAAATTAAAGATTTTTGAAATAACCTACAATTGTTTTGACAAGAAATATGGCATGACCATTTTATAACCAATTTGCTAAATGAGAAGGAGAAGCATTCAAATATGGTGCTTTAGAAACCAGTATGGTTAATATCGATACGAGTAATCCTCAAATTAAAAGGAAATACTCATCGATAAGAGTTGCACAAGCTAAGCCTATGGGATATGCTAAAGAGAGAGGAGACTCCAAGAAAGAAAAGGGAAGGATTTTTCCATGTTTCCACTACAAGAGCATAAATCACTCGAATATGCATTGCCCCAAGTATAAGGTATCGATGGTCAAGAAAGGTAAAATATCTTCTATAAATTAAGAAATTAATTTAGTTTCAATGTTTAATAACACATGGTGGGTTGATATAGTAGTAACAACTCATGTAAGTTACTTTGCAGGGCTCAAACCTCCCATTGATATGGATATGTATACTGCCAATGGAGTGGAGTGCTAAGTTTCATCCATATTTCACTTTAATTGTTTTTTGATTTCATGTCATGTTTTAAATTTAAATGATGTTTTGTATGTTTTATTCTTTCGGATGAAATTACTTGATTTTTTGTTATTGGGGATATGTGGTTACGCATGTTCATTTGGTAATATAAAACTTTAGATCTTTTATGATTAATGTTTATTTTTCTATGTTGTGCTTGATTTTATTTATAATATGTATAAATTAGCTTCTAATAATTTTCATAATGAAATGAATATGATACACAAAGTAACTTATGAAACTCCAGGCTCTCTATGCCACATATGTTTAGGTCACGTCTCTAAAAAAGAATAAACAAGCTTGTTGTTGAGGATCTATTAGGTCAATTTGATTACATTAATTTAGATAAATATATCGAGTGTATCAAAGGGAAACACGCCAAGAAGATAAGATTTTAAGTCTCTCGTGTTAAAGATTCCTTAGAGTTAATTCATACATATATTTGTGGCCCATTCCTTACAACATAATGGAATAGCCAATGATACTTCATTTTTTTATTGAGAAATTTTCATGATATGGCTATATATATTTAGTTATGAGAAATTAGAGGTTAATGACATGTTCAAATCCTTTAAGGCGGAAGTCGAATTACAATGAGGCAAATGGATTAAGTTTTCAGATCTAACTATGATGGTGAATATTATGTCATATATATTGGAATAAGAGAAACCGCATATTAATGAACATGGTTAGGAGCATGATAACTCATACAAGTCTACCATTTGCATTATGAGGTGAAGCTCTTAAGTATGCAACATATATCATAAATAGAGTATCTTATTCAGTAGTAACTAAAATAGCTCATAAACTATTTAAAATGCATAAGCTGATCTTGCAGTATTTTCATATTTGGGGGTGCCACACAGAAGCAAAACCATACAGTCCTAATGAGAAAAGGTTGTACTTAAAAATATTTAGTTTTAATTTTATAGGGTACTCATACCACTCAAAGAGTTACAAGTTTCTCGGGTACTCATACCACTCAAAGAGTTACAAGTTTCTCGATCCCACTAATCGATCTACATTTGAGATGAGAACTGTAGTATTGTTTTAAGGTTAAAAAATTAGGGAAAATATTCAGATAAAAAAATCAGTTATGAGGAAGAAATGAAACCAATTTATATAGTCTCTGACATTGATGGTTTAGATACAATTAGCTTACCGATCATCAACAATATGTTATAGAATTTGGCTATAACTCCTCTAATTAACGTTACGCCTCCACCTCGGATAGAAAATGTTGATGATATTTTTTATAAACAACATAGTCGATAGGGAAGAAATCTAGTGTCTTTGGATTATGTGGTATTTCTTAATGAACATGAAGGTACTTTAAACATTCTGGAAAAGTACCCGGATACCTTTGAGGATGATATAAAGAGTTTAAACTCTAAACTATGAACTAAATTAATGAATGCAAATACAAATTGATGTAGGATAATTCCGTTTGGAATCATATCATTCAACCTGAATGTATGAAAGCACTAGGGTGCAAATAATTGTTAAAACCAAACATGATACATCGGGGAAAGCAGAAAAATGCAAAACACGTGTTGTAGTGAAAAAATATAGTCAAACTAAAAGTATTGATTATACAAATATAATTTCTCCAGTATCATCAAAGAAATCGTGCAAAATGATCATTTCCATTGTTGCATTTTGACTTAGAGATCCACCAAATGAATGTTAAGATTGTGTTTCTCAATAGAGACACAGATGAAACTAGTGTGGATTATTTATGTTTGAGGGTAATTTTGTAAAGTGTTTTGAGAATTTAAGGTTTATGATGAAATGTAGTGAGATAATTTAGGTGTGTGCTTGTATTAAATTTTGATCACCCTCATTAATTAAAGTGGTTGGGGTATTTATACTTAATTAACCCATAAGCCTTTCGGGTCGGGTTGTGGGCTTGGGTTAAGTTTAAGAACCCATTAGCCAAGATATGAAATGACCAGCACCTAACTTATTCACGTTTCACTAAATTTATCTTGTTCGGTTTCTTATGGTAATGGTTCAGTCTGAATTGACCTTCGGATAGAGGTAAGTAGCAGTGTCAAAAATATCCAACCTTATCAGTAGCCCATTTAGGTCTTGTAAAGAATCTTTGGAAGAGTTAACCCTCATGAATAAAAATCAACGCATTTCCAATGTGACCTTCCGATCTGTCTCTGTATCCGAACCGAAGAGATCACCTTTTTCTATTAAGAATTTTAAGAGTCAGTCCGATTGGAATTTGGTGGGACTAACTTTACTGTTAATAATTTCATGAGTCTTTTTTTTTACGTGGGACACGTGCCAGGTTCTGGTGCGACCTCTCAACCATTTTTTCAACTAAATTCTCGTACCTACTAGGCTAGAAAGTTACTTAGGTTATAACCCTCATACTCTATAGCCCTTAATCATAGCTATTGATCGGTTTTGCTTCCCCTAGGTAACCTCCTACATTTTCACAATTATATATAAATCGGTTTTACTATTCTATTAACTTAAAAAACACAAATACTTGTAGAGAGAGAAAGATTAGTAATCTTTTCAAATTATGTCTGAGTAATTTATGTTCACATCCAGAAACGCACTGGTAGAAGGAGGTTGGCTGAATTTGTATGAATTGGAGAAAGCGAGAAAGGTTGCAAGAGACGAAAGAATTGCAGCTGATCTTCCTATCTCTCATGGTGAAGAAAACACAGACCAAGGTTCATCATCATCAAAGACATCTAAGGTTGGAAAATTACCCTTTGTTCCAACCCTTTCTCCTCTTCAATCAGGGTCCTCTGTCCAAGAGTCTCAAAACCCCCTCCCTAAAGAAAAGGCAGTTTCCAGTGTTAGGAAACCTTTACCTTTTATAGCCATGGGTTCGGATGCTGAGAAGTCTACTGAGAAGATCACCCCCCCCCCCCCTCCGCCGAATAATTTGTCGTTCCAAACCTAAATCCACCCCTAACTCTTCGAAACCTACCAATTCGGAGACGATAAATCTCCTAGCAGAAACTAAGCCAATCGAACAGTAGTCCACTGTATGGAAGAAACCATGAAGGATAGTATAGAAAATACTCCTTTTGAGGCGTCCGGACAGACTGAGGACACCGCAGCAGATCGGAAGGGCAAGGTTAAGGTGGGTCTCCCTAATACTCAGTTGCTTCTGGAGTGTCTCGAAGGTAAAGTGGGGCCAAACTTCCAGAAGGTTAATGTAAAGTACTTGATAGCCCTCCAAAAAATTGTTTACGTGTACACCCATACTGCTGAATTGGGTCGTATCCGAACAAAGTGGGGCTTCCCTGATTCCGTTAAGGTGAGAATCCCAATCACCCCAAAGACTCTAATGGACTGCAAGTCCCACGAGCTAGTGGTATCCACCGAGGTGCTGAACTGAGGACTCCGGTTTCCTTTGGATCCATAGACAGTCGGGTACTTTCTCCTGGTGAAGCTATACCCAAGTCAGCTGAGTCTGAACGCCTGGTAGACTCTGATAGCTGGCATAATAGCTTCAAGATTGTCAAACATCCCACTACCGATAGAGCAATTCGCTACTCTGGCGAGCCTATGCAAGAACCACCATATCCCATTTTGTCACTAAAATATGGGAAACGACTAAAAGGTAGTAAACGACTTACTCGAGTCTGAAAAACCATGGAGGATACAATTTCTATTCATCAGTGGAGCCTGGGATAATGAGAAAAAATAAAAAGCTGACTCTAATCCAAGCCAACTGACTAGTCGCTGGAAGAGTATAAGTAAGTTTTATTATGTTTCCCTTGGTCTTTTAAATACTATGTGGTTATTCAGAACTGACTTGTGTCTTCTTTTAATTTTTCTGAAGAAGTTCTCAGACCATTTAGAGGCGGGCCAAATCGCTTGTGCTAATTTAAACCCATGGGCTTCAGAGAGGTGGGATAATATTTCCACAAGTACTTTACCTTAGGGAAATTTATGAGGTCTCGCTTGTGGAATATTACAGGGAGAAGAGACCTTACCTGGGAACAATTGACCACTCATCCTCCAGCAGATATCATCCTAAAGGGAATTGACGCTAAGGAGTTAAGCTTTATCTTCCTTCTAGGGTCAAAGGCCTTAGCCATTTGGACAAGATGAAGAACAAGAGAAAGAAGAAGACCAGAGTAGACCCACCTCAGCCAATTACCAAATGGGTCATTTCGGAGAATCAGGGCGGAATCAATGTTGCTTTACTGGAGACAGTCAAAGTTACAGTTAAAAATCCTCATAGATCAGACAAACCACCAAAGATTACAAAGAAGGATAAGAAGCGCAAGGCAAGCAGTGATGAAAAAGCTGAAAAGAAGAAGAAAGTTATTCTGGGATCAGAGATGATTTTGCGTCTTTCTGAACTTCCTCCTCCGGTTCCTGCTAACCCTACTTTTCAAGAAGAAATTCCACCCAACCTTTATTCCAAACATGCCACTACTGATGGAGAGGTAAATTTTGATGCATTTCAGAACATTAATATGTATTTTAATGATATGGAAAATGATGATTTCTCGAGGCCTTATCATCCTGCTAACTCATCTAATGATGTAACCCATAATGGTGAGACTTATGTGATATCAACTGAACAAGACACCCTGAGTCGTGCCCTCTTAGTTTATATCCGTCCAGTAGTTGACTTGGAAAGACAAGTAAGGGAACAAACAACTACTATAACTTCCCTAACCACATCAAACCAGGGCTTAACGAATAGTCTCTCTACTGCCTAACAGAGCATATAATCTTTGAAGAAGGAAAAATAGGATTTAGCTGCCAAACTAAAGAGGCTCAACAAGATCTTCAGACTAAATACTCTGAACTGGAAAATTTTTCCTGCAGTGAAATCAAAGCTCTGAAGGAGCAATTAGAAGCTAGAGACAAAACTGTCAAGACTTTATCGAAAAACAAAATCAGCTTGGAAGATCTTCTTAAGAATAAGACAGAGGAGAATACATCTCTAGTACAAAAGCAAGCCGAAGAGATAGTTGCTGGAATAGAGAAGTATGCCTCTAGAGTGGTGGACTCTTTGGAGAAAAGAGATGATGGAATCAAGTCTGATATGGTCTTATTACTTCAAGAGACTTTTCCTAAGAGGACTCTTGGTCTTTTATGGAAATTTGTGGAATACGTTGACCTTCGTTCTCATACGATGGTTGATGGTGATAAGCACAACTATTCAAGTAGGGAAGATTCTGAGGACAACGAAGGAGTTGGTGAGAGTTCAAGTGCTGAACTCAAAAGTCCGAAGAAAGGCGATGGTGATGAAAAGACCGAAAGGAACAAGCCCTAAGGTTATATTGTTATGTTGTATGTTTTTAGTTAAAAAAACTAAAGTCCTTGGATGGCCAAGGAATTTTGTTGTGTTATTTGTTTAATTTCTGTTCTTAAAACTCAAAGTCCTTGAATAGTCAAAGCATTTGTGAATTATGGATCGGGTCTATTCCGATCAGAATTCAATATCATATTTTACTTTGTATGAATTTTGTTTAACTCTTTATTGTTAATGTTTAAATGACCTTTAATATTTCATACTTGTTAAGTAAGTGTATTAAATGATTCTGATCATATATGTTTGATTAATGTGATCAAATGTTTAACATATCTGATCAACTCAAAGATGTTTGAGAGTTGGGGTGTTTAATAAGTATTTAATATCCGACCACCTCATACTATGGTTAAGTCAAGAAGAATTTAGCACCAGACTTTTGAAGAAGGCGTAAGATATTATTGAAAAACGAGGACACCTCGTTAAAACCTCCTTGCGGCACCAGGGTAGGAAAAAGTATGGCCATCTAATATTTACATTGATATTCAAAAGGTAAATATTTACAATAGAGTTTTATTCTAAGTATAACCTGAGATGTTCAAAGTTCCATGGTTTATTTAGTGTACTTCCTTCCTTGTCCTTTTCTTAAGACTTTGTTCCCCAATTGAAAATATCTTCTTTTAACTTTGGAGGTAAATACGCTCCTCATGAAACCCTGCTAATAAGACTCTCATGGTTAAGGATTTGTAGCCATAGTGTGTAGAACCTTCACCATCGTGCAATTCAAATAACATAACTTGGGATTCTTCAAATCCTAAGCAACGCAAGAGGGATCTGCTGAAAGATTTCTTGTAAAGAACTTCCCTTAATACCAAGAAACCACGAGCCTTATATTTAATTTTCTTAGTCATGGCTTTATCCGGAGGCAAAATCCCATCGAAAATAAACTAAAGAATACCATACCTCAATTTCATAGGTTGAATAACGAGTATGCTCATACTTTTTTCAATCTCATTACCTTTTTCTTGGCCCGACTGTATTTAGGGACATTCTTGCATAAGAATCCTTGGGTAAGATTCAGAATAAGCTCTGGTTGCCAAAGAGTCTGCCATAGTATTCTCCAATCT
The DNA here is from genome assembly GCA_036936605.1 of Limnanthes douglasii subsp. nivea. Taxonomy (NCBI): domain Eukaryota; kingdom Viridiplantae; phylum Streptophyta; class Magnoliopsida; order Brassicales; family Limnanthaceae; genus Limnanthes; species Limnanthes douglasii. The sequence goes on along the minus strand of JAUPFV010000004.1, from coordinate 142,602,471 downwards.
AGGGATGTGTTCATAGTGGATACTCTTGAAGCTTACAGCAACTTCCCTCAACATAAGCAAGTATTTTATCAGTTGTTCTTTCTTTGCTTCAGCTTATCCTTGAGCATAGTGAATAAGTAGTTGGGAGTCACTTATTAACCGAACTCTTCTGGCTCCACATATAAGGGCTAGCTTAAGACCATCTATAGCTGCTTTATATTCAGATTCATTGTTAGAAGCTCTGAAACCAAAATATATAGCCTGGTACAAGGTATCACCATAAGGAGAAGTTAATTAAATTCCAAGCCCATATCCCATAGTACTAGATCCACCATCAGTTTGGACTACCTATTCTTTCTTAGACTGGTTTTCTAGTATCTGTCCGGCAGATCTATCAACATGGAATTCTACCAAGAAGTCAGCCACTGACTGGGTTTTAATCATTGTTCGGGGCACAAAATCATTATCATAATCACCCAGCTCAACTAACCACTTGGTCATTCTGCTTGATATATCATCTTTCTGAAGAACACTCTTCAAGGGAAAAGATGTTCGAACGATAATGGAATAATCTTGCAAGTACGGTCTTATTTTTCTAACCGCAATTACCAAGGCCAATGCTAGTTTTTCTAACTTCAAATATCTTCTTTCAACATCCAGAAGACTTTTGCTAATGTAATACACCGGAAGAGGGTAATTATCCACATCTCTTACTAGTACAACACTTATTGCATACTCTGATACAACTAAGTACATGTAGAGATTTTCCCCCTAGACAGGTTTAAACAGAGTCTTGGGTGAAGATAAATGTTTATTGATTTCAATAAATGTTTGATCACACTGTGGAGACCAATTAAAGTCTATGGCATTCCTTAACACCTGGAAAAATGGAGCACATTTGTCTGATGATCTTGAAATAAATCTATTCAACGCAGCCAATCGTCCGGTCAATCTTTGAACTTATTTGGTGCTCCGAGGAGGATCCATAACTAATAGAGCATTGAGTTTATCTGGATCCAGTTGAATTCCTTTTTCACTTATTATATAACCCAAGAAGTTTCCAGACCGGACCCTAAAAACACACTTTTCAGGGTTTAACTATTGTTAACAGCCTTTAAGTTGGAAAACGTTTCTTGGAGGTCAGATATATACGCATCTTCCTCAAAGTTTTTTACCATCATGTCATTTATGTAAACTTCTATATTTCTGTTAATCTGACTAGCAAAGGCTTTATTTACTAACCTTTGATATGTGCCCCCAACATTTTCAATCTGAACGGCATCACCTTATAAAAATGAAGACCTCTATCCGTAATAAAAATGGTGTAGTCTTGATCCGTCGGATCCACTTGTATCTGGTTGTGCCCTGAAAACGCATCCATCAAAGGCAACAATTTATTCCCAGAAGTAGAATCCACCAACTGATCTATCCGAGGAACATGATAAGGATCCTTGGGGCATACCCTATTCAGATCAGTAAAGGCGATACACATTCACCATTTTCCATTTTTTTTCTTGACTAATACAGGGTTGGCAATCCATAAAAATTACTGAGACTCTTTTATGTGGCCCATCTTGGTTAGACGATCAACTTCTTGAACAATCACATCTGTTTTTTCTCTAGAGAAAGACCTTCTTCTTTGTACAACTGGCGCAACATCAGTTCGTATAGAAAAATTGTGACAAATTATATCAGTTGGCACTCCGATAACATCATCATTGCACCAAGCAAACACATGTTGATTACTCATTAAAAAAGACAACAACCTGGGTTTCAGACTTGGTGCCAACTTGGTACTAATTCTAATAGCTGCTAATCTCTATTAAGCTTGATTGTCTTTACAGACTTAGAGGCAAGTGCCATTGCATAACATTTCCTGGCTACCTTCTTACTGCTCCGGACAACACCTACTTGTCCCTGAACAGCGTATTTTAAACATTGATGGATCGTAAATGCCATAACATTCATTCTAGAGAGCCAAGACCTCCCAAATATTGCATTATAAGATGTTGGGAAACCCACTACAATAAATAAGACTCTCACCATTTTCTTGAAAGGTCCCTTTCCCAACAATACTCCTTCTTCAAATTCCCCAATCACATCTGTAGAACTTCCTGTGAATCCCATGATAGTTCTGTTCAAATGTTATATAACTAAAGGGTTTCTCATCTGTTTGTAGAAGTTCAAAAACAAGATGTTTGTCGAACTGTCTGTGTCAATCAGGATTCGACGTATATTATTTCCCCCTATTGACACCCCTATTACCACAACGTCTTCATGAGACCTTGCAATATCTCTTAGGTCATCCTTATCAAAAACTATAAAGGGAGATGGAGTTTGATACATGTGGGTGGATGTTCCTCCATCCAACTGGGTGGCCAAATTGTGAACATGCCTCTTCCTTGAAGAACTAGAAGGTGTAGTCACAGTGTCCCCCCCCCCCAAAGATGGTTAAAGATTCAAAATATTTAATCAAACTCGAGACAGTATTAGTCTTGTCTGTTATTACTCCCACCCGATTCCGACTCAGATCCGTATCAAGTTAATCAGAGTCTATATCAAAACTTTCAGTAATTACCATAGCATCTTCCTGTGTAGACATTCCAAGATTACTTGAAAGAGTAGTTAGGGGAGTGTTGACATTGGATTGTGTATTATCCGGTCTTCTCCCTCTCATTTTTTGACATATTCCCTCAACTTAACCCTCTCAATGAGGTTTTAGACCTCTTGCTTCAAGGCTATACAATCATGGGTATCATGACCTATATCATTATACTATTTGCAGAAACGACTACTTCGGTTTTCTCTGGGAGACTGCAATGTTGTTGGCTTTCTAAAGTGAACTTTTTTTTAATCGTGTCATAGATTGTAGTGGTGGACCTTATATGGTGAGGTACCCTGGTCTTTTTAGTCTTTTCCACATTGATTTGTTTCCCCACCTGATTTAACAATCCCTCAAAATCCATGGCCTTCTACCGCGTTACTGAATCAACCAAGTTGCTTGGATTCAAACCCTGCCCGAGGGAAGCAATTGCAACTTGTTCAAAGAAACTTTCTAGGCAATTCTTTGTATTCAAAAACCGGCTGATGTACTCCTTCAGAGATTCATTCGGCTCCTGAGCACAATAGATGATGGTATCCCTATTACCTTTAAGTTCTTTACTTCCAACGAACTGCCTCCGGAAGGCAACCCAAAATATATCAAAAATATTTATAGACCCCTGAGGGAGACTATTATACCATTTGAGAGCACTTCATGTGAAAGTTTAGGAGAAGGCCCTACACAAAATTTTGTCGTCATCATTGAATTTCATCATAAAGTTCTTAAACTTCTCTAGATAGTTATCCGGATCTTGGCTCCCATCATATTTCTCCATCTTAGAGTTGTCAAACCTCTTGGGAAGGTGTCCGGAAGTATTCTCGCAGATAAAGACGATCACCTCCAGTTCTTGTTACGTCTAAAAATAGTATCTTCATTTGGAGTAGCAAAAATATATGATTCGGACTGGAAAACAAAGGGATCAATCAGCAAGCGGTCAATATGATGATCAGTCGAACCCTTTACATTCCCATGTATTTCTTAAGCCTGCCATGCCTATCTATTTTTCTTGAATGCTTTTTAGCCAGCCTCATTTTCTTTTCGACCGTCCTTCATCACTACTTGAGGACACCGATTCTTTAATATCTGCCTCGTTAGATAAGTTACTGGAGGATTCCGAAGTAGAACTCTCCAAATGTTTAGATCGATGTGTTTTTCTGGAGCTGAGATGAGTCTTTAGGGACTGTTCATTCTCTCCAAGATTGTTAGTATGGTGAAGCACCAACGCACCAGATTTTTTTAACCCATTTCTTTGCTTGTTTCAGCGCTCTCAATGCCTCAAACCCAACCGTCAACTGATCACGCTCCTCGATAGTGTATTCATTGTTTTCCTTTGCAACTTCCACCTCAAGAGGTGGAACATTTTGCGCATTCGGATCCATCCGAATTACTTTGTATGATGGTTTTGAATATGAAATTCAGGCATCGTCATGCTCCCACTGTGGTCGTCAATTTAATGTGGATTATTTCTGTTTGAGGGTAATTTTGTAAAGTGTTTTGAGAATTTAAGGTTTAGGATGAAATGTAGTAAGATAATTAAGGTGCGTGCTTGTATTAAGTTCTGATCACCATCATTAATGAAAGAGGTTGGGGTATTTATACTTAATTAATGACCCATGGGCCTTTCAGGTCGGGTTGTGGGTTTGGTTTAAGTTTAAGAACCCATTAGCCTAAGATATGAAATGACAGGCACCTAGCTTAGTCACGTTCCACTAAATTTATCTTGTTCGGTTTCTCATGGTAATGGTTCAGTCCGAACTGCCCTTCAGATAGAGGTAAGTAGCGATGTCAAAAATATCTGACCTTATCAGAAACAATTTACAAGAAGAAACTTGAACACTTTGTGGTTTGAGATACAAATTCAATGGTTTGTAAACTAAATAAATCCATTTATAAGCTCTAGCAAGCATCTCACTAATGGTACCATAATTTTTTAGAAATTGTTATCTCGTTCAGTATTGAGGTAAACAAGATCAAATGTTGTATATACCGCACGATAATTGGGAGTAAAATGGTATATTTAGTGTTTATGTCGGTGATATACTTCTAGCCACTAATTAAGTACGTTTATAATTATATGCCACCAGAAAATCCCTATAAGATAGATTTTATTTGAAAGACCTCGGGAAAATTTCATACATGTTAAGGATCTGTATATTAAGGAACTTTTATAAGAGAATCCTTGGTCGCTCTCACGAATCTTATGTTGAAAGCACGTTATGTTAATATCACTTAGATAAAATTAAGCCTTTGGATACCCCTGTAAGGAAGGAGTCCACTAAGGTAGCAGTTAATGCTTTGATTTATTGTAAAAACATTCAAAATGAGTCATAACGTAATTATGTAGTTGGTTGTTAGTTGTTGCCTGATATGGATAAACTTTAATTTATTATATGTAAACAATAATGTTATATAAGTGCACAATCAGATAAATAACAAGAATAGTATGATATTCTCTATTTTGGGCCAGAAGGCCCGCACATCTTTGCTTTTAGTCCACTTACAAAAGGCTTCATACTAGATAAGATATGTTCTTAATTATATACCATTGATCATTCCCATGTTTAACCGATATGAGATGTGGGACTTTGGTCGTACCATAACCAATCCTCCTCTAGAAAAAAATAACACTTTAGCCTTCCTCTCAATTAACTTCCATCCGCTCACTCTAATCATATTGGGGACTACGTGAACCATAAAGTCACTACAGATGTAGATCCTCCCATCATTACTATCAAATACAATAGACAGAATCGGATTATGATATAGAATACTATAAATTTGTCCTTCTAACTAGGTGGTCAAACTCATTATATTCCTCTTTTAAGAACAACTTGAGGGGGTTGATATTGTATCCCCCCCCCTCCCCGGAGATGGTAAATATCTCGAAAAATTAATACAAACCTATTACTATTCCTTCTTTTAGAGCTCACTTATCATCATAATACGGTATCGGTCATGGTCGGGGTCCAAATATTTTAAGTCTTTATCAAATTCACTATATGGTCCGGTAATAACCATAGTGTTTTCTTGGTTAGGGGCCGCTTCTATAACTTCCCTTCAAGAAACAGTTTAGATAACGACTACTACATGTGATCTATTCCCTAATTGCACTTTGACAAAAGTAGTTAATTTTACATTCTCAATCAAAGTTCGGGTTTCTTGCTTTAGAGAAATACGATCCTTTGTATCATGTCCCACATAATTGTGATATCTACAAAAGCGAGTATTTTGATTCTCCTTCATAGTTATGGGTGATAGCCTTTTAAACTTCACCTAATTTATGGCCTTGGAAAAAATGGTAGAAATACTCTATGTTAATTCTGCAAATAGATCATATCAGACCCATTGATTCTCCATGATCTATAATGTTGTTGATGACGTTGTAGATGTTGGTTCCCTCTAGGTCTAGAAGTATTCTGATTAGAAACCTTTGGACGAGAACTAGCAGTCGTTTGTGCTTCTTGTTGAGAACCTGAGGTATTATTCGTGTGCTAATATGAGACTTTTAGACTCTTCGTCTCTTCTATCGTAATATGTTCTTCAACTTATGATAACATAGCTCCAAAGAGCGTTTCTTTCTTTCTAATAATGGTATCAGTGAATTATCTAGGTGGAAGTGCTAGTCTAGAAGCAGTTATAACCACTTATTTAAAGGAGTTTTGCAAACCATTCTTAGTTTCTACAAATCGCTTGGTGTAATGCTTAAAGCATTCTCTAATCAACTGACAACAATAAATTATTATATCTATATTTCCTCTCATATATTTACTTCCCACAAATATACCTTCGGAAAGCCATCCAAAACATGTCTAATTTCTTGATCAATCCCAAATAAGTTAATTATATAACTTTAAAGCACTATCCTTGAAGGTTTAGAGAAAAGATCGACACAATAATTTATCATCGTCATCAGAATTCATCATGAAGTTTGTTAAAGTGTTCAAGATGGTTATCTGAATCCTTGATCCCATCAAATATTCTATTTTTTAAATATCGAATCACCAGTCGTAATGATCGGAGATGATATTAGCAGTCAGAGAGGACTTCCTCTAATTAATTTATTGACTGAACTGATGATCCTCACTTGCTGTTGTAAACATCCCTATTTTAGACTAGCTAGTAAATTGATCACTTATTTGGGGGGTTTGTACTAAGTTTTCTATATTCCCTAGCCTAAACTTCAAATTTTCAATTACTTTTACTTTTCTCATATTTTCTTCTAATCGATTTATTAGGCCGATCCGAGCGTTTTTTTTAATAATATTTCTCTTTTTATGATAATGATTACTACTTTAAAAGGAGGAAGACTCTTTGGTATCATACTGTGAATACTATTGGACTCCAAAGAATTCGAATGTTCCCTAGTTTTATGCTCATTTTTTAAAGGATGATGGGTTTTAACGAGTGACCTTTCTAATACTTCTTTGAATCATACTGAACATCTAGGTTTATAGCTTGTTCATTAATTCCCTCTTGGCCTTCAGATGTTTGAACCTCTAATTGGATTTTATTTTGGGGTTATTTGTGATAAGATAAAGAATTATTTGGTAAAATAATCAAATTGGTTAAATAAGAGGGATAATTTGGCTTTATAAAAGTATTGTAAAATAAATCCAAGAAATGTGTAACATTGAGGATACCTTGTATAATAAATAGTAATTATGGTTAAAATTAGTAAAATGGTGGGTGAAGTGACCATAAATGGGCTAATCATATAATTTTTGGGCCAACCTCTTGTACTATATAAAACAACACCCCTTTTTGGGAAATGATAAACATGTATTTTATTACTACTTTTATCAACTTCTCTCACTAACTTTATTGTGCTTCTCTTTCTAAACAATCTCTTCCAAACAAAGCTTAGACAAATAATTTATCTAAGAAATCCTTGGAACTATAATTGGTGTCGTCTGTGAGAAAGCGATTGGTATCCATAATCATTTTCCCAAAATCACTATTGCATTGGCAAACACTTTAAGATAAATCGATACATAAATATTAGGGGAGCCTAATATTGGCAATGATGATCGTGTGATCAGAACCTTATATGAAGATCATCCCGTCGAAGAGCAGAGGATAGATGAACTAAACTATGATGATCATTATGTCGACGAGCTACTTGAAGAGTATATCTTAGTAGCTCGGAGGAAGGAACTACTAGAAGATCTAGCAAAGTTAAATTCACAAAAAGAAATAGCTTTGAATGCTAAAAGGTTTAGGTAGGAGGCTCAAAGGGAACAAATAAATGAAAAAAGATAAGTTAAAAGACACTTGTCTATCTAGTGATAAATATGAAACGCGATGGAGACAAAGTCGTTATTTTTTTGAGGAGAAAAATGAAACCAAGGCGTTGGTACGATTCTACTGAATCTAATGACTATTCTATTTATAACTCGGACAAATCTTCATCCCTCGAAAGGGAAACCAACGTGGAAATAGTGATAAGATAAAATAATCGAAAAGGCGTAAGGACAATCATCGGGCGTAACATTAGAGTAAACTTTTGAGAAGAGAAAAAGATAATCAAGAAAAAAGGGGTCTTTGGGTCCAATGAACTAGATAAAGTTATTGTCGTCGCTAAAAGGGATCAATCAACGCCGTATGTACAAGTCATATTGGGAAGTCAAAATTTTGAATACCGTGTGAGTAACCAGTTCACAAACCCAATCGAGTAAGGTTTATATATAGTTAGGAACGAATTCCCGAAGGGAATATGTATAAGGCATAACACAATTGGAGATATTCTCCTCTGTCTACGAAAATCCAATCATGACACATGTCATAGTGTTTTGAATCGGCCAGAAATTAAAATAAATAAGAAAATTCAGAGAAGAAGTGGACAATTTAAACAGACAAAGGATCTAGAGCTTCATGATGTGGGTCTGGGTCCAATTGTTTTCTCTGGATGGGATAGCAATGTATCAAGTTATATGCTTCAAATTTCGAGCCTCAAATAAATAGGCAGAATACGAAGCACCTTTGGCATGGTTAGGACTTGACCACATTTGTGGAGCCAACAAGGTTAGACTACTGAGCGACTCACAAATTATTTTAAATCACACATCTGGCCAATCCGAGGCTAGAAATATCACTTAATAAAGTATTTAAGAGCATTAACAACATTGGCAGTTTCTTTCAGAAACATAAAATACAAACATGTTCGAAGGGCCGATAATTATATGGCTGATTCTCTGGCAACTACCGCATATTTCGAAGATCACCCTTAGATTCTTATGCAAGAAAATACTTCGATTACAAAGGGGTTTGAACAGGCAGAAGGGTCGGATGAAGCCTTCTAAATTTATACAACTACAAGGAAATTTAATCAACAATATTTTACTGATTGATTACGCAATGGAAAATAAAATATGGTTGAAGGCGGTATGTGGTACTTAGAGACATCTTATATAAAAAATATATATTTTAGCATGCGTTTGCTTTGATGCGTTACAGGAAATGAATCACAGATAATATTATCTAAGCTACACAATAGAGAAGGGTCTGCATATTGCGGGTATAAGACTTTGATACGAAGAGTTCTTTTGGCAGGATATTACTCGTCCATGGTTGCTTCCGACACCATATAGTTAGTTAAGAAGTATGACATTTGTCAAATATTTTCTAATATAATTCATGTACCATGAGTACCTTTTGAAAGACATCTAAAGCATTACTTTTTGATTGGTGGGGTATTGACCTGGTCGGACCGTTACTGATGGTATATGGGGTACGACAGACAATAGCAGTTGCATTGAACTATATTTCTCAGTGGGTGGAGGTTGAACCATTGCTAGGAAAAAAAATATAAAGATGTGATTAAGTTTATTGTCTTTAATATTTGTTCTTGCTTTGGTGTTCCGAGAAGAATCGCGATGGACAATAGGCCACAATTCGACAATAAAGACATGGAGGATTTTTTCTCTTCTCAAGGAATACGACAATGCTTTTCGGTACCTTTTCATCTGTAAGCCGTAATCTAAGTTGAAGTTACTAATCGTAGGGCTAAGAATGAATTTGGAATGAAAGGCTAGAAAATAACCAGATTACTTACAAGAAGTCTTATGAGCATGCTGAACCACCTTCCGTACAACAACTTATGAATCCCCATTTGTACTAGTCTATGGGATGGATGTTGCAGCTCCATCCGAAGAAATTTTCCCATCATATTGAGTCAGTGAATATTCTGAGGAGAGTAATGATGAGGGAAAATATGCTAAGTTAGAATTAATCAAAGAAAACAAAAGACGAGCGAAATTGAATTCTTTGTATTACCAAACTATGACGAAAAACAGGTACGTGTTTAAAGTTAGAGTGAGATAATTCAAGATAGGGGAAAATATAGTAAGGAACTTGTTTTTATATACAAAAGAAAAGTAACTTGGTATATTGGGACCTAACCAAGAGGGCCCGCGCATGGTAATTGAGAAGTTGAAACTGGGGACATATCGGCTTAAAAATAAAGATGAAATGGATCTTCATCACCCGTTTAACATCAAACACCTTAAGTTGTATATGGAATAAATGTAAAATATTGTATATATGTTTAAACTTGTGTAAATATCAGTGGAATACTCTTTTCTATCCTGGGAACATGAACGTTTGAAAGATGTGCTTTTATAGCCGATTTATATGTAATATTTGTTTGCTATTTTAAAACAATTTTTACAATCATTTATTTTTGGACCAAAAGGGTCTTCCAACTAATATTGGTCAACAATCATTTATTTTTGGACCAGAAGGGTATTCAAATGAATGTTGGTCAACAATCATTTATTTTCGGACCATAATGATCTTTCGACAAGTGTTGGTCGATAATTATTTATTCTGGACCAAAAGGGTCTTCCAACGAGTGTTGGTCAATAATTATTTATTTTTGGACCGGAAGGGTCTTCCAATAAAAATTTGTCAATAATAAAAATGTATTTCCTATCTGATATTCAAAAGTTGGTTAAGGAAAAATTATTCAAAGAATATAAGTTTTATTGATATAACATGCAAAGTACAAAATGCATGGACGATGCCAAGACTTCGCAAAAATTCATAAGGTACAAAAAGGTTACAAAAAACAAATAACATCAAAACAAAAAAATAACTACGTACTCTTTACTTCGAAGGGGTACTCTCAAATCCATCTTCCGACGAGGAAAACGAAGAACTTTCTGACCCGTCGGAACTTTCAGGCCATTGCCCATCTCCAAAGAAATTCCATATGGGCAATACTTATCAGGCACGAGCTCCTAAAAGTTGGCTAAATTTAAGTATGGGTAACGTTAATGAAAATCCAGCACCATAGCAGACTTAATTTTAGCATCCCTATCCTCCAATTTAGAAACACAGTCAACAATTTATTTTTGAGGGCATCGTCCTTATACCGTTCAACTTGGTCTCTAAGAGCTTTCTTCTCAACATCAGCTTTTTCCAAATCCTTGAGAGCCTATTGAAATTAATCTTTGGTTTTGTGATATCATCCGGAGAGCCTATATATGAGCATATCTTTATCAACATCCACCCCAATAAAATGCTTTCGCTCATGATCGAATGTATCATATTCCCACTTTAACCGATCTTCCACTATCATGAGTTGTTTAAGACGCTCGTAGCAAACTCTCTGAGATATGTGACTTCAACTTCTAACTTTTTCATCTCAGACCTCTTCTAGAAAGTCTCGTCTTTATAACGATTTTTTCCAACGACCAATGTTTTGGCCTTCCTCTTAAGAAATTCCACTGATTAAATTAGTCCATGAAGTTGAAGGGCTAAATAATCATCATTCTAGAGATTCAACTGCTCAGATAGAGAGCCAGCTTTGAAATTTTCAGGAACTTGGGTATCATCACCTTGACCATCTTGGGCATCAGTTTTCTTGTCTTCTTGGGTGGTAGTTTCTTTGTTTGATGCCTTATGAGAGTCTGAACTGATAACAACAACCTTCTCTGGAGAAAGAAAATTAAGCTCAACTCTTTCATTACCCGAGGGGGCAAAAGTTTTCCTTTTCCTCTTTGTCACTTTCTTCAAAATTTTCCTCTTCCTCTTTGTCACTTTCTTCAATAACCTAAGGGCTCAACAACATATTCTTTAAGGATTCAGTGGATCGGAGCCCTAGCTCTTGCAGGCAGGTAAACAAAATTTTATGTGGCTTCCAACCGTTTAAGCACGTTGGATTTTATGGGAGGCACCATTAGCTCCTCCAACGTCACAGCTTTCGTCAAGTCAGCCCTCCAAAGATAGAATTTAGCAAGGTTATCTAGGGTGAAACAACGATGGAATTCATTGGACCAGAAAGTACTGGCCCAACTACTTAGCCAAGCAAATATCTGACATGCATGCTCTAGATGCTCCTCGAACACCTTGGACACCCTTTTAATCCATTTCCCCCAACAAAAAACTTGTTAGAATGAACTAAATAAAAAAAGTTAAAATAAGTTGAGTAAGGATATACCTCTGCTAGTCCATTTTAAAGAAAGCTGATGTGGTCTCTCAGTGGACTCCATAAATCTCGTCTCCCACAGCTCGAAGATAAAGAAAAATATTTGCTTCCACTTTTTCGACTTCAAGGAGATCATCCACTATCTTGAATTTATTCCCTAGTGTCAATGAATAAAAAAAAGTGAGGATTCTTGGCAACGCCGGTTAATCCGATAAAATGCTCCATCGAGAAACTGATCCTAAATATATTGGTCACCCTTATGCAGACCATCAGAGTGAACCACATGTTGGGACCTGCTTCAGTGAGACATAGGTTTACTATTTTGAAATATCTCACCAAAATGGGGTCCATAGGGAACTGAAAACCCTAGTTCAGAGTCTCTGGGTAGACAGCAAGCTTATTATCCCAAACATATAAAGGAGTCTCTTCGGCTTCAGAAAATTGGATTGTTATGGAGCTAGGGATCCCCCATCGGTCTCGAAGTTTTTCTTCCTTAGAGGATTGGTAGTACACGTACTTTACTTTTTACAAAACCACCATATGTTTGCTTTCAACCTTTCGTAAGTTGTTTCCAATAATAGCCTCGATGTTCGAGGGTAATTTGATGTCATCTTTCTTCTTATTCTTCTTGATTTGGGTTTTTTTGTCAGGTGCCCCTTCTTTTTCAGGGTAAGAAGAGGTAGAGAAAATGCCCCGAGCCAATGTTCGAGTACCAGGTGCTACGACGCTGAAGTAACCCATGCTATACTCCTAGGAAAAGCTCGAACGACCTTCAAAGTAAGTGCCTTAGACTTGCTTCATTGCCCATGTGCTCACGAATTGGATTTGAACCAGTGCAGGAGAACCCATATTAACTTTATCTTGGGGGAGATGCGCCTCATTTTGTGCAAAATTCCAATATGAGAAGACGCAGCGACAGTTGGATTTATGTTTCGGTTAACTTCAACAATAACCTGGCTTTCGTTTCCTTCATGCTCATCAACCAGTTGTTTAGACTTCATTTTCCTAACTAGTTTGAGGGGCCTCATCTCTACAGGGTTTACAATAGGTGTTACATCTTCAATAGCCACGACCGGAGGGCTGCTTGTGGAGTGTTTTGGGGAGTTTTTAAGAGATTTTGTTGAGGAGTAAGAGTATTTGACATATTCTTAACTCTTACATACCTCGTTGGTATAGGTTTGAGGATTCGTTTTCTCTTTGAACTATCACCCCTCGCTCTGTCAACGTTTTTCTGAGTGTCACTCATCAGTATAAAGAATGATTCAAGAATTGATTTCTTTAGAAGACCAAGGTCACCCTTGTCGTGTATTGGACAAGATTGATCGGGGGGCTGAGTCGTAGTAGGGGTGGATGGGTTACCAGTTTTTGTAATTCCTGTTATCTTGGATTGTCTCTTGACTGAAGGCCACGAACCGTAATATGTGTTTTTAACAATCTGTAGTGGTTTTGGATCCTCGTCTAAACCAGTGACTCTTCTCTTTTCAGTTTTTTTACTTATGGAAAACCATTATAGGATTGTAAATTTCCAGGCATGAACTCTGGAGGAAAGCACTTAGAGGGATATGAACTCTTTTTCTCTCTCTAAAATGATGGTTCAATTATATAAAAGGTTTTTCTCAAGTGACGAGTGCTTAGAGAAGATGAAGAGTTATGAACCATTCCACGAATTAATTTCATAGCACACGTGTTGGGAAGTACAAGAGTGTTCTGACACACCAAATCACTTACAAATTACTTTGCTAGGCATGCGCCTCTGCGCCAGAGATTGATTGACACGTGGAACTAAAACAAAGCACGCATAGTATTGACACGTGGATTTGAAAAAAACCCGCAATACATAAGTATGCAGTCAATAACTTGATCAGTGATATCACTGATCCGATGAGAAATACAAGGAAGAAGAGGTTGGGCATGTCCGAGGTGCATTTTCAGTTTAGTCATCGCTTGAATATCTTTGCAAGGACTGGGAAGATACTTATAAGGGAAATAATTATTTGGAATAATAGTCAAATTGGTTAACTAAGAGGGATAATTTGTCTTTATAAAAGTCTTATAAAAAACCCAACAAATGTGTAACATTAATGTTACCTTGTGTAATAAATAACAATTATGGTTGTGATTAGTAAAATGGTACAATTAGGTGAACATAAATGGGCTAATCATATGGTTTTTGTGCTAGCCTCTTGTACTACATAAAGGAGTGCCCATTTTTGGGAAATGGTGAACATTTATTATTTTATTATTATTTTTATCAACTTCATTCTTTAACTTTCCTCTGTTTCTCTCTCTAAACAATTTCTTCCAAACAAACCTTTGACAAATAATCCCTATAAGAAATCTTTGGACCTATCAATTGAAGCTTATGTTTTAGACTTAATGCCTCAATTTCCCTTCGGAACTGGTCACGTTCTTCTTGCATGAGCAATAACTCTTGTTTTTCTCCAATCATATGTGATACTTGACTGGATTCTTTGATTATAACTCCCTCGTTTTCTTGGGTTGGATCTGTTTTCATTTCAAATAATGTGTTTCGGTATGTTCCAAAGGTGATTTCAACATTCGAAGGTTTTAGACATTATAACTCCCTCGTTTTCTTGGGTTGGATCTGTTTTCATTTCAATTTTTTGATGAAGGTAGAGAGATACTTAAGCTGCTGAAATAAATAATTGGAGAGGGATAGTCTCACATGAGAAGTAAATGTTTCATCTCTTTCATTGTTGTCATAAAAAAACCTATGTATAGGCTAATAGATACTAATGGGCTCTATGGGCCGAACATGGTATTTGGGGCAATTTTTATTTACCCAAACCCAAAACCCATTGGCCTCAAGTCCATAAGTAAATAAATGAAAACAAGTAAATGAATTCGAATTATATAAAAATACATAATATAATGAATATTGGTTAAATAGTTCTTTTGTCTGATTTGCCCATGGGATACTTTTATCCGATCAAAAGTGTTGTTACTTGCCTTATTATAATCTTTTTTATTGTATTCAAAATTAATTTGTTTGGAATTTATATTTTGCAAGTGGATTTTTATTCTACTTCTTTGTAGTGGTGGCAAACAGGACGTCTCATTAGTACAAAATCACATTTAACAATTCTAAACGTGTGCGGGACTAATAGGTCGTGTGTATCCCATTTAACAGATTTAAACGTGTGCAGGACTAACAGGTCACAAGTCAAATAGGACTCTGCTTATAAATACTAACGGGACTAATAGGTTGAGTGTTATGCAGGTTATCCCATGGAGGATACCCAATAGGTGACCTATTTAATCATTGTTTATCAAAATATTTATACAATTATTTAAAACTAATTTACATACGTTAATTAAATCAAATTTCAATAATTGAGATATGTATAATATAAACGAAATACTTAAGATATTTATTTGATAATTTTTTTATATTTAGATATTATAGATAGTTTATCTAATATTCTAATTTTTTTTTAATAATATCTAAAAATTAGACATCTAATTTTATTTTGATTTTTAAATATTATGTTTTAATTATATTTATCTTTTTCGATAAATTATATATATATATATATATATATATATATATATATATATATATATATATATATATTTAAAATATTATACCTTCACGTAGTTCATTTTCTCTTTGAATCCAAAAAAGAACGAACAAAACAATGTCGAAGAAACTTGGTTCGAGAGTCGATCTATCCAAACGATGAAGAGTTATTGAAGATATTGAATAAGATGATGAAGACAATACTGATCCATCGACACAATAACTCCTTAGTCAGCTAAATGAATAATAGTTTAGTTGATTAAAGCGTTCTTGTGTCGAAGGGATCAATATCGTCTTATTCAATATTTTCAATAGCTCTCCGTCGTTTCGATAGGTCGACTCTCGATACAAGTTTCTTCAATATTTTTCTGTTTGTTCTTTTTTAGCAAAAAGAAAAAAAACTACATGTACGTATACTTTTTTAAATATATATATATATATATAATATAAAAAAATTATCGATTGAAATATTAACTTTGTGGTCTTTTAGTGTTTAAAATTTTCAAAACTTTGATAAAGAAGAGTAGTAATAGTGTAAAATGAAGATAATGTTGATAGAAGTATGATATTTATAAGGTTTTTTTTGGAAAACTAGCCGTTATTGCTGAGGTTAGCAACTCAGATATCGAATTGAGGCGACTGGTTTGAAAAACTAGCCGTTACTCAATTCAGATATTCGAATTTCCAATTCGGATATCCGAATTGAGTCTAAAAAAATTAATTGTTTTTTGTGATCCTCCCCTATAAATAGAGGAGGATCACAATTCTGAAATCACAACTTCTCACTACCTCTCTAAATCTCTTACAATTTCTATAAAAGTATTTATTATCATTTATAGAAAGTTTAGTTCTACTTTCGAAGTAGTTAGTATTTTTTTTATTAGTTTATATTCTATAAAAATAATAAAATAATATATTGGTAACATTATACTATTTGAATTAATAGCTTTGTATAATTTATCGATTTATTAAATAAAATATATATATATATATATATGCCTTTCATTATAATGACAGCAATGGTCCTACTAAATACTATCAAAATACAAAATACTTGTTTATGTTTATAACCAAATCCTAATCATAATCATAATATAATAATAAAATTATAATCATATACCTTAAAATATTATAAGGTATGATTTTGAATCTAATTTATAAAATAATTACAACACTTTTGTAATATTTATAACCAAATCATAATAATAATCATAATATAACAATAACATTATAACAATATAACTTATAAAATTTTAACATTATAATATATAATTTTGGTTTCCAATATAATAACAATACTTGTAATATTTATAACAAAATCAAAATAATAAGTATCAAAATAATAAGTATCAAAATGTAATAATAAAATTATAATCATATAACTCATAATATTATAAAATTATAATATATAATTTTAGTTTAAAAAAATAACAATACTTAAAATATTAATAATCAAATCATAAAGATACAAACTAAACAATAATGCCCCCAAGGGGTAGCCGAGTTGGTTAAGTATGACATTCTTATATCCAAAAGGTCATGAGTTCGAGTCCCTCTACATACGCTTTCTCGGCTGAGCCTGTCACCTTGTGTGGTTTACCTTCTGGCGTTGGTTTGCAGGCTATCGCGTCAGATTGAGGGTTTACCCTGTGCGCACTCATTGCACTCTGAGTAGCGGCTGCAGGTTCCCTCCGAAAAAAAAAAAAAAAAAAAACTAAACAATAATAATAAAATTATAATCCTATACATTATAATATTTTAAATTTATAACTTAAGATATGATTTTAATTTATAAAATAAAAACAACACCGAACTAAATCATAATAACAAATCTCAAAATATAGTAATAAAATTATAATAATATAACTTGTAATATCTTAAAATTATAATATATAATTATAGTTTATAAAATAGCAATAATAATAATATTTATAACCCATTTATTTATGACAAACTAGCCATTTGCCACCTCTACTATTAGCTTTTTTTATTATATTTGAAATTATTTACTTAGAATATATATATTTGGCACATCAATTTTTTTATATCTTTATTCTATTTGTTTTATATTGTATGTGGAATTATTTGTTTATAATTTATACATGTTGTGTGCAATTCTTATTTTACTTTTCTGATTTATTTTTTTATGGTATGTGTAATTGATTGGTTAAAATTTATATTTGGTCTATAAATTTTTTTCTTTTACCTTCCTTATATACTTTATTATGGTATATATAATTAATTGTTTAGAATTTATATTTGTCAAGTGAAATTTTTTTATGGTATGTATTTTTTAAAATTTATACTTTGGAGTTGAAATTGTTATTTTACCATCCTTTTATTGCTTAGGTAAAATTATTTTTTTGGAATTTATACGTATTGCTTTCTTATTTGTAAGTCAAGTGTTGGTTTAGTAGATAAATTTTTTTACTTTAGTTTTATGAGATATTTTCTTATGGTATGCGTTATTAATTATTTAGTTTATATTAGGCGCGTGAAATTTTTATTTTATTTTTCTCTTACACCTTCTTGTGTATATGTAATTAATTGTTTATAATTTATATTTAAGACGTGAAATTTTTATTTTACCTATTTCATATAATTTTTATTTTTTATATGAAATTATCTGTTTAGAGTTTTATTAAATTTTTATTTTACCGTATAATTTTTATGGTATTCAAAATTATTTTGTTGACACTTTATATTTGGAAGTCTCCCAGTGGAAATTTTATTTTACATTTCTTGTATTACTTTTTTATTGTATGCTTTTAATTTATACTTGGCAGGTTAAAAGTTTATTTTACGAGTGAAATTTTTATTTTATATTATTTGTATTACTTTATTATTTTATGTGAAGCTATTTGTTTAGAATTTTTATGATTTTATTTCAATTCATTTTTATACTTTCTTATTCCTATGGCATGTGTTATTAATCGTTTTTAGAATTTATACTTCAGATTTTGTTATAATTTTTATGGTATGCGTAATTAATTGCTTAAAATTTATATGTGAGAGGTGAAATTTTTATTTTAACTTAAAGGTGATATAAAAGTTATTTAAAAAATATATATATCATTAGTCAAAATCTTTTAATTTACATTTAAGTGATAGTTTTTTATTTGTTTGACATATTAACTATTTATATATATATATATATATCCAAATTAATTAATTAATTGATTTTTTTAATAGAATATTTATATATATATATATATATATATATATATATATATATATATATATATATATATATATATATATATATATATATATATATATATATGTGTGTGTGTTTTGATGATTTTGGACTTGTTTCAACATTAATTTACCAAAAATTGTTTTTGATTTATGTTATTATTCACTTTAATATAAATTCTAAATTTTAATTTTCGGATAATAATTTAATTTTTTATATTATTTTAATTAATTGGAATTATATATATTGAATTATGAAAATATAAGTCAATATTTTATTTCCTTAAAGTTTTGTAATTTCTACTACGACGGAAATCATACCGTTCTATTTTTCCATCTAAATCTTTAATACCTCATCTTTTAATAAATGCTAATAAAATTTGATGTTAAATATATTAATCATATCACACTTATATTTTATTTCTATATCCAAATCGAGCTATTAGATATTATAACTTATAACTTTATGTCCTATCCTATATATTTAATAATATAATAATAATAACAACAAATTTCGGAAAACTACCAAATAATTAAATAAAATTCAAACGAAGGTGTCTTTCATATCCTTAGTAGGCAAGTAATGAAAAGAGAAAAGGAAACCTATTTTTTTCTTTCCTTGTCCTTCTTAGACATAGATTTAATTTAATATATAAATAGAAACTTACGAAGGAGGTAATCAATTTTCAAAGAGGTTTAAAAACTCAAGATAAGATAGTTGCATACAGCACAGAATAAAAGCTTAGAAAAAATAGTTTATGAGGAAGGGTACTTGTTAACATGCACATGTTATATGTTATACGTAGCGTCTCAGTTGTTGTCTTTCTTTCTTTCTTAAAAATAAAGAGAGAAGTAGCCGCAGGAAGCGGCTAGGGTTTTGTGTTTATTAGAAAATGTTTCCTTTTGTTTTATTGATGCATTAGAGATGTAATTCAAGAATTGACCAATAGTAAGATTCTCAATATATAGAGAACTTAGAGGCCTATACAAGGAAACTTAATACACTGAATATTCTAACAGTACAACACTGATTTTTTTTATAAGAATTTTTGGTCGTACCAATCAACTCACTTTATGTGCATTGTACATCAAATCATGGCTCCCGAAAATCCAAGTTTGCATCGATGTAACTATTAGAAAAGAGAATTGAATATAAAGCAACTTGAACTAGAGATAAATAGGATTTTTTCGAATCATCCAAATTTATTGAATATGTTTCATTTTTATTTCATTGGTCATCATAGAAATCATTCTGAATTTGTTAACACCGAGTTCAATAGGTATTGCAAAAAACTGCAAAAAAAAAGTAAACCTTTTGGATTTTATAGGATTTTTGAAGGTAATCTACTTATTCAGTGTTGGAAAAATTGATATGATTCAGTGTTGGAGATTAGGTGAAATTTTACTTAGGGAATCTAAATATTCAAGTTTTGTTAGAGACTTTAGTGAGTTCATAGTCCTTCTCATTAGTGGTGGTAAAAAAGGGAATATAAACTTACGATTTTGATGATAAAATGATAATGTGAAACCTCCTCGTGCAGTAAAGAAAACAAAAAGAGGTGCAAAACCTCCTGATGTGGTAGAGAGAACTGCGAGAGAGATTAAATTGATCGAGATGGAAGAAGAGTTATTTGAGACAGATATGTTACATAGCACCGCAATGCAATCAGTGAAGTACGCCGAAAATATGTTGCAGCTTGATAAACAGAAAAACATTGAATTGAAAGAGAATGTAAAAGCTCTCCACGATTTAGGAAATTGGTTGAAAAATGTATGGAGATCAAGGGCTCTTAATGCTGGAAAGACTAGACAATTATCCAAACTCGACATTGTCTTTTGATATTGCATCGTTTGAAACAAAAAGAGAGAGATCTTGAACGACTTCAATATATATATATATATATATATGCAAAACAAATAAACATTTGAAGATGGAAGAAAAATAACAATGTATATTTTAGGGACTCAATTAAATGAACTATGATCCATATGTTTTTGTCTATCTCTATTCGAAAGTTTTGTACATACATTTTGATCTATCTCAAACCTTATATTTTGTGAAATTTTGTGCAAGTCGACTTATTTCAAGTCGACAGTAAACTTAATTTGTACCTATAGTTGCCTCAGTGTTGTTGAATGAGTTATGGTCTAAACACAACTGGTGTAAAAGAAAATGCAGGAGATAGATAAACTTTTAAGTTTTGGTAACAGTCTTGTCTTCTCTATAACTATATTCTCAAACCATACTTGTCTTTCAATTGATTGAGAATTCGAAAAACCAAGTATTAAAAGAAATAAATAAATAAACTAAATTGAAAATCACCACCCAAAACTTTTTTTTGTACCAAAAAAGTTTACCACACCAACATAGAGATGATTTAGTATTTCTTTATGTTTATAGTCAATTTCTCGATCATCACCCGAATTTATATATGTATAAATATTCAAGGCATGCATCTAAATGATTATATAGTTTCGGTTCATGGCTACTTTTTAAACCTTGAAAAAACTGCACTCAACTTTCATACATTTGAAACCAACAAAAGACTATATGAACCTTCTGGATGACATAGAAACTACGATCTTGTTTCATACATCTAATTGTAAGATTGTTGGATCCTTGGGAGATGGTGTATCGGGACGACATAATTTACACTACCATACGGAAAATATTGATTACTAACAATTAATGCATTGAGTGACCGATGTCAAGATAGCCATGGGCGCTCATTATGGTGTCAAAAGTTTATGTACATAGATTATCAGGATCACCCAAGTGAGTTCATCAAACCAACAAAGGAGAAAGTTTCTCAGTATTAGTAAATATTGGTGGGAAGAAAGTTGGAATTAGAGGAAGATACTGCTCTAGGAGTATGTGTAGTCCGTAAAGCCAGAACCGAAAGTTGGAATAAGAGGAAGATACTGCTCTAGGAGTATGCGTAGTCCGTAGAGCCAGAACCGCTGCATACTCCGTCTACAGCGAGGAACAATCTGATTTCCAGAGTAATTGATATTGTCTGCATTGGGTCTGAAGGCCCACACAACTTTGATTTCGGTCCACTTCCAAAAGTTCTCTTACTAGTTGAGATATGCTTTTTATTTATATACTATTGATCATTTCCATGTTTAACCGATGTGGGATGTAGAACTTTGGTCGCACCCTAACAAATTCTCCCCTCGAACAAAGTACCATTTTACCTTCCTCTCAATTGACTTATATCCGCTCACTCTCATCAGGTTGCATACTACCTGAGCCATAAAGCTTTACAACATATCTACTTGCTCACTCAAGACCACCATGCATGTTCTTTAGCGCCACTGCATAGGCACTCCGAACTAGGTCTTACCATTGATCACATCGCATGTTCCTTAGTGCCACTCTATACATGGCATACTGCATTGATCAAAGCAGCCACATTCACTCTAAATCGGGTTATATAGAGTAAATAACTCATCTTGAGCACAACTGCTCGTTAATAATGTTCGACGTCCGAAACTTTTATCCACATCGTGTTCCGTTTGGCCCTAGAGCTCTGATACCAATTTGATCATAATCACTATGCAATGTATCACAAATGGCTCAAGCACATAATAAAATAAAAATATATAAAAAAGAACATATAATTTTTAATGTGGTTTGGCAAATGTTTACGTCGATAGATTCCGCCAGACAAAAGTGTTTCACTATGATCGAAAGAGTTACTGATTTTCAAATGTGTTTTGTGTAGTCTTAGTAATTTATTTATAAAGAAGAAATAAACTTACTGTATAATGGGCCAAATGAGCTCATATACACAAAACTATATTATGACTAGCTATGAATTATCACTACACTGTCAATGACACAAGACTATACCAGCAGACACACTACACTGTCAAGACATTATTCGACTCATTCTCAACAAATCTTCCCATTTAGGCGAATATCCTTTCTTCACTATAAAAAAAACCTCTATTCTTTTGAATCACCAACTACCTCCAAAGCATTCACTATATCCTGCGAACCCCAATCTAGTTTAGACATTCCCTAAACTTCTAAACAAATAATGCCTTGGTCATTATATACGCTGGATCATCGTGTGTAGACACTTTATTCACATTAATAATTCCTTTTGATATTATCACGAATAAAATGATACCTAGCATCTATATGCTTTGTAAGCTCGTGGTACATCTGGTTCCGTGTAAGGTGTATGACGCTTTGACCATGACAAAATACTAATGTATTATCCTATCAAATCCCAAATGTTCCATCAAACCTTACAACCATATCGCCTCCTTAACTGATTCTGTTACAACTATGTACTATGCCTCTATTATACGCAAAACTACAGTCACATATACAATCAAAATCAACATAAACAACCATTGATCCTACAATATCATTTAGCGATCCACCAATATTGGTCTTGTTATTTAAGCTAATGTTCGCAGTATTCTTAAGATATTGAAGTATCCATTTCATTACCTGTTAGTGTTATTTCCTTGGATATCCCATGTACCTGCTGACTATACTAACCACATGTGAAATATCAAGACGTGTGCATACCATATCATACAAGATATTACCAACTACACTTGAATATGGAACCTTTGACATTTATTGCAGACAACTTGAAATGAGTAGCAAACGACATGCTAACTGTCTTAACATCAAACATGTTGAATCATTGTAGCATTTTTTCAATGTAGATTCTTTGAGACAAGTGTAAAGATCCTACACTTATGATCCTTATAATCTCCATACCAAGAATCGTTTTTGCGCTACTCATATCTTTTATCTCAAACTCGGTACTAAGCTTCTCATATATCTGCACAATGGGTGACAAACGACAAGCACCAATAATCATATCATACATATACAACAATGAGTAAACATAAGAATCATCTGACATCTTTTGATAATACACACAACGGTCATAGGGACTTTTAGTGAATTCTTTTGACACCATAAATGTATCATAACGTTTGTACTATTTCATATGTGACTGTTTTAAACCATATATTGACTTTTTAGTAGAAAAACCATATATTGACTTTTTAGTAGAAAAACCTTGTCCTCGATATTAGGTTCGATAAATCCCTCTGATTGTCTCATATAGATTCGTTCATCCAAATCACCATGTAGAAACGCAGTCTTCACATCCAACCGGTCAAGTTCTAAATATTGCAAGTGGGTTTGTGATTTTAATCACTTTCGAAGTTTTAGACGGTTTTGTAACTCTGTTATTTAGTCAATCATATTACAAAGTAATAAGAGAACAAATTGAGCACATGGTTATCAAATAGGTACTCATTTACAACTACCATCAACCACTAAAAAAGATCGTATGGTTTCATGAAAGGTATAATAAGGGAATTGATCGAATCAGAGTATATATCAAGCCTATCATGGTCTGAAAAGTAAATATTGGATGAGGTATTTGTTAAAAACTATTCTATTTTCATCTTAAACTCAAACATTTGTAAGAGATTTGTTTTGAAAATTTATGACTCCAAATTTAAATCTTTGTCAAGAATATATGAGTGTGAGTCAACTAGTGTGATATTGTCCGCTTTGAGTCATAAGGCCCGCACGATTTTTCTTTTGGTGTAACTCCCAAAAATCCTCATACTAGTTAAAATAATTCATTCACTTATATATTGTATATTATCTTCAATCTAAGTGATATGGATAGATGATCAAGTGAGGGATCAAATTATTCTCCAACACCCCCCTTTAAGCTTGATTCGATATAATGCGCATGATATTTCCCATAGTTAGATGTAATGGGTATGATATTTCCCATAGTGACATGGCGGACATGGCCGCCTGTTAAACACATCGTTTAAGACTTGGCTCTAATACCATATCAAGAATATATAAGTGTGAATTATGTCTCACTTTCTAGTATGATATTATCCACTTTGGACCAGGGGACTCTCATGGTTTGCTCTTGGGTGTACTCCCAAAAGGTCTTATATTAGTTAAGATATTTCATTTATATTATTTTAAATCTAAATGATGTGAGATAGTTGATCACGTGAGTGATCAAGTTTATTCTCCAACAATTTTTAAAGGGTAGCAACATTTCTCTTTTTTTATGATTTTTTATGAAATAATATATTATACTTCACAAACAAATGAGATCTTTCTTTTTTATTTTCTAAATATCCTAACATTTTTTCTGTTACGAACATGAAGCCTTAATAATAAAAATTATGAATCATTGTTTTTTTAAAAGCTTCAAACGGTGAATAATCAATTCACATAAATATTTATATAATATTTTAAGCTTTGAATTCAAAATTCAACACGGTTCGTAATGAAAACCAAAACATGTTAAGTTTGTCACCTTTATAAACGATAATCTCATACTTATTTTGTTCTTAGAAAATAGTCATAAAATATTTTATATATGTTCAAGTTGTTTTTTCAGATACACTCCTTCGTAATATATGTATAATTACATTTATGTAATTTATTTTATTTATTAGTCTGTTACTTAATATATGGTTTTTTTTATTGGACTAATAACAACAACTATAGTGAGAAGCTTCGATAAAATATTTAGTGAACTATTCTAATATATAAATTCCAACAATCATCATATGGCACCATATGATACACCCACCAAATGAAACTTCTTAATTTTTATTTATCACATAGATAAAATAACAGTTTTGTGTACATGACCATTAACGATATGTGATTAAAATTATCTTCATTTTATTGAAACCACAAATGGACACAACAATAATCACAACATCAGAATAATCAACTACATAGATCTATCATGGTGTATAACAAAAGAATAATGTAAAATATAATCATATATATTTATTCTTAATTGATCATACTTTATTGGAGATCGACTAATAATGTATTAAAAGAAGTTACTCAAAAACAAAAGCACATTATACACATATAAAAATATGTTTGTATTTAAAAAACTGAAATGTCCAATATCAAAATACAAATATATGTTATAATTAGTATAAAATTTGAGTGGCTAATAATCCTCTAAATACACAACTAGCATATTAATGGTGTGTTAAATAAAAATATTACGTCATGATGCCTTAGTTAGAAGATTCACTATCATAGAATTTGCTCACAATATGTCTAAAACTTATTTTAAGATTCTAAACTCTCTTTTTAATAGACAAGAACTTGATATCTACATGCTTGGACTTAACCGACCTCATGTTACCGTATGAAAAAACTAAACTCTTGAATTATTGTCAAAATATAATAAAACATTATTTATGTCCCTTTAAAGATTTACAGTTCAGTGACAGATTATGCAGTGGAAGTGCATGACTGGATGCTTCAAAAAATGCAACGAATTATGCTACCATAGTGGAAAATGCAATGAGTGTTTATTTTACAATTTTCCATGATATTGCATCTCTTGATAAAAGTAATATTATAATTAAAGCAGAACGACAAGAATCCTCACGTCCATAAAAATTAAAGTCTGAATACCATATGTTCTCTAGTTTATTTGACTTCCTATTAGGTCAATCGGTGATGTTTTGTTTGCTGCAAATACTATAAAGCTATTTTTTATGGCTTCCAATGTTCCATCCATATATTACTTACATATCTTATTAATCAACCGTAGACCTGTTATCGGGTCGGGTCGGTCCGGGTTTGGACGGAACCGATCGGTGATGTTTTGTTTGCTGCAAATACTATAAAGCTATTTTGTATGGCTTCCAATGTTCCATCCATATATTACTTACATATCTTATTAATCAACCGTAGACCTGTTGCCGGGCGGGTCGAGCCGGACCGCTAAGCGAAGGGAGCCAAATATGATGGACCGGGACCGTCTCGTTAAGAGTCGAGTCGGTCCGGTCCGACTCTTAACGGGCGGGTTTGTTAGTTTATCATAATTTTTTTAAGGTTTTAGTAAAAAATATACATAGATTAGGAAAAAAATTATATATCTCCCTTACCGGGCTGGTTACCGGGCGGACCGGTCCAGACCGGTAAGAGAATCGGTCCAAAATTTTGGCTCACAACCCGCTCCCTAAGGTATCCGGACCGGTCTCAAGCGGGCCTTACCGATCCGGTCCCAGGCGGGTTAACGGGTTGGGAGGCACCCTAACAGCTCTAATCAACCGCCAACAAATTCAATATACGGCTTCGAAAAAATATTAGCATACATCAAACTTCCACGAACCGAAACATATGGAATTTTTTTTCATTTTGTCAATCTCTAACTTTACCTTTGAGATATTGTTTGAGACTAAATTTTTCACCTTTTGAAATAAATTTTTTCTTTCTTTTGTTGTTTTCCATCTTATAACTTTGTAGTATTCTCTTAGTATATGTATTTTATGATACACCCAAAAATATATGAGACTAATCTTGATAAATTATAATTCCTAATACAAAAAATATATCAACAGGATAACTTTTATTGATTTTTCCAAAATAAATTTATTTATGGCCAGTAATATGTCATCGAAATACAACATCAAAATATGAATTTCCTCTCTCTAATATTTTAATACACATAATCTTCCACTAAATTAGGTTTGAACAAAAAATAAGATTATAACATTGAAAAATTTATGGTACCACTACATAGACGTTTATTTAAGCTCATAAATTGATTTTTTTAGTTTATATACCATCGATTTTGGATCACCAGAGATAAAGTTTTTAGAATACACCATATAGATCGTTTCCTCATTGTCTTCACTACGAAAATGGGTCTTCATATCCATTTGACAGAGCTCAAGTTCGAAATGTGCAACTAATGTCATGATTGTCCGAAAAGAATCCTTCAATAAGACTAATGATAAGGTTCTTAAAATTCAACTCATTCACATTGAGTAACACTATTCGTCATAATCCATGTTGTATGCCTTTCCACATTACCCTTAGAATTGTGTTTTGGTTTTAAAATTCATTTACAATCGATTTTTTTTCTTAAGGTAATGGGACAAGCTCCAAGAATTTTGGACCGATTTACTCTTCATTCATAGCGTTAGTCTAAAGTTAATAATAATAAAATCAAGTATTCATAGAAACTTAAATGATCATTTCCGTTACACCAAAAACTTCCTCATAATGTTGAAGATATAATTCTTTTTTTTCTAATAAATGTTCACAAATGAAAGATTTATTCAGTTTTCCCTTGTATTTTGTTGGGAATTCGATCATATTAAGACAAATAACTTCATGTTAGATGGAAACAAAAAAATAAAAAAGATCGTAAAACAAAACAAAAACGCACAAGACAATATTTAACATCGTTCGGATTATGGAAATTATCATACATCTACGGGAAATATACACACTTTTTATTAATCAATAAGGTTATAGAAAGATTCTTCAAGTCAATTACCTCTCACGTAACTCGTCTCTATATAAAACCATAACTTTATGTTTCTTTTATGTTTATCACTTAAGGGAAACCATAATTCTCCGGTAGACACTCTAGATTAAATCACATTAATCAACATTTGTAATAAAGCCATAATCATAAAATAAGAAACCCAATAAATATGAAATCCATATTAATATAAAACCTAATTAAATAACAATCAAAATTAACAAAAAATCTTAATTAACTAGTACACCCCAGGAATATAATAAGCCAATTTCAATCAAGAACTTAATCCAAAAGGCATTGAAGCTTCAGCCAGAGTATTATTTGGCAGACAACTCCGAATCAAGCCATCGACAACATGCCTTCCGATAGGCTAATCAACAACATGCATCTGACTCAGTCTTTATCCCTTTGGCTCAGGTCTTAGGCCCAAACATACCAACCAGCATGTCTTCGGAAAAGCTTACTTTTAGGTTCCAGTAAACGTCTTTATAGAATAAAAAAAATCAATTTGTAATTGTTAGACCCAACATACTAATTATACTTCTTTCTATTAAACAATAAATATAAAAAATAAATAAAAAGTACTGAACTTAGAAATCCCACTAATAACATTTGTTTACCCATAAATGGCATAAAAAAGGAAAACACCTTCACTAGTAGTACTTACGGGCCAACTCTTTCATGTATATGAAGTAGAAATATGTATTTCAAACATTTTACCTATAAAACAATGTTAGATGAGTTTTCATACGTATTTACGGTTTTCTTGATGATGTTGTTACTCGACTTCCTCAACCTAGTGAATTACCCCCAATAAGGTGAAAAAGACAAAACATGTTTCTTTACTCTGAGTTACCTAGCCAATCCGAAACTAAACATGATGAGAGTATTTTTATTCTTATTATAAACCAGAACAGCTAATAAATGATATATATATATATATATATATATATATATATATATTAAGGATAAATATATATATTGATCAAAATATAACACACTTAGTCCAAACAAAATATGAGGTTCACAATATATAAGTATGATCAATATATTTTATTATGTGGTATAAAAAAGACAAAATATTGTTTTTCACCATAAGTTTATGAAACGAGCAAACAAAAAACCATAACCATATGTTATGGATAAAAAATTGAAAAATCTAAATATTTTATATTTAGTATTCACTAAATAATCTTCTACTTTACATTTTTCTAATTTTTTTTTTGTTAATAAACTAAAATAATATAAATTTTATTTTTGTTAGTCATCAATATTTTAGTTTTATCATTTTTATTTATCCATACGAAAATCAATGGATTCCAAACGAGTTTGCCTAGGTCATAAAGTTATAAGACATCCGAAGAACATATACAATTAGAATAAATGTAATGATTTTTTATGTGACTTGTGAAAGATCTAGTTTTCTTAAGTTTTCTAACAAATCTATTAACAAGTGTTGGATCAATGAATTTCTTCTCATTTGGTTATGAACATTAGGTGATGAAGCACCTCAAAGGACTTAATAACTTAAACTAATTCGTCTACAAAACTAATCAATACACAATATAAAACTAACACAAATGTCTTCATTTTTTGTGCAAATTTATATGTTGATTGGACATGAAATTCAGTTACTCAGTAAAAAATATTATGATAATATTCTTATATTTTTTTTCTTTTCATATATTATAACTATTTTTGTAGAAAACAATAATTATTTAGCTTTATTATTATTTTATGTAAACAAATATTCAAAGTAAAATCATATATAATTTACCTTATTTTTTTTATAAATATAAAGAATATAAAATACTTAATAAAATATATCGTCTAAATGTACAATTATTTATTTTATTGTTAAGTATGAGTTAACTATATTAAATTATTACTCTAAGGTCTTAAATTATACGATATATAATATATAGTGATCAAAACTTGTTTATTTTTTACATTTTTTAAGTTTAACAATTTTTCACTATCCCACAATTTAAAATAAATTTTATCCCCATATTTCAATTCATAAAGAAAATAAAACATAAGTACATGATGTATAGATTTGAAAATAGAAATCATTGTTAAAGAGAGCTAGAATTATGGAGTAATATTGCGTTTTCTCACCAAAAGACAACCAAATGTAAAGAGAATAAAATTATACATATTAAACTTGAGGAAATATATCGTGAAAGCATCGTAGATTATGAGTATCAAATAAAAAAAGATAAAAGTCATATAAATGATGAATCATCTATTATATTTTGTGTCTTCAACATTTTTTACATGATTGCATTGAAGTATTTTATATTTTGCATTTTTATTTTCTTTTAAGTAGCGTAGCTTCATATTAGCCTACAAGTACGATAAATATCCCAATAAATTTTATATTTAAGTTTATATAATTGGCTTTGTGTTTTTTTCGTATAAATAATGAGCCTTTAAATTCTCAATTCATGAGTTAGTTTCATTTTCTCTATCTTATTTTCGGTGATTTTGATTCTTGAATTTGTTTCTTTCTTTTGTTTATTTCTTTGAAGTCTTTAGTTTTTTTTAAAATTTCATATTTTAGCTCATTCAATCTTATTATTGAATTTTTCATTTTTTTCTCATTTTGTTTAATAAATCTCTCAATTACCTATTAAATATAAAATTAAAAATATTTTATTATTTTTATGAATTAAACTAACTAATAAATAGTGTAATATTTTAAGGATAATAGTTCTATTTAACAGTAGCTAGTGAAGTTAACTCTTCAATCTTAGTAATTGTGGCAAGACGCAAAAGAACCAATTTGTTTATGTCTAAAAAAATTCAAAAATCGAATGAAATAGCCAATAAAGTTGACGTTTTATCGTTAAATTCCATTTAGTAAGTATATTCTTTGTGTTTTCTTTGATCTGTTGTCTTTGGTCTTTTTTGGATGATTATGCTCAATTTTGATCACTTCATATTAAAAGAAAAGAAACATTATGCTCATATAGTGGATTATGCCAACCAACACTGGTTAAATTTGCTTCAGTTTATTATGGTCCTAAGAAACTTCATGGATTATGGATTAAAGCAAAATTATGTTTCATATGTGATTGTGAATGTCTCAACTGCGCCAGTTAAAACTTCTAATACGACTCAGTCTAAACCAACCAATGTCATAATGCTCATAAACAAATAATAATATATATTGCATCACTCTCTAAGTATTATCAATCCAAAAATAGATTCAAAAGTAAAGAACATTATTGTTAGGCGTTCTCCAACGAGAAATTATGGAGTCAAAACTTCTAATCCAAGAACGAAGGTTGCTGAACCGAAATCTTCTAAGGTCGTTCAAGGAAAAAATGAATGACATATATTTGATCTGAATGGTAAGTCAGCCGATCCCACAACTAATGCATCAACTTCTCATGCTAGGATAATTTTTCAAAATATTTATTTATTAAAGTCACGACTGCTAATGTTCATGAACTTAAGAGCAAAGTGGGTCATACCGAGGTTTATGCCATCAAATTTCAGGTTGTTGGTATGATTTCAATCGCGAAGGATTTAAATTGGTAATAAACCCCCTTTTAAGTTCATGAAAATGGGAAGGAGAAAGTTTCTAAGACTTTTCTTCTGCCGGATACCCATGGACAAAAGGCTACAACATATGTCTATTTAGACCAACTAAGAAATGATAGAAATATATAAAAGTCACCAGTTTGAAGGGGCAAAAAGATTGAAACGAGGATGAATAGATTCTACTAAAGAATCCTAGGTTAATATTGGAATGACTAATGGGCCAGTTTTTTATGAGTAGTTATCCAACATAGTTGTTGAAATTGTTAACAAAACAATTCCCCTTCACCCCAACCATTATTGTTTAAGATGATAACATTTATGTCAATCATCATGATCATATAAATGAAGTCTCGGCCACACTCGAAGTACATGGACTCCAATGGCGGTAATTGATGTTGAAAAGACTGTTGAGGGTACATTTATAAATTATTCTCATGTTGTTGTGACTAAACCTTTTCATGTGGAGCAAGTGATAAATATTTTTGGTCATATAGTCTTATGTCAATCGAGAGAACTACAAACTTATCTTTCTTTCTTGAAGTTGGACATAAGATAAATAAACTTGGGCATTGATGTGAGTATTCTTTGTATTATTGCTTATTATTTATAACTTTATATTGTTTTTCATTCTTGTTAATTTGTATACTTGTTAGTTGAGTTTTCTTTGATACACCAAACGTTTTAGAGTATTGTTCCAATAATTTCCGATATTCTACCATTTCTTGAAGTTGTAGTTAATCCTTTTGAGAGCAGACGAGAGGTGAAATTTTCTTATGCTAAAAACTAAAAGTATTTTATGATCGAGATTTAAGTTAAAGCTAAAGGAAAAATGCACATATTTCTAATCTTAAATATATTAAAGGAATTCTTGATGATACAATTAAGTTTAGCAATATCTTGAACGATGGGAAATAATTTGATGTACTATTTAGATTTTTATTCCATATTTTTTCATCAATTTCATAGTAACTTGAAAGTTGATCTTTGAAGAATGAGGAATTTTTGAAGGAGATTAAAGTTTTTGGTGTATTGGTCGTTGACATAATGGCATATGCTTGTGAAACTAACTTAGTGTTTGAATTCCATAAAGAGCATCAAGAAATTGAATTGGATTATATATGGAACTATGTATCAGATGAGCGCATATAAACATATATTGGCTGGTCATTTTAGTCGGGGAAAACATATTTTAGATTTGGTAAAATAGGAAGTGATTGGTGCCTTTTTTCACCTCCAACCAAAGTTGAAAATGTCGATAAATTTTATTTTCTAGCTGATGTCAAAAGTGTAGGAAATCCTTATTTAAATGGTCGAGATGGAATTGATATTTTTGCTGCAGCCGAAACTGGGAATGATCCTCCTTCTACAATTAGGGTTAACATTTTTACTAACCTTCCTCGTGTCATTATTGTTGATCCTCGTGTTGAGAAAGTGGATCAATTCATAATAACTTTTGTTTCTTGCTCTTTTAAATTTTTGTATTGTTTCAACTAAAGTCCCCATAACGATTTATAATTTTTTATGTATGAACATCATTTTTTATTTCTTTGTTGTATTGATTTTATTTATGAATAAATTCTTGCTACAATTTGTTTTGTTAACAAATATTTTGTCCGAGTTTTGGATTAAACTTTTGTTGTTTTGCCTTTTATTTGCTTTTGTTGTTTTTTAAAACTTGAAGCCTTGTCGCTTGAATCCGTAGGAATAGTTTGAGGATAAAGATGTAGATTTATTGAGCAACTGAAACTTTATTGAATTAAGGTGTCGTTTAATTCTCAATTTGGATTAAAGAAATTCATTGCACGTAACATTCGTTAAAGTCTTGCTGATCCACAAAAGTATTTAATAAATTAAAGACTCAACCAATACATAGTTTGGAGAATGTATTGTCGAGAATCTGTTATTCTAGACAGAGTGAATTTTTTTTGAAAGTATAGACATTTGTGTTTATTTGTTGGAATACACTTTATTTTTATGGGAGTATTTGGACTCCTTAATGTTTAGGATTGCGTTCAAATTCATCCAATACTTAGTTTTTTTTGTTTTTTTAGGCGTTCAAGGACTCTATAAAGTGTTTATGACTATGTTCACATTCATCAAACACTTCAATTTTTCTTAGGGTTTTAAAAACTTTGTGGAGTATTTCAGACTATGTTTAGAATTATCAAAAACTTAGTTTTTAAAGATTTGATAACTTCATGAAGTGTATTATACTATATTTGGAATCATTCACGAATAAGTTTTTTAGGAGCTTATGAACTTCTTGACATTCTTCATAGTACTTTTGAAATATTACAAGACTTATGTTTTGATGGGTTTTAAACTCCCTAAAAATGCTCGGACTATGTTTGAAATCATCCAATAATTATTTTTAAAGGTTTGAGAACTCTAAAAAATGTTTCAAATTATGTTTGAAAATCTCAAAGACTTAGTTTTTTTAAAAGGCCTGAGAACTCGTTTTTTTAAAAGGCTTGAGAACTCTTTAAAACACATCAGACTACATTTACAATCATCAATGCTTAAAAATAAAATATACCTCATTAAAACGTTCCCACTTCCTGCAGGTAGGAAATAATATACCTCAAAATAAGAAAGTTAATAAAAATAAACTAGTAGTAGTAGTAGCCAAATGTATATTATACTTATGACTATATAGATTTAAATACTCTATGTTCAGAGATACCAAAGTGGTTGTCCTTCTTCATCTCATAACATGTATGTTCCAAGCTTGACCTTGGTTTCTATTGTTTATGGCTCTTTCCAATATGGACCAAGTTTACAAAGAGCTTTGTCTTTAATGTGGAGGAACAATCACATGATAACATTCTCCTTAGTTCCAAAGCTTCATAAGCGAATTTTAGAGTTATACATATTCCTTATAAAGATTTTGTAATGCTTTGCTATAAAGTAGAATTTCATTGTATTCTCTTCAACTACATACAGTTTAACTTGTCTGACTTCAAAATTATTCATTCATCATATGTTGGTATTCTAAATGACGGCGTGTTTGTTTCTGCTGGCACTGCTGTTTCTATTTCATAGCCTATGACAAAAGTGTTAATTCTCGTAGCTCTTGGACTAGTCTTGTATGACTATAAGATTTCTTGTAAGAAGTCATACCACTTTATGACTATACCTTCCAACATTCTTTTGATGTAATTCATAATATTTTTATTTGTAACTTCTACCTATTTATTTCCCCATAAATGGAAGAAAAAAACATATAATTTATGTGTTATAACTTGTAGGAGGATTTTTCTATGTAATGCTTTGCATCTGAAATTAGCATCTATTTTCCCATCATGGGGTTTTTCCATAATAATGTTGCTTCTTCATGTTGAATACATCAAAGCAAAACTCTGTTAAGGCCCTATTTGTATAAAATTTCAGCCACATATGCATATTTTGTTGATCTAATTTAAACCTAACTTCGGCCTTATATTCTAAATTTTTTCATTATGAACAGTAAGGCTGTTATTGGGCGTATCAACCCGTAACATGTCCGGAACCGATCCAATAAAACCCGTTAGAGACCGAATCGATAATATTATCGACCCGTTGACGAGCCAAAGTTTAAATCAAGACCGATTAATGGTCTGTACCGATAAGACCGATAAAAGCCTGATTAATATTTGTTTTAAATATATTTAATTTTAATTTTAATTTATAACAATAAATATTTAAATAAAAAAACAAATAATATTAATATATAAATAAAATATAATAAATTATACCAAGTCGGTTCAGTAAGTTATAATATTTTATATAAAAATAGACTATAAATATAAAAATATAGCATATTAAAAATAGAACATCTTATTTGGTTTCCAAATAGTCTAATAAGCTCAAATGTGCGACCAAAAGACACATACCACAATACTTTTACTGGTCTCACGGAGAAGGATGTGAGTATGTTATGTTTTCTTCTTTTGTTTTTTAACGTTTAATGTTTGATTGTTTAGAAATTATATATAGGGAGCATCACTTAAGGTTTAGATAGAATTCAAATAAGAAGTTCAAATTATTAGAAGAATAGTTAACTTACTTATTTTACTTGTTTTATTTTTTATGATTCTTTGTAGGTTATATTTGAGCTGTATGCGAACATGAGAGTTCACTTCTCGATATAAAAAGTTAGCTTATTCGACTATTCAATTCGAATGAAGTACATCATTGAAGAATATATACCAGATATAGCTACGCGACAATCTAGTATAATCCAGAATGCACTGACATCTCCTTAACAACCCATAACCATAATTAAGAAGAAGACACAACCAATACATTTGCAGGGTATCATATTGGCATAAGTAGCGTATACATTTACTTTCCAAAGAACGTATGACAACTACTATTTCTGAGTACTGCAAGTCTATGAAGACTAGGTATGCTGTCTATGTAAAGATGTACGAGTGATATGTCATAACTTCTAAGGTTATTAATGATGGTGATGTAGTACAAACGACTCATATGATCAATTACATTAAACCTCTTCACGAGACCGATAAAAAGTTGAAGTTTTTTGCGAGACGAGTAATGAAGATCACTTTTCCTCGACTCATTAGCAATGCGGTTGATTATATTGAATATATTTCCGTAGTTTTTGTTTGGTATTATATGATCTTGTTGTGTATTTTGGATGGTGTGACTGTGGATTTTGGATGATATTATTGTGTAATTGGGATGATATTTTATATTGGCTGATGTTCATCGTTTTTTTAGGATTATACAATTTTATATTAGACATTGTCAGTAGATGTTTTGTGGATGAAACAATGTTATATATATTTTTGGTATGAATATTGATGTATAACGAAGTAGCATTTATTTTGTGTATTAAATTTAATGACTAAAGGTGTTGTATTATTTTTTCGTCAATATTTTATGGCTCAAAATAAAGTGATAGCTTTTAAAAATAGTCATTATCCAAACTAGTCTAACAAAATTACTAACGGTGGTACGCTTTTCATATCGTAGGGTAACAAATTTGCAAGAAAATTCCATATTGACAGTTCAATAAATCACTGGCGGTATATATATTCCATACAACCAATGCTTTGCCCAATTATTACTTGGAAAATAATCATGTTTTTTTGTTTTTTTAGAATCCATACCATTTTGGTTGCGCTTTACATACATTCGATGTAGTATAACACTGCCTGTGCTACTCAATTATTACTAAATAAATAAATAAATAAAGTTTATGTTAATTCTTTGAAGACCCATACCTCCAGTTTTGAGCTTTAGATACCCACTTGTAATTGTTAACTTTTTCTCGGGACATAAACGTAAATCCGGTGTAGATATTCCAACTGATAAAGGTTGTTCCACTAACCTCAAACAACGACATCATGTAACCTATTAACTTGTAAGTGTTATACATTATTAGCACCATTGTGCATAATAAATCTACATTTTCCGGGTGTGAAAAAAAAATATGAGTAATTATATCACTTTCATCTTCGCTTAATATATTCCATTCAAAATATTTAACATTTTGAGTTCACCTAATAGGTATTGCAACTTTTACCGATCATCTTTCTCCAATTTTGTTTTTGTTTTTATCAAGCGTTGTATATAGTGCACATGGATAATACATTGTTAAGACTCACATTTTTCACTTCGCTCAAAATTTTGCAAGGACAAGTTCCTATGTAGGTTGAATTATGAACAAATTATATTTTTTTAGAAAAATATCTCGAGTACGAATGACCTTCTAAGTGTTTAACAATATTATGGTTGTGAACCCCACATATGACCTCTAAGGTCCATTCGTCAAGAGTTACTGAGTCTCCTTAGCCTTGATAGGGTATCCATATTTCTTTGTTTCGATGGATTTTCTTTTAAAATCATTTGAATAAACCAACCTATTATACCATCCAAATTTATCGCATTCGAAGATTAGTCCATAGTTTGTTCTGTTTTTTCATAATCTCGACATTTTAATATAATAATCAATCCGTTTTAATTTATGATATTCGTAACCCATTCATGTAATTTTTGTTGCCAATAGTAGTCCGTTGTGGT
Organism: Limnanthes douglasii subsp. nivea; assembly: GCA_036936605.1. NCBI lineage: Eukaryota > Viridiplantae > Streptophyta > Magnoliopsida > Brassicales > Limnanthaceae > Limnanthes > Limnanthes douglasii. The sequence continues at coordinate 142,564,819 of JAUPFV010000004.1, read as the reverse complement.
TACTAAAAACGACACTGCTTTTATTTGTCACCCCACTGTTATCATTTCCTTCATATAATGTCAAATACGTAAGTGAAAAATTTAAAACCAAGATATAGCTAAAAAAGTAAAATAAAATAGCCTTATATACCGTTATAACTATGCATTGTAGATTGGCAACGCTGACGCACCTTAGCGCTTTGGATATTCGCAGTGCAAATGCATTGACAATGCCTTGGACCCTGCGGTGCAAACACACTATGGTACCAACGCACTAGTAAGTTTTTGAACAATATATCATCCCTGGACTATCACATTTGGTGAAAGATAGTCCCTTGACTTACAAAAGTCCGTTGGTAGTCCATGAACTATCAGCTTTGGATAAAGTTACTCCACCAGATCCTTTGATTCATGTGAACCTGCCACATGTCACCATAGTCACGAAAATTTTGTATCACCATTGGTCCATAAACTTTAGGTCACAGGTTTAGAATACATTTTGGCTTGGACCTAAAGTTAAAGGACTAGTGGTATACAAAATTATGCTGGCTATTATGACAGTTGGCAGGACTACATGAATAAAAAGATCTGGTGGACTAACTTTATCCAAAGCTGAAAATCCAAAAACTACCAACGGATTTATGAAAGTTAATGGACTATCTATCACCAAATATAATAGTCCATGGACGATGAACTGTTCAAAACCCCACCAAATATAATAGTCCATGGACGATGTACTGTTCAAAACCGCACTGGTAATGTTTATGGCAATGCAATACGCCAAAACATAATGTTTACCGGATTGACAGTTTTGTAAAATAATTGGCCCTAAAATATAAATTCACCATCTAAAATTTGTCAAAATAGAGTTCAATAACACATAACACAGTTACCTTTTTAAACACTTCATCCCCTTAATTGAAATTCTTGTTTTCCAATTTAAATAACAGGAGAGGTCTTTTGTTTTTAAGTTTAAAATCAAAAGATATAGTTTTTAAAACAAATCTTAAATTATAATAAGAATCCAGTTTAATTCTTAAAAACTAAGATACCAATTCTTTTGTATTAGTAAATATAAATTATTAGTTACTTTGGTTAATGACATCATCCTAATTATATACTCTTTAGGAATATTAATATTTAATCAATATTTAATCAATATTGATCTTATCTAGTTTAAAATATTTAATCAATATTCGGTCGAAGTATATTTCTAACCCTTATTTTAGGTCTAAATTTAATAAGGGTAAAATCGTAGTTTGATCATTATAAACTCCCATGTTTTCCTGAAACGGCGCGTATTATAAAACCCTTCTACAGCGTTAATAGTGCTATTCTTCCTCTTCAAGTTTTAGCCTCAGACCGCCATTGAGTCTCTTATAGCTCTTCTTCGTAAACTTGTAGTGTTTTCGCTCATTGATTAGTATCTGAATCGAATCTAGTAGCTCCAATGACGCCTGAACCGCACGATGACAACAAAAACAATGTCAGAAGAAAGGTTCTCTTTTTTCTTCCTTCTTTTTATCATTCTCTTGTTAGTTTTGAGATTAAATCGATCGTTTTGTGCTTTATGCTTTTAAGTTTTATTGACTAGTGAATTGGTTTCTGTAGAAGAAATTTATACCAAAAGCTCCACCCCTTCGTACACCAAAAGTTGAAGTTAAACGGTGATGCTTTACAATCTTTTCGTTCGATTTTTTTGTTTATGATTTTTTGTTTTTATTTTTTGAGTTTGAATGGTTATTTTATCTTATCATGGGTTGTGGTTGCAGTGAACAAGAAGATACTGAGGATGATAAGTCTACAAAGGCGATGGATTTGTTTCGACGAATGACTGTTAGTTGTATATTGTTATGTTTATATTCATTCATTGATTTACTCAAATTTCCCATTGTTGACTTGTAATTGGTTCTTGTTTCGTAGGAAGATGCTATGAAGGCGAAGCTAAAACGCGAAACGAGAGGTAATTTCTTCAGTTCATCCGAAGAACAATGGTGTCATTGATCTTCTGATAGAAGTGTGATCAAATATTTATTTAGTAGAAGAATTTAGATTACGGTTCACAAACTTCGTTATCATTATATGTTTACAAATATGCAGTTAATAGTTCGCAAATTGCTTTCGGGTATGGTGGTGGGTCGAATGCTAGGACATCTTACTGCTTTGCCAAAAGTGAGAACAAAGATCAAGGTTTGTTTGGCTTCCGTTGTCATGTTTTCCTTAGATACTATCACTGCCCAGAATACATTTTCAGTTTCCTTATGCGGTTGATATGTTTTTGCAGGTGGTGCTAATTCCTCCTCTAGAGATTTTGAGGACGATTATCAAGATCCATGGGTAAGGAAATCCGCAACCTGTTGGATTCTGCCTATTTCTATTGAACTGAATATTTGTTTCCATTGTAGGATGATGACACTAACTATCCTTTAGATCTTCCGTTGAGGAGGCCTTACTCGGGAAATCCAGGTATTAAAAAGAGCACTTCGAACATTGAGATACCTATGTGTCTGAAAAATAGGAGATTCCAAGTTGACCTTATGAATTTCTGTAACATTTTGCAAACGGACTATGACTAACTACTTTACCTGATAGGATCACCTCTCTTGCAGATGTTTAGGCTAGCTACATTCAATTGTTTCATCATGGTTTTTTTTAGCGTTTTGATTTGCTTTTATTATTTGTAGAGATTCTTAATGAGAGAGAATTCGGTGACGTTTCACAGACTAAGTCTTATGATGAAAAGTCAAGAAATGCAGCAGAGGAGCTCGGTTTAATGGTTAGCAACCTGGAAAAGTTAAATTCATATATACAATAGCATATTTTCTTACCGTGTAATAACTTTTGTGCTTGTTGACAGGAGTATAGTGATGAACCAAACTTTATGTTTCTTCAGCTGCCTCCAACTGCGCCTATGATAAAACGACCAGCAGCCGATATAAATCAGACACCTGATAAGTCAAAGTTATCCGACGAGGCACAGGCTACTGGTTTTAATGCGTTACCAGCTGGATTTATCGGTAAATTGCTAGTTCACAAAAGTGGTGCTGTCAGGTTAAAGATTGGTGACATGATTTATAAGGTGGGTCAACTTAATTTTACCAAGCATTTTGTTTCCCCTGATATGCTTGATCGGATTATTATTACAAATATTTTGTTTACTTGAAAATAAAGTAAACTGCAATAAATGGTGTGTCTGACTCCCAGTTATTAAGACACAATTGTAAACTTTGCAATGATCTGAGACTTTTCCATCTGAAAGTGCTTTATTATTTTTGGTTTGAAACTAGTGTCTACAATTGTGTAGGTCAACCCAGGTTCAGAGTGTATGTTCGAGCAGGATGTAATTGCTCTCGACTCCGAAAAAAAGGAATGCGGCAAAGTTGGGCAGGTCCAGAGGAGGGCAATTGTGACCCCGGAATTTGATTCCGTTTTAGAAAAAATGGATGACAAGTGATTCCTTTTTTGTGTTCTTTATTGGCTATAACATTCTTTTGATTGATTTATATATAGAACTTATAAGTTTATTGATTTCCAGTATCTTTTGTAATAATGCTTCTTAAGGGAAGCATCGGATAATGATATTAAGATTTGCAATGAAATATGAGGAAAATATTTTTTACTATACTGTTTTTATTAATTGTTAGTATATATAAAAGTTTTACGATACTCTTGTAAAATGCTTATTTCAATCAATGACGAGCATCTACATACCGGTGCAAAGCACGGAGGAGGAAGACACCTCCAATATCTTTGACATCCTCAAGCATCGATCGAGCTCCTCTCGACCTCTAGCTCACTGCTGTTCGTTCTTTTGCTTTTTCACTCTTACCTGATGTTGAATTTTGGGTTTTAGTTTTACAATTTGAATCCTGGTTACATTAGAAAGTTTTCGAATGTCTACTTTTTCGACAAGAATTGGAAGAATATAGTTCTCTTTCTAGATATTGTTTTGTATTTTGTATTTTGCCTATCTGGGGAGTTAGTAAAAGACATTATGGTTTGTGATAGACTTATTTCTTGTTATGGTGCAGAGGGAATACTTGAAACAATGATCAGTTTCCCCAAATTCTGGAGGAAGGGTCAAGTCCTGGTATGTCCGATTCACCCATCACTTTAGTCCTTTAAATTAAGTGTTCTCTGATGTTTGCACTTTAGTTTGTAGTTTTGTGCAGAAATGAATATTACTCTGATGTTACATATGTTAGGATAGCCATCTTGAATGCTGTATGAGCTTATTACAGCTACCTTGCTATACATAAGGACCAATTCCTTTCAGCCTTATTACATAGGTAGTTCAGCTTAAGTAAATTGTATAAGTTAAACAGACATAATTTTTCTAGTCCAATAAGAACTTTAGTAGGAACTTGGTGGTTAATAAATCTAATATGTATTGGACTGAGTGATTGTGGCTTTTCTTGTCGTTGTTCTCATTTGGTAGATATCTCTGCAAGTGCATTAATCTTGTTATTTCTTTACCACGTCTAAGTTTTGTGGTTGTTTTTTCTAGCAAGACATCATTCAAATTTGACTGTAAAGGAAGCTAATTTATTATAAATCCATAAGATATTTCTTGTAACGAGGGCATAACTCAGCGTTCACTTTAGATATGGACGCACTATTGTAAGTTCTGCTGTTTTATCTTAGATCTATATTTATTTTAATTTTTTGGATGTTGTAAAAGTTCATTTGCAGCTTTATTATGCATGGGCATCATTATCACATGGATTTGATTTTAGATCTAAGATTGCAGTTTTTGATGCATATGGTCATAAGTCATCATTGGCCTTTAGCGTATTCCTTTGGTTTCTGGATTCTCATATATTGTGATTGATAACACTTGATGGTGTTCAGTGTTCACTCACAGTAGGGCTGTCATTTTCGTGTCACGGGTTCTGATCCGGATCCGAAAAACCTACGATTAATTAAACCTGAACCTACCCGTTATAGACATTGGGTCACACAAAACGACCTGTTCCATTTGTGAATTGGTATGGTCAATCGTTATACCCTTGCATTTGCTTGGAAGTACAATAATTTTTCAATTGTGTGTTAGATGCTTGATTCAGTAATTATCACATAGGACACACTTGTTCCATTTGTGTCCGTGATTTTTTACTTTATATGATCCTATCTCGTTCGAGCTATATTTGGAAAATAGCGTCGAACTCATGCAATGGAGATAGAAAACCTCTGCGGTTTAGTTGATAATATGAGTACAAGACCTAGAATATTAAGATCATAGATAACCCAAGCTGATATTGAAGAAAGTGTCAGTGGAAGTTCATGATGCAGAATTAGAGTTGTTCCCAAAGTAAATACCTGACCGATCTGAAGATGCTTATAGATGCTTATAGATGAGGACACGGGTCTCGATACCATCACAAATGTTCCTTTCCGTTAAGCATCAAGACCGACCAAGGGGTTGACATTATCATATTTGGACTTTTACTCGTAAATATGAGGTAGGACATTACCAAGCTCCTATATTGGAAGAGCTCTTTGAGGTCCGACCTCCACAGGCAGTTTAGCAACCTCCTCCTCTACCAATGCAATTACCTCCGCAACCGTAACAACATAGTGCATAACCTTCCACAATTTGTGCAACATGCTTTTCAGCTTAATCATCCAATTCTCGACCCAGTTTTGGGGGGCGACCTAAGGTGCTAGGCAATACCATCCGAGCCCATATGGCCAACTTCCTTATTATCTGAATATGTACTTCTTAAGTTCTAATCAACCACAATCAACTTGTAAGGTGGTGGAATGGCCTTGGCGATAATTTTTCTTACCTTTGGATGTGTAATTTGTTGGCTAAAGATTTTGGTTGAAGAATTACCCGATTGATTGAATATAAGATGGATATAAGAGCCCCCAAGGGGTAGCCGAGTTGGTTGAGTATGGCATTCTTATAACCAAAAGGTCATGAGTTCGAGTCCCTCTACATACGCTTTCTCGGCTGAGCCTGTCACCTTGTGTGGTTTACCTTCTGGCGTTGGTTTGCAGGCTATCGCGTCACACTGAGGGTTTACCCTGTGCGCACTCATTGCACTCTGAGTAGCGGCTGCGGGTTCCCTCCGAAAAAAAAAGGAAAAAAAAGAAAAAAAAAAAAAAAAGATGGATATAAGATGGATAAGTACGATGAAGTTGACATCATATTCAAGTTGAGTAACATATAATGTGGAAGATAATATGCATTTAAGGGTACCTTCTGCCTCTTATTCATCAATATCCCACTTCGACATCATTTATGGTAGCTTATCCTATGACACCTCCCTCTTATTCACTTCGACATCATTCATGGTACCTTATCATATGACACCTCCGACTCGTATCCTAATTTAGTAATCTTATTTTTCTGGACCAGTCATTTAGGTAAGTTCGACTACTCTAGTTTTTACCATGCCAAAACTGCTAGGGCTTACCATTTGGGAACAATTAAACAGGTTTCATGGATAAGTGGGCTATGAGAGGTAGTAATGCTTTGATTAGGGGAAGTTATCATATCGATAATAAGAAAGTAATTATGTTTAGGTAACATATAACATAACTACCATTTATCGGGAAGTTATGGATTATATGCACTTTTGAAATCCATGCTTTTATTAGCACCAAATAAATCTCCACAAGTTTTGCAAATATCTCAACTATATTGGTCATTGTACTAGAAACTACAAAATATAAAAGGGAGATCGATACCCTTGTTAAAGATGGAAAAACATGAAAAAATTGATTGAGTTGGTCAAAGGTACGACTTCTGTGGTTTATATGGAAGTCAAACTAGAGTTTTTTAGGATAAAAAAGGTTGATATTTGTATTTTAACTATAATCATGGTTTGTGATATAGTCATGACCATTTTGGGGTGACATAATATCAGAATCACTAATATTTTAAGAAAATGATATGCTTTCGAATTTGAGTACCAATATGAGGGTCAGATCTTTCCTCTTTTATATTGAGCTTCAAATCTATCAACGATTTTTATTAACGATGATCTTTGAGGAGAGACCAGACCTCACTACAATCTTATTTTCATCATTGCTTGCATTGTCGAGATTGAGGTCCAATATGATAGTGGTTAGCTTTACAAGGGAAAATGCTAAACTCTTGGGTGATTGTGCTGTCAATGTCTAAATGGAAATACAAAAGTATAAAACGACTGTTAATGCCTTATTATTGGTAGTGGATAACACCTCGACCTATAATATGATATTAGGACAACTATGGATCAACGAAATGTATCTAATACCTCCATAATTCACCAATTCATCAACTATATCGTGAAAGGTAAGTTAAGAGTTATAAAAAAAAATCAGAAACCGCTCAAAGTGTTATGTGACATCTATTTCTTTGAAAAAAGTAGCAACTAGGGTTTCGCTCGATGGTGAGGGAGTTGATGACCCTAATAAGGCCCTTACGTAGTTATACACAATGAGGATCACGAAATACTTGAGCTCGCCATAAACAAGTGTTTAAAGGTCGACACTGATGAGATATGAACTAAAGTAGGAGTTTTCTGTATCAAACTATACTTAGAGGAATTAATTCGTAAACATAACTTCTCGAATACTAAAACTGTAAATAGAGAAATTCAACAAACGCAGAGAGAGAAAGTATATTATAATAATGAACCCATTTCCCAAATCCGGTGGGGTCCTTTTATAATACAAGTGATGGCCACACAGGCCTAACTACCTCTTAATTACAAGCTTGACCCTCACTTTTATTGTTTAATTACAATTAATCCTATTTCAATATTTACTTTACAATCCTTCCCTAACTTTATTGTTTCTTTGCAATTTCCCCCTTATATTTTATTCTTCCTTATTAGTAGCCCCCGGTCTTTGTAAAAATATTTTTAACAAGGATTGTGATGAAGCCTTCGAATTTCTTCTTATCTTCAACTTTTCTTCAGGAAACACCTCTTCGAATAAAAACTTTATGGTCTCCTCAAAATAATCATTATGTCTTGTAAACTTATTCTTCGAATTTTTCCCACGACAATCCTTTTTGCCAAACCTTTTTGTAACACTTTACCTCCTCGACAAAACTCACCCAGCCCCCCAATCCTTGCAATTTTTTAGCAAAGACTAGAAAGTAGCCTAGCATCAATTTTTGCCCCCTCGAAATAATCTCATGGAAAACAATCATATGGATATTTTTTGTGCCCTCAAAATATCCTCTTCGAAAACAATCATACGAGTATAGTTGCCCCCCCCCCAGTCTTGGCTAACTAATTGCGAAAACTGGATCATAGTTAAACGTTCTTTGGAAAAACCTTTGCCAGAAGATTCCTTCAAATTTCCCAACGTCATCTTTCATATCCCAATAAAAAATCTCCCCCTTTTCCTTGATGATGTCATCTTACACAAAATTTTGTCACCAAATCTTTTTAGAGATATTATTACACTTCCCAAAGTTTCTCATCATACCTTTTGCGTCTTCACATTCTACCACAGTTCCCGATTCAATAAAATTACACCTATGTTACCGATAACACCCCTAGGCAAATAAAGGAAAATGTCCCCATGCCTTTCTCTAAAAAAAGCCCATCTTCTTCTATAAATACTTTCATTTCACATTTACAATCCGAACTATTCTGTTCTAAACTTTCTAGAGAGAGAAATCTATCTTATGCCCCATAGGCTTCATCGAATTCCAGAGTGGCAATTCATTAGTCAAAAATTCGAAAAAAACTTGCTGTTGGTACCTACGTTGAGCCTCTTACGAACCTCCTGTAACCACTTTCTACGGTTCCTGGCCTCCATCGGAAAATTCTTCTGCCATCATACCCTTCGACATTTCTTGTCAAACCCAAAATTCCAATCTCAGTCCCCTCGAATCCATGGGTAAAGATAAACACCACAAACATTTTTCTAGCAAAAGGAAAAGACACCACAAAGAAAAGAAAAGTTCCAAAGAACATAAACGTGCTAACTAAACCTCTTCGGAACCCCAAAATCCGAACCCAACTCCAATTAACAACAATCCTCCTTGAAAAGTTGATGCCTCTGGATCAGACCTTCTAGCCACCTCCTCGATGACATGGCAAGGAAGTCCAAGATTATCTCCTTCTAGAATTATAATTACTAACGAGGAGGTACAATCAGCAAGAAACGAGGCCTTAAAAAACAAAGGAAAAACAATCACCTTAGAAAACCCTAACTCAGAGCCAAACGAAATACCCAACATAGAGAAAAGTAAATCCGACGGTCCTTCCTTGGCCTCCTCTAGTCAAGTATCCACGGCCCTTCCAGAAAATTCCAAAGAGCAATCTCTAAGAATTGCCCCAAAGTCCAAAGGTGATATCACTCTTCCTTTGGAACTCGACGCAATTGTAGGCAACAATATCCGAGGCAGCGAAAACAAGCATTTGGTCATACTTCACAATATATCTCCTACAAATATTTCTTGCCATAAAAAGAAACCATGTTAAGGACTCGATGGTGCATCCCCTCGTACATTACCATCAGATTCCCTGTGGAAGGTGAGACTCCCTTATCTGTTAGGGATAATGAATTGATCGTCTATACAGAGATTATGAATTTGGGGCTAAGGTATCCCTTAGACCCGTTCTTCATCGAATACTTTGCCAAAATCGATCTCTGCCCTACACAAGCTGGTCCAAACATATGGTACACGCACATGGCGTGTATCATGGCCTCTAGGATTTTTGGCAACGATTTTTCTTTAGAGGAGCTCATCGGATTGCCTGGCTTGGCAAAGAATCCATTTTCCCTTTTTACTCACTAACCTTTGGATGAGGAAAAAAGATAGTGAAGGACTTACTCGAAGCCGACAAGAAATGGAAGCAACAATTTCTCTTCTTCTCCGGACACTGGGAGACAACCTCTGAGTCAACCCCCTCGAATCCACATAAGCTGTTTCTTTTGTGGAGTAACAGAGGTAATTTTTTCAACTCCTACTTTAATATTCCTCGTACAATAATTTTACTAATTTTATTCTTAGAACTTTTGCACAACTATGACTGGCATTTCTAAACCCTATGCTGACTATGTGGAGAGCGCCACCAAGGTCTTCACCAAACTAAGTGAATGGGCTAAAGAAAATTAGGAATTTTTTTTTTCCTCTGCTTCATAAATAACAATCTGGCCAAGAGTCGACTTTGGAGGCTAAACCCCAAAGATAGGCTAACTATGAAAGAGTTGATGACCCCTCCTTCTCAATAAGAAGTCCTCGATAGAGTTAAAAAGAAAGACATCGTTATCTACCTTCCAAAGCGCTCCCAAGCCAAAAGTCATTTAGATGATTTTGAAGAAGAAGTATCAATCAAAGACCTTCAATCAGATTCTGAAGGACTAGCTACTATCCAAGAGCCATCCTCTTCAAAAAACACTGCAACCACCACCTTAGTTTCCCCTCCTTGAAAAACAGTTCATCCCATCAAGAAGAAAGAACCCAAGAAAAAACAAGTTATTCTAGAGCTTATCCAAGAAATCTCCGAGGGAATTGGAGCCCAGGATGCTGCAATTGAAGATGAAAATAAAGATAGGGAGAAATCAGGTCAAATTTAGACCTCCCCACTTACCCTATCTTCAAGTCCCTCATCGAATAATGATCCTCTCCCAAAATTAGCAGCTCTCCCAATTCCTCAAAGTGATCATCCACAGACTGTTGACCCCATCATATTAACCGGGGAGTCCTCGAACTTTGATTCCACTGAAATAGGATCTCCCAACAGTTCATTCGAAATTCCTCAGGGAGATGAGTTTTATCTTAGTGTTTGAAGACTACTTCATGCCTCTGTCAACATGGGAAAAAAGATGCAGCATCTTGAAGACAGGAAAAACCACTATAAATTCAAAGCTTTTCTTGCCTCCTCCTAACTTGAAGAAATGAAGAAACAACACTCTAATCTAGAAAGATAAGCTGATGCAATTTGGGAAAAATTAGTTGCCTCTGAAAATTACGTTCTTCATCTAGAAAAGTGCTGTCAAGAAGAAAGGGATCTCTACCAGAAAACGACCGGTGCTCAAGAAAAACTCTTTTAGGTAGTCTTCGGAGTACCCCGTTATATTTCTCATTTAGGTAGTCTTTGGAGTACCCTGTTATTTTTATTAACTAATAATTTAGATGTTTTTGCTTGAAATCTTAGGATGTAACAAAAATACCTTCAGACATTATTTGTCCAAATGTACTAGTCAATCCTAACGTCAACTTATCATTTAGAGAAGAACTTTTTTTTAAAAACAAATCAGAGGAAATTGTGGCGTAAATAGACTGATTGTCGAGGGTCAGACATATAAGAGAATCTACCTATACAGTTTGGATTTTCAAGCTACTCATAGTTAATAAAAACAGTATGTTGCGGAACTCTTATCATTCATAAAGACTTATTCAAGATACAACCGGATTCAGATGCATCAAACAGACTAAAAATTCACTATTTCCACTACTTTCGAGTCATTCATTGTTAACACTCCCTTTAATGTGAAGAATCCAATGACTAGTTATCAAAGACTTGTCAACAAATAGTAGGAGCAAAATACATATCTAAATGATTTGAAGTTGAGCCCTTAACAAGAATCAGAGCTAAAGAGGTAGTCACATTTCTAAAAATTAATATTTGTCATAAGTTTGGAATGCCAAACCTGATTATCATTGACAACTAAACGTCAAAATTGCTTGTTTTTGTCTAAGACAAGACATTCAATAACACTATTTCAACACCTTTTCTCCATCAAGCTAACACGCAAGTTGAAGTTATTAACATAAGTCTACTTGATGGCTTGAATAAAACATTTGAGACTCGACCACCAAGTGGTTTGAATACTTGCAAGAGGTCTTACGGGTTTGCAAGATGGTGTTGCAACAAGCTATGGTGGGCTAAAAGAGGCTAATTTGGGTGCTATGGACGACAAGCTAGTCATAAAAAACCATTATGCAGATCATTTGACAGACCTTGACAAGATTTTTGCTAACCTCTACAAGGTAAAGATAAAACTAAATCTGAAAAAGTGTACCTTTGGTATTAAGTATGGGAATTTTTTAGTATACCTTGTGAGAAATAAATGAATAGAAACATACCCTACATAACTATCAAACTTGGTTACATGCCACCGCGCAACATCAATGAATTCTAGGTCATTGTCGGAAATGCAAGTACTTCAAACCAATTTGTTTCCGGTTCTTAAAAAAATATCAACCATTCTTCCAGATAATCAAATGGTGTGCAACTTTGATTGGTTGACAAAATATTCAACAAGACAAAAAATTCATTATCACACTTGAGTTACTAACAAATGATAAGTCGGTTGAGTGTTTATATATGTACTTAGCTATGTTTGATTATTCAGTTACTGAAATGAAAGTTAAGGAAGAATAGAATAGTCTCGAGCTATATATTATGTTAGAAAGTACATGTTAGACGTTGAGACACAAACTCTATAGGTATAAGAACTTTGCATTGCTTTGGTACTAGCGGATAGGAAAATATGGCTCTATTTTCAGGCCCACACCATAGTAGTGTAAAACTCATTTCCTTTGAAAAATATATTATTAAAGGCAGACATATCTAATAGGCTTACCAGATGGTTAATTAAGTTATAATATATACGCGGGACTTCACCACACCGCGATCACTAAAGACCATGTCGTGGTGAAGTTGACATGAGTAACCTTCTCTCAACATTTTTACTACTTCACCGCGATCATTAAGAAATTGGCCTTCGTAAAATTTAAGATTTTTTTTATAAAAATATACTAAAATAAGTTAAGATAAACGTATGGAAATACTCACATTATTTTTCTTTCAATGCATCGATTAATTTAAAATCGATAGCTCGAATTTTTAGAATTCTAGTTTAGAAGTTGGAGAGGGATTACGATTCGATCTTATTCAACAATATCTTTGAAATATGGTTTCAACTGGTGTTCTTTCACCTTAAATACAATATTTTCCGCATGTGAGATTATAATTTCTCTATGAGTAGAGATCTCAATTATCTCGAAATGTCCTGACCATCTTGAACGCGGAGGAGAATTGTAAAAAATACATTTTGTCCCACATAAAAGTTACGTGGTATAATACTTTTGTAATGTCCTTTCTTTGTATTCTCTTTATAGATATCAGAATGTTTACACGTCTGATTGTGAAATTCATCCAACATATATAACTAAAGCAATATTTTTTTCAAGCAACTTCAAGATCAAAATTAAAAAATTGCTTGTCCTAATAGCAAAAGATGATACGTTGTCTATAAACTAAATTGTATGGTAACATTACAATTAAGAGTTTTGGAAGCAGTCCTATATGATGAGAATGCATTATCTAGATTTGATAACCAATATTTCCTTGAGGCACTAACCATCTTCTCCAAAATCATCTTCAATTCACTATTATAAACTTTCACTTGTTTGATCATTTGAGAAAGATATGATGTTGAGACTCGGGGGTTGAAGATCATTTAACTGACGATTGCAGAAATGAGTCATTCCATCACTAATAGTTACTCTCAGGGTTCCGAACTGTGAGAAAAGTTTTTCTTGATGAACCACTCGTGCATTAGTTTTTGGTAAGGCTATCGCTTCAACTCAACCTTCACCAATATTTATTTGTTGTTCAAGGATGATGGAAAAGGTCTCATGAAATTGAGGCCTCATATATAAAACAACTTCACTTGTATAATGTTTTTCAAATATATTTAAGGTTTTCTCTATATGTTTCATACTCTTGACATATGTTGCAATTCATGAAAAAAGATGTTTGTCTTTGAACAGTGTAGGCCAAAATATCCCAGATTGCAAAAATACTACTGTTATTTTTGTTGCACCAAAATGACCTCCAATATCTTAGGAGTGGTAATGGCATAGTATGTTTACACTTTCGGTCTTAGGTACGCACCATCAGATAATGTGGTCACTGTAATGCTTTTAAAAATATCAATCATCCCAATAGTAATATTTATAATCACGAAAATATTATTCGTGATTTCATAACCCATGTCTTTTGAGACATCCTTATCAATAATGTTTTTTGTAATGTTGGCAAACCACAGTTCAACATGTACGACCAACCGTCGTTGATTCGAAAAGTACTCGTTTATCAGCTGTTTCTCTTCCTCTATAACACCGTCTTGGTTCCAGATGGGATAAGTCATATTCTATGATATTTTATGAATCCTTATTTTCTTGTATCTTAAGATCAAATTCCTGAAAAAATAATACCCAACATAATAACTGCGATTTTTAATATAGTTTATCTAATAGATACTTTAATGTAGCATGGCCCATATGTACTATAGTTGTATATAATAAATATGACCAAACATTACGCTCGTTATTGTACTACTAATATAATATATGGTGCAATTATTTTTGTTTCTTTACTACGAAAGAACAATCTCTATTGAATAATTTGAAGCATCACACATTAATTATAACATAAAATACCAATCTGGTGATACAATATTAGAGTATTTGATTAGTTTAGATTTTATTACGTTAAATGCGTGTACACACTCTCGAGTCCTTTCACCAAAGTAAAATGAGATAGTTTGCATCGAAACACAAAATATACATCTTTCAATAATAGGCCACAAAGTGGTTTAGAAATTTTAGAAAACATTTATTATTTTTTTTATAAAAAATTTCTTAGCCGAGAAAAATCCAGAGTCCTTTCACTGACGTAAGAGGTACTACCTCTATCTTAGATTGATCTACCTCGATTCTTTTCTACAAAATGTGACGTCCAAAAATAATTCTATTTCGCACCATAAAATATCACTTCTCTAAATTTAGAACATGGGAAGTATCCACACATCGTTGCAAGACTAAAGATAAAATATCTAAAAAAATATCAAACATATTAATAAAAAAAATCATCTATGAAATTTTTAATAGTTTTTTCAAAAAATGTCTGAAAAGATAGACGTCATTCACCGTTTGAAAGTGACATGAGCTTTGTATAAACCAAAAGACATTATCTGATATTCAAAAGTCTTGTATAAACAAGTAAAAATATTATTCCACTGAACCTCCGCTTGAATATTGATATGTTTGTACTTGGAGTATCAATCGAGGAAGTAATAGAATGTATGACTGACTAATCTTTATAATATTTGATCAATGAGTAGAAGTGGAAAATGATCATTTCATGTTTTATCGTTCAATCTTGTATAATATATACACTCTTTATTTCGTAACTGTTTTTATTGGTATCAATTTGTTTTTATCGTTATTGATCACCGTCATCCTTATTTCTTATTAATAACTTCTACCGGACTTACCTAATTGTTTATGAAACAAGTTAAATAATTTTTGCATCTAATAATTGTAGTAACTCATCTATACTACTTCTTGCATTGCTGGATTCACCTGTCTTTTTGGATGCATTATAGGTTTGTATCTTCTCCAAGAAGATCTTGTGTTAGGAAGTAGAAGGTTTGATTCATTTGATGGTCGATATCATCCATCCAATTTATTCTTTAAATTGTCTTAACACCTTCAACAATTTATTTTCATTTGCATCCCTCAAAGAAGTACTATAATAACAAAAAAAAAATCAGGTTCTTCCAAATACATGTATCACAAATGAGAGAGTAAAAGTTTTAATTCTAAGTTAGAAATTTCATATTTAAGTGACTTATCTTTTAGCTATACAATATAAATATTCATAGGTTGATTGGGTAGATTGTTTATTTTTTAACACATTTTATAACCTCGTTGTTATAATATTTTCAATCTACTCTAACATATACTAGTGAATTTTCAAAACTAGAAAGATGAAATATTTCATGCATGCATTTATTAACAAGTTCATCTACCATATCAATGGATACACAATTATTATCATCTTTAGAAAACTTTAATAGTTTTAACATTCTGAAATTTACATACCCGTCTCCTACTCAAATGATCAATTTTCTAGCCTCAATATCTACGACAGTTCTTGCATTGACTAGAATTTTTTTTCATAAGATGAGAGGGAAATGTCTATATTTCTCTATGTTTAAAATAATAAAATCTATCGGGAAGACAAACTTATCAACCTTCATTAGAACATCTTCAATTATTCCCTAAGAGTATGTGAATGATCATTCAGTTAATTGTAAAGAAACGATAGTGGAGTTATTCCTCATATTCTTATATTTCTATAAATGTATAATGACATTATATTTTCAATAGCACCTAAATCAGATAAATGTATTTCAAAGTAAATATATTCTATTTTGCAGGGTATAGTAAAACTTTATAGATCATATATTTTTGTTCGTAATTTTTTTTCAATCAAGGTACTACACTATTCTGTAAGCATCATCATCTTAAAGTTTGCAAATTGGTGCTTTTTGGAGAGAATGTCCTTTATAAACTTTGAGTATTTCTGAATCTATTCCAAAATATTTACAAAAGACATGTGATTTCAAGGCTTTGAAACATCTTTAATAGTTCAAATAATTTATTCTCAGTGTGTTGCTTCTTCTTTTAGCCCAAGTATGGGATTTGACATTGGTATTTTGATAAATTCTAATCTTGGACTTTCGAAGAAAATTCGTCAATATAATCATTATGTTCACCTAAGCGAAGTCTCATTAGGCAATCTACTGTTCTATCTTTCACAACTTCGTCGTGATCACCATTTCATTCATCACGATTAACTTTTCCAATGTCAACTACTGTTTTTTTCTATGATACTTCTCCATGATCAACATCAAGATCACCATGATGAAGTCTGACCTGATTTCGGCTATCAAATCAATTGCCGTAGTGAGCTACATCCTTAAAACATTATGTATCATCATAAGTAAGTTTAACGTGATCATCTTCTGTCTTACTACGCCGAACTTCAAGACTGTTACCTTTTATTTTTTTCTTCCACTTTGTCGTGATCTCCATCAAGGTCGTCACAAATGTATTTCCCGCGTTACTCTTTGTTTCTTTTTTCACCATTTTACCACGTTAAACTTGTTATTTTTCGTAGCAAACTACACCTTAATAATAACCATCACATGCTTCGCCGCGACCACAAACTAATTAATCGAAATTCAGCTATACTTTATAACTAATTTTCCATTCATCCCTTAATTTAGTCGCATTGACATGCTTTGGGTTGTTCGATGTATTTCTGGGAAATGTTCCTCGACTTGTAGAAGCCAACCTTGAATACATTTTACTTATCTAAACTTTTAAGCTATTCAGACAAGCCTCTTGATTCTCAACCAACACCTCCAAGTTCTTTGTAATTGATCCATTCCTTCGAAAATGGTTATATGAATATTTAATAAACTTGTTAAGAATGTCTTATATAGTTGATTTATTTTACAACTTAAACATGTCTTCATGCTTCTATACATTTTTGATATTTTTCATGAAAAAATTGGGTTCTTCTAACTCCTTTTTAATAACCACTATTATTTTAATATGGTCGAGGACTTATTGAAAGTAATTTACATACATTTCACTGTTCACTGATGTGAACTGGTTTATTGGAGCGTATGTTTCACACTCATTAACAGTTTCATTATTCGTCTTCATCAGTTCCATCTATAGTGGAAGTGCAAATATCTTAGCTTATAACATTGCACTGCCTTATTCTTTTCTTTATACCTACCATAGTTATTCCTAGAGATTACCTCAAAAATAAAATTTACTTATGTCAGTGTCTTATCAGTCAAAGACTCTCCACTTGTTACATTTATCATATGTTTATTATTCTATAGCAGCACATTTTAGTATGATTGAAAGACCATCCATGTCAGAATACCATAGAAAATGCAATTTTGCAATAGCTTCTTGTATCATCTCAAAGAGCCATAAATCGTTACATGAAATTCGTGATATAATTCCAACATTTTGCAGACTTCACCAGTGGGGAATACTTTGATGGAACCAGCTGAGCTAGTTGCTCTCGTGTATAATGTAATGATACATTTAGGAGGTAATATTGCATTCGTGCCTTAGATTTTCCTTTTAGAGAGAACAGAAATAACATCATTCTAATTACATATGGTGTAACTCTATTGTACTTGCATGTAACACACACTTTCAATAAACCTGATAAATAGGTGGTGAAGCTATGTTCTGAATCTCCAACAAACATATGGTTGTTGGAGAAATCAATGCAGGTTTAATCTAAAAACTTGATGAGCCACTATCGTCTCAAAATACTTGGAGTGAATCATGTCAGGGAAGCATTTGCGTTGTCGGTGATTCTTCGCATGTCAAGAACATTATGCACAATTTCTTCTCCTTCAACCATTGTTGTTGGATTTTTTGCTATCTTAATCCCCATTGAAAGGTTCTCTCGATTTTTGGATAAAAAGAACTAATTATATGTTGGAAATTATCTTTATATAAATATTATAATATAAAAAAATTAAACCAATACGTAAATATACATTTATCAATATTCTAGGTATAAAAGAAATAGAATAATTTCCCAAAAAACGACGCCGAAAACTTGATGTGATAAATCGTAAGTGTGTAATTATCATAAAGTAATACAAGTATTTTAGCCCGAGTTTAATATGAAACCCAAAAATATTATCTATCTTCATTCTGACCAGTAAAGATTTATATATTTGGGTACTATTTAATCCATCTAATTTTTTTTATTCTGAGATCAAATCAAAGTTTGTTGTTATGATAACTCTCGATCTAAAAAATCTCGCCTGGTTATATCTCTAGTCTCTACCTTTTACTATGGTCATATACACTAGGAATCAGGTTTAGATCTCAATAATTCATTACTGTAGTATACTATTCATTCAACCTAAAGATATTAATTTAGTTCATAAATATGTTTAACTCTCGGTCTCAACCTAGTTCTAGAATCATTAAATTGAACTCGTAAAATAATCGAAAGCATTAAGATTGACACAATAATAAAGAATAAATATAAATCTAAATTAATAAAAACATATAATTTTTTCATAATTAAAGTATTTATAAAAGTTCCTTATAAATAAAAATTTAACTAAGACTAAAATGGATCTTGAACAAAAATAAAATAAAAGACAAAGATGAAAAAGAAAAATCAAACTATAAATCCTGAAATCAAGAAAACACTTCTTACTCTCTCGTATTTGTGATATGATGTTATATGATATAATCCAAGTATTCATTATTTACGACTAACTTTATGTTCTTTGCACAAAAATGATCCTTTAGTTCTTTATCTACAAGTAAAAAATTCAAGTGTTCTTTCCTCTCTTATTTCCGATAGCTTTGTTTCTTAAATTTGTTTGTTTATGTCGTTTTTTCTATTCAACTCCTTGACTTCTTATTCTTCTTTATTTTTTTAGTTTGTTTTTTCAATTTAGATTTTTTTGCTCTTTTTATTCAATTTAACTCATTTTATTTAGTAAATCTCACAATTATCCATTAAACCAAAAGATAAACAAAATGAGATAGTTTTATTAAAAAAAAAATTAAACTAACTAATATATTATTGTAATATTAATGATACATTTTTTTGCAATACTGTCCTACCAAACCGATGCCCAATCGAACCGTATCGAGTTTTTATCAAATTTTTGGTATGATAAGGTAATTTTAAATTATCGTGCCGCGTCAAATTGTTTTGGTAAGATATTTTTATTAAATATCAATCGCGTGGTGATGTCATACCATACCGAAATTTTATATATAACATATAATCTAAATTTATAGCTATAAAATAATATTTTTGAAATATTTTAATATACTATCTACAAGTTTGTTTTAAAATAAATTTTATTAAATATTTCCCGTAACAATCGTTTGTAGAAAATAATTATGTATCAACAAATTTTAAATCAATTTAAATAATTATGCACTGAGTCAGAATGTATAAAATTTAATTCAACATATATTAGTCTAATTTAGGGGTGAAGTTATTTCCCCATCAATTGTTTTATTTTCCTCATAAATAAATAAAAACTCCACTTTGTTATTTCCTCCATCAAGGAAATAACATATTTATCCTTTTTTTTTATTTTTATCCCAAAACCCATTCATTCTCCAGCGACTCTATCGATTTCTACCACCATGCCAACTATCTCCCATCCTATTAACTTCTGCGTACCCAACTAGCCTTATTAGCTTCTCACTATTGATCACCCATAAACCATAACCCTAGCCTAGCCACTTTAAAGACGACCTCCTCTTCAAATTTCTCTTCTAATTCTGAAAACAACAAACCTCAGCCACTTAGTCGATTTCACTACTAATCTTGAAAAACAACGACAGTATCTCTTGAATTCGTCGATGATCTACGGGCTAGATGGAGAATTCCAAAAAAGGTTGAAATAAGCAAGAGAGACACCGATGAGTTGTACTTGGAAATAATTGACCGTCTATCCCGACTTGTTGGATTAAAGGCTTCGATTTCCACTGAATCAGAAGTAGCTTAGTATTTTGATCTGGTTAGTCTTTGTCCAAGTCAAGCCAGCCCGAATACCTGGTTAATGTCTTATATCACGACATCCGGGAACCCTCAGACCCCCTTTTACTTTATTACTTTGGAAAATGAGTATAAAGTAGTAAGTGACTTACTGAAGATGAACAAAGTATAAAAGTTGTAATTTTTCTCCATAAGCAGTTGCTGTAGAATTTTAAAAATATCATTCCAAAAAGCAGTTCGAGCAAGATACTTATAGTTACCATTCAATACTCTTATAATATTTCATTATTTTTGTAACTATACTGACTTATCACCAGCATCTGGAAGCTTCCAAAGCGACTTTCTAAAACCTACATTAGTGGGTGTAGAGAACTGGTAAAATGGATTTTATAATTGCTTCACACCGAACAACATGGTTTGGAGTCACTTCTGGCGGACTCAATCGGAGCCCAACTTGTCATGGGAGTAATTCACAACTCCACCGCGTGAATCAGAGATCATCAACCAAATGGAAGCTACCGATGATAATGTATACCTTCCGACTAAGAATAGGGATCCAAGATATATAATGGAGTATGGTGATATTAGTGGCTTGGGTATGAAAAAGTAACTATTACTGTTGGAGATGTGAGTCGATCTGATGAGCCACTGAAAGCAACTATTGATGCTGAAGTAAACAAAACACTCAAAGTAATTCTGACCCTAAAAAAGAAGACAAAATAAATCATATCAAAGGCTCACAAGGAAGGAGGTCAGAGTAGTGAGAAAAGAAAGAATAAGAAGCACAAGACACAGACGAGTTTGGAGATTTCTCCTGTTTCGGATAAAAGGATCATTCTTCCAACATCGAAGAATTATTCTTCTTCTTTTCAATAATTATATGAAAGAGTAAGTGAAGGTCATATCCCGAGTGAGGAGTTTAGAGGATTTAAGTACTTTAAATCTAGAGGAAAAATCTACAATTCTGTCTAATTATATTGAAGCTTCACCCTTCTAGCTCGAGATTGATGATCTTGCACATGGCTTGCTTAACTTTGTCAGGCCTATTCCCTAAGTGGAAATGGAGGAAACTAGGCAAAAAGAGACCATTACCTCTCTTATAAATGAGTATGAACTTCACAAGAAAACATCCGAGGAGTAAATGGCCCGTGCGAAAAAAATAGATAGCTGAGTCGCACAGGATGAAGAGGAACTTAGAAAGGAAAGTATCATTCATGCAACCCATACTGCTGAATTAAATGTCTCATTAATAGAAGAAACCACGTAGTATAAAAAGAAGGAGAAAGAGTATAATAATCTAATCAGAACCCTGCATAATTCATTAGATGAGCAAAATGGGGAGACTAAAAAAGCCGGGGAGGATTTGACAGCACTCAAGGCACACGCTACGAAAAAGTAAGAATATACACTTAATGCATATTGTAGGAAATACTTAAGCTCTCTAGATAAACGGGAAGCTGATATTAAATCCAACTTAGTTATGGATTTTCAAAAAAGGTTCTTGGATCTTAATCTTGGATTTTTTTTAGACTTAGTATCTCAAGAGAAAATGCATACTAATATGCCATTTGCAGATGAATTAGCCATCCATCTGGATACAAAGGGCGATGATAACGCCTCTGAAAATAAAGATGAAGACTCTGAATGTGGGAGCTCCGATAAGGACCAATAAGCATAGAGTCCTAAGGACATAATAAATAGTGGTAATGTTAACTGAGGGGAATGAGTCCAAAAACAGTTGAATTTTATTCCTTGCACAATTTTTTTTGTATTGTCATTTTTTTGTAAGTCGATGTTATGTCCAACGAATTTTGCATTTAGATCTTATTGTAAGTCTTTGGAAATCGAAGGCATTTTATAATTATGTTTGAAAATTTATGAAAGAATTGTTTCTTTTTTACTCCTCACTTTTAAACTTTTTATTACTAATTGAACAACGCAATTATAGTATTCTTAATTAAAGTTAATCGAGCCCCAAATGCACACCAAACTAAACTTCCGAACTAACCATCATTCCTTAGAATCGGACCAACTAATGTTACAACCTTTTAATTGTGACCAACTAATGTTGGAACCTTTTAGTTGTCACCAACTAATGTTGGAACCTTTATACTTCACTAGCTAATGTTTGAACTTATACACTTGACAAACTAATGCTGGAACCTTTTAATATTTTAAAACCTTTTATGTTGGAAATACTTAAATCAATCAATAACAAGATAAAAACATTAAAGATAAAATGGTTTATAAAAGACAAGATGTTCATACACCGCATTACAACCTCTTTACACCATCACGGTAGGAAAGATTGTGTCTTCGGGCATTACATCATAAAATATATCTACATGTTTTTTTACAATTATTCCAGATTGAGTCTTAAGTGATGAATATTCCATGGGTGTCGAAGAGGGTTATCTTCTTGATCTGGTAGCCGATAATTTCCACGCTTAACCCTGTCAATAACTGAATAAGGCCATTCCCAGTTTGTTTCTAACTGCATCAGTCTTTAATCTTTAGTGTGCATGGAGACCTTTTTCAAAACTCTATCCCTCACTTTGAATTCTATCATATTTACCCAGGATACATACATGCTTCTCATCAGGGTCTGATAATGAAGAGATCTTAAATATGTTATAATTTTTTTCTCCTCAATTAAATCTAGCTCAATTCTTTGCGATTAAGAAAGATGGGGAAGTAAATTGAGGTTGTGTTACCATATTCATTCCATAAACTATTACCAAAGGAAATTTTATAAGTTGTTGTTTTGGGTGTGGCTCGGTAAACCCATAAAAATTGTTGTAAGTAATGTTTAATTTGCCGAATGACCCTTTTAAATCATTCCTCAAGTCATCAAGGATGGTTCTTTTTGTTATTTCTACTTGCCTATTAACCTGAGGATCAAAATATGCTGAAAAAAATATTGAATTCCCTAAAGGAACAAAATGCTTCTATGTCATTGTTTTCAAATTGATGACCATTATCTGTTGTAATGGTTACTGGGATTTCGAGTCGGCAACATACATGAGAGAGGTGAACTTAATAATACTTTTTGACGTAGTTCGAGATACAGGTTCAAATTTTATCCATTTATAAAAATAATCAACAACCATAATAATAGTTTGACGCCCTCTGGATGCCATAGTTAAAGATCCAACCAGGTCCAGCCCTAATTATCAAAAGGAAATACCTCAAATATTGAATTAAGTGGTACAACTGGTACATGTATTCTATTTGCAAATGGTTGGAAAATATCATAATGTCAGACTAATTATTTGGCATCTGTCATAATAGAAGGCCAATAATACCCAGTTAACAAATCCTCCTCGTCGTGTAACTCGGATAACATCATTTGTGATTCATTAGTTCCAAGGCACCATAACAGGGGTCGACTTAACAACTTCTTATAGAGTATATCGCCTAGGACTGTGAGACCATCTGCTTTGAACCTTAGTTTTTTTACCAATATTTTATCAACTGACATAGTTATTTTACTTATAAATTATTTAATTTCATACCCTTAATATTTCTTTATGTTGGTAAAATTTTGAAATACCTCTTTGGTGCCTATCTTGTGTGCAAAACTCTTCATTATCGAAGGGTGCTCTTATACCAGCATCCATGGATATTGTTTTATATATGAAATAGTATCTAAGGAATCAACCATCAAATTTTCAACCTAGTGAACGTGTTTGTACTTGATGTATCCAAAGAAAGATGTTGTATTATGATGTGATTAAAACTTGTTCGAAAGGTATTTTTGGTAAATAATTGGAATATATATTCAATGTAAGATGGAAGATAGAGCGATAATTGAGGTGTTTGTATTTAATATCTAGAGAGATCATCCATCCCCCTCTTAAATGCTATGCGTCATAACTTATATAAGATAATTTTGGGTTGATGGGCCAACCGATTCAGGTAAAAAACATTGGTTAAGCCCATGGGTCAGAATAAAAGGTTTGCCAAGCATACAGTTGCATATTCCAGGCAACTTAGTCAAAAGGTAAATGAACAGTGGACATACAAAATTTACCTTGGGTCTAAACTACCGATTTGAATAAATCTGACCTTCTGGCTGGCTATTGTACTAAAACAATTATGACCCTATCAATTATCCCCCTTAGCCCTCTCAAAATTATATTGGGAGGACTAGCTGACACATATTTGAACTTGGTATTAAGATTATATTGGTTATTCCTCTAATTCTGATTTCTCAGTACTCTTTCATTGAGCGTAAGTAACGAACATATTTGAACCCCATTTGATGGGATCATTTGAAAATGGTTACTACCTAAAGGTCACAAATTTTAGAAATTTATCGTATGGGACACGTGTCACTTAATAATTGCAACCATAAACTTGCTTTACCCTACATAAAACTATCCAATCAAAAGAGAGAGACGGTTACACTCCTCTAGAGCCCCCTAGCTACTACTATCGATTCCACTTCCCTAGTAAGGTACTCAAATGATTTTTAGTCTCTATATAAACTTCTTTTCATTTTTTCACTGTATGTAATTTTTACAAAGAAAAAAAGTTGGTATCATATAGAAAAAATCTTCTCTACATATCCTTTTTCCGACCACACTAACCACTACAAATTAATTTTCTAAAATCTTTTTCGGTGTTTGTATGTTCACCGCCAAAAACGCATTAAGTAAAGGTAGTTGGGTGAATTTTTCCAAACTCGAAAAGGAAAAGAAGAAAGCTAGAGCTGCTGCCGGGTTGCCTGCTTCCTCGGGAAAAATTGTTGTAACCCAGTCTATCGATTACGAGGGAGTTTACCCATACAATAGCTGGAATATTCCCTATGAACCGTCTTCGACTACCCAATCTTTTATATCTCCAAGTCTTTCTCCTAAACCTCCCAAATCATCACAATCCCAAAACGCACTAGCTACCGAAACCTTATACTTTTAGAACCATGAGATCAAACTTCGAGGAGAATGCTCCGTGTAGAATAACCAGATTGTCTAAAACCAAAACAAAATATTCTACAGAAAAAGAACCAGTAGGGGAAGAAGCCACTTCCAGGAGCCCTCCTATTCCATATAGTCCGACCAAGGAACAAAACCCTATAAATATTTGAGTCGAACTTCCATTAATCCGAGTGGAGAAGAAAATATTGTTACACTGGCCGATGAGCCTCATCAACCCGCAAGAGAGAATATTGGAACCTAACCTATTGAACTTTCAGGATCTAGTTCTCAAGTCATGAAGGATTCCAGTAACGATTCTTCCATCGAGACATCTAGTCAATTCGTGGATACTTTCCTACCAGTAAAGAAGAAAAAAGTCACAAGTGCAATGGAGTAGCACATGTAAAAGTAAAGCTTCAGCAACAAATTCAAACCACTCACTTCGTCTTTAGTTGGACGCGTTAAGTCCAACTTTACAGAGGTAAGTGTCAAATATATTTTAGCCCTAGATAATATTACTAATGCTTATATTTATAAGTCTGAATTGGAGGTCATTATAGCCATATAGGGGTTCCCTGAGATAGTGAAATTTAGGTTTCCTAAGCCCGGAAAGACTCTGATGAGCTGTAGTGCTCGTGAATTGGTAGTTTATACTAAAGTACTCAATTGGGAATTTCTGTTCCCCTTGGACCCCGAAACCGTGAAGTACTTTAGCTTGGTACGGGTTTTCCCAATTCAAGCCAATCTGAACGCATGGTTTTCATTGCTAGCATGCCTAATGGCCTCAAAGATCTGCAGAATTTCATACCAATGGAACAATTGTCTACTGTAGCGGGATTATCTCGCAATGCCATATCATTTTTTACTATTTTAACATGGGGAATAATTATAAGGTGGTAGATGATCTGCTGGAGGTATAAAAAAATTGGAAACCATAATTCCTCTTCATCAGCGGTCAATGGGAAAACGAGTGGAAAAATACTCATAAGCCTCTTCAGATTAATCTTCGTATCTCTAACACTTTCTTCGATATTTTATCACATACTTTTAATTTCTTATGGTAAAAACTATTTCGAAGCTCTTTTTACAACACCTAGCTGACACAAAGGTAACTTTTAAATGGTTGAACTAGTGGGCAGAGGAAAAATGGTCCAACGACTTCCACAACTGATTCACCCTAGCTAGCTTGGTCTGAGCATCTCTCTGGAGGACTCTTCCCGAACGAGAGCTAACATGGGAGAAATTTTGCACTCCCCATCGACTTTCTGTCATTATTAAGAGAACCTAGGCTGCTGATGGTAAGTTATTCCTTCCAGTAAGGAATAGAGCCCCCAACCATCACAATAACAATAAAAATAATCAAGAAGGCTCATCACAGTCTGCTGTTAAAGTGGGAAATGAAGGGAAGCCAAATGAGTTTGACTTAACCTTGTTATATGTTGTCATTGCCATGGTTGAGGGAGATGATATTCCTTCAGAACCTCTAGTTCCTAAAAAGAAAAAAGTACAAAAAAGAGAAATCAAATTAATAACAAGAGAGACAAAGAAAACTATGACTAGTTCAGAGATAATCATTCGTTTAGAGAATCCTCCTCCAACCATCCCTGTTGATGATCCTTCAACAACCAACTTATTCGACCCCATTTCTAAGAGGCAGGAGTTTAGAGATGTCAATCCTTTTGAAGGTATAGGGGCTTTCGATTTTGAAGCCTTTGAAACCAAATTCCTCAAGTCTACAGGTACTGCAAAGGTTGTGATGTTCGAAGGGGTTTGCTTAAAATTATCAAATGAGAATGATATGTTAGGTTATTTGGTCCAGAGCTATGTGAGGAAAATTATTGAACTGAAGAGACAAGTAAGGTCACAGGTCGAAGAAATAACTTTTTTTCAAGACAGAAACAACAATTTCAAAACTTTGATCGAAGAGGGAAAACCCAAAGTTAACAGCCTATCCGGGGAAGTCAAATATGTTAGGGATGAACTGGTCAAGGTAAATTCTGACCATGAGAAGCTGCAAGTTGATTATAAAAATCTGTAGTCATCTAGATCTAAGGAAATTGCCTCACTGAATAACCATAAGACGTAGCACAAAGCCCCTATCGAGCGTATATTGGGCGAGAAGAAGATCATGAAGCTCTTAACTAGAAGCATAAGGATGAAATAGTTTCTCTCAAGGATATATCCACCCAAAAGGTTGTCAATGCTATATATTCTTATGTAGATACGGTGAAAGATTCCTTACAAAAAAGATATATCAACCAAATCGGATATGGCACTTGAATCTCATAAAAACATTCTATATGTGTATTGAGATCTTTATTAGGATTTGTTTCAGAAAATCTGCTGCCTCTTGATATGACCATAGAAGATCAACTTGGTATTTCCGAAAATTCACCTGATGATTGTTCTGTCGTACTGATGATGAGGACTCTGATGGTGAGATTTCCAAAGAAAAGAAAAAATAAGAAGATGTCGAAGGGAAAGAGCCCAAATGCCAATAATTTTTCTCCATGGATTTTTTTAATTCCTTAAGTTACGCGAGCATTTTATATATTATTAATTTGGCACATTTCCTTACATATACTTATCTAATTTATGATTCAAATATATCTGATGATAGTTAATTTTAACATAAGACATTCGAAGGTAATCCATTCGAAGCAATATAACTTAATCGCACATAAGCCATTCGAAGGTAATTCATTCGAAGGAAATACAACTTAATCATACACAAGTCATTCAAAGGTAATCCAATCAAAGGAAATCAAAACTTAGTCATACACAAACCATTCAAAGGTAATCCATTTGAAGGAAATAAAACTTAATCATACATAAGTCATTCGAAGGAAATAAAAACTTAACCATACACAAGCGATTCGAAGAAAATACAAACTTAATCATACACAGTCTATTTGAAGGTAATCCATTCGAAGGTAATAAAAAATTATTCATACACAAGTCACTCGAAGGCAATTAAAACTTAGTCATACACAATTTACTCGAACGTAATCCATTCGAAGGCCATAAAACTTAATCATACACATCCTTAAAGGCAAAAGATGATTGATTAAAAATATTCGGACACCTCACTAAAACCTCTCCGCGCCACCATAGTAGAAAATAGTATTCCCCCAAATATTTACATTGAATAAAAAACAAAGTAAGTATGTACAACGTAAATTTACTCGAGATACAACCTTAAATGTTCGACATTCCAAGGGTGTATGTAAGGATTTACTTCTTGGTCAACTAATGGGTATGTCCTTTTTTTATTTTTTAACACACAGTGTATGGGTCTTCTTAGTTCAGAGCCAACTTCCCAAACTTTCTATCTTTGTTGTGCAAAAATATTTTTCTTAAAACCTTATCGTCCACTTGGAAATCTCTTCTCTATACCTTTAGATGTGTATATGATCCTCATCATACCTTGATAATGTACCATCCTTAAATCAACCATAATTCTCATTTATTTGATCAAGTCTAGTTGAGCTCTTATTGTAGTTTCATTTTTCTCTTCAGAACAATTTTGAACCCTGAAAGAGGGAAAGTAGCTTATATTAGTGATATTGCATCCATTCCATAGACCAAAGAAAAATGAGATTCTTGTGTGTTAGTATGTAGAGTAGTTCGATAAGACCATAACATTTATTGTAAGTATTAGGCCATTTTCCTGTTGCTCATTCTAAATTCTTTTTATTGCCGATCAAAATGGTTATGTTTGGAACCTCTATATGTCCATTGGCTTAGGGGTGAAAAGGAGAGGATAAACAAAGGTGAATTCTTCTTGATACATAAAAAACTTTAATATCTTTTTTGTCAAATTGAGGGCCATTATATGTAGTAATACGTCTAGGAATTACGAACCTACAAAAAATATTAGACATGATAAATTTGATTACTGCTTCGGAAGTCGTTCTAGATAGGGGTGCAGCTTCTACCCATTTTCATAAATAATCAATTGTCAAGATAATAGTTCAATATACTCCAAAATTCATGGGAATGGGTCCAACCAAATTAAGCCCCCACCTCTTAAAAGGTATTGCTTCAGTCTTTCATTCCATATAACCTGTTGTTATATATATATATATATATATATATATATATATATATATATATATTGTATTTTCATATCTTTTACAAGGATCACATCTTCTAACCAATTCTTTAGTGTCCATCATGATAGATGGCCAATAATACCCTACTAGTAAGACCCTTATAGTCAACGCCTTGTAGCCACAATGGACATACCCTTCCTCATAATGTAATTCATATAAGACTGCTTGGGACTCATCGAAACCAAGGTAGCACAACAAAGGCTTACTAAAAGATATTTTATAGAGTCCCGTGCGCTTTAAAATTTAGCTTCTTAGCTAGGATTTTGTCTTCAAGAAGAATTCCTTTGGTAATGTACTCTTGGATATCATACCTCCAATATTGACTAACTATGCTTGATACTTAGCAACTTTCTTTACTTTCAATTTCCATTTCAAGGGGTGTAGTGATAGAAGGGCACTCTTACACCAAAATCCAATGATATACCTAGAAATACGCAACGGTGGATAATAAGTCAGTAATAGATTTTTTTATCTTGGCATGTGCTCATATTTTACATATTTAAAGAAGGAAAAAACTTCTTTCAACACTTGCAAATATTTCACTAACTGTTCTTTCCTTGTTTCTGATTGTCTATGCGCTTAATGTATGAGCAGATGTGAATCACTCAACAATCAAATTATTTTGGCACCATATATTTGTGCAAGCTTCAAACCTGCTATAGCAGCTTCATATTCTGCTTTATTGTTCGATTATTTAAAAACAAAACGTATAGCTTGGTACATTGAATATCCAAAAGGGGGAAAGTAAATAAACCCCTGCCCCACAACCCATTCTGCTAGATCCCCCATGTATTTGAATTACCTATTATTTTCCATTTTGTGAACAAATGACTCCTCATAGGGTCTCCCCAAATGCAATTCAACTAAGAATTCCACTACAACTTGAGCTTTGATTTATGTTTGAGGACCAAATTTAATATTATAGCCTTCTAACTCCATAAACCACTTCGTCATTCGACCAGATACATCTGGTTTTTGTAATATATTTTTAAGCGGAAAGGAAGTTCGAACAATGATGGAATGCGCTTGAGAGTAAGGCATCATTTTCCTTGCTGTTATCACTAAGGCTAAAACTGACATTTCAACTTGACGTATCTTTTCTCAGCATCTAATAACCTCTTGGTAACACAATAAATTTGGCGAGGATAATTTTTAACCTCCCTAACTAGCACTACACTTAGAGCATAATTCGATATTGTTAGATACACATAAATTTTTTGTCCAATGACTGGTTTGAATAAATTTTTAGGTGAAGATAAATAATTTTTTTTTTATTTTTAGGAACGTTTAATCATAATTTGGGGACCAGTTAAATTCTTTAGCATTTCTCAATACCTGGAAGATCTGTGTACATTTATCCTATGACCTTCAAATAAATTTATTCAAAGTTGTTAACCTCTCAGTCAATACTCAACTTCTTTGGTGGTCGGAGGAAGGTTCATAGTCAATAATACATCTAATTAAGTTAGGTCATGCCCTTTTTCGTTAATGATGTATCCCAAACAATTTTCGGATTGTACCCCAAAGGTACAATTTTCTAGATTTAGCTTTAGATTAATGGCTTCCAAATTAGAGAAAGTTTCTTTAAGATCGGATAAGTGTTCCTCCTCCCTTGCAATTTATACCATTATGTCATCAATGTAAATTTATACATCTGTCCCAATCTTACCTGGAAAATGTTTTATTCACCAGACGTTAGTAAGTAGCCTTAACATTCTTTAGGCCGAATGCCATTAGCTTGTAATAATAGAGCCCCCTATCAGTACTAAACGTAGTATAATCATGGTCATTTGGATCTTTTTTATTATGATTGTATCCGACAAATGCATCTATAAAAGATAGCAGCTTATTTCTCGAAGTCAAATCCACTAACTGATATATCTGAGGAACTGGAAAAGGATCTTTGAGACATGCTCTGTTGAGAACTATACAATCGATACACATTCTCCATTTACCATTCTTAATTTTTATTAGTACCGTATTTGATGTCCATAGTGTATATTAAGATTCCCGAATATGTCCTACCTTAGTCAACATATCCACACATTTAACAATGAATTTAGATTTTTCTTTAGAGAAAGTTCTCATTCTTTGGATTATCGGCCCCACATCGAATCACACAGATAATGTTTGACAAATAACACTAGCTGGTACCTCGATACATCTTCATTGCACCATGAAAATCTGTGCAATTTTTGGGTAAGAAATATAACAATTTCTCTTTTAACTCTGGTGGCAATCAAGCTCCAATTCTAACATCTTTCAAATCTGCTAAACTATGTACTTCAACTTTTTCAATTGGGATAACAACACTACGTATCTCTCTTGCATCATCTATTTTTCTCGAATCTGAAGAGGGATCAAGTAATTGTTATTCCGTCTTGGTCTGCCATATTATCCAAATATTTCGGAGCAAGAGCGGTGACATAACATTCTTTAGTTACTTTTTAGCTCCTCCGGACTACTCCTACGTGACATCCAACAATATATTCTAAACATTGGTAGATAGTTAAGCCGAATCCATGCATCATTGATAGCCAAGAGCTACCCAAGATCCCCCACTCCCGTGTGACTTAACAAAAGGGGTTAATTTTCTGTTTTCGATCAACAATTATATTTTTTTAGAGCAATACAATCCTTAGTGTCATACCTCATATCATTGTGATATTTACAAAACCATGTGTTTCAATTTTCTTTCGGAGTTTGAATAGATGATGGCCTTCAGAAGTACACGATGTTCTTAGCGTTATCATAAATGGTAGCCAAATGTTTAGTTAAATATCCAAAATAACCAAGTTGGACCCATTGATCACCTCTTGGTCTAGATTATTGACCCTAACTGGACTGACTTTGTCTTGGCCGATAAGAACCTTGTTAGGAGTCCCTTGGATGATTTCTAACTGTATCTTGGGAATGATTACTAGGTTGCGGGACACGGGCTGAAAGGGTAGCTCTATACTAATGAGGTTGCCTCAGTCTCTTGGTTTCCTCCATAGTGATTTGCTTTCCTATTTGGTTTAGAAAGCCACCCCAGGTCATCGCCCTTTTTCAAGTCACTGAATAGGCCAACTCGTCAGCTAACAAGACTTATTGAAGTGAAACTATGGCCATATGTTCGGAACAATCTGCCAACCCATCTATAGTATTCACAAAAAGATTAATATAGTATTTTAAAGTTTCATTTAGTTATTGACAATAATGAATTATTGTGTCTCAATTCCCTCTAAGTTTTTTACCACTTTAAGGCGCTACCCTTAAAAGTTTGCAAAAGTGTCTGCATAACAGTTTATCATTATTATCAAAGCTCATCATGAAAATTTTAAATTTCTTGAGATGATTATCGGGGTCCCAAGTCCCATTATATATCTCCATTTTTGAACTCTCAAAAGAACTACGCATATGTCTGGAAAGAAATTTCGAAGACAATGGAGACTTCTTCCAATTATAGATTTGTCTAAACATATGATCCTCGTTGGGAGTAAAATCACAGGTTAGGATTGCGCAACGAATTGGCCACTTAATAAATGATCTATACTATGGTATATCGACCCCTTCGTCTTTTCCTGATACTCTTTCTTTTTTTCCTTTACCCTTTCGATCTCTTTTATTCCATAAAGAATCTTATTTAATTGATCTACGATAGTCTCTCGAATGTTTTTTGGCTAAATTTCATTTATTCTTCTTATTACGATGATCGCTACTTGAAGACGAAGAAATGTTTTTTGATCTGTTGTCGATTCCTCAGCAGACTCCGATGTGCTTGAAAAATATTTAGCTCGATGTTTCTTTTTAGATTCTTGATTGAGCTTTGGAAGAGTGGTCATTCGGTATTTGCTTCAGATTATGTTGGGGATTATCATCTGGCTCATCAGATTGAGGATAATCTGATGGATGTTTTCCCCCTAAATTATGTCCAGCTTGCCTTTGGGCTTTTTAATGCCTTAATTTATGCTTGTAACTGATCATCCTCTTTCTGCATGAAAAACCTCTCCTCAGTATCACGATTCACATATGATACATTCACATGATCTTCTTCGACTATGAACTTTTCATTTTCCAAAAGAGGTTCCGTTTTCATATCATGATCAATTTCTCAAAGAATTTTGAAGGTAAATTTGTACGTTAGGTTCTGGATAGTGTTATACGGGTACCTTCCGCTCCCAATGTGGTTGCCAATCTGATGTGGTTAAAACTTGGTCAGAGGGTATCTTTAGTAAGTACTTAGATTATATATTCAATGTAAGGTGGAAGTTAGAGAGATAATTGAGGTATTTGTCTTTAATATCTAGAGAGATCATTCATCCCCCTCTTAAATGGTATGCGTCAGAATTATATAAGATGATATTGGGTTGATTGGACAACCGGGTTAGGTAAAAAATGTGGGCCAAGCCCAAGGGTCAGAATAAATCATTTACTATAGATTTTCCAAGCATAATACTACATCTGCCAAGTAGCTTAGTCAAAAGGTAAAAAACTGTAGTGATACAAAATTTACAGGGGTCTAAACTACCCCCTCGAATAAATCTGACTCTATAGCTGGCTATTGCACTAAACGAATTCCGACCTTATCATTTTATTCAATTCCTTTAGGTATTTTTCCACATGATATATTCTTGCTTCAGATTGACATGAGGCATGATTAATAAAAAGCTACAAATTACTTATCCGATAAATGTTTTTAGCACCATTAATTGTGCAAGCCTTAGCCCTACCAAGGATGCTTCGTACTCTGTCGCGTTATTTGATGCTTTCAAACCAAAGCGCATTTTTTGATACATTTAGTCTAATGAGGGGGATACCCAAGTAAACTCGTGCTCCACAGCCTGAAACACTTGAGCCCTTAATATTTTGAATTGTCCACTCATTTAAAGGCTTATCAATATCGGTCTCATGCTATAGTCGCTCGGAATGAAACTCAACTATAAAGTTTTCCAAATCTTGTGCCTTAATTACTGTTCGAGGAGCAAATTCGATGTCATAATTTTGTAACTCCACTGAACATTTAGTCATATGACCCAATACATCTGGTTTTTGTAATATGTTCTTAAGTGGAAAAGAAGTTTGAACAATAATGGAATGGGCTTGGAAATATGGCCTCATTTTGCGTGCTGCAACAACTAGATCCAAAGCTAACCTTTTCAGCTCAAAATATCATTTTTTTACTTATATATTAAATTGGGCGCGGATAACCTCTAGCTTCTCTGACCAAACGACACTTACTACATAATTCGATATTCCTATCTAGATAACTAGCTTTTCTCACATAGTTGGTTTAGTTAAAATCTATGGAGAGGATATGCGTTCTTTTATTTATAAAGGCTTCATTACACTTCAGAGTCCACTAGAACCTATTCGCCTATTTGAGAACTTGGAAAAATAGTGCACAGTTTCTGAAAACCTTGATATAAATCTGTTTACAGCTGCTAACCTTCTAGTTAAAATTTGTACCTCTTTAAAGTGTGTAACTGTACTAGGTCGACTTGAATGTCCTTTTTACTTACAATATAACCCAAGAAATTTCCGAACCAAACATCAAATGTACACCTTTCTATGTTTAGTTTTAAGTTGATGGCTTTCAGATTAGAAAACATTTTATTCGGATCATAGAATTGATCATCATCTCTTACCAATATATCATTAATATAAACTTCAACATTTCTTCAGATTTGGCTAGCGAAGGCATTAATTAGCAAATCTTTATAACTAGCCCTATCATTCTTTAACCCAAAAGGAATTAATTTGTTACAGTAAAGCCCCATACTTGTTA
The DNA here is from genome assembly GCA_036936605.1 of Limnanthes douglasii subsp. nivea. Taxonomy (NCBI): domain Eukaryota; kingdom Viridiplantae; phylum Streptophyta; class Magnoliopsida; order Brassicales; family Limnanthaceae; genus Limnanthes; species Limnanthes douglasii. Next base: position 142,529,700 of record JAUPFV010000004.1, on the reverse strand, counting down.
TAAATATGGTGCTATCTTGGTTTCCCTGGTCCATCTGTATCTGGTTATACCCTTAAAATGCATCCATTAACAATTAAGGTTTATTAACCAAATTCGAGTATATCAACTAGTCACTTATAGGAATATTGAAAGGGTCCTTCAGCTAAGCCCTGTTTAAATCTTTAATTCTATACACATACATCATTTTTTATCTTTAATTTTTATGAGTATCGGGTCTACTGTCTATAATGGGTAATTAGACTCCCAGATATGACCCATTTTTGATAATAGATCTACCTCAACGATAATTGCTTCTAGATAATATGGTATACTTCAAGCCGTGCTGATAGTTTATGGAAAGTAACACTTGCACTGATACCTATCACATCCTCGGTACATCAGGTAAAGATGTGCATATTCTTTGATAAAAAGGATAGTAGTTGTTCCCTTATGACTGACAGTAATCGAACTCTAATCTTCACATTTTTTTCCATACTAAGAGTATGTCTTGGATCATCTACATCGTCTGACTCCTACATGGACTCAGATAATTTCTATTCTTTCTTAGTTTTCGAACTCTGGATCGTTTTAGGAGCCAAAACGTTAACATAACACTCTCTGGATACTTTTTGGTTGTTACATATAACTTCAAACTGCCCCAATAGCATACTTCAAACACTTAGGTACAATGCAGGAGACTGCATGCATCCTTAACAGCTATGATCTGCTAAAGATAGCGTTATATGAAGTAGGGTCATCCACCACTAAAAAGAGAACTCTCACTGTCTTCTTGAAAGGTCTTTATCTTGGTAGTACATCTCTTTCAAATTATCCAATTAAATCTGTAGTGATCCCCGTAAATCCCACTATTGTCCTATTCAATCAAAGTATGAAGGGATAATTTTTTATTTTCTTGTAAGTGGTCACGAAGAAGATATTTACTGAACTAAATTGTCAATCAGGATACTTCAAGTTTTAATCCCCTCGGTTATTGCTCTGATGACCATAATATCCTTGTGTGGCCCGGAAACATCTCTCAAATCATTACCATCAAATACAATAAACGACATCAGATTTTGGTAAATATTGATAGACATTTTTCCTTTTAATTAAGTCGCCAAACTTACAACATGCCTCTTTCACGAACAACCAGAGGGCCTTGATAACAGATTGATGCTGAAAACAGTCAAAATATTCACACAACCCTTTTACCTTTCCTTCATCGAGTTCATCAATCACCATTATACTCATTCGCTTATGATCAGGGTCGAGATACTTATAGTATACATCAAGCTCATTGTAAGGTCCAGTTATAACCATTGTATTTTCCTTTTGGGGGGAAACTTATATTACCTCCCTTCAGACTATCGCACGATTTCGAACTGGTGCATATTTTTTGCCCCAAATTATGCTTTGAAAAAAATCGACTATTCCAATTTTCCCGTGGACTTTGGAGTAAGAGTGGATTTCTAAACTGAACAAAATTTCTTGTCTTATTAAAATAGTAGAAACACTCTCTCTAGATTCAACATACTTATCCAATCAGACCCATTGATTCGATATGGATCTATATTGTTGTAATTGTGGGTGCTGATTTACCCTAGGTCGAGGTGGGGTTTGATTTGTGTTTTTTGATCAAAAGTTAGTAGTTGTTCGGGGCTGAACATTTTGGACTTGTTTTTTTACAGCCTCAGGTAAACGTCTATGGAGCCTTTCTTTACAAATGAATCGATTTTAATCGTTTAGACTCTTTCATTTACATATGCTTCTTAACTTGAGTTAGCAAAACTTTGAATGTTAAGTCTTTTTCCTGGTGATATTATATGCTAATTCTCTAGGGAGAAGACCTCATCTGAATGAAGTTATGACCACTTGCTCATATAATCTATCCAAGCTATTCTTAGTAAGTGCAAAGATTTTGGTGTAATATTTTATACTCCCCCTAATAAACTGACCACGTTGAATTATTGCATCTATGTTACTTCTTATTTCATTGCTTCCAACAAAATAGTTTTAGAATGCAGTCTAGAACATATCTAACTTTTTTATATAAACTTGTTGAAGCCGATTGTAGCATTTTAAAGCGCTAGATTGGAAAGTTTGCAAAAATCTCGACACAACAACTTATCATCATCGCCGTAATTCTTTATAAAGTTCTTAAACTACTCTAAGTGCTTATTTGGATCTTTATTACCATCAAACGTTTCCATTTTGGATATTTCAAACCATTTTGGTAGATGTTCGGAGATAATTTTTACATAAAGGAGATATTGTATCCAATTATGTCCTTGACTGTATTGGTGACCCTCATTAGTTTTTGCATAAATAACGTGCTCCGACTGAACTACAAAATGATTATTTTCTTGATAATCAACACTTAAAAAGTGGACATTCATGGATTGGTTGTTTTTGTTCAATTCTTCCCTCAATTTTTATTATATATTTGCCATTCAAATGATCTAGCTTATCGGATGAGGTGGGTTGTTTGCTTAAGCTCTGCTCTTGTTCCCGGTTTGGATCCCCAAATATACGTATTTTTTAGCAATGCTTACCATCATGATTTATCTTATTTTTTTGACGGTGATCCTTATTTGAAGAAGATGATAAATCCTCAAGCTCGGACATAAAATACTCACTAGATTCTGAAGAACTATAGCAATATCGGGTCTTTCATTACCTTTTCAAGGGATAATAGATTTTTTATCGACCTCTTTGGTATTTTTCTTGTTTATGTTGAGCATCGGATTTTACAACTTCTTCCTTGGAGCCCTCTTGTTCTCCAATCCTTTGGACCTCAGAGCGGAACTTACTTGGTGGAAATATTATTGTTTGTCTTTTATCTCAGTGGCTCAATTTCATCATGCAATTGGTCATACTCTTCTTCCATTAGTATTCATTTTTATTTTTCGTCATTCTTATACGGTGGTTGAGCTTTCCAAGTCAATTAACCAGACCCTTCTTTGATCAAGATCTCTCACTCATCTTGGCAGGATCCACCCGCATCTTAAAGTCTATTATTCGGTTTTCGAAGACAAATTTAAAACACCTCAGGTTTTGGATGTTGTTATCTAGATATATATCTAGGCTCTCGTTATGGTCGCCACTGATGAAGTCAAATAATTCTAGAGAGTATTTTCATAATAGAGTAATTAAATTAAACTTTTGGATAGTGGTTAAAGAGATAGTTAAGCGGCAAGTTTTGAAATAAGTAGTTTTAAGAGTAAATGTTTCATTAAAATTTCTTCAAGCCAAAACAAGGCTATATAAAAAATTTAGGGCCAATGGGCTTACATGGTTCATGGACCCAATTTGGATAATTCATGCCCATATAACTCAAGCCCATTATTACATAAAATACCTCTATTTTTACGTTAAACTTTTATATAATGGTTAGAGAGATAGTTATGCTGTCTAGTTACTAATAATAGTTAGGGAAGATCTCACATAAGTAGTTTTAAGAGTAAATGTTTTATTAAAATTCCTCAAAGCCTAAACAAGGCTATATATAAATTTTTGGGTCGGGTGGGCTTACATAGTCCATGGGCCCATTCTGAGTAAACCACGACCATATAACTGAAGCCTATTATTACATAAAATACTTGGGTCATGATAAGTTTTTAAAAACGAAGACCAGTATGAGCTATCTTTTCCTTCCACTTCATCTATACCTTTAAACAAGATGGCCCAATATAGATATTTTTCCTTTTGGGTTTGTAGCTCTTAATTGTGAAGATTGGAAATATGGCGAGGTAGAAATTCCTACAACTTTGGCTGGTGTTTTCACCCTATCTTCTAATTTAACTAGAGTCGTTGAAGTATTTAAAACTCTAGATTATGTAGATCGTAGAAAACAAACATTGGTCATATAGTTAATCCGCCTTAACATAAGTTGGTACTACTTTGACCATACACAACTCATTAAAGTTGACCATCGTTTGGCGCAAATGCTTATTGAATTTTCTAATAAAGTCTTCATGAGAAGCGCGAGTTCTCTAGAAAAACTATAGTCAATATTAAGTTTAAAAATCATTCACAAACAAGTCGAATTGAGGAATAAAAACACTAACGATGATACTTACTTTGAAGTTTCCAATATCGAGGTACTACTTCCTCTTGTTCACCCATACATGTTTCCTAGTTTTTGTTGATGTACAATAAGACCTTGTGATCTTCATCTATTACTAAAAAAATTAAAATATTTTACTCCTCGCAATGATGGTCATGAGGGATATATAGTTATCCATGCTAAAATCATACATCGATACCTTAATAGCAATTATTGATGACATTAGAAGCCTCCACCCATTCGAGACCAACTATTTATGACGCATACAAAAGGTCTTAAAAAATATAGCAAATCAAAATAAAGTAGAAAGCGAACAGGTATGTCAAAACGAATGGTGAAGAACAAAAATTATTAAACCATGGTATCACAATGTTTTTGCTAGTCTTCGACGACCGAACAACCAGCTTTGGAATTTCCCGTTCAGATAGAGACTTCTGAAAATTATTTTGCATTTATATAATCATAGTGCTCAGGTTTTATCACATCCAACACATCGAGACCAAAAATCATTTTGATAGGCCAGCTATATTATTTTTGGGCTTCCGAGACCTTTCAATCTTCACCTTTAGGATAACATAGAAAGATACAATGCATTTATTAACCACATGAGTACTACAAGTTGTATCATTTACAACAATGATTGAGCAAAATAACTTGGGGATAAAGATGTATGAACTATTTAATTTGTATATATGGAACGATGATGGAACCACTAAGGTTTGAATAACAATGGTGGTGGTCTCACAAGTTCCACCACCTTCACGTCATATTCAATATTTTGACAAGAAAAACTTAGTAGAAGATTTCCCATACAAGCCACCGATGCTCTGATTCTAGCTATCAAATCTCTCGTCGTCAGTATCACGTAGTCTTTTGCCCATTTTTCTAGCCATTATTATGTTTAAAAAGAAAAGATGAATTGAAAAGATAAACCTTTGGGAATAAATACAAAAGTTAGAGTTTGAGAGTTTAAAAAACATGCGAAGTATAGCATATACCATAAATACATTCAAGAGGGGAGTAAATTCAAGAGGGGAGTAAGTGGAGAAATCTGAGTCAAATAGGTCAAATGAGGGAAGTGACCTTATTTAAATAAGAAGTAACTCAACATCAAATCTTGATTCAATTACTTAACGAAGGGGTTAGATTTTTTTTTCCAGACGTGTCGCTCAGATTTATTCATTCCAACGGTTAAAACATCTGAAGTTAAAGTGGCAACATCAAATGTTTTCAAGGTTAATATCAGCGACCCAGACCAGCGACACGTGTCGAACGACTATTCTATTCTCCAGCGCATGGTGATCCTAATTATATCTATCATCATTAATCCTATAACAATACCGTTTGATATATTTTTGTTCAAATTGAACTTTAGAATTTTTGGCTCTCCAAAGGTAAACATGGCTAGTCATGATTTGGAAAATGCATTACAAGTTGGTCGCGGCTTATGATTAGCCAAAACAATAACTCGCGAATCATATATATATATATATATATATATAGAGAGATTTGGGTTTCAAAACTAGTTATTTATTTGTAACTCAAAAGAACTAGACGAGATACTTTTATACTTCCATAAGCAACACAAAGTGACTTTCAAAGCAAAACTTTTCACCTTCCTGCAAATTTCACAAAGTAGCTGTAAACCTTGTCTATGAGATAATAAGTGACATGGTTATAAAAAATATGAGGAAATGCTACTTATAAATGTACAATTTCCCCTTACGTTGAATAAAGTTTTCATCCCCAATAGAGGTTGTGCCGAAAATATTTTTAATAACGAAAGTATGAGGCTAATAGACCTCCAAAATCTAGCGAGTACAATCATAATCGACTCAGTAGCTTGAGTTGACAAACAATGAGTTTGACAAACAATGAGTTTGACATAAAAATTATCATTCAAGGTATCAACTCATGTAAGCTTTGAATATTTAATGATTCAGATTTAACGACGATTCGGTTAACGAAAATAACTCAAGGCTATAGTATTTTTGTGGTTCTCGTAAAGCTTAAAGAACTACTGATAATGTCATAAATTGTAAAAATCTTAGCCCATTAAGTCTAACCTTATTAAATAAGAGTTTATGTGTACCTTGAAACAAAAAGATACCAAATAAAATTTGGATAAAAACTCGAAACAGCTAAGACATATCGGTCAAAATTCATCTTCTAAACCCCGAAATTGTGATCATATACGTACAACCTTAAACCTAGAAATACATCTAACATCTTTGAGGTTAGATTATTAAGATAGTAGTTAAATCACTTATGTATTTAGACAAAACTCTTATTAGATTAAATATTTTACTTAAGCACTTCATCAAATACATTTTTTAATATTTAATATATATTCATATATGTAGTATTTAAGATTAATAGTTTATATTTTCAAACTAAACTATAAAGATTAAACTTTAGATCTTCATTTTAATTTTTCTAAGTCATTTATTTTCAAAACAACCTCACATATAAGACTAAAATGGAAGTTTTTACCATTTAAGTTCAAAGTGTAGGTATAAAATTTAGTTTTAATTATGTTAGGTTTAAGGTTACTGGTCAATATGTTTTAGAATAAAATATATAATATATAATAAGCTTTAGCTATTTTCCAAATGCGACTAAAATTGATTTAGTATAGATAAAAATGAAACCATCCAATTTATTTACTTTTTAAATAATTGTTTAGATATGTTTTAAGTATCTAGAAAAATAATGTTCATAACTTCTTGTGAATGTTTGGTCGAGAACTTAATCTTCAATAACTGGTTGAGAATTTTTAAGTTTTAAACTGAACATTTACAACGATCAGTTGAGAGCTTAAATATTATCAAATATGTAGTTTTCAACTAGAAATAGTTTTTAGTGGAGAACTCTAAAATTTAAAAATTATAATTATTTAAGTTTCTAATGAAAGAGCATGGTGCTAAATTGAAAAGTTAAAATGTGGCCACTCATTTTCAAGTTTTCAACTAAATATTACACAATCTAATTGAGAACTTCAAAATTACCCCCTATCATTTTTAAATTCTCAACTAGACATTACATTGTTCATATTGTTCGGTTGAGAAGCTCAAATTTTTTCACTTACTCTTCTTAGTTCTCAATTAAATATTATCATGTCTAATTGGTAAATTCAAATTTCATAATTGTATATTGGAAAATCCTCCCTTTATTTTGAAGTCAACTAACTATTACGAAGTTGAAAATTTAAACATTTTCAATCATTTTTATATTTTTCATTAGACAATTATAAGTTTTCAACTCGTCTTTCAACTGATTTTGAGCTTCTAAGTGGTTTATTTTCACATAATGAAATTCTTAACTGGTTTAACTAGTTCAGAAATTGAAAAATATTATAATATCCAAAATGCTCAACTGCTTTTCATCCGTTTCCAAATCATCAAATTGTTTGTTTGGCATTTTCAAAATTATATTTTATATACCTATTTAAAAACATATATATAAAAGATAGTATTTTGTTTGACTGAATGTGATAAGACCTGATATTGTTGTTAAGTTATATCCATCCGCCATCCTGATAAGAAAGTAATAATGAGATGAACCGCATAAAAAAGAATTAGAGTCAAAGGATATTATACGAAGTAGAACCATGAAATGATAGAACAGGAAACCATCAGCAGAACATGATAAAAACAATGACATCAGTGGAAGAACTAGGCGTCATCTGTATGCAAACAGGACCATCATCCCGCGTGATAGTAGACCGGTACCCTAGCCAGCATAGAACAAAAACTCGCATGAAGATCGGACAGTATCTCGGTCGACACTGAATATTAACTACAAAAAATAAGGCCACTAAGTGCAGTAACATAATAGCACTCATGGCATGGAAATCAGGCTTGAACACACGATCAAATCTAACAGAAAAATATACACTTATTAAGATATAGTTAAGTAGTGTATTGTAAAATATATTATATAAATAATAAGAATTCTAAAGTTGTGTAAGGGTTTTTACATAAAGGTAATAAGATATGAGCATTTTATTCTTCTGTTTTCTATCTCTTAAATCTATCACTATTATCTCTCACCAGATTTTGGCGTCGTCTTTCGGAACATTACGCAGAGCTCATACTAGGTTAGAACTTGAAAGGGAGAATATAGTTTCCTCACATGGGCAAGGAGAGCAAGGCAATTAAAGAGTTCAAGAGAATCCATCCAACGGCGAGACCAGCGTACCAGTTGATCAAGAAGATCATCAAGCGGTTTATGTAACGACAAACCAGACCGACGATCAGCCCCATAAACCTTGGAATATTTTCCACCCCTTATAATGTGCGGATCTTGGAGACCCAGATTGAGGAAATCAAACACGAGCATCAATAGGTTGCTCAGTGGAAATAGAAGAGGGATTACGAGAAGGTCCTCTCAAGGGGTGGCCACACAAGATGTCCTATTTGAAAACAATGAGGAGGACCTCACACATAAAATAAAGAGTTGTTCTAACGGAGGTGAACGCAATGGCGATAAAAAATAAAAAATAAAGGAAGAAAAATGTGACGAATTATCACCCAGACGATCCATCCACTAATAGAGAGCCTAGTTGATGCCACTGAATGTGACCAGGTAAGAACTACTATGGTTGTTTGTGTTTTGCAAGAATCCCCCTTTGGGAAGAACATCCTTGAGGGAAAACGTCCACGAAAATTCGACCCACATAAGATGGATCCGTATGATAGGTCCAGAAACCCTAAACACCACCTCGAGCAATTTAAGAACATGATGATGACTTTCAACCCTGACGATGTGATGCTTTATAAAGAGTTTTCAATGACGTTCAAAAGAAATGCGTTAGATTTGTTCAAAAACCTTCAGAAGGGGTCGATCAAGGACTTTAAAGGTCTATTTGTCGCGTTTACAAACCACTTTATGGGAAACAAGGAGCACAAGTGCGAAGGTGATCCACCAAGAAAATGATCCACACTCTGTTTATGACTGTAGACGCTCTCAGTTCCTACCACGTAATTCTAAGAAGACCATATTTCATAAGCTCGAGGCCACGACTTGTTCTTTTAGGCAATACATCAAATGCCCAATGGGAAATCTGGTGAGAATAATTCAAGGAAATTAGAGACAGACGAGACAGTGTTACACGATAAAGTTGGACCCTTCTAACAAATCCAAATATCAATTAATGCACTATGGGGTATGGGGTCACCACAGATCGATTAAAGGAAATATTTTAGAGGTGGATGAACCAAAGAGAATGAAGAGGAGGAGGGCACTCAGTTAGAAGAAGAGAGCATAACAGTGGAAAATGGCAAGGTCATCAGGATAGGTAATCAACTCAAACAAAACTTAAAAATAAATCTAATAGCTTTATTTCAGCAAAACGAGGATGTATTTTCATGGGATGCTGAGAAAGCTACTGGGGTAAACCCGACCATTATCTTTCATTCGTTAGCCTTCGATAGTAGCGTTCGGTGGTATTTTTCCAAGAAAAGTTGGAAGCAATATTCAAAGAGGTCGAAAATTTAGTCAAGTTAGGTCACATCAGACACGCACAATACCCAATTTGGGTCGCCAACCCAGTGTTAGTAAATAATAAAAATGGAAAATGACGGATATGGGTCGACTTCACAGATCTCAACAGAGCATGCCTGAAGGACGATTTCCCTCTACCAAGAATAGATCAGCTGGTGGACGCTGCTTCAGAAAAGAGTACATGTAATTCATGGATGCATACTTGGGATATAATCAAATATTTATGAACCCATCAAATGAGGAGCACACTACGTTTCTGACAAAGCGAGGCCTCTATAGCTACAAGGTCGTGCTGTTTAGACTAAAAAACGCTTGATCAACATATTATAGGCTCCTCAACAAGATTTTTGAAGGAAAATTTAGAAAGAATATGGAGGCCTGTATTGATGATATGATCGTGAAGAGTGACTTAGAGGAGAATCAACTTGAAGTCTTGGTAATGGTCTTCCAAACGTTACAGATGTATGGATTGAAACTCAACCCTCTTAAATGTTCTTTTGTTGTTTTTAGTGGAAAATTTCTGGGTTTTACTATTAATAAAAGGGATATCGAGGACCTCTTTCAATTAAATGCGATATTAGATATGAAACCCTCTAGGAATATAAAAGAGGTACAGTTTCTACCGGGACAGTTAGCTGCATTCTCCCGGGTTTTTTCGATCGTCAAACAAAAGTCAGCCCTTTTTCAAAATCCTCAAGGGGTCTAAAAAGTTTACTTAGACGAGTGATTATGACGAGGCCTTTCAAGCATTAAAAGACTGCTTAACGTTTCCAGAGGTGTTAATGACGCCAGACCTAGGAGAATTACTCTACCTATATTTGTTAGTATGTTGTGGGGGGGATAGTGCGAGAGAAAATAGGGGTCCAGAGGCCAGTGTAATACTTTATAAAGAGCTAGTAGATGCAGAAACCCGATACCTCAACCTAGAATAAAATAGCCTTCAGTTTGGTGATCGCTTCTCGAAAAATACGCTCATACTTATAAAGTCATACCACCGTTCTACGAACTTCATTCACATTGCGTAGCATACTATAGAAGCCATATGTTTCTTCCAGACAAACAAAGTGGTTAGTGGAGCTCGGACCGTATTATATAGTTTACGAGCCCATGGTAGCGATAAAGGGCCAAGCGGTGGCGGATTTTATCAACGAATTTGTTGGATGCCGGGGGACAGACAATGATTCCACAATGTATGATCAGAACACCACATGGTGGATAGTATATATTGATGGTGCGTTAAATGCCACTAGGGGGTATTGGAGTAATAATTTAAACACCAATGGGAGGGCAGATACGTCAAGCGATACGATTCGCTTTCAAAGTTGCGAACAATACAGATGAATATGAAACGGTGCTTGCATGACTCACATTGGCTCACATGTGCGGGACTCGCCGGTTATTACTTCGCTCGGACTCCCAGTTAGTAGTAAGTTAGGCCACAAGCTCAATTGAGGCCAAACAGACGAATACTCATAAGTACTTGGAATCTTTAAATGAATGGGAGAGAAATTCGAGAGCATAGAATATGAGGAGATTCCTCAGTCCGAAAATTTGATGGCAGATTCTCTGGCTAAAGCAGCAACAGATGCTATAATCATTGTTCATTAGTCATCAACTATGGTAATAGAAGCTGAAAAAAATAGAACAACATGCTTTGAGAACAACGACGGATTGAAGGGACGCATACGTCGTATATCTAAAGCATCGCACTCTTCCACCGAACAAAGAAGATACAAGATCATTGCAGATCTGAGCATGCACAATTTTAGATGACGTGAAATACAGGAAAAATGCAACCCGAACCCTATTGCGGTGTAGGAGCAAAGATGAACCATAGATTATAGTTCAAGACATGTATGAGGGGGCAGCAGGAAATCATTGTGGCTATAGGAGCATAATAAGAAACGTTTTACTACCAGGATATTAATTGTTCAGGTTGGCATCATATGTTCAGGCCTTAGTCCAAAAATTCCACCCTTGTCAACAATTTTCCAACAAGTGACATATTTCAAGGAACCAATTAGTATTGTGTCGGCACCATTCCCCTTTAATAAGTGAGGGATAAACTTAGTAGGACCTCTCTTGATGGCTACGTGTAAGTGACAGTTCCTGGTGGTTGCAGTTGACTATTTTTCAAAATTGGTGGAGGCCAAGGCTTTGGCAGAGATGAGTTCCAAATAAATATGTGACCTCCTACAAAGTCATATCCTCTCAAGATTTGGAATTCCAAGGATCCTCATGACCGACAACGAACCATAATTCAGGAACGAGGAAATTGAAACATTCTGCCACAGACACAATATCACTTAACATTTCTCCACACCATACTACCCTCATACGAATGGACAAGCCGAGGTGACAAACAGAACTATCCTTGCAGGAATAAAAAAGAAGCCAGAAGGATCGAAAGGTAAATGGTCAGACAAGTTATCTGAAGTATTGTGGGCCTATCGAACTACACCTCGGTCAGCCACAAAAGATACATATTTCTCGCTCGTGTATGGAATGGAAGAAATAGTACCGGTATAAGTCATAATACCAAGCCATAGAAATACCAATTACTCAAAAAAATGAAACCATAAAGAGCGACAATTATCAATCGATATGATAGAGGAAAGAAGAGATCAAACGAGGGTATGATCAGAGTACTATAAAATATTAATGAGAATCAGATTTAACTTCAAGCTTAAGCATCAAAGCTTTAATATAGGTGACTTAGTAATGAAATAACATAAATACGGGCAAGTTGGGTCCGGATTGGGACTAACTATATAGAGTCGTTTCTAAAGGACATACATGGGGCCTATATAGTGGAAGACATAGAAGGTAATGCATTGAAACACCCTTGGAATTTAAATCATTTGAAAATGTATTAGCATGCTACTTAAGAGTGGTTGTGCACTATTTTCCCTTTTGGTGGCGCTTAAGGGCTTTTAACGAGGCACATTGTAAGCCAAAATTATTAATGAAGTCACCTCTATTTTGCCATGTTTTAGTGCGTACTACTTTGTTTGTTGTTTTAAGTACTAAAATCATAAGTCTTAAGAAGTTATAAATATTCAACAATTAAAAGGGATATAACTAACTACGATAACAAAAAATGCTAAAATTGGTCATGCCTATTAGGCTACGCAATGTGCCACGCTGAGCCCTGGTTAAGTACAGTCAATAAAAGCGAGATAGTGTATATCACAAGCCTTGAAGGCTAAATTAGGGGTCATACTAAGCTCGAGCTATATAGCTTAGTAAAGAGAACCAACTACAAATTCATAGTCTATAAGACAACTCTATGGGCCATACAAAGCCCGGGTCAATAAGACTAGTAGAGATACAAAAGTTATAAGAAATTACTATAACCACGCAACAAGCAACAACATGCTTATTTAAATACACACCCCAAACGATTTCAATTATATTACCGAGACTAATATCAAAAGAGAAAAGAAACATAAGTCATAATGCATATTAAGATGGAGGTATAACAGTTTAGATAAAAAGAATTATAAACCATATAGAAAGAACAATGCAAAAATAGTTTGGAGATACAGTTCAATTACGAATTATGTTCAACAGTACTGCCTTCTTTGTCCGGGGTACATCTGGTAACCCGGTCTTGGCAGGCACTATGGCGGGACAAGTGGTAGGGGGGATCAAGTGTTAATCCCTCGGACAATAGGGGGAACTTCTAAAATAAGGGGGACGACAACCTCCGTCTCCTTCTCTACGATCTCTTCTTAATGACCTTGAAGCACCGTACCCCTTTTTATAGCGGGTCAGGACAGCAGAAAGAGTCTTTAAAGACCCAAATGACAGAGGCTCGGGTTGGAAATCATTCATAATCTTTGCATCCATTCGTTTCAATCTATGATAGCCAAGTTTTAATGAGTTATGATAATTATGCAGAAAAAACAATAGGAAATCAGAAGAAATTAAAATGTAATATTTTCCTAACAGCAAAAGCAGAGAATACAAATATACCTCTACTGATAGTTCCAGCTAGATTTTTAGGAGATCGTCCATGCTCATGCTATTGTAAAAAATCATCTCTGGACATTATTCCAACTGTTGAAGCATCAGAGTAGACTGCTTGGACATGCTTACAGCAAGGGGTCGGTTGTGAAGATCGGTTTGGGAGGCAGGCTTCAGAGTACTTGGGCCACCATATGTAACATTGTTTGAAGGGTTATTTTTAAGGAACCCAACAAAAGGCTGCTTGTCATTTACACTTATCACCAGAGAAGCTAAAGGAGGAATGATCGTTTATTTTAAATGATGAGTACTCGAGAGGGCTCGGTTGTAGTTCCACGAGTCTGGAGGAGGGGTATGCTCTTTACTTCCACTAAAATAAGAACCTCCAACTTTATATTTTTCATAATCAATCTAAACCTCAAGAGGGGTTGCACTAACCACCATAGCGAAGCTATCCAGACCGATAAGGGAACGGTTCCCAAACCCATCATAATTACTATTGATAGAGGCCCCGTTTTTCCTAAGTATAATTTTTTCCTCACAAAGCCTTAAGTAGAGGGGCTGCTTTGCCCTGTGCTCTCACCTTGTTTTTCAAGTGAGGATATCACAACGCAATCACTAGAATCGCATTGTTTAGAGGCGATAGAATTCCCAGCAGTGTCAGAGGCATACATATTGGTGATATGACGTGCTAATTTTTTTTTTTTGGGCTTTGCCTCGTTGTTTTCACTGCCCCCAAAGGCCCTTTTTCTGCCCAGCAGCAGTATTGGCACTGGCCTTTATATCTTTGGTCTTCATGGGTGGCAGATCGAATATGAAACCCTTTAGGTTATCGGAATATACCCTATTTGCTAAGATAGCCCCCGATACTCCTGTGGTAACAGGGTCCCCGGTAGAGGTAAGTGTCACGGCTCCATATTTTGATACCTCCGTATCCGGTAGAATTGATGGGTGTAAATAAACATCAATACTCTAACTTCCACTGAGTATACACAGCAACAGACAATTATTCAAAGGGACTTGTTTCTCGATCACCGTATACTTTCTTCCACAACTCTTGGTATTTCCAAGAGTCTGTACCTTCAACAAACAAAAAATATAGTATATCAATAAGAGAAAACATGTATAGATTAGAATAGAAAAAGAGAAAATCAATCCAACCCTTACGTGTACTCATCCATCGCCTTTCTAGTTGAAGATTCTGTTTGGCAACATGATATTCATAATTCCCAAAAACTAAAATGAAAGATTGTTTCCATTTTTTTATCAAAATCTAAAAATGTGACAATCTTGCTACAGGTGGATATGTATTAGAACAGGGTCTTTAAAATCTTATAAACATCGATACTAGAAAACAGGTCACCTAAACAGATATCCTTATCTAACAATCTCGATCTCAGTTCTCAGTATAACACTAATAAAAAAACGTCATCCTAAAAACTCGTTTATCAATCTAGGTAAAGGTAATTAAACCCCCCCCCCCCCCTCCAATCGAATAACATTGTGTATATATAAGTATTCCCCTCTCTCGCATGATGGGGATGTTCGCCGGGCTCCGGAAGCCTAGTAATTACAGAGTCAGGAAAATTATATACTAATCTAAACCTATCAAGCCATTCAGAGCTCAAGTTTGTGTACAAGTGTGAGATACGAGCGAAGTAACTATCTAAGAATTCGCTGCCTTCCACCATGTCCGTCGGTGGCCCGCTTTAAGATTTCTACTGGCGGTGTTAGATTTCTTTATGGATCCTTTGCGAGTCATTTTTGGGGCACACAAAGAAGTTGATGTCAGAAGATTTGAAACTCATAACGCAAGATCCTAGGGTTTCTAGGCAGAGGGGTGAGGAAACTAACAACGACAACATAAAAAAATTGCAAAGAAATTGCAGAAAACAAGAATATTGCAACGCTTACCTTTATTGATATTTGGCGTTGGCAAATAATTCACTAATAAATACTGGAACAAGGAGAAGCCTACACCTTTAAGGTTAGTATAAGGGAAAGAAGAAAATGGAAAGAGAAGGCACATTAGGCTAATTTATAGTAAATCAATTGGTGTTAAATGGGCCAATTTACGGGTCAGAAACTAATGAGAAGTGTGAAGGTCACACCGCTTTGATAAATGAGAGAAAAGAGAAGCGTCATTTCTACAAACACGCAGCTAAGGACGACATTTGTCAGACATAGGAAACGAAACTGAGACACGTGGAGGAAAGAGACTGACAATAATGATAGCACGCACGACGATAGAAATGAAAGAGCTAAAACAACCACGTGGGAACGATGCAATTAATAAAATATTACATACTCGGCTGACATCGTAATAGTAATCCTTCCAAAAGGAAACTGTTTTACAACTGCTTCATTTACAAGGACTAGGGGGTCCTGATAAGACATAACACTATCGTTAAATTATACCCATCATTCAGACAGAGATACCTCCGAGAAGAAAGTATAACTGAAGGGAACTACGTCAAGAAGAATCAGAGTCGAATGATATTATACGAAGCAGAATCATGAAACGATAGAACGAGGTACCCTCGGCGAAACATCGTAAAAACAATGACATCTGTAGAAGAGATAGGCACCGTTCGTATATAAATATGACCATCATCCCGCGTGGTAGCAAACCGGTACCTCAAAAACTCGCATGAAAATCGAATAGTACATCGGCCGACGCTGAACAGTGACTATGAAAATAAAGCCACTAAGTGTAGTAACATAGCAGCACTCATGACGTGATAATCAAGCTTGGACCCACAATCAAACCTAACAATTTTTTTTATTAAAAGATAGTAAAATAATGCATTACAAAATATATTACATAAAAGATAAAAAAATAAAATTAAATCTGTAAAGTTTTTCGATAGAAGTATTTTTCTGTTTTCTATCTTTTAAATCTTTTAGTAAAATGGGAGAATGTAATATGTTTAATTACAAATTTTAAACTATTTTGTTGAATATAATTAAAAATAAGTTGGTCAAGGTGCACGTAGATATAATGAATATTTTTAAATTTGTTAAAGTTTTATCACAAATTCAAATCTCTATGACGGAACATAAATAGCTAAAGCTGCAAGCAGCGGATTATTCTGCCGATTAATTTGATTTTTATTTAACGGACATAACGTCCACGAACCTATCCTATGCCCAAGCCAAGCCACACCAACCTCCACACGTCGACGTTGACTATTGAGATTTTAAACAAAATTTGTTTACAGGACAATGAGCCACCAGCTATGATTCTTTTATATTAAATATTATTTACTTATTCTTTTATATATTATAAGGAATTGTTAATAGAATAGGAAATTATCCCGTATGCTTTCGGGGTTTTTTGTCCAAAAATTGAAAACAAACGATTTTACGAAGTGGTTTCGACCTTTTTTTTAACAAATTCTTATTTTATCACAACGCAATGCCCAAGGCTACTTACAGAAATTGAATTGCACGCGTCTAATTAATTCATGTAGTGGTGGCAAACGGTTTGAACCGTGAACCATCAGAACTGTTTAAATCAAAACTACGGTTTGCGGTCCTGACGGGTTGCGGTAATAAGATCTGATATTATTATTTTTGCATTTTAATTCTAAGTTTAATAGCTGGAAAATATTTTTATTTTAAACTTATTTAATTGTAATATTGAAAATATTAGGAATTGATTTTTTGATAATTGATGAGCAGATTGAATTTATAATGGGATATATTAGATTAATTCAGACGACATTATTGGTCTTTTCTAGTAGTCCTAAAACACATAACAACTTTGTTTACCTGGTCAACTTTGTCTCTTAACCCCAGAGACTTTGTCAAAAGAGGAAGGATTAATTATAGAACAAAACTTATTTTATTGATGTGATTTGGATCTTAATTACATATTATCTCCCGTGTCTAGGGTATATACATAATTATTAAATAATGTTATGAAATAATTTCTTCATTGTCCAACTTGTTTTATATATCCTCTTCACTTTTTTATTTTCCAAAATTAGTAAAACCTAGTATAATTATAAGTGAGATTATCGGTTTTGATAGTCTGTTTTTTTTATAATATATATAATTTTTTTTATTAAATCTTCACATTTGTATGACAATTGTATTTTGATTTGTACACCGCAATATTATTTTACAATTAAATATTTATAAATAAATAAAATAAGAATATAATATAAGAATTAATTAAACTATGGATACTATAAGTGGTTTTAAAAAAATAGTCTTTTATTTTTTTTTATCAAAACTAAAATAAATTGACTTTTTTTGTTATTGGAGGCAGTTAGTTTGGTATGAGTTAAACACGAAATCAAACAACTAAATTTCTATTTTTTTTACTAAATCTAAGTTTTTTAACAATTTTTTTTTAAAAAATGATGATTTTTTATTAATATGTTCTTAGAAAAATCATATACCTTGAATACTAACAAATAAAAAATAAACAAATGTAAATGTTGAAAAAAAAACCCCGAATTAATTGGAAACTACAAAGGTTTCGAAATTTTTTAGTTTTACTACATCGGCGGTGGAAGTCTACAACCCCGACGATGTAGACACCGTCTAGTGTAACGACACCAGAATTGTATTTACAGTAATTCCAATTCAATACTAACTATTTCGTGCATGTGCACTTGTCCAATTTATATTTTTCTATTTCGGTTAGGATGTGTGATAGGTTTTGCATGAAGATTGTTTAAGGGGATTACGTTATCTACAATTTACATGTATCCAATTTTGATAGGTCTATTTCGATTATGCTATCCACGCGTATAATATCAATAAATAGACAATTCATTCTTGTAAGCTCATAAACTTAAAAAATCATATGCATAGGCGATGCGAATTGGAATCTGCATGAAGACGTGGTTCTTTCAAAGCAGTTGATTTCGTGAAACGCCCAGTGTCGAAAAAACACCTGCTTTTTTCGACGAAGTTTTATGCAAAATATACTTCATGCATGGAAAAGAACACAACATGTTCCGGTTGTATGATGTCCGGAGCACACGGACGTGAAAAAGTCGTCGCCAGATTAGATTATTTAAAAACGGTTATGAATATACCTATTATCTCATTCCCCAACAATTCGTAAATGAAACGCGCGATATGTTTAACATGACATTTTAAAGTTTAATTACAACAAATATGATGGTTTATGTGGTGCAACAACTTAAAAAGAAATTAGATGTCGAACCCAATTGCATTCAAAACTCTTAGTCAAACTTTGATTTAACTAACGAAGATGAGGAATATCTATTTGAAGAAAAGTTTAACCATGAATTGGATTATCTGTCAACATAAGCGTCAAATTATGTAATCTTTTCAGCATTCAAAACTCTTAGTCAAACTTTGATTTAACTAACGAAGATGAGGAATATCTATTTGAAGAAAAGTTTAACCATGAATTGGATTATCTGTCAACATAAGCGTCAAATTATGTAATCTTTTCAACTATGTGAATTAATTTATGTATAATATTATTATAATCGTCAATTTATTTTATCATCGAGTACTTACATGTTATACGCGTAGTTATAACACCACAAAACTAGTCTGAAATCCAATTATTAAAATCTCACATCGACCGCGCCAGATACTCACCTTGACAGTATAATTAAAAACCGCCGATGTGACAATTTAACACATACCACGTATTACCACACAAACTGTAGATAAATTTATAGCCTCCAATATTTTACCGGCATTGCGATAATTTAGCAATGCTGTGTAATTTGACACATTCGCCATTATATGGTACCGGCGATGTGCAAAATATTCCCTGGTACTACTCTAACAACACACTATCGGACAACGCGGTTTTTATGCGTCGGTTGTCCAAAATTATTGATAAAAAAAATACATGCATACAACACTAACCTAACCCAAACAATATATATACCGAAAGATTGGGTAGGTAAAATGTATTGTTTACATAAAAAATTTGTTTTTCATTTTTACATTTATTATATTTTGTTTTTTACTATTTTTAATAATTTAATCTATTTTGAAAAATGATATGAGTTGGTCTTTTATTCTGTTTTTACTATATTTAAATTTTTATAGTTGAATACCTAACATGTTTTTATCTTTTCATATAAAGATCACAATATTATATTCTTGCGTT
Source organism: Limnanthes douglasii subsp. nivea (assembly GCA_036936605.1). Taxonomy (NCBI): domain Eukaryota; kingdom Viridiplantae; phylum Streptophyta; class Magnoliopsida; order Brassicales; family Limnanthaceae; genus Limnanthes; species Limnanthes douglasii. The sequence goes on along the minus strand of JAUPFV010000004.1, from coordinate 142,510,066 downwards.
TTATTTTATATATTATTTTATAGTTATATAAAAATATTAAAAAATAATTTATTTAAATAACAAATAAAAAAGAACAAAACTCTGATAAAAAATAACCAATAGTATTAAATTTTGCTTTGACATACTAGAACTATATTTATAAATTATAATTAAAAAAACATAATTTAAAATGGCATATAAAAAGGAAAAAATTAATGAAAAAATTAAATATAAAAATATTATCGTAATTAGTAAATTATTAAAAAAATTGATAGGACTGTCATTTTTTAATATAAAAAAATTTGAATTTATACAAAACTAAAGAGTAAAACGTGGTCAACATAAAATATTGAAATTAATAATAATTTGTTTTAGAAATATAAATTATATAATAATTATATATGATTTTGAGTTTTATAGTTTTGACCAAAAAATTGTTTTTAAAAAAAACATCTTTAAAAAAACCCTACTTTAAATTGAGTGTGTCCAAACCATCAAATTTTATAGTAAGTATAATAATGAGATTGAGAATTGTTAGAATAAAAAGAAATGTTAGTAGATGGTAATGAATAGATATCCAGAAAGACAAAATAAATAAAAATAGGAAGCATATAAATATAAATATATAAATATAGCATTCAACTTGGAACCATGAATCAGTTAGTAGCTCCCTTCAACCTTCAACGCACACAAAAAAGAAAATAACACAAAAACTCCTCTGCAATTTCCAATCTCAACAAAAAAAAAAAAAAAGGTTAAAAAAACACAGGGTTACAAGAATCTAGATCTAGATTCAATCCAAAATCTCTGTGTTGTAGATTATTTTTGATCGATAACAGAATCCATTTATTATGGGTGGCTACAGGGCAGACGATGATTACGATTATTTGTTCAAGGTTGTCTTGATCGGCGACTCCGGCGTCGGAAAATCCAACCTACTTTCTCGATTCACAAAGAACGAGTTCAGCCTCGAGTCTAAATCCACCATTGGTGTCGAGTTTGCCACCAGAAGCATTCATGTTGATGATAAAATCGTCAAAGCTCAAATTTGGGATACCGCCGGCCAGGAAAGGTACTTTAACAACCAATTCTAATCGTATATGTCTTCGGGTTTTGGATCATTTAGATCATATTTAGCATGAAAACAACGAAGGTTTTGGTGTTGAATTTGTTGACAATTGACGTAATTTATCGATTATCCATACAATAATTTTTCTTATTGTTTATTTATTAAATTTCTTCATGTTGATGATCATTAGAATGTTACTATATCGGTTTCGGGAAATCTAAATTAGAGTTGTTGAAAAACTTTGATAAATTGGATATACATATGAATATGGATGTTGTGGTCAAAAGTATATTCGCAGGTGTTTTAGAGGGTTTATTGATATTCTAGCTATGACCCATGTCGGAAATATCCAACCGCCATTTAATTAGATATTTCATTTTTTCCACAAAAGGTATCGTGCGATCACGAGCGCGTACTATCGAGGCGCTGTTGGTGCTCTACTAGTATACGACGTCACAAGACACATTACATTCGAGAACGTGGAGAGATGGTTGAAAGAGCTTAGAGATCACACGGACGCCAACATTGTGATAATGATGGTAGGAAACAAGGCTGATCTGCGTCACTTACAAGCAGTAACAAGTGCGGACGCAAAAGCTTTTGCTGAGCGAGAGAGAATGTATTTCATGGAAACGTCTGCACTCGAAGCACTTAATGTCGAGAATTCATTCACTGAGGTTCTCACTCAGATCTACCATGTTGTGAGCAGAAAAGCTCTTGACATCGGTGACGATCCTGCAGCTTTGCCTAAAGGGCAGACAATTAGTATCGGCAAAGATGACGTGTCCGCTGTGAAAAGTGGTGGATGTTGCTCGGGTTAAGCTCGAGAAAAGAAAATTTATGTGGTTGAAGTTTTTATACCTTGTTCATATTATAGATCTGGGCTTGGATCTTATAAAATGCATCTTTTATGTATCAAATGATAAACACTTGTGCAAAATTTTCAGACTAATACAGCAACTTTTTAAGGTTTATATTTCTTTATCAGACAAGGTCTTTTCTGTAACATTATATATTTTTTGTCCTTCTTTCTTGCTTTTCTTTGTACTAAACCTCTACTTTGGCTGTAATGATACTTGGAAATGAAGATTTTTTGTTTACTCGATCGGTCTGCGAAATTCTACATTTTGCTAGCTTTTGTTTATATTGTACAGTTCGCGCTAAGACACTGCATTTGAAATGTATTCAAACTCTTATACTATTTTAGCAGATCATTCAATTTCTCGACAAAACATTTGATATAGGAATCTTCAATCCCTTCTCTTAGTAAAAACTCTCGCCATCTATCGTGATTCCTTTTTATTTCTTTTCCTACTTCTCCCTCGCTGTCCATCGCAGCCTTGATGGCCTTACACACGCCGTCGCTACGAAATAAGCCATCTTCCTCTCCCTTCTCTACCTCGACACCAACTTTAAAATCACAACCCATCAATTTCGCATTTATTATCTGATCACCAACGTTAGGGAGAAGCACTAATCGGCAGTCACTAACCATAGCTTCAGATAAAGAACCTGAACCACAATGAGTCACAAAACATCCGACAGAAGGGTGGTTCAAAATCAGCTGTTGTTGAACCCAACTACCATAAATATATCCTTTTCCTTTAACTCTCTCTTTGAAATTTTCAGGTAATGCAGAGTCAATGTTGTTAGTCCCAGCTGGTGCTTTCAGTGCAGCAAAAAATGGTAAACCGGTCATTTCAAGACCGAGTACTAATTCTTGAAACTGGCCTTTTTGTAGTACACATTCACTACCTAATGCACAGAAAATCACAGTTCTTGACTCAAACATATTTAAAAACCTGTTTATTTCTGGTTCGAGGGGTACACTAGGTGCGATTGGTACTACCGGCCCGGCTAAGATCACTGGTCTTCCAAAAATTGTTTCGATGTAATCACAATAAGCCCCTTCCATTTCTCTACAGGTTTTAAAACAGATTGCGTCCGATTGTGTTAGAGAAATAAATTCTCTTTCCACAAATGAAATCCCGCCTCCGTATTCTTTTGTTAACGCAGCCACTAACGATTTAGCTTCATGGGCGCATAACTTTATAGGCGAAGGAGGGAAGTTCGGTGGAGGAATCATCAAGTTAACGTTCTTAGCATTTAGTCTTCTTTCCGGACTACTTAAATACCCAACAGTTGCAGGGCTAACAGTACAATAATGAACTGACTTGATGCCCAAGTTACTTGCCAGCGAAGGCAACCAGTGAGTGAAATCGTAGAAAATAAAGTCTGGTTTTAAATCAATAAGAGAAGATTCGATGAAGGGTTTGGTGAGATCCATGGCACTCATTAGAAGGGAATGTAATGTGAAAGGGACATCCGAAGTTGTCTCGGTGCCGTAAGGAAGGCCTTTGACATGAGGAACTTGAGTCGGTATTAGAGTGATTAGATTAGGGTTAAGATTGAATGGTTCGAATTTGGGTTGTGTTTTAGTTGGTAAGAAGAATGAGATTCTGTGGCCTTTTTCTGCTAGTTTGTTTGAGAGGTGAAGAAATGAAGTTATATGGCCAATTGCAAACCATGGATACATTGCAATGTGAAGCATTTTTAACACTTCTTAAGAAAACTTCGGATTCAGAAATATATATATATACACACATATAGCATTCTTTATCGCTCAATTTTTCAATCACACAAAGTTAGTGGGGAGGCTATATCTCTTTAATACGCTCATACAAAGTCGCTGTTTATCTATTTATTGTGAACACCGACCGAATCGTACATAACTAATCTAAACTTTAGATACCAGAAAATAGTTATATTTCTTTTGCAATATATCATTTTATTCTTAAAAGGATTAGTGTTTCATGAAGTTAATTTTAATATTTTACTGGCTAGAATCTTACGATCTATAGTTTTCTAAAATATCAAGAATCAGGTTTTGAAAATCACTCATATATCAAAATACAGAGTTTGTAAATCCTTGTTAATAAAAAATAGGCAAATGTTTAGATTAGCTTTAATTATGGTAAGTTTATATTGTATCTATTATTTATTTATTTTTTAAGTATTACGAAAGAAAAATACTGTTTACAATTGTATTATAAACATTTTGATTTGCAAATCCTACTATTGATTAAATCTTGCTTGTGTTAAGTAGTTTGGGTGTGCAGTAAGACCGTTAAAAAAATCTAAAAAATTCGATATCCGACCAAAATATTCGATATCGAATCCGAAAAAACCGGATAACATCCGTATTTGAAAGAAAACGAATAATATTCGTATATGAATTCGTATCCAAAAATATCGGGTTCTGATGTAGCCATGTCCGTATAAACTTTTTGGGTCTTTCTAAAACTTTGAAAAAATGAGAATACTTGTCAGAAAATCTTGAAATAAATCTATTAAGAGCAGCTAACCATCCTGTTAAGATTTAAACCTTTTTTATAGTTCGCAGTTACGTCATCGTTACCAGGGCCTTTAATTTTTTATCATCAGCTTCTATTTCTTTTTCAATAATGATATACCCTAAAACATTTCCTGACCGTACGTCAAAAGTGGATTAAGCTTCAATCGAATATCCCTTAAATTTAGAAAAGTCTCATATAAAATCTTTAAAATGTTCACTATCTGTTGGGCTTTTAACCAGCATAGCATTAATGTAAACTTCCATATTTTCCCGATTTGAGAAGCAAAGGCCTTATTCATCAACATTTGATATGTCGCTCCAGCATTCTTCAATCCAAATGACATGACTCTATGACAATGTAACCCTTGATCAGTGATGAACGTAGCACTTTCCTGATATTTTGGGTCCATTTGAATCTAGTTGTAACATGCAAAGGCATCCATAAAACGGATCTTTATGGCATACACGATTCAAATCTGTGAAATCAACATATATTCGTCATCTTCCATTCTTCTTTTTAACCAATACTGAATATTCAGTCCACAAAGGATATTGCGCATCCCAGATATGTTCGACCCTAGATAGACGATCTACTTCTACCACAATAGCCTCTGATTTTTCTACAAAAAAAATCCATCTCTTTAAATAACAGGCTTGATCCTCAGATTTATATCTAAGTTGTGACATATTACTTCAGATGAAACTCCTACTACATCCTCTGTTTTTCAAGCAAAAACGTCCAAATTATCAAACAAGAATTGTAACAACTCATAATGCAAAGTAGTTGACAACAAGATCCTTCTTCGTAAAGTCTTCATATTAGAAAAATTATGCTACTCGATATTTTTACTCACTGTAAAAGATCTTGGGGTTTCCCTCAGATCATCTATTCTCTTTTCATCTGAGGATAACTCCCTTGTTTGCTCTTCAGCCATCTGATCCTCACAATTAGATCCTCAAATTCGAACAGTTGTTGCATAACAATATCTGGTTATCTTTTGGTCACTTCGAACCACCCCAACACGATCTCCAATTACATATTTCAAGCACTGATGAACAGTAAAAACAATTGCATGCATTATTGAAAGCCAATATCTCTCAAAAATAGCATTATAACTAGTTGCACATTCAACTACCATGAACAAGACTTGGATCTTCTTTTTAAAAATAAATTTTCTCAAACACACTTCACCTTCGAATTCACCAATCACTTGAGATGTCACCCCTGTAAACCAAATTATAGTACGATCAGATCGATAAATTTGAGGTCGATTACACATCCTATCATACGTAGACTTGAATAATACATTTCAAAACTCCATGTATCTATCAAAATACGTTGAATTTCAATTTCGGCTATATCTGCTTCTATAACCACTCCGTTCTCATGAGGTCCTACTATTCCACTCAAATCATCCTCGTCGAATAAAATAAAAAGGAGTATCGTTTTTTCCATATAAGTGAATACATATTCTTTAATATATTTGAGTGGCTAAACTTACAATGTGTCTTTTTTAGAACTATTAGTTTTGCCAGTCATAGAATCTCCTCCAAAAATTGCTAAAAATTTAAAATACTCACACAAACTTTGAACTCGTCCTTACTCCACTGGTTCATCCATAGTTAGCAAAATTAATCGATCTGGGTCTCTGTCCAAATATTCAGAGGCTGCATCAAACTCATCACATTTAGAATCCAGAGTCATCAACGCATTCTCTTGCTTTGAAATTGGATTAGTAATTTGTTGTGTTGACGTGCTCAAATTTTTTGATCCATTGTTTTCCCTTTAACAAAAGTTGTTAATTTTCTATTTTCTATTAATACTTGTATCTCATTCTTCGATACTATGTTATTATGCTATTCTCTTGGTCTGTTTATAGAAGTCAGCTTTTTAAAGCTTACATGACCTTTAGATTTTTAAAAAATAGCAGCTACATTCTCTGTCAAGTTTGTTAATACTCCGGCCTTATCCATTGATTTAGCCTTGGTCTATAGTGTTGATTGTTTGTTGTTACTTCAGGAGTAACCCCTCTTGTTTGATGAGGTAGATTGTTGTTTGTTCTCGGATGAGGAGGTTTTTGATAGCCTTGATTAGTAGTTCTTCGCCCCAAATTTTTCTGTATAGAATCAGATTCACCTCAGAATCTTGTGGACTCTTCTAATTTAATCTGTTCTTCTACTTGAGCCATTAGGGTTCCAAAAGTTAATGCTCTCTTTTTTGTCATCTCCTTTGCCAGATCAGCTGGAAACAATCCTTGTCTAAAAGCGTCTATAGAAAATAGATCTTCATAATCATCCAATCTCGCTTTTGTTAATACAAAACACCTTGTATAATATTTAAGTTTTTCACCCACAACTTGGTTACACTGTAAATCGTATCGCTATTTGATCGGATCATATATAGTTGGGGGGTATTTCATAGTGATTCTAATTTTATCTGGAGGTAAATTTGGATATAATGATCAAAATTTAATGACTAAGCAACAACCTGAGTGGGTCTATGACTCAGCTATATGTCTAGTACCTCAAAGTATGGGTTTGGGGGCTCATATAATGAACTAAATAATAAGATCCGACCTGAAAGACCCATCGGTATATCAAAACAGTATAAATACCCCAACCAACTTCATTAAGAGAGTTGGACGTTTTTAAAAAAGTAGTAAATACAAGCATACACCTCCATTTTCTCATTATTCTCTACAAAAATACTTAATATCAACCAACTATCTTTCTTTTTTACCCCTAGACCCAATTTTTCCATCATCAAATTGGAGAACACAATGGGAGATAAGGGTTCTTGAATAATTATATTCAAAACCTTATTAGTAATCCTAAGTTTGAAAATCTTTGGGGTATGGATCTCAATATGAAAGAGGTGCTACCTCATGAAAATACAGTAAAAAGAGATGAGAATGAACTTATTGCTGTGACTCGTGTCAATCATAATACGGAGGAAATACCACTTTACAAGACAAACGTGATAAGTTGAGAGCCGAGATTGAAGGTCTAAGAGCCAAAGAAAAGATGAGAGATTATTGAAAGAAAAGTCTGATGTGGGAGGTATATCTCCAGATGAGCCTAGGGACAATAACAAACAAGGTGAAAATGACCAGTCCCCAAAGGTTCATGTTAATTCTAAAAAAGTGCACCAAGCAAAACAAGTAATAAGTACATCGAATTCTTCTGATAGTTCAACCACCATTCTGATTATGTTGGGTCTTCTTCATCTAATAGTGAGCAGGGCCGTCAGAAAAATAAAATAAGATTAACCGAGAAACATTCAAGGAAAAGGGACAGGAAGGGCAAAATGAAAAATAATAAATATCATGGCAAACTTAAAGGGTCGCTGATCACGGTATTGATCATCTACTGAGAGATCGATTTACTACCTAGTCCGCACCGGGTATATTTGCTACTCTCGATGAAGATACAATATTTAGCCATAACCTTAATTAAAGATAGTCACATTTGTTTTAAAAAATACTCTCTGGACATTTTCCCAAGCGATTTGACAGCTCCAAAATAGAAAAGAACGATGAAAGAGAAAACCCCGATAAACACCTCGCGCTGCTCAAAAAAATTATGATGAACTTTGATGATGATAAAATTTTATGTCGGTCTTTCTCATAAAGTTTTAAAAGGAGTGCCTTAAAATAGTATAATAGTTTACCACATAGATCTATAAATAACTTTGATATGTCATGGATGGTATTTGAGAGACAATTCGTGGGGAGTAAAGAACTTAAAGGGAATGGTAACACTATCATCCATTGTTCCCAAGATCCGAATGAGTCTTTGAAAGAATACATTAGCCGTTTTATGAATACAAAAAACAGATTGGCTAATTGTTTTGAACAAGTGGCTATTACCTCTCTAAGGTAAGGTTTAAATCCGGGTCAATTAGTTGATTCAGTAACTCGTAAAAAAGCAATGCCATGGGGTGGATTATTAAATCAGGTTGGAAAACAAATTATTGTGAAAAAAACTAAGAAATCTAGAGTACCGCGCGAGAATAGGTTTGCTCCAACAACGTCAATCCCATAAGCCAGTATTCAATCCTAGGCTACAGTTAATTACATGCCTAAAGATTCTTGACAGGGGTCACATCAGCCAAGACATAATCAATCAAGTCAATCATAACAATTTAAACCTAAAAGGGATCCATGGATTTAACCAGAATGTTTTGCCGAACTGAGTGAAAGTGTGGCTACCATTTATGATAAATTAAGAATGTTATGCATTTTATAAGACCAACTCCAATTCAATCTCCTAAATCGAGTCGGAAGACTCGTTTTTATAAGTACCACAATGATGTGGTCCATGATACCCAAGACTGCATCACCCTAAAACAAGAAGTGCAGAATTTAATTGAAAGAGGGAATTTGTCAGATTTTGTTGAAAAGAAAGGAGGCAATAGGCAAGTCAATACTCAATCTAATGAAAATACGGCTCGAGCCGCATCACCAACTGGTCCATAGAAAAATATATGAGCATCTAGACATGAATATGCTATGGTTATTATGGAAAGGTTTGATGTGGATTCAGAATATCTAGATCCTGACCCAGATCGGAATCAGGTTGGGATTATTGTAGAAAAGTTTACAATAATATTTGATATGTGTAACTTTTTTGAATTCATAACCATTTTTAGGGGAGATATTGTGATTGCACCTTCATGTTGCTCAAGAAAACACATGTTAATAGCCTAACGACTCAGTTAGAGGTAAAAATATATACGCATCTTTATAAAAGTCATGCTCTATTCATTGTCTTTGATAAAGATGATTTAAGGGACATTGTATGGCCACACAAAGAAGCTGTGGTGATACGGGCATCCATTGGAGGAAATGATTTACGAAAGATTTTAATTGATATAATCAGTTCGGTAAATATATTGTTATCATGAGCTTACAAGTCTAAACATGACCATAAGGAAGTGCAACTGATGTAATTGGAGAATTTGAAAAAGTCTTGTTGGGGAAAGGGTCGTTCAAAAAGATCGTAAGAATTATGTTTGTTGTAGTTGAGTGTCCGACATCTTACAACGCTATACTTGGTTGTCTATGATGCATTCAGTAGCCTCCACTGTCCACCAATATTTTAAGTATATTGTGGGAGGATAAGAGGGTGTCATCTGAAGTAGCCAAAAGGTAGCTCGTGAATGTTATGTCACTGCTATTGCTTTAAAATTGTCAGAAGCAGTAAAGGCTGACAACGAGTGAGCCTTCTTCTAGACAAAATAAAATAAATAACCCAAAGGAGGCTCCTAGTACAGTAATCCCACATGAATAAGTTGAAATTCATTGCTTGGAAAAGGGTAGAAGTTTCAGGATCGGATCCAAACTACCATTAAAACTAAAAGGAAAATTATTATCTTTTTTATCTAATAATTTACATGTGTTTATATGGTGCAATGAGGATATGAGTGGAGTGTCAGCCATTGTGATTAGTCATAAACTATCTATTCGATCTGATATTGGGCCAGTGTTCTAGTAAAGAACAGCTGTTTCCATAGAAAAATTTAAAGCGATAGTTCAAGAAGTAGATCGTTGGACCAAAATAGGGCATATCATGCTAAAAAAAGAATGGGAAATGACGTATGTGCATTGACTTCACGAATCTCAATAAAGATTGCCCTAAAGATCCTTCCCTAGTGCCCCGGATACAACAGCTAGTGGACTCTACATCAGGGAACAAGTTGTTGTCTTTCATGAATGCTTTTTTGGTATAATTAAATACAACTGAGTCTGAATGATCAAGATCACACTACCTTTATAACTGATTGAGGGATCCATTTCTATAAAGTAATGTCATTTGGGTTGAAGAATGTTGGAGCTACTTATCAACAACTGCTGAATAAGACATTTTCTAATCAGATCGGCAGGAATACAAAAGTTTACATTGATAACATGATGGTGAGAAGCCCTAAGGAGGAAGATCACATATCCGATCTTCAAAAAAAATTCTAACTTAGAAGCCAACAACTTGAAATTAAATCCAGAGAAAAGTACCTTTGAAGTCCGATCCGATAAACTTATGAGGTATATTATAAGTGAGAAAATGATTCAGGCTGATCTCCATCAGTTAAACGCTTTGTTAGCTATGGATCCACCTCGAAATACAAAGGAAGTTCAGGTGTTAACTGGAAGGTTGGCTGCATTGAACCAATTTATTTCAAGATCATCAGACTAATGTGCACAATTCTTCCAAGTTTTAAGAAATGCTAAAGACTTCAATTGGTCTCCTAATTGCGATCAAGCTTTCCTTGAAATAAAAAGTACTTATCTTCACCTAAGACGTTGTTCAAACCTATTGAATAAGAAATACTTTATATGTATCTAGCAGTATCAGAGTATGCGGTAAGCAATGTTTTAGTTCGAGAAGTGGATAATTACCCCCGACCGGTTTACTACATAACCAAGAGTTTATTGGAAGCTGAAAAAAGGTACCTGAAACTGGAAAAAACAATGTTACCATTGGTAATAGCAACTAAAGAGATAATTCATTACTTTCAAACATATTTTATTACAGTCTTAACTTCTTTTCCACAAAAAATGTGCTACAAAAGGTTGATATATCGGGGAGAATGACCAAATGGTCAGTTGAGCTTGGGGATTATGATATTGACTTTGCACCTCAGACTGTAATCAAAGCTCAAGTTGTGGCTAATTTTTTTAGTGAAAATTCATTCTAAGAAGCCTCATGAAAAAACTCAAATCAACAAGTTTAAAAAGGAATAGGTGATCCGAATTTATCGTGGCTCTAGTACATGGGGCGTGGAGTTGGCTCTCCTTATAGTGATACCATGTACCGGACTATATGTTTTGGCTTTAGAGCGTCTGAAAATGTGTCAGTTTATGAAGCGGTCATAGTTGGTTTAAGGTTAGCTCAAATATGTGGGGCTAAAATAGTCTGACTCATAAGTGATTCGCAATTGCTCATTCATCACGCTCAAAGGAAGTATGAAACCAGGAAAGATCACTTGATAAGATAGTTACAAGTGGTAAAATGAGTTACCATCGAGTTTAAATACATTAAAAATGAGTATATCCCCAGATTGGAAAACGCCATGGCAGATTCTTTAGCCACTATAGCATATTCTGAAGCATACCTTTGGATTCTTATGCAACAATGTCCTTCCATAGATGCAACAACATTAAACAAAGATAAAGTAGGATAAAATTTGCATGTATTTGAAGTACTTTTTAGAGATTGGAGAAGTGAAATCCAAGAATTTATCACTAATGGGGTTCTACATTTAGACAAAATTGTGGCGAAGAAAACAAAGTACAAATCTCGTGATTTTCTAGTTCTTCCAGGGTTCTTTATAACATATCTTTCAACGGGCCTTTACTACGTTGTCTCAGGCCCAATGAGTCTTAAAAGTTTTATCAGAGTTACGTAATGGAGAAGGGTCGATACATCGTGGCTATAAAGTTTTGACTAGAAGAATCTTACTAGTAGGATATTATTGGCCTACCAGTATGGCATATGCTAAAGATTTGGTAAAAGGATGTGATGCTTGTCAGAGATATAGAAATAAAATACACATGCCAGCAGTCCCCATGGAATCAATATTCGAAACTATACATTTTGATAGATGGGGACGAGATCCAGTTGGGCCCCTTCTAATGGCTTCGGGGATTTGTTGCACTATAGTTGTGGCAATAGATTACTTCTCCAAATGGGTAGAAGCTGCACCTTTTTCTGGGAAAACATCTAAGGTAATCATTAAATTTATTCTACCCAACATATGGTGTCGGTTTAGTATTCCCAAATACATCACCATAGAAAATGGTCCTTAGTTTGATAACAAAGACATGGACATATTTTGTGCTTCAAGGGGAATTCAACACTGTTTATCTTCTCCTTTTCATCCCCAAGCCAATGGAAAAGTTCAAGTGGAAAATCAGACAATTCTGTCAGGCTAAAAAATAATTTAGAAGAAGCTGCTAGAAAATGGCCGAGGTACTTACAAGAAGTATTATGGGCATACTGAACCACTCCTCATACAACCACACAAGATTCTCCATTTTATCTAGTTTATGGGATGAATGCGATCACCCTAATAGAAGCTACTCTTTATTCCTTCAGAGTTCAAAATTATTCCAAAAGATAGAATGAGATAGTTATGAGGGCTCAGTTGGATTTAGTTAAAGAAAAAAGAGTGAAAGCACATTGAACGACTGCATATTATCAAGGTTTGATGAAGAGTGGGTTTGCCTCTATAGTAAAAAAGAAGATATTTTCAAGTTGGAGATAGATTAGCGTTCCCTCACACTAAGGAGAAGCAGTTCAGAAAGCTAGCTCTGAATTGGGAAGGACCATACATTGTACGTGAACGAATTAAGGAGGGAACATACAAACTCCAAGACAAAGAAGGAAACCTGTTGAAGCATTCTTTGAATGTGGAGCATCTCAGGTTATACTTAGAATAAACTCATCATGTAAATATTTCCTTTGCTTTAATTCAATGTAAATATGTGGGGCATACTCTTTCCTTTCCTTGTGGCACAGGGAAGTTTTAATGAAGTGTACGAAACATAATTTATATACTATCATTTGACTTTTTTTAAAATAAATGGTTTTAGTGGTGATCAGAAGGAATAAAGACTTATTAAACATCGGAAACAGCTGATGCATTGAAGACTTATTAAATATTTATTGTCTTGAAATGGATTATTTTTAATGGATCGGATAAATGCAAGGTTGATTAAGTTTTTAATTCCTTAAAAGAAAATACTTTTTAATATCGTGATCAGATTTAATATATGCGAATGGTTTTATCATGATCAAATACGATCGGATATTAATGGAAGTAAAAAAAACAAGGAAAAGTACAAAGTGAATGAAAGTAAAGATGTCGTGAAATACAAATCGGATCATAAAAAGAATCTGATCCACTTAAAAAAATTCCTTGTAAACCACAAGGACTTGTACGAATAAATTTTAGAGAAAATCCGATATGAAAACAACAAAATGTCTTGCATACTCCAAGGACTTCGATTCAAAACACCAGCATAGTAAAAACAGTTAACCTTAGGGCTTGTTCCCTTTAGTTTTCTTCTCAACATTTCCTTCTTCTTTGTCATCACCTGAATCCTTCTCAAGTTTGTCATCAGATTTGGAGTCATCCAATGAGATATTGAGTTTATCACTTTGTGCCATAGTATGAAAGAGAATTTCTTCATAAGTCACAAAACTCCACAGCTTCCTTAATGACCATTTGGGAAAAGTTTCATGGAACAATAAGACCATGTCTGACTTAAAACGGACTCTTCCCTCCGATCCATAGATTTTGCAGCTGCTATGTCTTGGGCTTTTGTCTCTTTCAAAGAATAAATTTCACCATAACCCTTCTTGAGAAGATCCCATAACTCTTTTTTCTCCTTGGATAACTGATCATTGGAATTCTTCTCATTGGTCAGTTCTTTCGTCAAGGAATCGATTTCTATAGAAGTGGTGAATTGCAATCCGGTGTAGCTAGCTTGTGATTTTTTAATATCAGACTTAGCTTGTACTAAATCATCACTAAGCTGTTTCTTTTCATTTCCCAAAGTCTCAACCTTTCTCTGTTCGACCATGATGGAATCCTTCAGGCCTTGATTTTCAGTGCAAAGGGAAACAATGTCGCTTGCTTGAGATCAGACTTGCCTCTCCAAGTCAACAATTGTCCTTATATAACCTAAAACTACATAGCCTAGAGCACCATCCTCACTGGAACATTCAAATGATTCGCCATCACGAGTCACGAAATTGGCGATAATAGTAGATTGGGGGAAAGTCTTATCAAAATCTTCTTGATCAAACTCACTCAAATATAAATTTCCTAGGTCATCTAAATTCACTTCGATTTCAGGAGAAGGCTGGTTAGCAGCAGGAAACAATAGAGAGGGAGGATCAACATGTACCTCTTCTTAGGAAGGAATTTTGAATGTGAGTATTGGAGGGAAGGACTTCAGATCGAAGTATGATCTTCGAACCGATGATAACTTCCTTTTTTCCACTCTCTTATCACTACCTTTCACACTCCTCTTCTGACCTTTCTTTCTTTTAACCCTTAGAGAGTGTGGTGGGTCCTTAGCCTCACCTACAGTAACTACAACGTTATCCAACAATGCAACATCAATTTCTCATGGCAGTCCCGAACTACCCATGTCGGGAAGCCCTTGAGAACGATGGTCACCTTTTTTCTTCTTCTTTTTAATTTTGTCAAGATGACTAGGAGCCTTATTCCTATCTGCTAATAAAGCTTACCATATTTTTCAATTGTCCTTTTGAAGATCTCAGCAGCTTCAAGAGGACTGGTAAACTGTTCCCACGAGAGCTCCCCGGTTGAGCTTGTTCTCCACATATGGGCCCTCACCATGTTTGTTGTAGTAAAACAATTATGGAGACCAGTTCCCCAATTCTCTGTGGCCCACTAATTTAGTTCTGTAAAAGTGGTTCGTCCCTCCTCCATATGTCTTTTAAAAGTGGTTCGTCCTTCCTCCGATGTACAATTTAATATCAATATCTGATGTACAAATTAATATCAACATCCGATGTGAGGTTTAATATCAATACACAGTAAAGAAATTCGTAAAGTATTTACCTGATTTTTTCCAGTATCTGCTAAGCAAAGTTGGATTTTCCTTGGATTTCCCTTGGCTTTGATTTTCTTGTTATTTTCCCAAGCACCAGTGATGTAGAGAAATTGGGTCCTTCAAGGCTTGTCAGCTTGTAGCAGGTCATCAACGATTTTATAATTATTCTCCTTGTTGAAATAATATAATGAGATATGATGATTCCAATATAAACTGGCCACAACAACAAACTGCTCCAAAGGCATCAGAATTTTAGACAACCTTGAAGCTATGATGCTGGCTAGTAATGTATACCAAGCATTGGGACTTAGCTGACTTGGAAATAACTTCACCAAATAGTAGTATCTCACAATCTTTAGGTTCAAAGGGAACCGAATTCCCCAATTGAGCACTTCGGTATATTCCACTAGTTTCCAGATTTTACTATATATCAAAGTCTCCTCGAGGATAGGATTTCTTACTTTGACAGACTCTGGAAAACTTTATTTTTTCCTGATTCCATCTAATTCAGTTGTATGGGTATACACGTAGGATATTTTTTGAAGTGCCAGCAGATATTTAACACTAACCATGGAGAAGTTGGGCCTCACTCTCCCTACAAGACACTCCGGAAGCGGTTTGGAGTCTAGCGGTCTGAATTTTTCTTTCTTTTCCCGAACTACATTAGTATCACCGGTTTGACCAGATATCTCAAGTGGAGTGTCATCTTCACTGTCATCCATCTTTTCATCCATTATTTGTGGCGGATCGTCAACCAACTTGAGAACAGTATCCTCTTTTTTTACATGAGAAGAATCGACGAGTGGAATTGGTGGATCTGGATCCGAAGTAGAAAACACTGGAGGATCTACCATTGTAGAACCTTCAGTGGGTTTTTTTTTCGTATCCATGGCAGATGAGGTTACATTTTTTGCTTTAGAAATCCTGGTAATCATTTGATGCGTGTTTTCTCCTACATCCGACCCCATATAGATAAAATGAGATGAAGCTCTACGACTGGTAACGGCTTTATATTTTGTGAGAGGATTTTCAATTAACTGAACAGGTGGTTCAAGATTTGTTAAACATGGAGCAAGAGAAGTTTTTTTGGAAACTATTGATGGTCTATAAGATGAAGACCTTTTGTCCGGTTCTGATATCTCTTATATGATCAGTCCACCAGGATAAACAGATAGTCCGGTAACGATTCTAGCCTTTATTTTCTCTTTCTCTAACTCATACAGGTTAAGTCAGCCTCCTTTGATTAAATCATTTCCTGCAGTGAACATAAAAATCTTGATAAATATTAGAAAAGTTTAGAACTTATGATGATTCAAGGTTTCCATCTCTAGAAATGGAAACAGTAAATTAATCACACTTATATAGTTGAGGGATCTACTTGAGTGCTTTACCTAGGGGAGATTAATAGATAGAATAATGATTAAAAGCTACTAATTATAGCCCCGTCAATTTTTGAAGTTTAGGTGCAAGTACCTAGAAAAAAAACGACTAGTGGGTCCAATTAGAAATTGACACGTGTAACAGAGAACTAATTAAAAAGTCGCAACCTTTGAGTTGTTCAATTGAATCTTTAGATTTACTTTGAAGGCAGATCACACATTATATACCATGGTTAGCTCTTCCAAAGAATTTTTGAAAGAGCTAAGGGGGTATATGATCGGATAGGATATAGTTGGGTGTATTTCATAGTGATTCAGATTTTATCCGAAAGGTATTTCAGACATAATGATCAAAATTTAATGACTAATCAACAACCTGAGTGGGTCTATGACTCAGCTATGTGTCTAGTACCTCGAAGTATGGGCTTTGGGGCTCATATAATGAACCAAATAATAAAATCCGACCCAAAAGACCTATGTGTATATCAAAAGAGTATAAATACCCCAACCAACTTCATTAAGAGGGTGGGACTTTTTCTAAAAAAACATTAAATACAAGCATACACCTCATTTCTCTTACTATTCTCTACAAAAATACTTAATATCAACCAACTATCTTCTTTTTTTACCCCTAAACCATATTTTTCCATCATCACGATTAGCTCGCATTTTTTTCTTCCCACGAACTATCGTTGGGAAGTTGTATAAAAGTCCATAAAGTTGGTAATAGATCCCCTCAAAATTCTATTATACCACTTCAATGCAGTGGCCTTAAAAGTATGAGAAATGCTCTGCATACCAACCTATCATCATTTTCGAAGCTCATCATATAGTTTTTGAATTGTTCGATGTGGTCAGTAGGGATCTTGAGTCCCATTAAAATTTTTGACCTTGGAGATATCAAAACATTTTGGGTGGGGCTGGACCTAATCTCAACAGATAGAAGAGAATTTCTTCAATTTACTCTTTGCATGTACTGGTCATCTCCTCTGGTTCTCATAACAACATACAAGTTCTGATCTGCTACATCTGTGTATTGGTTGGATGTGTTACCTTCATACCATACAATATCCCTCATATGACGAGTTTCACTTTATCCATTTGATTTATATTATTTCCGTGATTGTTTATGTTGACTTCTTTTCCTTTCGAATAATCTCGGTCTTATTCAAATTGAAACCATTTTGAAAACCCAAAGTTTTTAAGATATAATTGAATTTGTTTTTGAAAACCATAGGTTCTCGTAAAGCCACGAAGTTTATGGATTCTTTCCTAATTATAAATCCCAACCTTCTTATTATGTTTTTGTTGTTTATACCTTTAGTGTTCCAATTTAAAATTTTGATTGTCATTTAAAACTAGTGGTATAAAGATCATTGGTAACCTTTTTAGGGTCATTGCTAATTTTCTTCCCTTATATGAATTTAGTTTTTTTTGCTCTTTTGAGGTTCATATTGATGAACTCAGAAAATCCTTAGGGAAGTTCAGAAGCAGAAATGTTCGTTGGAGAGGATCTGACTAAGAAATGTTTGTTTGAAGTGACTGTAAATAATAAAATCAATGTTTTGTAGAGAGAGAAAAAGACAAAAGGAATAAATATGGAAATAATTGACTAATCATTGGCCATTTTCCCAAAAACATGTTCTTTGTATAGTACATGAGGAAGGTAGTAAAATTACATAATTACCACAATTGAAGTGGATTTCTCACCCCACTCTTTTACTATTTACAGATAAGTTCTTGAGGTATATCATTTAACCCCTCTACTTCTAATGTTTGCTTTACTTGGCATAATTTACCTAGTGATCACCTATATTTTTTTCTGCCCTTATCAGTAGCCTCCTAGTCCTCATGAAGATATCTGAGTGAGGACTGCACTTATTCTTTGAACTTGTTCAGATTTTATGACCTCCTCGGATCGGATGCCTTCTTTGGTAATGCCTCTCCTAAAAATTTCTTAGGTGCTGCTCTACAGATTATTTGGATCAAAACCCCATGGAAATGATGACCTCACCCTTGGTCATGATGACCTCACCTAAGTAATAATTTTATTTGAACTCGCGTGCTTCTGTTTAACCGTTATCCAGTCAGAGATTTTTTAGACGGTGAGGTCACTTCTGGCCACGTGTCGCGCCCTTACCCTAACTTGCTAACGCCTCGTTCAAAGTGGTTTGCAACAGGGGAAGCGTGTCGAAACTCCTTTTAACCTTTCACCTTATCTCTTCATTTAATATAAATACTTGCTTTCTTTTCTGAGTATAGGTTTACGCTTTTTAATTTCTGTCTAACTTTAAATCGAGAGCGCCTGTTCTAGAGAGAGAAAGTCTTCAACTCTAAATTTGCGCTTTCCACTTTTAGGCCTAAAGAGTTTGTCAACCTCGAACGGTATAAGCTTTGGAGGTGGTTTAATATCTCAAATCAGATTGCTGCTCTCAGACCTTCCGGTGGAAGAGGGTATCCCACACTTGCAGAAATTTGGGAATCAAACTTTCGTGACAATTGGTCTCCTATCCGAGAGCGCTCCTTCAATCTTGTTATTGAGCCCCCGGGTCGAGCTTTTTTTAGTGATAACAAGGTTGACCCTTCGACGTCTAATCTTCCTTCCAAGACTTCTCCCTTCATAATCATGGGTGATAAAAAAGGAAAACCAACTAATACGCATATAAAGGAACACATTAAAAGGAAAAGGTCCCCAGACCCACCAGTAAAATTTATTCGAGTCAAAATCTCCCCCTCTGTTGCAACTCCCCAAGTGACTCCAAAAGGGTCACCGCAAATGACTCCAAAAGTGAGTCCCAGGAAGCCTTCAATGCGAAGTGTCCGGTTAAAACATCTAGATATGGTGGTGGTTGAGGTGCAGCCTTTACAAGCGGTCCCTACTACAATACCTCCCCCCGGACCGTCTGCACCAAGCCACAGAGGCTGTCACTGATCTACCCTCTCGGAGTGGGAAGACTTCCTTAGTGAATAAAGATAAAAAGAAAAGGAAACGCACAATAAACTTGCCCTCAAACATAGAGGACGATCATGAACTGGGGACTTCGTCTACCCCTTTTACCCTGCTCCGGTCGAATATTTTCATCTTATCGGACTTTGTCCTTCTCAAGCTGGCGCCAACATGTGGTACACGGTCATGGCCTGCATCATGGCTTCCAGACTCTCCGATATAGCCTTTTCTATGGAACAGCTTATCTCAATCTCAGGTGTGACTAAGAATTCTCATTACCCTTGGTTTTGCAAGGCAGTTCAAAGTCATCAAATATTTCTTAGAGGCTGATAAGAAATTTAAACAACAATTTATCTTCATATCCGGATTATGGGAGACTGTCTTTAAGGATTCCGATGACCTTTCCCATCGGTTGACTCTAAAATGGTCCGGGCAGGGTAGGTATCCTTATATATTCATCTATTTTACTGGTTATAGTCAGATAGTCCTAACATTTTTTAACAGCTATGAAGGGAATTGTTAAACCCTTTAAGCGTCGTGCCAAGATCGCCAAAGATATCTTGGAGAAGCTGAGCATCTTAGAGGGCAAGCATTGGGACCATAAGTTCCATCAAAGTTTTCTACCGATGAACTTCGTAAAGAGCAACCTCTGGAGGTATGACCTTGGAGAGAAAATATCCATATTTGATCTGATGGTGCCTCATCCAAATGATTCCATCCTCAAACGTCTAGAGTGCTTGGATAACACTATTTATCTTTGTACCCAAGCTCGGGCTCCGACTCACCAGGATGCGGAAAAACTTGAGAAAGGTGGTGAGGGAACCGAAGATGATGCAGGGTCGGAAGATGACGCTCACGAGGACCAGAGAATTGGAATCCAGGGAAGTCCCGAGGAGCAACGAGTTGGGATCTAAGGAGGTCCCGACGAACAAGGAATGTGGATCCAGTGGGATCATCAAGATGAAACTCATGAGGAAAGGCCGTCGGAAGTTTATCAAGAAGATCCAGTGGGCCCTCAGATCAATCCTCTAACCAACACTCAAGAAAAAGAATTGAAAGATGTTGGTAACTCCATTGAAGTAAGACCACATGGTAGAGTTGGGGCTGTGATACTAAAGAGACTTACTGCTGAAGAGAAACAAAAGAAGGTGGTTAACAGTGAAGGGTAAAGTGACAATACCACCTGCCCAAACTTGCCTCTCATTAAAAATGTTATCATAGTCGACTCGGACTCCAAGGGGAATGTTTTCTTCAGAAAAGACAACCACAAGAAGAGAACTTCAAAGAAGGAGAATATTCCTCCCATGACTCAGCTTTTTTTGACGTTTATGAGAAGGAATATGTTGCTAATGAGACAAACAAATTGCTCTGTGCTGCTGCCCTCCTCGAACGGAAAGCCAACCGCAAGGATCGCTATAAGAGATAAATCCTTTAAAGAAGGGATGAGGTAAAAACGCTGACATCTGCAGCGGCTGAATTGAAACAAAAGGTTAAAGACTTGACACATGAGTTTGCCAAAAAATAGAAAATATCATCCCAAGTGGATATATTGACCTCCAAGGCGACTGAACTGAAGCAGAAAGTAAAAGAGTTGACAGATGAGCTCGCCAAGAAGACAGAACTAGCATCCCAACTGAAAATTGTCGAAGATGAGCTTTCCAAAGAAAATGAGACTTCCAGTGAACATTTGTCTAAAATTACTTCTTTGGAGACTGCACTTTCAGATGAGAGGAAGAAATTCGATGATGAACGGGAACGATTTATTTACAGAGACATCAAGCAGAATACTTTGGTTGATCGTCTTACCAAGTCTTGTACGAAGACTAAAGTCTACTTTCAGAGAGCTGTAGAGGATATTGAGAAGCTGTCGGCGGAGAAAAAATATTTGAAGCAGAGCAGAAAAAAAGACTTGATGCATACACAACTGTTATTGTCACTTGCCTTGAATAAAGAGATGCTAATATGAGGTCCGCTACGGTGTTGGAGATGCATGAGAAGTTTCTGAATCTAAATTTAGGCAGCCTTTGGCTACGAGTCATTGAAAGGCATCGCTCTACGGGCGTTTCCACAAAATACTTGAAGTCCAGCAATGACTCAGAAAGTTCATCCTTGGAATCTATTTTCCCGGAAGGAAGCAAAGAAACCTCCGCATCCGACTAGTTGGCATTGAATATTTCTATTTCTATTTTGTTAATTGTTTGTATCCATAACCTGTTAAAACTTTTGTTATGTAAAATTAACCTTCTGCTGTGAGGATTTATGATGTAGTTCTTTATGTTCACCCTAAAAAAATTCTTATCGGACAAAAATTTCCTTAGTTAACAGATGACTCGAACAATTCTAAGTAATGTTTAACCTAAAACATTCATTTCTTGACTCAGTTTTCTTGTTATCTTCTAATTCAAAAGGATGAAATCTGGTCCAAACTTCTTTGGAGAGTGTTTTGAATTCAAAAAAATGAATTTTATTGTCCAAACTTGTTTGGGTGTGTTTTGAGTTTGAAAAGATGAACTTTATTGTCCAAACTTTTTTGGAGTATGTTTTGAGTTAAAAATATGAACTTTCTTGTTCGAAATTTTTTGGAGTATGTTTTGAATTCAAAAAGATAAACTTTCTACGAATCATTTTAAGAAGGCAATGGAATTTTTTATACGAGTCGGCTATTATGACACCTCAATAAAACCTTCCTACGCCACTACGGCAGGAAAGAGTATGCCACCGATACTTACATAAACTGGTAAAGAAAATATTTACATATTTACACGTTTACTCTATGTAAATTTTGAGGTGCTCAATGTTCCAAGGGTGGGGAAGATCTCTTCCTTATTTATCTTTTCTTCTGTACGTCCCCGGATTTTTCTACGGACCCTCCCAATTTGGGGTTAACTTTCCCAACCTATTTTATTTTGTATGAAGGAAGACTTTCCTTAAAACTTTATCCCCAACCTCGAATTCTCTTTTTCGGACTTTTGATGCATACCGGCTCCTCATTAGAGTCTGATAGTGTAAAGAGTTTAACTGTGCCCTTCTTCTCTTTTCTTATACTAGATCCAACTTGGTACGCTTCCCTATATCATTTGCTTCCTTGGAGTATTCACTCAACCTGTAAGATGGGAATATAGTTTCCGATGGTACTACCCCGTCCATTCCATAAAAAAGTGCGAAGGGCGATTCATGCGTTGCCGTACGAAGATTGGTCCTGTAAGCCCATAAAACTTCTTGCAGGTAATTCTTACCCTCTAGATTCTTCCTCAGCCCATCTAAGATTGTCCGATTAGTTACTTTGACCTGGATATTCGCTTGAGGGTGGAAGGGTGCCGAGAAGCATTGATGCATTTTTTTGGATGCGCAAAAAGATTTCATCTCATTATTATCGAACTGCGAGCCATTATCCATTGTAATTTTCTTTGGTACCCTAAAACAACAACAAATATTGGAAATGATAAACCTAATCACATCCTTTTCTCTTGTTCCTGCTAACGGCTCGGCCTCTACCCACTTGGAGAAGTATTCTACCGCAACAATGATCGTTTGACGACCTCCTGAAGCCATCGAGAATGGTCTGACTAGATCGATACCCCATCGGTCAAATGGCAGATACTCTGATATTGACTCAAGGGGAACACCGGGTGTATGGATCGAATTAGTAAATCGTTGGCAAGTGTCGCATTTTTGTATTAAGTCCTTCATGTACAACGAGATGGTCGGCCAATAATAACCAACGAGAAGTACTCTCTGTATCAATGTCTTATAACCGCAGTGCATTGTCCCTTCCCCATCATGCAGCTCTGAAAGTATCAGTTGTGACTCGTCTCGCCCCAAACAATGAAGTAAAGGCCGACTAAAAGATTTCTTATACAATACATTTTTGTAGAGATTTGAAAGGACTCGATCCCTCCTTCAACCGATTTGTATTCCTTAACAATTAATAGAATTTATTCGACAACTATCTTTGGGTACTCCTCTTAGTAAGATGCCTTGGCTAAAGAATCAGCCACTGAATTCCCTACGCTATGAACATGTTCGAATCTGACCTCCTAAAAATCTAAGGTTAAAGTCTTCCAAACCCCCAAGTCTTTTACTAAATGATCTTTTCCTGCTTCTGATCGTGATGCGGCGGAAATTGAAGAAGAAGCAGCGATAGATGAAACCCGAATTCAAGGGTAACATGATGAAACCCTAATATAAGGGTAACAAAGACTGAAATTTTCAGAGATAAAAATATATTATTTCAAAAACTTAAAATAACTTAAGGCATATGAGGCTTTATATAAGAGCTTCTCAAAACCTTAAATTATAATACAAAGAAATAAAATAAATATTTTAAAATCAAATAAAATCAAATAAAATCAAATCTTAATATAATTAGATTTGATTTAAATTCATAAGATATTTGAATAAAATATAAAAAAAATAAAAAAAAGGCTTTTGTTGGACTTTCTGGGCTACATCATCCTCTCCTGGTTGACAAGAATTCGTCCTCGAATTCACAGCACCATCACCATCAAGAACCCACATTATTTATTCTATTTTATTCAATCGTTATATTGGGAATTATAATTGCTGACCTTATCGGAATAAGATAAATTCTTCTCGAGTGTTCATTATTCGAAGTCACATTAAATCCATCCGGTTGATTAAAAAAAATTGAAAACCTGAAGACAACATCCCATGTCCAGTTGATGAAAAAAATGGTTTTGAAAACTTTTTCATAGCATGAGACAGCATCTCGATAAGCAATTTTTATCTTGATTCGACGATTGGTAGCCTATTTAAACTCCTCCAGTAACCGGTCAATACGATCGTCATTGAAACGGTTGGTATGTCCCCTCATACTCAAACGATCTTCATGACCATGTGTGTTATTCTCCTCTTTAAACCTTAAATCAGAATAGTCAGGCTTTAGAAACATGCTTCCCCATAGCAGGAACTGAGGCTCTGATTCCAAACTGATGACGTGGCGGAAATAGAAGAAAAAGCAACGATAGATGAAACCCTAATTCAAGGGTAACATGATGAAACCCTAATCTAAGGGTAACAAAGATTGAAATTTTCAGAGATAAAAAATATATTATTCCAAAAACTTCAAATAACTTAAGGCATATGAGGCTTTATATAAGAGCTTCTCAAAACCTTAAATTATAATACAAAGAAATAAAATAAATATTTTAAAATCAAATAAAATCAAATCTTAATATAATTAGATTTGATTTAAATACATAAGATATTTGAATAATATATAATAAAATAACAAAGGCTTTTGTTTGGACTTTCTGGGCTACATTAGATCGCCCATAGCCATGGTTCACTAGGAATTGTGAATTACTTATCAACTTGACTCTTTTGGCTCCGCAAACTTTTGCAAGTCTTAAGCCGACCAAAGCTGCTTCATACTCTGCTTCATTGTTTGATGCTTTAAACCCGAGTCAGATAGCTTGATACATCACAATTTCTTCCTGGGATGTCAACTGTATTCCTGTACCACAACTAGATGAGCTTGATCCCTCATTGTTCGGATTATCCACTCCGGGCCAGATTTTTCTTTTTCAATACCATTTCATTCCGATTAGAATGAAATTTAATTATGAAGTCGGCTAGTGTTTGTGCTTTGATAGCAGTCCACGGTTCAAATTTAATATCGAAGTCCCCAAGTTCTACCAACCACTTTATCATTCTTCCTGATACATCAGCACTTTGTAGCTTGTTCTTCAGCGGAAAAAGATGTTGGTACCACAATTGAATGAGCCTGAAAGTAAGGCCTCATTTTTCGCGCAGATGTTACTAATGTGAGTGCTAGCTTTTCTAACTTGAGGTACTGCTTTCAAAAGACTCTTACTCAGATAGTAGACCGGCTTCAGAACGCTTGATTCTTCTTGGAGTAAGACTGCACTTACCGCAAAATCTGACACTGCAAAATAAATGAACAACTTTTCCCCCGGATGTGGCTTTGTCAAGATTTCTGGGGAGGAGAGGTGTTTCTTATGTGATTAAAGGCATCTGAGTATTCTTGTGTCTAGTCGAAGCAATTTTCTTTTCTCAGTACCTTGATATGAATCTGTTTAGTGCTGCCAACCTTCTGGTTAGGATTTGCACCTATTTGATTGTTCTTGGTGGTTCTATAGTACACAGAGCATTTAGATGTACTGGATTAACTTCAATTCCCTAGTCGCTAACTATGTAACCTAAGAATTTTCCGGATCTTACCCCGAACGTGTACTTCTCTGGGTTCAACTTTAAATTTATCTTGGTTAAATTGGCAAACGTTTTTTCCAAGTCGGCTAAATGATCCTCATCTCTGAGGCTCTTAACTAACATGTCATCGATGTTTACCTCCACATTTCTACCAATATGACTCTCACAAGCTTTGTTCACTAGGTGCTAATATGTTGCCCCAACGTTCTTTAATCCAAACTGCATCACCTTGTAGCAGTGCAGACCCCTTCGAGTGATAATAGTTGTACTCTATTGGTCCCTTGGGTCCATCTGGATTTGATTTGATTGTACCCAACATAAGCATCCATAAAGGATATTTAACGATTTTTGGATGTCGAGTCGACCAATTGATCAATTATGGGGACGGGGAAAGGATCTTTGGGGCAGGCCGTGTTCAAATCAGTAAAGTCCACACACATTTTCTACTTGCAGTTTTTCTTATTTAGTAAGATTGGGTTGGCCATCCATAAAGGGTATTAGGATTTGCAAAGTGGCCCACTTTTGTCAAATTTTCCACTTCTACCATTATCGCTTCATATTTCTCTTGAGAAAAATATATTATCTTCTGGATAATCGAACGAACACTGTTCCGTATTGCTAACCTATGACAGATGATATCTGTTGGGACCCCTGCTACATCTTCTGTGCACCAAGAAAACAAATTTAATTTTAAAGAAATAAATTTGAGTAAACTTTCTTTTACCTCCGGGGATAGCCTTGTACCAATCTTGAGACTTTTACCGGGGAAAAAATACATGATCCTCAAAACCCTCATCGGGGACCATAAACCCGGGGGACTCCCTCAGATCATCAACAAGATTGGAATCCGCGGGAGCCACCCCCTGATTGCTATTCTTTTTTTGACTCAAACCCCTTCACCTGCTTGGGTGCCAGTCCTGCTTTGTAACATTCCCTTGCCATCTTTTGACTATTTCTAACCGTTCCTAGATTGCTACCTACCACATACTTCAAATATTAATGAACAGTAGATGGGACAACATGCATCTTAGACAACTTGGACCTTCCGAACATGACATTGTATCATGTGGGAGCATCCACCACTACAAAACATACTGTGACTATCTTCTTGAATGGACCTCGGCCCAACTGTACCATTCCTTCAAACTCTCCGACTACATCTGCAGTTGCTCTGGTAGATCCCATTATCGTCCGATCAGATCGTAAGATTGTTGGTGGGTTCTTTATCTGGCTATAGATTGACATAAACATTATGTTAGCTGAGTTCCCTGTATCAATCAAAAAAAAATCTTATCTCATTTCTCACTATCTCCACTCTGATCACCACTGCATCCTCATGCGGACCAGCTACGTCTCTTATGTCATCATCTTCGAAGCGAAGAATCGGGGATGGGTTTCTGTATAGGTGTAATGAGGCTCCTGCTTCCAACTGTGTCGCCAGACTAACAATGTGTCTCTTCTGGGAATAGTTTGATATTCATGTCATTGCGTCCCCACAAAAAATGGTTAGTGATTCAAAGAACGTACATAATTCACTAAACTTTCCTCTAACAATTGGTTCTTCAACCATGTTCACAATATTTATGCCCAGCTTCAGATCTAGATACTCTCCAGTGATATTAAATGCATCAACAAATTCTTCATCAACCGCTTCGGATATCATCATAGTACCCTATTGTTTAGAAGCAGCTTCTTGCTTTGGTACGACTACAAAATTCTTTTTCATAAAATCAATTTACTTTACATTCTCTATCAGATACTAGAATTCTTTCTTCAAAGCCACGTAATCTTTCGTATCATGCCCGATATCCTCAAAAAATTGATAATATTTGTCTTTCCTATGCTCCCTTGGTGTCTGCAATGAGAAAGGCTTACGAAAATGCACATTTGCACGTACTTTCTCGAAAATGGTTGATACGCACTTGGTCAACTCAACATAATGAGCAGGTCGGACCCATCTGTTAGACAAAGGTCTGACATATTGTTGAGATGCTTGTCCAGCAGGTGCATATTGTTGATTATGTACTGCCCGTTGAGGAGTTTGGCTTGTTGCTTGAACTGGTGCTCGTGGTCGGACAATTGTAGTTGGCTGTGAAAATTGCGGTCGGATATTTACCGTTGTTGTACTAGCTATGATCAAGGTCGGATTCTGATAGAATTGAGACATTAATTCTGTCTCCGAGGCTCTAGTTTCTTCAACTCAGATTCGCTTTTCTATCTGATCCAACAAATCTCTGAATGTCAAGGCTTGTGTCTCCGAGACATTGTCCTTCATTACCTCTAGAAGCAGACCCATTCGGAAGGCGGCCAATGCTATTTTTTCTTCACAAAACTCCATATATGTTTTGACCTGAATGAAACGTTTTGTGTAATCTTCTTAACTTTCTCCAACTTATAGCCTACTAGTAGGCAGAAAGTTGGATCCTCATTTGCACGGAATTTCTTGCTTTCAACAAGTTGTATATTTCATCTGAGCTTAGGGAAGTATAGTCACTAGATACTGACGGCTTGTATCTCTGTTCCGATCTAGCTTTCCTTTTGGAATGTCGATGGATTCTCCTTCGCTGCCTTTCTTTAGGTTGAATAGCATCTTGGATCTGATCAGCCACGACTCTCTGTTGTCGAACTTCAGATCTGATTTTCCTAGAGCTTACTACTACTTCATTTTCTACATTTAGTCTTTCGATGTCTTCTAACAATTCTGTACGCCTGGCGACCAGGAGTGACTCCTCAAGAAGCTCACCGGCATATCGGTTTGGGCCGTTCTCTTCGTTTGTGACTTGTTTTTCCATCAGATGATCGCCAGATTCAACACTTATCAGATCTCTGGTTGGATTCACCTCAATCTCTTCACGAACTTCTGTATCCATATTTTTTTAAATATTGTTTTCAAGGTGTTATAACGTTAATTATGGGTACCACTTGTTCCCACGGACGCCACCACCGATGAACTTAGAAAATCTTTAGGGAAGTTCAGAAGCGGAAATGTTCATTAGAGAGGATCTGACTAAGAAATGTTTGTATGAAGTGACAGTAAATAATTAAATCAGTGTTTTGTAGAGAGAGAAAAAGACAAGAGGAATAAGTGTAGCAATAATTGACTGATCATTAAAATTAAATGAGGTGGGTAGTAAAATTACATAATTACCACAATTAAAGTGGATTTCTCCCCCTACTCTTTTACTATTTACAGATAAGTTCTTGGGGTATATCATTTAACCCCTCTACTTCTTATGTTTGCTTTACTTTGGTCCTTAATCACTAAATATACATGGTGTGGATAATAATCGCCTGAGGGTAGGCTGGTAATTTCAGCTGGTGTTTTATGGTGGTGTGTGGGTGTTTAAGTGGTGGTGTGTGGGTGTTTTAGGTGTTTAGAGAGTAGAGAGATAATTAAGCAGCTTGGTAGCAGTTAATTTTTATTACCCATAGTTAATGCAGGTGGTTGAGTATTTATACCCTGATGTTTGGGCCCTTATGGGCTTTCGGGTCATGTTTAATGGACCCGGGTCATGTTCAAAGACCCATGGGCTCTAAGTAGGTGAGCAAGTAGCTTAGTCAAGAAGTGTTTAGGGTTTTTAGTACTTTTGTCATAGTTCGAACATTCCTATGGTTTTAGTGTTCAAAGTGATCTGTCCGGTCCATGTGATCTGTCCGATCTGTCCGGTCCGGAGGCCTTGGACTGATCTGTCTGTGTCCGGGGAGCATGCTGAATTCGGACTCATCAGGAGCCCCATTTTTAGGTGTTTGAGCAAGTATTCTTGTCAGAGACCTGAAAAACAGTCCGACATTAGAAGTAGTTTTCAATCCGGACAGGTCTATGGGTTTACCCGGACAGATAAAGCTTCACGAATTCAAAACGGTTTTTGCCAGAGTTTGTGGGACACATGTCACACTTTGATTGGTTGCTTTAGCCGTTTTTTCACCTTGAATTTCGAACCCACCTTCTTCGAAAAGAAACCTCTTTAATTACATATGGTGACATCAGCGCCGTCTTTTAATCATTGCCAAACTTTTCGAATTCTCCTAGGAATCAACTGCTTTTTCAGATTTACTATAAATTCAGACTCACTTTCTACTGTTTTACTATCTCTTTCATATTTACTCTGCATATTTACTTAGAGTTTTCTCTCTCTAAAGCAAAGATTTTCTTGGTAGTTTATGTTTACAGCAAGGACTGCATTGATCAAAGGCGGGTGGCTCAACCTTTCTGAGTTGGAGAAGGCAAAAAAAGTCGAGAAGGAAAGACGAATCGCAGCAGGGTTACCTACCTCGCCTGTCGACAGACCAATCTCCTCTGCTACAGAGTCAGATCGAGGCTCGTCCTCTTCTAAAGGTACTAAGCCCAAAAAACTATTTCAATCTACTCTCTCCCCCATAGTCTCTGATTCCTTAGTTCAAGAGTCAGTGCCTACAGTCGAGCCAGGAGTTACAGTCACAAGTTTTAGGAAACCTTCTCCTTTTCTCGCAATGGGATAAGACACAGAGCACTCTCCGGAGAAACTGGTTGTTAAGAGGACAAGCCGGCTGGTTAAGGGGCAAGCCTCCAAGAACACTCCCTCAAAATCGGGGAAAAAAAATAGCACTTCTGGGTCTGGAGTGCCTATCAGAGCTCCCCGGGAAAGACTACCCGGTCCGGAGGCTAGTAGTCCAGCACCCCAAAGAGAGACTTCTGCCTCAGAGCCCCAGCCTGAGACTAGAAGTCAAGAAAACACAGAAAACCAGCAGTCCGGAAGCCATGCTGAGCCAAGTTTAAATTCTCCCCGGGCCACTGATATTCCTCCTACGATCATGAAGGAAAGAATGGAGGACTCTGTTGAAGAGGTCCCTTTTGAGTCTGAGCCATCCGGTCAGACTAGTAACACTGCTGTTGCCAAAAATGATAAGGGCAAAGAAAAACTATGCCTGAGGCATCCGGAGCTACCGGAGTGTCTCGAAGGGAAGGTAGGGCCTTTTTTCACAGGGTCGAACTTAAATATCTCTTGGCCTTACAGAAGACCAAGTATGCTTTCATCCACACGGCTGAACTAGGTCGAATGCGCACAAAATGGGGGATCCCAGAAAATGTGAAGATAAGGATTCCCATAGATCCTGAAACTCCTATGGATTGCAAGCTGAATGAAATAGTTATCTTCACAGAGCTATTTAATTGGGGACTCAGATTCCCATTGGACCCAGAGATTGTCAAATATTTTAATCTGGTCAAACTCTGTCCGAGCCAACTGAGCCCCAACGGATGGTATACTCTGATGTCATGCATCATGGCATCAAGGCTATCCGGGATCCCTCTTCCTATGGAAGAATTTGCAGCAGTGGCCAATCTTTGCAAACATCACCAATTCCCCTTCTACCACTTCAATATGGGGAATTGTCTCAAAGCTGTTGATGATCTGTTGGAGTCTGAGAGCAAATGGAGGAGTCAGTTTTTGTTTGTTAGTGGCGCTTGGGAAAACGGACAGAAGATCAAGTCCGGAGTGAACCCAAGCCTCCTCAGAAGCAGGTGGAGAAGTGACCGTAAGTTTCCTACTTTAAATCTTTGTCTACTTCTTCCTTCTCATAGTTGATTTAAATTAATTGGTCTTTCTTTTGTCCTAACAGAACTGCCTAAGGAGTTCGGTGATTACTTGAAGGCTGGACAGGTCACTTGTGGCAAAATCAATGCCTGGGCCGCAGAGAACTGGGGGAACCGATTCCACAATGCCTTCACTAGTGGAAATCTGGCAAGGTCTCACCTGTGGAACACCACAGGTCGGAGAGACCTGACTTGGGAGGAGCTCACTACCCAACCTTCTCCGGACATAGTGCTTAAGAGGTCCCATGAAGCAGATGGGACCCTCTTCCTGCCAGGCCGGGCCAAAGCCCCAAGCAAAATGAAGGGCAAGAAGAAAGGCAAAAAGGTGGTGAGCAATGCTAATCCTGCTGATGCTGAGAAGGATACTCCAACAGACCCGGAGGGGCCGGCTCAGAGCCAAATCGATGCTACTCTTTTGCAGGTAGTGGAGCAAGAATCCGAAAGGCAGGAAGCAGACCTCCCAAAACCTCCAAGGGCTTCCAAGAGGAATCGCAAGCAGGAGAGTGAAGGGGCAGACCGGGCAGCCAAGAAGAAAAAATCTGCTAAGGGAGATGAGCTTGCTCTCCTGGATCCGGAGCCTTCTTTCCAGGTTGACCCAACACATGCCGAAGAGATCCCAAGGGACTTTCATACTGATGAAGTTGAGGTAGGAGAGCTCAACATTGACGAGGTAGACATCACCGGTCTTGGTGAACTTGGCGAATACTTCCTCAACCTCCCCAGAGACGACTTCGCAGGGCCCTACGTTCCTCCGAGCAGCTCTAACACTGTCAATTTCAATGGTAAGACTTTCATTGTCTCTAGTGAAAAGGACACCATAGCCCACTCCCTGCTAAGCAATGTGCAGCCGGTACTTACACTGGAGAGACAAGTTCGGAGTCAAGCAGACACCATCAAAGACCTTAAGTCTGAGAAGGAAAAGCTATCCGAAGACCTTCACACTGCTATTGCCAATGCTGACATGCTAAAGGAAGCAAATGAGGAATTGAAGAAGAATCAGGAGGAAAGCAACACAAAAGTTGCTACTCTAGAGGAAACCATCAAAGGCCTCCGGGAGAAGCTGTCCGGTGTGGAGAAAGACCTTACTGCCTCAAAAGAAGAGACCAAGGCAAAGGACAAGATCATCACCAACCTAACTACTGATAAGATTGCTCTTGAGAATGCAGCATCCAAGGCTGCCGAGGAGAATACCACTTTGCTAAGGGATCAAGAGGCTACGATCCAAGCCAGGATCAATGCCTATGCCAACCAGATGATTAAGAAGAGCTATTGTTTGAGAAGGTGAGGTCTGACATGGTTCTACTCTTTCATGAAAAATATCCGAAGAGGAACCTAGGGGACTTGTGGCGTTATGTAGACGATGATGACCTTCCATATCATACAATGGCCGATGAAGATCAGGATGGAGTCTCCAGTGCGTCCTCATCCGATGATGAAGAGCATACCGGGGAGAGCCCAGATGAAGAGAAAGACGATCCCAAAGGCAAGAAGGTATATGAAGGTGAGACATCTTCAAAGGCTCAACCTTAACCTATGATTTACTTTGTTTATTTTTTATTCAGACTAAAGTCCTTGGAAGGCCAAGGCACTCTTTTTTGTAATGGTGTCCGGTGCTCGACCGGACATGTTTTTTGTGTTGTATCTTGACTATTTAAAAGTCCTTGGAAGGCCAAGGCAAGTTTAAGTTATTTCATTCAATGAATATCTCTTTTTTGTACAACCATCATCTTCTTTCATTGTTCATTTTAATTTTGATAGCCAGAGTTTAAGTAGCCTTTAGTTGTTGCATTGTGAGAGTGTTTAAATTCTCCGGCTAGAGTTTAAATAGCCCTTAGATATTTCAGTCCGGATAGTATGACAAGGGATAAAACTTTAAAAAACACTTAGAAAATTTTTAAGAAGGCATTGAATTTTATTTAACAGCCCGGACACCTCATTAAAGCCTCTCCGTGCCACCGTGGAGGAAAGAGTATGCCCCCAAATATTTACATGGATGTTTAAACAAGTAAATATTTACACAAGTGCTATTCCAAGTACATCCGGAGATGCTCAATATTCCAAGGATGGGTTAGAACTCTGCCATCTTTGTCTTCCAACCAATAAGTTCCAGGCTTGATTCTTTCAACAACTATATACGGACCTTCCCAAGTTGGGGCCAGCTTTCCGAAGAGATTTTCTTTAGTGTGTAAGAAGACCTTCCTTAATACTTTGTCCCCTGGTTGGAAATCTCTTCTTTTGACTTTGGAAGCAAACCTGCTCCTCATCAAGCCTTGATAGTGTGCAACTCTAAGGTGAGCTTTAACTCGTCTTTCTTCTATCAAATCAAGTTGACCTCTGATTGCCATCTCATTAGCCTGTTCGGAGAAGTTGTGAACACGAAAAGAGGGGAGAGTTTCTTCTATGGGAGCTACTGCATCCATCCCATAGACCAAGGCAAAGAGTGATTCTTGTGTTGCAGCACCAGGTGTTGTCCGGTAGGCCCACAAGACCTCTTGTAAATAACTAGGCCACTTCCCAGCAGCCCCTTCCAAATTCTTCTTTAAGCCGGACAGTATAGTTCTATTAGCCACTTCAACCTGCCCATTTGCTTGTGGGTGGAAAGGTGAAGAAAAACAATGTTGTATACCCCTTGAGGCACAGAAGCTCTCCATTTCTCTATTGTCGAACTGTGGCCTATTGTCTGTTGTTATTTTCTGTGGGACACCAAATCTGCAACATATGTTGGATAGAATGAATTTTATAACAGCTTTTGATGTTGTCCCTGCTAGAGGGGCTGCTTCTATCCACTTCGAGAAGTAGTCGATGACCACAATTATAGTTTTGCGCCCTCCGGACGCCACAGGGAGAGGCCCCACTAAGTCCAATCCCCATCGAGCAAAAGGAATAGGCTCAGAAATTGATTCTAAAGGAATGACTGGTACATGAATTTCATTGCTGTACCTCTGGCATGGGTCACACCTTTTTACCAACTCCTTAGCATTTTTCATGATTGTTGGCCAATAATAACCGGAGAGTAAAACTCTTCTTGTCAAAGCTTTAAACCCACAATGGGCTGACCCCTCACCATCGTGTAATTCGGAGAGGACCATTTGTGATTCTTCATCCCCCAAACAGCGCAGGAGAGGTTTACTGTAAGACTTCTTGTATAACACTTCTCTTAATATGATGAAACCTCGAGCCTTGTGTTTCAATGTTCTGGCTTGTGACTTATCTGGAGGCACAACACCATCGGAGAGATACTGCATGAGAGGAAATCTCCAATCTTGTGGTTGTTTTGGTTGTATTTTAAAAATTTCCTCTTCTTTACCCTTACAAAGTTGAATGGAGGGGCTTTCAAGCACATGGATCCATGGATATGACTCAGTATATGTTATGGTTGCCAGTGAGTCTTCTAGCTCATTTTCTTCCCGGGGAATATGTTCATAGACAACACTTTTAAACTTAAGCGCTTCATTTTTTAGGAGGAGTAAATATTTCACAAGTTGCTCCTTCTTAGCCTCAGACTGACCTTGGGCATGGTGGATAATCAGTTGGGAGTCGCTTAGCAGCTTGACCCTCTTAGCCCCACAAATGTAGGCCAATTTAAGCCCAGCTATAGATACTTCGTATTCGGACTCGTTATTAGATGCCCTAAAAGAAAAACAAATAGCCTGGTACATTTTATCTCCATATGGGGAAGTTAAGCATACCCCTGCACCACATCCCATTGTGCTTGATCCACCATCTGTTCGGACGACCCATACTTTTTTATCTTTCATACCAGTAGCTTGCTCCGAATCCCTGTCGGAATGGAATTCGACCAGAAAATCAGCCACAACTTGGGCTTTGACTCCTGTTCGGGGAGCAAAGTCTATGTCGAAGTCCCCTAACTCTACTGACCACTTAGTCATTCTGCTCGAAATGTCTGCTTTTTGAAGGACATTCTTCAAGGGAAAAGAAGTCCGGACGATGATAGGATGAGCCTGGAAATAAGGCCTCATCTTCCTTGCAGCTATTACTAGGGCTAATGCTAATTTTTCCAGTTTTAAGTAACGCTTCTCTGCATCTATCAAGCTTTTGCTGATGTAGTACACTGGATGGGGATGACTATCGACCTCTCTTACCAGCACAGCACTGATGGCACAACTTGAAACTGCCAAATATACAAAGAGAGTCTCCCCATCGACTGGCTTGAACAAAGTTTTGGGGGAGGACAGGTGTTTCTTGATCTCATTGAAAGCCTAATCGCACTGCGGGGTCCAATCAAAGCCCTTTGCACCCTTCAAAGTTTGAAAGAAAGGAGCACACCTGTCCGAAGACCTTGAGATAAATCTGTTTAAGGCAGCTAATCTCCCCGTCAACCGCTGTACTTCTTTGATGTTTTGAGGAGGCTCCATTTGGAATAGAGCATTGAGTTGGTCCGGATCGGGCTGTATTCCATGCTCACTTATGATATAGCCTAGAAACTTCCCGGACTGCACTCCGAATACACACTTTTCAGGGTTTAACTTCAAATTCACTTTTACCAAGTTGGCAAAAGTTTCTTGGAGATCGGACAAGTGCAACTGCTCATCCACACTCTTCACCATCATGTCATCAATGTACACTTCCACATTTCTTCCAATTTGATTAGCAAATTCCTTGTTGACTAACCTCTGATAAGTAGCCCCATCATTTTTCAAACCAAATGGCATAACTTTGTAGCAATGAAGACCTATGTCTGTGATAAATGTGGTATGCTCTTGATCCTTCGGATCCACTTGAATCTGATTGTATCCGGAGAAGGCATCCATAAAGGAAAGCAACTTGTTCCCAGAGGTAGAGTCTACTAACTGATCAATCCGGGGGACCGAATACAAGTCTTTTGGGCAAGCTCTGTTGAGGTCTGTGAAGTCAATGCACATGCGCCACTTGCCATTCTTCTTTTTCACCAAGACAGGATTGGCAGTCCACAAAGGGTATTGAGACTCCTTGATGTGCCCCATCTTTGTGAGCGTGTCAACCTCTTGCACAATGACATCACCCTTTTCTTTGGAAAAAGCTCTTCTTTTTTGAACTACTGGAGCTACATCTCTCCGGACGGATAGGTGGTATGAAATCACATCTGATGGGACTCCAGTAACATCAGCATTGCACCAAGCAAAAACGTGCTGATGGTTCTTCAAAAACTTTAACATTTGATCTTTTAAAATAGGTGGCATTTTAGAACTTATCTTGACACTTTTCCCATCTTCCAACCAGTGTGTTTCCACCTCTTCAACTGGTATCAACACTCCGGGGGTCTCCCTGGGGTCATCAATTTCACCCTCACCCCCAGAAAGGCCCTCAAACTGCTATTTTTCATCAATACGGACTGCCTCCAGCGTTCGAGGAGCCAAGGCAGTGGCATAGCATTCTCCTGCAATCTTTTGGCTGCTCCGGACAACTCCAACCTGCCCCTGAATAGCATACTTCAAGCATTGGTGGACTGTTGAAGCCACTGCATGCATCCTAGAGAGCCAAGACCTCCCTAGAATAGCATTATAGTAAGTGGGACAATCCACCACAATAAAGAGTATTCTGACCATTTTCTTGAAAGGGCCCTTGCCCAATAACACCTCTTCTTCGAACTCCCCGATCACATCTGCTAAGCTGCCTGTGAAGCCCACGATTGACCTGTCCGAATTCTGAATTACAGCTGGATTTTTCATTTTCTTGTAAGTGGTTAGGAAAAGGATATTGGTTGAGCTTCCAGTATCCACCAAGATTCGTCTTACGTCATTGCCCCCTATAGATGCTCCTATGACAACATCATCCTCATGAGGGCCATCAATGTTCCTTAAATCATCTTCATCAAACACAATGAAGGGAAATGAGTTTGGTGACTGATAGGACGTCATGCCTCCTTCTAGCTGGGAAGCTAAAGTATGAACATGCCTCTTCCTCGAAGAAGCAGTAGGAGCTGTCATAGTGTCCCCTCCGAAAATTGTAAGTGACTCGAAAAACTTAATGAGCCCGGAGACCGATCTAGAACATTCCTCTATAGTACCCACTCTGTTTCGAGTTGGATCAGGATCCAAGTATTTAGATTCCACGTCAAACCTTTTAACTATAACCATGGCCCCCTCTGGAGCAACATTACTTGGACCAACCCGGTGAGTGTTGTCAGGCCTGTTGCCTCCTCTTCTTTTAACGTAAGCTCCCAGCTTCCCCCTTTCAATCAAGTTCTGAACTTCTTGTTTCAATGCTATGCAATCATCAGTGGTATGACCAATATCATTATGATATTGGCAAAAAGAGTTGTTGCGATGCTCTCTGGGAGACTGCAGTGTTGTCGGTCTCCGGTAATGCACCTCATCTTTTGTTTTATCAAAGATAGTGGCCACGCTTTCTTTTAACTCTGCGAACCACTCCGGTTGGACCCATGGCCCTCTTTTGTTTCTGGATTGTTGACTCTGAGCAGGAGCTGCTGGCTGAGACTGAGCCTTTGCCCTACCATGCCCTTGTCCGGTTTCTCTTGCTTTGTTCCCGGACTGATTCTGATTGGGATTTGGTGTCACCGGGGTAGATCTCACCTGCCTGTGCACCCTGGTTTTCTTTGTTTCATCGACGTTTATTTGTTTGTCAACCTGATTCAGCAACCCTCCCCACGTCATGGCCTTCTTTCTGATCACTGAATCAGCTAGATTGCCTGGGTTCAAACCCTATCTCAGGGATGCTATTGCTACCTGTTCGAAGCAATCAGCCAACCCATTCTTTGTGTTCACAAAACGACTTATGTATTCTTTCAAGGACTCATTTGGCTCCTGAGCACAATGGATTATCGTGTCTCCATTGCCCTTCAGCTCTTTACTCCCTATGAACTGCCTTCGAAAGGCCACCCAAAACGTATCGAAATCTTTAATACAACCCTGAGCCAGGCTGTTGTACCATTTCAGAGCACTCCTCGTAAAGGATTGGGAGAATGCCCTACAAAGTAGTTTATCATCGTCGTCAAATTTCATCATGAAGTTTTTAAATTGCTCCAGATGGTTGTCCGGATCAGTACTGCCATCGTACTTCTCTATTTTGGTGCTGTCAAACCTCTTGGGGAGGTTTCCGGACAGAATTTTAGAAGACAATGAAGATTGCCTCCAATTCCTTCCACGACTGAACACAGTATCCTCATTGGGAGTTGCAAAGATACCTGGTTCATCGTGGAAGGAAAAGGGATCCATCAGCATCTTGTCCACACGCCTACGGTTATGAGATGACCCCTTGCCAATATGCTTCTTCATTCTTCCATGTCTATCTCTTTTTCTTGAATATTTTTTTATTTTCTTTTGCTTTTTTCTGGTTCGACCCTCATCGCTGCTAGAGGACAAGGATTTTTCAACTCTATCACTGTCCGAAGAGCTATTAGAAGATTCTGAGCTTGAGTCAGAACTCTCCACAGGCTTGGACCGGTGAGACTTTTTAGAACTGGCATGAGTCTTTTTGGATAATAATCGCCTGAAGGTAGGCTGGTAATTTCAGATGGTGTTTTATGGTGGTGTGTGGGTGTTTAAGTGGTGGTGTGTGGGTGTTTTAGGTGTTTAGAGAGTAGAGAGATAATTAAGCAGCTTGATAGCAGTTAATTTTTATTACCCATAGTTAATGCTGGTGGTTGGGTATTTATACCCTGATGTTTGGGCCCTTATGGGCTTTCGGGTCATGTTTAATGGACCCGGGTCATGTTCAAAGACCCATGGGCTCTAAGTAGGTGAGCAAGTAGCTTAGTCAAGAAGTGTTTAGGTTTTTTAGTACTTTTGTCATAGTTCGAACAGTCCTATGGTTTTAGTGTTCAAAGTGATCTGTCCGGTCCATGTGATCTGTCCGATCTGTTTGGTCCGGAGGCCTTGGACTGATCTGTCCGTGTCCGGGGAGCATGCTAAATTCGGACTCATCAATACAAACCTAGGCATTTTACTTGACATAATTTACCTAGTGATCACCTATATTTTTCTCCTCTTATCAAATATCAGTGAAGTTCAATTGTTTTTTTAATTTGAGATGAGCAAGGAGTGACTGGTAAGCTACCAGTCATAATAGGCTTTTGGGATTCATTTGCTTGTTCTTTGTTAGAAAAATCAATTAAAGTGTTGAACCTATTGTTGAGCTTTATAGAATAGAGGGCTTCTATAATGTTTGAATTTTATTCATTTATAGGTTCAATGTTAGTGGCGAAAGAAATTTTGAGGGTTTGTTTATTAGTTGAAGCTTGGTTTTTAGTACGGTTAGCGTTATCAACAATATTGATATTATTTTCATTAGTATCAGTATTGTTAAAATTTTCATTTTTGATAATGATAGACTTAACCTTTGGTTTAAGGATCAACTTGGCTTTAGCTTTAGGTTGTTCCTTAGGAATATTTTTTGAGTTTTAATTATTGATTTTACCTTGAGATTCATTGGATGTTTTGCATTTATTACAGTTTTAATAGTATGTCCAAGATGATAACAACTTGGACAAGAATCAGGTTTGTACCCATATTTGATTTCAAGCCAGAGACCATCTTGATTGTCAGTATTAACCAAATTTTCTCTCTAAGAGGCTTAAGTAGATCAAGTTTTACCCAAGCTTGACAGTAGTTAAAATTAGCTAAGTTATTACTTGGAACCCAAACATCTAAAAACATTCCTAACAATTTAGTTATGGTTGTTTTTGTATGCCTAATATATAATAAGTAGTCTGGTATTTTAGTAAAAGTGACCCACACAGGGGTCACTGGCGATTCTTTCTTATGGTTAGAATTTGGCTCCCACTTAAGTAATATTATGAAATGGTTGTCAATTTTTGAGACATTGTTTTCCCACAAGATCCTGAGATCTTC
Source organism: Limnanthes douglasii subsp. nivea (assembly GCA_036936605.1). Lineage (NCBI taxonomy): Eukaryota > Viridiplantae > Streptophyta > Magnoliopsida > Brassicales > Limnanthaceae > Limnanthes > Limnanthes douglasii. Next base: position 142,470,177 of record JAUPFV010000004.1, on the reverse strand, counting down.
TGTAAGGTCTAGTTCTATAAAAATGTGTCTCTAGTCCAAACTACTTGTACTAAAGTCACCAAAGAATTTCAAATTGAACAAGAAGCATTGAATGTCATGCAAGGGGGGTCTACCCTGGGAAAATTTCTCGATTAAAGTAATCTTAGCATTTGCAATAAGTAAAGACTCATGTTTTGGAGAAATGTATAGCGCTGAAATCCTATTTCCTTGAAGTTTTAAAATTCTAATGGATTATTTTATCTCTAGTTTGCTTAGGCCTGACTGTATCCTTATAAGACTTTTCTTGGAATTATTGTGGTTAATTTCTCTTTTCTTGAACTAGATTATTTTTTAGCGGGGGAAAGTCTTCTATTGTAAATGGTATTGTACTCATTATATTCCTTTCCTGAGTCTTGATGGGAGTTTGCTGACTGATGACTATCTAGGCTTCTTTGTTCTCATTGTTATGATTTTAGGTGGTGTGATGTTGAATCATAGAAATATTCTTGGAAGTGAGGCTCAATCTCATTTCTAACTTCAAAAAAGCCCTAATTTGGAATTAGGCGTATGTGGGAACTGATATACAATTTCTAAGTGAGAGAAATTTTGACTGATATCATCAGATATTTGGTTTTTTCGATGTAATCCTAATCCTTCTTGGTAATCTACCGATTTTATTTCTTTTGGACTGAGGTGAATCAGAATCAATCTTCAAAACTTCTTTGATTGACTATCTTGAGATGATTCTTGACCGGATTTCAGACTAAATCCTATAATTCTTGTTGTAGAACCCATATCTATTTCTTCAAGAATAGAGTGGATCTAAATCTTAGCTCGATATCTCAAATAATCTTATTTATTATATTTGGAACAACCTATGAATCTTCAATTGAGAGATTCAATTGATGAGCAACAATTTTAGATAGGTGAATCGATCTAATGTAAGAATCAAAATGGGAGGAAGAGATTTCCTCAACTGGCAACTTTTTTGGAGCTCAAGATGCTCATTATCCTTCTATATTGTAACCATTATTTCTTGAAAATAAATTTAATTTTTATAATAGGCATGAGACTTATTATATAATAACATTTATCTATTTTTTTTATTAGTATTAGACCTATAATCTTTGCATTATTTTTATACCAGACTTTTATTTTTATGTAAAAACAATGAATTAATGTTTTAAATTGAAATCGTTTTTTCAAGTTCTCCTCATTTAGTATCGGAACTCATATAAATTTTATATTTTATATATCCATTTTTTAAATTTTTCTGATGTTTTTGTTATTTAGATTATAAAAATAAAATAATATATATATAATGTTTTTTAAACTTTCACTAACAATAATTTAAATTTTATAAGGGTATTGTATTTGTTACTCATCCCACTTAAATCATTAAGATGTAGTTATAAACTTATTACTATGGGTAGTGAAGTTATATATCAACTTCAATTTTCCAAACTTATTTTTGATGGTTTCATAAATATTTGGAGGTAATGAGTCGAAGGTATTTTTAGAGGCATTCATCTAGAGGGAAAAACATATTAGAGAGAAGTTGACAAAAGTAGAAATAAAGTAATAAATTATCACCTTTCCCTCTAAAAATATTTTTTCTTTATACAGTAATGATGATGGGTTTAAGGGTCACACAATTGATCCATTTAAAGCTACTGCACACTGTTATTTCACTAATATTAGCCACATTTATGACTTATTACATGAAATACCTTCAATGTCACGCATTTATTGGGCCTAATTTACAAGACTTATATAAAGCCAATTTCTCCCTATATTCTACCGATCTGATCCATAGTTCGGATAAGTTTCAGCTTTATTAGTAGCCCCCCTAGTCCTTGCAAAAATATTTGAGTGATGACTAGCTTTGTTGGCATCTCAGACACATCTGACATGCTTTTATTATTTTTTTCCTCGCGATCTTCATAAGACTAACTCGGGTCGCTTTATCATCAGAAGGCTTTACCACTAGGACTACTGACCTGAATATTCTGTGTCGCGCATGTTATTTTTTGTACATGTGTCTCTCAGTCACTTGGATTATTCCATAAGTCCTCATAAATGATTTATGGGTGACTTTTCAAGTAAGACAACCCTCCCACTTTCTCATATGCGTGCTTTTGAAATCATAAGGAAGTAGCTATGAAACTCTTCAACTTCTCTAAACTCATATGATCGTTGAGAACCAAGAAGCTTATCTATAAATAGACCTCCCTTCTCATAATTCTCAATTGCTTTTTTAGAAAGAGAGAGAAGAGCTTTGTAGAGAGAGAAAGTATTTTTGTTTTTTATCGTTATGAGAAATCCTTTCTGATCATCCAACCACCACTAGGTTTTCTTCTGGTGCTCTTACTCCTCGGATATCCCCCATTAATAAAAAGAAAATTTACCAGTTTAGATTGGTTTTCGATATCTGATAGGGCCAAGCAGAAGAAATTTGTTCGGATTGTGGATAAAGAGCATTTGCCATTGTTTATCATCCAGACCATCTACTACGGAGCTTGGTCACCGACTAGAAAGCAAGCTAAAGAAGAAAACGCTTCACATTTGAAAATCATTTCCACAAGTCTCCATATTCAGACCACGTGTCAAACTTGTGTTTAAGAAAACAAGGGTGACTGTGAAACCTCGACTAAAGCGACTGTGTGGGCCACTTAATTTCCAATGGATGTCAATCAGAAAAAATCAGATAAGGCACATGACAAAGCCTTTATAAAAAAGTCTCATCAGAAATGAGGGTACCAACAGACAAGTCTACAGTATCTGAGCAACAAAAGTTAGACGTCCCTGAAGAGGATAATTTAGACCGTCCGGGGTCTCTAGTCGTGCATGTGGAGTATGAAACCATAGACCGGTCGAGGAAAAAAGGCCAAAGACCTTAACAGATGAACCCATTGAGGATGATGAAGACCAAAATATTTCTCTCATCGAGCATAACAAAATTGACGTTCCACAAGGTGCTAACACTCGCCAAGAAAATGTCAAAACTAAAATCACTATAAGGAAAAGAAAGCTTCAAAGAGCGAGAAAAAGAAATTTGATGTAGATCTTCCTGTAGAAATCATTGCGGTTCTTAACAAAAATTTTCGGGATATAGAAAATAAACATATGATAACCCTTCACAAGGTAAACTAATGGTATTTCTTGGAATCCAAGGAGGCTAAACTGTGAGACCGATGAGGAATTCCAAGCACGATGAAGATTCGGTTCACGTGGGGGAAACCGCTTTGTCGATAATGGATCATGAGTTGATGGTCTTCCCTAAAATACTAAAGTGTGGGCTTTGGTTCCCTTTGGATTCTACCTCAGTTAAATTCTTCAAATTAGTGGACATATGCCTCAGCTAGGCCAATCCAAACTTGTGATTTACCTTGATGGCCTGCATCATAGGTTTTCTGAAGTTGGTTTTTCCATGGATAAATTCGTAGGACTTATTACCGTGTCGAAGAACCCCTATATTACCTTTTATTCACTTACATTGGGGAATAAGTTTAAGATAGTGGATGATCTACCGATAAAAATGGAAATATATGTTTTTCTACATCTCGGGGCTCTAGCAAATAGGGTTTGAAGCGCCAATAAAAACTTTGTATCAACTCTCCCTGAAATGGAAAAAAAATATTAAAGTTCTAGTCCGAAATATTTTTTTAATTCTCATTTTTCTCTGATAAAGTAGGGATGACCGAGGCCTTTGAGGAGTATAAAGAGGCTTTCGAGAAGATTTTTACTCAGCTAAACACTTGGGCCCGCACTACCTGGTCCAACGAATTCCATCGGTACTTCATCCAAGCGAATCTGGCGAAAAGCCACATCTGGAGGGCTGACCCGTCGAGAACTCTCTAGTTAGATCAACTCATAACTCTAACAGCAGAGACCAAAGTGTTGAAAATTTTGGAAGCATCTAACTTGATTTTTTTTCTCCTGGATTCGTCTAGGGATTTGAGCCACCGTGTCCCCAATGGTGATGCTAAAAATATGGGGAAGAAGATGAAGTGCGAGGCAATAGTCAAGGTTATTGAAGATGAAGAGTTTTTTTAAGGTGGTGTCTCTAAAAGGCCATCAAAAAAATATTCCTCAAAGAAGAAACGCAGGGGCGCAGGCATAGATTAGACAGATACATGGAATAGTGAAAATTTACCTATGTCGGACCTTAAAGCTGGAATAATATATTTTTTATCTCTGAAAGTTTTAGTCTATGTTACCTTTGGATTAGGGTTTCATCTATCATGTTACCATTGGATTTGTGTCTCATCAATTGTTATTTTTTTTCTTCTATTTCCGCTGCGATATCAAAGAGTTATTCAAAATCGTACATCAACCATGATATGGAAGTAGGACTATATATTATTGTTAACGAGTAAAGGGAAATTTGTCCTCTTTTGTAACATATTTCACTATTAAGGCTAAGTCTTGGCTCCTCTATATAAAGGGCAAGGTTTACCTAATAAAGGGGTTGAACAGTTTTTCTACTGAACTCATTCGTACTATGACTTTCTCTCTCTAAAAACTCTCTATCTTTCTCTCTCTCTCTAGAATTTGCTTATAACAATTTACTAAGTCAACCTTCTTAATATTTGAACTCACCAAATTGGCGACTTCGCTGGGGAAATAATTAAGAATCAATGACTTTATCTGTTCGAATTTGATACAATCTTGTTGTGTTTTTTGTTCAAATCTTATATTATGAATCCCAAAAACAATCCTTCGCTTCGATCAACGATGGAAATTTTAAAAGATGGTTTTCAAAAAGATGAAAATAGGTTGGATGGATCATCTCCAATCCAAACTCAATCAGATATTGAGATGCGTATGAACCAGCTTTTAGACAAGATAAAGATGCTAAATGAAAAATATGAAGGACGTGAACAAGAAAGCCACTCGGCGAAGCTTAAATCCAAGTTTAACAAGAGAATGAAAAGACTGATATGGGAGATTAATTTAATCGGTCATGTGCTGATCGACGAGCTACAACTGAGCATAAAAAAGCATGCTCGTATCTCCTAAAGAGCGTTATTTCTTTCGCAAGGGGAATAAAAATAAGAAAAAGTATATAACCCTAGTGATGAAGAGGTAGAAAGCTATGTTTTGGGTTTTAAAAGATACAGGGGTTCTTCAAAAGAGGAATCAGACATAGAGCAGTCGAGGAAGCATACAAAAGGAAAGCAAATCTAAAAGAGACAATATTCCTCGTTCTACGTGGTGTGAAGAAAACACTTCAAATCAGTATGCTGAGGCTGATCGAAATCTATATACAGTAATGGGAACATATGATCGGTTTGTGCAAGGTGTCTACTGGAGAAATTCTCCATTGACAAGTGAAATTCATTTTATAACGCTTCCGAAGCGTTTTAACATTTCCAAAGTAGAAAAGTTTGATGGGATGCAAGATCCCAATGACCACATCGAACAGTTTAAGAACTATATAATGAAATTTAAAGATGACGACCTGCTGGTGTGTCGTGCATTTTCACAGACTTTCAAGGGAACAGCTTTAAAGTGGTACAATCGGATTTCGAGAGGCTACATTTCAAATTTTATAGATTTTTACACTACTTTTCGAAGGAAGTTTATGGGGAGTAAAGAAATGAGAGAAAATTGAGATACCATTATTCAGTGCAAGCTGGCACCTGGAGAGAAGTTGAAGGATTATGCGAAGAGATTCGTTTTGACCAAAGCTATTTTGGACAACTGTGAAGAGAATGTGGCGATGGCAGCTTTACGCCAAGGATTATTGTTAGGGGATCTGTCAAATGAGACCACGAAGAGAAGACCTTTAACTTTTGGAGCTTTGATGGCTTAAGTTGAGGATCAAATTAAAGTCGAGGAGTCAACTAGAGTCCGAGGAGGACCGGTTAACACTCTAACGAATTCGAGTCATGCGGCCAATAACCAAGGGCATCCCTCGAATGGAGATGGTAATCAGTAGACAAGACAAATGAATAACAACTTGCCTCCCCGGAGTAGTGGATATTCAAATCATGCTCAATCTAACAACTATAACAGGCCAACGCCAAATCAATGGGTTAAACAAGAGTATTATGCTAATTTGACAGAGTATGTAGCTGTGATATGGGATAAGACCAAAAGGTTCGTAAATTTTAGGACACCAGCTCTAATTAATAGGACAATTGAGGAAAGGAATAATAAATTTTGCAGATATCATGAGGATATCAGGCATTATACCAATGACTGCATTGCTCTGGAAAAAAAAAAAGGTTCAAATTTTTCTCGAAAATGGGAATCTCCTGACTTTTGTGAAGTCGCAAGGGAGCGTTTTGAAAAATAATATTGAATCCACTTCGAAGGATGCGCCAGCTGAGAATTTGATAATTTTAGATTCAAAGGTTGAACCATTCGATGTTTCTTCTAAATATATGGAGAAGGATCTGAACATGTTGCTTTTGATGGTAGTCGAAAAGCCCATAGAAAAAAGGCATGTGCAAGATTTATGTAAATTGTTTGAGTCTTTAGCCATTTTCGGAGGCGATTCGATGACTGGAAATTCTGATAGTGCAAGGAATAGACATGTTGTCAACCTGACTACTCAAATTGAAGGGAAGATGTCTACACATTTATATGGAAAAAAGGTTATTCCTTTCATTTTGTTTGTTGATGATGATCTGCGAGGTACAACAGGGCCACATGAAAATGTTGTGGTTATTGGAGTATAGGTGGCTGGCGTCGAAATTCGACGTGTGCGTATTGACACTGGCAGTTTTGCTAATGTCCTTTTTAAGTCAACCTATGATAGAATGATAAATCCACCTCGGATTTCTCCATCAGATCGCACAATTATAGGATTTACGGGTGTAACAACTCGTGTAGTTGGAGAATTCAAGGGAAAAGTAAGTTTGGGAAAATAATCATTTAAGAAGAAGGTCCATGTGCTTTTTAAGGTGGTGGACTGCCCCATGAGTTACAATGCTATTTTTGGAAGATCATGGCTTTTAAGGATGTATGGGATTGTATCAACAGTTCATCAATGTTTCAAATATGTGGTTGGAGATTGGATTGGGGTCGTTCGAGGCGACCATAAGGTAGCTAGGGAATGCTATGCCACTGCACTCCGGATCCGACGATCTAGCAGCGGGGATTTAATGCATGAATATCAGTTAGAAGGGGTTCCCTCAGATTTATAATAAGGGTTGACGATCCGAGGGAAACCCTAGGGTCTTTAAGGGTAAGTGAAAAAATTGAAGAGTTTACTTTTTCGGAAGGAAGTGTGCTTCAAATTGGAACCTTATTGACCCCACTTTTATGTCAACAACTGTTAGATTTTTTATCTCATAATTTGGATGTTTTTGCTTAGAAGACCTATGATGTAACAGGAGTAGTAATTGAGGTAATTTGTCATAACTTGGCTATTGATGCGAAGGTGAAGCCAGTAATTCAAAAAAGAAGAGCATTTTACTCAAATAAAACAAAAGCAATTGTTGCCAAGGTGGATCGATTATCTAAGGTCGGACCCATAAAGGAGTCGCAGTATCATGTGTGGATGGCAAATCTGGTAGTAGTAAAAAATAAGAATGAGAAATGGAGAATGTGTGTGGATTTTACAGGTTTGAATCGAGCTTCTCCCAAATATCCATTTCCTGTTCCTCGAATAGATCAGCTGATTGATTCTACCTCAGGAAATAAAATTTTTAACTTTCATTGACGCTTTTGCAGGATACAATCAAATTCAAATGGATCCAAAAGATCAAGAATGCATAAGTTTCATAATTGATAGGGGCTTGCATTGTTATAGGGTTATGCCTTTTGGATTGAAAAATGTTGGAGCCACTTATCAGAGGTTGATGAATAAAGATTTTGCTAGTCATATCGGAAGGAATATGAAGGTATATATAGACGACATGGTGGTAAAGAGTTCAAATGATGAAGTGCTTCTTGATGATTTAGAGAAAGCTTTTTTGAATTTAAGGGCAATCAGATTAAAGTTAAATCCTGAAAAAGTATACCTTCAAAGTTCGGTTAAGGAAGTTTTTGGGTTTTATCATTAATGAAAAAGGAATAGAAGCTGACCCATAATAGTTGAAAGCTTTGATAACAATGAATTCACCTCGGTCTATCAAAGAAGTTCAAATTTTGACCAGAAGGTTAGCAACACTTGATTGATTTATTTCTTGATTCTCAGACATATGCTTTCTTTTCTTTCAAGTTTTACGAGGACCAAGCAGGTTTCAATGGACATCAAAATGTGAGACAGCGTTCACAAACATTAAAAATTTGTTATCATCACCAGAAATTTTGTCAAGGCCTCGAAATGGGAAGAAGCTCTTTTTGTACATTGCGGTATCGGATTTTGCATTAAGTGCAGTGTCAATTAGTAAAGATTTAGGAGTTTTGAAGCCGGTGTACTAGATTAGTAAAAGTTTGATGGCAGCAGAAAAAAGATATTTAAAATTAGAAAAATTGGCATTAGCACTGGTGGTTGCTGCTAGGAAGATGCGTCCATATTTTCAAGCTCATACTATTGAAGTCCGAACTTCATTCCCTTTGAAAAATGTTTTATAACGACCTGATATGTTGGGGAGAATGACCAAGTGGTCAGTGGAGTTGGGGGACTATAAAATTTTGTTTACACCTCGAACAACAATAAAGGCGCAAGCATAAGCAGATGTTTTTTTTTAATTTCATTCGAGCCGATCAGATGTGGAAGAGAGTAAAGAAGATGTACCTGTAAATTTGAGGTGGGTTGTCTGAACTGATGGATGATCTAGTGTTTCAGGGTGCAGTACTAGGGTTCAATTAATAGCTCCAATTGGAGAAACGATGATTCAATCTATTAAATTTGGTTTTCAAGCTTCAAACAATGAAGCTGAATACGAAGTTGCTTTGACAGGTTTAATATTGGAAAAAATTTGTGGAACAACTTCAGTACGCTTGGAAACGGATTCTCAGTTATTAGCAAATCAGGTATCTGGATTTTCCGAATCAAGAAATGGTCGTTTGATTTTGTATCTTCGGGAACTTCAGAATTTAATGCTTCTGTTTGACAATGTGGTTGTGGAATATATTGGTCGATGGAGTAACATGGTGGCTGATTATTTAGCAAATATCGCTTACAAGGAAGAATATCCTTGGCTCAGTTTTTTGAATCAAGGAACATTACCAGATGATTCGAGGTTGGCCAAAAAATTGAGAGGTAAATTCTTCGGCTATATAGTGTTAGATGGAATATTGTATAAAAAGGCATTGAGTAGACCATTATTACGATGTTGAGGCAAACAAGAATCACAAGAGGTGTTATTCATGATAGTGAAGGGTCAGCTCATTGCGGGTTTAAAGCTCTATCACGACGAGTTTTACTTGTGGGGTTCTATTGGCCTACAATAATGAATGATGCTAAGAATTTCGTTCGTAGTTGTGATACTTGTCAGAGATTTGCTAATCCTATTCACAGGCCAGCCGTGCCGCTTATGTCCATAACCGAGGTGGTACCATTTGATAGATGTGGCATTGATCTTGTGGGTCCTTTGTCGATGGCTTCTGGAGGAAGACAAATGATAATCGTAGCTGTGGATTATTTTATAAAGTGGGCTGAGGCAGAGCCGCCATCAGGGACAAAGGCAAATGATGTGGTCAATTTTATTGTGAACAGCATTTGTCGTCGTTTTGGAGTTCCTCGGAGGATTGCAACAGATAATGACCCTTAGTTTAATAACAACGAGATGGCTTCATGTTGCACGTCGAAAGGAATTCAGCAATGTTTTCCGATGTCTTTTCATCCTCAAGCTAATGGACAAGTGGAGGTAACAAACAGAGCAATTTTAGATGGCTTGAAGATGAATTTGACAGAGGCAGCAGGAAAATGGCCAAACTATTTGCAAGACGTGTTTTGGGCTTATCGGACAACTCCTAGAGAGGCTACAAAAGAGACTCTTTTTTCTTTGGCATACGGAATGGATGCAGTTAACCATCTAGAACCTACGATGTCATCTTTTAGGATAAATAAATATTCTGAAAGATCCAGTGATGAAGTTAGAAGGGCAAATTTAGATTTGATTGAGGAGAAAATAGTTCGAGCTCATTTTAATGTAATACATTATCAAAAGCTTATGAGGAATAACTATGATTCGAATGTGAAGAGAAGAGAATTCAAAGAAGGTTATAAGGTGTTGAGAAAAGTATTCCTACACACAAAGGAGAAAAGCCTTGGAAAAATGACTCCGAACTGGGAAGGGCCCTATATAGTTGTTGAAAGGATAAAGCCATGGTCTTATCGTCTTTGTGATTTTGAAGGGAGGAAGCTTCAACATCCATAGAATCTACAAAACTTGAAGCTTTATTGGGAATAGATTTGTCTTTGTATTTTGGAATTTTCACTTTCGAATGGCGCACTCTTTCCTACCATGTTGGCCCGGGAAGGTTTTAACGAGACGTTGTGTACATATTCAATTTTATTAATAAAATTCGTTTTTGGCCAATGGTTGTTTATACATGTTTGAATAAAAATATCTTAACAACCTATCAAAGACTGATCATCTTTGAGGTTGGTTAAGAGTAGAATGTTCCAAAGTGTTTATAACACTTTCGAAGAAACAACCATGTTTAATAAACACATTACAGTTTTTGCGAAGTGCAACGCTCAATAATGCACTGGATTTTTTCAAAGTACAACCATGTTCACCAACTTTACTAAGGTATTTGAAGTGGTAAGCTTACAATTTATAATTATATATTGAAGGTTCAAAGTACTTATCACATTTATTTTAAAATTTTAGCAGAATATAATATATGAAGAGAATAAAAATAAAAAGTAAGGAAACCATTTGTCAATTAGATTAATTATTTGAAGTATAAAAAACAAATTTCTAATATGACAGATACAAAAAAGTAATAAAGGTATTCAAACGACTCATCCTCCTCGGATGATTCTTCCTCTGAAGATGATGAGTCGGGGATAGGACCGAAAGCTTCACTTGGACGCTTTTCGATGCGAATGTCGTTCCAAAAACTTGTGAGGTTAATCTTTGGATAAGTAGCATGAAGTTCTCGGAGAAGAGTGATGGCTCTTTCTTCTTTCTCATTGTTAATAGCAGCCAACATGTCTTTTGAAAATTCAGCTTTCGGCAGCAACAACAACAGTAGCTTTTTCCTCCTCGAAATATTTTTTCAATATAGTTATCTCATCGGTCAACTCTTTATTTTTTGCCTCGCAAATGGTAAGAGAGTTTTGGAGACCTTTGGATTTGGATATTTCAGCAGCCAGTTCATTAGTATGATCAGTTATAAGATTATTCATATCTTTTTCATGAGAAGCCTTCAGCGCTTCTTTATCAGCAATATGTGTTGTTCGCATATGTTTTTTTATGAAGAGAGCACCTCGAATAAGTTCAGACCTTGCTAATTCATACATATGAAATTGCTCGGCCACTTTACGGTGAAAATCTTCCCTGAGTTTTTTCTCATCTTCAGCAAGAATTTTATAGCGGACCATGTCTTTGGCCAATTGTTTCAGATGGTTTTGAGAAGCTTTGACTTGGGAAGCAAGTGCTTTTGCTGCAGCATCAAGATTGGTAAATGGTTGAAGTGAAGCAGCGATCGCAAGATTTGAAGGAGGAGAAGGAATTTTTGTTGAAATAGGATAATGAATCATATTTTTAAAGTTGTGGTTAGTGTAGAGGGACATATAATTTTCTGGAGACGCTTCGACAGTTGTTGGTCTCCCAAAATTAATCATATGATTTTGAATGTCTTGAAGAACAAGATCGTCTTCTCCAATAAGCTCTTGTGTATTGTTAAAATTGATGAAACTGACATGATCAAAGTATTCATCATTTTGATTTTCATCATTACCATTGTCTTCGATGATTATCAAGGTGTTGTATTTGGCTGTTTTCTCTTCGACCGAAGGGTTTTGCTGATTTTGAACAGTAGTGATCTCTTCTTCATCGACGAGCGTATACGCAATAACATTTTCTTGTTTCTTTTTTTCCTTGGGAACTGGAAGAAGCTTTCTTTTTCTTCGAAGACGGTTTTAGTTTTTTCCCTTATTCGATGGGTGAAAGAGTCTGCTCTCCTACTTTTCGTTTTCGAGGCTTTGGTTTTGATGAAGTTGAAGGGGTAGCACTAAATGTGTTAGCTGTCTTTTTACTTTTCTTTTCCTTTTTAGCCTTTTCTTTTTTCTTTTTTGGTAAATGACTTTCTGACCTATTACGAATATGGAGGAAGACTTTGCAGTCGAGATGAACTAACCTTTTGCAGGCTGATTTCGGATTGGGCTCTAACATCAAATTTCGAGGAGGCAAGACTACTTCTAAGATTGGAAACAAGTGGATATTAAGGAAATTGATTGGTTGGAAGACGGTGTGGAAGGCATTATTCCACTATTTCTCAGCCCAAGCGGCAAGTTTCTCGAAAGTCTCTTTAGTAGCTGGTCGACATACTGAATATCACCTCGAAATTCATGGAATAATCATGCAAGTAGATAATTAAGGAAAGAGAAAGACAAAAGATATAATTTAAATGTATTATTTTTGAAGTACTTACAGTTGCTTTTCCAGATGAGATTTAGCTTTGAAGGGTTGGCATCAGAAATTTCCTTACCGTTCTCCTATTTTCCTGAGATAAAGATAAACTTTTGTTTTTAGAATTTATCAGCTTCTAAGATATCATCGATGATTTTAAGGTCATCCACCAGGGTGAGGTAATAAAAATGAGAGCTTCAGACCTTTCGATAATTGAGTTAAGGAGATGAGGTCCTTGATGCTGATTAGAATCTTAGATAATCGAGATGCCATTATCACTGACATAAGAGTGAACCATTGATTTGGTGTCACTTGAGTAGGGCATAAGTTGAGAACTTCGAAGTATTCCACGATCATAGGATAGTGGAAACCGAAGACCCCAGTTGATGATTTCGAGGTAGACTACTAACCCGTCATCTTTGCAGTCTAAGGGAGTTTCTCCCTCTTTAGGTCGTCAAACTGTTATATTATCTCCAATTCCCTATTGCTTTTTTAAATCTGAAGCTTGGATCTCTTTGTGATATATATATCGAACTTTTTAAAATTGAATGATGTACTTAGCATCGAGATCCCTTAGATTTCTGCCAATTGTAGCTCTTTCTTATTCAGAAACAAAGCCAGGTTCTTTATTTTTCTGAGGCTTACGGGTATTTTCTGGGTTCCCGTCATCGGATTCAGCTTCATGATCAAGTCTGTTAGCCTCGAAATCAGCTTCATTGGCTCTTAATGTTTCTTCTCTAGTTTGGATAGGATTTTGTTAAGGCAATGGATCCACAGTTTCTTGTGAAGGATTATTTGTTTGAGGAACCTCCTTGGTTATTTCTCTCTGAGGAGAAGCTTCAGTATATAGGTTCGAAGGGGGGGAGTTAGAATGATTTCTGAATCATCTCTCATGGCTATACAAGTTCTTATTTTTCTGATTGTTGAAGGATGATTCGAATAAGGAGTATTTGATATTTGTTTTAAAAACGATTCTCCACTAATCAAAGGAAATACTTTAATTTGAGAAGAAGAGACTCGAGGTGTTTTGGGAGCTAGAACTTTGGAAGAGGGATGTTCTTTGGTTGACGGAAAAGGAGAGAAAGCAGTAATTTTGGTTGGATCGAAATTACCGTAGTAAGTTGTTTTGGTGGTTGTTCCAACATGAGTGTTATATTCCGGAATCTAGCACCTTTATATTCCTCCGCTCTTTGGGTAATGCAAAAGTAGTTGTACGATCCGAAGACTAAGTTGTTATTAGGCTCTGGAAGTTTTGGGTTTTGGGGTATCTTAGTCTTGGATTTTCTATTTTTTAAGTTTTTCTCAAAAACCGGATGAAGATTGACCGGAGAAGATAAATATTGATCGGAAAGCTTGGTTTTTCTGATGAAGATACTAGAAAATATGAAGAACGCGATGAAAGTAGTCAAGTGTTTGAATTCTCTCTCAAGTGATTTATGTTGTGAGAATGAAAAGTGAGGCTACTATTGAATTTATAGAAAGATGGGAAGATGTGTGAAGTGGAAAGGACCCTAATGGTTATAGGACAAAATACAAAGCGGTGAGAAGATTAGGAGTTCAACATCTGTCAGACTAGGCATCTAGCTATGAGTCTGGAGGTTATATAGTCATGATGAATTTGAACAATAATATGAAACGGTTACATTTGTGTACACTTTTGATAAAAGTCGATGATTACATTTTGAAGCGATCAAGACTGGTAAGCCCATCGGTCCACACCGTTATCCATGTACCAGTAGAAGATTCAGCAGCTACTGCGGCCCCTGCTTCCTTCGATGGAACTCCTGGTTGAGGAGTTACTCGGAATGCTGTCAAGATATCAGTATCCTTGGTTTCATACTCAAGAGTATAATAAGTCAATTTGTAATCTTTAACACCAGCTTTGAATCCAACACCTGCTTTAGTCTCTGTTTGTGGTGACATAAGTCCCTCCCTACAAATCATGAATTAAGAATTCTCACAACAAAACAACAAGGTCTACTCGATATAAATTCTAAAGTAGGAGTTGCAACTATTTTATAGCAATCTTTCCCAAAATTATTAACTAATATTATCAACTAATCAGAATGGTTCCTTATTAGACCATGATATTTGATTCGCCAAATGCATTGCTTAGTAGGGATCTAAACACATGAATTGTTTTTCTCAGAGTCAGACCACGCTTTATGACGAAAGGGGGAGAAAGGACGGGTCACCTGCCGATCTGTGATCAAACAAAACTATACCTGAAGAATGTGATAGAAATTGACCGGCACAAAAGTCATCTTTATCAATCTACGCTCATTGATGAGACGATGACATAGAGAAGAAAGTATAACGTTTTTCACCCCCCTTGTCACAACAAAGTAAATAAGAAATCAAAACTTTGGAATCCAATTTAGGTGGGATCGAGGATGGAATCGAATAGCGAATGCACTCGCGGTTAAGACAGGTCCTGTATCTCCTACCTAATGCAATTGAGCGAGACCCGATATCTCTTTTGTTCAATAATGCATGTCTTTGCTTCAAGACGCTATTTACCAATAAGAAAAGAATAGGAAAAACACACTACTTTTTTTTATTTGAATTGAAAAGAAGCCAAATGGGTGAACGAGCGATGCGGTAACGAGCCGTAAAAAAGATAGATGAGAAGAGCATTCCTTCCGCCGGCCAGGATTAGTAGGGGAGCATGGTGAGATAGATAGACGTCCAATCCTGCAGCAGTTAGTTGCTCGGCCTTAGTATTGGGCGGATCTCACATTTCAATCAACCTTTTCGTACTTCGATCCAATCAATCGATCGATCAAGAGGCTATTTGTTTAGGCCGGTAACTAAAAGAAAAGTCCTTGTTTTTGGCTGCTTTGAAATTACCAAAGTTTTGGCTTCGAATTTACATTTTCTTATTGATTTTTGGACTTCGAGCTTGTCTCACAACAATTGATACGACATATCGAAAAATTTGAAGACATTTTAGTTCTCATTCATTTACTGACATGAGAACTAGGGGGTTTAGTGATATGGAAGTAGGATTATGTATTATTGTTAAGGACTAAAGGGTAATTTATCCTCTTTTGTAACATATTTCACTATTAAGGCTAAGTCTTAACTCATTTATATGAAGGGCAAGACTTACCTAATAAAGAGGTTGAACACTTTTTCTATTGAACTCATTTGTACTTAGACTTTCTCTCTCTAAATACTTTATATCTCTTTCTCTCTCTAGAATTCGCTTATAACAATTTACTAATGCAACCTTCTTAATATTTGAACTCACCAAACCATACACTTGGTGAAAGCCTCGGTTAAAACATTTCTACATATTATTGATATCAATTTTTTAAGTATTTGGATAATTCTAGAAATATTCTAGTCGTACAGTCTTATAACTAAATTTGTATTTGAGATAATATATTTATTTTTGAGGATGTTATTTAGGGGGGTGTATTAAAAAGTAACTTAAAATTTAAGAAAGAATGATAAATAATTTTTTTAGATTTAAATGATGATGATTCAATTTTTATTACTAATCATCTCTTGATCCTCATAATGTTTAACTCCATACTAAAGAAAAAGTAGTTGGAGTTATTTATTAAGAATTTTTTTTAACATCCGTACAAACTGTATAAGATAAAAAAGTTAATTGTGTACCTTTTATAGAGACCCATAAATAGATAGATATGAAATACTATAACATAACAAAGTATTTCTATGAGAAAATTAAGATTATTTTGATGTAATAGAATAATTCAGTTAAAATTTTGTAATATAATATATATATAGTTTTACAAGAAAAAATAAGATTTATATGATGTAATGAAAGAATTCAATTTATAATCCTTTAATGTTATAAAAAGTTATATAAGAATATTAAGATTTTTGTGACGTAATGAAATGAATTTGTTTAAACTTAAACTCATACATGTGGCTTGATCTAGTAACAATAAAATTTGATGTACGACCATTCAGCTTTAAGACACTATTCGTTATTTTAACACGATGTTCATTTGAAACTAAGTATAACCGCACGATAATCTAATATAGTATATGAGAAGCCTTATATCAAACGGACTTCAATTAATGTGTAAACATTTGCTTTTAAGGGCAATGGATATTTCAAATAATCATGGTAAAAATTGCACAATTTAATCTTAAACTTAATAAAATGAACATTAAGATCATATTTTTTAAATGGTCACTTTAAAAAAATGATATAAAGTATAATTTGAAAATGTCATTTTTGCATATGATTAGGGATGTCAATGGGTCTGGATGGGTGCGAGTATAGCTAAACTCGTAACCCATCCCGTCTATGTTTTTCCAAACCCATACCCCCGTCGGGTAATAATATTTTTTTCCCACACCCAAACCCGCTGGGTTCGGGTACCCTCACCATGGAAGTTTTAAAAATTCAAATTTAAAGTTTACATCGAAAATTTTATTTTTGAAAATATATTGTATGTTAATAAGCAAATATTTTGTTATCTATTCATAATTTATATATAGTTTTGGTATATGTTAGTAAATATTTTACTTTTAATTTGATTAAAAATATTATTAGATCTTCTAGAATTTGATATTAATTCCAAAAAATAAAAGAAACATGTTTAAAAATATCAAATTTAAATATGTTAGTAATTTGTTTTAAATAATTAATATATGGTCTTGGTTAGAATTTTTTTTAACTTAATTAATAATATTATTATTGGACAGAAAAATGAAAATTATTTTCAAAAGAGATATTGAAAAATCAAATTCAATATTTAAATGTAGAATGATATTTGTCAAAATATACTATAATCGTTATAAGTAGCAAATATTTTGTTTAAATTTAGAATGATATTTTGTATATTTTTTAAAATATACTGAATATTCTCAGTTTTGTAGAGATAAAAAACAAAATATTTGAAAAAAAATAAATTAAATATTTAAATATAGAATAATATTTTTCAAAATATAATATATATATTAACATATAATAAATTATTTTTGGCATTACATAATACAAATACTCAGTAATTTTATTTTAAAGTTTGTTAAATAATATTAGATAATTTATTTTTTTATATAATATTAATTTAGTGGGTACCCGTCGGGATATTACCCAATGGGTCGGGTTCGGGTTGGGTACCCGTGGGAAATTTCTTAAACCCATAACCCATCCCAGAATTTGGGTTTAAAAACAAATCGTGAATCATGTTAAATCTGAACTTAGAATCCATTGTTGAATGTGAATTGTTAATTATGTGTTATATGAGAACTTAGAATCATGTATTAAATTTGAATTGAGAATCATATGTTAAAACTAATTGAGAAACAAATGCTAAAAGTGAATCAGGAATAACGGTTAAATCATATATTTTCAAAGTTTTTATATTATTTGTTTGAAAATATTTAATAAAAATATTAATATTATTTAATAAATAATTTTTTTCTTACTTTTTGTCACGCTGGACCGGGTTTTTCATATAAAAAAGACTTTTTTCATATTAAAATATCTTATTAAATACTACAAATATAATTAAAATATTATCTTGAAAAGATTTTTTGCCAAATACATATACTAGAGTATTTTCTAAAGATATTTGAAATAATAAATCCAAATATTGTTTTTACATATATCCAATAATATGTTTTAAAAATATATAGAATATTTAATTCTAAAAAAATATTTGTTTATCACCTTGCGTGGTTTACCTTCTAGCGTTGGTTTGCAGACTATTGGATTAGACCGAGAGTTTACCATGTGCGCACTCATTGCACTAATTTAGTAGCAGCGGGTTCCTTAAAAAAATATAAATTAAATATTATAGATGATAAATAATATATAAATTAAATATTATAGATATAAATATGACAAATGATTTTTTCTCCAATATATATATATATATATATATGCTATAAATATATATATTTATTAACATTATTAAAAATATATTTATAATATTTAATTCGAAATTATGTTATATATATTACCAAAATAGCTAGGAAAATATATATTTGAAATACACGAAAAATATTTTACCTCAAATTCCATATCCATTAGGTATTCATCCATTAGGCATCGAAAACAAAAGTGTGTATAATATAAGGTTAAATTGGTAAAGTAGTGATTCACCGTTCTACTACTTTACTTTAGTTTTTATAGTCTAGTAATATATATTAAAAGCATAGAAAGAATCGTATCTTTGAGTAAAAGTTTGAGTAAAAGAGTTATTTAAAAATTTTAAGATGCACCTTAAACGTTTTGTGTAGTCAAATTTGTGCCTCTTCCACTTGTACAATCTTCACATAGAACGATTCGAATGTTATCCCAAGTATATCAAAAAATCACGAGGAATCAAAGATGAATATTTCGAAGAGACGTAAGGATATCAGAAAATTGACTATTAGCGACTTGAAAGATTAGGTAATGATTTTTTTTTCGATCTTTTAGTTTTTTTCATGTTATTGGAAAATGAAATCTTTTATTGACTTTTTTTTTCAATTATATTTTATTTTTTTTCGAATATAATTGAAAAAAAATAAAACGTCAATATAAGATGTCATTTTCCAATAACATGAAAAAAAACTAAAAACAAAATCATTATCCAATCTTTCAAGTCGCTAACAGTCAATTTTCTGATATCCTCACTTCTTTTCAAAATATTCATCTGATTTCTTGATACACTTTGGGATAACATCTGTGAAGATTACGTGGATGAGGCACAAATTTGGCTACACAAAACGTTTAGAGACCATCTTAAAATTTGTGAATAAGTGTTTTACCTAACACTCAAAGATACAACAACGACAATTTCTTTCTATGCTTTTAATAGATATTACTTTACTATAAAAACTAAAGTACTTTACCAATTTAACCCTATATTATAGATAGTTTTGTTTTCGACGCCTAATGGATATTTGGGCTTTTATTTGGTTTGTTATTGGTTAGGTTTTGGCTCGGTTCTTTTAAAAAAAGTTAAATTAAATTATAATTTAATTTTTAAAATTTTTAATTAAATAAATAAACTAAAATAAAAATTTAGAAATTATTGTTTGATTTTTATTAAAAGTTGGTAATTAACTACTAATTTAATTTTGGTGATATAATATATAAAAAATAAAAAATAATAGTAAAATTGTCGGTTCTAATGGTTTTATTGGTTCCATTCCGTATCGATTCTATCGGTTTACCGATCTTATCGGTTCGATTCTTTATCGGTGATGTCGGTCTACCGGTTTATCGGTTCGGTTCCTAATCGGTTCTATCTGTTTATCGGTTTTATCGGTCCGGTTCCTTACCGGTTTTTCTGTTTCGTTTTCCTTATGGGTTTCGGTTAACCAGACCGTTAAGTTGCAGTCCGGTTCTTATCGGTTTGGTTCCAGTCCGGTTCTCGGTTCTTGAGAACCGTTGACAGCCCTAAACACAACAACTAACGTTCACTATCATCATGATCAGGTAAAAAAAGTTATATTTTAGTCACATAATTATACTTTTTTTTTCAAAACTATTACTATATAGTAGTCTACGTTGATGAATAACTAACGTTCACTATCATGAGGTAAAAAAAGTAATATTTTAGTCACATAATTATACTTTTTTTTTCAAAACTATTACTATATATACAACTCTACGTTGATGAATACTAACCTTGAAGCCTTAGTATGAGATCCATGCACGTATGATTTACCTTCTAGCGTTGGTTTGCATGCGCACTCATTGCACTAATTGAGTAGCGGCTAAGATAATATATAAATTAAATATCATAGATGATAAATATGACAAATGATTTTTTCTCCGATATAAATATATATGCTATAAATATATATATATATATATATATATTTATTAACATTATTAAAAAAATATTTATAATATTTAATTCGAAATTATGTTATATATATTACCAAAATAGCTAGGAAAATATATATTTGAAATACACGAAAAATATTTAACCTCAGATTTATGTGCTAAAATATAAAATATATTTGAAACATCCGGTTGAGAAGATTTCTGATCAAATGTATATACTAACATATCTTCTTAATTTGAAAGATAGCCTCTATATATAAAACACAATAAACATTTATACAAATTTTTTTTAGTTTAAAATTTTAAAAGTTCATATATTTTAACCGTAATTCGGAAAAAAAAATCTAAAAATACCATTAGTTTTATTTTTTCAAGGCAAATAAAACTAGTACCTTTTGAATTTTTTTTAAAAAGTTATATTTTATACTCATTTGTTTTTATATAGTTTCGCATCTATCATATGCACGTTTCGCATCTATCATAGTTGGTCTGGTTTCGCATCTATTATAGTTTGTCTGATTTAACATCTATCATAATTGTCTGGTTTCGCATCTACCAGTACAAATTTAAAAATGTTTCGCATCTAGAAAAAAAAATCGCACATTCATCATAAGAGTTTTCCTTTTCGTTTACACTCTAAAATTAAAAATTAAAAAATTCATATCTTTCAAACTGTAACTCAGAAAGTAAAATCAAAAAATGCCATTGATTTTGTTTTTTTAAGACGAAGAAAACTAGTGCCACTCATGATATGTTTTGAATTTTTTTTAAAAAACATTTTACACTAGTTTCTCATTTTATGGTTTTGCATCTATCATATGCATTGTTTCGCATTTATTATAGTTGGCCTGGTTTAGCATCTATCATAATTGGTCTTGTTCCACATCTATCATAATTGGTCTTGTTCCACATCTATTATAATTGTATGGTTTCGCATATACCAATACAAACTTAGAAAGGTTTTACATCTGGCAAAAAGAAGGTTTTGCATCTTCTTCGTAAAAGTCGTCTTTGTCGTTTACACTCTAAAATTAAAAATTTAAAAGTTCGAATCTTTTCAACTGTAACTCAGAACAAAAAAATATGAATATACCATTTTTTTTCTGTTTTTTAAGACAAACAAAACTAGTTACATTCATGATATGTTTTAAATTGTAAAATATATATATATTTAACACCAACTTTTCGCTTCTAACAATAAACAAGTTCTGCATATACGAGTACAAAATAATAAACACGTTTTGCAACTATCAGTACGTAAAGTAAAACCGGTTCACATCTTTTTACTTCATTTTTTTCGTTTAAACCTGAAACCCTTACTTGAACGAAAATCCCCCAAAACACACAAACACACTAAAATCGACCAAAACCTTTCTACAATACAGCAATTCTACTACAAAATCAAAGTAATACTAGAAGAATACCAAAAATAAAGAAAATAGATCTCAAGTTACCTTTTTCCAAAAAAACAATCGAGTTACCTAAACACACAAATCGACTTATTTAAACGGATATCCAAAATCAAACTTTCAAAATAAAGTAAAAACACAATCAAAATCATATGGAAAAAAACAAGAAATCGAGTATAAAATTGAATATTCATCTATAATATTATGTTACTATTCTATTCCCGTAATAGAAAAGAAAGACAAACAAATAGGGAAAAACAGTGAAGTAAGAAACATAAAAGTTTTTATATAATTAAGTAAGGGTATTTAGATTATTATTGGGTCTTAGAAGGTAAATATTTGAGAGAAATGAGTATTCCTCATAAATACATGAAAATATGGGTCTTAAATGATACTAAACTCTTGTATATATATCGTATATATTTTGGAACGTTTATATTATAAAATAAATTACTAATATATTAATACTAAAATAAAAATAATATTAAATTTATATACCGTATTGTTTTTGTTAAATGCAAACTAAAAATCGTCAAAAACAATTAGTTGAATGTGAATCGCGAACATTTGGATAAATGGGAATCACAAGTTAAATTAGAACTAAGAATCATATAGTAAACGAGTATCACGAATCGTGTGTTAAATCGGAACCAAGAATCAAAGGTTGAATACGAATTGAGAATCTTATGTTAATTATGTATTGAGAATCATGGGTTAAATCTGTACTGAGAGTTAATGATCAAATGTGAAATGTGGACCATGTGTTAAATCTAAGGTGCAAATTATGGGTTCAATCGGAACCATAGTTATCAGTGGCGCGCGGCGGTCTGTGGCGAAGAAGGCTAAAAAAACAACAGCGGCGAGGCGAGCGATGAGGGGATGGCCACATGACATGCTGTGATTCCTTACATGAATAATATTTTTATAGCACATAACTGTAAATTAAATAGTACTATTTAGACGTTTCGACTAACAATAAAAACTTAAACATCCAATTACATAATTCTTAGAACATCCGAGTCAAATGACAAACAAATAGACTAAAATATCCAATTACAAAACATCCAATCAAATAATTATTTAAAAATTGAGTCAAATGACAAATATTGACTAAAATACATCATCGTCCGAGATAACATCTTCAAACCTCTCATCATCATTATTATATTCTCCATTTATATCCCATAATAGAGTATCTTCTTCTTCACAGCCTTCATCAACAAGCCACTCATCTCTTATATGAGCCGCTCATAACGATGGATTCTTAAATCGAAGATTGTAGTCCACTTCATCAACCTCAACAACACTAACATCAACTCCTTCTCAAACATCTATATATTTCCAAAACTTAGTTTTAGGTTTTTATTTTTTTAGTTAAAAAAATACCATGTGTAGCACCTCGCCACGGCAAGTGCCACAGCCGCCACGGTCACCACGGCCAGTGCCACAGCCACCACAACAACCGTCACTCTAAAGGCCTCGCCACACCTCATCCTGAGGCGATCTCACCTCGCCTCGTCTCGCCACGGCCGCCACGGTCGCCATGTGATAACTATGATCGGAACCGAGAAACCAAGGTTAAAGACAAATTAAGAATCATGTATATAATTCAAACTGAGAATCTTGATTTAAATATGAAATAAGAATCACGCGTCAAATATGAATTGCTAATCATATGTTAAATCTGAACAGAGAATCATATGTTAAATTCAAAATGAGAATCATTAATTAAACAAAAATTGTGAATCATTTATTAAATCTAAATTGAGAATCAAATGTTAAAAATGAAGTAAGAGTCATGTGTTAAATCCAAACTGAGAATCAAGGGTTAAATGCAAACTAAGTATTATATGTTAAATCCAAACCGATAATAAAAATTAAATGTGAATCGCGAATAATTAGTTAAATGCGAACTGAAAATCATGGGTTAAATTTGAAGTGAGAATCAAATATTACGCATGAACTGTGAATTATATGTCAAATATGAGGTATGAATCATGGGTTAGATCTGAAATAAAAATCATTTGCTAAATGTGAACCGAGAATGATCTATTAAATCATAAGTGAGAATTATAGGTTGAATCCGACAATATAATCATGTCTTAAATGTGAATTGAGAATCATGTATTAAATACAAAATGATAATCATGTATTAAATCTGAATTGGGAATTAAGGGTAAAATACGAGTCGTGAATAATTGTATAAATCCGAAATGAGAATCAAGTGTTAAAATCAAACTAATATGATAATTTAATACACAAACTAAGAATCATGGGTTAAATATAAATTAGGAATCATAGGTTAAATATGAACTAATAATCATTTGTTAATCTAAACTCCGTATCATGGGTTAAACGCGAATAACGAATCAAGTGTTAAATCAACTATAAAAATAAATGTTAAATGCAAACTGAGAATTGCGTGTTAAATTTGACCTACTAATCAATGGTAAGTTATGAATCGCAAATGATGCATTATATGTGAACTAAGAATCACATGTTAAATCTGAATTAAAAATCATGTGTTATCCCGAATTGAGTATCATGGGTTAAACGTGAATGACGAACCAATTGTTAAATCCGAACTAAAAATCAACGATCAAATGTGAATTATAGATCATTGGTTAGACACAAACTATTATTAATGTGTTAAATCCGAACTAAATTTTTTGGGTTAACTATGAATCTTAAACATGTGCCAAATAAGAATCGTTAATCATATATTAAAATTAAATTCATAATCATATGTTAAATTTGAATTGGGAATTATATGATAGACCAAACTAAGAATTAAAGGTTCAAATAAAATCGTGATTCATGTGATAAACCCAAATTGAGACTCGGAGGTTGAATGTGAATCATAGATCATGAGTTAAACCCGAATCACGAATCATTTATTATATCTAAACTAAGATTCATGGCTTAAACAAAAATCACAAGTCACGTGTTAAATCCGAACTAAAAATAAATGGTTAAATGCGAACTAAGTACCATATGTTAAATCCAATTTTAGAATCAATGGTAGAATTCGAATCGTAAATAATAGGTTAAATGTGAATTGAGAATCATGTGTTAAATATGAACTAAAAATCACGTGTTAATCGAAACTAAGCATCGAGGGTTAAACATAAATGACGAGTCACATGTTAAATCCAAATTGAGAATCATGGGTTAAATATAAACTAAGTACAAAATGGTTTTATATGAATTGAGAATCGTGTGTGAAATCCAAACTAAGAAGCATGAGTTAAATGTGAATTGAGAATGATGTGGTAAATGCAAACCATAAGTCATGAGTTAAATTTAAACTAAGAATTATGTGTTAAATAATACGAACTGATAATCAAATATTAAATGCCAATTAAGAATCATCGGTTATATATGAACTCGGAATCATGGGTTAAATACGAACTAAGAATCAAGGGCTAAATACGAACTGAAAGTCACAGACTAATTCCAAATTAAAAATTATGGTCTAAATGAGAATTGATAATCATGTGTTAAATCCAAACTAAGAATCAATGATTAAATGCAAACTAAGAGTCACAACTTAAATCTAAACTGAGAGTAATTAGTGAAATGCAAATTAAAAATCACAAATTTACTACAAACTCACGTGAATAACAAATTAGTTGTTAAATATGAAATAAAAATATTATGTTAAATATCAATCCTGAATCATGTGGTTTATATGAACTCACAATCATGTTTTGAATTTAAATTGAGAATCATATGTTAAACCGAATTGAGAATCAGGGCTTAAGATGGAATAAGAAATTACAAGTAAAACCCCAAATTAGAATTAGTGATGAAATATGAATATAAAATCGTGGTTTAAACGTCAATCGTGAATCATTTATTAAATCATAACTAAGAATATTCGGTTAAATGTGAATCGTATATTATCTGTTAAAATACGAACTGAGAATCATGTGTTAAATTTGAACTAATAATCATGTGTTAAACTGAACTAAGAGTCAGTGGTCAAAAGCGAATAGCAAATCATTTGTTAAATCCAAAATGAGAACCAAATGTTAGATGCAAATCGTAAATTATTAGTTATATATGAAATCGAATCATTTGTTATATTTAAACAAATAATATTGGGTTAAACACAAATCACAAATCACAAATCATGTATTAAATTTAAAATGAGAATCAAAAGTCAAATTTGATATAAAAAATCATGTGTTAAATCCGAACTGAGAATTAGGATAAAATATGAATCGTGAATAATGGGTTAAATACGAAATAAGAATCGTATGTTAAATCCAAACAAATCATGTGTTATATCCAAATTGAGAATCATCGGTAAAATTCGAATTAATAATTATGGGATAAGTACGAAATGAGAATCATGAATTAAGTCCAAATTAAAAATCAAAAGTAACCTACAAAGTGAGAATTATATGTTAAATTTGAACTTGGAATCATGGGTTAAATGCGTATTAAGAATCATTGATTAAATATGAATTGAGAATCATGGATTAAATGTGAATCATGAATAATGTGTTGAAGCCGAACTAAGAACATTAGATTAAACACGAATCATGAATCATGTGTTATATGAAAACTGATAAGCATATGTTGAATTCATACAAAGAATCGCGTGTTAAACCGAACTAATAATATGGGGTTAAAAGTAAATCGTAAATCATGTGTTAAACTTAAACTTATAATCAATGGTTAAATGTAAATAATGAATCATGTATTAAATGTGAACTTTAATCATGTATCAAATTTTAGCCCAGAATCATGTGTTAAACCGAATTGAAAATAAGTAGGTAAAAGTAAATCACAAATAATATGTCAAATCAGAACAAAGAATCAAGGTTTAAATGCAAATCGTAAATCATGGATTAAAAATGAATCGTGAATCAATTATTAAATCTGAGTTGAGAATTTTGGGTTAAATGCGAATATTGAATCACGTGTTAAAACCAACTGAGAATCAAGGTCTAAATACGAACTCAAAATCATGGGTAAAATATGCATTCAGAATCATTGATTAAATACGAGTTGAGAATCATATGTTAAACACGAACCATGAATCATTTTTTTAAATCCGAACTGAGAATATTGGATTAAACATGAATCATGAATCATGTGTTTTATGCGAAGTGATAATCATATGTTAAATTTGAACCACCAATCATGTGTTAAACTGAACTGAGAATCTGGGGTTAAAAATAAATCATGAATCATATATTAAATATGAACTTAGAATTCATGATTGAATGTGAATCGTGAATCATATGTTAAATACAAACTTAAAATCAATATTAAACTTGAACCGAGAATCATGTGTTAAAACGAATTGAGAATCACAGACTAAAAGTGAATCACGAATAATGTATCAAAACCGAACTGAGAATCCGAGGTTAAATGTGAATCAGAAATCATAGATTAAACGCGAACTGTGAATCATTTGTTAAATATGAATTGATAATCTTGGATTAAACCCGAATCGTGAATCATTTGTTAAATCGGAATTGAGAATCAAAGGTTAAAATACGAACTCAAAATCATGGGTTAAATATGCATTAAAATCATGGATTAAATACAAACTAAGAATAATGGGTTAAATCTAATATGAGTTGATAAGTCTGAAGTTTTTAGGGTTATCGGATTCACACTAAGCAATGTTTGTATGAGAGCAGTTGATAAGGAAATATTCATATGAAAGGGATATTAGAGTGACAAATGAATAATATAGAAAAAGAAATAGACAAAAGGAATAAATGTCTTAATCATTCATTAATCATTAGTTTTTTCCCAAAAAGGGAGGGGTCTTTATATAGTGCATGGACTAGAGGGTGAAATTACATATTTATCATCAATAAATAGACTTTTTCACCTCTAGTTTCTACTAATTATGAACAACTTTTAAGGGCCTATCATCTTACCCATTTCAATCCCAATGTTTGCTTTAATTTAGTCCTTAATATATTAAATAAAACCTTATATATATTATAACACTAAATCTTGTTATTATAGCCCATATTTTCCTTCTCTTATCATGCGTAACTTTCTTAAATGTGAAACGTGAATCAAGTGTTAAATCTAAATTGAGAATCAAGGGTTACATACAAACTAAGAATCGTGTATGAACATTGAACTGTGTATAAAATTCAAACTGAGAATCATGGGCCAAATATGAATTGAAAATCATGTGTTAAGTCTGAATTGAGAATCATATGTTAAATATGAATTATCACGAATTACTTATTAAATTTGAATCGAGAATCAATGCTTAAGTATGAATCACAAATCACGGGTTAAACGCGAATGACAAATTATTTGTTATATATAAACTGTGAATAATTGGTTAAATATGAATCACAAGTCATGTGTTAAATCTGAGAAGTAATCAATGATTAAATACGATCTGAGTATCATTTGTTAAATGCGAATCACGAAATAAGTGTTAAATCCAAAAGGAGAATCAAGGGTTATATACGAATCGAGAGTCATGTATAACCTTGTAATAATGTATGAAACTGAAATCGAGAATCATAAGTTAAATGCGAACTGAAAATTATGGATCAAATGTATATTGAAAATCATGTGTTAATTCTGATTTGAGAATCATGCGTTAAATTCGAAATGAGAATTATTTGTTAAGCGCTAATTATAAATTATTTATTTAATCCAAATTAAAAATTAAGGGTTAAATATAAATCACAAATCATGGGTTAAACGTGAATAACAGATCATTTGTTATATCTAAACTGATAATCATAGGTTAAATGCGGATCACAAGTCATGTGTTAAATGTTCATTAAAAATCATTGATTAAATACCAGAATTATATGCTAAATATGCATTAATAATCATTGATTAAATATGAACTCAGAATCATGGGTTAAACATAAATCATGAATCATTTTTTAAACCCGAACTGAGAATATTAGATTAAACGTGAATAATGAATCACCTGTTTTATGCAAAATGATAATAAAAAATTAAATTTGAACTACCAATCATGTGTTAAAGTGAACTGAGAATTTGGGTTTAAAAACAAATCGTGAATCATATGTTAAATCTGAACTTAGAATCCATGGTTGAATGTGAATTGTTAATTATGTGTTATATGAGAACTTAGAATCATGTATTAAATTTGAATCGAGAATCATATGTTAAAACTAATTGAGAATCAAATGCTAAAAGTGAATCAGGAATATCGGTTAAATCATATATTTTCAAAGTTTTTTATATTATTTGTTTGAAAATATTTAATAAAAATATTAATATTATTTAATTTTTCAAACTAAAATATCTTATTAAATACTACAAATATAATTAAAATATTATGTTGAAAATATTTTTTTCTAAATACATATACTAGAGTATTTTCTAAAGATATTTGAAATAATAAATCCAAATATTTTCTTTTACATATATCCAATAATATGTTTTAAAAATATATAGAATATTTAATTCTAAAAAATATTTGATTAAAAAATATCTACAAACAAATCTATTTAAATTTTAAAACATTTTTAATATCTATATTAAAAAATATAAAATATTGAATAAATTTTATATTTGACATTAAACTTTTGAAAATTAAAAATTATAAGACTAAAGAGGATAATAATAAGAGATATAAAATAAATATTTAAGGTTAACGTTATGAGTAAGGCATGCTTGTGACGAAAGGTCATGAGTTCCAATCTCTCTACATACGCTTTCTTGGCTGAGTCTATCACCTTGCGTGGTTTACCTTCTAGCGTTGGTTTGCAGACTATTGGATTAGACCGAGAGTTTACCATGTGCGCACTCATTGCACTAATTTAGTAGTGGCGGGTTCCTTAAAAAAATATAAATTAAATATTATAGATGATAAATAATATATAAATTAAATATTATAGATGATAAATATGACAAATAAATATATATATTTATTAATATTATTAAAAATATATTTATAATATTTAATTCGAAATTATGTTATATATATTACCAAAATAGCTAGGAAAATATATATTTGAAATACACGAAAAATATTTAACCTCAAATTCCATATCCATTAGGTATCGAAAACAAAACTGTGTATAATATAAGGTTAAATTGGTAAAGTAGTGATTCACTGTTCTACTACTTTACTTTAGTTTTTAAAGTCTAGTAATATATATTAAAAGCATAGAAAGAATATATCATCATATCTTTGAGTAAAAGTTTGAGTAAAAGAGTTATTTAAAAATTTTAAGATGCACCTTAAACGTTTTGTGTAGTCATGATTTTTTTTTTTCGATTTTTTAGTTTTTTTCATGTTATTGGAAAATGAAATCTTTTATCGACTTTTTTTTCAGTTAGATTTTAATTTTTTTCGAATATAATTGAAAAAAAAAACGTCAATATAAGATGTCATTTTCCAATAACATGAAAATAAACTAAAAACAAAATCATTATCCAATCTTTCAAGTTGCTAACAGTCAATTTTCTGATATCCTCACTTCTTTTCAAAATATTCATCTTTGATTCATCGTGATTTCTTGATACACTTTGGGATAACATCTGTGAAGATTACGTGGATGAGGCACAAATTTGGCTACACAAAACGTTTAGAGACCATCTTAAAATTTGTGAATAAGTGTTTTACCTAACACTCAAAGATACAACAACGACAATTTATTTCTATGTTTTTAATAGATATTACTTTAAATAAAAACTAAAGTACTTTACCAATTTAACCCTATATTATAGATAGTTTTGTTTTCCCTATTAAATTATTTTTTATTTGGGCTTTTATTTGGTTGGTTATTGGTTAGGTTTTGGCTCGTTTCTTTTAAAAAAAGTTAAATTAAATTATAATTTAATTTTTAAAAATTTTACTTAAATAAATAAACTAAAATAAAAATTTAGAAATTATTGTTTGATTTTTATTAAAAGTTGGTAATTAACTACTAATTTAATTTTGGTGATATAATATATAAAAAATAAAAAATAATAGTAAAATTGTCGGTTCTAATGGTTTTATTGGTTCCATTCCGTATCGATTCTATCGGTTTACCGATCTTATCGGTTCGATTCTTTATCGGTGCTGTCGGTCTACCGGTTTATCGGTTCGGTTCCTAATCGGTTCTACCTGTTTATCGGTTTTATCGGTTCGGTTCCTTACCGGTTTTTCTGTTTCGGTTTCCTTATGGGTTTCGGTTAACCAGACCGTTAAGTTGCAGTCCGGTTCTTATCGGTTCGGTTCCAGTCCGGTTCTCGGTTCTCAAGAACCATTGACAGCCCTAAACACAACAACTAACGTTCACTATCGTCATGATCAGGTAAAAAAAAGTTATATTTTAGTCACATAATTATACCTTTTTTTTTCAAAACTATCACTATATATACAATACTATATATACAAGTCTACGTTGATGAATAACTAACGTTCACTATCATCATGATGAGGTAAAAAAAGTTATATTTTAGTCACATAATTATACTTTTGTTTTCAAAACTATTACTATATATACAACTCAGAATACTAACCTTGAAGCCTTAGTATGAGATCCATGCACGTATAGAGACTAGTCTGATTTTTTGTAAAAGAAGTAGTCAAACAAAATAACAAACACCTTTCTTACATCTTCAATAGAATATTCATCTTCAATAGAATATTTTTATTTCCAGTTTCTTTTTAGAAAAATATAATTATAAATTTTCTAAAAACCATTATTTATATGAATAAAAAAAGAAAAAAAGTATCAGTAAAAGATATTGATATTGTATCGATATTCAGTAAAAAAATTTGTATCGAATTGTTTGCAATAAAAAAATTGTAAAAAATGATAATTTGAAACGACAATAAATTTTTTTGCAGCAACTACTTTAAAAATATTAGTAGTAGATAATAATAAAAAATAAAAATATTAGCAGCAACTACTTTAAAAATATTAGTAGCAACTACTCTAATTATTTATTGTAACAAATTTGTTAATGTCAAAACACTAATAAAAATGGCAACAAAATATATTTATTGCAAATAAAATCAATGTTGTTGAAGGACAACATTGTTAGTACTCTAATAAAAGACTAAGTTACCATGAAATTTGGAAGGATCTAGAACGCTAACCTGGACAATTCTCTGCACATTTGTCTCGATGTTCCCGAGAAGAACCAGTGAGCCGAATTGATGGAGAGTTTTTTAAGTACTGAAATTGATAGCCCAACTGGAAGAATTTAGAACGATAACTTGGACAATTCTCTGCACATTTGTCTCCGTGTTCTTGACGAGAACGAGTGAGCCGGAATTGATCAAGAGTTTCTTAAACACTGAAATTGAGAGTTAGCTTGGACTTCCAAACCCGCATTTTGTTCAATCGGAGGATTTCCGCCGGCAACTTCAAACCGAAGCTTCGTGAGTCGTCGTCGACGAATAGGTTACCGAATTATGGGCCCCATCGATAAGGTTGGAAGAGAAATCAAAGAATCGATGAGAAGTTTGGTGGAAGAAAGAACTAGAGGCTTCCTTCTCTCCACCATTATTGATAAATATTGAAAAACAAAATATGAATGTGACGATGGAGGCCTATCACTATATATATTATCTATTTGAATATTTAGTAAAATATTTAATTTAAGATATTTTTCCTCTGATGTGCTAAAATATATTTTCAATTTTTTTTATATTATTTGTTTGAAAATATTTAATACAAATATTAATATTATTTAATAAATAACTTTTTCCCTACTTTTTGTCACCCAATGGGCCGGGTTTTTCTATAAAAAAAAACTTTTTTCATACTAAAATATCTTATTAAATACTACAAATATAATTAAAATATTCGGTTGAAAAGATTTTTTTTGTCAAATACATATACTAGAGTATTTTTCTAAAGATATTTGAAATAATAAATCCAAATATTTTCTTTTACATATATCCAATAACATATTTTAAAAATATATAGAATCTTTAAGTCTAAAAAAATATTTGTTTAAAAAAAATATCTACAAACAAATCTAATTAAATTTTAAAATATTTTTAATATCTATATTAAAAAATATAAAATATTGAATAAATTTTATATTTGACATTAAACTTTTTAAAATAAAAAATTATAAGACTGAATAGATAATAATAAGAGATATAAAATAAATATTTAAGGTTAAACGTCATGAGTAAGGCGTGCTTGTGACCAAAGGTCATGAGTTTCAGTCTCTCTACATACACTTTCTTGGCTGAGTCTGTCACCTTGTATGGTTTACCTTCTAGCGTTGGTTTGCAGACTATTGGGTTAGAATGAGAGTTTACCATGTGCGCACTCATTGCACTAATTGACTAGCACCCGTTCCTTTGATAATATATAAATTAAATATCATAGATGATAAATATGACCTATTTTTTTTCTCAAATATAAATATAGGGAAATTGTACCAAAGGTACCTACTCAACTATTTTATTGACATCTAATACCCAAGGTTTGATCAATTGTCACTTAATACCCAACTCAACTACCTAATTGTCACATAGTACCTAACTTTATTTTAATACCCTCACTACCCTCACCATTCATGAACACGTAACCAAAATTTCTCTTTCCTTCTCTTTCCTACTTTTTCTTTAATTTTATTTTTAAAAGATCTGTATCTTTCGAACCGGAGCTCGAAAAAAATAAATGAAAGTACCATCACTTTTGTTTTTTAAAAATGAACAAAACTAGATCCATTGATGATATTTTTTGATTTTTTTAAAAAATAAAATTTCACCAGTTGCAAGAATCGTTCAGAAATTGCAAGCAATTCGCATCTTGAGAATTGTACCAGTTTTTTTTTTCATACCAGTTTTTTTTTATCGTTCAGAAATCCTGAGAGTTGCAAGCAATTCGCATCTTATCATGAGAATCGTTCAAAAATTTGCAAGCAATTCGCATCTTATCATGAGAATCGTTCAGAAATTGCAAGCAATTCGCATCTTATCATGAGAATCGTTCAGAAATTGCAAGCGATTCGCATCTTATCCTGAGAATCATTCAGAATTTGCAAGCAATTCGCATCCTGAGAATTTGCAAGCAATTCGCATCTTGAGAATTGTACCAGTTTTTTTTTTTTTGTCGTTCAGAAATCTTGAGAGTTGCAAGCAATTCGCATCTTATCATGAGAATCGTTCAGAATTTTGTAAGCAATTCGCATCTTATCATGAGAATCGTAATTCGGAAAACAAATCTAAAAATACCATTAGTTTTATTTTTTCAAGGCAAATAAAACTAGTACCTTTTGATTTTTTTAAAAAAATTTATATTTTATACTCATTTGTTTTTATATAGTTTCGCATCTATCATATGCACGTTTCGCATCTATCATAGTTGGTCTTATTTCGCATCTATTATAGTTCGTCTGATTTAACATCTACCATAATTGTCTGGTTTCGCATCTACCAGTACAAATTTAAAAATGTTTCGCATCTAGAAAAAAAAATCGCACATTCATCGTAAGAGTTTTCCTTTTCGTTTACACTCTAAAATTAAAAATTAAAAAATTCATATCTTTCAAACTGTAACTCAGAAAAGAAAAAAATCAAAAAATGCCATTGATTTTGTTTTTTTAAGTCGAAGAAAACTAGTGCCACTCATGATATGTTTTGAAATTTTTAAAAAAACATTTTACACTAGTTTCTCATTTTATGGTTTTGCATCTATCATATGCATTGTTTCGCATTTATTATAGTTGGCCTGGTTTAGCATCTATCATAATTGGTCTTGTTCCACATCTATCATAATTGTATGGTTTCGCATATACCAATACAAACTTAGAAAGGTTTTACATCTGGCAAAAAGAAGGTTTTGCATCTTCTTCGTAACAGTCGTCTTTGTCGTTTACACTCTAAAATTAAAAATTAAAAAGTTTGAATCTTTTCAACTATAACTCAGAACAAAAAAAATATGAATATACCATTTTTTTTTTATTTTTAAGACAAACGAAACTAGTTACATTCATGATATGTTTTAAATTGTAAAATATATATATTTAACACCAACTTTTTGCTTCTAACAATAAAAAAGTTCTGCATATACCAGTACAAAATAATAAACACGTTTTGCAACTATTAGTACGTAAAGTAAAACCGGTTCGCATCTTTTTACTTCATTTTCTTCGTTTAAACCTGAAACCCTTACTTGAACGAAAATCCCCCAAAACACACAAACACACTAAAATCGACCAAAACCTTTCTACAATACAGCAATTCTACTACAAAATCAAAGTAATGCTAGAAGAATACCAAAAATAAAGAAAATAGATCTCAAGTTACCTTTTTCCAAAAAAACAATCGAGTTACCTAAACACACAAATCGACTTATATAAACGGATATCCAAAATCAAACTTTCAAAATAAAGTAAAAACACAATCAAAATCATATGGAAAAAAAACAAGAAATCGAGTATAAAATTGAATATTCACCTATAATATTATGTTACTATTCTACTCCCGTAATAGAAAAGAAAGACAAACAAATAGGAAAACGGTGAAGTAAGAAACATAAAAGTTTTTATATACTTAAGTAAGGGTATTTAGATTATTATTGGGTCTTAGAAGGTAAATATTTGAGAGAAATGAGTATTCCTCATAAATACATGAAAATATGGGTCTTAAATTATACACTCTTGTCTATATATCGTATATATTTTGGAACGTTTATATTATAAAATAAATTACTAATATATTAATACTAAAATAAAAATAATATTAAATTTATATACCGTATTGTTTTTGTTAAATGCAAACTAAAAATCGTCAAAAACAATTAGTTGAATGTGAATCGCGAACATTTGGATAAATGGGAATCACAAGTTAAATTAGAACTAAGAATCATATAGTAAACGTGTATCACGAATCGTGTGTTAAATCAGAACCAAGAATCAAAGGTTGAATGCGAATTGAGAATCGTATGTTAATTATGTATTGAGAATCATGGGTTAAATCTGAACTGAGAGTTAATGATCAAATGTGAAATGTGGACCATATGTTAA
Source organism: Limnanthes douglasii subsp. nivea (assembly GCA_036936605.1). Lineage (NCBI taxonomy): Eukaryota > Viridiplantae > Streptophyta > Magnoliopsida > Brassicales > Limnanthaceae > Limnanthes > Limnanthes douglasii. The sequence goes on along the minus strand of JAUPFV010000004.1, from coordinate 142,434,565 downwards.
ATCTAAGGTGCAAATTATGGGTTCAATCGGAACCATAGTTATCAGTGGCGTGCGGCGGTCTGTGGCGAAGAAGGCTAAAAAAGCCACAGCGGCGAGGCGAGCGATGAGGGGATGGCCACATGACATAATTCTTAGAACATAACTGTAAATTAAATAGTACTATTTAGACGTTTCGACTAAACATAAAAACTTAAACATCCAATTACACAATTCTTAGAACATCTGAGTCAAATGACAAACAAATAAACTAAAATATCCAATTACAAAACATCCAATCAAATAATTATTTAAAAATTGAGTCAAATGACAAATATTGACTAAAATACATCATCGTCCGAGATAACATCTTCAAACCTCTCATCATCATCATCATATTCTCCATTTATATCCCATAATAGAGTATCTTCTTCTTCACACCCTTCATCAACAAGCCACTCATCTCTTATATGAGCCGCTAAAGACGATGGATTCTTAAGGCGAAGATTATAGTCCACTTCATCAACCTCAACAGCACTAACACCAACTCCTTCTCAAACATCTTTATATTTCCAAAACTTAGTTTTAGGTTTTTATTTTTTTAGTTAAAAAAAACCATGCGTAGCACCTCGCCACGGCAAGTTCCACAGCCGCCACGGTCACCACGGCCAATGCCACAGCCACCACAACAACCGCCACTCTAAAGGCCTCGCCACACCTCATCCTGAGGCGATCTCACCTCGCCTCGTCTCGCCACGGCCGCCACGGTCGTCATGTGACAACTATGATCGGAACCGAGAAACCAAGGTTAAAGACAAATTAAGAATCATGTATATAATTCAAACTGAGAATCTTGATTTAAATATGAAATGAGAATCACGCGTCAAATATGAATTGCTAATCATATGTTAAATCTGAACAGAGAATCATATGTTAAATTCAAAATGAGAATCATTAATTAAACGAAAATTGTGAATCATTTATTAAATCTAAATTGAGAATCAAATGTTAAAAATGAAGTAAGAGTCATGTGTTAAATCCAAACTGAGAATCAAGGGTTAAATGCAAACTAAGTATTATATGTTAAATCCAAACTGATAATAAAAATTAAATGTGAATCGTGAATAATTAGTTAAATGCGAACTGAAAATCATGGGTTAAATTTTAAGTGAGAATCAAATATTACGCATGAACTGTGAATTATATGTCAAATATGAGGTATGAATCATGGGTTAGATTTGAAATAAAAATCATTTGCTAAATGTGAACCGAGAATGATCTATTAAATCATAAGTGAGAATTATAGGTTGAATCCGACAATATAATCATGTCTTAAATGTGAATTGAGAGTCATGTATTAAATGCAAAATGATAATCATGTATTAAATCTGAATTGGGAATTAAGGGTAAAATACGAGTCGTGAATAATTGTATAAATCCGAAATGAGAATCAAGTGTTAAAATCAAACTAATATGATAATTTAATACACAAACTAAGAATCATGGGTTAAATATAAATTAGGAATCATAGGTTAAATATGAACTAATAATCTTTTGTTAATCTAAACTCCGTATCATGGGTTAAACGCGAATAACGAATCAAGTGTTAAATCAACTATAAAAATAAATGTTAAATGCAAACTGAGAATTGCGTGTTAAATTTGACCTACTAATCAATGGTAAGTTATGAATCGCAAATGATGCATTATATGTGAACTAAGAATCACATGTTAAATCAGAATTAAAAATCATGTGTTATCCCGAATTGAGTATCATGGGTTAAACGTGAATGACGAACCAATTGTTAAATCCGAACTAAAAATCAACGATCAAATGTGAATTATAGATCATTGGTTAGACACAAACTATTATTAATATGTTAAATCCGAACTAAATAGATATATTTATTAACATTATTAAAAATATATTTATAATATTTAATTCGAAATTATGTTATATATATTACCAAAATAGCTAGGAAAATATATATTTGAAATACACGAAAAATATTTAACCTCAAATTCCATATCTATTAGGTATGGAAAACAAAATTGTGTATAATATAAGGTTAAATTGGTAAAGTAGTGATTCACTGTTCTACTACTTTACTTTAGTGTTTAAAATCTAGTAATATATATTAAAAGCATAGAAAGAATATATCATCGTATCTTTGAGTAAAAGTTTGAGTAAAAGAGTTATTTAAAAAATTTAAGATGCACCTTAAACGTTTTGTGTAGTCAAATTTGTGCCTCTTCCACTTTGCAATCTTCACATAGAACGATTCGGATGTTATCCCAAGTATATCAAAAAATCACGAGGAATCAAAGATGAATATTTCGAAGAGACGTAAGGATATCAGAAAATTGACTGTTAGCGACTTGAAAGATTGGGTAATGATTTTTCTTTTCGATTTTTTAGTTTTTTTCATGTTATTAGAAAATGAAATCTTTTATTGACTTTTTTTTTCAATTATATTTTAATTTTTTCGAGTATAATTGAAAAAAAATAAAACGTCAATATAAGGTCATTTTCCAATAACATGAAAAAAAAAACTAAAAACAAAATCATTATCCACTCTTTCAAGTCGCTAACAGTTCTGATATCCTCACTTCTTTTCAAAATATTCATCTTTGATTCATCGTGATTTCTTAATACACTTTGGGATAACATCTGTGAAGATTACGTGGATGAGGCACAAATTTGGCTACACAAAACGTTTAGAGACCATCTTAAAATTTGTGAATAAGTGTTTTACCTAACACTCAAAGATACAACAACGACAATTTCTGTCTATCCTTTTAATAGATATTACTTTACTATAAAAACTAAAGTACTTTACCAATTTAACCCTATAAATTATAGATAGTTTTGTTTTCGACGGATATGGAATTTAGGGTGGGCCTATTAAATTCTTTTTTATTTATATTAAAAGTTGGTTATTAACTACTAATTTAATTTTGGTGATATAATATATGAAAAATAAAAAATAATAGTAAAATTGTCGGTTCTAATGGTTCTGATCGGTTCGATTCTTTATCGGTGTTGTCGGTCTACCTGTTTATCGGTTTTATCGGATCGGTTCCTTACCGGTTTTTCTGTTTCGGTTTCCTTATGGGTTTCGGTTAACCAGACCGTTAAGTTGCAGTCCGGTTCTTATCGGTTTGGTTCCAGTCCGGTTCTCGGTTCTTGAGAACCGTTGACAGCCCTAAACACAACAAATGACGTTCACTATCATCATGATCAAGTAAAAAAAAGTTATATTTTAGTCACATAATTATACTTTTTTTTTCAAAACTATTACTATATATACAATGAATAACTAACATTAACTATCATCATGATCAGGTAAAAAAAAGTTATATTTTAGTCATATAATTATACTTTTTTTTCAAAACTATTACTATATATATAACTCTACGTTGATGAATACTAACATTGAAGCTATAGACTACTCTGATCTTTTGTAAAAGAAGTAGTCAAACAAAATAACAAACACCTTTCTTACATCTTCAATAGAATATTTTTTTCATCTTCAATAGAATATTTTTATTTCCAATTTCTTTTTAGAATATTATTTGTATGAATAAAAAAAGAAAAAAAGAATCAGTAAAAAATATTGTATCGATATTGTTTGCAATAAAAAATAATTATGATAAAAAATGATAATTTGAAACGATAATTTGAAACAAAAATAAAAAAATATCAGTAAAAATATTGTATCGATATTGTTTGCAATAAAAAATTGTAAAAAATGATAATTTGAAACGACAATAAAAATTCGTTGCAAGATAATAATAAAAAATAAAAATATTAGCAGCTAACTACTTTAAAAATATTAGTAGTAGATAATAATAAAAAATAAAAATATTAGCAGCAACCACTTTAAAATTAGTAGCAACTACTCTAATTATTTATTGTAACAAATTTGTTAATCTCAAAACACTAATAAAAATGGCAACAAAATATATTTATTGCAAATAAAATAATGTTGTTGAAGGACAACATTGTTAGTACTCTAATAAAAGACTAAGTTACCATGAAAATTGGAAGGATCTAGAAGGCTAACCTGGACAATTCTCTGCACATTTGTCTCGATGTTCCCGAGGAGAACCAGTAGAACCAGTGAGCCGGAATTGATGGAGAGTTTTTTAAGTACTGAAATTGATAGCTCAACTGGAAGAATTTAGAACGATAACTTGGACAATTCTCTGCACATTTGTCTCCTGTTCTTGACGAGAACGAGTGAGCGGGAATTGATCAAGAGTTTCTTAAACACTGAAATTGAGAGCTAGTTTGGACTTCCAAACCCGCGTTTTGTTCAATCGGAGGATTTCCGCCGGTAATTTCAAACCGCAGCTTCGCCGACGAATAGGTTACCGAATTATGAAGAATCGATGAGAAGTTTGGTGGAAGAAAGTACTAGAAGCTTCCTTCTCTCCACAATTATTGATAAATATTGAAAAACAAAATATGAATGTGACAATGGAGGCCTATCACTATATATATTATCTATTTGAATATTTAGTAAAATATTTAATTTAAGATATTTTTCCTCCTATTGATGTGCTAAAATATATTTTCAAATTATTTTATATTATTTGTTTGAAAATATTTAATAAAAATATTAATATTATTTAATAAATAACTTTTTTCCTACTTTTTGTCACCCAATGGGCCGGATTTTTCTATAAAAACTTTTTCATACTAAAATATCTTATTAAATACTACAAATATAATTAAAATATTCGGTTAAAAATATTTTTTTGTCAAATACATATACTATAGTATTTTCTAAAGATATTTGAAATAATAAATCCAAATATTTTCTTTTACATATATCCAATAACATATTTAAAAAATATATAGAATCTTTAAGTCTAAAAAAATATTTGTTTAAAAAAATATCTACAAACAAATCTATTTAAATTTTAAAATATTTTTAATATCTATATTAAAAAATATAAAATATTGAATAAATTTTATATTTGACATTAAACTTTTTAAAATTAAAAATTATAAGACTGAATAGATAATAATAAGAGATATAAAATAAATATTTAAGGTTAAACGTCATGAGTAAGGCGTGCTTGTGACCAAAGGTCATGAGTTTCAGTCTCTCTACCTACACTTTCTTGGCTGAGTCTTTCACCTTGTATGGTTTACCTTCTAGCGTTGGTTTGCAGACTATTGGGTTAGAATGAGAGTTTACCATGTGCGCACTCATTGCACTAATTGAGTAGCGGCTACCGGTTCCTTTGAAAAAAAATATAAATTAAATATTATAGATGATAGATAATATATAAATTAAATATCATAGATGATAAATATGACAAATGATTTTTTCCCAATATAAATATATGCTATAAATATATATATATTTATTAACATTATTAAAAAATATATTTATAATATTTAATTCGAAATTATGTTATATATATTAAAAAATAGCTAGGAAAATATATATTTGAAATACAAAAAAAAATATTTAATCTCAGATTTATGTGCTAAAATATAAAATATATTTGAAACATCTGGTTGAGAAGATTTCTGATCAAATGTATATACTAACATGTCTTCTTAATTTGAAAGATAGCCTCTATATATAAAACACAATAAACATTTATAAAAAAAAAATTAGTTTAAAATTTTAAAAGTTCATATATTTTAACCGTAATTCGGAAAACAAATCTAAAAATACCATTAGTTTTATTTTTTCAAGACAAATAAAACTAGTACCTTTTGAATTTTTTTAAAAAAGTTATATTTTATACTCATTTGTTTTTATATAGTTTCGCATCTATCATATGCGCGTTTCGCATCTATCATAGTTGGTCTGGTTTCGCATCTATTATAGTTTGTCTGATTTAACATCTATCATAATTGTCTGGTTTCGCATCTACCAGTACAAATTTAAAAATGTTTCGCATCTAGAAAAAAAATCGCACATTCATCGTAAGAGTTTTCCTTTTCGTTTACACTCTAAAATTAAAAATTAAAAAATTCATATCTTTCAAACTGTAACTCAGAAAAAAAAATCAAAAAATGCCATTGATTTTGTTTTTTTAAGACTAAGAAAACTCGTGCCACTCATGATATGTTTTGAATTTTTTTTAAAAAACATTTTACACTAGTTTCTCATTTTATGGTTTTGCATCTATCATATGCATTGTTTCGCATTTATTATAGTTGACCTGGTTTAGCATCTATCATATTTGGTCTTGTTCCACATCTATCATAATTGTATGGTTTCGCATATACCAATACAAACTTAGAAAGGTTTTACATCTGGCAAAAAGAAGGTTTTGCATCTTCTTCGTAACAGTCGTCTTTGTCGTTTACACTCTAAAATTAAAAATTTAAAAGTTCGAAGCTTTTCAACTGTAACTCAGAACAAAAAAATATGAATATACCATTTTTTTTGTTTTTTAAGACAAACGAAACTAGTTACATTCATGATATGTTTTAAATTGTAAAATATATATATTTAACACCAACTTTTCGCTTCTAACAATAAACAAGTTCTGCATATACCAGTACAAAATAATAAACATGTTTTTGCAACTATCAGTACGTAAAGTAAAACTGGTTCGCATCTTTTTACTTCATTTTCTTCGTTTAAACCTGAAACCCTTACTTGAACGAAAATCCCCCAAAACACACAAACCCACTAAAATCGACCAAAACCTTTCTACAATACAGCAATTCTACTACAAAATCAAAGTAATACTAGAAGAATACCAAAAATAAAGAAAATAAATCTCAATTTACCTTTTTCCAAAAAAACAATCGAGTTACCTAAACACACCTAAAACGGATATCCAAAATCAAACTTTCAAAATAAAGTAAAAACACAATCAAAATCATATGGAAAAAAAAACAAGAAATCGAGTATAAAATTGAATATTCACCTATAATATTATGTTACTATTCTATTCCCGTAACAGAAAAGAAAGACAAACAAATAGGAAAAACGGTGAAGTAAGAAACATAAAAGTTTTTATATAATTAAGTAAGGGTATTTAGATTATTATTGGGTCTTAGAAGGTAAATATTTGAGAGAAATGAGTATTCCTCATAAATACATGAAAATACGGGTTTTAAATGATACTAAACTCGTGTATATATATCGTATATATTTTGGAACGTTTATATTATAAAATAAATTACTAATATATTAATACTAAAATAAAAATAATATTAAATTTATATACTGTATTGTTTTTGTTAAATGCAAACTAAAAATCGTCGAAAACAATTAGTTGAATGTGAATCGCGAACATTTGGATAAATGGGAATCACAAGTTAAATTAGAACTAAGAATCATATAGTAAACGAGTATCACGAATCGTGTGTTAAATCAGAACCAAGAATCAAAGGTTGAATACGAATTGAGAATCGTATGTTAATTATGTATTGAGAATCATGGGTTAAATCTGAACTGAGAGTTAATGATCAAATGTGAAATGTGGACCATGTGTTAAATCTAAGGTGCAAATTATGGGTTCAATCGGAACCATAGTTATCAGTGGCGTGCGACGGTCTGTGGCGAAGAAGGCTAAAAAAGCCACAGCGGCGAGGCGAGCGATGAGGGGATGGCCGCATGACATGCGGTGATTCCTTACATGAATAATATTTTTATAGCACATAACTGTAAATTAAATAGTACTATTTAGACGTTTCGACTAACAATAAAAACTTAAACATCCAATTACATAATTCTTAGAACATCCGAGTCAAATGACAAACAAATAGACTAAAATATCCAATTACAAAACATTCAATCAAATAATTATTTAAAAATTGAGTCAAATGACAAATATTGACTAAAATACATCATCGTCCGAGATAACATCTTCAAACCTCTCATCATCATTATTATATTCTCCATTTATATCCCATAATAGAGTATCTTCTTCTTCACAGCCTTCATCAACAAGCCACTCATCTCTTATATGAGCCGCTCATAACGATGGATTCTTAAATCGAAGATTGTAGTCCACTTCATCAACCTCAACAACACTAACATCAACTCCTTCTCAAACATCTATATATTTCCAAAACTTAGTTTTAGGTTTTTATTTTTTTAGTTAAAAAAATACCATGTGTAGCACCTCGCCACGGCAAGTGCCACAGCCGCCACGGTCACCACGGCCAGTGCCACAGCCACCACAACAACCGTCACTCTAAAGGCCTCGCCACACCTCATCCTGAGGCGATCTCACCTCGCCTCGTCTCGCCACGGCCGCCACGGTCGCCATGTGATAACTATGATCGGAACCGAGAAACCAAGGTTAAAGACAAATTAAGAATCATGTATATAATTCAAACTGAGAATCTTGATTTAAATATGAAATAAGAATCACGCGTCAAATATGAATTGCTAATCATATGTTAAATCTGAACAGAGAATCATATGTTAAATTCAAAATGAGAATCATTAATTAAACAAAAATTGTGAATCATTTATTAAATCTAAATTGAGAATCAAATGTTAAAAATGAAGTAAGATTCATGTGTTAAATCCAAACTGAGAATCAAAGGTTAAATGCAAACTAAGTATTATATGTTAAATCCAAACCGATAATAAAAATTAAATGTGAATCGCGAATAATTAGTTAAATACGAACTGAAAATCATGGGTTAAATTTGAAGTGAGAATCAAATATTACGCATGAACTGTGAATTATATGTCAAATATGAGGTATGAATCATGGGTTAGATCTGAAATAAAAATCATGTGCTAAATGTGAAACGAGAATGATCTATTAAATCATAAGTGAGGATTATAGGTTGAATCCGACAATATAATCATGTCTTAAATGTGAATTGAGAATCATGTATTAAATGCAAAATGATAATTATGTATTAAATCTGAATTGGGAATTAAGGGTAAAATACGAGTCGTGAATAATTGTATAAAATCCGAAATGAGAATCAAGTGTTAAAATCAAACTAATATGATAATTTAATACACAAACTAAGAATCATGGGTTAAATATAAATTAGGAATCATAGGTTAAATATGAACTAATAATCATTTGTTAATCTAAACTCCGTATCATGGGTTAAACGCGAATAACGAATCAAGTGTTAAATCAACTATAAAAATAAATGTTAAATGCAAACTGAGAATTGCGTGTTAAATTTGACCTACTAATCAATGGTAAGTTATGAATCGCAAATGATGCATTATATGTGAACTAAGAATCACATGTTAAATCTGAATTAAAAATCATGTGTTATCCCGAATTGAGTATCATGGGTTAAACGTGAATGACAAACCAATTGTTAAATCCGAACTAAAAATCAACGATCAAATGTGAATTATAGATCATTGGTTAGACACAAACTATTATTAATATGTTAAATCCGAACTAAATTTTTTGGGTTAACTATGAATCTTAAACATGTGCCAAATAAGAATCGTTAATCATATATTAAAATTAAATTCAGAATCATATGTTAAATTTGAATTAGGAATTATATGATAGACCAAACTAAGAATTAAAGGTTCAAATAAAATCGTGATTCATGTGATAAACCCAAATTGAGACTCGGAGGTTGAATGTGAATCACAGATCATGAGTTAAACCCGAATCACGAATCATTTATTATATCTAAACTAAGATTCATGGCTTAAACAAAAATCACAAGTCACGTGTTAAATCCGAACTAAAAATAAATGGTTAAATACGAACTAAGTACCATACGTTAAATCCAATTTTAGAATCAATGGTAAAATTCGAATCGTAAATAATAGATTAAATGTGAATTGAGAATCGTGTGTTAAATATGAACTAAGAATCACGTGTTAAATCGAAACTAAGCATCGAGGGTTAAACATAAATGATGAGTCACATGTTAAATCCAAATTGAGAATCATGGGCTAAATATAAACTAAGTACAAAATGGTTGTATATGTTAGGGTGACGACCAAAGTCCCACATCCGACATCGGTTAAACATGGGAAAGATCAGTGGTATATAAGTAAGAACATACCTCAACTAGTATGGGGCCTTTTGGTAGTGGACCAAATGCAAAGTCGTGAGGGCCTTCGGGTGCAAAGCGGACAATATCATACTAGTGTTGAGATCGGTTGTGTTCTTACTTATATACGGAGGCGGAATATGCAGACCGGACCCGCATATTCCCAAAACGTGGTATCAGAGCGTCAGGCCCAGACGGAACGCGATGGTGGTGAAATTCTCGGAGGTCGAACATGATGAACCAGTAGCCATATGATCAAGGTGATCTGCTCTAGAGATCCTAGTTCGGAGTGCTTGTGGCTTGATTGGAGTGGCGCTAAGGAACAAGACAGTATGGTCTAAGAGGAGGTGAGCAGTAACATCCGTAGTGCCTCTATGGTCAGGTAGTCTCCAACCTGATTAGAGTGGGCGGATGAAAGTCAATTGAGAAGGAGGCTAAGTGGTACTTTGTTCGAGATGAGGATTTGTTAGGGTGACGACCAAAGTCCCACATCCCACATCGGTAAACATGGGAAGGATCAGTGGTATATAAGTAAGAACATACCTCAACTAGTATGAGGCCTTTTGGTAGTGGACCAAATGCAAAGTCGTGAGGGCCTTCGGGTGCCAAAGCGGACAATATCATACTAGTGTTGAGATCGGTTGTGTTCTTACTTATATACGGAATAATAAGAACTGGTAATCAAATATTAAATGCCAATTAAGAATCATCGGTTATATATGAACTCGGAATCATTGGTTAAATACGAACTGGTAATCAAATATTAAATGCCAATTAAGAATCATCGGTTATATATGAACTCGGAATCATGGGTTAAATACGAACTAGAACTGAATCATGTGTTAAACGTGAATAACATTTGTTAAATATGAAATAAAATTATTATGTTAAATATCAATCCAGAAAATAAAAATATTATGTTAAATATCAATCCAGAATAACAAATTAGTTGTTAAATATGAAATAAAAATATTATGTTAAATATCAATCCAGAATCATGTGGTTTATATGAACTCTCAATCATGTTTTGAATTTAAATTGAGAATCATATGTTAAACCGAATTGAGAATCAGGGCTTAAGATGGAATAAGAAATTACAAGTAAAACCCCAAATTAGAATTATTGATGAAATATGAATATAAAATCGTGGTTTAAACGTCAATCGTGAATCATTTATTAAATCATAACTAAGAATATTCGGTTCAATGTGAATCGTATATTATCTGTTAAAATACGAACTGAGAATCATGTGTTAAATTTGAACTAATAATCATGTGTTAAACTAAACTAAGAGTCAGTGGTCAAAAGCGAATAGCAAATCATTTGTTAAATCCAAAATGAGAACCAAATGTTAGATGTAAATCGTAAATTATTAGTTATATATGAAATCGAATCATTTGTTATATTTAAACAAATAATATTGGGTTAAACACAAATCAAATCACAAATCATGTATTAAATTTAAAATGAGAATCAAAAGTCAAATGTGATATAAAAAATCATGTGTTAAATCCGAACTGAGAATTAGGATAAAAAATGAATCGCGAATAATGGGTTAAATACGAAATAAGAATCGTATGTTAAATCCAAACAAATCATGTGTTACATCCAAATTGAGAATCATCGGTAAAATTCGAATTAATAATTATGGGATAAGTACGAAATGAGAATCATGAATTAAGTCCAAATTAAAAATCAAAAGTAACCTACAAAGTGAGAATTATATGTTAAATTTGAACTTGGAATCATGGGTTAAATGCGTATTAAGAATCATTGATTAAATATGAATTGAGAATCATGGATTAAATGTGAATCATGAATAATGTGTTGAAGCCGAACTAAGAACATTAGATTAAACACGAATCATTAATCATGTGTTATATGCAAACCGATAAGCATATGTTGAATTCATACAAAAAAGAATCGCGTGTTAAACCGAACTAATAATATGGGGTTAAAAGTAAATCGTAAATCATGTGTTAAATCTAAACTTATAATCAATGGTTAAATGTAAATAATGAATCATGTATTAAATGTGAACTTTAATCATGTATCAAATTTTAGCCCATAATCATGTGTTAAACCGAATTGAAAATAAGTAGGTAAAAGTAAATCACAAATAATATGTCAAATCAGAACAAAGAATCAAGGTTTAAATGTGAATCGTAAATCATGGATTAAAAATGAATCGTGAATCAATTATTAAATCTGAGTTGAGAATTTTGGGTTAAATGCGAATCATGAATCACGTGTTAAAACCAACTGAGAATCAAGGTCTAAATACGAACTCAAAATCATGGGTAAAATATGCATTCAGAATCATTGATTAAATACGAGCTGAGAATCATAGGTTAAACACGAACCATGAATCATTTTTTAAATCCGAACTGAGAATATTGGATTAAACATGAATCATGAATCATGTGTTTTATGCGAAGTGATAATCATATGTTAAATTTGAACCACCAATCATGTGTTAAACTGAACTGAGAATCTGGGGTTAAAAATAAATCATGAATCATATATTAAATATGAACTTAGAATTCATGATTGAATGTGAATCGTGAATCATATGTTAAATACAAACTTAAAATCAATATTAAACTTGAACCGAGAATCATGTGTTAAAACGAATTGAGAATCACAGACTAAAAGTGAATCACGAATAATGTATCAAAACCGAACTGAGAATCCGAGGTTAAATGTGAATCAGAAATCATAGATTAAACGCGAACTGTGAATCATTTGTTAAATATGAATTGATAATCTTGGATTAAACCCGAATCGTGAATCATTTGTTAAATCGGAATTGAGAATCAAAGGTTAAAATACGAACTCAAAATCATGGGTTAAATATGCATTAAAATCATGGATTAAATACAAACTAAGAATAATGGGTTAAATCTAATATGAGTTGATAAGTCTGAAGTTTTTAGGGTTATCGGATTCACACTAAGCAATGTTTGTATGAGAGCAGTTGATAAGGAAATATTCATATGAAAGGGATATTAGAGTGACAAATGAATAATATAGAAAAAGAAATAGACAAAAGGAATAAATGTCTTAATCATTCATTAATCATTAGTTTTTTCCCAAAAAGGGAGGGGTCTTTATATAGTGCATGGACTAGAGGGTGAAATTACATATTTGTCATCAATAAATAGACTTTTTCACCTCTAGTTTCTACTAATTATGAACAACTTTTAAGGGCCTATCATCTTACCCATTTCAATCCCAATGTTTGCTTTAATTTAGTCCTTAATATATTAAATAAAACCTTATATATATTATAACACTAAATCTTGTTATTATAGCCCATATTTTCCTTCTCTTATCATGTGTAGCACCTCGCCACGGCAAGTGCCACAGCCGCCACGGTCACCACGGCCAGTGCCACAGCCACCACAACAACCGTCACTCTAAAGGCCTCGCCACACCTCATCCTGAGGCGATCTCACCTCGCCTCGTCTCGCCACGGCCGCCACGGTCGCCATGTGATAACTATGATCGGAACCGAGAAACCAAGGTTAAAGACAAATTAAGAATCATGTATATAATTCAAACTGAGAATCTTGATTTAAATATGAAATAAGAATCACGCGTCAAATATGAATTGCTAATCATATGTTAAATCTGAACAGAGAATCATATGTTAAATTCAAAATGAGAATCATTAATTAAACAAAAATTGTGAATCATTTATTAAATCTAAATTGAGAATCAAATGTTAAAAATGAAGTAAGAGTCATGTGTTAAATCCAAACTGAGAATCAAGGGTTAAATGCAAACTAAGTATTATATGTTAAATCCAAACCGATAATAAAAATTAAATGTGAATCGCGAATAATTAGTTAAATGCGAACTGAAAATCATGGGTTAAATTTGAAGTGAGAATCAAATATTACGCATGAACTGTGAATTATATGTCAGATATGAGGTATGAATCATGGGTTAGATCTGAAATAAAAATCATTTGCTAAATGTGAACCGAGAATGATCTATTAAATCATAAGTGAGAATTATAGGTTGAATCCGACAATATAATCATGTCTTAAATGTGAATTGAGAATCATGTATTAAATACAAAATGATAATCATGTATTAAATCTGAATTGGGAATTAAGGGTAAAATACGAGTCGTGAATAATTGTATAAATCCGAAATGAGAATCAAGTGTTAAAATCAAACTAATATGATAATTTAATACACAAACTAAGAATCATGGGTTAAATATAAATTAGGAATCATAGGTTAAATATGAACTAATAATCATTTGTTAATCTAAACTCCGTATCATGGGTTAAACGCGAATAACGAATCAAGTGTTAAATCAACTATAAAAATAAATGTTAAATGCAAACTGAGAATTGCGTGTTAAAGTTGACCTACTAATCAATGGTAAGTTATGAATCGCAAATGATGCATTATATGTGAACTAAGAATCACATGTTAAATCTGAATTAAAAATCATGTGTTATCCCGAATTGAGTATCATGGGTTAAACGTGAATGACGAACCAATTGTTAAATCCGAACTAAAAATCAACGATCAAATGTGAATTATAGATCATTGGTTAGACACAAACTATTATTAATGTGTTAAATCCGAACTAAATTTTTTGGGTTAACTATGAATCTTAAACATGTGCCAAATAAGAATCGTTAATCATATATTAAAATTAAATTCATAATCATATGTTAAATTTGAATTGGGAATTATATGATAGACCAAACTAAGAATTAAAGGTTCAAATAAAATCGTGATTCATGTGATAAACCCAAATTGAGACTCGGAGGTTGAATGTGAATCATAGATCATGAGTTAAACCCGAATCACGAATCATTTATTATATCTAAACTAAGATTCATGGCTTAAACAAAAATCACAAGTCACGTGTTAAATCCGAACTAAAAATAAATGGTTAAATGCGAACTAAGTACCATATGTTAAATCCAATTTTAGAATCAATGGTAGAATTCGAATCGTAAATAATAGGTTAAATGTGAATTGAGAATCATGTGTTAAATATGAACTAAAAATCACGTGTTAATCGAAACTAAGCATCGAGGGTTAAACATAAATGACGAGTCACATGTTAAATCCAAATTGAGAATCATGGGTTAAATATAAACTAAGTACAAAATGGTTTTATATGAATTGAGAATCGTGTGTGAAATCCAAACTAAGAAGCATGAGTTAAATGTGAATTGAGAATGATGTGGTAAATGCAAACCATAAGTCATGAGTTAAATTTAAACTAAGAATTATGTGTTAAATAATACGAACTGATAATCAAATATTAAATGCCAATTAAGAATCATCGGTTATATATGAACTCGGAATCATGGGTTAAATACGAACTAAGAATCAAGGGCTAAATACGAACTGAAAGTCACAGACTAATTCCAAATTAAAAATTATGGTCTAAATGAGAATTGATAATCATGTGTTAAATCCAAACTAAGAATCAATGATTAAATGCAAACTAAGAGTCACAACTTAAATCTAAACTGAGAGTAATTAGTGAAATGCAAATTAAAAATCACAAATTTACTACAAACTCACGTGAATAACAAATTAGTTGTTAAATATGAAATAAAAATATTATGTTAAATATCAATCCTGAATCATGTGGTTTATATGAACTCACAATCATGTTTTGAATTTAAATTGAGAATCATATGTTAAACCGAATTGAGAATCATGGCTTAAGATGGAATAAGAAATTACAAGTAAAACCCCAAATTAGAATTAGTGATGAAATATGAATATAAAATCGTGGTTTAAACGTCAATCGTGAATCATTTATTAAATCATAACTAAGAATATTCGGTTAAATGTGAATCGTATATTATCTGTTAAAATACGAACTGAGAATCATGTGTTAAATTTGAACTAATAATCATGTGTTAAACTGAACTAAGAGTCAGTGGTCAAAAGCGAATAGCAAATCATTTGTTAAATCCAAAATGAGAACCAAATGTTAGATGCAAATCGTAAATTATTAGTTATATATGAAATCGAATCATTTGTTATATTTAAACAAATAATATTGGGTTAAACACAAATCACAAATCACAAATCATGTATTAAATTTAAAATGAGAATCAAAAGTCAAATTTGATATAAAAAATCATGTGTTAAATCCGAACTGAGAATTAGGATAAAATATGAATCGTGAATAATGGGTTAAATACGAAATAAGAATCGTATGTTAAATCCAAACAAATCATGTGTTATATCCAAATTGAGAATCATCGGTAAAATTCGAATTAATAATTATGGGATAAGTACGAAATGAGAATCATGAATTAAGTCCAAATTAAAAATCAAAAGTAACCTACAAAGTGAGAATTATATGTTAAATTTGAACTTGGAATCATGGGTTAAATGCGTATTAAGAATCATTGATTAAATATGAATTGAGAATCATGGATTAAATGTGAATCATGAATAATGTGTTGAAGCCGAACTAAGAACATTAGATTAAACACGAATCATGAATCATGTGTTATATGAAAACTGATAAGCATATGTTGAATTCATACAAAGAATCGCGTGTTAAACCGAACTAATAATATGGGGTTAAAAGTAAATCGTAAATCATGTGTTAAACTTAAACTTATAATCAATGGTTAAATGTAAATAATGAATCATGTATTAAATGTGAACTTTAATCATGTATCAAATTTTAGCCCAGAATCATGTGTTAAACCGAATTGAAAATAAGTAGGTAAAAGTAAATCACAAATAATATGTCAAATCAGAACAAAGAATCAAGGTTTAAATGCAAATCGTAAATCATGGATTAAAAATGAATCGTGAATCAATTATTAAATCTGAGTTGAGAATTTTGGGTTAAATGCGAATCATGAATCACGTGTTAAAACCAACTGAGAATCAAGGTCTAAATACGAACTCAAAATCATGGGTAAAATATGCATTCAGAATCATTGATTAAATACGAGTTGAGAATCATATGTTAAACACGAACCATGAATCATTTTTTTAAATCCGAACTGAGAATATTGGATTAAACATGAATCATGAATCATGTGTTTTATGCGAAGTGATAATCATATGTTAAATTTGAACCACCAATCATGTGTTAAACTGAACTGAGAATCTGGGGTTAAAAATAAATCATGAATCATATATTAAATATGAACTTAGAATTCATGATTGAATGTGAATCGTGAATCATATGTTAAATACAAACTTAAAATCAATATTAAACTTGAACCGAGAATCATGTGTTAAAACGAATTGAGAATCACAGACTAAAAGTGAATCACGAATAATGTATCAAAACCGAACTGAGAATCCGAGGTTAAATGTGAATCAGAAACCATAGATTAAACGCGAACTGTGAATCATTTGTTAAATATGAATTGATAATCTTGGATTAAACCCGAATCGTGAATCATTTGTTAAATCGGAATTGAGAATCAAAGGTTAAAATACGAACTCAAAATCATGGGTTAAATATGCATTAAAATCATGGATTAAATACAAACTAAGAATAATGGGTTAAATCTAATATGAGTTGATAAGTCTGAAGTTTTTAGGGTTATCAGATTCACACTAAGCAATGTTTGTATGAGAGCAGTTGATAAGGAAATATAAGGAAATATTCATATCAAAGGGATATTAGATTGACAAATGAATAATATAGAAAAAGAAATAGACAAAAGGAATAAATGTCTTAATCATTCATTAATCATTAGTTTTTTTCCCAAAAAGGGAGGGGTCATTATATAGTGCATGGACTAGAGGGTGAAATTACATATTTGTCATCAATAAATAGACTTTTTCACCTCTAGTTTCTACTAATTATGAACAACTTTTAAGGGCATATCATCTTACCCATTTCAATCCCAATGTTTGCTTTAATTTAGTCCTTCATATATTAAATAAAACCTTATATATATATATATTATAACACTAAATCTTGTTATTATAGCCCATATTTTCCTTCTCTTATCATGCGTAACTTTCTTAAATGTGAAACGTGAATCAAGTGTTAAATCTAAATTGAGAATCAAGGGTTACATACAAACTAAGAATCGTGTATGAACATTGAACTGTGTATAAAATTCAAACTGAGAATCATGGGCCAAATATGAATTGAAAAAATCATGTGTTAAGTCTGAATTGAGAATCATATGTTAAATATGAATTGAGAATTATCTATTAAACGTGAATCACAAATTAGTTATTAAATTTGAATCGAGAATCAATGCTTAAGTATGAATCACAAATCACAGGTTAAACGCGAATGACAAATTATTTGTTATATATAAACTGTGAATAATTGGTTAAATATGAATCACAAGTCATGTGTTAAATCTGAAAAGTAATCAATGATTAAATACGATCTGAGTATCATTTGTTAAATGCGAATCACGAAATAAATACGAACTGAAAATTATGGATCAAATGTATATTGAAAATCATGTGTTAATCAGATGTGTTAATTCTGATTTGAGAATCATGCGTTAAATTCGAAATGAGAATTATTTGTTAAGGGCTAATTATAAATTATTTATTTAATCCAAATTAAAAATTAAGGGTTAAATATAAATCACAAATCATGGGTTAAACGTGAATAACAGATCATTTGTTATATCTAAACTGATAATCATAGGTTAAATGCGGATCACAAGTCATGTGTTAAATGTTCATTAAAAATCATTGATTAAATACGAACCGAGAATTATGTGTTAAATATGCATTAATAATCATTGATTAAATACGAACTCAGAATCATGGGTTAAACATAAATCATGAATTATTTTTTAAACCCGAACTGAGAATATTAGATTAAACGTGAATAATGAATCACCTGTTTTATGCAAAATGATAATAAAAAATTAAATTTGAACTACCAATCATGTGTTAAAGTGAACTAAGAATTTGGGTTTAAAAACAAATCGTGAATCATATGTTAAATCTCAACTTAGAATCCATGTGAATTGTTAATTATGTGTTATATGAGAACTTAGAATCATGTATTAAATTTGAATTGAGAATCATATGCTAAAAGTGAATCAGGAATAACGGTTAAATCATATATTTTCAAAGTTTTTTATATTATTTGTTTGAAATTATTTAATAAAAATATTAATATTATTTAATAAATAACTTTTTTCTTACTTTTTGTCACGCAATGGACCGGGTTTTTCTATAAAAAAGACTTTTTTCATACTAAAATATCTTATTAAATACTACAAATATAATTAAAATATTATGTTGAAAAGATTTTTTGCCAAATACATATACTAGAGTATTTTCTAAAGATATTTGAAATGATAAATCCAAATATTTTCTTTTACATATATCCAATAAGATGTTTTAAAAATATATAGAATATTTAATTCTAAACAAATATTTGTTTTAAAAAAATATTTACAAACAAATCTATTTAAATTTTAAAACATTTTTAATATCTATATTAAAAAATATAAAATATTGAATAAATTTTATATTTGACATTAAACTTTTGAAAATTAAAAATTATAAGACTAAATAGATAATAATAAGAGATATAAAATAAATATTTAAGGTTAACGTCATGAGTAAGGCATGCTTGTGACGAAAGGTCATGAGTTCCAATCTCTCTACATACGCTTTCTTGGCTGAGTCTATCACCTTGCGTGGTTTACCTTCTAGCGTTGGTTTGCAGACTATTGGATTAGACCGAGAGTTTACCATGTGCGCACTCATTGCACTAATTTAGTAATGGCGGGTTCCTTAAAAAAAATATAAATTAAATATTATAGATGATAAATAATATATAAATTAAATATTATAGATGATAAATATGACAAATAAATATATATATATTTATTAACATTATTAAAAATATATTTATAATATTTAATTCGAAATTATGTTATATATATTACCAAAATAGCTAGGAAAATATATATTTGAAATACACGAAAAATATTTAACCTCAAATTCCATATCCATTAGGTATGGAAAACAAAATTGTGTATAATATAGGGTTAAATTGGTAAAGTAGTGATTCACTATTCTACTACTTTACTTTAGTTTTTAAAGTCTAGTAATATATATTAAAAGCATAGAAAGAATATATCATCGTATCTTTGAGTAAAAGTTTGAGTAAAAGAGTTATTTAAAAAATTTAAGATGCACCTTAAACGTTTTGTGTAGTCAAATTTGTGCCTCTTCCACTTTGCAATCTTCACATAGAACGATTCGGATGTTATCCCAAGTATATCAAAAAATCACGAGGAATCAAAGATGAATATTTCGAAGAGACGTAAGGATATCAGAAAATTGACTGTTAGCGACTTGAAAGATTGGGTAATGATTTTTCTTTTCGATTTTTTAGTTTTTTTCATGTTATTAGAAAATGAAATCTTTTATTGACTTTTTTTTTCAATTATATTTTAATTTTTTTCGAGTATAATTGAAAAAAAAATAAAACGTCAATATAAGGTCATTTTCCAATAACATGAAAAAAAACTAAAAACAAAATCATTATCCACTCTTTCAAGTCGCTAACAGTCAATTTTCTGATATCCTCACTTCTTTTCAAAATATTCATCTTTGATTCATCGTGATTTCTTAATACACTTTGGGATAACATCTGTGAAGATTACGTGGATGAGGCACAAATTTGGCTACACAAAACGTTTAGAGAGGTTAGGTTTTGGCTCGGTTCTTTTTAAAAAAAGTTAAATTAAATTATAATTTAATTTTTAAAATTTATACTTAAA
This sequence comes from Limnanthes douglasii subsp. nivea, assembly GCA_036936605.1. Classification (NCBI taxonomy): domain Eukaryota; kingdom Viridiplantae; phylum Streptophyta; class Magnoliopsida; order Brassicales; family Limnanthaceae; genus Limnanthes; species Limnanthes douglasii. The sequence continues at coordinate 142,413,854 of JAUPFV010000004.1, read as the reverse complement.
TAAATAAACTAAAATAAAAATTTAGAAATTATTGTTTGATTTTTATTAAAAGTTGGTTATTAACTACTAATTTAATTTTGGTGATATAATATATGAAAAATAAAAAATAATAGTAAAATTGTCGGTTCTAATGGTTCTTATCGGTTCGATTCTTTATCGGTGTTGTCGGTCTACCTATTTATCGGTTCGGTTCCTAATCGGTTCTACCTGTTTATCGGTTTTATCGGTTCGGTTCCTTACCGGTTTTTCTGTTTCGGTTTCCTTATGGGTTTCGGTTAACCAGACCGTTAAGTTGCAGTCTGGTTCTTATCGGTTTGGTTCCAGTCCTGTTCTCGGTTCTTGAGAACCGTTGACAGCGCTAAACACAACAACTAACGTTCACTATCATCATGATCAAGTAAAAAAAAGTTATATTTTAGTCACATAATTATACTTTTTTTTTCAAAACTATTACTATATATACTAAGTCTACGTTGATGAATAACTAACGTTCACTATCGATCAGGTAAAAAAAAGTTATATTTTAGTCATATAATTATACTTTTTTTTCAAAACTATTACTATATATATAACTATATATATAACTCTACGTTGATGAATACTAACATTGAAGCCCATGCACGTATAGAGACTATATATATAACTCTACGTTGATGAATACTAACATTGAAGAAGCCCATGCACGTATAGAGACTAGTCTGATCTATTGTAAAAGAAGTAGTCAAACAAAAAAACAAACACCTTTCTTATCTTCAATAGAATATTTTTTTCATCTTCAATAGAATATTTTTATTTCCAGTTTCTTTTTAGAAAAATATAATTATAAATTTTCTAAAAACCATTATTTGTATGAATAAAAAAAGAAAAAAAGAATCAGTAAAAAATATTGTATCGATATTGTTTGCAATAAAAAATAATTATGATAAAAAATATAATTTGAAACGATAATTTGAAACAAAAATAAAAAAATATCAGTAAAAATATTGTATCGATATTGTTTGCAATAAAAAATTGTAAAAAATGATAATTTGAAACGACAATAAAAATTCGATGCAAGATAATAATAAAAAATAAAAATATTAGCAGCAACTACTTTAAAAATATTAGTAGCAGATAATAATAAAAAATAAAAATATTAAAAATATTAGCAGCAACTACTTTAAAATTAGTAGCAACTACTCTAATTATTTATTGTAACAAATTTGTTAATGTCAAAACACTAATAAAAATGGCAACAAAATATATTTATTGCAAATAAAATAATGTTGTTGAAGGACAACATTGTTAGTACTCTAATAAAAGACTAAGTTACCATGAAAATTGGAAGGATCTAGAACGCTAACCTGGACAATTCTCTGCACATTTGTCTCGATGTTCCCGAGGAGAACCAGTGAGCCGGAATTGATGGAGAGTTTTTTTAAGTACTGAAATTGATAGCCCAACTGGAAGAATTTAGAACGATAACTTGGACAATTCTCTGCACATTTGTCTCCGTGTTCTTGACGAGAACGAGTGAGCGGGAATTGATCAAGAGTTTCTTAAACACTGAAATTGAGAGCTAGTTTGGACTTCCAAACCCGCGTTTTGTTCAATCGGAGGATTTCCGCCGGTAATTTCATTTCAAACCGCAGGTTCGCCGACGAATAGGTTACCGAATTATGGGGTCCATCACCTCTGTTGGTAAGATTGGAAGAGAAATCAAAGAATCGATGAGAAGTTTGGTGGAAGAAAGAACTAGAGGCTTCCTTCTCTCCACAATTATTGATAAATATTGAAAAACAAAATATGAATGTGACGATAGAGGCCTATCACTATATATATTATCTATTTGAATATTTAGTAAAATATTTAATTTAAGATATTTTTCCTCCTATTGATGTGCTAAAATATATTTTCAAATTATTTTATATTATTAGTTTGAAAATATTTAATAAAAATATTAATATTATTTAATAAATAACTTTTTTCCTACTTTTTGTCACCCAATGGGCCGGGTTTTTCTATAAAAAAAACTTTTTCATACTAAAATATCTTATTAAATACTACAAATATAATTAAAATATTCGGTTGAAAAGATTTTTTGTCAAATACATATACTATAGTATTTTCTAAAGATATTTGAAATAATAAATCCAAATATTTTCTTTTACATATATCCAATAACATATTTAAAAAATATATAGAATCTTTAAGTCTAAAAAAATATTTGTTTAAAAAAATATCTACAAACAAATCTATTTAAATTATAAAATATTTTTAATATCTATATTAAAAAATATAAAATATTGAATAAATTTTATATTTGACATTAAACTTTTTAAAATTAAAAATTATAAGACTGAATAGATAATAATAAGAGATATAAAATAAATATTTAAGGTTAAACATCATGAGTAAGGCGTGCTTGTGACCAAAGGTCATGAGTTTCAGTCTCTCTACCTACACTTTCTTGGCTGAGTCTGTCACCTTGTATGGTTTACCTTCTAGCGTTGGTTTGCAGACTATTGGGTTAGAATGAGAGTTTACCATGTGCGCACTCATTGCACTAATTGAGTAGCGGCTACCGGTTCCTTTGAAAAAAAAATATAAATTAAATATTATAGATGATAGATAATATATAAATTAAATATCATAGATGATAAATATGACAAATGATTTTTTCCCAATATAAATATATATGCTATAAATATATATATATATATATATATATATATATTTATTAACATTATTAAAAAAATATTTATAATATTTAATTCGAAATTATGTTATATATATTAAAAAATAGCTAGGAAAATATATATTTGAAATACAAAAAAAATAAAATATTTAACCTCAGATTTATGTGCTAAAATATAAAATATATTTGAAACATTTGGTTGAGAAGATTTCTGATCAAATGTATATACTAACATGTCTTCTTAATTTGAAAGATAGCCTCTATATATAAAACACAATAAACATTTATACAAAAAAAAATTAGTTTAAAATTTTAAAAGTTCATATATTTTAACCGTAATTCGGAAAACAAATCTAAAAATACCATTAGTTTTATTTTTTCAAGACAAATAAAACTAGTACCTTTTGAATTTTTTTAAAAAAGTTATATTTTATACTCATTTGTTTTTATATAGTTTCGCATCTATCATATGCACGTTTCGCATCTATCATAGTTGGTCTGGTTTAGCATCTATTATAGTTTGTCTGTTTTAACATCTATCATAATTGTCTGGTTTCGCATCTACCAGTACAAATTTAAAAATGTTTCGCATCTAGAAAAAAAATCGCACATTCATCGTAAGAGTTTTCCTTTTCGTTTACACTCTAAAATTAAAAATTAAAAAATTCATATCTTTCAAACTGTAACTCAGAAAAAAAAAATCAAAAAATGCCATTGATTTTGTTTTTTTAAGACTAAGAAAACTCGTGCCACTCATGATATGTTTTGATTTTTTAAAAAAAAACATTTTACACTAGTTTCTCATTTTATGGTTTTGCATCTATCATATGCATTGTTTCGCATTTATTATAGTTGGCCTGCTTTAGCATCTATCATAATTGGTCTTGTTCCAAATCTATCATAATTGTATGGTTTCGCATATACCAATACAAACTTAGAAAGGTTTTACATCTGGCAAAAAGAAGGTTTTGCATCTTCTTCGTAACAGTCGTCTTTGTCGTTTACACTCTAAAATTAAAAATTTAAAAGTTCGAATCTTTTCAACTGTAACTCAGAACAAAAAAATATGAATATACCATTTTTTTTTGTTTTTTAAGATAAACGAAACTAGTTACATTCATGATATGTTTTAAATTGTAATATATATATATATATATTTAACACCAACTTTTCGCTTCTAACAATAAACAAGTTCTGCATATACGAGTACAAAATAATAAACACGTTTTGCAACTATGAGTACGTAAAGTAAAACCGGTTCGCATCTTTTTACTTCATTTTCTTCGTTTAAACCTAAAACCCTTACTTGAACGAAAATCCCCCAAAACACACAAACACACTAAAATCGACCAAAACCTTTCTACAATACAGCAATTCTACTACAAAATCAAAGTAATACTAGAAGAATACCAAAAATAAAGAAAATAGATCTCAAGTTACCTTTTTCCAAAAAAACAATCGAGTTACCTAAACACACAAATCGACTTATTTTAAACGGATATCCAAAATCAAACTTTCAAAATAAAGTAAAAACACAATCAAAATCATATGGAAAAAAAACAAGAAATCGAGTATAAAATTGAATATTCACGTATAATATTATGTTACTATTCTATTCCCGTAATAGAAAAGAAAGACAAACAAATAGGAAAAACGGTGAAGTAAGAAACATAAAAGTTTTTATATAATGAAGTAAGGGTATTTAGATTATTGGGTCTTAGAAGGTAAATATTTGAGAGAAATGAGTATTCCTCATAAATACATGAAAATACGGGTCTTAAATGATACTAAACTCTTGTATATATATCGTATATATTTTGGAACGTTTATATTATAAAATAAATTACTAATATATTAATACTAAAATAAAAATAATATTAAATTTATATACTGTATTGTTTTTGTTAAATGCAAACTAAAAATCGTCGAAAACAATTAGTTGAATGTGAATCGCGAACATTTGGATAAATGGGAATCACAAGTTAAATTAGAACTAAGAATCATATAGTAAACGAGTATCACGAATCGTGTGTTAAATCAGAACCAAGAATCAAAGGTTGAATGCAAATTGAGAATCGTATGTTAATTATGTATTGAGAATCATGGGTTAAATCTGAACTGAGAGTTAATGATCAAATGTGAAATGTGGACCATGTGTTAAATCTAAGGTGCAAATTATGGGTTCAATCGGAACCATAGTTATCAGTGGCGTGCGACGGTCTGTGGCGAAGAAGGCTAAAAAAGCCACAGCGGCGAGGCGAGCGATGAGGGGATGGCCGCATGACATGCGGTGATTCCTTACATGAATAATATTTTTATAGCACATAACTGTAAATTAAATAGTACTATTTAGACGTTTCGACTAACAATAAAAACTTAAACATCCAATTACATAATTCTTAGAACATCCGAGTCAAATGACAAACAAATAGACTAAAATATCCAATTACAAAACATCCAATCAAATAATTATTTAAAAATTGAGTCAAATGACAAATATTGACTAAAATACATCATCGTCCGAGATAAAATCTTCAAACCTCTCATCATCATCATCATATTCTCCATTTATATCCCATAATAGAGTATCTTCTTCTTCACAGCCTTCATCAACAAGCCACTCATCTCTTATATGAGCCGCTGAAGACGATGGATTCTTAAATCGAAGATTGTAGTCCACTTCATCAACCTCAACAGCACTAACACCAACTCCTTCTCAAACATCTTTATATTTCCAAAACTTAGTTTTAGGTTTTTATTTTTTTAGTTAAAAAAATACCATGCGTAGCACCTCGCCACGGCAAGTGCCACAGCCGCCACGGTCACCACGGCCAGTTCCACAGCCACCACAACAACCGCCACTCTAAAGGCCTCGCCACACCTCATCCTGAGGCGGTCTCACCTCGCCTCGTCTCGCCACGGCCGCCACGGTCGCCATGTGACACCTATGATCGGAACCGAGAAACCAAGGTTAAAGACAAATTAAGAATCATGTATATAATTCAAACTGAGAATCTTGATTTAAATATGAAATGATAATCACGCGTCAAATATGAATTGGTAATCATATGTTAAATCTGAACAGAGAATCATATGTTAAATTCAAAATGAGAATCATTAATTAAACGAAAATTGTGAATCATTTATTAAATCTAAATTGAGAAACAAATGTTAAAAATGAAGTAAGATTCATGTGTTAAATCCAAACTGAGAATCAAGGGTTAAATGCAAACTAAGTATTATATGTTAAATCCAAACCGATAATAAAAATTAAATGTGAATCGCGAATAATTAGTTAAATGCGAACTGAAAATCATGGGTTAAATTTGAAGTGAGAATCAAATATTACGCATGAACTGTGAATTATATGTCAAATATGAGGTATGAATCATGGGTTAGATCTGAAATAAAAATCATGTGCTAAATGTGAAACGAGAATGATCTATTAAATCATAAGTGAGGATTATAGGTTGAATCCGACAATATAATCATGTCTTAAATGTGAATTGAGAATCATGTATTAAATGCAAAATGATAATCATGTATTAAATCTGAATTGGGAATTAAGGGTAAAATACGAGTCGTGAATAATTGTATAAAATCCGAAATGAGAATCAAGTGTTAAAATCAAACTAATATGATAATTTAATACACAAACTAAGAATCATGGGTTAAATATAAATTAGGAATCATAGGTTAAATATGAACTAATAATCATTTGTTAATCTAAACTCCTTATCATGGGTTAAACGCGAATAACGAATCAAGTGTTAAATCAACTATAAAAATAAATGTTAAATGCAAACTGAGAATTGCGTGTTAAATTTGACCTACTAATCAATGGTAAGTTATGAATCGCAAATGATGCATTATATGTGAACTAAGAATCACATGTTAAATCTGAATTAAAAATCATGTGTTATCCCGAATTGAGTATCATGGGTTAAACGTGAATGACGAACCAATTGTTAAATCCGAACTAAAAATCAACGATCAAATGTGAATTATAGATCATTGGTTAGACACAAACTATTATTAATATGTTAAATCCGAACTAAATATTTTGGGTTAACTATGAATCTTAAACATGTGCCAAATAAGAATCGTTAATCATATATTAAAATTAAATTCAGAATCATATGTTAAATTTGAATTGGGAATTATATGATAGACCAAACTAAGAATTAAAGGTTCAAATAAAATCGTGATTCATGTGATAAACCCGAATTGAGACTCGGAGGTTGAATGTGAATCACAGATCATGAGTTAAACCCGAATCACGAATCATTTATTATATCTAAACTAAGATTCATGGCTTAAACAAAAATCACAAGTCACGTGTTAAATCTGAACTAAAAATAAATGGTTAAATGCGAACTAAGTACCATATGTTAAATCCAATTTTAGAATCAATGGTAGAATTCGAATCGTAAATAATAGGTTAAATGTGAATTGAGAATCATGTGTTAAATATGAACTAAGAATCACGTGTTAAATCGAAACTAAGCATCGAGGGTTAAACATAAATGACGAGTCACATGTTAAATCCAAATTGAGAATCATGGGCTAAATATAAACTAAGTACAAAATGGTTGTATATGTTAGGGTGACGACCAAAGTCCCACATCCGACATCGGTTAAACATGGGAAGGATCAGTGGTATATAAGTAAGAACATACCTCAACTAGTATGAGGCCTTTTGGTAGTGGACCAAATGCAAAATCGTGAGGGCCTTCGGGTGCCAAAGCGGACAGTATCATACTAGTGTTGAGATCGGTTGTGTTCTTACTTATATACGGAGGCGGAATATGCAGACCGGACCCGCATATTCCCAAAACGTGGTATCAGAGCGTCAGGCCCAGACGGAACGCGATGGTGGTGAAATTCTCGTAGGTCGAACATGATGAACCAGTAGCCATATGATCAAGGTGATCTGCTCTAGAGATCCTAGTTCGGAGTGCTTGTGGCTTGATTGGAGTGGCGCTAAGGAACAAGACAGTATGGTCTAAGAGGAGGTGAGCAGTAACATCCGTAGTGCCTCTATGGTCAGGTAGTCTCCAACCTGATTAGAGTGGGCGGATGAAAGTCAATTGAGAAGGAGGCTAAGCGGTACTTTGTTCGAGAGGAGGATTTGTTAGGGTGACGACCAAAGTCCCACATCCCACATCGGTAAACATGGGAAGGATTAGTGGTATATAAGTAAGAACATACCTCAACTAGTATGAGGCCTTTTGGTAGTGGACCAAATGCAAAGTCGTGAGGGCCTTCGGGTGCCAAAGCGGACAATATCATACTAGTGTTGAGATCGGTTGTGTTCTTACTTATATACGGAATAATAAGAACTGCGCGGACAATATCATACTAGTGTTGAGATCGGTTGTGTTCTTACTTATATACGGAATAATAAGAACTGGTAATCAAATATTAAATGCCAATTAAGAATCATATCATCGGTTATATATGAACTCGGAATCATTCGTTAAATACGAACTAGAACTGAATCATGTGTTAAAAACTGGTAATCAAATATTAAATGCCAATTAAGAATCATCGGTTATATATGAACTCGGAATCATGGGTTAAATACGAACTAGAACTGAATCATGTGTTAAACGTGAATAACAGTTGTTAAATATGAAATAAAAATATTATGTTAAATATCAATCCAGAAAATAAAAATATTATGTTAAATATCAATCCAGAATAACAAATTAGTTGTTAAATATGAAATAAAAATATTATGTTAAATATCAATCCAGAATGTTTATATGAACTCACAATCATGTTTTGAATTTAAATTGAGAATCATATGTTAAACCGAATTGAGAATCAGGGCTTAAGATGGAATAAGAAATTACAAGTAAAACCCCAAATTAGAATTAGTGATGAAATATGAATATAAAATCGTGGTTTAAACGTCAATCGTGAATCATTTATTAAATCATAACTAAGAATATTCGGTTAAATGTGAATCGTATATTATCTGTTAAAATACGAACTGAGAATCATGTGTTAAATTTGAACTAATAATCATGTGTTAAACTAAACTAAGAGTCAGTGGTCAAAAGCGAATAGCAAATCATTTGTTAAATCCAAAATGAGAACCATAAGTCACGAGTTAAATGTGAATTGAGAATGATGTGGTAAATGCAAACCATAAGTCATGAGTTAAATTTAAACTAAGAATTATGTGTTAAATAATACGAACTGGTAATCAAATATTAAATGCATTCCAAATTAAAAATTATGGTCTAAATGAGAATTGATAATCATGTGTTAAATCCAAACTAAGAATCAATGATTAAATGCAAACTAAGAGTCACAACTTAAATCTAATAAACTGAGAGTAATTAGTGAAATGCAAATTAAAAATCACAAATTTACTACAAACTAATTAGTGAAATGCAAATTAAAAATCACAAATTTACTACAAACTCAGAATCATGTGTTAAACGTGAATAACAAATTAGCTGTAATCAATGATTAAATGCAAACTAAGAGTCACAACTTAAATCTAATAAACTAAGAGTAATTAGTAAAATGCAAATTAAAAATCACAAATTTACTACAAACTCAGAATCATGTGTTAAACGTGAATAACAAATTAGTTGTTAAATATGAAATAAAAATATTATGTTAAATATCAATCCAGAATAACAAATTAGTTGTTAAATATGAAATAAAAATATTATGTTAAATATCAATCCAGAATAACAAATTAGTTGTTAAATATGAAATAAAAATATTATGTTAAATATCAATCCAGAATCATGTGGTTTATATGAACTCACAATCATGTTTTGAATTTAAATTGAGAATCATATGTTAAACCGAATTGAGAATCAGGGCTTAAGATGGAATAAGAAATTACAAGTAAAACCCCAAATTAGAATTAGTGATGAAATATGAATATAAAATCGTGGTTTAAACGCCAATCGTGAATCATTTATTAAATCATAACTAAGAATATTCGGTTAAATGTGAATCGTATATTATCTGTTAAAATACGAACTGAGAATCATGTGTTAAATTTGAACTAATAATCATGTATTAAACTGAACTAAGAGTCAGTGGTCAAAAGCGAATAGCAAATCATTTGTTAAATCCAAAATGAGAATCAAATGTTAGATGCAAATCGTAAATTATTAGTTAAATATGAAATCGAATCATTTGTTATATTTAAACAAATAATATTGGGTTAAAAAGAAATCACAAATCACAAATCATGTATTAAATCTAAAATGAGAATCAAAAGTCAAATGTGATATAAAAAATCATGTGTTAAATCCGAACTGAGAATTAGGATAAAATATGAATCGCGAATAATGGGTTAAATACGAAATAAGAATCGTAAGTTAAATCCAAACAAATCATGTGTTACATCCAAATTGAGAATCATCGGTAAAATTCGAATTAATAATTATGGGATAAGTACGAAATGAGAATCATGAATTAAGTCCAAATTAAAAATCAAAAGTAACCTACAAAGTGAGAATTATATGTTAAATTTGAACTTGGAATCATGGGTTAAATGCGTATTAAGAATCATTGATTAAATATGAATTGAGAATCATGGATTAAATGTGAATCATGAATAATGTGTTGAAGCCGAACTAAGAACATTAGATTAAACACGAATCATTAATCATGTGTTATATGCAAACCGATAAGCATATGTTGAATTCATACAAAAAAGAATCGCGTGTTAAACCGAACTAATAATATGGGGTTAAAAGTAAATCGTAAATCATATGTTAAATCTAAACTTATAATCAATGGTTAAATGTAAATAATGAATCATGTATTAAATGTGAACTTTAATCATGTATCAAATTTTAGCCCAGAATCATGTGTTAAACCGAATTGAAAATAAGTAGGTAAAAGTAAATCACAAATAATATGTCAAATCAAAACAAAGAATCAAGGTTAAAATGCGAATCGTAAATCATGGATTAAAAATGAATCGTGAATCAATTATTAAATCTGAGTTGAGAATTTTGTGTTAAATGCGAATCATGAATCACGTGTTAAAACCAACTGAGAATCAAGGTCTAAATACGAACTCAAAATCATGGGTAAAATATGCATTCAGAATCATTGATTAAATACGAGCTGAGAATCATAGGTTAAACACGAACCATGAATCATTTTTTAAATCCGAACTGAGAATATTGGATTAAACATGTGTTAAACTGAACTGAGAATCTGGGGTTAAAAATAAATCATGAATCATATATTAAATATGAACTTAGAATTCATGATTGAATGTGAATCGTGAATCATATGTTAAATACAAACTTAAAATCATATATTAAACTTGAACTGAGAATCATGTGTTAAAACGAATTGAGAATCACAGACTAAAAGTGAATCACGAATAATGTATCAAAACCGAACTGAGAATCCGAGGTTAAATGTGAATCAGAAATCATAGATTAAACGCGAACTGTGAATCATTTGTTAAATATGAATTGATAATCTTGGATTAAACCCGAATCGTGAATCATTTGTTAAATCCGAATTGAGAATCAAAGGTTAAAATACGAACTCAAAATCATGGGTTAAATATTCATTAAAATCATGGATTAAATACAAACTAAGAATAATGGGTTAAATCTAATATGAGTTGATAAGTCTGAAGTTTTTAGGGTTATCGGATTCACACTAAGCAATGTTTGTATGCGAGCAGTTGATAAAATTCAAACTGAGAATCATGGGCCAAATATGAATTGAAAATCATGTGTTAAGTCTTAATTGAGAATCATATGTTAAATATGAATTGAGAATTATCTATTAAACGTGAATCACGAATTACTTATTAAATTTGAATCGAGAATCAATGCTTAAGTATGAATCACAAATCACGGGTTAAACGCGAATGACAAAATATTTGTTATATATAAACTGTGAATAATTGGTTAAATATGAATCACAAGTCATGTTAAATCTGAAAAGTAATCAATGATTAAATACGATCTGAGTATCATTTGTTAAATGCGAATCACGAAATAAGTGTTAAATCCAAAAGGAGAATCAAGGGTTATATACGAATCAAGAGTCATGTATAACCTTGTAATAATGTATGAAACTGAAATCGAGAATCATAAGTTAAATGCGAACTGAAAATTATGGATCAAATGTATATTAAAAATCATGTGTTAATTCTGATTTGAGAATCATGCGTTAAATTCGAAATGAGAATTATTTTTTAAGCGCTAATTATAAATTATTTATTTAATCCAAATTAAAAATTAAGGGTTAAATATAAATAAAAAATCATGGGTTAAACGTGAATGACAGATCATTTATTATATCTAAACTGATAATCATAGGTTAAATGCGGATCACAAATCATGTGTTAAATGTGCATTAAAAGTCATTGATTAAATACGAACTGAGAATTATATGCTAAATATGCATTAATAATCATTGATTAAATACGAACTCAGAATCGTGGGTTAAACATAATTCATGAATTATTTTTTAAACCCGAACTGAGAATATTAGATTAAACGTGAATAATGAATCACCTGTTTTATGCAAAATGATAATAAAAAATTAATTCGGCGTAAATTTTCAAACCCGGATTTTTTTTAAACCCATAACCCATCCCATCGGGTACTCGCGCGTTTGGGAAAAATTGCCATCCCTATATATATATATATATGATATATTGAAAACATAACCGACGAAAATAAGATTATTAAGTTAATCAAATATGTAAACTTATAAAATTATTTTATAAGTTTAGTCGAGTAACTGATATAAGTATTTATTGTAGTCAGTAGCATATTTGGTTTCATGATGATATAAAATTATTAATACCACAAGATCAATGAGAGTAGGTTAATATTCAACATTGTATATTGATAATATATTTTTTGCACCAAAAACTTGGTGCATGCCACCAATAAATGTTTTCAAAAAATAATTTCAATATGAAGTACCTAGGTGATGTATTTTATGTATTAGTAACCCATATTCATCAAGATCGCTCTCAAGATAGTTTGGGACTATAAAAAAAATAGATTGAGAACATATTTCAGCGATATAATATGGTTAATGACAAGCACATAGATGTTTTGTTGGCAAACACAAAATAAGTCCTCTCTCAGTTGGTGTCCCATGATTTGTTTTTTAAATTCAAGATATACAAAAGATTATATATGCTCTAATAATTGAAAGTCTGGTGTGTGTGCTCATGATCTTCCACTGTTTAGAAATAAGTAACATTGTTTGTTAACATAAAAAACAAACATTGAATAAGATCACTTATGCACAATGATTTTATATTGTTACTAGATGTTATAAAATTTATATAATTTGGAGCTATATATATTACGAAAATAAAATTTATTTTAACATTCATAAAAATTAAATAGTTAAAATATTATTTAGATCTTTATCATTAAAGATATTAAGATATATTATATACGAATAAACTTAAGAAAAAAAAACAAATCCATCTATTTTTTTTAACATCACTAATTAAGGTTTTAACTTATAAAGTCTTTTTAAGACACAATATTCTTCTCAGTACTCTTCTGATTGTAGAGGATATGTAGATCTAGGCTTTGAACAGTACATCGTCCCTCAACTATCACGTTTGGTGGAAAATAGTCCCTTGACTTTCAAATGTCCGTTGACAGTCCCTGGACTATCGCGTTTGGATAAAGTTAGTCCACCAGATCCTCTGATCCATGAGAGGCTGCCACTTGTCACCATAGTCTCCAGATTTTTGTATCACCACTAGTCCCTTGAGTTTAGTTTTCTGTAATTTTCTACATTTTGGGTTTGACCTAAACTCAAGAGACTAGTGGTGATACAAAAATCTGGGGACTATGGTGACAGGTGGCAGCCTCTCATGGATTAGAGGATCTGGTGGACTAACTTTATCCAAACGCGATAGTCCAGGGACTGTCAACGGACATTTGAAAGTCAAAGGACTATCTGTCACCAAACGCGATAGTCGAGGGACGATTTACTGCTCAATGTCTGTAGATCTTAATGAGACTTTATTTTATTTTAGTTTTCACTATATATTAAGATTTTATTACATTCAAATTAAATATGAATACAATCCATTTAACTAATACAATATTAAAATATAATTCACTTCAACGATCACAATTCTTATATCATAGATATATTTTGTATAATTCAGTTCATCGATCTCAATTCATATAAACGAGACTTGTTAGGTTTGGGAATATTAAGATTACAAGCTCATGCAATTCACACTACATGTCATAAATCTAAGTTCATTTAGATGATAAATATATTGCACGCTAATCTAAGTAACACAATTTCTTTAATCATTTCTTGATTGTTAATCAAAATCATAAAACATTTTTACATTACATGTTAATACAATAAAAACTTTAAACTTTGTTAATGGATATTATTTTAGTACAGAATATTGTAATTTTTATATATTTATAATGAATAACTAAATGTTATATACATTCCAATATTACAAATAATCAGTATAATAAGAAAAATAATAATAAATTTGAACTACCGAATAATATAATAAACTAGTAACATATTCTTTTATCATATAAATATAAAGTGAATTTGTTTAGATATTGAAAAAAAAAATCTTACAAACCTATCCATCACAAAGTTGCTTTACGAATTTAATTGTTTACCATCCATGTACATGACTAATTTTTTTATTGGGTCCGAATTTAAAAATATATAAATTTAAAAATATATTATTAGTTATTATCATAGATTAAACAATAATTTTATGATAAAATAATATAAATATATGGATGATATCTCAAAAACATATAAATTATGATATAATTAATATTTCACAATTTATTATCTGAAAAAAATTAAACTGATAAAATGTGAAATAAATCAATCACAATAAAATCATTATTCATCCTTATATAATTATATTGTATGGATATTAACCTAATAGCACAAAATAACTATTTTTATTTAATTTTTTAATAATAACATAAGATTTTAAATTAAAATATTATTTTAAATATAAATTTGGATAATTTACGATAACAATCTAAATAAAATATAAATTATCCACAATCACTTGAGTTTGAAGATTAAGTTTATAAAAGACGGCATGTAACATAAATGTCTTCAACAATATCCATCAACACACAAACACATACGATTTCAAACAATTAATTATTTTTAACATTCATCTTTTTTCAAATCCTAATTAAAAAAAAAATCTAAAAACATATATATTTTTATTTTTTAAAGACAAACAAAACAAAATCCATAAGTGATATTTTGGAAGATTTATTTTCTTATTTTTGAAACCAAATTATGTTTAATTTTGTAATTTGGAACACTTTATTTTTTAGCAACAAAATTACTAGTATTTGAACACTTAAAAAACAATATTTTTCTCCAAACTTATTTACTAATTCGTAACTAAAAATAATTCAAAAAAATATTTAATGTATCTAGTTTTATTTATCTCAAGAGACAAAACCAATTATATTTTCGAATTTTGTCTAGAACTATCGTTTGAAAATATGAATTTTTTATACAATAAATTTTTTAATGAATGATATTATAAATTATTGATAAATAAATTTATATTTGTAATCGTCTATAAATTCTTTTATAAATTATTTCTAAAAGTAACGAAAACTATTTATTTATAGTGTTAAGTTGGTGTAAAAAAGTAAAGAACGAGTCGAACGGGAATATCTTTATATTTAACGGGTTATCAACCGAAAATGCAGCAATTGAGGTCGAACTTTTAAATTGAAAAGTCGGAACTTTCTTTTCATCACCCAAAGTTTCATCCGAACTTTGAAATATTTTAGGAAATATCTGGAGCAAGAAAAACAACATTGGAGCCCGTGACCCTGATCCGGTACAATCCACTAAACCGACCCTCGACTCGAATTTGGTTATAAATATCCCAAATTGGCGAAAGCCCTAATTCCTTTCTTATCATCTCCTCTCCTCTGCGAACGACTATTCCTGATCGATCTTGGTATGTTCTTCTTCTTCCTTCATTCTCTCTACGTTCCTTGTTTTTTTCTGCTGTTTAGTCTAATTTTGGGTAATTTTGTATGTTGGTTATGCGTGACTTTTCTCAAATTTCTTATTTAATTGTTATATGTATGTTTTATGTTTCGATTGATTAGCATAGCGTCTTCTTCTTCTTTCTTCTTCTTCTTCTGTTGCTTATCCCTTGAATTAAAATTCTCGAATTGTGAGTTCTGGGTTATGCTAATTATTTTCTCCACATTAGGATATATTTTTTTCACCTTAAGTTTGTTTCTCTTGAATCCACGCCTGTAGTTAGCATTTTTTTTGCGAACAGTTCCATCCTGTTCAATTTACGGTGTTAATTAATTTTCCCTTAAATTCATGCTCTCTCTCTTTTGCCTCATATGGTTTTGTTCTTAGTTTTTCGAGTAACTATTATAAAGAACACAACTTGATTTGGATATACTTTTATCCCTAAAAGCTTTTAGGAATTGTAATTCGTGTTTTTTTTTTCAGCTTTAGCAGACAACACCTCAGCACTTAGCCATGGGAAAAAGAAAATCTAGGGCGAAACCAGCTACTAAGAAGCGTATGGACAAGCTCGATACTGTATTCAGTTGTCCTTTCTGCAACCACAACAGCGTCGAATGCCGCATGTAAGAACATCTTCAAATTAATAGGATTAATAAATTGTTGGTTACCTGGATTTATACTCACTTTTGTTTTTGTTTTCAATGAATGTAGTGACATGAAGAATTTGATTGGTGAAGCTGCATGTGGGATATGCCAAGAGAACTTTAGTATGACCATAACAGGTAATTTTTTTTGTATGATTTTGTAGCTTTACATATATTTAATTTAATTTTGTTTTCTTGGATTTATATAAGTGGATGATTTAGTCACATCCTGTAGAACTACTTTTGGCGGGTATTTTCATGGGAGAATCTCTAGATAATGTACCTGGTATTGATCCTTATGAAATCAATATTCATTTACAATAGCTAGATATGCTTTGGACCTAAATTTATCGCGATACCGAAGATATTAGTGGATTAATTGGACCCTTGATGAAAAAATTGGATATTTACAACATTTTGTCGGGAATTATTCTATGGATGCTTGATGGAAAAAGTTAGGGTTTCATTCAAGGTTATCATGAGGTGCCTAAGCATTTTATATAGGCAAGAAAACTAGGTGTCTGAGGAGTTTGAGGCTGCTGCCATAGTTGTTAATAGGCCATTGCGCAGCGTAGGGCAAAGGGTCCCTGGAGCAGTAGCGCAGAGGGTCCCTGGAGCAGTAGTGCATAGCGCGATTAGCGCGCGCTATTCGTAATTGTCGTGACCGTTATATTTTATAGATTTTAGAACACGGTATATTTTTGAAAAGTTTCAAACCAGTATTCACAGTCTTCAAACAGTAATTACAGAGTATTTTGGAAAACAGTTTAAAAAGAGTATCTTTGAAATTTAAATTTTTGAATTTTAAATTAAAAAATTGGATTTCAGTTCTTGGCTTTGATTGAAATATGGGTATCAGCTTAAGAAAAACAGAAAAGAAAAAACGTCTTACGAAACTCAGAAAAGAAAAAAAAGAGAGGAAAAGAGATACTCTGGTCACTCCTATAAGAAAAACTAGGGCTATTAACAACTATGGCTGCTGCCATTAAGAACGGCTTTGTTTTCTCTTGGTATTAGAGTTTGACAAATTATAATTGAATTAAAAGAGCAAAAAAGGGAATCATTAGCGATTAATAAAGATTTCCAATAGTTGACAGCATAGTTGTCAATATCGCGATATGTATCGCATGTATCCCGATACGTATCGTGATTTTTATGCCCAATGATTCGTATCTTAATATGTATCGTTGGTTTTCATTATCAGCCGATACATATGTTGAATCGTATGATAAATGTGTATCAGCGATACAACTCGTTGTACGATAAATGTGTATCAGCGATACAACTCGTTGTACGATAAATGTGTATCAGCAATACAACTCGTTGTACGATAAATGTGTATCAGCAATACAAATCGGTTCGAACGATAATGGAAACTCTACTAAAATTGATAGGTAAAAAGGTTTCGAAAGTAGAAAACATGCTTTGAAACTTAACAGAAAGGTTATCTATAATTCTTGAAAAATGTTCCATTTCTAAAAAAAACAGGGTTGATTCAATTTGAGGAGTTTTTATTTAGAAGATTTTTAGGTAGGAATGCATATGTTTTTCTTGTAAATAAAACTGCTTTTACTCAATCTTTTGAATTAAAAAAAATAGTTACTCTGTTTTAAATTAAAAATAAACTGTTTATAAAAGCCTATAACTTATTTTCCAGCTACTCTGCTACATTTACTTTTGGAAGTTCATATATATTAGACATAATCCTAAATTTACACCATCACAACTAATCAAATGGTAATTTATTGGATTTCTTTTATGAATATTATTCACCAATATAATAAATTGTATTATATAACTTGAAATATATACATATTTATATTTTTAGTGGATCCTTGTATCTTACGATACGATTCGATACCAGATATGCGATTCGGAAAAACTTAAAATCCATACACGATACAATACACGATTTGACAACTATGGTTGACGGCTTTTATATCTACACAAACCATATTCTAGTATAATATGTTCAGAAATTTAAATTGGCTACTTATGCTTCATCTTTCAAGTGATTTGCCTAGGGCGTTATAGATAGGGGTGACAATCTTTTGCTTTTTGGTCAATATATAAACTGAACCGAATAACTCCGGTTTGCTGAATGTAGAATCATTCGGTCTAAAATATCTGTTGGTCTTTTTGGTTTCGGTTTCATTTTTCATTGGTCGGTTCGGTTTGGTCCCCTTTTTTTTCTTGAATTGAATAAAAAACAAATTAATTATTCGGTTAAAGCTTTTATAACAAAAACATATAATGCAAAATAAAAAATAATGAAGCTTCTGTTTGGTTGCCAAGACAATGCAAGAAAGTTACAGTCATCTCTTATAAAGTTCATGGATTATTACTTGCATTTGGATTCGTGGATGACAAGCTCAATTTCCTGATGTAAAAACACAAAAAATTCCCAGGGCTTAGCGAGTTTTGATTACGAAATTTCTGACTAGCACTAGAACTCTAATCTTTCATTAAAACTAATTGATTCCGGTACTTGGGTTCTTGAGTATTAATCTACCTAGATAGATTCGGAAAGTCGAAACCTCAGTCAAAATAAATTTTGAGAAGCTAAGAATGTAAGATCCACAAGTTTTGGTATCTTAACCTGTAACTGGGTAGTAAAGGTAGAAGATCCCGAGTAAAGAAGTGAATTCAAGTGAGAGGAAAAGACGAGATTATGACTTTGAGAGTTAAGAGATTGGAGAGTTGAGGCTGGAGGCCTAAAGTTAGAAACTAAAAAAATCAACCTATATATATTACACTTAATTCGGTCGGTTTTGGTATGGTTATGAAAACCAAAAACCAAACCACTTCGTTTAGAAACCAACCGAACCGGCCTACTTTGGTTTGTTGGGGTTTTCTTTTTGTTTTCGCTCATCCCTAGTATAGATGTCTGGAGCCTTTTTCTTTCAACAGAAGTAGTATAATTACTCCCAAGTACAAACCTTTCTGCAAATTTCAGTTATTTAAAAGCTTTGTGTGGTTGAGCTTTTGAAAGGATTGTAGACCTTTAAGATCAGAAGATTATATTTATAACGAAGAAGATTGTATACCTAATAAGGCTTTCATTTAGGAAGTCCCTTGAGTATAGTTTACGCGGGGAAAATGAGAATTCCTTAAAATGAATTTAGAAGGCATTATACTATATTCATTTTTTGTGGTCATTAGTGACGCATTGTCGTTCTAATTGCTTCTCTTTCTCTAAATCGCCTATTTCACCTCTTGTTATAGTATAATCTTAGAAATTAATCTCATGTTTATTTTTCTTACTCTGCAGCTTTAACAGAAGCAATCGACATGTAAGTCTATTATTAAACCTCTTTGATAAGTTTTATTGGACTTGCATATATATATATATATATATATATATATATATATATATATTTCTGATATTAACCCTTTCATTTATCTAATTATACAGTTATAGTGAATGGATTGATGAATGCGAACGTGTCAATACCGTTGAAGATGAGGCTGCCTATAATGATGAAGATGAAGATGAATATGAGGAAGAACCAAGACCTCGCAAAAGTAGACCTGCTTACTGAGTGTCACCAATGATAAAGTGTTATCATGTAGATATATTCCGATAATCAGACTGTCTGCTTAAGATACCAGTATTGATATTTTCTTCATAATGCTGTTTTGGGTTGTAATCTCTGTTTATTCTGTAGTTTGTGATTGATGTCTGAATAGGTTTTCCAAAACTTAAATGGAATACTTTTTCTAAGACTTAAATTGTTTGCAGCCCTTCTTGTTTGAAATCGAATGTAGTAATAGATGTTCTGTTTATTAGGCTTGAATGCTTATTTGATGACTGTTGCACTTTCAACAAGCTAATTCAATTTCTCACATGTCTAATAGCGTATATAATTATCAGAGACAATATTCGTCATTTTGTCTGTAATTTGATTGTAAACGAACGCAGAGTGGAACAGTTTCTCCGTTGGATTTAATCTTACTTAAGCAGCACATGATTAGCATATAGAAATCTTAAGCATTTGATTCCCTTAACAACAAACACTTCTAATCCATCACTCAACCAATAATTTTAGCAAAAGTCAATGCCTTTTTTCTATATATAAAAAGATTACAAGGTCCTTTTGTACATGAAAAACACATCAAGTTCTCTTCATTACCATATTTAGGTTCTTTTGTGTAAAGCCAAAGAGAAACAACCATGATATTACAAAAAGAGAACCTGGATTTGTTTCTTGTCCCTTCTAGTTTGTTGATCATGTTTGTTTATCATCTTGTTCTTCTCTACAGAGTTCTCCATCACCCTTATAAAACTGTCAATGGCTTCATGAACATTGACAAACAAATTTGGGTTGACAGAATCCTTAAGGTTACTTTCTAACTTTCTTATAATTTATGTCACCTTTTAATATATATTCGACCTCGTCGTAGAAATATTGTTGGATCGGACGATATTTTGTTGTTGTTTTGTTTTAGTGATTTAGCCTCGATATCCAATCATTTACTCGATTTTTCTCAGGCTGGCAAGGATGAGCTTAATGTGGCGCTTACAGTAATATCAAGTAGCATATCAACAGCAACATTTTTTGCTTCAATAGTTTTAACACTCAGCTCTCTAATCGGAGCTTGGCTTGGTGGTTCTACCTCTAATCAAATATTCCAATCCGATATGATTTACGGTGACACAAGACCAACCACTATCATAATCAAGTACATTTTACTACTGGCTTGTTTTTTCCTTTCCTTTTCTTTCTTTGTTCAATCAATTAGGCATTTTCTTCATGCAATCTATCTATTGACCACACCAGGGAATGACATTCCTGTTGAGATTGTCAATACTAATGTTGTAAGAGGTGGTGATTTTTTGTCACTAGGACTTAGATGTCTTTACCTTGCTCTAAATTTCATTCTTTGGTTTTTTGGACCAATTCCGATGTTTGTTTCGTCGATTGTTATGGTGGTTGTTCTTCGCTACGTTGATTCGAATTCGGTTCCTCCTCCTTCGCATCATCGAAGATTTATGGCTAATACAGCTGTTAAAAGGGTGGAGAAAAATTTAGGTGAATCGTCTCGTGTAAGGCTAAAGTCAGAGCTGTTAGTCTAATGATAAATCATGGATTGTAATTTTAAGTGTAATGATATCACAAATTTAAGAAAATGATATTGTAATGCATAATATTTATTTTTCTGTGACGATATTGATTGTATTTATGATAAGAACATCTTTAGAAGACATGATCCAGATCCACATATATTTACTATATATATATATATATATATATATATATATCATTCGTCAAACACTTAATAGTTAGTTTACTATTTTGAAAATATCTAATATAAATAAAAAAATAAAAAAACCAGAACTTCTTTTACTATCTAGCTCACTTTTTTATTTTATTTTTATGATATTATAATATAATTTAACATTTAATAATAAAGTTAACAACACTAATATATATCATAACCTACGCAATTACGGTATCAAATCTCGAGACTCGTTGTGTTGTTTATAAATAGACCAACCAATGCTTTCGCTCTATTTGTAAATTAGCCTATCCTCTTTTGTTCTACGTTTTCTCACGTTCCTATAAACTTTGACCATAAACAACACTATCTTCTTTTTATTATCCATCTAAGTCTTCCATCATTTCACTCGTCCATTAATAACAATTTATTTACTATTTACAATCGAATTTTCGGCTTCCAACGTATCACTTCGGTCATTTAATTTTGGTCTGCCGTTAACCAACAACAAACACAATATAGAATTAGTACGTGAGAAATAAACAAACTAGTTTTCAAAAATATTCATAACTAAAACATCACATCTAATTTATGTTATTTTATTTGCCTGAGATACTATCAAAAACTCCGGTAGTAAAAGATCTTATTGCTTTTATAGTAGACTGCAATAACAATGGGACAAATTAAAGAGTGCTCATGAAAATTGATTTTCTCCGAAACACCGACATAGCACATCCATCGTTCCTGACATTATTGAAAATTTTGAGTAGGGATATAATGTTACCGGTTCCATGCGCAAACATCAATTTTTTTACATAACTATACACCTTACTATTTTCAGACAGCCAGATAATCTAATAAGCATTTCACGCGTAAATCAGCCAATATATCTTGGAGTTGTCAATCTTACTATTTTCAGACAACGTATTTAAAAGCCAGATAATCTAATAAGCATTTCACGCGTAAATCAGCCAACATATCTTGGAGTTGTCAATCATAATTTGTGGTTCCTATTGTGATCGCTTCTGTTCTCAAAGAAGGATATAACTCTTTCTCTAACCATCACATGTATAAAAAAGAGAGCATACATTTCCAAATCATATCCAACCCAATGTCCAAATTCAAACTACTAAAACCGCTTAACTGCTTCATAAAGGAGTTCATCAAACCCCAGCACGTCCAAATTAAAACTACCAAAACCGCTTAACTGCTTCGTAAATGAGTTCATCAAACCCCTAGCACATTGGTATGATGTCATTAATAGGTCCAAAATTCTATCCACCTATTATCTTAAAAAATTAGCCCTGCATGTTTATGATTTAATAATAACCCAATTAACCACCACAATTAACTATGACGTTGCGCTGCCCCCGTTATTATCTTAAAAAATTAGCTCTGCAATCATATCCATCCTAGTCGAACCCAAATACGACATTGCGCTACCCCCGTTAGTACCATAATAATCTAGGGGACTTGCCACCAAAATCCAACCAATATAAGATGGAAAAGTAGTACGACTTTGAGACCATGAACATCACATCGAGCAGTTCTAAATTAAGATGTTCGGATCCGAGGGAGATAAAAAACTTTTATGTCGCATTTGTTTATGATCTTTTGAGGTAATGCCCTTACTGGTTCAACAAGTTAACCCGTGGAGCATACATAATTTTGGAATGTAACAAATGAACTTCTACAACCAATTCATCGGTATGAAAATCATCAAAAATGATATTGACTATATCATCCAATGCAAGTAGGATCGTAGCGAGAGCCCATGAGCGTACATCCAAAGGACTTATGAACCAAAACCTCTATAGAATTTTCATAAATTTGTAGCTTATGTGGGTTATAAGAAAATGCTCTTACCATTTATTTTGACGAAATACATAATAAAATAAAGGTCATACTCTTTGGTGATTTGCTAGCATGGGTTGAAGAGTAAATAAAAGTTAATGAACCAATGTGTACGACTCGTAGGGGTCTCAAATTATTACCATTTGTATAATCCAATATCAAATATCAATGAGCCACTCATAATGACTCACACCCATGCCTTCAAACCCTTCGTCACACCTCTAACGAATGCCAACATCTTGAAGGATCATGATACACACATGAAGTTCGGCCAACATCTTGTTCAAAATTACCTACTATAAAATTCATAATTTGTATGTCCTAAAATTATTAAAGAAGATCTTGACCAGATCACATAGATAGACACGCCGGTCATAGATGAAATAAAATAGAAGGTAATTATGGGCCAGATGAGCACAACAAATAAGTACAATGCTATTTCCATAGTTATATATACTTCTTTATCATACAATATGATACCATATTTATATAAATATGTTAACAAAATTAGTGCTTCTGTTACGTAATCAATGGTCGAATGATCATGATCTAAAGAGACCAAAGAATTGTCAGAGGATTCGTTCATTCTAGACGACATGGATGACCCATGAATGCCTCATTTACTTGGTCAAATCAAATGACAAAATAAAAAATATAACTCTGGTAACACAAAAAATCATTTACATCGGCGGAGGCCTACGAATTAATATTTTAACATATATTTATAGGAATATGGATATCTTCCCATGGTATACATACGATTTCACGAGCGTAGCACCAAAATGACATGCCATAAATGTTCAATAGATAGAAAATTTTGGCCTATCAAACATAGTGAATATCAATTTTCCCTAAAATAAGGCCAAAGTGGATCGTTCAACAAATTAGGCCATATTCGGGAAGCCTTCTACTCTCTAGAGACCACCAATTCAATATTGCTAAAACATAATAATGGCAAATGACATATATGCGTGGACTTCACCGAACTTAACAAGGCATCTCTAAATGATCTACTTGATAAGATTATATACCGATAGAACGTCATTACCCCTATCATGAAAGGTACAGATTCATATTGGTAAAATGATAGAGAAAAAAATATCATCTAAAGGTAATTGTATCATCCGACGCTTCGACTGAAACACTGATTAAAAAGTGCTGACTAGTGTTATTAATAAAGATTATGTTAAAGTTAAATGTGTTATCTAAGTTATTATTCTGTATAACTAAGAAAATGTATGATGTTCCCCTAAGAAGGTATACGTATGATGGATAAAATATATAATCTTAGACGATGAGTCGATATTTAGATGAGGCATGAGACTAATACTGGAAGGTGATTTTGGACGAAATATTAGACATAGTAACCAAGTAAATTTAATAAAAATAAGATGAAATATACCTTAAGGAGATGTTGACGATGCTAAAGACTTGCAGAAGTTTAGGTGAAACTGAGCTGAAAGTGACTTGCTACGTGGATAAAAGAAAGTTATAAAAGCTTCAAGATAAATACGTATAGTATTAGATTACCTGTAACAGTTAAAATGTATAAATGAAATTCATATAATGGAAGACTTCCACGTATCATAATATATACGTGACATACATCATGATTGGTTATTGGGTCTAATTATTGTAAATAGGAATATATTCATAACGTAAAAAGGCTAGATAATTAATTGATATATATATATATATATATATTAAATACTGTCTTCTATAAATCTTGAGTTCTTTCAATCTTATAACCATTCGAAGTATCTTGACAAAGGTTTTTTTTACCATATTTTGCTCTACCATATTTTGCTCTGTCTATGGGAAATATTTGGAAAGTTTGCCTGTTAACCAATCTTTTGCCACCTTAGCAGCATACAATTCCTTGTGAGCCAAATTTTATTATTTTATTTGTTAGACAAGAAAGCTCTCATCAAAGTTAATCTAGTGAGTTTTTTCCATTAAAATATTTTTCATCACCATCATAAAGACACACCACTAGTTGGATCTATTTCTTGAGTCATAAAGAAGCCATAATTATTCTTCAAGATCGACCGTCTTAACAATCATACTAATTATGAGGAATGAAATGATAACACTCGCCTCAACGTGATCATTGTTCGCACCATAAATAGAGGTAGAAAATAAGACGTAATACGGCTCAAAAATCTACACAAATATGCGAGAAGTTAAATAAGATCATGCATAAATTTCAAGCCAGAATACGCTAAAACACACTAACGACAAGCACACACCAGTCACACATACTAATGACACGCACACGTTAGTCACAGACACGCCAGTCATGTATACGTTTAACGTACAGACATGTTTATCACACTTATATTAATCACACATCAGTTACGCCTATCAATTTTATATTACATTTAATTGTAAACAACAAATTGTATAATCAAATTGTTATATAAATTATATATTATAATTTTAAAATAATAGAATTAGGTTATTATATTTTTATTATTAGACTTTGATTATTATTATTGTTTGATTATAAATACAACAAGTGTTGTTATATTTGATATTATTTACTAGTAAAAGAGTTGTTATTGTTTGATAAACAAATTATTATATAAATTATATATTAAAATTTAAAAATAAAATAAGGTTATTATTATTTTATTATTGGACTTTGATTATTATTATGATTTGATTATAAATACCACGAGTGTTGTGTTGGTGTCGTTTTATCCCATTTAGATAAAAAAAAATTCTATAATGTTTTACTAATTTTTTAACAAAAATAAAAAAAAATTCGAAAAAATGTTACAAGTTTGTAACATGAGTGTTAAGTACATAATAATTACAAAATTATGATCAATAAACTTGATCTTGGTATTTAACCAATGTATTTTACGCTTTAGCCTTGATGTTAATCTGTGAGGTTTAAGGCTTTGAGTATGCCTAGTTGAAAGATGTCTTTTGCTTTGTCCTTGAGCTTGACTTTATAGTC
The DNA here is from genome assembly GCA_036936605.1 of Limnanthes douglasii subsp. nivea. NCBI lineage: Eukaryota > Viridiplantae > Streptophyta > Magnoliopsida > Brassicales > Limnanthaceae > Limnanthes > Limnanthes douglasii. Next base: position 142,387,477 of record JAUPFV010000004.1, on the reverse strand, counting down.
CATTTTACATATTGGTGTCTCTATTTCCTTCATTCTACTTGTTCCTACAAACATTAGAAAAAATGTTGATCAGATATCATTGCCTTGATATTAGTTTTATTGGTACTCCAAGTCAATTTTGAAAGCTTGAGTAACCTATATTAATACTTTCAAGTAGAAGTATAGAACTTAAAGAAATACGTGTTTGATTTTCTATAAAATGACAATTTTATTTATGATTTATTGTATATTTAGAAACCCAATCGACTGTAAAGTTTTCTCTTTGTATATATGTCTAATGACCATGTGGGATGAAATCAAATTCTTATAATAAGTTTTATTAATACTAAATACCAAAGAGTTTTTCCATAGTTTGGTATATAAAATAGATTTAAGGAGTCAATTTCAATGTCAACATGCTTGAAATAATTGTTTTTACAATAAAGTAAGCCATCAAGTAATGTTCTAGTTTCTGCAATTAAAGAAGTATTTTTTCCTAAAAGACTGCCTCTGTCATAAATCAGGTCACCATTTTTCATTTCTAAGAAAACATCCACTACTAGATTCTCCATTGGTTAATATTGATCCATCACAGTTTAGTTTGAGTCTATTTGGGGTTTGTGGATGCCATTTGATATAAACATAATGCTTATGACTTAACAAGTGACTAAAGCAGTGAATATCATTTGATGTTTTTAAATCACCCTTCCAATTCTTGTGTTTAATAATGTTTGAGTTTTCAATGGTAGATATTATATATGTGACATGTTTTTGGAGGAGAGCTTAATACCATTGTACTTAGATTTGTTTCTAGCAATCCATAGACCAGACTATTGTAAGTGGCAAAATGGTTCTAATGTGTGTGGTTTTTGAAGTAGAGAGGAACCAAAGATTAACTATATGGTTAATTGTCATATGATTACCTATAATAATCTTAAATAGGCATGCAAAGTGTTGTCACACTCTATAGGAAGTATTACATAATACAAATAAATGGTTTATATTTTCAGAGTTTTGACAATTTTGACATTTTGAAGCTAGATTAAAGCATTCCTTTTGAAGGATTGAGTCTACTGATATTAGATTTTTTAGAATTCAATATTCCGTTTACCAGGATACAAAAATATATACAATTCAGCTAAGTCTTTTGTTTTGTTTATCCTTTTCCATACTTTTGTGTATTTTTTTGTTTTATTTTGGTTTGTAAATGATGAACATTTAGATAGCATATATAGTGCATGCGCTTGGCCCATATGGTTTGTTTCTCTCTAAAAGTTCGCCAGAGTTTGTATGTTAATGATGTTTAAACCATTTTCATCAAATGGTTTACAAAGCTTTGACAAGCCTGACCATATTATAGTTTTTAATTTATCTTTGTATTCCTAAGGAAACTTATTCAACAATTTATTGATTCTTGATATGACATTGTTTGGTAATTGAAAACTTTGCATATAATAGACTGGGATTGCAAGAATGATAGATTTGATAAGAATCATCCTTCCCCCAATTTTTTTATTTTGCTTCTTATTTTATCAACAAGATCATCAAAATAACAAATATTGTTATCGGAATAAACAGTTATGCCAAAGTATTTGAATGGAAGGTAGTTGTGCTTGAAACCCAAGGTGTTTTCAAGAGAAGTTATTATGGTTCCACTAATTTGAGTAAGATAAATGAAAGTTGTTTTGTATTTTTAACTGGTTGACCAGAGACATTTTGATATAAGTCAAGAAAATCATATATTTTCTTGACATTATTGATAGATCCATTTATTAAATAATATTATGTCTTCTGCGAAAGCAAGACATGGAATGTTCACTAAACTTCTTGAGTTGTATCTCATGCAGATGTGATGTTAGAATATTTTTTTAATTCCTCTTAGTAAGAATTATTTAGCAATAATGAACATGATTGGTGATAAAGGATCACCATGTTTGACTCCATTGCTAGAATTAAAGTAACCAAAAAAGTTGTCATTGATAATTATAGAGTAGAACATATTTTTTATTTCACTTTTGATTAGATTAATGAATTGATTACTAAAACCAAAATCATGCATAATATTGTATATGAAATTGACATCTAGACATATAAAAAACATTTGTCATGTCTAGATTTATAATGATGTTGCCTCCCTTATCTTTTTTTCTTTAAATCACGTGTTAATTCTCGAGTTATTATGATGTTTTTTTGAATATTTTTTCTTTAAACAAAAACACTATGTTCCTTTCAAATAATTTTGGGGAGAAGTTTGGAATTTATGAGTGTGGACATTATTCTGTTGAATACTGTGTAGAGGCTGATATGCCTAAAGTTTTGCCATGTCTTTGGTGAGTTGAATTTGGGAATTAGACAAATTGTAGTTGCAAAACTACTTTTGGGAGCTGTATTATTATTATTATTTAAATAGGTTGGAACTGCTCCATATAAATCATGTTTGATGATTGTCCAGCAGGTTTGAAAGAATCTGGAGTTGAATCCATAAACTCCAGAGACACTATTAGGGTTAAAGGTTTTAATTGTATTATGGATCTGATAACTAGAAAGTTTTTTCATTAAAAGTTGATTGTATTGGTTTGTTATTAGCTTTAAAATAAGATCATGAAAGATATTTAAGTTTGATTGGTTGTTTTGACAGTTTAATAGAGACTTGAAATGATTAATTACATATTTTTCAATTTGGTTTTGATCTTCATTCTATTTTTCATTTATTGATATTCCATTTATTCTTTTTCTTTTCCTTCTGTTTTAACAAAATTATGGAAACATTGGGTGTTTTTGTCACCATATTTGAGCCAAAAAGTGGCACTTTTTTTTTCCTTCCAGTAGATTTCTTCTCTGGCAAGCAACTTTAGGTGTATGACCCTAGTTTTTAAAAGGTTTATCTTGTTGGTTGTATTGTTAGAGTCTTCAAAATTTCTTTCAACAATTTTGACATCTCTATTTAGCTTTGAAAATATTGTCAAATATATTGCGAAAGACCTTTTTGTTCCAAATTCTAAGTTTATTTTTTAGTCTTCTTAATTTTGACCAGAAAACATGTATGGGATTTCTATACACGGGTTCTTGCCAATTGTTTTCAATTGTTTATACAAAATATTTGTTGATCATCCACATATTTTGGAATTTAAAAAGGTTTTTTGGTTTATTTGTGTTTGATGTTAGAAAGATCACTAAGGGTGAATGATCTAAGCCAGTTCTGGCCAGATGTTTCACCCTTGTGATGTCAAAGAAATCCCTCAAAGAAGTTCTACAATGTCATGTCAATAAGTTTTCACTTATTGTTGTTTGACCGTGTAAAATTTAACCATGAGTATCCAGATCATCTAAATTACAGTCCATTATCATGTTGTTGAAATCATCCATTCCTTTCAAACAGAGGGTGGAATAAGCCAGTTGTTTAGAGGCTTTGAAGATTGTGTTAAAGTCTCTAACTATTAGCCAAGGTTGATTGGTGTCAGAAATTTGTCTTAAATGATCCCATAAGGAAAGTCTCTGAGATTTGGTGCACTTTGCATAAACAGTGGTGACAAGAACTTCTTTGTTTGAAGAATGATGTGTCAACATTGTATGTAAGAATTTATCATTGTTGCACATAATTTGAATTCATAACTGATTTCTCTAAAAGAGCTAAATTTTGTTATTGTTGTTTGTAAAATTTGATTCAAAACCGATTTTTTAGTTATTTTTCAGTTTATTTTATTAATGTTCATTGGTTCTTGAAGAGCAGTGAAATCTATTTTTTATGATTTGACAATTGTTTTAATCCTTCTAATAGTTTAATGATTACCTACTTGCCTTACATTCCAGTCTAAAATGGTTATAGTCATTTAGAGGCTGAGTTTGAGGATATGGTAGATCCTTTAAAATTTATTATTTTGTTGATTAGGTTAACTTTTAGGCTTTTAATTTGTTGGTTTGCTGATTTTTTTGTTAACTTGTTTGGTTATCTCTTTTATAGTAGAAACTCTTTTTATTTCTGGTGAATGGGGTAAGTTATTAGTTGGCCTGATTTTGGGTGTTTAAGTTTCATTTTCAGAATTGTCTTCATCATTGAAGATTGAAAAAAAGATCTCTAAGTTAATTGATTAAATTTCTTCAATCACTTCTCTATCAGAAACTTCATGACGTTCATTATTTTGATTTAGGATAAGTAATTTGTCATCATTGTTATGATTTGTGAATTAATGTTTAAAGTGGCATTTACATTTCCCTTATTATTCTGATTTTATATTAAGTTTGATTCAGTTGGCGATGAAGGAGTTCTGGATTGGTGAAAAGTTTTATTTTCATCATTGTTTGTTGAGGTTTGGTTTACAGTGATGTTTGAAGCATGTTTTCCATCGGTATTTAGGAGTTTATTGATTTCATTTGAGTTTTTTTTATTTGGATCAACAATGAGTTATTTTAATTTTTGAAGACACATTTCTTTTGATGGAATTATGGGGTTTTTAAGATGTTGATTGGTTTAGATGAGGTGTAATTCTCCGAGCCATTAATGGTTTTGTCTTTATTTTCTTATTTACAATGACTTCCACTATGATCCAAATGTTTACAGGTTTGACAATTAGCCGGCATATCACCATAGGTCATATCCTACCAAAATCCATTTTGTTCCCCAAAACTAATTCAGATTTTTTGGAGAAGAGTTTGGATATATCAGTAATGAGCCAAAATTTACAAAAGTTAAAGCTTGCTCTGTTTTTATGAGGAACCTATATTTTCAAAGGAAATCCAATTGCTTTGGAAATATGAGCTACAAAGTCTTGATTGTATAGCATTTCAGAGAATTTAGGCAGGGAAATTCATACTGGAATCTGAGGAGACTCTAGTCTAGGATTGGAATCAGGGGACCACTTAAGTATTCTAAATAATAATTGTCCTACAGTTCTAACATTTCTATTCTAGAAAGATTTGATATCTTTAATTAGGTCAAATTCTATAAATAAATGTCTATAGTCCCAAATAAAAACACTAAATGCTCCGAGAATCTAATGATCCTAAATATATTTTAAAATCATCTAATGTTGGTATCCCAAAGGAAATTTCATAATTAATGTTATTTTAGAATAAATAAGTAAGAGTTCCTTATCTGATTCTTGAAATGTGATGGTTTTGTAGTCCCCTCTATCTTCTTGAATCACCTTTAAGTGTTTGAATTATTTTCTTGAGTGTCCTAGAATCTCAGCGTACGATCTTGTTGTTGAGAAATTATTTCTAGTAGACTTTTATTGTTGTGTAGATTGGTCATTTTCAAATGGTGGATTGTTGACCAACACCGATATATCTCTATATTTGTTGTTCTTCTTCAGCGATTCCATTAAAAGTAAAAAATCTTGTGACGTTGATTTCTTCTCATGGTCTCTTGAAATTGGGGCTTCATCGATTTTAGGTCTTTAAGTGACATTTACTGATTTGGATTTGTTTACGCTTTGTTGACGGTGGAGATTGACCTTTAGATGAGGTTGCTGGTGGTGAGAAGCCATCACTTGAGGTAATGAGGCTTCACATGCGACAGTTGATTAGAGTTCTTGATTTAGGGTTTTGGGATAGTCTATTCGTGGAGAGAGAGACCTCATTTCATTCCAAATAATTTATTATCTTTTAATTTTTTAATTAATTGTAAAAATACATTAATAAGTATTTAAAATTATAAGATAAATTACTACTAATCAATATAAGTTATCAATTCTTTTATTAATGAATTATACTTTTAACATTTTACTTTGAAAATATCTCCTTTCAAAATAAATTCATCTAACATTAAATTCATATATATATATATATAATTTTATTTTTCTAACCAACAAAGCAAATTTAAAATCCACAAAATCTCCATGCCTTATTCTATTGAGAAACCACCTTCCTTACCATATTACTTGCCTCCAAACTACTCTGACCAAAACAAATTCCGATTTTCCCAAAAAATGTGTTTTCGAGTTTGGTTTTCCGTCCATTTTACCGATGTGCGTTCAGCTACCTACCTGAATTTAGTTTGTCGTAGAATTTCAGGCTACCATCAACTGAAGACTAACAACTGCTTCTCCTCTGCATTAACTATTTGAGGTAAAAATTTCAGCTCTGTTTCTTGTATTTGTCTCCTTGAAGTTATTTTTCAGTTGTTTTGATCGAAGAAGTTGTCAGTATCGTCGGTGCTTTATCTTGTTAAAGTGTTGAGTATCTCCATACTTTACGATCTCTGTTGTTTCATATAAGCAAGTTCTTAGCTACAAATTTTTATGTTCGTAAGTTGATTTCTTAGTTATACATAGGTGATATTGTTTATAGTTTTTTCGTTAGTTGATTTCTTAGTTATATATAGTTGATTTCATACTTTACGATCTCTGCTAGTTTATAAGTTTTAGATTTCAGGTTGAGGATCGTGAGTTGATGTTGACGATGCGTTTTTTGAGCACACCGGTGTCGCGATTTCAATATACAATTGTTTTCTAGGTTTGTAGTGTCGTATGCGTTAATGCAATTTAAATGTGTTACAGGTTAAGGGGTTTTAGTGTAAATCTACCAGGCAATTTTAATGTAAACTTCATACGTATGATTAATTTATTTAGGTTTGTTCATCCGACATATATATTGTGATTCATGCGTACATTGGAAGCGTATTTTTAATATATAATTCCTGGCTCAACATTCATATATACTACTTAACTAAATTTTAATGTTCTTTCATCAAATTTGTTTACACTACAGTGCAATAGATGTCTAAACAAAAAGTTTGTATAATCAAATTTGGCCACCAGAATTCAATTGTTCCTTTCAACGAGTTTGAAAACTTTCATAATCTTCAATATTACATTGAAATCGGATGAGATGATCTTGTTACGGGTAACTACACTATTTTCTACTCATGCGGTGATCATAACAACATTTTGTTTAATAATGAGACTTATTTTATGGTTTTAGTTATATATCTTGATGTGGAGCGTCTGAAAAGCGTTAGCTTTGTTATTGAACAATAGCCAATTGATAAAGTATCGGTTGAAAAGCGTAAATATCCTAGCGTAAATAGCCTAGCGTAAGTTTAGGAGAACCTCATCACAATCAACTAATTAGTGGTGAGAGTAGTAATGGTTTACTAAATTCAGAATATAAAAGAAGATATCTTGCTACTACTGGTTGGGTTGATATTATCACATGTGTTGATCAGGCGTTTGGTGATGGTGCTGCGGGTCTAAGGTTATCCTTATGCCGATATGACTTAGAGTGTGGTTTTGCTTTCAAGTATATGCATAATACATCTACTAAGATCACTGCTTATGGTGTCAACAAAGATTCAGGTGGTTGTAAATGACGTCTTTATGCATTAATTGATTCCAGCATCGACTTAATGATGATAAAGAAATATGTCCATAGCCATACATGTAGCCCCATTTTATCCTAAAGAAAGGTAGGTATTTGACATCTGATTTGATTCCGAATGAAATACATGATTCAATAAGGACATGTCATTCCATAACGGCAAAAACTATACAATTAACTCTCAAACAAGACTACATTTTAGACATCTCCTACTATCTCTCATGGAATGCTTTATAGAAGGGAAGGAGGGAAGTATTCAGAGATAGTAGTACTTCTTTTAGCTTGCTGAATGGATATTTTAAACGATTAAAAAGTAGAGATATTACTACTGATTGTCATTTGAAGGTTGGTTTTATTAATGTTTTCAGGTGTTGCTTTATAGCATTTGGATCGTTCCTTCAAGGATTTCATTCATATCGACCATTGTTGTATGTGGATGGCACCCATTTAACAGGCAAGCATGGGGGTCTGCAGTGGAAAATAGTTGCAATAATGGTAAGTTTTTTCCCCTTATTGTGCTTTTTGCTTTACGGTGTTTACTAAAGCATGATAATCACGCGGTTTATGATATTCAATAAACCTTCCTAAACATGCGATTTTATGTCGATTAATAAACCATCGTAAACATGCAATTCATATTGAAAACTTAAGCAACAACGCGATTTAGCTACCAAGTGTAACCATGTTCTTAATTGTTAAGTCAATGATGGGATCTATGTAGACTTATGATACAACCTATCATGCGATTCTGTATTTTACAAGTTAGTTGGACTCCATTAAACTATTTTTATATTGCAGGTATTTTCCCCGTTGCTTTCGGTATTTTTGTAGTGAAGATTGTGATAACTGGCTATTATTAATGAAAAGTCTTAAACTTCATTTGTTAAACTGTCAGATAACATTTATTTCCGATCGACACTCTGGTATTATTAATGTTGTTTCTGTTGTTTATCCAAATGCTTTAATGTGTATTGTATATATCATCTCATTAATAATTTGAAGGCTTCTATTGAATACACTAACCAATAGTATAAAAATACGATGTTGAATTTGTTTAACAGTTGTGCTTATGCTCCCACGTTAGACCTTTTTAAGGAGAGAATTTTATCAATTTTTAAGTCAAAGAGGTGGTAAGATAAAGAAATTACTTGGCATTTACCTCTCGACAAGTACGCTCAGACATTCGTTAAATAGAAACGGTATGGGGCAATGGCATCATCTGCCGCCAAATCCTTTAACAATCATATTAAAAAGCTATGCAATCTACCGATTGCTAAAATGATCGACAAGATTAAAGTCATGCTAATGACTCAGATTTCAAGACGTTATTTGAAGGGGCTCAGCTGGAACAGTTTTTATGCCCCGAGTATGACAAGCAATTTAAGGAGAATGTTCTAATCGGTCAAACATGGGTAGTACGTAAGTCTTCTGCAACTTCTTTTGAAATTTTTAGTGAACCCGTTATGATCGTCATCATGCTTGATTTCAAATGTTCATGTGGTTCATGACAACAAGAGTGTTTTCCATGTCCTCACGCATTAACGGCAATACCTTTGATTAACAAAGATCCTATGTCGTTGATAGAGTCATTCTTCACGGTGGGAAATTATATGTCTACTTGTTCTTTGAGCATACCGAGAATAACAAATTTCGATGAAAGATCATCCTCTAATGATTTTGAATAACCACTTGTTCTTCCTCCTAACATTAAAAGACGAGCTGGAAGGCCAAAGAAAAACTGTATTCCATCTAGAGGAGAAATAACAACGAGCAAATTACGGTGCGTACATTGTTTTAAATCAGGATATAACAGGAGGACATGTGATGTCCCACTTTAACTTTGCGATTGATTTAGGAATGATGGTTGCAACATAAAATTTTAATGATTTTCAACTTTTTTAACAACGCGATTATCTTAGGACTGTATATCTCTCTCCATACCTAATGTTTTCTTTAAATGATTTAGCTCCTACATTGCGATTATTACACTTTCTGAAGTCGCGATTCATTAATCAAATTAGTTATACAAAATACGATTGTAGCTTCCTTTGAAGACGTGATTTGTATTATACATCCTAAAGCAGAAGTGTATGCGCACTACTCTATTGTATCGTAGAATACGCGATTCCTTTCACTCCTAAAGTACTCATGCTTCTCACGACCAAACAATTGAATGAATCACGCGATGTGCAGTATAAAAATTTGATTCTCAATTAGCGATTGGTTAGCAATGGTATTCTGTTGCGTCTCAATTTATGAAACCATACAACCCAATGACTGACCAAATATAATCGCGCGATTTGTAATAGTGCTCAAATAACAAATATAATCGTAGTTCAAAAAAATAACATATAATATTTCTAATATTAAACACTTTAAAAATATTTTTAATACTCAGTTCAGTGACAACATACAACATGGAGAATGCGATTGATGTTTTACTCATTCACATATGCGATTAATTAATCAATGTGGCTGTGTAAGATTAGATTCTTAGCTTGATTTTAAACGACGTGATTTTTATTATATTGATTGATTATATTGTTTTGCATACACGATTCATTTACCTTTAAATGTCATTCCATAACAATAGCTTGAATCACAAGATTTGTGTTTTACATATTGTTCATATAGTTGTTCAACAAACCGGATGGCACGATTCTACCATGTTTCTAATAATCCATAAAACCCTAAAGACTCAGAAATTAGTTAAACAAGGATAAGATCATATTTTTTTGAAATATTACAAACGTTGACATATGGACCTACAACTTCCCAGATAGTTAACCATAACAAAAATAACTACATATTAAAGGGTTTCCCTTGTTTAATTCCAAGAAACAGAAAAAAACACAACTCCATACTCACTAATTTTCAGAAGAGTTCTCCTCGTCTTCATCTTCATTCTCCTCTTCATCCTCCGAGTCATCCTCCTCTTCTTTCTTGTCCTCTTCCTCCTTTTCCTCTTCATAGTCTTCTCCATCGTTTATTTCCATCTCGTTGTCTGCATCATCTGCGTCATCAAATTCCCAACAGTCTCTCTTTCGTTTGCATTTGGGAAGCCAGTCCTCGTCCGAGTCATACTCAAGATACGACTATGAATCTCCTGAATCATAATTATCCTCAAAAGAAAACGAGAATGAGTAATCATATTTGGAATCATCTGATGAGTACACCGATGTACTAGAGTGCTTGTAGTGAGAGAATTTTTTAATCTCATCAGAGAAGCCACCATCAGAGGATGGGTAACCATATGATTCTTGAGAGGAGTCGTCCATATTCTACGAAGAGTGTTTTTTAGGGATACGAAGAGGTTGCGTGTTTTGTTTTACTGACTGAATAGCTTCTTCACAACCTACTATTATTTATATTAATAAAAAACATCTATATTTAAATGTGTAATTAATGTTAGTGTAATGACTACATGTCTACCCATATCTCAACAAGCCATAAATAAACCAATCAAAATTTAACCTTTAAACCCATTACTATCGTGAAAAGATGGTTGGTTGTCTAGTTTTAAGTCCAAATTACAGTAACCAAGGCGTATAATTTCATAAGGAAATTTACATTAAATGTGCCTTACATATTCTCATCACACGATTTTCATTATAGTGGAATATACCACGACGCAATTTGTACTATAGTTCCTTACGCGACGATTTATTTGTGCATGATTTTATAAATCACGCGTTATTTCTGGATTTATTAGTTCTCACAAGCAATTCAAATATTATCTACCATTTTTAAGTGATATAAATTGAGAGGCAAGTGCTTAAACATCCGCACGATTTACTAAGCTAGATCTACTAGTACATATATCACTACTGCTACTATAATTAAAACAACAACGCGATTTTTCACAATACTGAACCATTTCCAATGCAACAAGAAAGTTAAAAAATACATATTACTTGATTGAAAATTATATTTTAAATTTAGGTAAACTTATTATTCGAAATCAGCCGCCACTGTTATCCTCAACCGGTGAGCAATTGGCGAGCGCATCTTCTTTCTCCGCAATACTGTCCTTCAAATACACAATCATATCACATGAAATCCAATCATTAACTTCCCACTTTCAAAGTAGGGTTGCCTCTTCGTGCAACACGGAAGAAAGGTCAGACACGCGAAGCAAGGGTTCAGATTTGAGTTTGTTGTACCTAGAAACGACTTCTTCACGACTGCGAGTATGAGGGCCCGTAAATCCAAGCCTCCCATAGTCAAAGTACATCATGCATAACACGTCATCGAAAAAAATTAGTTTTATCATCGATCAGTGTTTTCCTAACGTACTTCACCGCTTGAAGCAAGTGTTGATCTTCATCCACGCTCCAATTCATACTGAAGATAGTTGAACTATTTGTAAAATATATAAGGTTTTCTTACATATTCTAACTAGAATTCTGGAGGTTTATATACGGGATATAAAGGAGGTCACAATCTTTGGCGGGTCTTTCTTTAGTGGTGTAAATTTAGGCGGGCTAATGTACTTAAGTCAAAAAATGGCGGGAGTTTATCAATTTCTATGCACCTAAATCAACATTAGGATTTAGGTACAACAACCATGCAAGATAATCACAACCTTCCCATCTCGCGATTTACGAGAAAAGTTATATAAAAAAACGTGATTTAAGTACAACTACAACGTAGTCCTGTACCTAAACAATGGCACCACAAAGTTCAACACTTGTGTAATGGCTTAAAAATTGCGTATGATAAATGTTTTACACTACCACAAAAATGCCACCCAATACAACAACATAAATGAATTACATAAGAATACATTCCTTATAACAAAAGTACTGTTCTACAATCGGAAAAAATCAACAATCCAACCCCCAAAGATTAGTATTGTTATCATTTAAGAAATGATAAAACATTTGTGCATGTGTTTGAGCTGGCATGTTTTTACTATATTCCTTGGGTACAAACCCGTTGTGGATACTGTCTTTAACGTACTCCCAAAAGAAAAATCCACAGTCAAGTGAATTTTTGTCTTCTTGCGGTATATCTCTTGCAGGTTTAACTTTATATCAATTCCTCACATGAGAGATCTATTTTTTCTTCATACAATAGTTCAGTTCTTCAATACAAATACTGTCAGGCTAACATTATTAGGGAAATTGGTAAAAAAATGCTAACAATATGATTCGTTAATCCACATCAAGGGATTTATGCACAAAATAAATCTTGGACAACTTATGCGCATAACAATTTATGCATAAATATAAACACACGATTTTTATGGATAAATCATGTGATTCTCATAATCAAGCGATTCTCAAGAATAAATCACGCGATTCAGTTAAGTTGTACACGCGATTCTCATGAGTTAAACACGCGATTCTCATGAATTAAGAAACATATTATATACATTATGCTATAATTTTTATATTGCATACCAATGCATCTCTAGTTTTCTGACATACATCTAAAGTGAATTTGCTTTCAGGAAACAATGGGTTGTAGTTTTTAGCAAGACCATTCTTCATGTCGATTACGAACAATGTCCAGTGGTTTGATCCTTTCTCTGTTATATGGCATACCGGAACGAACGAGACAAACATTTCCGACCTTATTATTTTTAAAGAATTCGTCAACAATGTGTGCATATCTTTTTTTAATGCAAGTTGTTTATGTAATACATCCCGCGGACAATAAATCAATTTGTTTGTCACTCTTGAGGACTATTTAAACCAACTATACTCACCGTGGCAATCTGGGAAATTTGAATACCGTTGTATTTACAATTATACTTGTTATCAAACCCTTTGAAAGGTAATTGCTAATTTGATTCTTTAAGTAGCTTATATATCCAAGCATCAATAATCTACAAAATGACGGGTGGTGATTTAAAACCAAGAACGATTCATTTAACAAACTAGCCGTAAATGCATTGCCAATTATTTCAAATTGTATAGTTTACCTTGAAGTCTAGCTCCCCTTCGTACGAATTTTCTATTAGCTTACTCACACTTACGCTAAGCCTGAATGAGAACTCTAATTGTGGTAAATAACATACTGCAGGATCTTCCTGATCTTCTTCTCTTTGTATTATATTTATCTTGTGGTATTCAGTCACCGCTATTAACTTTGTTGTTGCTGTTTCATCTCCCCAAGTTTGGAAACTAGCTTTTCCCCGTTGTGTTTGTGTAAGTAAATTCCAATTTGGATACTCGTCCGCTACTAACTGTAACATATATAACTTGGGGTTACATAAAAACCAAATAACTTCATTAGTTACATGTTTAATAATATAATCATCCTCTTACCATTAGAGATGTCTCCTCTAAAGCATTTTTAGATCCACTGCAACCAACATTTTCTTCCATCACTAGAGTGAATACCCGTAACCGTATTAACTTCGTCAAAAAATGATTGGGTACATAGTAAAAAAGCATCATATAGGGTTGGTAAATCAAAACATTCAGCTTCCTCTTGAGCTGATGGGTTGTACCACTTGTGAGAGTTTGTGAGCATCTTCAATTTTTTATACATGTCCAGTCTTTGGATGTTGATTCTTATGTTGTTGTGTCCGTAGATGTATTCCTTCGTCTAATGTTGGTGGTTTTCTATTACACACCTCTCACATTCAACATTTAACTTTAGTGGTCTAATTTTACATCCTTTCCTTTTTTTGTGATCAACAATTCTTGTAAGCTAAATTTGAAATCATGCGTTTTTGGGCTTACTTTGTCCATCCCGTGATTTTGTTAGTTCAAATAGCTACTGCGTGATTTTAAGGTTATTTACTAACAATTTCGCGAGTTACTTAGTGATGCGATTTTGATTATAAAATAAATTTACTGAACTCAAACATGCACGACTTACATGGTATATAATTATAAATGCGCGATTTTGGTCACCAAAATAAAATCACCTGCATCTAATAGAACATGGCAGTGGTCTACTTGATAGATTTCGATTTATAAATAAACACTAACGAGATTTTAATGTAATAAACATCTTCAATTTCCCATCGTACATCATTATAATTAAAACAAAAACATGCCAACAATTCACCCCAAAAATTCCCCAAAATAAAAAAACCAACACGAAAGACTACCATAAACAATCCAAAATATACAAAAAAATAACATCCCTAAATTAAAAACACCAACAGAATATGACTTCTTAAAGACAAAGCATATCAAAGAAATAATTATATAACATTGAATCATAATGATCTTAAGATCCACTTAAATCTTCATGACATTCCTGGACCAACTTGGGTACGTTGGTGGTACTCTCTGTCCTATGCATACCAACCTCTTATTCCCCCAATACCTTCAGCTCCGCCACATATATAAATCCAGTATCTCCACCCTTGCCATTTAATATTTCCCTAACAGGTTTAACGACCAAACCAACTGCGGTTTTTTGCATTGCTACGTCCGTAGCTGTTACATCCTCTCCTGCTCTGCCCATTTTTTATTTTCTACCTCTCCGGGGGAGATTTATTTGCACATACTATCTTATTTACATCTTTCTTCAATTTATTATCTTCTTCCACACCCATTGGTGTATTCTTGTTTTCTTTTTCTTGGTTCACTATTAGGTCATGATAGTTAATTACTTGCACCTCTCCTGCTGTCTCAGGCCGCACAACAACTAGTTCTTGTGTGGTTTCTTCAACATCATTTTCAACCGGAACTACTACCGTACTATTTTTTTCACCGTAACATATTATTCAACTATCTGGTCTGGCTGCTCAACCACTGCTCCATCAATAGATTGTTCTACTAGAACATATGTTGCTTTCTCAGCCTGCCCCATATCTGCCTCATGTTTGGTTGCTTCAACCTCATTTTCAACCTTATCTACCACCGTTTCAGCTGGTACAACTCTTCTACTTTATGCCAGCACAAGCCTATAATGATCAACACCTAAAACATACAAAACATTGTCATTTGGTTGCCTCTCACGTTATGTCACACTAACATTGTTCGCTCCATCCTTAACTTCATCATCATTCTTCTTAGAGACTGTGTTCTCTTCATCTTCAACTCCATCCTCTGTCTGTTCAGTCGTGTCCTCCGCTGTAGAACCCTCTACATCATTTCCTATGGTCTCATCGTTTTTTCCTTCAACCTCTTTCATTTTAAAACCATGTTTTCGTGAAATATATACCTTAGTTTTAGGAACCCCATCTACTCTTTTGGGTACCCTTACTACTTTTTTTGGTGACTCTTCTTCTACCGAACAGAATGTATGAGCACAAGCCTTATCAACTGCTTTCTTAACAACTTCATCCTTTTCAAATTATTCTTCAAGCTTTGAATTCAAAGCTGCTAGCTCCTTTTGGAGTTCTTCAATCTGTGGAAAAATAAACATGTATAATATTATAAATAATTTCAAATTCATGTTCTTTAAAAAACCAACCTTATAAATTACTTAATTGTCTCTTCTTTCATGCAAAAAAAATCTTAAGACGTTTGTTTTCCACTGAGTATTTGTACTTGTCACTGATTCTCTCTACAATAGTAATGAACGAGAACATCCCTTGTAAAATGTCACCGTCTTCGTCCAGAAACTAGAACTGGGTTCTGTAGTGCTAGCCCCAGTTAAAGTTCTCCTCTGTTTAAGCTTCTCTTTTTCCAGTGTACTTTTATGCTGTTCCAACCACCCCTGTAGTGGTACTTCGTAATCATATGCAGCTCCCCATAATCCAGTGTGGGTGATGGCTCTCTAGATTGTGGTTCTTTGGTTGGAGGCTCACTATTAAGCTTTTGCCTTTTGCTACTTCTTTGAGCAAGCAATTTGTTCCGTTTGTTTGACCTCCGTCCACGACTCACCCATAAACCTTCAGAGCTTCCCCCATCCTCACTCGAGCCGAAAGATATGTTTTCAGCCTCATTAAAGGTTATCCCCGCTCCATAACCTACATCACGCGATTGCTATGTATATTAAACTAGATCACGCGATTTATTTATAAAATAACACGTCATTTATTTGTAAATTTATAAGATGCCGCTTACGATCATTTCATTCGCGCGATTCCTTTGTATAACATTACGCGATATTGATCATTTGTATCGAATCCTACGATTTATGATGTCTTTCCCTAAATCGAAATACTAATGTTTGCGCCATGCCACTAACAACATTGGTTTAACAAGCTCTCACATCTACACATCATCCATGCAATAACTAAATACTAACAGTACATATGTTTTACCTCATTGTGAGGTAGCTTGATCATCGCATTCGATCATCGCATTTGAAACAGATTTTTTGTTCATCGGTCCAATTTTCCTAACCCTTGGACTCAAAAAATATTTTTTGCATCAACAAAGACTCTTTCTCAGCTCCATCAGCAAATCGACCAGTGAATGCTCCTGCTTTGTTCCATGTTTAAGACCAAAAATTGCTTTCACATCTTTTGTTTTCAGTTTTACCTTCTTCAACCCTATTCTAGATGCCTTTTCCTTTACACAATATCTCTTCAAAATATCTTCTATCACCTTATTAAACTTCTTATTCGGCAAGTTTTCATTGCTTAGCTTGAACGATACTTTCAAAAAAGTATAGAAAGGTGTGTGCTTCGCAGCCTCAGTATGTTCAGCAGTTATTATGTTCTTCTGGATCAACTTCTTCTTTGATTTGATTTGTTTGAATTTTTTGGAATATTTTAAATAAACTATTTATAATGTCTAAATATAATTTTAAAAAATCGAATAAATATTACAAGTACTTTGTTTATGATATACCTATATTATTTATTGAAATTCGAATAAATTAACCCATACAAATTATTTTTCAATAAATGTATATAAAATATTTGAATATAAATACAAAAAATATCAAATATCTAATAGTTAATTATTATAAATAATGTTTTAAAATATTTAAAATAAATTATTTATTATATTTAAACATAATTACAGAAAATATCAAATAAATATTAAGAATATTTACATATCTTAATTATTGAAATTAGAATAAATTATTGTATACAATTTAACTCTTAATAAACATATAAAAATATGGTAAATAATAAGGTATATGTGAAACAGTAACAACTATCATGCATGAGTTAACATAGTTATCATGCAAGATGCATCTGTTATGTCAGGCAGTGTGACAAATCATGTTTATTGCGTATAACAATCTGTCAAGTTGAACATTTTCAGGCATGACACCTGTAATGTCACGTTATGCCATGCCAGGAACGGTGTCATGCATCATGTCACGCCATGTCACGCCAGAAACTGTTAAATGGGTCATAGGATGGGATGGGCTGACACATTTGCCACCTAACCATAAATATAAAGAACATCGTTCACGAGAGAAGTTATTTGAAACATATGATCTACAGTCCGATCCAAAAATAAATCGATTGATAATCAAACTCATTTGGATAACCGATCTCCTGAACTGTATCAAAGTGATCATATTTCTCTCTAGGTCGAGCCTAATATATGACTAGGAACAAGCTTGTTGGGTCATCATATAGCATCCTCGAATCCTCTGTTATGTCATGTAACACCTCCCATCTGCCAGTAGTAGCATATGAAAAATCAACAACAAACCCCCCATGAATCAGACCTCCGTAAAGCCGATCTACAAAATTTCATAGGCAAGAGGAACGAAACTCAACATATCGTATGACAATATCACTATTGGCACCATAGGAATTTGTAAGCAATCTACCCTAAAAATGTGATCAATACAAAATGGAGAGATGCGATGGAACGGGCGACCCTAAGCACTACATTGAATAATTTTGAAACAAGATTATGAGGTTTAGCGAAGAAAAAAGGATCTTGTGCCCAAATTTCTCCATGACCCACCGAGGTAATTTCTTGACATGGTTCCACTCCTTTCCTCATGGATCGATTCATATATTTCAATATCTCTTGATCGGGCTCTGAGACCAATTTAATAGAAGAAAAAATAAATCTTGAAAATGGAGACTACATCATTCACTGGAAGACGCAACCTAACGAAAGAAAACGTTTTGTTAGTGTTAAGAACTGTCTCAATCCAATGGTCTGGGTTGCATTCCACCAAGGAATCCTACCCGGATTCTTAACTAAAGACATTATAAAGAGTATATCTCTCAAATTTGGAAAACGCTTAGTCTGTAGATAAACAAGTCAAAGTGTTTGAGATAATTCGAGTATGGATTCTCATAAAGCCGAATTCCATTTCTTCAGACCACTTAACTTACTTTCAATTTGAGACCTTCCTTATGGTTGAAGCTTAATAAAGTAAACTTATAACCAAACCGTCTCAACAATTGTTTTTTTAAATAAGAATTCTTGAACCAACAATCGTAGACCATTGGAGGTTACGAGCCTTGCAATCCTAAAGGTTTTAAAACTTAATATATTGAGCCCGTGGAGAACCTAGTAACAATATATGACCAAGCCCAAGGCTCAGTTCGGTTTCTAAAACCAGACAAGATGTAGACCCCCACGAAGTCCATAAATCCAAATAAACTTTGTAAGTATCACAATCATAATGACCATCATACAAGAGATTGTAGGCCTCTCAAAGATGAAACTAAAAATATTTTCATTGATTATGAAAATCTCTAGAACTTTGTCCATCGATGATATTTATATTCAGCTTCTAGTACCTAGGGTCGAGCCCCATAAACCAACATCTAATGTTGCGGGGACCGCGGCAGGCCAAACTATAACACTATACAAAATTTGGTCATAAGTTGTGGGATCCTGATCCGAACATAAAAATTTCAGGAATTGTTACACGGGAGATAACTCTACTTGAATCACTAAGACTTTCCAAAAACGTCACATCGTTGATCTTGATATACAACAAGTTAAAACTGAATTTGGTCTATCTATACATCATTCTACTAATTTCAAATACATTTTATGGTGATGAGAATAACTATGGACATATTAGAGGTATAACACTTCTCTCACCTTATCAAAGGTTCTTCGTGGATTTAAATGGATTTGATACTCCCGTGCTCGACGAACTACGACTTATTGTTTCCCTTAAAGAGGAGTCTACAAAAAGAAAATTTAAAGTTTCCTTATGGTATTAGAAAATCTAGAGTCTTATAATAGTATCACCAGCCGACCATGAATCAATAAAATGTGTGATATTATCTTAACTATGCATCAATGCATATCGTAGATTGACGATGAAAAAATCAGTGTAATTCACAACAACCAATGTGTCACAAAAGAATTCTATGATACTTTCCTTGCTCCGTGCCAATAAAAATTAACCAGAACCCTCATCATCCTATAAGACTTAGAAGATCCAATGGATGTTTCCCCTCGAAAAATTAAGTTTAGGAAAACATTCGAAGAAATTACACCTGATATATGACGCATGGTCTGTATCGGGCATGAACTTTAAGGGGCTCTACGATCTCAAATAACAATATTTTTATCCAATAACTGAGATATTTTTTCTTATTCTATGCATGGCATTATAGATGTTCCAACTTCGATACCATGTCATTGAGTATTAATCCATGGTAGATATCGGTTGATCCAACAAATACGTAGATCATTATGCCATAAAAACGTCTAGGCGATCATTACCAAAATTAAGAGATTAACCTAAATTGGTCATATTATGGAAGCAATATACCTTGTTTAGACCGCAAAATCTAGTATTCGTAAAAAAAAAACAAAAGATGTGCGTGGACGTCAATGACCTCAACCAAACATGCCCAAATGATCCATTATATGTCCCTAGAATTGACCAGACAGTGGATGCCATTATTGAAAACAAGATATCATCTATCATGAATGCCTACTCATGCTATAATCAAATCGCCATGCATTTCGAAAAAGATGAGCGTCCGAACTTCATAACCCATGCTATAAGGTAATGCCCTTTGGTATAAGACCTTTTCCGCCCAAATAAGGAGAAATGTAAAACATATATTATTGACATGTTAGTCACTAGTCGGGAAGAACAAAGATACCTCTCACACCTTGAAGGGATTTTCGAAAACCAATGAGTTGTCAATTTTAAACTAAATTTAAAGAAATTGACATTTAGAGTCCGTTTGAGAAAGTTAGGGTACTTGTTCAGGGACCGAGAGATTGAGGTTGATTTAATCCAGCTAGTGAATCTAGGACTGATGAAACCACTATAGTTATCAAAGGGGTAAAAATCTTGATCAACAAGTTGGCTACCCTCAACCGATTCATCTTTATATCATCTAACAAGTGCACAATCTTCTTCAAATTATTCAAGGGCGTACGTTAGTTGAACTTGAACCTAAATGTGATGAGACATTTGGAACATCAAAGAGCTCATGGTCCCCCGAGTCCCTCATGTAGCCAAACCCATATGATATTAACCTAAATTTGGTTGTATTTAACTATGATGTAAGTGCAGTTCTGTTTATAGATGAATGGACCACTTTTCGAGCTATTTAATATGTCATCAAATCTCTCATTGCTGCTAAAACTTGATAATTCAACTGGAGAAGTTAGTACTACCTCTAGTAGTGACCGTCATATAAGTGAGGTTATACCTCCAAGGCCATACAAGTATGTTCCACATATCGTTTCCTTTGAGACACGTCATCCAAAATACTGATATCTCGGCCAAGTTCACACGATGGTATGTATAATTGATATATTTTTTCCCCAAATTCCAAGTTTAACGACCTACCCCCTCAGACGATAATTGCGAACCATTATGGATTGTCTGTGTGAAATATGGCTCAAATAATTAAGGAGGTAGCCTAATGTTTAGCTCAGTTCTCCTAAGAGAGAAACTCCCCACCAATCCATCCGATTTAGATTCCTTGCCTCACAATGAGGCTAAATATGAAGCAAATATAACATGAATATGACTAATCCAAATCTATAGAAATGAGGCCTAAGAGTTCTCACTGATTTTAGAGATGTAGTCAATCATACTTTTGGATAAGCTGAAGCCAAAAAATGATAAATTAATCCTATATCTAGCATATCTACTGTTCGAGGTCTCAAAAATCAAACAAGTGCAGTACGAATAAGTACCACCCGTTGACAATGAAATAGTTGATGCATTCGCTTCTATAAAAAATGGTGAATCCAAACTCTGGGTCTTCATCGAGGATACACCTTCTATCTAACGGTCAACAAGGGTTGAGTCCTATGAATTTTGATTCCAGGACTATAGATATGCCATCTAATTTGTGAACTCCAATTTTATCTTATCTGATGCAATGTGCTCCTGGTTGAGAAAGTTGAGGCTAGAATTTTCAATGTATGATCTGATTATTATACTGTAATTGAAAACATTGTATATCTCAAAGGTATTTTACGACCTACATTTTGATTATTGAGCTCATATGAATATTACTATGTACTTGAATTAAATCTGCAAAAGAGAAGGAGGCTCATACTGCGGGCATATAGCCGTTTACAAGAAAATCTTGCTATCATGCTACTACTGCCTACGATCAGCGAAGATGTCACGGCACTCGTGCGATACTATGATAAATTTGAGTGATTAACAAACTCAATTCATACATGATAATAACAATTGATTTAGTTTTTAAATCCACTCATTTCAACATATGGGGGTTAGGCATAGTGAATCCTTTATTGAAAGTCGTCAACAAAAGATGGTTCGTACTAGATGCAGTCTACTACCTATTCAAAATGGGCAGAGGCAGATTTTCTAGTAAGACTCCAAGCCTAAGAATTTATATACTTACTTAAACATAACATTTTTTACACTTACGAGGTCTCTAATATCTTAGCCTCTGAAACTTAAAGCAACTCCAAACAAATAAACTAGCTAAAATTTGCATAAGTAAAAGATCAAATTGGATTATTCCAACCAACTAAGCATAACTGCACCATACCGATATCATTCTGAGAGATACTCCAAGGGTCTTAGTTTATGAGGTGGAGGATGTTTTTGTACACGCAAAGACACTTCTGGAGCACTACCGAATACTACTATGCAACATGTACAAATCTAAAATAAACTTTCATAAATTTTTATAAAAGGACCAATGAATCTGAAGGGTCTTCTCTCTCATGAAATATAAATTCTTCGGCAAGCTAGAAACAAACTAGAAATGACATACATTGTGATAAATAAGGTTAAACCTGGCACTTAAAATTTGGTTGATAAAAAGAGACATCATCCCCTACACCTTTAGAATGTTGAGCACTTGAAACTATACATTTCTTAACTTTACATCCTTTATGTCATATTTTCCCCCCCAAGAATAGCTTTTTTATTGATAATAAACAGAAGTTTACAATTGCAATTACAAATATAAGTATGTTTCTCACTTTATAGTTTGTGAGAACATTAAAAACATTTATACTCATTATACATTTCCCTAACAGACTCTTCTTCATTCCTTCCTTGCCTCCTCTCTCTTCCCATCTTAGCATCCTTTGTATTGCTTCTTGAGCAAACCCTAGAACCCCTTGCTGCCTTAAATAAGGCTTCATCATCTAAATTATATCCTGCAAAATCAGAACCAAGAATGGTCAAGTCTTCCAACTTGCCAACAGATTAGTCAAAAAATCGAAAGTATCCTAAGTTTAAAGATTCCAACATGGTGATAGCAGTTAACTCATTCAGAGAATGAGGTGATTCTACTATAAATCTGGATTGAATTTTTAATGCGTGCTTCGCTATCCAGTCAGCAGCAGCATTCTGCTCTCTATAAACATACTTTAAAGTCATTTGAGGTTTAATTAAAGATCTACAATATTTCAGAATCTTATCTAAGTACCATGGATATTTTCCAGTTGCAATCATATTGAATACACTAATACAATATGTTTCAACATCAATATAAGTTATATCATTATCGTTATAGTACATAAGACCCTTAACTAAAGCAATAACTTCAGCTATTTCAGCAGAACACTTACCAATTAAGTCACCTTTAGCAATTATAGTAGATCCTAAGCTATTCCTAATGATATAACCATAACTAGAATCACCATTTATTAGAGAAGAACCGTCAACATTCAATTTCAATCTATTATTTACAGGTAGAGACCAAACAACGTACTGACTCGATTTTGAATTCACAGTATGATTAAAGCACCTTAATTCTCTAGCTATATGCAAGTCCTTAGACCAGTGTTTCCTGGTTAATTTTCTACCAAAATCTAGTGTTGATAACATGAACAGAATGTGATTAATTATTCTTTTAGGTGAAAGAACATTATCATTATGCTTACAGTTATTCCTACTGTACCAAATAGAATATACAATTAATGAAGGTAAAATAGTTCTAATCTGTGTTCTTTTAGCTGTAGACATGAACCAAAGATTGATGATATTGTTAATTGTCATATATCTACCTATAGTAATTCTAAACATCGCAGAGAAATGAGACCAAATAATCCAAGCAGTTTCACAAGACACAAATACATGATTCAATGATTCTAAATTCTGGCACCTATAGCACTTAGAAGCTAAACTAAAGCCAAGTTGCTGCAATCTACTATCAACACTTAACAAGTTGTTTAACACTCTCCAGAGGACAAAGGAACACTTTTTAGGTGAAATTTTATTCCAGATTTTACCTTTAACTTGAGATGTTTCACTCTTTAATCTTATTTCATTCACTGCTTTTTTTAAGTTAAAATTCCCATCAACAGACAATTTCCAAACTATAGAATCAGATGTATATTCATTAATCTTTATTCTACTAATTTCATGTACATAGACAGATGGCAACATACTTGAGAGTTTTTCAATGTTCCATGAGTTATCAGTCCAATATTCATTTATTTTTGTATGTGTATAATGTCTAGCATTTAGGGCAGTTAGTAAAATCAAAGGCCTATTACTAAACCAATGATCTAACCAGAAATCCAAATTACCCTCACCTACAATCCAACCTATATGTTTCTCAACTATATCCTTAACATCAAGCCTTCTTTTCCAAATTTTAGAATCTGAAATGCTAAGAGAAGATTGTAATGGATGAATATTAAGGCAGTACTTTGAATGCATCATGCTTGACCATAATGTTTTATTCTCTCTAAAGTTAAACCATAACTTAAATGAATATGCAGATTGTATATCTTTTATGTTCCTGATATTTAATCCATTTTCATTATATGGTTTACATAATTTCTCCCAGCTAGACCAAATCATATGCTTATCAGACTCACTAGACCCCCACAAGAACTTATTTAACATCTTTTCAATCCTAGCTATTATTTTTAAAGGAAATTTAACAGCTTGCAGATAATATATTGGATATAACATCAAGACAGAGTTTATCAATGTTATTTTACCCCCAAATGATATATGTTTAGAGTTCCAATCAGAGATTTTAATTCTAATCTTATCAATCAGTTTTTCAAAATGAACAGCATAGTTATTTGAATGAATTGGAATTCCTAAGTAAGTAAAAGGAGGTTTGGCACTCCTAAATCCTAACAAGTTTTCTAAGGCTGTTAAACTTAATCTATTCATTCTTGAAGATGCAATAAAAGAAGTCTTCTGTCTATTAATTTGCTGACCAGAAAGGGACTGATAGATATCTAAAAACCTGATTAACATCTTAATGCTTCTTTGAGAACCATTTACAAACAAAATTATGTCATCAACATAAGCAAGACAATTAACTTTAACTAAACTTTTCATATTATAAGACATATAAGTATGCTGGTTAACTGGTTTATTAATGCCCCTAATTAAGAATTCTTCTGCTATAATGAAAAGACAGGGGGACAAAGGGTCTCCCTGTCTAAGACCATTGACAGATTTAAAAAAACCATATGCACAACCATTAACTAATACAGAATACCACACATTTTCAATACACTTCTTAATCAATAAAATGACTCTATCACTAAAACCAAATGAAAGCATAACATCATAGATGAACTTAAAATCTAAATTATCAAAGGCTTTCGACATATCCAGATTTATAATTACATTATGACCTCTAGTTTTTCTATTTAATTCCTTAACTAGCTCCTGAGTAATTAGAATATTCTCTTGAATAGTCATATGTTCTACATAAGCACCTTGTTCCCTAGATATTATATTAGGTAATATCTTAGCTAACCAAAAGTTTATCAGTTTAGAGATAATAATGTTCAAAACACAACATAAACTTATAGGCCTATACTGCATCCAGGTTTTAGGAGATTTAGTTTTAGGAATTAAACATATCAAAGTTGCAAACAGTCCTTTTGGCAACATAGTATCTAAGAAAAAATCTATCACTGCTTTCAATAGGTCTTCTTTAATTATGGTCCAACAGTCAAGATAAAACCTGGAGTTGAATCCATCAACTCCAGAAGCACTGTCAAAGTTTAAACTTTTAACTACATCATGCAATTCATCTAAAGTTGGCAGCCTTAGAATGTTATCATTATCTATATCAGATACTATCCTTTATGTCATATAATCCTCCCAACATTATTTAAATTATACTTTTATACTTTTTACAAATTATAAGCCTTTTGTTATAGAATTATGTTTTTTTTTCTAGTATTGGTGCACTATTTTCTATTTTGGTGGTGCGTGTAGTTTTCAATCTGAAACTCTATTATGAATATACTTGATGCAATATTATACATGCTTTAAATTTTATTAGGCGACTTGGGCATCCCTACACCCTTTACGGGCAATAACATCAAATTGTGTTAGATGATCCGAGCGTCCGAAAAATACATTCGAATCATAACATCAAAATTTTGGCAGCCCCAACGTCCAAGCACCACTTTCGAGAGAGATAAAAACTCATATTAAGAGACCTAAGCATCCTAATATCATCATTAATCTATGATTCATGATATTAATTAAGTTGCACGAATAACATGTTTGAGCATTCATCGTACGATATCAATACATGCCCGAGCATCCAACATGTTGTGACTAACATATCTAAGCCTTCATCGTGTAATGTGGCTCTTATAATCGAGCATCTAACATGATATGTGACTCTTATGTCCGAGCATCAATTGTGCACTACGAATTCCATGCTCAAGCACCCGACTTGATGTGTAACATCCAAGTATGAACATCAACTGTTCTACATGACTTATGATTCCAAGCATCAAAAGTATGTTGCATAGCTTCCAAGTTCTAGTGCCAATCGTCTTGAATGAAAAAATGAGTTTATATACCAAAATTTCATAATGACCTGTGAGACCAAAACAGGTACATGGCCTGAGTACCTGGTTTCCAAGCCGAGCACTTGCGGTGTGTGTTATTAGAGTAATGATCCTTCTTTAGCGAACAAGATGTGTTAAGTGACACTTCGTTTAACATAAAAACCCTGCTCACTATGACTAATCATCAGTCTTACATGTAAAACTCTCAGTCTACATGTGGGTCTTCGAACTCCAAAACGTTATATCGTTCTAAAGGTTGGCACGATGACTTGTATCACTTTATGCTTTAAACAATTTAACCACTATAAAAGTTGGCATGCTGGCATGTGGTCCTTTAGAATGCAAATAATTCAGTTATATAGGTTGGCATGACCAATTTGTGACACTTCTAACTGGAAGGATTTTGGTCATTCTAAAGGTTGACATGAATAATCATAGATACTTGGAACTCTGAGTGATTCAGTCATTATAAAGGTTGGTAATTCATCTGAGGCAATTTAGAACTAAAAAAGTTTCAACCACCTTACATTTTGTCTATATATTGTTGCAAGACTTAACGCTCTTATTTCTTGGTGACATACAATCGACTTTATTTTTTTTAGTCGTATTTCATACTTTGAAGGACTATGGGGTTATCAATGAATTTTTAAGCTCCTAAAAATCTGAACATGATTGTAAATATTTCTTACGAGATATTAGCAACCATGAAATAAAAAAAATAGAGGAAATACTACTCACACTTGTTTTTTTATGTGAAATAATGTAGCATTTTTCCAATGGAGGTTTTAACAAAAAAAAATTAATAAGAAAAGTCTAATGATATTAAAACTCAAGAATTTTACGAGTCAAGTCATAATTGGCTTAGTAGCTTGGCTCGATAAATAATTCTTCAGTTGGTAGTAACCTCTCCTGACATACAATATGTTCAGACGTGATTCACAAAATAACTCAAGCTTAAGCTTTCACGATTAGGACTTAATGATAATTAGATACCAACAAAATAATTTAAGTTATAAACCTACCTCGACCATCTTGTAAGGACTAGAGGATATTGATAAGAATATCAATAGTAAAAGTTGAATATATTTAGCATAAGCCTGTGATAAAAGCTTTTAAACAAAACTAGAATCAAACGAACATATAATTACTTCGTGAAACTCAGAAAGACTCAAGACCGAGTATATTAACTATAAATACAATCGATACCTTCGCTATTGAATAAGGAAGGTTTTTACAAAATTAGTTTAAGTTTTTTTATGTTTTCTCCTATAAGTTTAGACGCAAAATCACTTTATTACTCACTTCTCCACCTTTTCAATTTTCCCATTCCAAGTGACTACATCTTCACTACTCTCTAACTGAAAATCTCTTGATTTGTCTATTACAAGTGACTACATCTTCACTACTTTATACTTTAAATCATAGTTCTCAACTTACCATCTCGGCTATCTAAATTTGGTTAGACGTCGAGCAACACACTATCAATAATAGTAATACTAATAAAATCAGTATATATATTAAGAGAAAAGTACCCATAAATACCTACTAAACTATCTCATTACCATTTAATACTTAAAAATTGCATACTATGAACAACTACCTCTACCGGCCTCAAAAACCACAAGTAACCTTCTTACTTTCTTATTGAACCAAATTTCTCTTTCTTACTTTTTTTCTTTTTGTTTTTCTTTTAAAAAGTTTGTATCTTTCAAACCATAATTTGGAAAAAAAATCTGAAAGTATCATCGGTTTGTTTTTTTAAGACCAATAAAAGTAGATCCATTAATGATATATTTTTTTTGTTCAAAAAACTCGCATGATTGATTTTTCAAATAACTTTCATGATTGATTTTTGAAGAACTCGCTTGACGAATTCTTCGAAGAACTCGCATGTTTAATTTTTTTAAAGAACTCGCATGTTTAATTTTTTTAAAGAACTCGAATGGTTGATTTTAAAAAAAAAATAGCATTGTTATTTTTTCAAAAAAGTCACATGTTTAATTTTTCAAAGAATTCGCATGTTTGATTTTTTAAATAATTTGCATGTTTAATTTTTTTCAAAGAAGTGACATGGTTGATTTTTCAAACAAAATAACATTGTTAATTTTTCAAAGAATTGGCTTGTTTAATTTTCCAAAAACTCACATGATTGATTTTTCAAAGAACTCGCATGGTTGTTTATTCAAACAAAATAGCATTATTATTTTTTTCAAAGAGCTCGCGTATTTAATTTTTCAAAGAACACTCATGATTGATTTTTCAAAGAACTCTCCTAATTGATTTTTATAACAACTCGCATATGTAATTTCTCAAAGAAATCGCATTGTTGATTTTCCAAACAAATAGTATTGTTAATTTTTCAAAGAACTCACATGTTTAATTTTTCAAAGAACACGCATGATTGTTTTTCAAAGAACTCTCATAGTTAATTTTAAAGAAATGACATGTTATTCGTGAAATCTTATTTATTAAAAAAATTCAAAAAATATCATCAATGAATCTAAGTTTGTTCATATTAAAAAAACAAAGGCTATAGTACTTTCAGATATTTTTTCCGAGCTCCGGTTCGAAAGGTATGGACCTTTTAAAAAAAATATATATAAATTTTAGTCTAAAACTTAGAAGTGGTTACTGGCTTGTGATGAAAATTATTTGAGGTATTATTAAAGAATTAGGTATTGATGGAGAGTTATATAAATGAGATTGATACTAAGTAGGTATAAATAATAGTTTGGGTATTAGATGACAATCTAGTATGTGAGATTTCTTTTATAATTCATAATAAATTATAAACATATGATTATAAAATAATTGATACGTTATTTATTTTATATTTTAAAATTTTAGTTTATTTGTTTTTGTTTTTGTTTTTTACATTTTTTTATATTTATTTATTTATTATATTATAATATAAGATAAAAATATCTTTCGTATTTATAGTTATTTTATATATTTGTTAAAATATAGTATTTTAAATTACAATCATACATAAAATATAAGATAATTTTAGATAAATAATAATTTATTTGATATATATATATATATAATTTTTAGATAAATTAAATATTTCTCTTTTGATAATCACATAACGATTAAATGTTTTTTATCTAATTACATTAATCAGAATAACTTAGTGATTTTAATCTCTGGTGGTTCCATGGAAGAACGAGAATTAGATTCACCGCGCTTAACCAAATCTATGCCAAATCCAGAGCTTGATATTGCAGAATTCCTTCCACTGTTTTCTAGAAAAACAGAGTCTATTTCCCAGAACCAAGAAACTCTGCACAATCTGATCCAAAAAAGCAACAAACGTAAGAAACAACCCAACCTATGAAGAATCTAGGGTTTAATATCATAATGAAGCCAAATCGGGATACAAACCATACCAACAAAAGTCGTTTGTCGATCTCTTTAAACCAAAGCATGAATAATCGGTTCATGAAAACCCTGTAGTTGAGAAATATAATGATCAGGTCAAAATTACCTTTAACTACAAAGATAAAAAACTTGAAAACAACGCAAAAAAGACCTTGATAGGGAAGTTTTCTACTAGAAAATCAGCCACAAAAACCATCAAGAACTTCTTAGACAATTTCAAATTTCGAGGAGGATATAACCTATCTCACTGAGACTATCGACATATTTTAATAGAATTCAACTCCAAGGAAGACGTTAAGAGGTTATGGAAACGCAATGAATGGAATGTCAGATCAAGAACTATGAGGCTGATTAAGTGGACATCATATTTTAATCCAAATATTGAGTGTCCAGTTTCACCAGTTTGGGTAAGTTTTCCAAACTTAAATGAGTACATGTTTAATGGGGAAACAAAAAGATCATTGGCAAAGCAATTTATGCTCCTCTGTAGACGTGGATACCTGACAAAAATCGAGCTAGATATAAATATTGTAAGTTATGCCTGGAGGTGGATATTTCGAAAAAAACCACATATAGAATATTGACAAGCTTTGGAGAGGCTGAAGGATTCTGGCAAAAAATATGATACATTTCTTCTCAATATTATGCAATGAATGTTATCATTTGGGGCATGATTCTAAAGACTGCAAAAGAGTAAAAGAGAACAAAGATGTTCATCATGTTCAAGTCAATAACACAGATGAATTAATAACCCAAAACAAAAATTATAGCACAGTAGATCTTATTCGCAAAATGAAGTCAATGGTTGTGATACCTACTAACAATAAAAATGCTTCATCCAGTACAAGAATTTCTCAGGGAAGTAAAAATCATGAGATGCATCATAACATGAAACAAAGTGAAGAATTAACAGCACCAATTACAGAATAAAGGGTACCAACTATAAAAGAAAGGGTGACCAACACTGATTTAGATAAAGAAGTGAAAGATTCCGACATCATTGAAGCATTGCAAGCAATTGAAAATGAAGAGTTATTTGGCACTATGATAGATGTTGAAGATACCGACCATAATAACAAGTCACCAATAAAAGGAAACATTATAATTTTGCTGAACTCTCCCAGGCTAAAGCTGATTGAGACAAAACAAATGGGAAGAAAATTGAAAAATGAAGAATCAAAAGGAAGATGGAAAACAAAAGGCTCATAGGTTAGGAGTCTTGCAATCCTAAAGGTTCAAATACCTAATATATTAAGCCCATGGAGAACTTAGTAACAATATATGACCAAACCCGATGCTCAGTTTGGTTCTTCCAAAATACTGCAGTTGAAAAGGTCTATCAAACCTTTCACAACAAAATCCAAATGATCATCAACATCCTAAACTGGAATGTGAGAGGGCTGGGTAATAAGAAGACTATCAAGAGGCTAAAATCCATTAAAAAAACTTAGAAAATTTCTTTTATGGAATTACAAGAACTTTTTATATTTGTTTCAAATATAGCTACAATTGCTAACAAAATGGGATTTGATGGAAATGTTAACAATAAGATATGGGTATTATGGTGTAGGAATTATCAACTGGAAGTTCTAGCCAACTATGATCAGCTGATACATCTGAAAGTAAAGTACCAACTATTAGAAAAAGGTTTCAGAGTCACAATAGTCTATGGGAAAAGCACAAGGGAGAAAATGACTCAACTATGGGACAACATTAGAGAAATTGAAGAAGAGAATATATAATGGATGATTCTATGAGACTTTAATGCTATATTAAAGCCAGAAGATCAACTATCATGTTAAACTCTAGATATTATAAGTATGAATGATTTCAATACTTTGTTACTTGACTGTCATTTGAATTAAGCAAGATTTTCTGGATCAAGGTATATCTGGACAAATGGTAGGAAGTGGAAGCAGCTAGACAGAGTTTTATACAACAATGACTGGTCCAATCACTTTGACAACACCTCTGTAACGCACCTTGCAAGAACCTATTCTGATCAGTCTCCAATCTGCATATCACTTCAAGAAAACAAATGTCAGATTAAAAATATCATTTAAATTCTTAAATATGTAGACTATACACCATCGTTTCATGGATATGGAAGAGAAAAACTGGACCGAAGAATTAAATGGTGATCCTTTGCAAAAGTTTTGAAGAAAGCTGAAAAAACTTAAAGCTGAATTGAAGAGTTGGAACAAACATATTTGGGAATGTGTTTAACTCTTTAAAACAAGTGGAGGATGAAATTTTATTTAGAGAAAGAAGCTAACAGACTTCAAAATCCACTGATGATAAGATGTTGCTAGATAATGCTAAGAGTTTACATATAAAGTTACTTGATAGAGAGGAAATGTACTGGAGTAAAAAAACTAACTCCAATTGGCTAAAGGACACTGATAGAAATACTTCTGCCTTTCATAATTTTGTGAGACAAAGGAATAAAATTCAGAGAATTTGGGATGAAGCAAACTGGATTGATGATCATACCTCAATTGGTAACTCAACAACATATCATTTTAAAAATAAAATTGTAGAATCAACCAACAACAATGAAGAAGAAAGTCTTCAAGATATTATCCTTAAGCTTGTTACTATTGAAAACAAAATATTGAAGGCGTCTCCTAGAAATGATGAAATACTAAATACTATAAACTCTCTCAATGGGAATTGTGCTCATGATCTTGATGGTTATAATGGAATATCATTGGAGAATATTTGAGTGAGGCAGTAAGGGAGATTTTCAAAGACATGCAAATTACCATTGGAATCCATACAACAACAATCTTTTTTATTCCTAAAACAGATTCTCCTAGGGTGTGGAAGGATTACAGGCGAATTAGTTTGTCTACTATGTTTGGCACGATAGTCTCTAAAGTTATAAATAACAGGATAACTGTTATTCTGCCTAAAATCAATTCTGAAAAGCAAGGGGCTTTTGTAAAGCATAGAAATAGTATCCATGAAAATGTTCTAATTACAAATGAGCTTGGTTGTGTCTTAAACTATAAGACAAGAGGTGGGAATATAATGATTAAGATAAATATCTCAAAATCTTTTGATAGAGTGGAGCACAATTTTTTTATTAAGAATCTTAGATGCATTTGGGTTTAATAAGGCATTCATAGAGCTGATCAACAAAAATATTAACAACATACAATCTTTTGTGATTGTTAAAAAGGAGCAGAAATGGTACTTCAAGTCTACAAAGGGTCTAAGGCAAGGAAATCTATTCTCTCCTCGCTTTTTTATAATAGCAGAGGAATACTTGATATGGGTTATGAGATTTCTAACTACTCAGAATCCTGAAACAAGATACATAAACAGAGATAAGCTAGAGTATATCTTGTTTGGATTTTGCGGATGACCTCATAACAAGTCAATCTATTCAAGAAAGTCTGGAATGCAATCACACCAAAACATTTCTCCTTGACTTGGAGAGTGATTCAAAACTGGATTCCAACAGATGCTAATATACAAAGAAAAGGGTTTCAATTAGCATCTAAATGTCAGCACTGTGGTGAATCAAATATTACTAAACATGTCTTTGTATATCGTTCTAAGGCTTGGAAAACTTGGACATTTTTTGCATCTTTTTTTGGAATCAGTATTAAGAGAAACATATCATATGTTCACATGTTGAGGTCTTGGTTTTGGTCAACACAGAAGGATGTGCACATCATGACAATTCTTCTGGTGATTACAACTTGGGTAATATAGTCTATAAGGAAATTTCGGAAGAATAAAGATATATATGCCATATATGAGTCAATGATATAATACATTATCAAGATTCTAACTAGTCTGGATCAAGGGAAATTTCTAACTAGAAGGCATTGGGTAAAGATTTAAATAAAGCTATACTATCACTTAACAAAACCCAGAATTGCTATTTCCTTCAAGTGGAATCATCCTAAAAGAAAAAGGTACAAGCTCAATACAAATGGTGTTAGCAATTATAAGGCTGATTCTGGTGGAGGTGGCCTGATAAAAAATCATTATGGAAAGATAATTTCTGATTTGGCAGAGCATATGGCAATCAATCTTCGATCGTGTCCGCGTGTAGGGCATTACTAAATGGTTTTTGTATGAGACAAGAGTATGGCATCAATGAACTAGACATAGAAACATACTCAAGTATCTTAACAAAGATGATTCTAAAAGGTCAAGCTTCATGGTATCTGGAGCCTATTATAAGTTGTTAGAGGAAACTAATAACGTCAAAGATGAATTTTATCAAAGCCGTTCATGAATAAAATGCAGTAGCTGACTGGATTTCAAAACAAACTATGAAAATTAGGATTAATGGTGACTACTACCCTGAGGAGCTCCTAAGCAAGCTCAAGGCCATAATCTTGCTAGAAAGCCTTGGAACTGGCTATATCATAATTGAAAATGATGAATGAGCATGGAAATATAAAAGTCGTACCCGGCTGCAGGCTGAAGTGCGTCTAGAATCGAGTATGGAATTGAAGTTTGAGTCCATTCTTACTGCCCAAGTTCAAAATCGATAAAATATTTTGATGATCCTGTATAAATATAGAAGTAATCAAGGAATTGGTTTTGAGGAAAGGTATAAATGATGAATTTTTTTTTCTATTACTGCTGAATGGAGTTTCAAAATCGATAGTAGAAACTGAGAGAGGGGAAGAGAACGAAGAGAGAAGATAAGATTTTGGCGTATTATTTTAGAAAATTTTAAACTTATCGCTATTTGTAATAGTCTATCAAAAAAATCTACTGGACATGTTCTGTATTCTTTTAAAAAAAGGTTAAATAAGAATCTAAAAGTGTAACCAAAAAATATTTTTAGATAAATTAAATATATATATGATTAAAACCATACAAATAATTTTCAAATTCTTTTTGGAATAATTAAACTAGAAAAATAATTCAAGTATAGAAACCAAAATTAATATCAAACACTTTACATATGGACTTTTTTTAACTTTAACTTTTTTTATTCTAATTTATAATTTTTTTGTTTATTATATGACTGAAATAAATTTTTGTGAATTAACATTAAATAATGTTTCATTCTCGATTTCAAAAGATGAGTTAGAAACAAATTCTAACGTTCGGATCTCATACAGTCTCAGTAGTTATAAATGGTCTAAATAAATAATTATGAGGTTCAGAGAGGGTCTTAGACAAGGTGATCTCTTATCCCCTTTCTTATTTGTCTTGGTCATGCAAGTTCTGTCCAGTATTCTTAAGGATAAAGCAGTGATGCGAACTTCAATTTCCATTTGAAGTATCATAAGCTTAAGATTGTCAACCTCTGCTTCGTAGACGACTTGATGATTTTCTATCGTGGTGACATTAATTCTCTCAATCTCATTAAAGATGGTCTTAATGATTTCTATGATCTCTCGGGCCTCAAAGTCAGCCCTCAGAAAATTCATATCTTCCTCTCCGGAGTTAATCCCTCTCTTAGATCGGACTTGATCACTATCCTTGACTTCAATGTAGGCTCCTTCCCGATTAAATATCTTGGAGTCCCTCTTCTCCCGCGTCGACCCCTTCTTAATAAAATTACTACTCGTATTGCCTTTTGGACTTCCAAACACCTCTCTTATGTAGGTAGGCTTCAGCTCATTAAGTATGTGCTTTTTGCGGGGAAGGTTTACTAGTCTTCGATCTTCATTCTACCCGCTATATTTTTTAAAGAAGTCTCTGGTCTGGTCATGAGATAAAGGTAATTGGTTCTAAAGTGGCTTGGTCTGCTATGACCTTTCCCTTGTTAGAGGGTGGGCTTGAGATTCTAGACCTAAAAATTTGGAATCAAGCGGTCGTCCTCAAACATTCGTGTTCCATAATTAGTAAACATGTCAACTCAATCTGGTGTGACTGGATTTACTCTAAGAAAATTAAAGACAATAACTTCTGGTCTTTAAAGATTGAATCTTCTCCCTCCTGGACTTGGAGGAAAATTTGAAGTCTTAGGCCACTCGCTAGCAAATTGTATAGGGTGGCGATTGGTAATTGGAAGAATACATCTTTTTGGTTTGACCCATAGTTGCCCTCAACCTCTCTGGTCAGTCACTATGTGCTTAGTATTATTCGAGATTCTTGTATGGGGAGTAACCTCAAGGTATCTGACGTCATCCGAGATGGTCTTTGGAATCAGTCACCTCACTTAAGGTCTGCTAGTGCTAGAAACCACCGCTCTTTCCAGGAGTCCAACCATATTATCCTTTCTCTCTCTTCTCCTTGCATCTTTTCTAATGAGGCTCACTACTGGATTTCTAAGAGAGGATTTACCAAGTTCACAATCAAGGATACCTACAACGCCATCTGTACGCATATTTCTTGTGTTGGGGTGGGGGGGGGGGGGGGGAGGGCAGGGTTAGTTTGGCACAAATTTAATATCCATCGTCACTCTTTCATCCTTTGGCTTTCTATCCATGGAAAACTTTCCACTCGTGATAAGATTTTGAGTTGGGGTATAAACACTCTACCAAATTGTGTCTTATGCAATTCTGCCTCTGAAACCCTTAATCATATCCTTTATGACTGTAGTTACACTCAGAGCATTTGGGGTTCCGTAAGCTCCAAACTTGGTTTTTCTTTGTGCCACTTTGATAATTGGGGATCTTGGATCCAAGAGGCGTCTAACTGGCCTCCATGTAGTTTACGTTTCCTTTAGCGCACCTGTTTTGGCGTCATCGTCTACCATGTCTGGTGTGAAAGGAATGCCTGAATTTTTCGCTCCTCTCCTTCCCCGGCCTTTGCGGTATCTTACCGTATATTTTCTGACCTACAGTTCAGATTTCATGGTATGAAGGTTGCAAACTCATTTAATCGCTAACTTATTTTTGTTTTGTTTTTAGATTATTGATTTCTATCACTTACGGCTTGCTTGCTTTGCTGACTTTTGATGCTGCTGCTTAGTTCCTTTCGTCATATCAGGCCAATCGAGTTCTTTTATCCTCTAACTTAATTTTGTGTATCTTTTGAATGATGAAACCATCTATCTCTATTGGTCTGATGTCTTCGCTCACTTCGAAGCTGCTACTTGTCTTATTGAGCTCATTGGTTTTACTATATTGTTTTGCTCTGTTGTACTTGTTTGGTCAAGTTTAGATCAATTTCTTCAACTTTTTCTTTCTCGGCTCTTAAGTCAGTCCTCGGAGTAGGCCCCATGTACTTGTAAGAACACTTTTTATTTTTATTTAATGGATTTTTTATACCAAAAAAAATTAACTTGTTTTATTCTTATTTTTCTAGTAAAGATATACATCATATCAAGCTCGATTAAATATTATAACATAATACAAGACTATACAAGGTCAATATTCATCATAATTTTTTTTATTATCTGAATCAAAATTGAGTTAGACCTCTAAACTCTATAACATTTACAAATAATCACCTTATCAATTTTATTTATACAATATATTTTTCTTTGTTTATTTTATTTTATGGTTTCATTGTCTATGCTATTTGAGAGTATCAAAATAATTCACTAGTGTTTAACATTTTTATGAAAATATATTATTGAATATTAATATTATTATAAATTATGTATGTAAAAATAATAATTATTTTTTGGTGTTTCTTCATGCTCTAACCTTTGTGGATGTCCCTATTTGCTCGCCAAAAATTTTGCTGGAATCCATCTCCAAACAAACCCTATTGCATGGAAGTGAGAGGGCAACCCTTTGTGGTATATTTTCAGCATTTAAAAGTTTTCTCTAACCATAGATATGCACTGTTTGCCACCATCTTTAGTTCGGTTTCTTGTAACCCATTTATTATGAATACTCAAAGCTCTCATAGTCCTCTGCATGCGTGTACCATAAAAAAACTTGATTTGTCAAAACCCCTCTCCCATGCATGTGGATGTAATCCAAAACCCTACCCCTGATGCATGATGAAGCCAACCGCCCTAGCAACCCGATAACCACCCCCGAGTATCATCACGAAAAGGCCTCCCATATCTGCTATCTCTTTTAAATACTTATTCAACCCCGGCATGCCCATACAGACATCTTGATCTCCTCCTATGTTGTCTCTTAGTAGTATCTTAACTACCGCTGTCCAACCTCTTCAAAAATCAGCCCTCCATCCTGATAACCTCCAAATCCTCCCTCACGCGCAACAACTATACTCCACTGTTATTCATACTACCAGCCCTTCCACTGATCAAACTCCCAGGCTAAACCCTATCCCAGCCCATCCAAGATATCATGAATCCTTCCTGGGCAGAAATAGAAAATGATATGTTATCTCTCATGCTTCAAAAGCTCACCGTATGGTTGGAGTGCGCTCTGATGCTTCATCTCAAAACCTTGTTGTCGCTCGACTTCATTATACCTCTCACCTCTTTTCAGAATCGGGTCTACTTGTTAACATCAAATCATTTGAGCCTGAGTAGAATACCCCGCAGTCGCTTTCCAGATCTTGGGCGAATGTAGTATCCCACCAGCCTGCCACCCGATCCCCCATGTCTATTAAAAAGACTGATGAGTTCCAAGTAAATAAGGGCATTCTGGTTTTCCCTGAAGATACCGTTTCATGAGATAAAGATGATTGAGAAAAATATCTTTATGGATACTTCATATCCAAAAGGAGAGAAATCTCGCATGTCTAATCTTTCGCCAACCAGGTTTGGGGGATCTATGGGCTCTAAGAATGCAAGTCGACATCATCGGGTCACTATTTTTGTAAATTATCTACCGCGGACAATGCTACCCAAGTGTTTGAAAAGGCCCATTGGTTCTTTAGTAGTCACCCTGTCTTTCTAAAACGATGGGAGCCCATGGAAGCACTGGAGAAAGAAGCGCTTAAGGTCATCCCCTTGTTGGTCAAATTTCATGGTATGCCTCACGAACTTTGGTCGAAGAAGTGGTCCAGTATTCTTGGAAGCTACCTTGGAATGCCAATTTATGTGGATAGCCAAACTGTTCGCCACTCAAGACTTAAGTATGCTAGGATGTGTATTATCATGCAGCCTTAGTCGCATTCTCGTCAACTATCACCATCAGTTTCCTCGGAAAAGAGCTCGTCATCTAGGTGGAATTCTAAGGAATACCCACCATTTTCTCCTGATGCACTTCTTTTGGCCATGCGGTCGTATCCTGCTTACAACCAGTAGAAACCCTCAAGTGAACCCTACACAGCGAAGACCCGGTAAAGAACCAATGACGGAAGCCGATCTTCCCTTGTAGCCATCTCCAGTTCTAGTAATAGCGACTCTGGCCCACCACCAACCTGCGACAACCTTTTCTTTTTGACAAACAGATCAAGCTGGACCAAAAGCCACGTGATTGTCGCCCAAATTAGACTCAATGAAAGAGAGCCTTCTTCCACCGAAATAATAAGTATGTACGAGGATTCCCTAATGTTGTATTAGGTATCTCCGAACTTTAAATCATTCAATCGTTTATTAATAAATATGTATTGCTAGTTGGAATGTGAGGGGTTTAAACGATCCCGTTTGCCAAAAAAACGTCCGAGATTTTGTTTTTTTTAATAGCATCAATGTTATTTGTCTACTTGAAACCAAGTCAACATTGAAAATATAACCCTAATTATGAATTCCATGTTTCCTTGGTGACACTACCATACTAACCACAATTTCCACCACTATTGCTAAATTTGGATCGCTTGGAACCTAAGCATTTACAATATCACTTTACTGAGCTATCCCGCTCAATTGTTTCACTGTAGAGTGAAGTGGATGGCAAAGAACATTATTCTTAACCTCACCGTTGTCTATGGATTTAATGAGCCATCTAATCATCAAACCCTTGGGAGTGATTTGCACTCAATTGATCAGACCAATACCTCGACCCCTTGGATCTTTATTAGGTACTTCAATAGTATTCGAAGCCCCCACGAGCAATCAAATTTGGAATCTCGTTAGAATAGTTATATTGCCTCTTTTGACGACTGTTGTCGCATCTACGACCTTGATGACCTTCGATCCACCGGATTCCAATTCTCTTGATTCAACTGTCGAATTGAAAACCCTATATCATCTCATATTGACAGAGCCCTTGTTAATGGACTCCAGGATACCTCATTTTCTAACTCTTTCGCTCACTTTGACCTTCCCCGTAGTTCTGACCACATATCTATCATCCTTAACCGCTCATACCCTTTGGCTAGCCCTAAACCTGTTAAATATTTTAATATGTGGAACTACCATCCTAACTTCCAAAACTTGGGTTCGATGAGTTGGAATCTACATTGCAATAAAGGCCCTATAAAATCCATTGTTATTAAGCTTACCCGACTTACTTCTTCCCTTTATATCCTTAACAAAAGGGAATTTAGTAATATCAGTCACAGAGTTGACGAAGCCCAATCTTCCTTTGCCCATGCCAAGTAAAACCTTGTGACTAACCGTCTGATAGCTCCCTCGTCTCAGACGAGCGGGACGCCGCTAAAACCTATATTTCTACAACCATGCTGAGGCATATGTTCTCAAGAAAAAATCTAAAGAAACATGGCTAAAGCTTGGAGATAAAAACTCCATTTTTTTCCATAATAGTATCCGGGCTCTTCGGGCCCGTAACAAAATTCAGTCTATCACCACCCCTGATTGTTATGCCAGTTCCACCCCGAGAATTATCTCTACTACCTTCTTCAATCACTTTCAAAATACTTTGGGCTCCCCGAGCCTGAAAAACTACCCTAGCCTCGAGAGAATCTGATCCCTCAATAAAACTATGGTATCTCCCGTTCTTAAAATTGATATGATAAAACCCATATTAGATGACGAGATAAAAACCGTCTTATTTGAAATTGACAGTGACAAAGCCCTCAGGCCTTATGGGTTTAGTGCGGGCTTCTTTAAGTCTTGATGGTCGTCTGTGGGACTGGAATAATGCAGAATTGTTTTAGGTAAAACTATGGATTCAGTTCTGGTTTTGGTTTTGGTTTTGATTGGAACTTAGATTTAGATTTGGATTTAGTATTGGATTTATTTTTGGATTTGAATTTGGTATTTGATTTTGTATGGATTTGGATTTGTTATAGATTTTTTTTGGGTTTGTTTGATGGTTTTTGGATTTGGTATAGATTTTGTTTGGATTCAGATTTGGTATAAATTTTGTTTGACGTTTGGATTATGTCTGACGTTTGCTTTGATCGACGTTTTTTTGTTTTGATTCGTTTGGATTTGTTTGTAATCGTTTGGATTTGTTTGTCGTTTGGATTTGTTTTTTGCTTGGATTTGTTTGGATTGATTTGAATTATTTGGATTTGTTTCGTTTTTAGATTTCATTTGTCATTTAGATTTGGATTTGGATTTGGATTTTGATTTTGATTTTGATTTTGATTTAGTTTGGGGTTTGAAGTTTGGAGTTTGGTGTTTGGAGTTCGGAGTTCAGATTTTGTAGATTGGAGTTCGGAGATTGGAGATCGGAGATTGGAGATCGGAGATTGGAGATCGGAGATTGGAGATTGGCCTTCGGAGATTAGATTTTGTATCTCAATTTCGTTTTATTTTTTACAAACTCTTAATGTGTCGGCTGCATTGTGAGCCTGAGAGGGGTGTTAGAGATATTAGGTTCAAGCTCTAATATCTTTTATCTATAAATAAGAGCCTATATTCACTTTATAAATAATCTGAAACCCTAACCGTTTTCATCTTTCTTTGTTTATCTTTTTGTACAAAAATAATTATCGGATCAACCTTTACAATAGTTAGAATACTATATTAAGAATGAATGAGACATTTCAATTATTATTTTTTACAATTTTTTACTATAATCATTGATTGTACTAAATAGACCATGCTACGGTGTATTAATTGCTAATCCAATTTTTTTTTCGTTTTAAAAAATAATGGACAAATAACAAAAAAAATGTTATGTCACGTAGGTTTATGAGTTCTAATATTATTCACATCAGTAAGTATCATTTAAATGAGTTCAAATTTCTAATGATATATATCATTAAATTGAACGATAATATAATCATGATTTTTAAATTTTAAGAGCTAATGTTTAACAAAATTTGAAAATTAAAACATAATGAATGTTTGGTGCGAAAAAATAGGTAATAGATATGAAGCAAAAATAAAGTTTTGTATAAAAAGAGGTATGATAGTTTTATTTTTCGTCTTAAAGAATAATATTATATATATACACGTTCTATTTAGTCTGTTCATAAGTTTTACCTAATACAAATCCTAAATATTACTATCATATGAGATGTAAAATTTAATATCTGCAACTTTAAAATAATAGTCTATTATTTTATATAGATTTTGATCCAACTTATATTTATATAACTAAAAATTCATTACAATATCCTATTATTATAATGTTGTTTCAAAATCAATTATCAAATTTTGATTATTTTTTATTTGACCAACATTCATAATAACTTAAATATATGTATACTTTTAATATTAAGATGGATGAGATATATCAATTAATTTCTTTTATATTTAATTATATTTATTTTTTAGTTTTTAAATTTGATAAGTAAACGTTTGTAGTTTAAGTTTCTATTATTTAAGATAAATCTGGATCATAATGCTCCTGTAATGTACACGTCTCGTACAAATGACGTAATTTCACGACTTGTGGTTCCATTGCTTTGAAGCTACAAACTTCTATTCTTGCATGACTCCAGTCATATATGTGACCTATATATAGCTGTTCAATAATAGAATTTGGTGTTCACATTGGATCTGCTAATTTTAGCTTAAAAAATATAACTACTTGATGGGTTAAAACCTCAGCTTTTTTAAAGACTTTCTATTGCACTAGATATAGTGTAAAACTCAAAATTGCCCCAATTATATACATGATTGATATATTCCTTAAATTTTAAGATTAAAAAACAATTACTGATGTTATTAACACTCAATTGAAAGCTTCCTCAAAGTTTGAGGAAAATAAAAAGTTAATGGAATTGGGTTCCACCAATTTTTTTATCATACAATTAAAATCAATTATTATGGTTCATTTTTTATTTTTTTTTATTTAAGTCGTAATATTGGATCGATTTATAATACATTATTACGGATTATGTATTTTAAATTATAGAAAACCAGATTAAGTTAGTCATCATAGTAAATAGGTTTCAGATTTTTTTTACCTCATTTACCTAGTACGGTATTGCCGACATAATTTGAGGCTACTATGTTAATATAAAATGTTTAATCTAACAGAGCTTTTGACATAACGTCGAACTATGATAAGTATTGATTGATCTTATAAAAAATATGATCAGATTCTTTAGTCCATCAGAAATGATAGGTTTTTTTTTAATATTTGGAAAATAAGAGAACACTTGTATGAGAATCGGGATATGAACATATTCAAAGTTATCAACCTTAATGCTAGTATCCCGACTTTCTTGACTGACCTAGAAGCGTGCATATACGTTTAGACTACA
Source organism: Limnanthes douglasii subsp. nivea (assembly GCA_036936605.1). Classification (NCBI taxonomy): domain Eukaryota; kingdom Viridiplantae; phylum Streptophyta; class Magnoliopsida; order Brassicales; family Limnanthaceae; genus Limnanthes; species Limnanthes douglasii. The sequence goes on along the minus strand of JAUPFV010000004.1, from coordinate 142,344,383 downwards.
AATTGTGAAGGATTTCCTTCTGTGTCTTTAACACTTACTAATGAACCCAAAAACTCTCATGGTTGAAACCGAAAGACACTTATTTGAGTTCAACTTTAAGTTTATTTCCTGCAAGCTTTTAAATGTATCATATAAATCTTTGATTTGTTCGACATTATCGAAACTTTTGAGTAGCGTGTCATTTATGTATACTTCCATGTTCTGACGTATCTCACTTGCAAAGTATTTGTTAACAAGTATATAGTAAGTAGCCTCACGTTTTAATCTGAAGTACATGGATCTATAACAATAAAAAAAATTGCTAATAAAATTGGCACATTCACAATCAGTTGGGTGAATTTTCATATAATTGTAGTATGAGTACACATTCATAAACGATGTGAGATTGTTACCTTAAGTCGAATCTACTAGATGATATATATTTGGAAGTGGGAAAGTATTATCAGGATATTATCTATTTAAATCAGTAAAATACACACACATACGCCACTTGTAGTTCTTCATCTGGATTAACACTAGGTTGGCAGTCCAGATTGGATATGTAGAGTCTCATATATATTTGACCATAGAGATACTCAGTCTACCTCATCTACACGAGCCTCAGATTTTTCAACATATATATATTTTTTTATCTTTATATGATGGGTCAGATGTTCATATTGAGTGATAGTTTATGACATATATGATGTTTGAATGTACTCTGGCAACATCTTCCGATTTCCAAAAAAACACGTCTAAATCATTATTTAAAAAAGATAACAAGACTGTTCGGAGACTACATAAAAGAGTGGTACCAATCTTTAGACTCCTTCCCACGGTAAGATTCAATACCTTTATACTCTCGTCGTGGACTACCCAGCTTGAGGCCTTGCAAAGGTCATCGACTTTCTCAACATCAAGCGAGACCCCCCCCCCCCCCCCAGCTGTTATTTCTTTTTCAAGGGAATAAAGGCACTATAACACTCCCTAACACTCTTATAATCTCTTGTTATCAATCATATTTTACCATCCATTATATAGCGGAGACACTAATATATGATAGAAGAAATCACATGTATTTCATCGAGACATGACCAACACAAAATAACGTTATAAGTTGTACGGTTGTCGACTATTATAAATAAAATCAGTTTTCTTATAACTTCTCACCTTATATCTACATCGGCCTCCGATTCACCCAATATTTTGGTATCTTCTTTTATAAATCCAAATACGACCTTGTCGTAATTTTGGTAAATCAATGGGTTCTTCATTCTATCAAGAGTGTTTTTTAAAAATATATCAGTCGAACTACTAATATCTATCAAAATCCTCTTAATTTCAACATTGACAATACAAGTAGTGATTAGTATGACATCAATATGAAGTTCGACCACTCTTCAGAAATAGTCATAAGTAAAGATTATGGGCAGATAAAGGTCTATGTAAATGTGAGTCGAGGTCTACCCCCACTCAATTTTGGAGGCGTTCATTTTTCTTACAAGTGTTTGTATTCCCACACAGTTTTTTACTCCAATCAATGATCATAACTCTATATCAATTTTGATCAAATTCCAGGTAACCCCCATCCTGGGACTCGACCAATATTTTAAGGAAGTCATGGATGATCATAGCAAGTTGTTCTTTAGGTTGGGATATCATATTTAACTTCTTTTTGGACCTAATAGTTATTTCTTTTATAAATTCAATTAGTTTTCCATCTTCGATAAGGGTTTATATTTCCCCTCTCCTCCATAAAATCCTACAACCTCAAGTATAATAACCGACGTTATTGTGATATTTGTAGACCTTGTTAGCATTTTTTCCTCTCTTATTGTGATCATGGGTAATGACTTTCAGAAATGTAGAAATTCGTTGGGCTCGTAGTAAATTGTAGTTATACTCTATGTTAACTTACTAAACGATTCTCTTTGCTATCAAGATTTTGAGACACTCGATGCTTTCAGTGATACCTTGTCCGACCTCATTTATCTCTTGGTCAACCTAACCCTTTTGTTATAAGGTTTCCTCTTTGTAGTCTTGTAGGCGTCGACATGGCAGGTGCAAGAGTAGTCGGGTTCACTTAGGTGATCGATTGGGGGAAATAAGGTTATTAACCACTAGAATAGGTCATATTGTAATGTGTTATTATGGACAATATAAGTGGTATCAAATGGGCATGGGGTTGGGGGTTCTGATAATAACTGAGTTATCCAACCCATGTGATGAAATGATAAAATATTGGACCAGAGTTTACTTTGTAGTATCAATTTAATAAGTGTATAATATTGAATGTCTTTTGTGCAAATAAGAAATAAACATGCTTAGTGTTGGTGAATTTCTAGGGTAGAATAACCCATTATGGGTTATCCATATATGTTCATTAACCATGTAGGTCTATATCACTACTATATAGAGCCTATTTTAGAAAAAAAAATTAATTACACCCAACAACTTTTTATCATTTTTTTCTCTCTCTAGCTTTCATACGTGAATTTATCTATCTAAACTTCTATGTGACTTTATTCTAAACATAAATTATAAGAATTTCCCCTCTGATATTTGAGGAGTCATTAGGTTCAACCTAACATTTAAACACACAATTTATTGTACCTTGAATTGGAACTTAACCTAGAAGAGTAGATCCTCAAATGATAGAGCCTTCTTATTAATCAACTTTTATACCAATAACCACGGTAGTATCCCATGCGTTATGGAACAACATGTCACAATCTCATGACAATTCCCAATGCCATTTTTGGTTTCCATAAAACATCAAGTGGAATACATAAGGATCTCATTCTAGTCATATTTTTACTATATTACAAATTCTCCATCTCTCTTAATGACCTTAATCCGAATAAATTAGTCTCTGAACATAGAATATAATATTTCAAAACTTCAAACCGACCCATGAAGTAATTAATTGAATTATCTAGTTCACTTATATGTAGGGTCATAAAACTTCCTACACATAAAATTATTTTTCCACCGAAGCTTAGCATAATATTTCTGAATTATTCTGTATGATAGTCGGGATCTTTGGAGCCGACAGACTTATCCATATTTTACTGATCAGAATTTAGAGAAAACTCTTCAACCAAAATCTATGGTGAAAATGATTCATATCTATACTATGCCTCTAAATATAAGACTAACCCTTGGTAGAGACATTCTGACCCGTATGCTAACTTGAACCTTGATAGATTTCTTGAAATGGTTGGTCGAGAATCAGGGGTAGTATAGATTTGGTGGTAATGAGATTTTCTATAAAGATTTGAATCATATTGTCCAAGCTCTGGGGCTGCATCCCAAGCTAGGCTCATAATAAATCTTGTTGAACATGTTGTGGATGATGATGCATGAGATGATGATGAGGTTGCACAAGTGGTTGTATAGGTTGGAGAGGATGATGGATACGTTGTTGATGAGCTACTCTTAGAGGTCACACCTGAGGAAATTCTTCTGATGCTGGAGCATGGTAATGCTCTTCAGCCGACCTCTAGGTAGGTGCCTTATTCTGGTTATATTAAGTTATGTTTAGGATATTCTGAATCCCAACCATGGTCAATCAACCTGTTACCCGATGAAGTAAAAAAACTAGCAACAATTATAAAATATATGCCCTCTTCTGTAAGTACCCTTAAATTATTATGGTCAATACCTCTGGAGTGAATTAGATACCACATCTTAAGCTTCTGGTGATCATTAATCAACATAAAGTTTCCTGACCTCAGACCTTAGCCTTGAAGGTCTTAGTATTATACTCTAAACTTGGGCACAAACTATTTATATGTCACTTGTATGAGCTTGATGCGCTTCTTCTATTTGTGCATGGAGAGAGATATGGTAAAATAGGCTCGGTGAGCCTTGATGTGTCTTGCTATAAGATTCTGACTAGGATTATCCATAGTTTGGATTGAAAGTAGCGGTTATTGACTTTATTTTGATGGTTTTGTAAATATATGATATGGATACCAATCACTTCCCATAAATGACAAAACTGATAATGCTTGACTTATTTAGGATGCTTAGGAAGGGTTCAAACTAGTCAAAACACTACACGTGAAAAAACAAAACTAGAAAGATTTCATTAAAGAAAAAATCATTATTCAAGGAATATAATATTAATTTTTTACCGTTACCAACATGAATTATATGCCTATTTATAATCAAATAATTATTTTTTTGGCACATGAAGTTTAATTATAATTGAGAGATGTAATCGATCATTCATGTGCTACTTGTTTAAAATTGGAATATTTAAATACAGTTCAAATATTTTGTCCATACTCGGATAATGACTCAAATAATAATTATGTTAGGTGTAGGTTGTAAGTAACTCATCAACAGAAGTACGACCAAATGGCTACATGGACCGAATATGGATCATCCAAAGACATGTATAGGCAGAAATTATTGAAACAGTCTATATGGAGCTTGGGTTTTGCATTAGAAGTCTTTATATATAAGATACAAGATAGGTTTTCAAGATGTGACAAAACGACGATATGATAGACTGAAGACAAAGTATCAATCCAATTGTAGATATGTTTATTCTCTAATAACAGAGGTTCATTTTATAGATAGTGAAGTGAGATAAACACTCAAGATAATATGATGTTAATCACATTATCTTTATAAATTAAGAGATTTTTTTAACACAGGGCGATTGAGTGCTTTGTTATGTAACTTCATTATCTTATAAAATAGAGTATATGTTATCTGTAGATGTTACGTTAAATATTGTCTTTTGCAGCTGGTGTTCTTTTACGCTTTATTTTATATTATTGTTTCCATCAAACACGAAGTTGTTTGTTTATAGACTAATTGATTTTCTAATAAACTATCTTATAAAAAATAATTTAAATATTATAAAAAAAAATTATTAGTAAGAATTGTTAAGTAATATTTTTAAATTTTATCTTTTTTTTATCTTAAATTGTACTTGTTAAGAAAACCAACAATATGTGAAGAACATAGTTAACACAAAAATAAATAAATAAATAAATCACATAATAAAATATTCAACGTTGTTCAGATCGTGAAGAAATCCTACATCCACGGGTAACATATACAATTTATGTATAGGAGATTACAAGAAGATTCTCAAACATTAAACATTCAATCACTTTTTTTGTTACAAAACTCAATTCTTGGTTTACAATGAATCCGTGAATCTCAGAATGCATATTCAAGTGTTTATCTCATATCTCACTACATTATTTATAAATAGACTCGTCGATAAAATCTTAACCATTGTTTGTCTTATATCTTGTCTTCAAGAACATTGGAAAGAAATGTCTTCTTCTATTTATAGGTGTGAAAAGTCATAATCCCTTAATTAAGAAACCTAATAGGAAGTCTAATTAATATCGAAGACTCAATTATATGAAATCTAATTAATATAAAAGACACAATTAATATGAAATTTAATTTATAAAGAAGGCTGAGTTAATAGGAAATTTAATTAATATTGAAGACTTAATTAATATAGGAGACAATCAATATGTAAAACTAATTAATATAAATTATACAATTAATAGTAAATCTTATAAATATGAAATCCAATAAATATATGAGATATATTTAAAACTTGATGAGGTACTTTGAGTGTATATTTAACAATTCTCCACCTAGGCTCACAGTAACACAATTAGTTGTTCCCCGATGCTCTAATTACTTACCAGAGATAGACTGTTCACTTGCATGCGTGAAGTGATCAATTCACATACGGTTTGTGAACTCTATCGGGGAAATAATCCCTAACATACTAGTCCCCCGACCTTCTACATCCAAGAAAGCGTTAGTAACATCTATCTGACCTATCTCAATCAGATAGAAGAACACTTGAAAATTTCTCTATAATTTTAATATTCGAAACCTTTGACACTTCAAAATTTAGATAAATACCCTAACCCAATAATAGTTGAACTTCATTTGCGACTGCCGACCCCAAACCTTGCTTTAAAACAACTTCAATAGAGGCATCCTCATTTTCACACTTATTTTCAAAATTTATCTCAACTCCAGCTCCACATCCGGCAACTATCACATCCTCAGGACAACCAAAAGTTCATGGGCTCCTGTTAACGATGATAGTTGTCTCAGCAGCTCCCTCACTCAAGATATTGTTTTAGCAAGCAAGCATAACCCTTACTTCAAGTAAGTTACAACTTATTTTCTCAATTATTTCATACTTTGGGGTACTCTTTAAGATTTTATGCCTCAAAATACCATATTTAGAATAATAGCTAGTGTATTGTCGGTTCACTAATACCATGCCATTTTTAGACTAAAGGTTTTCAAGTACTTCCCTGATTGGATCTTCACATGCTTCAACAAATCTTCAACAACCTCCATCTGAATCCTATCATACTCATTCTCAATACTAGAAGTTGTTCCTATTACGGACCTATCCAAGAGTAGAAAACCATCCGTCTAATTAACCTTCATAACAACATATGAGTCTTACTAGACCATAAGTTTGTTATCTCCACTCTTATACTGAAACCCTTCCTCATCTAACATACCAATAGGCAGAAGGTTACGTTTAAATTTACTGGCATACCTCAAATTTGTTAAAGCCTTTTTAGTCCAATAGATATCTTGAATCTAATACTTCCCTCATAGAATCCATCATTATGAATATATTTGAATTTACACGAAGATCCACGATACTCGTCCTTCTACTTTGTCTTATTCACCAATAACGAATATTGATATCAGATCTACACACTCACCATACAACTTGTTATGGAAACCAACAAGATCCAAACAATATCAAAATAAAAAATTTAACAAGAAAGAAGAAGAAATAATAAATAAATCGCACAACAAAAGATTTAACGTGGTTCGGATGGTGAAGAAATCCTAAAACCACTGATAATAGACACAATATATATAAGATTACAAGAAACCTCTCCAACATTAAAAACTCAATCACTCATTTGTTTGAAATTTTTTGTTATGGGTTAACAAAGAACCTCTCAATCTCATAATGCTTATCCAAGTGTTTATCTTCTACTTCACTACACTCTCTACAAACGGACTCGTCGATCTCTTCTGAATCGTTCGTTTTTTGTCTATTCGATCTCTTCTTATATTTATAGGTGTGAATACTTTTAATCCCTTAATTAAGAAATCTAATAGCAAATCTAACTAATATACAAGACCTAATTAATAAAAAATCTAATTAATATAGAATACGACTAAAAATCAGGGTTAGTCACTGAAGTTGGTCAAGTATTTTAAAACAGCCACTTAATTCATATTTGTATCAAAATAATCATTTTGTCGCACCAATGGTCACTATTGTTTGTTTCTTTTTGTTTTTTGTCTCTCCTAGTGACCCTAAATGCAAAGAACACCAACAAAAGTGGTTGTTTTTACACAAATATAACTTGAGTGATTTTTTGAAACAAATGACAGACTTCAATGACTCACGAGGATTCTTAACCTACAAAATGCCCGATTAATAAAAAGTTTAGTTAAAATACGAGATTTAGTTAATAAAAACTTAATTAATATATTCAAAAAAGTCAATTAATTAATTAATTTAAAATCTCGTTAATAAAAATCGAATTAATATATGATAACCAATAAATTATCTATTTTGAAACCCAAAATTTAACTTTATTTTTTATTTTATAATGTATTAGTTAGACAAACTTTTGAAAAAAAAAATTATATAATTAAAATAAAATAAATGCTATTGTATTTATTTATTTATTTATAAATGAAAACATATATAAATTGGAATTCAGATTCCGATTAGGATTAAACCCAATAGGATAAAATGGATTGAGGTTTTCCAACTGTCTAATTCAGATTTTGACTGAAACCCGAACGAGACCCATTCGTATATTGAAACCCTTCCTCATCTAACATACTGATAAACAGAAGGTTACGTTTAAATTTAACATATCTCAAATTTGTTAAAGCGTTTTTTAGTCCAGTAGATAGCTTGAATCTAATACTTCCCTCATAGAATCCATCATTATGACTGTGTTTGAATTTAACGAAGATCCACGATACTCGTCCTTTTACTTTGTCTTATACACCAACAAAGAATATTGATAGCAAATCTCCACACTCACCGTACAACTTGTTAGGGAAACCAACAAAATCAAAACAATCTCAGAATAACAAAGTTAACAAAAAAGAATAAGAAATAATAAGTAAATCGCATAATAAAAGATTTAACGTGGTCTGGATGGTGAAGAAATCCTACAACCACTGATAACAGACACAATATATATTTATAAGATTACAAGAAAACTCTCAAACATTAAAAACTCAATCACTCGTTTGTTTGGAAAACTCTCTTATGGGTTGACAAAGAACCTCTCAATCTCATAATGCTTATTCACGTGTTTATCTTCTACCTCAGTACACTCTCTACAAACAGACTTGTCAATCTCCTCTGAACCGACGTCTGTCTTTTGTCTCGTCTCGTCACACGTTGTAAAACAATATCTTCTTCTATTTATAGGTGTGAATAATTTTAATCCCTTAATTAAGAAATCTTATATGAAATCTAACTAATATACAAGACCTAATTAATAAAAAATCTAATTAATATAGAATACGACTAAAAATCATGGTTAGTCACTGTAGTTGGTCACGTGTTTCAAAACAACCACTTATCTCATATGTGTATCAAAATAATCATTTTGTTACACTCGTGGTCACTGTTGTTTGTTTTGTTTTTGTCACTGCTAGTGACCCTAAATACAAAGAACACCAACAAAAGTGGTCGCTTTTATACAAATATAACTTGAGTGATTTTTTGAAAACAAATGACGGGCTCAGTTGACTAACGAGGGTTCTTAACCGGTAAAATATCCGATTAATAATTAGTTTAATTAGAATACGAGATTTAATTAATAAAAACTTAATTAATATATTAAAAATTCAATTAATTAATTAAAAATCAAATTTATAAAAACCAATTAATATATAAGAACCCATCAATTATCTATTTTGAAAGCCATACTTAACACTATTTTTTATTTTGCAATATATTAGTTAGGCAAACTTTAAAAAAAAACAATTTATATAATTAAAAAATTGATATAAATGTTATGGTATTTATTTCTTCAGAAATGAAATATAAATTGGGATTCCGATTAGGATTAAACCCAATGGGATAAAATGGATTTAGGTTTTCCAACTGTCTAATTCAGATTTTGACTGAAACCCGAACGAGACCCATTCGTAGTTAAAATACACCTTGTATAATCTATACTAATTTACACCGATCCTCGTAGTAACATATAGGGTGAATGTTCCATGTAGGTACGAACATGATTGCTGCCGTCCAAATCGTGTAAAACGTGATTGAAAATAGATTTGAGAAAAAAGGATGCAATCATAAGATTTCTAAACTTTATTTTTCTGTTGGCTACTCTGGTTTTCCTTGCAACTACACTCGACTGACCCACCCACCTTTAATTTTCAACTTATTCGGTTTCTGGATTTTTGCAAGTATTCAATTTTTGCCAAATTTGAAAACAAATCGATATACAAAGATATATCAATACATGTTGTTCCACCTCATTATAGAATATCATTACATATGAAAAAATCTCATGATGTCAGAAAATAATAATGACTAGGATAGAAGTAATCTTATATTCCACGGAGAATTATAATGAATTTGTGGTTCATTTATAAATAAGAATACTTGACAGATCTTCACCGAAAGGATCTAAAATGATTCATTTAATTGAAAGGATCGACATACGTAAATGTATATGAAAGATTGTAATAATTAGTATGTTTCGAGAAAAAAAAATATTATTAGATAAACTTTTGTTTTTATAATAAAAAATTTCGTTGCGGTTTCATTACTCATAGCAATTTGTTCGTAACGCTTTTGCAACAAAATTTACTTTGATCCGAGAAATTAAATTTGAATTGATTATTAAATACAATACTCCATTGTAAAATATATCATGGTACAACACTGCCAACGACTATTTTTTTCTTTTTTCTTTTTATATTTTTTCTGAATGATTTCTTTTTTTAATATTTTATTTTTGTTTAAAAATATTTTTATAACATGCTTTATCATTTCCGTTTTCATTTGTCATTTCTTTTTTATAAAAAAACATCCTCTTTTTAGTACCTTTTTCTTTTTAATGTATTTTTATAGTCTATATATCATTTTCGTTTTCTTTTTTTTCAATTTGATATCAATCCCATGTGTCTCCATATCCTTATACAATCTATCCTATCAGTGGAATGAGATATCTAGGATAAAAAAATACCAATGGTCCCTTTTGTTTTCCACATGTAACAAGTTAGTCATTTTCCTTTGTCGGTGTAATAAACTGGTCCCGTGTGTTTTAAAAAACGGAACGAATTAGTCATTATTCACCTCAGCCCATATTTTCTGCCATAAATTCCCTTTGACCAGCCACATCAGCGTCTCACGTGGACCGCTGATGTGACAGCAATAAAAAATTAAAAACATGTTTTACTTTTACCCTTCACTATTAACCCTAATTCTACCCATAACCCGGCCAACCAACTAAAAAACCTGATAGGCACATGTACCCTAAACCTAAATCGACTCAGCTTTCCCCTTTCTTATTCTAACATAAACCAAAATTAGTGATTTTCGATGCCCAGACACCTGATCCAGTAGTGATTTTCATGCCTGAAGTATGAGTTGCTTTAAGTTTATTTTCCTTTTACATCTCCCACTAATTTAAACATGCGATATTCATAATTTCTCACGTTCAGGGTTCAAGAACACATATGGGTAACGATGAGATTAGGATCTTGAAGAACATTACTACATACCTTAGACTGTATTACTTCAAAAATGTATGTGGTGTATCCTCTCGTATATCAATTTTTGAAAAAAATCAGGCGCCTCACTTTATTTACAGACTAACATTTTCCCCTAAAATATATGTTATATATTAGTATTTGTGACTTATACTGAGATGTTAGGTTTCCAAATCTATAATTGTCCATTTACTCTAGATCTCTTGTCATTCAAAAGAACCTTATGACTAGTTTCAAGAATGAAGATTACGATTTATGGGTGAAAGCATGAAAGAACAGTTAAATTTCGAGTCTTTTTGTGAGTCTAGACTGTTTTAGTTGGATGTAAACTCCAAGTAAGGAAAAAGAATTTCAATGTACACGAACAAAATGCTATTATTGTTGGTGAGTATAGATTTTGCCTTAGTAAATTGTTATAAGAGAATTCTAGAGAGAGAAAGAGTTAGAGAGTTCTTAGAGAGAGAAAGTTTAAGTACAAATGAGTTGAGTAGAAAAAATGTTCAACCCCTTTATTAAGTTAGCCTTGCCCTTTATATAGAGGAGCCAACCCTTAGCCTTAAAGTGAAATCTGTTACAAAAGAGGACAAATTGCTCTTTAGTCGTTAACAATTATACATAGTCACAAATGTTCTGTAAAACTACATTATATATAATTTAAGGACTAAACTTACATTATTTATATTTTAATCCTTAAATTTACATTATTTACAACTCAATCCTTAAAATCATACTTCCATATCAGAAGCCATCCTAGTTCTCATGTCAATAAATGAATGAGAACTAAAATATCTTTGAATTCGTCGTATCAATTGTTGTAATACAAACTCTAAGTCCAAAAATCAATGTCAGTCGGAAGATGTAAATTTGAAGCAGCCATTCGAAGCAATCATTCAAAGTTGAGTAAAAAACAATTACCAATTCGAAGCAACTAAAATCAAATATAACCTCGAAGCCAATAATTCTCCCCGAATCATTATGGAAATAGAGCTCATCGAATTAGTATGAAAGTAAAGCTTCAAAATATAATCACCGAATTTTATCAAACAAATATACAAATGTAACCGTTTCATATTACCGTTAGAATCCATCATAACTATATAGCCTCTAGACTCATAGCTAGATGCCGAGTCTGACAGATGTCGAGCTCCTAATCTCCTCACCGCTTTGTATTCTTCCATATCACTATCAGAGCCCTTTGCACTTCACACGTATTTTTTTCTTTCTATAAATTCAATCAATAACCTCATTTTTCATTCTCACAACAAAAATAATTTGAGAGAGAATTCAAACGCTTGGCTACCTTCATCGCGTTCCTTCTTTTTCTAGTATATTCATCAGAAAAAAAAACCAAACTTTCTGATCAAAACTCGTCTTTTTTTATCAGTCTTTATCCGGTTTATGATAAAAAACCCAAAAACCAGAAGATTCAAGGCTAACATACCTAAGAAGCCAAACTCTCCAGAACCTGATAACAACTTAGTCTTCGGATCGTACGACTACTTTTGCACTACTCAAAGAGCGGAGGAATATAGAGCTACAGGATTAATCAATAACGCTCATGTTGAAACTGGTGAGGTGTATTTTTGTTTAAGGGTAATTTTGTCCAAAGTTTTGTGGTATTTTGAAGGTATTTAATGTTTGGATAGAATCAGGGAAAGGATTATAAATAAGATGGAGAAAAAATTGCAAACTATCATCATCAGGCGTACAAATACAAATCAGCCCTAAATTTGGCGAACATGGGAGAGAAAATTCAGTTCTAGACTACGAACAAAATCTCTATATCATATAGGGAAGCAGTAATACCTCAAACATGCAAAAAGAAAGTTCTTCATGGACCAGTTCAATACTCAACCTAAGGGGAATTCACGGCAACTCATTTCTCGGATCAAGATAAGTCTCTTCTAATGAATAACTCTAGGTTTACAGTGATAGATAAATTTACAAACATTTAATGAATAACTTTAGGTTTACCTTAAGTAGACTCTAGTTAAAAATTATACAAACATTTCAAGAAAAACCAAAACTATCTAAAAAAATCTCATTTATCTGTCTTTGACCAAAGACATGTATCTATTGAACTCGACAAAACTGAAGATTTAAAAATTGTTTGGAAACGACACGTTAGGGCTATAGAAAATCACTCCATAAGGCTCCTGAAATGGGAGCCTCATTTCAATCCCAATAAGGAATCCCCTGCAATCCTCAGTGTGGGTTATATTTTCAGAAATACATGAGTTTATACATAATAAAAACATAATCAGTACTATAACGAAAGTTATAGGAAGATCTTTGGAAATATGGATATCCAATAGAAATACGGCAAGATTTATCTACTGTCAGGCTCGGATAGAGTTGGACATATCCAAACCTCTTAGTAAAAGAATATAGACTGAATTTGGAAGACAATATAGATTTTGGCTAGACATTATTTATGGAAAAACACCATTATATTGTCTGGATTGCTACCATCTTGGACATGATGTTAATAAATATAATAAAAACAGTAAAAGAAATTATTTAAATAACCAAAGAGATTATGGTAATCAAGTTAACTTATGACAATCATCACAACCTAATAAAGAAATATAAACTAAGAAATTTATAGTTAAATCTATAATTGTTTGTGGAACAAATAAAAACAGAAAACAATCTCTAGATAAATAGGTTTCTAAAACTTTAGAGGTGACTTAAAATAACTTACTAGAAATTAAATCATACTCAAGAAACCAAATAAACCAGGAAAATAAATATCAACCTCATAACTCCTCAATCAGTATATAGGGGTTAAATTTTGAAACAATTGAAGCCTTGAATTTAATTGACCTTAGGAACATATTTAGTGTTTTACAAAACTGATAAGAAGATAAATAAAACGATATGTCTCCAAAGGCTACTCTAAGGAATGTATGGCCAGAAACGATTTTTCATGCTCCCCAAAAAGAGGAATGACTTAAATCTAAAACTGTTGAGGTGCACATGGTGAGCTCTAACAAGGGGATAGGTAAAAAAACATAAAGGAAAAAATTTGGTGAGTAGCAAAGAAACAAAAATATTCGACTAATGATTGGTGATTCCTCTAGAAGAAGAAAGAACATAAAAAGAAATACTATAAAAAAGTATTAGACTTACATTAAAGCGAAAGGTAATCTCACTGTTTTGGTTTGTTCAGAAAATAATCTGGTTTTAGTTGCAAGAAACATATGGTAGGTTAATACGGCTGCAACCATTAATGTTTTTATTTCTCAACATGATACAACAAGAGGCATAAGCCTCTAAGATGGTGAAAGATCCATCTATATAATATAGGGCAGTTTTTTCTTGGTTTTAGCTATTATGATTTTTGTTTGTTAATTTTTAATGGGCTTTTAAAGATTTTTTGTAGTATATTTTTATTTATAAGGAATTTATTTATTTTCAGGTTATGGAAAACTTTGGTTATGCTGGTATGTTTGGAAATAATCAGATGGTTCTTTAATTAAATAATATTACGGTTGATAATGGATATTTGCCAATGAATGATAAATTGTATTTATTGGTTATAATTAAGCATCACAATGAAACAATGAACACACAAATACAAAATAAACTCATTAATAAAAGCGATAATTCAACAAATCTTTTATATAAACTCTTAAGTGTATCTTTAAAGTATTAATGAATAAGTTTATTGTTGAAGTTTTATTAAGTTCACATGATTATTCATAGTTTGGTACTTGTATCAAATGTATGAAGAGAAAACATGCAAAAATGAAAATGTTAGTCACATAAAATGAAAAAAGTCTTCGAATTAGTACATAAAATAAATCATGGAACGGGAAATGTTATTTCATATAATATATAAATATTTTTTCTCGATACGGGTACATTTAACTTATTCATAAGAAATTGGAATCCCTAGACAAGTTCATAGCTTTTATGACTGGAGTTGAAAAACAACTATGTAAAAGCATTAAGTACGCCAGATTTGATCGGGATGGTGAATACTATTGCAGATATGAACACTCAGATCAATAACGTCATGGAACACTTACTAAGTACCTAGAGAAATAAGATATAGTTCCTTAGTATACAATGTCGGGTTCGTCTGACATGAATGGTGTATCTGAGAGACAAAACCATACACTAAATTATATGACGATGAGTATGATTAGTAATTTTATTTTATCATTATATATATTTGGAGAGAGGTTATTATATGTGTTATATACATTCTCAATAGATCTCCCACAAATGAAACCATAAAGACCCGTTTGTGCTTTGGAGTAGACTATAGCCTAACTTAAAGCATTTACATGTTTAAGGGTTTTTAACTTAATTGAAGCCTTAATTGAAGCTAATGATTAAACTCTACCTCTTTGAGAAGTGAAAAAAGATAATAATACCCTTAAGACGCTCAATAAGAACATGAATATTTTTTGTTATGTAACATAATGCAATGTGAGATCTTGTCTCATTACGTGAAGTAAATAAACCGCTTGGTTGCAAATGGATTTACAAAACAATTGAGATCCATGACAATATAGAAAGACATACATCACAACCTGTTGTAAAATTTTATACTCAACACGAATGGATCGAATCTAAATATATCATATCTCTAGTATCATATAATAACTCTTTTAGAGCGATCATGACATTAGCTGCACACTTTAACCTAGAGCTTTATCAACTGGATATTAAAATTATATGAAGGAAATGATGTATATGGTACAGGTTGAGAACGTTTTAATTGATGATTAAGAGTCTATGGTATGAAAACTTAAAAAATCTATTTATGGTCTCAAACAAGATTCTCGACAATGGTATTGCAAGTTCTTTGAGGTAATAAACTCCTTTGGTTTTGAGATAAAATCGGTTGAGGATAGTGTATATCACAACTTTAGTGAGAATAAGTTCATATATTAAGTATTGTATGTAGATGACATATTGTCGGCCACAAATGATAAATAATTATTACATACTGTAAATAATATTATGTCGAACAAATTCGATATGAAAGATCTTGGTGATGCACAATGTTGTGGTCTATTATTGCAATTAGCTTTAAAAACTATCTTAAACTATAAATCTCACTCTCTGATATTTTTAAGGTTTTACATATTCGGTTTTCATCCACAAACTTGACGATATATATTATGTCCAAAAATTTGTATATTAGCTTACCATGTAGGCTTAACTACTTGCATAGTCCATTGACTATCCTATATATTTTATTTAGTCCATCAACTTCAAAATCATCGGTGGGGGTCCCTAGACTTGAAAAAATCTATAAATTTAGTCCATCAACTCACAAAATCTATAAATTTAGTCCATCGACTTGACAAAATCTATATATTTAGTCATTATGAGTGGTCTTTTTCTTAGCGTGAGAGACTATATTATAGATTTTACCAATTTAATGGACCATCACCGGTGATTTTGAAGTCAAATGACTAAATGAAAGAAAATGGGATTGTCGAGAGATTATTTACTGATCTAAGCCTTAATATGTAAGTGTAAAAGATATGAAACATGGTTAAGAAATGTCTTAAGTTTTATAGGCACAATTATTAGAGATAATGCGTTTAATTGATTCAGTTTTTTTTGTTTGAATTCTTAAAATGGTTGTGGTATTAATATAATTGTAGATCCAGTGCATGTGAAACAATGTTTTTATTAAATTGAATGCCAAAATTCGTATTAAAAGGAGTCGACAATAAAAAATTATATTTTAAAGAATAAATTGATTACTGTTAAATACTAATGTTGGTTAAACATACAAATAATAAATGGTTATAAATAAAAGCATATCTTAATTAATATGAGGATTATTTGAAGTAAACCAAAAAAAACTATAAAAACTTTTATAACCAAAACGGATAATAACATACTAATATAGTAATCCGGTTATTTTTATTTATGTGTAAAATATTGGAATCCTATCGATTGACTAAACATATAAATAAAAAAGATATATAACTAAATGGAAAAGACTAAAAATATAACTAAATGGAGAACACATTACTGCTCTTTCATATATATATTTTTATACTCACCTTGAAATATTATGGTAGACTTTGACAGTAACTCGTCTTTGGACTATCGGTTTTAGTGACAGACAGTCTTTGGATTTTCAAAAGTCTGAAGGTAGTTCCTCGACTATCCATTTTTGCTAAAGTTATGCTCTTGCGTGTCTTGACTATCAATTTTTGTGATAAATAGTCCACCAACTATTCATTTTCGATAAAGTTAGTATTTTGATTTTTTTTTTATAAAGTCATTCCCCTAAATAAACATGTGCAAGGGACTAATTTTATCCAAACTAGATAGTCTAGTGACTACCAAGTACAAAGATTATATGTCATCAAAATCGATAATCCGAAAACGAATTACTATTCAAAACCGATTATGTAACAATAAAATTAAGCTAATATAAAATCACGAGAAAATAGATTATTTTCATTTCATAATTTAGAATTTAAACATCAGCTTATATATTTAAAGGCATAAAAATAATAATTTAAAAGATATTTTTAAACTACAAAAATTGTAAACCAAAATGAACATCTCATATTTTAAGTTCAGGTTAGTGGAAAATGTTTTACCCAATGAGAATACAAAAGCTATAAACGGATTTGAACAGTAACTCGTCCTTGGACTATCGACTTTGGTGACAGATAGTCCCTGGACTTTCAAAAGTCCGTTGGTAGTCCCGAGACTATCCATTTTGGTGACATATAGCCCCTAGACTTTTAAAAGTCCGTTGGTAGTCCCTGGACTATCCTATTTGGATAAAGTTAGTCTCATGTGCATGTTTATTAAGGGGACTAACTTTATCAAAAATAGAAAGTCAAATGACTAAATTTATCAAAATGAATAGTTTAGGGACTATCCGTCACAAAAATTGATAGTTAACACATGCAAGGGGATTAACTTTGTCTAAACTGGATAGTCCAGGGACTACGAACGGACTTTTGAAAGTCCAGGGACTATCTGTCACAAATGCGATAGTCCAAGGACGAGTTACTGTTCAAAGCTGCTATAAACATATTTTGTCTTTGTGTGTTAAGTATATAAGTCTCTAGATGATACTCACCTTACCTTGGTGTGTTAATATAATTTAAAATTAGAATACTTAAATATTAGAAGTATGTCTTTAGATAGAGTGTTCAAAGAAAAAAAATGGATATATACTAATAAGAAGGAATTAAAATTGAAATCAAAAAATTATATTTTTGTAAAGGAAAGTAACATAGTTCTAAAAAAAATTATATAATGGTGTACTCTAAAGTTAAAAATAGATTTTATTAAGTGTATGTATATTATTATTATTGTTTTGATTGTAAAAATATTATGAATTATATTAAATTATTATTTTAAGTAAATGAGGCAACAAAAACCTAGTTTTAGGCTGAGATATGACGTGGTGCATACAAACTTCAATTTTTTATAATTTAAAAATAAAATAAAATGTTTAATTTGATGTAATTTAAGATATTTAGGTTTTTTATCGCAAAAATAATTAAAATTATCAATTATAATATTAAACTAACGAGTAATAATGATGATAATATTTAGTCTATACTAATAAAAGTAGAGTACGCATAATAGTTGAGATAAATTATACTTAAATAGATGGTTTTTTAATCCAACATAATATCATGTATTAGAAGGCGAATAACAGTTATGGTTCCTGATTACGTTATCCATGAACATTTAATTGCAAAAGTTAGATAATAAGAGAGTGAATAAAGAAAAATATATATAAATGGATAATTAAGGTAAAGGGTTGAGGATTTTTATAGCATTAAGTAAAATTGCTTCACTTAATATGAAAACAAATCTTTAACCACAATCTTAGTATCACAACATAATATGTCTCTTTTCCAAAAGGCTACAGGGTTTATCTAGATCTTCAAACACATTTATTCAGAGATTGTGTTTACGCCAATTCACAAGCAACTAGAAAATCATTAAGTCTCATCTTCATCGTTTTCTAATCAAAATCAAGTAAAGGCTTCCACTTCAATATAGTTATGCCAGATGAAATCGTTATGGTAAAATCGTAAGTTTTATGTTCTATTATCTCATGTTTGCTTTATTTCTATAAAATGGAAATTAGAATTCTATGTTTTAACAAGTGGTATCAAAGCCGTCACTACTTCCTCTTTGTGTAGGAATATTAACGAATAACTAAGTCTCCCAAAGTTCAATTAATAAAATGTTTGTTTTTTTAATTGATTCGGTTGGAAAACATCCTCCGGAATATTTTTTTACTATATTTTTTTATTTCTGTTTAGATACCTATGCATGAATTATGCATTAGAGAACATAGATTCGTATGTCTAGTAACTGATTGGTGTGATCGGGGGAACGTATTTTTTTGTATGTTTATGTGCACAATCGATTTTTAAAAAATCAAGATTATTTCAAAAATCGAAAGTTTGACAGGACTAAGGGGTGGTCATCACAGAAAACTTGGTACATGTGTAGCTCACGGAGACCAACATCATGGTCACCGCGACGAACTGCAATTCATCTAAAAAGGCATAACTTGGCGTTCAGTTATCCGATTGAGGTGTTCTTTTTCTTATTTCACCTAAAATTCATTGATGTACATGATTATTCTGTTAATTTTTGAATAACCGAGTGGTTCAGCCTCAAAACTGCAGTATATGTAATTTTATTTCTTTTTTCTTTGTTGTCATGCTTTCGTTAGTTTAACATAGTTATGTATGTATGTATGATGGGACAAAAAAAATTCTAAAGTAATATTTAGTATATGTTGAACATTTAGGTTGGCAGATAATTCATATATTTGTCATGATTGGTTGTTATACTAATTTTTAAGGGTTGAAAGTTATGTGACCCTGCCATATGTGCATTAGGAAGCATCTAGAGTTGTGAATGTATGATCATGCGATGAAATGTAAGTACACATTGCTACTGGAACTTGGACTCTAGGATATACGGAGTGATGACTTGCATGCCATAGATTTTTTTCATGTACATCGAGTTTTGATTGGCATTCATCTGCCTTCAAAGGTCTAAGCACTATATGGGATATACTATCCTTGAACTTCTTAAGTTGCTCAAAGTATATTGTTGTACGATGAATTTAGGTCTTATCTAGTAAGATAGACATCAAGTCGCAATGGTACACAATACAATGCGAGTATTTAAATGCTCATTCTTTGGGACTGATTGACAGACTTGGTAATCTCACCAACTGGGTAATGTCAGCGAGTTATGAAAGGAAACGAATTTGGGGCCTCAAACTTAAGAAATATTTGTTGTATATGTAGGTCTGCCCGCACAAAAGACTATCAGACATAATTCTCGATGGTGAGTACATGTTGCATGATGTCATGAAGGCGTTCACACAGACCACACTAATGCATAACTTTCTTTTTAGTATTGAAATGTTTTTTAGTTACCATGATCAATCAGGTACTAACCTATGCAAGTCTTGGATGATTGGATATGGCATGGAACCTACACTCTATAACCTTAAAGTACTCGGCGTCTACCATCTCCACTACCGATTTTGACGAGTGCGGTACATATGAATTCCTAATCACAACCGCTAATCTGATAACCTTCAACCCTGTGTGTGTGCGCGTGCGCGCGCGCGCGTGTATGTGCGTGTGTGTACGTGTACGCGTATGCGTGCGTGCGGGCAAGTGTGCGTGCGTGCGTGGTGATTATGTTTAAGTGTTGTGAGTATGGAATATTGTTATACCTTAAGTAATATATTCCAAATTGTTCCGATATGACTACAAAAAGGTTAGGAATCCAACCATATACACTTATGATACCTCATGTAAAATTATTTAAAACATATACCCAAGTATATTTTATATAATTATAAATTTTATTGCTAAAATCCAAAAGAATTAGTGTTTGAGTTCTTCAATTTTTCAAGTAGTTGAATCTTCATTTAATGAAAATAAAAAATTAATTAAAGTGTAATATTAACAATTTATAAGAAAATATTTTTAAGTCTGATTAAAGGATCAAGTTTCATACCTAATTTTCAAAACAATCCATAACCCAGAGTAAAAGTGGGATTTTTTTTGTTCCCACAACGAAGTGTAAAACTAGCATGATTGACTAACTTTGGATAGCCATATCTTAGAGCTTATTTGTCCGATTTAGGTAATTTATTTTTTAGTTTCATCTAAAATTCAGATATCTACATTATCATCTAGCTTGAATTTTGAATAAGAGAGTAGTACAGTCCCAAAAATTCAGAATTGACCAATAAAGATATTTAAAAATTAAAATTATCAAAATAAAATTTATATTTTGTTTTGACGATAATTATGGTGCACCAAGTTTCAAACTTTAAATAATCCTAATTTATGATTCTATTTATATCCATATATTAGGATCGTTACTCCATATTAAAGAGATATATTAAATTGAAAGAATGAGTGATGGTATAACATCTTTACAGATAGCGGTGATTTATTGTTATCTTACATCTATCAAAGATCTTTGATTTTTATTCAAGTGTTATACATCAACTGGAAAAAATTAGTGATGTTAAAGCTTCTTTACATATTAGTGATTAAAGTATAGTGAAGTTTCAAATGAATTAACTATATAGGGCGATGTTGCCAACCATCTCCAGTAAGGAATTCAGTTAATAAATTGTGAAATAATGCTACCCAAATTTATGTATCATTTATCAAATAAATTAAAATACCATGACAATGAATACATCTTTATCAGAAGCATCCAGGTTATATCTCTCAAAATTAGGTAGGTCTATCTAGTTGATAAGATGCTTCAAAACCCCTTCAGTATCGTGGTTATTCATATATAATAGACACAGAAGAACATACCAGATGAAAGATATTAGATGTATACAAAGTAGTGGAACTCTTTGAACATTATTTTTGTTATCAAGAAGACGCTTATATTCATAGGTGGCTAAAAATGAGATATTTTGTTCTTAAGTATTTTGGATTTTCTATACACAAATTAAATATATATGTATGGATTCTATTGATAAGTTCAAGTAGTTTGTCATATATATCTCGAGTGGTTACCACTCAAAAACGTATGACAGTCTAGTCAACAATGCCATGATTCAAATTTTGGGTATACGTAGTTCAGATGTGCAATAGTTACTTATTGTTGAATTCCATAAGAAAATAATAGGTAAAATGAGTACATTAAGCTTTAATATAGCGAAAGAATTCTTTAAAGAATTTTGTACATTTACGGACATTCATACGAGCAAGCTTTACATGCCTAGCATTCAGAAATGAAGTCTGCTACAGTAATAAATTATTATCTTCAATTCTAATTAATTTCATTTATAATAGTTATTTTATAAACCCATTATCTAATTTCTTATATGAGATAGTTCAGCTATTTTGAAGATATTTAGTTTGAGGGAAAATATTCATTGAACAACCTTGATATTAGTGAAGAATCATAAATGATTTATTTAGATTCAAACGATAAGCATTTGATTATTATGTCATGATCATCTCCTTATTCCCCTATATGAATCAACATTCAAATTCTCACTTAAGATTAAGAAGTTACAGTTGTTCATGAAGTACAAACTCAATATCTTCAAGAAAATTTGCAAAGTTAAGTTAGTATAATAACTTACAGAAGAATTCAGCTTCAACTTTTATGGAGTCATAAAGAAGTTCCATAAGAAAACGATTTATGATTAATACAAAAATCTAGTTCCAGCTTTTGTTACGTCATAAAGAAGTTCCACGAGAACATTAAATTTGTATATGATCAACAGAAAAAACATTAAAATATTTTATGGTAAAACAAAATAATTCATGTTATAGATTTTGTAACACTATAAAAAGCTCCATAAGAAAGTTAGAAATATTATGATGAAAATGGAGAATTCATTTTAACCTTACATATGATCACATTATTTTCAATGTTTAAATATAAACTATTGTAGCAAGAATGAAAAATTGATGTAAGAAAGTTCAACTAAGATATTCAGAAAGTCTTACACCAAACAAGTTTCATTCATTATGAAAACATCGATATTTTAAGATAGCATATATTTCATATTTTTCAAATGACTCTCTTAAGATAGCATATATGATCAACTCTTTCTGAATGGTAACATTGAAAAAACCTGATATATATGTTATAATTAAGAAATTTATTTAAAATGATGAGTTTTAAAAGCTAACCAGTTGATAGGTTTGTAAATATTATTTTCATATCTAATAAGCTTAACAATCTGTTACAATTAGAATCCATTAATGATATTAAGTTTAAGTGTCTCATTAGTTATATCATAATATATCAAATTTGCAATCTCTTTTGGTTTTGAGATTAAATGAGGAAAATGTTATTAATTTTATTAATTCAGTAAGATTGGATTCATATTTTAAGTTGTTTGTCGTATTAATTACCATAAGTTAAAAGTGACACGATACACGTCATTAAGAAATTTCTTACTAATTCTAAAATTTATAAGTATGGTGTCTTATGTATTAATGAACCCAGAATAATCACGTTTTCTCTTGATAATTATTTGGGTTTATCACAAAAGACACTCATTAATAGCATGCTAAAGCGTTATTGTATGAAAACGACAAAACTTCAGGTTGCTTGAGTTGATTTAAGATAAATATTTTAGTCAAACATCTCAAGGCCTATTTGAAAATTGAAGAGGTAAAAATGAGCTATGACAGTTTATATTATTGTACGTTCATGGTTAATTTAGGATAAGTTATAATATATCTTAAGTATATACTTAAATGATTCTAGTGTTGGACCATTATACATATAATATAGGCCATCCAGTACTAAGTATCCATCCTTGTATGATGACATAAAGAAAGTCAAGTAATTAAGGAGATCATTTAAAATGCATGACTTTATAGGGTAAGTGGGTGTTACAATGTGATTTAGACCTGTATATTTTACGGGGATAAAAACGTTAGTTCCTTTAATAGAATTCAATAAAGTAAAATCTTACAGTTACTTATAATAAAGAAAACATGTATAGAGCATCTAAAACAAACTCATTTAATTGAGCAGGAATTATAGTAAAAAATAAAGATCTATCTTTCTCTTTTTTATCTCTTCATACTAATATTTCAAAGGCCCAGAGTCTTTCATGAGCACATCATTTATGTGAGAGTTTTTAGTCTATATGATATTCAGATTCACTGGGAGTGTTGTTTTATCTAGAGTATAGTTTTTTTATTACAATTTAAAATTAGATTCAAATTAGCTTACAATATTTCAGATTGTATTATTATCATATGTATATACTTAAGTTATCAGTTATACAATGCTTCATTTTTCAGTACTCCAGATTGAATCAATAAACGGTTCAGTTTTCATTTTTTCTTTAAAATTCAACAATCCTAATTCAGGAAGACTAGTTAAATAGTACATACATGTTGATTATAGGATCGTTTCTTACTTTCACACTACACTCTATAAATTTATGGGGTCCACTAAGGTGATAGTCAACGATTTGATTTATTGTAGAAACATTGCGCAAAATGAGTTGTGGTGTAACTTTTTGGTCGGTGTTAGCTGTTTCCTGACATCGACGGACGTTCATGATTATTTGTAAGCAACAACAATAGATAAGTGCACATTCATATGAATACAATTCAGTTTACATAAATGATCCAAATGTGAGATTGTAAGAAAATCTTAGGATATTCATACATGGTATGGTAAAGTCCAATTAAAGTAATCAATTAGAATATTATACCAAATAATAATAATAAGTATTATAGTGTTATATATAAAGTTTGGATACGAGTTTGACTAAATTTTACTTTGGAGAGGGTCTTTTAAACAAACAATCCAGTAATGGACTCTAGAAGCTCCAATAAGAATTATGGTCCCTGGTCCGGGAGCTAATTGCAAGAGTTAGTTAATAAAAGAGTGAATAGAGGAAACAAAAGTATACGTTGATAATTAAGTAAATGGGTTGAAGGATCTATGCTCTTAAGTGAAATTACTTCACTTAATATAAAAGCAAATTCATAACCCGGATTTTAGTATCACAACATAATCTGTTATTTTTCCAAAAGCTATAAAAAAACTTCTCTATTTCTTTCTCTCTAACATATACTTATAGGGTTCATCTTGGACTTTAATCGCATTCTTTCAGGGATTGTCTTTACACAATTTCACAAGCTACTAGAAAATAATTAACTCTTATTTATTATCTCTAATCAAAATTATCAAAATGTATATGCTTTAAGACATGAATATTGGAGGGAATGTTATGGCAAAATCATAAGTTTTCTATTTTATTATTTCATGTTTGTTTTATTTGAAATCGATAGGTATTTCTATTTTATTATTTCATGTTTTTTTTATTTGAAATCGATAGGTATGGCTATTCTCGATTAAAATTGTATGCTTTAACATATAAATCACGATTATATAATATGAATAGACCAAAATCTAGTTTTGAAAGAAAATGTGGTTGAAAGAAACGAGCGTTTACAAATTGTGGTTGTCTCGACTTTTTATTTTTTTCAACATTTTAATTTGTTGTGAGTTTTTGTAATTAAGGAGTAGATTTTTGTAATAACTTTAAAAAAAAATTGATATATTTTTATAATTTAAGATTTTGGGTGTAAGTGTTATCATTCTTGTTAAATATATTGATCTCCAAAATTGTATTAAACAAAACGACCTTAAAATGTTTTATTAAAAATGTTACCATTTCTTCCTCTTTCAAACACAAATTCTAAAACCTCTCTATAAATTAATAACTCTTAATCGATTTTCAATTTAAATGTTATTTCTTCAAACCAAAAGTATAATATCGTGATGCAATATATCGAGTCTCTCAATACATCTATTGTTATACCTAGATCGTTTCTTTTGTCTCGATTTACTATTTCAATTAGATGCAAAAACTTACTTTAGAGGTTATTGATTCTAGCAGTTATAGATTATAATAAAGAAGTTGTTCTTGTATATCCGGTCTTTTCGTATCATCTGGATATTCTATCGGATTGTGTCTCTTCAATCTTGTTTTCATGATCTTCATCGATTTGTAATCTTGTACTTATGTTCTTGATCGATATGGTAAACAAACCTAGAGAAGAAAAAGATTAAAAAATAAGGTTTTGTAGTGAACCTAACTACTGAGAGCGGCGACACTATAATACAATAGTTGAAGGAATACTATCGTACATCTTTTAATATATAATGCAATTTAGTTTTAACCATATCCCACTAAATTGATTTCATCAGTTTAGCCTATAAACTTATTAATTGAACCATATTTTGACAATGACTAAATACATCATTAAAATATCAATCGCTAAATTTCTAAAATCTTCCACTTGGATCGTCACACGTTATTCAATGATGTATTTAATTAATGGATATCTTGAATCTATTGTCAATATATGAATATAATAATCCGGCAAGTAGTAATAAAGTATAAGAGACCAAAGACCTTCTAATCATAATATTAGTAATTGGGTGTAACATCAATCATATTATCAGCATCAATCAATTATGGCATGTATCATAAAGATAATATAAAATATAGTCCAGTATATATATTCATAATTGGTCTTACTTAAGTAGAGATCGAGTTTATGACTTAGAAAAGCCAATGAACTTAACTAAGCCATATATTATAATAAACCAAAATGTATACCACCAAATATAATATGTATATCGGTTTCTATTAAGAAACTCCCTTTGAAATCAACGATCCTATCAATAAATAATGCACATATGAATGGTGTATTCCATAAAACCTAAAGGTAGTACTACTTTCATAAGAGGATCTTCTACTATGTAGTTTGTGCTGATATGTTTTATACTTATTTGACGTCTCTGAAGTCTCTTTTAATAGACAAGAACTTGATAACTATGTGTTTGGACTTTAAACATAACTTATTATTTAAGTTTAACTTTATAATTATTATAAGATCATAGACTTTGTATTTATTCTATAATTAATTAATTCTATAACTATAATTATTAGGTGGATGTTTTAAAAGTATTCAAGAAATTGCACTGCCATAGAGATTATATAACTAGTTTTTCTTTATATTTTTCCAAAATGTTATACCTTCAACTAATAAGAATATGATGCATTAAGTGCTAGCAGTTGTGCCCATACAACCTACTAAAATATGAGTCAAAATACTCATTGATCTCTAGATTATCCCGAATTTTTATATGTCAACATGTCTCATTTTTTTGTTTCTTATACCAGAGAGTCTTATTGACCAATTATATACATACCTTTTTATTAACCGGACAACACAACCAATGTACGGCCTTGTACAAACTTGAAAATAGATTAGACTCCCGGCTGCCAAAGTATATGGAACATTTTTCATTTTCTTAATCTCAAAGTTTGTATTTGGAAATTGACTTACACTTATTTTTTTTTCTCATTTTAAAATAGAGGTATTCAATGACGTACTAAAATTATAAACTTACTCTCACTTAAGCTGTGATACCATAGTCCTTAATCGAGTTCATCTCAAAACCAAATAACTGTAGAGAAGCATGTTTGAGCCCATAAATGAATTTCTTACTTTTGCATACTATAGACTTTGAATCACTTATTACAAAATTCTGAGGTTGCACCATAAATAACGTTTTCTTTAATGTCACTTCTTAAGAAAAACAATCTTAACATCCATTTGATGAAGCTTTATATTAAAGTGAGCTATAAGTGTCATGACTTTTCTAACTGATTCATTCATGAAAACTTAAGAGCATGTTTTCTTAAATTTAATTATTTTATGTTGAGTATATATTATTGTCACATTTAGCATCTTATGTCTCTTCATATTATCCTTGGAATTTGGTTTAGTTTTTGTAACCACACTTGCAATCAATTGAATTCATTCTTAATGTAATGGGATAAGCTCCCAAATGATGTTATCTTGCATTAACTTATACTTTTCCTTTGTAGCGTTGATTCATAAGTCAGAATTATAACTCTTCCTGGCTTTATAGAAACACGACGAATCGTTTACCGTTTCCCATATGAATATTTATGTTCTCAAAAACACACTTTATGCTTAAAAGATCTAGTACTCTTCTTATCTCTATGAAAATTCTTAAGGATACTATTTATTAACTTTATATTTTCTTGAGGAGGTAGAGTTTGAAGTTATTTGATTTTTTTTATTTTGTTCCATATGTGGAAGATAATATTCATCTTGAGTGACTTAATATTCTAACGGGCCTTCAGTGACTGGTCTTGAAACCAAATTATTTGACGCATGAGCATCAATCCACCAACAACCTTCCTTTGGGCCGATATGTTAGTTTCACGACTTAAACTTAATGTATATAGTATGAATGAAAATTTAAAACCATAATTTAAACTTGAAAAGTTTTATAATATCTAATCTTTTTTAATCTTTTTTCCAAACATTTCTAGTTTGGTGTGTATATAGCACTTGGTCGAGTAAAAATTTATGATATATTTTTTTTTATTTATATATTAATATTAACGATTAGTCGAATACGATGTATATTCACACCAAGAATTATAAATTGAAAAAAATAAGGAGATTGAATTATAAATATAAACTTGAAATCTTTTATTACGACCAATACCTGAAGGTGGATAATATCTAATCTTTTTCAATCTTAGTTTTATGTCTAGTTTGGTGTGTATATACCGATTGGTCGAGTAAAAATTTATGATAAATTTTTTACTGTTGATATATTAATATTGATATCACTCTAATACGATGTATATTCACACCATGTATAATAGTCTCGCGAGAATTATAAATTAAAAAAATATGAAGAAATGAATTTGGATAAAATTACCCTACATGTTTATAGTCCTACTTTTTTTATAAATATGATTTGAAATATATGTATCCAGATTTTATGATTGAAATGATTCGACCTCGCAAAATTTTAAAAATTAAAATTTAAACGAGTAATTAATTAATCGAACGCTTAGTTTATGAGTTTTTTTTTGCATCTTCTTCGACGTAAATAAAGTTAAGAAAATTATATGGCTTGAATTATTTTCTCATATTTAAAATAAATGTTTTTCTAAAATTACTATTCGCATATTAAAAATATATAAAGATGAATATATAACGTGCTTATTTGGCATATATATTTACCATATTTTGAAGGAGATAAACAATAGAATTTTTAACTTTCTTCGATTTCTGCTTTTGCAATTTTGTGTCGTATGCTTTCCGATTTTCGGTTCAGATTCGTGGAAATCAAAGTGGTCTTGCGTACCCAAAATATTTTAAATTAAGTTTGTTTTTTATTTATGTTTTTGCAGCTTGCAATCATCCCTCTCTAGTTGATATGTTGTTTTGCTCACATGTTTTTTGACCCCACAACTTTGTCACATTGATTATGTTGGTTTTTCACATTTTCATTTATTCTCACTTATTTTGGTTTTTATCATGTTAGGACTCATTTACTTTTATACTGCTCTTTTGTACAGTTCTTAATTCCAGTTCGGAATATGTTCTATGTTAGAAGAACCGTTTATATTTTTATTTAATATTTTTACTACCAAAAACAAAAATTTAATTTTATAAAAAAAAATTTAAATTTATCTAACCGATCTTTATTTATTATTTTTCATAAAACAAACCTTTATTAATAATAGAATTAGACTTGGTTTATACATTAGAAAAAAGAACCAACTTGTTCAATTATTCTATGGCCATATGCCAATTTCTAAATAACCATACATATACTAAACTTTTTATTTACCTTGAACTTCATATTCATGATGATTGATCTTAATTCAAAGGAAATAAGGCTTCATAAAGTCCATGTCAATTAGTAACCAACATTCAACATTCTTAAGGTTAAGATATCAGCAGCCAGCAACCTTGTAACGAACAACCTTGATCTTGATATTCATCTTTGAACCTACAAAAATAAAAAAAAATATAATAGACTATCAAGGAAAACATAACTCTGCATGTAGAGTGATTAGTGATAATAATTAGGTAGTATCAAAGATATTTTAAGGCAAGTGACTTTAATGATTGAGTTCTAAATAGAATAATCTTAGTTGTTGATTCTCAGATATCCAACATGTAAACTTTTTAGTAATGGTATAGATCCTAATGAAGTAGGGGCTTGATTGATATTAAACTCAATTTTGTTTTACAATTTAAAGTCCATTTAGCAACCTAGTCAACATCATAATTTTGTTCTTTATATATTAGTCTTGTAGTTAACGATGAACCAATTAATTTTCTGCAATAATTGATTATAGACCATTGAGCTTTACCACTACTAAGAATCTCAAACACATCTATACACTTTTTTTACTTAGAATCATATCATTCAAGTGAGCTCTTGTTTCACCAATTATTAGAGTTTATTTACCACACAGTCTACTTATATAGTTAACCATTTCACATTTATTATTTCTGACTATAATTTCACTACTTGCTTCCCCATTAGATAAGCAAACTCCAACGCAATTAAGTTTTAGTCTATTATTTTTTGGTGAATTCCGTTTGACTATTATGACGTTCTTATTAGTAAATAGATGGTTAAAGAACCCTAATTTATAAGATATTTTGATATATCTAGACTAATATTTTTTTTTGATGAGATTGAAGTACTCAAGTTTTGTGAGAATATATATTATCTTTTCTACTATCTTATTCGTCGGTATCTTTAGATCATTGTATTTTTATTTGTATCTAGCAGACCAGATTTTCCAAAATATTATTGAAGGCAACATAGTTCTAATATGAGTAGTTTTATTGGTTAAAAGGAACCAAGAGTTAATCAAGTGATGAATTGTCATATGTTTTCTTATCATAATTCCAAATAATTCTGCGAAGTATTCCCATACTTCCCAGGAAATGTTATAAATGATGAACATGTGATTTAAAGATTCAATGTTATTACAAGATTGGAATTTGGAAGCAACATTGAAATGTTTCTTTTTAAGGACTGTATCTATTGATATCACCCTTTTGAGTAATATCCAAAGAGTAAATGAACACTTATTTGAAGTTATGTTATTCTAAATTTTCTTGAATAAAATAGATCGAGCCCTATGATTTCTAATATTGCTCCATGTGTCTTTATAATTTAGTATCCCTTAGAAGAAGCATTCCATAAGATTGTGTCTTCTCTTTCTTCATGGATTGTGAATTTTAGTATTTTGTTAATCTCTGATGATATGATTATATCTTTTAATTTATCAATATCCAAGAGTCATTTTGCGAATAATCTATGATTTTCTCTTCTTTATACGAATTATTATTTTCATTATAAGAAAGTTTGGTTAAGGGCTTAGTATGGTTTCATCTCTTTGACAAGAATTTTATGTTGTCTTTTCCTACATTCCAATATATAAAGTTTTCCGTGGTTTTTCTAATATTAATTAGTCTTTTCAAAGTTTCTGAGTGAGTTGATTTTATTTTTGTTTTTAGATGATGTTTTAAAAGACAGTAAATTGAATGCATTAGTTTTGACCATAGAGTCCTTTGGTCTATCAAATTTAGCCAAAGTTTGCATGAGAATGATAGTTGTATGTTATTTAACTTTCTTAAATTGAGACCTCCCTCCTTAAAAAAGATTACATACACTAAATAAGCTTGACCAGATTATGGTTTTATTATCTTCACTAGATCCTTATATAATTTTATTGATTAGTATATTGATTCTACTTAAAACTGAATTGGGAAGAATATACCTTTGTATATAGTATATATGAATAGTTAGAATGATTGATTGAATTAGTACCAACATTCCACCAAAATATAGCTTTTTACTGTCCCAATCCAATATTTTATTTCTTATTTATGTTACTCATTCATCAAAGTAACATAATTTATTACTTGGATGAATTATAATACCAAGATACTTGAATGGAAGATAACTGTGTTTGAATCCGGTTATTATTTCAATATATTTAATCATGTGTATTGACATTTTGTTAGAGGAGATAAAAGTTGTTTTTTTGTTTATTTATTAGCTTTCCGGAGAGTGTTTGGTAGTATTCAAAGAATAAACATAGTTTCTTAACATTATTAGATGATCCATCATAAAAATGATGAGATCATTAGCATATGTAAGACAATGGATGTTTACATTACTTCTAGAATGATATCTCATAAAGATATCATCATGAAATAATTTTTTGATACTTCTAAGTAAATATTCTTCAGTAATTATCAAAAGGTTAGGTGACAATGGATCACCCTCCCTTACTCAATCTAATGATTTAAAGTAGCCATGTAGAGTTCCATTAATGATTATGAACTAGGTAAATGAATCTATACTTTTTTTTATTAATGTAGTGAATTGATGATTAAATCCAAATGCTTTCATAATAGTGAAAATGAAAGTATAAAAGATTTTATCAAAAGCTTTAGTCGTATCTAATTTATGCTACCTCTTATTTTCTTATTAACATCATGTGTGAGTTCATAAGTTATTAATATATTATCATGGATGTTTATGTGTTTGAAAAAATCACCATGAACTTCAAATATAACTTTGGGTAGGAGTTCAACTAATCTTAGATTAATGATTATAGACAAAATTTCGTGAAAGACTGTAGAAAGAATTTTATATCTGAATTCTTGAGCATAAATGTCTTTGAGAGAAATTTAACCTGTGAAATAAGCAAAATAGCTTTACACAGATAATTTTAAATGATTGGCATCAACTCCAGCTACACTGTTTTAATTGAGATTGTGCATTGAGTTGAATATTTCTTCAATGGTAGAGGTGCTAAAACAAATTAGTTATCTTGAGGTGTTATAATTTCTAGTATAATCACCTGAAGGTTAGCTATATCAAGAGGATTAGCTTGAGAGGATAAAAAATCTTTAAAATGTTCAACAGTAGAGTTCCTTAATAAGGGTTGATCTTCAGTCCTTGATCCATCAATTCTTATTCCATGGAAGTTATTTTTATTTCTTCTCTTTTAAAAATAAATATGAAACCAAATTGTGTTCCTAACACCTTGTTTAAACCATTTTTAGAGCTTTTTTGTTAGAAAAATGATTCTTCTTTGGCAAGTAGGTTTGAATGAGTTGCTTAAACTTTAGCTAATTTGATTTTACCCTCTAAACTTTTAGTTTTCTCAAAATAATATTCAATAAATTTAAATACATCTTATATTTGGGGTATACTATCAAATATGTTACCAAAAGTATCTCTGTTCTAGATTTTTAGTCTTTGTTTTAGTATTTTGACCTTTGATAAAAATATATTAATGGGGTGACCGGTAAGGTTCTATTGCCAATTGACTTCTATTATTTTGAGGAATTTATTATTGAGAGTCCACGTATTAAGGAATTTGAATGGACTTATTGGTTTATTATTGGCTAATGAAATTGATATACACAAATGTGAATGGTCTAAACCAGTTATGGCCAAAGATTTTACCTTTGTGATATAAAAAAAGTCTCTCCAAATTACATTATACCATACTTTATCGAGACGTTTCCATTTATTGTTGTTAGACCGTGTGAACTTAGATCCAGATAAACCTGGAACTTCTAATTTATAGTCAATGAACATATTATTAAATTCATAAATTCTTTTCAAACAGAGAGTTGAACAAGAAAGTTACTCTACATCTTTAGTTATAACATTAAAATCACCTACAATCAGTCATTCTTAGCTAGTTTATGGTATTTCTCTTAGTTTATCCCAAAGTTAAAGCCTTTGTATTCTTGAACATTTGGCATATATTATTGTAACTAAAAATTATATGTTCAAAGATGAATAGTTGACCATCAAATAAATTAGTTGTTCATAGTTAAGAAGATTCTTAACCTGCAACTCATCTTTCCATAGTATCCATATTTTATTATTTATATTAGCACAACCAAATTTGAAGCCAAGTGTGTTTGAGACTTTATCAAGTTTGTCCAACAATATCATTGGCTCTTGCAGAGAAATGAAAGCTATTTTTCAACTTTAATTGTAGATTTTAGTCTACGAGTTGTTATTTATTTTCCTATTCCACGAGCATTCCAATTTAAAACAGTTAATGTCATTTGAATATTGAGTTATAGGATCTGGAATATACTTTAAAATCTAATATCTTTGATATAATTGGTCATTTGTAAGCTTTGTTTTTTTTAGTCCTTTACTTATGGTGTTTTTTCTATCTTTCAATTTAAAAATCGTTTCAAGTATTAGTGAAAGTGGAAGGCTTCATATTGAAGTTTTTTTAAGGTATTCTTGAGAGTTTTCATAATTTTATAATTCATTTGAGGAAGTGAACATGTTTCCTAATTCTATTGTATGAATGGATTCTATTATCTCGTTACTAGAGACCTCTGGAGAGTCAAGTTTTAATGTTGGATCATTTTCCTAAAAAATTTCATTATAATTGTCCTTATTCTTGATGTTTTCAATATTGATTGACTTAAGGGTGTAGTTGGAGTCTAAAGGAGTATAGTTTATATTATTTATCTCAGTTTTAACAGATTTTGGATTTCCATTACAGTCCATATTTATATAGGTTGTAGGAGAGAGATTTATGTTATTATTTTGGTTTTAATTATTTTTTAATAACAGATTTGATTTTTTGAACCCAAATTTTCTTATGAGGATTTGTGTTCAAATTGTTGATTTTATCTTATTCACTTGTTTTATGTTTATCTTTTGTAATTATTATATCTTTGTTTGTAGAAAACTTATTAGAATTTGATATTTTATATCCTATGTGCTTACAAGTTTGATAATAGGGTGGCATATCACCATAGGTGATATCTTGTCAATATCCATCTTTCTTCCCAAAACCTATCCAGATCTTTTGGGTATGAGTTTGGATATATCTAATTCAAGCTAAGCTTTACGATAATTAAAGCTTGATCGGTTTTTATTAGGTACCCAAATTGAAAGAGGGGTACCTAATATCTTTGCAATGTTTTTAATGGTACCATTTTTATACAAATATTCAAGGATACTAGGGAAAAAACCCCATACATGAGTTATTGGACTCTCTTTCTAGGGTTAAATCCAAGAAATTTTTAATTTTGGTGTACCATAAGAAACTTCAGCTACTATAGTAAACTTAAAAACAGAAAGATGATAGTTTTTATTTTTTTCTGGAAAAATGATTGCTTTGTAGTTTTCTTTTTCTTCGTATTTGACCTTGTCATGAATGAAGGTGTCTCTTTTGATTCTTGTGACCTCCGCAAGTGATTTTGAATTGAAGCCATTATATTGAGACTGTCTTTAATGATATTCAGTTGATGACTCTTTGAATATTAGGTTATTCCTGACCTCCTGTGGTTGGAGAATGACATCAATGTTATTCTGTTTTTTAGGAAGAGTTGGGTATTCTTCCTTTGGAGTATCTTTTTGTTGCTTCGATCTGTTCCATATTTCTTGATTTTGAGACTAGGGTTTCAATGGCTTCAGTAGTTTCTTTCTTGTTAATGTATCGATTTGATATAGACTCGTCCTTTGAGGAAGGTTGAAATGATAGACCATCCATCAATTACAGTTGTATAGTCGATTTGGAGCTCTAATTGTATGTCTTCAAGAGGAAAATCTTCTCTTGAGGAAAAAAAACCTTCTGAGATAGTAGTTCTTTCTTGGAAGAAGATGAGGCGTAATTCTGGATCTAAAGAAGGGTTAAAAATCATGGTTAGTCACCGGATTTGGTCACTTATTTCAAAACGGGTATTTATCTAATGTTCATATCAAAATAGTCATTTTGTTGCACCAGTGGTCACTATTGTTGGTCTTTTTTTTACATTTTTTGTCACCGCTAGTGACCATAAATGTAAAAAAACCGAATAAAACGGTAGTTTTGATAAAAATATAACTTGAGTGGCTGTTTTGAAACAAGTGACTAGCTCTAGTGACCAAGTATGATTCTTATCCTATAAAGAAGCTAATTTTTGTGGATTGGATCTTCTTCTTTTTTGGTGAAAAGAAACTTTTAAATAAATGTAAATAGTTCATACAAGAAACCGGGGGCATACCCCGAGGAGATACAATCGCCTGAATTAAGCCGATTAACAGTCTACAATCAAAGATAAACCAAATGATAAAGAAATGCAACGAAAACACAGGGAGTCGTAAACAACTCTGAATGATAACTCGACGTAGTCAAAGCTCGACCCTTCTACTGGAGTGAGGTCATCTGGGAGTCCTCTAGCAGACATGGAGCGAGAGTAAAATCCTACATATATAAAAGAAGAGTAAGAAGATAAATCAATCTAAATACTATGGCCAGCTAATCTTGGTACCCTAGAACCTATATCGAAGATTTGCTACTATACGGTGGGTGATTAGAGAATCCAGGGCAGGAGCGGAACCAAAAATTCTTGAATTCCGCTCTTTCCAGACGTTGTAAATGACCACGCCAAAGCAAGTCCGTCAAAGAATATGGTCACGAGAGTTAGACCATTTTGACGCCTCGCTAATCCAAGATTGCCAACACAAAGGTGAAAAAGGGAAGCCAAGTTTAGTACTAGCAAATGTCCAAATATTCTGAGTGAATCTACTCTGACGTTGAAATCGACAATAATTTAGACTCTTATTTGCTTTGACTGAGGTTGAAATCGACTTTTGGACTCTAATTTAGGGTTTAAATGTTAATTTGAAGAGAGGATAGAAAACGATTTTTTTTTAAATTATGATTCTTAGAGCGTCAATCTCTTTTCTCTTTTCTCGAATTTTTTAATCGATTTTTATTGAAAATTATAATATAAATAAAATAAATATATTTTAATGAGTTTTATAAAAAAAGGTTATATTAAAATAGTAAACACAAATTTATTCCCAAACAAATATATTTTAAGAAAAAAATATTTTAAAAAAAAATATCGATTTACTCCTCCGATTTAAGCGATGTTTTAAACTCCAATTTAGCTGATCTACGAAAGGTTAGAAACTCCAATTTAGAATTTTCTTCCGAAAAATTCCACAAATGTGTCATCATGCAAAATATAGGATCATGAAAATTCATGTGGTCCATCATTTAATATAATATTATCAATATAAACTAATGAGATCACAGTTACGTAAGCTGACTGTGACGTGGCTACATGGAATAAGTCTAAC
The DNA here is from genome assembly GCA_036936605.1 of Limnanthes douglasii subsp. nivea. NCBI lineage: Eukaryota > Viridiplantae > Streptophyta > Magnoliopsida > Brassicales > Limnanthaceae > Limnanthes > Limnanthes douglasii. The sequence continues at coordinate 142,307,594 of JAUPFV010000004.1, read as the reverse complement.
CAACTATGACGTGAAATACCGTCACCCACAGTCTCGTGACGCCCAACGCGTATCAGCCGTTGACGTTAGAGTCTCTTCAAAAAGCTTCCACCTCCATCAAGCTTTAATAAATATAGAAATAACATAAATACTAATTTAGATAATTTAAACCAACTAACATAAATACTAATTTAACGAAGTTTATAAATTTTGGTAGGTAATTATGTTAGACAAGAAAATATAGTACGGCTATCGAATGGATTTAATTTAATTAATTTAATTATCTTATTTAATAGTTAGACATAATATGAATTAATATCTTAAATGTTATAAATTAGTATTTCAATTTATAACTCTTTATGTTAATGCAAAGAAAATTAGAATTAAATGGATTTTCAAGACTAAATTAAAGGAAGATGGAAAGATGGATAAAAACAAAGTAGGATTGGTGGTGAAATGATATGCACAAGAAGAAGTCATTGAGTGTGATGAAGTATTTTTCCACCAGTTGCAAGATGGGATATAGTCAGAATTTTATTGGTTGTTGTTGCACACAGAATTTGGAAATTATATCAATTAGATGTAAAAAGTGTCTTCTTATATGGATAATTGAAGGAAGTGGTGTATGTGAATCAATCATAGAGTTTTGTAAAAAAATGTGAAGAAGACAAAGTATATCGACTCAAAAAAACTTTGTATGGTTTGAAGCAAGCTCCCCGAGCTTGGTTTTGTCAGGTAGATAGGTATTTCAAGCAAGAATGATTCAAAAGAAGTAGTCATTATCACACTTTATTCATTAAGAGAAAATAAGTGAAGTATATCATGGTAAGTCTCTATGTAGATGATTTAATTTTAACTGGAAATAATGAACAATTAATTGAAGAGTTTAAGTTGTCAGTGACACGAGAATTTGAGATGACTGATTTTGGTTTGATGAGGTTCTTTCTTGGTGTTGAAATTCATCAAAACCAAGATGGGATTCACTTAAGACATAAAAAATATACTCATGAGGTGCTCGAAAGGTTTGGCATGACAGACCGTAATTCAGTAAAAAATCTCATTGTCTCAGGTCCTAAACTCTCAAAGGAATAAGCTGGAAAAAGATTCAATGCTACTCTATATAAGTAGTTGGTGGGTTGTCTAATGTACCTCACAGTTACAAAACATATCATGATCTATGTGGTCTGTTTATTGTCTCGATTCATGGCCAAACCAATTGATGGACATATGCAGGAAGCTACGGGAGTTCTACGATACTTAAAAAGGTACAATGGAGTTTGGCATTTTTTATAAGAGATGATCAAAGATAAAGGTGAAAGCATACATTGACAGTGATTATGTTGGTGATCTCGATGATAGAAAAATCACTTCAAGTTATATTTTTATGTATAATGAAGCTGCAATATGCTGGACCTCAAGAAAACAGGAGGTAGTTAATTTTTCTACAACCAAATGAGAGTATATAACTACAATATCTTCTGCTTGTCATTGTGTCTGGCTCAATGAAATTATGGAACAAATCACATCTGAACAATCCGAGTGTCTGGAAATTTATTGCAACAACACCTTTTCAATTAACCTCTCGAAGAATCCAGTGATGCATAAGTGCATGAAGCATATCAATGTAAGATATCATTACCTACGAGATCTTACAAATTAAGAAGTTGTAAATATATTTTATTGTGGAACAGAAGAACAAGCTGCATATATAATAACAAGCCAATGAAACTAGAGATGTTTGTTAAGTGTTGAAGTTCACTTGGAGTGCAAGCACTAGAAGATTAAACTAGTTGTTTTAGAGGCATATCCAGTTTAAGGGAAGGATTTGTTAGAGTTGATTTAACTATTAATTGATGTAATTATCTTATTTAATAATTAGAATTTTAGATGTTATATGAATTAGTATTTTAGTTGTTACTATTCCGGTCAAGAAAAGCTATCATTTATTGGCTGGAATATGAAACACTTTTTATAGGCTATTTTATCTCTTACTTGTAGCAATTTTGCGAAAAAGGTTGTTTTTTCAAAACGGTTACTCTCAAGGTTTAAACAATGGTTTTCGGATGTCTGGCCTGAAACTAAAGACTGCTATTATAGTGGTGGTTGGTTATAACCATACATGATCATACTCATGTATTTTTTTAGCCTTTTTTGTATTATTTCACCGCATGGCGCGTCATCCATGTCGTATTTTTTTATCTCTCTAACCAAGTCAAGTTTTTTAATATTTTTGTCCTCAAAATCAATTCATTTCGCTTATTTTCAGGGTTTCTTCGTCAGCTTATCCTTTATGGACGTTCAATCACTATTTGCTGCTCTAGATTTATATATCTCATGCGTGAATCCTCTGTTTGGTGCATTGGAGCTCTTTTTCTCAAGTGTTGATGTGGAACCTGATGTGGTGCTCTATTTTTTGAGCTTGGAGCCTTTTTTGGGGCTATGGTAATCCATTTCTCGAGCGTGAACGTTGAACCACAATTTGGTGCTCACGTGTTAAGTCTCTCGTGTGCGGAGGAGTGCTCGTAAAAAGGTTGAATTTTATTATTTTGGAATTATGAATGGTAAGTCTTTGTATAGTAAAAATATTATAGTTGTTTAGTAGTGGGTGTTTCTCTCTCTCACTATAAGTATTTAATGTTTATTGCTTATTGGAATGTCTGTCGGTCGAACGGTTCAGTACGACAAAAAGATATAATTGGTTTTATCATTAGGAATAATATTATTATCATTATCCTTGTGGAGACTAACAACGGTTAACTAATGTTAGCTTCATTATTATGAATATCAATTCATTTCGCTTATTTTCAGGGTTTCTTCGTCGGCTTATCCTTTATGGACGTTCAATCACTATTTGCTGCTCTAGATTCATATATCTCATGCGCGAATCCTCTGTTTGGTGCATTGGAGCTCTTTTTCTCAAGCGTTAATGTGGAACCTGATGTGGTGCTCTATTTTTTGAGCTTGGAGCCTTTTTTGGGGCTATGGTACTCTATTTCTCGAGCGTGAACGTTGAACCATAATTTGGTGCTCACGTGTTATGTCTCTCGTGTGCGAAGGAGTGCTCGTAAAAAGGTTGAATTTTATTATTTTGGAATTATGAATGGTAAGTCTTTGTATATAAAAAATATTATAGTTGTTTAGTAGTGGGCGTTTCTCTCTCTCACTATAAGTATTTAATGTTTATTGCTTATTGGAATGTCTGTCGGTCGAACGGTTCAGTACGACAAAAAGATATAACTGGTTTTATCATTAGGAATAATATTATTATCATTATCCTTGTGGAGACTAACAACGGTTAACTAATGTTAGCTTCTTTATTATGAATATCACGAAGTATACCACTAGTCACTCCTCTTATAAGCTAGGTAGAATATCAATTATTTGGAACTATAGTGACTTTTCCGTCTCTATTCTCTCTTCTTCCTCTCAGTTCGTTCATTAAAGAATTTGTAACTTGAACACCCCTGCCCCATTATTCCTTACGACTATCTATGCTTTCAGTAATAGACCCAAGCGTTATCCTATGTGGGATGACCTGGAGAAAATTTGGCATCTTGCTGCAACTACCCCTAGGTTACTCTCGGAGACTTCAGCACAATGTGTAACCCTGATAAATGTACTAGCTCGTTCTCTTAGTATGAGATTCACGAGTTCAATGATTATTGTTATCAATGTGGATTGAGTGACCTACGTTCGTTTGGTAGTCATTTTACCTGGATTAATAAAAATCATTTAAACCTTATTGCTTCAAGAATTAATCGTGTTCTTGTTAATAATTTTTGGGATGATTACTTTCGCGTGCTCGTTCCCCGTTTTGGTTCTGCCTATCTTCCAACCACTTCAGTGTCAAACTTATTATGGGTTACCTTAGGCCACGTATTATGAAACATTTTAAATTTTTTAATATGTGATGAACTAATCCTTCATATAACAAGTTGGTGTATTCTTCTTGAAACCTTCTAATCTTTGCTCATGATATAACACTGGTTTTCTGAAAATTCACTCGGTTTCATTCTGCCCTCCATGACCTTAGCGATATTAGCTCCAGAGTGTCAATTTTCCAAAACCAACTTTTTCTCGGCCCAATCTATTTTAGTTAATGACCCCTGAATTATTCACTAGTTCCCACCGAGATTTCTGTTTTTTCCTTCTATATCTCCCTTATTCATTCCGAGAAATCTTTCTATAAACAAAATTCTATAAAAAATTTACTCAAGCTTGGGAGCTGTGACACTAAATTCTTTCATAATAACATTAAAAATTGTATTTTAAGAAATGAAATTATTTTTATCACTAATAGTAACTAGGACCTTTCTATTTTCTCAAACAAGATGAAGAGCGCCTTAGTCAATTATGTTTCTAACCTTCTTTGTACCATGTATCTCCAAGGTTAACCTGGACTCACTCGTATCTCATCTCTTTTTTATGTTAAGGTAAATACTTTTGACCAGTATTCAATGGTTCGTCATATAACTTGTATAGAAATTAAAAGTGCTCTTTTAAAAGGCATTGATAGCCATAAAGCTTCAGCTCCTGGTGGCTTAACTGTGAGTTTTTGAAAAAAATTTGGGACCTTGTCACCAAAAACATCTACGATGGGATTTTAATGTTCCTTAATCTGGGTCATCTTGAGCCTTCTTCGAATGTTACCACGATTTCCATTATCCTGAAGAAGGATTTCCCTTATCATGAAGAAGGATTTCCCTTCTATCAATGAGTGCTTTAGGCCAATTGCATGTTGCAATATGGTTTAAAAGATTATTTCCAAGATCAGGGTCGATATGGTCAAATGTTATTTCTCTTATAAGACTGACAAATATTATTTCGGTTTTGTGAATGATCGTTATATTATGGATTTTATATTTTTTTCTCACAAATTTCTTAAAGGTTACCAGACCACCTCTAATGGCCCGATTGTCGCTCTTAAAATTGATCCGATGAAAGATTTTGACAATGTTTATTGGCATCTTATTTTTGACATCTTGGTGGACATGAGTTTTCTAGATTAGATGATCAACTGAACTATTAAATGTATCGACACATCTTCATATACGGTTAATATTAACGGTGACCCTTATGGGCATTTTAAAGACAAAAAGAGTCTGAGATAGTGTGATCATTCTCCTTTCTTATTTTTATTGTTCATGCAATTTCTCTCTAGTATCTTCGAGGAGAAAATTATTAATAAAAACTTCAATTTCCACTCGAAATGTCATAAACTTAAGATTTGATGATTTTATATCATGGTGGCATTACGATTTGATGATTTTATATCATGGTGGCATTAATACCCTCAATCTCATTAAGGATGGTCTTATTAACTTCTTTGATCTCCCATATCTTAAAATTAACCCTCGAAAAAACCACATCTTCCTTTATGGGGTTAACCTTACTCTTAAATGGATTTGATAAATACTCTTTTTTTCAACATAGATTTTATCCGGTTAAATATCTTGGTGTCCTTCTTATCTTGGGTTGACTTTCCTATAATGATTGTCTTCCAGTCTCTCTGTTGATTCCTTTGGTATAACCATGAGATGAAGGTTACACGTGCTAAAGTGACATAATCTGTTGTGAACTTGTCATTTTTATAAGACAACCTTGGGATTATGAACCTACAACTTAGAATCAAGTGCTCGTTCTCAAATACTTGTGGTCCATCATTAGAGAATCCTCGACGGACTAGGTAAATAGGACTAGATAACAAATTTAGCGATTATGTATCAATATTTCCTTTCTAACAGATACGGTAGAAGATTAGTTATATTTACTAGCTTAATTTTAGGTAGGTAAAATTAGAGTGATAGTTACTCACTCTCTATTATTATTCCTTATTTTTTTCTTCCACCAACAAAATAAAAACTACCTTAATTATAAAGGGCCCGTTGGATTATTTCATAATCTAAAATTATAAAAAATGAAAATCCTAGGTATATTTATCAAATTTTTATTGTAACTATTGGGGATGCTCTTAGTAAATACGAAAAACTCAATCTGGTATGACTGGATTAAGTATGCAAAGATTAAAGGAAAAAAATTATGGTATTTAAAGATTGAATTTTCTTCCTCATTGACTTTGAGTAAAATTTTAAATCTTAGGCATCTCGCGAGAAAATTGTACAGGGTTATGATTGGTAATGGGGAGAAGACCTCCTTTTAATTTAAACCGTGGTTACTTTCAACCTTTTTGGCCAAGCACTCTACGTATAGTATTATTATTAGATATTCTCGTATAGAGAGCAACCTCAAGGTTTCCGATATCATTCAAGGTGGTATTTGGAATTGGGCGAAGCGTTTAAGTGTTTCTAGTGCTAAAAACCATCAAACTGTCTATGAGATCAACCATTGCATTTTATACCTTTCTCTCTCACAATATCCTCTACAGTGAAGTCCGCTACTCGGATGTTAAGAGAGATATTATTGAGTTCAATAGCAAAGACGTTTTTGACATCATTGATACACTCATCCTCTATGTAAGGTGGGTGGGGTTAGTATGATATAAATTAAATATACTTCATCATTCCATCATTATCTGGTTTGCTATCCGAGGCAAACTATCCACCAATGATAAGCTTCTGAGTTGAGGCTTTGACACCCTCATGAGTTATGTTTTATGAAGTTATGTGTTTGAAATATTTAATGATATCTTTTATGATTGTAGTTTCACGCGGAGTATATGAGGTCTCGAAAAGCTCTAAGCTTGATTTTTTCTAATACACACTCAAAATTGGGTATCTTTGATCCAATAAGCGACCAACTGACCTTCATCCAGTTGACGATACTTTTGGCCGACCTGTTTTGGCGCAATTATCTACCATGTTTGATGTGAAAGGAATGTTAGAATGTTTTAGCTTCTCTTCTACCATAGCCTCTTCAGCATCTTATTGCATGTTCACTGACCATTTATTCAGATTCGTTGGTTCTAAGGTTGTCTGGCTAATCCAATCCTTTTAAAATTCTAACTTAATTTTTTTTAAACAACCATTTATCCCTACTGGTTTGTTGTTTGTGCTCTCTTTCAATGTTGTTGTCTAGTCTCGTAAATCCTATCGGTCTTAGTATTTTTGATGTGCTTTGTTGTACTTGTTTTTCTAAGTTAAGGTCAATTTTCATCATTTTCTTTGTTTTACGACTCTTAATTCCATTACTCGGGGTATGAACCATGTACTTGTAAGAACCTTTTTTTATTGTTATTTAATATATTTTCAACAAAAAAAAATCTCAAACTATTTATTTGAACATTATATGATTTATTCCATCACATTTATTGTATAATCGAATCATTATCATTGTTACAATCAAATCGCTATTATGTTTTCAAATTGAGTCATTGTTGTTTTTGGAATTAAGTTTCAAATGAAGCAACAACATGCATTTCGGATCAAGCATCATGTGTTTTAATACGTGTACAGGAAATGTTTTACAAAACATATAGATGAGCATTTTCGAATCAAGTATGTGCAAGAATAAATTATGAATCAAGTATGCGAGGATATGATTTATAAAATATAGATAAAATTTATTTTGTTAAAGATTCATTTACGACCGTAGCTTAAAAATAATTGTTAAATATATAACCAAAGTTTTCAAAAAAACAATTTTTTTAGGTGTGCAATGACCAAATTTGTATTTGGTATATCTAAATAATCAAATAGCAATCTCACATCATGGTTAGTTTGAAATTTTAATGGTATGATCATCTTAACCAAATATGAAGATTTGTTAGATAAAATTTTAAATTTTACTACTATTATGGTAATCTTAAGAATTAATTTTTAAGTAATGAGGATTTTGCAGTTATACCTATCACTTGTTGATTATTTACGTATTCCAACGATTAGTATTTACATAATTGGTGGTGTGGCCCCTAAGGGGGTAGCCGAGTTGGTTGAGTAAGGCATGTTTGTGACCAAAGGTCATGAGTTCGAGTCCTTCTACATACGTTTTCTCCGCTGAGCCTGTCACCTTGTGTGGTTTACCTTCTGGCGTTGGTTTACAGGCTATTGCGTCAGACTGAGGGTTTACCTTGTGCGCACTCATTGTACTCTGAGTAGCGGCTGCGGGTTCCTCTGGAAAAACAATTGGTGATGTGGTTTATCGAGAAATGTTTAGAGATGTCGCTCTAAGTTTATTTGAATTTATAGTTGATAATGTAGTAAGTCGAGAAACTTGATGGGTGTTAAATTTTTGTTCATATGAAAAAACCTCGCCACTATTAGTTGGTTTGATGAAATTATAGGTGTTGGGCAATTTTTCAAAGAAGGATATGTACATAATAAAAAAACTCGTGTTTATCTCGTTTTGATGCCGAGAATGGTTTTTGCTTTAAATATATACATAATAAAATATCAAAAGTAAGTGTTCATTGCGAGAATAAAGTCTATAGTGGATGTCAATGGAGAATTTATTCAACAATTCATAACTTCAATGGCTTATGTGGTCCAATATATGTATGAGACTAGTTCTTCGTAAGGAAGTAAAATATATTTGTCATTTGATTTAATTTCTAAATAAATATATGGTTGTATTAGATCCAAACATGATATGACACCAAAGAGCATAAATTTTATTGTTGAATCCGACTATGGTTTAGATATCTCAATTTTCTTTTATGGATTTCTTTAAATAAAGCTAAGAAGGATGCTTACGGAGATAGTTTAATTTTTTTTCATGTATTTAAAAGGTACTTCAAATTATTAAATAATGTAAATATAAAATGATTATTCACTCGAATACAACTCTGAACATAACTTTTTTGTTTTTATTTCATAGTATTTTGTAATTTTATGCATGGTTTTCATTCTTGTCGTCCAATGTTATTTATCGATGGAACCTATTTGAAGGGGACACATACAAGAGTTTTGCATTTTGCAGAACTAAACATGATAACAATAACGCGTTTTCTTCTCTTAGTTGTTGTAATATAACTTTAAAAAATATTCAAAATATAGTTATGATATGATATGTGAAATGTTCATTTGTAAATCAAACATAATATAATGTTTTTATAAATTGCGAAACATTGTGAGTATATGACTTACAAAATGTTCGATTGAAAAACCTACTTTTACTTTAAATTACAAAATTTATAATTATGAAACTTATATGTATTTTAATTTGAGAAACATAATTTGCATTGTAATTATGAAACATATTTACAACTCTCACTTGTGAACGTGCCTTATTTTAAAATTTTAATATATATATATATATATATATATATATATATATATATATATATATATATATATATATATATATATATATTTAATAACACATTAACAACTCTCATTTGTGAATCATTTCTTATTTTGGAATTGTGAAACTTATATAGATATATTTATGAAACATCTTGCATTATAATTGTGAGACACGTTAACAACTCCAACGTCCTCGTTAACGATGTCCACTACTAGATCGTTAAGAAATGATCTCCCAAGTTTACAATCAAGGACATATACAATGTATTTGGAAGGTCAATCTCTTGTGTCGGATGGACGGGTTAGTATGTCATAAATTTATTATTTATCATCATTCATTCATCATTTGGCTTACTATTTAGGACAAGCTGTCAACCCGCGATAAGCTTCTAAGTTGAGGATTTAATACTCCCCCAACTTGTGTCTTATATAATTGTGGATACGGAACTATCAACCATATCCTCTATGATTGTAGATTTTCTCGGATTATATGAGATTTCTCAAGTTCAATGCTTCAGTTCTCTTTTAATACCAACACCATTTGGGTCTCTTGGTTTCAAGAGGCTTCCAACTAGTTGTCTTCCAGTTTACGTTATCTATGGAATGCCTACTTTGGTGCAATTTTTTACCATATCTGGGGGAGAGGAACGATAAAATTAGCGGCTCCTCTTCGATTATTCCATATCTGATCTTCAGTTCAGATTTTTTAGAACCAATGTGTTCTGGCCTATCCAATTCCTATAATCTATAACTTAAGTTTATTTTTTTTGTTTATATATCTGTAGTTTGTAGTCATCCCCTTCTCGTGTGTTTTCTTCTTTGCTCACATATTTTTCGACTATGTAGTTTTGTCACATTGACTATTTTGGTTTTTCTACACTTTCACTTATTCTCTTTTGTTTTGGTTTTTCCATGTTAAGGCCTACTTACGTTCATACTTCATTTTTTACATCTCTTAATACCACTGTCTCAGGTATAACCTATGTACTTGTAAGAACCATTTTTACTTTTATTTGATGCATTTTTGCAAAAAAAAAATGGTTGCGAATACTATCTCAATTTTATATTTTTTATATATAATAAATAAATAAATAAATTTTATTTTTAGAATTCACTAATAGTTTATGTTAAATAATATTATTTTCGATATAAATAAGTGAATTTTAGACAAAAAAATATATTCCAAATTAAATATAATTTTTAAAATTTAAAATTATTTTTATTAAAAATTTATTATTTTATCATCTCTTACAATGCACGTTAGTTAAGTAATATATATAGCTATTTTTTACAAAATCAAAATCTATCATTGTATTTTTTAATAATTATATAACAATGTTAAAAAACATTTATTTTAAACCGGGTGGAGTATATGTTTCCATTTTCATAACATTCTAAATTTTTCAAGTAAACATATCTCGATTGCTAAATAAAAGTTTCAATAAACTACTCGTTATAAGATTATCTATTAGGACTGTTTTTATTTTCAAATATTGGTTTGTCGAAAAATGTGAGGCCTTTGTTTATTCTTTACACTTTACTACGGGCGGGGTTTACAATTTTTTTTTTATCGCGATCAACACCCATCTAATTTTTTTATTTCAAGATTTAAAGATGACACATAACATTTACGAAAAATCTCTAATTATTATGCACAATCTCGATTTCGTTCCTGATTATATAGTGGATATATATATGTAGATATTGAAAGCAACGACATGCATCTTACTATATCATTTTACACCAAGAATAACATTGTACGATTACAGAGTATTTACCATCATAAATATAAATAATATTATTTTATTGTGTCTTCCTTTTTTGAAAATTAGTTATGCTTCAAACTTTCCACATAATAGTGTTTTAGCTCATGTTAAGCATGTGATTATTGATCTGTTCAAATATTGTTGTATGCATATCTATACTAATCCTAATAATATACGAAGCGCTTTTTAGAGAATCCAAATAAAAGATTAATAGAGGAACAATAGTTAGAGTGGAACCATGACTCAGTTGCATGCCTAATAGTTCGTCTTTGGGCCTGGGGGCTCATAACAATGACCCAATTATAAGGTTTGACCCATAAATCCCATGGGTCAAGGAAAAAAACAACTATAAATATCCCAACAAACTTCATTAAGAGGGGTTGGACTTTCTCTATGAATATTATATACAAACATACACCTCTTTTATCTCTCTACCTTCTACTTGGTAATATTATACTCTACTAATAAACTACCCAAAAGCACCTCCGATTATAAATCATCCACACCAATTATTATGCACAATCTCAATTTTGTTCCCGACTATATAGCGGACATACTGATACTCTACTAATAAACTACCCAAAAGCACCTCCGATTATAAATCATCCACACCAATTATTATGCACAATCTCAATTTTGTTCCCGACTATATAGCGTACATACTGATAGACGTTGAAAGCAACGACATACATCTTGCTAAATCATGATATGTCGAGAAGAATATTGTAGGATAAAAAAACATATACCACATGACACTACTAATCAATTGTGTCGGTCTCATAAACTACCTACGCTTTAAATATTTTTATCACATAATGATATTGTTGTTTGCATATCTCTACTAATCCTAATAATATACGAAGGGATTTTCAGAGAATCCAAATAAAAGATTAATAGAGGAACAATAGTTAGAGTGGAACCATGACTCAGTTGCATGCCTAGTAGTTCGTCTTTAGGCCTGAAGGCTCATAACAATGACCCAATTATAAGGTTTGACCCATAAAGCACATGGGTCAAGGAAAAAAACAACTATAAATACCCAGCTAACATCATTAAGAGGGGATGGACTTTCTCTATGAATATTATATACAAACATACACCTCTTTTATCTCTCTACCTTCTACTTGGTAATATTATACTCTACTAATAAACTACCCAAAAGAGCCTCCAATTCTAAATCATCCACACCAATTATTATACACAATCTCAATTTTGTTCCCGACTATATATCGGACATACTGATAGACGTTGAAAGCAACGACATACATCTTGCTAAATCATGATATGCCGAGAAGAATATTGTAGGATAAAAAAACATATACCACATGACACTACTAATTAATTGTGTCGGTCTCGTAAACTACCTACGCTTTAAATATTTTATCACATAATGATGTGTTAGTTCATGTTAAACGTGTGATTATTCTTTTAAAATTACAAAACATTTTATCTTATTTTTTTAAAATAATATTTGTCAAACTTTCGATATCAATCAAAAAAATTATGATTTTACCCGCGTAATCGTTACATTGATTAAAATTATATTTTCATAAAAAATTTAAATAATCGTCGAAACATGTAAACCGAATAACTTTTATAACACAAATAATATAAAATTTAACTATAAAACTATAAGTCAATAAATATGTATCTTAAAAATAAATTAACAATATTTCTTATGGTTTGATACTGTTGTGAGGACTTTTAGCTTGTAATAGACTTAATCACATTTTATTTTACTACGACCTGATTTTTTTTTAAATCATAGATTTCATAAAATTAGTTTTTAAAATGCTTTTATTATATTTTTGTTTGTCCAATTGTTTTTCTGTTGAAAATTTTATAAATTTTATTCCTAATTGCCTTCCTCTCATTTTTGTCTGACCTACTTTTTCATTGTATCTAATTCAAAGATTTTATAAATTATATTAGTTTATCATTTTTTATAGAATTTTAAATCTATTTTTTCAATTGTCACTTTTAAAAGTCACATTTTTTTCTCTGGAATTGACCAACCCTTCCGGTCAAACTTTTTACCTATCCTGAATTTCCCTGAAGGTACCCTTCCTGTAAAGTATCTCGGGGTTCCCCTCATAACTGGTAGACTTTCCCACTCGGACTACCGACCCCTTCTGCACAGAATAACTTTCCGAATTGATTCTTGGACTACTAAACACCTCTCCTATGCTGGTGGACTCCAACTAATCAAATCGGTCTTATTCGCGGGTCAGGTGTACTGGTCTTTGATTTTTATCCTACTTTCTAGGATAATTAAGGAGTTAACCCAATATCTTCGCCGGTTTCTATGGTCCGGCTTGTCAATGAAGATTCATGGGGCAAAAGTAGCCTAGTCAACCGTTTCCACTCCCTATAACGAGGGCGGCCTTGGGATCCTAGACTTAAAAATCTGGAATCAGGCGGTCGTCCTAAAACATCTCTGGTCTATTGTTAGTAATAAGAATCACTCTATCTGGTGTGAATGGATTAAAACTAAAAAGATAAAAATAAAAGTTTTTGGAAAGTTTCTTTAGCCTCCTCTTCCTCTTGGATTTGGAGGAAAATTCTCCGGCTTCGGCCTTTGGCCCGTAATCTGTATAGGGTGGCTATCAGAAATGGATTGAACACTTCATTCTGGCATGACCCATGGATTCTCTCCTTACCGCTCTCAATCCATTATGGAGCGGACATCATCAGAGACTCCCGATTAGGAAACAACCTAAAAGTCTCGGACATAATCTGCAATGGTGAATGGAATTGGCCTGCCAACCTCAGATCGGCGCGTGCCAGAAACCGTCACTACCTGGTCGAAATCCACAATCTTATCCTCTCCCTTCCCCATCCAAACACCCTATCGAGGGATGTTCCTTATTGGGCGACAAAGGCAGGATGCAACAACTTTACAATTAAGGATACGTACAACGTCCTTCGTAAGCCTGTCCTTGAAAAGGGATGGGCGGGGTTAGTTTGGAATAAATTCAATATTCCGCGCCATTCCTTTATCTCTTGGTTGGCAATTAAGGGCAAGCTTGTCACCAAAGACAAGCTCCGAAGTTGGGGTTATAATATCCCAGCTCAGTGCCCTCTTTGCCTCTCTGATCCGGAAACTATATCTCATATTCTCTTTGACTGTAGTTTCTTTGAGAGCATCTGGTCCTTTACCAGTAACAAATTTGGCTTTCCTTATCACTCTTCGTGTTGGCTAACTTGGATTGATGAGGCCTCAAAATGGTCAAATTCTCAAAACCATTGTATTTGGCGTACATGTTTCAATGCGGTTATATACCACATTTGGAAAGAGAGGAATTCAAGAATTTTTGGATCTTCTCCGGCTTTGGCCTCATCAATATCTTACCATATCATATCCGATCTCCGATTTAGATTTCTGGGTACCAAGATTAGCTGGCAGATATAATGCGTTTTAATTCTAACTTACTCTTTGTTTGTGTCTCAGGTATTCTCTGTCTGGATTGGAGCGTGGATGCCGGATGTGATGATTATGGAGTCACCACTCAGCCACCTAGTCATTTTGCATTTGCATTTACTAGCTTTGATTACCTCATGGGAAACATTCGATATGGACTTCTCTATGGGATCTTCCCTATTTAGCTGTTTGTTCTAATTGTTTTGATCTTGTATTCTTGTGGGAACCTACCCAAAATTATGTATGAACCTTTCTAATTAATTTAAACTTTTCATTCAAAAAAATTATTACTTTTAAAAAAAGAAAAATTGTCATTCATTTTTATTGTAATAACCCACCGTCAAACGTATTTTTTCTAAATTACTTTTAATAATTTTTCACGTATTAAGGTATTCCTTTATTCCTTTCTAAATTACTTTTAATAATTTTTCACGTATTAAAACCCAGCATATTATTCAAACAAAATATTTTTATAATAAATATTAAAACAGAAGCAATAAATATAAAAACATATACATAATACATTGCGGCACAAGAATACGTGATTATGGATGAGGTAGTGACATACCATGACATAGGACACCATCCATCTTATCCAAAAGTATTCGTATTAAACAACAATATAAATAAACCTTTTATAAATCAACCTTTTCTATAAACGAATAAATAAAAGTTAAATAGTGATATTGACCATAGCATGACACGACAGGATACTGCCCTATCTACATTTTTTTAGTTGAATTAGTACTACTACAATTTAATTATGGAAATAAAATATTAAGCAATCTTTTATGTATTTAATTGATATATTATTTGTGACTTCCATTTTTTAATTGACTGTACGATTCGTGCCAAAAAAATAAAAATAAAAATAAATCGTACACTATAAAACCAGCTTCCTCTCCGTTATAAAATTACAAAAACCAATCAAATCTCCAATATCATTCACAAAAGAAAAAAATGCAAGAAGCAATCCCTTACACCAGAACTCTGATGTGTCGGACGCCACCAACTCCAGCGGCTTTACGTGGAGACGGCGCCAGCGTCGCCCAAACCGTGTCTGAAAGTGCGGTGGTTGTCTTCGGTAGACGCGGTTGCTGTATGTGTCATGTCGTTAAGAGGCTGCTACTTGGTCTCGGAGTTAATCCTCCTGTCTTTGAGATTCACGAGGACGAAGAAGAGAGAGTTGTTGGGGAATTAGCAAGAGTAATTTATGGGGGTGATGAACGGAGAAAAGGAAAGAGGGATGAGGTGGTTGAATTTCCGGTGGTTTTCGTGGGTGGAGAGCTGTTTGGAGGATTGGAAAGAGTGATGACTGCTCATATCTCCGGTGAATTGATGCCTATTTTGAAAAGGGCAGGTGCTTTGTGGTTATGAAACAAGTAGTACTTAGAATCGTATTGATTTTTCTAATCTTTTCTTTATATCTTTTTATTTTGTTGTTTTAGAGTTATGTGAATGTGATATTACAAGGGAATTATTGGTAATTTGGCAGTTACTACTTCTGATTTCTGTATAGATTAGACTTATTTAGTTTTGATTTTTAAACAATGGCTGTTTTATTGGTGATTTGTATGCTGTAGATTCTTGTATTGTATGTATATTTTTTTGTTTTGGAGGTATTTATACAGTTGAATATTTAAGTATCAATTAATCCCGGGTGTCATTTTATGACTAAATTTATAGTAATACAACGGGAGATGATGTGCAGTTTAAAAGTAGTTATGTATTTTTTTTCCTTCTAGATGTGGGGATTCGAGATTTTGGTCAATGGGATTTGATTTGATTTGTCATTTTTGTGTTTTTGCTTAAAGGAAATGTTAACTTAACATTCGATTCGACTAAGAATACATTTATTTTATTTTATTTTATTTTATTTTATTTTATTTAATTTTATTTAATTTAATTTTAAAATAAATACATTAAACTGAATTATGTAAAGGTTAAAAAAAATTCAAAAACTTAAATTTTATTTGATGTTTTTATTTTAATAGGCTAAGATTTAGTGTTATATTGGTTGAGATTGTAGTATTTTTCTTTAGTCCTAATGGATTTTTATTATCAAAAGTTCAAAACAAAAATTAACTTAGTTTGGAGGTAGTATTTGGGATTTGACCATTATCCCTAACGTGGTGGTCAATGCCTTAGTCAACTATTTATCTAACCTCCTGTAATCTCGATTCTTTGAGAATATTTTGGGTTCATAATTATTTTTCGTTTACTTATGCAAAAGTTAACCCCTATGATAAGATTTTAATAGCTCGCTCGGTTATTTACGAAGAGATTAAAAACATAATTTTTCGTACTGATAACAATAAATCTTTGAGGAATGATGACTACAATGTAGGGTTTTCAAGTATTCCTAAGACATTATAGACATCTATCTAGTGGGATCTAAACGTTATTTAATACTGGATGACTTAAGCTCATAATGAATGTTATAGCTATCTTCGTCATCCCTAAAAAATATTTCTCATATTGCGTCGAGAACTTCATAGCAATTGCTTGTTGCAATGTGGTTTATAAGCTCACCTCCAAAATCATGGCTGACATAATCAACAACATGTTTTCTTATCTGATTGAGAACTCTCAATCAACTTTTATGGTCGGCAATAACATTACAAACAATATCCTTATTTCTCAAAAGCTTCTGAGGGGTTATCAGACTAATTGTAAAGGTACGACGATTGCTCTTAAAATCGACCTAACGAAAGCCTTCAAAAACGTCTGGTGGCACTTAATTCTTGACAACCTAGTAACCATAAACTTTGCGGACCAGATGATCATTTGGATTATTCATTGTATAACATAAACGCAAATTCAGACGGAAAAATAAAACAATTGGAAATGTCTTAGACAAGGAGATTTATTGCCCCCTTATTATTTGTCCAAGTCATACAAGTACCATCGACTATCCTTAAGAAGAAAAGTTATGATTTGAACTTAAAATTCCATCGAAAGTGTCAAAAGCTCAAGATTATCAACCTTTTCTTTGTAGACAATCTGATGATTTTCTGCCATGGTAACATTAATTTCCTCAATCTTAGAAAAGATGGTCTGAAAGACTTCTTTGACTCTCAGACCTTAAAGTTAACCCCAGAAAAAGTCATATCTTCTTCTCTAGGGTTACCCCTTCTCTGATAACTGAGTTGGTCAACATCACAGGGTTCAATATAGGTTATCTTCCAATTAAATATCTTGAAGTTCTACTTCTCACGATTTTTTTTATTTCATAACTGCTGTTGCCCCATTTTTACAAGATTACTGCATGTATTAACATTCAAACACATTTCATATACATATAGGATCCAACTCATTTAATATGTGCTCTTCAAATGATAGGTTTATGGTTTTTTTATCATCATCCTTCCTGTTCGAGAGATCTCATAGTTTCTTCATCGTTACCTTTGGTTAGGCCATGAGATAAAGTTTACGAATGCGAAGATGGATTGGTTAACAATAACCTTTCCATTGAATGAGGGCAGCCTTGAGATTATATATCTAAAAAATTTGAATCAGGTGATTATTCTCAAACAAATTTAGTCAATAATCAGTAACAACGTTGATCCAATTTGGTGTGATTTAATTAAAACGTAAAAAATAAAAAAATAAATAAAAAAATCTGGAATTTAAAACTTGATAAATGCCCCACATGGGCCTCGAGAAAGATACACTGACTAAGGCATATAACTTACTAGATGTTTAAAATGACGATTTAGTTTAACCCGTCGGTTATGCCTTTTTATTTTTTGCTTATAAATATGGTTTGCGTATCTTTAATTCATGTTTAGATACCCATCTTAAGGTGGCTGATAACAAAGTAAATGGCTACTCGTGTTGGCATAATAACGTCATAGCGTAAATTTCTAAGAGTAACAACACTTTATTGGAGATTAACATGCTAATCAAATTGCTTTTTATACCTAATACCGAGTGTAGCGACGCCCGTTGTTGGACCATAAATAATGGGAATATTGAGTTCACCATTATAGACAATTATCATATGATTCACTCAACTTATCCATGTTTCGAATGTGAGGGTTTGGTTTGGAACAAATAAAATATCCATCGGTATACATTTATTCTATGAATTTCTATTTAAGGAAAGTTGAAGCTCATAAATTGAGGTTAAATCTCCATCTTGATAGTGTTCATTTCAATTCTGATGCGAAATATTTAAATTAATGCACCCTTACTCAAAGGCTATAAACTAGGCTATTTCACGGTATCTCCACCTTTGGCGCACTTACTTCATGGCTATCATCTACCACGTCTAACGGGAAATGAACTCAAGAATATTTGATTTCTCATATGTTCATTGCTCTATGATTTCCTATTGTATGCTTATTGACCTCATGTTTAGATTCTTCAGAACCAAGGTTTTTTTGCCTACTTGATCCTCAAACTAATAATTATCTCTAACTTAGGTTTGTTTTGTACTCTGCAGGTTTTACAACTGGTAGATGGGTTTAGATGTGCTCATGGATACCCAACTTGGCGTAACTTTTGGCATTTTCCGGTTTTTTTGTGGATTGCACCAATTACGCTACTAGTTGCTGGTCTGTTGGCCTTATATGAAAATCATCTTTTATTTTAGTAGAACGTTTGATTCTCACTTACTAATAAATGAGTAGGTTATTAACTATTATCAAACCAATTTTCAGGCCCATTATATTTGAGTTTTTCTTGTAGACTTTTGTGCATTCTTCTTTACGGGTTGTAGTACCTTTGGTTAAGGCTTCATGCCTCTTTCTTCGGGGTATGCCCTAAGTACTTGTTAAAACTCATTTTACTTATCCATTTAATGATTTAAATTATACAAAAAATATCTAATTGTTTTTTGTATTTTAAAGCATTGCATATATATTAGAGAGTACTTTATAAGCCATGAGGCATTCCCTAACAAAAACTATAAGAAATAAGTGTCTCCAGTCGTTAATAATACAAATAGATACAATGTTTAACATAGACTAGCAAATCTAGCTACAAATAATAATGCAATGAGAGAAACAAAATAAAACTATTGGTCCCAGAATGATGACAAGAATGATGGGTTTACTGTAGTAAAAAATGAAAATCAATAACATCTTCAAAAGAGCATAAGGACAACGAACATTGAGCTATATAGTTTTATTCAAACTTAACACACCTGAGAGGGTTAAAAGAGGCGACTAGT
This sequence comes from Limnanthes douglasii subsp. nivea, assembly GCA_036936605.1. NCBI lineage: Eukaryota > Viridiplantae > Streptophyta > Magnoliopsida > Brassicales > Limnanthaceae > Limnanthes > Limnanthes douglasii. The sequence goes on along the minus strand of JAUPFV010000004.1, from coordinate 142,288,052 downwards.
GAACATATTTAAACCAGCGTATAAATTAACATACAACAACTACAACAACCAAATTGCAATAATTGTCTTAATTGATATATATATATATATATATAAAATATCCCAAATTCTAGATCTAAAGTCCTAAGATCTAAATTTTAAAATATTTACCTTATAGTTGGCATTAACTAATAAGTTACGTATATAAATTTAAAAGTAAAAGAGGAATTTTTTTTATATATTTATAATTTGTTTAAAAAATATATAAAACTCATGAAAAAGCTTGAAAATGTGAAATAAAAATTATATACACGTGGATGTATTTTTATTTTTTGAAGTAATTATAAGTATGTTATGAAATTAAAGATAAGATGATTCTTCTTAAGATACCAAAATAAATTGATAATCAATTTTTAGTACCAAATAATATCAAAATCAGTATTTAACAACGATTTGAAAATTACAAAATACCTTTTTAATTTTTTTTATCAACGAGACATCCTAAACCACGAGTGACCTTCTTTCTTAAACCAAAGACACCACAACTGACCTTTTTCTCTAAATCCCTAAACCAATGACTTTCTTCTCTAAATATCTAAACGAGAAACATCACGACTGACCTTCTTCTCTAAATTCTTAAACGAGAATCATCATGACTGAAATTCTTTCCTAAATCCCTAAGCAACAAACACGAATGATATTCTTTCCTAAATACATCAACCAATAACACGAATTACCTAATCCAAATAATCTCTTTTGATTCTTCTTTAGATTCATATTCGGAAACATAAATGACCTCATATCTTTATCACTAACGATTATGCTATGATCATCTATGTCGTCAAGTACTTCAAGAAATTAAACCATAAAGGTAACGATTTACAATATGAGATGTTCACTACATTTAGGTTTTGTTGTATGTTTGGTATTTGGTTTTTTTCATTAATTGATAATTAGCAATAATTCGAGCTTGTGGTTGTTTGGATTAACATTGTTAATGACTTGATATTTAGAAGTAATTCAAGCTTATGATTGTTTGTTTTAAGAGTGTTATTGAATTGATTTTTAGTAGTGTTAAGAACTTGATACTTTTTATTACGATTGGTTGTCGACCCTTAACTTAAATCCTGGTATTTATTAGATTTAAATCTTGATCTTTCATGTTATGTTCCATTAGCTAGTATGATTTGATTTCATAGGGTTAATCTTTAAGTTTTATAGTTTTAATTACTAATATTAAGTTTGCATGTTTGTTTGGTTTAATACTCTTATTGAATTGATGTTTATAAGTAATTTAAGCTTCTAGTTATTTAGTTTAAGAGTGTTATTGAATTTATGTTTATTTGTGTTAAGAAATTCATATTTTTAGTGCAACTGACTGTCGGCCCTCATACTTAAATCCTAGTTCTTAATAATTTTCTTCTTTTGTCTTTTTATTGCATTTTACTCTCGATCTTCCATTATTTGTTTCATTAGCTAGTGTATTTTGATTTTGTAAGGTTAATATTCAAAATTTATATCATTAATTACTAATATAATTTTTTTTTATTTTGTTTGGTTTAAAACTGTTATTAAATTATTGTTTAGAAGTAATTCAATTTTCTGGTTGTTTAGCTTGAAAATGTAACTCAATTGATGCTTAGCAGTAATTAGATTTTGTTGTTTGCTTGGTTTAATAATGTTATTGAATTGTTGTTTAGCAAGTAAATAGATTTTGTTATTTTATGTTGTTGTATAATGTTATTGGATTGATGTTTAACAATAACTAGATTTTGTTGTTTGTTTTGTATTTATTTTTTTAAAGTAATATTTTCATAATGTTGCATAGCATGTACTATATTGTTTTTGCTACAGATATGGTTCAAACAAAATTAGTTGCACAACCAAGATCAAGATCACAAAAAAGTTGAGAAGTTGAAAGGTTCATATAAATCTTGGAAGTCATGAGAAATAATCATGGCAATAATAAATGCATTTGATATGGAGAAAATCATTTCTCCTTGAAGGAAAATATATGATTTTTACGAGCAACGATGTCAAAGTTATATATGATGTAAATGGTGGTGGTGAAGAAATAAATATTCATTCATATCACGGTCAAGTAAACTCTAGTAATGTAAAAGATAAATGAAATATTATATAAAACTATTTTTCTCAAAGTATTAACCAAAGGAAAAACCAAGTATTCCGTAACATAACAAATAAAATGTTGAAAGAAGCAATTTAAAAGGCATCCGTAAAAGTTGATGCGCAAAGTTTCAATGAGGTTTCCATGATGTTTATCATGTACCTTTTTATAAATATGTTCTTCTCAACCTTGAGATAATATATGAATAAAAACTTTGCCCATTTTATTGAGAGAGAATTTGAAAACCTTAAAAATATAATTTGGCTTAATTGCTTGCCGATAAACTGCTGAAATTACTAAAAAGGTATTGTCAAACCAAACCAAAAACACTATAGGATGAGTCTCCATACTAACTGTAAGTTACAGTTTAAATGTTACAATACATTTATCTTAAAGTATTTAATAATAAAACTAATGTATTATTTTATTTTAGGGCAATATATTTTCAAAGAGCATACACGGGTTCTAAATTTGGTTGAAAACTTTCCAAGGTTTCTCCAATAAAAAGGTTGAAAAAATTAAAAAAATAAAAGAAGTGAAAGCTTACTCAATCAAATAAATCCAAGTAAGTTAAAGAATTATTTTTAACATTATTAGAAATTTAATACTCTTAGACGATAACATATTCTAAAAAAATGTCATTATCTTTTTAATTGCTTATTGTTGGGGAATTGCACCTAACCAATATAGAAAAAATATTGATGGAAGTAAATGATGACGTTGAAGAAAATGTTAAAGAAGTAGATGATAAAAATCAAGAAGAAAAGAAGAATAAAACATATCATATTTTGAACATTCGGTTATTAACAACCAATAACTTAAATCAGAATATAGTCCATCGACTATCGCGTTTTCTTTCATTTAGTCCTTCGGCTAAAAAATCACCGGTAAGGGTCCATGGACTACTCAAAATCTATAAATTTAGTCCTTGTGTATGGTCTATTCCCTAGTTTAGCCACGTGTCCCCATAATTAAATGATACGAGTCTTACACATAGTCCTTCAATTTTTAATTCTATTTTTACCCTTTTAATTCATTTATTTTAAAATAGAGTAGCGCAAAATTTGCAATTAATCTATTTTCGTTAAAAGAACAGTGTCACTTTCCTAAAGAAATATATATATATATATATATATATATATATATATATATATATCTTTAATTGATATCAAAACAACAGTGCCATTTTCCTAAAGAAATATATATATATATATATAACCCTAATTAATACCAAGGTATTTCTTCTTCTCAATATCAGGGATATCACTATCCCAATCTGGAGCCTATTATACAATCAATGGAATTCTGTTTGGATATTTCTCTCTGATTCTATTGGATTCAGACTTCCTCAACTCAAGAGAATGCACAAGATTGCACGAATACTTATCCATGACGGTTGATTTCAGTGGATTCTGAAAGTTAAGGTCTGGTGATTTCGATGAAAGATGTCTTATTCGTAGGTAATTTAAGTCCTTTTACTGAATTCTAGTTACGGTTTCTTTTGAAACTAGAAACCAAAATCGAGAATTTGCTTTCATTTTAGATTGTAATAAAAACAAAAGACAAATTGAACTTGAGCTTAAAGTAGAATAATACTAACCTCAATGCAAGACTATGAACTCCCAAGGCTGAAGCGATTTTTTTTATAAATTTAGGAGTATGTTTTGTATAAATACAAATGTGAACGATTTGAATCTTCACAACACCGTCCGTTGAATTGACTCATTTTTTATTGACTCGCCATCGCCATTAACTGCCATAATTCATAAGAATAAATAATAAATAAATAAATAAATAATAAATATTAAAATAAATATTAAACTTAATGGATAAAAACAAAATTAAAAGTTGAAGGACTATTTGTGAGACTCGTACCATTTAACTATGACGTCACGTGGCTGAACTAGAGAAGAGACCACACGTGAAGACTAAATTTATAGATTTTAAATGGTCTAGGGATCTTGACCGATGATTTTTTAGTTGATGGACTATTGACCGATGATTTTTTAGTCGATGGATTATTGAAAGAAACGCATTAGTCGATGAACTACATTCTAATTTAAGCCACAAACAAGAGAGAAAATCTGAAAAGAGATTACATACTATATCCCAAATAATAAGAGGATTTATATGGGGTTAAAAAACTACAAATAAAACAAAAAAAGTGAAAGAACTACAACAAAAAATAAACACAATTTAGATGAGTTTAAAATATAGACATATACATATTAAGCAATTAATAAATTTTAACTACTTTTGTTTTATACGCAGAAAATCATAAATTATATATATATATATATATATATATATATATATATATATAACTCACTTTGCAACAAATCATTCGAAATATGAAAAGGTAAGTTGAACAATATCATATATGTTTAGTATTTTTTATCCTTCTTCTGAAAGTTTTTACTGCAATAGTTTTTGTTTTAAATAAATTTAATGCTTAAAATTTTGGTTAACTAATTGTGTGATTTATCTATATATAATTTGATTATAGTTGTTGTTTTGATCACCTATTTGAAATATAATGTTTGTTGTTTGTGAGTTCTAAGTTTACAAATCATGTAGTTGATTTTTAGTTGAATTATTATTTTGTAGTTGTAATTGAATTGACAATGTATTTAATAATTGTTTAATGCAAAACTAAAAATTATACAAGAATTGACTGAAGATCCCTCTTTAACTCACAACAGGAAGGAATCCGAAGAAAAAGATAAGTTTATTGCAGTTTTATTCTAACTAATTTTTTTTAAGAATGAGCTAGCTTAACATAGCAAACACGACAAGAGTGAACCACTCATGGAGGATTTAAAGGTAAATAAAAATGATATACTTAACAATATTGATGAAGGAATTGAAGATATGATATTAGACATACATAAGGATAAAAGTAGTATAATAGAACTTCCATCATTTGTGAAAATTATTAAGATAAAAGTAGAACGAGAAAAGAAAAAAACAAAAACCTTCAATTTACACATTAGAAGAAAAGAAAGAAAAGAAAAAATACAATAGATGAGGAAAATAAAATGACACTTGCTTCATTCGATATGTTTGACGTCGATGATCACCATGAATATGATATTGATATTACGGTTATTGAGAAAATGGTAATGGGAACTGATGTGAACTTCTAAATGACGAGGTTATAAATAATTTAATACATAAAATAATAATAAAAACTTAGGTATAATATCCAAATATCGTACATAAAAACAAAATAAAAAAATCGAATTACATAAAACTCAAACATTCGTCAGCATACAAGACATTCTATTGTGAGTATAAATGACTTTACAACGATTGAATTTAATTTTTCTTAAAATAAATACACCTCATGATAGTATTATTTTATTCTTTGGCATACCATGTTGTTATTTTATAATAGAATATTGTAATGTATGTGATTTATCTACGACCAAAGATTGACCAAAAAAAGTAAACGGGTGTATCGACAATGAGTAACATTATTGATACACATTTGAATAAAAATATTTTTCAATAAAATCAAATGGAATCTCTTAGATTTTGATGATAATAGTCAATGAACGAGAACACTGAATACATTCAGATTGCTACTTACCACATGAGAAAGTGTAGTCTACCAAATTAACATTCATAGTTGGATCGCAAAAGACCTAGAAACCGTTGAGGATAATGACTGAATATACCATCATCATCATAACTCGCTTGTTTCTTTATATATATATATATATATATATATATATATATATATATATATATATATATTTGGATATAAACCACTAATCAAAGTTAATGCTTTAGCCCGATGTTTAGACATTTTTTCCATAAGCAAAATTTAAATTTTTCCAATATATATATATATATATATTTGGATATAAACCACTAATCCAAGTTAATGCTTCAGCCTGATATTTAGACATTTGTACCATAAGAAAAATTTGAATTGTTCCAATGACTTCTAATATAAGAAGGGTACGAATATGTTTAATTTGGGAACTAAAAGCTTCTGGCACAGATGAACAAATGAAATCATATCATTTCCTTTTGAAAATACATTTGCATAGACATCCATAGACTTAAAATAATTTTTTTGTACGAGCATAACCACATTCTTTATAATTTTTGAACTAATATTTCTCGTAGATTTTTAGGATTTTTTTAAAGATATTCTTTTAAATTAAGAACAAGGTGGCAAAAACAATAAGAATGAGAAGTATTAAGAAAGATAGTTTGAATAGATTTAGTTACACGTATAAAAATGATATGAAATAAAGGTTAAATTTTTGCCTAGCAAGTGCGACCTTAGCAATGTCAACAACTAAAATTAATTATTTGAAACTTTTGAATTGATAATAGCATATAAAATTGGAAACAACAATGTAAATGAAATAATAAATAAATAAGATAAAAAAATGTGTTTAAGACTAATATGAGTGTTATATTTACATTTGTTATTTCACGATGGAATGTGTCTAATAGTGATATAATAATATTAAAATCTACAAAAGAATAAAAAGTGCATTATTTAGAGTTTGAATGAAAGAAAGTATATAACTCATAGCTCTCCACGTTTATGTTAATGTAGTATATTGGATAATCTAGTAAAGAAAACAAAACTAATTTGAAAAGTAAAATAAAATCTTAATTTTTTTGTCTAAGTTGTTATGACTTGAAAATGAATTAGATATGAAAGGAATCAAACGGGAAAATCAAAACATAAAGGACAAATCAATTCTTTGTATTTAATAAGGATTATATATATATACTACCTCTATTATTCCTTATATTAGATAATGCAATTTTATTTGCTAAAAAATATATCATAGCTTTGTTACATATAAAATTTGTGATAATTTGTGATCGATATTTTCATGATACATATTTACGTAAAAAGTAAAAAAAAACATGAATTGTTAAAGCAAAATAGTTTGTAAATAATTTATTTATTTATTTATTGGTGATGTGTTTTAAGGAAGGGTTTACTCAGTCAAAATAATGGTGGCTAAGTGATAAAAATCATCGCAATTAGGTTATGAAATAAAATGTGAGAAGTAATAAAAATTAGTTTAATAGTGAACGAAAATGATGAAAGAGGTGGATGCGACTATGTCTAAATATGATAAAGAAAAAATATGAGGGAAAATGGTAAAAATGTATAAATAGTGAAAGAACCCGTATAAAATTATTATTAAAAATAGAGGTACTAATGTATAAAATGCTTGGAAACATATGGTTTTTTTCTTAAAATTCTGAAGCTTTCAATATTGAAGAAATGTTATATATTTGTAAACGTGCTTGTACCTCGTGATGAATACTAAACTAATCGAATCAAATCGTTCATCAAATATGACGTAAAAATAATATACCCTCTTATGATTTTACTATAAAAATAGATTGAAAAACACTTACAATTTTTTATACTATTATTTATTATTATTACAGTCTACGGTATTTTACTCTTCTTCAATACACATCAAAATATGTTCTAGAGATACATGTAAGAGATCGTTTGTGTATCCAATCACAAAAATCCGTAACTATCTCTTTGTATAGATTTGTATGAAAAAAAACAATTTTTTTAAGACATTCTTGTTTTAAGTTATACGACTTGGACTTTAAATTGTATAAACACGTTAACATATATCATATCGGTGATCACGATTAATAAATCAAATTTATTAATTTACATGATTTATTAGTCGATAGTGAAGTAGTAAGATTTGTGGTCACGTTTCAATCTTAGAAATTTTATTCAAAATCGAATTAAGTTGAATTACACTAAAAATCGCATCTTGTAAAGTTAAATTTGATAGAATAAACTTTTACAAATGATAACTTTTATCTTTTATATTGTAGTCTTTATTTTCTCTTATCGTGAGTTAATATCGTTTATTCTAAATGGAATTGTGTTTACACCAAATGAAACAGAATCAGATTCGCGTAGATGACTCGAGTCTAATTGCTTTTAATTTCTTTGCAGAAACTTCCAGAAACGAGCGGAACAATAAATCGGGTGGTGGCCAGTGGCCACTAAATTGGTGTTTAATTGCCTCCAAGATTGACAGTGCAATAAAAGCCACGTTGAAGATATATGTCCAAGTTGTTATATAATATCTTTTCGATAAAATTCCAAGTTGTCATTCGGATACTCGCTCATCAATATCTGTTATCCTAACTCCGATATTTGTCTTTAAAACAGTCGGATGGATCATATTTCAGTATCGGACTTCTTCAACACAGAACTGATCCTTATCCGACAACAACAAATAAAATATACGAATACCCTTGCTTCTCCTTAATTAATTAATTAAATAAATAATAATTGTCGGAAATCTATTTCTAGAACTATTTTATTATATAATTTCACCGCTCCATAATTGACTATTTGGTATGTCTCATAAAACACCTAATTTTGGTAAGACTATCCAATTTCATTTTTTTATATAATAATATATCTATGAATCAGTGAATAGATCAGCAAATCTGCTAGTAGTAGTAATTAAATGATTTCCATGATGAGATAATGAGGGGAGATTATTTACGACTAGGCTTGTCCGTCGACATCATTCTTAAGAGATTATTCCCTAGGTAGGGATTTATACTAACAAGTGTATATAATCACCTTTCATCTTTCATCAGTTTTTAACGGTATATATATATATTTTTTAATAAAGGACTTAAATTGAAATTGAAATGAGAGGAAAGTACAAGTTTTTTTTAGATAAAATTACAAAAATTTGAAAACAAATCCGTTAAGCGCAAAATCCATCTTCTTCCCCACCCAAGCTTCACAAACCAGACTTCAAAAATATCCCCAATTCAAAACCCTAATCCGATAAACGCAAATAGCCTAAATTGATACTTTTCAAGAAAACAATGGCCTTCAACTTTGAAGGAGCATCAATTCCATTAAACTCCATACTCGATTGAATCCTCAAAGCTTCCTTAGCAATCTAATCAGCCCCAAGATTTTGCTCACGGTAAACATGTCTGATAACCATTTCCGATTTGATAAGCTTCCTGCAACACCTTAACATCGGTTCCAGATACCAAGCCGAATTTCCATAGAGCAATAAGCTAACCAGAATCAACGAATCAATCTCCACATCAACCTTGCTCAGACCCAGACTGTTACACAATCTCAGACCATCGAAAAGAGCCTTACACTCCGCAATCAAAGGCGAACCCTTACCATACAATCTGTCGATGCCCAAGAAGATATTGCCATTGCTATCACGGATTAAAGCACCACCTCCCGATTCACCATTAAAGGTACATGCACCATCGATGTTTATCTTATACCTACCCTGCTTTGGATTTTTCCATTTCAGAAACAGCGGCTTGATCCAAGATTTAATCTGATTTACACAACCCATACCCGTAGCTTCCCTTTCAAATCTTCCCCAATGCTTCCTATTCAGAATTTTAGCATGATCTAGACTAGATAAGATGAGAAGAATGTGATTGATTATAGTAACAGAGTTAGTATTTTTGCTGTTGATTTTCTTTCTATTACGACCTGACCAGATCGACCATGCTATTATTGCAGGCAAGATCGTGAAAATGTCACAATTCCTTTGAGCAGCCCAGTACCATTTCATGATAACGTGAGAAACTGACATGTAAGGCTGGATCTGAACTCTGAAGATGTCACTGAAATGTCGCCAAACAGACCAAGCTTGCTGACATTGCACCATAGCATGGTTAGTAGTTTCAATATTGTTGCAATGAACACACTTAGAAGCAAGTTGGAAATTTTTAGACTGCATAACTTCATCAGATGGTAACAAATTGTGAAGAACTCTCCACAATAAAAAGGAGCACTTCTTTGGTGTTACCACATTCCATGTCTTAGCATACAACCTAGTAACATTACCTTTAGATCTGATGTGATTCAATGTATCTCTGACATTAAACTTTCCATCCTTTGATAAAGACCAAAGCATAACATCCTTATTATCGGAGAGACTAAACTCCTTAATTTTGTTAATCTCCATAGTAGTAACTCTTGTACTGAGCTTGTCTAAATCCCAAGAATCTTCCAACCAAAAGTCCTTGACAAGATCATTAGCAGTGTCCCACAGAGTTCTTCTGTCATTATTATCAGTAACTTTTATGAACGAACTATCTGAACACCATCTATCATACCAAAAACTCATGTTACCATGACCAGGCAGCCAAAAAATATAATCATCAACCTTCTCTCTAGCATTAATTATACGATTCCATGTTTTAGACTTCCTTTGAGGAGATATAGCTAGAGCAGGGTGAATATTATCTCTGCAATAGATAGACAACATAAATCTAGCCCATAGAGAGTGTTGCATCCTGAAATTAAACCAGATCTTCATTGAATAAACATGCTGCACATATTTTAACTTCTTAAGATTGATGCCTCCTTCTTTAAAAGGCTTACATAGCCTATCCCATCTAGCCCAACTAATAGCTCTCTTGTCATCTTTACTCCCCCACGGGAATTTATTGAAAAGAATCTCCAGCCTATTGATGATACCAGCCGGCAAAGATGTGTGCTGCAGATAGTAATTAGGAAAAGCAACAAGAACAGACTGGATCAACAGCAAATGCCCAGCAAACGAAAGGTGCAGCTTGTCCCATTCCATAATCTTGCTCCTGAATTTGTATATTAAACCTTCAAAATTAGCAATTCTAGAAGTGATAGCAATTGTAGTACCAAGATAGCTGAATGGTAAATAAGAATGCTTGATATTCCACATACCTTCAATGATAATTATTTGTTGAGAACCCATCTTGCTTGAAACAATGAGCTTAGACTTGGCAGTATTAATTTCTTGACCAGAAACACACTGATAGTGATCCAAGACAGACTTTATAGCACCCATTGCACTAGCATCACCATTTGTAAAAACCATGAAGTCATCTGCAAAAGCTAAACAAGCAATATTCTGATTACTTCTAGTTTTGTATCTAACCATAGGATTGCCATTAGAGGTTAGATTGATGCTCCTAATCAGGTACTCCTCAGCAAGAATAAAAAGACTTGGGGAAAGAGGATCCCTTTGTCTTAGGCCTTGAGAGTTAGTCTGCAGATAGTAATTGGGAAAACCAAACAACTTGAGGATGTTGAAAAGAAACTTATGATTAAGCTTATCAAAAGCTTTAGTCATGTCAGTCTTGATGATAACATTGCCCCCTTTTCTGTTGTTGTTAATGTCAAAACACAGCTCTTGAGCAAAAAGAATAGAGTCCTGAATACATCTCCCTTTAACAAACCCACCCTGCTCCTCAGAAATTAACTTAGGCAGAATCTTTGATAGTCTGTTGTTTACTATCTTCCCCACAATCCTTGAAAACACAGTGGTTAGGCTGATAGGTCGAAAATCTTTCCACTTGTTAGGATTGTCAAGCTTAGGAATTAAACAAATCATTGTAGCTTTCACTTCCTTAGGCATCTCATACCCTTTGAAGAAACCTTTAACAGCATTACAAAGATCACTACCCACTATATCCCAGCACTTCTTATAAAACTCTCCATTGAAGCCATCAGGTCCTGGAGCAGACTCAGAATTTAAATGTTTAACAACCCCATAGATCTCATCATCCTCAGGAATACAAGATAAGCAACTATTATCCTCCTCAGAAACCAAAGAAGGAATAACTCCCATCAGGTCATGCTCAGACACAACCCTACTAACAGGAGCAAGCAATGTTTTAAAGTACTCAACAGCAGAATCTCCAATGTCTTCCTTAACACTTAACCAATTATCATCAACCTTAATTCTATCAATTCTATTCTTCTTAAGCCTCTTCTTCACAAAGCTGTGATATGCAGTCGTGTTTCTATCAGAATCTTTCAACCAAGTCGCATGAGCCTTCTGCCTCCAAAACATCTCCTCCCTATAAAGAAGTAACAAGTGATTCTTCCTGGCCTCCTCCAAATAAGATTTATTAACATCATTAAACTCATTTTGAAGCAATGTTTCTCTAATGATAATGTTTTCTTCAGATTTCTTAATAGCATCAAAGATATTCCCAAATATACTCTTATTCCAAACCTTCAACATAGCCTTCAATCGTTGCTGCTTAATCCAGAAGGCCATAATCGGATTCCTCACATCATCATTTATGTTCCCAGACCAACTCTCTTTAACCTTCTTCAAAAAGTCAGGGTGAGTAACCCACATATTCAAAAACTTAAACGATGCTTTAGTTCTTTCAAGATTAGAAGAAACTTTAATAACAATGGGGCAATGATCAGAACAACTTCTTGCAAGATGAGAAATAGAAGTACAATCAAAGAAGTCCAACCAAGCAGAATTATACAAAACTCGATCCAGCCTACTCCATTTATGACCATTTGACCAAGTATAGGGACAACCAGTGAACCCAGTTCAATTAAACTACAGTCCATAATAAGACCATTACACTCATCCATTCCCCTTTGATTAATAGCGAAATAAGAAAGCTGCTCCTAAATGCTAGAAATAATATTGAAATCTCCAAACATAATCCACTCATGTGAAGAAAAATTCAGATTTCTAATAGAATCCCAAAGCAAAACCCTCCGATCTCTTTTACACTTTGCATAAACAACAGACACTTGAAACTCTTTATTCATAGAAGGATGACATACTTTAAGGTGCAGCAGGTGCTCACTATCAGAAACCACCTTGACCTTGTAATCATGATGCCAAAACACCCATATTCTATTATTCACATTACAGCTATACCCACTCAACTTCAGTTTCTTAGCTACCAAACACATCTTTTCAGACTTAACAAAAGGCTCTTGAACATCAACAAAACTAGCCTTTAAAGAAATGACCATAGACTTTAACCTTTGAATTATTTTCTTATTAGCAAGCCCTCTTGCATTCCACTTTAACATTGTAATAGTCATTATTCAGAAGAAGTTTTATGGGCTCTTTTGAGCTTCATAATCTTAGAAGAAACAGGACCCTTTGTACTCCAAATATTCAAAACCTTCTTAGTCTTCTTAGACTCATGCCTTTTTAATTTAGCTTCTTCACACTTATCCTTCACAGGAGAGCTAACCAGACTTTCATCATGTTTTGGAGAACCATGAGTTTCATCACTAAGAGTTTCAAACATGTTCCTTCTTTCTAACGCTTTCAATGCATCTATCATCTCTCCTCCATTAACATTTCCAGAAGAAACACTATTTTCACCAAAAGTTTTAACCATTCTAAAAGAATGACTATCAGACTCCACAACATTTTGTAAAGAACTGTCAACAACTTTATCAACCACAATCGATTTTACCAAGCGACTAGACTCATGATTCTTAATAGAAGCAGGTTGAACCGATTGATCACAAAGATTATTTATATCTTGAATATTATTATTTTCATTCACCTGATTTAGATTTTGAGAACAAGAAACTTGATCAGGCACACCTGAACCTTCTTGACCCTGCCAATACACTTGACCATTCATTAATACCTTTTCATCAGGCATCAGTTTCTTACAGTTATCATTTGAATGACCAATATAAGCGCAATTACTACAATACAAAGGGATGTTGTCATACACAAGATCGATCAAGTAGCTATCATATTCACCAAACTTTATCTGGATCTTATGAACTAAAGGTTTAGAGATATCTACTTCAACCCAAAACCTGCAGCAATTTTATCTAGCCCTGTTAACAGAAGGCACCCAGACCTTCAAAGGAGTTCCCAAAACCTTTGCAATTTCACTAATAGTAGAGTTATTAAATAAGAATTCCGGCAAACTTGGAAGAGAGACCCAAATCGGCGTAAACGGATATTCAAGATTTGGATCGAAACCTGGAGTCCATTTTAACAGTCTCATTGTTTTACTTCCCAAAACCCATACATTTCTTGACCAAAGCTTCTTGAAATCTTCTATTTCTGTAAATTCGACAAAGATATGTCTGTAATCCCAGACAGAAACACTAAAGCTACCAGCAAAGTTGAATTTAGATAACAAAATTTCCTGAAGATCTCCATTGAACGTTTTCCAGTTGCAAATTTGGCTATTAATGTGTGCTTTGAGATCTTCATTAACTGCTCCTTATCACCAATATCAAATATGATTACCGGAAATTCATTCGTAAGAGAAACAGAGACATTTGAATGCTCAAACTCTGTTGTTCTGGGTTTCAACATATCAGCATAAGATCCCTTATGAGATTTATCACTGCCCTTCTCCTTAATTCTCTCTTCAAAGATCGGATTGGAGATTATATTGCAATCAGTACCAGGTAACTCAGAATTCTGCATACCCTTCTTGATTTCCAGATTTCTTGCCTTAGACAGAACTGCATTCCTAAGTGTAGGAAAATCCTCAGTCGAAGTAATCTTAGGGCTATTAGAGATTCTCTTAAACAAGGAGGGAACATATTACAGAAGAAAGATTCAATGAGAGAATCAAAAATTCAAAAAAATTCAGACTCTGTTCTTGTTCAAGAACAGAGTTTCTCCAAGAACCTCGAACGGTATATATATATATATATAACATAAAACATAAATAATTTATATATATTTTATATAAAAAATAATTGATAGTGGATAAATTTGATACAAAGTTTTTAAATTAGTTTTTAGTTATGAAATTCAAGTTAAAACCACTAACATTATTATTATTGTTATTATTTTAATTTATTTATAATAAAAAACAACTATATTACCAAATTGAGAAATTACAAAAAGTTTAAGGCTAAGAAGCTAGATACAAAGAACAAAAGAGCTAAATAGCTAATATAAGGAATTGAAGGACTAATAGTAAAAACAAACTAATGATTTTTTGACTATACGACTTCATCGCGAAACAAAAACTCCATAGCCAAGCTGCTTCAAAAACCATAGAGAGAGAAGAGATAGAGATATAGAGGCCGATTCGAACCCAAAGTCTAAATTGCAACCCTAAACAAGACCGTGATCAACAATCTATCACCCTGAAAATTTTGCAAAAAACTTCAGTGCATCAAAACCCTAAAAAATTCTAGAGCCACCAAAGCTTCAGATTGAGTTCCAGAACCAATAAATTCTTCAATCACCAGAGCGCCTCCATTGAATCGCTAATTTCAGTCTTCTAAACCTTTATTCAAAAGCCAATAACGCTAATTCCTAATTATCCCAACCTTAGATAACAATACGAGCCTCAATCTCTTGATATTCAAAGAGCCCACAAAATAGGCAGCCAAAAGCATCCATCAGAGCACCGAATGCAACAATCCTCAATCACTAGCTGAAAACGTTTTTGGCTAGATTCATTCGGCAAATAAATAAGCAAACCCCAACAGAATCGACAGAATTAAGGAGTACAAACATAGCCAAGGTCAATGCTTTCCCGAAAGACTATCGAGAGAAGAGAATTAGGGGAATTGAAGTGAGAGAAGCTAAACTTCTCTTTGCGCTTCAATGCCCATTTCGTTAGCCAATCCACTACTCGATTTTGGTCTCTCGAAATAAAAGATAAAGACATAGAGGGCAGAATCAAGCTTTTACAAATGGAGATAAGAGATTTTAGTTACCATGGATTTTTATTCTTGTTCATGATATTTAATAGAGTTAAAAGGTCAGTTTCAATATCCATGCTAACCCAATTATTCTCCTTGCAGGTCAAGAGCCCCTCCAAAAGGGCTCTGATTTCAGCTACCAAAGGGGTGAGCTTACCAAACATTTTCGAAGACGCGTGAACAATTATGCCCTCATGATTCCTGATGACCATGGCACCTCAGGAATCACCATTTTCAAGGCTTGAGACGTCTATGCTCATCTTCATCCTACCAATAAAAGGAGGCATCCATTTCAGATAAGTTATTCTTTTACAACTATTTTCCTGAGATAGACAACCTAAAGACTGACCAACACCGCTGGCATTCAACTAGTGTTTGCTTGAAAGTACTTTAGAGATGTCTGAACCGAGAATAATGTTATTGATCATAATAATGGAAGTGTAAAGGCTTATACCAATGCCTTTATACTTCGCATTGGTGCGACTTTTCCATATCACCCAACATATTAAAGCTCGAATGCAATGGGTTAGAGAACCAAAACCAGTTATAAACAATATGTTTAATAGTCATGTATCTTTCGACTTTGACCTTAAACAAGTTGCTATAATGGCACCAAAGACCCCAAGAATAATTGCAACTAAAAAATAAATGATTAATACTCTCAATGTTCTCGCAAAATGAACACTTTAAGGCTAAATAAAAGTGTTTATTTTGTAATACAGTATCAACATGTAAGTAATTATGAATGACTCTCCAGAGTAAAAAAGCAAACTTCCTATGAGTAATAGTAGACCAAACTTTCTTGTGAAAACTTGATGTGCTTTTGGGGCTTCTCACATAATTCCAAGTGCATTTGAAATTAAAGAGATGATCAGGAGATAACCTCCAAATCATTTCATCATCTTTTTCTTGATTGATTTTACACTTCATTATTCTATCATTTCTGTTAACAGGAATGGAGCCTAACAGAGAAGACAAGTCCCAATTATTACCCTTCCAGAAGGTGTTGACCTTGGCCTCCAAGAAACATTCATTTTAAGGCAATAACTGGTCCAATATGAGGGCCATGTCATGCCAATTTTATGTCCAGAAGTCCATTTCGCCTTTGCCAAGAAGCCACTTCACATTTTTTTAGCTTCTCCCTTAACAGACATTAAACGTTTCCAGGTAAGAGAACTACATTTCCTATAGTTAACTTTTAATGGATGGACATTCTTATTATATGTATCATGCATTTGTAAAGCCCAAGTGAAGTTTTTCTTCCTGTAATTGAACCAAAGATTTTGAGAATATGTGGTTTGAATATCTGATAATTTCTTGATATTCAATCCACCATCAGCAAAAGGAAAACAAATTGTTTCCCAAGAGGACTAATGAATACTCTTTTCATTTATATTAGATCTCCAAAGAAATTTATTAAAACTGTTTTCCAATCTTTTAATAACAGAATTTGGTAACACTGAACTTTGCATCCAATAATAAGTAATAGGCAATAGAATAGCAGAAATAAGAGATAATCTTCCCCCATATGAAAGCTATTTTATGTCCCACTCCATGATCTTTCCATTAATTTTATCCAATAATGGAGTAAAATTAACAGCTTTATTGTTGTTATACAGGGTAACCCTAAGGTAACAAGTAGGGAGATAGTCTATAATGAAACCAGTTGAGCTCTTCACACTGTTGATTCTGCAATGTTGCAACTTCTTTGAGGTAATTACCTTGGTTTTCTCATTATTAATACACTGAACAGAAACACTTTGATACTTGTCTAAAAAAGAACTAAGAAGATCAATAAATTTAGGTAAACTGTTAGTATAGATAATAATGTCATCAGCGAAGGTTGTGCAAGGAATTAGAATACTAGACCTAGAAGCATACTTCATAAAGCAATTTGATTCAAACAAAATTTTCAGACCTCTAAGTAAAACTTCTTCACCAAGAATGAAGAGGCTTGGGGACAAGAGATCTCCTTGTCTCAAGCCTCTTTTAGATTTGAAAAACCCAAAAGTATTACCATTAATAAGAACAGAGAGATTAACATTACCAATCATATCATAAATCAGACATGTAAACCTTCTGGAAAACCCAAAAAGATTTAAAACTTTTATAATGAAAGATATGGATATTTTGTCAAAGGCTTTTGACATGTCCAATTGGACCATGATATTTCCCATTTTAGGATTCCTATCCAAATCAAAGGCTAACTCTTTGACAATGAGAATATTCTCATGGATAGATCTATTCCTGACAAAAGCACCTTAAGTGTTATTTAGAGAGCCTATTGTTTAAATGCCTAGAAAAAATTCTGTTAAACATAGTACACAAACTAATAGGTCTGTAGTTTCCCTAGTTAATAGGATTAGAATTCTTAGGAATTAGGCTAATACCAGTGGAAAACATACCACTAGGCATCTTGTAGCCCTCCAAAAAAGAATTTATAGAACTACAAAGATCATTTTTAATAATGTGCCAGCAAGTTTTATAGAAAGTAATATTATATCCATCCAAACCTATTGCACTATCTTTTTTTATAGTACTAATATCTTCCCAAATTTCATCTTCTTTGGCAGGCATCATGAGGTTCCTATTGTCCTCCTCTGATATAAGCTTAGGAATAACAACTAAGATAGGGTCAGACAGCAACTCAACATCTTCATCACAACTGCTATAAGGACTAGAGGACAAATAAGTAGAAAAATATCTTATAGCAGAATTACCTATTTTATTGTCATTATAAATCCATTCATCATCAACTTTTATTCCTTTTATAGAATTTTTCCTTCTTTTCTTATTAACATAAGCATGGTACACTTTAGTATTGCTATCAGCCTCTCTAAGCCAGAAATTATAGCATTTCTGCTTCTAAAAAGACTCTTCAATTCTAAGAGCCCTAAGATGCATAGCTACAACCTTTTTAAGATTTGCATTAGTAACAGTATTATTACCATTTTGATGAATAATTTCCATACTTTTAACCTTTTCCTCATCTTCTTTAATATTACTGAAAATATTACCAAAATGGTTTCTATTCCAGTTTCTAAGACAATTTCTTAGTCTTTTCATTTTGAACCAAAAGATATTATTAGGAGTAGCACGAATACTTAAGTTCCAATTCTTATTAACTATATTAAGAAATAAATCAGCAGAAGTCCACATGTTTAAAAACTTAAAACTCTTCTTGTAATTCATAGGATTATAGTTAATGACAGAAGCACTAATAAGAAGAGGGGCATGGTCAGAACAAGTTCTGACCATGTTAATAACCTGAGTAGATAGGAATGTGTCAGCCCAGGTAATGTTGTACTTCATCCGGTCTAAGCGTTTCCATTTCATATTTTTGTTCCAGGTAAACTTTGAGCCCACAGCACCAGCATCTTCCAGATGACAATCAGAGATAGCTTCTACAAATTCATCAATGCTACTTTGACACAGAGCAGTGCAACCAATTTGCCCCTCAGCATAAGCAACAACATTAAAGTCGCCCATGGTAAGCCAAACCCGATTCTCAGTAGAGATTCTTTTTAGATCAGTCCACAAATTCCTTCTCAAAACTTTATTTCACTTAGCATAAATAATAGTGATAACAAAGTTATTATGGATACCAGGATAACAGACTTCCAAGTGAAGTAACTGATCAATATTAGCAAGGATACTAATATTAATATCATTAGACAAAAAAAACCAAATCTTATTAGTATAATTAGCACAAAAATTAGATAGTTTAACCTGGCAGCCACCTCCCCTTGAGCTTCAACTTTGACTAAAGGCTCCTGAATATCAAGAATACTCACCCTTTCCTTGATAATAATGTATTTTAAACTTCCCACATTAGGATTATTATTAATTCCGCGAACATTCCAGTTTAGAACCTTAATCATTATCAGAGACTGATTTGTATTTCTTTTTAATCCCTGTAAAATGTAGAGATTTTAATACCCTTTTACTTGGTCTCTTGCCTTTATTCAATGTCTTAAGTTTTTTTTCCAGAATGTTGTTGAAGCTCTAATCAATGGGAGAATCCAAACATATCATCTTGACAAGATAGGTACATTCACTTCCTATATTATTTTTGGTTGGAGAGAAGTTTCTTAAACAAAGATTACTGGATTCTTGAGATTTTGAATCCATGATTTTGCTGATATTTTTAAAGCATCAATGATTTCTCTTTCATCTGCACAATTCTTAAAATCATTACTTATAAGTTGAGGATCATACATTTTCTTGAAGGCTTGAAGATCCTGATCAAGATTTCCCTTTAAGCTCAAAGCCTCCTCTCATTTACCACCAGAAGCATTTAATTTTGATACTGATGGATTCTTGTCAATCATTATTGACTTTAGCTTAGGAACATAAATCAAATCTGTATCATTTTGATTTCCTGTTTTAGATATATCCTTCTTGTAAATATTATCTTTTATTAATAATGAATCAAGATTATCATTTCTGGCAGAATCGTTATTCATAACCTTTTCTTTTCTTTTCTTTTATGGGCTTTAACACATTCACTATGATTATGCCCCTGGTGATAGCAAACAGAGCAATATTTTGGTAGATTCTTGTAGGACACAGATAGCCAACACCCATCATTTTGGCCAAATCCTACCCATATTTTTGAATGAAGCTTTACGGGCACATCCATTTAAACCAAGGCATAAACAACATTATTATAAGCCCTATTCTTTTCAGCAAATTGAATTTTGTAAGGGTAACCAAGAGTAGAAACAACCTCAGTGATAATGTGATTGTTATAAATGAATTATGGTGTTCTCTCAAGTCTTAACCAAACCATAGCCATAGAACTTTCATATTTAACATTAAATTCAGGCGTCCATCGTAATACTCGCATCAATACACTTCCCAGGTACCAAACTCTTCTTTCCCAGAACTTAACAACATCTTCCCTAAGATCAAACTCGAAGATGATGTGACGAAAGTCCCACTTGAAGAAATTGAAACAGCCCTTAAGTTTTAAAGAACTCAGAAAACTATTGACAACCGATTTCTTGGGAATTCCTGGTGAAAACTTCCATACCAAAGTAACATTTGAAGACTTAGCCAAACTTTATTTAAGTTTACTCGAATACTGAATTGAAATATGGCTTTCTTTATAATAGATTGACTTAAAATTCATTTCAATCTTTGGTTCCATCATAGATTGTTTGATAGCCTCAGAAAAAGATTTACATACTCTACCTGTTTCAGTCTGGTTCTTGTTTCTTGAACAAAGAACTGGAAATTCTTCTTCAAAGACAACATTATTATATATCTCTATGATAAAGATATTGAAAAAAATAAATATAACTAGCAAGGAAGAAGAAACTTAATAAAAAACCACCATTAATGGCAGACCGCAAAAACTTGGAGTTTTTTCTTCCCTGTTCCCCTCCATCCAACCCTCTTAAATCCATTAACATGACAAAATGATTGCGAGTGGGTAATAGGTTTCTTTTCAAGATTTTTTTTATTTAATTTTTTTTTCGATTTTTTTTCCAGTCTTCCACAGATCTCGATCTTTTCATTCTTCTATTTTGGTTTTGGCTTTTAATTGAGTTGGCTGCTTGCCAATTCTATTAATTCATTTATGGAGGACAATCAAGAACAAGCTCATTTCAAAACACCTAACAATCTTATTATGGCAGCAATCTGAAGATTCAACTACAAAATGTTCACACCATCCGTAATAGCACAACCGAAATTAATCCTTTAAATGAAGTGAAATTTCC
Source organism: Limnanthes douglasii subsp. nivea (assembly GCA_036936605.1). Taxonomy (NCBI): domain Eukaryota; kingdom Viridiplantae; phylum Streptophyta; class Magnoliopsida; order Brassicales; family Limnanthaceae; genus Limnanthes; species Limnanthes douglasii. The sequence continues at coordinate 142,266,742 of JAUPFV010000004.1, read as the reverse complement.
CGTGCTACAAACCTGCAATCAGAAAAAGATTCACCAAGAATCTATCATACAAGCAACCCACATAATTGAATCTAAATCGTATGCCAAAATTACCTGCAAATCTAAAACTTAGAACCTGCTTATACCTTCATATATAACAAAAAAATAGAACATATAACAATACAATACAATACAATACAATACAATACAACTCTCGAGACAAAGACAGGTTGTTGGCTAACTTTAAATTCACTCTTATAGGAAAATTCGGTAAATGTATATCTATGTAAGTTGTGGTCCAAGAACTTCTAGAGTATAGATCAATACTTAAATGAGGCTCCTCAAATGGTCCCATAGATACAAAAATCATATATCACCGGTCTGGATCAGAATTGAAAACATGCTTGAATATATATTTAATGAGAGCGTAGTCAAAACCTTAGCATCTGCCATATGTCATCCTTTAAAATCATGGATAAGTAAATATAATAGAGCCAAACATAATGCATGTTATAGTTGGATTTAGCTTGACATTACTAATACTTGCTATGTAAAGTCTGGGTTGGGTTGGGTTGGCTGTGACAACAACGATGATTGCTGGCTCAATGTTAGTTATAAAGATTTTTTCTTCTACTGCTCTTATGGTAAATATTTAGGCCACACGAAAGCCGATTGTAAACTAATTTTATATAAAGTTATCCCTAATTATGATGAACATCAAGAGAATCATAACACTAAAACTGTTCCTAGTCTCGAAGATATCAGGATATCTAAAAGAGGATAATTTAGATTCCAAATCAAATGACCTTAACTTCAAGAGAATCATAACACTAAAACTGTTCCTAGTCTCGAAGATATCAGGATACCTAGAAGAGGCTAGTTTAGATTTCAAATCAAATGACCTTCAAAATAATGAGAACTCTCAAATCCAATATGTCCAACCCTCACAGTCCATAAGAACTTCAAAAGATAACTTAACAATATAGACTAAAACTTCTAACGAAGTGAAGCAAAACAGAATTGCCAAAAATTCTCAAATTTCTCAAACCATAGAGATAAAAAAAGACATACCTCAACCCAATGAAGCTGAAATAATTGAAGTCATTGACTCTCTTGAAACTGGCTTCAATTTAAACAACTCTTCTGACTATGTGAATATGGGTCTCTGATCACCTTACCCCGTAGAAAGAAGAACAATTGAAGTCTTCATTCTTCACCTTCAAGAAATACCATAAAGCTAGATAATGATTTCAAAGACTTGGTAAATAAAAAACTAAAATAGGTGAAAAGAAGGAAACACAAAAGTAAAGTTGCTAGACTCTTCTCTATAATGAGTAAAATAGGTACAATCCAAACCACTCTGAATGACTATAAATATTTTGAATTGGAATATCCATAATGTAAGTAATAATATTCTAAAAGAAGAATCGAATGTTTAAAAATTAAAGGCAAATTGATATTATTGCTCTTCAAGAGCCTCTAATTGATAGAGTTCACCTTTGCAAGATTTCAGAAACTATGGGTCTTCCTAACTATAGGTCTCATTTAAACAATAGAATTTGGATTATGTGGGATGATACATTTAAGTTGGATATTACTCTTGATACCAATCAGCTTATTCATGTTGAGGCCAGTCTTAAAGATATGAACAATTTTTTTTGTTTTACAACTATTTACGCAAAATACCAAAGAGACCTTCGTATTTATCTCTGGAACAACCTTAGAGCTCTTTCTAATCCTAATAAAGAGTGACTGGTCATGCGAGATTTTAATATTATAGCTTCCTCCCATGAGCAAATGAACTGCACCTCTCTTTGTCTAAGAAGTATCGATAAATTTAATTAAGTCATTGATGATTGTAAATTGGAAGATGTTGGTTGTTCGGGAAATAAGTTCACTTGGTCCAACAAAAATAAATGGAAAATACTCGATCGAGGCTTATACAATCAGATTTGGTCTGACTACATCTCTGAAACTAAAGTACTTCACTTAGCTAGAATTTTCTCAGATCTTACTCCTATGAACATCTTTATTTCAAATGATAACTTTAAAAACCAAAACTCTTTTTAGATTTAAGAATATGTGGACTCTGAATCAGAATGATGATTTCTTGACTATAGCTGAACAAAACTGGAATCAAGATTTTCAAAATCATCATAGTAATATATTCTCGTTTAAGAACAAACGACTTAAAACAACTTTAAAAATTTGGAATAAGCAATGCTTTAGTAATATTTTTAATGTTGTTAAACATGCTGAGGAAAAAGTAAATTTATTTGAGAATACTTACTAGCTTTCCTTCTCTCCTGAAGATATAAGAAACCTAGATAAAGCCAAAATTAATCGCAATCAGTTTCTTAAAAAAAATAAACCTATTGACCTAAAAAAAAGTTATACTAGTTGGATTAGAGATGGTGACAAAAACACCAATCTCTACCATAACTTTGTAAAAAAGAAAAGAAAGAAAAATAAAATTTATAATATCTTTTAGATTACTAATATTGACGAAATTGGTGAATATGTTGAAACATATTCTAAAACTGCTTTAACTTATGTCTATTGCATTGATAGCCCACTTATTGACCTTATCCCTAACCTCATATCAGATGAGGTAACAAAACCTTAATGTTTCGCTCTTAGTAAAGAAGAAGTATTTAATGTCATTGTCAATTTAAACATTTCCATAAGAGATTTGTAGATACTAAGAAGATGAGAGACTTACTGTCTTTCTACTACAACAAGTTTAAGAAGTCTCCTGAATACGAGCGATGAATATCCAGCAATAAATACTAAAAAGACGGTAGATATGTTCAGAGCCAATTTCGAAGCAATGTGGGTTTTGAAGCAAATGTGTTGAATATCTAGCGATGCGTTTCTGCTGTGATTAGGCGACGTTATTCCGCCCATCAACACATCAAGCGATGTCGATTCCGTTGTGATTAGGCGACGTTTATTCCATCAATTTAATGTGATCAAGTTTAAGGGGATGTTAAAGAATAAACTTCATCCCATACCTGATCCAGAACTCCACTTTGCTAATATTGAAAAAAAAAATTAGAGGGTATATAAGTGTGAAGACCCTCAAGGTATTTTAAAAGTGTACCAAAGATAAATCCGTATGGGCTAGTGCGCCTAAAACGGACAATATCTTGCCACCTGTGAGGTTCGTTTCATCCCTATACATCTATTCTAACAATACCGTAAATGGTCAGCTAGCCGGAAAAATTCAGAGGAAACAAAAAGGTTGCACTTGGACAGCCAGATCTTTAGTGGATGGAGAAGACACGAGTTAAAGTCATGTCTGTCCTCTTGTTTGCCAGAGGAAAGTAAGAGTATGCTGCTCAAGGTAAGTGATTGTACTGAACTTCATTGTTCTATTATGTTGTAAATGACTTCAGTTTTCAATTCTCTGGGATGAAGTAAAAAATTGCACGAAATGCTGCCTGGTTATTTAAGAACTGTTGAATGAAAAATATTTCACCTCCGCATATTCCACATATAATGCACGAAGTGTACGAAATGCTGCCCGGTGTATCATCGACTTTCTTAAGAATCTGAACTTTTTTTTTGTACAAAAAGATGATATGTGACATGATCGAACTACGTTGCAATGGTCCTCGAAAAAAAATTGAAACAAAAGTTGGTTACAATTTCATAACTCCATATCTGGAAAATACATAAATTTTGTCTTGCTTTTACGGTCCTGAAATCACTTGGACAAGGAGAAGAAGAATTTCAAAAAATTATATTTGTTTTAAAGAACATAGTTGGCCTCAATATGCTTATAGATGCAGTGGAAGCAGCGGGGAAAATGATCTGACAATTAGAACTACTGACATAGATTACTCTTCCCTTACGAATGCAGATATCGTCAAGCATTTAACCAGAGGGAGGAGATTTTGTAAAGCTCTATTTGGCCGCGTCTTTTAAAACAAGGATGGACCTCTGAGAAGCCTGAGGATTGTGTAGGTTCCAGTTCAAGCAGATCTCTTGTGTTTCTCATACACGGTGTTGATAAATTATCCCGAAGCCAACAGGTGAAAGGGGGTCACTATTTTGATTCGGTGTCTGATGTCTCGAAGAAAGTTGCATCAGACCCCAGCCTCCTTGAGGAGGAAATAGAGGCCGATAAAGTTAATGAAGGTGAGAAAGAAAACGTGGGTCGTCAACCGATAGAAGATGCCCCAAATGATACTTCTAGTGAAAGGTCTCGCCATCATCTCCAACCGCAAAAGGAAAAGCAAGCTGGAGCTGGCGATACGATACAGCTTACCATTGTGGATACGGGTATGGTTGAGATAGTGGAACTCAGAAGTATGCAGGATCAAACTGCTACTCTCCAAATATCCACTGTGGATCTGAGCGAGACACATCTGAAGAAATCTATAATAACAATGCTGAAACAGTGTCTTTATCTTTGATGGCAGAGCTAAATAAAGGCAAGTCGCATATCATGTCAAACCTGAACCAGCATAATGGCCGTGGCGACCTGAATATTTGTCAACCTCAAGTTTTGACAGATTTTGAAACTCGTGAGCCATTGTTATTGCCGAGCGTATCTACTAGTGAGACTAGCGAGGATGAGAAACCTAAGCCAAGCAAGGCAAAGCACGAGGAACAGTCCACCATCCGCTAAAGCAGTGGAAGCTTATGCATCTAACCTTTACGATACCCCAAAACAAAGGAGAAAGACTTCCAAGGTGCCTAAACATTCCAGGGGAGTCCGTGGCCGTGGAGGCCGTAGGGCTGCATCTACAACTGGCACTAGTAGCAATGCTGACAACTCCCATTAGCTCAACTTCTATCGAATTTCTGTAAGCATAACATTAACAACTTCCGGATATTATACGTAATTCGTATTAAGTGTTTATGGTTTTCACCTGCATATATATTTTTATTCTAGGAAAGTACGGATTGAGGGTGATCCTTTGCAACTGAAGTTGTACCTTCAAGGATGGGAGAAGAGTAGTAGAGTAGAAGTGTTACACAGTATAGTAAAATTTCTTAGGTTGTTTTAAAAGTTTACTTGTTTGAGTTTAAGCAACACATAGTGACATAGTGATGTAAAGGTGTTACTTGTTATTTCTTGAACCGTAATACCTTGGCTAACCAAGATATAGGACTATCTTCAGGCCAGCTATATTGAACAAATTCCATCTGGGGGAAAATTCTTCTTTTGTGGTTTACTTCTTGTTTAGTCTCATTCTCTAAATTGTCTTTTATCAAAGAGCCTCTATATTGTATATATATATCGTTAAATGTAAATTTTGTTAATAATAAACAAAATTTACAAAGATGTTCATTATAGTAGAACACCAACTTGACACGAACCATACTTTGAATGACCAATATGAGCGCAATTACTACAATACAAAGGGATGTTGTCATACACAAGATCGATCCGGTAGCTATCATATTCACCAAACTTTATCTGGATCTTATGAACTAAAGGTTTAGAGATATCTACTTCAACCCAAAACATGCAGCAATTTTGTCTAGCCCTGTTAACAGAAGGCACCCAGACCTTCAAAGGAGTTCCCAAAACCTTTGCTATTTCACTAATAGTAGAGTTATTAAATAAGAATTCCGGCAAAGTTGGAAGAGAGACCCAAATCGGCGTAAATGGACATTCAAGATTTGGATCGAAACCTGGAGTCCATTTTAACAGTCTCATTGTTTTACTTCCCAAAACCCATACATTTCTTGACCAAAGCTTCTTGAAATCTTCTATTTCTGTAAATTCGACAAAGATATGTCTGTAATCCCAGACAGAAACACTAAAGCTACCAGCAAAGTTGAATTTAAATAAAAAAATTTCCTGAAGATCTCCATTGAAGGTTTTCCAGTTGCAAATTTGGCTATTAATGTGTGCTTTGAGATCTTCATTAACTGCTCCTTATCACCAATATCAATTATGATTACCGGAAATTCATTCGTAAGAGAAACAGAGACATTTGAATGCTCAAACTCTGTTGTTCTGGGTTTCAACATATCAGCATAAGATCCCTTCTGAGATTTATCACTACCCTTCTCCTCAATTCTCTCTTCAAAGATCGGATTGGAGATTATATTCCAATCAGTACCAGGTAACTCAGAATTCTGCATACCCTTCTTGATTTCCAGATTTCTTGCCTTAGACAGAACTGCATTCCTAAGCGTAGGAAAATCCTCAGTCGAAGTAATCTTAGGGCTATTAGAGATTCTCTTAAACAAGGAGGGAACATATTACAGAAGAAAGATTCAATGAGAGAATAAAAAATTCAAAAAAATTCAGACTCTGTTCTTGTTCAAGAACAGAGTTTCTCCAAGAACCTCTAACGGTATATATATAACATAAAACATAAATAATTTATATATATTTTATATCAAAAATAATTGATAGTGGATAAATTTGATACAAAGTTTTTAAATTAGTTTTTAGTTATGAAATTCAAGTTAAAACCACTAACATTATTATTATTGTTATTTTTTTTATTTTTTTAAATAAAAAACAACTATATTACCAAATTGAGAAATTACAAAAAGTTTAAGGCTAAAAAGCTAGATACAAAGAACAAAAGAGCTAAATAGCTAATATAAGGAATTGAGGGACTAATAGCAAAAACAAACTAATGATTTTTTGACTATACGCCTTCATCGCGAAACGAAAACTCCATAGCCAAGCTGCTTCAAAAACCATAGAGAGAGAAGAGATAGAGATATAGAGGCCGATTCGAACCCAAAGTCTAAATTGCAACCCTAAACAAGACCGTGATCAACAATCTATCACCCTGAAAATTTTAAAAAAAACTTCAGTGCATCAAAACCCTAGAAAATTCTAGAGCCACCAAAGCTTCAGATTGAGTTCCAGAACCAATAGATTCTTCAATCACCAGAGCGCCTCCATTGAATCGCTAATTTCGGTCTTCTAAACCTTTCTTCAAAAGCCAATAACGCAAATTCCCAATTATCCCAACCTTAGATAACAATACGAGCCTCAATCTCTTGATATTCAAAGAGCCCACAAAATAGGCAGCCAAAAGCATCCATCAGAGCACCGAATGCAACAACCCTCAATCACTAGCTGAAAACGTTTTTGGCTAGCTCCATTCGGCAAATAAATAAGCAAACCCCAACAGAATCGACAGAATTAAGGAGTACAAACATAGCCAAGGTCAATGCTTTCCCGAAAGACTATCGAGAGAAGAGAATTAGGGGAATTGAAGTGAGAGAAGTTAAGCTTCTCTTTGCGCTTCAATGCCCATTTCGTGAGCCAATCCACTACTCGATTTTGGTCTCTCGAAATAAAAGATAAAGACATAGAGGGCAGAATCAAGATTTTACAAATGAAGATAAGAGATTTTAGTTACCATGGATTTTTATTATTGTTCATGATATTTAATAGAGTTAAAAGGTCAGTTTCAATATCCATGCTAACCCAATTATTCTCCTTGCAGGTCAAGATCCCCTCCAAAAGGGCTCTAATTTCAGCTACCAAAGGGGTGAGCTTACCAAACATTTTCGAAGACGCGTGAACAATTATGCCCTCATGATTCCTGATGACCATGACACCTCAGGAATCACCATTTGCAAGGCTTGAGACGTCTATGTTCATCTTCATCCTACCAATAACAGGAGGCATCCATTTCAGATAAGTTATTCTTTTACAACTATTTTCCTGAGATAGACATCCTAAAGACAACACCGCTGGCATTCAACCAGTGTTTGCTTGAAAGTACTTTAGAGATGTCTGAACCGAGAATAATGTTATTGATCATAATAATGGAAGTGTAAAGGCTTATACCAATGCCTTTATACTTCGCATTGGTGCGACTTTTCCATATCACCCAACATATTAAAGCTCGAATGCAACGGGTTAGAGAACCAAAACCAGTTATAAACAATATGTTTAATAGTCATGTATCTTTCGACTTTGACCTTAAACAAGTTGCTATAATGGCACCAAAGACCCCAAGAATAATTGCAACTAAAAAATAAATGATTAATACTCTCAATGTTCTCGCAAAATGAACATTTTAAGGCTAAATAAAAGTGTTTATTTTGTAATACAGTATCAACATGTAAGTAATTATGAATGACTCTCCAGAGTAAAAAATCAAACTTCCTAGGAGTAATAGTAGACCAAACTTTCTTGTGAAAACTTGATGTGCTTTTGGGGATTCTCACATAATTCCAAGTGCATTTGAAATTAAAGAGATGATCAGGAGATAACCTCCAAATCACTTCATCGTCTTTTTCTTGATTGATTTTACACTTCATTATTCTATCATTTCTGTTAACAGGAATTGATCCTAACAGAGAAGACAAGTCCCAATTATTACCCTTCCAGAAGGTGTTGACCTTGGCCTCCAAGAAACATTCATTTTAAGGCAATAACTGGTCCAAAATGAGGGCCATGTCATGCCAATTTTATGTCCAGAAGTCCATTTCGCCTTTGCCAAGAAGCCACTTCACATTTTTTTAGCTTCTCCCTTAACAGACATTAAACTTTTCCAGGTAAGAGAACTACATTTCCTATAGTTAACTTTTAATGGATGGACATTCTTATTATATGTATCATGCATTTGTAAAGCCCAAGTGAAGTTTTTCTTCCTGTAATTGAACCAAAGATTTTGAGAATATGTGGTTTGAATATCTGATAATTTCCTGATATTCAATCCACCATCAGCAAAAGGAAAACAAATTTTTTCCCAGGAGGACTAATGAATACTCTTTTCATTTATATTAGATCTCCAAAGAAATTTATTAAAACTGTTTTCCAATCTTTTGATAACAGAATTTGGTAACACTGAACTTTGCATCCAATAATAAGTAATATGCAATAGAATAGCAGAAATAAGAGATAATCTTCCCCCATATGAAAGCTATTTTATGTCCCACTCCATGATCTTTCCATTAATTTTATCGAATAATGGAGTAAAATTAACAACTTTATTATTGTTATACAGGGTAACCCTAAGGTAATAAGTAGGGAGATAGTCTATAATGAAACCAGTTGAGCTCTCCACACTGTTGATTCTGCAATGTTGCAACTTCTTCGAGGTAATTACCTTGGTTTTCTCATTATTAATACACTGACCAGAAACACTTTGATACTTGTCTAAAAAAGAACTAAGAATATCAAATTTAGGTAAACTGTTAGTATAGATAATAATGTCATCAGCGAAGGTTGTGCAAGGAATTAGAATACTAGACCTAGAAGCATACTTCATAAACCAATTTGATTCAAACAAAATTTTCAGACCTCTAAGTAAAACTTCTTCACCAAGAATGAAGAGGCTTGGGGACAAGAGATCTCCTTGTCTCAAGCCTCTTTTAGATTTGAAAAACCCAAAAGTATTACCATTAATAAGAACAGAGAGATTAACATTACCAATCATATCATAAATCAGACATGTAAACCTTCTGGAAAACCCAAAAAGATTTAAACTTTTATAATGAAAGATATGGACATTTTGTCAAAGGCTTTTGACATGTCCAATTGGACCATGATATTTCCCATTTTAGGATTCCTATCCAAATCAAAGGCTAACTCTTTGACAATGAGAATATTCTCATGGATAGATCTATTCCTGACAAAAGCACCTTGAGTGTTATTTAGAGAGCCTATTGTTTAAATGCCTAGAAAAAATTCTGTTAAACATAGTACACAAACTAATAGGTCTGTAGTTTCCCTAGTTAATAGGATTAGAATTCTTAGGAATTAGGCTAATACCAGTGGAAAACATACCACTAGGCATCTTGTAGCCCTCCAAAAAAGAATTTATAGAACTACAAAGATCATTTTTAATAATGTGCCAGCAAGTTTTATAGAAAGTAATATTATATCCATCCAAACCTATTGCACTATCTTTTTTTATAGTACTAATATCTTCCCAAATTTCATCTTCTTTGGCAGGCATCATGAGGTTCCTATTGTCCTCCTCTGATATAAGCTTAGGAATAACAACTAAGATAGGGTCAGACAGCAACTCAACATCTTCATCACAACTGCTATAAGGACTAGAGGACAAATAAGTAGAAAAATATCTTATAGCAGAATTACCTATTTCATTGTCATTATAAATCCATTCATCATCAACTTTTATTTCTTTTATAGAATTTTTCCTTCTCTTCTTATTAACATAAGCATGGTACACTTTAGTATTGCTATCAGCCTCTCTAAGCCAGAAATTATAGCTTTTCTGCTTCTAAAAAGACTCTTCAATTCTAAGAGCCCTAAGATGCATAGCTACAACCTTTTTAAGATTTGCATTAGTAACAGTATTATTACCATTTTGATGAATAATTTCCATACTTTTAACCTTTTCTTCATCTTCTTTAATATTACTGAAAATATTACCAAAATGGTTTCTATTCCAGTTTCTAAGACAATTTCTTAGTCTTTTCATTTTGAACCAAAAGATATTATTAGGAGTAGCACGAATACTTAAGTTCCAATTCTTATTAACTATATTAAGAAATAAATCATCAGAAGTCCACATGTTTAAAAACTTAAAACTCTTCTTGTAATTCATAGGATTATAGTTAATAACAGAAGCACTAATAAGAAGAGGGTCATAGTCAGAACAAGTTCTGACCATGTTAATAACCTGAGTAGATAGGAATGTGTTAGCCCAGGTAATGTTGTACTTCATCCGGTCTAAGCGTTTCCATTTCATATTTTTGTTCCAGGTAAACTTTGAGCCCACAGCACCAACATCTTCCAGATGACAATCAGAGATAGCTTCTACAAATTCATCAATGCTACTTTGACACAGAGCAGTGCAACCAATTTGCTCCTCAGCATAAGCAACAACATTAAAGTCGCCCATGGTAAGCCAAACCCGATTCTCAGTAGAGATTCTTTTTAGATCAGTCCACAAATTCCTTCTCAAAACTTTATTTCACTTAGCATAAATAATAGTGATAACAAAGTTATTATGGATACCATGATAACAGACTTCCAAGTGAAGTAATGATCAATATTAGCAAGGATACTAATATTGATATCATTAGACAAAAAAACCAAATCTTATTAGTATAATTAGCACAAAAATTAGATAGTTTAACCTGGCAGCCACCTCCCCTTGAGCTTCAACTTTGACTAAAGGCTCCTGAATATCAAGAATACTCACCCTTTCCTTGATAATAATGTATTTTAAACTTCCCACATTAGGATTATTATTAATTCCGCGAACATTCCAGTTTAGAACTTTAATCATTATCAGAGACTGATTTGTATTTCTTTTTAATCCCTGTAAAATGTAGAGATTTTAATACCCTTTTACTTGGTCTCTTGCCTTTATTCACTGTCTTAAGTTTTTTTTCCAGAATGTTATTGAAGCTCTTATCAATGGGAGAATCCAAACATATCATCTTGACAGGATAGGTACATTCACTTCCTATATTATATTTGGTTGGAGAGAAGTTTCTTAAACAAAGATTACTGGATTCTTGAGATTTTGAATCCATGATTTTGCTGATATTTTTAAAGCATCAATGACTTCTCTTTCATCTTCACAATTCTTAAAATCATTACTTATAAGTTGAGGATCATACATTTTCTTGAAGGTTTGAAGATCCTGATCAAGATTTCCCTTTAAGCTCAAAGCCTCCTCTCATTTACCATCAGAAGCATTTAATTTTGATACTGATGGATTCTTGTCAATCATTATCGACTTTAGCTTAGGAACATAAATCAAATCTGTATCATTTTGATTTCCTGTTTTAGATATATCCTTCTTGTAAATATTATCTTTTATTAATAATGAATCAAGATTATCATTTCTGGTAGAATCGTTATTCATAACCTTTTCTTTTCTTTTCTTTTCTGGGCTTTAACACATTCACTATGATTATGCCCCTGGTGATAGAAAACAGAGCAATATTTTGGTAGATTCTTGTAGGACACAGATAGCCAACACCCATCATTTTGGCCAAATCCTACCCATATTTTTGAATGAAGCTTTACGAGCACATCCATTTCAACCAAGGCATAAACAACATTATTATTAATGAGTGAATAATTGTCAGAAGAATATATTTGGGATCGTGAATCTGACGTGACTAGAGAGAGAAAGTGTAGAGAGATAAAGTGGAATCTGAGAAAGTAATATTCAATACCCCTTTTTTGGGCAAGTGGGTCACCCTTTTATAGTAAAATAAGGTGGACCCATTTAACCTATTAGTGGGCCGTTCATTGCATATCAATGAAGCCCTTCTTACTATTACATTGTTGTAAATTGGTCCTCGAAGGACTTTAAATACCCGATTAATCCCATCAACTATTATTTACTGCATTTCTACCCCTATCGCTTGGATCGGCGAATTCCGCCCTCATCAGTAGCCCCCCAGTCTTCGGGAACTTTCAGGAGCGGAGACTTATGAAAAAGCTATCGCCGATCGTCCGACCTCATCTCAGAATTCAGATCCTGTTGGCTTCTACTTCCCGATGCTCGGGGTTACTTCCTCGGACATCTTCCCGCGCCTCGTCTTCTTGTTTGTGGGCTTCTAATCCTAAGCTTCTCTTGATGGGCCCGGCCCTTTTGTCTGAGCCTGGCTGCGACGGCCCACTTCTTTGCTGTGTTGTGGCGAGTGCTTACGTCAGGTTCCGTCAGAGCCAGGTCGACACGTGTCATGAGCTAATAGGCCATCCTCCTGCCAAGCTAAACCCCTAGAGAGACTCTTCGTCTTCCCGCTGTGTTTCCGTCGATTGGTATCCCCCGATCTGTCAAACCTCCCTATAAATACCCCAAAGCCCTTAGTGTCTCTCAGAGGCTTTTTAGAGAGAGAAAACGCTGTCCGCACATTTCTTAGAGAGAGAGAGAGCTCGCCCGACCCGTCCTTGTTCTGGTTCTTGTTGTATGAAACCCGGACGCTCACAGAAAAAACCAACCAAGAAAAAAGGATCTGAGTGGAGCTTCGAACAGTGGTCTAGTATTGGTGATAGGGCAGAGGAATACCGACGCGCTGGTCTGATCTGGGGGTCCAACTCCAAACCTTTTGTTCCCGCTCCACCTCCTCACGATCCTGTTCTCGCCACCCCGGTTCCCGCAGAAGTTTTCCTTGCTTCTGATCTTCACGCTTCTCCAACTCCCGAAGCTAGTCTATCACCAGAGCCCATCGTCCTTTCCTCTAGCAACAGTTCTTCTCATTCCCCGGTAGTCTGTCCGGAAAATCCGACCCAATTTTCCACCAACTCGCTTGTACCCCGACGTGCCCGTAAATCCACCTTTTTTACTATGGGAGAAGACGAACTGCCCAAATACTCGGAAGGAGGTAATAGTCCTGAAATGGTTCAACTTACGCCCTCGATTAGAGGGATTCGGACCGGTATTAACACTGCGGTCACTTTTTTAGGTCTGCCAAAAATGCAGCTAACACCTGAGCAAATGGAGGCGGCTCATAGGGCCATGGCTCGCGGCGTCCCCGATGCTTCTTCTTCCCGGGTTCGGCCGTCTGACCCAAACGCCGCTGCTGATGCTTCTTCTGGGATCCGACCGTCTGAAATAGACGCTGCTGCTGACCGTTGCTCCAACCCAGTTCCGACCCACGAAGCTGGAGAGCCGGAAATCGATGTTGCTCCCGCGGGAGTTTGTGTTGCCGCAGCTGGCCACGCGGCTAATAACCAGGATGATCCCTGGCCCGAGGCGGTTGAAGCTGCTATTTCGACCAAGTACTTCGATTGGCTTCTGACCAGGGACGTGGTTTCTCTCTTCGAAGGGAAGTACCTCTACTTCCCTGAGTCCGATCATAGTGAGATGTTGATCCGCTGGGGAATCCCTGAGTGTGTCACCGTTCGATTCCCGTCCCCGGGGGAGACACCCGTTCACGTCAGACCCAGAGAGATCGTGGTGTTCACTGAATTGTTCAACTGGGGTCTGCGCTTTCCATTGGACCCCGAGATTGCGCTCTACTTCCGCATCCTTCAAATCTGTCTGTCGCAGCTGACGCCCAATGCGTGGTACACCCTGATGTCCTGCATCATGGCTTCCCGCCTCTCTGGTCGAGCTATGCCGATGGAGGAGTACATCGCCATGTCGGGTCTGTCGAAATCCCCGAAGTCACCGTTCTTCTATTCCTCTCTTGGCAATAAATGGAAAATTGTCAATGATTTTTTAGAGGGGGACAAGGGGTGGAAGCACCGGTTTGTATTCTTGAGCGGGTGCTGGGAGAACGGGCGTCCATACACTAAGGAGAACCCGAGGCAACTGCTGCGGACCTGGGTCCATGATGGTACTGCCCATATTTTTTTTTTTTTTTTTTTTTACCTTGTGTGATATTTGCGCAGTGTCAAAGGACTGGCTGCAGGGGGTGAAGAAGGACCATTCGACAGCCGCGGAAGATACGTTCGAGGTGCTAAAAAATTATGCCCGCAGGAATTGGGGTCGGGGCATGCACCGCACTTTCATGGATAAGAACTTGTTTATGAGCAACCTTTGGCGGTGCTCATCCGAGGCTCTTTCTATCGAACAGCTGCGGACGCCTCCCAGTTTAGACGAAGTGATGGCCCGCACCGGTCGTCCCGGGTACATACTGTACCTTCCCAAGCGCAATAAGGCGCCCAGCAAACGCCCAAAGTCAGATGACGAAGGGGGGGAACCGGAGGCTAGAACCGAGGCAGAGTGTGACCCGACCAGGACGGCGGCGCCGGATGCGGAACGACCAGAGGCGAGCCAAAATCCGACGGTGGTGCAGAAGAGGAAAACCCGTGCAGAGCCGGGGGGTTCTAAACCAAAGAAGGCCCGAGCTGTGGAAAAGGATCGGGTGACAATCCGTCCTGAGGTGGTTGCTCCAAGGCCTGTCCTCTTGGATCACGTTGAAGGCGGGGATCACGCCGCAGTCGACGTTATCTCTATCCCGGACGTCACTGAGACCCCGGAGGCTGCAGATCCCGATGCTTCGTCGGCGAGCGGCCCCAAATTCCCGGTGCTGACGACGATGGGCAGCCCGCACCCTTTTCCGCTTCGGGGAACGGATGGACTGGCGTTGTCGCTTTACAGCTTGCTGGTACCGGCGGCCTTGAAAGAGCGCCGGGCTAGGGAGCTTAGCAAAAAGTTATCCGCAGCGGAGGCAAAGATTTCCAGTCTCACCGCGCAGGTGAAGACGGCAGAAGAGGCTCTGGTGACGGCGGAAGGTCGGATCGCTGAGGCTGAAAGACTGGCTACCGAAGCTAAGACAGCTATGGAAGCAGCAAAACAGGCGATGGAGTCGGCGCAGAAAACCGCGGAGGGTGCGGTGAGCGCGTCGGAGGCGGCGAGGAAAGCCGCGGAAGACCGCGCCTCAGCTCTGGCCTTGGAGGTTCAAAAGTCAAAGTCCTCGAACGTTGCCTTCCTCGATCGGTGTAGACGATGGGCGGACAAAGAAGCCGCAGATGCTAAAGCCGCGTACGTCCTGTCTCTGCATAATCGGTACCCGGACCTTTGCCTCGGATCGCTATGGCTGGACGTACCCGAAAAAGATCGTCCCGATGGGATTGTAGTGGAGGAGTCCGACGATGCCGACGATGAGGAGGACAATGATGATGCGGACGAAGATGAGGACCAGTGACAGTTCTTCCGTCGGTTTTTTTTTTTTTTTAGATTTCTGTTAAGCTGCGGGGGCCATCTATCCCCCTGTATTTTGTGTTGCACCACTTGAACTTGTGTTTGCTTTAATTACTTTGGGGGTCATGGGGCCCCCTGTGACGTTATTATACTTAATTTGCTTAATGAACCGTTTTTTTCTTCATAATTTTTCGTTTGGAAAAATCAAAATGTGGATCGGTAGAAACCGAAAAACCCTTTTAAGGTTCTGGAGATCGACTTATCATCGAATTTTTTTCCAAAAGGTCGGAAAAATCAAAATGTGGATCGGTAGAAACCGAAAAACCCTTTTAAGGTTCTGGAGATCGACTTATCATCGAAAATTTTTCCAAAAGGTCGGAAAAATCAAAATGTGGATCGGTAGAAACCGAAAAACCCTTTTAAGGTTCTGCAGATCGACTTTTCATCGAAAATTTTTCCAAAAGGTCGGAAAAATCAAAATGTGGATCGGTAGAAACCAAAAAACCCTTTTAAGGTTCTAAAGATTGACTTCAATAGAAATGATGATGCCCAGCTCGTCAGCTGTCCAAAATCCTAAGGAGTTGATTTTTGTTTTAAAAGGGCAGAAAGTTTTTTGATTATCAATAATTCGGGTCGGGTTGTGATCGGTGCCTCATTAAAACCTCCTCGCGCCACCAAGGTAGGAAAGAGTGCACCCCCGATCATTACAAACTTAGGCTAAAAACAAAAGTAATGCGAAATACATCATAAATTACAGACTATTCTAGATATAACTTCAAATGCTCGATATTCCACGGTAGCCTCAGGAGTTGTCCGAGCCGGTTCTGAAGGCGGTATGTCCCGCTCTTGATTTTCTCGACTACTTCATAGGGTCCCTCCCAGTTTGGTGCGAGTTTCCCGAGGCTCTTATCCTTGGTGTGCAGAAACACCCGTCGCAGAACCTTATCACCAACCTTAAACTCCCGACGACGGACCTTGGTGGCATACCGGCTTCTCATCAAGGTCTGGTAGTGTAAAGAGTTTAATTGGGCACGGTGGCGCTTCTCGTCGATAAGATCGAGCTCTAGCCGTCGGTTGACATCATTCGTCTCTGCCTGATAAGTTCCGACCCTGAAAGAGGGAAAAATGGACTCCGCAGGGGTGACCGCGTCCATGCCATAAACCAAGGCAAAAGGTGATTCCTGGGTTGTCGTGCGGGGGGTTGTTCGGTAAGCCCACAATACTTCCTGCAGGTAGTCGGGCCATTTGCCGGCTTTTCCCTCAAGATTCTTTCTGAGGCCATCCAGAATGGTTCGATTTGTGACCTCGACCTGGCCGTTTGCTTGTGGGTGAAAAGGAGCAGAGAAGCATTGTCGGATATTATACGAGGTGCAGAACGCCTTCATTTCCGCACTATCAAACTGTGGTCCGTTGTCCATCGTTAACCGCTGCGGCACTCCAAATCTGCAACAAATGTTCGCCCAGATGAATTTGATAATATCCTTGGTTTTTGTGGCAGACAGGGGCTCAGCTTCGATCCATTTTGAGAAATAATCGACCGCAACGACGATCGTTTGCCTTCCTCCCGATGCCATGGGTAATGGTCCGACGAGGTCGATTCCCCATCGGTCGAAGGGCAGCCCTTCGGTTATGGATTCTAGATGAGTTGCGGGAATATTGATCGCGTTCCCAAACCTTTGACATGTATCACAAGTTTTCACTATGAGTTTTGCATCTGTCGTTACGGTCGGCCAATAGAAACCTGCGAGAAAAATTCTTCTAATCAAAGCCTTGTATCCGCAGTGCGCCGCGCCCTCCCCATCGTGTAGTTCAGACAAAATTATTTGGGATTCATTGAAGCCTAAACATCGAAGGAGAGGTCGGCTAAAGGACTTCTTGTACAGAACATCCCCCAAAAGAACGTATCCCCGTGCCTTGTTGCGTAGCTTTCGTGCCGAGGCGGTACCGTCGGGGAGCCGACCTTCAGCTAAAAACGCGATGATATCCCGCCGCCAGTCTGAATTTTCCACTGAAGAGACCTGGCATGCTATTTCGGGTCGGTTATCTAGCTCATGTCGTTTTATAATGGATGGACTTTCCTGCTCTATTACCCAAGGATAGCTGGTAGAGCAAGACACAGTCGCCAGAGAGTCTGCTATCATGTTTTCGCTTCGGGGGACGTGCTCGTATGTGATTTTGTCAAAGGAGGCAGCCAGAATTCTCAAGGTTGCTAAGTACTGCACTAGGTGTTCTTTCCGAGCCTCCGCACTCCCCGTGGCTTGGTTTATTAAAAGTTGGGAGTCGCTTACGAGGCGCACTTGTTTTGCCCCGCACACTTGTGCCAACCGTAATCCTGCCAAAGCTGCTTCGTATTCAGCCTCATTGTTCGATGTGTGAAAGCCAAAACGGATGGCCTGGAACATGCTCAATCCCGAAGGGGTGATAATTTGTACTCCCGCCCCACAGCCACTAACGTTGGATCCTCCATCGGCGCGGATGGTCCATTCGCCCCCTGTTACCTCCGGTGAAGATGTTTCCTGTTCCGGCCGCTCAGAGTGAAATTCGACCAAAAAATCGGCCAAGGCCTGGCCCTTGATCGCTGTTCGGGGCTCAAATTCGATGTCGAAATCCCCTAACTCCACCGACCACTTGGCTATTCTCCCGGACATGTCTGGTCGTTGAAAAACGTATTTTAGTGGAAAAGATGTACGGACGACAATGCAGTGCGCTTGGAAGTACGGGCGCATCTTCCTCGCGGCCGTTACCAGAGCCAACGCCATTTTTTCCAGCTTCAAGTACCGGGTTTCTGCATCAAGCAGACTTTTACTTACATAGTACACTGCTGTCGGAGCCGGCCCTGATTCGCTGATCAGAGCTGCACTGACCGCATAATCTGTAACCGCAACGTAGAGGAACAGGGTTTCGCCCGCCGCAGGTTTGGTGAGGCGGTTCGGGGTCGAAAGGTACTCCTTGATCCCCAAAAATGCCTGGTCACACTCATCGGTCCAAACGAAATTTCTCACCTGTCGCAGGACCTGAAAAAACGGAGCGCATTTATCAGATGAGCGGGAGATGAATCGATTTAGCGCGGCCAATCGCCCAGTCAATATCTGCACTTCTTTTACACTCCGAGGAGGAGTCATGTCGGCTAGGGCTTGGAGTTGGATAGGGTCGGCTTCGATGCCCTTCTCACTGACGAGGAATCCCAAAAACTTTCCTGATCGGACGCCAAAAGAACACTTCTCCGGGTTCAGCTTGAGGTTTACCCTTCGTAAGTTATCAAAAGCCTCTCCGAGGTCGGCAAGGTGGGCCTCATCAGTCCCACTTTTAACCAACATATCGTCAATGTAGACCTCCATGTTTCTCCCGATTTGATCCTCGAAGGTTCGGTTAACCAGTCTTTGGTATGTCGCACCCGCATTCTTTAGTCCGAAGGGCATCACTTTGTAGCAGTATAGCCCTCGACCGGTGATGAACGTGGTATTCTCCTGGTCCGCGGGGTGTAGCTTAATTTGATTGTAACCGGCATAGGCGTCCATAAAAGATAGTAGTTTGTTACCCGATGTCGAGTCCACCAGTTGATCGATCCTTGGCATCGGGAAAGGATCCTTTGGGCATGCTCGATTGAGGTCGGTAAAATCTACACACATCCTCCATTTCCCACTTTTCTTCTTGACAAGAACGGGGTTAGATATCCACAAGGGGTACTGCGCTTCCACAATATGTCCGACGCCAGTCATCCTTTCGACTTCCCGCAGAATTACCTCTGCTTTTTCGGGAGAAAAAGCCCGACGCTTCTGAATTATCGGTCTAACATTCCTGTTTATGGTCAACTTATGAATTGCAAATGACTCCGGCACTCCCGAAACATCCCCGGAGCACCAGGCAAATAGGTCAAGATTCTCTCGGAGCAGAGCCAGCATCTGTTCCCTTAGGGTGGGTAAAATGTTCATCCCGACCCGCAGACATTTCCCGGTTGCAAAACGATGCAGCTCACACTCTTCGTCTGTCGTTAAAAGGCTTGGGGCCTCCCGAGGGTCGTCCACCGGCTGCGATCCAGGGGAGCTCCCCCTTAATTGCTATGCCTGGGACGGGAACATTTCTTGGTCTTTCTTGGGTGCCAACGCGGCTCGGTAACATTCCCGGACCGTTTTCTGGCTACTTCGCACTACTCCGATGTTGTTTCCCACCACATACTTCACACACTGATGAATTGTAGAAGTCACCGCATGCATGCGCGATATCCAAGATCGTCCCAGAATAGCATTGTGCGAGGCCGGCGCATCAACTACTATAAACAGAACCGTGACCTCCTTTTTAAATGGGCCGCGGCCTAACTGTACTACACCCTCGAATTCTCCGACGACATCGGCCGCCGTTCCGGTAAAACCGACGATAGTACGGTCGGATCGCTCAATTACTGGCCGAGTTCGGAACTTGGCAAAGGTTGAAGCGAAAATGATATTGGCCGAGCTACCGGTATCTATCAAAATTCGCCGAACCTCTTCACCCGCGATCGCTGCTCCGATCACTATAGCATCCTCATGAGGCCCGGCTAAGTCCCTCATATCGTCATCATCGAAATACAGAATTGGAGAGGGGGCACTTCTGGTTTGGAAGCAAGTTCTGGCTTCCAGCTGGGTGGTCAAGTTGACGATGTGTCTCTTCCTGGAAGAATGCGTTATCCCTGCCATCGAATCCCCCGAAGATGGTCAAAGATTCGAAAAGATCGCGCAGGCCTTGCACTTGACCAAGGCGTCCGTCAATTTTTTCATCAACAACTCTGATATCGTGCAGATTTGGGGAAAGGGCACGTCTGGTTTGGAAGCAAGTTCCGCTTCCCGTGCCAGAGGATCGGTCAATTTTTTCATCAACAACTCTGATATCGTGCAGAGTTGGGGAAAGGGTACGTCTGGTTTGGAAGCAAGTTCTGCTTCCCGTGCCAGAGGATCGGTCAATTTTTTCATCAACAACTCTGATATCGTGCAGAGTTGGGGAAAGGGTACGTCTGGTTTGGAAGCAAGTTCTGCTTCCCGTGCCAGAGGATCGGTCAATTTTTTCATCAACAACTCGCCCCTCCCCGGATGCACGCGTGGTCCCCATCGTAGATCCTCCCCCGAAGGCTGCCAATGATTCAAACATTTCACAGAGGCCGAGCACAACGTTGGTGCTTTCTCCCGCATCCTCCTCAATAACCCCGATGATGTTACGGTTGGCCTCGGGATCGAGGTATTCAATCGAAACGTCGAAATGATCGGTAACTTCTGAAATTGCCATGGTCGTTTCTGGCTTCGGTATGATAACCACCTCCTTAGAGGCCGTTGCAAGTTGGGCCTTCTTGACGTACTCTAACAGGTTCCCATGCTCAATAAGCATCTGTATTTCCTTCTTTAAGGCTATGCAATCCTTTGTGTCATGGCCGACGTCCTCATGGTAACGACAATAGCGGTTATTCCTTTGCTCCCGAGGCGTCGGGATAGGAAAAGGCTTTCGGTACATCCCGCTCCTCTTGGTCTTTTCGTAGATTGACGACACGCACTCTGTGAGGTCCGCAAAGTAGGCCGGTCGTATCCATTTGTTGGACATAGGTCGGGCAGTTGCCTGCCCATTTTGTCTTGGCCTAAGACCGGACGGGACGGGAGATTTAGTGACCGACGGTATGCTCGGGGGTATCGTGCTAATCGGTTGGGCTGTCATGGCCTGGTCTGGTCGGGAACCCTGCTTTATCACGACCGATGCTTGGGCGCTCTGTTGGATCTGTGCCGCCACCTCGGAAGCTTCCGTTTCTTCAATCAGTATCTGCTTTTCTATTTGTGCCAATAATGCAGAAAAAGTGAACGCCTGCTTCTTCGTGACTGCTTGCTTCATTGGCCCTGGGAGCAGGCCTAATCGAAACGCCGTTAGGGCCACGTTCTCTTCACAATGGTCCAGATCGGTCTTCGCATCGATGAACCGCCTGGTATAGTTTTTTAGGCTCTCCCCTAGCTTCTGTCGACAGTTCATGATAGTGTCTCCATTAGCACGGAAACTCTTACTTCCCACGAAGTGCTGCCTAAACATTTCCCAGAAGGTCCCGAAGTTCCGGATGCAACCCTGCGGCAATCGGTTGTACCATTTAGAAGCCCTGTCTTTGAATGTCATAGAAAAAGCCCTACATAAGAGCTTGTCATCGTTGTCGAAACTCAGCATAAAGTTCTTGAAGGCTTCCAAATGGTTGTCCGGATCTGTTTTCCCGTCGTATTTTTCTAGTTTAGAAATGTCGAAACGCCTCGGGAGCGGTCCCGCTAATATCTCATCGGATAACGGGGAGGCCCTCCAGTTGACTCCGAGCTCGAAAGCTCCTCCTCCAAGGCCTTCGGTCCTAATTTCATAGAGTCCCTCGGCTCTCGGGCTGATGAACTGGTTGCTCGTTCGGTACCCCTGGTTCTGGCTATTCGTTGGTTGCCAAGGAATCGGTGGCAACATTTCCCGCTCCCCACGGCTGGCGACGTGCGTTCCTTCCTTTTCAAAGGATACAGGGGTCGGCTTGTTGGTGCCGTCCTTTTTGTACTGCGAGGGATCTGCCCTGGACCCTCGAATGCGTCGGGATCGAGTCCTTTGCGTCCGTTGGACTCTCTCCCGGTGCAGGTAGTCCTCGCCGGACGAATCGTCAGAGGGGTAGTCCGACGTCATGGCCCGACGCCCGTCTGGGCTCCGACGAATCTTGACGGCCTCTTCGTCTTCGGGGGGAGAATCTCGGTAGTACCTGACAGGTCGGGCCTCCATCCGCGACGCTTGACCGCGACCGGCTGCTCCCCGATCGTCCAGGGCGGGCTCTTTGCCCTTCCCTTCACGAGCCCTTTTCTCGTCCAATGCCCGCTCCCGTTCCTCTTCTAACCGGGCAATGTCTTCAAGGAGCTGCTTTCGGGTCATAATCAAAGTCGACCGCTTATCCCGACCGCCGTTCCACTCCCGACCGGGAGCTCTTGCGTCTTCCGACCCAGTGGCGGCTCGGACGACTTCTCTACCGTCTCTCTCTGTCGCCGCTTCGCTATTCATCCCGTACGATGTGATTTTCAAAGAACAGAAGATTCCTTTTCGGTATCACTGTTCCCACAGACGGCGCCAATGATGAGTGAATAATTGTCAGAAGAATATATTTGGGATCGTGAATCTGACGTGACTAGAGAGAGAAAGTGTAGAGAGATAAAGTGGAATCTGAGAAAGTAATATTCAATACCCCTTTTTTGGGCAAGTGGGTCACCCTTTTATAGTAAAATAAGGTGGACCCATTTAACCTATTAGTGGGCCGTTCATTGCATATCAATGAAGCCCTTCTTACTATTACATTGTTGTAAATTGGTCCTCGAAGGACTTTAAATACCCGATTAATCCCATCAACTATTATTTACTGCATTTCTACCCCTATCGCTTGGATCGGCGAATTCCGCCCTCATCAATTATAAGCCCTATTCTTTTCAGCAAATTGAATTTTGTAAGGGTAACCAAGAGTAGAAACAACCTCAGTGATAATGTGATTGTTATAAATGAATTATGGTGTTCTCTCAAGTCTTAACCAAACCATAGCCATAGAACTTTCATATTTAACATTAAATTCAGGCGTCCATCGTAATACTCGCATCAATACACTTCCCAGGTACCAAACTCTTCTTTCCCAGAACTTAACAGCATCTTCCCTAAGATCAAACTCGAAGATGATGTGACGAAAGTCCCACTTGAAGAAATTGAAACAACCCTTAAGTTTTAAAGAACTCAGAAAACTATTGACAACCGATTTCTTGGGAATTCCTGGTGAAAACTTCCATACCAAAGTAACATTTGAAGACTTAGCCAAACTTTATTTAAGTTTACTCGAATACTGAATTGAAATATGCCTTTCTTTATAATAGATTGACTTAAAATTCATTTCAATCTTTGGTTCCATCATAGATTGTTTGATAGCCTCAGAAAAAAATTTACATACTCTACATGTTTCAGTCTGGTTCTTGTTTCTTGAACAAAGAACTGGAAATTCTTCTTCAAAGACAACATTATTATATATCTCTATGATAAAGATATTGAAAAAAATAAATATAACTAGCAAGGAAGAAGAAACTTAATAAAAAACCACCAGTAATGGCAGACCGCAAAAACTTGGAGCTTTTTCTTCCCTGTTCCCCTCCATCCAACTCTCTTAAAGCCACTAACATGACAAAATTATTGCGAGTGGGTAATAGGTTTCTTTTCAAGATTTGTTTTTTTATTTAAATTTTTTTTTCGATTTTTTTTTCCAGTCTTCCACAGATCTCGGTCTTTTCATTCTTCTATTTTGGTTTTGGCTTTTAATTGAGTTGGCTGCTTGCCAATTCTATTAATTCATTTATGGAGGATAATCAAGAACAAGCTCATTTCAAAACACCTAACAATCTTATTATGGCAGCAATCTCAAGATTCAACTACAAAATGTTCACACTATCCGTAATAGCACAACCAGAATTAATCCGTTAAATGAAGTGAAATTTCCCGTGCTACCAACCTGCAATCAGAAAAAGATTCACCAAGAATCTATCATACAAGCAACCCACATAATTGAATCTAAATCGTATCCCAAAATTACCTGCAAATCTAAAACTTAGAACCTGCTTATACCTTCATATATAACAAAAAAAATAGAACATATAACAATACAATACAATACAACTCTCGAGACAAAGACAGGTTGTTGGCTAACTTTAAATTCACTCTTATAGGAAAATTCGGTAAATGTATGTCTAAACTTAAAATCATTTATAGATTCTTGGACAAATTCAAATTTGTTGGTAAGGTCAATGTCTCGAGGTGGGATGTTAGACAGTTTTCTTTCAAAGAAGATCTATGTAAGTTGTTGTCCAAGAACTTCTAGAGTATAGATCAATACTCAAATGAGGCTCCTCAAATGGTCCAATAGATACAAAAATCATATATCACCGGTCTGGATCAGAATTGAAAACATGCTTGAATATATATTTAATGAGAGCATAGTCAAAACCTTAGCATCTGCCATATGTCATCCTTTAAAATCATGGATAAGTAAATATAATAGAGCCAAACATAATGCATGTTATGGTTGGATTTAGCTTGACATTACTAATACTTGCTATGTAAAGTCTGGGTTGGGTTGGGTTGGGTTGGCTGTGACAACAACGATGATTGCTGGCTCAATGTTAGTTATAAAGATTTTTTCTTCTACTGCTCTTATGGTAAATATTTAGGCCACACAAAAGTCGATTGTAAACTAATTTTATATAAAGTTATCCCTAATTATAATGAACATCAAGAGAATCATAACACTAAAACTGTTCCTAGTCTCGAAGATATCAGGATATCTAAAAGAGGATAATTTAGATTCCAAATCAAATGACCTTAACATCAAGAGAATCATAACACTAAAAATGTTCCTAGTCTCGAAGATATCAGGATACCTAGAAGAGGCTAGTTTAGATTTCAAATCAAATGACCTTCAAAATAATGAGAACTCTCAAATCCAATATATCCAACCCTCACAATCCATAAGAACTTCAAAAGATAACTTAACAATACAGACTAAAACTTCTAACGAAGTGAAGCAAAACAGAATTACCAAAAATTCTCAAATTTCTCAAACCATAGAGATAAAAAAAAGACATACCTCAACCCAATGAAGCTGAAATAATTGAAGTCATTGACTCTCTTGAAACTGGCTTCAATTTCAACAACTCTTCTAACTATGTGAATATGGGTCTCTGATCACCTTACCCCGTAGAAAGAAGAACAATGGAAGTCTTCATTCTTCACCTTCAAGAAATACCATAAAGCTAGATAATGATTTCAAAGACTTGGTAAATAAAAAACTAAAATAGGTGAAAAGAAGGAAACACAAAAGTAAAGTTGCTAGACTCTTCTCTATAATGAGTAAAATAGGTACAATCCAAACCACTATGAATGACTATAAATATTTTGAATTGGAATATCCGTGGTGTAAGTAATAATATTCTAAAAGAAGAATCGAATGTTTAAAAATTAAAGGTCAATTGATATTATTGCTCTTCAAGAGCCTCTAATTGATAGAGTTCACCTTTGCAAGATTTCAGAAACTATGGGTCTTCCTAACTATAGGTCTCATTTAAACAATAAAATTTGGATTATGTGGGATGATACATTTAAGTTGGATATTACTCTTGATACCAATCAGCTTATTCATGTTGAGGCCAGTCTTAAAGATATGAACAAATTTTTTTGTTTTACAACTATTTACGCAAAATACCAAAGAGACCTTCGTATTTATCTTTGGAACAACCTTAGAGCTCTTTCTAATCCTAATAAAGAGTGACTGGTCATGCGAGATTTTAATATTATAGCTTCCTCCCATGAGCAAATGAACTGCACCTCTCTTTGTCTAAGAAGTATCGATAAATTTAATTAAGTCTTTGATGATTGTAAATTGGAAGATGTTGGTTGTTCGGGAAATAAGTTCACTTGGTCCAACAAAAATAAATGGAAAATACTCGATCGAGGCTTATACAATCAGATTTGGTCTGACTACATCTGTGAAACTAAAATACTTCACTTAGCTAGAATTTTCTCAGATCTTACTCCTATGAACATCTTTATTTCAAATGATAACTTTAAAAACCAAAACTCTTTTTAGATTTAAGAATAGTGGACTCTGAATCAGAATGATGATTTCTTGACTATAGTTGAACAAAACTGGAATCAAGATTTTCAAAATCATCATAGTAATATATTCTCGTTTAAGAACAAACGACTTAAAACAACTTTAAAAATTTGGAATAAGCAATGCTTTAGTAATATTTTTAATGTTGTTAAACATGCTGAGGAAAAAGTAAATTTATTTGAGAATACTTACTAGCTTTCCTTCTCTCATGAAGATATAAGAAACCTAGATAAAGCCAAAATTAATCGCAATCAGTTTCTTAAAAAAAATAAACCTATTGACATAAAAAAAAAGTTATACTAGTTGGATTAGAGATGGTGACAAAAACACCAATCTCTACCATAACTTTGTAAAAAAGAAAAGAAAGAAAAATAAAATTTATAATATCTTTTAGATTACTAATATTGACGAAATTGGTGAATATGTTAAAACATATTCTAAAACTGATTTAGCTTATGTCTATTGCATTGATAGCCCACTTATTGACCTTATCCCTAACCTCATATCAGATGAGATAACAAAACCTTAATGTTTCGCTCTTAGTAAAGAAGAAGTATTTAATGTCATTGTCAATTTAAACATTTCCATAAGAGATTTGTAGATACTAAGAAGATGAGAGACTTACTGTCTTTCTACTACAACAAGTTTAAGAAGTCTCCTGAATACGAGCAATGAATATCCAGCAATAAATACTAAAAAGACGGTAGATATGTTCAGAGCCAATTTCGAAGCAATGTGGGTTTTGAAGCAAATGTGTTGAATATCTAGCGATGCGTTTTTGCTGTGATTAGGCGACGTTATTCCGCCCATCAACACGTCAAGCGATGTCGATTCCGTTGTGATTAGGCGACGTTTATTCCATCAATTTAATGTGATCAAGTTTAAGGGGATGTTAAAGAATAAACTTCACCCCATACCTGATCCAGAATTCCACTTTGCTAATATTGAAAAAAAAAATTAGAGTTAGCAAAAAAAAATTAGAGGGTATATAAGTGTGAACATCCCTCAACTAGTAAGAGGTATTTAAAAGTGTACCAAAGATAAATTCGTATGGGCTAGTGCGCCCAAAACGGACAATATCTGGCGACCCTGTGAGGTTCGTTTCACCCCTACACATCTATTCTAACAATACCGTAAATGGTCAGCTAGCCGGAAAAATTCAGAGGAAACAAAAAGGTTGCACTTGGACAGCCAGATCTTTAGTGGATGGAGAAGACACGAGTTAAAGTCATGTCTGTCCTCTTGTTTGCCAGAGGAAAGTAAGAGTATGCTGCTCAAGGTAAGTGATTGTACTGAACTTCATTGTTCTATTATGTTGTAAATGACTTCAGTTTTCAATTCTCTGGGATGAAGTAAAAAATTGCACGAAATGCTGCCTGGTTATTTAAGAACTGTTGAATGAAAAATATTTCACCTCCGCATATTCCACATATAATGCACGAAGTGTACGAAATGCTGCCCGGTGTATCATCGACTTTCTTAAGAATCTGAACTTTTTTTTTGTACAAAAAGATGATATGTGACATGATCAAACTACGTTGCAATTGTAGAAAATAGTGTTTCGTTTCCGGATAATCTCTGAAGTCTTGTAAACAATTTCTTATTGAAATATTTTTGGGGTTCTCCAAAAATTTCAATTGGATAAAATCAGAGATATGTACTTTGAACAGAGAGGATGAAAATGATATGATTTCTTTTTCAACAGAACCCATATTTATAAATTCGACCAACCAAAATACAGTTTGGAAGTTAGGGCAGTTAGGGTCTCTCAACCGGTTTTGTGTTAAAACGGTCAAATTTTCAAATTTGAATAAAACGGTCAACTAGTATAAATAACAAGCGTGCACTCCGCCCCTTGACCCCGCTAATCGTGATATAATCTAACAAGCGTGCACTTCGCACTCTACGACTTGTTTGATAATATATCATGATTAAATTGGTCGACTAGTCGATCCAATTACACTAAAATAAATAACAGCAATGGTCCTCGAAAAAAAATTGAAACAAAAGTTGGTTACAATTTCATAACTCCATATCTGGAAAATACATAAATTTTGTCTTGCTTTTACGGTCCTGAAATCACTTGGACAAGGAGAAGAAGAATTTCAAAAAATTATATTTGTTTTAAAGAACATAGTTGGCCTCAATATGCTTATAGATGCAGTGGAAGCAGCGGGGAAAATGATCTGACAACTAGAACTACTGACATAGATTACTCTTCCCTTACGAATGCAGATATCGTCAAGCATTTAACCAGAGGGAGGAGATTTTGTAAAGCTCTATTTGGCCGCGTCTTAAAAACAAGGATGGACCTCTGAGAAGCCTGAGGATTGTGTAGGTTCCAGTTCAAGCAGATCTCTTGTGTTTCTCATACCCGGTGTTGATAAATTATCCCGAAGCCAACAGGTGAAAGGGGGTCGCTATTTTGATTCGGTGTCTGATGTCTCGAAGAAAGTTGCATCAGACCCCAGCCTCCTTGAGGAGGAAATAGAGGCCGATAAAGTTAATGAAGGCGAGAAAGAAAACGTGGGTCGTCAACCGATAGAAGATGCCCCAAATGATACTTCTAGTGAAAGGTCTCGCCATCATCTCCAACCGCAAAAGGAAAAGCAAGCTGGAGCTGGCCATACGATACAGCTTACCATTGTGGATACGGGTATGGTTGAGATAGTTGAACTCAGAAGTATGCAGTATCAAACTGCTACTCCCCAAATACCACTGTGGAGCTGAGCCAGACACATCTGAAGAACTCCATAATAACAATGCTGAAACAGTGTCTTTATCTTTGATGGCAGAGCTAAATAAAGGCAAGTCGCATATCATGTCAAACCTGAACCAGCATAATGGCCGTAGAGACCAGAATATCCGTCAACCTCAAGTTTTGACAGATTTTGAAACTCGTGAGCCATTGTTATTGCCGAGCGTATCTACTAGTGAGACTAGCGAGGATGAGAAACCTAAGCCAAGGCAAAGCACGAGGAATAGTCCACCATCCGCTAAACCAGTGGAAGCTTATGCATCTAACCTTTATGATACCCCCAAAAAAAGGAGAAAGGCTTCCAAGGTGCCTAAACGTTCCAGGGGAGTCCGTGGCCGTGGAGGCCGTAGTGCTGCATCTACAACTGGCACTAGTAGCAATGCTGACAACTCCCATTAGCTTAGCTTCTATCGAATTTCTGTAAGCATAACATTAGCAACTTCCGGATATTATACGTGATTCGTATTAAGTCTTTATGGTTTTCACCTGTATATATATTTGTATTCTAGGAAAGTACGGATTGAGGGTGATCCTTTGCAACTGAAGTTGTACCTACAAGGATGGGAGAAGAGTAGTAGAGTAGAAGTGTTACACAGTATAGTAAAATTTCTTAGGCTGTTTGAAAAGTTTACTTGTTTGAGTTTAAGCAACACATAGTGACATAGTGATGTAAAGGTGTTACTTGTTATTTCTTGAACCGTAATACCTTGGCTAACTAAGATATACGACTATCTTCAGGCCTGCTATAATGAACAAATTTCATCTGGAGGAAAATTCTTCTTTTGTTGTTTATTTCTTGTTTAGTTTCATTCTCTAAATTGTCTTTTATCAAAGAGCCTTTATACATACCGTTAAATGTAAATTTTGTTAATAATAAAAAGGAGGGAAGTGCTAAAAAAAAAGTCATTTTTATTCCGCGAATTAGCTTTTTTTTAAAAAAAAAAAACGCTGCAAAATTATTTAATTAAAGTTTTTATCTTTTACAGAATTTTATAATTAGTAAAATTTATTTCGTGAAATTACCATAATTTCTAAAAAAATTGCAATTTATCTACCTTCTTTTAAAAAAAATAAAAAACCTAATAAAAACCTAAATTAAAACTAAAATATTTATTAAAATTAAATTAAACTAACAAATTAAATTAAACCTATCACCCCCTCACCCTCTCGACTACATCCCTCGCCTTTACCATTACCCTCACAACACCCAAACCCACCGTAAATAAAAAGAACATCAACGTACCCATCACCCGATACACCGAAAACCACTGAAAACTGAATCAGAAGAACCCGTGAAAACGAATCGAAATCAACGAGGAGATTCGACGATTAGATTCTAAATCGAAATCGACGATTAGATTCTAAATACTCTAAGTGCATATTGTAATTCTTGAATGCTTTAGTTAGATTTAGAGTGTTTGATGACCGGCTGATAGTGTTCTTCGCCACAGGTTGGCAAAGAACACCTTGTTTCCGCCACCTATTGGTGGAAACAAAGACACCCATCGCTATACATATGGTGTGGGCACCCAATACCACGCCATTACGATGGCGTGGTGCATTCGTGTAAGCCATCAGTGAGTCGTACACACATGAACTCACGCCATCCTGGCGGTGTGGGTTGCTCCTGTCACCATAGTAACCTAGGAATGGTTTACTCTTGTTGATTTTTGTCAATATTACGCGTTTATATTATTATTATTATTTTTATAAAACTTTCCGATATATATTTGATATTTTGAACCAACTTTGACATTTCGTATGTTTTTATTTCAGGTTATGGATCCCTTTGACGCTTCTAAGTCCGGTGATGGCTATCAGATGAGGAGAGTGAAGAAGCGTGTCAAGGTACGAACAGGTAGTGACCTAGTACATGATTCAACGGTTCTGATGGATGAGCTATCTATAGTTTCTTGATCGCATGCTTTTGGATCCAGTTCACTTTCGCTTCTCGCGGGCGGACTACACCAAGCTCCCCCACCTAGAGGGCAGCCTAGAGCTCCTCCCCCTCCAAACTACCATCTCTATTTAGTGAGACATTCACCTCCCACGCTGCCTACTACCTTTGGCAGATAAAGGTAATATTTACATTTGTAGTTGATATTTTAGTTTGGTAGAGTTTTAATATATACTAATATTGAGAAAAAATATTTTCAGGAGCGCGAGATGCGACTATACGCCCATTATACCAGTGATAGAGGTTGAAGTTTGACCTCCTAGGGAAAAGTGTGTGCCGTACTTGATCGCACGCCTTTCGATAAACTTATCGAAGCATTCTCGTGCATGTAGATGCACTCCAACATGACGGAGGTTTCTATTCAGGGATGGCATGTGGAAACAAACAGTTTTCATTTTTCATTTGACGAGATGACGATCACGCTCGATAACATGCACACAATTTTAGGACTCGCAATAAAGAATAAGTTTGTTGTTTTACCAGTTATATCTTACAAGATGTTGGCCATGCATGAGGACGGTGATCTTCTTTGGATAAGCAAAGTATTGTTTGTGAAGGAGGTTGAGAGATGCAAGGGCATCAGTTTGGATTAAGGATGACTGCGTAGTAGGCTTAGTGAGCCAGAGTTCTGTGATGACTGCCATGATCTCATTGACCGTATGACACTTTGACTATATTCTAATGATAGAGTTTTTGTTATTTTTGTATCTTTTATGTAAAAAAATATTATCTATCTTTATCATTATCGTAACATATGTTTAAGTCTTATTTGTATTCTCTAGTTTTATTTTAAGATTTTGTTTTAGTCAAAAGCAATTTTATGAATATATTAAAAATTGAAATACAACTTCATTGAGTAGTTCTTGTTGATTTTTTAGCAAAACACTTCACACTGGAACAAAAAGTGATTCCCTCCAGAAAATGATTCCTCCAAAATAATAACTCCCGCCATAATGCAACCTCACGGAGTAGTTATTGTTGGTTTTTCTGGCAACCTCGCCGGAATTGGTTAGCGGGAATGACAGTATAAAGATAATGTTATTCGACGCATTCGGAGTTTCTAAACCAACACATGCAATCCGTTTTTGATTTGTTTTCGGCGGTTTTGTTCCGAAATTAGTAAGAGTGTGTGTGGCGACCGTTCGTGTGGTGCTACCGAAAGTGTTGACCGGGGTTACCAAACTCGCAGCGGGTGTTAATAAAAAATGGGATCAACATTGATGGCTCATGAGATATAAATAGAGAGAAAAGTGAAAAGAGTTATTGATGAAAATAAAATTCAAACTTTTGGATGGATACATTTATCTTGATTTCGAGTGATTATGAAGAATATGAAAGCCCCCAAGGGGGTAGCCGAGTTGGTTGAGTATGGCATTCTTATGACCAAAAGGTCATGAGTTAGAGTCCCTTTACATACGCTTTCTCGGCTGAGCCTGTCACCTTGTGTGGTTTACCTTCTGGCGTTGGTTTGCAGGCTATCGCGTCAGACTGAGGGTTTACCCTGTGCGCACTCATTACACTCTGAGTACCGACTGCAGGTTCCCTCCGAAAAAAAAATGAAGAATATGAAAGTAAGAGTATATGTTTATTATAAAAGACATAAATTTAGAAAAAATACACATGTGTTCTTGTGTTAATTAAAAGAGAGAGTGGAAAAAGATTTAAAAAGCTACATTTGAAGAAAAATATTAAAAACCAAATATTTAATCAAAATAAAAAATAATTTAGGTACAAAGTTGATATTAAAGAGTAAAAAGAAAGAAAAATCATAATAACCAAATCAGAATCAAAAGACAACTTCTAACTTTAATCAACGAACAACATGATTTGAGGAGGTTTATCGGATCTCGATATGGATAGAGCGGGAAAGCATTATTTTTGGAAAAGAAACCCTGCACGGACTAAGTCCAACCCGATTATCGTGTAGCCGATGGTTTGATCGAACAAAAGACATGATCAACATCGATGGCTCCAAGAGATGCAAATAGAGAGAAAAATGAACAGAGGTATTAATGAAAATGAAATTCGAACTTTTGTATGGATAGATTGATCCTGCTTTGGGATGATTATGAAGAATATGAAAGTGATAGTATCGGTATATTATAGTATATATAAATTTAGATAATAATACTCATGTGACCCTCTTCTATTCTCTTATTATGTTTATTAAAAGAGAGGAGAAAGATTTAAAAAACTACATTTGAAGAAATATTAAAAACCAAAGTGTTGGGAATATGGGTTGTCCGGTCCGCATATTCCTCCTCCGTATATAAGTAAGAACACAACCGATCTCAACACTAGTATGATATTGTCCGCTTTGGCACCCGAAAGCCCTCACGGCTTTGCATTTGGTCCACTACCAAAAGGCCTCATACTAGTTGAGGTATGTTCTTACTTATATACCACTGATCTTTCTCATGTTTAACCGATGTGGGATGTGGGCCTTTGGTCGCCAAAGCGGACAATATCATACTAGTGTTGAGATCGGTTGTGTTCTTACTTATATACGGAGGCGGAATATGCGGACCGGACCCGCATATTCCCAACACGTGGTATCAGAGCGTCAGGCCCAGACGGAACGCGATGGTGGTAATATTCTCGGAGGTCAAACATGATGAACCAGTAGTCATGCTCAAGGTGAATGATCTACTCTATACATCCTAGTTCGAAGCGTCCATGACTCATCAAGCGGTGGAACTTGATTGGAGTGGATAGTGGAGCTAAGGAACCGGCGCGGCATGGTTCAGAGCGTCCATGACTCATCATGCGGTGGTACTTGATTGGAGTGGATAGTGGAGCTAAGAAACAGGCGCAGGATGGTCGAGTGAGTAGATAGATCCGCTGTAAAAAGCTCTATTGCTCAGGTGGAGCAATCTCTGATTAGAGTGAGCGGATGAAAGTCAATTGAGAGGAGGCTAAGTGGTACTTTGTTCGAGAGGAGGATTTGTTAGGGTGGCGACCAAAGTCCCGCATCCCACATCGGTTAAACATGGGAAAGATCAGTGGTATATAAGTAAGAACATACCTCAACTAGTATGAGGCCTTTTGGAAATGGACCAAAAGCAAAGCCGTGAGGGCCTTCGGGTGCCAAAGCGGACGCATATTCCCAACACAAAGAATTAAAGAAAAAAAATTGGATACAAAGTTGAAATTAAAGAGAAAAAAAACCCAAAAACGAATAATAACCAAATCCGAATCAAAATGCAACTTCCAACTTTAATCCACGGACGACATGATTTTAACTAGTTTCTCTTTCTATCTTGGTTTCCTTTTTCTTTTGATTTTTGTTAGTTTCTTTCAAAATTTTATAGATTTTGTTTTAGGCAATGATGTTGAGACTACCCGTAGGATATAGTTATTGCCCGATAATCAACTCCCACGGGTATTAATAGTATACTTCAAAACATAAGGAGGTTTATCAGATCTCGAAATGGATAGAGATGAAAAACATTTTTTTTAAAGAAATCATGCGCAAAATAACTCGAACTCGAAGATCGTTTAACTGAGCGCTTGATCGAAAAGAAAAGGGTCAATATCGATGGTTCCAAAGAAAAAAGTGAATATATAAATTGATCGTGATTTGGAGTGATTAGACCATGCGCGCAGCAGAGCATTTTTTAGTCCAGCTGGACTCAAAAGATGGTTTGGGGTTCAAAAGATGAACCCCAATCCATCTTTTTTTCGTCCAATAACAGTATGCCAAATGGCATGTTGCGGGTTTTTTTTTTCATTTTTAAAATCATTTTTTAAGATAAATGGTTTGTCAAAAAATAAAAAAAATATATCATTATTTTTTATTTTTCGATATCTACAAATAGAGATTTGGTTTGTTGGATTCCGACACCATAATATTTGATGTATTTTATTTATTTTGTATTTTGAAAATGATTTTCGTAATATTTTAGTAAGTTAAAAAAAGAAAAAATATACCATGATTTATAATTTCTTGAGATCTATAAATAGAGACTTGGTTTGTTTAATTTGGACACCGAAAGTTTTTAAGTTTTTTTATTAAGTTTTTTCAAAACAATTTTTGGAATATTTTAGTAAGTAAAAAAAATATATCATAATTTATAATTTGTTGAGATCTATAAATAAATAGAGACTTGGTTTGTTTGATTCGGACACCGAATTTTTTTTGTTTTTTTATCAAATATTTTCGAAACATTTTAGTAAATAACAAAAATAAAAATAGATAATAACATAATAACCTATAAATTTGGATTTTAAAGTTTTAAATTCATTACAAAACTTACAAAATTAAAATTCATAATGTTATTGATATAGTTACATTTAAGAAATTTTAATGGACAATTTAAGTTATAATTTGGTAAATAAAAATTAAACAAATGAATTTAGGTGATCAATAATATATTTTATTAAATTGTAAATTATTTATTTTATTAAAAATTTAAGCTTTTTCGGAAATCAAACCAATTTCGTTTTTAAATTTGAAATTTAAATATACTATATATTATGTATTATGTTTTTAAATATTTCAATTTTATAGTTTATATTTGTAAAGAAAATATATTATATTAATTTATGAAAATTATTTATTTTAATATATATAATTTTAATGTAAATAATATTAAATAATAAGAAAGATAAATAAAAATAAATGGTAGGATATTGTATGGTAGAATGATGTGGAAGAGAGAGAAATATGGTGGGGTATGCTCAAAGATGAAATATCCACTGCTGCGTGGAGTGAGAATTTTTGCAGAATTATTTGAAGATTATGCTGATGTGACGCGCTTTTGGGAGATGAATTTAGAAACAATATTATTGATCCTCTTGTGTTCTTGTGTTTATTAAAAGAATGAAAAAGATCCAAAGAGATACATTTGCAAAAAAAAAAAAAACCAAAGACTTAAAGAAAATAAAAAATAATACTTTAGATACAAAGTTAAAATTAAATAGGAAAATAGACACATAAATTGATAAATATTGAATCCGAATGAAAGGACGATTTCTAACTTTTATCAACAAACGACATGATTTGAGGAGATTGATCCTATTTCGAAATGGATAGAAAGAAAACATCTTTTCTTTGGAAATAAAACCCTATGCAGAAATGTGGAGATTGATCCGATTTCGAAATGGATAGAGAGAGAGAAAACATATTTTCTTTGGAAATAAAACCCTACGCGGAATAATTCGAATCCGATGATCGTTTAACCAAGGGTTTGATCGATCAACGTCGACGGCTCCATGAGATTAAAATACAGAGAAAAGTGTAAAGAGATATTGATGAAAATAAAATTCAAACTTTTGGATGGATAAATTAATCATGATTTTTAGGTGCAACCAAAGTTCCACATGCAACATCGGTTAAACATGAAAAAAAGATCGGGTTATTCTTACTTACATACAAAGACGGAATACAAAGACGGAACGCGTTGTGATATGAGTGAAATTGTCAAATTTCCAGATCCAAACGAAACGCGTTATAGTGGGTTTAATGTGAAACTATCATTTCACATTAATTTTGTATCAATTAGACTTATGTGATAAAGAATACTACTAGTGTATAATTTTATCGAATCACATTGCACACTATATAATCACCAAACTCATATCCAATACATATATATTCTCTTATCATTTCTTGTTAATTGTACTAGTATGAGGTTAAATTTTAAAAATATTAAACATGATTTGTTTGTATAATACATCTCCATGTCATTATCATTAATTATAAAAAAAAATATGATGCAAAAGCCCAAATTTTAAATTTCATAGCTCAAAACAAACCGTTAAAATAATAAAACTAAATAGCAAATTAATATAAAAATTTGTAATTATGAAGATAAGAGATATGAGTGTGCTTTTGATTTTGAAACATTCTAACAATTAGCGAAAGCTAAAACGTTTCTACGGATTACAATTACAATGTCATTTAAAGATGAGCTACATATAAGTCCCACGCTTTAAGAAATATTTTCTTGGTGGAGCAGATAAAAAAAACATATATTATTTTCTATTCTAGAAATATTTTTTTACAAAATAAATCTTATTTTATTTCCATATATTTTGTACATGATATATTTTTATTTTGTTCTAGTGTTTTTTAAAAATATTTATTAGATAATAAATTTGATTTTATTTCGATATTATTTTTTATAAAAAAATTGTTTTTAATTCCATTTATTTTTCAAAACTATATTTTATATAATAATAAAATTAATATATTTTTTAAATATTAAATTTGATTTTTTATATAGTTTTTTAAAAAATGTTATGGACCTAATTTCTATACCACATCAAAATTTGTGTGTTGAAAAATAAAAATTTAACCTTATAATTTCATACATGATGGTTTAAAAGTAGTAAAAATTAATAATATTTAAAAATAAAATATAATTTCGTTATTATCAATTTATAAATATTGATAATACCCGAATAAAAAATGACGACCTCTAACTTTAATCAAAGGACGTTGTACTTTTTTTTTCTATTTTTAATTTTTTTTTAAATTCTTTTCAAAATTTATAGATTTTGTTTTAGACAATGACGTTCAAACTGGTGAGTTTGATTATTTGGAATTTCCTTAGTAAACAGGAGAAGAATAGTTTTAGAGAGATAAATTAATTCTAAAGAGAGAAAATTAAAGTGGGCAAGTTTTTAGCTCAGAATTCTAACCCCTTTATTAGTTCAGCTCTGGTCTTTATATAAAGACGCAAAGACTCAGCTTACAACTAAAAGTAGTTATACAAAAATGGTAAAGTACACACTTAGTCCTTGACTAAAAGAGATAATTATTAAATCATCCTCTAACTTTACCATTTGTTACATAATGCCTTATTATTTATATTTTAATCCCTGAATTTCCATTTCCTTATCAGTAGCCCCCTTATTTCTCAAGTCAGTAAATGAATGAGAACTAACTAACTTTGAATCTAAGCAAAAGCAATGATGATTTTTTCTTCCACAATCTGAAGTAAACCAATAATTATGTTTCATTTGTTCTAGGTGCATCGAATTATTCCCATAGATAATTATCCTCTCTTGTTCACGTTTGAAGTAAAACCAATAAACTTAAGTATCAAATCTGTTTCAAATCGAATCATGACCCCTTAGATGCTAGACATACACCTAAATCCCTATCATAGCAGGTATCGAACTCTCAATTACGTCACCGTTTCAAATTCTTCCCAATCCACACAAACCCTATCTAATTTTGAACACGCTTTCTTTCCTCCTATTAATTTTTTTGCCCCTCATTCTTTGATCCACAAACACAATTTCTTGAGAGAGAAAACGCAAAAACCTTCATACTCCTTTGCTACCTTCACTGGATTCTTCAAACTTACTTGCTACCTTCACCGGAAAATTCATATTTTTCGATCAACCTTCAACCAGTTTATGAAAAGGCACCCAAGATCCAGAAGATCCAAGGCCAGAATTCCCAAGAAACCTAAATCTCTAAAACCAGAAAACAACGTCTTTGGAGCTTACGATTACTTTTGCATCAGCAAAAGAGCAGAAGAATATAAAGTTGATGGGCTGATAAGCAACACTCCCCGTGAAACGACTACTTTGGTAATTTATTACGGTAATTTCGATCCTTTTAAGGTACCTGTTTTTTTCCTTCGCATGTTACAGAAGAAAGTCAGTCTTCAAAAACGCATACGCCCAGAAGACTTCGAATTTCAACTTCTCTTACCAATTCATCACCTTGAATAAGTGGTGAAGTAAGCAAATATTTTTCGAAACAATGTGAAGCAACCCCTTTCTCAACTTATCCTCCACGAGCTCCTAGAAAAAGAACTTATCTATCCATGGGAGACGATTCCGATGCTACATCAAATCCATCTACCAAATCTCCTCTCCCGAGGCAAATTGTTGAGACAGTCTCATTATCTCAACAAATCCCCTCGAAAAACCCTCCAGAACTAAGAGGCGAAGTCTCAGAAGCAGAGGAGGTGGATTCTGATGCTACTCAATTAAAAAATGAAGCTGATACCGATAAGGAAACTTTATAAGAATCGGAGAATGATAAACAGAAAAAGATCCGCAAACCAAGAAAAAATCTCTAATTACTATATTTACGGAAGAACGAGTTGCAGTTTGTGAGAATTTAAGATCTTTTTATGTAGATTATATTGTTCCCTTGAAAAGTGTCTCCTACATATATTACGAAGAAGGCCAAACATCGGATTTGAAAAAAAATGGGGAATGAGAGACAACATTACCCTTCGTCTTCCCAAAAAAAGGGGAAACACACTTAGATTGTAAAAAAACGAGCTGGTAGTCTATCCAGAAATCATCAACTGGGGGCTTTAGTTTACATTAGACCTCATGATAGTTGATTACTTCGAACTCTTGGATCTGTGCCCAACCCAAGTGACACCAAATCAATGGCTCACCCTTTTCTTTGTAATCATGGCCTCCTGTTTGTCCAAGATTCTGATCAACATCAAAGATTTCATATCTTTGACCAAATTATCCAAGGGACGAAAACTTTCATTTTACTATCTTACACTAGATGATGACTTAAAAATCACCGATGATCTTCTGGAAGCGGACAAGTTTTGGAAGCAAAAATTCATCTTCATCTCAGGAGCATGGGAAAATGGTAAAGAAATATCTGAAGCCAATCCGTCGAGACTGAATCTTGTTTGGAAAAGTGGTCGTAAGTATTATAATACTACTCTTCTTAAACTAATTATTTTTAACTGTTGTTACCCTTATTCACTGTCAACTTAATTGTTCATATCATAAATTCTGAAGCGCTACGCCGTTCGTTGAGCAAAATCCAAATAAACATTCATTAAACTTGCCGCTTGGGCTGAAACAGAGTGGAACAATGCTTTCCACATAGCCTTCCAACCAATATATTTCCTCAACAGTCATTTATTTCTGATCACACTTGGAGCCTTTCCTCTTGAAAATTTGATGGAATAGCCCAACCATCGTCAAGCTTGCAAAAGATTATTCCATCCCAATTGCAAGGTATTCTTACCCATCTGCAACAGATCAGACAGTCACCTACCTTAGAAGAAAAAGGGGAAAAATAACAAAAAGGCAGCTAGTACATCTGGTGCTAGCCCTTCAACAAATCCGAAGCCTAAACGCTCAAAACGAAAAACAAAGAAAAGCACACTTTTGGCCATCGAAGAAGGAACATAGGGAGAACCTTATCAAAAAAAGAAGAAAAATGTTACACCTTCGAAAAAGAAAATTT
Source organism: Limnanthes douglasii subsp. nivea (assembly GCA_036936605.1). Classification (NCBI taxonomy): domain Eukaryota; kingdom Viridiplantae; phylum Streptophyta; class Magnoliopsida; order Brassicales; family Limnanthaceae; genus Limnanthes; species Limnanthes douglasii. The sequence continues at coordinate 142,226,680 of JAUPFV010000004.1, read as the reverse complement.
CCACCAGTCCCTAGAAGAAAGGGAAGAAAAAGAAAATTGCGACAATCAAAACATAACATCTGAAGACGACGAGGTCATAGCTGCTAGGAATCAGCAAAGTCCTCAAAAGGAAAATGAAACAACTAACGAATATGTTGCAATTGTTGTAGAAGATACCCAAGGTGATGATCACTTTGACCTTGATAGTTTCATCAAATTCGATGAATCACAAGAACTTGTTGGAGAAGAAGATCCTATCATTCAAGATGTTGAAACTCATCTACACAATTTTGGTAGAAGATCCAAACCCTCTGCCTCTGAAGCATCTCCTGAAATCGTTGTTCCTACTGCTCCTCCAACATCGTTGGATCTCATTCATCGACCTAGTCTAGTGTTTTTTCCTCCTGTTGCACCAAACCCAGATGTTCTCGCTGCACTTCAACCGTTTTCCGATCTTAATACTGCAGCGAAAACACTTACTCAAGAAATCAAAGCTTCTTAAACTTATCTGAAGCAAATGGCTAAAGATATGGTCTACTACAAAAGATCTTACAAAGCTGGGAAACAACTAAGGGAAAAATTCGACAATCACATAAGAGATCAATTTCATGGATTTGAAATGGCAAGGTCTGAGTTAATAAGAGGAATTCTATTTGTCAAAGGGAATTTACGAGAGCAACATCGAATTGAGAAATAAAATCTAAACACTTTGCATTAGGAAGAAGTAGATCGACTCAAAGCTAAACATCTTAAGCACTTGGCTGCTGAGAAGAAAAAATCCGATGAGCTTCGAGCTTCTCTTAGAAAAAACGAAGCAGAAACAAAAACCTTGATCGATGAGATATCCATATTTAAGACCAATTTTGAGAATGAAAAACAACTTGCTATCACTGCTGCAGAAAATGAATGCACCCAAGATATGTTGGCAGCTATCAACAATGCCAAAGAAGAGAAGGCCATCACACTTTTTCGAGAAATTCACGCTACATATCCCAAGATAATCCTTTCTAGCTTCTGGAATGATATTCATGTCGAACGATGCCCTAGTGAAGCCTTCTATCATATTCCAAATTCATCATCCGAAGAAGAGTCTTCTGAGGAGGAGTCATCTGAATAATTTCACCATCTTTTGAATTTATATTATCTTTTTTTATTAATTTATGTTCACATTTAACCTTTAGATACATTAACTATTCGAAGCTAAAACATAATAAAATACTTTAAATGATTGTTACAAATTGTAACCCCTCGAATATTATAGTGCATTAAATGAGCGTACCACATCGAAAATCACAATGCATTTATTAAACGTAGCACTTCGAAAATAATAGTGCATTTAGCACTTCGAACATAATAGTGCATTTATTGAACGTAGTACTTCGAACATAATAGTGCATTTATTAAACATAACACTTTGAAAATGGTTGTTTCTTTGAAAAGTGTATTCAATACTTCGGAAAATTCTACTCTTGATCATCCTCAAAGATGGTCAGTCTTTGATCAATTACCAAGATAGTTTATTAAAAAACTAGTAAACAACAATTTGCCAAAAATGCATTTTATTGATAATTTTGAATATGTACATAACGCCTCATTAAAACCTCACTGGGCCAACATGGTACGAAAGAGTGCGTTAATCAACCAAAAGAAACAAATTCAAATTACAACAGAACTATTCCCAGTATAAATTCAGATGCTGGATATTCCATGGGTGTTGAAGCATCCTCCCCTGACTATCACAAAGGCGATAAGACCCTCACTTTATCCTTTCAATAACCTCAATAAGGTCCTTCCCAATTCGGGGCCATTTTTCTAAGGCTCTTCTCTTTGGTATGCATGAATACTTTTCTCAACACTTTATCACCTATTTTAAACTCCCTCTTTTTTACCCTAGAATTGTACTTATTCTTCATAAGAGTTTGATAATGGATTAAATTTAAATGAGCTCGAAATCTTTTCTCATCAATCAGATCTAAACTTGCTCTTTTAGCTTCGTCATTGGATTTTTTCATAAGATTGGGTTATTCTAAAAGATGACATCGTAGATTCCACAGGGCTAACAACATCCATTCCATATGCTAAAGTAAAAGGAGTTTCTTTAGTAGCTTCCCTATGAGTTGTTCGATAAGCCCAAAGCATTCTTGCAAATAATTTGGCTATTTTCCTGCTGTCCCTGTCAAATTCTTCTTGAACCTTTTAAAATAGATTTATTTGTCACCTCCACTTGTCCATTTTCTTGGGGATGAAAAGGTGTTGAAAAACATTGTTGAATTCCCTTCGAGGCGCAGAATGAAGTCATTTCTTTATTATTAAAATTGAGGGCCATTATTCGTAATAATTCTTCGAGGTACTCCAAAACGACAACAAATATTGTTTATAATGAATTTAATCACATCATTTTCCTTTGTTCTAGATAGCAGTTCTGCTTTTGCCCATTTTGTAAAATAATCTATTGCAACAATTATCATTTGACGCCCTCCTGATGCCATCGGGAAAGCCCACACTAAATCAATTCCCCACCTATCAAACGGTATGGCTTCGGTAATAGACATAAGTGGAACTTCCGGCTTATGAATAGAATTAGAAAACCTTTGACAAGTATCACAGCTTCGAACCAAATTCTTGGCATCGTTCATGATTGAAGGCCAGTAAAACTCTGCAAGAAAAACTCGACGAGACAATGCCTTAAACCCACAATGTGCTGATCTTTCTCCATCATGTAACTCTGATAAAACTTCATGTGATTCTTATCTATTCAAACATCGCAGTAATGGCCTACTCAATGCTTTCTTATACAAAACTGCATCCAAAACTATGTATCTAAAAGCCTTGCCTCACAATTTTAAAGCCAATTTTGCATCGTCAGGCAATGCTCATTGAATAAAAAAAAATTAAAATATCAGTTCATCGTTCACCTCGGACTACATTTGTAGTGACAAAGAGTTCCTCCATATAATCACATTGGTCTGGCTTAAAATTGAAGGACTCTCTTGCAGAAAATCCAAGGATACTCTTCCTTATAAACGATATTTGCTAATGAATCAGCCAATGTGTTACTTCTTCGACTAATATGTTCCACAACAACATGATCAAATAATAGCATCAAATTCAAAGCTCTCGAAGATACAAAATTAAATAATCATTTTTTGCTTCGGAGTTTCCAGATACTTGATTTGCTACTAATTGAGAATCTGTCTTTAATCGCACTGAGGTTGCTCCATATATCTTTGCAAGTCTCAAACCAGCCAAAGCAGCTTCATATTCAGCTTCATTATTCGAAGCGTGAAAACCAAATTTGATGGATTAAAGCATTGTTTCTCCAGATGGAGCAACTAACTGAACTCCAGTGCTGCATCCCAAAATACTAGATCCGCCACCAGTTCAAATAACCCATGCCGAATTCACTGGTAAAACATCTTTGCTATCTTTTATGTCTGATTTGCTCGAATGAAATTCAACGTTTGAGGTGTAAACAAAATATCATAATCTTCCAACTCCACTGACCACTTGGTCATTCTCCCTGAAATATCCGGATGTTGCAAAACTTTTTTTAAGGGAAATAAAATTTGAACTTCAATGGTGTGGGCTTGAAAATAAGGGCGCATCTTTCGAGCAGCCACCACCAATGCTAATGCTAACTTCTCGAGCTTCAAATATCTCTTTTCTACTCCCACCAAACTTTTGCTGACATAATACACTGCATCAGAATTCCTGAATAATCGCTTATCAATACCTCACTTACTGCAAAATCCGAAACCGCAATGCATAAAAAGAGTTGTTCTCCACTTCAAGGTTTTGATAAAATATTTGGTGATGATAATAAATTCTTGATGCTTGTAAACGCCGCTTCAAAATCCGAAGTCCATTCAAATTTCTTTGCCCCTCGCAACACTTGAAAGAAAGGAAAACATTTATCAGAAAATCTAGAAATGAATCTATTAAGTACTTTAGCCTTCATTTTAAAACTTGCACTTTTTTTAGGTGAATTAATTACTACTAGAAATTTTAATTGTTCTGGGTCAGCTTCTATCCCTCTTTTACTGATAACATAACCCAAGAACTTACCTGATCAAACTCCAAAAGTACACTTCTCAGGATTAAGCTTTAACCTTATTGCCCTTAGATTAAAAAATGTATGCTCTAAATCTTCCACGTGTGCATCATCCATTAAGCTCTTTACCACCATGTCATAAATGTACACCTCCATGATTCTTCCGATCTGAGTGGCAAATGCTTTATTCATTAACCTCTGATAAGTGGTTCCAGCGTTTTTTAATCCAAAATGCATAACCTTATAGCAATGTAGACCCTTGTCAGTAATGAAAGTAGTACATTCTCGATCCTTCAGATCCATCTGGATCTGGTTATATCCCCAAAAGCATCCATGAAAGTCAATATTTTGTTTCCCAAAGTGGAATCAATCAGCTGGTCTATTCGAGGAACAGGAAATGGGTTTTTAGGGCAAGCTCGATTTAAGTCAATAAAATCCACACGCATTCTCCATTTTCCATTCTTCTTATTGACCACTACTGGATTTGTCGTCCATAAAAGATTGTGTGATTCCGTTATATGTGTGACCCTAGATAAACGATCCACCTCGGAAACAATTGCTTCTGTTTTTTTCTGATTAAAATGCCCTTTTTTAAATTAGAGGCTTCACCCTCGGATTAACAGACAAACTATGACAGATTACTTCGATCGGTACACCTACCACATCGTTTTTTTTCCAAACGAAAACATCCAAGTTATAAGAAAAAAATTGTAATAGTCTTGACGTAAAACTAGGGTTAGTAAGATTCCTATTCGAAGTGTTTTTCCCTCAGAAAAATTATACTCCTCAATCTCTTCACTTACTGTTAAGGACCCTGGGTTTACTCGGATCGTCAACCCTGTCATACAAATCTAAGGTAAACCCCCATGACTGTTATTTATTTATCATATCTCCACTGCTGGATCTTCGAATCCGGAGTGAAGTGGTATAGCATTCTCTTGCAACTGCTTCGAACGACCCCCACACGGTCTCCAACTACATACTTAAAACATTGGTGAGTTGTTGATACAACACCATACATCCTTGACAACCAAGACCTTCAAAAAATAACGTTGTAACTTGTGGGACAATCCACCACCATAAAAAGTACTTGAACTTTCTTACTGAAGGGTCATTTTCCCAGACTTACCTCCCCCTCAAATTCTCCTATTACTCGTGATGTCATACCAGTGAAACCAATGATGGTGCACTCTGAATGAGAAATTCGAGGAGGGTTGCGCATCCTGTCATACGTCTCTTTAAAAAGGACGTTTGCAAAACTCCCAGTATCCATAAGCACGCGTCTAATTTCAACACGAGAAACTTATGCCCCAATAACTATTGCATCCTCATGCGGCCCCGCGATACCTCGTAAATCATCCTCATCGAACAAAATAAAAGGAATGTCCTTTTTGCCATACAAATGAGTGGACATTCTTCTCTCAATCTGAGTTGTCAAGTTGACAACATGTCTCTTCCTTAAACTATCAGTATTACCAGCCATCGAATCACCCCCAAAAATAACCAATGACTCAAAATACTCACAAAGGCTTCAAACATGCCCTTTCTTTATTGTATCTTCCACACACATCAAAATTAATCTATCTGGATCTGTATCTAAATATTCTGAGGCAGCATCAAACTCATCAACCTTTGAATCTAAAATCATCAAGTTTTAACTTGCGTATTTGGGTTGGCTAGCTGCGAATTCGATGTTGGATTTTTCGATGCACCCTATTTCCCTCATCTCTTTACTTCCGAAAAACTGCTTTCGAAAAGCAGTATAAAAATCTCTAAAATTTGAAATGGATCCCCTTGGAATCCGATTATACCACTTCAGAGCTGTTCTTTTAAAAGTCTGTGAGAAAGCACAACACACTAGCCTGTCGTCATCTTCAAAGTTCATCATGTAATTTTGAATTGTTCGATGTGATCGTCTGGATCCTGCATCCCATCAAACTTTTAAACATTTCCAATATAAAAAAAATTGGAAACGTAATAGATCTGATTTCACTTATCAATGGATAATTCCTCTAATTGAAACCATGAACATATTCATCTTCAGTCCTCATGATTGCATATAAATTCTGATCAGCCTCATCATACTGATTCGATGTGTTCCCTTCACACCAATTAGAGTCCCTCAAACATCGAGGTATACAATTTTTCCTAGATTTTTTCCCTTTTTTATATTTTCGAGGTTGTTCCTTCTCTTCGTTCGAAGAACTCCTATATATTTTAAAACCTGAGCTAGAGCTCTCAACCTCTTCGTTGCTAGATGTGATACACTTTTGTTTTTCTTTCTTTCCTTTGCAAGAAGAATAATACTCTTTTGGATCTATCGATCCATGCAAGAACGATCAGATTGGTTTCCAATTTCAGTTTGCTCATTCATTTGCCTCACTTTGTACTTCAACTTTGCCGAGTAAATTTTTTGATCTCTTTGTTCGTATTTTTCATTTAACGCGTTTATCTTATCCAAGAGCTGGTTCATTTTACATTTCTGTATCAATTGAGTTTCGATAGAAACAGATCCTTCTGGTCTATTTTCATTCCTCTATAAATCTTCTCTTAACGTTTTGATAGTTGATCGAACCAACGTGTTGTTTTCAGGATTCATCGCGAAGTTTCAAGATCGCTTCTCTAGATTAATAAAATTTGAACTAGTAGAATATATACTGATTGTCAATCGTCTCCAGTGAAGTCGCCAATTTGGCGAGTTTGATTATTGGAATTGCTTTAGTAAACAGGAGAATAAGAGTTTTAGATAGAGAAATGGATTCTAAAGAGAGAAAATTCAAGTGTGCAAGTGTTCTAAGTCAGAAATCCAATCCCTTTATTAGTTCAGCTCTAGTCTTTATATAGAGACGCAAAGACTGGGCTTACAACTGAAAGTAGTTATACAAAAAGGGTAAATTACACACTTAGTCATTGACTAAAAGACATAGTTATCAAATCCTCTTCTAACTTTACCATATGTTACATAATGCTTTATTATTTACATTTTAGTCCTTGAATTTCTATTTTCTTATCAATAACTACCTATGGGATATAGTTATTCATATAATTGTAAATTACCAATGGATCCTTACGAGTTTTTACCTATCCCTATTTTTATAGTGTTTTTAATTGTTCCTCTAACTTATGTTTTGTTTAAATTGTTGATCGAGACAGTTCATTCCAGTTTCGCTACATTCCTGGAAACCCTAGAAGTGAAGTTAAACCAACATTATTGGTTAGGCCGTGGAAATCAAAGTGAATGAACATGGCCTTTCGATGTGTTTTGAATTTTTTCTTAAAAAAACTATATTTTACACTCATTTATTATTATATGGTTTCACATCTAGCATCTAACATTTAACATTTATCATCGTTGGCTCGGTTTAACATCTATCATATTTTTCTGGTTTCACATCTAGCATTCATCAAAGTTGGCATGGTTTAGCATTTACCATAATTGATATGGTTTTGCATCTATCATAATTGGCATGGTTTACAATCTATCATAATTAGCATGGTTTAACATCTACTATAATTGTCCCGATATAGCATCTATCATAAATGACCTAGTTTCGTATCTATCACAATTAATTTGGTTTCGCATGTATCATAATTGGCATGGTTTAACATCTATCATAATTGACATAATTTACCATTTATCATAATTGGCCTCGTTTAGCATCTACCATAATTGTCCTGGTTTAGCATATACCATAATTGGGTTGGTTTCGGATCTATCATAATTGGTTTGGTTGTGCATCTATCATAATTGGCCTCGTTTCGCATCTATAATAATTGACATGGTTTAACATCTATCATAATTGGCATGGTTTAGAATCTATCATAATTGGCATGGTTTAACATCTATCATAATTGGTTTGGTTTCGCATCTATCATAATTTACCTGGTTTAGCGTCTATCTCTATCATAATTGGCATGCTTTTGCATCTATCATAATTGGTCTGGTTTCGTTTATTCAAGCACCATATTTTTTTTTGTTAAATTTATATATTGCATGGTAAAACAGAGAATACTGAAATTGTTGATACTTTATAAATATTTCTATGTATGTATCTGTATAGACTATAATTTCTTTTACCAAGTAGGTTTAATAAATCTAAACAACATGTTTGTGATCAGTATAACCCAGAAAACCATAAAAATTAATGGTAAAGATCCTGGGTGGAACATTTGGCAGCTTCATTTTAGATAGCTGAAACAATCTTTAAGCAAACTGGAGATGAGATTGTCAAAAAGAGAGTCATTTAGTTTTTGAAATATGATCTCGTCCATTGGAGCTTGAACTTGATCAGAGCATGTCAATTCTTGTAACAGTTCATTCACTGTACTTTCTACTCCAATGAGAGAGCTACTTATACCATTTAATAACTGCGGAAGGGTTGGAGATGGCCTTGATAACTCAACAAGAGTGACCTATATTTGAGCATAATCTAGACCAAATAAGTTTCCCGAGTCAAAAGTGAGAATATATAATATTTAGGAACCTACTTCTTTAGCATGAGGTATATCAGTTTTGCTTTGTTATGGCTGTAGCTAGAGAAAGCCTACCAAGACCATCAACTAGACCTCGTAAAGTTACATCTTTACTAGTCCAAGCTCTGCCTTGTGCCACTTCTCTATCTTCACTACTTGTAAAATTATGAGCGGGTACCTGATTTTAGTGACTTTTATTAAAGAAAAAATAAATGAGACGACATTTTACGTAAAATTTTAGTTATACTGACATCCATTAAACTCGAAGAAACTGTTTTGTCTCGAAAAATCTCATATGTATACTGCGCAGACTTCACAAAACGTTTTGTTTCATCTGGTCCGAAATTAATATTTTGGATTAGTTTTAAGCTAAGATAGCACCAATGCAAATTGAGGTCTTGTGTTAGAAGAATAGACCACCTTAAGCAAAAGCATGATGCTCAAAACTAACAAAATAAACTAAAAAATAAATAAAGCGTATGTTTTTCCTTTTGATATTGTTTCCTTGTTTAAGCCAATCTTTTCATATAATTTCCCTAAATTAAATTACACCGTAATTAATAGTTTTCAGCCTAAAATCCAATTTTATTAAAGACTTACTATTGAAAAGATATCAAATCAACTAGAGGCAAGTAGGCGCAAGAAAAAAAATACACTAAAACAATAAGCCAATCTTTTCATATAATTTCCCTAAATTAAATTACACCGTAATTAATAGTTTTCAGCCTAAAATCCAATTTTATTAAAGAATTACGATTGAAAAGATATAAAATCAACTAGAGGCGCAAGAAAACGAATACATTAAAACAATAAATATATTCATAACACATTATTAAAAAACGTGTTCGCTCAACAAGATGCTGTTGTACGAACCCTTTTGAAAATAGCATATGTACATGTAAAGACAATTGCTCCATTTTATATTGTTTAATATAAGTCCCTCAAACTAAAAGAAGTGTATTTAAAGACCATTGTTCCATATTTTATTGTTTAATATAACTTCCTCAAACTAAAATAAGTGTATTTAAATTTCAAAAAGAGTAGTCGAATAAACCACATACTTAGGGTATATATTTTTTTTTAGGCTTATCTCTAATGCCATTATCTATGAATCGGAGATAGAGAATGAATGTAAGTATGTAAGGAACAATAGATAAATGCTGCAATAAATTCAGAAATCTTATCACTATAATATATACCAGATTCATCCGAAACAACTCTAATAGATAATTTGTTTTCCGCGATTGAGTTTTGGCTTTTTTCGAAATCGTATACCGTAATAGCGAGGAACATGATAGTTTCTGTTGCGGCGAGGGTCGCATCACGAATTGTAAGATATATAACTGACACCGAAAAATATTGAGTTGTCCATAAAACTCGTCCGCCAATAAAAAGCTTAAAACCTCAAATATTGAGTTGTCCATAAAACTCGTCCGCCAATAAAAAGCTTAAAACCTCAATTGTTTGTCGGGAATCCAAATACTAGTAATCCAAATACTAGTAGAAGGTAGGGCAATAATGGTAGAGGGTGTGGCGAGAAAAATAAAAGGGACAAACTTGAGAATGAGACGCAAATTAGAAGAGGCATGGTATTGCCTAATATAGGAAAACGTTTTATATAATTAAAAAAAGTATTTAAGGTATTATTGGGTCTTATACGATAAATAGTTGAAGTAAAGTAGCCTTTCTCATAAATACATGAAAATATGGATAATATTTTTGTTTTTGGGTGGTACTAAACTTTTTAATTAAAATGTGTGCTAATTATTATTTATTTTATATTTTAATTAAAATGATTATATAACATATTAGTTTTCTAATCGAATAGATAAGTATTCTTATTGTTTGATAACAAATATAGAATAGATAAAGTACTCTTATTGTTTGATGAATTAATTGTTATTTATTATATTTTGATTATTTGTTATGTTTTGTTTATTGTTTATGGTGCGAGATAGAATGCGCTAACAATATTTATACTATTTGGATTTTTAGGTTCACATATTTCAAACATGATTTTGTTTTTTTATTAGACAAAAACTAAGATAAAACTTTTTAAACCAAAACAAGTATACTTTAATAAATTATTAAATGTTATTCGAATTAAAAAAATATATAATGTCTTAAATAATGTGAAGTAAAATATTAAAATAAATATAAACATTTTCTAAAGTTTTTTTATAGTTTCCAACAGTATCATCAATCATTACCACCATTTATCACAATGTTTTCATCTTCATATTATTGTAAAAATGAACAAGAAAATTTTGAAATGTTATGTGGCATTGCTTTTTGGTTACAAACTTAACACATATATCATGATGCTAGATTAAATAATAAAGACTATTGATAATTTAATATTAAAATAAATTAATAACTATAAAAAATTAAATATTATTGGAATTACAAAATTTATATGTTATTAGAACTAATTCTTTTTAGAAATTAGTAATTAGTAATTTGTTATATATATATATATATATAATTTTTATTTTCTATATATTTTATATTTTCGAGGTGGACAAAATTGATATCCATGACTATAATTTTTATTCTCGTACCTGGCCCATTATAAGTTCCGTTATAAGTTTGGGTTGAATAAAGTCCGACTGGGTGGTAATCCTCGTGTAAGATAATTTTATCATAATATTATTATTATTATTATTATTATTATTATTATTATATTTTAATAGTTCTATAGTTTGTATATTATTATTTTAAATTAGTATAAGATTAATAGATTTATGAAGAAAATCATGCAAATAAATTAGAATAAATCAATTAAATCTATTTAGAACAATAAATTAAACAAATCCAAACCATTTAATCTACATGTCAATTAAACAAATTTAAATAAATCAAACAAATTATTAAAAATCAAATAAACTAAACAAATCAAACCAACCAATATAAACAAATCAAACAAATCAAAACAAATTCATAATCATTCTTCTAAAAAAATAAATAAATTAAAAAAAAATCATACAAATCAATTAAACAAAATCAAACAAACCAATTAAACAAGTTCAAACAATTTAAATCACATAAACAAACCAAACTAGTTAAGCAAATTCAAATCCATCTAAACAAACCAAACAAATAAATTGAAACTCATCAATTAAAAATAGTTAAACAAATCAATTAGAAAATAAAAAAAACAAATTCAAAGAAATCACTTAAACAAATTCAAATAAATAAATTTAAAATCAAACCAATCAATTAACAAATTAAAACAAGGGGTAGCCGAGTTGGTTGAGTATGGATCATGAGTTCGAGTCCCTCTACATACGTTTTCTCGGCTGAGCTTACTTTGCAAAATTAAAACTTAGCACTCGTTTTAATAAAATTATATCATTGAGGATTTAAACTTGGTACGTAGATTTGAAATTATCATTAAAATAAATTTTAGATTTGAAATTACCATTAAAATAAATTTTATGACATAATGTAGATATTATATCAATTGAGAATTTAAACTTGGTACATTATTTTAATTTAAGAAAAAAAATTTAAAAAAATTATATTAAAATAAATTTTATGACATAATGTAGATTTGAAATTATCATTAAAATAAATTTTATGACATAATGTAGATTTGTATTTTGAGAGATTTAGAAAAACTATTTTTGTTTGAGAGATGAATAAGAATTAAATTTGTTTGTTATGTATTGGTAGATAAAAAAATTCCAAAAAAAAATAATCAAATCGGATATCCAATTTGGCCGGTTATTAGGTAAATAGTATATTTGATTGCTAGGCAAACAATTAAAATATAAAAAACTTAACCAATATGGATATTTTTATTTAATATTTTTTAGTATCTCTCAAATTACGTAAATTTATTTTTATTTGTCATTTATCTAAAAGCGAATGCATAAAAAAAAACAAGAACACGACAAGAAATCTATTGTAGAATGTTTTGATATGTTGTAATAGTATTTGTATAATTGTGTTTTCGAAAATTTATGAAAACTATTTTTCCTTTGAGAGGTGATTCTAAAAAAAACATTGGCCAAATTACCTAATTTGGCCGGTTGTTAAAAGAAATGGTGGCGTAGATAAATCATATATCGCGATTTATCGGGTAGAAAAATAACCCCTATAAAGTCATCTAATTTTTTTAGTAACTCTTACATTATTTTTTAAAATATCTCAAAAATTTCGATTATGTTTATGTTTATGTTTTTATCAATTTAATTCTTATTTTATCAATCTAATATATTGTTATGTCTCTATTTTTTTTAAATTATATTAAACTATATTTAATTATTATTTTACGAATTTAATATATTGATATGTTTCTATTTTTGTTAAATATATTAAAATATTAAAAATATTATATTAGTTAAAATATCTAATATTTAAAAGATAAAAATATCCAAAGATTCTAATAGTTTAAAATATATATTTTAAATATATAATAATAAACTTATTAGTGGTAAGATTTAATCTATTACTATAAATATTCGATAAACTATTTAACTTATTATTTCCAAGATTTATACTATTGATTTAAAATCTAATAAACTATTTAAAATATTTCATATTTGAAAAATATAAGTATATAAAAATTAAAAACATATTTTTTAAATATTCTAAACATATATTTTAAATACCTAATATTGTTAAAAATATCTAATAACCTAGTTATAATATATAATGGTTGAAAATATTTGAATGTTTCAACAAATTTAAAACTAATTATAATAAACTATTTTTTAACTAATTTTTTTATATTATTTCAAAGTTATAATTTGTAACTTCAAACAATACAAAGACCATATAATAAGGCCATATAATTGAGATTAGTTTATACAGTGATTTATAATGAAGAGTGGCTGTCTTGAGCCACACAAAACTGATAAATGCAATCAAATGATTAAATTTTCATCATATCCGGCCTTTAGACCACGTCTGCTATCTTCTTATCTTCTAAGATCATGAATCATTCACCAATTACAGTAATGAGGCTCCATATTATGCGTTTTATGACCTGAAATATAAACATAAAAAGAGTAGTATATAGTGTATTGCGTCATATTATTGATTAGATTTAATCGATAACATTCCAATAACCAATAACCAATATCAGTACTTTCAAGAAGTAACATTGCTCTAATATAGCTAGGAAGCTGAGAGCTGTCCAATTCAAAATTCATATTACATTTCGGAATCTAACAAGCAAGCCAATCTGCAGCTTGGTTTTGGACTCTATAATTATGTATAATTGTCATTTCAGAACTAATCAGGTTTCCACAAAATTTAATTAAAAGATTAAGGTACCAAGGAGCGTTTCCATTAGCAAGATATCAATAATTAACTTAGAGTCATACTCAATATCAACTTTCTTGTTGCCTTAGAAGTTACAACTTACTAATCCATCTAATATGGCCAGACATTCAGCAGTCAACGGATTTAACTTACTATATAATCTATCATAAGTATCTAAAGTTTCACCCTTATTATCTCTAAAAATGCGAGCTCTACTTGACTCCCCATTAGTTAAGGAAGAAGCGTCACAATTCAATTTAATCCTACCATTTCTTGGAGCAATCCATTTAAAAACATTCATCTTATTAATAATATGAGAGAGGAAATAACATTTTAAGTGGTTAGTCAGGTTAATATCTTTAGACCAAAGTTTTCTCTTTAGATTACTGGAATTAGTGATATGGATTATAGTATGAGTGATCCTGTTAATAATGGTCTCAGTATTGATATTAAGACCTTTATGTTTTATTTTGTCCATATGATACCAAATGTTCCAACAAATGATTGAATGAATTATTAATATAATGTGGGGTCGCTTTGCAGTACCATATTTGAAATATATGGTGAATAGACATGAACCTACCCACAATTATACCAAATAACATAGAGAAATAATTCTATATTTCCCAAGAAAATTGACAATTGATAAACAAGTGTTTGATAGTCTCAATATTATCGCAAAACCACACTTAGATGCTAAGTTGATTTTTTTATCTATAAATTGGTCAGAGTAAGAATCCATCATTTCACGGATTTCCATAAAAGAAGGAGAATTTAATATGAGTATTATTTTTCCATATTTTAGCAAATAGGTTCATTGTGATAAGTTTTGTCTTATGAAGTTCAGGTTGCTTTTAAGGTCAAATGTACCAGATTTACTAAGAGTCCAAACATTTTTATCTTCTTTATCATTATGAATCTTAATCTTCTAACGTTATATATGTTAGATGGTATTACATTGGTTTTCAATATATCTATATTCCAAGTATTGATGTTCCATAAACTATGGACGGGTTTAGAAACGTACCAATTATTATTCTCCTCATTAGACAACTGAATCTGAATCAAAGGATCTCTGTTTACTTTAATCAACGAATGACATGATTTGTTGTACTATATTCTCTTTCTATCTTAATTTTCTATTTCTATCTTGATTTTATTTAGTTTCTTTCAAAATTTATAGATTTTGTTATAGGAAGTGATGTTGAGACTACATATAGGATAAGGTTATTCTCTGAAAATCAGCTCCCCTTGAGTATCAATAGTATACTTGAAAACATAAGGAGTTTTATTGGATCTCGATATAGATAGAGAAAGAGAGAGAGCGATTGGAAAACATTTTTT
The DNA here is from genome assembly GCA_036936605.1 of Limnanthes douglasii subsp. nivea. NCBI lineage: Eukaryota > Viridiplantae > Streptophyta > Magnoliopsida > Brassicales > Limnanthaceae > Limnanthes > Limnanthes douglasii. The sequence continues at coordinate 142,211,562 of JAUPFV010000004.1, read as the reverse complement.
CTTAGGAAAAGAAACCCAGCGCGGAATAAGTCAAACCCGATAATCGTTTAACCAAGGGTTTGATCGAACAAAAAATGGGATCAACATTGATGGCTCCATGAGATAAAAATAGAGAGAAAAGTGAAGAGAGATATTGATGAAATTGAAATTCAAACTTTTGGATGGATACATTTATCCCGAATTGGAGTGATTATGAAGAATATGAGAGTGAGAGTATGGTTTATTATAGTAGACATAAATTTTAAAAAAATACACATGTGACCCTCTTCTCTTGTGTTCTTATGTTTATTAAAAGAGTGATGAAAGATTTAAAGAGCTGCATTTGATGAAAAATATTAATTACCCAATACGTAAAGAAATTTAAAAAGAGAATTTAGGTACAAAGTTGAAATTAAAGAGGAAAAAAGAAAGAAAAATTGTTAATAATTGAATCTGAATCAAAGGACGACTTCTAACTTTAACCAACAATCAACATGATTTGAGGATGTTTATTGGATTTCGAAATGGATAAAGAGGGAAAACATTTTTTATTTAAAAAAAAATCATGCGGGGAATAAGTCGAACCTAATGATCGATTAACCGAGGGTTTGATCGAACAAAAAACGGGATCAACATCGATGGCTCCGTGAAATAAAAATAGAGAAAAGTGAAGAGAGATATTAATAAAAATAAAATTCGAACTTTTGATAGATTGATCCTAATTTTTGGAGTGATTGTGAAGAATATAAAACTCAGAGTATCGGTCTATTATTATAGTAGACATAAATTTAGAAACAATACTCATGTGAATTTAGGTATAAAGTTAAAATTAAAAAAAGAAAAAGAAATAAAAATTGATAATAACTGAATTTAAATCAAATAACGAACTTCTAACTTTAACCAACAAACGACATGATTTGAGGAGGTTTATCGGATCTCGAAATGGATAAAAAGGGAAAGTATTTTTTCTTTGGAAAAGAAACTCTGCGCGGAATAATTCGAACCCGATGATCATTTAAGCGAGGGTTTGATCGAACAAAAAACGTGATCAACATCGATGGCTCCACAAGATAAAAATAGAAAGAAAAGTAAAGAGAGATATTAAAGAAAATGAAATTCCAACTTTTGGATGGATAGATTGATCCTGATTTGGAGTGATTATGAAGAATATGAAAGTGAGAGTATGGGTTTATTAGAGTAGACATAAATTTAGAAAGACAATACTCTTGTGACCTTATTCTTTTATGCTCTTGTGTTTATTAAAAGAGTGAAGAATGATTTAAAGAGCTACATTTGAAGAAAATATTAAAAACCAAAGACTTAAAGAAAATGGAAAAAGAATCAAGGTACAAAGTTAAAATTAAAGATGAAAAGAGAAACAAAAAGTGATAATAACTGAATCTGAATCAAAGGACGACTTCTAACTTTAATCAATAGATGACATGATTTGAGGAGTTTTATCGGATCTCGAAATGGATAGAGGGAGAAAATGTTTTTTCTTTGAAAAAGAAACCGTGCACGGACATGAAAAAATTACATAGCTTGGAACGTACAAACACAATTTACGAAATCCACTTCAATAGTTTTAGAATTTTTTAGTGAATCAAAAATAATTTCAAAAATATTTTAAAATATTTTATATAACAATGTTTATGACATACATTTGGTTGTGATAGATGTGAAACCTTTCATAACCAAAAACAGGTTTGATATATGCTAAACCAAGTCATAACCAAATACATTTTTGGTGGTTATATGTGTAAAACATATCATAACCAAAATACATGGATTTGATAGATTGTAAACCTATCATAACTAATTACATTTTAGTTGTGAGATTTAGTTGATAGATATTAAATTAGACCATGGGCTTGATAGATGAGTGAAAAGAAATAAAAGGAGAAATAAGTCCATTCAAGTTTATAAACTTCATAATAAATAAAAAAAATAAATACATTAAAGTTTAAGAAACACAAAATGAAAACAAAATAACTTAAAAGAAATAAAAACATGCACTGACATACAAACAACAAAAAGTTATAATAGAGTCATCTTAGTTGGACTCTTCTTCATCCTTTTTACAGTCTTCTTGGTCAAACTATTATTCCTCATCTTCAGAGTCTTTTCATCATAATCTTCTTCCTCTACCTCTTCAGCATCCTCCTCTTTTTCAAATAGAAAACGTTTACTCTTCTTTTTTCCATTGATAGCAACATGATCCTCATTTGGATCCTCATTATCTTCAAAAAATCCAAAAAGTTCTGGAGAATAGTTTTCATGAGCAAAAGAAGTAATGCCATAATCAGAAGAAGATGAAGAAAATTCTTTTGTTGTTGTTAGCTTCCAATTTTCTCTTCTTTCTAGGGAAAAGGAAAGTGGAGATAATTCAATATATATTGAGTCATCTTCTGAAGAATAATCAAGTATAGGTTCCATTTTTCAAATTAACAATGTTTTTTTTCTGTATGAACCCTAAAGTACGAACTGGATTTAGATTTTAAAGATTTAGAAGCATGCACATTTATTAAAGCTTTGTTTTTTGTGAATGTTTTAGTTATTACATAGTAATCATGAATATATATATATATATATATATATATATATATATATTTGTCAAATCATTTAATTAAATAACCAATTAAATGTTACTCACTAGTATAAATTTTGATTTGACAAAATCGGTTGGAGGATGGTAAACCATATTAATTAGAAAAACAGAGAACTTTTCTAAGTATGAACTTCATGAAGAAAACTAATGAGACCATATGCTGCGAAACCTAGCCAACAAAAATAATGATAGACCAGAGAGATGCAAAACCATGCTTACAAGAATAACGATAGATACAAAACAGTATTTATGATACATGCGTGACATATACATTTATATAGATGATAGATGCGAGACTGCATACATATACATGGTGATAGATGTGATACTCTTATAAAATAATTCAATATTGATGTAGCCCAGAATCTTAGACAGTAACCTTTTTAAATTTATTTTATTTTACTCATATATCTTATATTATTCAAATAAAATCTAATTGTCTTAATATTTAATTTTAATACATTTATTTTATTTCTTTGTGTTCTAATTTTGGGTTTTGAGCAGATCTTATATAAAGCCTCATATACCTTAAGTTATAAATAAGTTTTTAGAATAATATATTTTTTTATCTCTGAAAGTTTCAGTCTTTGTTACCCTTAGATTAAAGTTTCATCTATCATGTTACCCTTGGATTAGGGTTTCATTTATCATGTTACCCTTGGATTAGGATTTCATCTATCATTGTTTCTTTTCGTCATTCTGCTACATCAGTTTGGTATCAGAGCCTCAGTTCTTACTATGAGGCAAGCATGTTTCCGAATCTTGATTTCATATGATTCAAGGTTTAAAAAAGAGAACAACATCTATGGTCATGAAGATCTCAAATATGTTTTGGTATGTGGGGACACACCAGGTGTTTCGATCGATTACTGTAAAATTTTAAATTGGCTACCAATCGTCGGATCAATGAGAAACTTGCTTATTGAGATGCCGTCTCAGGCCATGAAGAGGTTTTCAAAACCAATATTTTTCATCAACTAGACAGCGGGATGTTGTTTTCAGGATATGAAAAGGCTTTCGAAACCAAAAACATTTCATCGACTTGATGGTTTCAATGTGACTTCGATAAGGAACACTCGAGAAGAATTTATCTTTATTTCGATAAGGTCAATAATTATAATTCCCAATATAACAATAGAAAAAATAGTTGTTGATGGTGATGGTGCTGTGAATTCGATGATGAATTCTTGTCAACTAGTGGAGGATGATGTAGCCAAAAATCCCAAATAAAAATCTTTTTATTTTTATTGTATTTCTTTGTATTCCAATTTAGGATTTTGAGCAACTCTTATATAAAGCCTCATATACCTTAAGTTTTAAATAAGTTTTTGGAATAATATATTTTTTATCTCTGAAATTTTCAATCTTTGTCACCCTTAGATTAGGGTTTCATCTATCATGTTATCCTTAGATTAGGGTTTCATCTATCGTGGTTTCTTTTTCTCATTCCGCTGCATCAAATATTTTAAAATAAATATTGATGGTTAACAAACACTACAATAAATATTACATCAAAGATTACAACAAACATTACAGCTAACATTAAAACAAATCGTCCCAAAATTTGTTAATGTTGTCTTCATTAATTTTCTGCTCTCTTGTTGATGTAATGTCGTGAAGTTTAGTAATTTCAAGTCTTTTTTATTTAACAAATCTTTAACGTACTCGTATATCATTACACTACAATCAAGTGTTCTTTTTTTGTTGATAAATGTTTATTGGATATACTATCCTTATTTTTTTATTCTGCTGGTAAAATATTTTTGATTTGGAGATTGAACTTTAAGTTAAAAGAAATACAAATACATTAGATGAGAGAGATATATACATGGGATGAAAATTCATTAGATGAGAGAGAGACACTTATAAATATTTGTGCAGTTCTTTTTTTGTTGAATCTGAACGCCTTACCAATGGGTTTAGATTTACTAATGATTCATTTTCGATATCTATTACCACTAATGTCTAATGTGCAATTCTCCTTCGTGGTCCTTGTGTTAGAAGAGGGACGAAGATGTAACCTTCTGTTTGGCCGCATAGTTTGTCGTCAACATAAAGTGTTACATCCATATTTTGGTTTAGCAAGTGCTACATTGAAGTAATAATATTTAAAATGGTTTTTGTTTATTAATTCATATGTATGTTGTAAAACTATTTGATTCTTACCATTACGCTTCCAGATATGGATCTTGTTAGAATAAGTGTTCCCACAACATCAAAATTAGCATATCGTATTTGAAAATTTATTTTGTTTAAGGTAGTAATATGTACCTATGTATTATCAAAAGTAGAAGTTAATAGTTAGTTTATTTATGTAAAGGGAAGCATGATAAACAAAATAAATTTAAATTTAAATTTTACCTTATAGTGGATCTTCCTTCACCTAATATCTTCATCATATTACTAACAAAAATATTAGATCCTCGTATTTCTGGAACTGACCATATTACGGATCTTTGGTGTTTTCTCTTTTTTCAGTCAAATCTAATTTATACTATTATTGTATGTCAAGTACTTCTGCTATTTTTTTTAATTGGCTAATCATTTTTGGTAATTTCCAAGTCAATTTCATCGGGGATTTAAATTTTAAAAAGATCAAAAAATAATTCAAATGATGGGACTTCATCCAATTCGTTTAAGCAAAAATATGAAACCAACATATTAGGTGAATTGAAAACATGAAAACCTTATAATACAAAACCAAGGCAACTGTGATAGATGAGAAATGATATCATACAAAACCAGGGAAACTATGATAGATGCAGAACGATATATTAGGCTAAACCATGACAAATATCATAAATGTGAAACCATAGCAACTAGATAGATGTAGAAAGATATATTATGCTAAACCAGACAATTGTAATAAATGTTAAAACCTAGGCAATTATGATAGATGAGAAATGATATATTATGCTAAAACTTGGGAAACTATGATAAATGCTAAAAACTTGGGCAACTATGATAGGTGAGGAACGATATGATGGTAAACCATGGCAATTATGATAGATGCTTAACGAGGGAAAGTATGATAGATGTTAAACCATATTATAAAAAATCAGATGAATAAGAGACAGTTATATGTGCGAGAGAAAGATTAAAGATTAGAAAAAGATAAAAGATTAGAGAAAAAAATTAGAGATTAGAGAAAATATTAAATATTAGAGAACATATTAAATATTAGAGAAAATATTAAATATTATAGAAAATATTAGAGAGTATAGGAAAGATAATTTACTTGTTTCTTGTGTAAATTTTTTTTCAATCCGTATAATTTGATTGTCAAAAGTTGTCTTCAAGTCGCTTACTGTAGGCATTTTGATTTCTTGGTGTTCAGTGGCATGATCCTTTACAAAAAATGTTTATTAGTAATTCAAAACTAAATAATGACGCTTTTGTGAAACCAGGGTAACTTTAATAGATACAAAATCATAGCAACTACGATAGGTGCGAAACGATATCATGTTAAATTATTGGCAAATATGATAGATGTGGAACTATGGAAACTATATTAAACCAAAAATTTAACCAGGTTGCTGAGTTAATAGATAACCCAATATTCCACCAACCTACATCTCATCAACACAATACACAAACCCTGCAAAAAACAAAAAAAAATATGCATAACCCACTAAAATTAGATCAAAGAAAACTATCCTTGTTGATGTGAAGATACATGACATGGGAGACCACAAGACTATTCAATGTTTGGCACGCGGTAATGAAATACACTTATCTTTATCTAAATATACTCTTCTTGGTAAGTTCTCTAATGAAATGCCTCAAATATTGATTATACATAGGTAATTTTGATGTTCATTAGAATATAATGATAAAATAGCAGATGGATTAGCTAATGAACAAATGGAACCACCTAATATAAAAAATAAAACATATCATATTGATCAGAATCTACTAAATGGAACCTTAACATATAAGGATAAAAACTATGGTTTAACATCTATATACACAATCTTCATATTTCAACAAAAAAGAAAATTCAAAATGATTAAACATCAGGAATGTGAAACTAGTTAATGGAATGGTTGAGGATAATCAGATAACACAAGATACTGTGAAGACAACAATAGATGGTAGAGATAGAGAAATCATTAAAGCACTTCAATCAATTGAAATAGGACTTATGTTTACCTCAACCAATGAATTTGATATCTCTGATATAGAAACTGAATCACCTAAACAAACAACCACGTGAAGTCTACCTATATCCCTAACCATGACTCTAGGTAAAAAATAAATAAGACTAAAATTAAACCTTTTAAAGATCTAATTAATACCATATCGTTAAATTTTAAAGGTTCCTTTATACCCTCCGATGATATATGTAAGTGACTATCACAATCCTAAATTTAAATGTTAAATCTATAGCAAACAATGAAACAATTAGAAGAATCAAAACAATTATCAAGGTTGAAAATGTATACTTAATTGCTATCCAGGAACCTTTGATTTCAGTGGAGAATTTAGACAAAGTTAAAATAAAACTAGGATTTTAAGTTAGCACAACAGATATCAATAACAAGAATTTGATAATATGGAAAGAAGACTTATAATAGATTTTTTATGCAATCAATAACAATTTATCCATTTAAAAGTTAGACATTCTACATTGAACAATTAGTTACTTGTCATAGTGGTATATGCCAAATGTATTAGAGTTCAAATAATGATATGATAGGACATTTTGGAAGACTTGGTTGAGTATTCTAAAGAGTGGATAGTCATGGGACATTTTAATGTCATTACAAATTCTTGAGAACAACTATATTTCTCTATTTTATGCCTAAGAAGCTTAGATGACTTTAATAACACTATCTTAAACTGCTAACTTGAAGATATTGAATATTCATATTCAAAATTTACTGAGACTAACAATAGATAATAGAAGAGGTTGGATGTGGTTTCATATAATGCAGTTTGGAGAGATTATCATGAAAACACTAGAATCAAACATATATCTAGAACAGGATCAGGCCATTGTCCTTTGTATATATCTATTTTAGTGGACCAAAATAGAACAAAATCATCATTAAAGTTTCAAAATGTGTGGACCTTGCACCTTGACGTTTTGAGTTTGGTTGAACTAAACTGGATATGGATTACTTATGGAAGTTTTTTCCGAAAAAACTAAAAAGGTGAAATTAAAATTGAAAAGCTGGAATTTTGAGGTCTTTGGAAATGTTTTTAATATTGTTACTCAAGAAATTCACCTTCAACTCATTGCTAGAGAAGAATCTTATTGGGAACATAACAATAATACAAATTAGCTGATTAATGGAGATAAAAATAATTATTTTTTTCCTAACTATGTCTAGAAGAGAATGAAAAATAAAAAAGATTGAAGGCATAATAATGGTTGAAGATACATGGATTGAGTATCAATCTAACTTGGGTAAATATATTGAGGAACATTTTAAGTCACTATTATCAGCTCAGCCCAATATAAATGAATTTGAACAACTTTATAATGTAATTTCCAAAACCATTATTGAATTAGATAACAAAAAATTATGGATTTCCTTCATAAAAAAAGATCTACAGCCCTGCCAAAAACTTGAGCTCTAACAATGCTGTTGAAGTTGATGAATTTAACTCAAAATTCTTCCAATATTACTGGTATATTATATCCAATGATATTTGTGCAACAATTGTAGCTTTCTTATATGGTCATCCAGTCTCGCATGACATATATGAATCTACTATATGTCTAATACTTAAGGTAAACTCCCCGAAAATATGGAATGAAATCAAACGAATTAGGTTACGTACTGTTCTTTAATAAAATAATTTTTAATATTTCGAATGAAAGATTAGTTATTCTACTTTCTAAGATTATTTCGGAGGAACAAGGAGGTTTTGTCAAGGCCGGGAATATTCATGAAAACGTTTTATTGACTCAAGAGTTAGTACATTAAATAAATAGAAAAATTAAAGGAGGCAATATTATGATGAAAATTGTTATTAAATTACTATGCAATTATCACAAAATGGCTCAAGAACAGAACATATGCGGAGGAAAGATTTAAATGAACACATGATTTAACGTAGTTCGACAATTGTCTACGACCACGGGCGCTGCCAGAGAAAAGAGTTTCACTATGATAGAAAAGGTTACAGATTTCAGATTGTGTTTTGTGTAGTCCTAGTATTCTATTTATAGGGAATACATAGAACTTACTAGATAATGGGCCTAATGGGCTCATACCACAAGACTAACAACGATACTGTCACACCACTTATTTGTACTGCCGAACACAGTACATTGTCAAGTCACAATATCACTGTCACAGATACAAAACTGTACTGCCGGACACAGTATACTGTCAAGGCACTATTCGACTCATTCACAACAAATCTTCCCCTTGAGACGAATATCCTTTCTTCACTATCAACAAAGACGCTTCTCTTCTTCTGACTCGCGAAATTCCCTTAAGGCATTCACTCTATACTGCAAACACCAATCCAGTTTAGGCACTCCCTAAACTTTCGAACTGATACTGTCTTGGTCATTATATCTGCTGGATTATCGTGTGTAGACACTTTCTTCACATCAACAATTTCCTTTGATATTATATCACGAATAAAATGATACCTGAAATCTATGTGCTTTGTACGCTCATGGTACATCTGGTTCCCTGTAAGGTGTATGGCACTTTGACTGTCATAAAACACCTTTGTAGGTAGTCATATCCAAGCCCAAATCTACCACCAAAACTTGCAACCATATTGCCTCTTTAACTACTTCCGCTACCGCCATGTCCTTCGCCTCTGTTGTAGAAAAAGCTACAGTAGCTTGCACCTGTGATTTCCAACTGATCGTACTCCCAGCTAGAGTAAATACATATCCTGTCAGAGATCTTATTTTATCCATATCACTTGCAAAATCAGAATCAACAAAACCAACCAATGATCTTGCAATATCATTCAGTGATTCACCAATATCGGTCTTGTTAAAAGTTAAGCCAACGTTCACAGTATTCTTAAGATACCGAAGTATCCATTTCAGTGCATGCCAGTGTTCTTTCTCGATAAATCCCATGTACCTGCTAACTATACGAACCGTATACTTCAAGCAACAATAAGCATATCATCCACATACAACAATAAGTAACCATAATAATCATCTGACATCTTTTGATGATACACACAACTATCATATGGACTCCTCGTGAACCATTTGACACCATGAATGTATCAAAACATTTGTACCATTTCCTAGGTGACTGTTTCAAACCATACTATGATTTTTTCAGCAGACAAACTTTATCCTCCATATTAGGTTCGATAAATCCCTCTGGTTGTCTCATGTAGATTTGCTCCTCCAATTTACCATGTAGAAACGCAGTCTTCACATCCAACTTCTCAAGCTCTAAATCTTGCAAAACTACTATGGCTAATAAAACTCGAATCGAACTATGCTTCACCACTGGAGAAAACACTTCGTTGAAGTCGATTCCTTCTCTTTGAGTAAAACCCTTAGCGATCAGTCTTGCTTTGAATCGAGATGCCTCAACCCCTGGATTACCTTCCTTTTCTTGAACACCCATTTACTACTTACTATCTTCTGTCATTTAGGCAAGTCAACAAGCTTCCATGTTTGATTCTTATGAAGAGATTCAATCTCTTCCCCAATATCACCAATCCATCGATCTGCCTCTGAACTCGCTATAGCTTCTCTGTAGCTACTAGGTTCCTGCATCTCAACTTCTTCTTGCAACTAGATTTGCATACCTTTTTAGAAGTCTAATATCTCTTCTTTCTCTGCCCAATACTATGCTATAAGGTTGTTGTTCTGATTCAGGCGCACCATCTTCACTATCATCTGATGCTGACGCTTCACCTCCTGATTCTGGATCCACCTCAGAACCACTTGAATTATTGGACCTGCTAGGAACTGATTCTACTTCAAGCTCCACCCGTTTACTCACAACCGATTATGATTCGACCATTTATCCTATTTCCTTCTGACTGTCTATCGAAGCAAACTCATTAAAAGTAACGTCCCTACTGATGAGAAAACCTAGAGACTTTGGAGAGGTACACCATAACCTATATCCCTTCACTCCAGTAGCATATCCTAGAAATATGCACCTCTTTGCCCTCGGCTCAAGCTTACCATCTCTCACTTGAGCATACGCAGGACAACCAAACACCCTCAAATGTTCATAAGCAGCCAACGATCCAGACCAAATCTCAAAAGGAGTTTTACAATCAATAGTCATTGATGGAGACCGATTCACCAAGTAATACGATGTATTGATAGCTTCAGCCCAAAAATCCTTTCCCACATCGGAATGCGAGAGCATACTCTGTGCCTTATCACAAAGTGTTCTGTTCATTCTTTTTGCAACTCCATTATGTTGTGATTTTTTAGAACAAGTGCGATGGCGCAGTATACTCTCAGCTTCGCAGAACTAGTTGAACTCACGATTGCAATATTCTAACCCATTATCTAGTCCTAAGACGTTTGGTTTTTCTTCTTGTTTGCTTCTCAATCATCGTCTTCCATTTGATAAAGGTTGAATATGCCTCATCTTTCGTTTTCAGAAAGTAAACCCACACCATCCTTGAATAACCATCAATCAAACTCATGTAGTATATGGCTCCGCTCTTGGATGGAATTCTGTTTGGACCCCAAAGATCTGAGTGAATGTAGTCCACTGTCCCTTTAGTCTTTCTTACAGCCGATTTGCTGAATTTGACTCGAGTTTGTTTACCAAACACACAGTGCTCACAAAATCCCAATGATTCTGCTTTATATCCTTTCAACAAATCTCTCTTTCCCAAAACAGATAATCCTCTATCACTCATGTGACCAAGACGCCAATGCCATAACTTATTTTGATCTTGCCTACTTTGGCTATTATTCCCTAACGATGCTACTGCAGCATCTCTCATAACAACACTCCCCTGGAGAATGTAAAGACCCTTCTGCAAACTGCCTTTCATGCATACTATTGAGCCTTTTCTCACTTTGATTACACCGTCTTCTGCATGGTACTTGTAACCCTGAGAGTCTAGAGTTCCAAGAGTAATCAGGTTTCTCTTTAACCCAGGACCATGCCAGCACGTCAAGATTCTAACAACCCCGTCAAACATTCTGATTCTGACGTTACCAATACCACCAACGGTCAATGAATGATTGTTCCCTAAATAGACAGTTCCCTGCATTGGCTTGTAAGTATCGAACCACTTCTCAAACTGACACATGTGATATATAGCGCCAATATTGAGTACCCAAGAGTTTTGCCCAAAGTCTGAACTCACAGACAACACATCTCTTTTACCATTGTTTTCACTATCGTCGGAATCGTTCACACTTTCAACAATATTTGCTGCATTTTCCTTTTGATTTCCCTTCTTACCATTCAGTTTCGAAAAATCTCTTCTATAATGACCCTGCTCACCGCATTCATAACAGTTTGAGTGCTTTACCCTTGACTTGGACCTCCAGTTCTTCCTTTTTAAAGAACTCGCTTTGGTTCTAGATCTTCCTCTAGACATAAGACCTTCCCCTTCAGCTTGATTGTCTGGCTGCAACTGTCTCATCTCCTTTGATTTTCGTGCCCCTTTGACATCTGCTAGCGATAACTTATCCTTACCATACATAATGGTATATATGAAGTTTTCATAGGGAGCTGGTAACGATCTCAATACAAACAAATCTTGATCTTCATCCTCAATATTGATATCTAGTTCTCCAAGTCCATTATAATTGATTTAAAATTATCTAAGTGCTCTGTTATGGACATACCTTCTTTCAATCTGAAATCATACAAACGCTTCTTCAAGTATAATCGGTTTACTGCTGATTTCTCTGAGTAAAGATCTCCTAGCTTTTTCCATGTGCAGGCAGCAGTCTTCTCACCACTAATCTCGCGAAGCACATTTTCTTTCACACTCATTAAAATCCAGCACAAAGCTCTTTCTTGAAGATCTTGTTTCTCCTCTTCTTTCATCTCTTCTGGTAAGTTATTCTCCACAGCCTTCCACAGCCCTTGTAGTACCAATGAAGATTTCAGTTTAATCTTCCACAACGCAAAGCTGGATCCCCCATCAAATTTTTCAATCATGTATTTTATTGCTGTAGACACCATTGTGAAACCCTAATTGCAAAAGCCTTAATTTCACCACGTGGCTCTGATACCAATTATGTTATTAAATTACTATGCAATTATCACAAAATAGCTCAAGCACAGAACATATGTGAAGGAAAGATTTAAATGAACACAGGATTTAACGTGGTTCGACAATTGTCTACGTCCACGGGCGCCGTCAGAGAAAAGATTTTCACTATGATAGAAAAGGTTACAGATTTCAGATTGTGTTTTGTGTAGCCATAATAGTCTATTTATAGGGAATACATATAACTTACTAGATAATAGGCCTAATGGGCTCATACCACAAAACTAACAACGATACTGTCACACCATTTATTTGTACTGCCGAACACAGTACACTGTCAAGGCACAATATCATTATCACAGACACAAAACTGTACTGCCGGACACAGTACACTGTCAAGGCACTATTCGACTCATTCACAATAAAAATAGATATGGCCAAACCCTTTGATGGACTCTTATTTAACTTTATCCAAAACTAGAAAGTTTAAAGAAATGTATTAATTGAGTTTGGTTTTAAATAATTATGAATGAGGAACTTCAAGGATACTTTAAGTCTAGCAAAGGAGTAAGACAATGTGATCATATCCCTCATAGTATTTTCATTATTGTTGAATAATATATTATTATGAGACTTAAGAAGCTATTTGAAGAAAATATTGAAATGATATGTAATACAAGAAGCTCCATGAACATACCTTGTTTGGACTTTGTAGATGATTTCATCATATTTGAATATGGTACATCTTCCACTACCAAAAAACTTTGTTTGTTCCTTCAACATTACTAAGATGGGTACAACCAGATAATTAATAAGGACAAAACTATAATTATCACCCCCACAAGAATGTTACAAGCTATAATCAAGACAATCGAAAATCTTGCTGGCTTTAAGCACGGAAACTTGCCACTTAAGTACGTTGATTTTCATATTCATACAAGTAATAAAGTATGTCATCTTGATGATTTGGTGATTAAAATTAGAAATAAGATTCATAATTTGGACATAAAACATCTATCTTTTGGTGGAAGATTAATTTTTATTCAATCAGTCTTGATGACTATTCCAACATATCATTTTAAAAGTTACATTTTACCTACATATGTAATTATCTGAACTAAAAGGATGTATAATAGTTTATTATGGGTATCCATGATTATAAGAAATCAACAAACTAGACAAAATATGAGAATCTATGTAAGTCTTATGATGAAGGTGGATTAAACATAAGAAAGCTATAGGATATGCAGTTAACCTTATCTTGTAAATTATGGTACAACGTGAGAGAACATAAGTCTCTATGGTCAATATATTGTTCTAAACATCTTTGCATCAAGTTCAAAGAAAAAGTAAACGCTCGAAGACCTGGAAAATATTATTAGCTATTAAGAGAAAAAAATCTTAATATGATTAGATTTGATTTAAATACATAAGATATTTGAATAAAATAAAATAAAATAAACAAGGCTTTTGTTTGGACTTTCTGAGCTACATCATCCTCTCCTGGTTGACAAGAATTCGTCATTGAATCCACAGCACCATCACCATCAAGAACCCAAATTATTTATTTTATTTTATTCAATCGTTACATTGGGAATTATAATTGTTGACCTTATTGGAATAAGATAAATTATTCTCGAGTGTTCCTTATTCGAAATCATATTGAAGCCATCCGGTTGATGAAAAAAAACTAATTTCGAAAACTTTTTCATAGCCTGAAGACAACATCCCCATGTCCAGTTGATGAAAAAAAATATGGTTTTGAAAACTTCTTCATAGCATGAGACAGCATCTCGATAAGCAATTTTTACATTGATTCGACGATTGGTAGCCAATTTAAACTCCTTCAGTAACCGGTCAATATGATCGTCATTGAAACGATTGGTATGCTCCCTCATACTCAAACGATCTTCCAGATCTTCATGACCATGTGTGTTGTTCTCTTCTTTAAACCTTGAATCAGAATAGTCAGGCTTTAGAAACATGCTTCCCCATAGCACGAACTGAGGCTCTGATACAAAACTAATGACGCAACGGAAATAGAAGAAGAAACAACGATAGATGAAACCCTAATTCAAAGGTAACATGATGAAACCCTAATCTAAGGGTAACAAAAATTGCAATTTTCAGAGATAAAAAATATATTATTCCAAAAACTTAAAATAACTTAAGGCATATGAGGCTTTATTAGAGCTGTTACCGGGTCAGGTCGGACCGGGTTTCGACTGGATCGAGACCGGCCCGTTAAGCTACCGGGTCGGTCCAGCCCGGACCGATAAACCAAGGGAGCTCGTTTTGATGAACCGAGACTGGCCCGATAAGGTAACGGACCGGTCTGTCCTGGACCGATATGCCAATGGAGCCAGTTTTATGACCCGAGACCGACCCGGTAAGCTAATGGACCGGTCTGGCCCGGACCGATAGGGAAAAAAACCTAGTTTTATTTTAAAACTTAAAGTAACCGAAAATAAACCAAGAACAAAGCTTATTCTAAAGACTAAATTACTCATCAGTTACAGTTAAACATAAAACATAATAAGTTGCATTTGAAAGTAAAAAATAACAGACATAAACAAGAGAATAAACAAGATAAAATCATTGTGTTCCAACACTAAACAAACACATAAACATCTTGTTACATCCACGGTAACTGAATAAAATTGCTTTCTAGTTTCCATCTTTTTAAATTCTTGATGCTCCACTGTTTGTTATCTTTAGTTTCAGAAAATCTACAAAAGGCAAAGAGATCGCCATCAGCTGATACATTAAATGCACAGAGTGGTTCACGTATAACTTGTTTTGAGCGTGTTCTTGTCCATGTTATAGTGTCCCACATGATAATGGTTCCTCCGCGTTCTAAGAAGGAAAAATGATAAACTGTTCTTAGCTAATGAAGTAAAAACAAAACATTCATGTTTGAAATTGGGGGAAAAGAGGTATGCATTGTCACCAAAGAATGGAGAGTCACCTGTATTTGCAGCAACATATAAAACCTGCTTGTTATCTTTAGTTTGAGAAAATCTACAAAAGGCAAAAAGCTCATCTTGGCAAACAAATAAATTCAGATATATTAGTTGGAAAACTGAACAATTAAAGAGGTGGTAGTCGACTGGCTAGTGGCTACGAGCCTGCAAACAATAAATTATTGCACGTATGATGCTTAAAAGTAAACTAATTAACAGAAGCAACTGTTTAACTTCAAGAAAGCTAAGGTGGGGCAGAGATGGCAAATTCAAATTATCAACAAATGAATGTATCAAGATCAACCTCACCCTCATTAACATGATTAACCGGAGAAGTCGAAGAATCTTGAAAATACGTTAAATTTGAAATCAATTGTTACTAATTAATGCAAAAATATTATTACAAATCAATTACTATTTACATACAAGGCCGTAAATTATATTTATATAGAATATCGAGTTAAAAAACTTACCCATTTAACGCGAAAAAGTTCTTGCGGATGAGGAGATGCCAAAGTTAGCTACTTTTTCCATTTATTTTTTGTTATGTAAGGTCTGTAAAAAATAAGAGTGTATTTTAGTAACAATATCAAGAGTAGCTACATCAAAAGTATCCAAATAATAAGGTAAGTAATAAACTATAGTCAATGCTGTTTTTTGCATATTTCATGTACAGGTGCCTACAGGTGTTTCTTCTACAGAAAAATCTATGGTCTATCTCCAACTGAGATATTATTTCACAAAATAACTCCAAAGCTCCAACAAAACGAGCTAGCTAGCTAATCAGGCATGTATATATGCATAGATATAGAACCTAAACAATGCAATCTGAAGTATAATTTATAAAATAAAATTCAATAACTGTAAAAGCTAAGTAGTATTAGAAGAAACAGATGTTAAAAAGTAGTCACCTTGGCTTTTGGGAACAGAGGAGATGGTGGGTTTTGTGTCAGGTTTAGCGGCTTGAGGGAGAGGTTTCTTTTTGTTACAGATAAGAAGTGCCGATTTTGGAATTTTACGAATCAAAGAATCAAATTACAGATAAGAGAGCTTTAATGTATGTTTCTAATACCTATTTTATGTTTCCCTGAATTTCTACGCAAGTTCAGTCCTGACTAAAATCAATTTACATCATACTTACATTCTTGTACTAGTGCGTATCGGTATCACCAATTCACTATAAAGTTCATCAAACCTGGATTCTTGCAAACTCATTGACGAAGATAAAAAACGAAAAAAGTACCATTAAGAGGCTACTCATCAATTAATATACAATTATAAAATGAGGAATACTCTTAGATTCACTGGTTGGTCATTGTATCCTATGCCATTAGTGTTTTTAGAAACAAATGCACACCAGTAATACTAAAAAGACTAAATGGTCATAGTTCTTTAGTCATCCTTATAAAAACACAGAATCTGATCACATTTCATACTAATTCAGTTTTCCTCATTGTAAATTTTGAACTATTCATATCTCTTCAAACTCCGAAATAAAGAAAAACTAAACAACTACTCTCTCTATGCATGTAAAAACTGAAAGAGTTGAATAAACACAGTCAAATCAAAGCACAACATAGGCCATTAAGGTAAGATAGACTTGAACATTAATTGTAGGCAGAAATAGAATCAACCAAAGATGATGACCATGAAAGTGAGCAGATTTTCAAATATTTTTGAATCAAGATTCATGAAACCCCAAATCAAGATTCACAGATGCTAGAGTTATAACATAATGTTGCATGCAACAAATTGGTAGAATCTCAACTTATGTCGTACAATAAATGGTTCAATCTAATGGAATTTTAACTGAGTATGAAAGGTACAGATTTACTTACTGAGTCTGAGTGGTTGACTGATTCATTGATGGTTCAAAGCTATTTTCACTTAACTCTACATGTCGGAATCCTTTAGTCTCCCCTAAACGGATGTTACTCAGAACCTTATTATATCTGGTATCTATAGTATTTGATGGAGTTGAAATCCATGGCGCTCATGGTTATTTGTTTACACTACAAAATATTCATTTTTAGCTGCGAATCTAAAGAGAAATAAGTAATTAAAAGCAAGAAATCATGTACCTGGAACACCAGAACTTCGATAGAAGGGGAAGACTGAAGAGAGAGGTCTTGTTCTTCGTTACTGGCTTACTGAGAGTCTGTGTTAGGGTTTAGGTTAGGGAAAAAATTTCTTTATATACATCCCATATCGGTCTGGTAACTGGGCGGACCGGTCCAGACCGGTAAGAAAATCAGGCTAAACTTTTGGCCCCAACCCACCCCCTAACTTATTCGGACCGGTCTCGGGCCGCTTTTATCGGACCGATCCCGGGCGGGTTATCGGGTTGGGAGGCCCAATAACAGCTCTAGGCTTTATATACTAGCTTCTCAAAACACTAAATTATAATACAAGGAAATAAAATAAATATTTTAAAATAAAATAAATCTTTAATATAATTAGATTTGATTTAAATATATAAGATATTTGAATAAAATAAAATAAACAAGGCTTTTGTTTGGACTTTCTGGGCTACATCACATTTGGTAGATAATATGGCGAGAATTTTCTACTAGTGATGAATGCCAAGTCCTTTTTTATGGGCTTATTATATGTAAAGAAGAAGAAAATCTATCACCCAGACATTGAAACTGATTTTAGTATTCTAATAGAAATATTGTAAAAAAGCAAAGCCCCTTGGTATCTGGCTCCTCTAATTGATTATTGTAGAAACCTTATAACCTAAAGTATGAATATAGTACATATGGGAGCAAAATCATGTTGCGGACTGGTTAGCTAAATGGACCCTTAAGTGGAAAATGAGACAATACCTCACCCAATCAAGCTTTTTCTCAATTAAGAGCAATCTCATTAATAAGAAGCTTAGGAGTAAGATATATAAGGGTTGAAGACTAACAAAATTATTTCAAAATTATGAGATTTCTATAACTGTGAAATAAACAAATTAATTACCAAGCCATAGATGAATTAAGAGATTGTCTTTAAAAGTTACATGGTATATGTCTAGTATGCATCTTGTCTCATTATTACCAGCAATAAATTTTATGCTTGTATGATCCTGGGTTATATTGCGTCATGAAGTGACTAAGTTTAAAATCTCCAAACCTACTCTGGAAAAAAAATAATATATTAAACTTTAATTCATATAAACAACTATAGATAAATACTATGTTATCAACCAACATTCAAACATGTAGAAATGTCTAACTTTTTCATGTTCTTGTAGAACTTTGGATACTTGTAAGAATGAGACTTATTAATAAGCTAGATCCATGAATAATATACAAAAGAATAGATGGTAGAGTTGATCAGTGAAAAAAAACCATAGATTTATAAATATCCATTTATTGGTCGATTCTTCACGGAAACTGATTCACCAACAATAAATTAATTATCACAGTTTGATACCAAGTTGATTAATGGAGTTTAAATCGTCTATTTACTGGATAAAACAATAACCAGATTTCTAAAATTATCTTAAATTGACAAATACAAAACAATGAAGATGAAAAGTCGTATCTTTCAACTTCTCCAAAGTAAAAAAATTGAAACCCTTGGAGCAAAATCTTAATTCATAAACGAAAGGTTTTGGCTAAATTAGGGCTCTTTTCGATAAGAAGCCCCAATTATAAATATACTTACCTAAATGTTTTACCCAAAACACCTACTATTCATTTACTAAGTTCTAACCCTAAAGGCTAAGCATTCCCAAAACAAATCAGCCCCAAAACACTCATCATCTCTTCTTCTTCAAAACTCCAAAACACCAAATCCAAATCAGCTCCAACTTCAACTCCTCTTCTCGTTCCATAACAACTCCTCTTCACACTCAGTCAACAACAAGAATAGGGAAATGAAAAGAGTGAGTTAACATCTCTAATTCTTTTTTTCTTACTTTTTTTCTTTTTGGTTTCTGTAGATTTGTGGTAGTTTTATTGATAAAATAGGGAAATGTCTCTTTACATTGGTGTTTATAGTAGTATAGTGATGGTATGAGTGTTTTGGTGTGGCTGATTTGGTGTTTTAGAGGTATATTTATAAAACTTTTCGAGGTCCTTCAATGGCGGAACTCACTGGTTCGCGCTTCCCCCGCCGGGTGACAACATATCCAACCGGCGGGAATGGTATTTTTTTGCAGGTGATTATACTACCCCGCCGGGTGAGGGCGAGGTATATTTTGTAAAGTTTCTAACGTACTTACCTTTCTTCTTGCAGGCACGAGGCACGTAGACCTGAAAAAGGGAAGGGCAAAAAAAAGGTGAGGCGTGAACGAGAAGAAGTTCCTTTTTAAAAAAATGGTGAAGGTAGCCTACAACCAAGGGTTGATCGGACCGAGCGCGATGATCGGCATGAACGTGAGGATCGGACCGAACGGGTGGTGCGCACGGGTCAGACTGAAGGCTCTTTGCGGCATAACAAATATGTCAGCACGAGGGAGCGATGAGTACAGCCCTCTCCTCCACGAGAGGTGCGTAGTCGAGGGCGTGCGTTTGTTGATGAGGAGGATACGAAGGAGGAAACTAAGGTCATCATGCCACCACCTCGAAGAGAGGGTACGGTTGGACGTCATACTGATCCGGAAGGATGGAGGAACTTATTTTTATGCCAAAAAAATATCTTTCTGTTCCCGGAGTATGCGCAGCATGAGGCGTACTACACATTCATGGACGACGTAAGTTTTTGAATTTTGGATTAACTTATATTTTGTTATTAGTCAAACTATTTTATTTGTGAAAGTGTTTGGTTCATATTATATCTGTGATTGGGTTTATTGCAAGCACGATCTAGTATCACCGTTTAGTCGAAGTACGGTATTCTCGGTCAGTAGGACCTTAGCAAGCAATTGGGTGTCAAAGCTTTGTTGGAAGAGACACCGTTCTGGCCACTAATGCGACATCTTCCGAATTTCAACACGCACGTAGAGTTGGCGGAGGTGTTCATTGAGAGGTGGCACCAAGAGACCAACATCTTCCAGTTTGTGTTCGGGGAGATGACCATCACGCTATATGACGTGTATGTCATCATTGGCCTCCCGGTCGAGGGGATAATTATCAACGCCTTTAGGACGGAGGATATAGGTGCGACATATGCACGTTATGCATATTTGTTGGGAGTTTTGCCGAATGTTGTGCGGGAGGATATGGAGGCACATGACTGGAGTGGGTTTGGCCTCCGATGGCTACGAACGACGTTTTCCGGGGATGAGTATTTGGATTCCAATGCCAACCTCACTATGGAAATGAAGAAATCAGCTGCTAGGGCATACATCATGTTCTTCCTTGGGTGTACCATATTCGCAAACACGAGCCAGAAGAACATCCAGTACGATTTTCTCCATTACCTCTAGGATTTTTCTGACCTCTGTAAGTATGCATGGGGTACATGTGCACTCGTGTGGTTGTACAAAAGTTTGGGAGGTATTTCAAAACACTCCTTGAAGAGCTTGGTCGGGTTTTCGGCCCTGATGGAATGTTGGATCTACGACCACTTTCCCATCTTCTGAGTGGCGGTTAATAGCGGTTATAGCCCGACCGATCCAAAAATGCTAGCGTGGTTGCCCAAAAGGATCACAGGATCAGTAGCTCGCGGGAAGCCTTACTACCGTGAGATCCTTACGGCGCAACGAGAGACGGAAGTAAGTTATTATTTATCTATTAATTATATGATTTTATGAGTAATTGCTTTTTTGTAGGTGATATTCCGACCTTACGATGATGTACGTAAAGTGTGGTCGGAGCAGGCAATAGGGTTGTATCGGAACCCTATTCTCCTTATGCTAGTAAGCGAAGCATATCACCCGGACCGAGTGATGAGGCACTTTGGTTGGATCCAGGAAAAGCCGTTGGACCCTCTTTTGGCTAGAACCGGTCTGCAAAGAGGAGACCATCTCCGTTATGCGCTGCATGGGAGGCACTGGACGAACTGGAAGGAGCACATTTACATTATCGATAGGTACTCGAGGCCCTTGGAAGGGAGTAGCCACATGTCATCCCACAGTACAAGGAGTACGTGAAGAGGTACAGTTGGTTTAACATCACGCGTTGTATACTTACCGAGAGGTCCGCGGTTGATGCGATCAACACAATTAATCGTGTTCGGCCGTTAAACAATTCCTCTGACGAGCTCATGTCATTTGCAAAGGTGTTGGAGATAACTAGTCTGTGGCTTTTGATTATGGTAGTCGCATTCGTTATTTGCATGTTCTTTTAGTTTGCGAACTAAATTTTGTGGATTGTTTTTTTCATGTTTTACATTTTGTGTTGTTGTACCATGATCACGATACTCTTGTTTTCAATTTTTTGTTAACTACATTGTTCGCATGATATAATGTCATTTAGTATATTGTTTGTCCTTGTACCATGAATTCAAACAAAACACGTTTTCCATTTAATCCGTAAACATGGAAGAAGCGGTCGACATATTGTACAAGTGTATACTTTTTGTGTTTGGAATTCCTTTCACCCGCCGGTTGATGACGAGTAGAAAATTTGAATGTTCCATTCAACCGCCAGGGACATTATCAACCGGTGGTTGAGAATTTGTGGCTCGGCGGGGTCCTAGTCCAATGTCCCATACTAATTCTAAGTCTCTTGTTGAGAATCACCCCGCCGGGATGAAAATTCTATACCACCGGGGGAGTTTTCACCGCACTGGTGTAGTATTTCAACCGGTGGTTGAAAAATTCTGACCCTGCGGGGTCCAATGCCAATGTACCATACCCATTCTAAGTCAATTGTTCGCAATTACCCCTGCGGCTTGAAAATTCTACACCGTCGGGGGAGTTTTCACCGCATTCATCTAAGAAGATACATTCATCTAAGAAGATACATTCATCATTAAACCTCATACAATAGAAGATACATCCATCTAAAGAAAATTAGCTCGAAAGGCTCTACACCGCTAGTTGAGCATTTTCCAACCGGCGGTTGACAAACCGAAAGACAAACTGATACACACTGAAACTATCCAGTTAATCACTCATTTCCTGTAAGCGGATGTCGATAATGTCAGAACGGACCCTATCCAGCTGATCCTCCGTCATCGAATCCGTGACCTGGCAGTTGAAACGTTTTACGCGGGAATAAAAACACTCTTTCCCGCTAATTATTTTAGAATTGAACCACCGACTTCGACTCTATAAATACTAGAATCTGACTATGAAACTAAACATTTAAGTTATAACAATGGCTGATTCAGGCTGGAACGTGCACGTAGATGCAAACCTCATAAGCGCATTTGACTTTCTCAGAGGTACGATGCAAGAGGAGATTCCTGGTTTCGTCGATGCGGTTTTGTGCATAATGTTCTTCAACCACGGTAGAGAGGCATCGTGTCCAGGATGTTTAATGCCCTGAACACGCGGATGCGAAGATGTGGCCGATAGGTTAGCTTATAAAGTCCGAAGCAAAATCCGAAATGTCCGAAGCAAAATCCAAAATGTATTCTGGTGTGGATAATTATCGCCTGAGGGTAGGCTTGTAATTAGGTTGGTGTTTAACAGTAGTATGTGGGTGTTATGTATTTAGTGTAGAGAGTAGAGAGATAATTACGCTGGCTGGTAGCAGTTAATTCTCATTACCCACACTTAATGCAGGTGGTTGGGTATTTATACCCTGATGTTTGGGCCCTTATGGGTTTTCGGGTCATGTTTAATGGACTCGGGTCATGTTCAAAGACCCATGAGCTTTAAGTAAGAGAGCAAGTAGCTTAGTCAAGTAGTGTTTAGGTTTTTTAGTACTTTTGTCATAGTTCGAACAGTCATATGGTCAGAGCGTTCGAAGTGGTCTGTCCGGTCCGGAGGCCTTGGACCGATCTGTCCTTGTCCGGGGAGCATGCAGAATTCGGACTCATCAGGAGCCCCTTTTTTAGGTGTTTGTGCAAATACTCTTGTCAAAGACCTGAAAAATAGTCCGACATCAGGGGTAGTTAATCCATACAGGTCTGTCAATTTGGGCTATGGGTTTATCCGGACAGATAAAGCTTCATGAATTCAAAACGGTTTTTGCCAGAGTTCGTGGGCCACGTGTCATGCTCTGATTGGTTGCTTCATCCATTTTTTCACCTTGAATTTCGAACCCACCTTCTTCGAAAAGCAACCTCTTAATTAAAGGTGGTGACATCAGCGCCGTCTTTTAATCATTGCCAAAATTTTCGAATTCTCCTAGGAATCAACTTCTTTTTTAGATTTTACTATAAATACAAACTCACTTTCTACTTTTTTACCATCTCCTTCAAATTTACTCTGCAAAATCTCTCAAAGCTTTCTCTCTCTAAAGCAAAAACTTTGTTTGATACTTTATGTTTACAGCGAGGAACGCTCTTGTCAAAGGCGGGTGGCTCAACCTTTCTGAGTTAGAGAAAGCTCAAAAAGTCGAAAGAGAAAGACGGATCGCAGCAGGGTTACCCACCTCGCCTGTTGATAGACCAATCACCTCTGCTACCGAGTCAGATCGAGGCTCTTCTTCTTCCAAAGGTACTAAGCCTAGAAAACTATTTCAAACCAACCTCTCCCCCATAATCTCTGGTTCCTCAGTTCATGAATCGGAGCCTGCTATCGAGCCAGGAGTTACAGCCATTAGCTTAAAAAAGCCCTCTCCCTTCATTGCAATGGGATCAGATACGGAGCACTCTCCTGAAAAGTTAGTCGATAGGAGGAAAGGCCGGTTGGTTAAAGGCCAAGGGTCTAAAAATACTCCCTCAAGGTTGGGGGCAAAGGACAGCAGCACCGGATCAGAGGTGCCTATTAGAGCCCCCAAGGACAGGTTGTCCGGACCGGAGGGCTCCAATCCAAATCTTCAATAAGAAACTTCTATTCCAGACACTCTACCGGAGAGCAGAAATCAAAGGGGCACTGAGGCCCATCAGTCCGGAGACAAGGCTGAGTCAAGTTTGAACCCTCCCCCCACTACATCTGCTGAAATCCCTTCAACAATTATGGAGGAAGTGATGGAGGACTCTGTTGAAGAGGCCCCATTTGAGTCTGAGCCCTCCGGTCAGACCAACAAAGAGATAGTTGCCAAGAAGGATAAGGGCAAGGAGAAATTTTACTTGAGGCATCCGGATCTGCCGGAGAGCCTAGAAGGAAAAGTGGGGCCTTGTTTTCACAAGGTCAGCGTTAATTACCTCCTCTCCTTACAAAAAATCAACTACGCATTCATCCATACTGCTGAGTTGGGCAGGATGCGTACGAAGTGGGGCATACCAGAAAACGTAAAGATCAGGATTCCTATACACCCGGAGACTCCTATGGATTGCAAGTTAAGCGAAGTGGTCATATTCACGGAGTTATTCAACTGGGGGCTCAGGTTCCCATTAGACCCAGAGATTGTCAGATATTTCCATCTGATCAAACGCTATCCGAGCCAGCTGCGCCCCAACGCTTGGTATACCCTTATGTCATGTATCATGGCATCAAGGCTATCCGGGATCCCTCTGCTAATGGAGGAGTTTGCTGCAGTGGCCAGCCTTTGTAGAAACCACCACATCCCCTTTTACCACTTTAGCATGGGGGATGACTTCAAGGCGGTGGATGATTTGTTGGAGGCAGAGAGGAATTGGAGGACCCAGTTCCTATTCGCCAGTGGTGCCTGGGAGAACGGCAAGAAGATTAAATCCGGAGAGAACCCAAGCCTCTTCATAAGCAGGTGGAGGAGTGATCGTAAGTCTTCTACTTTATTCTTTTGTTTCTCCCTTTCTTTTCTTTTTAGACTTAGTTTATACTAATTTGTCTTACTTTTGTCTTAGCAGTACTGCCCAAGGAGTTCAGTGACTATCAGAAAGCCGGGCAGGTTACTTGTGGCAAGATTAATGCATGGGGTGCTGAGAAATGGGGGAACCGACACGCTGCTTTCACCAGTAGCAACTTGGCAAGGTCTCACCTGTGGAACACCACAGGTCGGAGAGACTTGACTTGGGAGGAGCTCTCCACTCAGCCTCCTCCGGACGTTGTTCTTAAGAGGACCCATGAGCCAGATGGGACACTCTTCCTGCCAGGTCGGGCCAAAGCCCCGAGCAAGATGAAAGGCAAGAAGAAGAAGGGCATGAAGGTGGTGGGTGGTGCTAACCCTGCCGATGCTGAGAAGGATGCTCCAACAGACCCGGAGGTTGGCGAGGGGGGAGATATCAACATCGATGGAGACATCACCGGTCTTGGTGAGCTTGGTGAATACTTCCTCAACCTCCCCAGAGATGACTTTGCCGGGACTTACCTTCCTCCAAGCACCTCCAATACGGTCACTTTTAACAGTAAGACTTTCAGTGTTTCTAGTGAAACGGATGCTATAGCCCACTCTTTGTTAAGCAACGTGCAGCCTGTACTTGCGTTGGAGAGACAAGTTCGGAGCCAGGCTGATATCATCAAAGATCTCAAGTCTGACAAGGAGAAGTTGTCCGAAGACCTTTGCATTGCCACCTCCAATGCTGCCATGTTAAAGGAAGAAAACGAGGAGTTGAAGAGAAACCAACAGGCAAGCACCATAAAAGTTGCCACTTTAGAGGAAACCATTAAAGACCTCCGGGAGAAACTGTCCGGACTGGAGAAAGACCTTAACACCTCAAAGGGAGAATCCAAAGCCAAGGATCAAATCATCACCAACCTGACCAATGATAAGATTTCCCTTGAAAATACAGTGTCCAAGGGTGCCGAGGAGAAAAATACTTTGTTACAGGAGCAGGAGGCCAAGATCCAAGCCAAGATCAATGCTTATGCCAAGCAGATGATCAAAAGCGAAGAGCAACTGCTTGCCAAGGTGAGGTCTGACATGGTTCTACTTTTCCATGAAACGTTTCCGAAGAGGAACCTAGGGGACTTATGGCTTCATGTTGAGCCTGAAGACCTTCCGTATCATACGATGGCCGAAGGAGACCGGTATGGCTACCTTCCGGTATGATGAAGAACACTCCGGGGAGAAAATTGGCGAAGAGAAAGACGATCCTAAGGGGAAGAAGGTAGATGAAGGTGAGCCATCTTCAAAGGCTCAACCTTAACCTATGATTTACTTTGTTTACTTTTTATTAAAACTAAAGTCCTTGGAAGGCCAAGGCACTCTTTTTGTAATTGTGTCCGGTATCTGACCGGATAGGTTTTTTGTTCTTACTTTGACTATTCAAAAGTCCTTAGAAGGCCAAGGAACTTTAAGTTATTTCAATGAATGTTTCTGTTTTGCACAAATCTCATCTTCTTTCATTGTTTGTTCCAATTTCGATGGCTAGAGTTTAAATAGCCTTTAATTATTTCATAGTGAGAGTGTTTAAGTTCTCCGGCTAGAGTTTAAATAGCCCTCAGTTATTTTAATCCGGATAGTGTGACAAAGAACAAAATTTAAAACACTTGGAAATTTTTTAAGAAGGCATCGAATTTCATTTAAAAGCCCGGACACCTCATTAAAACCTCCTCGTGCCACCAGGGAGGAAAAAGTATGCCCCCAAATATTTACATGGATGTTTAAACAAGTAAATATTTACACAAATGCTATTCCAAGTACATCCGGAGATGCTCGATATTCCAAGGATGAGTCAAAATTCTTCCATCTTTGTCTTCCAACCAATATGTTCCAGGTTTAATTCTCTCAACAACCATATACGGACCCTCCCAAGTTGGGGCCAGCTTTCCGAACAGCTTTTCTTTAGTGTGTAAGACGACCTTCCTCAATACCTTGTCCCCTGGTTGGAAATCTCTTCTTTTAACTTTGGAAGAAAACCTGCTTCTCATCAAGCCCTGATAGTATGCAACTCTAAGGTGAGCTTTAACTCGTCTTTCTTCTATCAAATCAAGTTGTCCTCTGATTGCCACCTCGTTAGCGTGTTCAGAGAAGTTGTGAACATGAAAGGAGGGGAGAGTTTCTTCTATGTGAGATACTGCATCCATCCCATAGACCAAGGCAAATGGTGACTCTTCTGTTGCAGCCCCAGGTGTTGTCCGGTAGGCCCACAAGACCTCTTGTAGATAACTAGGCCACTTCCCAGCAGCCCCTTCCAAATTCTTCTTTAAACCGGGCAGTATAGTCCTATTAGCCACTTCAACTTGGCCATTTGCTTGTGGATGGAAAGGTGAAGAAAAATAATGTTGTATACCCCTTGAGGCACATAAACTTTCCATTTCCCTATTGTCGAACTGTGGCCCATTGTCTGTTGTTATCTTTTGTGGGACACCAAATCTGCAACAGATGTTGGATAGAATGAATTTTATAACAGCTTTTGATGTTGTCCCTGCTAGAGGGGCTGCTTCAATCCACTTTGAAAAGTAGTCTATGGCCACAATTATAGTTTTGCGTCCTCCGTACACCACAGGGAGAGGCCCTACTAAATCCAATCCCCATCGAGCAAAAGGAATAGGCTCAGAAATTGACTCTAAAGGAATGGCTGGGACATGAATTTCATTGTTGTACCTCTGGCATGGGTCACACCTTCTTACCAATTCCTTAGCATCTTTCATGATTGATGGCCAATAGTAACCGGAGAGTAAGACTCTTCTTGTTAAGGCTCTAATCCCACAATGGGCTGATCCCTCACCATCATGTAATTCGGAGAGGACTACTTGAGACTCTTCATCCCCCAAACAACGCAGGAGAGGTTTACTGTAAGATTTCTTGTACAACACGTCTCTCAATATAATAAAACCACGAGCCTTGTGTTTCAAAGTTCTGGCTAGTGACTTATTCGGAGGCACAACACCATCGGAGAGATATTGCAAGAGAGGAAACCTCCAGTCTTGAGGTCGTTTCTCTTGTACTTCAAAAATTTCCTCTTTTTTACCCTTACTAAGTTGAATGGAGGGGCTTTCTAGTACATGGATCCATGGATACGACTCCGTATATGCTATGGTTGCTAATGAGTCTGCTAGCTCATTTTATGCCCGGGGAATGTGCTCATAAACAACACTTTTAAACTTGAGTGCTTCATTCTTAAGGAGGAGTAAGTATTTCACAAACTGCTCCTTCTTAGCCTCAGATTGGCCTTGGGCATGGTAGATAAGAAGTTGGGAGTCACTTAGTAGCTTGACCCTCTTAGCCCCACAAATGTAGGCTAACTTTAAACCAGCTATAGCTGCTTCGTATTCGGACTCATTATTAGATGCCCTGAAAGCAAAACAAATAGCCTGGTACATTTTGTCTCCATACGGGGAAGTCAAACACACCCCTGCACCACACCCCATAGTGTTAGACCCACCATATGTTCGGACGACCCATACCTTTTTATCTTTTATATCAGTAGTTTGCTCCGAATCCCTGTCGGAGTGGAATTCAACCAAAAAGTTTGCCACAACTTGGGCCTTGACTGCTGTTCGGGGAGCAAAATCTATGTCGAAGTCCCCCAATTCTACTGACCACTTAGTCATACTGCTTGAAATGTCTGCCTTTTGGAGGACATTCTTCAGGGGGAAAGAAGTCCGGACGATGATGGGATGAGCTTGGAAATAAGGCCTCATCTTCCTGGCAGCTATCACCAGGGCCAATGCTAACTTTTCAAGTTTCAAGTAATGCCTTTCTGCATCTATCAAGCTTTTGCTCATGTAGTACACTGGGTGGGGATGACCATCGACCTCCCTTACCAACACAGCACTAATGGTACAACTTGAAACTTCCAAATATACGAAGAGTGTCTCTCCATCAATCGGCTTAAACAAAGTTTTGGGGGAGGACATGTGCTTTTTTATCTCATTGAAAGCCTCATCACACTGTGGAGTCCAATTGAATCCCTTTGCACCCTTCAAGGTTTGAAAGAAAGGGGCACACCTGTCCGAAGACCTTGAGATAAATCTGTTTAAGGTAGCTAATCTCCCCGTTAACCGCTGTACTTATTTAATGTTTCGAGGAGGCTCCGTTTGAAATAGGGCGTTAAGCTGGTCCGGGTCGGGTTGTATTCCATGCTCACTTATAATATAGCCCAGAAACTTCCCGGACTGTACTCCGAACACACACTTTTCTGGGTTTAATTTCAAATTCACTTTTCCCAAGTTGGCAAAAGTTTCTTGGAGATCGGACAAGTGCAACTGCTCATCCACACTCTTCACCATCATGTCATCGATGTACACTTCCATATTTCTTCCAATTTGATCAGCAAATGCCTTGTTGACTAATCTCTGATAAGTAGCCCCAACATTTTTCAAACCAAATAGAATTACTTTGTAGCAATGAAGACCTCTGTCAGTGACAAATGTGGTATGCTCTTGATCCTTCGGATCTACTTGAATCTGATTGTATCCGGAGAAGGCATCCATAAAGGAAAGCAACTTGTTCCCAGAGGTGGAGTCTACTAACTGATCAATCCGGGGGACTGGATACAAATCTTTTGGGCAAGCTCTATTGAGATCTGTGAATGCACATGCGCCACTTGCCATTTTTCTTTTTTACCAGAACCGGATTGGCAGTCCACAAAGGATATTGAGACTCCTTGATGTGCCCCATCTTTGTGAGCATGTCAACCTCTTGCACAATGACATCAGCCTTCTCCTTAGAAAAATCTCTTCTCTTTTGAACCACTGGTGCTACGTCTCTCCGGACGGATAGGTGATGTGATATCACTTCTGATGGAACCCCAGTAACATCAGCATTGCACCAAGCAAAAACGTGCTGATGGTTCTTCAAAAACTTTAACATTTCATTTTTCAAAATGAGTGGCATCTTAGACCCTATCTTGACACTTTTCCCATCTTCCAAACAGTGTGTGTCTACCTCTTCAACCGGTATCAATACTCCAGGGGTCTCTCTGGGGTCATCAATTTCACCCTCACCCCCAGAAAGGCCCTCAAACTGCTATTGTTTATTAATACGGACTGCCCCCAGCGTTCGAGGAGCCAGGGCAGTGGCATAACATTCTCTTGCAATCTTCTGGCTGCTCCGGACGACTCCAACCTGTCCATGAACAGCATATTTCAAGCACTGGTGGACTGTTGAAGCCACTGCATGCATCCTAGAGAGCCAAGACCTCCCTAGAATAGCATTATAGCAAGTGGGACAATCCACCACAATAAATAGTATTCTAACCATTTTCTTGAAAGGGTCCTTGCCCAATAGAACTTCTTCTTTGAACTCTCCGATCACATCAGCTGAGCTGCCTGTAAAGCCCACAATTGATCTGTCCGAACTCTGAATTACAGCTGGATTTTTCATTCTCTTGTATGTGGTTAAGAAAAGGATATTGGTTGAGCTTCTAATATCCACCAGAATTCGCCTTATGTCGTTGCCCCCTATAGATGCTCCTATGACAACAGCATCCTCATGAGGGCCAACAATGTCTCTTAAATCATCTTCATCAAAAACAATGAAGGGTAATGAGCTTTGTGACTGATAGGAAGTCATGCCTCCTTCTAGCTGGGAGGATAAAGTATGCACGTGCCTCTTCCTCGAAGAAGCAGTAGGAGCTGTCATAGTGTCCCCTCCGAAAATTGTAAGTGACTCAAAAAACTTAATGAGTCCGGAGACCGACCTAGAACATTCCTCAATTGTACCCACTCTATTTCGAGTTGGATCTAGATCCAAGTACTCAGATTCCACGTCAAACCTTTCAATTATAACCATGGCTCCCTCCGGAGCAGCATTACTTGGACCAACCCGATGAGTGTTGTCAGGCATGTTGCCTCCTCTTCTTTTGACGTAAGCTCCCAGCTTTCCCCTCTCAATCAAGTTCTGAACTTCTTGTTTCAATGCTATACAGTCATCAGTGGTATGACCAATATCATTGTGATATTGGCAAAAAGAGTTATTGCGATGCTCTCTGGGAGACTGCAATGTGGCTGGTCTCCGATAATGCACCTCGTCCTTTGTTTTATCGAAAATGGTGGCCACACTTTCTTTTAATTCTGCGAACCACTCTGGTTGGACCCATGGCCCTCTCTTGTTTCTGGATTGCTGACTTTGAGCAGGAGCAACTGGCTGAGACTGAGCTTTTGCCCTACCATGCCCCTGTCCGGTCTCTCTTGCTTTATTCCCGGACTGATTCTGATTGGGATTTGGTGCCACCGGGGTTGACCTCACCTACTTGTGCACCCTGGTTTTCTTTGTTTCATCGACGTTTATTTGTTTTCCAACCTGATTCAGCAACCCTCCCCATGTCACTGAATCAGCTAGATTGCCTGGGTTCAAACCCTGCCTTAGGGATGATATTGCCACCTGTTCGAAGCAATCAGCCAACCCATTCTTGGTATTCACAAAACGGCTTATATATTCTTTCAAGGACTCATTTGGCTCATGGGCACAATGGATCATTGTGTCTCCATTTCCCTTTAGCTCCTTACTCTGTACAAACTGCCTTCGAAAGGCTACCCAAAAGGTATCGAAATCTTTAATACAACCCTGAGGCAGGCTGTTGTACCATTTTAGAGCACTCCCCGTAAATGATTGGGAGAATGCCCTACAAAGTAGTTTATCGTCGTCGTCAAAGTTCATCATGAAGTTTTTAAATTGCTCCAGATGGTTGTTCGGATCAGTACTGCCATCGTACTTCTCTATTTTGGTGCTGTCAAACCTCTTGGGGAGGTTTCCGGACAGAATTTTAGAAGATAATGAAGATTGCCTCCAATTCCTTCCACGACTGAACACAGTACCCTCACTGGGAGTTGCAAAGATACCTGGTTCATCGTGAAAAGCGAAGGGATCCATCAGCATCCAGTCCACATGCTTCCGGCTATGAGATGATCTTTTACCAATATGCCTCTTCATCTTTCCTTGTCTATCCCTTTTTCTTGAATATTTTTTAATCTTCTTTTGCTTCTTTCTAGTTCGACCCTCATCGCTGCTAGAGGATAAGGATTTTTCAACTCCCTCACTGTCCGAAGAGCTATCAGAAGATTCTGAGCTTGAGTCAGAACTCTCCACTGGCTTAGACCGGTGAGACTTTTTGGAACTGGCATGAGTCTTTTTTATGCTCACATGAGTCTTTGAAGACTCATGCTCTCTAGGGTTATCGGTGTGATGAGCAGCTGATGCTTTGGACTTTTCTTTCAGGCCCATCTTAGCCTTTTCGGCCCTCAGAGCTTCTATTTCACCCTTTAGCCTATCACGCTCTTCGATAGTGTACTCATCGTTCTCTCCCACCACTTCGAGCAGAGCTGGTGGTACTTCTGGATTGTCCGGATTCATTCGGACAGATTTTCTTAGCTAGTTTTGAATGCTTGATTCAGGCACCTTCTCCTCCCACTGTGGTCGCCAATTTGGTGTGGATAATTATCGCTTGAGGGTAGGCTTGTAAGTAGGTTGGTGTTTAACAGTAGTATGTGGGTGTTATGTATTTAGTGTAGAGAGTAGAGAGATAATTACGCTGGCTGGTAGCAGTTAATTCTCATTACCCATACTTAATGCAGGTGGTTGGGTATTTATACCCTGATGTTTGGGCCCTTATGGGCTTTCGGGTCATGTTTAATGGACCCGGGTCATGTTCAAAGACCCATGAGCTTTAAGTAAGAGAGAAAGTAGCTTAGTCAAGTAGTGTTTAGGTTTTTTAGTACTTTTGTCATAGTTCGAACAGTCCTATCGTCAGAGCGTTCGAAGTGGTATGTCCGGTCCGGAGGCCTTGGACCGATCTGTCCTTGTCCGGGGAGCATGCAGAATTCGGACTCATCATATTCAACATGGGATTCCAAAGTACAATTACGCAGGAGATGGTGTCACATGTGAAGCAGCAGATGGAGCAAGAAATAGTCGACACAATAGCCAGCGCTGTTGATACTAACACAAGTCCTTAAGGAAGTAGTGAGGAAGAGGAATATCTATTCGATAAACGCTATGAGCATGGATGGAACTATCCGTCTCCATGAAACTGAGTGCGCTATGTTTACTCAGGGTTAGCTTATCTATCATATGTTTTAACTTATTTGCTTATGTATTTCTAATTATGCAATGCTTTTGATTTAAGTGTGATGTTTTAATGCAATAAACGAAGTTTAAGTGTTATTGTTTTTAATTTAATGCCCACCCCGCCGGTTTGAAAATTTTGCCCTTCCGGGGCAGTTGTGAACCGCTGGTTGACAAATGCTCAACCGGCGGGAACCTCGAGTAAATTACATGAGGCGAAATAGGGTGAATTTAAACCGTCGGTGTCAAAATTCTCAACCGCCGGTGACGTTTTAAAACCGGTGTTTGAGTATTCCAACCGCCGATATGAAAATATCCACCCGGCAGTTGAATAACATGAAATTAAGATTAATTTTCTCTTTCATGCCTACCAAGATAAACCGCTGGTATCAAAATTGTACACCGTCGGTGACGTTTTTACACCGGCGGTTGAGTATTCCCCCCGCCGGTATGAAAAATTCAATCCGGCGGGTGATAAACATGAAAGTTTATAACTTTTTCCTTTCATGCCAAGCCACATCCCCCGCCCGTTGACAACTTGTCGATCCCCGGAGTGTTCCAATGGTAGTGTTTTATTTTAGAATTAACTTGCATCTTTCGTATGACCAACTCAAACATAAAAATTTTGTGTTTTTATGACAAACATCAACTTAAAAAACATCAAAAGTTAGTAATGCATTACAATAACATAGTAATCAAGCAAAAGTGTCTGTTACATCGGGGCAACCATATTTTAGTTATTGATATATTTTGCAACGAGAGAGAGTCGGCAATGCCCAACCCTCTGCTTCATGTGAACGCAACTTTAGGTAACATGGATGTATCCATGCGCAAGGGGTGTCCATCCTAATCCCAAGCTACAAAATGAAACGTCGATAAAAATAAATGTCTTAATATTAGAACTAATCGTGAAGGTCAAAAAATACTTACGTTAACGAAATGGTTGGAGTTGACCCAACCCAATCTGATTTCCACCCGGTTTGACATTTGAGGCGGTGCACCTCTTAGAGGGAGAAAAGTGAAGCCGATGTCCATATTTCGGTACAATCTAACAAAATAGAGTACGCAGTTAAACGCAGATGCAATTGCCACCCCCATCTCGGGCATGGACATCCAATGGGCTTTAGTACCCACATTACGAGAGCACTTCACACACTCTGCAACATTAATCAGTTCCTCCATGCTTGTAAGTTATTTTAACATACACGGATGCATAACCATCAGCTCGTTGTAAAGGGAATCCCTTATTAACTTCCACCCATCTTGTTGCCCGCTTAATGCATACGGTATCGAGCGGTACCCGCAATGTCCATCGGCTTTTACGTCATTAATTGACTCCACAAATGGTCTAAAGTAGATGGGGAATTGTATTAAGTATCCTTTAGGGTCTACAAAACTTGCCTTGGCCGGCAACGTTGAGCTTGACCTACAACCAACCGTTCCACTAGAAAGCATCGTTCCACTTGCTTGGGTTGGAATCGGACTACCTTTCTTACGAGAGGCAGCACTATCGGAACTAATTTTATTCCCCGGATTTCTTTTCCCTTTACTTGACGTTGCCGGAGGAGATTTGAATTCCTTAGTAAATGAAGGAGAACTAGCATTTTCTGATTCAAGCACATAGTCGTGCGCACTTTTGTCGTGTTTAGTGGATGTATCATCAACGACAATAGAAAGCTTGAGCCTGTTAGGTGGACGACCGCGCGCTTTTGGCTTCACCAATGGCTCCAAAATGGTAGTTGTTTCCGGATGGACGACGGCAAACCATTTTTTGTAGACGTTCTCTATTCGCGCTTCATCTTTGGATTCCATGACATCACATAGTAGTTTGTCAAGCTTCACTTTTAGTTGTTCCATAGTCGTGAGATTTGTACGAACTAAAATTTACAACCTCTTCCAATGTTCGTTAAACAACTCTAGCGGCACCTCTAACCCTTTGGCAACAAACTCGTAGATTTCGTGCGTGCAAGGGATACCGTGCGTACTTTGTATTAAGAAACCACAGGGCATAAAACCCGCGATTGTCATGTTGCGAGCACAATCTACTTTGTCGGATAAAATATCCAAGGCATAGTGTGAGACGTTGGTTTTTAGTTTATCGTACACCTTGTTTGCGAACTTGTATAGGGATAACAAGCGGCTCTTTTCAAATGAACCCTTTATGTCCCCGTGCTGCAATTCTATCAAGGTATGCAAATTCAACCAAAAAGATTCAAAGTTACCTTTGCTCGTACCGATGAAACGTTTGAGGGCCGAATGAGCGCTCTCCATGCTGTTTGTGGTTTGGTTACCAAAATGCATCCACTTGTTGGTTATCCACGTCAAAACTTTGTCACCGTAAGGCCCTAACCAACTTTCCGTATACTCAATTTCTTGCGGATACTCTTTGAAGTCACGATGCAATTCGGATCGGTAGTCGTTGAACGCTATTTCCGTTTCAACCAACATCATTTCATTCTACACTTTCAAGAATGCGTTGGACACTTTCTTATCCTTTATGATTTTTTTTGTTTTCCCTAGGACGTTCATGTTGATGTGCCATCGACATAACATGTGTGTTGCATTGGGGAACACATCCTCCACCACCTTCACAAGCGCCAAGTATCTATCCGTCAAAATGATGGATGGTAATTCGATGGAGTGAGTTACCATCAAAGAATGTAAGCACTCTAACACCCATTTGTAGCTCTCGAATTTTTCTCCCGAATAAACGCGAATTCGATGTAGAAAGTCTTCCCCGTACAAGTGGCTTCGTCGACCTCGTACAATGGAATCCCGTATTTGATCACCTTGTACGTGTTATCTATTTCAATCAAGTTTGGAAATGTGCATAACAAATCCAAACTAACCAGGTGCGCAAAGAAAATCTCGCATATGACATCGCTTCCGTCTTCGGACTTTCTATGAAATTTGTAGTAAATTAGTCGCTTAAGTTCGCCCAACAAGTATTGGAATTGCGACCGACCACCTTTCTCGAGCTTCCGATGTTTTAGTTGAGCGTTGTAGACGGTGCGCATTGAGGAAGAATTCTTGGGGTTCAACTTCTTAACCCCACTGAGAATGTCTCGAGGACGGGATTCCATTTTCATAGAAGTAACTACGAAATCCATCTCTTCTTTGTTCAATCGTCCCAAGTAAGAATGACCTTCTTTGTATGATGTAGTATCGTGATTGTGAACGCCGCATTCGACCTCTAAACCCCACAAAGCATCACCCAACTTCTTTCCTTTTAGGGTGAAAGGGCATCCGCATTTTTTCGTTTTGGTTGACTTCCTCTTTAGATGCTTCGGATCTACTAACTTTTTTGTAAACTCCAGATCTTTCACACACAAACTCCATTCTCGGAGTTTTTCTATCAAGTCTATCGCATCGTCGAATATTTCCACAAACCCGTTATCCGTTGCGGTCTGCTTCACCCATTCGATCAACTCCACTTGAGTCTAGTGACATTTGGTGTCGAACAAATGGCTATAATCGACCGAGCAAGGCACTGGTGTTTCCTCCTCCTTGACCATGCACGAACTAAAATCTTCCTCCTTAAAATCTTCCTCCTTAAAATCTTCCTCCTTAAAATTTTCATTCTTTAAATCTTCGGCCTACGTAAGAAAAGAGTAGATTATGTTAGGGTTTTAAAAATAATATTAATTAACACCTTCCCCCGACTGTTTAAAAATACCACACCGCTGGGGATGTTATCAACCGCCGGTTGATAATTGTCCAACCGGCGGATTGGACAAAACAAACCGACGGGTAAAGACCTTCACCCCGGCGGTGTAATAAACACCTCAGCGGGTGAAAATACTCAAACCGCCAGGGGCATTGTCAACCCCCTGTTGACAATTACCCAACCGGCGGGGTTGATCATAACTATTTTTCACCAATTTTTAAATATTTCTAAGGATTTTGTCCCACCGGTGACGACACTATATCCCCGTCGGGACACTAATACTACAACCGACGGGTGGAAGTCGATGCTACAGCCGGTTGGGCATGACCTCGACCGGCGGGGAACATTCATCCTCAAAGTTGAATGTTCTTCAACCCCGCCGGTTGATGAGGCTTCCCCCGGCGGGGTAGTTCGGGTCCAACTTTCTAAATATAGAAAATCTACAAAAACATAAACTTTTTTCAAAAGATTGGTTAGAACAAGTACCATGTTTGCAGTTTCACGCTCTTCATCAACCTTCTCACGTGTTGAATCCATTCTTCAATGATTTGAATTTTTTTTGAAAAATTAGTTGATTTTTAGAGGTTTGAGAGTGTATGGAGTTTCTTAAAGATTTTTGAGTTTTTGAATTTTTTGGAGTTACAGAATTATATTGAGTTTTTGAATTTTTGAATTTTTTGTTAACTTTTTAGTGTAAGAGGATTGTTGGGAGGAGTAATTGTGTGTTCTTCTATATTTGGTTAACTATACCCACAATGCACTAGAACACAAAATTAAAGATTCTTGGTCAAATGGCAAAACCGTCTTTAATTATTTATTAAAAACGATTCTCTAGAATTTGGGAATGGTTAACATTTTTTGGGCCCTAATTTAGTCAAAACCTACACAAAATTCAAACCACCCATCGTACTAAATTTTTATAATACGTATTGGACCGGTGAGTTCTAAGTCCAATACTCAATATTTCCCAATGGTTGTCGCCTTTTCAATTTTTAATAGAATGTAGTGTATTTTGTTAAAAAAATTACAATTATCAAATTCAAAACATAAAGTATATCGGTAAAAAACACTTGTAACAAGTAAATATAAAAATAACTTATAGCCTCAAAAAAAGCAATAGAAATAGAAATTTAAGAACTTCATGGCACTGCGACATATGTGTCAAGATGTACAACAATTATGTATTAATATATTTTTTTAGTCTAAAGAGTGAGTTGAAATATATATTCCGACTAATTTTTTTAGAGCGTCGGGTTTAGAACCAATTAGAATCAAATATATAGGGGTGGTGTTAAAACATATATAGGTTATTTAATATTAGTCTCTATATGGGTTAGGGTTTACTTTCTGCCACAATGTATATATATATACAGTGTAATTGTAATTATATGAAGGGGGTTTGTGTTAATGTTTCTAACTCATACAAAGATTGAAAATATAACATGCACATTCACAATTATCTTAACATGGTATCAGAGCCTCTAAAACCCTAGCCTCCAAAATTTACCCATTGCGCCGACGTGTTTCCGGTATAGCCTTCATCAGCCGACTTTTATCGGGCTTTTGTTCTCTCAAGACCGACATATTTCTGGTCTTTTTCGCGTTGCGTCGACGTGTTTCCAGCACAACCTTCATCACCCGACATGTTTCTGGTGCAGCCTTCATCAGCCGACGTGTTTCCAGTGTAGCTTTCATCAACCGACGTGTTTCAGGTTTTTGTTCTCTCAAGACCGATGTATTTTCGGTCTTGTCCCTCTTGCACCGACGTGTTTCCAGCGCAGCCTTCATCAGTCGACGTATTTCTGGCCTTTATTCTCTTGAGATCAACGTATTTCTGGTCGTGTTCCTCTTGCGCCGATGTATTACCAGTGTAGTCTTGTTTGTTTTCTCATCCCCGACATTTTTCTGGTATTTTTTCAAAGGCCCCGATGGCATTTGTGGTTTAGTCTACTCCTTGAGGTACTTCTTTGTTACCACACATTATTCTCAGCACTTTTGTACTTATTGTCACAAAATTGGCCATGAGGAATCCAATTGCTACACCAAACATGGGTATCCTGCAAGCTGGGTGAAACGTCCACGCGTTACTTCATTTTATGGTCGTGCAGAGGGAGGTTCGCGTGGACCACCTGGCGGAGACGCTCCAATTCCGGGCAGCACGAGGGTTGGGATAACCATTGTGGGTCCTTCGACTGTGGTTATTATCGAGTTACCTGCTAGCGAGTCTTCTCGTCTTTCTAATCAGTTGCAACAGTTGATTTCCCTTCTTTCAGCAGACAAAGTTTCCCAGACTGATGAACTTCTGGGTAGTGAGTTGTTCAGTACCCCTTGGATTATTAATACTGAGGCTTCTAATATAATGACAGGTGACATCTCTCTAGTGCACAATGTTACTGTTATGCCAGCAATTGTAGTATCTTTACCCGATGGTTCTCAGGTTACTGCTACACATTGTGGTAGTGTACGTTTATCTTGTCAGTTGTTGTTGCATAATGTATTTTTGGTTCCCAAGCTTACTTGTAATCTTTTTTAAGTATTCCACTTGACTGATGATGTCTACTGTAGTTTTTGTTGTGTTAAGTATGGTTATGTTATTCAGGACCGACGATCAGGGACTGTGATTGGACTGGGTGAGCGGAGAGGTGGAATGTACTACGTCAGCGGTGCTTTGAAGACCAAAGTCTGTAGTGTTGTAGTGGTTGATAGTGATGTTGAGTTGTGGCACCGTAGGTTGGGACATCCCTCAGCTAAGATAATTCAATCTTTACCTTTTGTTTCTTCCACTACTGATAGAAGTGTAGCTCACCCGTGTGATGTTTGTTTTCGCGCTAAACAGACTCGTGAGTGTTTTTATGTTAGTGATTCAAAAGCGTCTGCTTGCTTTGGATTAATTCATTGTGATTTATGGGTTCCATATCATACTTTGTCTTCCTGTGGTGCGCGATATTTTCTCATTATTGTTGATGATTACTCCCGTGTTGTATGGATTTATTTGTTGTCTGAGAAAACAGAAGTAACTTCCATGTTCTTACAGTTTATCGCAATGGCTAAGAAACAATTTAATAGGGTTGTTAAGACAGTGCGTAGTTACAATGGCACTGAATTTTTCTTTGTGCGTCGTGTTTTGATGAGTTGAGTATTATTTTTCAATCTTCATGTGTGGGTACTCCTCAGCAGAATGGTAGGGTTGAACGAAACATAGACATATTTTGAATGTTGCATGTGCTCTTAGGTTTCAGGGTAACTTACCTGTTAAATTTTGGGGGGAGTGTATTTTAATTGTCGGGTATTTGATTAATAGAACCTATTCTCAATTTTGGGTTCCAAGACTCCATTTAAGATGTTTTTTAGTGTGCCTCTTATTTTTTCTGAGCTTCATGTGTTTGGGTGTCTGTGTTATGTACATGATCAGAGTTCTAAGGGTGACAAATTTTTGAGTCGTAGTCATCGGTGTGTTTTTATGGGCTACCTGTATGGCAAGAAAGGCTAGAAATTATATGATTTGGAAAGTCAATATTATTTTTTCTCCTGTGATGTGAAAGTTCTTGATCATATATTTCCATTTGCATCTGTTAATGTGCTCTCTAAGTTGGTTTGTCCTAAGACTGTGGTCAACTACACCTCCTACTACTGCTCTGGAGTTTTGGGAGGAAGTTGAGAAGGTATCGTCGATTGAAGACATGGAGTCGCTGGAGGGCAGCGTCCCTGTGGTAGTGCCACTGACGGAGGTTACCGAGGATGGTGATGCACAATCTCCACCTCCGGTTGGTGGCAGTGGTGTCTCAGATATGCCAGTAGTTTTAGATACTCTAGGCATTTCTTCATATTTGGACGAGGAAAGCGTAGTAAAATTCCTTCTACTCGTTTGAAGGACTTTGTGATGAATACAATAATACATTCAGCACCATCCATTCCTCATGCTACTGGTTCCAGTCCATCTCTAGATCACAGTATGTCTTATCCTCTCACTCATTATATAGAAAGTTCTTGTTTCCAGTTGGCACACCGCTCTTTTCTTGCATCTATTACCTTTAGGATGAGCCTAAGCCATTCTGAGAGGCTATGTGGCACCCTGATTGGAGAAAGACAATGCAACATGAGATTCAGGCACTAGAATTAGATAATCATACAATAATAATAATAGTAATAATATATTATTATTATTTAAACAAATTATCTTAACAAATTTATTCAATTTTTAAATTAAGAATTATCTTTGTATGATGATATATTGTAATTTATATAATAAATTTCGATAATAATAATAATATACTATTAATTTTATGGGTTAGCATTTGATGGATAAAATTATCCGATTACCATTTCATATCATTTTATTTGTTAAACAATAAATAAAATTTTATTTGTATACATAACTAATGATTTACATGCCCTAGATCTATTTGGACTTAAATACAGAGTAATCTTAATAGCGAGAGATGAAAATAAATTTTTAGGTTGACGTTATTATTAAAATCTACAGATTCTATCATTTTTGTAATACTTGGCCAAGATAAAAAAAACTCTGAGATAGAAGTCTTAAAGTATATAAATATACTGATGGACTCAGAGAATTAACTTTGATGAGGATTTTCTTAAAGCTGTATATCATCTAAATCTTAGTTTTTGCTTTAGTTTAAGAACTTTTATGACTCTGAATGAAAAACTTCAAACAATTCAGGTTCAATTGTTTCATATTTTGGTTTTATTACGAAGCCCTATTTTCTTATAAAATAAGCTTGATATTTTCCAGTGGTTTTAGATCACAAAAACGAAAAAAGTTCTTATGAGACAAGATCTTATGGGAAACCTCGACGATTTCAGATAATCCTTGATTTCAGATAATCCTTTATTTTTATTTTTTAAATATGACTTTATATGTTTTTGATCTATTCTTTTGCTTTATTCCAGTTCTTTCGTACTTTAGTTTGAATATCTTTCATTTTGAATCATCTTAATCTCTGTCCAATTCGAACCTTACAAAGATAAATAGAGTCTACAGATAGACAGAAGTCAGGATGCTCCTGCTTATATTTGTTAGTGAACTGTAAATTAAATGGAATAAGAATCAAATTATCAATCCTCTAAATATTTTATTCTAAGATAACTTGACCTTAAACTTTCAAGGATGACAATAACACTTAGCTGAGCGGGAATCTAACTTTGGTTGTAATCAAAATTGTCTTTAGATTTTATACTCCATTTGGTCGACCAGTCAATTGTCAGGTTATGCTCCCTAAAAATGTGCTTGATTGGCATATTGGGATAAACTAGAGCTCTGCAATAATTTAATATTGATTCCAAATACAAAGAACACTTATCTATGGCCAATATATCAATCGATATATTTGAGTTACTTTCAATGTCTAATGTCATTATTTTCATCTGATTAGAAAAGATTGGATCATCAAGTAAAGCATGAATTTCAGCTATAATAGATGATTATTTCTTGTAACTTCTACCAAAAGCAGCTATTAGGTCACATTGAACATCTATGACTAATCCCTCACCATTCGCTTCATTTGATAGAGTACTACAATCATTTGTATTTAACTTGAATATGTTTGATTTTGGAGGAATCCACTTGATATCCAAGCAGTTGTTAGGACTATTTAAATTATGAATGCAGCCTAACTCTGGAGCAGCTTTAGTGTTCTTGCTCCAGTGAGATCTCTACATAAGTCTTGTCCTGTCTAAATTAGATAGAATAAATTTACATGCTCAATCATAGTGTTGATATTGCAGTTATATTTTTATGCTTAGCTTTGTTCCTTATGTTCCAAGTTACCCATCATATTATTGGAGAAATAATAGATTTTCGACTAGACCTTTTTATCGTTGGTCCAGAACCAATTTCTAATCAAGTGAGTAGAGTCATATTTCTGGTTAATAGGATTCCAAGAAGACCTTCCAAATATTGCCACACTTCCCGCACAATGTTACAATTAACAAAATAATGTTGGATTGATTCTGAATTTCACAGAATTGCCACTTATATGCTAGGTTAAAGTTTTTTTTTCTAGACAATAAAGTCAACTAAAATTCATTTGTTCAAAATTCTCCAGAGAAGACGAGAGCATTTCTTAGGAGTAAAAGAGTTTCAGATCCTGCCAAAAAGATAAGATGTATTTCCTTTTGATCTAAAACAATTTCAAAACCCTTTAGTATTTAATTACCATTAGGGGATAAAAGACCAGATGATTGAGTCTTTGATACGAGGCTTCATTTCACATAATTTTATAAACAAATAAAAATTATATTATATTAAACTCCAATTATGATAAATAAAAAATAGTATTCAATCAAAAAAATTGTTACCATCTATTATTTAATAAATTTATAATTTCTACATTTTATATTCTATTTAACTTAATTTTTATTGGAGAAATACAATTCACTAATTAATTTAGAAGCTAAAATTAATTTTTACTTTTATTTTTTGTATTTATAAATAAAAAACTATATTTAAAAAATATTTCAAAACACTATTTTTAGAACGAATAGAACATGATCCATACGTGATATATTTAAATATTTTTTTATTCATACCTGATACATATAAAAATAATTGTTTAAAACTTATTTTGCAAATCTTGATTTCGTAAGTCATTTAAGCTTATCTTTCGCAAATAAGTTTAACTCATGTTTTGCAAATAAATTTAAGTCTTATTTCAAACTTATCATTTCGCAAATAAATTTAACTCGCATATGAGTTAAAACAAATACGAGTGTTT
Organism: Limnanthes douglasii subsp. nivea; assembly: GCA_036936605.1. Taxonomy (NCBI): domain Eukaryota; kingdom Viridiplantae; phylum Streptophyta; class Magnoliopsida; order Brassicales; family Limnanthaceae; genus Limnanthes; species Limnanthes douglasii. The sequence goes on along the minus strand of JAUPFV010000004.1, from coordinate 142,167,658 downwards.
TCGTATATACTATTCTGAAATATAGTAATACATATAAATGTTGATTTCACAAATCATTTATGTTAAAATTTTCCCATTGAGTTCGATCATCACATAATTATTGGTGTATTTGATTATCATCAATATTAGTCCAATAAAAGTGATCATAAACAAAATAATTGACCAATAAGATAAATATATAGGTATCAGGTTAATTCTGAATATTGTGAAGGACTTGATTCATAAATAAACAACTTAAAGAAAACGTAAACTTTTAGGATTATTTTCGAAATTAAAATATTAACAAGTTATGTTCTCTAAGAGTGGTAACTTAACAATAGTTGGTTTTCATTTGGCTTATAGGTTTAATGAGTTATTGCTTTAATATTTAATATTATATTATTAGTTTATTAAAAAAAATTAACAAGATGTTACTTTAGTATTAATTATTCATTAAAATGAATTAATAATGTAATGGGAGTTACAAACCGTTGACACAAATAATAAACTATTTTCCATTAGTGAGAATCACTTTGACGATTACGAACTCAATTTCGAGAGACAACAAAGTAACATCATTGAAAAATCGTTTTTGATAATTTTCTTGCAATATAGAAAAACCAGAGGTTGGTTACCATTGGAAGAACCAATATCAAGCATAAAGTTTCAACCAAGATCATCATCAAGGAACTTGATGATCTGAAAACTAAAAATATTTGCTACATCCTGTAAGTATCTTCTACCTTTGTTTATAAGATTAGACTCTACTTATGGGGGTTTTAAGGTAATTATAAAAATGTTTCTTTAAATAATTGGTATCCGAGCCTCCCTATATAGTAGAGTTCTTAATTTTTAGAATTTTAGAACGACGAATAAAGCATGTTGATTTAATTTTCTGTAAATGGTACAGAATTTTGAGAATTGATCGATGCTTTGGTTGGTTAGAAACGTGAATAGTGACGCATGTTTTTAATTGAATTCAAGTAGATGACACGTATAAGGCTTTTAGTTTCATAATTTAGGATAAGGAAAGATGGATTTCGGCCGGCTTCCGGAAGTTTGTTCAGTGTTTATGAAGTGTTTGATCGTGGAAAACACTATAACTACGGTTGAGAATCCACTTTAGGTGCTCTTTGTTATGTTCAAGGGAGTGCTGATCATGGAAAATCGAACAATCGGCCAGTTTGCCGCAATCAGCACCCTCTTGATTGTGGTTAGACGTTGAAATTTTCTGATCAAAGGGGTATTCATCGTGGCAAACTAAATTTTCAAGTGCTTGTCGTGATCCACCCATTCTTGATCGTGATAATGCATGGAATTTTTTATTTGTAATAACTTTTATTTTTGTTGGCCACGATCAAGTCAATAATTTCTATGAAAAATAGCTTATGTTTTTATTGGTCGCGATCAGGTTGGTCTGGTTGCAATCTAGTCAAGACTTGTTATGAAAATTTAATGATTTAAAGCTATTGTTTTGGTTGTTCGTGATTTGGCTAATCTTGGCAACAATCAAACTCGAGACCTGTTTCCAAAACTTTTGTTCTATGTTAAATTAAGTATTAAATCCCTAAATGACTATATGATATTGTTTTGATCTCAAGTGTATATGTAGTTGTGTGCAAAAATATATTTATCATGTTTGAAATTGTCCAAATTTGGATAAATAAGCAAGAATAATATATATATATATAGACAAATTATTTCCTATTAGTGAATTAATTTATTTTAGAGTTTTGACAAGGTTTTTGATTGACAAGTATATGAACTTTAATCTATCAAAATAAGTTTAACACTTCACATAGTTAATCTTATAAGTGAGTTAATTATTTTATGAATTGGTCATTAAGAACTGAACTAGGAAAATCGTTTCAATAATGGGCTCTTTTAGTTAATTCCATTAGTAGTTTCAACATTGATTATGCTCAAACTCATACGTATATAAATTAATATGATTTTTCAAAATCATCTTATTAATATTGTAAGATTATGTTTTATCATGTTATGGTTATATGTTAAATGTTATATGTTAAGTGATATTTTGGCTATTTGTTGTTTGTTAATATTAGCAAATTTGTATCTCTACAACCCGGTAGGAAAAAAGGCACCCATTCTTGATAGGGGAAACTTTAATCTATGTAAAGGAATTAATAGAAAGAATGAATGTTCATATGAATGGCCATTGAGTTTAGGATAAAAGAAGAACAACATTGTATCTTGTAAAGAGTGGTACTTCTATTGTGAGAAATCGAGACACTTGAAGAAAGAATGTGAAAATAAAGAGTTATGATGTTAGTTAAAGGTATTTTCACTTTTATGGTATGTTCTGAGATCAATTTAATTTCAGTGACGAGAAATACATGATGGGTTGACATAGCTGCAAACACTCACGTTTGTATTCCTTTATACGCTACGATCAGAAACCAAAGCCTAAGTAAAGGTGAAACATTCATCTATACAACTGATAAGAGTTCGTGTTTAGTTCATTTTCTTTTTTATTTCTTACTAATTGGCATTTCTTATGTTTAAAATACTTATTGCATGTAAGTTCTTTTGTAAGGAATTTGATTTTACTTATGTTATTAGACAAATTGAGTTATTCATGTTTATATGGAAATAAAAGTTTATCTACTTATTTACATGGTAATATTGTTGGTTCAAGAAAGTTAATAACAAATGATAACTTGTATTTATTGAATACTACAAAAGATCATAAAGATATAATAAAAGTAGTATATATCCAGAAAACTGAATTGTAAACTAATAAATTCACTAAAACTTTTGAAAAAGTGATTAAGTCTCATTTCTAAAAATATAATTGAAAATCTTGTTTCAGAAGCTTCATTGGGTGGGCTGGATTTCTTAAAATTCAACATTTCCGTTGAATGTATAATAGGTAAACAAACCACGGTGAAAATATTAGATGCGTACAGAGCGAAATAGGTCTTGGAATTGATACATACAAACATATGGGGATCGTTCCCTACAACATCTTGGAATGACCAATGATATCTCGTACCTTTCATTGACGATTTTTACATTAAAAATATCAATATCTTTTTCATAGAAAGTCAGACGCAATTGGAAAGTGCAAAGACTTTAAGATCGATATTGAAAATATCTTGGTAAAGATATAAGTACGTCTGAACGGACCATGGTGATGAATATTACGAGAGATACGACGATTCAGGTGAACAATGTCATGGGTCGTTTGTAAATTTTCTAAAGGAATGTTGAATAGTCCCTCAGTACATGATGTTGGGTTCGTCTGAGAGACAAAACGGTACATTAAAGGATATGGTAAGAAGTATGATTAGTCATTCAACATTGCTTATATCACCATGATGAGTAGCAATAAAGTGTCCAACCTACTTTCTTATTAGAGTTGTGACAAAAGAAACTATTATGACACCGTATGAAATTTAGAATGGGCATAAATCTAGTCCAAATCATTTGCATGTTTGTGGGTGTCTAGCTGAAGCGAAGCCTTATAGGCTGAATGAAAGAAACTGGACTCCAAAATGGTTAATATTTATTTCATCAGATATCCCATGGAATAGTATGATTTTTACGTTTAATGATATTTCCATTAAGATTATATGTGAGACGGTACATCAAATTGATTTGAGTATATAGAGTTTGGGGCGAAGAATTTAGTAACAACCATTTATTTTAAAGAATAATCGTTAGAAATTTATGAAGGTTCTAACAATGATAATTTGGTATCAAATGAAGATATGGTATTTATAAGGATAACAATCATTTTGGATTTGTTAAAACTTATGGATACTCAAGATTGTGTTAATCTCCCACCTGTGGATGTTGTCCATATTGAAAAAATAAAGTTGTTGCAGTAGAGAAAAATGAAGTCGTTCATGAAGATCAAACTCTACATCTTCAAGAAGTTCAACTGCAAACTGAATAAATTATGAATTTACGGAGATCTACTAGAGAAAATAATAGTGTTATATCTTGAGAGTATATAGTGTACCTTCAATAACATGAGAAATTTTATGGTACAACATAACAAGATCCTTTAAGTATTCGCGAAGCTATGAGAAATTATAATTCTCAATTGTGGATTAAAGCAATGAATGAAGAGTTTAAATTGGTGCAACATAACATGGCAAGGGAGCTTGTTTCATTACCTAAAGGAAAGATATGATTGGATATAAAAGGATTTTTAAAACCAAACGAGATTCTATGGTTTATGTGGATATACATAAAGCATGATTTGTAGCTAAAGGTTTTACTTAATGTGAAGGGATTGACTTCAAAAAGACTTTATCTCTGGTTTCATCAAAGGATTCCTTTCGGATAATTATGGAATCAGTTGCACATTTCAACCTTGAGCTCCATCAAATGGATGTAAAGATCATTTTTCTTAATGAAGACATTAATAAAATAATCTATATGATGCAACCTGAAAATTTTGTCTCCGATGATCCAAGTTTGACGGTATGCAAACTAAATAAGTCTATTTATGGCTTAAGTAAGCGTTTGGGCAGTTGCACCACATAAGTGTATAAAAACTTCAGTAAGAGTAAATTCATCTTTCGAGTGCTATATGTTGATGGCATATTATTGGTGATGAACTATAAATAATTGTTACATGAGACAAAAAAAGTTACTTTGGATAAATTTGATATGAAAAAAAGTTGGTGATGCTTCTTTTGTATTAGGAGTTCAAATTCATAAAAATCGATCTCGTGGAATTTTGATTATATCACAAGAAGCATATATTAGGAGTATGTTATAACGTTATGATATGGCTAACAACAAGGGAAATGAAACTCATACATCGGTGAAAAGTTTAGACCTAAGCAATGTCTAAAGATAAAACTTAAGATTGAGGAAATGCAAAAAGTTCCATATGTTTTGGTTGTTGAAAATATGATGTATGCTCAAGTATGTACAGGGCTATATATTGATTTGTAATAGGTGTGTGGAGGGGATATGTAAGTAATCGAAGGATGGAACATTGGGAAAAAATCAAGAGAGTTCTCTAGTATATGTAACACGCTAAACATCGCAGGTTAACATATACGAAGTCAGATAGGGTATTCTGAATTGGATTTCACCGGATGTGAGGATTGTCGTTCAACCTCAGACATCATAGTACTTTTAGTATAATGTAAAATATCATAGAAATTGTTAAACAAACACTCATTGGATTCTTCCACTAGGTCAGCGGAGTTCGTTGCTTGTTTCGAGACATCCAACTAGGCATTTTGCCTGCAAAATTTTGTCACAAAACTGTGAATCGTAGATGGGATAGACATAATTCTTAGATTATAATGTGCTAACAATTTAGAAGTTCTAAGTATAATAATAATAATAATAATAATAATAATAATAATAATAATAATAATAATAGTAATAATAATGTGCTAACAAGACTGGTCTCAAGGACCTTACCCAAATCTTGACCCGAGTCTCAAGGAAGAGAACGACATTCAGAAATATCATTTCAAGTAGAGGTAGAGTGAGCCCGTTTTCAGTTCAAGCTTCTCCGCTTTTCCTTTCTCATTATCTCCGGCAATAGCTCTAGGAGGAGCAAGCAATTGCTACACTCTTGACAAAACCCGTAGAGATTGAAGTAATGACTAGCCAACGTTAATTATCATGGCGATCTATGTTGGTTGTCACGGTAAGCACGAATATATTTATTCCGAAAATTATGTTTTTACAAAATAATATACATTTCATGGAGATTTAATTTTTTGTAAGGTATTTAAAATTCTATAACTAGATTTCTAGACTAAAAGATGACCGACACATAATTTAAAAGTCGGTCAATGTTTCAAATGTGCTAATTGTTTAATCAATTTAAACTTTTGATTATTAGTTACTTGCCTATGGAGTTTGAAGGCTTATTAGATTCCATGGAATCAAAAAAGTATAAAAGTATTTAATCATAGAAATAATATTTTCAGTAAAATGTACTAAAATGTGTCTCAAATCTCATGTCATTTGAAGAAACTTCCCACTCAAGTTTCCGTCGACCAAAAGCTTTTTATAAATCAAGTATATGTATGTTCTTCATTTGTTATTTTCTATTTTCTACAAATATTAGAAAATCATTATCTAAATATTAAGAGAGACACAAAGGCAATCAGAAAGTTGTTAACCAAGAGAGGAAGGGAAAATACAAACGGCTAGTTTCTAGAGAGAAACCTGATGAGTCAATAATTGTTTAGAAGAATATTCTGGATCTTGAGCTTGATATGACTAGAGAGAGAAAGAGAATGTAATAGAATAATATTCAATGTCCCACCTACCAAGAAAGTGGGTCATCTTTTATACTAAAATAAGGTGGACCCGCTTGAATCCTTAGTGGGTTGTTTACATATTTAATCAGGCCCCTTAGTAAGTACTATATTTACACATTGGTCCCCGAGAAATCCTAAATTCCTTAATAACTACATCAGGCAACTCTTATTCACAATTAAATCCTCATTATTTACATTTGGCGAATTCTACCCTTATCAGTAGCCCCCCAGTCTTCGGGAATATTAGGAGCGAAGACTTACTGCCGAACCCACACCTGTCATCCGCTGCCCCCTGCGCCTCGAGCCAATGGCCTATCTTTGGATTTATTCTTTTTCCTCTTGCGTCGGACGTCCCACAGCGCCGTTTGTCCCGACCTGACCTTCGGTCGTTCGTCGGCACTCCCGAAGGCAATACTCAGGCTCTGCTGGATTTTTCTTACCCGATGTTCATAGCTCTGAGTCAGGTTGGTTCCCACGTTCTTTCGAGATTCTGACCCCAGGCCTCTCCGTGATGGGCCGGTTCTTTATCTGTCCCGGGCTTCTCTGTGGTGGGCCGGCTTTTCTCAGTGGATACAGTTGCGAAGGCCCATATCATCAGTTGGTTCGAGGGGGGTAGCCTAGGTTAGTCTTCGTCAGAGGGTGGTCGACACGTGTCACCGTCTTACAGGATGCATCTTTGCAAGACTAGGCTCTTAGGGAGACTCTTCGTCTTCCCGCTGTGTTTTTGTCGATTGGTATCCCCCGATCATTCAACCTTGCCTATAAATACTCCACAATTCTTGATTTCTCTCAGAGGCATTCTAGAGAGAGAAAGTGCTTGCCAGACCATTTATAAGAGTGTTGTCCGACCATCCTTGAGAAGAGAATGTTTGCATGAAACCCAGGTATCCGAAGCCTACATCAACCAAGAAAAAGAAAAAGCCTGTGTGGAGCTTCAAAGAGTGGGCTAGCATCGGAGACCGAGCCGAGGAATACCGACATGCCGGCTTGATTTGGGGATCTAACTCAAAACCCTTTACTCCTGTCCCGCGTCCTCAGACCCTGTTTTAGCCACCCCGATCCCCGCTGAATCCTTCCTTTTGCCCGACCTTCCCAGTTCTCCATCTCCCGAGGTCAGCCTATCTCCGGAGACCGTTGTCCTTTCTTCCAGTAGCAGCTCCTCTTGCTCCCCTGCAATTCGATCAGAGAATCCGACCCCTCCGTCTGTTAACTCGTTCGTTCCACCGCCTCCGTTCCCGCCCCGACGCGTTCACAAAACTAAATTCTTGACCATGGGCGAAGACAGTCCCTCTACATCTCCCGCAGGAGGTAACTATCTTGAAATGGTTCAGCTTACGCCCTCAATTCGAGGGTATCGGACCGGAACTAACACTGCGGTAACTTTTTTAGGTTTGCCCAAGCGTCAGTTGACGCCAGAGGAGTTGGAAGCGGCTCATCGGGCTTTTTCGGGTAATACGGCTGAACCCTCTACCTCTCGGGTACGATCATCTAACCCGAATGCCGCTACTGCCCGAAGCTCTGATCAAGCTCCGGACCCCGAAGTGGGAGAATCTGAGGCGGATGTTGCGCCCGCGGAGGTCTGCGTTGCTGTTGTTGGTAGTGCAGCTAACCCTCCAGACGATCCTCTGCCCGAAGAAGTCGAGGCTGCCATCATTACTACCTATTTCAGCTGGCTTCGGTCGAAGGATGTCGTTTCTCTCTATGAGGGGAAGTACCTCTACTTCCATGAGTCTGAGTACAAAGATCTGTTGATCCGCTGGGGAATTCCTGAATGCGTCAATGTTCGGTTCCCGATTCCTGGGGAGACCCCCGTTCACGTCCGATCTCGGGAAATCGTGGTGTTCACCGAACTGTTCAATTGGGGTCTGCGCTTCCCCTTAGATCCCGAGATCGCGCTATACTTCCGCACCCTCCAGATCTTCCCATCGCAGCTGATGCCGAATGCTTGGTATACTTTGATGTCCTGCATAATGGCTTCCCGTCTTTCAGGTCGGGTTATGCCTATGGAGGAATATATTGCTATGTCAGGTCTGTCCAAGGCCCCGAAGTCCCCGTTCTTCTACTCTTCCTTGGGAAACAAGTGGAAGATAGTTAATGACTTCTTGGAGGGAGACAAGGGCTGGAAGCATCGGTTTGTGTTTCTGAGCGGGTGCTGGGAGAACGGTCTTCCCTATACCCCGGAGAACAAGAGGCAGCTGCTTTGGACTTGGGTCCACGATGTTACCGCTCTTCTCCCCCCCCCCCTTTTTTTTTATACCGACCTTTTTGTGCAGTGTCGAAGGAGTGGTTGCAAGGGTTGAAAAAAGATTACTCGAAAACCGCTGAGGCCACGTTCGAGGTGCTGAAAGGCTATGCTCGAAAGCATTGGGGTCGGGCTATGCATCGGACTTTCAAAGATACAAACTTAATCATGAGTAACCTCTGGCGTTGCTCGTCCGAGGTGCTCACCATCGAGCAGTTGCGACAGCCCCCGAGCTTGGAGGACGTGATCGCGAAAACCGGCGCCCCTGGTTCGCAGGTGTATCTGCCAAAGCGCAACAAGGCGCCTAGCAAGCGCCTGAAGTCCGACGACGAGGCTGGGGAGAACGAAACCGGGGCTGCTAATGCTGGTGTGCTGATTCGGGAAGAGGCGCTCGCTCATGATGGTGCAGAGGATAACCAGGACCAGGCTCCGGTGCCGAAGAGGAAAGGTCGTACTGATGCGGAGGGGACTAAGGCAAAGAAACCCAAGCACCCCAAGGCAGTGAGTAGGCCTGTTGACGGCGTGGGGGATGGCACCATAGGACCGAAGCTGTCTGATCAGGATGGTGCTGCGAGAGGTATTCCGACGGCGGACCTTGTGGAGATTCCAGATGATGTCGAGCCCCCCCAAGTGTCGGACCCGGCTGCAGCCTCGTCGAGCGGTCCGAATTTCTCGGTGCTGACAATGCTTGGGAGTCCGAAAACGTTCCCGCTGCGGGGATCGGATGGACTGGCTTTATCCTTGTACAATTTGCTCGTACCGGCGGCCTTGAAAGAGCGTCGGGCGATCGAGCTAGGCCAGCAGCTAAAGGGCGCGGAAGCGAAGATTGTTATCCTCACCGGGGAGGTGGAAAAAGCCAAGGCGGCTCAGGCGTCGTCGGAGGGTCGGATCACGGAAGCCGAACGTGTCGCGGAAGAGGCGAAGAAGGACGCGGAGGAGTCGAGGAAGGCTGCGGAGGAGGCGAAAAAGGCCGCGGAGGAGACGAAGAAAGCCGCGGAAGACCGTGCTGCTGCATTGACTCAGGAGGTCCAAAAGCTAAAATCTTCGAACGTCGCCTTCGCAAATCGGTGTAGGAAATGGTCGGAGAAAGAAACTGTTGATGCCAAAGCCGCGTATGTGTTGTCGCTCCACAACCGCTTTCCAGACCTTCCCCTCGGGGCAATGCGGTTGGATGTGCCAGAGGGGGACCGCCCTGAGGGAGTCGATTGTAAAGATGAAGAGGAATCCGATGATGTTGAAGATGAGGAAGAGGACGAGTGATCAGGCTCTTTTTTTTGTTTCTTTTTTGTTTGTTGTTTTTGTTACTCTTTGGGGGGCGCGGGGTCCCCTATCAATATTTCTGATGAACACTTTTAGTTATGTTTTGGGGGCCACGGGGTCCCCTATTAATATATTAACTTTTCTGGTTATATCCTTTCACATACTGTCACCTGGGTAAGATCGAGTAGTTCTGTGAAAAATCCTAAGTTCAAACGTAATATTGAAAAATTCCTGATAGGATCGGGAATCGTGAAGTGTGGACCAGTTCGGGACCTGAAAAACCTAAGTAGGCTCTGTAGATCGACATGTCATCGAAACTTCTCCCACAGGGTCGTGAAAATCATATATGTAGATCAGTTTTAGAAACTGAAAAACCCATTAAGGTTCTGTAGATCGATGCGTCATCGAAACTTCTCCCAAAGGGTCGGGAAAATCAAACATGTAGATCAGTTGTAGAAACTGAAAAACCAGTTAAGGTTCTGTAGATCGATGTGTCTTCGAAACTTCTCCCAAAGGGTCGGGAAAATTAAATATGAAGATCAGTCATAGAAACTGAAAAACCAGTTAAGGTTCTGTAGATCGATGTGTCATCGAAACTTCTCCCGAAGGGTCGGGAAAATTAAATATGTAGATCAGTCATAGAAACTGAAAAACCAGTTAAGGTTCTGTAGATCGATGTGTCATCGAAACTTCTCCCAAAGGGTCGGGAAAATTAATTATGTAGATCCATTAATATTAGTAGGAACAGACGCTGACCAGCTCGTCAGCCGACCAAGGTCGTAACACTTTAACATTTGGAAGGCAAAAGAAATTCTTGATTAATGTAGTTGGGTGATCGGGTGTTTACAATGCCTCATTAAAACCTTTTCGCACCACCGAGGTAGGAAAGAGTGCATCCCCAATCAATACAATTCTAAATATTATTTTTCAACACAATTGTAAATACAATTTCACCACTATTCTAGATACAATTTTAGATGCTCAATGTTCCACGGTAGTCTCAAAAGATGCTCGAGCCTGTTTTGTAGGCGGTATGTCCCGCTCTTGATTTTTTCCACGATTTCGTAGGGCCCTTCCCAATTCGGGGCGAGTTTACCGAGGCTCTTGTCCTTGGTGTGAAGAAAGACGCGCCTTAAAACCTTGTCACCAAACTTAAACTCCCGACGTCGGACTTTTGAAGTGTATCGACTTCTCATCAGGGTCTGATAGTGTAAGGCGTTTAATTGGGCGCGGTTGCGTTTCTCTTCTATAAGGTCGAGCTCGAGGCGTCGGCTGTTGTCATTCATTTCTTCCGCATAGTTTCCGATCCTGAAAGACAGAAAGATGGATTCCGCAGGGGTGACCGCATCCATGCCATATACTAAAGCGTAAGGTGATTCCTGAGTAGCCGTCCGGGGGGTAGTTCGGTAAGCCCACAGTACCTATTGTAGGTAGTCGGGCCATTTCCCGGCCTTTCCTTCAAGGTTTTTTCTGAGGCCATCCAAAATGGTCCGGTTGGTTACTTCGACTTGGCCGTTTGCTTGAGGGTGGAAAGGGGCGGAGAAACATTGTCGGGTCTTATGTGTGGTGCAGAAAGCTTTCATTTCCCCGGTGTCGAACTGCGGTCCGTTATCCATAGTTAACCTCTGTGGTACCCCAAAACGACAACATATGTTAGACCAGATAAATTTTATGATATCTTTGGTCTTCGTGGAGGATAACGGTTCAGCTTCGACCCACTTGGAAAAATAGTCCACCGCCACGACAATCGTCTGTCTTCCTCCCGACGCCATTGGTAGCGGTCCGACCAGGTCGATTCCCCACCGGTCAAAGGGTAGTCCTTCGGATATAGACTCTAGGGGAGCCGCGGGGATGTTTATTGCGTTTCCGAACCGTTGACATGTATCGCAAGTTTTGACTATCAATCGCGCATCTGCTGTGATCGTCGGCCAATAGAATCCTGCAAGAAGAATCCTTCTGATGAGAGCTTTGTAACCGCAGTGCGCTGCACCCTCACCATCATGCAGTTCGGATACAATTATTTGCGACTCATGGACCCCTAAGCATCGGAGCAGGGGGCGGCTGAAGGATTTCTTGTATAGCACTTCACCTAAAAGGACGTAACCCTGAGCCTTGTTGCGTATTTTCCGAGCTGAAGCGTTATCACTAGGAAACCGACCTTCAGCTAAGAAGGCGATAATATCCCGCCGCCAGTCTGAGAGGGTTACCGAAGAGATCTGACAGGCGATTTCAGGTTGGTTGTCTAATTCTTGACGCTTGATAATTGACGGGCTTTCTTGTTCAACCACCCAAGGATAGTTACTGGAGCAGGAGAGTGTTGCCAAAGAATCAGCGGCTATGTTTTCGCTTCTCGAGACATGCTCATAGGTGACCTTGTCAAACGAGGCGGCTAGAACCCTGAGCGCTGCTAGGTATTGTACCAAATGTTCTTTCCGAGCTTCCGCGCTTCCCGAAGCTTGGGTTATCACGAGTTGGGAATCGCTTATGAGGTGCACTCGCTTTGCCCCACATACCTGTGCTAGCCATAATCCTGCCAGAGCGGCCTCGTATTCAGCTTCATTATTCGAAGTGGGGAAACCCAATCGGACGGCTTGGTGCATGCTAATACCCGATGGGGTCACTAATTGTATACCTGCTCCACAGCCACTAACGTTAGCCCCTCCATCGGTACGAACGGTCCATTCGCTCAGTGCAGCCTCTAGGGGAAGCACGTCCTGATCAGGTCGTTCGGAATGGAATTCTACTAGAAAATCGGCCAGGACTTGGCCTTTCACGGCTGTCCGAGGTTCGTAGTCGATGACAAAATCGCCCAGTTCGACCGACCATTTGGACATTCTTCCGGACATGTCTGGCCGCTGGAGGATGTACTTGAGTGGGAATGATGTTCGTACCATGATAGGGTGGGCTTGAAAGTATGGGCGCATTTTTCGCGCTGCTGTCACCAGGGCGAGTGCTATTTTTCCAACTTTAAATACCGGGTTTCCGTATCTAACAAGCTTTTGCTCACAAAATAAACTGTTGTAGGGGCCGAGCCCGACTCGCTAATCAAAGCTGCACTGACTGTGAAGTCGGTAACCGCAACATAAAGAAAAAGTGTCTCGCCCGCGATGGGCTTCGTCAAAAGGTTCGGTGACGATAGATATTGTTTGATTCCTAAGAACGCCTCATTACATTCGGGAGTCCATACGAAATTTTTAGCTTGTCTTAAGACCTGAAAAAATGGAGCGCACTTATCAGATGAGCGAGAAATAAATCGATTTAAGGCCGCCAGACGCCCAGTAAGGATCTGAACTTCCTTGATGCTTCGGGGCGGAGTCATATCGGTCAGAGCCCGAAGCTGGATAGGATCGGCTTCAATCCCTTTTTCGCTAACGAAGAAACCTAGGAACTTTCCTGATCGGACCCCGAAGAAGCATTTTTCCGGGTTTAGCTTGAGATTTATTCCCCGCAGGTTATCAAAGGTTTCTTTCAGATCGGTAAGGTGTGCTTCATCCGCGCCGCTTTTAACCAGCATATCGTCGATGTACACCTCCATATTCCTCCCAATTTGACCTTCGAACGTTTTGTTGACCAGCCTTTGGTATGTTGCGCCGGTGTTTTTCAGTCCGAAGGGCATTACTTTGTAGCAGTACAGTCCTCGGCTTGTGATAAATGTGGTGCTTTCCTGATCCGCATCATGTAATTTGATCTGATTATACCCAGCGTATGCATCCATAAAAGACAGCAACTTGTTACCCGACGTCGAATCTACCAACTGATCGATTCTTGGCATCGGGAACGGGTCCTTCGGGCATGCCCGATTGAGATCGGTGAAATCCACACACATTCTCCATTTCCCATTTTTCTTTTTGACTAGAACGGGGTTTGAGGTCCACAACGGGTAGCTTGCTTCCTTGATATGACCAACGCTGATCATTCTCTCGACTTCTCGTAAGATAATGTCTGCTTTTTCTGTGGAAAAAGCCCGACGCTTTTGCGAGATCGGTCTGGCGTTCCTGTTGATGGTTAGCTTGTGAACAACAAATGATTCTGGTACCCCGGTGACATCTCTTGAGCACCATGCGAACAGATCCAAGTTTTCCCGTAGGAGAGTCAGCAACTGTTCCCTGAAGATCGGCAAGAGGCGTACCCCAATCCGCAGGGCTTTTCCGGTGGCGAATTGGTATTGCTCGCATTCCTCGTCCGTCGTTAAGAGGCTCGGGGCTTCCCTGGGGTCATCAACTAGGTGCGATTCCGGGGCGAGCCCCGTTAACTGCTATTCCCGAGCTTGAATCATCTTTTGATCCTTTTTAGGTGCTAATGCAGCCCGGTAACATTCCCGTGCTGCTTTCTGGCTACTTCGGACCACTCCCACGTTGTTTCCGACCACGTATTTTAAACATTGGTGAATTGTAGAGGATACTGCGTGCATTCGCGATATCCACGATCGGCCGAAAATGGCGTTGTGGGAAGTCGGCGCGTCTACTACCACAAATAAAACTGTAACATCTTTCTTGAATGGTTCGCGGCCTAATTGGACTATGCCCTCAAATTCTCCTATAACGTCGGCTGCTGACCCAGTAAACCCTACTATGGTGCGGTCGGACCGCGCAATCACTGGCGGTGTTCTAAACTTGGCAAAAGTGGACGCGAAGATTATGTTGGTCGAACTACCGGTATTCACCAAGATGCGCCGAACCTCCTCCCCCGCAATGGCCGCCCCGATTACAATGGCGTCTTCATGGGGGCCGGCTATATCTCTCATGTCGTCGTTGTCAAAGTACAGGATCGGAGAGGGGACGCTTCTGGTTTGGAAGCAAGTTATGGCTTCCAACTGAGTGGTTAGGTTGACGATGTGCCTCTTCCTGGACGAATGTGTAACTCCTGCCATAGAATCTCCCCCAAAAATAGTTAGGGATTCAAAAAATTTACAAAGGCCTCGTACATTACCGATGTTCTTCCCGGCTTCTTCCTCGATAATCCCGATGATGTTGCGGTTCGCTTCGGGATCGAGGTACTCGATGGAAACATCGAACGGATCGGTTACTTCCGAAATTGCCATGGTGGTTTCTGGTTTTGGAATTATCACGACTTCCTTCGAGGTCGTACTTTGCTGTGCCTTCTTAACATACTCCAAGAGGTTTCCGTGTTCTATGAGCATCTGTATTTCCTTCTTCAAAGCGATGCAGTCCTTAGTATCATGCCTGACGTCCTCGTGATAGCGGCAGTAGCGGTTATTCCTTTGCTCACGGGGTGTTGGTATCGGGAAAGGTTTTCGATACATCCCGCTTTTCTTAGTCTTCTCGTAGATCGATGCTACACACTCTGTCAGATCTGCGAAATATGCAGGTCGGATCCACTTGTTTGACATGGGACGTGAAGTTGCCTAACCCGTTTGCTTCGGTCTCGGGCTTGTCAGGACCGGGGGTTTGGCTGACACAGGAGGGTTCGGGTGTATCGTGCTGACCGGTTGGGCTGCCCGAGCGTAATCTGACCGAGTGCCTTGCCTCATTACTACCGATGCTTGGGCGCTTTGTTGAATTTGCGCTGCCAACTCAGATTCTTCGGTCTCTTCGATCAATATCTGTTTTTCTATCTGGGCTAGAAGTACGGAAAACGTGAATGCTTGTTTTTTCGTCACCGCTTGCTTCATTGGTCCAGGGAGCAGACCCAAACGAAACGCAGTCAGGGCCACGTTCTCTTCGCGGTGGTCTAGGTCGGTTTTCGCGTCATTGAATCGCCTGGTATATTCTCTGAGGCTTTCCCCCAATTTCTGCCGGCAATTCATAATGGTGTCTCCGTTGGCCCGGAAGCTTTTACTCCCCACAAAGTGTTGTCTAAACATCGTCTAAAACATCCCAAAGTTCTGGATGCAGCCCTGCGGTAAACGGTTGTACCACTTGGATGCTCGGTCCCTGAAAGTCATGGAAAAAGCCCTGCATAGGAGTTTGTCATCGTTGTCGAAGCTAAGCATGAAGTTTTTGAAAGCTTCCAAATGATTATCTGGGTCCTTCTTCTCATCGTACTTTTCTAGTTTAGAAATGTCAAATCGTTTCGGGAGCTGCCCCGCTAATATCTCGTCGGACAATGGGGATGCCCTCCAATTGATACCGAACCCATATGCCCCTCCTCAAAGCCCTTCTGTCTGAACTCCGTAGAGTCCCTCATCTCTGGGGCTGACAAACTGGCTACTGGTTCGGTAACCTTGGTTATGACTGTTCGATGGTTGCCAAGGCACTGGAGGCAGCGCTGCCCGCTCTTCACGGCTGGCGGTAGGCATCTCTTCCTTCTCGAAGGATACCGGGGTCCGCTTCTCGGTGCTACCCTTCTTGTATTTTGGTGAGTCCGCTCGGGGCCCTCAGAGGCGTCGGGAACGATTCTTTTGTGTCCGTTGGGCTCTTTCCCGTCGCCGATACTCTCTGCCCGACGAATCACTCGAGGTGTAATCAATTGTTGCGCTGCGATGGTCCTCCGGGTACCGTCGAGTCCTAGCATTTTGCCCTTCCTCGGGATGTGGCTCTCGATAATACCTAACAGGTCGGGCTTCGATGCGCGGCCCAACATCATAGTCGGCCATTTCCCGATCCTCCAAGAGGGGTCCCTTGCCTTTTCCTTCCCGGATCCTTTTCTCGTCCAGTGCCCGCTCCCTTTTTACGTTTAGCCTGGCAATGTCTTCAACGAGCTGTTTTCGGGTCATTATCAGGGTCGACCGCTTGTCCCGACCTTGGTCGCAGTGCTCCCGACCTGGCGCTTCTTCGCCCTCTGACACCGAGACGGCTCGGATCACCTCTCTACCGACCCTCTCTATCACAGCTTCGTTGCTCATTTCGCAAAACGTGATTTTCAAAGAGCAAAGATTCATTTTCGGTATCACTCGTTCCCACAGACGGCGCCAATGATGAGTCAATAATTGTTTAGGAGAATATTCTGGATCTTGAGCTTGATGTGACTAGAGAGAGAAAGTATAGAAAGAGAAATAGAATGTAATAGAATAATATTCAATGTCCCACCTACCAAGAAAGTGGGTCACCTTTTATACTAAAATAAGGTGGACCCGCTTGAATCTTTAGTGGGCTGTTTACATATTTAATCAGGCCCCTTAGTAAGTACTATATTTACACATTGGTCTCTGAGAAATCCTAAATTCCTTAATAACTACATCAGGCAACTCTTATTCACAATTAAATCCTCATTATTTACATTTGGCGAATTCTACCCTTATCAAAACTCTCCCTAGAAACAACCTCTAATATCTCAAATTCCTTCCAATTTCTCAGTCTGATCTCCATCTTTAAGTTGTTTTACTCCCCATCACAACTTATTTGGCTTGTTGATGGGGAGTCCCTCTCCATTCTCTGTAAAATCATGGGTTTTGGAGCACTAAAAGCTCAACCTAAGCCTCACTTACCGCCATTAATGGAGTCTTCTAACCTTCCATTAAAGCCACGAACAGCTTCTTTAATGTACTGCCTCCTCGCAGCTCATTATGAATTCAATGCCATGCTCAATCAAAGAGCATTTAATCCTCCAAGTTCCCTTCAGACTCCCAAGGCATTAGCAATGAAGGCAAAACCACACTGCCTATACACCTCCCACCCGCAAAACCGGCGAGCTGCGCCGTTCATGGCACCCATCCCGAGACAGCTCACACTCCCATGCGCTGCCTTACCTCGAAGAAGTCCCTTCGAAGCACCCAATCCCTCTCCCTCTGACCTTGCTTCTTATTCTTTTTGCTGGCCTGCTCTCTCTCTTCTCTTGGCCAATCAAGAGAACCAAGCATGCAAAGCCGCATTAAAGTCTCTCCACCCTCTCTCCTCTTCTCTCTCTTCATTAAAATCTTCTCAAACCGTGCAAGCAAAACCCTACTTTCCTCCGCCTGCCTCCTCAAACCTTTCGCCTACCGCCTACAAACCTCTCCTCCTTAAAACCACAACCCTCCCTCTCTCCCACTCACTCCACTGTCTACACCTCTCTGTAAAAAATAAACCTCCCACCACTCAAAAAACCTCCTGGCAGTTAAATCGACAACACTGCAAATCAAAAACCTTCCCTAACTACTTCCTCTCAACCCTTCTTCTCCTCACTACTACTCCCTTCATCCCCTTCTGCTCCCAAACAAACTACATCTCTCAACCCCTCTGCTTCCCTTCTTGTTCATCTGAGTCATAAAAAATGGTGGAAACAAGAAGAAGCTCATCCTCCAGGCGTCCAAATCGTAAAATCACACCAAGATTTAACGAAAAAGCAGCCCCCCCTCCATCAGCCACGTCTCCGAGACCATCCAGCCCAAGCACCTCTCTGTCCTTGGAGACCAGATCTTCGTCTCCCTCCTCTCCCTCTCCTCTGAAATCCTCAGGCATGCACGGTCTGCCACTGTCTGTGCATAGATCTCCTCCTCCGATCTCCCCTAACCGTAAACCTCTAACCAAACCGTCCAACGACTCTGAAATGCTTGATAGGGAAGCTTCCCCACTGTCGCTCTCCCCCCGGGAACCAAGGTCATAGCCGTAGAAAGCTCAGAGGAAGAAGACCCATTAGAAATCGGGCCTTCTCCGTCGCCGTCCAGAGACCAGCAGCTTCGTGCCATCTTTGAAAGCAACGAACGACTCCTCAAAGCCATCACTTCCCTAGAAGACACTCCTCGACCTTCCATTGTTTCACCTGAATCCCACTCTAAACCCTGCCTCCATGGAAGTGAAACAGCCCCTATCCCATAGCTGCTCTGGTCGACCTCCTCCACACCCCTAAACCCACCCCCCCCCCCCCTCCTCGCTCTAAATCTCTTCATCACCGATTCAACTCTCTCCCCACCCCAGTACCTCGGCCTCACCCTCACTCTCAAACCCCTTCTCCCTCGCTTCATGCATGCATGCAACAAATCCCATGCATGCATGCCAAAACCCTAGCAGCATGCACGAGCCCTCCCTAGCAAACTTCTTAACCCTAGCTCCCCTCCTTCGATAGTCGAGACGACGACAGTAACCAGCAGATACCTCTTTAACAACGCCCTCCCCACAACCCTCCACCCTTATACCACCCCTCCCCCTCAAACCAGCGTACTCTCCACCGCCATCCTCACACTACAACAAGCCATCCAAGCCAGCAAAGCCTCAGTTCCTTTTCCCTGTAACCAAAGTCAGCCTTCCACCACCATCCACGCTACCGCCCCTCCACCTACCCAAACTCCTAAACTAAACCCAATTCCGACTCCATCATCATTTTCAACATCCTACCCTGGCCGAAACAGCAAGGGTCACGCTTTCTCTCGACCCTCGAAAGCTCACCGACCCCTCGGAATCCGCCCTGACCTCACTGGTCCTTGGAAGCAAAATAGTGCCTTCCGTCACTTTCGAGGAAACAGCAGCACCATCACCCCTCACCTTGTCGCAGAATCAGCCTCGATGATCAACATTCACCACCCTGGAGCACCGTCACGATCATGGGCCCATATGGTCGCTCAACCGGACCCCCGATCCCCTATGAAGATCCAAAAAACCGAAGATATCCACATAGACAACGGCACTTTAGTCTTCCCAGACGATGCGATAACATGAGACAAAGAGGATTGGGCAAAATGCCTCTCCGGCTACTTCCTGTCAAAGAAAAGAGCAGTATCCCATGTGCAAACCCTTGCTAACCAAGTATGGAGTACCTACGGCCTCCAAGAATGCAAACCGACTCCATCCGGCCACCACTACTTCAAATTTTCCACCGCCGACAATGCAACGGAAGTTCTGGAAAAATCTCATTGGTTTTTCAGCAGCCACCCGGTTTTCTTAAAGCGGTGGGAGCCAATGGAAACCTTGACGAGAGAGGCCTTAAAAGCTATCCCTCTCTGGGTCAAATTCCACAGAATACCCCACGTCATCCAAGTCGAATTTCAAGGCCTCCCTACAATCTGCAACCGATGCGTTTCCTTTGGACACGCTGCCGCAGCATGCCACCTAGCCGCGGACCCCCCACCCTCCTCAAGTCTCCCTGCTCACCGACCCGGAAAAGAACCTATGATCAACCCACCACATTTCACTCTCTCGGACTCAAGCAACAGCGAAGCCCCCACCCCGGACACCTTAAGACAAATGACCATTCAGAATAGTTGGACTAAAAGTTTCATCATCGCTAGCAACACCCCAGCAGCAGCTCAGATAGGACACGAAGAAGGCGAACCATCCTCAACCGAGATCACCTCTCCAAGACCAAAAGCAGCCGATAACGCTGCTTTCTCAAGTATGTACGGGGAATACCCCAAGATCTATTAGCTTTCCCTTATATTTTCTGTTTAAATTAAATGAAAATTGCGTGTTGGAATGTTAGAGGGTTAAACGACCCTGTGCGCCAAAAAGACGTACGTCATCTAGTTTTTACGAATAGTATAAATATCATTTGCCTACTGGAGACCAAGGTTAATCCCCCTAACACTGAGGCCATTATGCGAACCATGCTGCCTTTCTGGCACTACCGCACGAACCATGACTACCATCACTTAGGTAGAATATGGATTGCTTGGAACCCTAGTGTCTACAACATATCCATTTTAGATATAACGGCCCAGACCATCCACTGCTCGATAGTTTGGACCGCCAGAAATACCCACTTCAATCTCACGGCAGTCTATGGCTTTAATGATCACCCGGACCGGCTCCCTCTTTGGAGCAAGCTTCGATCCATTTCTCTTAACTCGGCCAGCTCCCCTTGGGTTGTTATCGGGGATTTCAATGCCATTAGAAATCCTCAGGAGAGAACCAGCCAAGATCCTCGCTGGAACAGTTCCATTGAAGCTTTCAATGACTGCTGTCGAGCCTGTAATCTCGACGATCTTCGTTCCACTGGATTCCAGTTCTCTTGGTTTAACAGAAAAGAGACTAGCCCCATATCGTCTAGAATTGATCGTGCGTTGATTAACGCCGATTGGGATGACTCATTCCCGAACTTTTTTGCTCATTATGACATCCCGCTTACCTCTGACCACACCCCGATTATTATCCACCTTTCCACTCCTTTCATGACCTCCCCTAGCCCTTTCAAATATTTCAACATGTGGAAGCTCCACCCGAGTTTCCAGGGCTTGGTCCTCAGCAATTGGAATATCCCCTCTCATCAAAGCCCAATGGAAAATTTAGCCACCAAGCTCTCTAGACTAGTCCTCTCACTAGTTTCCCTAAACAAAAACGCTTTTAGTGATATTAGTGACCGTGTGGAGAAGGCAAGAGCCTCCCTAGCCCAAGCCCAAGAGAACCTCCTTAACTCCCCCTCGAACCGTACTTTCATCTCCCTCGAAAAATCGGCCTCCGATTCCTACATTTTCTTTAGCCGAGCTGAGGAATCCTTCCTTAAGCAAAAATCCAGAGAAACCTGGCTCAAGCTAGGGGACAAGAACTCTAAATTCTTCCATAACAGCATCCGAGCCCACAGAGCCAGGAATAAGATTCTCTCAATCCAGAAAGAGGACGGCACCTTATGCTCTAACCCTCGCACAATCTCCGCCATCTTCAACAACTTCTTCCTTAATCAATTAGGTTCCCCTAGTTCGAAAGACTACCCTGGACCAAGTCGAATCCGAAACCTAATTAAATCCTCGGTCCCCCAGAACCTAATCTCGGACATGATTAAGCCCATCTCAAATGAAGAAATCAAACAAGCCCTCTTTGCGATTAACAGTGACAAGGCGCCTGGCCCTGATGGTTACAGCGCAGACTTTTTTAAGACCTGCTGGACAACAGTAGGCCATGATGTCTGTGAATGGGTTAAATCTGTCTTCACCAGAGGGAAAATGGACCCCAACTGGAACAAAACCCTAATAGCTCTCATCCCCAAAATAGATACCCCCTCCCATCCGTCAGACTTCAGACCCATAGCCTGCTGCAACGTAATTTACAAAACTATCTTTAAGATCATTGTAAACCGCATAAAGCCAGCCCTCCCATCCCTTATTGACCCCTCCCAATCCGCCTTCATCCCGGGGAGATCAATAGTGGACAATATTCTCCTCTCCCAAAACCTCCTGCATGGGTATCACTCTAATCGCAAAGGCCCCAGATGTGCCTTCAAAATAGACCTTAGAAAAGCTTTTGATAATGTCAGATGGGAACTCGTTCTTGACATCTTGCTTGCCATGAACTTCCCCATGGACATGATAAATTGGATCATCCAATGCATCACCACCCCCTCTTACGTCGTTAGCATAAATGGCAAGACTTCGAACTACTTCCCGGGCGCCAAAGGTCTCAGGTAAGGCGACCCTCTCTCCCCGTATATCTTTGTTATGGTTATGCAGGTACTCTCCAGCATCCTCCAGGAAAAAAGCAGGCATCCATCTTTCGGATTCCATTGGAAATGTCAAAAGTTCCGTATCATCAACTTGTGCTTTGCAGACGACCTCCTGATTCTTAGCAGAGCCAATACCCCCTCCATCAAACTCATCCTCGAAGGCCTTCAAGAGTTTGCGAACCTATCAGGGCTCCATCTCAACCCCGCCAAAAGTCACATTTTCTTCTCTGGAACCTCTCCCGGCACCAAGCATGAAATCCTCTCCCTCCTCAACTTCATCAAAGGATCCCTCCCAGTTCGATACCTTGGAGTTCCCCTCATCACCTCTCGCCTAACCTATAATGATTGCAGACCCCTCTTCCTCAAAATCACAAACCGAATCAACTCATGGACCTCAAAGCAGCTTTCATATGATGGCCGCCTCCAACTTATCACCTCTGTTCTCTTTGCTAGCCAAGTTTATTGGTCCTCAATTTTCATCCTCCCAGTCAGAGCCCTCAAAGAGCTCTCGCAGCTCTTACGCAGATTCCTCTGGTCTGGCTCACAAATGAAGATCACGGGATCAAAGATCGCTTGGGAAAGGGTAGTAGTGTCCAAAGAAGAGGGTGGCCTTGGGATTCCAGACTTAAAAACCTGGAATCAGGTGGCCGCCCTAAAACTCCTCTGGTCCATACTCACAAAAAATGAGAATTCCCTTTGGACCCAATGGATACTGCTGGAAAAAATAAAAAGCAACTGCTTCTGGACCATTCCCATCCCTCCAAATGATAGCTGGAGCTGGAGGAAAATCCTCAACCTCCGTCAAGTAGCAGCAAATCTCTACAGAGTCATAATTGGCAATGGAGAGGATACATCCATCTGGCATGACCCCTGGCTCTTCTCCACCTCCCTGATCAACCGCTATGGACCTTCCATCCAAAACCTCTCCCGTCTGCGGAACTTAAAAATGGTGAAAGACCTCATTCAAAACGGTCGTTGGACGTGGCCCCCCCAAGCCAGAGCCCCCAACCGAAACCTCAACCCTCCCCTCACAGAAATAACATTTGACATCCAAAAACTTCCCCCGCCCACCCCATCAAAGGACTCATTCATATGGCTCCCCAACAAGCAGCATCATTCATTCTCCATCAGCAGCACCTACAAATCCCTTTAACCAACCAGAAGTAAGGTCGCCTGGTCTACGCTTGTCTGGCACAAATTCTCGATCCCCAGACACTCATTCATCACTTGGCTTGCAATCCATACCAAGCTCACTACCAGAGACAAGCTTATATCTTGGGGTCTTGACTCCCCCCCCCCCCCCGACCTATGTCTTATGTGAAACATCGCCCGAAAACATTGAACACCTCCTAACCCAGTGCCATTTCTCCACCGCAATATGGGAATCCTTTGCCCAAAAACTATTGTTTCCCTCCCCCCCCCCCCCCCTTCCTCTTGGCCTCAATGGTTAGAGCAAGCGAGCACATGGAATGCCTCGAAGGATAACCGAAGGACTCATTGGAAAACGACCTTCTGTGCCACCATCTACTACATCTGGAGGGAAAGGAATGATAGAATCTACAACAACAAGCAATCCCCCTTCTCCAGCATAGCTCACCATGTGCTATCTGACCTCAGATATCGATTCAAAGGAACCAAAGCCAATTTCACCGGATAGCCAAGCTACCCATAATGTATTTCTAGCAATACAAGTGTAATCTAAAATTCTGTAACAATCTCCCCAATCCAATTCGGATTTCTCCTTGTAACGAGGCACTCGCCTCCTGAACTCATGTACAATATTTTATTTATTAATTTAAGCGTTTTTATACCAAAAAAAAAGTGGTTAACCAAAATCTGGTTCGACTAGACTATTAAAATGAAAACTTTGTGCGATAACAATACAAGTCTACATTTTGATCATTATTCTTAAAGTGTATAATACACTCGATTGTGAAAGAAAACAATTAAAGCCATCCAATTTCAAAATCGTATAAATTAAAAAAATTAATAAAATGAGAAGAGGATGTTCTTATATATCAAGAATATATATTCTGAACAGTTTATCATATTTGACCAATATACAAGTGATGCATCACCACTCAAGATAGAAAATGACATAGAAAATAATTATACAACAGAAGAAAAATGTACTAAAACATTTATGATTATTCAATATATTAAATTAAAAAATAATTTAAGAGGTCAATATGACATTGTTGGAATATTTATGGATCAATATTCTAAATATATATTAGACCATTCTCTTAAGGTAGTCTGATAATAAAAATAATGGATTGATTATATTATATATAATTAGTTAGGTATTTGGCCGTTAGGTGAAATTGTGCTATGGACTTATAAATTTGGTAATCGGGTTAAAATTGGACATTGTAAATGAGATCTCAAATCTCAACATTTGATCTCAAACCAATGGCTCATGACTAAATTGATAAAACCAATTTAGTGGGTTGTGGTCTTCGATCACAAAACGGCATAAATTATGAGATTTATACAACTAGAGTTCCAGTTGTATTTGCATATAGGAATAATGATCGGGATTCAAACATTTTTTAACATAACTCTGAAAAGATCAATCGTCGTTTTTAGCAAGAGGAAGACTATAACCATTTTTTTACATGAACATAATCTTCAAGAACTCTAAACGAGATTCAAGAGCATTAGAATCTGAAGAATGATTGTGAATAATAGCAGCATGAAAAATAGTAAGACTTTTCATTTTATTCTTTGTATGTATTGGAAAACCATTCTTAGGGTTTAATAATTTTTTCGCATGTTTGATAAATTGTATTTAAGCAATTCAATTAGTTTAATAATTTGTATCACACCCTCATACTTTCTTATGATTCATAGGATAACTAATATTTTATTTATAACTAAACCAAACATGTTTTTCTTTATTGTAAAGAATCCAAACATTGAGAATTATGTGTTTAATTGATTTGGTTAGGCTATAGATTTATGGTTTATATGAAAAGTATGTTTATAGTGATTTATTCTTACTGAAAATTATGTTTGTATGTTAATTGATTGAATAAAAATTTTATTATATGATATAATTTGAGGTTTTTCGATTAAATTAGGTTTTGATTGATGGTTGGAAATTTCCTCCCAAATTTAGCATTAATCAATCCCTAATTTAACGAATCAAACCTATCGGGATAGCGGCTCATGGGCGTCTTAACTCATGATGTTATTGACAATCAAAGGTTGTCTGACAGCGTTCACCATGGCCAGATAATTGTTGATGATGCAGATGAACGCTACGACTTGCAAGGTAAATCATAACCCGCATGTAGTTGGGCGGATTGCCTTAAGCATTGTTCATAATTTTTTTTAAATGTTCACCTTTCAAAAAACACTATTCATCTTTGAAAAAAGTATTTCATTCTGCTACTGTCACTAGGCAATCCGATATTGTTTTTTTGTAGATGAACAATGCTTTGAACATTGTATTCCTGAAGTTGAACAGTAATATGAATAGTGTTTTAAAAAAATACTATTCATCCAAAAGATTATTCATTAAAATATTATTCAGTAAAAAATATTATTCATAAGCAGAAATAAAAAAATAGATTTACTCAACATGATAAAGTGTTTGGAAATGTTATTTTTGTATTTATTTGTGAAATAAATTGTTTATGTGATTGGTTGCTTAAATGGATATGCATGACTAAAGTTTCGGATTCCAATAGGTGAATTATATAATCCATTAATCGGCCATCCAGAAGGTTAATTGATCTCCTTAAGGATCCCAGAATTCAAAAAACGTTTAAGGGATTAATTTAAATTCATATATTATCAGTCCTCCAAAAGGTTAATGTTCTGGTTTGGTTAATGATGAACTGAATTATTTTTACTATAAATGGTCTTTGTCATTATTTAATTTAAGTGGGTCAATTCAGCTCTCTGAAGGGTTTCACCGATACTTAGGAAATTAAATTAATCCTTACCATTTTTTAATGTTAAGTAGCTGAAATCAGCTCTCTGAAGGGTTTCACCAGTACTTAGGAAAATTAAATTAGGTCTCTTTTAATTTTAAGTAAGTAAAATCAGCACTCTGAGGGTTTCACTAATTTGGGTAAATTAAAATAATGATCATGATAATTTTCTCAAACTCATATATACATGTTACTATGATTTGTCTTCTGGTATCTTATTATCATAGTATGTTATGTTTTACATGTATATACTATATTCAAGCATGCTAGTTGTTATATGTTAGAAATCTTATATAATGTGAGTTATTTGTTTTATTTTTGCGGTGAAGTTTTTAGGTTTCACTCTGTTGGGGAATAAAGCCTCCATGCTGGATGGCATGGATTTTAACCAATGGAAAAAAGTATATGATATTGTATTTGTTTGTTCACGAATGTGACCAAGCATTAACGAGACCCCAACCAGCTGCTCTTAGTCAGGTATGTACACCAAAGAAAACTAAATAGCATGAGATCTGAAAAAGTTCTAATCGGTTATGCATGGCCATTGTACTTTAAGGAATATTAGTTTTATTTTGTGGAGTTGTCCCAACAGATGTTACCTTTGCTACATACTTTCTCTAAGAAATTGAAAAAAAAAACATTTGCTAAGAATGGAAAGGTAGAGATGCAACGTCTCATTAACAAGCTCTCTAATATACTAGCAAAGTAAAATCCATGAGTATATTCTGGAGAATATCTATGATTTTCCAGAAGTTAGAGGCATTCGGCTTAGACTCACCTGGGGAGTCTGTGGTGGGGTTCACTTTTTAGTCTTTACGAGAATATTTTAAGAATTTTTAGTCTATTTATAATTGCATGCGGTAAAAGTGAACAAACAATAAGTTTGATTGCACACGCTGCACAAGAGGATGGAAGGCTCAAATGGGTAATGCCTGAAGTAAACATGATGGCATCCAAGAAGGAGATATGGCCTAAGAAAAAATTTGATGACAAAAGACCAGGAAATGGTCCGGGTAAGAAAAAAAAACTCTAAGAATCGACGGTTACTCTATATTTTTTCTTCAAAAGAAAAAAGAAATTTTAAGAAGGACTGCGAGAAACATCAGGCTTACATGTTAAAAAAAATGTACTCTCATATTTTTGGCATTTCAGAAAGCAATCTGGTTTCTATGGAAAATAATACATGGTGGGTTGATTCAGCTGAAACAACACATGTCTGTATTTCTTTACAGGGTACGTTAAGAAGAATGATGTTAAATGAAGATGAAATATCCATTTTCACAGCAGGAGGAAGCTCATGCGATGTGTTGGAAATTTGTGATTTGAATTTAGAGATATTTACAAGACATGTATTTTTTTTTAAATGTAATGTTTGTTCCTACTTTTTGAATGAACTTAATTTTCTTTTCGGCTTATAGACTTGTATGGATATTCTTGTCTTATGGGTAACATTAAATCTACTCTCTCTTTTAATGATATGATTATTGGTCACTGAAGTTTGATAAAGAAACATAATCTGTATTTGTTAAATATTGTTAATAATCATATACATTTCATAAATGTACAAATTATACCAAATAAGATTACTAAATTTGAAAACTCCTCTAAATTGTGGTACAATCTCTTTAGTGAGATATCCAAAGTTAGAATAGACAAGCTTGTAGTTAAAGTTTTATTGGGTAGCTTAGATTTCTCTAATTTTGGTATATGTATCGAGCGTATCAAAGGGAAACAAATCAAAAACCAAAATAGGAGGGGCATATAGAGCGATTGAAATATTTGAATTGATAAATACTGATATATGTGGACCATTTCTAAATAAATCATGGAATGGGAAGTGGTACTTCATATCATATATAGATGATTTCTCTCGTTTTGGATACCTCTACCTCATTCATGAAATGTCTGAGTCCCTGGACAAGTTCAAATCTTTTAGAACCGAAGTTGAGAAAAAACTTGGTAAAATCATTAAGAGCGTTAGATCTAACCGTGGTGGTAATATTGTGGTAGATATGACAGATCGGGTGAACAACATCAAAGACCATTTATAAAATACCTAGAGGAGTGTGGTATAATCCATCATTTTACAATGTCGGGTTCACCTCGCGTGAATGGTATATTTGAGAGATAGAACCATACATTAAAATATATGGTTAGAAGTATGATAAGTAATTCATCTCTATCATTATCTCTCTGGAGGGAGGCCGTCAATTTTATCGCTTATATACTCAACAGAGTACCCATAAAGGAAATTATTAGGATCCCATATTAGCTTTGGAATGGGCGTAGACCCAATTTAACACATTTGTATATATAAGAGTGTTCAGCTGAGGCAAAGGCTTACAAACCTCATGAAAATAAACTTTACCCTAAGACAGTTAGTTGATTCTTCATTGGTTATTCTCAATACTCTAAGGTTTCCAGTTTTGTGATCCTCTCACTGGTAATATATCTAAAACGATGAAATTTCTAGAGGATGTTGAGTTCTGGGGGAAAAATAATGGACAGATTTTCATTTTAAGGAAGGAGTTGTAGAGATTCATGAAAGTTTTGGGAGAGATAATCATGTATCAGAATATTGGAATATAGCTCCAATTATTTTGGTCAACCACGATATACTCATAATAACATTGATGTTCCACTTGAGGGTTTTAACCAAGATACAGATATTGTCTAGTTTGCACAAGAGGAACCTGGAATTGGTTATCCCAATATATTACAAGCAAAACTGCCTCTTACCTAAGTCAATGATTTACATAATCAAAAAGATTTATAATATATTCTTATGGGGAAGTAAATAGGCCAAGACGAACTGAATTAGGAATTCTGGAGTTTATTGTATAAGCCTTATAATAAAAGTAGTCTTAATATTAGAAGTATGGAGGATTTATAGGCGGTTTTCTCATGCAAACTCTGATTCATATTATGAGAAAATAATTCTCTTTGGACAAAATTCTTGGCATCTCTTTACAATGCCAACACCTACCCTCTATTAGCCCTTATTCATACAAATTCTTCTAAAATACAGAGAAGATTAGTGAACATAGGAGACATAGCTGAAACTACACTTTCTGATTAGTATGTATGGGTCACATTGATTTGTGGATGAAAAGATGGAGTGACAAGCAACCATTTATCCCATTTTCTGAATCTATTCCAAGTTTTGAAGAAAAAATAGACGAGTATTGGAAAAATGATAATTGAGATTTAGATAAGCTAAAAGTTTCTATCTTACCTTCTGATATTGCAAAGATAACAAAACTTAGACTCAATCCATGGGTTGATGATAAAATCAGTTAGATGTTATCTAATAATGGGGACTTCAACATCAAGGATACATGGAATGCAATAAGGGGAAAAACAAGACAATTTAAACTATTCATAAGGCTATGGAATAATATAATTTATAAACTCTAACATGTTTGGTATTTTCATTACTAAACATATGACTTTATCCCACCTTATAAGAACCTGGTTTTGGTCAACAAAGAAAGACATACATATTAGAACCATTTTACCCCATATAATTTGATGGTCCATCTAAATGTCTAGAAACAAAGCTAAGCATCAAGGTTTTCTCAACACTCCTCAGTCTGTAATTCATCATAGCAGTTACCAATTTTGTAAACTCACTCAAAATAAATTTGCTCAAGGTTGCTCATTGGTTAGGAGATACAAGCATTGCTCCTAACCTTTGTTGTTACATGGAAATTAAGAATAAATGTGTTAGTACCTTAGTTAAATGGGCACCCCTCGTCCAATATATTAAAACTCAACAATGATGGCTCCATCATATCATCACGTGAATCCAGTGGTGGTGGCTTACTGAGAAATCACAAAGGATAAATATGTTTAGCATTTGGAATATTATATGGAAAACAATCAACCTTACTAGGTGAATACATAGCCTTACTTGATGGTTTGTTGATATGAAATGTTATTGATATTGAAAGTGATTCAATGAGCCTTACTGATATGATTGTTACAAAGGAAACCACATGGTTCATGTTTCAACTAATCGAAAACTGTAGGACTCTTCTAAAATCTGGGATGACTATAAATCACATTTTCAGACAACAAAATCAAGATGATTATTGGTTTGCTAAGGAATCCCTCATACAAAGAAAAGGACTTGGCTATACTCAAGACTCAACTCCATCTAAACTAGCAACCATCACATTCTTAAAAATTCTAGAGATGGGATACTTGAGACTGGAAGAATAGAGTTATTGAGCCTCTCAAAACAGAACAATGTCAAGAGAAGTACTCACAGACAAATTAAAGAAGAACTGGATATCAAAATAAAGTTGAAAAATATATTTAGGTAGCAAAATTTTATATCAGTTCTCATGACAAATTTATGTTAAAAGTAACAAATCAATAAGATTATATTCGACAATTTTACTAGAACTTCAATTTGTTTGAAACATCCCGTTCTTAGTTTACTGGTTTTCAAGTCGAAAAAACAAATGGAAAGGACAAATAAAAAATCAAACGGCACAAAAAATTCATAACACTTTAGACAGATTTTCAAAAACTTCCATGCGCATAATTAAAAATGAAATTTTTACTCAGGCCTTAAAAAATTCAGAGATCCATAGCAAATATGTTTTGGGTTCGTCGAACTTAAATTAAACCTTGTTTTGTAACGAAGGCTTTAGGCCTCTTCCCTTTTTGTCCTTTAAAATAAAAAATTCTTGATTAAAATGTTACATTTAGTTTAGATACAACTTCATTTAATAAAAACGGCTGAAAAAATAATTAACCGTCTGACCTGGTTTTTTTCATTAAAGTAAGAAAAATTGATGTGTTCGTAGAGAGTTTTCATCAGCTGTCAAAAGTTTGGTGTAATGCAAATGTATATATATTTATATATTTATTGTTGTTGTTCTTGTCTTATACTTTTTAAGTTATAGATATGGTTATTGTCTTTCAGGACACTCTACTTTGACTCTCCACCTATCTTTTCTCTCTTTAAGAATCAGGTTTGCCACATCTCCACTCTTTCTTCTTTTGTCATCTTAACCCTACGTTCTATTTAATTTATCATTCATTACTTTATATATAAACTTTCATTAGTTCAGCCATAAAATACATAACTATTATTAAATTTTGTTAACGATTGAAATAATCTTTATTTTAGGATTATAATACTATGGTTCTTGAAAATTGTTAGACAAGTAACGTAAACTTACTAGAAAACAATAGTAAGGAAGCAAAGAAAGCAAAAAGGTCAAATAAGAATACAATGATACAAAACGTATTTACATTACCATCACAAAACTTGACGTCCAAGCAACCCTTTTTTTCTACATAAATTATATATCATTTCTTGTCTGTCTATCTCTCTCTAAATCATTTTGTAGGTTTCATGGGCATAAAAACAAAACAAAAACAAAACGAGAAGTGATGAGATGAGATGAGATGGATCGAAATAATCATGAGAAAGAAATCCAATTGATGAATATCAATCCTAAAGAACAAGAAGAAGGAGCAATAATTAACAAGAACTCGGATCGAAATCTGACTTTCAGATGTTCTTCGTGTGGAAATACTATTCAGCATCAATATAAAGTAAGTATCTAAATTTATAAAAAGATTGTGTAAACAGTGAGGTTCATAACTATTTAGCCCGCATCCAAAATGATTGGTAAATATTATATATAATCTACTTTGTTATTGAAACGGAATTTTTGTATAAGTTGTAAATTATTGTGGTCGTAGATTCGGACAGAGACAATCATTCATGCCTTGCCAGGACTACCTGCGGGAGTTAAATTTGACCCGACTGATCTTGAAATTCTTGAACATCTGGAGGCAAAAGTGATTTCCGATCCGCAAAAGATACATCCTTTGATTGATGAATTTATTCCCACACTTGAAGGTGAAAATGGAATTTGCTACACACATCCAGAAAAGCTACCAGGTTTGTTTTTGTTTTTCTTTCACAAAATAGCTATTTGTTTCCATACTATTTATTTTTATTTTTATTTAAAATATAATATTAGTTTTCATTTAGTTCTGAATTATTATTTTTTTCTCCCATGTTTATTTCTTAAAAACACCTAAATAGTTATATTCAACCCAAGATATTAAATCATCACTATATTCATAAACTTCTACGACTAAACAAAAAAAAACCCTAAATCAACCAACACCGAAAATTGTCATCCAAACAACTAAAAAATTCAATTAATCTTGAATTTAAATTTTAGATCCATTAAATATCATAAACTTATTTTTTAAAAATATTTTAAAAAAATCACAAAAGTGAATGTTGGATTCCGAACGCGTCTTGGAATTGAATGTTTACAAAAAAAATACCTAAAAAACACATAGACCCGTCTTCGGAATTAGACGTAAATTTTAAAAATATTAGAATGTATATATAGATATGAAACGGATCTCACATACTAAGCAAGCAAGATATTATCCGAAAACCTAAACGAATTTATTTTTGATACACCCGAAAAGACTTCTTGCTACTTAAAATGGGTTCACAATTATATAAGTTTTATTTTTTTTGATATATGTATATTTTATGTGATGAAGTTTGTTCTTAATAAAAAATACTATAAGTATATTGGACTTTATTGATGGAGAAAATAACAGATAAAAAACATACTTAAAATATGAAAAAAAGAAAAGTAAGAAAAACTATCGAGCAAACAGCATCTCCTTTCTTCTAATATAAGACACTTTTATTTTTTTAATAAACAAATATTTTTATTTTTACAAGGCTAAAAAATAGCCAAAACTATTCCGTGAACTTGTATTTTCAATTTTTAAAATATTTATAAAATTGTTATTTATTAAAATAAATTTCAAAAACTTTAAATTTTATTTATTCAATTTATTTACATTTTATACAAAATTTGTATTCATTAAAAAACCTTTAAAAAATAATCATTTATTTTTTACGCAACTTCACATATTAATTTTGGCCGTTTTTTTAGCAATTTTTTTTTTAGCAATTCTTTTTTTATAAATATAACGGGTGTCTAAAAAGCACTCGTTAAGAAATCAATAATTTATTATATTTAAAATATTTTACTCTTTTATAAAATAATTAAATGAAATTGAAACTTATAATTATAAAATGTTTCCCGATATTGTAAGTGATTGTTTTCTTAACAAGCGTTAGGAATACCAATATAATAAAGTGCAGTTCTTGGTTCAAACATTTTATTAATGTAGGAGTAAAGAAAGATGGACAAATCCGACATTTCTTTCACCGGCCTTCAAAAGCATACACGACGGGAACAAGAAAAAGAAGAAAAGTCGATACGGACGATCAAGGGAACGAAACAAGATGGCACAAAACAGGGAAAACGAGACCAATATTTTATAACAATAATGGATCGGTAAAGGGTTTTAAAAAGATTTTAGTCCTTTACACAAACTATGGGAGACAAAGAAAACCTGAAAAGACAAATTGGGTGATGCATCAATATCACTCGGGCAACAACGAAGAAGAGAAAGAAGGAGAGTTGATTGTTTCAAAAGTGTTTTTCCAAACACAACCCAGACATTGTGGTTCAGATAAGGATCATCAAGTAACATCCAAAAAGGCTCAAACCGGGTTTGATTTCAGTTACGCTGATAATATATCATTTGTTTCTTATGATCAAGGAGAAGGCCATAGGGATAGAGATAACTCCACCACGACGATTCAGGATTTGGATGTTGAAGTTGGTGTGTCCACGTTTATTCGGTTAGCTTCTGGAACAAATTAAAGAAAACAATTGTTGAAGTTGGTGTAGATTGCTTTTATTGTATTTTTGTTGATTAATACTGATACTATGACTCACAAAATTGTACAAAGATCAGTCTCATTAAACTCCCTTATAGGTATTTTCTTGTTTTGTCCGACGTGTTTTCTTTGGAAATTAGATATCATGAGAAAGAAGACAGTAACAGTTTTTATCATAAACAAAACTTTCAATTTCAGATAGAAGACAGTATACAGTTTTTATCATAAACAAAACTTTCAATTTCAGATATTATATTCGCATAATATTTCAAAATCAAAATATAACACATAGTAGACAAAGAGAGTAAAACTAATCAAAATTAAAATTAAGGCATAAACCTGGAGTTTTTATAGATAAAAAGAAAAAACAAACCAAGTTTATCACTCTTACTAACTCAGATTAGTAAAAAATAATATGAAACACCTAAAAACACACGACAATCAACCTCTAAAGTTTAATAAGCTCAAGTATTATCACACAGACTATACAAAGTCACTATAAGAAGATAAATACAGCTACTTGCGGAGAATGTGTTTCTCATAATGTGAGACAAGATCTTTCTTTGTTGGGTTCTTAGACTGCAACACCAAATGACCGAAACCGGCATTTGTGAGTTCTTGTTTAAGTTTCTCCCTGGTGAATTTTGTATAATCATCTTGACTATTTTGTTGGCTTTGGTTATCCTCGTCTCCTTTCATTGCCGTATCATCATCTTCATAAAGCCTGCTTCTAGACCTTTTACTTACTCTCACTATTCTTTCGCTTGTATCCATGTCTTGAACAGATCCCACGCCTGTTTCATAGTCATCAGCTCTAACTCGTTTGCCATGGGAAGCAGTTTTGAGTTTGCTATCTAGTGCTGTTTCGCTTAATCGTACTTTTGTAAACTCTTGCTGGAGTTTATCCAGTTTTGACTGCGCAGATTGTAACTGCTGCGAGAGGACTTCAGCTC
Source organism: Limnanthes douglasii subsp. nivea (assembly GCA_036936605.1). Lineage (NCBI taxonomy): Eukaryota > Viridiplantae > Streptophyta > Magnoliopsida > Brassicales > Limnanthaceae > Limnanthes > Limnanthes douglasii. The sequence continues at coordinate 142,133,015 of JAUPFV010000004.1, read as the reverse complement.
TTTCATTTGCAACCGCATGAGCTGCACGTTCGGAGTCCAATAAACCTTGAAGGATGGTAACAGTGGAAGATCGTTGTTCATTGTTTGCTGCTAATAGTGTTTCTATTTCTCTCTCCCTCTCTTCGACTCTTTCCTCTAATAAAGCAACTTTCGACAGGGCCTCCACTTCTGATACACGTAATTTACATACTTCATCCTCTATGTCAGCTTTCTGCCTGCTCAAACTTTCTATTTGCCTCTCGGCCCTTTCAATCTGGGCCATTCTTTCCATTGCTAACCTCTGGATTTCACTTTTTTCTTTTTGAGCAGTAGCTGCTTCACTTCGTGCATTATCAGCCACTTCGGTAGCCTTTTTAGCTTCGGTTTCGGCAAATCTACACCTTTTTTGGACTTCATCAAACCTGTTAAATTCAGATTGGTATTTTTGCTCGAGATGGAATTTCTCCTGTGCTAACATTTTTACATCTCTCTCAAATGATTGAGCCTTGGAAGTAGAACTTTCTAACTTTGTAATTAACTCTTTGATTTCGAACTTCATCGACGATCTCTCCGCATCATAGTTTCTCATCTTTGATTCTGCTGCCTGCAAATAACCATTATACTTACATACCCATCAACCAAAAAAACCCTTAATAGACTCAATGGACAACATATCCACTCGTATGAACAGTCAGTTAGCTGTTGTAAATTGGGTTTTTTTTTTTGCTCGAGTTGAAAATTAATCTAAACAGTTATTATTCCATTTATATACACGACCAAACATCATAGAAGTGAGAGAAGCGAGAAAGAAAATGGCATACTTCTTAAGAATTATACAAAAGAAAAAACTTACCTTCAATTCTAATCTTAGTGTAGTCAAACACTGCTCAGCGTAGTCAAGCTTTTCTGCCTTCTCCTTCAATTCCATTTCCTGGATATTTAGAAAAAGAGAAGATCACAATTATATCACATACTTTGAATGTAATAAGCAACTATTCAGCACTTTCTGAGATGCCATCTCTTTCGTTTATCAATCTCAAACTGTTTTTTCACAAAAGAGAGGTAGAGAGAGAAATTGGGATATAGTACCTTTTCAGACAAAGTGCTTTCGAATTCCTCCCTCAGAGCGTCTTCCCTGTTTTGTGTTTCCTTGCTGAGTCGTTCATTCACAACAGCAGCCTTCTGTAAAGAAGCTTTTGCATCTTTGACAGCAAACTCATACTTCCGTTTCCACTCCTCTGTTTCCGCTTGAGCAGACTTGGCTTGTTCCCTGGCAGCAGCAAGCCTTGCTTCAGCAGCAGTGCTACGTGACTTGAGAACTTCAATTTCTGAAGTAGTCTGTTCTCCAATAGCTCTCTGCTTCGACAGGACCTGCTCATATTTTCTTTTCCACTCTGTGATATCGTGTTTAGCAGCATCCAAGCTTTTAACTAAAGTAGAACATCTCTCCTTTAATGAACTATTATCAGCCTGCAAATTAGTTATGCGGACTGTATACTCGTCAGCGAGCTTCTTCTTGTCGTTGATAGAATCATCATAACGTTTTAAGTACTCAGACTTATATTTCTCACTGTCTTCCAGCTGCTTGGTAAGCAACCGCATCTTATCTTCAATGGATCGGCATTTCAACACAAGAGAACTCTTCTCAGATCCTATTTGATCCATAAGCCTCTTAGTTAGATCAAAGATTGGACCTTCCAAGCTGAGAGTTCAAACAAGTACATAGAAAAAGAGTTCAGTTTAGGCTATTCTTCACGGACAACTGGGAGAAGAGAGATAATTTATCTAACCTTTGTTGTAAAAAAGAAGAGAGCTTCTGCCATTTCCCGGGGCCGTGATAAGATGCTTCGTACTCGGACAAAAGAGTATCAAGAACCTACAAGAAATTGTTTGTATTTAGATATAAATGCAATCATTTAAGACAATCGAGAAGTTAAATACTGTAGATAAAGTTATTGTTCAGCAGCAGATAAACACAAATAAATGTCTCCACAACTAAACCAAAGCAGTTCATACGCAGTTTAAGAGTTAGACAGCAAGCACTTACCTTAACAACATTATCTATAGTTGCATCAGATCCATGACAAGCAGACCTCAGTCTTTTTTCCATATTCTGAATAGCACTCGAACATCGGAGCTCTGCTTCCATATAGGCATGTTTTTTATAATCCTGCATCAATTACGTCGAATCAATAATGCCAAAAGCATGCAAGTATATAAGTGTATTTTCACCATGTGAGCTCTGATATCATTTAAATTGGACCTGAAATTTAACAGCTTATTTTGCATAGCTTGACATCAAGCTAGTAGTTGGCAAGTGAAAGTAGACTAGATTATAAAATCCAGTAAATACCAGAGCAAATGTGAATCGTGGATTCATGGGTAAGTGCACTTGTTTTACATAAATGAACAGGTGGAAAAAGTCGAAAGATTAAAATTCCATCAAAAAACTAGTTAGTTATTATCTCACTTCGACTTTCTTTAGTGAAATCTGATGAGTTCCGGCGATGTTACCTACCAAAGAAAGGGCCTACTAGGCGATTGAAATCGCTCAGTTCAGTGAGGACTCACTCATCTACTCCTTATCTATCTAATAATCGTTTCTATCTACTGAATTCAAAAGGCCACCCACCAGGCTATAAGATACAGCTGGTGTACTACTTTACTAGTTAGACAAAGCTAATGTAAGAGCTAGAAGAGTCTTGTGTGTACGAAACCCTCTCTTCTTCTATTGGTGGACTGTTGCACAGAAAGGCCGGATATCTATCACCAAACATTTTTGCTCATAAAATCTACCAATCAATCATCCATAAACAAGTAGACAAAATAACTTACTGCAAATGCCTTCTTAAGGAATTTATGGAGCAGCTCCTCGTATTTTTGCCTTGCTGTACCGGTCCCTACAGCACCACTATTATACATGGCTAACGCTTTTTGAACTGCTTCTTCATGTGCTTCCCTTAGTGCAACCTAAAACCCACAAATTAGAATACACTAACAAATTAAATGAAACAAAATAATGAGTTCCTTACTTCCTCTGGTGGCTTCGAACGGTCAAAAGCAGACATATAAGTCTCTGCAGCAGAATCATATGCTCTTCGACACTCGGCTTCTTCCACACTCTGTAAAACAAACATCATATATTCGTGATGTAGGTTCATGAGATAGGTTAATGCTTCGACAATTATTCTTCATGATTTATCCACAAGTGAGTATTAAATCTTTCAACATTTAGTCCGTACATGCAATTCTGGTTTTTTCTTCCATAAATAATTTATATATAATAATATAAACAATAAGTAGCATTGATATCTAACCTGCCATGAGGAGGTTATAGTCGGCACGGCACCATTATTCAGTGCATCAAGATAAGACTGAGTGATACCAACAAGAATAGGACCCGTCATTACAGTGGCCCCAAATTGCTTGGGCCTAGTCCTCTCAAAGACAAACTTTGTCAATGCGTCCAGCCCAGACCTGAACTCAGGTCTCATTTTGTCCATCTGCACAACAAACATAAGACTTTTCAGCATCTGAACAAAGATTATAATAATGAGAATATGAGATACAAGAAACAAGTGACTGAAGACAGCGGTACTGCACACATAACAAAAGGCCTACTAACCAAAATCTGATCAAGTCGCTGCAGATCGTTTTCATTGTTCAAAGGCCTCACAAGGGTGAAACATTCTCTGTCTGGAAATAAAGCTCGAATAGAGTCGCGGATCTGCCAATTAATGTGTAAAGATTAAAATCAACATCCAAAGAGGAGCACAGAGCATCTGTCCTCTGATCAGCATTATTTTCTGAGGATACTTAGAAGTTTGCATCATATGGATGCTTATAGTGCAGTTACCTCATTTTTTGAAGCTATATCTTTTCCACTACCTTGAACTGGTCTTAAAGCAAGCTCTAGATAATCTCGTGGTGTAATCCTCTGATTCTCCTCAACCAAATCCAAATAGAAGTCCTGGAAAAAGAAGTAATATCAAAACCCTCATGCCTCCTACACAACACTCAAATACATGTATGCATCGGAGTGAATCAACTGATCAGAACAAGTTAAAAAGATACAATCAAATAACATTACCCTTAGAAGCCAAACGAAGATTGGCGAAAACTGTCCAAGTTCAGAGGGTGAGCATCTTCCTCCTGCGGCTTTTACACGAATATGCTTTGTCATTTGTGTTACAAGAGAAAGTCGATCAAGTGCAGCCTCATCTATGCCTCCCATCTAATAGAACATAAGCATAGGCCAAAATTATTGAAGTCAAAGAACAAAACATTAAGCCATCATCAAAAAAAACAGCATAAAATTTAGATGATTTATTAATAGTATCCTATCATAGACTACGGAAAAAATAAGAATAAATCATTATGAAAAAGGGTACAAACCTGGTTGTATATAAACATACTGGACAGGAGAACAGCTAAGGAAAATATCTGGGTGCTATATGTACCCTGCAAAGAAGTTGATTAAATTAATGTGAAGGAAAAAAGAATAGAAGATTTGCAGTTATCGAGTTTTGCAATTGCCTTTAAACATTACTTTATGTATATATATATGATTCGATATGTCACAGGTATCATATTGCTCAATGCCACAAGAATCATCATCTTGAAACAAGAGTGAATAAGACTAACCGTTTGATCATAAGCATCAATCCCTTCACTATCCAGCAACAAAAGATTGTATTCACTTCCATCAAGGGCAACTCTTTTTATAGGAGCACTCCATAACCACAGTCCTTTTGTGCATGGCCGGTGAGTTGAGGCGACTTGAAATCCACTACTCCTTCCAAGCAGCTATACAATAACAGTCCACATAGTAACAAAAATTATCTCAGAAAAACAAGCATAAGCACAAGCTGCAAGTTGAAATAAATGCGCAACATGATAAACCAAACTTTCCTGACAGGCTGAAAAGTTTTGTAGTATCACACTGAGTATATTTGCATCACTATATACTTTTGAAAGATCATATTGGATAAACTCATGCTCACTATATACTAGTCCAGTCAAAATATGTAACATTGACTGGACTAGTTACTAAAGAAGCTCAATAACACACAAGTATAAAATTAAGCTTTGGCAAATAACAAAGTCTGACTAGATATACTAGACAGTCTTTGGTAAAATTACTAGTCTTCGATAGTATAATTACCCCAACCCGGACCGCACCAATTATAGTACGCGTACATTCTCAGAATGCTTCCGAACCAAAGCAAAATATGCATAGCTCAATCCAATTCTACAAACCCTAAGACCTCGAAATCTTGACATGGCAAGAAATTCACTAAAAACGATCAAAAAATCGCATAAACTCCTTGTCATTCCGAAATAATTACGGCGCATATGAATAGATGTAACAGATAGACTGACCTGATTAAGTATAAAGCTCTTGCCCTGCCGAGCTCGGCCGCAAACGGAAACGACACCGATCGGTCCTTTAACAAGCTGCAAGGCCGCTACAGCCTCGGGATCCATCCTAAATTTGCCTTTCTCGTCACAGTAGACCAAACAGATCGGTCTCGCCGGTCCAGTGACTGGAGAGGAAGTCCCCGCCGTCGACGGAGAAGAGAGAGAGTAAGCTGATGTCGGTGAAGCATCGGAAGAAGAATCTCTTCCTCCTCTGCCGAAGAATTTTTTCATCTCGTTGTTCTTGTTGTCCGATACTTTAGTTTCGATAAAAAGTTTCAAAATTTCGGGGAGGGAAAAACCAAGATTTCGCTTTTGATTCTCACTATGGGAAATTTTCTTTGCCTTCTGCCAGATATAGAATAGAAGAAATCTGTACAATTACTAAAATGCACTTGATTGGAAGACAAGGTTAAGGCTAGCTTGGTCAATAAATAGATGGTGGTCTTCTATTTGCAAGTGACAGCGTGATAGATATGCTACTTTATCTTGCATCATGGGCTTTTTCTAATCAAGCCCACGTGATAAAATATGAGTTGGCTTCATCAAAATCCAAATCTCGCGGCTTAGAATCTTCGTTAATATCCGGAGTCTTTTTTTTTGGTTGAAAATCCGGAGTCTTTTGTTTCAAAACTATCCTTCAAAATTAATTTGTCTCAAAATTACCAATTTTAAAAAAAAAAATAAATCACAATGCAAAAAAAACTTAACACTAAGTAGGGATGGCAATTTCCCAAACTCGCGGACATCCGATCCGAGCCGGTTATGAGTTTAAATTTTTTTTTCTGCGGATGAGTCGTGGGTTTGAAAATATACTACCCGCCGGATTTGGGACAGATTATGGGTTTAAGAAATTTTTCATGGGTATCCAATCCGAATCCGACCCATTAGATAATACCCGACTGGCACCCGTAAAAATTAATATTGTATAAAAAAATAAATTATCTAATATTATTTAACACACTTTAAAATAAAATTACTGATATTAGTATTTGTATTATGTATGATGGTATTTTTATTGGTGACAAAAAGGAAGTATCCTTCTCTCCAAGAACCTGTAAGGTTCTCCTTGGACCAATAGGGTCTCCGTCGATTTCCGGTGCATTCTCCGGCGATTGTTCTTTGCTAATCCTTATCCTTCTGGTGTTCCCTGTTTGATTGTTTTCTTAGCAATCTGCTGTTTAGTTTTACTCTGTTCTCACGATGGAAAACAGAGTTCTTATAGATGATGAATTTCCGGCTTTAAAGAGTGGGGTGAACGGTGCTGATACGTTGATAAAGAAATCTTTTTTTAGAAACGGTTAAAGCTAAACCGCTGATTAAAGAAACGTCTCCTGAATTCGTCAAAGATTTAGGTGGGCATATTTATGTTCAATACTCCGGTGAAACCAAAGATCGTTTGTTAATGCAAAGTAGGACTACGCTGGTCGGAAAGTTTTCTGATGGCATTCCCAAAAGATCATCTTTACAACATTTCTTAGAATCGTTTAAGTTTAGGGGCGCTTATAGTTTTGTTTCCATAGACTCACACCATGTTTTAATTGAATTCTGCCTTAAGGAAGACGTTAGTGTTCTATGGTCAAGAGGTGTGTGGGCAGTGGATGGAAAGAACATGAGGCTCTTGAAATGGGGGCCTGATTTCAATAAAAATGTTGAAAGCCCTGTTGTTTTACTATGGGTTAGGTTTTAAAGGCTTCCAGAATTCATGTATAACATTTCGGTTATTCATGATCTTGCCTCGACTCTTGGTGTTGTGCATCGCATAGTGGTGCCTGATAAAAACAGGGCATGTAATAATGCATGCTATGCCCAGGTTGAAATTAACGTTGCTATGGTTCTTCGTAGAAGCTTGTGGGTGGGTTTTGGTGAGAATGACGGAGTTTGGATTGGAATCAGTTATAAGAATGTCCGTGGATATTGCTCTCACTGTCATCATTTGGGTCATATTCTTAAAGACTGTAGGAAGGTAGGACGATTGAAAGATAACAAGGAGCAGTTGATTGATAATGAAGATGTTAATAAAAATCAGTTGAAAGAAACATATGCTTTATTAGTTAAAGACTCTAATGAATCTGTTATGAACACTTCTAAAGATTTAAGAGTTTCTACAAATTCACAGTTACAAGCAGTTTCTGTAAATTCTCAGTTACAAGCAGTTACTAAAGTTTACAAAAGGAAGATAAAATATGTGGTTACTCCAATATTAAAGAAACCACCTATATACCAACGAATGATGAATTCTGGACCCTTTACAAGGAAGTCCTGAAGACTTTTAAAGATGACAAAGAGAAAGTTCATATATTTAGTACTGTCGTGAAAGACGCCAAGGCGGAAAGGATTGGAATCGCGTCTGCAAATGCTCGGATACAAGATATAATCAAGGGGCATAATAATCTGACTGATATATATAAAGCCATTTTACCGGAGGGGTATGGAATCAAGCGTAGAGGGTATGTATTCCGTGAGAAAGTCGAGGAACGGTTAGGCAGTAAAGATGAATTCCAGAAGTTTACAGATATCTTGTATTCAATGCGATCCGTGGACACAATCCCAAAGCAAAAGTATCTGTCTGCGATGAATGGTATATTTGGAAACCATCAGGATCTCATGGACGAGTTTAATGAGCTGTTCAAGTCTGGCTATATGGATACATTTCTAGCCAGAGATGTTTTTCAACTTAGTTGATGATTAAAATTCTGATAGAAGAAAGAAAGAGAAAATACTTGTGAATGGTTTCTTCCAATGGTTCTGTTCCGGTCAGTTTTATTGAAGTAGTTGTTGATTAAGCTTGTGGACCTGCTCTATCGAGGAATTCAGCCAAGCCTTGCCAGAATTCACAAGCTCCGAGAAAACTGTTCTTCATCGCCGCTATATGTAGGAGATGGCAAATTTGCAGAAGGATTTAGAGGATCAATTTGAGAGCTTATGCGATGAATCTCAGACCAATGTGAAGGATACCGTTAATGATCTATCAGATACGGCAAGGAATGAAATCCACTATTTGCAGGAATTGTTGATCAAGGTTGAAAAACAGAATGAGGAGAAAAGAAATCGTATTGCTTAACTGAAGAAAGGAAGTCGAGATCTTTCGAGTACAACAGATATTGTGGAAAAGGTAAGTAGCAGGACTTCAAGTTATCTCAACTGAAGAGAATAAAGGACTTGGAGGATCCGATATCAACTCATTTTGTTAAAGGATTATGTCATGGGTTTTCTTTCTTGGTAGGCAAATCAATCGTAAGGTTTGTGTCCTCAGAATCTTCCTTTGCAAGGATTAGATTCTGTTATGGTTCCTATTCTGACGTAGGGAAATGTATGTAAAGTTTGTGTCCTGCAACCTCCTGCTATGAGGATGGATTCCGATATAGTTTTCGCCAGAGAATGTCGGCATTGTAATAGGTATGCTGTTAGGAATTGGAAAGGAGGGCAATGGAGATAATGTCACTTTCGGAATTGTAGGCATAGAAGGTAAAATTGGTATTTGACTGCTTGGCAAAGGCGGCAATGCTGTTGGTTGCAGCAGAGTTGGCAATGGTGACAATGTTGTTGGTTGTGGCAAAGGCTTGTGGCAGAGTTTGCAAAGGTGGAAGAGTAGTCTTAGGTAAAGGAAGAATTGTCGGGAGCGGTGGAAGTGCAGGGGTCTGTAAAAGTCGACGAGTAGCCACGATTATGTCAAAGCTTGAGAATGATAGTGCCGCAATTAGAAACATCATGGAAAATGCTTAAGTGAAGCCATTATTTGATAGTTTGTAGGTTTTGTGCAAATGTAAAGGATGGCTTGTAAAGTTGGGTTTGAGAGAAGCTAAATAATAACGTGGAGCTTTTTTGCCAAAAAAAAAGTATTTGTATTATGTAATGCCAAAAATAGTTTATTATTTGTTAATATATATAATATATTTTGAAAAATATTATTCTACATTTAAACATTTAATTTATTTATTTTAATTTATTTTTTTTAAATATTTTATTTTTTTCTCTACAAAACTAAGAATAATCAATATATTTTGAAAAATATCATCCTAAATTTTTTAATTAAACAAAATATAATTCTACATTTAAACAAAATATTTGCTACTTATAATAATTATAGTATATTTTGACAAATATAATTTGATTTTTCAATATCTCTTTTGAAAATATTTTTCATTTTTCTGTCCAATAATAATATTAATTAAATTAAAAAATATTTACTAACGGAAACCATATGTTAATTATTTAAAAAGACTTACTAACATATTTAAGTTTAATATTTTTAAACATGTTTCTTTTATTTTTTTGGAATTAATATCAAGATCTAATAATATTTTAAATCAAATTAAAAGAAAAAACTTTTAGGGTACCCGAACCCGAATTTGAGTGTAGGAAAAAAATATTACTACAATACGAGTACGGGTTAGGGTATGGGTTTGGAAAAACATAGACGGATGGGTTACAGGTTTAACTATACCCGCATCTATCCCGACCCATTGTCATCCCTAAACATTAGGAACTATTAATAAAATAAAGTGAACAGTTTTGATAAAAAATTAAATAAATAACTTTTTTGGAACAATTTATCATCTCTCGTTACTAATCATAATCATGATTTTAGCTCGATTCTCGTTATAAACAACCCCAACCGTTAATTTTTAAAATTTAACCGAATATAACTAGGTGGATTATTATGTTTTTTAAAGGTTTTTTTATATGTTGAGTTATTGTTTTTTTTTTATCAAAAAAACTCATTCATAGGTGGTTTTTAAAGTCTGATTGTCACAAATAAAAGATATTTGAACCAAGTTACATATTGAACAATAATATGAATAGCCAATGTTGGCAGCCTAATATCAAGATGTTGGATAGGTTTTCTAGTATAAATTTTAGATCTCAAATTTGTGGAGAGTTATTTGATGGTTCCGGTTGGTGTAATTTTTATATACCAATTAATATATTTTTAATATATATTTTACAATAATTGGATATTTTTTTTAGTTATGGATATAATAAAAATTTTGTATAGTTTGTTTAATTTTTAATTTAAACCGCTTTTTTTATTATATTTTTAATATATATATATAATATACAATAAGTTTGTTCAAACCAAAATTTAAAAAAAAAATTCAATAAATTATATATATATATATATAATTTATTGAATTTTTTTTTAAATTTTGGTTTGAACAAACTTATTGTATATTTTATATTATTTTTAATTTAATATTGTTTGTTTTATTAATGTTTTTTAAATATGTATATAATATGAAGTATTTGTTAGGTTAGAAGGTTTTTTCTAAAAAAAATGGTTGATGTATTGGCTAAGACTTTAAAGTGGTCGATGCAAGATATTTGTTAAAAGAATTTTTTTTAAAATTTATTAGAGATATTAGAAAAATATAAAGTTTGTTAGAGAGAATGAATGGATTTGTTTGGATGTGTGGAAAAACGTTATACATTAAGGAGATAATTTGTTAATGAAACAGTATAGATTTTTAAATCTATTAGGATTTATAAGTACCAACTTAGATGATGAATTGTTATGTGATCGAATATAAAAGCATTTATATATTTCATATTTTTACCACGGTCATTTTTAATAAAAAATGATGACTCGTCCAATAAAAAATATAATAAAAAAGATTAGTGTATTTGTTGATTCCATCGAAAATATAATTTTATAAATTTATTTAAATATGTAATATTTGAATTTATTAATTATATTGTAATGTAATATTTTTGTTTTAAATTTAAATATTTTTTATTTGTATTATACATACGCACGATCTTAGGTTTTATATACAATTTTATTATTTTAGTATGGTATATTAAAATTTAAACAAATAAATTGTGGTGTATACATTGTTAGTCATCTTATTGATAATGTCATAAATTGAAATAACAATATTTTAAATACTAAACTTGTCTCGAATGATCTTAGTACTTATATACAATTTTATTGTTTCGGTATGATATATTAAGAAAATATAACGTGGTATATGCATTGTTAGTCATCTTATTGATTATGTCATAAAATGGAATAATAGTATCTTAAAGATTGGAATATTTTCTTGAATGATGGTACGATAGACTAACTTATTTCATTGTAGTTTTTATGTGATGACCATCACATTAAAAGATGTACATTTCATTATATGTCTCCTCTTACATGTCATTTTCCTAGTTTTTTCAAGTTCAACCCTAAAAATTGATTACACGAGTACAAGTCGAGCATTTGGATTTATAACAACACATATTCAACAATGAATTAAAAAAAACAGTGTTAGGCTCAGTGTGAAGTTCTTCAAAAATGTATATATTGGTTTGGTTTATTTTGGGCTGGAGGTAGTTTTGTAAAGTGTTTTAGTGAGTTTGAGGTATTTTGAGTTTAGTGTGAGGAGTATTGAGATAATTAAGCAGTCTACTTGTATTAAATGTTGATCACCCTCATTAATGAGAGTGTTTGGGGTATTTATACTTTTAATTAATGACACATGGGCTTACCGGGTCAAGTTGAGAAGTTGGGTCGAGTTTAAAGACATATTAGTTTTTAAGTAGATTAGCAAATAACTTAGTCAAAAGGTGTTCACGTTTGTCATATTCGGATTTATAGTGGTGTGATATTGTCTGAATTACCCCTGTTCGGATTAATTGGTGGGTTGTGACTGCAATATCCGAACTCATCAGTAGCCTTTTTATAGGTCTTGGAAAGTATCTTTGGAAGGGTTAAAAAAATCTACCAAGACAATATTAATTTTATCCGATGTGTTTGCGTTGTCCGAACTGAGAAGCTTATTTTCAACACCAATCCAGTTCAAATTTTATCAGGACTGTTTATCTTCCCAGAATTCTAAGAGTTTTTTTTCTTGAATCGTGGGATACGTATCAGCATTTGGTCTGACCTACCAGCCGTTATTGTTCCTAGATCGTCGCGCCTACTGGGTCTAGAAAGTTACCTCAGTTTTGATTTTTCACACGTTTGCGCAGTCTTTAATCATTGCAAAAAACCCCTTTTAACTTCTTCTTGGTAACTGCTGCTTTTTAGTGTTATATATATATATATATATATATATATATATATATATATATATATATATGTTTACTATTCCATTGTCTTCCACACTTAAAGCTTTTTAGAGAGAAATTTATCTTCGTCTTCAAATTGCCATTCAAAGATTATATGTTCACAACCATAAATACTTTAGTTAAAGGTGGTTGGTTGAATTTATCAGAGTTAGAGAGAGCAAAGAAGGTAGAGTGAGAAAATTGTATCGTCGCCGGTCTCCCCGTTTCTCCACGCGAGAATATCAGTCAGCCAAATCAGGACGTCGATCAAAGGTCATCTTCCTCCAAAAACCCTAGACTCAAACAGCTCTCATTTAAACCAAACCTTTCACCCCTCCCTTATGATTCTTCTGTACAAGAGTCTCAACACCCTGTTTCTAAGAAAAAAGTCGTTTCAAGCATCAGAAAACCCTCTCCATTTATATCAATGGGCTCTGACACAGAAAAGTCACCGAAGAAGATAAACCCTCGCCGGAAAACTCGCCAAACCAAAACCCAGTCTACACCATCAATGTCAAAACCCTCTAGATCAGAGGTAGCTAAAGCAGCTCCGCAGGCTCGGATCACAACCTCTACCAGACATTAAGCCCTCAAAGGCAGCAAGTGGTCAATCAACCAAACAGCTTTCAATGAATAAAACTGAACAACCTTCCTCAAAGACAACTGACAAACCTTCCACAGTCATGGAAGAGATTATGGAAGATATCATAGAAGAGGCCCATTTTGAGACTGAGGCATCAGGTCAAACAAGAGATGTTGCTTCTGATAAGAAAGGTAAGAGTAAAGTAAAAGTTTGTAGTCTCGCTTTCGGAGTTCCTAGAGGGTAAGGTAAGCCCTTGTTTTAAACATGTCAGTGTCAAATATTTGTTGGCTTTGCAAAACATCAACTATGTCTACACCCATACTGCTGAGTTGGGTCAAATCCGAACCAAATGGGGGATTCCAGAGTTTGTAAAGGTAAAGATATTGATTATTCCGGAGAGCCCCATGGACTGCAAATTGAATGAGGTGGTAATGTACACCGAAGTGCTGAACTGGGAACTCTGGTTCCCTCTAAACCCACAGATTGTTAAGTATTTCCATTTGGTCAAACTCTGTCTCAGCCAGTTAAGCCCTAATTCCTGGTACACACTCCTCACCTGTATCATGGCATATAAACTATCAAAGACCCCTCTTCCGATGGAGCAGTTTGTTGTTGTAGCAAGCTTGTGCAAGAACCATCAGATTCCATTCTAGCACTACAACATGGGGAATAACTTTAAGGTTGTGGACGACTTGTTAGAGTCCAAAAAACCTTGGAGGACACATTTCCTATTTTTTAGTGGAACATGGGAAAATGGCAGGAAGATAAAAGCCAACACCAAGCCTAGCTTGCTGACCAGTAGGTGGAAAAATACTGGTAAGTTTTTTTTTTACTTCTTAAACTACAAGTTTTCTTATTCTGGCTAATTTTTTACTTCTATTTAGTTCTATCGAAGGAGTTCACCAGCCATTTGGAAGAAGGGAAAAAGACTTGTGCAAAGCTCAACGCATGGGCTTCAGAACACTGGGGGAATATCTTCCACAATTGTTTTACATCGGGCAATTTTGTGAGGTCTCACTTGTGGAACACCACAGGCTGGAGAGACCTTTCATGGGAAGAGATAACCACCCCTCCTCCTGCTGATGTGATTCTAAGAAGGACATAATCCAAAGATGTTAAGTTGTTCTTACCTTCCACGACTAAAGCTCCGAGCAAAGTGAAGAACAAAAATAGGAAAACTACAACAGAGCTCGCTCAAACAGCTACAGAAGGGACTGGTTTGGGGAACAATGGGGCATTGATATGGCTCTGCTCAAAGCAGTAGAGGTCAAAACAGTGAGGGCACCTGGAGGGTCAAAGAATGCACCAAAGCCTCCTAAAAAAGACAGGAAGCGCAAGGCTAGCAGCGATGAAAAAACTGTCAAGAAGAAGAAGGTCACCTTGGGGGAAAAAATAATCCTTTGCCCTTCGGAAATCCAACCACCACCAGCCTCTGTCGACCCTACTCTACAAGAGAAGATCCCAACAGACCTTCATTCCTAAGAGGTTGCTGGTGAAGGGAACGATGAAGTGGACCTTAATGCCCTTCAAGACATTATTTTATACTTTAATGATTTTGAGAATGATGATTTTGAAGGTCCTTATCGTCCTTTCAGTTCCTCTAACATGGTGACATATAATGAGAAATCATTCTCTATATCCGGAGAGGAAGATATCTTAAGCCACGCCCTTCTTGGTTACATCCGGCCAGTACTTGATCTGGAAAGGCAGGTGAAAAATCAGACAAAATTTATCAACTCTCTCACTTCTGACAAACAATCTCTGTTAAACAATCTCCTAAGTGCTCAGCAAAGTATAGAGGCACTGAATAAGGAGAATGAGGATTTGGAAACCAAGCTACCAGCATTGGAATCAGCCAAAACTGAGCTCCAAACTAAGTACTCTGACTTAGAGACTTCTTCCTCACAAAAGCTCACAGCATTGAAGGAGGAATTAAAGACCAAGGATGGTGTTATTCAATTCCTAACCAACGAAAAGACTGAGTTGGAAAGCACCGTTTCGGAGATGACCAAGGAAAATGAGGCCCTGAAGAGTCAGCAAGAGCAAGCTATCAATGCAGGTTTTGAGGAGTATGCCAATAGAGTAATAGATTCCTTAGAAAAAATAGATGATAGGATTAAGTCTGACATGGTACTATTGTTCCACAAGACCTTTCCTAAGAGGATCATTGGTCCTTTATGGAAGTATGTGGAGTACGAGGACATCCCATTTCATATAATGACCAATGGGGACAAGAACTGTTACTCTAGTGGGTTTGACTCCACTGATGATGAAGAAGATACGGGTGAGAGTTCAAGTCCTGAACTCAAAAGTCCCAAAAAGGTGGTGGTGGTGAAGGAACTTCCAAAGGGAACAAGACCTGAGGTTTTATCATATATCATTTTATATTTTGTGAACAATCAAAGTCCTTGGATGGCCAAGACACATTTTTTATTACTGTTCGTTTGAATTCGAATAGGTCCTTTGAACAACCAAAGTCCTTTGGTGGCCAAGGCATGTTTTGTACTATTGTTCGGTTTAAGTCCAAACAAGTTTAGTTTATCAACTTTCTTTTTGTTTAATATTTTTCCTTAAATCTTTCATGGCTAATGTTTAAGTAGCCCCTAACATCTCAGAAGTATTGAAGTGAGAGTGTTTAATATCTCTAATGACATATATTTAATAGTCATAACCAACCATCAAGTTTATCCAATCCACTAAAGATCCAAGGTATTGAGCAAGTGATTTATACTTGAATTGAATTGTAGTAAAATCACTCCGAATTTTTTAAGAAGTCATTATATATTATTGAAGAAAAGACCGAACACCTTATTAAAACCTCTCCGCGCCACCTGGATAGGAAAGAGTATGCCCCCTAATATTTACATTGGTATTTAACAAGTAAATATTTATACAAAAACTTTACTCTAAATATAACCTGAGATGATCAAAATTTCATGGGTGCTTCAAAACTCTCCCTTTTTTGTCTTGTTACATATATGTCCCAAGTTTGAGCTTTTCACAGATCTCATAGGGGCCTTCCTAATTCGGAGCCAACTTACTGAACTGTTTTTCCTTGGTATGTAAGAAAACTTTTCTTAACACCTTATCTCCTGGTTGAAAATCTCTTCTTTTGACCTTGGAGGCAAATTTGCTCTTCATCAAACCTTGGTAGTGAGTTATTCTTAAGTGTGCTTTAACCCTTCTTTCTTCTATTAAGTCAAATTGATTCCTAAGTGCTATCTCATTAGCTTGTTATGTTGTAGACTATGTATGATGGTAAGGTAGCTTCTATGAGGGTAATTGCATTCATCCCATACACCAAGGTAAAATGAGACTCTTGTGTAGCAGCCCGATGAGTAGTTCGGTAGGCCTACAACACTTCTTGTAAATAGCTTGGCCACTTCCCCGCAGCACCTTCTAAATTCTTTTTTAATTCAGACAAATTGGTCATATTTACAACTTCAACCTGGTCGTTTGTTTGTGGATGGAAATGAGAAAAAAAATAATGTTGAATACCTCAAAAAGCACAAAAATTATCCATATCTTTATTATCAAACTGTGGCCCATTGTCTGTAGTAATCTTTTGGAGGACCCCAAATCTACAGCATATATTGCCTTCGATGTGGTTTCTGCCAAAGGAGTTGCCTCTATCCATTTTGAGAAGTAATCAATAGCAACTATAATGGTTATGTACCCCCGGATGCCATAGGTAGTGGTCCAACTAAGTCCATCCCCCATCTGGCAAAAGGTATTGGCTCAGAAATAGACTTCATAGGTACGGCTGGCACATGAATTTCATTCTCATACCTTTGACATGGATCACATTTTTTCACTAGTTCTTTAGCATCTGCCATTATATGGATGGCAAATAGTATCCAGCTAATAAGACTTTTTGGGTTAGTGCTTTGTACCCACAATGTGCTGAGCCCCCCCCCCCCCCCCCCCTCATCATGCAATTCGGACAAAACAACTTGGGATTCTTCAATCCCCAAACAATGTAGGAGAGGTCTACTGAAAGACTTCTTATAGAGAACTCCCCTTATCATAAAAAAACACGTGCCTTGTGTTTAATCTTTCTTGTCATAGCTTTGTCCGAAGGCAAAGCCCCATCAGAAATATATTGAATGAGGGTATATCTCCAGTCTTTAGGTTGAATCACATGTATGCTCATACTTTTCCCATATTCTTTGTTTTGACTTAGCTGTATGGACGAACATTCTTGTATGTGAATCCAAGGGTAGGACTCAGAATAGACTATAGTTGCTAAAGATTCTGCCAGTGTATTCTCCGATCTGGGAATATGCTTATAACAAACACTTTTGAAGTCTGCTACCACTTCTTTCAAAACGAGTAAGTACTTGATCAGTTTCTCTTTCTTAGACTCAGACTGACCTTGAGCATGGTGGATGAGCAGTTGAGAGTCACTCATCAACCAAACTCTTTTATCCCCACACAGGAGAGCCAATTTAAGACTAGTTATAACTGCTTCATATTCGTACTCATTGTTAGAGGCACTGAACCCAAAACATATAGTTTGGTACATTTTATCACCATATGGAAAGGTTAAGCAAACTCCAGCTCCACAACCCATTGTGCTTGATCCACCATCAGTACGGACCACCCAATTGGTTTTATCTTTTGAAGTTTGTTTAGAGTTCCTGTCCGTATGGAATTCTACTAAGAAATGAGCCACTGACTGAGCTTTAATAGTCATTCTGGGGGCAAAATCAATATCGTAATCGCCCAATTCTACTGACCACTTGGTCATCCTGTTTGATATATTTGTCTTTTGAAGAACATTTTTTAATGGGAAAGATGTTCAGACAATGATAAAATGAGATTGAAAATACAGCCTCATCTTTCCTGCTTCAATCACTAAGGTTATCGCCAACTTTTCCATCTTTAAATACCTCTTCTCAGCATCTAATAAAGTTTTGCTGATGTAGTACACCGGACGAGGATAATTGTCTATTTCTCTTACCAAAACTGCACTTATAGCACATTCTGACACAGCTAAGTATACATAGAGTTTTTATCCTTGGATGGGTTTGAAAAGAGTCTTTGGTGAGGATAAGTGTTTATTTATCACAACAAAGGCCTGGTTACACTATGGAGACCAATTGAAGTCTTTAGCATTCTTCAAGGTTTGAAAAAACGGAGCACATATGTCCGAAGACCTTGAAATAAATTTGTTCAAGGCAGTCAACCTTCTGGTGATCCTTTGGACCTCTTTAACATTTTGAGGAGGATCCATTTCCAATAGTGCATTAAGCCGATCCGGATCAGGATGGATACCTTTCTCACTTGTTACATAAACCACAAACTTTCCAGATCGGACCCCAAACACACATTTCTCTGGATTTAATTCCAAATTCACAACTACTAAATTAGAAAATATTTCTTGAAGATCAATTATGTGCAAATCATTATCCAGGTTTTTGCCCGACATGTCATCTATGTATACTTTCATATTTCTGCCAATCTGATTAGCAAATGTTTTGTTCACCAATCTCTGATAAGTAACCCCAGCATTATTTAACCCAAAGGGCATCACCTTGTAGAAATGGAGATCTCTGTTTGTTATGAAGGTAGTGTGATCGTGATCATTCAGATCCACATGTACCTAATTATACCCGGAGAAAGCATCCATGAAGGACAGTAACTTGTTTCCAGACGTAGAGTCTACCAACTGATCTATCCGGGGAACAAGATAGAGATCCTTTGGGCAAGCTCTGTTAAGGTCAGTGAAATCAATGCACATACGTCATTTCCCGTTCTTTTTCTTGACTAACACCAAATTGGCAGTCAATAAAAGATATTGGGATTCTTTAATATGTCCCATCTTGGTCAGCCGATCAACCTCTTGAACTATCATATCTGTTTTTTCCTTTAAAAAAGTTCTTCTTTTCTGTACAACAGGTGCGATATCACTCCGGATGAATAAATTGTGTGAAATAATGCTCGCGGGTACTCCAGTTACATCACTATTACACAAAGAAAACACATGTTGATTGTTTAGAAAAAAAGACAACAACTTATTTTTTAATTATGGTGCCATCTTGGAACCAATGTTGATATTATTAACCTCTTCAAGGGAGTAAGTTTCAACTTCTTTAATTGGTATTATAACACTAGAAGCCTCTTTGGGGTCATCAATATCACTCTCCCCCTAAGAAGGCTCCAGTAAATACTAATCTTCATTAAACCGAACTGCCCCCAAAGTCTTAGGAGCAAGAGGTGTTGCATAGCACTCTCTGGTTATCTGCTGACTACTTCGGACAACACCTACTTGTCCTTGAACTGCATACTTTAAACATTGATGGACTGTTGAGGCCACAACATGCATTCTGGAATACCAGGACCTCCCAAAAATTGCATTGTATGATGTTAAGCAGTCTACTACAACAAATAGCACCCTCACCATCTTCTTAAAAGGCCCATTTCCCAACAACACTTATTCTTCAAATTCCCCAATTACATCCATAGAGCTTCCTGTGAAGCCCACAATAGTTATGTTCGAGTGTTGAATAACAGCTGGATTCCTCATCTGTTTGTAGGAGTTCAAGAATAGAATGTTTGTTGAACTGTATGTATCTATTAAAATTCAACGTATATCATTCCCCCCAATGGATGCTCCTATAACCACCGCATCCTCATGAGGCCCATTAATATTCCTCAAACCATCCTCATCAAAACTATGAATGAGAAAGGGTATTGGCACTGATGGGAAGACATCCCCCCTTCCAATTGAGTGGCCAAACTGTGGATATGCCTCTTCTTTGATGTAGGGGTAGGTGCTGTTACAGTATCTCCTTCAAAGATAGTTAGTGATTCAAAGAAATTGATCAATCCGGACACCATCCTGGTTTGTTCTATTATGACTCCCACCTTATTCCGAGTTGGGTCAGGATCCAGGTACTCGGAATCTACATCGAATATTTCAAGAATCACCATTGCCCCTTCTTGAGCTGATGTTCCAGGATTGTTTGTAGGGCCCGTCCGAGGAGCATTGTCGGGCTAGTTTCCACTTATTCTTTTAACATAAGCTCCCAGTTTTCCTCTTTCAATAAGGTTTTGCACTTCCTGTTTTAATACTATGCAGTCTTGAGTGTTATGGCCTATATCATTGTGATACTGGCAAAAACAAGTATTTCGGTTTTCTCTAGGAGACTACAATACCACCGGCTTCCTAAAATGGACTTCCTCCTTAGTCTTGTCATAGATTGTGGCCACATTTTCCCTTAACTCTGCAAACCACTCAGGTTGAACCCAAGGACCCCTTTTACCTCTTGATTGTTGGCTCTAGGCCTGATTTTGGTTAGATTGAGTTTGTTTAGACCGGTTGGACCCTTGTTCGGTCTCCTTAGCTTTGTAGCTGGACTGGTTAGCGGTTGGAGGAGCTGTTACGGTGGACCTCACTTGATGGTTTACCCTGGTTTTCATTGTTTCTTCCACATTATTCTGTTTTCCTACTTGATTCAACATGCCACCCCAATTCATGGCTTTTTCTCTGGTTACATAATCAGCCAGGTTCTCAAGATTCAACCCCTGTCTTAGAGAAACAATTGCCACCTGCTCAAAACAACCTGCTAATCTGTTCTTTGTATTCACAAATCGACTTATGTAGTCCTATAAAGACTCGTTTGGCTCTTGGGAACAATGGATAATAGTTTCCCTATTACCCTTCACCTCTTTACTTCCAACGAATTGCCTCCGGAAGACAATCCATAACGTGTCAAAGTTTCTAATACACCCTTGAGGTAAGCTATTATACCTTTTAAGAGCACTTCCCGTAAAATTTTGGGAGAGGGCTCTGCACAAGATTTTGTCATCATCATCAAAATTCATCATGAATTTCTTGAATTGCTCTAGATGGTTGTCCGGATCTCGACTTCCATCATACTTTTCTATTTTGGAGCTATCAAATCTTTTGGGTAGGTTTTCGGATAGTATTTTCGCAGACAAAGGTGACTGTCTCCAGTTTTATTATGATTAAAGACTGTATCTTCATTAGACGTTGCAAAAATATATGGTTCGGTCTAGAAAGCAAAAAGATCCATTAACAACTGATCAGCATGTCTGTGGGATGACCCTTTGCCCAGGTGCCTCTTAAGCCTACCATACATTTCCCTTTTTCTTGAATACTTTTTTATTTAACTTCATTTTTTTCTAGATCTCTCCTCATAACTACTTGATGACAAAGATTCCTCCAGCTCAGCCTCATTCGAAGAGCTACTAGAGGATTCAGAATCTGAACTTTCGACAGGCTTAGACTGATGTGTCTTCTTAGAGCTGAGATGAGTCTTTTTTGAATTGAGATGAGTCTTTAATGATGGCTCATTCTCCCCAGGATTGTCAGTATGGTGAATAGTTGACGCCCCTGATTTCTCTCTGATACATTTCTCTACTTGTTTTATGACCTTTAGCGCTTCTATCTCTGCTCTCAGCTGATCTCGCTCCTCGACAGTGTATTCCTTATTCTCCCTGACCGTTTCCACCACAGAAGTTGGAGTTTCTTGCTTGTTCGGATTCATCCGAACTGTTTTTCTTACTGGATTTGAATGTAAAATTCAGGCACCTTCGTGCTCCCACTGTGGTCGCCAATTTGGTTTGGTTTATTTTGGGCCGGGGGTAGTTTTGTAAAGTGTTTTAGTAAGTTTGAGGTATTTTGAGTTTAGTGTGAGGAGTAGTGAAGTAATTAAAGAGCCTACTTGTATTAAATATTGATCACCCTGGGGTATTTATACTTTTAAGTAATGACTCATGGGCTTACCGGGTCAAGTTGAGAAACCGGGTCGAGTTTAAAGACCCATTAGTTTTTAAGTAGATTAGCAAATAGCTTAGTCAAAAGATGTTCACGTTTGTCCTGTTCAGATTTATAATGGTGTGACATGGTCCGAATTACCCCTGTTCGGATTAATTGGTGGGTTGTGACTGCAATATCCGAACTCATCATATATAAAGCAATGATATACATATTATCCAAAGGAAATAATGAACAAAAACTTCATTCGTATTTTGTGTTTATATATTATGTACCTATTTGGTTATTCAATATTTGTGTATATGAGTAAATATAAATCAAGTTACATGTATCTTAACTTATTCAAAAACTTTAGTGATATATTTATCTATGTTTGAGGCGCTGCAATATGAGATGTTTAATACTTGAGTTGAGCAATATGCCACAATATATAGTGAATATCATAGTGGGATTTGTCGATCTTATGAAGTGTTGTATATACAATTATCTTTTATATATGCATCATCTTATGAATTAAGAGTACGAACAATCAATATTAAATATTTCTTTATAATTACGAAATCGATAATAAAGACCAAAACTTATAGTGAAGATGCATTTTAATTTTTTATTAATTTTTTATATATAAGTTATTACTGTTAACTTAT
This sequence comes from Limnanthes douglasii subsp. nivea, assembly GCA_036936605.1. NCBI lineage: Eukaryota > Viridiplantae > Streptophyta > Magnoliopsida > Brassicales > Limnanthaceae > Limnanthes > Limnanthes douglasii. Next base: position 142,110,604 of record JAUPFV010000004.1, on the reverse strand, counting down.
TTTAAATTAATTTTATTTATATATATTTGATTGTTCACACTGACTTATGTTAAACATGTCATATTCCTGCTTAACACTTTTCGAGAAATCTTTTGGTATGGTAACACTAGTCGGCCATTGTATGTGGTAGAGACTTTACTTATCGAATAAGTTTTTACAATATTTTAGAAGACAATAAAAGATCATAGTGCCACATCATCTTGCAAAACCACTATAGAGTTAATGTGTGAATACACTATGTAATTTCAAATATAAGGCGTGACTTCAGTGACAAATATATTTAGGTAAACCAAAAAAATGAATATTAAAAAATTTAAAAAATGATATATATATATATATATATATATATATATTTTTTGAAGAATCCTCCAAATATATAAAGTCATATTTATACTTAAATACAAAATTTATAATAGTGCCTTTAAGATATATATATATATATATATATATATATGTTTCATAATTTTTTCTAAAAACGCGTTATGTTTTCAAAAAATGAAATATATAGTATTTCTCTTTAGTTATTTGTTAATAACTTCTGAACTAATTAGATTTTACTTGTAGCGTTACACGATTTATCAAACGGTTTTTATCTCATTCGTGACGTCTTTCTTATATTTAAGTTATTATTTTTCTAATAAAATGGTTGAGGTCTCATTCATTATTGATATTTTTTGGAGATCTTTATCATATTTAGTGTGGGTTTATTCACATTGTTGCATGGGTTCGTATAAGTTGGTATCAGTGTTTTAGGTTCTTCGGGTTTGCTATCCTTTTTTTTTCAGCCAACATAAAAAGTTTTAGTTATTCAGTTTTTTTTAGAAATTATTGAAAATGAGAAAAGTTGAAATGTTTATATTTTTTCATTTTTTTATTATTAAAATATTGATATATCTTTCATTGCATATCCAAATCAAGTAATTCAAGTTAAAATGTGTTTTTATAAAGAACGAAAAATAAATTCTTACAATAGAGATATATCCAATACAAGCTATTTGGTTCCATAATTGATTGGAAAATATGAGCAGATTTCAAGTATCATTACCTATGAGATAATTGTTTTAAATTATGTTCTTTTTCAAGATCTAATTTTAGCATAATATTTTTATATCATTTGAATGATGTCTTTCATGTTATCATTTCCACGCATTAAAGCTTGAGGATAAACTTTCTTTAATAATGAGATGATGATATAGAAATATGGGAATACTTCTAAAAATATATATGAAATAAAATATAAATCATAACAAGTTAATATCACCATTCCAATCAAAGAAATGAATTAAAGAAGGCAGATGAGCAACCCATTAATCAATGGAATAAATAAATATAACTTATTGGTTTGATTATTCTAATTAAATACATTCAATGTTAGTTCTTTTGGTTAATTTTAGAAACCTAAAAAGAAATATTATTAATGTTTGTATTTGATTCTAATTGTGAATTTTCTATATGTGGAGGTTGTTCCAAGTATATATAGATGTTTCAGAATCTTTGTAAGGGCGAATTATGTTTTAAGATAATAAAATTAAAGAGTATTTCTTTTTAGTAATTTGTTAACAAGTTCTGGAGTTGTTGATTGAGTTTGTACCATCGTAAGTATGAGTCTCTTATAAATGCCACAAACACGACTATCAAGTGTATGAACATATCACAGAGGCTAAGAGGCAAGATTTTCTCCATTTATCATGAAGAATATGGTGGCCAGCGGAATGTTGTTGGGCCAATGAGTCTGTTTTTTTACCAATTCATTTTGTTATCACTTCCCAATGGAGCGAACATACGAATGATATGAATGATCCTGCTTCAGACTCGGCCAATGGTAAAGGTTTGGCTAAACATTGTTAATTGATCTTCCAATATTCTTTTTGTAAACTAGGTTGTATTTATTATGCATGTGTAGCCCTTGAGGCAATATTTTGTGAACTAAAGTCTTTTTTGGGGGAAAATTTTGTGAATCAAAACCCCCGTGTATGGGGTTATGTTAATGTTATTGCATATGTAGTGAGTATATCACTTATAATTTTTATTAATTTATCATTATATTTCTTTATTCTTTTATTGTTGGATAAAAATCACTATGTTTTAAGGTGTTTAGTTAATTCCAATTGGAATGCACAATTTTAAGAGTTTGATACACGAATAAGGATCATGTGATATCCTTATTTGGATTATGTCTAGAAATATCCATTTTTTTTGTTAAAGAGGGCATGATGCCCTTTAGGATAATCATCATATTGTATTTGTTTGATTTAGGGGTATATGGAGTTTGACATACTTATATTGTGATTCTTGTTGAATTGAAAGGGTAGTCGAAACTCACATATGTATTGAATATATTATCACGTCTTACATTTTTTTGGCTTGTATGCATGACGACCAAAGCACTTTCAAGGGAATGAAATTTACATTAAGATTTATTCTTAGTTAGTTTTATCTTTATCTGTAATGAAGACCAAAGCTCTTTAAGGGGCTAAAACTATGTTCGTGCTTTTTGTTGTTGTTGGTGCCAAACTGTAGGTTGGAGCTTTTTGGGTGGTTGAATGTTATGTTCAGATTTACTTTTTACTTTATTGTTGAAGGCATGCCAAAGATACTGTAGGTGTAGTAGACCACTCTCAGGTATCCAAACTTATATTTTGTATTTTAACGTGGCACGTTTCCTTACAAAATGTAAAATAATAACGCGAGAAAATAAAACGAGGTACATGTAAATGCAAGAATAAGCGTTTATTAAAGATATATATCTTATTAAAAACCTAATCGCACCACCAGAGTAGGAAAATTTGCACCCCATGTATAATAAAGCATTTAAATATTGAGAACATAATAAGGATTTGTATTTCATGGAGGAATATAGAGCTTTAAATCCTCGGTGTCCCAATGATTTAGAATATTTTTGCCTTTGTTGTTCAACAATCTGTATGTTTTTTATTTACTTTGGTTTCATAGTGTATGGACCTTCCCAAATATAGGCCATCTTGCTAAGGCTTTTAACCTTGGTATGAAGAAATACTATGTGTGGAACCTTGTCCCCCACCTCAAATCTTAAGAAAAAAACCGTAGAGTTAAATCTTTTGCACGTCAAAGTTGTGTAATGTTGTAACCGAAGATAAGCTTTAATTATTTATTATTCAATTAAGTTTGCCACTCATTGCTTTTGTATTACCGCCATCCTCGTATGTTGAAACCTTGTAGGATGGTATAATATTTTCACTTGGTACCACTTCTTCCATGTCATACACTAAGGCAAAATGTGTTTTCCCGATGATCGAATGCGGGGTAGTTATATAAGACCAAAGTACTAATTGCAAGAAGTTTGGACAATTTCTTGCGATAACCTCCAATATTTTTTGATGTCATCTTATATGGTCATATTGGTCACCTCTACCTGCCCATTCGCCTAAGGATGGAATGGATAAGAGAAATTTCTTAATACATATTATGTCGCATAACCATATGAGATTTTGTTTTAAATTTAGTAATATTGTCTATTATGATGACTTGTGGTATTTTGTATCTACAACATATGTTGGAGCGTAGGAAATTTATAAATTCCTTGGCTGTGATGTTCATTAATGGTTGCACCTCAATACATTTAAAAAATTAATCTACAACTACAAGTAAGAGTTATCTTGTTACATGAGCCTTTTGAATAGGTCTTACGATGTCCAAGCCTCATTTTAAAAAAAATGGCTAGAAATAATATTTTGAATAACATGATTGGGGATTTGGATTGAGTTGGGTGCTGGCATGTATCGTAATGCATGGCTATTTTCTTGTCATTTTTCATCATAGTAAACAAATTACAACCTTTAAGTCGTATTCTTCTGTGAAGCACTTTGTACCTACAATGGGCATTTTATTCTCCGTTGTAGGTTTCATCCACTATGAATGTTGCTTTATTAGGGTTGAGATAGTGGAGCAATGGTTTTGTAAGACCTTTCTTGTACAATGTGTTTGATATCCACACAAAAGTGTAAATTTTATCTTGATTTTATTGAGTTCAACCTTGTGCTCCAGAGTAATATGTCCTTCATATTTTTTATAATAAAAGTTCGTCAATCTTCCCATTCATCTTCACCCTCCTCGATTTATCGTGCTCTTTGGAGGTATAGGTCTCTCATACTGGAATTTCATTAGGAAGTATGCCAATGCTTGAGCTTTAATCATCGTTCATCGTTCAAACAGAATATTATATCCCCTAGCTCCATGGACCATATAGTTATCTTCCAGACACATGCGACTTATGTAGTACGCTCCTCAAAGGGAAGGATATTCAGAATATTGTAGTATGAGCTTGGAAGTATGGTCTCCTATTTCAAGTTGCGAACACCAATATTAAGGCCAACTTCTCCAGTTGCACTATCAAGTCTCTCATTCAAGTAAGTATTTACTTACATGGTAGATCAACATAGAATCCATTACTTCCTCTCGGGATCAAAATGAAAGCTTAAAACGTAGTCTGAGACCACCAAGTATAAATATAATAACTCTGTCATGTTCGGCTTAATTAACACTTCTTGTGAGGTGATAAACTTCTTGATATTATGAAACACATTTTCAAAAGGACAAAGTCCGATGGAATTATCCTTCTTCTCGTAAGACTTGGAAAAGGGTTGAAATTTTTTAAATATCTTAAAAGGAACTGGTCCAATGCTGCCAATATCTTTCACAGTATTTGTACTTTTTGTGTTAAGTGGGGGTTCTATGGCGGTTAGGTTGAAGAATTGGTTAAATACAACTTCAGCGCCCTTCTTACTGACCATAAATTTAAGGAATATGCATGAGAGATCACTAAATATACATTTTTCTATATTGAATTTGAGATTGACTCACCTGAGGTTGATGAAGGTTTATGCAGCTCAATGAAATGACCATATTTGTGAATGCTAGTAACAAGAAAGTTGTCAATATATGTTTACAAGTTCTGAACAAGCTATGTGGAAAAGACCTTGTTGATAAGGTATTGATACATATATCCGGCATTTTTCAACCCAAATGATACCACCTTGTAGCAATGCAATCCTCTTTCTATAATAAAAAATTTGTGCTCTTAATTAATCCTCAAGCGTTTGTATCTAACTGTATCCAGAATAGAATTCCATGAACGACGACATCTTATTCCTGAAACTTGCATCTACGACTTGATCAATATTTTGGCAGAAAGAAGGGATCTTTAAGATTAGGAAAAAGCGAAAAAACAAAAGATAAAAAAATACAACTCAAATATTAATTAGATGAAAATAATTTGGTTTAGAAAAAACTGAGGCCCTATTTTAATTACATGAAACATATTTGGTATACTTCGAAGACCTATCGGCCAAAATGTATTTTCTCGATGAGATCATTCTTTAACTAAAAAGAAACCTTGCATTAGATATACATATAGCCAAAAGAGTCAAACATGCGTTAGATTATTCTTTTACGGAGCTCACAAAGGAGAGACAACTTCAATGCAGAGAGCTATGAAAATTGATCTCCCACGACCAAAGCCCATCAAGCATTGAATGGTACCCGATACAAATTTTTAAACACTTTCTTTGGTGTGACCAAAATGCTCGCTAAAAGAGATATAAAATATGCCAACGTATTCATCTGAGGGTTTGAGAGCCATAGGTTGAGGCATACTGACGTTATTGTTACTTTTTTGTATTGAATTCTTTCAGTATAAACATACAACTTGTAGGAAAGTGTTTATTAGGAAAACTACATTTCCTCGTATGACTTTTTTATTTTCTTTACTTCGTGTATATTGCTGAATTATTTTACTTATGTGTTGCTTATCTATTTTGAACCATTTTTATTGGTTTGATGTGATAGCGGGGGTTCAAAATGCTCTTTTGGGAATATAATGCATTTTTGTTTGCCAATATATATATATATATATATATATATATATATATATATATATATATATATATAGTTACCATATTAAATTGTATATTGATATGTTTGATTGTTGCTTGTTTAAAATGAATATTTTTTTTTGTTTCTTGATCATTTAGAGAAATTATTTTAGCTCGGTCACCTTTCGATCAATTCTAGTTATCCTATTTTTTTACTTTACGTATATGTGACAATAATATAAATTCATTATGGAGACATGATTTTTTTACTTAAATTGATAATCTTTTATTTTTGTTGATGGCAGTTCCCATGTATTTAAAGGGTATAATGCTATGCTTGAAACCCATAACACTTTCTAAGTTTTGGATTCTCTGAGCAGACATATTGACAGAAACAATAATTTTAGATTTGTCTTTATTGATAATTGACATGATTGATCTTGATAATGGTTCACGAAGTTGCTGATTTGGTGGATTGAAGGTGATGATCCATTGCGGAAGATCATGAAGTCGTCTGCAAAAGCAAGACAATGTATACATAAATCCCATCTATTTCTGTATCTGATTGAGTAGTTTTCCATAACCAATTGTTTAAGCCCCCTGATTAAGTATCCCTTTGCTAAGATAAAGAGACTAGGAGACATGAGATCTCTTTGTCTTATTCTTTTAGCATATATAAAGTAACATTTGATTTCTGCATTCATGATCAATGAGGAATGAACATTGTTAATGCTTTTATCCACCAGTCTGAGAAAAGTAGAATTAAATCCAAATAAAGCCATGATCTTGAGTAGAAAACTGTAAGAAATCCCGTCGAATGCTTTTTTCATATCTATCTTCAGGATTACATTGTTTCCTCTTTCCTATAAATTGAGATCATAGGATAATTCTTGAGCAATCAAAATATTTTGGTGAATGTTTCTCCCCTTTACAAATGCTCCTTGTTCTCCAGATGTGAGTTTAGGTAGAATAGTTACCAATATGATGTTGATTATCTTTTATATGATTCTGTTTAACATTATTGATAGGTTTATAGGTCTGAAGTCTTTCGAGGTGTTTGGGGAAGAAGATTTTGGAATTATGCATATGACAGTAGCGTGCACACCTTTAGGGATGACTTTATCTTTACAAATTTCACCAATGTCAGCACATAGGTCTTCAAAAAAAAATTGAACCACATTTATAAAGATACTAAATTTAAAAAGTTAAAAACAACAATATAAAACTTAGTGCGAGAATATTAAAAAAACTGGATATTAGATGATAAGAATTAATTTTCTATAAAATATATTTTTGAAATAAATAATTTTTGGATATATATATCGGTAAATAATTTGGTTTTAATATTTATTGGTATTTTATCCAAAATACATCATGTTAACAAAAATAATATATTTGTAATACAACAACATATTTAAAATTAGATGTTGTCAACTATCAACGGGTCTCACTGAATCATATTGAGCATTTGTCGAGAAATTTCACTAAATAGATACTAAATCATGAATCATTATTCTTGTGATTTGAATGGTTCTAGTATAAATAATAAAAAAAAATTATAATTTTTGTGATTGTTCTTCTTTTCTCGCAAAAAATAAAAGATTTTGAGATGTCTATAGATAATCCCACGATACATAAGTTTATTAGATGTTATCCTTGAAGTAAAATAGCAACAACCTTTGTATGGATATATCGCGGTGCGAAACTATGATTTGTTTTTTAGAATAAAGATAAAAGATAACGGTTGGAAAAATAAAACAATAAGTCGTGTAATGAACCCATGGTTTAAGTTACTATTTACATTAACAACTTGGAATACTCTAAATTAAATAAAAGCTAATGTATATTACTTCATGTTTTCTATTAATAACACAGTAACTCTGATTTCTTATATAAACTATTAATTTAGTTCTAAACTTTATAGTCTGATGTCATTACATATGCACGAGAACTTAACCTTATTGGTTCCTTAAGGCCTAATAACTGAAGGGCCATATAAATAGACTCTCCATTTAGATTCACATCAATCCAACGGGTATCCACACTCTAAACTCCATGATGTTACCTATCTTATTATCTGTGGGTCTAGTAACTATTGGTTGATTAAATTTAAATAATTGGACTTACATAACAACATGTTTGGATACTCTGAATATACATGTGACAAGATCTTCTAATCCAGGATATCCTTACAATCTCTCACTTGGACTATCACATGTTATACAATGTACCCACCAAAATATACACTATATAACATTGTTGTTTTATAGATAACCAAACTTGTCTTATCATTTCATATTATAGCTAATAATAAGCTAAGGAGGTCATATCACGACTCATCAGTGCACAATTATTCCAACCACAGTTGCATTTCCAACTACTACCTAAATGAACTTTGACTTCCCATGAGGTGCAACACGGTACCAACACAATCTCGTAATAACTACGTGCCAACTTCTAACTGATCCTACTATATTTATTTGAGATTGCTTAATACAAGGAACAAGAACAAAATCAACCATTACATTGTTCAAATAAATATATAGATACAATTTAAAACAATAATAAAATATAAAAAAAAACTAAAAATCGAAATAAAGTTAAAATAACACTGCCACTGAATCTAAATATCATATAAGATTTGAAAGCTCACATGAATGATATGCTCACGAAAGACCTCGAACGTTATTATCTTAGTAAGGGAAGATAAAAAATGAGAGCTGGATTATTATATTTTCTCGTGGTGTTTGTATAAATGTTCTCTTATTGACTACAAGAAAGTGAATGCCTTTTTTTAACATTTAGATGTTATTTAATGCATTATTTAGTTTTTATAAATAATATATAGAGAAAAATTACATAAATTTATCCATACCCATTTAATCCATAAAGTCACAATGTTCAATGATCTCCTAATTTCTCGAGTTATTTTATCTCATCTTGCGATACTTTATATTTACTTCAATACCAGTGGATCCATGTCTTACTGTATAGTTTTTATAAATATTATACCTTATCCAAAACAAAATTGAGCATACATAAAATTTACAAGTGTCAAATGTATGGAATATAACGTGTCTCCTGAATTTCCAAATTAGTTTTGAAATATTCAACATAAACTGACTTTTTTCATTTTATGTTAATAGAATTTGTTATTTCCATCCCATAACAACGTGACATAGTTTTAATGTATGTGTTTTACAATAAATCCATAAATCAAATTAATAGGTGTATTATATGTTATAATTATCTTGAAATAACCTTCACTTGTTTGAGATGAAGGTTCACCCAAAGGCCAATCTTTTTATATAAGTAAAGTTTGTTTGATATAAGACTTTATGTAGATTTTATATAGTTATATTTTGAGTTAATCATGGTTCAACCACACTATTACAACCTACTAGTCTTTTTATATAATAATAGATAAAACATAATTATTTTGTATCAATCTTCACTCCAATCACAATTATCAACCGTTAAGAATTTAAATTTTATATAATGTTACATAAGCGTAATATGAATTCTTCATGCACATCATAAGAATTCTAATGTTCATATAGGAATTTTTGCAGCATTACAAATGCCTAGATTGAATTCTCCTGTTACATAAAAAATCTTAATATTTTGTTAAAACTTTTTGCAGCATCACATAAGCCAAAATTTAATTCTTTTGTTCAGTCATAAAGAATATTAATTTGTTATTAGAAATAATTACATAAATACATTGTATAAGTAATATTTAGTCTCTATATGTTTATGAATATCTATAAGGGACTATATTAACTTTAGTTTGCACACTTACTTGAGAATGTTGATGTTTCATTCATGAACAACTTCTAAAGATAAATAGTAGGTTGATCAGTAATGAGTGATCAAGTCCTTATCGTATGAATCTAAACAAATCATTTATTTCTTCCAAATCAAGATTTCTGTTCACTGACTACTTCCTCTAAAATAAAAATCCTCAAATTTCAAATCAAAATTGTCTTAAATATAAATGTTGTTATGGGATTCAATTCTAAAATTTTGTAATGACATGGAATATTAAAATAAAATTGTTATCAATGTATGAAATTAAGAATGTAAGATTTCTACTTTGTAACTAAATAAAATAAATCATGAAATTGTTCTCTGAATTGTCATACTACCCACATTGGCAATCACTAGGGCTAAATATGACATGCTTAATTATTTTACTAAAGTGGTACCTTACTTCATGCTTAAAGTATTTGAAATTGTCAATGAACTTCATCTATGTTAAATATATGTATATTAGGGCCAAAAGATATCTATAAAGATAATTTCTTAGATTAGTCATCTATACATATGGGCATTTTCTAAATAAGTTTCTATTTTTTATTTAAAGACTTCAATTGGGGTTTACGAACTAATTTATTGTACTTGAGTTGTTTCATGTTGATATATATATATATATATATATATATTTAATCATTTGTAATAATCATGAAAGTTAAAGTACTTGATCAAATACACTGTCCATCTTTTTGTTAGAGATATGACCGTAATGTTTGTCGTAAATGTGTACTTATTTGTCATAAGATTTTAATTTATTTCAGTATATGATAAATAAATATGGATAACATCATTTAAACATTAACTGTAATCCTTGGCGGAGATGATAGGCGTCAACGCACTAATTAATTAATTCATTTTGCAACTCTTTTATGTATGAATCACCATTATTTGTAAATATATTTTACCATCACTTAATTTTTGGAAATTGAATGTATATTCTGACTGATGAGAAAGTATGATGGTTGGAGCCGTATAGATCCATTAAATATCATAAAGAACTGAATATAAATTGAAATTTTGACTATACAAAAAGGCGTGAAAGAAAATTTATTGTCGAGCCAAACCTCAAAACATTCACGGTCCATATGAAGTTGTCCCAAAACTTTTAGAAGAAATTCAGTTGTGGTGCTAAATTTTACTAAAAGTTCTTAAGATCTGAAATTGTTCAACTTAATTGTCCTTAATACTTACTTGTAATCATTTTATAGAATCTAAGTTATGTACGCCTCATTTTAATGAAAAAAAAAATTGAATTACTTTTCTCTGTTTATTATTCAACTTTTACAATGATAACATATAAAGATCTCATCATACATGAATGAGATGAGGATAAGTGAAGTATGAATTTAATAGCGACCCTTATGAAAGAACATTAAAAAATAAGATTTATATGTGACATTGTAATAGATTTATAGTTGATTTTCTTATAAATTTCACAATAGCCCTTGTAGTGAAGTCTTAATCTCCACCACTTCATATTTTAACTAATTGAGAAAAATATGAAAAGTTAAAGCACTAAAAAATCTAAATTTTGTAGTGAAGTCTTAATCTATACAATTTCCAGATTCTGCTAACTTTAATTTTTTTTGAAAACTGAAGCACGAAAAATCTAAATTTTGGCAATAGAATTTGGAAGTGTCTTAATTATTTATTTAAAATCCTTGATATGAATAATGTATCATAGAGTATCATATATGGTTGGATTTTGACCTTTTTAATATAGTCCATTTATTCCCGCACTAAAATTTGTAGTAAAAGAAATAGTACTCCATTACCATAGTATAATATATATCATTGTATTCTTAATGGACAAACATATCATGATTTTATTATACTAGATAATTTTATGATTTGGAATTTATTCACATAAAAAGTATAACTAGAACCTAACTTTATTGAATGCATCATTTAACTTAATTGCCATATATATGACATAAAAGGTTGCATTATAAGGTTTTAAGTTCTAATAGATATTCATATGAACTAACTCGTCGGAATCCTTAGCGGAGATGATAGCCACCAACACACTATAGATTACTTTTGGAGGCCAACTATTTAAGGAAGACAATATTGGTTCACATCCCTATCTAAAAACTTATCAAGGTTTATGTGTCTAACCATCGAGGAATGAATTAATTTATTGAATTTATATCCCAGTTGTGCATGAGTATGATGCATCAGGTTTTTTACCATTGAGGAGAATATAAGGTAGTCTTACTTAAGGACTCACTTTACACTTACAATATTTGGTCTTTTTCTATGAGCCCCTGAACCTCTTTCCTGCATGACTTATCTTGACATAGGCCACACAGATGGCATAATAAGTTTGTCTATATAGTTCCAAAAATGGTCATATTCATTTTCTAAATAATAAAAATTCAACTTAAGTGTCTATCTCACTGAACAAAGATTTTGCATTGAATTTCATTATGTCGTAAACATTTGAAGCAATCTCTAAAGTATAAAATATCACGTCAAAATTTCAGATATTTGAAGGTAGATGAATGTCATTTAAAACTCAAAACCTAAAAAACAAAATACCTTGGTCATGCAGGACATATCCTCATATATCACAAAGTCCAAGTTCTCCACGATAATGGGTAATTATGTCTCATCCCAAAGGCCATACATTCTCAGCTATGCATACTTTTTAATGCTCTTATAGAGGGGCATACATAATTCTACACCCTTAAAAATCTAATAATCAAAACATTCATGACAAAACATCTAAATATGCCAACCTATACGTGCTAGCTTGAACAAAAAATTTCATATTGAAAGAAAAATTACATGCAAGTGAAATTAAACTATTTAAGAATAAACTGAATTGGTTTGCTTCAGGTATAAATGAGGTTTAGGTAAAGCAAACTGATGTTCATACAAATAAAAAAAATAAAGAGTAGTTTGCAGACATGGGCCAGTTGTTGCAGTGCGAAACTTCATTGTTGCGATAAAAATTGTTTATGTTGTGGTCGTGATAATATGTCCATTCAAAGGTGGTTGCGGTTCAAATGAACCATGTTTCCACGTAAACTACACGAAACCGAAAAACTAAAACCTTTTTTTGTTCTCAATTAGGGTTTTGTTTGAAAGTTTTTGAACTTCAAACCTGAATCTATAATCATGCATAACAATTAACCAATTATTTACTCTTGAAATAAGTTTTAAACATGAATTCTAAATTCTATAAACCTTAACATCAAATTAAATTTGGTCGAGAGAAAGAATATAGAGTCGGTTTAGATTCTAAATTGTCAAAGATTGACTCTTGTATCAATTATTGATGTTATAAGATCAAAAGACACTAAATCATATGAATCGTTATCATTGCGACTTGGAGGGTCTAATATAAAGAAGAAATAACAAATACTTACAATATTCATGGTCTTCTGATTGTTCTTATTCTCCCACAATAAAAGAATGAAATATTAAGACCACTTTGGATAATCCAACAGTATACAAGTCACTTTAATGTTATCATCGAAAGAAATTAGTGACAATATATGTAAGTAGATATTTTGTTAAAAAACTCTGATTTTTATTGAGAATAGAGAGAAGATAGAGCGGTTTGAAAACTAAACGGCTTTGCACCTAAGTCTTCGATTGAGATTCCTGCCTCATAGAGAACCAACAAAATCATCTATTAAGTTCTCAACTTACTCAATTCTTCGGTCGTTAAGTATTAGGTGGAGTTGCTACAATCACTTTTAGCATATATTTAAAATTAAAACATGACATCTGCTAATACGTTTTGGGGAGCATTTCAGTTGCTCAGACTTATTCATCCACTTTTTAGACATATTTTCAACATGACTTAAATTATATGATATATCTCAACGAGGGATTCTAAGTTATTCAATGTGGCCAAGACCAATAAAAACCTATAACAATTTTTCTGAAAATGATACTAGATCCTTCTTTTATGGGTGCACGAGATAGTTCTAATAATCTAATAGAAAAACAAATCGATAAATTATTTATGGTCTCACCAGGTTTACATTCTGTTTCCGCTGGTACATATTTAGTTCCAAATACAATTACAATATTAATGTACAATTCAGAGGAGTCAAGACTTTACTAACCTTGTTGTTCTCGCTCTCATCTTCAAGTGGTAAGGAAAAATATTTTTTATTTTCACTGGATGCAAGCATCTTCTCATATACTTATTGAGTGCAAGTCTCGTTACACTTGTTCATATCTTCGAGATGCATACTCGATTATTTAGTACAATAACATCTAGTAACATTTTCAAAAGTTACTTGAAAATTTTGGTGAACATCAACCCTCAATACTGTAACAGTGGTTTTAATACGTTGATTCAAAATCATTTTAGAGCCAATAATCATCATTTGTGTTGATGGATCACTATTTTCGTGTTTAGTACTAAACTATTGCATTTTATTGAAAATAATCATACTTTGTTATTGTAAGGTAGTAACACTATATTCCTAAATATTGAAAAGAATAACGAAAAACAGATTATATAAAAACTGATACAAATCAGAAAAATTATACGCTTCTAGGGAATTTTATTTTAAAAGAACCACAAAAAATAATATAAAAGATAAATATTATGTTAGTTTTTTAAAGGATAAATTGGTATTAAAATCGAGGGATTCAATATTTTTTGTTGACTTTTGGTGTCACGTTAAAGCACTATGATAAAACCCGGACAACAATAATCAAATTTATCGAGATCGACAAATAAAAAAATCATCACAAAGTTCTATGATATAACCTGCCCGCCCGCCGGTGATCAAATGTATCGAGATTGACAAATCAAAAAATCATCATAGTTTTAAAATAAATAAAAAATGTTTAAAAAAGTTATTATTATCGAAAAACAAAACCTAATTAACTATAATAAATATATGATATAAAAAATGATAAAATAATAACGAGATTTTCATTTATTTTATTGTGAACACAATCAAAAGCCAAGGGGACGGACTATCACTATTTCATTCAGTGTCTTCCACCACTACTATATTATAGAATGTGAATACAAGGATCATGTTTATCTAGAATTTATTTGCATAACTCTCAACAAATTTTCAACCATTAAAATAAGAATTTATCATATGGATGCAAGTTTAGCAATAACTTCGCAAATATTTTGATCGGGACTCCCTCCTTCTTCTTTAGTCTCTGTGGACAATTCCTTCCACTTATCCGATTTTTTTTTTTTTGAAATAAATTTTAAATAAATGGAAATAGTTCATACAAGAGACTTGGGGCATATCCTGAGGAGACATTAGTCGTAAGAGAGTTTGATTAAGAAATACAACATAGAACATAGGAATCATAAGATCTCTGTCTGCTGACGTGACATAATCGAGACTCGGACTTCAGATTGGATCAGATCGACTGGAGGATCGCTAGAAGTCTTGGAGTGAGAAAATCCTGCAAAGAAAAAGAGGAGTAAGTAGATGTAGCATAATATTTACTATGGCCAGCTGATCTTGGTGCCTTGGAATCTGAATCGTAGATCGTCTACAATACGATGGAATGTTAAAGAATCCAGGACTGGAGCGGAACCAAAAATTCTTGCATTCCGCTCCTTCCAGACGTGGTAAGTGACCGCGCCAAAGCAAGTACGCCAGATAAAATGGTCACGAGAGTTAGACCATTTTGACGCCTCTATAATCCAAGATTGCCAGCACGAAGATGAGAACGGAAATCCTAGCTTAGAACTAGCATAGGACCAAATATTATGAGTGAATCTACACTCATAGAGAATATGGGAGATAGATTCAGAATCAGAATTGCAAAGGACACAGTCAGTGGGGGTGTTTAGTCCCCAACCAAGAAGTTTGTCCCTGGTTGCAAGCTTGCCTAAAATAGCAAACCAAACAATAAAGGAGTGGCGAGGAATGTTATATTTGTTCCATACTAACCCGGCCCAACCCATTTCGGGGCTGGGCGACCGAATTGCGTTATAAATGTCCTTTATAGTGAACGTAGATTTTCCTGATTTTGCCGTCCAGAATGGAACATCGATGGAGGCGATGTTAGGGGGGAAGAGTTAGGATGAGGTTATTAATTTCAAGTAGATGTTGTCTACTTCGGGCTCTCGCTGGTCTGATATCAGCTGGCCAGTTCCAATTTCCATTGTGAATGATTCCCGATACCTTAAGATTAGTTCCCAGACGAGAATCACTTATGATGTTTTCTCCATAATGAGAAGCCAGAGACTTTGAAATAAGCCAAGGGTCATACCAGAAGGAAGTATTTTTCCCATTACCAATTGCCACCCTGTACAAGTTACTTGCCAAAGGGCGCAGACGAAGAATTTTCCTCCATATCCACGATGGATTTGATCCAGAATGGATAGTCCAGAAATTTTTGTCTTTCATTTTTTCCACTTTTATCCACTCACACCAGATGGAGTGATTTTTATTACTAACAATAGACCAACGATGCTTAAGGATGGCCGCCTGATTCCAAATCTTTAGATTTAAAATCCCAAGGCCACCCTCTTTAATGGGAGAGGTTACTCTGTCCCAGGAAACTTTTGCCCCATGAATCTTCGTGATCGTTCCCGACCAGAGGAATCGACTAAGGTATTGGCTTAGCTCTTTGATTATTCTAGAGGGAAGAATAAAAATAGAGGACCAATAAACTTGTCCAGCAAATAAAACAGACTTAATCAACTGGAGCCTCCCTGCGTAAGAGAGGTGTTTAGAGGTCCAGGACTCAATACGATTAGTGATCTTGTGAAGAAGTGGACGACAGTCCGAGTGGGTAAGTCTACTCGTTATAAGGGGGACTCCCAGATACTTTACTGGGAGAGTACCTTCCAGGAAGCCCAGAATGGGCAATAAATTAGACTTGAGAGGTTCCTCGATGCCCGAAAGGAAGATATGACTTTTTAAGGGGTTAACCTTAAGTCCAGAAAGCTTATTGAATTCATCTAGGGTCTCTTTTATAAGGTTAAGAGAGTTAGAGTCCCCATGGTAAAAGATCATCAGGTCATCTGCGAAGCAGAGATTGATGATTTTAAGCTTTTGGCACTTCCAGTGAAATCTAAAGTTTTTATCCTGGCTTTTTTCTTTGAGTAACCCAGAAAGAACTTGCATAATAAGTACAAAAAGGAAAGGTGATAAAGGATCACCTTGTCTCAGACCCTTTTTCCCGGTAAAGTTTCCATAAGAGTCTCCATTAATATTAATGGAGTACGAGGTGGAGGAGATACATTTTATTATCCAAGTAATCATTTTTTCAGGAAATCGCATTGCTACCAGGATGTCAAGAACTAGGTGCCAATGGACATTATCAAATGCTTTCATGATATCTATTTTGAGAGCTATCCTTTTGCCCGCAGCATTGATATGATACCCTCTCAATAGTTCTTAGGACAATAAATTGTTATCGGAGATATTCCTTCCCGCCACGAATGCCGATTGGGAAGGGTCAATTAGGTAAGGGAAGGAGTCCTTAATTCTATTAGCTAGAATTTTGGAGATAATTTTATAGACTACATTGCATAGTGCAATAGGTCTAAAGTCCACAGGGACAGAGGGAGATTCGGTTTTGGGAATAAGGGCAATGGAAGTTGAGTTCCAAGACTTATCCAAAGATCCCAAATTAAAGAATTCAAGGACACCAGAACAAATATCAGGTCCAACTATACTCCAAGACGATTTAAAGAAGGAAGAGTTATACCCATCTGGCCCAGAGGACGTGTTACTGTCAATACTAAATAATACAGATTTGATTTCATCGCAAGTGATTTCGCGCATCATTAAATCCCTATCAGTGATATTAACAGTGGAAGTAATCAGAGAAGAGACTCTCTCCAGACCCGGGTAAGAAGAAGAGTGTTATGTGCCCAGGGAATTCTCGAAGTAATTAACAATGACTTTAGAGATGCCAGCTGGCGAAGAGATGGTAACTCCCGAGTCATTATTAATTGAAGCGATTTTATTACGGAAGAGACGAGACTTAATACTATTATGGAAGAACTTAGTATTCTTGTCCCCGAGCTTAATCCAATTTTCTCTAGATTTTTGTTTAAGAAATGACTCCTCGGCTCGACTATAAAATATGTAGTATTTGGATGCCTGAATTTCAACGCAAATGAGTCTCGGATTGAGGGGATCTAGCCCAAGTCTTGATTGGGTCTCGAACAACTTGGATTGAGCTGTACTAACTCTGTTACTGATATCGCTAAATTCTCTACGGTTGAGTTTTGCGAGTTCGAGCTGGAGTCTTTTTAGCTTTTCAGTTACAAGCCTCATACCAGAGGAGGAAACTGGGCATTTCCAGCTATTAAGGACTATTTCCTTAAAAGAAGGATGAGATTGCCACATGTTGAAAAACCGGAAGAGCTTCTTATTTCTAGGTCTAGGCAGACCGAGATTGAGTGTTACAGTGGTATGGTCTGACGTTCTAAGGAAGCCATATCGGGCATAAGACATTGGGAAAAGGTCGTCCCAGTTGGGACTGACCATTACCCGATCAATTTTAGAGAGGATTGGACGAGCGGGCTGTTTGTTAATCCAAGTGAAGTGAAACCCGGTGGACCAGAGATCACTAAGCTCACTTAGGTAACAGCAGTTGTTAAACTCGTAAATTGCTGAAGACCAGTTATCTAAAGTACCAATTCTCTCATCCGGGTGACGAATAGCATTAAAGTCTCCTAGTGAGACCCAATGGATATGATTCTCCTGATTGGAAATGGCTATTAAGTCATTCCAAAGGAGAGAGCGATCAGATGCTTCGTTAAAAACATAGATTGCTGTTAACCTAAAAGTCGCATTATAATTATGGCATTTGACTCGGCAATGGATGTACTGGGGCGACTCTGAAAGTTTGGAGATTGTGATCACACTTGGGTTCCAGGTGACCCAAATTCTACCGAGGGGGTGGGAGGAATAGTTATTTATTACATGCCAGAAGGGGACCATTTTACTTATGATAGAGTCAATCTTAGCTATATTAACTTTAGTCTCGACTAAGATAAGCATAGAAATACTATTACTAATAATAAAATCAGTTACGTCTTTTTGTCTAACAGGGTCATTGAGACCCTGAACATTCCAGGAAGCAATATTCATCAGAAGAGTGACTTACAGTGCATCAGACGATGGTCCTGTCGGAGGACATATCCATTTTACCCTTCCCCTTCGGGTCTACAGTGCGAAGCCTTTTTGGAGAAGATTCCGCCTATTCTCCGCTTTCCACTTCTTTCCCTTCATTTATGGATGAAAGGTGATGACTAAGGTCCGTTTCAGGAATGTACTCTGAAGGATCTTCCTCAGAGGATGAAGTTGGAGCTGGGAATGGGGAAAGCTTCAAGGGGCCTTTTTTGCGGATACGAGTAGGATGACCAAAAACCTTACAGTTAGCGCACTAGGGAGGTAGGCCCTGATATTCGAAAGATACCGAGATAGATTTTCCCCTTATCTTAAAGGTGAGCTCAGAGTGGATAGGAGATCCTACAGAGATCATAATACAGATGCGTGCAAATCGGATATTTTCTTTCCTCTCCGTTTGGTGATCCACATATAAAGGAGTCCCTAAGACTAAGCCAATGTTACTAAATCCCTCCGTCGTCCAAAGTTCCAGGGGCAAATTGAAAACCTTTACCCAGATAGGGATTTCCATATGAGGATCTTTGATAAGTGGGGAAAGAGGTTCCCAAACTTTCAGGATCATCAAATTACCTCCAAAATGCCAAAGGGCTCCCTCTAAGACCTTTTTAACCATATATTCAGAGCCAAATTGGAAAAGGAAATAGCTTTCGAGAAGGGGTTTAAATTGAATGAGGCCAAACTTCTTCCATAGAGTCTCTACGTTTGCTTTGAGAAAGCTAAAGTTGCTAGGTTGTGAAAGAAAATATCCTGAAAGACATGCTTTCCAGGATTCCGGAGGGCCCATTGCAGATTTTTTCATGATGAAATCATTCCCCAAAAGCTCCATGTGATTGACTCCAATCACCAAAAGAGACCGGTTGTCACTATGCCCAGAAACAATGCTCGCATAAGAAGATGGTGAAGACGTATGGATACGAGAATTTGAATTTGCAAATCCCAAAGAACTTGGTTTTAAAGATGGGGATTTTGATAATTTTGAAGGGATTTGGGCAAGTTTATTTAAGAATCGCTTTCCCTTTGGGCCTTTGCCCGCGTTACCAAAATTCCTGATTAAGGAATAAGGAGCAAAAGAAGACCGACCCCCATTAATCCTTGACCCGCATTTCTTTTCGGCCTATCAATGGTGAGAATTTGGGTCGGCCCGATCGATTTAAAAGATCTGCTTTGATTTGATGATCCGGACCGATTTAATTGCAGAACCCGGTTATTAAGCCCAACTGAACTGGGGCCCAGCGAATCGACAGGGTTAAACCCAGCTGGATCCACAGCACGTGGGCCCCCGAAATTCGAAGACAAGAGACGAGGGACTGGGTTTAACAAGGAACTCTCCCTGATCTCTTTTGCAAACCCCGATTTCTCCATAGGAAAACCAGACCTCTCCAAAGAAAATCCCGACTACTCCATGGCAAAACCAGATCTCCGCTTCTTCAACCCCTCACTGTCCTCCGCTTCTTCAACCTCCGTTACCTTAGTCTCCATTCTCTCACCAGACGAGTTTCATAGACCTTTGTTGTCCCCATTACCAAAATCTGTCGAACCCTTACTGATTTTCATAGCACAATCATTCGAGCCCGACTCCTTACCCATTCTAATCGACTCATCTGTTAAACCTTGGCCGACCGACGCTCTTTGGATCTTAGTTCCTTGAGTCGAGTGACAAAACTCTTTCGAAGAAGATGAAGACGCATACCCTATTCTGGGGCTGGTTGCCAAGTCTAGATGCGAGGTTCCATATCGAGCTCCGATACCCCTTGAGCCAATCGATGGAGCTAGGGTAGAGGGCGATTTGGTTAGCAATCCGACACTATGAAGCAGGAAAGGAGACCCTAGATCGGAGGATCGAGACATCGGAATGGGAGAGGGGCATCGCTCATTAATGGCTGCTACAAGGTTTTCGTAGGCTCCCTGAGTGATTTGAGTCGCTTCAAAGCCATCGTTAAGATGGAAATCAGAAAGAAAGAGGGTTCCCAACTCCGAAGCAGAGGAGAATTTAATCTCAGAGAGGCTTCGAGGGTTCACCGGAGCAAGGTGCTGGCATTGCAGGCTGGTCGGTGAGGCAGGGTGGTAGAGGGAATGTCCCGATTCCATATGACTTCTAGCCATGGCTAAAGCGTCTCTAACGAACGCTTCGTGATGAGAGGAGATGGAAGCAGGGATGGGTATAAGTGGGTTGGTTGGGAAGCAGCCTGGAGATTCGGAAGAAGCACAGGGCACATGAGAGCTGCCCGAAATAAAGACCAGCTTAGATGAGAAAGCCTGAGTTCGAACAGGAGAGAAAGTGTCTACGAAATCAGAGGCTGATACTGGGCGAGGGGATGCCATATGGGACAGAGTGAGGTAAGTAATTTTAAGAATCGTCTTGAATCTTAGGGTTTGGTTTTCAATTGGAGTCGATAGAGATGTTCTGGTATGAGGGGTGGTATTTAGCTGAGATTTATAGATAGTGGTTGTTGAACGGAGTATTGGTCTTAAAAATATTGAAGTCTGGATTATAGTACTTGCTACTGGTCTAAAGGTAGAAGTAGCCTGAGATGCTGTAGATGATAAAGAGATTAGGGTGGGTAGGGGGACAAGCCTTGGGTTTAAGAATAGGTTAAAGGAGGGTAAATGTTTGAGGAGAGGGCAAGAGAGCCAGTAAAGCTCAAAAAAGCTTTCAGACTTTGGCATTTGCAGGACTCTTAAGAAAGTATAGAATAAAGTTTCCCAAATGAGAAGGGAGAGAGACCAAAGTGACATAGACTTCGATAGAGGAGCCAACCAGATTTGACAAACTGAGTTGATTATTGTAACCATCTTAGTTCGTAGGTCATTCCTAGTTATAGAATACCCAAAGTACAATAAGGAGGACGATAGAAGAAAACTGGGTTTTGATTGGGTTTTGACCAGCCTTGGATTAGACAGTATAGAGATCCTTTTTGCTCTGATGGGCTGATTGACTGAGAATAAAATAATGGATGACTGAGGAAAGAGAGTATGGGGGTGCTGTGATACATGGTAGGAGATGATTGATGGGACTTTGGTGAAAACATTTGATTCATCAGAATTTTCTTCGACTAACTTGACTCTTTTGCAGTGCTTTGTACATGTGATGAAGAGGAACGACAAGGCATTGGACTTGGGTGAAGAGATGATTTTAGCTGACATATACAAAGAACAACCAAATGATTCTTGCATTATACCATGGATTCTAGGACTGTCAAACGGATATTTCGGATACGAATCTGTCTATATCCGAATCCGAATCCGAAATCCAAAATCACTACTCGAATCCGAATTCGAATCCAATTTTTTTTTAAATAATATCCGAATCCGTATCCGACGGATATTATCCGAATACGGATAATATCCGAATCCGAATATCCACTAAATTTTTTAACTAATTGCATTATTGGTTATCCTACCTTTATAGACACCTCAGTAGAAATTCATATTCCCATTTTAGATGTGGGATAAGGTTAAAAAAAATATACTTATTTTGAAAAGTCACCATGTCTTTTATAGAAAGTTTGGTAACAATTCTTTTCTACATTTTAGATGTGGGATAAGAGTCATAAGAGTAAAAAAGATATACTTGTTAAAAAAAGCCACCATGTCTTTTATAAAGAGTTTGGTAACGATTCTTTTTCCAACTTTAGATGTGGGATAAGTTATAATTTTGAGAAGCAATCTTCCATATTAATGGACAACTTTCTTAGTATTTTGTTTTGCTTTTTACGATGTGGGATAACTAAAAAATATGTTTAAATAATATATATATATATATATATATATATATATATATATATATATATTTATAAAATTTCGGATATGAGATATTTTGAATACGGATATGTCTATATCCATATCCGCTATTTTCGGATACGAATTCGGATACGAATATTATCCGTTTTCTTTCGAATACAGATATTATCCATTTTTTTCGGATTCGATATCGAATATTATGGTCGGATATCGGATTTTTCGGATTTTTTTGACAGCCCTAATGGATTCCCTGGCCATGAAGCCAGGGAAGCTTAGCAAACACCAGGAGATGGAGATGGTTAAGTTACCGTTGTATCTAGAGAGAGGAGAGAGCGTTTCTTACCGAATTCTTTACAGTATCTTTACCTCCATCTCTTACTATAAGTATTACAGTTCCTTCCACTTATCCGAATTCTTTACAGTATCTTTTCCTCCATCTCCTACCATGATTTTCCTCACACATATTTAGATCTTTTATTTCGCAATTAGTGATGGAATTATTTTTTCAAACGAATATCTATGTGATAAATTATATAATTTGGAAAAATAATAATAATTCTTTTTACAATTCTATATATAAAGATTTATACAATAAAAAAAAATTTCCATCCACTATTAATTACATAACCTTTTTCTATGACCTGCCTTAGTGGCTCTTAACCCAAGATCCACTACGTAAGTAGCTCTTGTTAAGGGGCGCGTTTGTAGTAACCGTTTTTCTTATGACTAATTTTGAAATGTTATTTTACTCGTTGTTCAATCTTCATGTTTGCCTTGTTTACCGCTCGAATTACAACAGTGCTCTGTTGGTAATCTTCCCTGCCAACTGCCTCTAGTTGATCATTAATTCCTTCTTAGTTTGATTTTATATTGTCGACGATAAAGAGCATGACTTGCCCGAGGGGTGTGGTCTTATCACCATGTCGATAAGCTTTTCTGCCTTCTGCTTCTAATTAATCATTAAATCGCCCTCGGTTTGATCTTATCTCGAGGTGTCACTTATTCGTGATATTTTTGGAGGTCCTTATCATATTTGGTGCAAATTTATTCACATTATTGCATAGATTCATATAAGTTGGTATCAGAGCTTTAGGTTTTTCGGGTTTGCTATCCTTTTTTTTCCAGCCATCATAAAAAAATTTAGTTATTCAGTTTCTTAAAAAAAATCACAAAAAGGATAAAAGTTGAAGTTCAACATTGACTTTTTTTGTTAAAACATTGATATATCTTTCATTGCGCATCCAAATCGAGTAGTTCAAGTTAGATTGTGTTTATAAAGAAAGACAAATAAATTCTTACAATTGAGATATGTCCAATACAAGTTATTTGGTTCCAAAATTGATTATAAAATGCGAGTTGATTTCAGACGTTCTTGCATGTGAGATAGGCTCTTTAAATTATGTTATCTTTCAAGATCCAATTTCAGTTCAAGATTTATTCAAGACTTTTATATCAATGGAATGATGTTATTCATGTTATCATCTTCTACGCATTAAAGCTTGAGGATAAATTTTCTTTAATAATGAGAGAATGATATAAATATGAGAATGCTTCTAAAAATCGATATGAAATCAATAGTTAGTCCATATCACCATTCCAATTAAAGAGATGAATTGAAGAAGGTAGATGTGCAACCCATTAATCAATGAATTAAAGAAACAAAACTCATTGGTCCGTCTAAATACATTGAATGTTAGTCCTTTTGGTTTCTTTTAGAAACCTAAAATGCAGTATTATTTGATGAGTCTGGAAATTTTCACCACTCACTGTAGAAACCGGACAAGGGCAATTCGGACAAAAACCACCCATTGAACCATCCGAACTGGACACAAGTATTAAAATCTAATCACCTTTTGACTAAGCTAGTTGCTAATCTGCTTAATAAACTAATGAGTTTTTGAACTCGACCCGGTTTCATAAGTTTGACCCGAAAGCCCATGTGGCCCATAATTAAGGGTATAAATACCCAACCATTTTCATTAATGAGGGTAATGAACATTTAATACAACCAGGCAGCTCAAATCTCTCACTACAAAATACCAAAACATTAAATACCTTTGAAACACCATAAAACACCATACAAAATTACCCTCAGCAAAAAATAATCCACACCATTATTAATGTTTCTATTTCAGTCTAATATGAATTTTTTATATGTGGAGGTTGTTCCAAGTACATATACATGTTTCAGAATCTCTGTAAAGATGAATTATGTTTAAAATAAAATAAAATTGTAGAGTATTTCTCTTTGGTTATTTTTAACAACTTCTGAACTTGTTGACTGCATTTGTATCACCATAAGCATGAGCCTCTTATAAGTGCTACAAACAACGACTATCAAGTGTATGAAATGAAAGATTTTCTCCATTTTTCATGAAGAATATGATGGCCAAGGTAATTGTGATTTTTGACCAAGTCATTTTGCTACCACTTCCTAACGGAGCCGAACATACGAATGGTGAGAATGATTATGCTTCAGGCTTGACCGAGGGTAAAGGTTTGGCTACATATGGTCAATTGATCTCTCAATATCCTTTTGTAAACTTGGTTGTTTGATAAGTTATAATTTTTAAAGAAGCAATCTTCCATATTTATGGACAACTTTCTTAGTATTTTGTTTTGCTTTTTACGATATGGGATAACTAAAAAATATGTTTAAATAATATATATATATATATATATATATATATATATATATATATATATATATATATATATATATTTATACAATTTCGGATATCAGATATTTTGAATACGGATATGTCTATATAAATATCCGCTATTTTCGGATACGAATTCGGATACGAATATTATCCGTTTTCTTTCTAATACGGATATTATCCATTTTTTTCGGATTCGATATCGAATATTTTGGTCGGATATCGGATTTTTCGGATTTTTTTGACAGCCCTAATGGATTCCCTGGCCATGAAGCCAAGGAAGCTTAGCAAACACCAGGAGATGGAGATGGTTAAGTTACCGTTGTATCTAGAGAGAGGAGAGAGCGTTTCTTACCGAATTCTTTACAGTATCTTTACCTCCATCTCTTACCATAAGTATTACAGTTCCTTCCACTTATCCGAATTCTTTACAGTATCTTTTCCTTCATCTCCTACCATGATTTTCCTCACACATATTTAGATATTTTATTTCGCAATTAGTGATGGAATTATTTTTTCAAACGAATATCTATGTGATAAATTATATAATTTGGAATAATAATAATAAATCTTTTTACAATTCTATATATAAAGATTTATACAATAAAAAAAAGTTTCCATCCACTATTAATTACATAACCTTTTTCTATGACCTGCCTTAGTGGCTCTTAACCCATGATTCACTACGTAAGTAGCTCCTGTTAAGGGGCGCGTTTGTAGTAACCGTTTTTCTTATGACTAATTTTGAAATGTTATTTTACTCGTTCGTCAATCTTCATGTTTGCCTTGTTTACCGCTCGAATTACAACAGTGCTCTGTTGGTAATCTTCCCTGCCAACTGCCTCTAGTTGATCATTAATTCCTTCTTAGTTTGATTTTATATTGTCGACGATAAAGAGCATGACTTGCCCGAGGGTTGTGGTCTTATCACCATGTCGATAAGCTTTTCTGCCTTCTGCTTCTAATTAATCATTAAATCGCCCTCGGTTTGATCTTATCTCGAGGTGTCACTTATTCGTGATATTTTTGGAGGTCCTTATCATATTTGGTGCAAATTTATTCACATTATTGCATAGATTCATATAAGTTGGTATCAGAGCTTTAGGTTCTTCGGGTTTGCTATCCTTTTTTTTCCAGCCAACATAAAAAATTTAGTTATTCAGTTTCTTAAAAAAAATCACAAAAAGGATAAAAGTTGAAGTTCAACATTGACTTTTTTTGTTAAAACATTGATATATCTTTCATTGCGCATCCAAATCGAGTAGTTCAAGTTACATTGTGTTAATAAAGAAAGACAAATAAATTCTTACAATTGAGATATGTCCAATACAAGTTATTTGGTTCCAAAATTAATTATAAAATGCGAGTTGATTTCAGACGTTCTTGCATGTGAGATAGGCTCTTTAAATTATGTTATCTCTCAAGATCCAATTTCAATTCAAGATTTATTCAAGACTTTTATATCAATGGAATGATGTTCTTCATGTTATCATCTTCTACGCATTAAAGCTTGAGGATAAATTTTCTTTAATAATGAGAGAATTATATAAATATGAGAATGCTTCTAAAAATCGATATGAAATCAATAGTTAGTCCATATCACCATTCCAATTAAAGAGATGAATTGAAGAAGGTAGATGTGCAACCCATTAATCAATGAATTAAAGAAACAAAACTCATTGGTCCGTCTAAATGCATTGAATGTTAGTCCTTTTGGTTTCTTTTAGAAACCTAAAATGCAGTATTATTTGATGAGTCTGGAAATTTTCACCACTCACTGTAGAAACCGGACAAGGGGAATTCGGACAAAAACACCCCATTGAACCATCCGAACTGGACACAAGTATTAAAATCTAATCACCTTTTGACTAAGCTAGTTGCTAATCTGCTTAATAAACTAATGAGTTTTTGAACTCGACCCGGTTTCATAAGTTTGACCCGAAAGCCCATGTGGCCCATAATTAAGGGTATAAATACCCAACCATTTTCATTAATGAGGGTAATGAACATTTAATACAACCAGGCAGCTCAAATCTCTCACTACAAAATACCCAAATATTAAATACCTTTGAAACACCATAAAACACCTGACAAAATTACCCTAAGTTAAAAATAATCCACACCATTATTAATGTTTGTATTTCAGTCTAATATGAATTTTTTATATGTGGAGGTTGTTCCAAGTACATATAGATGTTTCAGAATCTCTGTAAAGATGAATTATGTTTAAAATAAAATAAAATTATAGAGTATTTCTCTTTGGTTATTTTTAACAACTTCTGAACTTGTTGACTGCATTTGTATCACCATAAGCATGAGCCTCTTATAAGTGCTACAAACAACGACTATCAAGTGTATGAACATATCATAAAGGCTAAAATGAAAGATTTTCTCCATTTTTCATGAAGAATATGATGGCCAAGGTAATTGTGATTTTTGACCTAGTCATTTTGCTACCACTTCTTAACGGAGCCGAACATACGAATGGTGAGAATGATTATGCTTCAGGCTTGACCGAGGGTAAAGGTTAGGCTACATATGGTCAATTGATCTCTCAATATCCTTTTGTAAACTTGGTTGTTGGATAAGTTATAATTTTTAAAGAAGCAATCTTCCATATTTATGGACAACTTTCTTAGTATTTTGTTTTGCTTTTTACGATGTGGGATAACTAAAAAATATGTTTAAATAATATATATATATACAATTTCAGATATCAGATATTTTGAATACGGATATGTCTATATCCATATCCGCTATTTTCGGATGCGAATATTATCCGTTTTCTTTCGAATACGGATATTATCCATTTTTTTTCGGATTCGATATCGAATATTTTGGTCGGATATCGGATTTTTCGGATTTTTTTGACAGCCCTAATGGATTCCCTGGCCATGAAGCCAGGGAAGCTTAGCAAACACCAGGAGATGGAGATGGTTAAGTTACCGTTGTATCTAGAGAGAGGAGAGAGCGTTTCTTACCGAATTCTTTACAGTATCTTTACCTCCATCTCTTACCATAAGTATTACAGTTCCTTCCACTTATCCGAATTCTTTACAGTATCTTTTCCTCCATCTCCTACCATGATTTTCCTCACACATATTTAGATCTTTTATTTCGCAATTAGTGATGGAATTATTTTTTCAAACGAATATCTATGTGATAAATTATATAATTTGGAAAAATAATAAAAATTCTTTTTACAATTCTATATATAAAGATTTATACAATAAAAAAAAAATTCCATCCACTATTAATTACATAACCTTTTTCTATGACCTGCCTTAGTGGCTCTTAACACATGATCCACTACGTAAGTAGCTCCTGTTAAGGGGCGCGTTTTTAGTAACCGTTTTTCTTATGACTAATTTTGAAATGTTATTTTACTCGTTCGTCAATCTTCATGTTTGCCTTATTTACCGCTCGAATTACAACAGTGCTCTGTTGGTAATCTTCCCTGCCAACTGCCTCTAGTTGATCATTAATTCCTTCTTAGTTTGATTTTATATTATCGCCGATAAAGAGCATGACTTGCCTGAGGGGTGTGGTCTTATCACCATGTCGATAAGCTTTTCTGCCTTCTGCTTCTAATTAATCATTAAATCGCCCTTGGTTTGATCTTATCTCGAGGTGTCACTTATTCGTGATATTTTTGGAGGTCCTTATCATATTTGGTGCAAATTTATTCACATTATTGCATAGATTCATATAAGTTGGTATCAGAGCTTTAGGTTCTTCGGGTTTGCTATCCTTTTTTTTCCAGCCAACATAAAAAAATTTAGTTATTCAGTTTCTCAAAAAAAATCACAAAAAGGATAAAAGTTGAAGTTCAACATTGACTTTTTTTGTTAAAATATTGATATATCTTTCATTGCGCATCCAAATCGAGTAGTTCAAGTTAAATTGTGTTTATAAAGAAAGACAAATAAATTCTTACAATTGAGATATGTCCAATACAAGTTATTTGGTTCCAAAATTGATTATAAAATGCGAGTTGATTTCAGACGTTCTTGCATGTGAGATAGGCTCTTTAAATTATGTTATCTTTCAAGATCCAATTTCAGTTCAAGATTTATTCAAGACTTTTATATCAATGGAATGATGTTCTTCATGTTATCATCTTCTACGCATTAAAGCTTGAGGATAAATTTTCTTTAATAATGAGAGAATGATATAAATATGAGAATGCTTCTAAAAATCGATATGAAATCAATAGTTAGTCCATATCACCATTCCAATTAAAGAGATGAATTGAAGAAGGTAGATGTGCAACCCATTAATCAGTGAATTAAAGAAACAAAACTCATTGGTCCGTCTAAATACATTGAATGTTAGTCCTTTTGGTTTCTTTTAGAAACCTAAAATGCAGTATTATTTGATGAGTCTGGAAATTTTCACCACTCACTGTAGAAACCGGACAAGGGCAATTCGGACAAAAACCACCCATTGAACCATCCGAACTGGACAAAAGTATTAAAATCTAATCACCTTTTGACTGAGCTAGTTGCTAATCTGCTTAATAAACTAATGAGTTTTTGAACTCGACCCGGTTTCATAAGTTTGACCCGAAAGCCCATGTGGCCCATAATTAAGGGTATAAATACCCAACCATTTTCATTAATGAGGGTAATGAACATTTAATACAACCAGGCAACTCAAATCTCTCACTACAAAATACCCAAATATTAAATACCTTTGAAACACCATAAAACACCTAACAAAATTACCCTTAGTAAAAAATAATCCACACCATTATTAATGTTTGTATTTCAGTCTAATATGAATTTTTTATATGTGGAGGTTGTTCCAAGTACATATAGATGTTTCAGAATCTCTGTAAAGATGAATTATGTTTAAAATAAAATAAAATTATAGAGTATTTCTCTTTGGTTATTTTTAACATCTTCTGAACTTGTTGATTGCATTTGTATCACCATAAGCATGAGCCTCTTATAAGTGCTACAAACAACGACTATCAAGTGTATGAACATATCATAAAGGCTAAAATGAAAGATTTTCTCCATTTTTCATGAAGAATATGATGGCCAAGGTAATTGTGATTTTTGACCAAGTCATTTTGCTACCACTTCTTAACGGAGCCGAACATACGAATGGTGAGAATGATTATGCTTCAGGCTTGACCGAGGGTAAAGGTTTGGCTACATATGGTCAATTGATCTCTCAATATCCTTTTGTAAACTTGGTTGTTGGATAAGTTATAATTTTTAAAGAAGCAATCTTCCATATTTATGGACAACTTTCTTAGTATTTTGTTTTGCTTTTTACGATGTGGGATAACTAAAAAATATGTTTAAATAATATATATATATATATATATATATATATATATATATATATATATTTATACAATTTCAGATATCAGATATTTTGAATACGGATATGTCTATATCCATATCCGCTATTTTCGGATATGAATATTATCCGTTTTCTTTCGAATACGGATATTATCCATTTTTTTCGGATTCGATATCGAATATTTTGGTCGGATATCGGATTTTTCGGATTTTTTTGACAGCCCTAATGGATTCCCTGGCCATGAAGCCAGGGAAGCTTAGCAAACACCAGGAGATGGAGATGGTTAAGTTACCGTTGTATCTAGAGAGAAGAGAGAGCGTTTCTTACCGAATTCTTTACAGTATCTTTACCTCCATCTCTTACCATAAGTATTACAGTTCCTTCCACTTATCCGAATTCTTTACAGTATCTTTTCCTCCATCTCCTACCATGATTTTCCTCACACATATTTAGATATTTTATTTCACAATTAGTGATGGAATTATTTTTTCAAACGAATATCTATGTGATAAATTATATAATTTGGAAAAATAATAATAATTCTTTTTACAATTCTATATATAAAGATTTATACAATAAAAAAAAATTTCCATCCACTATTAATTACATAACCTTTTTCTATGACCTGCCTTAGTGGCTCTTAACCCATGATCCACTACGTAAGTAGCTCCTGTTAAGGGGCGCATTTGTAGTAACCGTTTTTCTTATGACTAATTTTGAAATGTTATTTTACTCGTTCGTCAATCTTCATGTTTGCCTTGTTTACCGCTCGAATTACAACAGTGCTCTGTTGGTAATCTTCCCTGCCAACTGCCTCTAGTTGATCATTAATTCCTTCTTAGTTTGATTTTATATTGTTGACGATAAAGAGCATGACTTGCCCGAGGGGTGTGGTCTTATCACCATGTCGATAAGCTTTTCTGTCTTCTGCTTCTAATTAATCATTAAATCGCCCTCGGTTTGATCTTATCTCGAGGTGTCACTTATTCGTGATATTTTTTGGAGGTCCTTATCATATTTGGTGCAAATTTATTCACATTATTGCATAGATTCATATAAGTTGGTATCAGAGCTTTAGGTTCTTCGGGTTGGCTATCCTTTTTTTTCCAGCCAACATAAAAAAATTTAGTTATTCAGTTTCTTAAAAAAAATCACAAAAGGGATAAAAGTTGAAGTTCAACATTGACGTTTTTTGTTAAAACATTGATATATCTTTCATTGCGCATCCAAATCGAGTAGTTCAAGTTAGATTGTGTTTATAAAGAAAGACAAATAAATTCTTACAATTGAGATATGTCCAATACAAGTTATTTGGTTCCAAAATTGATTATAAAATGCGAGTTGATTTCAGACGTTCTTGCATGTGAGATACGCTCTTTAAATTATGTTATCTTTCAAGATCCAATTTCAGTTCAAGATTTATTCAAGACTTTTATATCAATGGAATGATGTTCTTCATGTTATCATCTTCTACGCATTAAAACTTGAGGATAAATTTTCTTTAATAATGAGAGAATGATATAAATATGAGAATGCTTCTAAAAATCGATATGAAATCAATAGTTAGTCCATATCACCATTCCAATTAAAGAGATGAATTGAAGAAGGTAGATGTGCAACCCATTAATCAATGAATTAAAGAAACAAAACTCATTGGTCCGTCTAAATACATTGAATGTTAGTCCTTTTGGTTTCTTTTAGAAACCTAAAATGCAGTATTATTTGATGAGTCTAGAAATTTTCACCACTCACTGTAGAAACCGGACAAGGGCAATTCGGACAAAAACCACCCATTGAACCATCCGAACTGGACAAAATGATTAAAATCTAATCACCTTTTGACTAAGCTAGTTGCTAATCTGCTTAATAAACTAATGGGTTTTTGAACTCGACCCGGTTTCATAAGTTTGACCCGAAAGCCCATGTGGCCCATAATTAAGGGTATAAATACCCAACCATTTTCATTAATGAGGGTAATGAACATTTAATACAACCAGGCAGCTCAAATCTCTCACTACAAAATACCCAAACATTAAATACCTTTGAAACACCATAAAACACCTGACAAAATTACCCTCAGTAAAAAATAATCCACACCATTATAATGTTTGTATTTCAGTCTAATATGAATTTTTTATATGTGGAGGTTGTTCCAAGTACATATAGATGTTTCAGAATCTCTGTAAAGATGAATTATATTTAAAATAAAATAAAATTATAGAGTATTTCTCTTTGGTTATTTTTAACAACTTCTGAACTTGTTGACTGCATTTGTATCACTATAAGCATGAGCCTCTTATAAGTGCTACAAATAACGACTATCAAGTGTATGAACATATCATAAAGGCTAAAATGAAAGATTTTCTCCATTTTTCATGAAGAATATGATGGCCAAGGTAATTGTGATTTTTGACCAAGTCATTTTGCTACCACTTCCTAACGGAGCCGAACATACGAATGGTGAGAATGATTATGCTTCAGGCTTGACCGAGGGTAAAGGTTTGGCTACATATGGTCAATTGATCTCTCAATATCCTTTTGTAAACTTGGTTGTATTTTTTGTTCATGTATAGCCCTTGAGATAATATTTTGTGATTAAAGTTCTTTTTTAGACAGTTTTATGAATCAAAGCCCCCATGTATGGGGTAATATATATGTTATTTCATATATAGTGAGTATATCACTTGCAATTTTTGTTAACTAGTTCTTATGTTTATTTTTTTTCTTTTGTTGTTGGATACAAATCACTATGTTTTAATGTGCTTAGTTAAATCTAATTGGAATGCACAATTCCAAAAGGTTGATACCTGAATAAGGACCACATGAGATCCTTGTTTGGATTATGTCTAGAAATAACCAAATTTTATTTGTTAAAGGGTGCATGATGCCCTTTAGGATAATCATCATACTGTATTTGTTTCATTTAGTGGTACGTGAAGTTTGAAGTACTTATAATGTAATTCTTGTTGAATTGGAAGGGTGGTCGAAGCTCACATATATGCTGAAGATATTATCGAGTCTTACATTTTTTTTATTTTGACTTGTATGTATGACGACCAAAGCACTTTCAAGGGAATTGAAACTATGTTAAGTTTTTTTCTTAGTTAATTTCATATTTATTTATAATGAAGGTCGAAGCTCTTCAAAGGGCTAAAAACTATGTTCAGGCTTATCGTTTTTGTCGGTGTCAAACTGTAGGCCGAAGCTCTTTAGGTGGTTGAATATTAGGTTCCGACTTACCTTTTAATTTATTATTGAAGGCAGGCCAAAGACAAGATAGGTGTAGTAGACCACTCTTAGGTATCCAGACTTATACTTTGTATTTCAATGTGGCATGTTGCCTTGCAAAATGTATAATAATAACGCGAGAAAAATAAAATAAGATACATGTAAATTCAAGAATAAGTATTTATTAAAGATAAATGCCTCATTAAAACCTTGTCGCACAACCGGGGTAGCAAAAAGTGCACCCTATCTATAATAAAGCGTTTACATATCAAGAACATTATAAGGATTTTTAGTTCATTGAGGAATATAGAGCTTTAAGTCCACGTTGTCCTAATTTTTTTAAATATATTTGCCTTCATTGTTTAATAATTTGTATGTTTATTTTCCTTTAAGTCCAAGCCTCATTTAGCAAAATAAATAGCTTCAAATATTTATTTGAATAACAAGATTGGGACTTAAATTGAGTTGAACGGTGGAATATATCGCAATGCAAGACTTTGTTCTTGTCGTTCTCCACCATAGTAGACAAATAACAACATTGTAGCAGTATTCTTATGTGAAATGCCTTGTACCCACAATGGGACCTTCTTCTTTGTTGTAGATCTACTCCACTATGAATGTTACTTTATCGGGGTTCAGGCAGTTGAGAAATGGATTTGTAAGGAATTTTTTTTAGTGTTTGATATCCACAAAAATGTGTCAATTTCATCTTGATTTTATTGATTTCACTTTTGTGCTCCAAAGCAACCTTTATTCCATTTTTTTTATAATATGAGTTCATCAATCCTCTCATTCCTCTTCACCCCCTCAATACGTCCCGATATTTGGTAGTTATAGGTCTCCTGGACAGGAATTCCATTATAAATTCTGCCAAGGCTTGAGCTTTAATCATTGTTCATGGGTTGAACAAAATATTGTAGCCCCCTAGTTCCACAGACCACCTAGTTATTTTCCAGGCACATCCGACTTGTGTTGTATACTCCTCAATAGGAAGTATATTCTGAATATTATAATATGATCTAGGAAGTATGGTCTCCTATTTCAAGTTAGCAACACAAATGTTAGGGCTTGCTTCTCCAGGTGCATTATCAAGTAAGTATTTACTTTCATAGTAGATCAACATGGACTCATTTTCTTCCTCTCGGATCAACATGAAGCTTACAACGTAGTTCGAGACCACCAATTAGAAATATAATAACTCTATCGCATTCGAGTTAGTTAGGACTTCTGGTAGGGCGATAAACTTTTTGATGTTATGATAAAACCTCTTCAAAAGGCTGGAGTCTGATAGAACTATCATTTTTCTCGTAAGACTTGTAAATGGTTGGAATTTTCTAAATATCTTAAAAAGAATCAGTTCAATACCGCCAATCTCATTGAAAGTATTTTGTACTTCATTTGTGTTACGTGGGGGGTTCATAGCGGCTAGGTTGAAGAGTTGGCTATAATCAACTTCAATGTCCTTCTCGGTGATCATAAATCTAAGGAATATGCATGACCAAACACTAAATGTACACTTTTTTGGATTAAGCTTGAGATTTACTCACCTGAGATTGATGAAGGTTTATACAAGTCAACCAAATGACCATCTTGAATTTTAGCAACAAGCAAGTCGTCAATATATGTTTACAAGTTTTGGATAAGGTGTGTGGAAATGACCTTGTTGATAATGTATTGATACATAAATCTAGTGTTTTTAATCCCAAAAGATACCACATTGTAGCAATGCAATCCTATTTCCATGATGAAATTTTTGTGCTCTTAACCTCGTGCATTTATATTTGTCTATATCCAGAGTATGCTTCCATGAACAATGGCATCTTATTCCCAAAACTTGCATCTACGATTTGATCAAAATTTTGGTAGAAAGAATGAGTCATTGGGGCAAGATTTATTGAGGTCCGTAAAGTTGATGTACATTCACCTTTTTTCATTCTTTCTTTTGAACAGTACTGGGTTGGCCATCCATACTAGATAATGAAATTCCTTAATGTGGCTTACGACAGTTAGTTTATCCACCTTAACAACGATATAATTTTTCTGAGAGTAAGACCATCATGGTTGTTTGACCGGACAACAAAAATTATTGATGGATAACTTGTGCCATATAACCTCGGCCGGGACCCTAGTGACATCTTAGGAATTTTACGTGAACGTGTCTAAATTATGATGTAAAAACTCAAATAATTTCTACCTTAGCTATGCTGGTAAGTTACGACCAATTTATACAATTTTCTTTACTTCCATGCATATGTGTTTGAATCCCTCTATAGGTTGTGGGGTGGTGTCTCTCTTGGATGATCCATATCATCAAATACAATTGGCTCCCCCGTTAATTGTTATTTCATAAGGGCGCGGAAAGTTGTGTAGCATTACTAGTAAGACTTATGGTTTCCTCTGATCATTCTTACTTTGTCGTTGATCGGGTATCTATGGTATTGATAAAGTGTAAAGACTATAAAATGCTTTTGGTTCATCCATGATCTACCTAAAATTACATTATACGAGGAGGGAACGTAGACTATCATGTACAAGTATTGATCTATTTTTACGAATTATGCTCTTCTAAGGGTGATATAAAACGTAATTTATCCTAATATATTGGTATATGCACCACTAAAGACAACCAAGACTCATTAGGATACAATTAATACTAGAGCATACCTCATCTTATCATATATACTCTTGTAAAGTATGTTGACGAAGCTGCCGATGTTGGTCATGAATTTTATTACCGTTACTCCTCTCAATTCTATTGTGATTAGAGAGATGTTATTATGGGGTACCATAAATTCTTACAAGTTATCATTGCTGAATCTTAGTATTGAGTGAAGATTACATAAATGTGTATGAAGGTATGAGCTTGCTTTTGGACCTCTAGATCGTCCACAAGTCACTTGTTTTATTTTTAAGTAATTTCAAAGAATGGATCATCAACAGTGATGACTCAAACTCTTTTTTTGTTGGGATCCCAGTCAAAATATTCCTCTTTTTTTAGTTCATAAGTTGTATAGTTGTACAAGGCTCTCTGTTCATTAAGTTTTGCGGAAGCTTATCTTTCATGCCTTTGTGGAGGGTCTCGTTCAACCAAACCATGTTGTGGTTCATGTATATTACTCTTGTTAACAAACTTATATTGCTTTACTTCATCAATTATGTTTTGGATCTGCTATTGTAGCATCCAAAAATATCTAGTATAGTTACCAATATATTTATGGAACATACATAATTCGTGTTTTTCTTTGTAGTCTTTAGGGGCCTGTAACTTTTATGGCATTCAGTATGTGATTATATATTTAGTGTGTTCATGTATGTCTATTGGGTTTTCAATAAACTTGGTGAAAGGTCCACTAGCCTGATGTTGATGCCATTAGGATTTATTATGACTGTTGTAGTTGTTCTTGTGCCTCCCTCTATCATTCTGATTGTACCTTGAAGTTCTCGAATGATCCAATCTTTTTTTACAGAGTCATTCAGATGTCGTTTAGAGTTCACTTAAGCGATCGTGAATCATTCATATGTTTTTCTAGAGGATGATGTGAGGGATATGTAGTTGAAGTTGTGTCTCAATCGACTCGTGCTCTGGATATCGTTTCAACCTTGATGTGGCTTTCCACCTGCTTGAGCATGTCTACGATGTTAAGTTCCTTCTTCGTTATGATGATATCTAACAAGGTTCTGTGTAATATTTTTTTATATGTACGTTATAACCGCCACCAAGTCATGATAGTTCCATAACTTGATTTTCGTATCGACGAACATCTTAGTGTATTCTCTTAAGGTCTCATTTGGCCGCTTCTTGCAGTGGATGTTATACTCCGTGCCTTCCTTGATCACCTTATAATAATTGAAATTATTTTTGAAGGTCTCTTTAAGCATCTTGAATTTTTTATGCATTAAACCACATCAAGTAACTTCGTGAGAACGTCACTAAAAATTCAATGCAATTTATCTTGTCTTCATCCACGTACCACATCATCTCATTTTTGAACTACTTAATGTGGTTCTATTTCTCTCTTGCCAATATATTTATCCATATTGGGTTTACATATTATGCTAATTTCTCTATATGGAGAATGTGATATGCTTGTATAATTAGTTCATTATCGGTACATAGTTGTGTTGAGGTTGGTGCAGTGGCGAAATATCATGGTGTTGATTATGCTATAATTCAAGCGGTTGTGTCGAAGCGTACTCATATCCAAATTGGATTCATTGTTAATCTTGTTAAAGGTTTGATGCACTCAAAAATATTTGAAATCATTGTTAACAGCTCGACGGGAGCCTAGAATATGCATATTGGGGGTTTTCTTACACTTTAGAAAATGGATGAACTTGTTGGCTACTCACTTAGAACACCTAAAATGTATGTTGCTGGAGATTCAGCTGAAACACCGATTATAGGGATCTGAATGTACGGAAACAATTTGATTAGATGGATCCTAATATGTAAATATCTAAATTATAGAATAAGACGACAAGATAAATTGATGTAAGGTAATATTATCTTTATTATTTCATTAGAATCTCGTGACATAGAAGATTATCCTATTTATAGGGAAAATATATTCTAAGATATAACAAAGAGACAAAATAAAATTTATTTATTAGATGCTCTTACTTCTAGTCATGTGCACCTAAACGTGCTGATAACAAAAACATATTTTTGTGATATAACTCAATCTAGTTCTCCTATAAACGAACTAGATAATTGGATTAGAACAATTTCACATTTATCAATTAAATTATATTATATAATATTAAATTAAAAAATAAATATGCTAAACATAAAGACTCGTAGTTAAAAATTCCTTTATTTTACTGTTTAATTTTGAGTGTTAATGGAGTTAATTTTAGAAAAACAGCTTATCTCTCAAGAATGAGAGCTATCTTCCCAAGAATTGGGACAATGGTACCTCACCATTCAGATTCTTCAAAAATCACCACCTGAAGCACTCATTCGTCGTAGTTAATCTTCGACTTTGGTAGTTTTCAAAGGGTTATTCTCCATTAAGTAGAAAACTTTCTTTTTGAATTCGTATTTGTCATATTGCATCAGAATCGTGGTGCCTTGTAGAAATCCGTAAATCAGAAGTATTGAAGAATCCTGAAGACTGCAAGCTGAAAATTGTAAGTTGTTTTTCCATCCAGTTGAATCAATTCCTCAAATATTCTTGAAGTCCTCATTTAAGGTTTCAGTTGGGGAATCCCCAAATTGCTTTTTCTTTGGGGATTTCTGCTCCTCAAAGTAAAAATCATCATGTGATGGTTAAAGATGAGCGAAGAAGTCCATCTCAATCAAGATCCACCTGTTTTTCTGCAATAATTGGAAAATGGGTATCAAGAATCAATCGGAAATCTATCACAGAAAGGAAAAGAGAAGAACATACTATGGAATAAAAACAAGTTAGTAAGAAGGATTGCTCGACTCAGTATGAAACCAATTTCCTTCACTACCTCACAAAACTCCCAAAGATCACCAACAATGTTCCAGTGGGAAAACGTATAGAGAACCAGTCAAGATGCATCAAGTCTCCAAGGATATTCATTACAAGGAGGTTAAAATCACAACCAAAGACAACTTCAAACTATTAATCTTCACCACCAAAGATAATTCCATATTACTTGCTTCTTCAAGATATATACTCATATAAAAATTCTCTTTAAGAAGACCTTCTTTGCATGAAATAAACCTATTCTTAAATAAATTAAAACTTTCTGGAGATGTAAACTTACGTATATGGCATACCTCAAAACAATTTGGAAAATGAATATTTGGTCTTTCGCCAACATTTTATGAGACTAATGAAATGGGATACTAATTTCACCATAAAGAAAGAATCCCCTGTTACCCCAGTTTGGGTAACTTTCCCAAAACCTTATGTCTTTATGCATAATAGGGACACCATTATGAACTTAGCTAAAACCATAAGCAATCATCTGGATGTGTGAATTCTCCAAAAAAATATAGCAAATTTCAATTGTTATCATACTTGGATAGAACTTGATGTATCCAAGCCTCACAAGAACAAAATTTCGATTCAATTTGGTGATTAAGATAGTCAATGGATAGACATTTTATATGAGAATATACCCTTATAATGTCTTGACTGTCACCATCTTGGTCACAACAATAATCAATGTAAAAGAAATCAAAATGATCAAAACAATCATCAAAATTCGATTTCAAACATCAATCCTGACCAAGAAACTGTTAATAGAAATATACCACCCACCTCTCTTACTAAAAATGGATTCCTAAAATTTCTAAACTAAAAATAGGTTACCATTAAAGAGAATTCTCATGAAATTATTAACAAAGATTTCGTTAATAACAACAACATGAGTAGAAATACTAATCTTGTTGTTAATAACTTGGTCAATAATGACTAACTGATGACACTGCCCCATCTAAAAAAAAGAAAACCTCCCGAAGAGAAACTCTGAGATCATTGAAACCTTGCACTAAATTGAATTTGGAAACATCTTAAACCATTTGACCCCAACAATCTTCGTAGTGATTTATTTGGGAATTGCCATTTGCAAATATGATGAGATCAGGAACCTGCTGTTCTTAGAAGAAGACTCTTATACTGCACAAAGATCTTCATAGATGATTGGCCAACAAAAATTAAATTTTTTTACATTTAAACCATTAATCCCAACTGCACTATTGGATCGCAAGGCTTTTACAGAGTTTTCAAAGATCATCTTGTGTTTTCATTTTCGGGCTCTGTGCTGGTCTTCATAATTTGAAACTAAGGTTTCAGTTCATGCCAAGATGCTAAGAGATGTTGTTAAATGTGATGCTTTTGTTTGTGGTGCATTAATTAATATGTATGGAATATGTGGACAGACTCTTTATGCAAGCAGAGGTTTTGATGGATTCTTCTTACGCAATGTTGTCTTGTGGACATCGATAATGGCTGCTTACTTCCAAAATGGCTTCTTCGAGGAGACATCAAATCTATTTACAGTCATAGAACTCGAAGATACACAACCGAATGAGCTGACGTTCGCTGTTCCGCTTAATTCTACTACAGGGTTATCATTGTTGAGATATGGTGATCTGCTACACGCCCGTGCAGAGAAATCAGGATATAAGGATTACGTAAGTGTTGAGAATGCTTTGATTCATATGTATTCAAAGATAGGTTGTGTTGAAGCAACAAATAAAGTATTCTCTCACATGATATACCGAGACATCATTACTTGGAATGAAATGATATGCAGATATTCACATCACGGACTAGGTAACGAAGTCTAAATATCTTCCATAACATAGTGGCAGCAGGTGATTATCCAAATTATATTACTTTTGTTGGAATTCTCTCTGATTGTAGCCATTTGGGTTTAATTCAAGAAGGTTTTTACTATTTAAACCAATTAATGGAGCAGTCTGGTGTTGAGCCTGGATTAGAGCACTACACATGTACTGTTGGGCTTCTAAGCAGAGATGGATTACTCGATGAGGCTGAGAACTTTATGGAATCTACGCAAGTTGAATGAGATATTAATCGCATGACGCAACTTGCTCAATGCTTGTCATGTCCATAAAAATTATGGTCTTGGAAAACGGGTTGCAGAAATCATTACAAAGATGGAACCCACTGATGCAGGAAACTATACAATAATATATGAGGTTGTCAAAGGTCTTGAATCTAATGTGGCAGCAGGGCCGGACGGGTCTAATAGTAAGTTCTATAATTATTGTTGGACTATTATCAAGGAGGACCTCTGTAATACTATCACGAAGTTCTATTATGAGGACACGTTTCTTATGGAAATCTACGCTACGGTGCTCTGCTGAATTCCTAAAAGGG
Source organism: Limnanthes douglasii subsp. nivea (assembly GCA_036936605.1). Lineage (NCBI taxonomy): Eukaryota > Viridiplantae > Streptophyta > Magnoliopsida > Brassicales > Limnanthaceae > Limnanthes > Limnanthes douglasii. The sequence continues at coordinate 142,069,073 of JAUPFV010000004.1, read as the reverse complement.
ATGCTCCTAAAAGGTGGTCTGATTTCAGGCCTATCAGTCTAACTACCCTACTAAGTAGGATCATCTCTAAAACTATCAATAATAGGCTGTCTTCTATCCTCCCTAAGCTTATTTCAGTTGAGCAAGGGGCGTTTGTCAAGGGTAGGAGTATCCATGATAATATCATGGTGGCCCAAGAATTGGTTGTGGATTTATCTAACAAGGTTAGGGGAGGTAATATCATGATAAAGCTTGACATGGACAAGGTGTTTGATCGAATTGATCACACTTTTATTCTAAGTGTTCTTGCTAAGTTTGGCTTCAGAAATGACTTCCTAAATCTTATCGAAAGAAATATGTTAAACTGCAATTATTGTGTGGTTGTTAATGGTGTCTCTAGGGGGTATTTCAAGTCCAACAAAGGGCTCAGATATTGTGACCCATTGTCACTAAGTCTTTTAATTATTGGCTAGGAAATATCTTATAAGGGCTTTAAAGAAATTATATTCTGACTATCCTACTGTTAACTACAAATCGAGAGGGAATGTGCACTTATCTAGCCTTTGTTTCGCTGACGATATCCTGCTTTTCTGCAATGGGTCTTCAAGCGTTGTAAACAAGATAACGAGGGAGGTTAGTCAATACAAGGAGTCCTCTGGTCAAATTGTCAATAAAGGTAAATCTATTGTTATTACCTCTGCTAGAAGATCACCCAATTACGTAAGAAATTTGGAGAATCTCTTGGGTTTCAAGAAGAACAACCTCCCTTTCAAGTATTTGGGTGTTGTTATTGGCAACAAAAATATGTTTTAGAAATTTTGACGATCTCATTGCAAAAACACTAAACAAAATAAGTGAATGAGATCACAAAAATCTTTCTTTTGGGGGTAGACTAATACTTGTTCAATCAGTTTTAGCTAGCTACCCTATCTTTGTAGCCCAAAACACTGAAATCCTTAAATCTATTACTAAGAAGCTTGAAGTCATCTATAATAAATTTTTGTGGTGATCTAAAACTGAGAAAGTTGCAACTATATGGTGTAAATGGTCTGGCCTATGCAAGAGTTATGAGGAGGGTGGTCTGAATTTACATCGATTAAATGATATGGTTGAAGTGTTCTCATACAAGCTATGGTACATACTGAGGAAGAATGATTCAATCTGGGCCACCTTGATGAAATCTATATATTTTAATAATTGTCACCCTCTCACTATTTCTCTAAATCCTAAAAGCTTAATTACGCGGAAAAGGGCCTGGAGAGTTAGGGACAAAGTTGAAAATCATATATTTTGGTAAATAAATGCTGGTAATGTTGATCTTCTGGTGGATAAGTGGTGTAACAATGAAGCTTTTAATGTTTTTAATGTCCAGGATGATAGAAGTTCTTATGACGGCCATATGGTAAGGGACTATTGGGGATCTGGTAGATGGAATATTCCTATTCTTGAGAATGTTTTGGACCATAATCAGATCCAAAACGTTCTCAAGGTAAAGGTCAAGAATGAGTGCAATGACTTAATTATATGGAACCTAAGTGAAGATGGTCATTTTAATTGCAAGAACACATGGCACGAACTAAATACTAATGGTTCTAGATCTTATCTTTACAGCAGACTGTGGAACAACGTTACACCTCGTAAGTGCTCCTTCCTTCTCTGGCGATCGTTAAATGGGTGACTTCCTGTTGATTCTGTGATGCAAAATAGAAACATGCAGTTAGTATCTAAGTGTCAGCACTGCTATAATACTGAAAATATAACTCATGTCTTAATCAACTGTCAAAAAATATGGGAGGTGTGGTCCTATTTTTCAGCTTACTTTATTGTTCAAATATTCAGAAATATGTCCATCTCACATATGGTTCAGAATTGGTTTTGGTCTACTGGTAAGCGGGTTCACATACGCACTATCATTCCTACTGTGGCTGCTTGGGTTATTTGGAATGCAAGGAAACAAAATTGAGATTAAAGATATCTCCATTGCTAACATTATCAACCACATTCCCTACATTCTATCAAGCTTGGACAATGCTAAACTTCTAAAGCCCAAGCATTGGGACAATAATAAAGATACTGGTTTAGTGTTTGGCTATTTTAATCAGTTGGAAAGGTCAAACACTCCTATTTCCCTTAAATGGGTTTGTCCTAAGCTTGGGCGGTACAAGCTTAATTATGACGGGGCTTGTGATGATCTGGTGAAAGCTTTGGTGGTGGATTAGTTAGGGATTCTTCGGGTACTGTTGTGTTCAGCTATGGTTCAATATATGGTAAAGGAAGGCCTATTGTTGCAGAGACCAGAGCAATGCTCGACAGTCTTCTTCTATGTTATGAAAAAGGAATTAACTGTCTGGACGTTGAAACGGACTCTAGCGTCCTGACTCAAATGTTGCTTACCAACAAGACGCTTTGGTTTCTTAAAGGTCTGGTTACTTGCTGCTACAAACTTATCTCTTCCAACATGAGAATTAATCATGTTTTCAGAGAACAGAATGCAGCAGCGGACTGCATGGTGAAGCATACTAAGGAGTTGAATAAAAATTTGCTCCTCAAGGGAAGTGAAATCCATAATAAACTCCGTGCTATCACATTTTTGGAAAGGCTGGGAGTTGGATACGTTCGATTCAATCAAAGCTAAAATTAAAGATTACATGGGTTCCTGTCTTTTGTAGCTTTGGTTTTGAACCTCACAAGGGATTTTCTACTCTTTGATCGCTCACTGAAGTTTGAGAATGGATTCCCGTGAACGATTTTGGCTACATGCAAAGGGGTATTGCTCATCGATCTGATTAGGGGAATTCACTCCATCTGAAACTAAAGCAAAATGTCCAATGGAAGTCTCAGAGGCATGTAAATTTCTTGGAGGAAGTCTCACCCTGACTCCCAAAGAGCCGATTTTCTCCAAGAAATTTACACACCTTTGGTTTTGAATTCTAAACCAGTTTTGTTACCTGAGTTTGACGATGAAGATTCTTTGTTTGCTTCATGCAGCTGGGCTCCAAAGCTACTGGTGTGGTCAGAAAATGAGAGAGAGATTAGGGTTCTTTATGTGTGTTTTGATTTGAGAATAGTGTAGAGTCTCATATGGAGTTTGTGTTTTATTCATTTTCGTGAAGCTGCTATTTGAAGCGTGTATAAGCCTAATATATTGTAATAAAAGGCCCAAGGTTAAAAAAACAACTATACAATAATATCTAATACTTACAACCGTGATGTTAGAGTAAGCACTAAAGGCAAAACTTAATTGACTAACAGCTTCTTATAAGTAATGTCATCCCTTTTTGTTTTAAATTGTACATGAATCTGCTGCTTTGTTTCATTTTGTTTTGATTAAATATAAATTCTTAATTTAGTTTGGTTTGTTGATTTTAGCTATGTTTTGAATAATGTGTTTTATATAAGTTTTTCGAGCAAGATGAAAATTTGTGCAATGTGGTTTGTGTAGTATGTGTCACATCTTGAATATGTCATTTCACGTCTCTCTTCTCGTACTTGCATAACGGTAAAGTATCGTCATTCTATTTCTAAACTAGATGACACGTTTGATGAATCACATGGTTCTTGTGTGTTTACTATAATTGATCTTAAAAGTGGATATCATCATATTAGGATGGAAGAAAGTGATGAATGAAACACCTCTTTTAAAACTAAATATGGGTTGTATGAGTGGTTAGTGATGTATTTTAGCTTGATTAATGCTTAAAGTATATTATGCGTTTAATCTATAATATTTTGTGTGCTTTTACTGATAGATTTTTAGTTGTATATTTTGATGATATATTGATATATAGCATGAATCTCGTAAAAAATGTGATATATTTAAATATGTTTTGGAAATTTAAAGGAAAGAGAAGTTGTGTGCTAATCTTAATAAGTGAATATCTTGTATGGATAAACTTGTCTTACTTGGTTTTGTTGTAAGTAAGGGAGGACTTGAAGTAGACGCGGAAAAGGTGAAAGCAATTCGAGATTAACCAACCCCTATAAAATTAGCCAAGTGAGGAGTTTACATGCCTTAGCTAGCTTCCATCGTCGATTTGTGCGAGATTTTAGTAGCTTAGTTGATCCTCTTACTGAAGTTATCAAGAAAATTGTTCTATTTAAGTGGATAAAAGAACAACAAGATGCATTTAATGTGATAAAGGATAACTTAACTTTGCACATTTGCTTGTCCTACCTAAGTTTTCTAAAAAAAATTGAAATTGAGTGTGATGCCTCATGACTAGGAATTAGAGCCGTTTTACTGCAAGAAAGTCGGCCAATTGCTTATTTTAGTGAAAAATTAAGTGTGACAGCTTTTAAGGTATCCAATTTATGATAAAGAGTTGTATGCGTTGGTCAGGGCCTTAGAGAATTGGCAACACAATCGGGGGACAACGGATTTTGTAATCTACACAGATCATGAATTATTGAAGCATTTGAAGGGACAACAAAGCCTAAAAAAACTTCTTGCCAAGTGGGTTGAATTCATTGAAATATTTCCTTATGTGATCATATACAAGCAAGGTAAAGAAAACATGATGGCTAATACAGTATCTCTTACGTGTGCGCTATTTTCTATTCTAGATACAAAACTCATCGGTTTTGAATATATGAAGGATTTAGATGCACAAATTTTAAATTTTGTTGATGTGTTTAATGCATGTGAAAAAATGGCATTTGGTGTGTTTTATAAACATGAAGGGGAGTTTATTTCATAAAACTACATTATGTGTATCTTTTCTTTCTTTGTGTGAATTACTCGGGATAGAAGCTCATGTGGGTGGTTTGATGGGCCATTTTGGTGTGACTCAGGCTTTGGGAATTTTTCATGAACATTTCTTTTGGGTTCATATGAAACATGACGTGATAAGAATCTATAAGAGGTGCATCACGTGTAAACAAGCAAAATCTAACTTGAAACCTCATGGTTGTAGACCCATTTACCGATACTTGGTACATCTTGGACTTATATTTCTATAGATTTTATTTTATGATTACCTAGGAATAAATAGGGGAGAGACTCGACTTTTGTGATGGTAGATCGATTTTATAAAATGTTGATGGTGCAAAAGATGAATTGATTTGTTTTTAAAACAAATGTTAGGTTACATGGCATGCCTAAGACCATTGTTACTGATAGAGATGCAAAGTTTTTGAGTTACTTTTGGAAGACTTTATAGGTAAAATTGGGAATTTGCTTTTTTCTACTACTTATTATCCACAAATGGATGGCCAAACCAAAGTAGTGAATGAAACCTAATCTTTCAATGTTACGTGCTATCATAAAAAAAGAGCTTGAAAACATGGGAAGATTGTTTGCCCATGTTAAATTTTCTTATAATAGAAGTATACATTCTGCAACCAAATATTCCTCATTTGAAATTGTTTATGGTTTTAAGCCATTCTCTTCTTTGGATTTAACTTATTTACCCTTAAGTGAACATGTGAAATTGGTGGATATAAAATGAAAGAATTTTTCAAATTGATTCATGAAGACACACAAATGAATATAGAAAGAAGGACTAAAAAAATATGTCGATCAAGCCACCAAAAGGACATAAGAAAATGGTATTTGAAAAAATAGCTTTGGTTTGGTTGCACTTAAGAAATCAACGTTTTCCAGAGAAACAACGTTCAAAACTCCTCCCTCGGGGAGATGGACCGTTTCAAATCATAGAGCGTACCAATAATAATGCTTACAAACTTGACTTACCAGGTGATTATAATGTTAATGAAATATATGTGATGATTTGAGGATAAATCATTTTCAAGAGAAGGAGAATGATGTAAACCAAAGGGATGGATATGTTGATCATACAAGTGGAGGTGTAGCTGATTCAGGACCATAGTCTTTACAACTTTCTAACGTCCTAATGAGAAGACTTGGAGCCAAACAATTCAAAAATGCACTTAATAGACTAATCTAAGTTTTTTGAATGAATTCAAGTGGATGGGCTGCTGATTCTAATAATATGGAGTTGGGCTAAAAAAATCACATTATTATTATTAAAGTGATTGATTAAAGGAATTACATGCACATTCAATTAAGAAGGGAGATAGAAGTGTTTGATTACTAAATGACTTTAATATTAGCATTTTTGGTTCTTTTAGAAATGTAGGAGTCTTTTTATTAATATTTTTCTTTATTTCTTATTTGTGACTCTTCTATGCTTGAAGGTTGTTCGAAGTATAAGTATGAGGCTTCACAAGATTTGTAAACATAATTTGATTTCCTAAAATATTATAATATTATGAGGTGTGTTTTTTTGGTTCTTAAACGAACTATTGAACTTATCAAGATATTTGTGTAGCTTTTAAACATCAAAGTCATAATCGTGGTTCTAATCTTTATAAGTGAAGGGTCAAGGGTCAAACAAACCTTGCTGATACAATCTTAGGGGCTCCAAAAACAAATATAGTTATCGGGTTTCACCATACTTGTTGGTAGGGTTCATATCAGTATGGATCTTTTGCAATTAGCATACTTAGGCAAAAGAAAAATCGTTATTACCACCGAAATGACAATTTACCTTGATATTCTAAAGAGAAACTCGGTAAAAGCATGAGGTAGTGTGAACTTCACAATTTCCGTATGCCAGAAGGTGTAGAATTTGGTTGAAGAAGGCTGATCACACGTTCGGAGGGGGTGGTCGTTAAAAGAGCACATTTATTTTAATGTTTTTTAAATGACACAAACAATGTCCTTTACCGCTTGTAGAATCCAATATTTATAATTTAGAATGCTCACTTTTTATATAAACTTAGCTCTAGTTTTGTATATATTAGTTACTTTGGTCACGCAACATATAAATATGTATTTGTTTTGCATGCATAGTAATACCTATTTTGTAAGAATTATGATAGACTTTTCTATTCATGGTTTATGTTAATACGATAATATCAAATTATCACATATATAAGTTCCCACCGCTTCATATTATACGTATATTATGTTTCGCATATAAATTATATGCGAAATCTCGCATATATAATACTGAAGTTTATGTAGTTATGATCTTCGTGTATATGCAAATTTTAGGATCAAGAAAGAATCGATTCAAACCCAACTGGTACATTCATAACAAAATTGTATTCTCAATTTTCAAATCAACAAACAATGGATTAAAACCCACTAATATTACATTTTTACAAAATTGTATTCTCAATTTTCAAATCAACAAACAATGGATTAAAACCCATTAATATTACATTTTTACAAAATTGTAAGCCCAATTTCAGAATGAAAAAACAAATACATAAACAACAAATACAGCTAAAAAATCTAAATTATATCCCTGCAATTCTAGAATTCCATTTTCAGTTTCTATTGTTTATAAATGTATATAAAATTCAAGTATAATATATTTTGATCCATCCGTTATAGGAGATTTACCAACTTAAAAATTCCACAAGCCTCTCCAATGATATGATTCAAATGATAAATAAAACATCTCCTGATGATAAAATACAGAGACTAAACAAATTAACTCCAAACAAACTAAAGTTTAAAAAGACTTACTAGATAATTTGTGCATCCAAGAATTCTCATATCCATATTCAAATTTGTCCATAAATGTGAATGAGAACTGGATTTCTATAAAAACAAAATCAGTTTTGCTTCAATGAAAGTAAAGCAAAAAAGAAATAATATATGTGAAACATGCATTACTAAATTATATGTTGATATTCATGAAATATATTTTAATACACATGCAAACAAATTTTGCAACAAATGATACTCAAGTAGTACTCACGCATCGAAATCCAATTTTGCAATACAAAGAAATTTGATTAACAACAAAATGATTTAAATAGTTAGACACATTGCAACATAATATACCAAACTTACCCCTGTAGTTTAAATACATAGCAGTACACAACATTCTTTTTTCTATATTGTATATATCATTACATGTTATATCTTGATGTCCTCAAAAGCCACCGTTACCCATTGATACGTTTCTTCCCTTACTTTTATTGATTTTATAAATTATATGTTTGTCATTGTTTCAATTCAAGAACTTTAGTGGTTATTATTTTACTATGTTTGTGCTTGTGTTTTGTTGTTTGTGGTAATTTTTTTGTGTTATAGCAATCAGTTTTAACTATTTTTCACAAGTGCCTCCCGAAAATAACGAAGAAGAAAATAGAGGTCATAATGCATTGGTTCCAATCTGTAACAATGCATAACATGTAAACTGTATGGGATTTACATATCATATTTTACAGGTTTTGCAATTATTGTAACATATATTAATACCAAAATTCAATTTATATTTTGTATGACAAAATTGCATTAGCACTATGAGAAGGTAGAGAAAAAATTGTCAAAGATGTAATTATTTTATGCTCTTAATTATATATCTTTACAAAAATTCATTTTTAACTACACTTGGTATTCCTTGATTGCATCTTTAATTTATTATATCAGATAGTTTTTAAATTTTAATGACTACAATTACACAGATGCAATCAGGGTTAATTAAAATAAAAAAGTTCGGATGTAATGCAACACCGTCCTTAAAAATATAGTTGATTGTGTATCGATGTTTGTGGTTAGTATACTGCAAATATTAACCTGAATAATTATTAGTTAGTTACATATAATGCGTATATAAACTATTTTAATTAATCTACATATATGTCTCATGGAACACAAACTCGATGAACTGTGGACAACCAACACAATAGGGAGACTACCACTGACATTATATATATATATATATATTAATTATGTAATTATCCATAATTCTTTAATTATAGTTATATGAAAAGTGATAAAGTGTTAGCTTTATTTAGAACACTCAGAATATATGAGGCATATATATTACGAAACATCATTAATATTATGTTACGCAACATAGACAAACCACTATTTCGCAACATATATTTCCAAGTTTGATTAAATTTCATGAGTTATATTACGAATGTAACTTTTTGTTAGCGATGTAATGTTTAGTGATACCGAAAGAGCGAAATTAAAAGATTAAAAGTGGTTGGTTGAAGGTGACCTTGACACCAGATAAATTTATGCATATTAAAGTGACACTAACACTTAAACTCGTATAAGTTTTTTACGAGGCATAAAAGCATACCTTATTCATTCGCTTGTGTTGATATGTTGATATTTCTTATTTTCAATCGGACTAATATAATATCTTACAGTTATGTATGAGTAATTCTTATTTCGTAATGGACCACTGTAATATTTTATATGGATGTGCGAGTACATTTTATTTTGTATAAAAATGTAATGTATGGATTTTCCATGTGATAAAAGTAGAATTCGTTATACTTTTCATCGTTAGTTCATATGACATGGTCTCATGATGACTTTTTTTTAAATGTTACAATTGCAGTAACAAACATATTGACGCTTACCGAAACTCGAATCCAATTTATCAAACAAACACTATCAAATTAATGTATCATCAGAGAGAAAAAAGATTTACCACTTGAAATCAATGCCTTTAATAATCATGGTGCAAAACAAACAAAAACCCTAGATTCTATTGTTGTTTTAACGAAAACTCTTTCTTATTTCTAGAAAAATATGTGTTTTAAGGAATTATTAAACACATATTCTCTCTCGTCTCTTTTTTAATCGAAACAATAAAATAGAAACTATTTTCCTCCTCTTGTTTCTTAAAGTCCAATCTTTTGGATTGAATAGGATTGTTGATACAAACTACTAAACATTTTGAGAAATGAAAACTCTCAACAACTTGTATTGTTGGTCAAGTTCAATCCAAAAAATGAATTTTAAAAAACGAAAGTGGTGAATTAAATGGTGGATCAAATGTTTAATCTGCATCTGATGGGTATCCACCAGATTTGTTCTTTTCTGGACCACAATATGGATCTTCTCTCATCCTTTCTAAACCTTTGTCTCTTAGTTTATTTCCTCACGTCGATGATTTTTTTGTAGTTTATTTATGTGTTTAGAAGAGTCTTTATATTTTTGAAATTGGAAATTGAATCATTTTTTCTATATTTCATGCTTGAGTGTCTTTCTAGCTAACTCCTCATTGGTTAACATTAATTTCACAATCATGCATAATTTTGCACGTAATTAAATATTTTTGCATGATATTGTTTCATGACACATTCACACTATAGTTTCGCATCGCTTAACTCATATTTTTCATGCATCTTCCACAAAATATTATTTCACAACAAGTGAAATGGTTAAAAACTACGATCAGGGAATTCCCAAAATACCCTATAATTTAATGCTTTATCATCTTTTCGAGCCAGCTCCTCATGGATTAACATTAATACAATATATTTTTGAACTACCTTGTCTACTCGAAAAAATCAATATAATTAACTAAATTTATTAATATATGATTAGACATGTATCCAAACTCTGTCAATTTGAGGTGTGTAATATTATGTTTCATAGTGTACAATTTTGAAGAATTTGTATGTGGTGTTTTATTTGTTGTTTTAGTAGTGAAAGTATTTGATTATTTGGTAGTTACAAGTATATCCGTACGTAGTTTAAACACTTACGTGTATCATTGTTACATAACATATTCACACTTCAGTTTCACATCGCTTAACTCATGTTTCACATGCATATTGCATAAAATATTCAAAATATTATATTGCAATAAATGATATGAACATTTAAAGATTATACATACATGGACTTCCGAAAATATCATTCTATCCTTACATGCTATCTCTCTATCTCTCTTTCTCTTAAAAAACCACCATTATTTCAAGTGAAATATTTCCTCCATTATCTTTGCAAATTTCACTAATTATAAGTCCATCGTAGATTTGATTTAAGAACTTTGTTGTTTTAAAAGCTAAATATTGTTTGTTAAATTATGTATTATCAATCGTTTTGTATAATAGATTAAGTTTTAACTAATATTATATAAGATAACATGCATTACCCATGTCTGGTTTGTGTATGTGTTTTGCTACTTGTGGTATTTTATTTGTATTATAGCATGAAACTTTCAACAAGTGATATCTTCTTAAATAGTATATTTCATACCAAAAAATTAAAAGTTTGAGTTTTTATCATATTTTTGCAAATGAATGTATGAATTATGTTTGACTGGATATATATATATATATTAAATTTTAAGATATATTATGTTTAGGTGGGGATAAAAAGATATAATGATAAAAGAATCGATATTCAACAATAAATAAAAGACAAATGGGAAAACATTAAAGGCACGTTTTGTGGACTGGTTTACATTCATACTTCGCAAGTTTGATAAAATTTCAAATGTTGTATTCGTGAGATGGTGTAAGAACAAGGCTTTACAAAGGATATTTCACAGCCAGTGGCTTACTACATATTTTAGTATCAACACGATTCTTACACAATCCGTATATTTTACAATTGACTGACGTTAACAAAGTACAAAATTCAACGATGCACACATAACATACTATAGTCATAATACACAAGTATCAAACACCAAATACAAAAAAAGTATTACATAAATTACTATCAATGTTTGTCTGAAATGTCGCAATAATGAAAAAAATCACGTAAAGTTCATTATAATTTCATTGGAAGTCTCGACAAATCCTAGAAATCATTGGGTGTGAAGCTCTCAATTATCACGTCACTTTATTTTTATGATATAGATGTACAAGTTAGTTTCTATGAGCTCAAGGTTCACAACATTTATCCAACTTAGTTCGCATATCCAGCCGGCATAATCCCGAGTGTATTAGATGGTCATTCGGAAACTAAAGACCCCCTTTGCTCCACCTGTAAAATGAACGAGTGACCTAATTACCAAAATATATTACTCCACTAATACATAGTCATCCTTAGTTTATATTTGGTTTGTGGAATCTTATGACTCACATTATATGTCAGAATGCCTTGTACACATCCAAACTAGAGAATTAATCGTTCTAGATAATATGCATGCACATGCTTACCTAAATATTATTCACAATACCATGCTGCTAGCTGAAAAAGAAAATAACCACAGATGGCTACATATGGATGGAATACTACCTGGAAAAATATTTCAAAAAATAAGTCTATATTTCGCAAAAAGGTTTCATGTACTTTGCAAGTGTATAACATTATGTTTTGACACTTAAAATTCTTATATTTCGTACATGTAGTTATATGTCGGACTCCTAAACATGGTTTAATTGAACCCTCAAGCTCAGCGTGGACCTAGAATCAACATTAATACGATATATATATATATATATATATCTTATCTCACTATGGATAACATCTCATGCATGTAGGCCGAGCATATAACAGGATAGAAAATAGGCAAATCGTTGATGATCCATGTATCCAACATAAGGAGAAAAGCGCACATGGTTTTTCGTTTTGTGTTTTGATGATTTGCCCACATAATGGTATATATGTACCAGTACGTAAACATCATATCCGTATGATTCCATACCATCAATATATTTGAAAAAGAGCACATACTTAGGTGATACATACAAACTGTTTTTTTAGTTAAATATAGTGTGTCTAGACAAGTATAAAATATAGACTCGCTTCATGGGTCATGTCGTCATCGGTAAGCTTGGGGTTGTTGGCATGATATCCAAAGATGCTAAACGTCGTGAAGTCTCTAATAACATCATATAATTCTTCGTAACTTACTCCCAACCTATTGTTAATCAAAGGATGAAGCTATGTTTTTAGGATAGAGTCCAAAATATTCATAATATTATCGGTGACCCTCAACCCAGTAAAAACATACACATTATATAACGCGATGATCAGTTCAGTGAACCATAAATTAAATGTATTGGTCTCTGAATATGACATCTCTATGAATACCTCAGTAATGGGAGTGTTTATAATAAAATTAGCCAAAAGATCGATAAGTTTCCCAAATATCATATCAAAACAGACCCATAGTAGCTTATAATAGACAAGACTCCATGATCTCACCTCGCTATAATGAGCGTATATTCGCATGACTGTTCTCTCTTACAACTTAAATAAAATAAATTTTACATTTTTTCAAATTTAGTATACTATGTCTCGCAAATGTAAAATTTATCTTTATTATTACCTTGCATGTCCATATTTTGTAGGACACATATTTTTTAAAATTCAAAACACCTTGGTATCTGAGTTGAAAGGAAAACTCTTTTTTCAAATAGTTGTTCCATTATCCAACTCAAAAATCGTATTCTTGTATCTTGGAGTTGAACAAAATATGATTTTATGGAAAATTTGGATTGGTTTTGTCTACCGGTTACGGTTGTTCGGGGGTACTAGTTTATTCTTTTTTTAAGGTCTTTCACTTTATCTATCTGGTATGCGATCCATGGACCTCATGAATAACCTAAAATATAATATATATATATATATATATTACCAATTATAGTTGTTCCATTATCTGATTCAAAAGTCTCACATGAAATTAATTACACATGGTCTTGTATAAAATTGATTACTATAGTCTCGCATGCCATCCATATTTCTTGTAACTATATGTATAGTATAAGATCTAGCATGTAGTTATATTATATAAAGTTTCACATGTTTACAATATACAATGACTAAAGCAGTTCAAACTGAAAGAGCTCAAGTAGTAAAAAATATTGTCATACTGTTGATCATGTTGCTCTTCTCTAAATCTAGAGATGTATTAGCTACTATGATGATTTTTTATATGGAATACCCATGATTGGATTGGAGAAATCAAGGATAAGGTGATGAATTTGATACGACTTTGTTACAAAACAAAACCTGATAAAGTCGTTGGATGTGTTACTTTTTTAGTGGTTAGTATTTTACTCTATTTTAAAATATGTAAACAATGTATGAATGAACATGCTACAAATATTTTGAAATTGAAACAAAATCAAATTTAAATTTGAGTAAATCGCTAAAGCATATAATAGATGAATATGTCTATTTAATTCGTACTCGTGCATCACTTTTGTTTTTAATACATTATAAATTATGTAGTGTACAATCTTGCATCTATCATGTGGTGTACTTTCCCAAATCTATCATATGGTGTACTATCCCACATCTATCATGGTTATTGGTGAGGTTTATTTTAAACTGAGGGTAATTTTGTCAAGTGTTTTAGTAAGTTTTGAAAGTATTAAATGTTTGGGTGTTTAGTAGTGAGAGATTTGAGCTGCATGGTTGTATTAAATGTTCATTACCCCCATTAATGAAAGTAGTTGGGGTATTTATACCCTTAATTATGGACCCATGAGCTTTCGGGTCGAATTATGAAACCGAGTTAAGTTTAAGGACTCATTTACTTAATAAGCTGATTAGCACATAGCTTAGTAAAAAAGATGTTTAGTTTATTTTATACTTTTGTTCTGTCCGAATAGTTCAATGGGCAGTTTATATCCCAATTTCCCTTGTCCAGAAATCTCAGTAAGTAGTGGTGGGTTTATCCGGACTCATCAGTGGCCCCTTTTTTAGGATTTGTCAAAAATATTTGGCAGGACTAAAATATTCACTTAGTTAGTAACGATATTTTCCGACCCATTTGTGTATCTGTTTTGAGGTTTGTCCGGACTGACTTCTTCCCAGAATTTTAAGAGTTTTTCTTTGGATCGTGGGACACGTGTTACAATCTGATTTGACCTACCAGCCGTTTTTTACCTAGATTGGCGCTCCCACTTAACCTAAAAAGTAACCTATGCATTTAATTTTTCCCACGTCAGTGCCGTCTTCAATCATCTTCTCCTTGGCATCAGTTACCTTTTTTCTACTAATATATAAACCATTTTGTTATTGTTTCATTATCTTCATCACTCAACAAATCTTTCATAGAGCTTTTCACTCTTTCTTTCAAAATAGTTCTTGGATAGATTTATGTTCACGACTAGAAACGCTCTTGTAAAAGGCGGCTGGTTGAATCTGTCTGAATTAGAGAAGGCAAGGAAAGTTGAACAAGAGAGGTGCATCGCTGCTGGTCTCCCAGTTTCCCCAGGCGACAAGTTTGATAAAAAATCCCAAGAAGCTGATCAAGGATCATCTTCTACCAGAAATCCAAAACCCAAACAATTGTTCAAACCAAATCTTTCACCAATCCCATCAGGCTCCTCTGTTCAAGAGTCCCAATCTTCTACTACCCAGGAAAAGGCAGTATCAGGCATTAGAAAACCCTCCCCTTTCATAGCCATGGGATCTAATATTGAAAAATCTCTAGCGAAATCCAATCCACGCCGGACAACTCGTTTGGTGAAAGCCCAAGTGACTGCCTCAAAATCAAAGCCCTCCAAACCGGAGGCCTCTAAATCAACATACAAAGATAAACCCTCAGGCTCGGAGATATCTATAAGAGCCCCATGAGATAAGCCCTCCGGATTTAAGGCAGCCAAAGTTTCATCTCAAACAAAATCCTCCGGAACTGAGCCTCAACCGGACACCAGACCTTTGGAAAAAACTGGCGCTCAATCATCCAGACAGACCGTAGAACCAGAAGCTGACACCCTTCCATCCACAATAACTGATAAACCTTCCACAGTGATGGAAGAAATGATGAAGGACAATATCGAAGAGGCCCCTTTTGAAACTGAATCCTCATGGAAAACTGGGGTTGATACCTCTGATAGGAAAGGGAAAGGGAAAGTGAAAGTTGGAGTTGCTCATCTGGATCTCCAGGAGTGCTTGGAGGGCAAGGTAGGACCTTGCTTTCAAAAAGTCAACGTGAAGTATTTGTTGGCCATGCAGAACATAAACTATGTTTATACTCATACTGCCGAGCTGAACGGATCCGGAAAAAGTAGGGGATCCCAGAGTCAGTGAAGGTGACAATACCTGTCACTCCGGAGACTCTAATGGACTGCAAACTTAATGAAGTGGTCATTCAACATAAAAATGTTCAACTGGGGGCTCAGATTCCCCTTAGACCCAGAGACCGTCAGGTATTTCCACCTGATTAAGCTTTGCCCAAGCCAATTAAGTCCAAATGCTTGGTACTCCCTCCTTGCCTGTATAATGGCATCGAGGCTATCCAGAATCCCTCTCCCTATGGAGCAATTTTCTGTTGTGTAAAGTCTGTGCAAGAATCACCACATCTCATTCTATAACCACAATATGGAAAACAATTTCAAAGTGGTAGATGATTTGTTGGAGTCGGAGAAGAACTGGAGAACTCAGTTCTTATTCATTAGTGGGTCATGGGAAAATAGGAGAAAGATCAAAGCCAAGACCAACCCTAGCATGCTTACCAGTAGGTGGAAGATTACAAGTAAGCTCTTTAATTTTGTTTTTCGTTTTCTTCTTTTTACTTCACAAATATTCCACTATTGAATTATTGCTTCTTTTTTAGTATTACCGAAGGAGTACACTGGGTATTTGGAGGAGGGGCAGACCACGTGTGCCAAATTGAACGCGTGGGCCGCAGAACGTTCGGGGAATGCTTTCCAAAACTGCTTAACTTCTGGAAATTTGGTAAGATCTTATCTGTGGAATATCACAGGCCGGAGAGATCTTACATAGGAAGAATTGACCACACCCTCCCCCAACTCTCATCCTTAAACGAACAGAGGAAAAATATGGTAAACTGGGCTTGCCCTCTAGAGCCAAGGCCCCTAGCAAGAGAAAATTCCAACAGACTTGCAACTGGGAGAGGGCACCGAAGGAGGGCTTGACATCAGAAACCTTTAGGACATCGGTCTTTACTTCACCGATTCGGAGAAAGATGACTTCGCTGGTCCTTTCCGTCCTTCGGGTTCTTCCAACATGGTAACCTACAATGGTAAGTCTTTCTCTATTTCCGAAGACCAGGATACAGTGGCCCATTCTCTTTTAGGTCATATTCAGCCAGTGCTCGACTTGGAGAGACAAGTGAAAAATCAGTCCACCCTTATCGACACCCTTAACACAGACAAGGAGTCTCTGTCAACCAACCTCCTCGATTCTAACCAGAGCATTGAAACACTAAAGAAAGATGTTTAAGAATTGAAGAAGGACAAGGAAGATCTGTCAACCAAGCTGGCCACCTCGGAGAATGCTAACACTGAGCTCCAAGCTAAGTGCTCTGGTTTGGAGAAAGATCTTTCCACCTTAAAGGAATACATAAAGACCAAAGTTGGGGCCATTCAGACCTTGTCCGACGAAAAGATTTCTCTTGAAGAGAAAGGAAACCAAGGAGAAAGAAGACTTGGAGAAAGAGCAGGCACAGAAGATTCAGGACAGCATTGATAAATATACCAACAAGGTGATAGATTCCTTAGAAGCAAGGTATGCCGAAGTGAAGTCCGACATGGTACTGCTCTTCTATTAAACTTTCACGAAGAGAACGCTTGGTCCTTTGTGGCAGTATGTGGAGTATGAATACATCCCGTTCCATACCATGGCAGATGGTGATAAAAAGAACTACTCTAGTGGAATCGATTCTACCACCGATGAAGAAGAAGGAACCGGGGGGAGTTCAAGCGTTGAACTCAAAGGCCCCAAAAAAGGAGATGAAGCAGGAACATCCGAAGCGAATAAGCCCTGAGGTTTTTAACTATTTTTTGTGCTTTCTTAATTTTGCAAACTACTAAAGTCGTTGGATGGCCAAGGCGTTTTTTTAATTGTATCCGGACTGGGTCCGGATAAGTCTTTCACAACACTTAAAGTCCTTAGATGACCAAGGCATTTTTTATTTTAGTAATGTTATCCGGTTCATATCTGGACAGGCTTATCTATCAAATCGTGTTTTATTCCATACTTACTTTCATTTTTAACGGCTAATGTTTAAATAGCCATTTTTTGCTTCAAATATATTTAAAATGAGAGTGTTTAATATCTCCGATGACATGCGTTTAATGGTCATCATTCAACCAGATTAATCCGATCTGTCAAAGATCCTTAGCGTTCAATTGAAGACTTGAAAAATATTGTAATCAAATCACATCGAATATTATAAGAACACATCATATTTTATTGAAAAAACCGGACACCTCATTAAAACCTCCCCGCGTCACCAATGTAGGAAAGAATATGCCCCATAATATTTACATTGAGTTTAAACAAGTAAATATTTACACAACTTTCATTCTAGATATAACCTGAGGTGTTCAATATTCCATGGGTGCTTCAAAACTCTTCCATCTTTATCTTGAAGCCTATATGTCCCAGGCTTAAGCTTTTCGGATAAGGGCCTTCCCAGTTCGGAGCCAGTTTTCCGAACTGCTTTTCCTTAGTATGCAAAAACAAATTCTTAACACTTTATCTCCTGATTGAAAATCCCTTCTCTTGATCTTGGAAGAAAATCTGCTCCTCATCAAGCCTTGGTAATGGGTGGTTCTAAGATGAGCCTTAACTCTTCTTTCTTTTATTAAATCCAACTGATTCCTAATTGCCAATTCATTGTCTTGTTCGGAACAGTTGTGGACTCTGTATGATGGTAGGGTTTCTTCTATATGAGTAATTTCATCCATCCCGTATACCAAGGCAAAGGGAGACTCTTGAGTAGCAGCTCTAGGAGTAGTCCGGTACGCCCATAATAATTCTTGTAAATACCTTGGCCACTTCCCTGTAGCCCCTTCTAAATTATTTTTTAAATCGGACAGAATTGTCCTGTTTGCCACTTCAACTTGGCCATTGGCTTGTGGGTGGAAAGGATAAGAGAAGAAATGCTGAATGCCCCTAGAGGCACAAAAACTCTTCCTATCCTTGTTATCAAATTGTGGCCCGTTATCTGTGATTATCTTTTGTGGAACCCCAAATCTGCAACAAATGTTAGACAAGATAAATTTTATGACAGCTTTTGAAGTAATTCCTGCCAACGGGGCTACTTCTATCGACTTTGAGAAATAATCAATGACTACAATAATGGTCCTACACCTTCCGGATGCCATTGGTAGAGGCCCAACTAAATCCAGTCCCCAACGAGCAAAAGGCACTGGCTCATAAATTGACTTCATAGGAACTACTGGGATATGAATTTTGTTACCATATCTTTGGCATGGGTCATATTTTTTCACCAATTCCTTAGCATCTGCCATTATGGATGGCCAATAGTATCCGACCAACAAAACCCTCCGGGTTAGAGTTATAGTGTGCTGATCCTTCCCCATCATGTAGTTCAGATAAAACAATTTGGGACTCTTCAGCCCCCAAACAACGCAGGGGAGGTTTGTTGAACGACTTTTTATAAAGAACCTCTCTTGTGATCAAGAAACCACGAGCCTTGTGTTTCATTTTCCTTGCCATAGCCTTCTCCGGAGGCAAACTTCCATCAGAAATATATTGAAGAAGGGGAAATCTCCAATCTTTAGACTGAACCACTTGTACACTCACGCTCTCCTCCTCCTCCTTGCTCTGATTTGATTGTATAGATGGGCATTCTTGTACATGAATCCATAGGTAAGACTCATAGTATGCTATGGTTGCTAAATAGTCTGCCATCGTGTTTTCCGATCTAGGAATATTATCATAGCAAAAATTTTGAAGTTGGCTACTACTTCTTTAAGAATGAATAAGTATTTGATCAGATTCTCTTTCTTGGCTTCGGAATGAACTTGAGCATGGTGGATAAGAAGTTGTGAATCACTCATCAATACCCTTTTAGCCCCACACAGAATAGCTAACTTTAGACCAGCTATAACTGCTTCATATTCAGACTCATTGTTAGAAGCCCTGAAAGCAAAGCATATAGCATGGTATAATTTATCACCATATGGAGAGGTTAAACAAATCCCAGCCCCACAACCCATTGTGCTTGATCTACCATCTGTCCGGACAACCCACACTTTTTTAGTTTTCTCTTCTGAAGCTTGTTTAGTACTTCTGTTCGAATGAAACTCTACCAAGAAATCAGCAACATACCGAGCTTTAATTGCAATTCGTAGGGAAAAATCAATTTCATAATCACCCAATTCCACTGACCACTTGGTCATTCTGCTTGATATGTTTGCTTTCTGAAGAACATTCTTCAAAGGAAAAGATGTTCGGACGATGATGGAATGAGACTGAAAATATGGCCTCATTTTTCTGGCAGCAATCACTAGGACTAGTGCCAGCTTTTCAAGCTTTAAATACCTTTTTTTAGCATCCATCAGACTCTTCTTGATGCAGTACACCGGACGAGGATAATTGCCCACCTCTCTTACCAGCACTGCACTTATAGCACAATCATGACACATCGAAGTATACATATAGTGTTTTTTCGTCAACAGGCTTAAAAGGGTTTACGGAGAAGACAAATGCTTTTTTATTTCATCAAAAGCCTGGCTGCACTGTGGAGACAAGTTGAAGTCTTTAGCACCCTTCAAGGTCTGAAAAAACGGGGCACATTTGTCTGAAGAACTTGAAATAAAATGATTTAAGGCAGCCAATCTTCATGTCAACCTTTGTACTTCTTTAATATTTCGAGGATGGTCCATTTTTAATAAGGTATCGAGCTGGTACGGATCAGGCTGTATCCCTTTTTCACTTATCACATAACCCAAAAATTTCCAGGACTGCACCCCAAATACACATTTTTCTGGATTCAATTTTAAATTAATCTTTGTCAAGTTGGCGAAAGTTTCTTGAAGATCAGTTAGGTGCAACTCTTCTTCTAAGCTTTTAACCATCATATCATTGATATATACTTCCATATTTCTCCCAATCTGATCAGCAAATGCTTTATTCACCAACCTCTGATAAGTAGCCCCAACATTTTTCAACCCAAAAGGCATCACCTTGTAACAATGGAGACCTATATCTGTAACAAAGGTAGTGTATTCTTGGTCCTTCGGTTCCACCTGTATCTGGTTATAACCGGAGAAGGCATCCATAAATGATAATAGCTTGTTTCCAGATGTGAAGTCCACCAACTGATCTATCCGGGGGAATGGATAGAGATATTTTGAGAAAACTCTGTTGAGGTCAGTAAAGTTAATGCACATATGTCATTTCCCATTCTTTTTCTTAACTAACACTGGGTTGGTTGTCCATAAAGGATACTGAGACTCCTTTATGTGCCCCATTTTGGTAAGTCGGTCGACTTCTTGGACTATTACATCAGCTTTCTCCTTAGAAAAAGCTCTTTTTTACACAACAGGTGCAACATCTCTCTGGATAGACAGATTGTGTGATATAACACTTGCTGGTACTCCGGTCACATCAGCATTGCACCAAGCAAAAACATGTTGGTGACCTGCCAGAAAGGACAACAACTTTTTCTTCAATTCTGGTGCCATCTTGGATCCAACTTTAACAGTCCTTCCTTCATCCAGATAGTGGGTTTCAACTTCTTCAATTGGTATAAAAAAACCAGGGGTCTCTCTGGGGTCATCAATTTCACCCTCTTTCCTAGAGGGCCCCAACAACTGCTAATCTTCTTTAATCTAGACTTCCCCTAAAGTTTTAGGAGCAAGTGCAGTTGCATAACATTCTCTTGCTATCTTTTGGCTACTCTGGACAACTCCCACTTGTCCTTGAACGGTATACTTTAAACATTGATGGACTGTTGAAGCCACATCATGCATCCTAGATAGCCAAGACCTCCCAAAGATCGCATTGTAACATGTGGGGAAATCTACCATAACAAATAGTACCCTGACCATCTTCTTAAAAGGGCCTTTGCCCAACAATACCTCATCCTCAAACTCTCCGATTACATCCGCAGAGCTCTTGTGAAACCCACAATGGATCTGTTCGAACGTTGAATCATTGCCAGATTCTTCATTTATTTATAAGAACTTAAAAAGAGAATATTGGGTGAGCTGCCAGTGTCAATCAGAATTCGCCTGATGTTGTTGCCCCCAATTGAAGCTCCTATCACTACATCATCCTCATGAGGCCCAACTATATTTCTTAAATCATCCTCATAAAAAATAGTGAAAGGAAAAGGAATATGGGACTGATAATAAGACATGCCTCCCTCTAACTGAGTAGCTAGAGTGTGAATATGCCTCTTCCTTGAAGAAGTAGTCAGCGCAGTCATAGTGTCCCCCCCGAATATAGTAAGTGACTCAAAAAATCTTATCAGTCCGAAAACTATCTTAGTTCGTTCTGTTATGACCCCTACTTTATTACGGGTTGGATCAAGATCCAAATACTCTGAATCAACATCAAACCTTTCAAGGATCACCATAGCCCCTTCTGGAGCAGATGTCCCCGCATTGTTTATTGGACGAGTTCGGAGAGCATTTTCAGGCCTATTTCCACTCCTTCTCTTGACATAAGATCCCAGCTTGCCCCTTTCAATAAGATTTTGTACCTCTTGTTTCAAAGTGATGCAGTCTTCGGTGTTGTGACTAATATCATGGTGATACTGGCAAAAACAAGTATTACGACTTTCACTGGCAGATTGAAGCGCTGCCGGCTTCTGGAAATGCACCTCGTCTTTAGTTTTATCATAAATGGTTGCCACATTCTCCTTTAACTCCGAAAAACACTCAGGTTGGACCCAAGGCCCTCGTTTATTTCTGGACTGATGGCTCTGAGCTGGATTTGGGTGGGATTGGGTCTGTTTGGCCCTGTTGGACCCCTCTCCGGTTTCTTTGGCCTTGTATTCGGACTGGTTCTGGTTTGGAGCAGCTGGGGCAGACCTCACTTATTTCATCCACGTTGATTTGTTTTCCCACCTAATTCAGCAAACCGCCCCAAGTCATGGTTTTCTTCTTTGTTACTGAATCAGCTAGATTCCCAGGGTTTAACCCTTGTCTCAAAGAAGCTATTGCTACTTGCTCAAAGCAATCAGCTAACCCATTCTTGGTATTTACGAACCGGCTTATATAGTCTTTCAGTGAATCATTTGGCTCTTGGGCACAATGGATACTAGTATCTTCATTTCCATTCACCTCTTTACTCCCCACAAACTGCCTTCGGAAGGCCACCCAAAATATATCAAAGTTTCCGATACAACCTTGTGGCAGGCTGTTGTACCATTTCAGAGCACTTCCCGTAAAATATTGGGAGAAGGCTCTACATAGAAGTTTGTCATCATCATCAAAATTCATCATAAGATTTTTAAACTGTTCAGATGGTTATCTGAATCTTTGCTCCCATCATATTTCTCCATTTTAGTACTGTCAAAACTCTTAGGAAGGTTTCCGGACAGTATCTTGGCAGACAATAGCGATTGCCTCCAATTCCGACTACGACTAAAAACTATGTCTTCATTAGGTGCTTCAAAAACACCTCGCTCATCATAGAAAACATAAGAATCAATC
Source organism: Limnanthes douglasii subsp. nivea (assembly GCA_036936605.1). Lineage (NCBI taxonomy): Eukaryota > Viridiplantae > Streptophyta > Magnoliopsida > Brassicales > Limnanthaceae > Limnanthes > Limnanthes douglasii. The sequence goes on along the minus strand of JAUPFV010000004.1, from coordinate 142,046,015 downwards.
AGCAGCTAGTCCACATGCCTATGACTATGGTTGTGGTTGTGAGACGATCCTTTTTCCAAATGCCTCTTTAGTCTCCCATGCTTATCTCTCTTTCTTGAATATTTTTTAACTAGCTCTTGTTTCTTCCTGGACCTCCCCTCATTGCTGCTTGATGACAAGGACTCTTCAAGCTCATCCTCGTTCGAAGAGCTACTGGAGGACTCAAACTCTGAACTCTCCATCAGCTTGAACCGGTGAGACTTCTTAGAACTGACATGGGTCTTTTTTGTGCTCAAATGAGTCTTTACTGATAGGTCGTTCTCTCTTGGGCTGTCCGTATGGTGAATGGCTGAACCTTTGATTTTTACTTTAAACCTATCTTTGCCTTTCTAGCGGCCCTCAATGCTTCTATCTCAGCTATCAACTTATCTCGCTCTTCGGTAGTGTACTCATTGTTTTCCCCCACCACCTCCACCAAAGGTGGTGGAATTGTTTGCTCGTTAGGATTCATCCGAACCGGTTTTCTTTCCTGGTTTTGAATTCTAGATTCAGGCACCTTCAACTCCCGTTGTGGTCGCCAATTTGGTGAGGTTTATTTTTGACTGAGGGTAATTTTGTCAAGTGTTTTAATAAGTTTTGAAATTATTAAATGTTTAGGTGTTTAGTAGTGTGAGATTTGAGCTTTCTGGTTGTATTAAATGTTCATTACCCCCATTCATGAAAGTAGTTAGGGTATTTATACCCTTAATTGTGGACCCATGGGCTTTCGGGTCGAATTATGAAATCGGGTCAAGTTTAAGGACTCATTTACTTAATAAGCTGATTATCACCTAGCTTAGTAAAAAAGATGTTTTGTTTATTTTATACTTTTGTCCTATCCGGATAGTTCAGTGGGTAGTTTATGTCCGAATTGCCCTTGTCCGGAAATCTCAGTAAGTAGTGATGGATTTATCCGGACTCATCAGTTATTGTCCCTCATTTATATAAGTATTTAATTTTTTTTGTAGGTTTTGGAAGGCTAATTGGCCCTAATAAATGAAAATATGACATTTGATGGGAAGGGCCAAGAAGAAGAAGAGGTTGATAGGGAGGAAGAAAAAAAAAGAAGTTCTTAGGGAGAACTACGAATAAATTAATTTGACAAAGATAATAGAGGTGTAAACTGGGATGATATAAAAGAACCAACAAATAATGCGGAACAAGAAGAAAATGATAATGATTATACCGATGTAGATGATACTCTAACCAAATATATCATTTAAGAACGAGCAAATATAAAATCAACTAGACAAACTAAAAAAACTGCATAACCAAGAAAATCTTCTGAACATCAAACAAAAAATGGTATTGTACATAAACCTGATGCTAGTTAATGTAGACAAATTTTGTTATCTTAGATTCTTAGGAATCTAAAAAGATATACTAGTTTATAAAGAAGAAAACTTCAAAGAATGTAGCTAACATATCTACGATTTAAGAGTAAATAATACACATATAAATAGATTATTGTACAAAGGAAATGTAAGAATATTCCATCTTATCTCTAGTCTTGCATCTCACATTGCTTCTTTCTAAAATAGTCTTGCATTACTCTTTTGTAACTAGTCTAGTATTACCACTTTGTAGCCAGTCTTGCATTACTCAATTAAAACCGGTCTTGTATTTAATAATTTTTTGGTCTCGCATTACTCCTTTATAAATAGTCTCGTATTCATCAATTAAAACTAGTCCCATATTAAGTATTTATTTGGTCTCATATTAATCTTTTAAAACTAGTATCATATTTAGTATTTTTCTCGTCTTACATCCAACATTTTGTATTTTCCTTGTCTCACATTTAATACTCAAGTTTATTTATTTTGCAGAAGGTTAATTTTAAAATAATACCAACAACATAAACTTATGTTTAGCCAATGTATTGACTTACAAGAAATAGATCAATTTGAAAAATTGACAATTGAAAATAAAAATTATGAAAAATAAATTTAAAAAATAAAACAGATAATTATTGAAAAATATATGGTCGTATCATAAATAAAGAATATGCATGTAAAATATATTAAAGAAAAAAATGTGATGTGGAAAAAACAGAGGTGGAACTTGAAAGAAAACTTGAACTTCATATATTGTACGTAAGCACGAAGGTGGTAAAAACACCTTCCAAGATATAAAGAACATATGAGAGAAAAAACATGTACAATATAAGAAAAATGTTGACGAATCATCTTCTAAAAAAACATGTATTAAGGTATCTTTTGATGCTTTTAGTATACAAACAGAGTCTCCTACTAATCATGACCAACAACTGGTTTTACATGAGCATATTGGCCCTCTTTCTAATCAAATGCAAAACCAGGAGCCTCATTTTAATCAAATGGTAAACAAAGAGCCTTCTTTTGTAGAGAATGATCATCTTGCTCATCATGATAAATAAATAAATGTACCAGATCAACATGACAATGAAATACAAAACTAAGAACCTTATGGCATATCAAATGCAAAACTAGGACCATCATGTTATACCGAAGGAGTCTCATGTTGTACAAGAGCATCATGATCATTATATGGAGAATGTTGATTTGAAAACATAGGTGACCCAAATGATGCCAAACCATAGGAGTCTATTGATATTAAAGTTATGGATAATTTGGAGATCGAGGTAATCCAGATTCTTCAATCTTGATAAATATTTTAAAAAAACCTATATATTAGTGTAGTTTTGTAAACATATGTATCAATATGTATATTAACTGTTTTCTCAGCTTACTGATAATAATACATGGTCTTACATAAAGTTTATAATATACGGTCTCACATGGATTAATTTTGAATAAAATTTATAATACATGCTCTCACATGTCATGTACTGTCCCATAATTTTCATATTTTATACACCTTTCATTGTCTCACAGCTAATGTAGTATCCTGTATTTTTTATATTTTCATACAATTGTTACTGTATCGCAAATCATATTTATTTACTCTCGCATTACTAGTATACAACTTCTATACCTGAACCTATTACTGTACTCTTGCTCAACCAGACCTGGAAAAAGAGACTCTTACACATCAAAACTTAAAAAGATACTCTTAGTTATTAACAACTAGAAAATAAGACTCTTTCTCATCATTCCATAGAAAATTATAAACTATTGATTCCTTTGAAGAAGAAGATAATACATATATAAAATTTTAAAATCACAGAAAGAAGTAAATGAAATGTTTGTAAATATCTCGCATCTACATCTTGTCTCTCATCTCTCATCATTTTTGGTCTTGCATTTATCATACTGACTCTCATCTCTCATCATATCTCGCCTCGCATGTCTCATTATTTATACTGTCTTGCATTTGAGAGAAAAAAATGGAAGAAGAGCCTTCATTTCAATTAATTTTGGATATTTCTCAAAATCTAATCCCTGAAAATCCTATAACAAAAATCGAGAAAAAAATGGCAAATTGAAAACCCAGTAATAATATTAGTTCCAATCACTGAATACCACAAATTAGAAATGTTTGAAAAGGTAAAACAAAAAGATGATCCAACAATATGGTCGGTTCTAAATTTATTATCTAATATTTTTGTTACTAATATGATGAAGATGGTAATTGAAGCCTAGCTAGACTATAAGGTAAAGTTTATTTAAAATTTACTTGTATGTCTGATTTTGCATTATGCAATTAACTTATGCAATTATCCTATCAATGTTTTTTGAATTACTTACCATTGGTTTTGATGGAAAACTAAAGATATCCTAGTACGACAAAAGCCATTTTTGGAAGTGTAATTGTGAATAATACAATTTTACATCAGAATGTATTAATAAAGAAAAAATTGTTTACAAAGTATTATTTTAATGTAGTCATTGGTACTTAATGGTCAAGATGTTACACGGGTAGTTGACGATGAATTACACAACCACATAAAATGTATCATCTTTGTTCCAATTTTTATCGAAGCACCACGATGTGGAATTAACCATTGGACATTATTGATATTCGACATCAATAACTCAGTATCAATAAATTTAGACCCGTTGGCACCAAAAGGCAAAACGCAGTAGATAAAACATAATATACTGTAGAAATTTGTAAATAATACAGGGTTTCGATTATTTAGTAGGTTCAGTTACAAATTTGTCTCGCATGAATATGTTTATACATGGTTTCGCATCTTTCATTTCATATGTAGTTACTTATGAATTAGTCTCGCATAAAGTTGGTTATACATGGTCTCACATGTCATGTATTATCTCCCATGATATATAATATATTACATATATCGTGTCATGCATTGTCACACATGTTATATAATTCAACGCATGTTACAAAAGATTTTGAGTGAAAAACCAAAAATGAAGATAAAGAGTCAAAGAAATATCATTCAACACAACCGTAGAACACATGATTGTGACGTAATGGTTTGCGAGTATGCTAAAAAATTAATTAAAACAAGTTAAATTAAAAGAAAAAACATGATGATGTTGCAAACAACAAGAAAGCATAATTGTTTTACCTTTTCTTAATGATATACACACAATCATATTCTGCTGAAATTCTAATGTAGCATTGGGTAATGATATAAATATAATAAAAGTTGTATTTATGTTGTAGTGTTCTTTAATTATACACTTAGTTATGAATTGGCGTGCCACAATAAATTATATATTGGTTTTGCACTTATCATGAAGTTCTTATGAATTTGTCTCGTATCTCTCACCTGAAATGAGGTTATTATGAATGAGTCTCACGTATATTTTTAAGTGTTACTTGGTTATAATATTTTAGCAAGTTTGGTTACGAATTTGTCTCAAATGAATTAGTTTTGTATGAATATCTTTATACATGTTGTCACATCTCTCATTCACATATAGTTAGTTATGGATTAATCTCGCATAAAGTTGGTTATACATGGTCTAGCAGGCCATGTATTGTACCACGTCTAACATGTTATGAAATGTCTACTACGTCATGTATTTTTCTATATCTCATATGCTATGTAATGTCTCACATATTATGTAGTTGATTATGGAAAATGTCAATTTTCAAGAGGATAGCTGCAAAATTTGAGATAAAGAATACACAGAAAACCCAAAAAATACCCATTACTAACTATGTAAGGTAAGTTTTTACCATATACAATCGCTATTTTATTTAATTTAATCTTTCTATATCTAACTTCATAGAAAACCTAATGACCGAACACCCAACCCACTCTTCCACCTCCTCCCACGAATGAGACCCCGTTTATAAAAAAAATTGTTTAAAATTTGTAGAACGTTTGAGGCTCAATATAAATTTACCCAAGATCGATATGAAATTACCTAGGCTCACTATGAAATTAGCCAAGATTCGCTTCCACCCCACTGATCTGGTAAGAAGTCGCGAAACAAGAAACTATTTGGAACTAGCAAGGATGAAGTGTATCTCAGCAATCATAAGAACAACAACGTAAGTGCTGAAGAAGTGAACTCCTCTATACGAAAGCCATAGGACACAACGAAAAAATATAAGGACTCGTCGTCCCAAGCCAAGTTCTTAGATTAACTTCTTTTGATGTTGTTCTTTTAATTTTAATTTAGAATTGTTCTTTATTACATATTTTAAAATTGTTCTCTATTTTTTTTATTTTCAAGTTGTTCTTAAATTTGAATTTACAATTATTTTATTTTGAATTCTTGCATATATTAGTCTTGCATATGATGTATTTATCTTGATGAAGTTAAGTATTAATTAGTCCCACACCCCTCACCTCACACGAGATTCTTATGAATTGGTCTCGCATCTCTCAATACCCATGTATCAAGTTATGGATAAGTATGCTAAATGAATTATATACTGGCCTCGCATCTTGTACCACACATACAATTATAACAAGTTGGTGTTTATAACCTTATTTGTATATTTATCTCATATCTCGCATGCAGTTGGCAATTCATAGTCTCGGATTGTAATTCTACCAATTTATTTTGGTTTCACAATTCTAATTATAAAAAAAATCTAAAAATCTAAGAACCACTAACATAAATGAATCAAAAACATTATTGCAATGAAAAATATAAAATTACATAAGTTATAAGAAGAAAAGGTATCCCAATTACATTGCTTTTACAAGACCTCTTGACTGGATCGTCTATTATAACCTAATTTCAAACAACGAATACACTTTATCTTTTAGATAATTATTTCTCATCTAGATGTAATAAGTTTCTTATTATGTATTTTAGCTCTTCTTTTTAAAATTAGAGGACGTATTTAAGGAGAATTTATTGAAGTAAATACTTAACAAGAGTAGTCAAAGTGGGTTTGGTATATGAATAAGTTGCCTTATAAAAGCTTACATACTAAAATCACTCAACATATTTTATAGGATTTGCATCAATATAAAATACAACAGCCAAAACATGAGGGCATTAAAAACACTTAAATTTCCACTACCATAAGAACATTTAGATCTCATAAGATCAATTACCATAAAAGGTTAAAAAAAAATCGATGTAAGACGCGTGAAGATGAACAAACTGTCCATGAACGATTTGTTTTCATATTGGCCTTAAATGTTTTTTCAAATTCAAGCCATATATGACTATTCCAACCTTCAACCTCCGCATGATGTCTTCAAATTTGACCTATAAGCGAAACTCTAATATTGTAAATTAACTCTGATATAGTTATACTACAATACTGTTTGATCTGATTATTGAAAGATTCTGCTTGAGTAAAAGCCATGAAACCATACCACTTCCCTTTGAAAAGTATAAGCATATCTGACTCGAGGTAAATTCTTGAAAAAACTAATAAATGTATGACCTTCTTCATTAATATATTAGTTCATATATTCAAAACATTGGACGTACCACTCAAAGAATACTTCAAAATCTAAATAAGATAAAAACATTAAGTACGCATGATATCAATTTAGAAATTAAACATTAACAACATTAACAATACCTAACTGACGATCACTAATAAATATGATTTGACGTTCCAACACGCGGGGTTTCAGCATTTGTAGAAACCGTATAAATTATCGCAATCTTCTGACCCAATAATAGTAAATGCAACATGAAAAATGCATGTAAAAAGTTATAAAAAATAACAATATAAATCACACATCTCACATCTATCATATCAGGTGTCCCGCGTTCTATAAGATCTCATGGGGTGTTTCATATTATTTAAAAAGTGATATAGTTTTGCGTCTATCATATTGGTTATGCATGGTCTCGCGTATACCATATTGATTACGCTTAGTCTCGCATTTATCATATTGGTTATATATAGTCTCGCATATATAATATTGTTAATGCGTAGTCTCGTATCAATCATATTGGTTATGCATAGTCTCGCATCTATCATATTATTTATGCACATACTCATATCTACCATATTAGTTATGTATAGTCTCGCATCTATCATCTTGATATTCCTATTCTTGTATATATCATATTAGTTATGCATAATCTTGCATCTAGCATATATTTTTTCTAACATTTTTATCTAACACAAGAAAAGAAACATGTTTTGAAATTAAAAATAATAAATAACAAAACTTACCGTTGTTACTGGTGATGATGAAATCTAATTTATGGGTAAATACGGAAGATCTTTAGGCTATTTGGTAATAAGTTTTTGGTAGAGAGTAGTGAGAGAAAGGATTTTTTTTCTTGTATTTAATATTTTGGAAAAGTTCCAACCTCTTTAATGATGTTGGTTGAGTTATTTATACTCTTTTGAGATCCTGGGCCATATGGGTTGGATCTACTATTCGAGTCAATTTCATGAGCCCCCAAGCCCATAATTCGATGTACTCGGCATATAGTAGAGTCATCAAGTTTACTTAGCTTACTGTTTATTCATCAAGTTTTGGCTATCGAACCCGAACTACTTTAATATAATTGGCATCTAGAAAAATATGATCCTATCATCTAGCCCCCTTAGCTCTTTCCGAAGTATTTTGGGAGAGCTAATATTATAAAATATATCCAAACCACATCCAAAGTTGGTTATTAAATCCCTTCTACTGAAAGGTCACAACATTAAACGGTCAGTTTCCCCATGGCATGTGTCACGTAGTCATTGGGGAAACCGAACAATTTCTTTATTAGAAATAATATTTATTACTAAAAAAGAAAACAAACACCTACATTTAATAGCATTTCCTAATTATTACCGTTAGTTTCTCTTCCCTCGTAAAACACTTAAGTGCGTATTCTCTACTCATATATAAGGGTAACTTCTACTGTTTCTATTTCTAAAATGAGAATCATACTGATTTTTATAATTCTTGATAAATAAAAAAGCTCTAACTTTTACCCAGATTTCTCTTTCGTTCTTCTTGTTTCTTGTATGTTTACAGTGATGACTGCACTAATTAGAGGAGGTTGGCTCAACTTGTTCGAGTTGGAGGAAGAAAAGAGGTGTCCCGCAAGACAGAATTGCTGCCGGATTACCTGTTTCTCCAATGATTCAAATTCCAGAGCCAGATAGAACTTCTTCATCCGGTAAACAACCCTTTATTTCTAAAATCAGCCCCCTTGCAGCAATCTCCTGAAATCCCTAACCAATCTTCTCAATCTGTTGAAACTTCTTCAATAAAAATCGTTAGGAATCGTAAACCTTTATCCACCTTCATTGATATGGGGTTGTGCGTTGGAGAAAATATTCCTCATAGGCTTACCAGAATTTCTAAGGCTAAAAACAAGCCTTCTACATCGGAGAAAGAAAAAAAAAGAAACCATCAGAGGTTTCCAGTGATACCAGCCATTTCTCTTAGCAAAATATCATTGTGGGGGAAACCACTACTAATCTTCCAGCTACTTCCTCTGATGAGATTCCTCATATCAAGGAAGATAACTCTGGTAACCAGGTCGGTGATCCATCAGAGTTGGGACAAAAAATGATGGAATAGAAGATGGATGACAGTGGTGAAGATACGTCATTGGAGACATCGGATTACACTGGGAACACTCGAAGAGAAACTCGAGAAAAAAAAGACCCCTTTGATAGAATCCAAACCACTTCCAGAATGTCTGGTTGGGCGAGTCGGGCCCAATTTCCATAAGGTGAGCATCAATACTTAGTGGCTTTACAAAGAATATCTTATGTATACACTTACACAGCCAATTTGGGTAAACTTCAGAGCAAGTGGGGCTTTCCTGAATCAATCAAAGTCATGATTACAATCACTGAAGAGACTCCATGGGAGCTGGTGGTATAACCCGAAGTGCTAAATTGGAGTCTCAAATTTCCTATGGACCCGAAAATCGTGAGATATTTTCACTTAGTGAAATTATGCTCAAGTCAACTAAGCCCCAACGTTTGGTTTACACTTTTGTCTAGTATTATAGCATCAAGATTATTGAAGATTTTGATGCCTATGGAGCAATTTTCACTATCGCTGGTTTGTGTCGAAATTGTTACATTTCTTTTTACTATTTTAACGTGGGAAATGACTATAAAGCAGTCAATGATTTACTAGAAGCTAATAAACCTTGGAGAACCCAGTTTCTCTTCATTAGTGGTGCATGGGAGAATGAAAGAAAAAAATACCTCTAAAGGAATTCTGAGTATGCTTACAAGATACTCGAAGTCTTCATGTAAGTATTTTCTTTTAAAAAATTGTTTTTATTATGTTTGGATATTGATTTCTAGATCAGATTTATTTTAAAGTGTTTTCAAATCTATTTTCACAACACCTCGAAGATGGGAAAGTTACATTCACCTGACTACATCAATGGGTAGCAGAAAAATGGCCGAATAAATGTCATAGTTGTTTTACTATAGGAAATATGGTGAGAGCTGACCTATGGAGGAAAAATCTGATTCGTGATCTCTCATGAGAACAATTCACTACCCCCCCCCCCCCCGGACTGGGGAGGCTGATGGAAAGCTTTTCCTACCAGCTAGAAACAGAGCTCCCAGTCACCTTGATAAGATCAAGAAACATCAAAAGAAGAAGAAAAATGCACCATCTAAAGTCATTCCCGATCTTGGAAGCATGGGACCTCCGGATGAAATAGATGCAACTCTATTAAAAGTTATGGTAGTTATTATGGGGGAGGATTAAAAATCCCTCAAAATCTCCAATGGCCAAGAACACGAAGGGACAGAAAAGGACTAAAGAAGGCAATGATAAAAGGGAGGCAAAGAAAAAGAAAACTGTTATTGGTTCAGAGATCATACTCCGACCCGAAGTCCCTCCTATCATTAATCGTGCTGAAGTTCCTCATTAAGCTTAAGAGTTTGTTGATCCGTCTTCCTCTATACTTCCTGATGCTGGATAGACCTTTTTTCAAAGGTGTCGATCATGTAGATGACATAGGAAATTTGGGAAACTATAATTTTGAAGATTTTTATAAGGTTTTCTCTAAGACTGCTACCATTACCAATGTTGTGATGTGACACACAATGGGGAGTCCTTCAAAGTGTCAAAGGACAATGATGAACTCAGATATGCAGTTTTAGGCTACATAAGGACAATAGTTGACTTTTAGAGGCATGTTAGATCTCAAGTCAAGGATATCACCAACCTTCGTAATGAAAACTAAAATTTGCAGAACATCATCGGAGAGGATAAATGCAAGGAGCTGGTTTAATCCAAATCTAATCACGATCAATTGCAGCTCGAGTTTATTGATTTGCAAAAAGATTTTTCCTTTTTGAAGGAACAACAAGCTAAGGATAAAGTTAGCTTCCAAAACTTATATTAAGAGAATATAAAGATGGAAGATATTGTAAAGAAGAAAGAAGATGAAGTCATCAATCTTAAAGAAAACATTGCAAAGGTTATATCTGATGTTGTAAATGTATATGATGATGGTTATTGAATTCTATAGACTATAGAGAAGAATTCATTAAATCGGATATCGTACTATTGTTCCATGAAAACTTTCACAAACCGTATATTGGGGAGATGTGGAGGTATGTGCCCATATGAGGAAATATATTTTCACACTATAGCTCAGGGTGATAAACTAGGGGTTTCTTCGGATGAGTCTGAATCTGATGATGAGGCTAAGGAAGATTCAGATGATGGTCAAAAATAAATGTAAGAAAACAAAGAAAAAGAAGGCAAGGTTGAGAATTAAACCGAAGGGAACGAGCCTTGAGGTTTACCATTTTTATTATGTTTGTGTTTTGAACCAAAGTCTTTGGAGTATGTAAGGAATTTTACTGTATTTCGGATTTCTTAGTAACTTTATTTATGTAAGTCCTTGTTGTACACAAGGTATTTTGCCATGTAGATCGGATTTTTTTTATAACTTAAATTTATCCACTTTATATTTTAAAAGATTGTTTACTTTCATTAATATCCGATCTTAATTAAGTATGGCAAAATTAAAGAAATAAATCAACTCCAAACAAGCCATTCAAAAGTATTTCATTTAAATGAAATGTATATTTAATAAATATTTAAACCATCTGAGTCACTTAAAGGTAACCCATTTGAAGGCAATAAATGTTTAATATGTTTTTAATCCATCCGAGTCATTCAAAGGTAATCCATTTGAAGGCAATCAATGTTTAATAGGTCTTTAACTCATCCGAGCCATTAAAAAGTAATCCATTTGAAGGAAAAAATGTTTCATAAGTCTTTAATCCATCTGAGCCACTCAAAGGTAACCCATCTGAAGGCAATAAATGTTTAATAAGTCTTTAATCCATCTGATTTTAATCAAGACACATTTTAAAAAAAGAGATAAAGGATGATATATTGATTGAGAGTCAGGCACCTCATTAAAACCTCCCCACGACACTAGGGTAGGAAATATTTTGCCCCTAAAAAATTACATTGAAGTAAAGAAAAGTGAATATTTACAAGATAATATATTCTAAGTATAACATGAGATATTCAACATTCCAAGGGTGGTTCAAAATGTTGCCTTCCCTGTCTAGAAACTTGTACATTCCTTGTTTGACTCTTTCATATACGATGTATGGTCCTTCTTAGTTTGGAGCTAGATTTCCGAATCTTTTCTCTTTAGTGTGTAAAAACACTTTTCTTAATACTTTATCTTCAACTTGGAAATCTCTTCTTCTTACTTTAGATGGATACATGATCTTCATTAAGCCTTGGTAATGCACAGTTCTTCGATGAGCTTTCACTCTCCTTTCTTTAATTAAGTCTAATTGAGCCCTCACAACCATCTCATTACTCTCTTCAGAATAATTTTGAAATTTGAAAGAGGAAATAGTAGCTTCTATAGGTGTAATTGCATCCATCGCATACACTAAAGCGAATGGAGACTCCTGAGTGGTTGTGTGAGGAGTGGTTCGGTATGCCCATAGTACTTTTTGTAAGTAACTTGGCCATTTCCCAACTGTTCTCTCCAAGTTCTTTTCTAAACCCGCTAAAATTGTTCAATTTCCCACTTCAACTTGTACATTGGTTTGAGGACGAAAAAGAGAATAAAAAAAATGTTGAATTACTCTTAATGCATAAAATACGTTTATTTCTTGGTTTTCGAACTGATGACCATTATCTGTAGTGATGCGCTTAAGAATACAAAATTGGAAACATATGTTGGAGATTATAAACTGTATCACCAATTTAGATGTTTTTCCAGATAAATAAGCAACTTCTACCCACTTGGAGAAATAATTTATTGCCACAATTATGGTACGACAACCCCCAGAAGCCATCAGAAGAGGTCCGACTAGATCAAGTCCCCATCTATCAAATGGTATTGGTTCGGACACGGACTCCATGGGGACTGCTGGTACATGGATCACGTTTTCATACATTTGACAAGGATTACATTTCTTCACCAAATCTTTAGCATTGGACCTAATGGTAGGCCAGTAATATACTACTAAAATACTATTCTAGTCAAAACTTTGTAGCCATAATATGTTGACTCTTCTCCATCATGTAGTTCTGACAGAATTCTTTGAGATTCATTGGATCCGAGGTAACGCAACAAAAGCCTGCTGAAATATTTTTTATATAGAACCCCCCTTAAAACTAGACATCCATGAACTTTATACTTTATCTTTTTTTCCAACACCTTGTCTGGAGGTAAGACTCTGTTAATGATAAACTGTTGAATCTCATCTCTAGTCTTTAGAAATTGTGTTTGATACATGTAGATTTTCTCCCACTTCACCCTTCATTTATGTGGTTGTGTCTATCGAAGGACAATTTTTTACAAGGATCCGATGATATGCTTCAGAGTAAGCTTTAGTGGCTAAGGAATCAGCCATGGTATTTTTCGACCTTGGGACATATTCATATTTGATGCACTTAAACCCAACTGAGACCTCTTTTAACATTTCTAGATACTTTATCAAGTAATCTTTCTAGTTTCTGATTCCTCCCGCACTTGATGGATGAATAGCTAGGAATCACTTATCAGTCGGACTCTCTTTGCACCATATATCTGAGCTAACCTTATTCTAGCTATTGTTGCTTCATATTTTGACTCATTGTTGGATGCTCTGAAGTCAAAGGGTATAGCTTGATACATGGAATCACCATAGGGAGAGATTAAGAAAATTCCGGCTCCACGCTCTATTGTACTAGATCGACCATGAGTTCGGATCACCCATTCCTTCTTAAATTTACTGATTTGAGCTTATTCACGAGGCATCTTGGAGTGAAATTCCACTTGAAAATAAGTTATAGGTTGAGGTTTGGTTGCATTCTGGGATGCAAAGTCAATATCATAATCTCCAAGCTCAACTGACCAATTAGTCACTCTTTCTGATATATCAACTTTTTGTAGAATATGTTTCAATGGAAAAGAATTTTGAACTGTAATAGAATGTGCTTGAAAGTATAGTCTCATTTTTCTGGTTATTATCACTAATGTTAAGGCTAATTTCTCCAATTTTAAGTATATTTTTTCAACTTCCAACAAACTCTTGTGTATATAATAAACATGACATGGGTAATTATCAACTTCTCGCACCAATACAACACTTACATCATACTCTGATACTGCTAGATACATATAAAATATTTTCCCATCAACAGGTTTGAATAACATTTTGGGTGAGGATAAGTGTTTCTTTATTTCAAGGAAAGCTCAAGAGACCAATTAGAGTCTTTAGGATTTCTTAAACTTGGAAAAATTGAGACATTTGTCTGATGATCTTGAAATAAATCGGTTCAATGTTGTCGATCTTCCAGTTAATATCTGAACTTCTTTAGTATTTCGAGGTGGATCCATGGCCAACAAAGCATTTAACTCATATGGGTCAGCCTGAATCCCTTTCTCACATATAATATAACCCAAAAATTTACCAGATCGGACCCCAAAGGTACATTTCTCAGGATTTAATGTCAAATTGATGGCTTCCAAGTTAGAAAAAGTTTATTGGAGGTCAGATATGTGATCTTCCTCCTTTGGGATTTTAACCATTATATCATCCATATATACTTCTACATTTCTTTTGATCTGATTAACACATGCTTTATTCACTAGTTGTTGATAAGTAGCTACAACAGGCTTCAATCCAAAAGGCATTATCTTATAACAAGAAGCCCTCTATCAGTGATAAAATTAGTGTGATCTTGATCATTTTGATCCAACTGTATATGATTATACCCAAAAAAAAGCATCCATAAACGACAACAGATTGTTCTCGGATGTAGAATCTACTAGTTGATCTATCTGAGGTATTGGAAATGGATCATTGGGACAAGATTTATTGAGATCTATAAAGTCAATACACATACGCCATTTTCCATTTTTATTCTTGACTAAGACTGGGTTAGTTGTCCAAAGACGATATTGAGATTCTTTAATATGTCCCATATTGGTTAGCCGATATACTTCTTGAACTATCGGTTCAAATTTATTTATGGAAAAAACCCTTTTTGTACCACTGGCCCAACACCAAATCGAACATATAGTTTGTGACTAATCATGTTGGCTGGCACTCCAGTTACATCCTCGTTACACCACGTAAATACATGCAGATTATTAGACAAAAAGGACAATAATTTTTCTTTTAACTTTAATGATAACTTAGATCTGACCCTGACAATTTTACCTTCTTCCAAGCGATGAATTTCAACTTCTTCAATTGGGATTACTGTACTAGGAGCCTCCCTTGGATCACCTATCTCGTTTGGTTTGATGGAAGGCTCCACTGATTGTTATTCTTTGTCAACCTTCACTTTTTCTAACGACTTTGGAGCAAGAGCAGTGATATAACATTCTCAAGTTATCTTTTGACTACTTCGGACGACACCTACTTGGCCTCCCACAACATATTTTCAAAATTTGTGGATTGTGGATGCTATTACATGCATCCTAGATAGCCAAAACCTACAAAATATAACATTATAAGGCGTTAGACATTTAATTACTACGAACGAAACTCTTACTAGCTTCTTGAACGACCCTTTTCCCAATAAAACCTCTCCTTCAAAATCCCCAATCACATCGGTCGAGTTACCAATAAATTCTACAATGTTCTTGTTCGAACGTTGAATTATTGAAGGATTCTTCATTTTCTTGTAGGTTGATAAAAATAGAATATTTTCCGAACTTCATGTATCGATCAAGATTCAACTTATATCATTACCTTAAATGGATGCTCCTATTACCACATAATCTTCATGTGGGCTTGCAATATTTCTTAAGTCATCTTCATCAAAGATAATGAATGGAGTCGGTCTCTAATAAAGATGTGTAGACATTTTCTCTTCTAATTGAGTATTTAGGTTGTTGACATGCCTTTTTCTTGAGCTGTTTGAGGGTGCGGTCATGGTATCTCCCCTAATAATGGCTAAAGATTCAAAAAAGTTGCATAAATCTATACTATTTTTGTTTTTTCCACTATCATCCTAACTTGGTTCTGATCTGGATCATGGTCTAAATACTCTAGGTCTACATCAAATCTGTCCACAATCATCATAGCATCTTTTTGTCTAGATGCCCCCATAATTTTCCCTGAAACATTTAGTGGTGTTACTGGTGTTGTGCTTGCACTGGGCTGGGAATAAATATTGACTTGCATGTTGCCTCCTTGCTTTTTAATAAACGCAAACATCTTTTCTTTTTCAATCAAATTTTGTCCTTCTTGCTTCGAGGAAATGAAATCTTGAGTATCATTACCCACATATTTATGATATTACAGAAACGAGTATTCCGATTTTTCTTTGAGGATTGAATTCTCGTCGGGCTTCAGAAATGCATAACATTCTTAGTTCTGTCATAAATAGTGGACACGTGTACATTTTGAGTTCAACAAACCATTCAGGTTGGACCTACTGAATCGTTAGAAGTGACAAAGATCCCAGGCTCGGATTGCACGACAAATTGATCGCTCGGTAATCGATCTATGATGTGGTCAGCTGACCCCTTCATCTTTCCCGCATATTTTTTTCTTTTTTGGTTTACCCTTCCAACCCATTTTCTTCCCCGAAGAATCCTTCATACTTGATCTATGATGTTTTTTCGAATGTTTCTTAGCTAGCTTTCTTTTCTTTTTCTTATGATAATGATATCTACTTGAATAATAAAAGGAAACTTCTAATTATAACTATGTTGTTGACCTATCAGCAGACTCCGAAGTGCTTGAGCAATGTTTAGCTCGATATGCTAGGGATTATAATCTTGCTCGTTAGATTTGGGATACTCTGACGGATTATTTCCCTCATAATTCTTCTCATCCTGCGTTTGGGCTCTCAATGCTTCATTTTTTGCTCGTAATTGATCACGTTCCTATTGCATGAAAATCCTCTCTCCAGTATCATTATTCATATGAGACGTGTACGCATGATCCTCTTCGATTCTAAACTCCTCATTTTCAAGAGGGGGATTTATTTGTATATCATGATCCATGATCTAAATAACTTCGTAGGTAAACTTTATATATTAAATTTTGGATATTTCTATCCAAGTACCTTCCTTTTCAACTCCCTCTATGGTCGCCAATCTGATGAGGTATAAATTGGTTTGAAGGTTATTTAGGTGGTTGTCCGAGTAATGTATCAACTTTTAGGTAGAATGTAGAGAAATAATTGAGCTGCTACATTTAATGCTTAGAGAGACAAAGTCTTCATCCTCTTAAATGTTGTTTGTTAGAGCTTTTAGATGCTAATTTTGGGTTTATGGGCCAATCGAGTCAAGTCATAGAAATGGGTCAAACCCATGGATCAAAGAAGCTCATTCACCACTTTTAGTCACACATTTCGTAATAATTAAAGACATACTAGACGAACAGTTACGTCAAACATACAACTTAGTCAAAAGGTAAATATATCATTTTTCTTAGGTCTAAATTTCCCTCTTAAAGAAATCCAACCCTATCTCTATTACTCATACTCAAATAATTACGATATCGATCAACCCTCACTATAAAGAACTAAACGTATTTATTTATTGAATGTTGTTGAATGTGCTATAAATTTTATTTTCATAATATATGCATATATAAATTACACAATTTAATCCAAAATCCACTTAACCCAAAAGGCCGTGATACTTAAATGTTCTTCTCAATTTCTTGACTTTTTTTTATTACATTATCTGATGTTTTGTTACTAAATATCGGATGACCCATGTCCTAATATACAATGGTCTATATGTGTAATGACTTATGTCTTAATATTATTATCATGAATATTTTATCCTATTATGAACCAACTTGAGCATATATCAAAATTTTGATTACCAAAACATATGAAATCCTTTTTATCTCCTAAATTTCCAAATTAATCTTGAGGTATTGACAACGAAAACTTATTTCAATTTTTCTTAAATAAATTAAAGGATTGCCGTTTAATACCATATTATTTTAGTCTTTTGTTAATGTATGTCTTTTGTGATATATCCACAAAATTATCAAGAGTAATTTGATGAATCTTGGTTCCCAACACATCAAACGTCTCACCTAGGAAATTATTGGACGGTATGCAACACGTCTTTATAATTTGTGGTAATCAATATGTTATCCACACATAACCTTGAAACTGAATCCACTATATCCGAACTTGTGAATTCCATAATAGTTTACTAATATGATCTCAAAACTAAAATATATTACAAGTTTGAGGGATCGTGATATCATTAATGAGACAAAAAACTAGAACATCATTAAACCCTTAGTATAGGGAGCTTGAAGAGAGAATTATAATTTTTTCCTATAATCTTAACTGAATAATAAAGCTTGTTCTTATTTATTATATTCTAATTTCCTTGACTATAAATAACTGAATGTTGTTTTTATTGGAAGTTATTGAATGACCAACAAATTTTATTCGCATAAAATATGTTGATATAAATCACACGATTTGATCTAACATCTACTTAACCCGTAAAATCATGGCTCTTAAATGACCTTTCTAAATTTCTTTATTCCAATATGTGATGCTTTCTTACTAAATATTGGATGACCTATGACCTACTGTATAATAGTCAATGATTGTACTACTTAAGTATCTTCTTAAGATTATTATCATAAATTTTATACCTTATTCTGAATAAACCTGAGCAAACAATACATATGAAATTATATGTATCTTTAAAATTTCCAAATTAATTTTGAGGCGTTGACTGAGAAAACGTCTCTCAAATAATCTCAAACAAATTTATAGGCTTATCTTTTATACAATAATATTATAATACTTTATTATTGCTGTTTTTTATACAATCTGAATCTGAATTCTCTCTCATCGAACTTATAAAGTCTATAAAAGTTTGCTAAGTTGAACTCAAAATTAAAAGATATTAAAACTTTGAGAGATCATGATATCACTAATGAGATACAAAAACTAAAACACCGTAAATATATTTCTTAATATTTAAAATGGTTTATTATGATTAAAATATGCATATAGTTGTTACACACATAGTAATCCTCATTTGGACCAATTAATTTGTTCAACCTATCATACTCAATTAATAAATCCGAGTATGTTATTTTAGTTTTCATGGTATGATTAAGACGTATAATATTATCTTTTAGTTTTTTTTAAAAGTAAAATCTATTTAAAAAATTACAAATGTTATTAAAAATTAATTTTGTAATTTTTTTAGAAGTTTCAATCGCTCAAATTCCTAAATTTTTATTTTGAATGCTCCTTTAGATATTGATTGATCCATAAGAATGCCTAATAAATATTTACATGATAATGTAGAAATCTTAACAATTGTTTCCTACATTATTGTTCTCATTTTTTCTGTTACCTTGCGAATACAACTCGTGATCCCTCAATCCTGAATCTTCAATGAAGGTCTAGGTCTTTATATGGGTTGAAGCAGTCACCTAGACTTCTTCACGAAGCCAGTGATTTATGAGAGAGCTTGTTATGACAATTATGTCTATTGTAATGGGTAAATTTGAATTCATAGACATATTATGTTGCTATTATATGTTGATGCCATACTTATATGTATAAAGAAAAAAATGAAGTCAAATATCTTATTTAACATGAGCTCATATTTGGTACTAGAGTTTAAATGTCCTCTAATGTCCTAAGGATAAATGGAGTAACATAAAACTAGTGTTAATCTACTTGAGAGTGTTCGAATGTGTTGCTTATGGAGATAAGAAGTATAAATTCTTCGACCGAGAGTACTGAAGTGAATGTTTATTATATATCTAGAAGAAATTAAATATTATAGGTTGTGATGTCTAGATATTGAGAATGATAAGGTTTTAATCAGAAGGGATATGGTATTCAATGAAGTTGAAATGCCACTAGTCCTGGAGGTGTCATTATTGTAAATGTGGAGCTTCAATTGAGTTGAAGTTTAAAAAATATATGAAGTAAATGATGCTTCTATCAAAGCTAGTTTCATACTTGAAATATACTTTTCTTACATGTAGAAAGTTTAATCAAAACATGCATTTAGCATTAGACATGATTTTGATGTTCTGGATGTTTCAAATGTTTAAACTAGAGAGCAATACGAATATTTTGAAAGTTATCAACTGGTGGGGGATCTCGTTCAAATACCAAACATGCCTACATAGGGCTACAAATATATTGACATTATAAGTTATGCTTTATATGTTGAGATACAATGATATGCTCTTCATCGTAAAAGTTATCATAATGCTATGAAGAGCATTAATAAACTAAAATGGTAGACGGCCATAAAGAAAGAACAAAATTCTCTGAAGAAAAATGATATTTGGAGTCTTGTGAAGCAGCCAAATGTTGAGAATATTTTTATATTTAGATGATATTCAAGAGAAATAAATGTATTATTGGAGTTGAAATATCTATACTCAAATCTATGAAGGTGTCTAATGGCTTTACGCATAAGAAGAGTGTCGATTTTCATGAAAGTTTATCACTGGTTGTATACCTCTATAAGGGTTTTGTTGTTAATTCTTGCAAGATTTAATCTTGAATTAGATCATATGGATGTTAATAGTGTCTTTTTGCATGAGAAAATTGAGAAGATAGTATGTGTATATATAGACAACCTTAAGGGTTTTTAAAAAAGTAAAAATAATTATGTGTGTTTATTGAAGACATATATGGGTTGAAGCAGTCACCAAGATAGTGAAATATATAAGATGAGGGAATTTTTGTCATTGTAAGCATATGGGGAGAATTGTTAGATGTAGGCTCAAAATCACTGACCTATGGAACAGGGGATCAACGTGGGGTTTCGACCACTATAAAGGGTTTGGCCTCGAGATGAGTTTAGTCTGAAAGCTTAGTCTTAGTATGAGTTAACGCTCGAACATGGTGAATTCAATCTCTACATGAGAAAACTATCTACCATAGGAAGTTTGGTCGCGATATAAGTTAAGTCTCTATATGGAAATTTCCCGTCTCGACTCGAGATAAGTCTCGACACATGAGGTTTGACTTTGGGTAGCTCTTGTTTTATTGAAATCATTCTGAAATGGAATTTGATATATGGGTTTGGATTTAAACGTATAGTAGGTAAGGTATTAATGTGGTACAAGTTTTTTATAACCGTTTGGTGTACTGTCTATTTAAAATCGTTGATTTTATATTAATATAAGTTATTGTAACATTCTCGATTTGTTATTATGAGCATGATGTATGTTTATACTAATTTACACCTTATTTGAGATCTGATATATATTGGAACAGCACCTATAAATGGTATATGATGTAGCCCAGAATGTCCAAACAAAAACCTTCTTATCAAATCCAATTCTATTAAGATTTTATTTTATTTTATTTTAAGACATTTATTTTAGTTCCTTGCATTTTAATTTAGGATTTTGATCAGCTCTTATATGCAGCCTCATATGCCTTAAGTTATTTTAAGTTTTTAGAATAATATATTTTTATCTCTGAAAATTCCAGTCTTTATTACCCTTGTATTAGGGTTTTATCATGTTACCTTGAATTAGGGCTTCATCTATCGTTGTTTTTTTTCTATTTCTGTCGCGTCATCAGTTTGGTATCAGAGCATCAGTTCCTGCTACGGGGCAAACATGTTTCTGAATCCTGATTTAATATGATTCAAAGTCTAAATGAGAGAACAAAATCTATGATCATGAGCATCACGAAGATCATTTGGTATGGGGGGACACACCAAGAGTTTCTAAGACGATCTTATTGACCGGTTACTAGAGGATTTTAAATTTTCTACCAATCGTCGGATCAAGGTAAATATTTCTTATCGAGATGTTGTTTCAGGATATGAAGAGGTTTTCTAAGCCAAGTTTTTTCATCAATTGGACATGGGGTATTGTTTTCAAGCTATGAAAAGGCTTTCGAAACCATATTTTCATCAACTGGATGGCTTTGTGACTTCGAATAAGGAACATTCTAAAATAATTTATCTTATTACAATAAGGTCAACAATTATAATTCTCAATGTAACAATTGAAAAAAATATAATAAAATAATTTTATTTGTTGATGGTTGATGAGTCCGAATTCTGCATGCTCCCCGGACAAGGACAAATCGGTCCAAGGCCTCCGGACCGGACAGATCACACGAACCGGACAGATCATTCTGAACACTATGACCATAGGACTGTTCGAACTATGACAAAAGTACTAAAAAACCTAAACACTTCTTGACTAAGCTACTTGCTCTCCTACTTAGAGCTCATGGGTCTTTGAACATGACTCCGGTCCATTAAACATGACCCGAAAGCCCATAAGGGCCCAAACATCAGGGTATAAATACCCAACCACCTGCATTAACTGTGGGTAATGAGAATTAACTGCTACCAAGCTGCTTAATTATCTCTCTACTCTCTACTCTAAACACTTAACACCCACACACCACCATAAAACACCAACTGAAATTACCAGCCTACCCTTAGGAAATTATTATCCACACCAAATTGGCGACCACAGTGGGAGAAGAAGGTGCCTGAATCAAGCATCCAAAACCAGCTTAAAAAAATCTGTCCGAATGAATCCGGATAATCCAGAAATACCACCAGCTTTGCTTGAAGTGGTGGGAGAGAACGATGAATACACTATCGAAGAACGTGATAGGCTAAAGGGTGAAATAGAAGCTCTGAGGG
Organism: Limnanthes douglasii subsp. nivea; assembly: GCA_036936605.1. Lineage (NCBI taxonomy): Eukaryota > Viridiplantae > Streptophyta > Magnoliopsida > Brassicales > Limnanthaceae > Limnanthes > Limnanthes douglasii. The sequence goes on along the minus strand of JAUPFV010000004.1, from coordinate 142,023,600 downwards.
CTGAAAAGGCCAAGATGGGCGTGAAAGAAAAATCCAAAGCATCAGCTGCTCATCACACCGATAACCCCAGAGAGCATGAGTCTTCGAAGACTCATGTGAGCACCAAAAAGACTCATGCCAGTTCCAAAAAGTCTCACCGGTCTAAGCCAGTGGAGAGTTCTGACTCAAGCTCAGAATCTTCTGATAGCTCTTCGGACAGTGAGGGAGTTGAAAAATCCTTGTCCTCTAGCAGTGATGAGAGTCGAACAAGAAAGAAACAAAAGCATATTAAAAAAATATTCAAGAAAAAAGGATAGACAAGGAAAGATGAAGAGGCATATTGGTAATGGATCATCTCATAACCGGAGGCATGTGGACAAGATGCTGATGGATCCCTTCGCTTTCCACGGTGAACCAGGTATCTTTGCAACTCCCAATGAAGGTACTGTGTTCAGTCGTGGAAGGAATTGGAGGCAATCTCCGTTGTCTTCTAAAATTCTGTCCGGAAACCTCCCCAAGAGGTTTGACAGCACCAAAATAGAGAAGTACGATGGCGTACTGATCCGGACAACCATCTGGAGCAATTCAAAAATTTCATGATGAACTTTGATGATGATGACAAACTGCTATGTAGGGCATTCTCCCAGTCATTCACGGGGAGTGCTCTAAAGTGGTACAACAGCCTGCCTCAGGGTTGTATTAAAGATTTCGATACTTTTTGGGTAGCCTTTCGAAGGCAGTTCGTAGGGAGTAAAGAGCTAAAAGGCAATGGAGACACAATAATCCATTGTGCCCAGGAACCAAATGAGTCATTGAAAGAGTATATAAGCCGTTTTGTAAACACCAAGAATGGGTTGGCTGATTGCTTCGAACATGTAGCAATAGTGTCCCTAAGGCAGGGTTTGAACCCAGGCAATCTAGCTGATTCAGTGACCAGAAAGAAGGCCATGACATGGGGAGGGTTGCTGAATCAGGTTGACAAACAAATAAACGTCGATGAAACCAAGAAAACCAGGGTGCACAGGCAGGTGAGATCTACCCCAGTGGCACCGAATCCCAATCAGAATCAGTCCGGGAACAAAGCAAGAGAGACCGGACAGGGGCATGGTAGGGCAAAAGCTCAGTCTCAGCCAGCTGCTCCTGCTCAAAGTCAACAATCCAGAAACAAGAGAGGGCAAATGATGATGTACATTACCGGAGACCGACAACACTGCAGTCTCCCAGAGAGCATCGCAACAACTCTTTTTGCCAATATCACAATGATATTGGCCATACCACTGACGACTCCATAGCATTGAAACAAGAAGTTCAAAACTTGATTGAGAGGGGAAAGCTGGGAGCTTACGTTAAAAGAAGAGGAGGCAACAGGCCTGACAACACTCACCGGGTTGGTCCAAGTAATGCTGCTCCGGAGGGAGCCATGGTAATAGTTGAAAGGTTTGACATAGAATCTGAGTACTTGGATCCTGATCTAACTCGAAACAGAGTGGGTACAATTGAGGAATGTTCTAGGTCGGTCTCCGGGCTCATTAAGTTTTTCAAGTCACTTACAATTTTCGGGGGGGACACTATGACAGCTCCTACTGCTTCTTCGAGTAAGAGGCATGTTCATACTTTAGCCTCCCAGCTAGAAGGAGGCATGACATCCTATCAGTCACAAAACTCATTCCCCTTCATTGTGTTTGATGAAGATGATTTAAGAAACATTGCTGGCCCTCATGAGGATGCTGTTGTCATAGGAGCATTTATAGGGGGCAATGACATAAGACGAATCCTGGTGGATACTGGAAGCTCAGCCAATATCCTTTTCCTAACCACGTACAAGAAAATGAAAAATCCAGCTGTAATTCAGAATTCGGACAGATCAATCGTGGGCTTCACAAGCAGCTCAGCAGATGTGATCGGAGAGTTCGAAGAAGAAGTGTTATTGGGCAAGGGCCCTTTCAAGAAAATGGTCAGAATACTCTTTATCGTGGTGGATTGTCCCACTTGCTATAATGCTATTCTAGGGAGGTCTTGGCTCTCTAGGATGCATGCAGTGGCTTCAACAGTCCACCAGTGCTTGAAGTATGCTGTTCAGGGACAAGTTAGAGTCGTCCGGAGCAGCCAAAAGATTGCAAGAGAATGTTATGCCACTGCCCTGGCTCCTCGAATGCTGGGGGGCAGTCCGTATTAATGAACAATAGCACTTTGAGGGCCTTTCTGGGGGTGAGGGTGAAATTGATGACCCCAGAGAGACCCCCGGAGTGTTGATACCAGTTGAAGAGGTAGAAACACACTGTTTGGAAGATGGGAAAAATGTCAAGATAGGGTCTAAAATGCCACATGTTTTGAAAGATCAAATGTTAAAGTTTTTGAAGAACCATCTGCACGTTTTTGCTTGGTGCAATGCTGATGTTACTGGGGTTCCATCAGAAGTGATATCACATCACCTATCCGTCCGGAGAGACGTAGCTCCAGTGGTTCAAAAAGAAGAGCTTTTTCTAAAGAAAAGGCTGATGTCATTGTACAAGAGGTTGACATGCTCACGAAGATGGGGCACATCAAGGAGTCTCAATACCCTTTGTGGACTGCCAATCTTGTCTTGGTGAAAAAGAAGAATGGCAAATGGCGCATGTGCATTGACTTCACAGATCTCAATAGAGCCTGCCCAAAAGATTTGTATCCAGTTCCCCGGATTGATCAGTTAGTAGACTCCACCTCTGGGAACAAGCTGCTTTCCTTTATGGATGCTTTCTCCGGATACAATCAGATTCAAGTAGATCCAAAGGATCAAGAGCATACCACATTTGTCACTAACAGAGGTCTTCATTGGTACAAAGTAATGCCATTTGGTTTGAAAAATGCTGGGGCTACTTATCAGAGGTTAGTCAACAAGGCATTTGCTGATCAAATTGGAAGAAATATGGAAGTGTACATTGATGACATGATGGTGAAGAGTGTAGATGAACAGTTGCACTTGTCCGATCTCCAAGAAACTTTTTCCAACTTGGTAAAAGTGAATTTGAAATTAAACCCAGAAAAGTGTGTGTTCGGAGTGCAGTCCGGGAAGTTTCTAGGCTATATCATAAGTGAGCATGGAATACAGCCCGATCCGGACCAACTAAATGCTCTTTTCCAAATGGAACCTCCTTGAAACATTAAAGAAGTACAGCGGTTAACGGGGAGGTTAGCTGCCTTAAACAGATTTATCTCAAGGTCTTCGGATAGGTGTGCACCTTTCTTTCAAAATTTGAAGGGTGCAAAAGGATTCGATTTGACCCCACAGTGTGATGAGGCTTTCAATGAGATCAAGAAGCATCTGTCCTCTCCCAAGACTTTGTTTAAACCAGTTGATGGGAGACCCTCTTCATATATTTGGCAGTTTCAAGTTGTGCCATCAATGCTGTGTTGATAAGAGCGGTCGGTGGTCATCCCCATCCGGTATACTACATCAGCAAAAGTTTGGTAGATGCAGAAAGGCGTTACTTGAAACTCGAAAAGTTAGCATTGGCCTTGGTAATAGCTGCCAGGAAGATGAGGCCTTATTTCCAGGCTCATCCCATCATCTTCCGGACTTCTTTCCCTCTGAAGAATGTCCTCCAAAAGGCAGACATTTCAAGCAGGATGACTAAGTGGTCAGTAGAATTGGGGGACTTCGACATAGAATTTGCTCCCCGAACAACAGTCAAGGCCCAAGCTGTGGCAGACTTTTTGGTTGAATTCCACTCCGACAGGGATTCAGAGCAAACTACTGATATAAAAGATAAAAAAGTATGGGTCGTCCGAACAGATGGTGGATCTAGCACTATGGGATGTGGTGCAGGAGTATGTTTAACTTCCCCATATGGAGACAAGATGTACCCGGCTATTTGTTTTGCTTTCAGGGCATCTAATAACGAGTCTGAATACGAAGCAGCTATAGCTGGGTTAAAGTTAGCCTACGTTTGTGGGGCTAAGAGGGTCAAGCTATTAAACGACTCCCAACTACTTATCCACCATGCCCAAGGCCAATCTGAGGCTAAGAAGGAGCAACTTGTGAAGTATTTACTCCTCCTAAAAAATGAAGCACTTAAGTTTAAAGGTGTTGTCTATGAGCACATTCCCCGGACAGAAAATGAGCTAGCAGACTCATTGGCAACCATAGCATATACGAAGTCATATCCATGGATCCATGTACTCGAAAGCCCCTCCATTCAACTTAGTAAGGGTAAAGAAGAGGAAATTTTTGAAGTACAAGTGAAACAACCTCAAGACTGGAGGTTTCCTCTCATGCAATATCTCTCCGATGGTGTTGTGCCTCCGGATAAGTCACTAGCCAGAACATTGAAACATAAGGCTCGTGGTTTCATCATATTGAGAGAAGTGTTGTACAAAAAGTCATATAGTAAACCTCTCCTGCGCTGTTTGGGAGATGAAGAATCACAAGTGGTTCTCTCCGAATTGCATGATGGTGAGGGATCAGCCCATTATGGGTTTCGAGCTTTAACAAGAAGGGTTTTACTCTCCGGTTACTATTGGCCATCAATTATGAAAGATGCTAAGGAATTGGTAAGAAGGTGTGACCCATGCCAGAGGTACATCAATGAAATTCATGTACCAGCCATTCCTTTAGAATCAATTTCTGAGCCCATTCCTTTTGCTCGATGGGGATTGGATTTAGTGGGGCCTCTCCCTGTGGCGTCTGGAGGACGCAAAACTATAATTGTGGCCATAGATTACTTTTCGAAGTGGATAGAAGCAGCCCCCCTAGCAGGGACAACATCAAAAGCTGTTATAAAATTCATTCTATCCAACATCTGTTGCAGATTAGGTGTCCCACAGAAAATAACAACAGACAATGGGCCACAGTTCGACAATAGGGAAATGGAAATTTTCTGTGCCTCAAGGGGTATACAACATCGTTTTTCTTCACCTTTCCACCCACAAGCAAATGGGCAAGTTGAAGTGGCTAACAGAACTATATTGTCCAGTTTAAAGAAGAATTTGGAAGGGGCTGCTGGGAAGTGGCCTAGTTATCTACAAGATGTCTTGTGGGCCTACCGAACAACACCTGGGGCTGCAACACGAGAGTCACCCTTTGCTTTGGTCTATGGGATGGATGCATTAGCTCCCATAGAGGCAACTCTCCCCTCCTTTCGTGTTCACAACTTCTCCGAACACGCTAACGAGGTGACAATCAGAGGTCAACTTGATTTGATAAAAGAAAGACAAGTTGAAGCTCACCTTCGAGTTGCACACTATCAAGGCTTGATGAGAAGCAGGTTTGCTTCCAAAGTTAAAAGAAGAGATTTCCAACCACGGGACAAAGTATTAAGGAAGGTCTTCTTACACACTAAAGAAAATCTGTTCGGAAAGTTGGCCCCAACTTGGGAGGGTCCGTATATGGTTGTTGAAAGAATTAAGCCTGGAACTTATTGGTTGGAAGACAAAGATGGCAGAGTTCTAACACATCCTTGGAATATCGAGCATCTCCGGATGTACTTGGAATAGCACTTGTGTAAATATTTACTTGTTTGAACATCCATGTAAATATTTGGGGGCATACTCTTTCCTCCCTGGTGGCACGGAGAGGTTTTAATGAGGTGTCCGGGCTGTTAAATAAAATTTGATGCCTTCTTAAAAATTTTCTAAGTATTTTTAAAGTTTTATCCCTTGTCATACTATCCGGATTGAAATAACTAAGGGCTATTTAAACTCTAGCCGGATAACTTAAAGACTCTCACTATGAAACAACTAAAGGCTACTTAAACTCTGGCTTTCAAAATCAGAACAAACAATGAAAGAAGATGATAGTTGTGCAGAACAGAAATATTCATTGAAATTAATAACTTGAAATTGCCTTGGCCTTCCAAGGACTTTTAAATGATCAAAGTCGAACAACAAAAAACCTGTCCGGTCAAATACCGGACACCATTACAAAAATAATTCCTTGGCCTTCCAAGGACTTTAGTCTGGATAGAAAATAAACAAAGTGAATCATAAGTTAAGGTTGAGCCTTTGAAGATGGCTCACCTTCATCTATCTTCTTGCCTTTAGGGTCATCTCTCCCTTCATCTACCCTCTTGCCTTTAGGATCGTCTTTCTCCTCATCTGGGATCTCCCCAGTATGTTCTTCATCACCCGAGGAGTCACTGGAGTAGCCATACGTGTCGCCTTCGGCCATCGTGTGGTATGGGAGGTCTTCAGGCTCAACATAAAGCCATAAATCCCCTAGGTTCCTCTTCGGAAACTTTTCATGGAAGAGTAGAACCATGTCAGACCTCACCTTCTCAAGCAGTTGCTCTTCGCTTTTGATCATCTGGTTGGCATAAGCATTGATCTTGGCTTGGATCTTGGCCTCCTGCTCCTGTAACAAAGTATTTTTCTCCTCGGCAGCCTTGGACACTGCATTCTCAAGAGCAATCTTATCAGTGGTTAAGTTGGTAATGACTTTGTCCTTTTCCTTGGTTTCTTCCTTTGAGGTAGCAAGGTCTTTCTCCAGACCGGACAGTTTCTCCTGAAGGTCTTTGATGGTTTCCTCTAAAGTGGTGACTTTGGTGGTGCTTGTTTTTTGGCTTCTCTTCAACTCCTCGTTTTCTTCTTTCAACATGGCAGCATTGGAGGTGGTAGTGCGAAGGTCTTCGGACAGCTTTTCCTTCTCAGACTTAAGGCCTTTAATGATGTCTGCCTGACCCCGGACTTGTCTCTCCAACGTAAGTACCGGCTGCACATTGCTTAACAAGGAGTGCGCTATGGCATCCTTTTCACTAGAGACAATAAAAGTCTTACCGTTAAAGTTGACCGTGTTGGAGCTGCTCGGAGGAATGTAAGGCCCTGCAAAGTCATCTCTGGGGAGGTTGAGGAAGTATTCACCAAGCTCACCAAGACCGGTGATGTCCACTCCATCAATGTTGAGATCTCCTCCCTCAACCTCATCAGTGTGAAAGTCCCCCGGAATCTCTTAGGCGTGCGTTGGGTCTGATGAGTCCGAATTCAGCATGCTCCCCGGACAGGGCAAATCGGTCTAGTCTCTCCGAATACCGGACAGGTTACATGGACATGGATCGAACAGGTTATTTGGACCGGACAGATTTCTGTGAACACTGTGAACTTAAGGCTGTTCGAACTATGACAAAAGTACTAAAAAACCTAAACACTTCTTGACTAAGCTACTTGCTCTCCTACTTAGAGCTCATGGGTCTTTAAACATGACCCGGGTCCATTAAACATGACCCGGAAGCCCATAAGGGCCCAAACATTATACTATAAATACCTAACCACCCACATTAACTAGGGGTAATGAGAATTAACTGCTACCAAGCTGCTTAATCATCTCTCTACGTTCTACTCTAACCATTAAACACCCTCACACCACCATTAAACACCCTTACACCACCATTAAACACCCTTACACCACCGTTAAACACCCATAAGAACCTTAAAACTCCACTTGAAATTACTAGCCTACCCTCAGGCGGTTATTATCCACACCAAATTGGCGACCACAGTGGGAGGAGAGAGGTGCTTGAATCAAGCATTCAAAACCTGCTAAGAAATTCTGTCCGTATGAATCCGGACAATCCAGAGCTTCCACCAGCTTTGCTCGAAGTGGTGGAAGAAAACGATGAGTACACTGTCCAAGAGGGCGACAGGTTAAAGCTTGAGATAGAAGCTCTGAGGGCTGAAAAGGCCAAGATGGGCGTGAATGAAAAATCCAAGGCATCGGATGTTCATCACACCGACAACCCCAGGGAGCCTGAGGCTTCGAAAACTCATGTGAGCACTAAAAAGACTCATGCTAGCTCTAAAAAGTCTCACCGGTCCAAGCCTGTGGAGAGTTCTGACTCGAGCTCAGAATCTTCGGGTAGCTCTTCGGACAGTGAGGGAAATGAAAAATCCTTGTCCTCTAGCAGCGATGAGGGTCGAACCAAGAAAAAACAAAAGCAGGTTAAGAAATATTCAAGAAAAAGAGACCACCATGGAAGAATGAAAAGGCATATTGAGAAGGGGTCATCTCACCACCGGAGGTATACACACAAGATGCTAATGGATCTTTTTGTTTTCCACGATGAACCAGGTATCTTTGCAACTCCCAATGAGGATACTGTGTTCAGTCGTGGAAGGAATTGGAGGCAGTCTCCACTGTCTTCTAAAATTCTGTCCGGAAACCTCCCCAAGAGGTTTGATAGCACTAAAATGGAGAAGTACGATGGCAGTACTGATCCGGAAAATCATCTGGAGCAATTCAAGAACTTCATGATGAACTTCGATGACGATGATAAACTACTGTGTAGGGAATTCTCCCAATCTTTTACGGGGAGTGCTCTGAAATGGTACAACAGCCTGCCTCAGGGTTGTATTAAAGATTTCGATACGTTTTGGGTGGCCTTTCGAAGGCGGTTTGTAGGGAGTAAGGAGCTGAAGGGCAATGGAGATACAATAATCCATTGTGCCCATGAGCCAAATGAGTCCTTGAAAAAGTACATAAGTCGTTTTGTGAACACAAAGAATGGGTTGGCTGATTGCTTCGAACAGGTGGCAATAGCATCCCTAAGGCAAGGTTTAAACCCATACAATCTGGCTGATTCGGTGACCAGAAAGAAGGATATGACCTGGGGAGGATTGCTAAATCAAGCTGGCAAACAAATAAACGTTGATGAGACAAAGAAGACCATGGTGCACAGACAGGTGAGGTCCACCCCAGTGGCACCAACTCCAAATCAAAACCAGACCGGGAATAAAGCAAAAGAAACCGGACAGGGGCATGGTAGGGCAAAAGCTCAGTCTCAGCCAGCTGCTCCCGCTCAAAGTCAACAATCCAGAAACAAGAGAGGGCCATGGGTCCAACCGGAATGGTTCGCAGAGCTCAAAGAAAGTGTGGCCACCATTTTCGATAAGACAAAAGATGAGGTGCATTACCGGAGACCAGCAACCTTGCAGTCTCCCAGAGAGCATCGTAACAACTCCTTTTGCCAATACCACAATGATATTGGCCATACCACTGATGATTGCATAGCATTGAAGCAAGAGGTTCAAAACCTGATTGAAAGGGGAAAGTTGGGAGCATACGTTAAAAGAAGAGGAGGCAACAGGCCTGACAACACTCACAGGGTTGGTCCAAGTAATGCTGCCCCAGAGGGGGCCATGGTTAGAGTTGAAAGGTTTGATGTGGAATATGAATACTTGGATCCTGATCCAACTCGAAACAGGGTGGGTGCTATAGAGGAGTGTTCTAGGTCGGTCTCCGGGCTCATTAAATTCTTCGAGTCACTTACAATTTTCGGAGGGGACACTATGACAGCTCCTACTGCTTCTTCGAGAAAGAGGCATGTTCATAATTTAGCCTCCCAGCTAGAAGGAGGCATGACATCTTATCAGTCACCGAACTCATTCCCCTTCATTGTCTTTGATGATGATGATTTGAGAGACATTGCTGGCCCTCATGAGGATGCTGTTGTCATAGGAGCCTCTATAGGGGCAATGAAATAAGGCGAATTTTAGTGGATACTGGAAGCTCAGCCAATATCCTTTTCCTAACCACTTACAAGAAAATGAGAAATCCAGCTGTGATTCAAAAGTCGGATAGGTCAATCGTGGGCTTCACAGGAAGCTCAGCCGATGTGATCAGAGAATTCGAAGAAAAGGTGTTATTGGGCAGGAGCCCTTTCAAGAAAATGGTTAGAATACTCTTCATTGTGGTGGATTGTCCCACTTGCTATAATGTTATTTTAGGGAGGTCTTGGCTCTCTAGGATGCATGCAGTGGCTTCAACAGTCCACCAGTGCTTAAAGTATGTTGTTCAAGGACAAGTTGGGGTTGTCCGGAGCAGCCAAAAGATTGCAAGAGAATGCTATGCCACTGCCCTGGCTCCTCGAACACTGGGGGCAGTCCGAATAAATTATCAATAGCAGTTTGAGGGCCTTTCTGGGGGTGAGGGTGAAATTGATGACCCCAGAGAGACCCCTGGAGTGTTGATTCCAATTGAAGAGGTTGAAACGCACTGTTTGGAAGAAGGCAAGAGTGTCAAGATAGGGTCCAAGATGCCACCAATGTTGAAAGAAGAGATGTTGAAATTTTTGAAAGACCATCAGCATGTTTTTGCTTGGTGCAATGCTGATGTCACTGGAGTTCCATCAGAAGTGATATCCCATCACCTATCTGTCTGAAGAGATGTAGCACCAGTGGTTCAAAAGAGAAGAGCTTTCTCAAAAGAAAAGGCTGATATCATAGTACAAGAGGTTGACAGACTCACAAAGATGGGGCACATTAAGGAATCTCAGTATCCTTTGTGGACTGCCAATCTTGTCCTGATGAAAAAGAAAAACGGCAAGTGGCGCATGTGCATTGACTTCACAGACCTCAATAGAGCTTGCCCAAAAGATCAAGGGCGCAAGTTGCTTTCCTTTATGGATGCCTTCTCCGGGTACAATCAGATTCAAGTGGATCCAAAAGATCAAGAGCATACCACATTTGTCACTGACAGGGGTCTGCATTGCTACAAGGTGATGCCATTTGGTTTGAAAAATGCTGGGGCTACTTATCAGATGCTAGTCAATAAGCCATTTGCTAATCAAATTGGAAGAAATATGGAGGTTTACATTGACGATATGATGGTGAAGAGTGTGGATCAGCAGTTACACTTGTCCGATCTCCAAGAAACTTTTGCCAACTTGGTAAAAGTAAATTTAAAGTGAAACCCTGAGAAATATGTCTTCGGAGTGCAGTCCGGGAAGTTTTTAGGCTATATCATAAGTGAGCATGGAATACAGCCCGATCCGGACCAACTGAATGCTCTTTTCCAGATGGAACCTCCTCGAAACGTCAAAGAAGTACAACGGTTAACGGGGAGATTAGCAGCTTTAAACAGATTTATCTCCAGGTCTTCGGACAGGTGTGCTCCTTTCTTCCAAACCTTGAAGGTTGCAAAGGGTTTTGAGTGGACCCCACAGTGTGATGAAGCTTTCAATGAAATCAAGAAACACCTGTCCTCCCCCAAAACTTTGTTCAAACCAGTTGATGGGGAGACTCTCTTTGTGTATTTGGCAGTTTCAAGTTGTGCCATCAGTGCTGTGCTGGTAAGAGAGGTCGATAGGTATCCCCACCCAGTGTACTACATCAGCAAAAGCTTGATTGATGCTGAGAGGCGTTACTTGAAACTCGAAAAATTGGCTTTAGCCCTGGTGATAGCTGCAAGAAGATGAGGCCTTATTTCCAGGCTCATCCTATCATCGTCGGGACATCTTTTCCTTTAAATAATGTCCTTCAAAAACCAGACATTTCGAGCAGAATGACTAAGTGGTCAGTAGAATTGGGGGACTTCGACATAGACTTTGCTCCCCGGACAGCAGTAAAAGCCCAAGCTGTGGCTGATTTCTTGGTTGAGTTCCACTCCGATAGGGATTCAGAGCAAGCTACTAATACAAAAGACAAGAAATTCTGGATTGTCCGAACAGATGGTGGATCTAGCACTATGGGATGTGGTGCAGGAATATGTTTAACTTCCCCTTATGGAGATAGTATGTACCAGGCTATTTGTTTTGCTTTCAGGGCATCTAATAACGAGTCCGAATACGAAGCAGCTATAGCTGGGTTAAAGTTAGCCTACATCTGTGGGGCTAAGAGGGTTAAACTGCTAAGTGACTCCCAATTTCTTATCCACCATGCCTTAGGCCAATCTGAGGCTAGAAAGGAGCAACTTGTGAAATATTTACTCCTCCTCAAGAATGAAGCACTAAAATTTAAAGTTGTTGTCTACGAACACATTCCCCGGGCAGAAAATGAGCTAGCAGACTCATTGGCAACAATAGCATATACAGAGTCTTACCCATGGATCCATGTGCTTGAAAGCCCTTCTATTCAACTTAGTAAGGGTGAAGAAGAGGAAGTTTTTGAAATACAGGTGAAACAGCCTCAGGATTGGAGATCTCCTCTCATACAATATCTGTCCGATGGTATTGTGCCTTCAGATAAATCACAAGCCAGAACATTGAAACACAAGGCTCGTGGTTTCATTATGTTAAGAGAAGTGTTGTACAAAAAATCCTATAGTAAACCTCTCCTACGTTGTTTAGGGGATGATGAGTCACAAGTGGTCCTCTCCGAATTGCATGATGGTGAGGGATCAACCCATTGTGGGTTTAGAGCTTTAACAAGAAGAGTATTACTCTCCGGATATTATTGGCCATCGATTATGAAAGATGTTAAGGAATTGGTGAAGAGGTGTGACCCATGCCAGAGGTACAGCAATGAAATTCATGTACCAGCCATTCCTTTGGAGTCAATTTCTGAGCCCATCCCTTTTGCTCGATGGGGGTTGGACTTAGTAGGGTCTCTCCCTGTGGCGTCCGGAGGGCGTAGAACTATAATTGTGGCCATTGACTACTTTTCAAAGTGGATAGAAGCAGCTCCCCTGGCAGGGACAACATCAAAAGCTGTCATAAAATTCATTCTGTCCAACATATGTTGCAGATTTGGTGTCCCACTGAAAATAACAACAGACAAATGGGTTACAGTTCGACAATAGAGAAATGGAAAGCTTCTGTGCCTCAAGGGGTATACAGCATTGTTTTTCTTCACCTTTCCACCCACAAGCTAATGGGCAAGTTGAAGTGGCTAATAGGACTATACTGTCCGGTTTAAGGAAGAATTTGGAAGGGGCTGCTGGGAAGTGGCCTAGTTATTTACAAGAAGTCTTGTGGGCCTACCGGACAACACCTGAGGCTGCAACACAAGAATCACCCTTCGCCTTGGTCTATGGAATGGATGCAGTAGCCCCCATAGAGAAGACACTCCCTTCCTTTCGTGTTCACAACTTCTCCGGGTTAAAGCTCGCCTTAGGGTGATTCTAAACCCACTTGATTTGATAGAAGAAAGACGGGTCAAAGCTCGCCTTAGGGTTGCACACTATCAGGGCTTGATGAGAAGCAGGTTTGCTGATAAAGTTAAAAGAAGAGATTTCCAACCAGGGGACAAAGTATTAAGGAAGGTCTTCTTACACACTAAAGAAAAGCTCTTCGGAAAGCTGGCCCCTACCTGGGAGGGTCCGTACATAGTGATTAAAAGAATCAAGCCTGGAACTTATTGGTTGGAAGACAAAGATGGCAGGGTTCTAACTCATCCTTGGAATATTGAGCATCTTCGGATGTACTTGGAATAACACTTGTGTAAATATTTACTTGTTTGAACTTCCATGTAAATATTTGGGGGCATACTCTTTCCTCCCTGGTGGCACGGGGAGGTTTTAGTGAGGTGTCCGGATGGTTGAATAAAATTCGATGCCTTCTTCAAAATTTTCTAAGTATTTTCAAAGTTCTATCTCTTGTTATACTACCCGGACTGAAAGATCTAAGGGCTATTTAAACTCTAGCCGGAGAATTTAAACACTCTCACAATGCAATAACTAAAAGCTACTTAAACTCTAGCTATCTAAACTAAAACAAACAATGAAAGAAGATGATGGTTGTGCAAAACAGAAATATTCATTAGGGTACGGCTATATATACCTAAATGTGATTTAAGTATACCCAAAAAACGCAGTTGACTTTTATTTGACTTTTTTAGGACGAAAAAACCCTTGAAATTTCATTTAATATCCGAATTGCCACTAAGTAAAAAAAACACTAAGTATATCCTAGATACACCCAATTCACAAAACAATCTATTTGGTTATGTATACCCAAAAAAACACAACTCTCTACTAGATCAAACCCCATATTACTACAATTTTGTGAAATTCTTCAAATTGTTCTTTAACATTCAAAGTTGCCTCAAGAACATTCAAACTCTTTTTAATTTTTTTAAACTTCTTCTAATAAAAACACAAAATCAAAACTTGTTTTTTTGAAGTTTTTTTTTAAAAAAATATAAAATTTAATTACTAAAAAATTCATAATTTTCGGGTGTTTGGAAGCCATTTTCCGGCCGAAATTCGGCCGGAAAATGACCATTTGCGATGGCTGAGGGTACCATAGGTACAGAGGGGGTGTACCGACCGGTACACCCCCTCTGTACATATGGTACACTCTGTACCGACCGGTACACCCCCCCTGTACCGACCGGTACGCTCAGCCTTCGTAAATGGCCATTTTCCGGTCGAATTTCGGCCGGAAAATGGCCTCCAAACACCCTAAAATTCTGATTTTTTTACCTAATTCAACCATAACCCTAAATTTTGATACTAAGACTAAGTTTTTATATTTTAGTCCGCCGGATTTTAGTTCGCCGGATTTTAGTTCGCCGGATAAATTAGAGAGAACTTGAAGGTTTTAGAGAGAAGTTAGAGAGTGTAATTGAAAAAATGAGGTGGATAAGATTAGTAAAAAAAAACCTTATATACCTAGAAAAGGGTATTTTTGTCAAAATTTGGGTATACTTAGATCATCTTTGGGTATACTCAAAATTGGGTATACTTAAACCCGAATTGGGTATATATAGCTTGACCCTATTCATTAAACAACTTAAAATTTCCTTGGCCTTCCAAGGACTTTTCGAGTAAGTCAGGGTACAACACAAAAAACATGTCCGAACAAATACCGGACACCACAACAAAAAGAGTGCCTTGGCCTTCCAAGGACTTTAGTTTGAACAAAAGATAAACCAAGTAAATCATAAATTAAGATTGAGCCTTTGAAGATGGCTCCCCTTCATCTGCTTTCTTACCCTTAGAGTCGCTCCCCCTTCGACTATTTTCTTGCCCTTGGGATCATTCTCCTCTTCACCAGGGCTCTCTCCGATCTTCTCTTCATTACCAGATGAAGACTCACTGGGAATTCCATCCTCGTCGACCATTGTATAATATGGAAGGTCATCATCATCCACATAGAGCCATAAGTCCCCCAGGGTCCTCTTCAGAAATTTTTCATGAAAAATGAGAACCATATCAGACTTTACCCTTTGAATCATTGACTCTTCGCTTTTAATCATTTCCCTGGCATAGGCGTTGATCTTGGCATTGATTGTGGCCTCTTGGTCCTTTAACAGAGCATTTTTCTCCTCAGCAGCCTGGGTCACTGCATTTTCTAGAGCAATCTTGTCAGTAGTCAGGTTGGTGATGATCTTCTCCTTTGCAGTAGTTTCTCCCCTTGAGGTCGTAAGGTCCTTCTCCATACCGGACAGCTTCTCCTGAAGATATTTTATGGTTTCTTCTAGGGCGGCAACTTTTGTGTTGCTTTAATCTTGCTTCCTCTTCAGCTCCTCATTTTCTTCCTTAAGCAAGTCAGCATTGGTGGTGGCAGTGCGGAGGTCTTCGGACAGCTTTTCCTTCTCAGACTTGAGGTCTTTGATGGTGTCTGCCTGACTCCGGACTTGGCTCTCCAATGTGAGAACTGGCTGCACATTACTAAGCAAGGAATGGGCTATAGTGTCCTTTTCACTAGAAACCATGAAAGTCTTACCATTGAAATTGACTGTATTGGAGCTTCTTGGAGGAACGTAGGGCCTTACAAATTCGTCTCTGGGGAGGCCAAGGAAATACTCACCAAGTCCAGCTAGACCAGTGATGTCCACTCCATCGAGGTTGAGATCTCCTCCCTCTACCTCATCGGTATGAAAATCCCTTGGGATCTCTTCGGCCAGTGTTGGGTCAGAGGGGTCAGTGGGGAAGGAAGGCTCCGGATCCCGGAGAGCGAGCTCATCTCCTTAGGAAGTCTTTTTCTTCTTGGCTTCCCGGTCAGTACCTTCTCCTACTTGCTTGCGAGTCCTCTTGGGAGCCTTTGGAGGTTTTGGGAGGTCTACGTCCTGCCTTTCGGTCTCTTGCTCTACCACTTGCAAGAGGGCTGCATCGATTTGAACCTGGGCCGGCCCCTCCGGGTCTGCTGGGGCATCCTTCTCAGCCTCACTCGCTACCTTTTTGCCTCTCTTCTTGCCCTTCATTTTACTTGGGGCTTTAGCCCGGGCAGGCAGGTAGAGTGTCCCATCTAACTCATGGGACCTTCTCAGCACAACGTCTTCTGGAGGCTGGGTGGTGAGCTCCTCCCAAGTTAGGTCTCTCCAACCTGTGGTGTTCCACAGGTGAGACCTTGCTAGATTTCCAGCGGTGAAGGCTTTGTGGAATCGATTCTCCCAGTTCTCTGCGGCCCAAGCATTGATTTTGCCACAGGTAGTCTGTCCGGCCTTTAGATAATCCCCGAACTTCTTTGGCAGCTCTGTTAGAACAAAAGAGAAACTGGTTAATTTAAACTAACTTTAAAAAAAAAGAAAAAAAAAGAGAAACGGACAGAGATTTAAAGTAAGGAACTTACGGTCACTCCTCCACCTACTCCTGAGGAGGCTTGGGTTCTCTCCGACCTTGATCTTTTTGCCATTTTCCCAAGCACCACTGACGAACAGAAATTGGCTCCTCCATTTGCTCTCTGACTCCAAGAGATCATCAACAGCCTTGAGATCGTTCCCCATATTGAAGTGATAAAAGGGGAATTGGTGATGCTTGCAAAGGTTGGCCACCGCTGCGAACTCTTCCATAGAAAGAGGGATCCCGGACAGCCTGGATGCCATGGTACATGACATCAAAGTAAACCAGCCATTGGGGCTCAGCTGGCTCGGGCAGAGCTTCACCAGGTGGAAGTATCGAACGATCTCCGGGTCCAGTGGGAACCTGAGTCCCCAGTTAAATAGCTCTGTAAAGAAGACTATTTCGTTCCTCTTGCAATCCATGGGGGTCTCCGGATCGATGGGGATCCTTATCTTTACATTTTCCGGGATCCCCCATTTTGTGCGCATTCGCCCCAGGTCAAGAGTATGGATGAATGCATACTTGGTCGTTTGTAAGGCCAAGAGATATTTGAGCTCAACTCTGTGGAAACATGGCCCCACCTTCTCCTCAAGGCACTCTGGCAGCTCCGGATGCCTCAAGTACAGATTTTCCTTGCCTTTTTTGGCAATAGCAGCATTTTCAATCTGGCTAGAAGACTCAGACTCGAAAGGGACCTCCTCAGCAGAGTCCTCCATCCTCTCCTCCATAACTGTTGGGGGAATGTCTGTGGTAGAGGTCCGGGGAGGGTTAAAGCTTGGCTCAGCCTGGCTTCCGGACTGTTGACCTTCTATATTTTTATGACTTCTCACCTCAGGTTGGGGCTCGGGGGCAGAAGTCTCTCTTGGAGGTACCGGGCTGCTGGCCTCCGGACCAGATAGCCTCTCCCGGGGAGCTCTAATGGGCACTCCAGACCCAGAGCCACTGTTTTTCGCCCCCGATTTGGAGGGAGTATTCTTGGAGGCTAGTCCCTTAACTAACCGGCTTGGCCTCTTAATAACTAGTTTCTCCGGAGAGTGATCAGAGTCAGATCCCATAGCTATAAAAGGAGAAGGTTTCCTAACGCTTGTAGCAGTAACTCCTGGCTCAACAGCAGGAATTGATTCCTGGACCGAGGAACCAGAGACTATGGGCGAGAGGGTGGATTGAAAGAGTTTTTTAGGCTTAGTACCTTTGGAGGAGGACGAGCCCGATCTGACTCTGTAACAGAAGAAACTGGTCTCTCAACAGGTGATGATGGTAGCCCTGCTGCTATTCGTCTTTCCTTCTCGACCTTTTGCGCTTTCTCCAACTCCGAAAGATTGAGCCAACCACCCTTGATCAATGCTGTTCTTGCTGTAAACATAAACTGCCAAGGAAACTTTTTGCTTTAGAGAGAGAAAGCTCTAAGTAAATTTGCAGAGTAAATGTGAAAGAGATGGTAAAACAGTGGAAAATGAGTTTGAATTTATAGTGAAACTGAGAAAAAACGTTGATTCCTAGGAGAATTCGAAAAGTTT
This sequence comes from Limnanthes douglasii subsp. nivea, assembly GCA_036936605.1. NCBI lineage: Eukaryota > Viridiplantae > Streptophyta > Magnoliopsida > Brassicales > Limnanthaceae > Limnanthes > Limnanthes douglasii. The sequence continues at coordinate 142,005,915 of JAUPFV010000004.1, read as the reverse complement.
GGCAATGATTAAAAGACGGCGCTGATGTCACTACTTGTAATTAAAGAGGTTACTTGTTAAAGAAGATGGTGCGAAATTCAAGGTGAAAAAACGGCTGGAGTGTCCAATCAGAAGGCGACACGTGTCCCATTAACTCTGGCAAAAACCGTTCTGAATTCGTAAAGTTTAACATGTCCGGGTATACCCATAGATCTGTCCGGATTAAAAACCACTTCATACATCGGACTGTTTTTCAGTTCTTTGACAAGAATACTTGCTCAAACACCTAAAAAGGGGCTCCTGATGAGTCTGAATTCAGCATGCTCCCCGGACACGGCAAATCGGTCTAGTCTCTCCGAATACCGGACAAGTTACATGGACATGGATCGAACAGGTTATTTGGACCGGACAGATTTCTGTGAACACTGTGAACTTAAGGCTGTTCGAACTATGACAAAAGTACTAAAAAACCTAAACACTTCTTGGCTAAGCTACTTGCTCTCCTACTTAGAGCTCATGGGTCTTTAAACATGACCCGGGTCCATTAAACATGACCCGAAAGCCCATAAGGGCCCAAACATTATACTATAAATACCTAACCACCCGCATTAACTAGGGGTAATGAGAATTAACTGTTACCAAGCTGCTTAATCATCTCTCTACGTTCTACTTTAACCATTAAACACCCTCACACCACCATTAAACACCCTTACACCACCATTAAACACCCTTACACCACCGTTAAACACCCATACACCACCTTAAAACTCCACTTGAAATTACTAGCCTACCCTCAGGCGGTTATTATCCACACCAGGGTCAGAAGGCTCAACTTGGAAAGATGGCTCCGGAGCCCGGAGAGAAAGCTCGTTTCCCTTAGCAGTCTTTTTCTTCTTCGCCTCCCGGTCTGCACCTTCGCTTCCCTGTTTGCGATTTCTCTTGGAAGCCCTTGGAAGTTTTGGGAGATTCGTTTCCTGCCTCTCAGTCTCTTGCTCCACTAATTGCAAGAGAGCAGCATCGATTTGGCTCTGGGCTGGCCCCTCCGGGACTATTGGAGCATCCTTCTCAGCATCAGCAGGGATGGCATCACCCACCACTTTTTTTCCCTTCTTCTTCTTGCCCTTCATCTTGCTTGGAGGTTTGGCCCGGCCAGGGAGGAAGAGTATCCCATCTGGTTCATGGGTCCTCTTAAGCACGACGTCTGGAGAAGGCTGGGTGGTGAGCTCCTCCCAGGTCAAGTCTCTTCGGCCTGTGGTGTTCCACAGGTGATACCTTGCCAGATTTCCACTGGTGAAAGCATCGTGGAATCGATTCCCCCAATTCTCAGTAGTCCAGGCATTAATCTTGCCACAGGTTATCTGTCCGGCTTTCTGATAGTCGTCGAACTCCTTGGGTAGCACTGCCAAGGCAAAAGTGAGACTCATTAGTTCGAACTGCGTTAGATAAAAAAGGGAGAAACAAAAAATAATAAATAAAGTAGGAGACTTACGATCACTCCTCCACCTGCTTCTGAGGAGGCTTGGGTTCTCTCCGGCTTTAATCTTCTTGCAATTTTCCCAGGCACCACTGACAAATAGGAACTGGGTCCTCCAATTCCTCTCTGTCTCCAGCAAATCATCCACCGCCTTGAAGTTATCCCCCATGTTAAAGTGGTAGAAGGGGGTGTGGTGGTTTCTACACAGGCTAGCCACTGCAGCGAACTCCTCCATAGGCAGAGGGATCCCTGACAGCCTTGATGCCATGATGCATGACATAAGGGTATACCAAGCATTGGGGCTAAGCTGGCTCGGATAGAGTTTGATCAGATGGAAATATCTGACAATCTCTGGGTCTAGTGGGAGCCTGAGCCCCCAGTTGAACAGCTCCGTGAACATAACCACCTCACTTAACTTGCAATCCATGGGGGTCTCCGGATGAATAGGGATCCTGATCTTTACATTTTCTGGAATACCCCATTTTGAACGCATCCTGCCCAACTCGGCAGTGTGGATGAATGCATAGTCGATTTTCTGTAGAGAGAGAAGATAGTTGACGCTGACCTTGTGAAAACAAGGCCCTACTTTTCCTTCTAAGCTCTTCGGCAGATCCAGATGCCTCAAGTACAACTTTTCCTTGCCCTTGTCCTTCTTGGCAGCTATCTCTTTGCTAGTCTGACCGGAGGGCTCAGACTCAAACGGGGCCTCTTCAACTGAGTCCTCCATCACTTCCTCCATGATCGTTGAAGGGATTTCAGAAGCTGTAGTGGGGGGAGGGTTCAAACTTGATTCAGCCTTATCTCCGGACTGATGGGCCTCATTGCCACTTTGATTTCTACTCTCCGGTAGAGTGTTTGGAACAGACGCTTCTGACTGAAGATTTGGGTTGGACCCCTCCGGTCCGGACAGCTTGTCCTTAGGAGCTCTAATTGGCACCTCTGATCCGGTGCTGCTATCTTTTGCCCCCGATCTTGAGGGGGTGTTTCTAGTTCCTTGGCCTTTAACCAGCCGGCCTCTCCTCTTATCAACCAGCTTCTCAGGAGAATGCTCCGTGTCCGATCCCATTGCAATAAAGGGAGAGGGTTTTCTAAAGCTAGTGGCTGTGACTCCTGGCTCGACAGTAGGCACAGATTCCTGAACTGAGGAACCGGAGATTATGGGGGAGAGAGTGGTTTGAAATAGTTTTCTAGGCTTAGTGCCTTTAGAAGAGGACGAACCTCTATCCGACTCAGATGCAGAGGTGATAGGTCTGTCAACAGGCGAGGCAGGTAACCCTGCAGCAATCCGTCTTTCTCTTTCGACTTTTTGAGCCTTCTCTAACTCGGAAAGGTTAAGCCACCCGCCTTTGACAAGAGCGTTCCTCGCTGTAAACATAAACTGTTGAACTAAGTTTTTTTCTTTAGAGAGAGAAAGCTTTGAGAGTTTTTACAGAAGTAAGTTTGAAGGAGATGGTAAAAACAGTAGAAATGAGTTTGTATTTATAGTAAATATGAAAAAGCAGTTGATTCCTAGGAGAATTCGAAAAGTTTGGCAATGATTAAAAGACGGCGCTGATGTCACCCCCTGTAATCAAAGAGGTTGCTTTTCAAAGAAGGTGGGTTCGAGATTCAAGGTGAAAAAACGGCTGAAGCAACCAATCAGAGAGCGACACGTGTCCCACGAACTCTGGCAAAAACCGTTTTGAATTCATCAAGCTTTATCTGTCCGGATAAACCCTTAGACCTGTCCGGATTAAAACTGCCTCTGACATCAAACTGTTTTTCAGGTCTTTGGAAAGGATACTTGCACAAACACCTAAAAAAGGGGCTCCTGATGAGTCCGAATTCTACATGCTCCCCGGACAAGGACAGACCGGTCCAAGGCCTCCAGACCAGACAGATCACACGAACCGGACAGATCATTATGAACACTATGACCATAGGACTGTTCGAACTATGACAAAAGTACTAAAAAACCTAAACACTTCCTGACTAAGCTACTTGCTCTCCTACTTAGAGCTCATGGGTCTTTGAACATGACCCGGGTCCATTAAACATGACCCGAAAGCCCATAAGGGCCCAAACATCAGGGTATAAATACACAACCACCTGCATTAACTGCTACCAAGCTGCTTAATTATCTCTCTACTCTCTACTCTAAACACTTAACACCCACACACCACCATAAAACACCAATTGAAATTACCAGCCTACCCTTAGGCAATTATTATCCACACCAATAGTGATGGTGATGGTGCTGTGAATTCGAAGACGAATTCTTGTCAACCAGGAGAGGATAATGTAGCCCATAAATTCCAAACAAAACCCTTTCAATTTTATTTTATTTTATTCAAATATCTTATCAAATCTAATTATATTAAGATTTTATTTTATTTTATTATAAGATATTTATTTTATATCCTTGTATTCTAATTTTGGGTTTTGAGCAGCTCTTATATAAAGCCACATACACCTTAAGTTATTTTAAGTTTTTAGAATAATATATTTTTTATCTCTGAAAATTTCAATCTTTGTTACCCTTGTATTAGAGTTTCATCATGTTACCCTTGAATTAGGGTTTCTTCCATCATTGTTTTTTCTTTTATTTCTGAGAGAGAGAGAAAGAGAGATAATATTTTACTCCAACAAAGATTTAAGAGAAAAAAGCTTAAATAAGAGAAAAATCTGAAACAATTGAGTTTTTTTAGAATTGATGATTTTTTTGCAATAGAATCACGAATAATACATTGAGAGAAATACTAAGAGCTAACATATAGCTCTAAAAACTTATATTCTATTTTGAGAAGTTTTGAACTGATTGTATTTACTTGTATCCTGTATTTTTGTAATTGCTTGTAATTTTTTTCATCTATAAAATCATATTTATTATTCATTGATGTAGAATTTCTCCATAATCTAAACCATGTAAATCATGTGGCATGTGTTTTTTTATTTATGCCAAACTCTTTTATAAATGTATGAATTTGCATGAATCAAAATACCAAAGCGCAACTACTGAAGCATAATTATTCATATCTTAAATTTATCATGTTGTAGGTTAATTATCTAATAAAAATATATGCATCTTGTTAGGGAGACTCATCTTAAAAGATCATATTTGCTTTAGAATAATAAAAAAACCCAAGTCCAAAAAAAACCCAAGGCAAAAAAAAAACCAAAGTCCAGATAGTGATAGCCGAAGCTGAACCACTCCAACCAAAATATGTTTGGTGATAGTATTGATTTTGTAACAAGTAACATATGAGCCACAGGACTTTGTCCTGTACTCAAATATTAGTTATGCACTTAAAGAAACAAATCAACAAATAAAAAGGAATGTAAAACTAATTACATGCACAAGACATATTTAATGTGGTTTAAATTATGAAACATTTCTACATCAAAGGGTAATAGACACAAATTTTATATATATATGAGGTTACAAGAAGACTAAGTCAAATATTAAAAACTAAAGCACTCATATTTGTTACAAATAATTCTAAGCTTACAAAATAACTGTATCTCCCAACATGCTAATTCAAGTTTTTATGTTCTACCTCAATATAGCCGAAAGCTTCCAACTTTCTCCCTCAGATCTCACAAGTATTTCTCTCACATAAATGACCGAGAAAGACTCCAATAAGCATCTCTCATGATTTATAAATGATCAATGATGTGTATAATACTCTTCCACTCATAATAGTGCATGACAACCCTTTCCTCGTTTGGTCAGGCAGGTTAGCACATAAGGACAAGGTTGGTGCTGACATTCATACGATAGGGGCATGCGGAGCCTCCTTGTACAATTTTTTACATACAAACCTTAAATCCACGTATATATGATCAAAGAATTAGATTAAACATCAATTCAGACTCTTAGTGACTTGGCTTCTCTTAGAATCTTCTACGTATCTTCGCAATCTCTTCAGAAACCATGCTTGGCACCTTCAGTATCACAGATGATTAGTCTGCACCTCCGGTCAAGAAAAAATATTTTTTTTGTCTTTGATAGAGCTTACCCTTAGGCTCCATGAAACGTCTTTGCACCTAAGTCTCAGCCCCAGCTCATGTATACAGTTGTCCATATTCGGCCATATTTAGTCTTTGGAAGTAATATGTTTTCAAGTTACTAGTAGCCTACAACTAACAACTCTCCACCTAGGTTGGTAGTAACTCCAGCATTAGTTGAACGTGATTTTATACTATTTAGATCTCGGCTTACCTGTATCCCAGACTTGCACAAGTTTTATGCAGTTCGTGAACATTGAAACCGATAATTTCTTAGTTAGAGAATACAAAATATTTTATTTACTAGCAATCTTATACACCTTCACTTTATCTATTTCTACCACGCCTCGAATGAAGCGCCACTTGATATTTATGTTCACTAATTTCATAACAGAATAGATTCACATCTTGCTTTGTCCGAGTGATCTCACTCAATAATCCTTTCAATCCAATAGGTTCCATCATGGCTTCCATAACAACCAGATATTCGACTTCCGTAGATGAAAAGGTAACGACCTTTTGTATACATTAATTTAATCTAACCATTCTTCCAAGCATAGTAAACAGATACCGAAAGTAGACTTCCTTATGCCTAGGTAGCCTGCATAATCAGAGTCCACATACCATGTCAACACTATATTAGTTGTATCTTGCTGATTATAACATAACCTAGCTTCAGTTGAACCCTTTAAGTTTGTTATGAGCCACTTGAGTATATGTTAATATGGCTTTCCCAGATTTGACATGAATCCACTCAAAACACTTATGTCATAGGCAAGATCAGGGCTCGTGAAAATCATTGCATACATAATGCTACTAATAACATTGGCATAAGGTGTCTTATTAATAAACGCGCATCTCCTTCTTTCTAATATTTAAAACCTTCGTTCAACACATGTAAACTGTCTCTTTCAACTCACCATGATCTAAATCTAGATCAAATCTAGCAACAATTGACAGTAGAACCCTGATTAAAGCTTATTTCACAACCGATGATAATATTTTATTGAAATCAACATCTTCATTTATGTGAAGCCTGTATCCATCAACCTAGATTCATATATGGAGAACTCAACCCCAATCATCCATTGCTTCCGTTTGAATCTATTTAATTTCAAAAATATTCTGACCTTTCGACCGCTTCACAAGAATCTAGGTTCTCATCTTCTTGAGAGATCTCATAATTTTCATCATGGTTGTAAACTAACATTTTCTATCACTACTCTTCATAGCGTCGTGATAGTTATTGGGTTCAAGAACATATAGTTTCATTTCAATAGATTAGTTATAACCGATAACATCAGCAAAGTTATATTGGTGTGGAAGTTTAATTGGTCTTTATGCTTTATCTCTTTCTAGTAAATAATTGTCAAGACCCTGTTGCTCTTTAGCCTAATCATCTGCAGCCATGGAGTACCAGACCATCGGCCATCTTCAAACTCATACAGTGGTTGAACTTCCTACATATGATCCAAAGCTTGACCAAGTCTCATATAATCTTCATTAAAAGTATCTCAAACATTCCTCTATAGATCAGACTCATCATAACCTCCTGATATCTTCTAGATAATATTAAGTTGGGTCTCCATCGTAGTCACGGTTTTTCCCCAGGATCTTCGATCAATTCCAACTATTTGAGGCATATTCTTAACTTTTTCCAACAACTTTTCGTTTATTATTTCAGCAAGGTGGTAATGTTGGAGTCTCCCACTTACGGTTTGGTTTCTAGTAATGTCAATCTTTGAATAATAGCTACTGAACTTATGATTCACATATTCCAAACCATTTTAAGTTTGAAGCTTCTTTAACATCTTCACTATCTCATTCTATAGCAAAGCCTTCTAGTCCTTAAAAGCATTAAATGCTTCATCCTTAGTCTTTAAAGTTATAACCCATAATTTTCTGAAATAGTCATTAATCAAGGACACGAAGAATATTGCACCATTTTTCCATGTCGGACCTCAAAAATCTTAATGAACATACTCAAGTACATAATTGGTTGTATAGCTACTAGATATAAGTTTTATCTCTTGCTCTTACACTACACATGGCTTCCAAAAAAGCTTAACTTCTGAATTGTCTTACAATCTAACAACCCTTGTTTTCTAAGTTCAATAAAGATCTTCTCACTCACATGTCCAGGCCTCAGATGCCACCACTTGGTTAAATCATTCTCTATACTAGACAAACACTCTACCACGACAGAGTTCTCAAGAACTAACACATGATTAGTCATATAGGAATTCATAACAACTAGTAAGCATTGCAATACCCTAAGTACGTCATCTTCCCTTTTATAAGTAAACCATTCATCATCTAGCGTTCCAACAAAAAGAAGGTTATGTTTAACTTTGGGCACGTATCTAACGTTGTTAATCACTCTCTCAATTCATGTGGACAACTTGAACTGAACAGTTCCTACTTCTTTGACAAGACATGATTCATCATTCCCTATGATGACCTTTCTACCTTTAGAAAATCTCAAGTTATCAAACCAATATTTGTTGGAAGTCATGTGAAATGATACGCCGAATCCAACACTCATTCATCATTATACCTACAACAAGAAAAATCCATTAATCCATTCGCGTACTCATAGTCATCTGAAATCATTACATCTTCGGCTTTGGAATTCAGATAACTACTGTTATTCCTTCTCTCTGGGAATTTCCTACTTATATAACCTTCATTCTTAAATAATGAACATCTCATCTTAGAAACTTGTCACAAGCCTCTTGGATTTTTATTGAGAGTTTCCTCTCATATTTCTTGAATCTATCCTTTTTTGTATGCCCCTCACACTCATCATCAGACCCTCAAAGTCACATTTCAAAATAATCTTCCTTTGAAGATCTTTTAGGTTCAGGGGACTATTCACTTCGGCCAATGTAAAGGAATTTTATCGTAGAGCATGGTTTCCATAAAGTGTTCATACACCTTCATCATAGAACTTACAAAGATTATAACCTATTTTTCGTCTTCCACATTGACGCCAACTACATTCAAGTCAGGAAATATTGTATTAGAATCATATGAGTATCTTCGGATCTCTTTCTACCATCATTTGACATCATGCATATTTATTTTTTTAGATATAATATATTTGACAAAGGCCTATTCATGTAAATTACCTTCAGAAAATTCCATATCCTCAATATCTTAGGCTCTCCAGATACCTCACGAAGCATTTCATCCCCCAAGCTTAATATGAGGATATTATGAGCTTTGGAGAACACTTCAATATCAGTCTTATCCATAAATTACTCATCATTGGCACTAACTAATCCATTTTGTAGTATGATAGCTCTAACCTTAATTATCCATACACTGAAATCATTATTTCCGATGAATTTTTCAAGGTTGAACTTCATGGAACTCATCTTGTTGGATTTTTTTGGTTTCTTAGTGAGAATATCTTCTCGAACCTCGAGATCTAAAACAATATTCGTCATATATTCTTTGTTTCAACACTATATCTGGTGTTGCTTCAGATTATCTACGCTCACCGCACCACTTATTAGGAAAACTCCTCCTCGAATAACATTTTTGTTTCAAAATAATCAACAACACCCAAGTATCAGCAACAACCGAAGTCCATACAACGTTAGCCAAAGCTCAATCGCTACAGCCAAAGCTTTGTTGCGATAGTATTTAATCTGCAACAAGAAACAGATGAGCCACACAACTTCTTCTTTTACTCAAATCTTAGATTAGCACCCAAAACAACAAAGCATGAACTAAAAAAGAAGTGTAAAACTAAACACACACAAGACAACGGTAACGTAGTTTGGATTGTGTAGAAATCCTACATCCACGGGCAACATATACAAATTATATATATATATATATATATATATATATATATATATATATATATATATATATATATATATGAGGTTACAAGAAGACTCTCAAAAACACTAAACACTCAATCACTCATCTTTGTTACAAAACACTCTCATCTTACAAAGAAACTATGTCTCTCATAATGCGTATTCAAGTGTTTATCTTCTACCTCAACTATAACCAAAAGTATCTAGCTTTCTCTCTCAAATCTCACAAGTGTTTCTCTAACATTAATGACCAGTAAGGACTTCAATATCCAACTCTCACTATTTATGTGCACAATACTTCTCAGCTCGTAATAGTGCCTACCCACCCATTTCTTCATTTGGCTCACAATAAGGACAAGACTGGTGTTGACATCCGTACGTCAGGATTTTGTGGCTCCTCCCTTTAATCAACGACACTATGATAAAAGGTTGATATTAAACATCGTTTATACCCTTATGGACTAACTTCCTTTACAAGCTTTTCGGTATTTTCAAAAGCCCTTCGGCAACCATGCTCTGCACCTATTATCGTCGCGATGATCAGTCTGCACTTCCGGTCCGGCAGAAGCATTCTTCGTTCCTTCGACAGAACTTGTCCTTAAATCCCAACAAACATCTTTGCACCTAAATCTTAGTCTGAACTACTACCCGGAAAATTCAGACAATTCTTACATCTACATGTCTTCAATTATCTATCTTCAACCATATATAATATTTAACCATGCTTTTATTTTCAAGTTATTTATGTTATACATTTATTAAAAAATACAAACTATAAAAATAATAAATAAGAATTATCATAAAAACTTTATTTATACAAAGATAGCTCAAAATATCATTTTAGTAGCTAGAAACCATTCAAAATATTCCTGGATAATCGAGCAGTTGGTTTATGATTTTATCGAAAATATTTTTTTAAAACTTAATAATTTATTTTTGTTACTATTTAGATACATGTTAATGTCATTGACAATGTTTTTAAACAGTTATTGCACTAAGGGTGTTTTTGTCCAATAATTGCGTTGTCTTCAAATCTAAGATTTTAGAAAGAATAAAAAAAATTGTAATCAAAATCAAACATTGAATACATAAAAAAAAGAAAAAAAATTAGGATATTGGTTTTGTCTTCTCTGTTTTACTCTTTTACTTATTTTGAAATTCATTGATTCATTTAGTCCTTAGACTCGGTCTCATCAGTATTAAAAACATCTATTCATGTTAAAGAACTATATTTGAATCAAGTAGAATCATAATGACCAATCTAAGGGAAATCGAAAATCAATACAAATGGGTCCAAAGACCATTTTCTCATTACTAGGGTCACATGAAAGAGATGCAAGAGGTAAAGAATATTAAATTTTCACACAACTTTGTCATAAAGAGTTTTTATATCAAATACCAACCCAAAACTTATGTATATAAAACAACTCTCTTGAACAACATCTTACTATCTAATGTGTATATAATAACACTTGATTACTCTTTCTCCTACAATTTTTTCTCTATCTCTTTTCTTCACCAAACTTGAGTACAGAAACAGGAGTTTATCACACTCCCTTAAGGCTACCAATGTTAGAAATAATATAACGTTTCAAGCTAGACTTCTGAAAGATCACTCAATTTTTCATCTTTTATATCAATCTTGTGTAGTTGCTTATCCTCGCCGCAGATTTCTTGCAACAGTTTAACGAGTCTTCTCATGGAGGGTCGGTTGATGGGGAGGGGGCTAGTGCACAGAAGACCGATTTGAAGAGTTTTGCATATTTCTTCCTTGAAGCAAGAATCAAGTTTTGTATCAAGAACATGATCTATGCCCTTTTTATCTATAGTTGTGCAAACCCACTTGACTAAATCTTTTTCCCCGAATTCCGGATCAACTGGGAGTCTACCTGTGACTAACTCGAGAAGGACAACTCCGAAACTGTATATGTCGCTCTTCTCGTTTACCCGGAGTGTGTAGGCGTACTCTGGGTTTATATAACAAAGGGTTATTAGTTTCAAAAGGCAACTGCAAGAATTTATGAATCCCTAGAGATATATAAACTTTAAAGAGGAAATCACAATTAAGCTATATTAAGAAACTAGAGGTAACTAACAAACACATGGTTTTAGTTCTAATCGGCCCAAGATCGATAATCTTTAACGTGACTTGCAAGCTATTCAAACTCAAAAGTTGCTCGAAATTCAGATTTAGCTGGAGCTCATGTATACTCGGGCAAAAATAAAGCTAAAATATGATAAATCTAGTGATTTATTTAGTATAGAACTATGAAAATTCTCGATCATTTTTATAATACACTGGCTCGGCCCGGCTCGAACCCAACCAACCTTGGGACAAGAAGTTGATACATATATTAAGTAGTACTAAAAGAATGTGAATCAGAATCTAATAATTCAGGGAACAAGCAACTTGTAGACCCTTCCTTAAGCTGTTACATAAATACAATGTACCAGCCGACTACCTAATTTTTAAATCTGACGTAATTGCCACTAAACAATATACATTTTTTGTTTTCATACTTTTATAACTAATAGAATATACAAGCCTCGCTGCAACGAACATGAAAAATATATAACAATGTTGCAACTTTTTAGTTACATAATACCAACAAAAAAATATGGTCCAATAGATTAAACCTAGGACCATTGCGTGAATATTCCAAATACAACAAATACTGAATAGTAAGTGATGGGGATGAGAAACTAACCTGGTGCAATGTAACCACAGGAACCAGCGATGATAGACATGGATTTAGGTTTGTTTTCTGCAGGATCAATAGCCTTAGCCACTCCAAAATCTGAAACTTTGGCACCAAAATCTGCGTCCAATAATATATTGCTTGACTTTACATCTCGATGAACAATTGCCGGAACACAATCATGGTGCAAATAAGACAACCCTTCGGCTGTGTCAAGAATTATCTTGTACCGTGTCGGCCAATCCAATAATCCACCTTTACTACTATGTAACAAATCACTAAGACTACCGTTAGTCATATACTCATAGACCAGAAGCTTGCATTCTTTAGTGGAACAACAACACCATAGTTTAACAATGTTCTTGTGTCTAATTTTCCCAAGTGTCTCGATTTCGGCTTCGAATCTATCGTCTTGAATTTGAGCTTCACATTTTTCTAGATCTCCTTCTTCGGAGTTCTTTTTGGATCCACTCCATAGTCTTTTTACTGCTACGGCCTCTCCGTTGCTGAGTATAACCTTGTAAACTTTACCGGAGGATCCAGTTCCAATTACATTATCTTCGTCTAAGCTGTCTAGAATCTCGGATTCGCTAAAACCTAGTTTATGAAATGACATTGATGTCCATTTTGATTTCTCGATTACTCTTGATTTCTTGAATGCCCTGTACTTTAAGTAAAACCAAATCACGCCAACAACAAGCACTAGACCAGCAAGTATAAAAGTTGACCAAAGGAACCATAAATAACCTTCCCTTTTAGCATCACTATTGCCACACGGACCCTTTAAGTCTCCACATAAACCGGGGTTGCCTAAAAAGCTATTCCGGTACACTTCTTGAGCAAATAAAGGAGGAATCTCACCTGATAACCTATTGTTAGACAAATTGAGCCGGTTCAGTTTCAAATGCTGTAGTGAAAGTGGGATTTTACCCGAAAACGAATTTCTTGACAGATCTAAATGACTCAGCACAGATAAGCTTCCGATATCGTTAGGGATCTCGTCTGAGAATTCATTACCAGCTAAATTAAGCTCATTCAGCTTCTTCCAAGATTTAATTCCATTTGGTAACTCGCCAGAAAACTGGTTACAGTGGAGATCAAGCGTATTCAGGTTCCGGAGATTCACAATGCTAGCAGGCAATGACCCACTAAGCTTGTTGTCACTAGCAGATAAATCCACAAGCTTATTCAATAACCCGATTTCCTCAGGCAAAGATCCGGAAAAGTCATTGTTGGATATAATCAAAAGTGACATATTCGAAGCACGACCAATAGATTTACCGATTTTCCCGGAAAAAGAGTTGTTAACAAGTTCTAGCAAGTAAACATGAGGCAACCCCCAGAAGCCGAATGGTACTTCACCGGATAGCCGGTTGTAACCTAGCCGGACACGAGTCAAGCTCTGGCAAGTACTTAAACTTTCAGGTATTTCACCAGAAAACGAGTTATATATCATCAACAGCTCCTCGAGCTCTCCTTTTTCGCACAATCCCGCCGGTATTTCACCTGTAAAGTGGTTGCTGGACAAGTCGATCCACCTCAGCGGTGAGTTTTTCCCTAGGCTTTCAGGTAACTTGCCGGTGAGTCGGTTACCGAAAAGCCGGAGCTCGTATAAGTTGGGCGAGTATGCAATACTCGCCGGTAAGACACCCGCTAATCGATTCTCGTAAAGATTCAAACTCTCCAATTCCAACGCGCACAACTCATCCGGGATCGTACCTGTCAACTTGTTCATCGATGCGTCGAGAAGTCTCAAAGCAGTCAACTTCTCAAATCCCAACGGTAACTCGCCGGTCAATGAGTTATTATAAAGCTCAATCTGAATCAAACTCGTCAACTGAGTGAGGGAACTCGGGATAGACCCAACTAAATTGTTCATTGCCAAGTCCAAATCGGTGAGTCGACTGAGTCGACCCAGTGAGTCAGGGATCTCCCCTACCAAACTACACTGAGTTAGCCACAAAACTTCTAAATTCATCAAGTTGCCAAGCTCCATCGGGATCCGACCCGGACTAAAGGGGTTATACGATAGATTAAGCATTTTAAGAGTACTGATGTTGCCTAAAAAAGCAGGAACCGTACCCTCGAGTAAATTGTAAACCATAGAGAGAACCTCGAGGTTCTCAAAGCGGCCAAAACTCGCTGGAATCTCGCCGGAGAAATTGTTTCCTGTGAAATCCAAGTACTTGAGGTTAACTATCTCCGGAAGCGAGTCGGGGAGAGGTCCGGTAAGGAGATTTTGAGAGAGGTCGAGATGGTGGAGATTCCGGCAGGTGGTTAAATGAACGGAGAGGGAGGAGTTGATGAAGTTGTTGGAGAGAGAGAGAAATGTGAGGTTGTGGAGACGGCAGAGGAGGAGAGGGAAAGGACCGCCGATATTGGTGTTGGAAAGATCGACAGAGTAAACGGAGCGAGTGAGCGAGTCGCAAGTTATACCAAACCAGTGACAGGGAGAGTCGTCTTGGTCAGTCCACGAAGAGAGGGCGGAGTCAGGGTCGGTGAGGCCGCTTTTAGCTGCGAGGAGGTAGAGACCTTCTTGGTTTAGCGAGAGAGTGAGTGGCGAGGAGAGAGAAAGGAGGGAGAGGATAAAGAGAAGCAGCATTTTAGAGAGAGAGTAATGGTGTGTGTTCAATGGTGGACTGATGCTTAAAAGTGATTTGGTTTGGAGTGAGTGAAAGTGAAATGGACTGATTTTTATAGAGAGAGAAAGTTGGTGTGCGATCATGGCAGCAAGGCAAGGCTCGTAGGCTAGTGGGATCGGATTAATTAAAACTTGGTGCTAATGTAATGACCACAGGAACCAGTGATTCAGATTTAGGACACATTTATGTTTTGAAACAAAATTCGATTTAAATGTTTACAATTTAGTACAGACACAGCTGAAGAGAATGATGATCTTACCGGTCTAAGGACGCGCGACTATCAAATACAGTCTGAAATCTGAATCAGTTTTGACAGTTTATGTAAATTAACCGCAAACAAAAACTACATTCTGATTTTGTTTTGTTTTATTTTACTTTTATATTCATTTACATTTATTTAATCATATGTTAAAATCATAATATTTTTTATTTTTATAGATTTAAAAATTTTAAACTAAAATTAGACCGTGATATGTCGAAAACAATTATAAAAATCAGTTTTTATATTATTTTTACAAATAAAAATATGAAATATCAATTAATAAAATTGGTAGGATTCATCGAAAACATTATTTATTATAATTTCATCATATATTATGAAAATATGGGATATCAATTGATAAAATTGGTAGGATTCAACGAAAACATTATTTGTTATAATTTCATCATATATTACAGTGGTTTTAAATATTTATTTGATAACATGGATTATCAATTTATTGTGGTTATAGTTTCGTGTTTATAGTTTCATTTAAATTTTATTCGACATTGTCAATTAACGCAATTGACATTATACATGATTTTGTCTATTCATGTTTTAGTATTATGTGGTATATATATATTAGATTTTAGATTTAGGATAAAAATCAAAACTTACATGATTTTCAACTTTGTGAACTTTGATTATTTTTCAAAATGCGTGTTATTGCAATAATATATTATTTTTATCATGATCATAGCTTGTATTTGTATAAGAAGTTCACAAACGCGTAGTATAAGTACAATACTGTAATGAATAGTTATAACATTGTAATGAGCTATATGCTAGCAACGTCAAGTTGTTACTTTGTTGTAGTAAGCCATCTATTTGACGCAACTAACAACTACATCGATGCAACAAGTTAAATGTTGACCACAACAAACAAATTGTACGTCATGATAAGCTATATGTTTGTCGCATCGTACAAAAACAAAACCATTTTAGTGTTGCGTAAAACACTATAGTTTTATTGATTTTTTTAGAATTCGGGGTATTTTCCAGAAAATGTACATAACATTTTATTGCACGAGTTAAACTCATGAGTTAGATGTGAATAAATCGAGCTTTATGACGAATGAGGTCATCTATATGCATGCTTAAAATATTTGCTACTTTGAGTTTGTTCAGAAAAGATATGCTCACCTTCATTGAGATATATGGGACCTTGATAAAATAGAAAGATCATTAACACATGATGAAATTGATGAGATGTAAATACAAGCATCCATAGAAAAAAGTTTGGGTTATGTGTGAATTACAAATACAATATTTCATAACAACATATTTTGTAAAGAGTTCATAACAAGTTAAATTATATCTTAATCTAGTTGTTACATCTCCATTAGTATCTACAATGATAATTAATCAAGTACGCAATAATTTTCAAATTAACATCATAAAAATAAGTGTTTATAGGTTTTTTTTAATATTACGCATTTGTCTTTCTCGATACAGATTGGATTAGCACATTACATAGTACCGTAAATGTTCGTATAAAATCATCATATTTTATATTCTTGTTGTAATCTAAAACAAGATTCGTTCGTAACTAGTTTTCTTGTCTAACTATAAAAACTTAAATTTTCATTTTAAGTCTTCCAAAATTCTAACATTTTGTGAATTTATAAACTTATGTAAAGTTATACCAAATTTACACCATAACTAAGAAAATCAATTTTTGTATCGATTTAGTTCGTCGATCCATGACTATCTCAAAAATATCACATTAGTTGGTACCATAAAAAAATGTAAGAGCTATAAAGACAAGCACAAACACTAAAGAATTAAAGATTTATTATACTAAATAAAACAGATTGGGAATCTCATATTTGACTGTAAAGTTAAAGATAAATCTATAAGATTTTGAATTTATTATAGGAAATTTAACAAAGTTACCATTAATAATAAAATATCATTTGCTCAAAATCAATTATTATTTTAATGAACTCTAGGAAGAAGTTATTTTCAAAAATTAGTTTGAAATTATAATATCATCATTTATTGGGTAAGAAGACATAATATATCTAAAACATCTTTTAGAACATGATATGAACATTACAAAATTTTCGTATCGTCAATCGGATTGAAAACTATATCATAAGTCTCTATGAAGGAGATGAAATGAATTGTTCGTCTTTATTTGGATAAATTATTCATCATATCCATTGATATTATTTTTATTTACTAAAAACGACAGAAGAACATAAAAAAATATTTTAAACTGACATTATAAATGTTACAACATCATGAGTTATATATAAAGTAAGAAATATATGAATTTAGGTTAGAAAATGTGAAGTTTATAGGACATAAAATTTATCTGTGTCATTATATAAGTAGATGCTATAAAACTATAAGTTGTTTGAAAATGTAGTCAACCAACTCCATCAATCCAAGTTCAAAGTTTTTTTTTATTAACCATATATTAATGAAGATTTATAAAGTGGTTTACATGGATCACTGAACCTTTTATACACTTGATATGAAAAAATATAGAATTGATATGAAATAATCAATATGAACAAACACTTAATATATTGAAGGAAATATTGACAACTACACCCCTTCCGGCCATTCTGAAAATAATAAAAAGTTTTTCATATATATAGGGATGAATCATACAAGAGATTAGGTTATATTTTGATACAAAGAGATGAAATAATATCTTACGCATCACTTTAGCCTAAAAAACATGAGAAAAACTATCCAAACTAGGGTTAATGTATTAGTTTTTTATCTGAAAAGTTGTAGACAACACGTATTTGGTAAGAAAATTAATGTATTTTCTAACTATAAAATGATAAGCTATTTGTGTTCTCATAAATAAATATATATTTGATAACAAAAATAGATCAGATTTTTAAATATTATGATTTTATTTTTCAGTATTATCAAGTAAAAGTAAAAATGTTCTTTGATCTGTTAAGTCGTACGATGATTGTGTCTTTAATGATTTAAAAAATGATGTACACTTGTGACATTGAGCGAGTTTAATATCAAAATTATAAATCATTCATAAGTTGTTGCGTAATAACGACTTAATCTTGTAGTGATTGTTATGGAATATTTTAAGAATGTGCTGAGTTTTGATGAAAATTGTAATAAAGCGGATGTGACACCTTATGAGATAAGTGACTTCGAGAATTGTTTTGTAAAATTATGACTTCTTGATTTACTATTCATGTTAAATTTCTACTTGTGGGCTACCAACAACATTCGTAGTAATTTGTATCTAGCAATGAGTAATATCCATTGACACACGTCGATAACGTATTGTTTGATAAAAACTTTAACCACCCTTTGTATTTTTACCATTTTATATGCATTTTCGATGCGTTTGCTCAAGCTTATCAGAACAAACTTGGTAAATGCATATATGAGGGACGGTTCATTTTGTGTCGGGTTAGAAAATGAAGTGCCTCAAAAATAAATTATAAAAATTATCCAATATGATCCTGCATATACATTTTAGTTAAGTATGATTGTGGAACTTTGGAAAAGTGATGTCCTCCTTAACATATAAAAATTGTGTTTTTCAAACAAAAAAAGTCAGATGTATGTATATGATGAAGAGTGATAGATGCACCAAATTTTTCTATGTACTAGTTAAACATAATGAAAAATAATTTTAATTGCGACGATGTCGTGAGTCGATAGTATTTTATCTATGTTAAAATACCAAGTGGTGTATGTCTTTGTTGGATATTTTAAATATATTATTGCCAGTTAAATAGATAACGAGTCGGTGGACAGTGATTTCTCTGGGTATGGTTCCTATATTGGAGAAGGGCAACAAAAACTAATGTGTGTAGGAAGTACCGAAGATGAAATTTGGATGGATTTTAATAATATCGGGAGAGATAAGTCCTTCGGTCCCGATTGTTTTCATCTTTTTTGTTTCAAATACGTTTGGGATGTTATTGGTATGGAGCTTATTGTTATTGTTAGAGATTTTTTGGCATAATTATCTATTTTAAACCAACTTAGCCATTTGAGTATAGCTTTAATATCTAAAGTTAGCCACGTTACTCCTGTGATGGAATATAGTTAGATTGTTTTGTATAACGTATTTTCTAAGCTAATTATTAAGATATTGGCTATAGAGATGGAATCGGCTCTAGATTTATTGGTGGATAAAGCCCAATATTTATTTATCTCAGAACGAGTAATAACGAACAACATACATCTGATGTAAGAGTTAACATATGGGTACAATCAAATGCGAATTTCACCAAGATGCATCATCTGAGTAAATTACGTAAAGCATATGATACAATATCATGGGATTTCTTTGAACAAGTGAGGAAAGGGTTGGAATTATTTGATCAGCTTATGCAGTGGGTAATAGAGTCTGTAACGTCTCATTCTTATTCGTTTTTTTATCAATGACAACATTCATGGCTTATTTAACAGAGTGATGGGTATGCGACAATGTGATCTTTATCTTCATACCTCTTATATTTTGTCTTGATGTTCTATCTGGACTTCCGAAGAAAGAAACATAAAATCTATCATTTAAGTTGAAACCAAGACATGGTAGCCTAAAAAAACGCATCTTGCTTTTGCAAATGATTTGATGTTGTTAACACGATTGGATGAGTTGCCGATTAAGATTGATATGATTTTCCTTGATGATATTGGTTTTGAGTGGGGTTGTATTTAAATATTCTCAATTTGAATATTTATATGGCTAGAATCCGATCACAATCTATGGAATATATCAAATAAATCACACATTTAGTGCAACAAATTATGTTACATTGACATTTAATTACCTTATACCCCTTTAAAGATCATGCATTTTGATCTATTTCTTGACAAAATCAGTTCAAAAGCTTTCAGCAGGATTGAATCATCATTTTCCATATCGATAAAGCTGAATTGATTCAATCGGTCCTCTAAGGTATCAATGCCTTTTACTTCTCTATCTTTCTATTCTGACAGTTGTAACGACGCATATTATTAAATCATATAAAACTTTCTTTTGGGTTTCAAAAAATTATTTGGTTTCTTGGGATGAAGTATGTTTACCAAAGGTCGAATGTGGACTTGGCATTAGAGATTTGAAATAATGAAATTGTTCTCTCATTCCAAACCTGCTCTGGAATATTGTTGCCAAAAAGTACATTGTAAGCATCTATTTGGGATTTGGCGGTACGTAACGATGACTCAATATTGTTCAGTAAACTTTATATTATGGATAAGATCTAAAAACATCACTCTAATAACCAAGCAGTCCATGCAAAGTAATAAGTGTGGCATTTAAAAGATTCGGGGCTGAATGAGAGTGTATATGATTTTTTTAGAAAAAATGTTATTTATTTAGATATTCAAAGTACTAAGTTTCATGAATCTAGAGTTCGTATATCACACGAAATCATATTTTTATTTTGTGTGTTAGCATTAAAGGTAGGCTTCTAACAGGAACATAATCACTTATGTGGAGATTAATAAAATATGTCCCATGTGTGGAGATCATTTCGAAACAGTCATGCTTTTATTCTTTGTTTTTTCCTTTAGTTTTACAATTTGAAGCGAAATACAGGGATATATAAATATTAGAAGAGCAACTAATATGTTAGAAAGTTCAACCAAATGGCTTAAGAAGGATGCCAAAGTAACTTCGTGGAGGAACAAAACCAATAATTTGATATTTCCTTGCACGGTTTATCATATATGGACCATCTGTAACCACCTAATTTTTGTATTATCAAATTGCTCTCATACCGAGAGACATTATGCATGCTATCAAGATGCATAATTATAGGATATTTTCACCTACAAAACACGACCCTCTTTTTATAAACATATAAAACTAAGGTATGTTTTTCTAATGATTCATTGTAAGCCAATTATTTTGGAAATTTGATATTTATAAAATTCTTTTTGCATGTATATGCTTAGAGTATATGTATGGTAGTTTTTATTATATTTAAAGAGAATAAAAAATTGTTTATTTGTATAACAATCTTGTTGTAAGGTCCGTAAAAGTCAAAGAAAAAAGACCATAAATTCTATGGTTCGATGAAATAAAATTTTAAATGATTTATTGTCACTTTGTAAATCACCTAGAAAAGTTTAATGGTGCATTCTTTAACAGAAAATCCTAAATTTTAAAAAATAAAAATATTTTCTAAGTATTTTTGTATTTTAGAGAGGCTATAAACAATGAGATTAACAAAATAATGTTTAATTACATTGAAAATTGGTTGATTTATATATTGGTTCAAACTATTCTTTTATAAATGAATATTCTAAAATAATTATTATATCATTAAAGCATTCAAGTTTAGATTGTAGCTAAAACAATTTGACAAAAAAAAGACAATATGCTATTTTAATATGTATATATATGTGCGCGCGCGCGCTTCAAGCGAGAACAATGAACATAATAAATATTTTCCTAATTGCATTGGTATACAATATTAAGATTCATCAAATGAATAACAAAACAAAAAATTTAAATGGAGCTCTCGCTGAGGAGGTCTACATGGTGTGGTTTGAGGGATTTATGTTTCATGTAAGGAGTTAAGATGTATAGGTTTATTAGGTTATTATATATTGCAAAGTAAATACATAATAAATGACATGAAACGTTTTATCATGTCATAACATCTGATGGGTTTACTCACAATACAACAAATAAATATTTATACACTAAGGTCTGTGGTGACATGATGGGTAAAATATGCTTACACGTACATGACCTGCTTATTTTAAGTAATAGCATATTGTTAAACTGTATAGTTTAATGTCTTATGTCTTTAAGATAAAAAAATAAGAGATAAATATTATTCTCAAGAGAAAGTATTATGAAACGATGAATGTTATTTCTCTAGGCAATTAATACATTAAAATGTATTTGATAAGTTTAGGCATATAAAAATCAAAGAAACATATACATTATCTAATCCTAACTTAAAACTTGTAAAGAATGAAGCACGAGTAGTGGCTCAATTGGTATATGTTGGTATATACAAAGACTTGTGTATACGATTATATGAGATGATCCTGATGTTTAATTTGCAATGAGTAAATTAAGTTAAGTTATAAGTAATCGAAGTACAAAACATTAAAACTGTCTTCATTGGGTTCTTAGATACTTAAAAGGAACCACAAATACGTGTCTTTAATATCCCAATTTTTAGGAAACACTTGAGAGATACGCATATGCAAGTTGGATCACCAGTCTCGTCAATAAAAATAAACTACATGATGTTTAATTTTGCAAGCATGTGTGTTATTAAGGTTAAAAAACATGCATGTATATCATATTCAATTGTGGAGTCTCAGCTCGTAGTAGTTATCGTATGGTGAAAGATCAATTTAAAATTATTGCTCACTTCAAAAAGTGAAATAACAACACAAATTCATTATGACATATACAATAGAAGTCTGGACATATAATTCAAAGAGATCTATATACTACATAATTAATTTATGGTAGATTCATGTCGGTCTTATACGAGCGTTCTAGTGAGAATCTAACATATCTGCTTAGAAAACCATTGACTCGAGAATTAGTAAACTTAACATATAAAATATGTAATTAAAAATCTTTGTTGGTATGTTAAAAATAATGTTAATCTAATTCGATAATTTAAAAAAATATAGTCATCAAGTTTTGTTATGGATAATAAAAATTCATTGTATAAATGGTTTAACATATAGTTAGGGATAATAATCCTAAACAAAATACAAAGTATGTATGAAATCAACGCAAATAACGCATAACACTTTTTATGTGGAAAACCTCCCTAGTGTAAGAAGCAAAAAAGCACAGGACTGATTTCGGAGTCCAACCAACTATTCACTATCAGAATATGGGTTACAAACCTATTTTATTGATAAAACTAGAGCGTACACCACATAAAGTATGACAAATTCATACACAACCCCAATACACAAGATTGGTAAACCGAAATAAAAAAAAACTCACTTAAATATCCCCAAAAACACAGTTAGAAGAAGTTGATCAAAACTATACTTAGAAGAATCAAAATTCAAATCTATCAAGATTGTATGGGAGAAATAGACGAGCCTGCTCACCAGATCGAAGCCGATCATATCACGGAAGACAGTCCGATTTAATACACAAAGTTCTACCTTGAATTTGTTTCTCTCAAAACTACACTACTCAAAACACTGTATAAATTTATATTTATACATAAACCAAAATCATATGTGTTACCCTTATTTAGCCTTAACCCATATGATAATTAGAATCCCACATAGGAAGAGCATAACAAATCTCCCTCTCACGACTATGTGGAAGGATTCGACATCTCGACGATCAATCTACAATGTTCAAGCTTTCCACTAGGAAATGTCTTTATAATCATGTCATACCCATTATCATATGTATGAACTTTATCAACCTCCATTAGTTAGCATCAAGAATATATTGAATCAAATGATATCTCATATCAATATATTTCGAATTTAATTAAAACAGCGAATTCTACACGAGATGAATAACACTTTAATTATCACATAATAGTACATACATGTGTTGCTCAAATCCAAGTTCTCTGAAGAACTTCTTCATCCATAGTATCTATTTACTCGCTTATGTCACTACAATAAATTAGCTCCCGTCGTTAAAAGGGAAACACAATTTTGTAGTCTTAATTTCCATGAAACAACGCCACCACAAAAGTTAATCGAATATCTAGAAGCAGACTTACGAGTGTAAATATCTCCAGCCAAGTCTGAATCAGAATAAGCCAACAACTCAAGTTTCTTCATCCCAAAACTGAGCTTTAATTTAGAGGTTCCTCGCAGATACCTCATAAACCATTTCACTGATTCCCAATGCTCTCTATCCGGGTTTGACAAAAATCTGCTCATAACACAAACACTATGAGTTAAGTCAGGATGAGTACATACCATGACATATTTGAGACTTCCAACTGTAGATGCATATGAATATTAGTCATATCTTTTTTTCTTCATTAGTTGAAGGACATTGTTTCTTGCTTAACTTGAAATGACTGGAAAGCGGTGAGCTAACCACTTTAGCTTTGTCCATCTTAAACATCTGAAGAATTTTCTCAATGTATTTTTCTCACCTATATTGGTTAACAAAATATATTGATCAGAAGGATATCTAGTAGAGGGTTGTCTATCTCTTGTATAACTCCGAGTTGGAACTTCAAGTTGTTCAACCTCTTTTTCATTATCTTGTTTATCCACAAAATCATTATCATGAAATCACCAGTACAAAAAATATGCGAACCTTTTGAAGCAGATGAGTCATCATCTAAATTTCTTCAACTTCTGTAGGAGTATGTGCAAACAGAATATGCCTAAAATCTACCAAGTCATTTTGAGACATAAGAATTGAATTCTGACTCTTATCAATATCATGAACTATTGAACTTCCATAAACACAGTCTCTCTGCTTCTAATAAGCTTCTTATTAACTGGATCATAAAATCTATAGCCGAACTCATCAAGGCCATAACCAATGAATACACATTACCTTGTCTTTGAATTAAGTTTAGACCTCTCATCTTTAGGAATATCCACATAAGCTTTGCACCCAAAGACACACAAATGATCATAAAAAACATCTTTACATGTCCAAACTCTATTTGGGATATCCTCATCTAAAGGTACAGAAGGACTAAGATTCAAGACATGTACCAATGTATTCAAAACTTCACCCGAAAAGTATTAAGGAGTTGTGATTGTAAAAGAAGACATCTCACCCTTTCAAGTAATGTTCGGTTTAGTTTATTAGTTACCCAATTCAACTGATGGGTCTTGGGAGGTGTCATTTGATGTCGAATGCCTTGATGCCTACAATAATCATCAAAAGGACCAATGTATTATCCCTCATTATCACTTCTAACACACTTCAATTATTTTTTCAGTCTATCTCTCAACTAAAGCTTAAAACTTATTGAAGACATCTGACACTTGATCTTTTTTTTTCGAAGTGTAAGCCCAAACTTTCATGGAATGATCATAAAAAAAGTACAAAAGTACATACAACCACAAAGTGTTATGGTTTTGAAAGGACAACAAACATCAAGTATGTACCAAGTCAAGCAAACTTGGTTTTCTTGAAGAAGTCGAGCTCTTGAAAGACACAATATTTTTCTTTCCAACCAAACAATGTACACACTTTTTTAAATGATCTTTATGTATCCCACGAATGTATTGTTTCTTCCTCGGAATAACTAATCATTTTTTGCTAATGTGACTGAGTATTTGATGCCACAAAGCAACAATTGATTCATCATTAACGACATTGATTTTCTCAACAGGAACCCTTGCAGACATGATGTAGAGGGCAGAACATTTCTGTCATCTTGCCACAACCAACGAGCCCTTAGTAACTTTCCACTGCCCATTTGTAAAAATTCTGCAATAGACTTCATCATCTAGCTTCCATGTAGAGATCAAATTCAAGCGAAGATCGGCTATATGTTTAACACCCTTCAAAATCAATCTTGCACTCATGCTTGGTTCTAGATAAACATCACCAATACAAACCATTTTATACAAATCATTATTTCACATCCTTACAGAACCAAAGTCACCAGAGGTGTAAGATGAAAAAAATCTCTACGAGAAGTGCCATAAATTATAGCACCGCTGTCAAATACCCAACCACTTTCATCAAACACAGAATTCACAACAGCATCATCAATAACAATGAAGTAACTCTCTGAAACCGCAGCAACATGTTTCTTGCCACCACTTTTATCATAATTTTTCTTCTTGTTCTTTTCTTCTTTACCATTGTTGGATTTCCCAAAATTATTCTTTTTTCTCAACTTAGGACAAAAAAAATTAGTGTGCCCCAACTCATGACAGTAGTAACACTCTCAATCTGCAAATTTATTAAACTTGTTCCGACTCTTGCTTCTACTTTTACTTCTAGTTTTCCAACCGTGATATTCATTTCTACCATGTTTCTGAATAACTAGAGTTTTTGAATGTGAAGAGAAGCCAACTGTTTTTCTTCTCATATCTTCATTTAGCACACTAATTCTAGCCAGTGTCATTGAAATTTTACCTTCATGATCTGAATTAGAAAGAGATATTCTGAAAGTACCGTACGAGTCTAGTAGCGAACCAAGCAACCATAACGTCAAAACCTCATCATCAAATTTAATACACATAGCAGCTAACTGATTAATCAAGCCTTGAAAGGTATTCAAGTGATCTGTAAGAGGTGATCCATCTTGATACCTCAAATACATCAACTGTTTAAATAAAAATATGTTACTATTTCCTGTCTTCCGAGCATATAACTCATCAAGTTTACTCCACAAATTCCTTGCATCTGTTTCGTCTACAACATGATTCAACATATTATCATCAAGCCATTGCCGAATAAACCCACAAACTTGTCGATGAATAGTTATCCATTTTGTATCAGGCTTATCTATAGGTTTTTTTATCACCAAACACTGGTAAATGAAAATTTTTAACATAAAGAAGATCTTCCATCTTCTATTTCCATATATGATAATTTATACCATTCATCGTCACCATTCTTCTTGTATTCACCTCCATATTTGATACAAGACAAATACACGACCAATAGCTCTGACACCCCTTTCACAAGAAATAGACTTACAACTGAAATATTCATTCTCGTATCAAATATTATTAGAGATAGTGATCCCAAACAAAATATAAAGTATGTATAAAATCAATGTAAATAACACAAAACACTTTTTACGTGGAAAACCTTCCAAGTATAGGAAGCAAAATCCACGGGACTCATTTAGGAGTCCAACCAAATATTCGATATCAGAAGACGGGTTACATAACTATTTTCTAGATAAAACTAGAGAATATACCACACGAAGTATGATAACTTCATACACAACCCCAATAAACAAGATTGGTAAACCGAAATCGGAAAGCTCACTGAAATGTCCCCAAAAACGCAGTTAGAAGAAGCTGATCGAAAATATACTTAGAAGAATCCAAATCAATATACATCCAGTCCTATTGTAGGGACAAATAGACGAGCCTGCTCACTAAAATCGAGGCTGATCAGACCACGGAAGATAGTTCAATTGAACGCACAAAGTTTTGCCTTGGATTTTTTGTTCTCTCAAAACTGCACTACTCAAAACACTGTATACGTTTATATTTATACATAAACCAAAATCCTATGTGTTACCTTTATTTGGCCTTAGCCCATATGATAAGTAGACTCTCACATAGGAATAGCCCAACAGTTTGATCGTATTTTTGAGAGATAAGCTTGAAGAAATATTAATACAATTTGATTTATGTATGACATGCATTTAAAACAATGACCAAAATACTATAAAAATTGTAACTATAACAATCCAAAGATGGTTTAGTCTCTCAAGAGAAAATGGGTTATCTCAAGTAACAAATTCGAATTGTTTACGCGCGTAGTTATACTAGTGTTAATCAAAACTGAGACTAACTAAATTCATAATAATGTTTATGTATATTATTTTACATGTTTAACCCCATCGAGGTTGATGGATAGGTTCAATATAAGTCATATTTTTTTATTCTTTTATGTTTCTTTCATCCTTTTTACAGAATTTGTCATTATGCTCTAGATATTTATTTTTTACAATAAGCATGTTTGTCACCATATGTGACATCCTACCAGTAGCCATCTCGTCACACAAAGCTGATCCATATTGTTTTAGGGAGAGGTTTAGAGACATTCTGCAATGATCCAAGTTTACACATATTAAAACTTGCTCAATATTTCTGGGGAACCCAAAATGCCAAAGACAATCCAATTTCTGTGGCAATATGGGTAATAAAATCATGGTTGTATAGAATTTCATAGATTTTTTGTAAATAAATCCAAACTTAAGTCTAAGGGGACTCTAGTTTAGGATGGAAATCAGGGGACCATTTTAAAATTATAAATAAGTATTGACTTATCGATCTTACATGTCGAATTCAATAAAATAATGATGATAATCCCATTTAATAGAACTAGCTTTTGAGAAAACATATGGTGCTAAGTATACTCTCAATTCATCGAGAGTTGGACTCCCAAATAAAAGTTTAGCAACCAAAGTAATTTTTGAAAGAAAGAATAAAGAGAACTTATATATTTTTTGAAATTAGATCGATTAATCTTCCCGGTCCTTGTGGATCAGGTTTGTGTGAATGAAGTCTTTTCTTGTGCTTCCTAATTATTCTACATACGATCTGCAAACTAAAAATATATGGAGAGTTCATAGAGCAGACTTAAAAGTTGGATTTTTCACCATGGTTGTTGGATTTCATTCCTTGATTCCTTTGAAGATTGAGTTCGATAATGATGGGAAGTCCTCCTGGTTCCTTTGAATATCTCGATCTTCTTGATTTGGGGATTTTCCTTAGAGAATCCGAGGCTTATTCTTCTAAAAATTTTTGTTTTTATTTTCTTGGATTGTTAATCTTCCTTGTTAAGGTTGAGATTATGTATTTTAGTTATTAAAATTATTTTTTAGAGAGGCTTGCAGTACCTAGAAGAGAGGTAACGAGTGAGGCAAATTTATTAATGGTTGGAGGCTTTGGGGGGAAATTTGTATCAAGGTGCTATCTTGATTTAGGGTTAATGGAATAGTTGGGTTATCAAGATGGACTTGATATATTTCTTGGAAAAGTCCATCGCCCTCCAGCTTTCAAATCTCTAATCGAACCGTCGAACTAAATTTAAATGTTAGAAAAATAGTTTGATTGAGAAAAAAAACATCTAAACATGCATATAAAAAATCATCGAGACCAAAGATTAAAGTTTAAAAGGAAATTTAATCAACAAGCCAATGAATTTCAAAGGATCAACCAGATCTTCAAAGTCAACTTCTAAATGATCCTATCATCCTTAAATTAGAATGCAATAGGTATTGGAAACTAAGGAACAATAAGAAGAATTAAAAATATTTTTTAAAATGATAAAATAGATTTTATTGCTCTTTAAGATCCAATGACATCTATTGAAAAATTAAAAATAACAAAAAAAGGGTTTTGAAACATATTTTGCAAAACAAAACAATAAAATATCACTTTTTTAGAAGAATAATTCAATGTTCAAATACTTGAAAATAATGACCAGCTTGTCCACACTATGGTAAGTTATTCTGCTTCAAAACAGAATTAATGGTCAGCATAATATATGAGAAATGCATCAAATCCCAAAGATTGCCTCTTTGGGATCGTTTAAGACAAATCTGAAACAACCCTACTATGGCTTGTGGTTGGAGATTTTAATATAATTTTTAAAGAAAGTGAACAACTTGCATTATCAGCCTTCTGTATTAGAGGAATAAATGCCTTTAACTATATGATAATGGATTGAAATTTTGAAGACCTTAAATCATCATGGAGAGACTCATCTGATATAGTAGGGTGAAACATCTGACAAGAACTGGGTCTGACCATTCACCCTTAGTGATATCAATATCTTCATATTCAACTATCCCTAAACCAACTTTTATATTCTAAAATATATGGCTCAAACATAAAGAATTTCTTAAAATAGTAGAAAAAAACTTGAACGAACCAATGTATGGAACCCATATACATCTATTATGGGCAAAATTACGAAAGCTTAAACACAATCTCATAATATGGAATAAAAACGTTTTCGAAGACATTTTTAATTGCATTACTAAAACAAAATAAGATGTTAAAATTATTGAAAGACATTTGCAATAATTAAATAATCCTGACAACAAAACAAACATATCAAAACTCAAGCAATCCACTTAAACTTTCTTGTCAGAGAAGAAACCTTTTGGCAACAAAAAAAGTACATCTTTCTGGCTTAAAGATGGTGACAAAAATACCAAAACTTTCTATAATTTTGTGAAAATAGAAGAAAGAGGAATATAATAAATAGAATATCAGATAAAAACATTTGGTTCGAATATCAAAATTTAATAGGTGATTCTGTTGTTCAACAATTTGAAGCATTATTAAACATCCAAACCACCCAACCAAATTCAAACACTAATTCTGATCCAATTCTAAAAACATTAACTAATCAAGATAATAATTTTCTATTGGAAAACGCTTCAATAGAAGAAACTCATCACATAATCTAGAACCTTAACATGTAATAGCATTTTCGGAGTTGATGGATTCAACTTCATATTATACCAATAATGTTGGTCAATAATAATAGAAGATTTCATTCAATGATGTCACAACATATTTCAATCATTCCTCATATCCAAAAGGTATTTTTTCACTTTAGTTTGTCTGATTCCTAAATTAAACACTCCAAAAACATGGCAGGACTTTAAGCACATTGGCTTTTGTACAATATTCAATGCAATATTATCCAAACTAATCAAATTACAGAATAGCTAAACTACTTCCCAAAATAATTTCTAAGGAACAAGGTGCCTAAGTTAAAAAGAGAAATATTCAAGAAAATATACTTATAACTCAAGAACGGGCCCATTATCTTTAACAAAAATTATATGGGAGGAAATATAATCATTAATCTCGATATGTCAAAAGATTTTAAAATATAGATTTTAATTTCATATACAAAGTGATGCAGGCTTTTGGTTTCAACTTACGTTTCACTAGCTTAATCCAAAAGGTATAGAAAACATTTTTTATTCAATTATCATTAATGGTATATCTTTTGGATACTTCAACTCTAGTATTGGTATCATGCAGAGGGGAACCTTTATCCCCCAGCCTGTTTATCATTGCTAAAGTTTATTACTTGGAGAAATTAACAAACTTTTTGACCCACATTTAACAATGAGATACAATACAAGAGGTTCTCTTAGCATCAATTGTCTGACTTTTACAGACAACGTTATAAATTTCTCAAATGGATCTTTAAATAATGTCAAGAAAATTTGTGATTTTCTTGACATATATCAAAAGTTATATGGTCAACAGGTTAATAAACATAAAATAACTTTTATTTAACCCACTCATATGAATAGACATATAATTTATTCTCCTGAAAACAAGTTAGGATTCAAACATAGTTACTTACCTTTGAAATACCTAGAAATACCAATTCATTCAAACATTAACTTCTGCCACTATGATGAGCTTATAGCCAAAACCAGATCTAAAATAACAGATTAGAACTCTACAAAATTATTTTTGTTGGGAGACTTATTCTAATCAAATCAGTTCTCCTAGTAATTCTAATATATTATATACAAAGTGCACAACTACCAAATAATATCATATCAAGAATTAATTAATTACTAAACAAATTTCTTTGGGGATACAATGAAAACAATAAAACAATCATATGGTTATACTTATCCAAACTGTGTAAACCATTTAATGAAAACGGTTTAAACATCAGAAAGCTAAATGACATCCAAACATCATTTTCTTACAAATTATGGTTAACACTTAGAGAAAATACAACTCTTTGGGTTAATCTTATACTGTCAATTTACTGTATAAATGCCCACCCTCTTCAAACTTTCAATAGACAAACAAACTCAAAAGTCTGGAAAAGAATGTTTAGAATCAAAGAACTAGCTAAGAAACACATATTCTAGATCATTGGAAATGGAAATATAGACTTCTGGCTGGATAAGTTGAACCACACTCATACTTTTATAACCCTATTCTCAAATGAAAACAATTATTGGTATAGACACACTAAGGTATCTGAATTTTGGTCAAATAATGAATAGAATCTACCTAATTTAAGAGACCATGTATTTCAATCAGACATCAACCGAATACGGAAAAATTCCCTTAATCTTAACTCTGAAGATACTATTCTATGGAAAGTATTTCTACATGGAAAATTTAATCTTAAAAACACGTAGAATACAATCAGGGAAAAAGATAAAAAATCTCAAATACAAAGGATGATATGGAATAATATCTCTCCAAAGAAGTGTTC
The DNA here is from genome assembly GCA_036936605.1 of Limnanthes douglasii subsp. nivea. Taxonomy (NCBI): domain Eukaryota; kingdom Viridiplantae; phylum Streptophyta; class Magnoliopsida; order Brassicales; family Limnanthaceae; genus Limnanthes; species Limnanthes douglasii. The sequence continues at coordinate 141,974,187 of JAUPFV010000004.1, read as the reverse complement.
TTTACTCTTTGGAGAATATTAAACAAGTTAATATGTGTAGATTCAGTTCTGCTAAAAAAAAGATTTAATTTGGCTTCCAAATGCTAACACTGCTAAAATTCTGAAACATTGAATTATATGTTTGTATCTTGTCGCGTCTCTTGGGGTGGTTTGAAACACTTTTCTGGTTTATTTGGCATCATCTTAGATAATTTCATGACAATAAACCATGTTATTAGCATATGGATTATTTCCAGTTCAAAAAATACTCATATAAGAACCATTTTACCATCCATTATTGTTTGGTTAATTATGGATGGCAATGTATAAATCCAAATATAGTAACATTAAGTTTTCATCCAAAACAATTATAGATAATGTCATACATTTAGTTTCATCATTAGACATACCAAACATCATCAAACAAAAACATTGGGCTGGGGACTTAATATCTGCAAGAGACATGCACTGTTATAACCATTTGTCAAATCTCAAAAACTATATTTACATTAATTGGTACCCACCGTCATCAAACAAACTAAAGTTTAACTGCGATGGCTCATCTCTTCCTGATGGTGAGTCTAACAATGGATTTGTTTTAAGAAATGAACATGGTGATCTAATAGTAGTTTGTGGTACTCTTTTGGGAAAAAAATACTCGATTAATTGCTGACACACGACATTGTTAGATGGTATTGTATACTGTAAGAACCATGACCTTAAACATGTAGACATTAAAGTGGACTATTTAATTTTATTTGATATCCTTGCATTTGGAAAATCCATTTGGTACTTAGAACATATGATTATATTTTTATATCTTCTCAGATGGTAATCATGCATGTATATAGAGAGCAGAATTCAGTTGTTGATTGAATTGCAAAATTCACTATAAAAAATAAAACAAATTGTCAATTCTTAGCAAATCAATCTTTCGCGCCCCTAAATGATATTACTTTTAGAGAGTATCAACATGTGGTACATAAGATTACAAAACTAATGTTGTTTAAGTTAACTAACCCTAAGTCAGGATTAAAACTCTTCACCAATGTATGTTTCTTAATTTTGCATGTTAAATGAATAACAATCACCAAAGCTCTTAAAAAAGATACGGCTGATGGAGAGAAGCATACCACATCTACAAGCACAAAAAAAAACACTAAAAAAACTTGTAAAAAAATTGTAAATGAAGCGTAAATTAAAAAAAAATCAAGATCGTAGATGATCCATGTTAACTCAAAAAACAAACATTGTAGTTACATCTTATGTAACATTTTCTTTAAAAATAAAATATTTTTAAAATCTATTAAAAAAAATTAGTTCGTTGGTTCAATTCAAAATAATTTTATAATTTTATTCTAAAATTAACTACCAAACAAAAACTTAAATTGTGTTGAATTAATATTAAAACCGTGTATATATAATTATATAAAATAATTTTTTGGAACTAAATTTTACAAAACTCGGAAAAATGTTATTAAAAAGAATCAACATTTAAAATAACCAATATCGATTTAACTTGCTTTAAAATCAAAATTCTTGAATAAAATTTATATTTTAAATTGCTTAACCGAATATACAATATAACTCATCTAAGAAAATACGTACAAAGATATATTGAATCTTTCAGTGATACAAAATCATACGTGATTTGGTGCTTGAATTAATTTTAATAAAAACTATATAAAAGATAGAAGTTAAATTCTAAACGTTTATTATTTTATACTAAGATATTTTTTTATATGGATAAGATACATTAAAATCATGTAATCTGGTAAATTAAGGTGGATTTATCTACGCTACGACTAAATTAGAGTTCCTCGCGATAACCATTCTAAAATGTAAAAAAAATTCAAAATTATATTTTAACTCTGTCGGTTGAGAACTTTTCAACCGACGGAGAAGCTTGACCCGTCGGGTGAGATGGGTCTCAACCGACAGAGAAACTTGACCCGACGATGAGAAGATCCACCCAGCCGTTGAGGAGTCCGGATATAGATAAAATAGTAAAAGTTTAAAAACACCTCAATTTTTGTTGGGATGGTTAACATCTTCTCGGCCCAATTTAACCAACACCTTTGATCTAATAATATGTTATAATTGTCGGATGACAATTGTACTAGATTTGGGCCTAAAAATGTTAATCAACCCCAAAAAACAAGCGTTTTTGAAGTTTTATAATTTTACCTTTATCCCGACGGTTGAACCTTTCTCAACCGCGATAACCTCCCACCCGACGGAAAAGCTGTTTCACCCACCGAAATAAGTTTCCCCGCTGATGAAGAGGGTCTCAACCGGCGGAGTAAAAAACGGCGCTAAAATTTTAAAGTTGGTTATCATTGAGGGCTCTAATTTAGCCAAACATACGAATATCGCACAACTTACCAAAAATAGTCGGAGGAGTGAGCTATAAGTTTGATGGTACAAATAAGTTATTACCATTACCGAGGAATATGCAGCACTATGATGAAAAAGCTTGCATGCATTTGGAACAAAGTTGATGAATAAGTGCTGCAAATCAGCTACTGTCATTCAACTTTATTAATTATGTTTGTCGGAAATTTGTATGTACTAGTAGTAAGTATATGTCTTCTTAAATCATCAACAATTATTTAGCTCTAGAAGTTTATTTACTCTTTCGACTAGCAGATTTTATATATAAAATCACTCGATTCCAAAGTGTGCAGCCGCAGTTTTGGGTTAACAAAGTTTAATAAAATTGATAATTTTTAATAAAATTGATTTTAAACTTGCATATATTTATAAGGTTATTAATAAGGTTAGAACCTATCAAATGAATTATTTGTATCCACATTTTTAATCACAAATTATAATTTCTCACATAAATAATACAAATTTAAAATAGAATAGAATAGTATAGTATAAGAATCTTCCATAACAGGGATATTCATGAACTGTTTTTAAATACGGAGGATATGGATATTTTAATAAATTAATTATTGGTATGTTTTATTTTTATATATACATTTTAGATCTGTTTATTTACAATTCAAAATTTGATTTTATATGCTTAGATTTGTTGGCGCTTTCGATATAGTATATGACAGGTGAAGTATTCATATTAAAAATTAAATGAACCCTTTTAATTTCGTCAATTATATGCAATGTTGTGACAATTTGTTTTAACCATAGTGTGTGCGTTGATGCAGTTAAATATACTATATACTATACTTCCATTATCGAAGTCGTGATAAGAGTCTGTTTTGCATTTTCTCACGATTTCGCACTCTTCCACCATATAACATCTCATGTCATAATGAACATACAACCGGTAGTAGACTTTTTGGTGTCCACACACCTTATAAAGCCTAAATCGGAATATCCTTCAACCTCTAAGCCCCAAAATATATGGTTTTATTAAAGTATATGAACACCATTTTTAATGCATTCCAATGGGAAACTCTTGATTTTCTCACGTACCTTACCACATTCAAACTAGAAATGCAATGTATGGTCTGATACATATCTGAGCATCATGAGAATTCCAAATACCAAATACCGAGGTATATGATATTGTTTGCATGAACTGAATCTCTGATTCGGTTTTGAGGCACTGATGGAGTGAAAACTTTACTCATTTTGCTATAAGTGTATCCAAAAGGTTGCTCTTATCCAATCCATACTGACGTACCATGTTATCAATGTAAGCTTCGTGTGAGACACCAATGATGCCCCTAGGGCGGTTCCGTACTATACAGATTCATAACACATATGATTTCACCAAGGTCTTTCATATCAAATTTCTCGGATAAAAATTTCTTGGTGGCATATAATAAACCTACATCTTTAGTGTCTAGGAGTATGACATCAACATAGAGTATTAAATATATTGCTTTACTCTTACTAATCTTGCGGTATACACAATCTTCGACCAAGTTTACCTCAAAATTGAACGAGGTAATAATGTTTAGGAATTTGTGATACCATCAACAAGACGCATGATTGAGCCTATACATGGATGTTTTAGTTTATAAACCATCGACTTTGAATATCCAAACGTAAAGTGTTTAGATTTCTTCATGTAAATTGTTTATTTATTGTATCAATTGAGAAACACGGTCCTAACATCCATTTGGTGGAGCTCTAAGTCAAAATTATCAACATGAGCCATGATTATTCTGAATGAGTATTTTCGATGATATTGCTATGTATAATCAATGTCTTCAGTGTGATTGTACCATTTTGCTAAAAAATGAGTTTTATATCTTTCCACTTTCATGAATCATCACATTTGTTTTTAAACAACCATTTGCATCATAAAGCTCTTATACTTTCAAAAAGAGTCTCAAGATCCCAAATTGAATTACCATGCATTGATATGTAATTTGGATTCATCGCTACAATCCAGATTTTAGAGTTTGAAATCTTCATGACATATTGAAAAGTGATTGGGTCATTTTCGAGAATGTCTGAAGTACCTTCATATTCATGAATAAATGCCACATAGTTTGAATACATTGAATTTGTGCATCTTATCAACATTAGTATTCTCTATCCAAGGTGTAGGCATAACATTAGGCAGATGAACTATAACGGAATTCTCTGACATATTATTGATGACAAGGAAGCTAACAGTAACTGGCCCATCAAAGTCAGAGACTGCATGAATTGGTTCCAATTCTTGTTATATTAGAGGACATGTTTAGGATTATATGAATAATCATGCTCCTGATTGTGTTGATTAATGTATGGTTTCTCTTCTCAGATACATCGTTCATATGATGAGGGATAATACCGCATTCGTAGAGGTAGAGAGCGAATGTCTTATAATATTGTTCTCTTGATCCATCGTATTTATCATAGTATTCATCACCACAGTTAGATATGACAGTCTTAATCTGTTTTCTTTGTTGTAATTTAACTTTGTCTTTGAAGGATTTCTCATGAATAAATTATATCTAGCCATATCGTAGAAATTCATCTATAAAAATGTATCATTAGACTTTTCATGATATTGTAGAAATCTGAATGGATTAACTCGAATATGTATTTAGCACGAGAGTTTTCAAATCTTCTAGCTTGGTATATTTATCATTGACACAATCTACACATCTGTCTAAATCATTGTAATCAAGTGGACCTAATAGACCTTTAGCAGCAAGCTTGTTTGTTCTCTTTTAGAAATATGACCTAAATACATATGCTACAGAAACTCAAGTTTGAGAAATTACTTTATGTGTTACATTCATTGCAATATGATAATTGTTAAAAAGTAATTTATACACATTTTCAATACAATCAAGCACACCAGATCCATTTAAACGTTGAATATAAAATATCTAAAGTTTTCTATTACAAACTGAACAAAAATAACCATATTTTTCCAAAAATGGAAAACAAGTAAATTTCTCATATAGGAGGGAACATATAAACATCCTTTAAAATCAAAACATACTCTCAAATTGAATAAAAATTTAATTGATATATTTCTGAAATTGGGCACATCACTCCATCAATAATATATATTTAGATATCCCTATCACTAAGAGGCCTGCTTCGGTTTGAGCCCTAAAAATTAATATATACATAAGTTGTTGCTGTTGTATCAACTAGTCATGTGTTATTTGACACTGAAACTAAATTAACCTCTGAAGTTATAGAAGAGAGCTTGTCTTGCTTAACCATCAGGGACTTGTACTTAGGATAATCTTTCTTCTAGTGATTCGTCCTCTTGTAGTGTAAACATGAAAACGTATTTCTCTTTATCTTTGGAGTCTCATCTTTCTTTATCAGATCCTTAAATCTTAGCTTGTCTAGCTCATATGGATGAGTATTTCCTATGGGTTTGAGGATTACTTGTGTCGAGATTGATCATATGCGCATGTAAAGTCATACTTTAAATGTTTGTCTTCCTCATTGACCAGATTGCTTATTAGATTGGTCAAATTCTATATTTTATCAAGGAAATAGTAAGTTATCTTTAGGACCCTAAATTTAACATGTAATGACAAGAAAATGTATGCCACTACAATATTCTCCGGGGAGATAAACTTTTAGGGCTTTAAGTTTCTCATGAATCTTAAATTATTGCATAGATTTTCTCTCTAACCTTTCCATGCCCCTTGTACTTTATAGAATAGAGCTTCACAATCAAGGTTTTAATTTTAACTTGAGGGGACTTAATAAAAACTCATTTCAAGGTGAGCAAGCATGTCTTTTTCCACTAACATGTTGGTGCCATGAGAACTAAAAACGCTTGAGGACTCCGCTCTGTAAGAAAAACCTAATGAGTCGGTGGTAGCACTTAAACTACACAAAGTGAGTCATTTACTTACGAGTTCTCTTTTTGTAAGTACGGGAGGCGTGTCTTCTCTAAAAAGCGGTTAGTGTCGTGGAGGCCCAACGAGAGTAAAATCTCCTCTTCCATTTATTAAATTTAAATGAGTTTTTAAATTGGTTGTTGATAGCTGAGAAACAAAAAAGAAACACTATATTAGTGAAATATAACTATATTTTATACCAAACTAATCTAACACATATTGAAGGTTATCAGATTAGAGATTATAATTGGGCATTCACATATATCGTACTCATCATACTCAGTAGTGAAAAAAATTGGTGCCATCATACTATATATTACCTCTAGAGATACTACTTTAAGGTTAAAAAATGTAAGTTCTAGGCTATATCTCAAAACAAGCCAAATATTCTGTATGAGACGTATCTAACTGATTCATGTCTAACTGAACGAACCTTTCAACTTTGGAAAACAAATTATGCATGCAAAAATTTTCCCTAAGATGTGATGCCTCAAACTCCTTTCTTTTCATGACTCTCATGATATATCCCCACAGGTGGGGTACCAGGTCCACCAATCAAACATAGAGAATGAGCATCTAAATACTCACATTGTAATGCATACCGACGTGACCAAATATTTATCTTAATAAATAAGACCCAAACTCGTCGTACCATAATAAAATTTCAGTATCTAAAGTAGTTCAAAGATATGATATATCTCATCTAGTGCTTAGTAATCTAGAGGAAGAGGAATGTTAATCAAACTTCATATATTTGAAACAAAACAATCATTGGACATGCAGGTCATCACTTCGTACATACTAGAGTCCAAGTGCCAACAGTAATGGATAATTACCTCCCATCATGTGACCTTACATTCATAGTACTAGACGTTTCTCATTGCACACATAATGAGGTCATATAACTGTGAACCCTTAAACACACAGCACAATACGAAAACATGGTAAATACTTTGAATATTTAGCCAAACTAAAAGTGCAAAACATTTGTTTTTATTCCTAAACGAAGAGGAATCAGAGTCGGATTTGATATCGTTTGTTATAATATACTAAATAAATTGGGGGTATCTGTACTCACGATTTAAACCAGAAATTTTAATTCTGCATAATGAGTCCGGAATTATTCACCACCACTCACTGTGAAAACCGGACAGGGGTAATCCGGATAATAATTACCCACTGAAGTGTCTGGACATGACAAAAGTATTAAAACATTAAACACATTTTGACTAAGCTAATTGCTAATCTACTTAATAAACTAATGGGTCTTTGAACTCGAACCAATTTCATAAATTGACCCGAAAGCCCATGGGTCCATAATTAAGGGTATAAATACCCAACCACTTTCATTAATGAGGGTAATGAGCATTTAATATAACCAGGCAGCTTAAATCTCTCACTATAAAATACCCAAACATTTAATACCCTTAAAATACACCAAAACATCTGACAAAATTACCCCCAGTCTAAAATAATCCTCACCAAATTTGCGACCACGGTGGGAGGAGAAGGTGCTTGAATCTAGCATTCAAAACCAGCAAGAAAAACCAGTTCGGATGAATCCGGAGGAGCAAGCAGTGCCACCACCGTTGATAGAAGTGGTGGGAGAAAATGATGAGTATACGATTGAAGAACAAGACAGCCTGAAAGCTGAAATAGAAGCCTTGAGAGATGCTAAAAAGGCGGAGTTACGCTTGAAAGAAAAATCGAAAATGTCAGCCATTCACCACATTGACAATCCAAGAGAGCATTACCCATCAGCCAGGACTCACTTGAGTGCTAAAAAGACTCATGTCAGCTCGAAGAAGTCTCACCGATCTAAACCGGTGGAGAGCACGAAGTTAGAATCCTCTAATAGCTCCTCGAAACGAGGATGAACTTGAGGAGTCCCTGTCATCCAGCAGTGATGAAGGCAGGTCCAAGAAAAATCAAAAGTTGGTTAAAAAATATTCAAGAAAGAGGGACAGGCATGGAAAGTTGAAAAGGCATCTGAGTAAAGGGACATCTCATAGCCACGGCCATAGTCGGAGGCATATAGATTCACTGTTAATGGATCCCTTCGCTTTCTATGATGAGCCAAGTATTTTTGCAACTCTCAATGAAGATACTGTTTTTAATCGTGGCCGAAATTGGAGACAATCTCCATTGTCCTCCAAAATACTATACGAAAACCTTCCTAAGAGGTTTGACAGTAGCAAGATGGAAAAGTATTATGGGAGCAAGGATCCATATAATCATCTGGAACAATTTAAAAATTTTATGATATATTTTGACGATGATGACAAGTTGCTCTGCAGAGCCTTCTCTCAATCGTTTACAGGGAGGCTCTGAAATGGAACAATAGCCTACCACAAGGGTGCATCAGAAACTTTGATACGTTTTGGGTGGCCTTCCGGAGACAGTTTGTTGGAAGTAAGGAGGTGAAGGGCAATGAAGACACTATTATCCATTGTGCCCAAGAGCCAAATGAATCGTTGAAAGAATATATAAGTCGGTTTGTGAACACAAATAATGGATTAGCTGATTGCTTTGAACAAGTAGCAATAGTTTCCCTAAGGTAGGGTTTGAACCCTGGCAATCTAGCCGATTCGGTAACTAGGAAGAAGGCCATGATGTGGGGCAGTTTACTGAACCATGGGGAAAAGCAAATCAATGTAGATGAAACAAAAAAGACTAGGGTGCACAGGCAAGTGAGATGTTCCCCAGCTACACCAAACCAGAATCAGCCCGAATACAAGGCTAAGGAGGCCGGGCAGGGTCCTAAGAAGGCCAAGGCTCAATCTCACCCAGCTCCAGCTCAGAGCCAGCAGTCCAGAAATAAGCGAGGACCTTGGGTCTAACTAGAGTGGTTTGCCGAATTGAAAGAGAATGTGGAAACCATCTATGACAAAACAAAAGATGATGTGCATTTTAGGAAGCCGACGACGCTTCAATCTCCTAGAGAAAGTCGTAATGCTTGTTTTTGTCAATATCATCATAATATTGGCCATAACATAGAAGATTGCATCGCTTTCAAACAAGAGGTGTAGAATTTGATTGAAATAGGAAAATTAGGTGCTTATGATCTTCCAAAACCTCCTAAGAAAGACCGAAAACGGGGAGCAAATAGTGAAGAGAGGACTGTCAAGAAGAAGAAAGTCTCCTTGGGGGATGGAGTTGTCCTCCGGCTTTGGGAGTCTCCGGTGTGACTGGTATCCTCACCTTAACAGATTCAGGGATCCCCCACTTGGTCCGGATACTGCCTAACTCAGCAGTGTGAGTATAGACATAATTGATATTTTGCATGACCACCAGATACTTCACATTGACCTTGTGAAAGCAAAGTCCCACCTTACCTTCCAGACTCTCCGACAGATTCGAATGGGTCATACAAACTTTCTCCTTGCCTTTTTCTTTTTTGTCAGAGGCAGCATCTCCAGTCTGCTTGGAAGCTTCAGTCTCGAATGGAGCATCTTCAACACTATCCTCCTTCACCTCTTCCATCACTGTGGAAGTTTTATCAGCCGTTTTTTATGGGAGAGTGCTAGTAGGTGGCTCAGCAGGTTGTCCGGACAGTTGAGCATCATCCTCTCTTAAGGATCTGGAGTCCGGCTGGGGCTCAGTTCCGGAGGGCTTAGTGTGAGAGCTGGTTCTAGTGGCTCAGGTCTGGAGAGTTTGTCTTTTGAGGATCTAATAGATGCCTCCAATTTGGAGGATTTATCTTTGGCCCCAGACTTGGAGGGCCATGTCTTGGAAGACATGGTTTGAAAGCCAGTTGTTTGACCCTTTACTAAACAAGTTGTTTGGCGAGGGTTAGTTTTTTCTGGAGATTTCTCGATGTCTGACCCCATAGAGATGAACAGAGAGGGATTTCTTGCACTCGATACTGCTTTCTCCTGCACAATAGAGGGCTGAGACTCCTGAACCGAGGTGCCTGACGAGATTCGTGAGAGGCTTGGTTGGAACAAACGCTTAGGTTTGGCACTTTTGGCAGATGATGATCCTCGATCAGCTTCTGAAGACGGTGTGTCAGGCTTATTAATTGGAGAGACTGGAAGACCAACAATGATACGTCTCTCACACTCAACTTTTTGTGCTTTTTCTAATTCTGAAAGATTCAGCCAACCACCTTTCACGAGAGTGTTTCTCGCTGTGAACATAAACCTACCCAAGAAAGATTTTGAAAGAAGGATTAAAAAGCTCTTAAAAGAAGAAATGACAAAGTAATGAAGATGGTGAAACAGTAAAATGAAGTAATTTATACTAGTGAGGTAAAAAGTTACTAATACCTAGGAGAAAACGAAAAGGCAAAGGTAATGATTGAAGGCGGCGCTGACGTAAGAAGCATTAAATGCAGGAGTTGCTTTTTGGGATTAGTGGGAGCGCCGTTCTAGGAAGAAAACAGCTGGTAAAACGAATCAAAGTGCGACACGTGTCCTACGATCTAGAGCAAAACTCTTGAAATTCTGAGACATATTCAGTCCGGATAAACCCTGAACTGAATACATGAGCAATCAGAAGAATGTTGTTATTGCCTAAGTGAGTTTTTTTTGTCTTGCCAAAGACCTTTGATAAAACCTAAAAAATAGGCTACTGATGAGTCCAGAATTATTCACCACCACTCACTATGAAAATCGGACAGGGGTAATCCGGACAATAATTACCCACTGAAGTGTCCAGACATGACAAAAGTATTAAAACATTAAACATCTTTTGACTAAGCTAATTGATAATCTGCTTAATAAACTAATGGGTTATTGAACTCGTCCTGATTTTATAAATTGACCTAAAAGCCCATGGGTCCATAATTAAGGGTATAAATAACCAACCACTTTCAATAATGAGGGTAATGAACATTTAATACAACCAGACAGCTTAAATCTCTCACTACAAAACACCCAAACATTTAATACCCTTAAAATACACCAGATCATTTGACAAAATTACCCTCAGTCTAAAATAATCCTCACCACCTCATACATTGGAAATAATAAGAACATAATATAGAACACTTAAGATTAGACATGATGTTCATCTCTAGTATTTTAGGTCTTGAAGTGGAAGCCTTAGATTCCTACTGACGGAGTGATGTGGGATTATGTTTCCTTATCCAGCTTGAGTTGGTAATATCCCGTTCTTAAAGGAGTAGAACAAATACCTACTGGAGAACTCTAAGGAAAATATGTAAGAGATAAAAGAAAGAAATGTCTAAAATTGAGAAGTGACAGAGTTGATGTGTTACTGAAAAAGGATTAGTGTTGGATTTATATACTGATTGAAGTGTATGAGTTACTATCATAAAGCCCACAATAAAATTTACTTAATTGTTTTTTTTACCGTGAATGCCCATTTTTCTCATCCACTTAATTATACGTTTCTCCTCTCTATCTATTTCAAACTATCCATAATTGTTCATGATATTCTCTCTGCGAGACCATAACCCTTATTGGGCTCTTGGATTTTTATACTTAAATGTTAGACTAAAAGATCCTCGCTATAGATACACTTTAGCACAACCAATGTCGATACATTATTTATAACAAAATAAAACTAAATAATAATATATTAGTATATAACAATATTAGTTGTGTATTATTATTATGTGTTACTTTAGTACACCAATTTATTATTTTAATTGGACTTACCATAATATGCTTAAATATCATAAATTACACACAATGAGACATTCTACTTTAAAATTTTCATATATTGCTACATTAAAATCTTACCATTTATAAACTTTCATCTTATAATTTATAATCAAAACATTTTATGGATAGTATCATGAGACATAAAAACCAATTATACCATTCATACTCAATAGATTAATAACCATTTAAAAATAAAAAATTATCATTTAATATTGTACGATAAATTTATCATTAATAGTACATGGTTATTTCATTATGATATTGAAAGTAATACAGATCCTATAAATTTTAATATCAACTAATAGTAAGTTAGATCTAGATTTTATATATGTTTGAATACAAATTTAGTTATATATATATATATATATATTAGAGATGTTTTCTACAAGATACATTTAAACTCTCAAAAATAAATTATTTGGTGTGTCTTATTATATCTAAATTTTATTAGACACATCAAAATGGTACTTATTCTAACTTGATATATTTTTATCAAAGATAACAATATCATTAATCTATTCTAATTGGACTTATAATCCATCAAATATTATAGAAATACTAAGAGATATTGACTCGAAAAACATATCTTTTACTTAACATGCTATTACATTTGATAGATTTGAAAAGAATAAGATAATAATGGTGATGATGGTGAAGAGAAGAGCTATATTTGACTCATCATCTTTAATTCATTTGCAACACTTGTAAAATGTCCATTTTTTTGCTCAACTCCTTATATTACTACTATAAATTTGATTCTGAATTTAGAAAATGAGATGAGTTTAAAAATAGACTCAAATTTTGGTTTAACAATAAGGCCAGTGATACCATTATTTGGTTTGATCAAATATATATTATGCGTCTTCGTCTTTCCATCGTTAAATTTTTTCAATTGTTGGTGAAAATGAAATAATATGCCTTCTCCACTGATTACTAAAAAAGAATGAGAAATATCATTGAGAAAGACTCAATTTCTAATTGAGAAATTAAAAAGTAGTGATTTTGTTAATGACAGTGTGGGAAAAAATGAGAATATTGTGGAGATAGAGAATGATGGATTTAAGAGTAAAATTATATTTATGATATTTTTTATGACGATATAGGTGAGCACATGTAAGACGATATAGAAATTCATTGATTTACATTGGTTCATGTGGTGGCAGTGGCGTAGCCAGGATCGGAACACCGTGGTGTCCTGGACTTTATTATTGAAGAAGTATATATATATATATCAAAATAAATTATAATAACAAATGGTTTATATTCAAATTTCAAATATTGCATTGTCGTTGTCATGACATAACATATGTTACATAAATAACTAAAATGTGATTAGGAAAAACTAAAATAAAGCAAGAAAGCAATTTGCTAGTTAGAGTTTTTTAAAATGATAGTAGAAACTAGAAAGAAAATACTGTATTTTGTAGTTAGAGTTTAATATATATATATATATATATATATATATATATATATATAAAATATAGGGTATGTTAGAATAGGTTTAAAAAGAAAATATATAGATAAGAATAAAAAAAGGATATAAAAAGAAAAGATATAAAATAAAAAACATATGATAAGAACAAACGTGTATAAAAATGAGAAAATATAGGATAAGATCTTTAAAAATATATATATTAATAATATAATATAGGGTAGGTTAGAATAGGTTTAAAAAGAAAATATATAGATAAGAATAAAAAAAATAGGATATAAAAAGAAAAGATATAAAATAAAAAACATATGATAAGAACAAACGTGTATAAAATGAGAAAATATAGGATAAGATCTTTAAAAAAATATATATTAATAATATATAAAATAAGAATAAACGGATATAAAAATGAGAAAATATAGGAAAAATAAGTGGGTTTAAAAAGAAAATATATAGGATAAGAATAAAAAAAATGAAAAAAATATAGGGTAGGTTAGGATAGGTTTAAAAAGAAAATATATAGATAAAAAAAAAATAGGATATAAAAAAATATATAAAAAAAAACATAAGAAGTAGGTTCTGAACCCACGACCTCCACTCAGGTGGTGGGTTCCTAATTTAATTTTACCACTGTACGAAGGCATATTTAATTTTTTTTTCAGTACTTAAACCTTTGGTTTAGGAATTTGGTGGGTTCCTAGGACCCCACAGGCACCCACCCAGCTCCGCCTATGTGTGGTGGTCATTTTCGGGACTGAAGAAACGACTCAAATGGCTGATTAAAGAGACTTATGCTAATCTCAAAAATGTTGCAGTGCAATCTTAGCTGAGCTCAATAAGCAGAAGTTTATTATTGTCACTAAAATATTTTTATATATTTCTAATGTATGGTTCATGAACATGTGAACTCATTTATTGTTGTTGGAGAATGGTGTTTGACTGTTATTTTTGTACCCGTTTCAGTCCTTCAGATTTAGAGTTCGATTCTGAATTTGGTTTCTCTCCGGTTATCTAGATAAGGTACTACTCTCTTTTTTCATATTTATTGTACCAATATTTTATTTTCATGATTAAGTAGTATATGAGACTGATTAAGCTTAAAGAACTTATAATAAACAACATGATTTCGTGTTTAAATTTAGTCATTTTATGGTTGTTTTAAAATGTAACTTGTTGTTTATGTAACTTTTCACTGTTGTTAATGTACTTATGTACTTTATAGATGAAATACAGTAAGGAGTTTGTGGAGAAACTGAAGATAAAAACATGAAGGTAACAAACTAGAATAGAGGATAAGTGATATAGCCACAAAAGTGCTTTGGTTGTAGAAATTGTTGTTCGAAGAACATTCACGATTGGAAAGAATTCATATAATGAGTGTATCGATAGATAAAGTATTGGATTGACTCATTTACGTTTAGAGAACACTCGTAAACAAAATCATATGGATGATGATGATAAATTAAATGATGTATCGAGCTATGCCACAAAAGGGATGGTAAAGCCTTTGATTATCATAACTAAATCGCTTCTTAAAAGAATAGTTTAAAGAATACTTGTGATGGAGATATATTTTGAGAATAAACTATTATATATATATATATATATATTACTTGTCATACGAAGAAATACCAATAATAAAAATGAAATAACTCTCTTTGACTCTCGTTAAAGAGAATTAGATGAGTTTAGACACTCAAAAAGTAAATCTTGGATGATAAAGAAGAAATAAATCTCATTGACTCTCTTAATATACAATTAAATGATTTAAATACTTAAAAAGAAACCCTTCAATAATTAATACAAACTAACTCTCACTAAAACATGATTGAATCTCTTAATACACAATTAAATGAGTTTAAATACTTAAAAAGAAAACCTTCGATAATTAATACAAACTAACTCTCATTGACTCTCGTAAAACATGATTAGATGAGTTTAAAGACTTAAAATGTAATTCTTGGATAATAAAACAAAATAATATCCCTTGAATTTTGAATTTCATCATTTTTCTAAAGTGGCTTAGAGTAGATTTCTGGCACTTAACAATTTTATCTTGAATTATTGCTGTTATGAACTCAAACAAACTTTTTACATTGTTTGCTCCAATTAAAGGCATTTATTAGGAAATACCTAAACTGTAAGTTGGCTCATGCTCTATTTGGATTATAAGATTCTCCATAACCTTGTTAAATTCTCAACGAAGTCTCTTTACCCGTGAGTGTGTTATAGGACTAATTCTAATAGTTGGTATATTGACGGTATTATGTTGGTCTTCAATCAGATCTGTTAGTCTGTTCCAGGATGATTAACTATGTTTATTTTTCTAACTGACAACGGAAATATTTGATCAGATTATATGACTATGTAATCAAGGATATGCTTTTTTTAGTTTAAACAACTCATACAAGAATAAGAAATTCAGTTATGAGCGACTTAAAGTTTAATTTTCTTTACTATGACTTTGGAGGAAGATCTTTATTAAATCAGGGATCATAGATCTATTAAGCTACATAAATTTAGTCAATTGACTATATTAATTATTTTTGTATATGAACTTTGAACTATTTATATTATTGATTATATTTTGAACTGTTAGTGTTCACCTTTGATTATTGCATGTGCTCTCCATATATAGGAAGTATGTAAGAGTGTGAATCATTTATTACAGGAATATAATTTCAAAAAGAATATCAATATGTTATTCTTAGAGCATGTTTGGCTATATTCTTGAATTTTGGTTGTTGTCGATTTCGGCTGACTATAAAATAACCAGTGACCATATTTTTTTGTTTTCTATATGGAGGAAATATGTTTCTGGTTTTATCATGTCCATATTTTGGCCATGTTTGTTATTGTTTATTCTTATTCTTCTTAAGAAGGTTAGGAAAATTGATTCATCCAAAGAAAAAAATATATTACCTTGTTCAATGAAAACAACAAATAAAAAAACATAAAGAATATCAAGCACATAAGATAATATTTAATGTGGTTCCGATTTTAGAAACAATTATACGTCCACAGACAACAAATACTATATTTCATTAAACAAGTAGGTTGCATAAAGACTTTCCAAATACAAAGCACTCAATGAATCTTTGTTACAAACTTCTCCCAAGTTACAAAGATAACATGATTTATAAAATACTATTTTTAGTGTGTATATCTCACATCACTTTAACTTTCTACAAGACCATGCTTTGTTCATATAGAATAAATATATCTACAATTGAATCGACACTTTGTCTTCAATCTATCATATCATCATTCCGTCATACTTGAAACCATATCTTGCATCTTTTATTTATTAACTTCTAATGTAAAACCCTAGATTTACTTCAGATCGGACAATGCAGATAAAACTCTAATACTTCAGAAGCTATAGATTAAATTATTTTAATAAACAACTATAAAAAATCCCTACTCCAAGAGAAGCTCCCAATTAAATCTATTTAATTAACAACTATAATAAAGCATAATCCAATGGACATTTCAGATTAATTATTTAAATAATGGTTGGGATTAAAATCATACTTAAAATACCTAATGAAGAAAGTGTCTTCCCTATGTAGCTTCGACAGACTGCTTTAGTCCAATTCACATGCTTCGGTCCAACATGTTTTGGTCCAAGTTTTTTTGGACCATCTCACATCTCTTTCGACTCAATAGTCATCAGTCTTAACATCTTGTTTGAGCCCTTAGATTCTAGTAGACGTCTCTGCATCCAAGTCATGGTCCAAGCTCCACCTACAGATTTTTCAAAAGTTCATGCTTATACATGTCTTCGGCTGATTCATTTTCTATCTATGTAGTTTACGACAGTACCTCTGTTGACGAGTTACTTCTGGCTTACACCTAACAATGTATAATATTATTACGTTAGGTATAACAGTCTTATTACTGTTATGTATGATCAGAGTAACAATCTTATTAGTGTTATTCTTGATATGAGTAACATGATTAGTTTTTATATTTTTAAGTGAATAACATGATTTACTTTCGTTAATCTAAACAACTCGAAAAAAAATATTTTGTGAAAAATGAATAACACGATTGATTCTTGTTAACCAAAATACTTACAAATAGCAGTAACATAAAAGTAAGACAAGGCATCTGCTTAATATTACAGGAATATGAAAATTTTAAAACAAAAATATTTTTTACATTATGTTTGGATATATCATCTAATCTAACTATCCTTATTTTAAATTGTATTTGTTGTCATATAGAAATGCATGAAACATATGTGCTCTTATTTTTAAGGTCTCTTTTATCATAGAGGTCGTATAAATAAACACATACTATCACACCGCAATCAAGTGAACGCGATCCTTTTAGAAAAATAATATTTCTAGATATTTTTGTTTTTGTTGACAAAAAAAAAATTCTTTTCATATATATTAGTAAGAGTAATAGTACGATATCAAGAATAATTGTATTAACATTGTTATTCTTGATTTGAGTACCAAATTTATACTAACAAAACAAATATACTAAATAAAACACACGTTATAACCGTAACATTGAGCTATTTTTAATCATATTACCAAATTACTCATATATTTTAGGTGTGAATTTAAATTTTCATTATCGCTACAATTTTATAACTAAATATAAATATTTTGTTATATCTAAGGACCTCAAGACAACCCTAACTAAACAAGTAAGGAAAGAAGATACAAATTCTAGTATGAGCGAAGCTGAAGTGATATTGGTCGAATAAGTCAGTCTCCTACAAGAAAATATATAGCATTATCACAAGATTTACATCCAACAATTCATATCAAAAGCTAATAATTTTTTTTGTCTCGTACGAATTATGGAAAAGATAATGAAAAACACTTCATTTAACCTCCAACTTTTTAATAAAACGTCAAACCTAACTAACACCAATCACACACATACCTATAACTGTATTCAGAATAAATGAAACCTACATCTTAATGTCTATTGATAAATAAATTATCTCCAAATTAACATTATTATAACAATCAAACTCAAAGCAGTAATAATAAAAAATTTACTTTAAGAAGCATCTGTTAACTACAGCTTTGTTTTTAAAATCGATTGAAATCTTAAACTAATGAGAAGATTTAATCTATCCTCAATAGTCACTAATTTATTGACCAAACAACTTACTTGTTTAGGGTTTAATCAATTGAAAATTTTAAAAAACATTAGAAAGTGAATCGTCGATTCAATTTGTGAATTTTTAGTGTGTATTGAAGATTTCATAATCGTTTTCGTTGTTAAACGGAGAGTTTAAAAATAGTGGTTATTTTATAATCATAAAAAACGTATACACCTATATATTTTTGAAAATTTTACGTGATTTATATAAAAAATTAAAATTTTATGTAACTTTTAGAAATTTACCCATACTTTTAATACCAATCTAGCCCGCAAATTTTGGTTTATTTTATTATTTTATATACTATTATCCACAAATATGATATATTATCAAATCTCATTTGCTTTATTTTTTTAAACTAACAAATAAGATTAATTATAAAATATACTTTCTTAAATTCGTATTAAAATGTGAAAATAGTGTTAAAAATTTCATATTTTTAAAAATAGTCAGTTTTGAATTCAAATTCAAATCAGCTTTTTATTAGACCAAAATAGTTTTACACGATTAAAAACATTTTGGTTGTTGGTCGAAATAGATACTGGTATGTATGGCTAAAAAAAACACAATAATTTTTATTTTTTTATCAGAAAAAAACCTAATTCTGTCGGATTGAAATTCTGAAAAACCACAAAAATATTTTTAATCTAAAATTATTTACAAAATTCTAAATATTATCTTATAAATAAAAAAAGTATTCTCACAATTATTTGAACCGAAGAGAAGACTCATCCACCGTTTTTAAGAAAATGAAAATGTTTTTAAACAAACTAAATTAAAATTTTGATTCAGATATAATTTTTATTTGTCTAAGTCCTAACTTGGATTAGATAGCGAGCGGGTTCCAAGCGTATTAATATGTTTATACATACCGTATTATATTGGATTAGATTATGGTATCGTTTTTTATTTTTTATTTTTTATTTGTTTGGCTTCTATAAAAAAAGAAATGGATTTGTAAGGAATGCGAATAAAACAATAATAATAGCGTTCCTTTTGTGTTGTTGAATGTTGATGATCAGGATTGCTTTAAGTGTTGTCAAGCATGAGAAGCGTGACTATATTCACTGTTTCCTGATGCTTATCCGTTTGCACATCAAAATCTTGCAATGAATGGCCAGCTTTCATAGTGGTCAAATGGAGATTTACCGCTGTGCTGCATGCATGATACATCATCAACCAAATCAGTGTAAATTAAAC